>CM065312.1:10000000-15000000 GCA_033032175.1 Saturnia japonica
GACAATAGTATTTAAGAAACAATTAAAATACCGTTTAATGTTGGTTTTAATAGACAATTCGTTAGCATTTATAATAGCACTTAATATTATTTACAAATCTCAAAATACACCGAGAGATAAATTCATATTGTTTCTTCACAATAGTATTTAGATTTCGATCGATTATTATGGAGATAAAGTTTATGTCATTATGTTGCATTATATGTTACAAAACTGCGAGCAGTGGCAGCTCGTGAAAATTTTTCAAGGTGTTCACTAAAAAGAAAACAGAAAATTTCTTACTTACCATTTTATTTGTCAAGAAAATCCATTCGCCTGTCTTTTTGATGAGAAAACATCTATCACGTTCTTGTAAAAGTCAGTGATTGAATTAATTAATGATTTTTCTACACTTATTAAACATAATGCATTAAGGCGATCTTGCGCCATAGTATTACATGTAAAGGTATTTACTTTATCTTACAAGAAAAAACAGCGTTCACATTCTACGGAGGTCACCGGTAAGGTGAATACAATTTTCAAAATTGAAATGCTGTCAGCAAATACAGATTCCAAAGCGTATTTCATAAAATGTAGAAGTAAAGCGACGGCGGCCGTCGTAAAAGCGTTGTAAAAATCTTCTCTGCTATAAATTCATTTTTGCATTCAAATTAATGCAATGTGAGGCCGTGGCGGCATCTTTGTTTTTAATTCGAGACGTATATCTAAATTCTTCACACAGTTCTTCATAAAAGACTATCTATGCCCTACGGTTTCACCCGTCTTCATTTTATACGACAAACATCGCCAACGCTCCCGTGTAGGCAATATTTTATACTTTGTGTAAAACTATCGACATTTTTATGAAGAATAAATTAATTTTTACCAAATTATAATGCAGTCTATGTTACTCGCTGATACTGTAGCTTTAACATTGGTGAAAGAATTTTTATTATCCATTACAAACAAAAAATCAAATCTTTCCCCTTTATAATATTGGTATAGATACGATACATTGTATTTTTCTATTTTGAACTATTGGTTAAACTATGCAGATAAACTATTTTATTATGTGTATTTAATATCATTAATGCAAAAAAGCTTTAAGTATATAATTACAAAAAAGATAGTATTCGCGCGTAGAGTAAATAAAAGTAAATGTTTTGCGGTTGGCACTGTTTTGTTTAAATAAAACTTACAATGTCGCATCGTGCATCAATCTACGCATGGCGCGGATACCGTGATCTGATAACGTAGCGCAAGAGCGCCGTTCCAGATTTGCCTATTTTCTCATACTAAATCTTTTGTTTCACGTACCGGGCCGTGTAAAATGTTCTCTTTTGCACTCATTGAATTCCGTGCTTATCGTACTGAACTTTGTTTCATAGTAGCGCAATCTCTGGCGCTCCACTCTGTAAAACTTTTCACTCAATTTTGTTATTGCTCGTAATTATTACTACTGAAATATTGTTCAGAGTTCAGTTCAAAGTATAAAAAGTTAATCTATGCATGATGTAGGTATCATTATATTAGAATATACATGTACCTACAGATGAAAATAGGTAAAACACATTTAATTTTGTACTAGCTGTGCCCGTGGCTTCGCTCACGTGGACTACAAGACAAAAATGCTTATTGTAGGTATTCCTTAGAAGATAGATGTATACTCACCGTGACTTTTTTGTAGGTCTTTTTAATGCCTATGATTATGTGGTACATTAATTTGCTATATCTCCTACGGTTTACTCGGCATAAGCCATTTAAGCGCTCGAATAGATTCACCATGATCATTTTTTTTAATTGTGCGGAACCCTAATTCTTTTTTTAAATAAAAGTAGCCTAAGTTACTCCCCATATCATCAGCTATCTATCAGTGAAAGTCCCATCAGAATCGGTCCAACTGTTTCGTAGATTACCCGGAACAAACAAACAGACAGACAGACAAAAATTTTAAAAATGGGCTTTTTGTTATATGTATCGTATATACTTTCATATGTATTTTGTAAATAACTGTTATTTTGACATTACGAACAGACACTTCAATTTTATTAATTGTATAGATTTGTATTGGGGGTGTTCACTGCACCAGCGCTCTTTAGGACTAGCCGCCACTGACTAGACGTGGGCGTTATTTTACGTCACTACTTACAGTAACTAGCTACGCGGCCATGTAACTGAATCACTAGTTTCGAATCAAAATGCGTTACTGTTACTGTGATTGTTGCGTGCTGTTATACCCGAAGTATGTACCCTAAAGTGCCAACCTTTCTCTAGTATCACAAAACCATATTCTCCTTAGACCATTCCCAGTATTTCGCGTCAGCACTTCGCCCAGCCCTCTCACGATCCCGTAGCTCATCCTCAGTTCCATCTCAGACCCAGTCCGTGACACTCATAGTCCGTTTTAATTATAATATTAATTTTAATTCAGTGTCAACCAATTAATATATATTTCTATCTAAAATAATTCTTTTTTTTAAAAAGGGATTTTGAAAGTCCCTTATAACATTTTGGTGGCAGCGGTGGGATGCCGGGTCTCTATATATATCCCGGTAACGCCCCGAAATCCATCACGGACTCGAATTAATAAATCCAATAAAATTATATAAAGTGCAGAATAAAATAATAAAAGTGCCTAACATCATAAGTGTCCAAAATATAACAAAATTATATAATATCAAAAGTGCTCCACAATAATATAAAGTGCCTAAAATTATAAGTGTTCCGAAAGTGCCAAAAGAAGTGTCCTAAAGTTACCCAGGATCATCTCATCCCAAGTTGCCGTTGTTTAATAGAGCCTTACAGGGGCTCTGCACCAATAGTGGTGCACTCACCGCTGACGACAGTGACCGTTGCGGTTACCGTTACTACATCCCGACCTTGGATCAACCAAGGACCAGCCTGTAACACAACAGTGTGCATAACAAAACATGAAGATTATCCTGTAAGTGACTATTTTATTTTACTTTCAATGTGCCGCAGTGAATTCAAGATCTAGTGAAATTCAGTGTTTATTTTAATATGTTCTTCTTTTAGTTATTTCTAAATAATTAATTAAGTTAATTATAACACATCATATTCATAAACATCGTATTCATCCTAAGACCACACGGTCGCGCATCAACGTATTGAATTTCAACGTCTCTTATCTCCGTACCAGGAACTACATCGAGTTCGCAGTTAGTAGTAAACATATTATAACGTTACGCCGTCTGCTTGATAGGTAGGCAGGCTAATAACTTGACCATCTATACTTATCTGTTATTTTCATTTGTATTTTATCATAAATTTTAGATATTAATAATAAATATTCACGATGGCTACAAGTAAAAAGGAAGTACCTGAATCCAAAAGTGCACCGTTAACCTTGCTACTTAAATTTATTAAACCCTACGATGGATCACGGGAACGGTTGAACGCATTCATAAACAACTGCGACAGTGCATATTCATTAGCAGATGATGATCAACAAAACTTTGTTCTTAAGTACATACTGAGTCAGTTGGAAGGTAAAGCCGAAGTCGCATGTTCCATCAAAGAATTCGAAAATTGGTCCAGTCTTAAAGATTTCCTTAAAAACCAATTCGGTGAAAGGAAGCATTACGCCCATCTTTTAACGGATCTACAAGACTGTAAACAAAGTAACAACGAGACAGTGAACCAATTTGCTTTACGTGTAGAATCATGCCTATCCCAATTATTAACTGAAATACAAATTTCTAATACCAAGAAAAGCGAATTAGTTGGCCGTCTGGCAGCCATGGAGGACTTGGCACTACACATATTCACTATAGGTTTATATCCGAGAATATCTAACATTTTGAGATGTAAAACCCCTAAAAACTTAAATGATGCTATAAACTTAGCCGTTTCTGAAGAGAAAATTCAAAAAATTATTTACAAAAACATACCAATAAAACCAAACCGGTCTGAATCAATTTATAAACAACAAAATAATAATAATAGTTTACGTAACACAAGGCCATCGACGTCAGGCTATAAACATCCTTCCACAGCTTTTTGTCGATATTGTAAAAAGACCGGGCATATGCTGGAGAACTGCCGCTTACGCGAATACAATAATAAGAAATATGGCAACGGACCACAATCCCAAACTCAAGGCCAAACCTCATTTGAACACAAACAAAAACCCCCATACAACACCAATCCACGTGTAAACCATATCGAAACATCAAATGACCCCGAACCACAAGATAATAATGACGTAATCCAAGACAACCTCGAACACCAACTCTGCGACTATTTAAACGAATAGACGTTCCGCCTAAGCGTCGTGCGGAACGTTTACCAAACAAAACCGACGCAATTCAATCGAAATATCTTGACGGTAAACACGATCACATAAAACACGTTCCTAGAGTTTTTAAAAAGAAAACCATCGAATCAGAAAATGTTTCAAAAACTATTAAACCCATTTTGATTCATAACTCCAAGTCCAACCTTCAAACCAGGGAAATTAATAACAGTAAAGTAAAAACTAGCGATCCGATTGAAAACTCAGAACCTTCTACGATTCACGAAATTAATATAAAGGACCGATACTTACCCTGCGTAACCATAAAAACCTCGGTGTCTAGTAGACCCTTGTCGCTCCTCGTCGATACGGGGGCCGGCATATCTTTATTAAAGAAATCCTCTGTGGAAGAAATGCCACAATTATCAGAAAATAAGGTATTAGTCAAGGGGATAACCCCTCAGAAACCCATCAGAAGCATGGGTGATTTCCGGCTAGCCTATTTCTCGAAAAAGATGAGCCTCTTAGCCATCGATTCCATATCCTTGACGGGATAAATTTACCACATGATGGTATCATAGGTCATTACCTATTCAAACAGTACAAATGTAGGATCGACTATAGTACTAAGTCCATTAATATAAACGGTTCTGTTCTCCAATTACGCTTCAAAGAACCGCAATATGTTATTCCTCCTCGATCGGAAGTTATAATAGAATGCTCAGTAACGAATCCGGAATTGAAAGAAGGCGTTATTGTTGATCAGCATATCGCTGATTCACTCCTTGTTGCAAATTGTATCGTATCTGTAAAAACAAATAATCGCGTAAACACAACTGTCCTAAATGTATCAGACGATCCTATTCCTATATTATCAAATTTACAGTTTACTCTTAGTCCTATTAACTATAATGAGTTCCGACCGTTAAATAACACTCACCCATCTTGTAACGATAGGACCAAAGAAGTTCTTAACCAATTAAGGGTGTCTCATTTAAATTCTGAAGAGTCCAATGCATTGTGCGAATTTGTTCCGAATTCTCAGACATATTTCATTTACCTGATGATAAGTTGACAGCCACTAATGCAGTAAAACACGAAATAAATACTTCCTCTTCGCAACCCATCAATGTTAAATCATATAGATTCCCAGAAGTCCATAAACAGGAAGTTAGTAATCAGATCAATAAAATGCTCGAACAACAGATAATAAAACCCTCTACTTCCCCGTGGTCATCCCCAATTTGGGTGGTTCCTAAGAAGAGAGATGCTTCCGGACAAAAGAAATGGCGGATAGTTATAGACTACCGCAAATTAAATGATATAACCATCGGAGAAACATACCCAATGCCTCAAATTAACGAAATACTTGATCAACTAGGACAAAGTAAATATTTCTCAACACTTGACCTTGCATCAGGATTCCACCAGATAAAAATGTCTCAGTCCGACGCAGTCAAAACCGCCTTTAGTGTTCCCCAAGGGCACTTCGAATTCAATAGAATGCCCTTCGGACTTAAAAATGCCCCATCAACCTTTCAAAGATTGATGAATACGGTACTCTCAGGCTTACAGGGCGTCCATTGTTTCGTCTATCTAGATGATATAGTAATTTATTCAACGGATTTATCTTCACATATCGAAAAACTAACAAAAGTGTTTGCAAAACTTCGTAATTTCAACCTTAAACTCCAACCAGAAAGAGTGTCTACGCAAAGAAGTAGCATACCTCGGACACATTATAAGTGACCAGGGTGTGAAACCAAATCCCGAAAAAATTAAGGCAGTAAGCGAATTTCCTGTACCAAAATGTCCCAAAGAAGTAAAATCCTTCCTAGGTCTAGCATCCTATTATAGAAGATTCATATCAAATTTCTCTAAAAGTGTAAAGCCATTAACCTCTCTCTTGAAGAAAGACGTTCCTTTCGTTTGGACAAATTCACAACAGTTGGCGTTTGAACAACTGAAGGAAAAACTAATTACCGCACCAATTTTAGCATACCCCGACTTTAGTAAACCATTTGTCCTAACATGTGACGCCTCCAATTTTGCCATATCGGCTATACTATCTCAGGGTGAAATCGGTAAAGATAGACCCATCGCATATGCATCTCGGACATTAAACAAAGCCGAGTGCAATTATAGCGTCACAGAAAAAGAGTGCCTCGCAATAATTTTCGGCGCTAAAACATTCCGACCCTATCTCTTCGGTCATCGTTTTACTATAGTGACCGATCACAAACCCTTAAACTGGTTGTTTAACTGTAAAGATCCCGGTTCTAGGCTCGTTAGATGGCGACTGAAACTAGAAGAATATGATTATAGTATTCAATATAAGAAGGGAAAACTAAATTGTAACGCAGATGCGCTTTCCCGAATTCCCATTGATAATGCTATTAATATAAATCCTGTCCATGAAGATCCGGATACTGTTCCTCAAAATCAACACGGCGAATTACCTTTAACAGAAAACCAAGGTATAGATCCATTAGAATGTTTAAACGACGATGATTCCTATACAAAATGCCTAAAGAATTTAAATCAAACACAAACATTCACGAACATAGTAACAGCATATTAACCTGTAAAAGTAAAATTATTGTAATCCCGACATCTATAGACATGGATGAGTCAAACCACTTCATAAATGACATATTAGGTAATTTAACAGATAGTAGTGAGATAGTTAATCAGGAAAGAATTCTACATTCGTATTTAAAATTTGAACATGATAACAAAACCTACTACTTTTTATTCACAAAAGTTCATCATTTTGACAAAGCCGATTACGAAGACATTTATAAGAGCCTTAAATGTCTAAGAAATTACCTAATAATAAACTATCCAGAAGAAATTAATATAGCTATAACAGATTTTAAAAATCCTTTTGATCAATACCAACTTATTAAAATCTGTAATATATTATTGTATCTTTTCAATAACACAAAAATTTCTGTAAATATTTATAAAAACACTTTGATTTACCCTACACCGTCGGAAATTATAAAAATTCTAAGAGAAAATCACGATCTACCTATAGCCGGTCATTTAGGCTCAGTCCGAATGTTAAAGCGTATTCAGGAAAGATTCTATTGGAAAAATATGAGAAGTGACGTTGAACAATATGTAAAGAAATGTGGATTATGTCAAACCAATAAAGCTTTAAGGAAAACCAACCGGGCCCCGATGCAAATCACAAGTACTTCCACACAACCTTTTGAACGCATTGCCCTGGACATCGTAGGACCATTACCAGAATCTGGTAATGCCAAACTCAAATACATACTTACACTGCAGGACGATCTAACAAAATTCTCAGTTGGATATCCTATATCCAACGCAACTGCTGAGGAAAGTTGTGAATGCCTCGTGCATTTTATTTCACTCTTCGGAATCCCAAAATTTATTTTGACTGACCAAGGCACTAATTTCACGGCAGATCTATTCAAACAAACTTGCAATTTCCTCAAAATCAAACAGCTTTGGTCCACTCCTTACCACCCCCAAACTCAGGGTGCTTTGGAAAGGAGCCACTCAACTCTTAAGGAGTATTTAAAATCGTTTGTTGACGAAAACCAAACAAATTGGCCCCGTTATGTTTACACAGCAATGTATTCATACAATACGAGTACTCATAGTACAACCAACTTTACTCCCTATGAGTTAATATATGGCCATAAAGCATTCATTCCTAATTCTGTGTATGAAAATGCCCCTGATGTTACATATCATGATTATATTCGTATTCTACAACACAGATTAAATTATTCCCGTCAAAAGGCTATAGAGAATATTCTAAAATGTAAAGGTATCTCAAAACAATATTATGATCAAAAAACTAAACCGAAGAAATATAAAGTAGGTGATTTTGTCTTTATTAAAAACCATTTAAGACTAAGAAAAGCTCTATCCCCGGTTTGGAAGGGACCATACCGAGTGGTCAAAATCCACGGCAACAACACACTCTCCGTCCTGATCAACAGGCGTCATGCTCGTCACCATTATGACGAGATCAAGTTAGCCGAGACCACTTAGGGTTTAAGAAAATCGACATTCTTTCATCGTGACATCAGAATCCGCTTATCTAGGCAATATTATCAAATAATCCAATTTTATATTTTATTTCAGAATGGCCATGAGCCTTTACGTTGTCCAATCAGCCCTCATCGAAACAATTTCGAGGAGTCCCGGTATTTATTTTGATCCAATAGGACATGCTCGATTTTCGGATGAGGAATTACACGTGCTAATACCGGTCGACCTCTCCTATATTCAGCCACACATTGATAATATCAACAGCATTATAGGTACTACCCGTTTCCTGTGCCAACAAAACGACGTTATATTAGACTCAGAATGTCATAATATTTTAGAACCTCTTACGTCTCGGTATACTGATATAGTTAAAGATTATAATTCCATATCGCATTTACTACCCGTACTATCAAAAAGATCCGCATGGATATCCGGCATCGGTACTATTTTTAAACATGTTATTGGTACTCTGGATGAAGACGATGCACTTAGATATGACAACGCTATTCAAATTCTAAATAGTAACAATAAGAAATTAACCAACTTACTGAAATATAACACGTTAATTACCAGTACCGCGTTAAAGAGCTTCAATGAAACCATATCTATTATAAATTTAAATGAAGCACGTTTGAATAACGCTGTCGAAAATTTAAGTTCTAATTTAAGAAACCTAAGTTCAGCGTCTAATAAGTTAATTATAATGTCAAATTTTAATCAATTGTGTAACAGTTTATCTTCCGCTTTGTTAACTTTGTCGTTTAAAATGGAAGATTTGCAGAATGCAATTATGTTTACTAAAAGCCATGTTCTTCACCCATCTGTACTTACACCTAAGGAATTGTATTATAAATTATTGAATAATATTAGATACTTACCCAGATCGCTGGAACTTCCTGTAAACTTAGATTTAGAAAATATTCATGTTATTATAGATATAAGTGAATTAATTACCCACTATGCAAGTAAACGAATAATATTTGCTTGCAAAATCCCGCTGGTAACTCATAAAATTTATGATGTGTATAAAACCATCCCTATACCATTACCACACGATGTTGAAAAACCAGTTTCGTATTCATTAATTATCCCTACTTCTAACTATGTAAGTATTAGTAAAGATAAATCTTATTATTGTTATATGGATAGCTTAAAAATGTGCAAAAATAATTCCAAATAGTATTTATATTTGTAAAACCGTAACAGAATACCCTGTGAATACAAACCCCACCTGTGAAACAGAACTGATGTTAAAAGTATTAGACTCCTTACCGGATCAATGTAATCCTAAATTTATTAATGGTGACATCGACATATGGCATAGGCTTAACAATAACCACTTTCTGTATGTCCAATCAAAGGTATCCAAGTTAACAGTCGATTGTAATGCTAATATAACGGAATTCAAAATATCAGGCACAGGATTTTTAAACTTACCTTCTAATTGTACCGCCATATGCCGAAATACAGAATTATCCGGTAAATTTAATATTAACATTAATGTGAACCCTGTAAGATCCGATTTCAATATTATTACTGATGTTTGTTGTAATATTAAAAGAATAGACTTAACTAACATACCACCTATGAAAATTGTAGGAACAAACTTGGATAAGTTAAAGGATTTAGATATTGTTACTAATCAAATTTTATCCTCAATAGATAAACTATCAGAAGATCCAAATTACCTTTTAGAATACCATTCAACTTATCCAATTTTAACATATTGTACACTTGTATTGATTATAGCTATAATTCTATCGATACTGTACAAGAAATTTTACCAAAACCTAACTTCCTTCAAAACCTCACGAACCACAGTCCCTGACCCTGATGTTGAGGAAACAACAGAAATTTCCGTTCCTCGTTTAAGAACATCACATTAAAACTTTGCACTTTACTGCAAAAGTTTTCTTTTACGCGGGGGGCTGTTATACCCGAAGTATGTACCCTAAAGTGCCAACCTTTCTCTAGTATCACAAAACCATATTCTCCTTAGACCATTCCCAGTATTTCGCGTCAGCACTTCGCCCAGCCCTCTCACGATCCCGTAGCTCATCCTCAGTTCCATCTCAGACCCAGTCCGTGACACTCATAGTCCGTTTTAATTATAATATTAATTTTAATTCAGTGTCAACCAATTAATATATATTTCTATCTAAAATAATTCTTTTTTTTTAAAAGGGATTTTGAAAGTCCCTTATAACAGTGCGCATGAGTAGTCGAGCGAGCGAGAGTGAGAGTTGACTATCGGTCGGTCAAGCACACAGCGTTACGTTTCTTACGCATCGCGCCTACCGGCCGGCCGAGCGAGCGAGATCGCAGATCGAAAACTTCCGAGTTAGCGAATACGGGTGCCACGAATAAATCCTAAGTAATCCTAACGCGCACGTGCCGTGGTATTATAGACTTTACGTTTCTAAAGTGTAAATAAAAGTGTAAAAACAAATGACAGTGAGAACGTTGAAAAAGTGCAATTAAACTGTAAATATATCAAACGTGTAAATAAACTGTAAATATCAATGATCATTGTATATACAATCAAATTAACTTTTAAATACGCCAGCATTCATAATTTTATTAAAATCATAGTTTCATATTAAACACTAATGAATCAATCATTTTAAAACAGTTTTATTACATTTAGTTTTGAATTTTGAAGATTTTTGATTTTTTCCTTTGGACGCTTGGTATATTGTGTACCTTGATGCCATATTTTAAGATTTGTCACCTAGACGTGGCCCAGGTTTTTGATGGTTTTTTCAGTTATCGATGAAAATGCTTCTTTCCAGACCTCAACAACTCAAGAAATATAATAGATTTATTCGTGAAATTTGGGATTCTGGGTGTTCAAGTGTGGCTTATTAAATGTTCAAAATTTGTAGGTCTAATAGTTTTTGACCTATGGGGGGGTCGAAATTAGCTCGAAATTTTTCGTGTAAAAATATACACACAAATATATAAATAATTATCACTTTTGAAATCGATGCGGAAAAGCCATTTCGAATATCTGTAAATTGATACCGATGTCTATATAATCAGTCAATGTATGGCAATGTATGTAATATTTGAGGTGGCAATTACGATAATTGAATTACCTACATCGTTTTTAACAGACGAGTCGACGCTCCAAAACCAAAATGTACTATTTTTGGTAAATAAATAGCTTTTAAAATTGTCTGCCTACCCTCTCTAAAAACTCTGTGCATGCTTATGTTACCTAACTATTTGTGAATGAAGCTGTACAATTACGGAACCTTCGGTGCGCGAGTCCGACTCACACTTGGCGGGGTTTTTACACTATATATCGTAACAATATTTCAATACATAGACATAATGGATACGCAATACAAACAATTATATTGTATGGCTTTTCGAAAAGCTTACTTTTATGCGAATGTGCAATAATTCCGTATTTTTAACACATTTTCAGTTTACATTCGCCTCTCTATAGAGAGTGGCTTTCAGTTTTATTGGAATGCCGTAAAAAAGGTGATTCTATTCCTGGTGCTAATGGTGTAATTGGTGAAACTGGGGCTACTGCGGCAGCACTAAATGCCCTAAAAACTGCATCCAAATCAATCAAAATATCACATCAACACTATCATCTCATGCTATTTGTTGGGGATAAATTGTTGGCACTCTACTCGAGGTTTGTTTGTTTAGTAACTTTTTAATATTATAATAGTGAAGTAGCAAATATGTCATGACATAAAAGCCATTTGAACTTATGCACATAGGTTGCACAAGTCATGGCGGTTACAGTGCATCCTAAAAGTTCGCACATTGAAATTATGCTGATACATTTGATTACAATTCTTACAGTCGTGGGAGTGAAGATTTGTCTCCACCAGATTTAATTTTGTTAAGTGTTCAGTGTGTTGCGGCCCAAGAATATTGGAAAGAAATTAAAACAGGTGACAAGACTGAAGATATCGTTCAATTGCCATGTAAGTTGAATTTTAATAATTTATTTAAATATTATGTGAGACTCAAGGATCAACTAATTATTGTACTCGTCAATACATATCTGTGCCCAAGTCTCTTTGTTTGATAAACTAGATTTTTTTTGTATATTACTACTATATTTAGGGAAAATAACTGTGCTGATAATATATAATAATAATGATAAAATCATGCACTTTTTGTTTATAATGTAATTGGGATTGTTCATTTTTTAAATCCTAAATCAAGACCATTTCGGGGAATTGAATTCTACGTTAATTTTAATACAACAGAATAATAATATTGAATGAATAAAGATATTTTTGAAGAAAGTCCTATGCCCGTTGTTTGACCTTCATGGCTTCATCACTAGCAATAAAAGCGCCTTAGTATTATAGATTATCTGTGTCAACTGTCATAATTTGTCAAACGATGTTGGGTTTTTTAAAAGATACGCCAGTGTTGTCAGAGCACTTGAATCAAGAGTTACGTTTCGTTACCTGAGAAGTTATATTTTTGCTACCAAAGTTATATATTATAGAAACCCTTGTTGAGACACAATCGCCACTATTAACTGCTTTTAAATTTGTATGAGAATTTGTTATTAAGTTCGCCGCTAGTGAGCCAATTTTTTTGGAAAAATATCAAACTTAATTTAATAATAAAAACTTATCCTAAGAAGTTACGAAAATCGCGTTAATTATAAAAATTACTTACATGCTACACGAGAGGGTTAAAAATTGTGAAAAATTTAACTACAGGGTGGGCCAGAAAGGCGTACGATTTTAAAAACAGTCTTGCGTTTGAACCTTATGAGCGGGGGCTGCGCGGGTGGTGGGGATGAGAAACTCGGTTCTCGGAAATTTAGTCGCGATGGATCGATTCACCGGAGCGCAGCGTGCATTCTGCGTTAAACATTATTATAAAAATGGCGATTCGTGCGCTATTGTTCGACGTTTATTTCGGCGTGAGTTTGGATTACATGACGTAAATCAGTGTCCGAAGGAAAGTGTGATTCGACGTGGTTCAGAAAGTTCGAAGCTACTGGTTTGACTCTCAAACAGAAGCCTGCGGGACGCCCAAGGTCAACAAGAACGGAAGACACAATTGAACAAGTTAGAGCTTCAGTTCAACGTAATCCTGGTCTATCGACTCGCAAGCGATCAGCTGAACTTGTGGTGTCCAGAACATCTTTGCGTCGCATTTTGTTGAAAGATTTGAATTTGCACCCGTATAAAATTCAACTTGTGCAGGAATTACTACCAAATGACCCAATTTTACGACGAACTTTTGTTGAAACAATGTTGGAACGCTTTCAGAGTTTCAACAATATTCTGTTCTCCCACGAAGCCCATTTTCACTTAAATGGGCATGTCAATAAACAGAATTGCCGTTACTGGGCTGCAGAGAACTCACGTGCAAAACATCAAAAGCCTCTGCATTCGCCGAAAGAAACCGTTTGGGCGGCCATATCAGCACACGGAATTATCGGACCCTATTTCTTTGTAAATCAACAAAGGTAATCTGTCACTGTAAATTCCGACCGAAACATAGCCATGTTAAGGGATTTTGTCTTTCCGCAACTGCAACAATTTGAAGCCTATAATCGTGCGACGTGGTTTCAACAAGATGGTGCGACATGCCAACATCTAATGCTTCGTTGGCGGCCGTAAACGAGATGTTTACTGGGAAACTGATATCGCGCCGAGGTGATATTGCATGGCTGCCTAGAAGTCCGGATCTAACGCCATCGGACTTTTTCATGTGGGGGTACCTGAAAAGTAGAGTCTACTCCAATAACCCAGCCACGATTAACCAGTTGAAGATAAATATCCGAGAAGAAGTGGCAGCTATTCCTCGCGCAATGTGTCAGCGGGTTTTTACCAATTTGAGGTTCAGATTCGAGGAATGTTTGCAGTGGGATGGTGCACACCTGAATGATGTAATTTTTAAGAAATAAATTTCCCAGGTGTCTATTTTAATTGAAATAAAGATGTTTATGTGTATTGTATTTAGATTTTTTTTTAATATTTTTTAAAATTCGCAAATCTTTCTGGCCCATCCTGTATTTGGCGATGTTGGTATACATACTGCGGGGTATGATCTTATGCACAGAGTCAATCGACAGATAACATTAACAGTTTTCCTTTTTAAGAAGTTTATACTGGCTACGACGTCATCATAACAATAATGTCTTCTGTTTTCAAAAACATACAAAAGCATGATATAAGCTTTAAAATAGTATAATATTCAGCTTCATACTACATAAAATAAAAATCAAAAAGGAAGGGTAATAAATTGGACAATGCCCATTGCACTTTATGAAAGCAATTTTTTTTTATATCATCATTATTCTATTTTAGACGGTGTTAAAAAAACTAGCAAGTCGTTTATGATACGTTTTTAAAGACTTCAAAATTTCGATTTCAAAGTCAACCGTTTTTTTTGAACTGTACTGAATTTATTAAAAAAAAAAAAATACAATATTTTAGAATTATCAGCCACTATTTACATAATGACCACAGAACGATTATGGGTTTAATGTTGTTTTTCTATTGCAGGGTTATCAAAACAAAATAGTGCCATAGTATTCCTTTGCGCTGGTGCTGCAAGCAACCCTTGCGCTCCTCATTCTATGCACATCGCGGAATTAGCACCTCGAATCACTTTAGCAGTTATTGTCGACATGGACTTAAGGTATAGTATCAAATATTAATCAGTAATCAATTTTTCTATACTTGTATCAATGCTTTTTTATTACTTGGTATATTATATGATTTTATTCGTAATTTTGTACTTTAAACATACATATTATAATAGTTAGTACTTGTGAAAATTAACATTTATTCTATAAAATCAAAATTAATAATACTGTATTCATCTTGGATCTTAAGGTCCCTCCGTCATTAGGACGCCATGAAGACATCGCCAACAGTGTAGACTTGGCTACCTCTAGCAACTGAAGGTCGCCAAACAGAGTAACCAAAGAGCACCAAGTCACGTATCTTGAGTGCATGTCAATTATTTGCGTTGTCAGGAAAGGACGTGAAAGAAATCGCTCTAATTTATTATGAACGTCGCAAAAATATTACAAAGAACAAAAATAATTATGAGTACATCTTTAACTGTCCGAAAATGGAACTGTGACGGAATGTCCCAACATTTTATTTTTAAATTACTTCGGAATATTCTTTTTAAGCACTGTTCCATAAGTACGAAAAATCTTCTAGTATCACAAGCCATATTTCGCCAATTTAAAATGTGAAGTCTATGCCGTGAATGGGCTGCCATTCACTATGGCGAATTAAGTGAGGCAGGCGCGGTTTACACGTGTACATTCTGGTAGCCAGCGCACCAGACTTTCCAAACTCCGCATAGAAGAGCATGGGTAGTGGCTACTCTTCCAAATTGGCGACTTGGCCATTCAACTTAGCCAAGTAAGTTAGACGCCATACCTTTCAATATGAATTATTTGGCTACATACCTGGCGCGGCGACGGCTCGTCGCCGTTTCATCCCCTTGAAGAATGACTACTTTACTCTGTGGGTATGACTCTAAGAACGCACTTGACTTAGGAATGTCAAAACATCCCAGTCATCTTGGTTCTGTTATAAATCCATCCGCACATCCGCTAGGAGGAGCTATTACTAATGAAATGTGCATTGTGCATTGAACGTTACATAATTATCAATACTAATATTATAAATGCGAAAGTAACTCTGTCTGTCTGTCTGTTACGTTTTCACGTCTAAACCGCTGAACCAATTTTGGTGAATTTTTGTATAGAGATAGATTGGACCTTGGGAAAGGACATAGGGTACTTTTTGTAGAGAAAATAAAATTTTATGGATAAAAAATAGGAGATGAAATTATGTAAGCTTGGAGATGGAAATATCAGCTTCCACGACAACCCGGTTGTTGATTTATTATGCATATGTACAGTAATTATGAAATGACAGGGTTGTCAACGTCAACAGGTTTGTAGATTTGTTGACATTGTTATACTTACTAAGAAATGTATTGTATTTCTAATAATTACCTATTAAATGATAGTTCAGTATTCTTTTTAAGATTGGCTGAAGTGTTTTTAACTATTTAACTACGCAGTACGGCATAATGACTGTCTTATTTTATGACGCTGTCAAACCGCGGCTCGCGGTAGTTTATATATTCTAAGCGATATACCTATTGTAAATTATCTGGATTATACAGTTTTGCTACAAGTGAATTATTTCAATGTGTTGTTCTACATGTGGTGAAAAGAAAACTTAGGTAAAAGTATGTATGAAGAACCTATTCATATTTATGCTTTTGGTAAGAAAGGAATAAAAGGGGTTCAAAAAACATTCCCGCAGGCCGGTACAATAAGGTATGATTTTAATTATTTTTGAAGTTTTATTAGGACGGTTAATGTGTTGGATTCATATTGGCATATAATGAAAATATCATACAAACAGTGATAAACCCCATCTATGATTTTTTTTTGGTTTGTCGTGTTCCGAAATCAGCCGGTGCATATGCAGTAATGTAGCGGGGTGGTAGGGATTGCGACCACAATACACATAGTGATAAACCCATCTATGATTTTCTTTTGTTTTTTTTTTTATTATATAAATATAGCTATCTGTAATAATTAATCTGTAGTCCTGTCTGTAGTTTTAATGTTTCCAAAAATTCACGATATGTATATTATATGAACGATAATGATTACGAATATACCATTAATATTTTTTTGTCCGTCTGTCTGTCTGTTTGTATGTCCGGATTTAATTCAAATCGGCTTGACCGATTCTTATGAAATTTTGTAGACGGGATGCTTATATCATCGGTCAGTTGATGTGATTACTTTTAGATAATGTAAAAAATATACTCAAAAATATATTTTCGTTAATTCAATTATATACACGGGAAGTATAAGTCATTCCATGAATGATAGTAATGAGAATTTTCAATAAAACTTTTGAGAATCGTAAAAAAATGAATTTAAAAAAATTTATAATTGAATTAATTCTCAACCGATTTTGATGAAATTTTAAACACGGGAAGTCTAACTACATATTTACATAATTAATGGCCTATAAGAATTGTCAATATTACTTCTAGAATTAAAAAAAAGTAATTCAAAAAGTTTAATTATGATCAATTCTCAACCGATTCTGATCACATTTTGTAGACGGGAAACATACATCATACTATAATTGAGAGGCTATAAGAATTGTTAATAATGCATTAGAAATTGCACATTAGAATAATAGTTTTCAACCGATTTTGATGAAAAATGTACACGGCAAATACATGCCACTCTTCAATTGATACGGCATGTGAATTGTCAACAATATGAGTAAAAATAAAGGGATTTAAATAATTATTGCGTAGTAACAAACGCGTGCGTAGCCGCGGGCACACCGCTAGTGTGCGTGTATTTTTGCATAAATACTAATTTACTTATTATATAACTTACAGTTTATGTATTCAGATGGTGGACAGATTTGTAGTTAAAACTAACTTGTAAGCCGTTTCCAAAGAAAATTTTCAAATTTATGTTGTTTTCTTGGTTGTTGAGCCCTGATTTGTAATGGTATTTTTTCTTGACGATTCTTTATAGGTTCTGTAGAACTGCACTATAGTTTCGGCTACTAAAGTTTCTTGTGTGGCATAAAGAGAGACATTTCAGTAGAATAATATATTTATCTTTATATTATTTTACTAGCTGTGCCTCACGGTTTCACCCGTGTTAATTTTATCCGATAAACACCGCACCGCCAACGCACCCGTGTAGTCTATTATATTTGTTCTACCCGCAGGTACAAATTATTTAAATTTTTCATTATCTCCTAAACTTTGTGTTCAAATAACATACTATAAAAAACAAAATTTACCTTCATATAATTGTCTTTATGATGAAGTAATTTTTGTTCTTAAGGATTAATATGTCATATCTAAAATTAATGCATATAAATCACTTTTTAATTTTCAATAAATCTTGTCTCAAAGTACCTTATTATGGCTTATGTAGAAGAGAGACTTATGCTATCGCTTACTTTTTTTATATATACTAAGGAATAATATTTTTGTAGAATATTGTATTGCCGTATCATTAACGATTGCGCCAGCGCACGCGGGTAAAGCAGTTCGGGAGGGCCTCGACTTCCGATTTACGTAACTAAAATCAATATTTAAGGCTAGCTGACAGTTGTAGCCTAATCTTAGATAACCTATAGGTACTATTCCTCGTGAGTCTGGCTATCACAAATAATAAGAATTTTTCGAAACCGGCTGATAGTTCCAGAGATTAGCGTGTTTAAACAAATAAACAAACAAAAAAACCTCCGCTTTATTATATTAGTATAGATATATAACTAGCTGTGCCCGCGGCTGCGCTCGCGTGGAATACAAAATGCCGTCGATCGAGCCCCCGCTCTCTGTCATTTTGAAGACAAAAATGCTTATTGTGGGTGATCCTTAGAAGATTTACATATATTCTCGGTGACTTTTTTGTAGGTCATTTTAATATCTACAATTATGTAGTTCATTAATTTGATATATATCTTACTTAGCGTAAGCCATTTAATCACCCGAATTGCTTCACCATGACTTGTTTATTTTTTATTTGCCAGCTATCTGCCAGTGAAAGTCCCGACGAAATCTGTCCAACCCTTTCCGATTAGTCAGAAAAAACACAGGCAGACAGGCAAAAATCTTAAAAATTGGTGTTTTGCATTTAGTCAAAAGTTGTTATTTTGACTTTACATATAGCCGCTTAAATTTTATTTATTTGTATACAATAAATATTTTGATTCCCATCCAAAATTCAATCTACTTAAAAATTCACATACATATGTTTATAATAATATTTACTGAAAGTATTTTAGGACTTTTTATTCTTTCTTCGGGATTACATTAATTACATAACGTTGGTTGATTGAAATATAATAATTATGTTTCTCCTTATTTCAGGGAAGTTGGAATTGCAGCTCATTGTTCATCTCAGATCCTCTCAAATTTGAGGAGATTATTATTACAAAGGAATTTAGAAATGTTACCAAATATTCTTGATAACTTGGAAGCTGCTTTGAAAAAGGTACTTAATGCATATTTATTTTTAAGAACTTAATGTTATAAAATTTGATCTTTTATCTATATAAAAAGTCGGACAAGAAGCGAGTAGATATCGCGCCCTGAGGGTTCCGAACTGATTACGTTACTTACCTACCATACGTTATTGTACCTATCGTCTTTTACATAAATATGTATTTTTATGTGTTATTATCCTTATATTGTTTTATGTACCTTGGTTTGTCCGTCCATCTGTCTGTTTAGGTCATGTTAAAAATATACGTTGTTTAGAATACATCGCAGATGCCGCCAAAGTAGTATGCTCGGTGCAATCGTTCTGCGCAGGCGCCGCGTCGCTCCGCCCCCTCGCGCTTCGTCCACGGCTCGGCTCGTCGTCTGGACAGACCGCTGTGTGCTTTGATACCGTGAGCTCGCGTTTGTTTGTTGTATGCGCGACATCATTACTGACGTTCGGTGAAGTGCTACGTTATAGTCCTCCGAGTGTTTTGATACATGGTGTTAAATGTTCCATTGTATAACGTTGAGTTGGTGTACTAGGAGTTTTTGCTGAAATGATTACTTGAGTGAGTTTCCTATGAGATCTGAGGCTGCCACACACATACATACAGTTCACTTCACAAACACAAATACCTCACATTCTGCAGTCCAGGTCGACGGGGTAAGGTCAAGGTCGTCACCCGCTCCGGACGTGGTAAGTCTTTTTTCCTTTGGTTGTCATTACATTGTTTACTGTGTATCGCAACAATAGTGTACGAGGGGGATTGATTCGCGATAGATAGATTAAATTAAGGGCCCAGCACATATATTGCGCTCCCCTTCTGCTACATGCGTGAAACAACAATAAATGAATTTTATGCTCAAAAAGTTTTCATCGGCATCATTGCTTACTATTAGATATATGTATGTTCAAAAATTTTCAATATTACTTTTAGAAATCGTAAAAAAATAAACTTCCATAAAAAAAACTTTCATTCTTAGTCGATTTTGATGAAATTTTATACACGTGAAGTACAAACCATTACACGAATGGATGGGCTATGAGAATTTTCAATAAAACTTTTATAAAGTTCCAAAAATTTTTAATTTCGTTATTTTTAAAGCGATTTTGATGAAATTATGTACACGGCAAATATAAGTCATTCCAATAGTTGATGTGTTATAACAATTGTCAATATTAATTATTTTAGAAATCGTAAAAAAAGAAATATGTACATAAAATTAAATTTTCATCAATCCTCCACCGATACTGATCGGATTTTGTAGACTGGAAGCATACATCATTACATAATTGAGAGGCTATAGGAATCGTTAATAATAGATTAGAAATCGTAGAATAAAATTATTGTTTTCAACCGTTTTTGATGAAAATTGTACACGGGAAATACATGACATTCTGCCATTGATACGGCATAGAAATTGTCAACAATATGAGTAAAAATAAAATTACGGGGTTGTAAATGACTACTGCGTAGTAACAAACGCGTGCGGAACCGCGGGCACACCGCTAGTTTAATATAAATTTCATCTTTATACCTCAAATCGTTTTCGAGAAAAAGTGTCTTGACACACCGACCGACAGCCAGCCAGATAGACAGACGGACAACAAAGTGATCCTATAAAGGTTCCGTTTTTTTCATTATGAATTAAGGAACCCGTATAACCTATAATTTTGTCTGTACATGTATTTCTTTATCTATATAATTAATAAAATTGAAGTGTCTGTTTGTAGTTTCAGTAATGTCAATAACAGCTCTTTTTTATAAATAAATGCCTATAACAAAAACCCCATTTTTTAAAGTTTTGTGTCTGTTTGTTCTGGGTAATATCCGAAACGGTTGAACCGATTTTGACGAGACTTTCACTGGTCGATAGCTAATGTTATAAGAAGTAACTTTGGCTACTTTTATTTAAGAAAAAGAATTAGGGTTTCGCGCAATTAATAAAAAACCTGGTCATGGTGAATCATTTCGGGTGTTTAAATGGCTTACACTGAGTTAAATCATAAGAGATACAGTGGTGGTCATATAATTAGAAACACTTCTTATGAATAAATAAAGTATAACTTCAACGTACAAATGTTCGTAAAAAATATTCACATTCAATAATTAATAATCATGTAAAAATATAGCCACTCAAATAAAAAACTCATTAAATGCATAAAATATATAACATATCTTACTTTTAATTACAAAATGAGTTTTACACATGTAGGAGTTTATTTTCTGTTACTGGTCGCTTGGACGCCTAATTAGAAACATTTTAAAAAAGCATCCATAGCTCGTTTTTTTTTGTAATTGGAGAATAACATTTCTTTCTTGGCTTTTTCTATTATTTTGGCGGCAATTCAAAATTTATCTGAATTTTATTTTGTTCAAAATGGGCAAAATTAAAAGTTGTGACGCGTCAACTAGGCAAATAATTGTTAATTTACATATAGATCAAAAGTGGGCGTACAGAAGAATAGCTGAGCATTTAAATTGTTCTGTTAAGAAAGTTTTTAATGCAATTGATCATTATAAAACACATCAAACTATTGAAAGTGTTCTTAGAAAGGCTCGGCCAAGAAAAACCTCTCTCAGAGAAGATACGCTAATCGTTCGTGTTGCTAAAAAGACCCAAGTAAAGGCTCCAATCAGATTAAAAATGAAGTTTTTTCGCCTTATTATGACCCGAGAAACATCTCGTCAAGACTGATACGCCGAAGATTAGTGGAAGCTAAATTGTTTGGAAGAATCTCTCGAAAGGTACCGGTTCTTACCAAGCAACACCGAGAGAAGCGATTATTATTCGCTAAAAAATATGTTAATTGAAAGGTACGAGAATGGAAAAAAGTGTTATTTTCAAATGAAACAAAAATAAATATGGTAAATTCCGATGGAAAGCTTTATATTAGACGTCCTGTAAACAATGCTTTTAATTATAAATACACAAGGAGTATAGTTAAGCACGGTGGCGGTAACATTAAAGTTTGGGGGTGTTTTTCCAGATGTGGAGTTGGACCCGTTCGGAAGATTGAAGGTACAATGTATCAATGGCAATACAAAAATATCTAGAGCACACAATGATTCCCTACGCAGACGATCATTTGCTTGTAACCTGGATCTTTCAGCATGACAATGATCCTAAACATACGGCCAATAGCGTCAAATGTTTCCTTAGCGAACAGCGTATATCCGTTTTAGACTGGCCAGCATAGTCTGGATTTAAACCCGATAGAAAATCTCTGGTATATTGTTAAAAAGAAAGTCTCAAACAAACGTAACACCAGTCAAAACGAACTATATGAAGCATTTGTTGAAGCATAGAATTCAATCCCCCTAGAAAAATTTATGAAATTGATTGAATCAAGGCTGTTATTGAAAATAAGGGATACGCCACTAAATATTAATTATAACTATTGGTAGGCTGTGGATAGTAGCTATTTCGTAAATAACAATACTAATTACTAATACTTAAAAAAATATTGTTTTCTATACTTTTTTGTTGTTGTTTCTAATTAGTTGACCATTATTGTTCATACCTTAAATCTGATTTAAATGTTTGTCCGTAATGTAATATTGAAACTGCACTTGTGTAATGGGATTTATATTGTTTTTCTAATAAATGAGAAATCGTTGAACATATTGTTGTCCTATTTATTGTTTAATTTCAAAATAAAAACGATTGCGGTGAAGTATCTTACATAATGTCAAGGACCGTTGGTAGTGTTTCTAATTATATGACCACCACTGTATATAAGATTAATGTACTACATAATTATAGATCTTTAAAAAATCTACAAAAAATATCAGCAAGAGTATATAAGATAGACGTATGTCTATCTTCTAAGGAACAACCACAATAAGCATTTTTGTCTTTAAAATAACCGGGAGCAGGGAGCAAGATTCGCACATGTGTCCGATCGATGGTATTCTGTAGTCTACTACGTGAGCGAAGCCGCGGGCACAGCTAGTTTATTATAAAGGGCACTGATCACGATTATGACATTAAATATAATTTTGGCTTTCTGTCTGTCATGATTAAACTCAAAAACGGCTTTATCGATTTTTATGGAATTTTGTAGACGGATGGCAGCATTTGACATTCCATAATTATTGTTAGGCCATAAGGATCATGCATAAAGCACTTAGAAATCGATTTTGCACACGGAAAATATATGTTCCTCAGTTTGTAGGATGTAAGAATTGTGATTATATGAGTAAAAATTACTGGATGAAAATGATTACTGTGTAGTAAACGCGTGTGCAACAAAGTCCAACCGTCACGCAAAAAAAGGGCCCATTAGAGACTTAGTTGCGGAAAACAGTCCACTCACCAAGTACCGAAGAGACTTGTCTGGTTCTGCGTGACACTCCTAGTCTTATTATTATACAAACATGTATTTCGAATTTAAGAAATAAATATCAACATTAACTTTTTAGACCACAGATGCACTTCGCAAAAACAGAGTAAATTCAAGCCTTTGTGCTCGTTTAACGACTCGGATGTTAGAACTGCGTAAGTCGTGCACAACTACCACACCATTGACACCAGAAACCACTGCAACAGCAATGCATACCGCACTCGAGGCTGTCGTAGAACAATTAAAACCGGATATACCGAGTCTTACCATGGAACATCCGCTGAAGGATTTGAAAACAGTTTTGGCACCTTACGTAGAGTTTTTACGAGTGAAAGCGGCGCGATGCTTTAGTCTTGGATCATATCCTTTTAATAATTTGGTTTTCATCTATGCATTGTCTTGGTGAGAAGCTTTTAGGTTGATTTTATAGTGACGCTTACGGCCAGTGCATGGTAAGCGCCGCTGAAAAGCCCACTGATTGCCCGGCAAAACTGTAATACAACGCGGTTCAGACGCGTAACAATAAAACAGTAGATACTACAAACATTTGTCGCATTTGTACTCTTAACTCTTACGGCACGTGCGGCTACAAGCGGACTATAAAATCAGCCTAACGTTTGTCTGGCTGATTTATTGGTTGTCTATTATATAATTTTCATGTCTGTTTAGTTGTACCCAAAAGTCAATAGTTGGTTTTTTAATGCTTTTATATCTGTGTATATGATTAATGTTGGGGATTACATAAATGTTGTCCAATTTTAAGATTTAGATTTTACTACATTTTAAGAAATTATTCCTCAGCTAGTAGCGTGTACGGACACCACGTCGATTGCCGTTTATTCGAAGTCCATGTCCAGTATGAGTCAAACCATTCTATGAATGAAAATATTACGATGAAACTGTAGCATGGTGGTATGGTATTAGCCCAGCTCTAGCTGAAAATTGAGAACTAGTTTCCCTCGCTAAGCTGTTAAGCACGGTAGTAGATCTTGAGCCATATCAGGCGAGAATGTGACCATAACGCTAAAACCTAAAAGGATTTAAAAAAAGAGACTGAATTTGTATAGGGTTCAACTCTGGTGGAATGACTTTGACACCTATCTCGATCCGAAAAAAGTAGTTCTCGCGATATTTTGTTCCTGTCTGAAGAATGTTGTTGGCACCACAAACTAGCTGAAAAGGTTTTAGGTTTTAACACACTTGAGCCTGATCTTATCTGCCGGTAATGGAAGACGAGGCCGACGATCAATCGATGTTACATATCAAATGCCTATTCTCGCTTCGCTTGAAGAATCCTCAAGGTATAACTTGACAGGTTAAATAAGTTACAATTGTTTAACTAGGTAGGTGGGCGGGAAGACTATATCATGTTGTCACTACTTAAACATAAGGTGTATTGCATATCCACTTGGTACTTTCATAAAAAATATATTTTTAATGCTACACAGAGTTTGTTGCTTGGTGTGTATGGTCCATTAATTTTTTTTAGCTTGGTTTGCAGCTTGTTTACGCTACTGACTAATTTAAAATATCTAAATGCACCATTAACTTTAGGTACCTACATATGCAAATGCCCGTTGTCACTTACTCCAGGAGTCACTTTAATCGGGTGCCTAAATTAATCATGAATACGAAAGATTTATTTATTTAAAAATACTTTTGACAATGTAAATTATATGTACATCTACATGTATTGTAATACTGCGAGTGGTTTAGAACGGCAAAACTCAATAGAACCTAGGGAAAAATGCTCCTACAGAAATGAATCAAAACTTCTGAATTTTTTCAATTTTCTTTGAATTCACAAATGAAGTGCCAAACGAAGTCAGAGAAATGTTATAAAATACAAATTGAGAACTTGAAAAAACTCAAAGAATAAATAACTACTTTAATCAAAAGAGATTTACGATTAGGATTTAGGTAGGTAGGACCTAGTGATAATCGAATGGTGAGACAGAAATGTATGCCTTGATTTTTTTAAATGACATGTAAATTGATTAAATGTCGACTTATTCAAAGTTATAATAACACACTCTCGAGCACCCTATGGGCTTAATGTTCATAAAGTTCCCTACGAGCGTGGACCGGGTTCGCGAAATGAAAAGAGTTCACTCACCGAAAAGTTTAGAGACGGACCGAAAGCGATTCGTGGTAAAAGGTTGATTACCAGTTGGACGTGCCGGTTGAATATTAATGAATATCCCAGAGATGAGGTGACACGCATCCTATAGATTTGCGTCTGAGTGAGTAAGAAGATAGGTGTGTTATATGAGAGAGAATAAGAAAGAGAACCAAGAATATTAAATGCAATGTACTGAGACAGCGCAATGTCGAATAAAAAAAATAATGTTATAAAGTGTTAATTCGTCTAGAATTGAAATAAAAGGCTGTACAACATAGGTTCTCAAACTGGTTTGGCCCACTTTGCAAATAAAAAAATTTGTAGAGCCACTCAAAAATCGATTTGCTTAACAGAAATAGAATTTAATTGTTTAAAACTCAGTATAAACACTATCGATCCGTCTCTCCAAAGAGAGCGTGACAACGCCCACGCCCGCGTAACCACCGTTCTCTCCGCAGAGGACGGGCGGTTAAATTCGCTCCCGCACACTCCCTAGGTTCATTCACCCTCTCCAGCGGTAACCCAAGCCTAGGTCCGTTTCCTCGGCGTGAAGCCCTTGGGTCAGGCAACCGCTCGCGCGATGCAAGTGACACTATACGTGCAACACTTAGCTACCCACATACAACATTACACACGTATGAACACACACACACGTGCACACCACACAGGTACATAGGTTCTGTGAGGGTCCTTTTTTCTTTTTTTGCGCTAGTAGTGTAGAAAACATTTCCGTTTACTAAATGCACATACGTATGTTTCCTTCCTTCCTCCCAGGAGGATGGGAACGTGCCTATGAGTATATATTAGTTAGCTCGAATCGTAGGTGTAGTAGGGATTCTATTAGATCGCGACTTATTTGCGAACGCGACGACCGCCCGAGCCGAGGTCCGGCCACTTTGGCACCCTCGTGCGAGTCGTCCTTATAACTTTCGCGGCTGAGTGCCCTCTGCGCTCGCCCTCAAGTCCGGTGAAGCTGTAAAAGCCGCAGCGGCTTCAGGGCCCCTAAGGCTAACAGTGTAGTCAGATCTAAAAAAAAAAAAAAAATTAAAAACTCAGCACATGTCACGTGGCACACGACTTAAGAATGCCATGATAAGTAAAACAAAAACACATACATACAATCATACAATCACGCCTGTATTCCCCGAAGAGTTAGGCAGAGGTGTACTAATGTACGCCCACAGTTCGCCGAGTATGTTTTTAGGTTCCATGTAATAGGGGACGAGCCTATTGCCATTAATCGGGTACGAAACCAAACTCCGAGCTGCTACTCAGAATTTCATAGTAAAAACCCAATAACACTTTGCTCGACCTGGGTGCAAAAAAAACACACAAAAACACCTCGAAAAGGGTGCGTTGTCATCCACTTTGAGAAATTGCTGTTATGCGTGAAATATAAAAAATGATATTTTTGCCAGGTAGAGACAGTCTTTGCTAGTGCTAGCTACATGGAATTGCACTATTTTAAACTTAATTCGAAACCCATGAAGTAATTTTTTATCACATTTTCATTAAAAAAATATTTATATTTGTGTATCAGTGGTTATGTTATCAATTATTTCGCTTAATTGTGGGCTGTATGTTATCGCACGGGAGAGACAGATGTGACTTGTTCCCTAACGCTGCACAAGTATGTGGAAGAGTTCCCAGGGTTGATACACTTCATATATGTGGATCGAACCACCGGAAGATACATTGCTCCTGACATGGCAGATTGCGTTGACATGTTGTCACCTGATATGGTATGTTTTCACTTAAAGTAAATATAATACGAATCCCTCTTAATTGAGGTCACGAGAAGAGTGGCCTATCTGCCTTTTCGATAAATTGACCTACTAAAATATTCATAATCTAATAATGTGCTTTTATATTAGGTACCATAATGGCGCAAAGTTATTAAATTCATGCTGCCGTCTATGTCTCGTCTTTATGTGTTATTTCATGTAAATGATTTTACCACTCTGATTATCGTGGCCTCAATTGAAAATGTATTGGCCCTAAATTTAAGTTTCAATGTGACTAGTAAGAAGACAATTGTTAACAAAGAAAACCAACTTCAGTGATTTTGAGGAGTTCGCTGGTGTATCTTCGAAGTTGAAAGTACAAATGCCAATGAAACTAAAATGGGTCCACCCTTAAAGTATGCGCTTTTCAACAAAAAAAGAATCATCTAAATATGTTTATAAAGAAAGAAGTTACAGTTGAACATCCATAAAAAAAAAATATAAGTTCGAATTAGGAACCTTCACTTTTTTTGAAGTCGTTCAAAACTAAGAGTATTAAAAAATTATTAATTTACATATAACACGTATCACAATATGCATTTTTATTTAAAAACATTATACCCATACATAGGTCCTCAACATGATAATTAGGTATATTATGAATGTACTAATATAACTAGTCTCTAGTGCTATGTGGGTATGCTATCCAGGTAATAGAACCATCCGGTTTATTTGGTTTATGTAATTTAGCAAAAACGTTCAATTCTCTACAACTGCAGGTTCTCTTATAAACTTTGAAGGCATTTTAATTGTTATGGTATGGATTGCCTTAAAATATAATTTAGATTTATCAACGCCCTGCGATGGTGTATCGAAACATTTGTACTAAGTTTAGAATCTAGATAATGTTGGAAATATATATGCAGGTGGTGGGTACTATATCTCGAGGATTAAGTGTTATTCGCGAAGGTTACAGCGCTGCCACCTGGCGGTTAGGCGCGTTTCACGTCTGCGCTGTACTGTGGTGGGAAAGAAAGGGCACAGCTGTGCGACCTGCAAAACATCCACACCCAGCGGCCGTGCGTGCATTGCCACCGCCTGGAGATATCCTTGGGACTTTTTACAGGTTTACTATTTTTTCTAAATTTGTTACTCAATAATTTACTTTAATTTTTAAACATACAGTCAACACGCTGATTAAACAGACCCATAAATAACAAATTATGTTTATCACACGCAAAGTAATAGGTGTATACAAGAATCGAAGTAGAGATGCGACCGTTACGGAACTTATTGAGACCAATTGTAGAATGTTGCAAGTTGTATTGACTGGTGCTGTCGATGGTATGATGCATGACTAATTTTGGAGTGGATAAGAAGCGATAAAACGAGTTTTCTAGAGGTGAAGGGCTGAAGAGAAGCGAGGCGAGAAGAGAAAAAGTGGGTGTTTTAAAATGGTGTGATTAGTTAGTCAGGGTGTTGTGATGCATTTTTAGTGTTGTTTATTTTGTGGAATAATTTATGAATTAATCCAATTTTTTTGTTTTTGTTTTCAGGCAGCTTGTTGAGCAAGCTTTCCCAAATGACAGTCAAGGAGTGAACATCAAGGAACTGATATGCATTCATTTAGGTCTCCTACCGGCTTCAACTGCTGTCCAGCAAGCTCGTAGACTAGCTCACTCTATACACGAGCTGGCAGGTCCCAATCCTGCAGTAGCAACTGATCTCTTATAAATTCATAAACAGCATATTAGAGCCCAACATCATTTTAGATACCTACTATTTTTCCTTAAACTAGCCTGTTGCCAATTATCCTAATTTATTTTTGTTTACGAAATTTAATACCAAGCTGAAAATAGGTGGATTTTGTGAGTCGAAAAATTCAAAATACTATAATGTATTCTCAAAACAAAACTCAATCTAAAAGAGTGATCTAGGTTTTTTTAAAAATATTATCTACTGAAAGTCAGTACTCTCTAGATATTAATTTAAATATCCGAAATTTCTTTGTTACTTCCGCCTGAAACAGATTAACAGTAGTTTTTTCTTTCTGCAAGAAAAAACGTTACGTTACGTCTCTATATGTTGTAAATAAATGAAATAATATGTTATATTATAAAATTATTTTATGCTTCAATTAAATTGAACTATAATTAGCTTCTGAAGTTAATCTTACTCCTTTCATCTCGAAACACGTAGTTTACGAAATGATGTGGCTTTAGGAATTACTTATAATAAAGTTATTTATTCAAATACATTACATCACCTGTTTTAAATTTTTTGCATCGTTAGATTCGTCTTAATTGTGGGAGTGATCCGATTATAGACTACATATTAAGTACTACGTCTGGAAATCAAATAAAAAAGGAAAACCATTTTTTTAGCCACTTGTTCTTTGTTGTAGTCAGGCTTCTTTTGTTATTTATAATTAATTTTATACGTACTTCAGTTTGATTTATTTGGATACAATATTGTCATGTAATTGTAGATCAATATTCTTCAAATATATAAATGTGCCATGTATTTATTATTTAATTAAAATGATAACATACTTATAAATTTATTTCAATATATAAATATTACTTTAATGGATTAGAAAAACTAACGCAGGTAAAGAAAAGAGTAATTTTTATTAAAAAATTTATTAATTTCACAAAAAAAGACTTATTATTTAAACAAAAAAAATTATGTGTGCAATTCACACGTGGTAGAAGTAAAACCTTCACATTTATCTTTTTTAAATCAGAAAATGATCAAATACACAATAATTTAAAGTTTATGACAATGTACATACAAGTACTCGCAATCATTATTCACAATATCATTTTCAATTATGTAATGCACATTTGAAATATCCATGGTAACCTAACACGATATCAATCAGTAACAGAATGTCATAAGTGTTGTCTAAAAAGTTTTTGTTTCATAACTTTTTGGTGAGGTAATAAAATTCATTATTGCGTGGCAATCTTTTTACTGTCGTTTTCGCTTTTTCGTTTCATCGACTTTCAAATCACAACAATGCTAAAAAAGTTTTCACTTCAAAAATATCCGATTTTTAATATTACCTTTTAAATAGACTATTTTCTCATAAATACCTTTGTACTAGGTATTTGATAAAATTGAATACCCTCGTCTAAAAAGTGTTCCAAAAAGCAACATTAAAACAAATTAGCTTTAAAGGCCAGAGGCTGACTGTCTACGAAACGACACATTACCACTTTGGTAGTGTTATATTTTTTAATGTAAAATTTGTAAAAATTTGTATTCCATTGAATGTTTTCATATAGATCAAAACTTACGGAAGTTAATATAATCAAATTAAATCGATATCAGTTTACTTGAGAAAATAAGTCTTAAGATTTTTTTTGTTAGTAATTTTGAACACCGCAATTATTCTAAAAAATAAGCGCTATAGTCGTACAAGTTCGTGCACGGCCGTCCTATGTGAGACAGACGTTGGAAGGGACGAGGTAACACATCATTACGACATTAAATTACGCAGTACACTAAAGTTAAAACTAAACAGTATGTTGTCTCGGCAGTGATCTTGAAATGATTATTGTATTTGTTAATGGTATATTAAAATATTGCCATTATTATCTTTTCACCAAAATATATTATTGTAAATTTTGTAGTTTTAATTTAAATTAAGCTGGATTTTATTTCTAGTTGCAATAGTGAATAAGAGTGTAACTACATTTTTTTAAATTCTAAGAAGTAGGTAATATTTTGTCATTTAGACTAATATTATAAAGCTAAAGGGTTTGTTTGTTTGGTTGGTTGTACGCGCTAATCTTCGAATGGAAAAATTATTTTATTGTTGGATAGACCATTTATCTAGGAAGGTTAGGCTATATAACATCACGCCACAACCAATAGGAGCGGAGCATCAATGAAAAATGTTGCAAAAACGAAATATTTATTCATTTTGAGATCTTCTATTGCGTGCGTTGTGTAAACGGTTTAAAGTTACGCAAAAATCATGTATGGCGGAATTGGTGGGAGGCGGGCAGCACACTGTATTTTGAGACGCAGACGAAGTTGCGCGGTTCACCTAGTAAGTTACTGCGACTGCGACGCAGTCTCGATTTTTAGTACCAAAGTTTACCGAGATTTCGAAGCACGACGTTTTGGCCGTTTTTATGAAGTTATAATAAATACTGTTTACTTTAGTGCACTGTAACGTACGCCGATTCTCTTACCCGCTAAATACCAATGCAACATGAGATCTGTCGATTTTACTTAGTTCTTGTAATTCAAACTATATGAAGTATTCATGTTACCATGTTCCTTGCTCTCATTTAATACTATATTTGTATTTATACAATGTATAGTATTAGTGTATTTGTATTTATTTTAATATTTTGCATTGTAAATATGCATAAAAACCGTTTTCATGGAAAACAATGAAAGATTTTGAGAGTAGTTACAGCAGAGTAGAATATGGTCTGAGAATCCATGTACTTAATGCATTTGTAGTCAAAATAGATTAGTGTTGCAGAGTCCATGTGTTTCATTTGTAGTAAAAATAGTCAAAAAATCATTGTAAAAATTGCAGAATTTAAATTGAACTTCTATTTTATGCAAATTGGTATGTATTTAATATTTTTGTCAAATATAATATTATTTTTTATTTATCCATATTAAACAAAAACAAAGGCGATAAGTATATTACTTAACAACAATGAAGTAACATTGTTATCCACTTAATTAAATGCCCATTATTTTGTTATGTTTCATATCATTTTGATATGTTCCTTACTATCTAACAGATCAAAATAAAAATTTAATTGTTTCTATGTTATTCAACTAACAAATGGGTAATTATTGAAAGTAACTTTTTTATGATATAGTATTATGTAAGTAGAGCTAGTGTTCAACATAACATTCATATTTTAGAGAAAATTACACTTTGGAACAGTGATATGATAAATACTAATTAGTTATAATGATCTATAAAAATCACATTAATATAAATATTGTTTGGTTTTGAGTATTATTATTGTAACAATATATAAAAAATTAGGTAACTAATCTGCCATTTGAAATAAAAAGGGTGTAACTAACATTTGTTACATATGTATCAGAAATATTTTCCTCAGTATTTATTGTCTGTATATTTAATAAAAGTAAAATGTAGGGCATAATTTTATTTTATAACCTAAGTATGTACATTCCTTTTATTCAGAATCCTTTTGATAATGACAAAAGAGGTCTAAACAAATAAGTACTTTTAAACATAAGATGAAATTTGGTCATTCATAATTTTCAATAAATTATTTAAGATAATCTCATTACCTTGTAATGTTTGAAAACATTCAGTCAGTTTTAAAATTGTATTGTTTATTATCAGATATACCCTTTTTTACTAAAGAGGCAGTACCAGAGATAATGTTCAAAAAGGCACTTTAATATTCAGGTGAACTGTCACCTAAACACTTGTTATCATCATTTACTATTATAGTCTTTTTTATTCTCTTATCTTCCACATCAAATGTAATCAAATCTTCATTGAAGTTGTTAGTTTTCTGCAATAAAATAACAATATGGCTAGTTAAATGATTTTAAATTTAACTTTGAGAATGTTATAATAAAATAAATCCTTGTTAGAATAATATAATCCTTAAAGGTAACATCTACATAATGGGGTAGTGCAGTTGAGAAGCAATAGATAAACTTAAAACTGAGCAAATTTGTAAACTTAAAAAACTGTACATATGGAATAATTTGCTAAATAGGATTACTTAGTTGGAACAAAACATGTATACTTTTTTCGGATTCTATTTAAGAAAATAGTGGGCAAATTCATAAATAACGAATTTCTCTATGGCCATTAAATACATTGAATTTTAAATTATAACAACCTCCCACATCCCTATGTGAAGTTTATACACTTTCTTTGCAAAAAATAAGTATATTTTATTGAAATTAATTTTATTTTTAAAAATTGCACCTTTGGTTAGACAAGGGCTCAATTGTTAAAAATATATAAAATGAGATAAATATGCCTAAGTTCTATACACACATCCTTTTATCTGAAGGAACAAAGACTTCTCAAAAGTGAAAGGCATATTCACACAATTTACTTCAGAGCAATATTAGCAAATGTCTATCATGAAAAATTACAAAAAGTGCAGGTATGCCTTTGTCTTACAGAAGGTGCAATATGGTAAGTTCAGTACTTTTAAGAATAATTATTTTGACATATTTATTTGTGGGAATTGAAATAAAATTATGAAAATACAGTAATTAATAATAGAAGAATAATAACATTGGTCTCACATAATTAAAAGTTTTAAATTATAGCCAGAGTTTACAGTTAGTCATTATATAGTTAAATTGTTTCCTAACAGAATTTGAACAAGTACAGTACAAGGAATGTTTATTGGAGTCTATACTTTAAAAGAAAAATCTGAATGAAAACTGAACACACTATAGTTAGTAGCTATTCCACATACACAAATGCTTTTGATATTACTTACACTGGTGGATGCAATCTCTGAATTGTTTTTTAAGGCAGATGCATAACTTAAAACTGTTTTTGCTGGACTCGATGATATTGCACCAGGACTGGGACTTCTATTATTTATTTGATTTTCTATTAAATGATTTGTATTTTCACTGTTTGACATGCTATTACTTTTAATTGTTGCATTATTAATATTTAATATATCAACCCGTAGAGGTGTTTTCATTGCTTCAACACAAGCTTCAGCCATTTCTATTTCATCATTTATTAACTTTTCCTCAATCATTTTTTTGTATGCTGCATGTAATTCAGCAGAATGTTTTTCTGATAAAATAGTGCTCATTTGCTTGATTTCAGTCTCAAGTTCTCTAATTGTGCATTCATTTTTTGCAGCAATTTTAGCTTCCTTCAAGAGTCTTACATCAACTGCTTCATGTATGCGTAATATTGCATCATTTGTGTTACTATTCTGAACATTACTTTCCTTTAGAATCTTATTAAAAACACAATGTGGTGAAACTCTTTGTGCTCTTTTATATCCTGTTTGTTTTTCTCCCAAGTTGCCTGTCACATCTTCAATGTACTCATACATGTCGAAACAATTTATTTTACCAAATCTGTAAGTGTATGTGTGGGTAGAGGCAGTAGGAGAGGTTCTATTAGATAAAGTACATGTGATGAAATTTTTCTTGTCATAATGTTTTTCAAAGTACTTTTGGAGTCCTTTCGCTATCAATTTGTCTCTAAAACTTGGCCTTATGTTTGTATTCTTTCTGTATTTATACCAACCAACAACTTCATTGGCCGTGTTTGATAGCAAGTCCTTAAGTATGTCTTCCTTTATTTTTCCAGTTGGGAAATAGAATAGGGACACTGACGGTAAAGGTAATATAGTCCTGATGATAATCTGAGTGTCAAGTCGAGCGTTATCACTATGCGAGTCTGATATATGATTCGTTATTTCGGAAGTTATATCCCCGATGAGAAATCCTTCCTGAACAATAAATAAAAGGAAAATATGTTATAGTACAGAAGAATGATCAAAAATATCTGCAAATACTTTTTATTACCTGACTATTCCCGGAATTTGTACATTCGTATAACAAAAAAGATAGAGCAGTCCCGTTGAGTAACACTTTCTCTGTGTAAGCCATTTGATTTATTCATTCGATCACTAATATTCTTTATGTTTGATAACGGCGGCTATTTATATTCTTTATAAACTTAGTGTAATATTACAAATTCATATAGTAATTTCTGTTTTAGGAAGCGCAATAAAATTTACAGAATATGACGTCTATAGTCCTCTGGTTATTGGTCTATGTCTATAGTCAATTCAATGAGTCAATTAGTCACGTGACATTTGTAGGGATGAGATTCGATACATCGATATTTAAAAAAAAAAAACATTTTAGTTATTAAGTGATTTGATATCATACCATTCTTCCAATAGGTTCAGTTATAATTTACAAACGTGACATGGCGTCATGACATCTCATACTGTACTATAAAAATGATAGATGAATTTCATCCATCCTCCAAAGATTGTTTAAACGTCAAATCATGTGTGTTTAACGCACGCTTAATGAGTACAAAAGTGCCACCGCATAATAGAAAAAAGATCGAAAATTACTTTGCCACCAGTAGGAGTTGATGGTGGAAATTCAAAGAAGTAAAGCAGCAGCCTTGCATTGCCACTGCAAACATATTCAGAATATTATAAATATGAACTGAATATTCCGGTGTAGGTATTAATTTCGTAACAAACTTAATTTAGATTTAGAGTCAATCATTATGGTAAAGTCTAAGGCTGAAATCTATAGAGCGTACTCAAGCTTAGCTTAGCTCAAATTTACTCAGCGTAATATTAGCTTTCGAATTTATAGTCGAGTTACGCTAAGCTGAAGCTTAGCTCTGGCTGAGAAAGTGTCTGGTAACTATCAATTAACGTTTTGATACCGCATCGGGACTGTAAAATTTGTTCAACTTAAACAAATAAATTTATCACAAATTATGTATAGAAAATTAAAAAGCTATTTAAAATAGAATTTAAATTGTGTAATCGTATAAAAAATCAACTAGCTTTAAAGTAAAAATTAAGGTTAAGATTATTCGTACACAAAATAATAAAACCGTGTGGTGTCGTGGGACACCAGATAGGAACGAAGTTATAAAATATTAAGTTCAAGTTCTATGATAAAAATTAAAAAAACTGCTTTACAAAGTTATCTTAATACCTTTATTTACAATGATTTATAAAAATATATAATAATAATATACAAAGAAACAGCTATTTACATGAATAATAATAATAGTCATCACGTAGACTATACAATACACACTGTATAGCCACGATACATAGACTTATCAGTGGCATAGCTAAGGGGGGGGGGGCGGCGGAAGCGGCCCGCCCCGGGTGTCACCCGTTTAGGGATGACACCCGAGCCCGACTGTAACCATCAGTTGTAGTTCTTTCTACCTATAAAAAATCGTAAATCCGTGGCAGAGAGCATAACCGCCACTAATAAAATTATCTAGGTAACTATGATATCGTACCACGAGCATAATAAATTGATATTTAGAAAAAAAACAAAGTGCACACTGTCAATCGATCTGCGATTCCCCCAAAATTTAATACCCAGTTCGCGCATAACCAACGCTAGTCAGGGGATTCCCTCGATATAGCGGTCGTCAATTGGCCTGTCCAACCCCTCTAATGAGTTAAAACTTTTCGTCAAATTAAATAAGGTTGACATTATGTTAATCTTTTAAACTCACTTTACGTCTAATCAAAAGTCTGTCTTAATCAAAAGCTACATTAAGCATTATCAGTCTCAATCATACTGTGAGGATTTCATTCAGGCGACAAATGTGGTAGTATGTGATTGGACAAGCAATATTACAGTATCAGCGCTTTACTGCCCACCGAAGCACACCATTAAAGAGGAGCAGTTTAATGACTTTTTCAAAACATTAGGAAGTCCTTTCTTAGCCGCAGGCGACCTACAACGCCAAACATACATTTAGAGACCGCGAACTTCTTAAATGTGTGCAGGCAAGGTCTATGAATGTTATCTCAACAGGTCAACCTACATACTGGCCCTCTGATAAAGGTAAAATACCTGACGTTATTGACTTTTGTATCACCAAGGGAATAGCAAAAAACTACATATCCTGCTGCAGTTGTTAGGACTTATCATCGGACTACTCTCCTATCTTAGTAGAAATCAAGACTGAGATAAAGGCAACTATTAAAAAATACATACTGCATAACATAAGGACTAACTGGTCCCTTTTTAAAATCCTTATAGACAATGCATTTGCTGTACCCATACGTCTCCAAACAGATAATGACATCATAAATGCTGTTGAATTTTTCAATACCAACATTCAAAATGGTGCATGGAATTCGACTCCGATTAGCCAGAACAAATCTGTTGAACAACTGTTACCAGCTAATATTCTGAATAAAATCGATGAGAGAAGAGCAATCTGTAAACTATGGCAGCAGAACAGATGCCCGAAATAAAAAAACGCTTAAACCATAAGGTAAGAGAGCTTAAGCAAATTCTAGAAAGGGATCGAAACTCAGGAATACAGGCATATCTTGAAAGTCTAAATGCAACTGCAGCTACAGACTATTCCCTGTGGAAAGCTACAAGAAAAATTAAACGACCCATTTCAACTGTCCCGCCTATAAGAAAAACAGACAACAGCTGGGCACGCAGCGACCAGGATAAAGCTAATACGTTCTCAGAACATCTGACCAATGTTTTCCAGCCCCACCCTTATGAAGGTATACCGGAACACGAGGCAAACATCATCGAATTCCTAAACTCCCCGGATCTGGATGAAATTTCACCCAAAAAATTCACAAAGAAAGAGGTCAAAAGAGTAATACAAAAGTCCAAGACTAAGAAATCACCAGGTTATGATCTCATAACCAAAAAAGTCTTGCAAGAATTACCTGACTCTGGGTTGAGCCTACTAACAGAAATTTAGAATGCAATCACCAAACTTCAATTTTTTCCACTCCAGTGGAAGGTTGCACAAATAATTATGCTACTGAAACCGAATAAAAAACCAGAAGACCCAAAATCATATAGGCCGATTAGCTTATTGCCCATACCAGCAAAAATATACGAATCCCTAGTATCTCTACGCATATCACCAGTTATAGATTAGATAGAACAGCAAAAGATTATACCTGAACATCAATTTAGATTTCGTCGACAACACGCCACCATTGACCAGATTCATAGGCTAATAGTAATAAATGAAATAGACAAGTCTTTTGAAACCAAAAAGTACTGCACTATTGCGTTTCTGGACATATCACAGGCGTTCGATAGAGTGTGGCATGAAGGCCTACTATTTAAAGTTAAAACCTTGCTACCCAACTACATCTACAAAGTTCTGAAGTCTTTTATAGAAATAGATTTTTTGTGTTCTCAAACGGGGAGGCAATCTCTGGCCTCTGTCATATCAACGCAGGTGTTCCACAGGGTAGTGTACTAGGACCAATACTCTACCTGATCTATACGTCTGATCTACCTACTTCCGATTGTATTACTACTGGAACATTTGCTGATGATACTGCGATTTTAGCATCCCACGAGGATCCATCAGTGGCGGCGGAAATCCTGCAAAAAGGACTAAATGACATCTCAACGTGGTTAAAAAAATAGAGAATCAAGGCCAACGAATCCAAATCAGTTAATGTCACCTTTACTTTAAGAAAAGGCATCTGCCCACCAGTAAGGCTTAACAACCTAGAACTCCCACAAACAGACCTTGTAAGATACCTAGGTTTTAGACCTGGACAAGCGACTCACCTGTCAAAAGCATATAACGACCAAACGCAAACAACTAGGTCTACAAATGAGGAAACTCTTTTGGCTAATTGGCCACTGGTCACACCTGTCACTGAGAAGTAAACTCCTTATGTACAAAGCAATACTGCCTAGCAACAACCTTTCTGGACCTATGGGATCCAGTTATGGGGAACAGCCTGCCACTCCTATATTGAAATTCAGCAAAGATTCCAAAATAAAATGCTGAGGATGATAACCAATGCCCCTTGGTTTGTTACGAATGAACAACTGCATCATGACCTAAAAATGAAAACCGTTCATCAGGAAATCTTGCATCATATAAAAACCTACAAGGAAATAATAACAAACCATCCAAACAGCTTGGCAAGAAACAACTCGCAGACTAAAACGGAAAATGCCCCAGGACATACTTACATTCCAGTAAATTAAAGTAGGATGCGACACAGGTCGCATACCGAGCATGCCAATTGAAACTCCGACCAACTTATTATTTATTGTCCCAGAAAGGTGACAGATTGTAGTACATAGAAAACAGAAAAAAAAAACTTGTATTGTGGATTGGGCCATTTCTTTTGTTTCCGAACTCATTCATTTCAATATTCTCTTACGTGAACGTGTGAAAGTCTAGTGCAAAGTGTTTGTTAATTATTAGATATTATAAACAACATTTTTTGTATAAAAACCGATTTAATATAGTCGATTCTTGAAGAAAATAAACAAGGTAAGTGAAGCATTTTTGTTATTACAGGTAATACTTACATTTTTAATTCATTTACTATCTAATAGCAGTATCTTAGATTATTTTGAAAAACCCTTCAATTATTTTATTCTCTTTTAATTGCTGTGTATTTTAAAACTATATTATTGAGCCATCCTAAATGATAAATAGGTACCTACAGAAGGTATTTTAGACGAATTGCAGTAATTTTTTTTTTGTTTAGCCTGGGCAAGTATTACTATCTACTAAAGGTATTTATTTATTAAAATAGGTTTTAAAGGCTTTGCTGGCGTAAAAAGACTTTATTTATATGTATTTCTACACGTTTTACGATATTACTTTAGGTAATAATGTTTAATTGTAAATAATATACTTATTTATTACTTACTTATTATTTTCCGATCTAATAGCAATGGGATTTGTTTACAAAAACGGAATATATTAAGTTTAGATTTTTGATTGAAAGTTATCGTAATCATATCATACAACTTCGCGTACGTTGATTTGGCTCCGAGATGAGTAGCTCGAGCATTCGTGGCACGGATATCACAATCAACGGTGGAGTATTTAACTAGTATTTTTCTAATAATACTTAAATACATATTTACACCCAGACGCAGGATTGTTAATTTATATAAAAATATATTTCACAAAGCTAGTTACGTAACGTGTAGGTGTTTATTTACTGTTATAATTAGTTTATAAAATCAACTTATCACTTACTAACTAAAAATATTTTTTAGAATACTCAGAACGAAATATGCCTCGAGGAAATTCATACTTCGAAAAGAGAAAGCGGGTTTCAACAGAGAAAATCCAAAAAGGCTAAAATGGATGAAATTCAGAGCATGTCCGGTTCTCTTTTCAAATATGTCACAAAAGCAGATAGCGGCCAAAGTTCAAGTAAAGTACCCGAGTCTCCTGCTGACGAAAGTTATGATTCACATCTTGGAGACTTACATTCAGATAGCGACATCGACAATACAGAATCAATGAAGGCGACCCAGGACCTTGACGGAATCAAAATAAATAATGAAAATGACGCCGTTAATGCTACTTTCGGAGATAGCATTAGCTTCGAAGAATCAGTTCAACACTTGAGAGATGTTTCACATTGGAATTTACCGGTACCTGAGATAATGTTCGCATTAACAATATAAAAAAGGGCAGTGAACATTTCCAGAACAAAGAAGGCCCGTTTCCTACTGTATCTCGTCATGGTTCAAAGATTAAAGGTGATTCTCGTCATCTTTTACAGGAATGGTTGTATAAACAGATGCCTAGTGGTGAAAAAATTCTACGATCATGGATGGTATTTTCTCCAATATCAAATAACCTGTACTGTTTTTGCTGTCGTTTATTTGCTGTCAGTACCATACAAACAACATTTACAACCTGATTTCAGAAGTGGTGGAAACTAAATCCTAAAGTATTGGACCATGAAACTTCATGTGAACATTTAGAAAATATCGAAAAGTGGAAAACTTTGGAAATGAGATTAAAATCTCACACCACAATTATTATTGTTGGAAGCACTTACGTTAAGCAGATATTATAACTGGAGGTTTACACAAATTTAAGAGTCTTTTATTAACACAATTTTTTTCAATTTCAGTTTTTAGTTTATTGACACTTTTGCACACACTATCTTGTCAATGTTTTTTTCAGAGACACAGTTCTATATTTAAACTGGTTCTTTATGATAGAGTTTTAGTTTGTTAAAGGTTTGGTATAATCCTCCTTTAACAACAATAGATGATGCAACCTTGCAATTAATGAATACGGAAAAATAGAAGTGGTAAAATCTTTTATCTAGATTATTAGATATAACATTGTTTTTGGCTAAACAAATCCTAGCATTTCGTGAACATGATGAAACCCAAGGGTCGTTTAATAAAGGTAATTTCTTAGAACTAGTTAAACTGCTGTCAAAGTATGATGCAGTACTCAAAGAACATGTTATAAATAAAAAATACTTAATTACATAGTTTTAATAAAATTATGACATCCTAAAAGAAAGACAAATAATATCTGACAACATAATTAACTAAACATTAAATTCTTTTTATATCAGTAGTAAGCTAAACTAAACTAAACAGGTTTTAATCTACAATAATAAATATTTACACTATATTCGTCCACCCCTAAAAGCTTTAATCTATTTTCTGTATTAAGCGTCTAGGTGGGTGAATATTGCGTCGGCTTCTACGCAAGGTTGAGCATGCAAGTGGAGTTTGTGTTTTTGGTGGTGCCTCCTTTTGTGTTTGCTCATCAGTTTTTTCTTGACATGAAGATAGTTCGTCGAGCGTTGGAACGAGAGTTGTTGATACTGAAGGTCGGTCGATAATCGGTGGTAGTTGTTCAACAGATTCGCAGCGACGGCGCATCTGATCGGCATGGTACCTTCTCTCACCATAAGGAGTGGTAACAACATATGAATATTTATGTGTACGACGGTTGTCTATCGCTGGCTCCCACCGAGTATTGTCTCTCGTACGAATAAATACATCATCCCCTTGTTCAAAATTAGGTACACGTTTTTCGTTGTTGATGTTTGCTTGTATTTCTGCATATGCACGTGCTCTCTTTGCATCTGGTTTTACATTATCCAAAACACAAGCTAGACGGCGGCCGAACATCACTTCTGATGGAGTTTTACCAGTAGTGCTATGTGGAGTATTCCGGTATGAGAATAGAAATTACTCAAGTCGTTTAAGACTGAACTTGTCATTGGTACAAAACAAAACAAATTAAACTCTTGCGAAGTGAATATTGGACCATTATCAGAAACTATAAACTGTGGTAAACCGAAAGTACTAAAAATTGTGTCTAATTCTTCACAAAGCATAAGTGAAGTAGTTTTAGCCATGGGTTTTACTTCGATCCATTTTGATAGTGCATCAGCAAGAACAAGCCAATGTTTCCCCTCAAAAGGACCTGCAAAGTCAACGTGAATCCTTTCCCATACTTTATCAGGAATAGACCAAGAGTAAATTGGTAGCTCAGAAATATTTGGTCTACTTTTTTGACACATACTACAGCGTTTAATATATAAATCAATATCTTCTTCAATAGATGGCCACCAAACATAGAAGCGTGCAAGTGCCCTCATAGCCGAAGTGCCTGGATGTCCTGAATGTAAAAACTTTAAAATTGTGATTCTCAGGTTATGTGGTATTATAAGTCTACCTTGCCATAAAATGATTTTATTTTCTAATGAGAGTTCGCTCCGCTTGCGAGCATATGGCTTGATCTCGTTTGAGTAATGTTGTTCACGCCATCCAAATCGAATATATCGCGCTATATCTTTAAGTACAGGATCTTGTTTTGTATGCTCCCTTATACAATCTTCTGATATAGGAAGATCACCAACTCTGTCTGTTTGTAAACGAGTTTCTATTTTGTACACCGCAATCTCGGCATTTGACGGTGCTCCTCAGGGTTAGGCATCCTAGAAAGGTAGTCAGCCATTACATTATTTTCTCCTTTTGTATAGATTATTTCATAATCATAACTACCTATCAACAAGGCCCATCTTACGAGACGATTGTTAACTAACTTTGGCAAGTTACGGCGTGTGCCCAAGAGATGGATCAATGGTTTATGATCGGTAACTAGAGTAAATTTCGAACCACGTAGCTACTGATCAAATTTTTTTATTCCAAAGAATATAGCCAAAACCTCACGATCGATTACTGAGTATTTGCTTTCTGCACATTTTAATTTCCGTGATGCAAAAGTTATAGGTTGCATAAGGTTTCCGTCTTTATGAAACAGTACAGCGCCAACACCTTTTTCCGAAGCGTCACAGGCCAGAAACAGAGGACGCTTTTCATTTAACGCTATAAGAGGTTTGGAACCAGCACTAGGTGACTTAATTTGTTCAAAAATTGTATTCTCATGTTTTGTCCACTTCCATTTCTGTCGACAACCTGTTAACGTATGGAGATCTGCACATTTGCTGTGTAAATGAGGTATAAACCGTTCATAAAAATTGACGAGACCGAGAAAAGACCTTAATTCTTTCGAGTTTAAAGGCGGAGAAGCTTTGGTAATGGCTTCGATCTTAGAATTTGTTGGTCTCACTCCGTTCTTGTCAATAATATGGCCTAAATATTCAATTTCAGCTTGTAAGAAGAAACACTTCTTCAAATTAACTTTTAAACCTGCCTGTTCTAATTTCTGGAACACAGTGTTTAGTGTTTGAAGATGTTCAGCATCATTTACTCCCGTCACCGCAATGTCAGCAAAGAAAACAGCCACGTTTGGTATACCTTCGAGAAGTTTGTCAAGATAATGTTGAAATATAGAAGGTGCTGTAGAGATTCCAAAAAGCATTCTATTATATTGAAAATATCCTTTGTGTGTAGAAATGATCAAGTATTTTTTTGTGTCAGGAGCTACAACAAATTGTAAGTAAGCATCTTTCAAATCTATTTTCGAAAACTTTTTTCCATTTGCTAAATTCTGTCGTAATTGATCAAAAATGGGAACTGGGTGTGCGTGCTTGATAAGAACTGAATTGATTGTACTACGAAAATCCCCGCAGATGAGAATTTGCCCGTTCTGTTTTATAACGTTTACTGTTGGTGTGGCCCATTCGACAGGCGTTATATTAGGATCTATTTTACTTATTATGCCCTCTGCCACCAACCGTTCTAGTTCCATTTCAATGTTCTTCCTCATTGCAAATTTTATTGATCGTGGAGGTAGATGCTTTGCTACAGCGTCGTTTTTAATATGAATGTTTACTTCATAATTTGTAACCCTTCCAAGTTTATTATCGAAGAGTAGCTTGTGACGATTGAGTACTTGTTTAAGTGTAATAACAGGTTTAATTGAATATACAGGTTTGGGAAATTGTAACTCAAACATTTCACTCCACTGCAGACCGAAGAGTAATGGATCTGCATCTTCCATTACAACGACTGGTAATATTTTACTTTTCCCTTCAATCTGTACAGTTACGTCGGTTATACCTTTTGGTTTAAGTTTAACATTGCCGTAGGCTCGTAATCGCGGTGCTTTAGTTAGCGTTGGTGCTCCTATTTGCTTCCAAAGTTTTGTGCTAATAATAGAATAAAGAGATCCTGGGTCCCAGTCCATGGTACATTCTTTCCCGTTGATTATTATATCTATTTTTTTACTATCTTTCTGAGTTTGTTTTTTAATATTACAAACGTTGTCACTATCTGTAATACTATCATCATTTTCTGTCAATGACGAAAATGATTGATTATTTGTTTGATTGTTTATCCTGTGTAAGTTATTTCTTAACCTCGACTGTTGTTTCTGTGTTTTCCTGTTGTAAGTAAGATATGCTCTACCATATTTAATACAACAGCTCTCAAAATGACCTTCAGTGCTACACTCTTTGCATATATGTTTTCTAGCTGTGCAAATATCGAATCTATGTCTCTCATTTTTACCGCACCGCCGGCACTGACTAAATCTAAATTTACGTTGTACAATGTTTCTTCTTTTCTGTGAGCTATTCTGATTAGAATTTTGTTTTACCTTGTAGATAGGTGATTCTGTATTAGCATCACCCTCTGCTATTTCTCGAGATTGTGCGATTGTGAAAATTTGGGCAAATGTAACCTCTTCAGTTTTGTCGTCACGAATATGTAATAAATTTGGCCATTTTTGTTTTAAGTCTATCTGAAGTTCTTCATGATTGAGACCAGTTGCAAAACGATCACGTAATTGCCGCTCTAACAATGTGTCATCGTAACCACAATCTTTGCTAATTTCTTTAAGTCTATTTGCGTAATGTTCCATTGTTTCTTCTTGTTTCCTAATACAGGTCCAGAAGTCAGTAAGGGCTTTATTGGCTGAAAATTTTGATGGGATAATATCTGCAATTGAGGAACTATGTGACCAAGACATAAATTTAGAAACTAGAGGTGCTGCACAAAATCTTATGCCTGCTGTGTGACATTTCTCATTTCTTCGTTTTCTTTTCTTTTGGAATGATGTGCTAAGGGAAGTGAACAATGCTCAGATTGCATTACAAAGTAAAGGTTTATGTGTTGATGAAATAATCTTAAAACTAGTGTGGTGCCTCATTCGCCACTATTTTTGTACTGGCTGTTTCTTACTGTTAATATTAAAAATTCTTAGGTGTTGACATATCAGATAGACATATAAAATTCAGACGATTGGTTTCACGTCACGCTATGTACTAAAACCTGTATTATTTTATTACAAAGTAAATGTGCTAAAGCCCTACTGACTAGCATTATTATTGAACACGCCAAACTAGAAACACTTCGTCTATTCATTGGAGAGAAACGGTTGCATCTAGCAGAAGAGGCAATAGATTTTGTTGTATAAAAATCGGAAAAATACAACATTTCGATGGAACGATGAATTCGTCGCAAGAAACGCATGCCCGGTGAGTTAGCATCGTCCACCGATGCTGGACTTACACTTAGAGCGGAACTTCAAAAGGACATGTTAGAATGTCTTGACAGATTCAATATTGAACTCGAAACAAGAGTAAAGTCCATTAAAGACGTAGCTTCATTGTTTGAGGTTGTGCAGTCAAAGACCTTGCTTTCGGCAAACAATGAACAGTTAAAATTTGCTATATCAAAATTTACTAACCTTTACGATGAAGTATCAGAAACAGAACTCGTTTTAGAAATACCAAGATTGAGAAGACATTTAAAAGCGGCTAATATTACTGTCCCTAATTGGGTGACACTGGACTTTTTGAAATTTATTATGGAATGGGATTTTACAGAATCTCTTCCGAATCTAACGGTAGCACTAAAGTTATTTATAACAATATGTGCATCAGATGCTTCATGTGAGAGAAGTTTCAGCAAATTAAAATTAATTAAAAATTACTTGCGGTCTACAATGACTGAAACCAGATTAAACAATCTTGGTATTTTAACGATAGAACATGAAGCAACACAAAATATAAATTTTGAAGACGTGATTTCGGAGTTCGCTAGTGTCAAAGCTAGATGGAAGAAATTTTAATTTTTAACAAAGTAATTTGTTTCACAAAATATTCAAATATTTGTAATAGGTACTCGTATTTTAATAAAACGTAAATTATTATAACTTTTTTTATTTTAACAGTTTCGATTGAGTTTTGGGGTGACACCTATAAAATCTGCCCCGGGTGCCACCTATGCTAGCTACGCCACTGAGACTTATACATAAACTTTATGGTTTTGAAGAGTTCCTTTGTGTATCTTCGAAGTTGAAGATTCAATGTCAGTGAAATTAAAATAGAACCGCCCTTGAGATATCCGCTATCCAACAAAAAAAAGAATAATCCAAATTGGTTTATAAACAAAAAAGTTATTCTATGTTCAGCAAATAAAAAATAAGAAATAAAAATTAAAAAATATATATTAATACTAATACACCTACGTTATAAATTTTCGGATTAAGTTACCTCAGTACTAAATGAATCCCGAAGTAAATATTTAAAATAAAAAGTTCGAGGCGAGGATTGGAACCTAGGTATTCGGCCATAGCAGTGACGCTCACGATCACTTGGCTACGAGCATATTTTTTAGGATTACTGAAACTATATTAGTGTAAAGTTCCAAAAATCTTACGTTACAGACGTTTTTTGCCAGCTAAGGTACCCCTCCACAACGTCCCTTATGGAACTTCGTTCCAAAAAGATTAAAGTTTCAAACCATTAACGAGAAACAACTGCAAACAACAGGAATAATAAACGAGTACGTTGTAGAATAACTATTGCAAAGGGAGGATCACAGACTATTAGATGTACAAGTAAGGAAGGATCCTCCGACTAGACGGGTGTTATGTCTGGTGGGCAGCTGCCCAACGGTTGAGTTAATTTCTATAGCACAATGTAGGATAGTAGGATGCGTCTTGTGTGGCTCGATGGATGTCGGTACAACGTAATAAAAACAGTCATTTCTATGTAATAGACAATAAGAATCAAGCAATAAAGATAATTCAAAAAGTGTATGCTCTTGGTGTATTAAGCTATACTATTTTTTTGGCTTATACCCAAATTTTTCGTATGTCGTCGAATTCGATGACTTGAATTTTACTCAGGCAGAGCTGAGCTAATGCTAAGCTTGCGATTATAAATTTGAATTTCGGAACTTAAGGCTTAGTTATGTCTGAGCTAAGACTGAGTACTAGACATGTGTAAGTACTGCGAGTCATGTATTACGCGTAATATGTCACGACCGCGTACTGTAACAGTACCTATAACCCAACAAAATTTAGCATGTCACATAACTCTAAACATGACGTTCCATAGCAAGAGGTTATAGGATAGGTCCGTCGCGTTCTAAGTACTGTACGTAGGTACTGAAGTGTACTGTAATGTTTAAAATAATTCGAGTTATCGTTTTTATCGAATGATAACATTACTATATCTCATAATCGCCCACCACTATTAGAAATATTTCATAATAACTTAATGGTTAAGTTTGAAGGAAAATCAACTTTTCCAATAAAGCAGAATAAAGCTTGCGTTTTCATAACTCCGTGTCGTCACTCGTACAAGTAAACTATACAAATAGGCAATAATAAAAGGTATATTTATGACATCAGAACATTCAGTACAATAGCACATACGTAATTGTTAGCGGGCTATATGTATGCCCAAGCTTAATGCGTTATTTCAGACGGGTCATGTTTAGAGTACTGAGTACTGCTCTAATGCCATATTACGCAGCACGAAATGTCATGCCATATGGCATTACTTCATAGAGTACTGTTTTGCGCATGTCTACTGAGTACGTTATATACATTTCAGCCATAAGGTCTAAATAGTTATCACAGGTTATATTGTGCACAATGACCAACTTATAATGGTAACACTGTACACACAAATTTTGTGAAATTGTAATCTTGTATGAGCGAGTAGCGAGTACCCCTGCGAGATCTGTTCAGTGATAAGTAACTACTCAGTACTTAGTTACAAAGAATTAATACCAAAAGTACTTATTAATGAAAGAAAAGAAACGAGTATGTACTCTTATTTTCTCGTATCGATACATCTCATTTGTTCATCCCTAAGCATAATATCTCAAATAGACAAAAATTCAAATATCCCCTAAAAAGCTATGTCTATGAAATAACTAGTGCTGGGTCGTTTCTGTTTTTTTTTTGTAAAACGAAACGAAACGCTTTTTTACACTCAAGGAACCGTTCTCAGAACCAGTTATAAAATACGCGTTTTTTTAAGTACGAGAACAAACGGTACTTACTGAAAAAACGAAAATTTGACGTTTAACCAAAAACCAGTTTTTATTCGTTCTTTCGTTTTCGTTTTTATTTTACAATCAAATTTGTATTGTATATCGTTGTTGTTCATTGTAGCTTATTCGTTACTTCAAATTTTAAGTAGTTTCTTGTAACGGTTTACTGTTCATTCAATTATAGTCCTTATAACAATAATCATAGATCTGTTCTATCATAAAACGGTTTCGTTCGTTTTGAAACTTGTTTTTGTTAAATAGAGAAACAGTTCGTTCGTTTTTCATAGAAGAACTGGTTATAAAAACCGTTTCTCAACAAAACGCCCACTACTAGAAATAACCACTCTGTGACAAAAACGTTTCTGGTTCTGCGACAGTACCTATTCTCTGCTCTAGTGTTATCAAAATAATATAAGGATTTTATACCAGACTTGATATATTTTGTTTTAGAAGAGAATAATAATATATTTTTTGTATAGGCTTATTTTAAGTATTTTCAGTTTTCTAAAATTAGGCACCTAATGGTATTTGGCTCCAATTTTTCCTTTATTTTTATAACACGTAATCAAGGTGGGATTTATCTTTTATCATTGTTTCTTAGACTACACTATTTAGAATAGTGTATTTTATATCTAATATAAGTGATGTAAGTATAAATAACCCTTTCGCATATGTAATTTTTTTTTAATATTCATTTTACTTTATTGTGTTGTAATAATAACATTACAGTGTAAACTCTTTAACGAAACTCGAGGGACTGAGCTTTTTTGTCGTTATAGAGAGTTATCGTTATATGAAGTGAACAAAAAAACAACCAAATTAACAAAAATTTTTAATATTTATGTCTTAGATAATAAATGCTTATAAATTATTGTTTACACATATAGTCTGATAAGTTTGTCTGACGTTTTTTGCTATGCCAGTACTTGTTTTGTATTATTTTATGTATTCTATTCATATCTTCTTCTATCAAACTTTTTCGTCAACACTAATCACTTTCCGTTTACTGGCCATGTTAACAGTTTCAAAGTAGGTTTACGACTGATAATACGATAGGTACCCAATATGCTTGGTCGAAGACCATCACTTCCGAGAAAACAATGCGTCATACTGCACGTGTTCAAGGCAATTAAGGATAACAAAAGCTAGACCGAACTCGGATGTTTCGGAGCTTCAAAGTCTTTTGTTACCTGATAACATAACCAATAATACAGATAATAAATATTTACTGTCTAAAAATATGAACACATTTCTTCCTAATAGAGAATGGCGTACTGCTATAAAGAGTGTTTCAATATGTGGGTTTTAATGCAAACCAACCAAGTTGGGCTTCACTTCAACATTATAAAGAGTTTACACTGTATTTAGAAGTTTTGGAATGTGGGTATTTTCTTTTTTATATATTTCATAGTGGCCTTAGGTTTTGTAAAGTACCTAATTAATATATGAAATTAATTAATTAAAATGTACATTACACATTTTCTATTTTACTTAAAATCTCTATTTGGATGGTTCACATTTTAATAATATGAGGGTTGGTTTACTCTTACAGATTTTTCATGTTTTTAAATATAAAATAATAACCTGTCCACTACTTTTTTGTGATGTATGTATGAAAATGCATTCTGTTTTTTGGCTCTTTCATTTTCCATTTATGGATGTGGTGTACACATGTTGTTATTGTAATTGTATTATAATTGTTATTTCAACTTTTAGTCTATGTGTAAGCTAATTATTTGCCACTTTTATTTAAATCTACAAAACACCACTTAGAACTTCAAGGCTCAGTTTCATCTTGAATTTTTAAGTTAAATAGCTATGAGTAAGTCAAAACTGTCTAGCTAAAACTTTTATTACCAATAAATCACTAAAAACCAAAATTGATAGCTTTTGATGGCAACATGTAGTCTAAAATTTCTTATTTCTGGACATTTTTATGTTGTTGTACTCAAACAGATAATGAATAAAATGCAAATCACTACAAATAAAAACAACTAATAATTTAAACTATAAAAACACATAAGAGTAAAAATTAAAAAAAATTGGGTAATGACATAATTTTTTATTTGTAGCATGGCATTACATTGATCTAACAATTCTCTGAAGCTAACATAGCAGTCAGCATACTTATAGTCTCAACAACATATACAGGATTATTGCCATTGCTATTGTTTTTCACTGTCTTTTAATTCATTGGTGTGGCCATACAGATTTCACCAGTGAGCTGCATGTGGCCAGAGGGCCACAATATGTGCAACTCTGGTGTACATTGTACAATCATTAAAATGTTCTATGGAAATGTAATATTGTTGCTTAAGTTCTAACACCACATACATACCATACATAATATGTCATTTGATTGAGAAACGAAAGATGCAGCATTGACCAATAAAATGTGAGGATTTGAACCAATTATACATATTGTTATTTGTGTATTGATTAAATTTAACTTTGAATGGCTGATTGATACAAAATGAAACAGTTTATTTGCTCTCCTGAAAAGTTGCAGGTTTTGATTTACCTGGTGTTAGAAATTAAACAATAATATACTAGCAATTAACTCCGTGTACCTATTTAGGAATGAAAATTATTGTTAAATGTAATATGAATGTTGGTTTTATTGAGCTTTTTAAACTTTCAAATTTATTTTAGATCCTACATAGAAAAAACATTACAAGTGGATGTTCAAGTTATCAAATATCAAGAAACTTCAGAGAAAACAACTTTTTTTTGTCCAACATTTCATTTATTACAAAAAAATTTACAAGATGGAAAGTTGCCCTAATAAGGAGTGCTTGATAATACCAGAAAATCCAATTTTGTCTAAGAAATATTATCGACGGGTGGAGCATAGGTAAGTTAAGTTTAAATTATGAACAACATAGTTATTAATAACTTATTAGTATGAGTTATGCAAAAGTATTATTACTATCTATTAGTATCTCTACAATTAATAAAATTGAAGAGTCTGTTTATAATGTCAAAATAACTTTATACTAAATGTATACTATTATAACTGTGGCAAAAAAATCATTTTTATAATTTTTGTCTCTCTGTGTGTTTGTTGAGGGTAATCTCTAAAACGGTTGGACCAATTTTGACGGGTCTTTCACTGGTAGATAGCCGTTATAAGGAGTTACTTAGGCTACTTTTATTTTAGAAAAATAATTAGGGCTCCCTGCAAATAAAAAAAACTGGTCTTGGTGAATCAATTCGGGCGTTTAAATAACTTATGCTGAAAAGATATAGCAAAAGCAAATTAATATCTATACTAATATTATAAAGCTGAAGAATTTGTTTGGTTGAGCGCACTAATAAAGGAAGTAGTAGTTGGAATGGAAAAATTATTTTAGTGCTAGATAGACCATTTATCGAGAAGGCTATAGGTTATATAACATTATGTTACGACCAATAGGAGCGGAGCATCAATGAAAATTGTTGCAAAAACGGATAAAATTTATTCCTTTTGAAAGTTTTCATTGCGTGCACTCCGTAAATGGTTGAAGTTACGCAACAATGATGTATGTCGGAATTGTTAGTCTTAAAAAGTTCTAAAAAAAGTCCGCGATAGCATATGTCTATCTTTTAAGGTTGACGCAATATAATCTTTTTTATGGTAATAAAATTTGTTATAAAATAATACATTATTTGCGAAGGTGTTTTTTAAACATGGTTTTAATCCTTATCGAAATAAATACACTATTCATCACAAGTATTTAATTTTGGACAATTTGCCCTTTACATCATTCGATTTCAACGAGTATTTTAGGAGATATCACAGTTTTAAAAAAACTCCTCAGCACAATAATGACCAAGTACCGCGCGCGCATTTTAGCGGAATGATGTGCAGGCGGGCGGCACCTATATATTGTATTCTAGGTCTCTACGAAAATTGTTATTTGTCTCTGCCTATGTCCCACTCTCTCTAACCCTCTTTCTCTTATGTAATGCAGACAAGGTTGCGCGGGTCTGCTAGTAGGTATGTAGCGACATCTATCTCGCGCCACATACGACGCATCCTACATCGCAATATTAAAATTGACCCAACAATTGGAATATATGCAAGAACCCGACAACAACCGTGGGGCAGCTGCACTGGCCCGGCTAGATGAAGCATAGTAGGCCGCTTCGTTTTCAATAATACGATTCAGAATTAGTTTTAAAATTTCAATATATCTATTTTTCTTTATTAAAAGTTGTAAATTACCTATAAATTTGCACTATAAACTTAAATTAACACCAATATTGTGAATAAAAGACGTCCACAATATTTTAATGTGTGCTAAATTAATAGCGCTTGTTTTATTCTTGTTTCTTACAAAGTTACAGTAGTTCGTAGTAACAATGTGGTTTCTTAATAACGTTCTTGACTGTAGTTTGCTTGTAGATTCGCTGCTTGCTGTTGTTGTAGTGTTTCTCGAACTGATCGCAGTACTGCCGCCCTCTCCGCTATATTTAACCTCGCCCTTTGCCTCGCAACCGGTAGTGCGATGGATTCCGTGCGGGGCGTCGCTCAGCCAATGAGCGCGCACGCCCTGTGTGCGCGCTCTCGGCAGTACCATGAGTCACCATGCCAGATGTTCCGAGTCTGGCATGGTTCATCCTTACAACTAGTGAAATTTATACATTTAAACTTACAACTAGCTATATTCTTATTCTAATCGTTTTAAAATACACATATTCACACATATTCAGTTCATATTATTATATCTATTCCTAACACGTATTTATAAACCTTATTCCTAACACGTATTATTTCATTTACTTGTTCATTTTATACTATTAGACTATCGTTATTCGCTCGCCCTGCTCGCTGTCCGCAACAGTTCTCCCCCCGGCGTAGCCTGCGCAGCCTCACTCTCCTCTCAGGACGGCGAGCTTCGTCGTCGGGCGCCGGAACAGACCGCTCCTCGTCTTCACGTCGGCGCTCCGCACTCCTCCATCTGGTCCGGTGTAGGTTCTCGTGACGATTCCGCGCGGCCAGGTGTTGCGCGGCAAGGCAGAGTCGACAACCACGACCAAGTCTCCGACGTTCAGAGGGCGCGTGCTGTCGGCTGAGTTCCCGCGTGGCACCAGTGTAGGGAGGTACTCCTTACCCAGCGCCGCCAGAAATGATCGGCGAGCGCCTGGGTTGCTCGCCAGGTACGCCGGTCCGCCGTGTCGCAGGTCCCCGTCGTAGGCATACCCGTCGAACTCCCAAGCAGAAAATGGTTGGGAGTGATCGCCTCTGGGTCCCGCGGGTCGACGCTCACGTGCGTTAGAGGCCGCGCGTTAATCGAATGCTCGGCCTCCGCGAGCACGGTTTGGAGCACCTCTTCTTTAGGCGCTCGCTCGTTCAAAGTGGCGGCGAGCGCGGTTTTTACCGACCGCACTAGCCGCTCCCATGCACCTCCCTGGTTAGGCGCGCCGGGCGGGATGTAGCGCCACTCGACGCTGTGCCATAGCCCCTCCACCTGTAGCGCAGGTGCCCATTCGGCGTAGGCGGCGCGTAGCTCGGTGTCCGCCCCAGGGAAGTTGGTCGCGTTATCGCTGTGGCTGAGTAAGTCGAGCGGGTCATAGATTGACATAACCGCACTCAGAGCTTCTCGCTTTGTAGGTGCCCGCTTGCGTGCGCGTACATCGGCTGGTACCCGATGCATGGACGTGTTAAACCGTAGTTCATACGTAGCTGCATTCCAGTATAGGCCCAGGATCTTTTCTTGTTCATGCCCGCCAAGTTGTGCGGGCGATCGTGCGCGTAGCTCGTCCGGTGTTCCACTGAGTACGCTCGCTCGTTTGCTGCTCCATCCACGTAACGTAAAGCTGGCTACTGCGTGGACTTCTTGTATTTCCCTTATAGTGTGGATAGCTGTTTCTTCATCGTCGTAGCTATCCACCAGGTCGTCCATGTAGTGGCTCTGCGTTATTGCCTTGAACGCGTCTGGATGCGTTCGTGCATGCTTTTCAGCGTTGCGGTCGCGTACACTGTGTGCTATGAACGGTGAGCTTGCTGCGCCGAATATCAACGATCTCATTTTATATTTCTGTGGCGGCTTGTTCCGGTCGTTGCCTCGCCACAGAAATTGTTGTGCCGGCTGGTCCGCTTCGCGTATTCGTATTCTCAGAAACATTTCCTCTATATCAGCAGTGACGGCGACGGGCTTCTCTCTGAACCGGAATAAAATCCCCTGCAGCGATCGTAGCAGGTCCGGTCCCTCTAATAACTCGTCGTTTAAACTTGTAGTTCCACTGCGAGCCGCGGCATCGAATACTACTCGTAGCTTGCCGGCTTTGTTCGGGTTGAATACAGCGAAGTGAAGTAAAAACCAGCTGATGTTGCTAGTCTGTTCGTGTCCCTCGCAGCGTACGGCGTAGCCCTTCTTAAACAAGTTTTTGATCTGACTTGTATACGCAGCCGCAAACTCTGTGGAACGATCCATTTTCTTTTCTATCGAGTGAAGTCGTCGTAGCGCCATATTGTAGCTATTAGGTAGTACTACGTCGTCGCGGCGCCACGGTAGCCTTCACTGCGTTGTTGGATCGTTCCGTCGAGTATTCCCGTCGCGCGCTTGTCGGCGTCGCTGATTCTCGGTTCGCGGGCTACGCCGAGCGCGTCTATTTTGAAGTGCCGTTCTACGAGCTCGTGTAGACTTTCGTTCCGGATCTCGCTGCCAGTGTTGCGTTCAGGTGCGTATATGTGTAGCAGGTCTTCGCTGTGGCCGATGATCACGTGTGGTGCGGTTCCGTGCACCACCCAACCCAGTTGAGTTTTCGACGCCGCCGGCTGGTTCGGTTTGCCGACGCGTAGCTCTCTGGATACGATCATCTCCCAGTGGTCCGTACCTATCAATATACGCGGCCTCGCCTTCTCATAGCACACCTGCTTCACTTTCAAATTGCGCAAGTGAGCGTGTTGGAGTGTGCTTAGAGACACTGTTTGTTCGCGCAGTCGGAGTCCTTTTATCGTTCGAGCTCGGAACTCGTGCTTCTTGTTGCCGCCCGGTTCGTACAACTTCGCTTGTACAATTTGGCTATTCGTGTACTCTTTGCCCATATTGAGCCTTGTAGTTGCAGTGGATGTGACGGTCCATGTGCTCCGATGTCCTTGGCCAAGTCCTCGTCGATTAGCGATATAGTAGAGCCCTCGTCCAACAGAGCGTACGTGTTCACCGCTCCTTTGGGGCCCGATATAGTCACCGGACAGATTTTTAGTATAATCCGTCTCGGTTCTATAGTTGTTGCGACAGCCATTACCGTCTCGCTCGTTGACGGTGTCACGTTGTTCTGAGCTTGCTCTTCGCTATCGCTTGGTCTGTCGTTGTGAAGCGACGAGTGATGCAGACGACGACAGGAGTTAATACCGCACGGCTTTCCTTTGCAGTACATACGACGATGGCGTTTGTCAATACATTTGAAACAGACGCCTTTGCTCTTCACTAGCTCCCACCGTTGCTCGACGTTCAGTGCCTTGTATTGCGGGCACCGAGACAACGGATGGGGCTTATCGCAGCTAGGACACAGATGTTCGGTTTCTGTGTCCACCGTAGCAAAGACGTTCTGTCTCTTTCTGGCGGCGACTTGCGGTGCGGCAGGCTTCAATACTTCGCGTCTTGAGGTCGCTGTCGAAGCGGTGGCGGGCGCATATGTGTGTTTTAACGCACGGCTCGCTTCACGCATTAGGAAGCGTGATAATACAACGACCTCTGGATCCGTTGTTCCCTCGTTCTCTTCCGCATAGTCGCACCACCGGGACTTCAGGTGTGGGCTAAGTTTTTCTAATACTTCCCGAGCCAGCATCGGGTTGTACAGGTAGCTCCGCTTGTCGAGATTTAGTAAAACACAGACTATGTTTTGTAGTTTTACTGCGAACGCGTTCAGTTCGCTTGCGGTAGTTCCCGGTCGTGGTAATTTCCGCATATCATCCAGCGCCTTGTCTTTAATTACTTCCGGCCTGCCAAAACATTGTTCCAGTGTCCGCATGATTTCATCTGGATTGTTCGCGGTGTGTAGTAGCGCTGCCACTGCGTCGCGGGCGTCCCCACGCAGGCTGTTACGTAGGCGTGCTATGTTTTCTATCGGCGAGAAACGATACAGCTGCGTGGAGTCCCTCATAGCTGCTTTGAATGGCAGCCACTCGTTGATCGCTCCAGTGAATACAGGTAAGTCGGTGGCTTGGCGTGACGGTGGATGAGTATGCGTCATCTTTTCTAGTATCGCAGCGAGCTGTTTAATATCACTGCTCGATTGCGAACGGGCACGTCGTTCAGGCCTGCGTTCGTCTTGTTGCCGCGCGTCGTTACGGGTACACGGTAATTGTTCCCCCCGTGTAGCTTCGGGCTGTGAGCGGAGCCAGTCATGCACTCGGTGAATACGTTCATCTGGCTCCTCGTTCGTTTGCTCACGTACGTCCTCTGCTTCATCCCGTATCGACGTTAACTCCACGGCGAGGCGTTTCTTTATTAATTCCGCCTCCATACGGAGTTCTTCACGGCGAATTGCGGCTAGTTTCTCTTCCGCTTGTAGCTCGGCGAGGCGTGATCGCATAGTCGCACTCGTCGATCTGTTTGAGCGTGGCGGGGAAACGTGGCCTGTTCTGACGTCAGTGCGAGTAACAGGTACAGAGGGTGTTCCCTCCGGTCGGGGTGTGCCCTCAGCCCTCTGTGTGTCTGGCGATAGCGGCGATTCTTCGAATACTCGGACTGTGTTATTTCTGTTTTGTGATTCCATTGCGTCTCCCTGGCTTCTCGTAACAACCATTGATCTGGGTACGCTGTTCGTGGATACAGATGTCTTGATAACACGTCGTTTCTTCTTCAAGCGTTGTTGTAGATCGGCGAAATGTTCTGTTCTTTTTTCTTCCGATCCGGCTTCCGAAGGACCAGATAATATTGTGAATAAAAGACGTCCACAATATTTTAATGTGTGCTAAATTAATAGCGCTTGTTTTATTCTTGTTTCTTACAAAGTTACAGTAGTTCGTAGTAACAATGTGGTTTCTTAATAACGTTCTTGACTGTAGTTTGCTTGTAGATTCGCTGCTTGCTGTTGTTGTAGTGTTTCTCGAACTGATCGCTCGCTGCTTGCTGTTGTTGTAGTGTTTCTCGAACTGATCGCAGTACTGCCGCCCTCTCCGCTATATTTAACCTCGCCCTTTGCCTCGCAACCGGTAGTGCGATGGATTCCGTGCGGGGCGTCGCTCAGCCAATGAGCGCGCACGCCCTGTGTGCGCGCTCTCGGCAGTACCATGAGTCACCATGCCAGATGTTCCGAGTCTGGCATGGTTCATCCTTACAACTAGTGAAATTTATACATTTAAACTTACAACTAGCTATATTCTTATTCTAATCGTTTTAAAATACACATATTCACACATATTCAGTTCATATTATTATATCTATTCCTAACACGTATTTATAAACCTTATTCCTAACACGTATTATTTCATTTACTTGTTCATTTTATACTATTAGACTATCGTTATTCGCTCGCCCTGCTCGCTGTCCGCAACAACCAATTATCATTACCTGCTACTATTCTTGATTGTTTTTGTTCCACATTTGTACCAAAATGTCTTAATTTTGCTAATTAGGTTAATTAGTTTATTTGTTTCGTTGATATTGATGTTTGTCATAAAAGATTAAACAGTTATTTCTGGGGCTAGATTAGGATTCTAAATGAAAGCAGTGTAAATAACATGAGATCTTATATTCATTTTAACTTATCGATTTCAACAGTACCTCTAAATAGAAGATGTAAATGTAAATTCCAAATATATAAAAATATTTTATAACAAATTAATGATATTATAAATTATGGTATACATATAGTTCCGATGATACCTACTTAATTACACTCATACATTACTCAGAGTCACACAAATTTCTTACAACTACAAACTCTATATTTTCTTTATCTGATGTAGAATTTACCAATAACAATTTAGCTTCATCTGATAGCGGTTTATAGCTAAGTTGATTTATCTTAGGTCTGATGCTGGACAGGTATGGGTCAGAAGTTATTAACAAACTATGGATAATATCCTCATTTGTTGCAATTCTACTAATTTTTCTCGAGTGGAATACTCTAAAATTTTTAAAATCTTTATTGCGTGTTTCAGAAGCCTCTTCAGAAAGTTTGCCATTTGGGATAAAGTTATTATGCTCAATTATATCTGCACCATGCATGAGTAATTTATGCACGCTAGAAGGCATATTATTAATACCACTGATATAACTCGACATATTTATGAGCTGTTTTAGAACAATATTGCCGGAACTTTTCCACATCAACAAACTTTCCACATGAGACTACCTGAAGAATCACCGCAAATCTCTTGATGAGTTCTTCATCAACATCAGTGATCTGTGCAGTTACTTGAGGATTTGCAAAAAACCTTGCGGTGTTCCCATCATTGGTCGTTCCCGCACCTTGTTTAACTATATCTACAAGCAGTCCCATTTCATCTCGAAACTTTTCTTGAATAATCTTTTTGTTGTTATCTACTAGTTGCTTTAAATCGTCTCCTTTGGCTTGCCATTTTTTGAAATCTAGGCGATACGCAATACGCATTCCATGCATTTAATCCAGGCGTGGAGGGAAGATAGGCCATACTCAAAAATATCCTCAGAATGAGTTCTTCGCGATATCAAGTCGATGGCATTCATATCTTTCGGCTTCGCATTACAAATATCACATGCTGCTGTTGAGGTATCTGAAAGATATGAAGTTATCTTACCATCTATCATGGTCATATGAAGTCTGTGTTTCACATTTGTATCATTGACAGCAGTTGGCTGCAATGCAGCAATTTCCCTTTCAACTGCCAGCATTTCTTCTTTTATATTTAAATTACTCTCCTTTATGAACTTAAAATAAATAGGTCTACAGTAAAATGTTGATGATGCATTGGGATTTTCCCATGTAATTTCATCCTTATCCTCTCTCACCAGTTTCAACGGTACAAATGAACACATGAAGATACTGGAATCATCTCCAATCATTTTTTGTTTGTAGTTGCTTTGTCCAGATGTACCATCAAAACCCCATTTACTGATGAGAGATACATTGCTACCACTAACCTCTGTTGGAAATGGTGATGTTTTTAAGAGTCTCTTGACTGTAATGTTCAGAGCAGACTGAAGTTTTAGCTTGACTTCACTATCTGTTATCAACATGTCTTCTTTTTCCACGTAGCACTCCCTTTTCGCAGACTGTATTGCATTATATGATGGGAAAATATCACACCCCATGTATTTTGTACTCTGCCATAGTGTTACGTATTGCCATTTTGATAACTTCACAGACGTTGATATACCCAGTGCTGCACCAGCAGAATAAGTTCGCTTTGTAGGGTTTAGGCATGCTCGAAGCATTTTTGCATCTTCAGGGGGTTTAATTAAATGCTTTAGTGACTCAGAAAAGTCAGTGTGCTTTTCATTTTCAGCGGCTTTCTTGGCCAGAGCGTACGCTAATTTAGCAAAATCATTTTCGCTAATAAGATTTTCTGTTCGTCACCTTTTTTGAAGTGGACTCAGGCCCGCGAATACTTTTCTAGGTGACTTTATTTTGGGTGACAAAAATATACTATCAGGCACAGTGTATTCTACTGATGTACTAGGTAGTAATGGTAAGGAAACATTCGTTGAGACATCTTCATCTCTCAACTGATCAATGTATGTTTCAATAAATGCTGGCCACTTGATATGTATGTCTAACCACTCTGCAAACTCTTGTAAAATATTACTTCCTGTATAATTAGCCGATTTCCATTTTCGTTTAAGATTACTTGAATAAGTTGCACAAAACGATTTAAGTTCGGTATTTTCTCCTTTAGACAGAGCAAAATTCACAGAAGTTAACAATCTTTGAAATAATTTATCTGCATCAAAAGAATTTTGCTTCATGAACACATAAATGTCGATATTTGACAAAAGTCCTTCCATATTGAACAAATTAAAATTAACGCTGGGTAACTTTAGGGTACGGAGTTTTAATGATTTATGAAATGAAATATAATTACTCATGGTATTTATACCACTTTCATTTAGAATCATAATCGATCTCTAGAACTAATCTATACAACAACAACTACTTCAAAAACAACAATAACAATGTACAGCTAAACAAATAAACTAATTGCCCTAAATAGCAAAACCAAAACATTTTGCTAAAAATGTGAAATAAAAACAATGAACAAAAGTAGTAGTTAATGGCTTAATAAATAAGGTACTTATAATTAATAGGTAATGTACGACTTAATTAATAAATAAAAATAGATTTATTGAAGTTTCAAAACGAACTTTTGATGGTAGGTAATGAGTAAATTAGGCGTTGGCATGAATTTAAATAACTCTTATTTTATCAATAGCTATACTAGGTACTAAAATTGACAATATGTCTACCGGTAGTGAATTCAATTTCAAAGAAAGTGGTTCCTAATTATGCATTTTTCATTAATTCATATCTTTTGAACGGGGACGCCTGGCCTCAATGTCAAAGGGCCTAAGGGTTCGTTACCACCTCGGTAACGATACGTATAAGTTTCAGCTTTATAATTGAAAACAAAAAAAGTTATGAAGAGAGGCAAGTTCATTTTCATACATATAAAATTTACATGTCAATATTATTTGGTATATAATGTAAAAATTAAGCTTGAAATTGCTAAATTGGTAATTTATTAATGATAATTGGTGTTAATTTAAGTAGATAGTCCAAATTTATAGGTAATGTACAACTTTTAATAAAGAAAAATAGGTACAGAGTAAACTCTTTATAACGAAACTCAAGGGACTGGGCATTTTTTGTCGTTATAGAGAGTTATCGTTTTATGGAGTGAACAAAAAAAACAACCAAATTAACAAGAATTTTTAATATGTATTGTCTTAGATAATAAATGCTTATAAATTATTGTTTACACATATAGTCTGATAACTTTGTCTGACATTTTTTACTATGCCAGTACTTGTTTTGTATTATTTTATGTATTCTATTCATATCTTCTTCTATCAAACTTTTTCGTCAACACTAATCACTTTCCGTTTACTGGCCATGTTAACAGTTTCAAAGTAGGTTTACGACTGATAATACGATAGGTACCCAATATGCTTGGTCGAAGACCATCACTTCCGAGAAAACAATGCGTCATACTGCACGTGTTCAAGGCAATTAAGGATAACAAAAGCTAGACCGAACTCGGATGTTTCGGAGCTTCAAAGTCTTTTGTTACCTGATAACATAACATAAACAATAATACCGATAATAAATATCTACTGTCTAAAAATATGATCAGATTTCTTCGTAATAGAGAATGGCGTATCGCTATAAAGAGGTTTTCAATATATGGGGTTTAACGCAAATCAACTAAGTTGTGCTCAATTCAACGTTACGTTAAAGAGTTTACACTGATATTGAAATTTTAAAACGAATTCTGAATCGTATTTTTGAAAACGAAGTAGTAGGGTAAATCAGGGGTAACTATATTAATCGATACCTGTAGCATTCAGGTCGAAAATAAACCTACAGATTGATAAATTTCACCTCAATACAGTGTAATCAAAGTATGAAATTTTCATCAACAAATATCTATTGAACGGGGACGCCCGGGGTCAAGGTGAAAGGTCCTGAGGGTTCATTACCACCCCAGTAACGATATATATAAGTTTCAGCTTTACAACTCAAAACACAAAAAAGTTATGACGAAAAGAAAATCCATTTTCATACATTTGAAATTTACAAGTCCATATTATAGGGTGTAGAAGGTAAAAATAAAGCTTGAAATTGCAAAATTATACAATGATATGACTGTTTTGACAAAACTGTATACTTAAAACTATGAAATAACATATTTAATTTTTCTAAAATCCTATGAAAGGGAGGCTCCGATTTCAGCCCAATGTGCGTCGGTGACATATCTCTGCCATATACCTTTACCTCTCGTGCACCCTGCTACCATGGCTATGCTCATGATAAGAACTATATTATGTACTAATTAGTTAAGACTTCAAAATATTGCTAGGTATATTTTATTTAGTGCTATAGTTTTGTACAAATTGTTATAGTATTTTTTGGTCACCATAAAAATTACAGATAATATTATACAGTTATATTTGCATATATACATATTGTGTTTTATCACCATTTAGATTATTCAGGGTCTTAGGTTAACTGTTATCATTATGTGGGGTCATTATTGTCATAACTAGCACATATACTTGCAACAGTTGTGCCATACACATCAGTTGTTGTTTAAAATTTGTAGTGTCCAGTAAATTCTGCGCATTTTAAAAATATTTTTTTAACATGCCTGACGCATTTGAAAGTGCTTATCCTCTTTCTCCTTCGCTAAATCCACAAGACATTCGCGCACGCGCTAACTCTTCATCGAAAAGTAAACGACCAGTAATTAAATTTTTCGCTGGCGATGAAACCTTAGAAATACCTGATAAGTCTGAAGTCGGAATAGACAAGCCACTGGTTAGAGTCGACAGAAGCGAATTTGAATTGGACAGTTTTGCGGAATCGCTAATAACCATGCATAGTACATGGTTCGACAAAAGAGTACTTGAACACAGGTGTGTAATTATTTTGTATATAATATTTTATTGTTTTACACTATATTTTTGTAATATTTCAAACAGGCTTTATAATACTTAAAACGATATGAAAAAATAATAACACATTATCATGGTTTTATATCTTAACATTCAATTTAATATTTTAAGAGCAGTGGTGGACCTTTTCCACAGTCTGCGTGGCTATCTACCACCCTCAAGTTGACTACCCTCGAACCTACCCAATTCTAAAATAGCTGTCGCTCGAAAGTGCTTGATGTGGCCCTCTTGAACGGTGTCGCACTTTGGTTACGACTTATACAAGCCGTACATGAACTCGACTCCGATCACCGCCCGGTCATTCTCCAACTCGGTTAACTCATTGACTCCGGTCACCCCAAAGTGGTTGACTACGCGAAGCTTAATCGTTACCTTACGGACAGGTCGTCCCCGTCCAGCCTAGATAAGATCCCAATCGTACTGGTATCTGTAGCAGACGCCGATTTAGCGTTCGATGCCCTTGTCGACCAGCGAAGCAGCGAACAATCGTCGCTTTGTACTCCTTACCTGTTCACGGAAAAGAACGTCGCGACACGCGGTCACGACTTCCATCCGACTAGGTAAAACTGCGCACGGTGTAACTGTAGAGCGCAGACAGAGGCTAAAGTCAGCATAACTGAGTTCAGAGGTCACAGATGGGACAACCTCGTTGAGGGTCTCAAACCGTCCGATCACGTCTACTGGAAACTCGCCCGATTCGTAAAAATAGATGTCTCTATTCCCCTTCGACAGGGGCCCGGTCCCACCCGCGTTTGATAGCGTCGATAAAGCGGAATGCCTTCTCGCAAGTCAGATGAGCCAGTTCTCCCCTAACAGCGAGAATGTAGTCCGCAAACATATCAACACTATCGATGTTAGTTTAGCTTAGTTTAGTTTAGCTCGAATTTTTTAAGGACAGGGAATTGGCCAGTTCGCAGCTTAATTGTGACTTTCGCGGCTGAGTGCCTTAAGCGCTCGCCCCCAAGCCACAGTGAAGCTGTAAAAGCCGTCTGAGGGTCCAGGGCCCTTATGGTTACCAGTATAATCAGTTCTTAAAAAAAAGAAAAGAAAAAACCTCAAGTTGAAAATTGGTCGCCAAGCAACTTTAAGTTTGTTCCGGCAGCTGCACTTGAGAGCCATTTCCCCCCTCTCCCCCAGTAGTAGGCTTAGCATGTTGCCTTCTTGGGCCACATCATCACTTAATATCAGGTTTCAACATAAAAATATGTCAATATTAGATAATATGTATTTAAAATACTTCGCATATAAACTTGGGTTAAAACGTCGATAATAAGGCGCCCAAAGTGCGAATTAGAGATTAGTGTACGTGCCCCGATAGTAGTCGTTGTACCCTAGTAGTTAATCATATCATAGTGAATGACGCTACGCTAACGTGATAAATTGAAACTAATTTTAATTGAACAAGTTGATAATATTACAAGCGCAGATAGAATATCAACCATAAATTTAGATAGAGCAAACACCATAACAAACCTGATAAAATTGGAACCGTTGTTTTAGTTTTAAATTTACCCTACTTAAAAACGTTCGATAAATAACTCCCGAAGTTTACACGGATTTGGGACTCCTGGGATCAATTTCATTATTTTATATTATTATTTATTAGTTATATATCTAACTTAACTAAAGTCTAATCATAATTATTATATACGTAAATGCCGCACTTTTGTAATAATAGGTCTTTACCTATGAAATTGCCGTTCTGCAGTACTGGCCATTTCAAATCAAAATAATTTTTGTTTGACTAAGAATTCTAATTTCAAATAAATTTTATTTTAAAAACATGGAATTCTTTTTCCAAGAGTAGTCATTTGTTTATTGATTAATGTTACATTTTCATCGCATTTAAATCTTTTTTGTCATCATGGATACGTTAAAAATTCGAGTAATTATGGAATATGAGTACCGTCGTGGCAGCAACGCGGCACAAGCGGCACGCAACATCAACGACGTTTACGGAGCTAACACTACAAATTAACGCACCACCTGTTATTGGTTTGCTCGCTTCCGTTCTGGGAATTTCGACCTGAAAAATGAACCTCGCGGTCGTCCGAAGGCTTTGGTCGACAATGACGAATTAAAGGCGATTGTGGAAGCTGATGATACACAATCTACGGCTGAATTAGCAGCAGCTTTCGACGTTAGCGTCAAAACAATATTGGTCCATTTGCGTCAAATTGGCAAGGTAAAAAAGTATGACAAATGGGTGCCCCACGAACTCATTGATCGCCAGCGCGAAGTACGCGTCGAGACGTGCCTTGCACTGCTCAACAGACACACAAATGAAGGAATTTTGAACCGCATTGTAAAACGCTTATCTCTGTAACTACCAGTCGGATTCGAAAAACTCTTTTTGTTTATGATAGCTCGATTCACATAGAATACTATAGTCTATATATAAGCTATCTAAACTTAGGCTACAGCTCTCAGCTAACCTTAAATATTGATTTTTCTTAAGTAAGTGGGAAGTGGAAGTGTTACCGAACTGCTGTATCCGCGTGCGCTGACGTAATGATTAATGATACTTATGTACAATGGTGTAAAAAAATATTGATCCTTAGTATATCTTATACATAAGCTATAAAATATTTTGTGACAAAAATTTGTTGAATATTAAAAAGTGCTTTATGAGCATTATTTTTAGACATGGCATATTTATCCTTACGAACAAAAGTTACTTCATCGTAAATACAATTTTATTAAGTTAAACTTTGCCCTATAAAACATGTAATTTGGATACAGAGTTTAGGAGATAATGCATATTTAAAATAATTTGTTCTTGCGGGTAGAACCATTATGACAGGCTGGCTACGCGGGTGCGTTAGCGGTGCGGTGTTTTTTCGGATAAATTGAATACGGGTGAAACGTGGGGCACAGCTGGTTTACCATAATTTTTTTAGCCGATTTAGGGAAATTTGAAGATATATCGTATTTGAATATCGTATGCTGGTATAATTTCGTAAAATTGAAATTAAAAAATTGAGAAAGAAAATGAAATTAGAAAAATAGTAAGTAGATACCAAAAGAACTGAACTCTCTCCAAATAATCAAGTTAAAAAATATAGCTTAAATGTGTAAAAATTGGATAATGAAACACAACTAATGAGATGTAGATTTTTTAGATATTTGTATGATCATTCTGACGCGAAATGAATAGCATTCATCACACTTAATTTACTCTAAAAAGTTTAGGATAGTTTTATGTTTGATTTGAAACTAGTAACTTTATTACGAAAATAGATTTTTTTGGGGGAAAAAAAGTCCTACTTTTCTCCCTAGGTGCGTTTACAATTTTTTTCTCCTCCAGGATGAAAAGTTTATATAAAAGTTTATATATTTTATATATAAACACGCAGTTGCTAGGTTACCAGGAGATAAAGTAAAGTACGCGCATGCGCACATTTGCCATCTCACCGGGAGAGAATCGGGTACTTTTCTCCCGCGTGACAGGGACTAAAAGTGAACTTTTCATCCCGGAGGAGAAAAAAGTATATTTTTAAAAAATATGCAAAATATATAGTACTTTTGGAAAATTAAACAAAACATAGTACACATTTATTTTTAATCATTATTGAGGAACTGCCCAAAAAAGACGTATGTGATTTTTCTTTTATTTTATTCATTTTTCTGTTTGTGTCATATCCAAATAAGTGATACACTTTGCGCTCTTCTAATTCGTACTTTAAATTTTTTCATAATATTGTAAACATCTACAATGTTGATATTATTTCCTTCTAGAAACTTCAAACAAAATGAAAGTAAATTGCAATGATAATTTGCCCTTCTTTTTCATTTAACAAAAGAATATAAAATAAATGATTAAAAAGGAATCAAAAAATCCCGACTGCAACAAAACACGGCAAACAAAATATTTTTCTATTTTTGCTTTTATTTGAATCCCAGACGTCGCGTACTTTGGGTATTAGCCTATGTCACTCCCACAATTCAGATGTGCCAAAGAAATAAACATACATGCTTATATACATACAATACACTCGAAAAATATAACCCCCCTTTTTCGCAGTCGGGTAATAAGCGCAACAGTTGAATTATTAGCAATGAAAAAATAGTACGATACTATATAATATAGTACGGGTGGCAACCCTAACCTCTAGGTGTTCCCATTTTAATTTCAATGGCATTGGACCTTCGACTTCGGAGATACACCAGGGAACTCTTTAAATTCATTTTGAAGTTATTTTTTTTTTAATTGACTTGTCTAGTTTTCAAGTTCACAAAAATATTAGCAGCAAAAACAAACGACTTACTACTATATCTTATACTATAGCTTTATAATCAACGGTTAATTATTGCAAGTGTCTCCTTATTGTACAAATTCAGGAAAAAATACGATTTTGTTCTACCTTGCCTGGGGTTTACAGGTAAATTGTGATCTATCCTTTGGGCAATTAACATACAAAATGTACCTATACAGCATACTTGATGTTGAATGATGTTACCATAGAGTAATAAAGTCCGCTCGTTGTACCTAACACGCCGAGTTCATAATTCTATGTATGTTACGAACATCGTGAGTCTGTCGAATTTGTAAATCAGCTGTTCGGGGCCGTTGGGGAAGTGATTGTATTGTGGCTTAAGCGTAGGACGACGACGTAGGTAGACTATCGCCGACCGGCCGACGCGACGCCAAAACAGCGTCAGTACACGCGACTCGACGCTCCTGACGTACCGTGTTGCATGTTAGCAGTCAACTAATTCTAAAAGTTTTTTATCTTCGCGGTTTTTGATATTGTTCTTTGCTGATTAATAATTCAGTGCCGTAAATATTGTAGACGTATGCGATATTTTGTTTTTATTGTTGAATAAAGTGTTATTTGATAATGAGTCATTGACTGTAACAAGGTTGTTTTGTAGGCCCGCATCGTGATTCGTACGGTATACTGTGCATGAAATTGTCCTAAGTTGTGTTGTGCAAGCAATTAGTTACCTCTGGTCTAGCCAATTTACTAAAATAGCATACATTAACTCGTAAACGTATTCTTGGGACTATATTTTACCCTATTTTCTATTCATTAGACTCCATATTGTATGCCATTATCCGCTATAGAACATTTGTTTTGAATTTAAATAGTATTCATTGTTTGGTAGGTAGCTACTGTTTTTGTTTCTTCTCATAGTCCGGACTCATTCGTACCGTATGTTATTAATTCTTTGTATTTGTATTGATGTTTTTGTCAACAATCTACAAGAAACACAATGTTTCCTATATGAACCCTGAAGAAGTACCCGTTAGCGTTACTTTCATTTCCACATGTTTGTATTACTACATGTACTATGTTAAATTAGTAATTATTACGTATAAAATAATTTATGTGAAATTTGCTGTCTTAGTGGAATAAACCGTTTTCAAATTAACTTTTATACCTATATATATACGTCACCCACTACCGAGGTGTAATAACTATCCGGAAATCAAATGAGATAAAGCTGTGTCTATGAAGTTTATCATTTGAGTATTTTGAGAAGAGAGCTTCTTTGTACCTACAAGTAAAGTTATATTGATTCGTCGACTGGTTTTCTGGCATCCTCCCCTTCATGCGCTTTGCTACATCCTACTTAAATCTATCCAATTTACTGATCATAATAATACCCCATGTGCCCATGTCAATCTCCTGCAGAGGTTATGATGTCATTTATTAGTTTGAACGTACCTACTGTTGCATGATTGTGAGGTATTTGTTTAAACGAATACGTATAAGTTTTCGATGAACACAATCTGTAATGAGGTTCATAATATTTTTGGGATTGTATGCAATCGAAGACAGGATAGGGATTCATAGTTCATATTTAACTTTTTCTTTCTTTGCAAATAGGTGTTTTCTTAACATTATGTGGTCCTAAGATTGATTGCAGATTTACATTGAGAGAAACATTTAAAATTTAATTAAAGATAGATAGATGACTGTAAATATACCTGAACCTCTCGCATAATATTGTTTTAAAAACAAGGAAAACAATAGAATTAGGCATATGTATATACCTATGTAATGAATCAAAACACTCATTTGTACTATTTCAACAGGGAATACGTTATTAGAATGTAATTTGTTTCAAAGGTAATACAATAATAAAGGCAATAATTATTGCGTTTACATACATTAACGAAGAAATTGTGATTTCCTTTTAATTTAAATTACCACGTGTACAGTTCTTGAGTTCTATAAACTTTTCTTAAACCAAGTGTCCACTAGCAATGAAACAGGTAGGCACCTAATTGTTGTTTAGATATTTACCTAATGCAATGTTAATCATATAGAGTTATACATTAAAGACAATACGCTATTTTAATCTTGTTACTGTCAATGATATCAACAGTATCAACTTGATATTTCCTGCGTTTTGCTAACAAAACACGGTCGAGTCAAGCTCACATCACCAACGACTCAACGAGTAATTTGCATATAATTTGTTTATATAAGTGTTCTATAATTCGTTCTAATTTGTTTACTCAAACGAAACGTGAATTTAGTTTCTCAGTGTCAAACGATTTACTAGGTGTTCATTGAAGTCGGTGACAATAACATATCGTACTAAAGTTTGCAGTTTGCATATCAGTGAATGATGAAGGATAAAAATATGGCAAACGGTAGTCATTTCGAAGGTTATATTAACAGCAATGGTTCATCTTATGGTAAAGGTGATAGATATACGGCTGCACCAAACGAGTAAGTTTTGTTGTTTTGACCTTCATTATTATTCGGTGTCATTTCAGCACCAAACTAGGACGTAGTGTTATGTGAACTTATGTGTGTGCATGCTACTTGCTAGTATGCCCGATATGCGACATGCGTACTATTTAAACATTAATAATCACAGTTTGTTCTACCCGTGTAGTGGGATATGTATATCGATCAATACTATTTTCTGTTATTTTTATTGTTATCTTAAATTTCATGTGTATTATAAAAAAGGTACTTGTTTAAGATCTACGATGCTGTATGTTTTTCTTTTAGTGATTCTTGCTTTTATGAATATCTAAAAGCATAAAAAAAATTAAACTGAGATGGTTGAAAGTTAAAATAAATATAAAATTATTATGAGTGCCATGTTATTCGGTCGAGGGTAGAAACTATTTGCTAAGTAAGCTTTAAAATTGGTGGCCTTTGATAATATGATATAACTAGCTGATCCCGGCTACTTCGTCTGCGGTATTTATTATATTAATGCGTAGAGATTATAAAAATCGTAATTTCTTAAAACTTTAATAACTTATAATTGAATGAAGACATAGTGATAGTTTTTGTTTTCGATAAGGATCAAGTATCTAAGAAGTAAAACAAAATTGATCAAAATCTATCCAGTAAGTAGTTTTTGCGTGATGCGCGCACAACCGCAAACTTGTATCATAAGATTACGTTGATATCCTAATAACGAAAACCTAGGTGAAACAGACTTCTAGGATTTGTAACTATGTAATACATAAATTGTTTTTTTGTTCGGCCACTGAATACAACTTCTTAAGGATTGACTTTTTAGGTACTAGTTTCTAACCTTTTAATAGCGTTAAAACAATAACAAAATGATGGCCCTTTTGAAGAATTTTCCTGTGAGTTTTTGTGACATCACAGAAATCATGTACCTCCCGTGTATCTCTAATTTACACAACATGGGAACAAATAACGCAAGCTTATGAATAAAAATAAAAACCACTACGTGAAATGCTGAGATTCCGTCAACATATCCTACCTAAATACAGCAATTGGTTTTGGAGTTAGTACTAATATAAGAAACTTGTGAAACAGTTGCCGACATGATTACAATTATTCATTTTTCAAATTAAAGAGGTACATACCTATGTTTAGTTACATAAGTTTACATCATTCATGCAATAGAGTTTTGTTTCTTTTAACTGGATTTAGAGAAAACTTTTTAATCGACTTCAAAAAGGAGGAGGTTCTCAATTCGATTTTTTATAGATGTTCAAGCCATAACTTCTTTGTTTGTGCACCGATTTAGATTATTCTTTTTTTGTTGGAATAGGGATATCTCAAAGGTGGTCGGTCACATTTTAATTTCATTAGCATTAGACCGTCAATTTTGAAGATACACCAGAGAACTGTTCAAAATCATTGATGTTGGTTTTCATTTTTGTTGAAAATTATCATGTGTTATAAATTGTTGTTAGTCAATAAGTCTTTCCACCGTCGCCGCGTCGGTATATTTTTTTAATTAGTTCAACTAATATTAAATTGAGTTGCTTGTTTTTCAACTCAAATATATATTATATGGGCAGATCCATTAATTCTCGAAGAAAGTAGGGCACTAGGGTCGGCGATTTTAATGCTGATTTGTTTTTCGAAAGTACACCAAAGAAGGAGACGATCCTGAAAATTAGCGCCCGATATGTGCAAATCCGGCCGCTGGAGAATTTTATGAATTTTAATAAAAGTCGATTTTTCACTAGTTTTCAAATATTTGTATCTCAGCTTCTGTATAACTTAAAGACTCCTGCCCAGCGGCTTTTTTCTCAGTAAGACTTCTACTTTTATGAAAAAAAATTAGATATTAGGTCTAAACTTATATCGGGATCAGCTAATAGATTTCAACAAAACAACTATTTTGGTTAAATTTTATCTATTTATAAAACACTATTAGATGTACCGTATTTGAAGTTGAGACTCAACCAGCAGTTAATATCTTTTGACGAGGTATATTCTAATGGCCCATTCTAATACCCAGCTTTTGCTTATTTGCTCCGATTTTGTAAAGTTCTAGCTATTTTAATCCAATCAAATTTAAAAAAATCGCTGTTTTTAAAACGCTAGAACTTTTTTCTCAGAACTTCGAGTTGTTTGAAACTTTCAGGAAAGTTGCTTTATTCTGTCCCCAAGAAGTCCTGAAACTTTGAACTGGGGAATCGAGCTTGTATTTGAAGTATAAATTTTTTAATATTGTCAAAATTGCGTTGTTGAAAACAATTTTTGTTGATAATTTCTTACATGTCTATCGAATTATTTACATGTTGACAAGTAAGATAATTAATATGGTTTGCTGCTTCGCTATAAAATATATTAAATATAAATTTTCTGATGTAAACTGTATTTTGGTCATTCATAAAAATATAATGAAAACAGTGTTAGAATGATTGGATTTAAATTCAAGTTTCGACCTTAGCTCTCTTGGCATGGCATTGGAATTCTTTCCAGAGAAAGTGTTACCCACTTGTGGGTGGGCGCATACATTCTGTCACTGCTCGAATGCATTAATTTATTAACCTGAAGATATAACCACAGACGCCAAAATTTAAATTTAGCTCATGGACGTGTTTTATATTCGCGACATTGAAGCAAAATGTAATTTTACGTCTACATAATATGATATTTTTTGGAAATACTGGAAGAATAAAGAAGATTATAGAAAAATTAGGTACTCGAAGAACATGAATCATCTCAAGGGTATATATATATATACAATCAAAATCTGTTATAACGACATCGAAGGGACTGCTCATATTCAGTCGTAAAAACCGATAGTCGTAACAACGGGTGATGTTTAATGTGTATCGTAATGTATGTGCATGCGTATGTAATGTGTATGCTTCTGATATCATCAAGATGGCATCAAGAACCGTAAAGCTTTTTTGGTCGCTACTGCCAAGGTTTTGTAATAACTTAAACACTTGCAGTCTTCTATAGTGAGATTTGAAACACCATATTACACCTTGGTCCATTGGTTGCAATACAGATGTAACATTTGGTGGTAAGAACACTAGTTTAATGCATTTTAGATTAGTAACAGCCGGATGAGCAGGACAGTTATCAACCAAAAGTAGAACTTTCTGTTTGTTTCCTTTCAATTCAGCGTCCCAGTTTCTTAACCATCTCTCAAAAATGTCCGATGTCATCCATGACTTCACATTGTATTCATACGTTACCAGCAGTGAATGTATGTTTTTAAAGCATCTTGGTTTCTTAGATTTGCCAATAACTAAAAGCTTTCTTTTACAGGATCTTGTCATATTTGCTGCAACCATGATCGTTAATCTTGTCTTAGACATTTTTCCTCCCGAACAATTCTCTCCTTTGAACTTTAAAGTCTTGTCTGGTTTCATATTGTAAAAAAGTCCAGTTTCGTCTGCGTTAAAAATTTCATCTGGTCCGTAGCCTTCGAATAATGTCTTGACTCTACTGCATGCACGTGTTTTGTTTCTAAGAATTAGATAAGACCCTACACTAAACTAAACCCTATTGTTTTCTTTCCTGATTTTAATAGCCATTGAAGACAAATGTGAATACCTATTCAAATTGTTTACAATACAGCTTAGCCGGTCGTTTTATCAGATCTAATTCTCCGAAATATTAGTTAAATGTGGTCGTTTTATGAGGTATGTCGTTATTAGCAATGTCGTTTATAGCAATGTTTTTAATAAGGCGGTCATATATCATTCAGCCGGGACCTTTGTTCTAGGTTATTATAACCGGCATGTTGTTCTAAAAGATGTCGCAGTAAACGGTTTTGACTGTATATATATATATATCACGCTACTTTAAATAAGGAGCTACGTAAAAAAACCATTTACTTTACAGCTTCTATTTTATTTTTATATTTGGGCTTACGAACCAAATAGGAGTTCATTGGCCAATATCACTCACGTGGCCGTTTTAATTAACAGCATGATGAGATGCCTTTTTACTCTTTATTCTTGTACCGTAATCCAATGACCGTTAGTAGAATGAATACGTTTAACTAATTCGTGTCTATATTTTGAAAGACGTAAACTGTAACATTGTATTATTAACATGACGTTTAAAAATTCCATTCAATAGAATCTTCTCGTTTTGTCATGTTAAAACAATTTTCCGATGTTAAGTATGTTGTTATCGGTGTGATTCATCAATTATTTCAACAGAAAATGTTCCTAAGTCGCTGCGTCGCGGCGTCGCGTCGCGTCGCGTCGTCGGTTTGTCGCATGTCCGCACGATATTGATACAAAAAAAGTCTACTCTACTTTTCGTTTAAAATAATTAATACATTATTTTAACTTTCACTGGTTTCATGTTACTCGCTATCTACTTAAACCTTCACAGTTTGTTACAGTGAACGCGTTGGTTGCGTACTCAAACGATAATAATAATAATTTACGCATCATCAATCTTTTAACTGACAATGTAAATTACCTACATCGAAATAGCGTCATTAAACCTAGCTATCAATGGTCCTGTTATCCTTATCCTTTAGATGCACTTATCTAAGTCAGACGTACGAAATTTTGTATAAACTGTCCTCGACCTTTAGTTCTAAAAACATGTTTTGGTACAGAAATAGATTACTTATTTGCGCGTCACGGTTGTATACATATAAACATTTCATCAGTATAATTTATTTCGTCACTATCTGAAGACCAGGAATAATGTGATACCTACATACGAGTTATTTATAACCTTGTCATTAATATTTTGAATCTACGGTGATTCAATTAATAATAAAGGACGGGTGCGTATTAAATGAATCAATCAACTTTCGCTTTCTCTGAAGCATGTTTTATGTACACGTCATCATTGATTTCTCTGTATGGAATTTGAAACATAAACGTATCACAATAAGTTCGATGTACTTGTGCATATTGGAGGGGGGGTGCAAACGTCACAATGTATATTAGACGACGGTAATACTCTCATGCCGCACTCAGAGACGTTTAATGGTTACTTAAGCAAACCCTTAGTACCGATTTTAAAAAGTTACCTCTCAGAGTCAGTTAATGCTTCATTAGTAACGTTAAAGGACAATTAATTTTAATGATCCTACACCCCTTGATAAGAGAGATTTAACGTTTTCATTGAGAGCTTGAGGTGAGGTTTTTGTAATGTTTTCGCTGCAGCTGCGTTTATCTATCGCCATAAAGCACTGCGTGCCTAAGCTTTGTATCTTTTACTCGATAAAAATTATCACGCTCATGCAGTAGACAAATTAGCGGCTTCCTAATTGTTTAAGCATTATCACATAATAATCCAAAATGGCCATAACAATAGAATTTCCAAAAAAATTGACTGAAAACTGAAAATACTTTATAAACGATATCATGCATCAACGTTACAAATTTGTTTTATATAATTTAAAGGACATTCTTCTGATCTCATGTATCCTGACTGAGCCATAACTGGTACACAGACCGAACTTTCGCGACGATAACCGATTTTATGAAACATATAAAGAAATTTTTGAATGTTTGTAACTTTTTGACACTAAAGATGCTTTGCATTGCCACAGCAACTAAAATTTATATACCATATATTTAGTTAAAACTACGATTTCTATTTATTTTGTACTAGAAACAAAGTATGGGAAATACAATTATAGATTTTTTTTATAAATGAAAGTAAGGATGAAATTTGAGAAAAACTTATTAAAAAAATTCTAACGTATTTATTTTTGTAGCAACATCTGAACTTATCGACCTGTTGTCGATAACGCAGTATTGACAGTCACCCATAGAGCAAAACGGCTCACCGGCGAACCGGAAGGAAGTGGCCATAGCGTTTCTTCCCGATACAAAACTGTCTGTCGTTTTTTGCCGGGGGAAATCTTCGCCAACTGTCGATACACATTATCGATGAATTAGAGAAATCGGTTAGGGAAATAAGCTAAACCAAGTGGACATTATAATATAGACTTTATTTATTACTAGTTCTTCCACCTGCAATAAATAAACAAATAATATGGTCGAAGTTCGAACTTAGTATTTTTAACATAATATATTAATACTCGTAAGTATTGTACTATAATTATTTAACTTAAGTAATGCAATTTTAATAATAAGCTGTATTAAAATAAACCTCATAATAAATGTTAAAAAAATTAAACAAATCAAAAGTAATACAACTATTTTATTGTAATTCTTTTAAGTTTTTGAAGAAGTAAATAGTAATAACGTAATTAAAATTACTTAAATATGAAAGCTAACGCCACTTTTTTGTAAATTTGACGTGGCAGATCTCTTTTTGCAGCAAAAAACTCAACAATTCAGCATTTTCACGGGAAGTCGATTCAGGCGCGCAATTACACTGTAAACTCTTTATAACGTTATCCTTTATATCGATAAACTCCCTATAACGTTGAAGTGAGCCCAACTTGGTTGGTTTGCGTTAAAACCCACATATTGAAACACTCTTTATAGCGATACGCCATTCTCTATTACGAAGAAATGTGTAGGAAGACGATTCCACCACATATCTAGATATGAATAGAATACATAAAATAATACAAAACAAGTACTGGCATAGCAAAAAACGTCAGACAAAGTTATCAGACTATATGTGTAAACAATAATTTATAAGCATTTATTATCTAAGACAATACATATTAAAAATTCTTGTTAATTTGGTTGTTTTTTTTTGTGCACTCCATATAACGACAAAAAATGCTCAGTCCCTTGAGTTTCGTTATAAAGAGTGTACACTGAATATTGAATCTAGAACGGTCCGGTTGCAACTAATAGACGCGTAGGACCCCGTGGACCTACACTTTGACAGAGGAGAACACCTGCGTATGGCTACTCCCCTCCGGTCCGCCGCGCCGCGCCGGTGGCCCGTGTTACTCTATGCAGTCACTACATCCATAAAGTTCTCATTAACTAATGAAGGTTTAAATGTTGACTCTGGGAGTAATCTGTCATTAAGATATTTAACGGTACCTAGTTAGTTAAATATTCATTATCGCTAAATTAATGAACGTTTCTGAGTGCGGCAGTCACTAAAATAATTCTACTAAGGGCCGATTTTTCAATGCTCGAATAACTTTATATGAGGAATCATTTTGACGTTTTTATGCATAATGTATGGTGAACCTGTCAAAATTTACAAAACATCCTTCAAATAAAGTTATCCGACCATTGAAAAATCGGCCCTAAATAGTAAGCAAATTTATGAGATAGATGTTGTACCAAGATAAATCTGTGTACCACTACATACGACTATTATTATTTTCTAAGGAAATACGAACTAAATAATTATTTAAAAGTTCAAATCATGTAAGTAAAATAAATATAAATTTATATTATGACAATAATTATTAGATTTTAATGAAATTACATAGTAGGATTTTTATGATTGAGATTCGTTGTTTATATTGCTAAAGCATAAATTTATATAGTAGGTAGATATTTTTGTTAGGTGAAATTTGTTGGCACATATAAGTTTCTACTAGAATCGGATAATATGTAATATGACTAATTCATTCTGATTCAAGTTTCTACATTTACAAACTACATGTACATGTTTAAACTAGTTTAGTGATATTTTTCTAGTTATTGTTTCATAATTATATAAAAACACCTAAAATAAGAAAATTATTCAATTATTTATCGATCACGAGAAATAAATATTAATTAGTAAATAAAAACCTGTCCCATGGAATCTCATATACGCGGACACCGTAATTTTTAATTTCCGACAGCATTACTGAAATACAGGGAAGCTTGGAAAAATGGAGGAGAGATCTTTTGAGTTACGCACGGATTACGCATCAGCAGAACCAAGATTATGCATGGTGTGCAACTTCAATTCCGACAATACTTTGCAACGTAACGTGGAAATTAAATTGGATAGTGGAGCCCACATATCAACCCTACCTGGAGTCAACAACTTCTAATATTCAGGATCGGTTATATCAGATAAAGGATCAATAACATCCTATATTGCGCACAGAACTACGTCTGGTTGAAATAAATGGCGTACCTTAACAGGAGTTCTTTGTTATCCAAAAATCCCTTTAAAGACGAAAGACAAGGTCTACAAGACAGCAGTGAGACCAGTTTTAATCTATGGTAGTGAAACAAGGGCTTCTAAGAAAACCTAAGAAAACTTATGAACGAAAACTACACACCAATGAAATGCGCATGTTGCGATGGGCGGGTGGAGTCACGCTTAAACAAAGTGCGTAACGAATTTATAAGGGATAGTTTTAAGGTAGCGCCCATTATTAAAAAAAACATTTTGAGTCCAGGCTGAAATTGAATTTGTAATGCAAAAATCCATTGACCACTTTATGAGGAAGTGCCTTTCCATAGCTACAGGAAAGAGAGGAGGAGGCAGACAGAATACTACTTAGGTGATGAATGTCCATATGTACATGAAGCTTCTTGGCCTGTCAAACGTAGATACAAATACTACAAGATATAAAGACGCAAATAGCGCCTCTTGATTAGGAAAGCCGACCCCGTGTAACGGCAAGAGGAGAGGAGAAAGAATAAAATAAAATAAAACGTACCTACAATTAGATACGTAAACTACTTTATTACAGTAATTAATCTATATTGGTCGTATAAATGTCATCAATTCTTCTATTAAATGGTTTGGATCGACTTTTCCAGAGCAATATAAGTAATATAATATATTACAATTTTTTACTTTTTGTTGTGTTATCTACCTACTGAAGTACCTTTAATGAGGCTGTTTTAAAAATATGACTTGAATGCGAATATAAAAGTAATACATGCTAATTTTTTATTTGTTCCAGAATTTTTGTAAACAGGTCACTACATTTAGAGAATGTGAAATTTTATGGATTCGATATGGATTACACATTGGCCGGTATGTAAATAAAATATGAGATCAGACATAAGTTTAAGTTTTTCGTATCTTCTTTTAATATTTTTATAAATTACTTTTCAGAATATAAATCGCCACAGTATGAAACGTTGGGATTTAATTTAACTAAAGAAAGATTAGTAGCCAAAGGTTATCCAAAGGAAATATTGGAATTTGAATATGATCCTTCGTTTCCAGTGAGGTAAGTACATTGTTTAAAATTAACTACGCGGATGTTATATTAATGCCATTAGTCATTCGGCTCATCACAGGGCTCTCTTTGTATGTAACATAAATCACTTGAACTCCTTCCTTAATGTTACTTGATCCCTATTAAATGTTAAAGCCTGCTTTGATTTAAAACTTATGATATATAAGTACAAATAGAAGGCATAAGCATGATTTTGTCAGGTCTCGTGGTGCAGTGTATCAGAGATAAGAAGAGGTCACGCTTTCAATCTTCGTACAGCAATGATCGACCACGACCACATTCCACGCCGATCAGTGCAATAGCCTGAGCTTTCAGTGAAGGAAAACATTGTGATGAAACCATAGTATCGTAGTAGGGTTTTTTTAAATGCTTGCCTAGCTAGCTACCACCCTCAAGTTGAAAATGATGAGCATTATTGTCAATTCTGTGTATGAGTGTAAAATATATGTATATTATAATAACTTTTGCCCGCGTCTTCATCCCGTTGTTTACAAAGTGAAATATCTCGTGCACCTCCTATCATGTAAATAAAGGTTTATTTAAGATTAAAGGTTGTATTAATTAAAAGGTTGTACTAATTCAGAAAAGTTTACGGGCATACGTTCAACAACTCTTAATTTTTTTTGCAATCGGATGTGTAGAAGGTATGCTGGAAGACAAACAAAGAAACATTAATTAATTAGTTTAGTAGTTTTTTTTAATGGTGATACATATAATTTCCGAATACAAATAAATTGAATATTTAATATTTTTTTCTATCACCTTGACCGTTTTTGTCCAGGAATGGTTTTTGCATTATACATAATTCATTTTGTATTTCAGAGGTTTGTGGTTCGATACATTATATGGAAATTTATTAAAAGTGGATGCTTATGGAAATATATTAGTATGTGTTCATGGATTTGAATTTTTAAAACAGTGAGTTTTTTTTAATTATTTATTTATTATTATTGAACAAAAGAACGCTTTGTTGTTCACATAATGTTTACAATGTATCAATTATATACCATTGTACGAATATGTTATTATAAATTATTTTTACGCGACTGCGAAAAAGTAGGGTTATGTTTTTTGAGCGATGTTTAACATATGTCTGTATCTTTTTGGCACGCTCTGTAGCCTAATTGAAATGATGGATTTTAACATATGAGGTGTCGTTAGATTCGTCTTAATTGTGGGAGTGTCATAGACTATATCTACTTACATATTATAATATTTAACTACGACGTCTGGAAATCAAATAAAAAGCAAAATTACAAAAGTATTTTTTTATTCAAGTGTTTGTGTTTCTTCAGTCGGGTTTTTTTTCCTTTTTAATAAAAATGATTGTACTTACATTTTGATGTTTTTCTTTATTATTAGTATGCGCTACATTTCAAATACGAGTGTAAAGCCCATTGCAGACGATTTAGCAACTGCTGTATAAGATTGTAGTGGCTGTATCAAACTTCATCATCTGAACACTTTTTGCTTAGTCACAGTGTCATTGCAAAGTATCTTAGTAGTATTTATTTTAGTACTAGCGCGAGTGTAACCCGTTTGCTCACACAGTGTTATATGGGAGACAATTTTGGCATAATTTTGCGATAATTCCAATAATCCATGGAATTAGCTGATGATATTATTAAGACGCATAGAAGACGTCATAAGCAACTGCCTGGTGAAAAATCTCGTCCTAATACGCCTGATTATTCAAGTAAATAAATAAAACATAAAATGAAGAAAATTAAAATAATTTCGAAAGGGTTTCAAAATTGCTCTAAAATGTCGATGGTTTTATCTATAATTTGTGTTGATATTATGTTTTTTTTACATTTAATTATTTTTTAAAATTATTAATCGGAAAAAAAACATTGTTTAATAAAAAATCTCAGGAACGATGCATATTAGACACGCGAGAGTTTTACTCTTGTATTTGGTTTGATTCAGACTATAGGAATCTACAATAAAAAAGGAACAAGTATCACAAAATTGGTTCCCACAAAACACTGTGGATCGTTACACATTCCGCACAACTCGCTTAAGCACTACTGAGTGAGCTTTATTCGATCATCGCGCACTCCGTACTGGTGCAAGTTTATTATATTTTCCTAAAACCAACCGCTAGTCCATAGATGTCTAGTATGAATTTTGAGTATAAAAGCTTCGATCAATAATAAATAATACACTTGGTCAAAGTATACAAGGCACGTCGTAAGTAACACATAAAGTTTAAAATGCTGGAGCAAGTACTGATGATAATTATTTGTGCAACCTACTGCGCATATTTTGTAACGGGTATTATGTATTGGGTTCACCTGATACCTTATATTATAACACACTCTTTTATCATGAGTAGGGCTCACACACAAAAACGCAGTAATAATACAAACACGAGTGGTAAAAAAAAACTATCGCCCTTGTCCATGTAAGCTAAACGAGTATAATATACAAATAAATTCAGCATGAGTATCAGTGCTTCATAGAATACCTAAATATTTGCGATCACTCATATTTCGGTTTGACATACAATCGACCGAGTGGGTGTTTTAAATATATTAAACAAATAATATTTTAACGTCTATTTCAGCTCACAAGTATACGAATTGTATCCGAATAAATTTTTGACACTGGACGAGTCGAGAGTTTATGTGTTGAACACTCTTTTCAACCTTCCAGAGACATATCTGATAGCGTGCTTAATAGATTTCTTTACTAACTCACCGCAGTATACAAGGTAAGGATAAATTACAAAGTAAGTCGAGAATATCGTCTCAAATTTTTGCCGCTATTACAAATAGGGTATAACTCGCGCCAAGCTTTATGGCCGGTCTGAACACAACACAGCGACGAGTCCGAAATTGTGCATGGGGTACAGTCGAATAATTATTTTTCATACTTTTAGATAATAACTCTTATAATTATTGTTAAATATAACTTATGAAAATATCTGTAATAATTGTACCTAGGTATACTTGTGTTCGGGTATACTAACGCGCCTATGTTCACAGGGGTCATAAAGTTTAGTAGGATGTTGTACAGTATTAATATCCACGACATTTATAGAAGTTGTTATATTTTGGTAAACATTTGAAATATTTTTTTCTATCTTTACCCAGTTTACCTAAACAAAGCGATTGAGCCGATAGGATCTTCGTTAGGCATTCCATAGAATAACAGATAAATTCAGATAATACAAATTGCCGATAAAATATATCTAAATATATTGATAAAATATTGTATCCGACTGAACAGTGATCACCATACACCGGGTTTAACACCCGGCATAGTGGCACGTTTAGGGGTGTCGCGTTTGGGTTATACGGAGCATACTATCAGGCGAAGTGACCTACACTTTACCGTACCATTATAAAAAATGAACACACAACATAACGAGTTGTTTATACATTTCGATCTTTTAGTTATCAGTATTTTAGTATTATTATTTCGTTTTGTCGCTTCTTGAATTTACGTGTTATCCAGATAAATGATAAAACGTTTTGTTTTATTACTTATTATGATTTACCATTTTGTGGTTTAAAGATAACTTCAATGTGGTTCTTATGTTAAATTTTCGATATTTATATCCTTATTATAATTATTATGCATGTATCTCGCTATAATAACAAAATTAATTTATTTATTTATTTATTTGAACACATACATAATAAACACTAAAACAAGAGAACAAAAATAAACAGAGAACATTGCTTAGTGCTATTATAATTAAAAGTGTAGACTATATGATAAAGATAATATAACGAGTAACAAGAAACAGAAAAGAAAGCAAATTCAAAGGATGATTCAAATGGTTATTAAATGTAATTTACGACTTCTATTACTAATTGTCATTGAATGTAAATGTAATACTTGATAATAATATGTAAATAAACAACTGGTTAATGCTAAACCGGTTGTATTATTGTAAGAAGGACATGATTATTTCTAGTTCAGTCCACATAGCCTTTCGCACTTTATAATTAACATTCTTTATTATTACATGCTAAAGTTGAATAAACATTACAAGTAAATTTTCTTAATTAGCACCTTGGAAAGTGAATGGAACTATGTTTCATCATAATAAATTATTTGCACTCTGGCGGTGATCTCGTAAGTTATGTTTATTATAGAGAGCTTTTGTTAGGTAAGAACTATTTGAATTGGAATTTTGCTTATGTGTTTGTGATATTATACAGAGAGACATTGAATAATGTTTGTTAAAGTTGGTAAAATTCTATACAGTGTGTAGTATGAACCCATTATAGGTTCTTCGAAATTAAATTTTACCCGAGTTATCACAAATGTTGCAAACGCTAAGAATGATGCTCATTACGCAGATTAGAATTCCAGTTTCATATAGTAACTCAGATGTTTATTTATTATCTACTATAAAATAAATAAAATCCAAAATGCTGTTAGTAAGCTCATCACTTGAGAACGGCTGGACCAATTTGGCGATATATATTTTTTATGTTAGTAATAGTTCGAATAAGGCTTTTAAGGAATCAAAAATTTGAAAAGAAGTCCGGAGAATTAGAAAATACTGGGAAAATCAAATAATTGGATTTTTTATGAACTAAAAAAATAAATAACTCATGATTAGAGCGACGTATACTTGTAATCCTTTTTATTTTGTTCGTTAACGACTTGAAGAAGTTCTCAGAAAAAAAAAAACGGAGTAGATAGCACTGTGGTCGAGTTATTGACTACTAGAGAGGGCAGAACATAATCTGCCGGGCCAGTTAGTTACAATAAAAGAAAATCCTAATGTTTTATCTTTGCCGTACCGTGAAGATATGACCGGTTTTTAATCAGCCTTCCAATTATATAGAGACCTTGACACGAGGTGTGAAGAAGCATTTTAGCAAGTCAGCTTGACAGCGACTACAGTCAATAGAATCTGTCTCTCTCACGCACACTATCTGTCAGTATCTGTGATGTTATATTTCCAAGAATGTCAATAATATTTTATTTAACACTGGCCCGGCATAGCTTCTAGGTAACAGGATATCTATATAGAAAATATGAGTTTGGCGTATTAAAAATGACGTACTATTTCGCAAATATAAATTTAAAATATTTCCTCATTTTTATTTTTTGGATGCATCGCGTGCAACTCAGGCTCTCATCAGTCTCGTAGCTCTCCATTGTGTAATTTAATTATCAATTAGATGCGCAAAATTTTAGTGAATAAAAAGTCAATGTACGAACTTTGTAGTGCTTACAGCGTTATTCGAAGTATAGATGACAGACAACAGGTAGTTTTTTTGTTTTAATTGTGCATAATATATATTACAGTGCATTATTTGATATAGTTATTAGATAACCCTACGTTATTGAGACGGGGTATCCATTAGCACCTATTTTGTTAGCAAATGCTAAATTTAATTATACATTCATACATTACAATTTAGCCAATGCAAATAATGCTTGATCATCGGCGTAAAGACTCGGAGTAACTCATTCATTTTCAGTCCACAATCACTCTTTTTTCAAATCTGTCAGACAATTAATTATCCATGAATAGGTTGAACAGCTATGGAGACGCTACACATTTCTATCTAAAAGCTTTAGTCTAACGCATATGAGATTTTTAAATATAAAGATAAGATTTTTAAAAGCTCAGACTTAGTTCACAAGTATTATTATTTCAATAGTTATTATAATGTTCATTACAGAAATGTCGTGCTGTTTGTAATAGTATGGCGTTGTCAAAATAAGATTATGTGTATTTCAATGATTTAGCGTTAATCTGTCTTAGTTTTAGTCCTAGTGTTATTTTAAATTAGCATTTCATTTGATGTGTCGCAGAGTGAAGTCCGGAGTACGATGCGGTGATCTAGCGATGTCATTTAAATCAATCTTCCAAGACGTTAGAAGCGCTGTGGACTACGTCCATATACACGGTAATCTAAAGAAGAAAACGACTGAGAATCTAGATCTGTATCTGAAGAAGGATGAGAGGCTCCCGATGTTTTTGTCGAGGATACGAGAGAGCGGCGCTAAGCTGTTCATACTGACAAACAGCGATTACAACTTCACCGATAAAATTATGAATTATCTATTTGATTTTCCACATGGTGCGAAGGTTCGTATTTTGTATACTGATGTCTACTTACAGTTTTACTTGCTGTGCCCCTTGCAACACTCGCGTGTATCGTATCGTTGTTCTCACTTTCCGTACATGCCTGCTGCTTTCCAGACTTATTGACCATCCATGGTTACGCTCTTTAGAGTCGCAGCGTGGCTATAAAATGCAAACAGAAGTGTTCAAATCTGACTGGAAGTTCCGTAAATTAGCACATTAAATTAAAAAAACAAACATTCTCTCGAGCTTTATAATATTACCTAGATGACCCGCGGAACTTCGTCTGCGTCACATAAGAGAGAGAGAGAGAAAGGGTTAGAGAGACTGGGTCGTAGGCACTGTATTATAGGGGCCTCCCGCCTCCCACATCATTCCGCATAATAAAAATGCGCGCTCGGTACATGATCATTATCTTGCTGTGGAGTTATTTTAAAACTGAATTTTGTTCAAAATTAAATACTTGTGATGAATAACGTATTTATATTGATAAGGATTAATACCATGTTTATAAAATTAAATATAAATAGGTAATGCATTATTTTAGAACAAATTGTATCACCATAAAAAAGGTTATATTGAGTAAACCTTAAAAGATTGTCATATGCTATCGCGTACTTTTTTTTAGAACTTTTTAAGAAAAACAATTTCGCCACTACTATTGTTGCGTAACTTTAACCGTTTACGCAGCGCACGTAATATAAGCTCTCAAAAGGAATTAATTTTCCCCCGTTTTGGCAAACATTTTTTATTGATGCTCCGCTCCTATTTGTCGTAGTGTATGTTTTATAGCCTATAGCCTTCCTCGATAAATGGGTTATCCAACACTATTATTTTTTTTCCATTTGAACCAGCAGTTCCTGAGATTAACCAAACCAAACAAACAAACAAGTAAACTCGTTTTATAATAATAGTATAGATATAGATTCAATTTAGTTTCAACGCTGGTTACAGGCCTGCCTTTCAGCTATTGCAATGATGAGACCAGACCACTTCTGAAATATTTTCACTAACACTAAGAATTCGACTTATTGTATATTATGTTTATTAATTAATTACATTTAAAAAAATCACGTTTTAAGGTATTTTTTGTTTTCCAGCCAGGTGAACCTCACAGGAACTGGAGGACATACTTCGATTGGATAGTAGTCGACGCGAAAAAGCCACTCTTCTTTGGGGAAGGCACAACTCTTAGACAGGTGGATACCCGCACCGGGGCACTGAAAATGGGACACCATGTTGGGCCACTGCATGAAGGGCTAGTATATTCTGGAGGTAAATTAACAATTTATACAATCTAATATATAATATACTTGAAGCAAAAACTTTTAACCCCTTTTAAAGCGTATTGCGTGCACGGAAGACTGAGATTTGGCATGGTTGAAGTTTATATGGAGAAGGAGTCCAGAAAGCTAAAATGTATCTATAATATCTGTTACTAATATATTAAATTAAATTAATTAATACTGCGAATCCTAACCCGACAATTGCCATTGAACTTAGACCCCCCAAAATATTGATATTGTCACTGAATGAAAAGTGACAGCAAGTGATATAATATTCATTGTTTAAATGTCAAACAGAAAATAGTCTATAATTAAAAAGTCGCTTGTCGAATTTCAATCATTGGGCGACCGCTGGCATTAATAAATCTATTTCTGTCTGTAAATGTAATTTTTTTTTTGTAATCTTTTGACATTCCTGTATTCTAGAGGACTTTGATAAAGAATATGATGTTAACTTTTTTTGTCTGTCTGTTTGTAAGTCCGGATTTAACTCATTCTTCATCCTTCATCCTATCACTGGACCTGAAACCGTTTGAGACGCAATGATGGCTCAGCTGGTAGCATGTACCGACCGAGTTCAAATCCTCCAATGAGCATGAGTTTTCGGTGAAGGAAACTATGGTGATGAAACTATACCATGGCGGTAGGGTATTTATTAATGCCCAACTGGCTAGCTACTATCAAGTTGACAATCTGTCGTCAAGCACTTATAGGTGTGATTTCTTCCACTAGGTTTAGCGTGATATTGTCTTGGACCACATTTTCACTGAACATCAGATGAGATTGTGGCCAATCACTAAAAACCTATAAAGAATAAATAAAAATGCTCGTAACGCTTTGATAAATTAATATACTCCTTAATGTACTTATCATATTGTATAACGAACAATGTCAAAGTAGTTACTATTGCTTGTGACTGACTTATCGATACCCTTTCTTATCTATAAGCTTAAGTACCTACACAGTTCAATTTCAAGTACTACTGATAAAAAATACGTCAGGGAAATTATCAAATAGATCATACTCCGTTACTTCCCAATTTGTAAATAATAATTTACTATAATTATTTATTTTTTGAATGCTGGTTTTATTTATTATTTTTAATAACTTCGTTTAAATTCAATAAAAACATTGACGTAATGATATTTTACGTTAAGACAATTCGTGAAGGTATTTAGATTCATTTCCTGACAATAGGTAATATGAAACATATTGTTTTATTGCTGTTATGTTTAAATTTAAAACTCCATCGATGGTATCGGTTAAATCGTTTACTTATAAACTATCTGTGCCCTGCGTTTCCGCCCGCATTATGGGTTTTATAGAAAACTGTCACTTTATCAAAACAAAAAAGGCTATAGATAGATAGATAGCACTCAGGGATAATGTATCTTCCTATGGTGAAACCTGTGCTTGCTTTTTTTATTACAAATTGAAAAAGAAAACACCGTTTATATATTTCAGTTATTTCCGGAATCGAATTTGTGTTTCCGGAAATTATCTCTCACATCTAAACTCACAAACTTTACCTTTCCTTTACTCCTTTTTATAATATTAGTACAGGTTAGCTGTGCCCGCGGCTGCGCTCGCGTGGACCACAGAATGACGTCGGTCGGGCACACGCGTGAATCGTGCTACCCTCGCTCCCGGTTATTTAAAAGACAAAAATGCTTATTGTTGGTGATCCTTGGAAGATAGATATATACAGTCGCTGATTTTTTTTAGATCTTTTTAAGATCTAGAATTATGTACGAAATTAATTTGATATATTTCTTATAATTTACTCAGCGTAAGGCATTTAAGCGCACCAAAATCGTCGTTTTTCAGAATTGGTTTGTATTTGCGCGGAACCCTAATTCTTTTTATAAAATAAAAGTAGCCTTAGTTACTCCTTATAACATCAGTTATCTGCCTGTAGAAGTCCCGTCGAATTCGGTCTAACCATTTTGGGGCTTATCTGGGACAAACAGACAGACAAAAAATTTAAAATATTGTGTTTTTAGTATAAGTACCGTATATAGATTTATATGCATTTAGTAAAAAGTAGTTGTTTTGACATTACACACTGATACAGATATTATTATTTGTATAGTAATCTTACTTGGTTGTGAGGAGAGCTTTTTGGTAAATCAAACGTTACACTTAACATATTGATCAACCAGTACAAACTTTAAAAAACATCTGTTAGTATATATGAAAAAATAATATAATAATAAAATAATATTAATTGTAAACGTCCAAAGTAAATTGAAAAGTTGTTCCAATTACATTTGATAATGATGAATAAACCCACAAGTGATTATTAAAAATGGTATTTTATTTTCGCAGGTTCATGTGATGTGTTTACTGAATTGATAGGCGCAAAAGGTAAAGACGTTTTATATATTGGCGATCACATATTCGGCGACATTCTAAAGTCGAAGAAAATTGGTGGATGGCGCACATTCCTGGTCGTGCCTGAACTGGTGCAAGAGTTACACGTTTGGACTGACAAGTGTCAACTATTCGCACAATTACAGAATCTCGATGTTCAACTTGGTGATATGTACAAGTAAGTTATTTGCTCTTTTTTAAATTAATTTAATTTAGGAAACATACAGTGTTTACATTCTAAATATATATGAAATATTCATTAATTCTACACCATTTAGCTGTTTTTGCATATTTATTATCCTTCGTGCATTTCTGCTAAGAAGACGTTTTCATGTTACAAAAGGAGTGACTCTACTGCAGTTTAAAGTTGCCCGTCTACTGATGCGGAGTTGTGTAAATTTCGGCCAATAACTGCCTCGTTTGCCTAGTGGTCGTAAGCGCGACTGCTATGGTCGAGGTCCTGGGTTTGTTTTCTATGTCGAGCAAAGTGTTAATGGGTTTTTCCTATGAAATTCTCATACAATAATATCGAATATTATAATGCTCTAAATATAGATCCATTGATATATTTAACTTGAATCTAAGTCGATTCCGATATGTAATTCAAAGATACTTAACTTTATTTTAATATATTCTTTATAATGTAATTCTGCATGCAAGTGACAAATTTATTACGTTCTTGTTTTTGTTTTTTCCGTTTGGGAAATAATTACAACTGATGTGCACTAATAAACTGGATTATAAATAAGCTAGTTAAAACATGTAAAATTTTGAGATTTATTCTTATTTTGTTTATAATCTGTAATGTGTGCCTATATAAATAAATAAGTAGCAGCTAGGAGTTTGGCTTCGTGCCCGATTAATGGCAATAGGCTTGCTCCCTATTACATGGGAGCTAAAAACATACTCGACAAACTGTGGGTGTACATTAGTACACCTCTGCCTAACCCTTCGGGGAATACAGGCGTGATAGTATGTTTATCTTGAAGAATCGCGTGGGTGCCGCACGAATGTATTTTCCTGCGGTCAAGTTGCGGTAACCACGCGGTTACGTCTCAATAGTTATTATGATGCTTCAGTAAATAATACCAGCGCGGGATCCAAACGATTCCAGAATAGCTGCGGGTATCGCCGTTTCTAAACGTGGGGTTATAGGTTCACTAACTGTACCCCGTGTTTAATTTTTTCGGTTCTCGTTGGACAGCCAACCCATCCTCTGATTCTGGAATTCCGCGCCAACCCACTCGGCTCGTTCGTACTATTCAATTCATTATCGCTTAGCGTACTTTCTGACCTACATTTTGTATTGTAATTGCTCCTCTATTAAGGATCGTAGCGTGATTTTATCGCCTATAACCATCATCAATATATAGACTATAATTTTTTTTTCTCTCTGACTTGTAGTTGCAGAGGTTATCGCGTTCAAACAAACAAAAATAATTGTATAGATTTTTCATCGTTCATTCAGTAGGTCAAACTAAAAGCTGTAACTAGCCTGTTAGTAACTAACTAATTAGTATTTATCCGTGTTTCGTTTTATAAATATTAAGCTTAACAGTATTATAATGTCAACTAATACACAGTTTATTTATTAGAAACACTTCTTATGAATAATGAAAGTATAACTTCAACGTACAAATGTTCGTAAAAAATATAGCCACTCAACTATAAAACTCATTAAATGCATAAAATATAAAACATATCTTACTTTTAATTACAAAATGAGTCTTACACATGTAGGAGTTTATTTTCTATTACTGGCCCCTTGGACGCCTAATTAGAAACTTTTTAAAAAAGCATCCATAGCTCGTTCTTTTCTTGAAATTGGAGAATAACATTTCTTTCTTGGCTTTTTATATTATTTTGGCGGCAATTCAAAATTTAATCTGAATTTTATTTTGTTCAAAATGGGCAAAAATAAAAGTTGTGACGTGTCAACTAGGCAAATAAATATTAATTGGGTTTTTGAAAAAAAAAAAAATATATATTTTAAAACTTTATTATTAATAATATTGATATTTAATGCAAAAAAACTTTAATTTTTTTTTAAATCAATTATTATAAACAATTAAAAATTGATGAAATTTAAATAAAAATCACGTGACTATAAACGCGCCATGATTGGTCACCATAGTTGTGACGTCATAATGTTATAGCTTTTTAATAACAGTACAGCGTTTACGGCTATTATACGTGACTAGACAATAATATTGAAAAATTATTGCTAAAATACGAGTTGTTAGTTGGTTCCGATTAGCTATGTGTGATAAAGAATTTATTAAGGCAAAGTCTGATAATATTCCTCATGTTGATATATTTATGATAACCAATTTTTTTTTAAATGACGTTCGGTTTTATTCTACTGATGTTCGAGGTGCCAAGGCATCAAGGTAAGTCGGTTAAAAATAATATATTAGGAGTACAAATAATTTTCCGCCGTTTTATTGTAGATGGCGCGGCACGGAGTTTCGGTTAGCTTTCGCAAATGATAACCGGATTAAAAAATAGTTTGGACATTCAAGAACAACATAACCTATTAATATCATTGATTTTATATTGGTAAAATATAATTTTTATAAGTTGAAAATGTCAAAATCTGAGCCAAGTAAGCGTCATTTGCGGGAAATATTAGTTTACTTCTTTAATTTAAAGAAATCTGCTGCTGAGGCGCATCAATTGCTCGTAGAAGCATATGGTGAGGGTGCTTTGAGTGAGAGAACGTGTCGAGAGTGGTTTCAAAAATTGGGTTGATTCGTGGATAGCCTCAACAGACAAGGAGTTCTTCAGACGTGGGATTCAAATGCTGCCTGAGAGATGTGAAAAAGTGGTTGCAAGTGATGGGCAATATTTTAAATAAATTTATATTACCGTTCTTCTATAATAAATATTTAATTTGTGTTTAAAAACGGCGGAGACTTATTTGTACTCCTAATAATAAATGAAAATATTTAAGTATTTATTCTCCATTATACATTAAATATAATTATTTATTTCATAAATTGTAGAGCACCGCGTGAGAGTTACGGCGACAAAGCTATAGCTATAGGTTATGTTCAACTAAGTTGTAAAAATAATATTTGTATTGTAAAAGGACGGGTATGTCCAGAACACAGAGTTCGGTTAATATTAGTTTGTGTTTCAACAGTGACCTTTTGGCCAGGTGTTACATTTGAAGGAGCAAAATCTACTCCAATATTTTCAACAGTATTGGCTGATACGGCATCAATGTTTGGTTCTGGAGGATTACCAATTTCCATATTTTCTGTCGATTCATTTAAAATTTCTTGAATGATTTGTTGTCTCCGTCGTTTTTCTGCAGCTGGTCTAAGAATCGTTCTAGTGCCTTGTCTTTTACGATTAGGTTGACAGTCAAACTTGTGTGGTACCACATCAATTTTAATCATTGCTTTACCTCCCATCGTTGTATAATAAATATAATTTTCCATGTCATCTTTCAGCTGGAAAAAAACAGAAATCATAAGAATTATTTAAATGTTGTTATAACAACAGAAAAACCACCATAACATAAAATTTTAAAAATTTAATCTAATAGTCAAATATATAACCTCGAACGTTATAAAATTATAAATATATCAAATTGAATCCCAATCATTAAATAAAGATACATGAATTTATTTTTTAAGCATTTTAAATTATCAATAAAAAAAAAATTTAATGCTATGATTTTAAAGGCTATGATTTGGAGTCCAATTAAAAATTTTATTCACTGAACTCTACTTAAGTATATAATAATTATTTCATTTGTATACTTAGATAAATAATAATTAATAACAATGGTATTAAGAAATACATACTTACATCGAAATGATCTGCACAACAAAAAAAAATTGATTTTGTTATGGGATTATCACGGTGCACTGCTTGAAACCATTTCGACGTTTGTCATCTTGGGGAACATTTAAAAACATTTTGTCAGGTGTTTTTGTAGTTTTCGTACATAATGGTACAAAACAAGAACGATAACTTTTTAGGTTCGACATTTTTAATATAAATTTAAATATTTAACAATAACAACAAAATTAAATAGATCAAAACACTGTATTTATTATTTTTCTATTAAGTGCAATGAGTGAAAACTAACATTATGACGTGATACGCGGTCGGGTTTGTTCGGGAGTTGTCGGCGTGTCTTCGGTACTGGATTCAAAAATTAATTTTTATTTTGAAATTACTTTATAATCATTGCGAAAAAAAAATTGTTTTGTTATAAAACTTATATATGATCTATTCATTTATCACAAAAAAATTTTTTTTTTTCAAGAACCCAATTTACATATAGTAAGTGGGCGTACAGAAGAATAGCTGAGCATATAAATTGTTCTGTTAAGAAAGTTTTTAATGCAATTGATCATTATAAAACACGTGGAACTGTCGAAAATGTTCTTAGAAAGGCTCGGCCAAGAAAAACCTGTCCCAGAGAAGATACGCGCTAATCGTTCGTGTTGCTAAAAAATACCCAAGTAAAGGCTCCAACCAGATTAAAAATGAAGTTTTTTCGCCTGATGACCCGAGAAACATCTCGTCAAGACTGATACGCCGAAGATTAGTGGAAGATAAATTGTTTGAAAGAATCTCTCGAAAGGAACCGCTTCTTACCAAGCAACACCGAGAGAAGCGATTATTATTCGCTAAAAAATATGTCATTTGGACGGTACGAGAATGGAAAAAAGTGTTATTTTCAAATGAAACAAAAATAAATATGGTAAATTCCCATGGAAAGCGCTATGTTAGACGTTCTGTAAACAATGCTTTTAATTATAAATACACAAGGAGTATAGAGTCAAGCACGGTAGCGGTAACATTAAAGTTTGGGAGTATTTTTCCTAATGTGGACTTGGACCCGTTCGGAAGATTGAAGGTACAATAGATCTATGGCAATACAAACATATCTTAGAGCACACATTGATTCCCTACTCGGACGATCATTTGCCTGTAACCTGGATCTTTCAGCATAACAATGACCCTAAACACGGGGCCAATAGCGTCAAATGTTTCCTTACCGAACAGCGTATATCCGTTTTAGACTGGCCAGCAAATAGTCTGGATTTAAACCCGATAGAAAATCTCTGGTATATTGTTAAAAAGAAAGTCTCAAACAAACGTAACACCAGTCAAAACGAGTTCGTTTATAGTCGATATAGTTATATGAAGCATTTGTTGAAGCATGGAATTCAATAACCCCTAGAAAAATGTATGAAATTGATTGAATCAATGCCATGTCGTTGCAGTGCTGTTATTGAAAATAAGGGATACGCCACTAAATATTAATTACTAATACTTAAAAAAATATCATTTTTTATACGTTTTTGTTGTTATTTCTAATTAGTTGACCATTATTGTTCATACCTTAAAACGGATTTAAATGTTTGTCCGTAATGTAATATTAAAACTGCACTTGTGTAATGGGATTTATATTGTTTTTCTAATAAATGATAAATCGTTGAACATATTGTTGTCCTATTTATTGTTTAATTTCAAAATAAAAACGATTGCGTTGAAGTATCTTACATAATGTCAAGGACCGTTGGTAGTTTTTCTAATTATACGACCACCACTGTATATTCCGACAAAAAGGACACTGTAGTTTTGGCCAGTTGGTGTTTTTTATTTGATTGAATTTGATGTGGTTGTCATAATTTATTTTTTTAATCTGTATATCTTATATCTCAATGCTGTTTTTATGGCAAGGCCATATCCCCTTACTTCTTGTTCAAAATTATTGATCCAAACATCACTTTAAAGCATATGTTCCCCTCTATTCAAGATTTTTTTTTCTTAATTATATGTTTTTTATTTATTCATTCAACTTGAAAGACGTAATTTAACGAAAACATTGACAATATTAACGGCATTATGTATTTGTTTAGAGATTTAGACTCGAGCACAAAAGAGAAGCCGGATATATCGAAACTACGTTTGTCTATACGCGACGTAACTCACAAGATGGATCTCGCATACGGAATGCTTGGCTCACTCTTCAGATCTGGTTCTAGGCAAACATTCTTCTCTTCACAGGTTTGTATTACAAATTTATCCAGCTATACCTTGCTTTGTGTTTTACCCTTTGTCACAGCCAGGTTAGTTAGAATAAGTTTTTGGGAAGGGTCATAAAGATGAGACCGCACTAAGCGAAAATGAAATGCAGCGGAGCGGCGCGGCCTAATATTCTTTATTTGAAACTGTATAAGGCATATTATATCGCACTACGCGGCAGATTATATGAAATTGTATGAGGCATACCGCTATGCTCAGTTCTCTTACTGTAAGAGTTATGACCTTTTTGGAATTTCCAATTATCGTAATAATTATATTTCATAATGTTTTCTGTATTGAATCTTCGTTAAACTTCAATCTATAACTTAAAATCTAGTATCCGCACCAGGTCACTGCAGCTTATAACAATGTATAACCAACCTGATAAGAACGGCAGTCCTGCGGCCAGTTATCAAGTTTGCTACTCTTGAGGACTTTGTGTAAACGATTCTTCTGCCAATAAGTATTGCTAACCAAAACCTTTCGGACCGGAATATAGTGGCGCGAGCATTACTGCTTTGTAGCAGATATAAGTGATGGCGGTGAAACTTGCACTGTCTCTACCACACTCAAAGATGTTTCTTTGTGCTATAATATCTCCCTTCATTCTACATCAAAATTAATAATTGTAACTAGTAATACGATACCGATTATTGTAGTGGAGAATTGGCGATACCGATAACAAAAGCTTAGTAATAAAACAGACACTGATAAGGAAATAAACGTAAATGAAATCGCGACTACCAGTAGGGACAATCTCCTTTATAGAAATTCAAACTACAATCCAGTCAGGATTAGACAAAATTATGGTACAACAAACAAAAAACTGATTTTAGTGAATTAAAAGCGTTTGAATCAAAGGCTGAAAGGGCAATAAAACTTATTACCAGTTTGACGGACAACTGTGGTATTCTTACTGCCTCAAATACGCCACTACAGCAAAGTGTTCAATTCATCTCAGATCAGCAAGACAGCATCAAAATATAATATCTATGATGGAATTACAAAATAGAATAAAGGTTATTAGAAGAGGAGAATAACAAACAGAACGAAAAATGTAATTCTTTGGCTTTGTTGGCGACAGAACAGTTGTTTTTCGTGTCTTAGGTTAGGGTATTATGTGTTATTATTATATTTACGTATTATATACTATGTGTTACGATAAAATAGATTAATATTGACAATATTATAGAAAAATGTAAGCGAATACGCTACATTACAAGTTGCATGTTATATGTTAAGATGTATATAAACGATTATGTATTGTGTGTCACATATGTGAAAATATAACTAACATAGAATAGATTAACATATAGAGTAAGCCAATAGAGTAAGTATATCGAATGTTATAGAGATTTTACGAGCAGAAAATAGTGATGTCGCCCGTAAATTACATTGTTTTTGGCTTATGTACGGAATGTATACGTAATGTATATTATAAGTGAATATGTAATGGATAGGTAATTCAAAGAGGAACATTTTGATATATGACATGTGTACATAAGATATATAATGAGAGAAATATAAAGAGTTTAACAGGGCAACCAAAGCGAAAAGTAAAGTTAAAACACGAAATAAACACGGAATAAAACGGGGCTCTCTTTACGGTCATTCCTCGAACCACTTAAGCTCGAAGAAGGGCCGTATTGGGCACGGTGCAATTCAACGAGTCTACAAGTACAAGCAACGAGTAACTACAAGAAGAAAGGTTTGGTCGTCCTGCGAACAATCAACAACAAGATATCGACTTTCATTGAAGACCCGGCACCTCAAGCGGTCGTGCATTATTGCACCCCCCGGACCCCCTCACCACTAACATCACGCCGCCCACTGGCATCCGTACGGTGTCTACGAGACGGGCATCCGGCGCAACAAAACGCCCGTCCAAACCGGGGAAACATCACACCCCCCCTCCCTCACGCAGAGAGGAAGTGACGGCGTACCCAACAGGCTTCGATCAAATATTAGATGAACGAACTAGAACAGAGAGCTAGACAGAATAATATTGAAATATTTGGTGTAACTGAAAGAAAGTTGGAAAAACTCCCTCACATTGTGATAAGTATCGCAAAATTTCTAGGTATTGAGTTGAGCGAAGGCTATATCCATTTTACTACACGTATTCAAGAAAGGAACTTAGCGGTAACATTCTTTAAGCCCATCATTGTTAAATTGAATTCTCTCATGAAGAAGGAGGAACTCCTTAGTAAAGTTCGCAAGCAAAGAGGACTAAACAGCATTGATATAGGTATTCTAGGTGATGCGCGTCAGATTTTTATAAATGAACACCTCACGTATCATAATAAAATACTTTAAAAAAAACACTCGCAACGTATGCAAGGATCTGGGGTTTTGGTGCGTGTGGACACGAAATTCCAAAATCTACAAAAAACGATTCTTTCCCTGCCGAATGCAAATGCGAATGCATCCGCAGCGAAGAACATCAGGATTTGATAAAGAAAGGTGGTCGCAAATGTACTTCAAACACTCATCATGGCCAGGGCACACCATAGACGCAGCAAATATCTCAATTCATGGAAAATGTATCAGCATGATGCTGTTTTTTGTAAATTTTATTTTTATTTGTGTTCATTACTCTTTTATAAATATGTTTGTCTTACGAACACATACGGGCATACACATTATTATTTTTTGTTCACCACATATCACACAACACACTATTTTACATACACATACACTTGTTCCTATTTCACGAATCATGTTAACTTTTCTTTTATGGTTTATTATAATATGGCACAATTTAATACTAATATTATATAAGTATATATTCCACCATGGTTAATAACCTTTCAGTTTATTTTCAAAATGCACGTAGTATACGTGGCAAGACACAACAGTTTCGGCTAGGCATGTTAAATCAAAATCATGATGTTGTAGCTATTTGTGAAACGTGGCTGGTATCTAGTGTATACGATTCTGAGCTGTCTGATGCGCGTTATGATATTCATCGATGTGATCGCAGTTCTAGCAACTCGGAAGAGAGTCGCAAAGGGGGCGTTAGGAAACAGGTTGGCGGAGGAGTTATGATATCAACGCGTCGCGAGCTGGGTGCAATTCGTATATATTTGGATGATATCCAGATTGCCAAAAACTGCGAACTACTTCATTTAAAAATCGAATCACACAATATAAGTACTGATGGAAATCTCCATATAATTTGTGTCTATTTACCAGGATCAGGATCTTCGCACGACGAGTGGTTAGGATATCTTAATTTTTATCAGAATAATTGTCGTTCGGTAATTAATATTGATTACTTATTATTGCTAGGCGACTTCATTTGCCTCATATCAGATGGCACGCTGACGATATTATCTGAACTATTATCAGAATGGGTATTGAGTCAATTTAACAGAATAATGAACGACAATAACCGTTTATTAGATTTGGTATTTTGTAATACGGACGTAGAGGTGCGACGTTCTGACTTATCTATATCCAAAGATGATATGCCCCATCACCCTGCTCTGATATGAAAATTTACTAAGATAAATATTAAGCTGCTAATTTTAAAGCTGATGTTCCACGCTACTGACGAAAAATAGTTATGTTCACTTACTTAATTTTTTTAAATAATCTTTTATTACCAGAAAACATATTCGTCTAACATGTAGGAGGCGCCATCTATTAGCAATCTGTACAACTAAAACGGCAGATTTTTTACATTTTATATTGTACTATTAGACAGCACTAGTCTGCACGATATCTGTATAGTCTGTGTGGCTGGCAACACTGGCCTTACTAAACATTGCGTCTTGTGTGTAACATTTAAATCTCCTGATTATATTGTGCGCATTGAGATATTATACATTTTATTAATCATAATTGATACTTACTCAAATAAAAAAAAACCATTTAATTTAAATTAGTATTTATTTCAACCAACATGTATCATGTTAGTTAAACTACTGATTATTATTTATTATAGTCGAAAAGTTCGTGCGCGACTGTCCCATGTGAGAGACGTTGGCGGGGACGACGTAGCACGGCATTACGTCACAACAGTACACTAAAGTAATCAGTATGTTGTCTCGGCAGTGTTCTTGAATTAATTTCCTAAAGCCTCTCGGTAGATAATCACACTACGGTAGCCCTTTGACTGTATTTCTTGGGTTACTTACTTACGTATTTGATAATGCTTTAATAAATTGTCATTATTATCTTTTCACCAAAATATATTACTTACTGGAATTTTTGAAAATTTTAATTTAAAGTATTCCTACTTGGGTTTTATTTATAGTTTCAAAAGTGATTGTGAGCTAGTAAGAAGGATATGTGTATTTTTTTTAAATTAACAATATAATTTTTTACTTAAAGTTTAAAAAATCAAAAACAATTTTAAATTCTAGGAAGTAAATAGTATAATATTTCGTAATTAAGTAACAAATTGCTTAATTGCGACTTGTGTACTGAAGTTTACCTAGTTTTCTTTTCGGACTTTTGTAAGAAGACGTTATACAGTTTACTTCAGTGTACTGTGACTTGCGTGCCTACGTCACGCAATTTCACGCACTTCCCTGCCCCGTTATATTACCCGCCCCGTTGTCGTCTATTGTATCTCGCCCTCGCCAACGTTTGTTGGAAACATTGGAGGGTTGCGCACGAACTTGTACGACTATAGTAGTAGGACTTATACTAGCTGTGACTCACTGATTCACCCGTGTTAAATTTATTCAACAAACTTTACACCGCGTCGCCGCTGCCGTCGCATCCATGTAGCCAGCCTATCGTTCTCAGTTTCCGTACTTGCCTACAGTTTACCTCACGTGTAGTTGCTTCACATTCATTGGTACTGCTCCGCTCCTTAGGGTCGTAGCGCGTAGTTTTAAAGCCTTTATTAATAAATACGCTATAAAAGGAAAAATATTTTTTTAAATCTAACTGGTAGTTCCAGAGATTAGCACGTTCAAACATACTCCTGAGCTTAATAATATTAGTATAGATAAATAATTTTTTTTTCAGGTAGTAAGGTATGCGGATCTGTATGCCGCTTCCTTCCTAAATCTGATGTACTATCCGTTCTGCTACATGTTCCGCGCCCCGGCGATGCTCATGCCCCACGAGTCCACCGTCGCACACGAGCAACGGTTCACTGTCGACACTCCTACCATTGATCGGTAACTTAATCTTCAATAGAGCTTACTATAGTGCGTTTTTTATTCCCATGGACTAAAATGATATTCCATGACAAGTATTGCTAGTTTCTTGTGTTTTTAAAATCATGCTGTCTCCAATCGGTACTAATCGTAAAACTGTGGGGGATATTGTACCTATTGATAGGTTTTTTTTTCAAAAACATTGAAGCCATTGATATGTGAATTCGCATCTCTCGCCCAACTAAAACGTACTTTTTTGTTTTGTTTCTTTTATGCAATTTGTTCGTTATATATTAATTAGTTATATATTAACTGCCTCGTTAGCCTAGTGGTCGTAAGCGCGACTGCTATAAGCGAGGTCCTGGGTTCGAATCCCAGGTCGAGCAAAGTGTTATTGGGTTTTTATCAACACACGGAATTATCGGACCCTATTTCTTTGAAAATCAACAAAGGCAATCTGTCACTGTAAATTCCGACCGATACATAACCATGTTAAGGGATTTTTTTCTCTCCGCAACTACAACAATTTGAAGCCTATAATCGTGCGATGTGTTTTCAACAAGATGGTGCGACATGCCATACATCTAATGCTTCGTTGGCGGCTGTAAACGAGATGTTTGCTGGGAAACTGATATCGCGCCGAGGTGACATTGCATGGCCGCCTAGAAGTCCGGATCTAACGCCACCGGACTTTTTCATTTGGGGATACCTGAAAAGTAGAGTGTACTCCAATAACCCAGCCACGATTAACCAGTTGAAGATAAATATCCGAGAAGAAATGGCAGCTATTCCTCGCGCAATGTGTCAGCGAGTTTTTACCAATTTGAGGTTCAGATTCGAGGAATGTTTGTAGCGGGATGGTGCACACCTGAATGATGTAATTTTTAAGAAATCAATTTTCCAGATGTCTATTTTAATTGAAATAAAGATGTGTATGTGTATTGTATTTAGTTTTTTTTTAATTCGCAAATCTTTCTATCCCACCTTGTACATATCAGTGCGTAGTAGATACGGTACGTTGGCGGCTTGAAGAGTTATTAAAATCACAGAAAACAAATAAATTATATTTATTACTATTTAATATTTCCTATTATCAGGTCTAGGCATTCGAGCGCTCATCGTAGCTACAGTGTGGTGTGTGTTGCTGAAGACACATCTGAAGAATGTGTTTCAGATGTACCAGAAGCTTCTAGCACAATAGACGCTAAGGTGCGTTTGTTTTATAAGAACTTATTTTATTTATTCCAATACTTATAAAATTTATATAACGAAATATCAATATAGTTTCGTAAACTTGAATTAATATACATTTTGCGTACGTTAATAAATATTTTTTATAGGATGTATCAGCGGTGTTAGGGAACTCCGAAACCGCACCTCATTTTCAAATAATTTCAGATAGGGATGAAGTTGAATGAGACACTTCCAAATATCAAAAATTATTTAAAACTAATCTAAAATAAAGTTAGCACCTGTTTACTTACAAATTTTCAAATAATACCTTTTTTACTTCTAAACACAAATATGTATTTGAAAAATGTAATATCCATGACTAATATTATCCATAACTATCAGATCTTTATCCGAAACTGATTAAATATTCAAATTATCCATATCCAGAGACTAAATATAAAATCCGTAACATTCTTAATATGTATACAACGCCACTAAGGGCTAATGCTCAGGGCCGGATTTAGAGGTTGTAAGGCCCTGGAGTGTTCATACTCTATTTTTTTGATCACATACACAACCGTTTCACACGGACCATAGGATTATTTAAAAAACCATAATATTTATTTATTAAAATTGGATTTTTTTTTTATTTGTTCGTTTGCATCTTATTAATATCTTATCTAGTTTAAACTGTTCTTTACCTACCATTGGTAGGTTGGGCATATGGCTTGGTCATTTACGAGGACTTGGTAGGCCGCAGGTGCAGTGTGGACGCCCTTGAACAGCAAATAAATGGAGGGCCAAAATAATTTGGAATATGCTTTGAGATATTTAAAAAAATGCGTGAATGTGAACCAGCTACGTTCTTTACAAACACGGGTGTTATATTTAGCTTATTAAAAAAAAACATTTATCCAAATCTATTTTGAATTTATAGTATCATGCATTTTTAAGTTATTCATGCAAGGCGAAATAGTAACGATGAGCGAACTTCAGTGCGAACTAACAAACATTAACAGGGCCAGATTTAGGGGGTGGGCAATAGGGGCCTCCATAATATGGACATTTGAATTTTTTGGTATATAAGTATTTTTATGTATGATTTAAACGGTTTATTTCTCGGCAGAGTTCGGCGTCCGTGCCGCACGCGAGACCTGAAACTCCACAACGTTTAACACACACACACGACGAGGATTGCTCCGATGATGAAGATGTTACCAAAAATAACACACAAAAATAGCTCTAAAAACATCACATGTATACGTCATTATGTCACTGTGATTTAAACACACAGGGTTCTGGTTCAAGGATTCCTCCAAGGGATAGTACTTGTGTCAGATGAAAATGATGCCCTAATTGCTATTATGAAAAGCTCTGTTATTCTATAGTTGGCCTTTCTTATACTATACTTTTATAGTATATTTATGTCCATATTTCAATAATTCTGTTTCTTGAGCATCTAACAGATCTTATTTACGCTGTAATAGATATATTAAAAAAAAAATTGTAATGTAGATTACTAAATAATAATAACCATTACTATCTTATATAACATTTATATGGTTTTAATGATTGCCTTTACCAGATTGCATGTATATTATTTCAGGCGCGGATCTAAGGCGGTGAAAGTGACCCCCAAACTAAATTTAATTTTCAATTATCGTTATTATTTTTATTTATTTAATGTTTTCGATGTTGAATTTTTGAGAAATTTCAATCTATGACCCCCACCAAACTTATAGGTAATCTAGATCCATGCCTGTATTATTTGTGTTTAAAATGCAGAGCGATGACTGTTTTTACATGTACAAGCGGCGCACAAATAGTTTATTACTCCTTAATTTGTACGCGATATAAGCGTGTTAATATCTAAATGGTTTTGTATTTTGTCACTCGTAGATTCTCATTTTTATGTATTTCATAGATTTTTTAAATCGTTTCCATAGCAAGTGTGATAAAAAATGTCTGCGAGATAAAAATTATGTTCTTTTAACTTGGTAAAAGAACATTTGAAAATATACATAGAATTGTTATTTATTTAGGTATTTTTATTATTGTACTTTAGTGTTTTGAAGCTTAAATATTCGGTTTCATTATGTATTTTTTAACTGTTTGAGATTTATTGTTTTTATAGTGTTTGTATATTCTCATTATGATTATCTGTTAAGTTTTTCAATCTTACAAATTTTAAAGGGGTAAAATTTTTTCTTAGTGCAAATGATATCTTTGGTTGTTTATAATTTATTAACAAAATTTTCCGATCCACATGTGAAAATATTGTTTTATTGTTTAAATATTTCCGTACAAAGCGTGAAGACGTAAATAAATTTTATATACATGCTTTTAGAGCGGCCATTTGAAATTTTACATTTTTATTGGTAAAGGCAACCCAGGCACCAATTTTGAAATTTTATGAAAGTCGACTTTTCATCCTATTCACGCCTTGTATGGATTTAATATTGATATTCGATATATTATAGAATCGCGCAAATAAAAGATGAATGTCAATTTATTATAAAAACTGAGATGGTTAATTGAAACCGTAAATTTTTATGTTGATATTTAAGCGATTGCAGGGAACAGCGAATGCATTTAAACGTGTTTTGTGCTGTAATTTTAGTCAAATATCACAGTATTGACACTTTAGCTGCATTTACGGACGGATTACAAGACGGATTTTTCAAATTTATAGATGTTTTCGTGTTGTTAAATTTAATCAGAAAAAAGGTTAAATTGCCGTCAATTCATGGTCGTTGTAGTTATACGTAAAAAGACAAGGTTTCAATTGATCGTTTCGGGGGTTGTTATTCTTTGTGTAAGAAGAGTCTACCCTTATGCGGCTCTATCGCGACAGCTGTGTCAGGGCAGAGCTGTGTAATAATCAATGTATGTAGGTAACATTTGAATAATACTACTATAGTTACTGAATATTATTATGAATATATTTGTAGGTATTTTTTGTATCAGTACAATAATTCGTTTTTTTTACTTAACACACAAGAGTAGAATTACAATAAAATTTAATAACATTATGTTGTTTTTCCTTTTATTTTATAACAGTAAGTCTTCTAAATATTCCTCAAACTCTTCTTCGCGAGTTTTTTCGTCTGTTTCTTGGATACCTGAGATAATAAAATGTCGTTAACATAAAATTTTATAACATCAGTAATATAAAATACTAGTTGTGCGACTTCGTCCGCGTGGAATTTCATGTATGAAAAACCGCTATAAAAAAAATATATGTAGGTGTGTTCTGTAATACAACATCGGCGATTTAACACGTGATTCATGCTTATAAATGTCCTGAATTCCTGAGACGCACCGTGGTACTCACGTTTTGCTGGCAACATTGCCTCGCATTCACTATTTTCGATCGATCTACATTCTGCCATACGTCTACGCTATTTTACCTAATGCGTCGTTCCCTACAGGGTTTTTTAAAAATTTGGATTCAATATATACCTATAACCCCCAATTATCACCCTCCTACTCCCACCGTCCCATTTTTTAATCGCGATTTTATTATTTTTGTATGAACAAAAAAAAATTGTATTTAAATATCTAGGCGAGAGTAACCGCGGGCAACAGCTAATTTAATAAAAATCTCGATATCACAAAAAAAACATGAAAATGTAATCATATCGTATCGTACAATGAAATATGTAGTTAATAATTATACATATTTAAGCCCTTACAGAAAATATACATTTGTTTATTATTTCTATCATAAAAGACTAAATTAAGATTTAAAATGTATTACAATATTAATTATACATACTTTTTTTTATATGTACAGAATATATGTAGTTTACTTAACATAAAGATTTTGATATGTGTAAAAATGAATTCTAAATATACCATTAGACTATGTACAATCATACCAAATTTCATTAAATTCGGTCCAGTAGTTTTTGCGTGATTGGCGTACATACTATCAGACAGACAAAAATTATCATGTGTTCGGTCCATGATTCTAACCAAGTAGTACTTTTTCTTAAATATCTTCAATGCACAGATTATGACTCTTTTATTATAAGCGTGTATTAAAAACAATTTTTACCTACTACTCGTGCACGATAAGTTGAGAACCGCACGGAGTGACTCCCCAACCGCTTCCCCGATGACACCAGCGTTGTACAGCGCGCAACGCCTTTATTTAATATAGGTTTTTTTAGTCTCTTACTTTAATGACGTTACGGCGCTCAGGTCTCAACTTATCGCGCACGAGTAGTATATCGAAACATAAGAATCTATTTTTTTTTTAATCTATACTTTAACAATCACTATTCAGACAAAACAAAAATTCTTAGGATAATAAACGTGTCGCAAAAATGTCCTAGTTCCTAGTTGAATCAATTTTACTAATAGTGTATTGAACCAGCATTGATCCTTTTTGTATTATTGTTGTCAGCTTGCATGCCACAATGATGGCTCAGTAGTAGCGTGTTCGGATCGGCGTGAGTTCGAATCCCTGAAATGAGTCTAAGCTTCCGGTGAAGGAAAACATCGTGACCGTACAACCGTAACATGGTGGTAGAAAATCTGTCGCTAAGCAACAATAGGTGTGTTCCGGTAGCTGCACTTGAGAGTCCGTCTTCCACTAGGCTTAGTGTGGTGTAATCTAGGGCTAAATCGTCACTTAAGATCAGGTGAGATATCCATAACGCTAAACTTATAAACGATAAAGAAACACGCAAATTGGGATTTTTGTTTTTTGTTGTTGACCACAAGCCCACAATCACGTGTTTAGAAACGTTGCGGCCTAAAGTGGGTAAACACTATGTGTGAGATTTTCTAGTTTATTAAGTGGTTGCGTTTTTAAGCGCAGCCAGAGCGGACGTTACTACAGTTGTTGCCAGCTTCCAAACTAGGATTTTTGGGAAATAATTAAAATATGGGATTAGAAAATCTGGCCAAATCGTCTTCGAACATAGAATGACAAATTTGAACAAACAAAGTTTTAATAAGTTACGGCAAGTATGAATACCTGGGTAAAAAATCCAAAGGCGCCATCCTTATTGACTAATAATTAAATAAGCAACTATTAGTGTAAATTAAGAACTTCGCGAGACGCCCTAGAAATGGGTTGCCACTACTCAGGTCGGTTGAGAACCCTAGCCTTAACTTATTATTAATAATTCTGTAATAACCCAGTCAAATAACTCTGTGTAAAGGATATAAATATAACATAAAAATAATAATTTCATTACTATAAAATAATTATTCCTTTAATTACATCACGAAATTTGGCTCAAACATTGAATTTTTATCTCGTACCTACCTAGTTGCCACTGTTGAGCATTGGAGTAGCCAGGATTTTAGGCTGGGAGTACCTAAAGGTAATTAGAACTTTTTCTACGTACATTTTTTTGTAGGTAGTATTACAATAACTAATAATAAAAATAATACGAAACCTTTACTCCACAAAGATTGCTCGCTATTCTCAGATGTGTGTATTTCTTTGGTAGAAGTTGATGGTTCAATTATTAATTCTGGAGACGGAGTTCTAAGTCCTTTTTCTTCATCTGTATTGAGCCTTTGTTTGTTTTTACTATGTTTCTTCTTTTGTGTTTTTTTAATTCTTTTTATTTCTCGTTTTTTGGATTTGTAATTCAATTTATTGGAACATTCGGGGCATAATCCTGCGAAATAAACGCAGCCGTTCTGTATTATAGATATAACCTACCTATAAAGCCTTTCATATAATCAAAGTTATAAACATGAACTTAATACACATATTGAATTTCAATTAATCACTTACGAACTTTAATGAGAGCATTTTTTTTTTCACCATCTTCAGTATAAGCGAAATTAACCTCCCAAGATTTGAGGTCTTTGTCGTTTATACAAAGTTTGTTTCCGCATTGAAATTGACCTTTACCTAGAACTACTTCTTTTTCAATACGCCATCGTAGAGCAACCTGAGTACATCAAGGTAGCCAACAAATAAAAAACGAAGAATAGACCAATAAAAATTAATACGTTAGGTATTTCAGTTCTAGATATAAATTTCGTAGCAATTTGTAATCACAAGCATAACGGACAATTTTATCGCATTTATTCTTTACATAACAAAGGCAATACGGACAGATGTGCGTTACTGTATCAGTGCAGGGTGAACATGTAGTTCTATATTTAGCCTACAAAAGGCAGTACAACTATTGTTCCTCTCCCTAAGCGCAGTACACAAAGGAAGGTCTCTCGGGCAAAAAAGGCAATAGGGGACCATGAATTATCCCTATCTCGGTCTCAAAGTTAGGGGGAGTGCATTCGCATTAATTATCTTCAATGTGGCCTTCGCCTTTATAATATACTAGCGATTCTATAAGTAAACATTTGATAAGAGTTATGGTCCTAGTTGACTCTAGATAAGTAGGTACCTAATTGCTTTAGTGGAGTATTAATTATGGTGTATATTATTAGTATCAGTGTTTTTGAAATTCCGATACCCGAATAATAGCATAGCATAATATAATATTCTACGTAAATAACAATTAAACAACATTTAGGTAAATATTTCTGTACCATTACATTATTGTTAGGTACTTTGTGACTATGACTTCTAACTTACTTTATTTTCTTTGTATCTAGTCAAATCACAAATGCAATATTCTTTGAATAGTTTGTCGTAATATTTTTTGGCTAATTGTTTTTCCCATGTGTCGACTGCATCGTCATCTTCCCATAGGAATTTATGATGCTCTCTTATGACATCAAGGTCAGTTTTATCACCAGACGTATCCCTTTTCAAGATTGCCGTGGAACCCAATTTATTGAGACAATATACGTTAACGAGATATTTATGTAATTCATAAGGATTAAGATTACGTAACCTTGAAGACATCTCTAGCGCAACCTAGAACAAATGGAAAAATAATTATTTTATTCTGAAATAAAAGATAAATTGCAACAAACAACTCTTTAATAAAATTGAAAATTATTATTACATTTTCCATAAAATATTTTATATAAACCAAACGGTTCTTAACTAATTGTCATGTTGAGTCTATAACAAGGTGCATTTACCATAAATAGTACAAAATTCTATTGTGTCAATAAATAAAAGGTCCCTATGTCTCCTTTGTGCACAAGTTAATATCTACTCTGAATATTATTGTCAGTCTTGTAGATTTTTGTATAATTTTTCACATTTGGCTCAATATCAAATTCTTAATCTACAAACAAGTCATGCAACTTAAATATATAAATCATTAAATACAATAAATATATTAAATAAAATATGTTTATTGCCTAGAATTTATTAAAACTAGACAATGCATAGGCTAGATTGCTTTATTTACAATCAGTATACAAAATTTCTTTGTGGCACAATAAAAAAATTTAGGAAAGCTTTGGTATTAATATATATCCAATTATATTAAAGTAAATTATACTATCTTTGGGATTTTAGAATAAATTTTTGGTGTTTGTAGTATAGCTCTGTTTACACCAGACAATACTAAACTTAACAACAAAGTTAGGTAGGTATTCTTCATAATAAATATGTGCACTTTTCAATATTATTTGTGATGATTCTTTAGATGAACTTATATATATATATGTATTTGGTATTTAATTAAATTGTTCGAAATTACTTATTTTTAGTAAACTTTTAAGAGAAAATGATTTGAGGTGTTTCTCAAATGAATACAATAAAATAAGTTTATGTAATCCTTTTCTATTTCATACATATTATTATTTATTTAGGATACTTATGTAAAAATGATGCAAATTTGTGATTTTTTTTGTATACCTAAAGAATTTTTACAACTTTATTCATGTCCATTAAAACTAATATCTAAGTTATTTGGCATATTTTTAATCTATGTTTATAGAATAGGCACGTTAATAATGATATTGCTTTGGTTACAACACAGTAAAATTGTAAGGAATACTTATCTAAAATTTGGCAATAGGACTCTTTACAACTGTAGTCACAAAATTTGTAAAGATTTATAAAAATACAATATATTAAAGCTCATAAGTCAAGCAGGAACATGTATATAAATTTTGTGACTTAATATTTTTGTAGGCCTCAATTTTACAATAGTAGTAGTAGGTATCAATCTTTTGTCTAATGTAAGTGTTACATTAGGCCTAACAGAATCTTAGGATATTTGACCTATATCTATCACACCACTATAATATCACTTTATCATATATAAAAGGCAACTTTGGATTGAGATATGTGTGACCCTAACATAGAGCACCTTTAAAGGCATTTCAATAAAATCTAACATTATCCCAAACATGCATAGTTAAAAATTGCATAAATAACCTCTTATTTCCAAGAAGCAACTAGAACAGCACACTCGAGTGTAAACTCACTCGCTTAAATCAGAAACACACCATAGTGACTAAATTATGAACTAGATCATAATGTTTTTTCGATTTGGTACAAACAAAGTTTAATTAATTATGATAAAACTAAATATTTGGCAAATAGAGAATTAGAAATGAAGACTACATGAAAAGCATCACAATCTTATAACATATCTTTTTCAGCATCTATAAATTATTTAACAATGTCAATAAATTAATTTTTGTTTCCATTGTATCTCTTCTCTTTCCCAATAATATATTACATCTTGTAAATTTGTGTTAGTTTTTTAATCAGTTAACTAAGTATTGTGATGCAATTCTTTGATATAGCTTATAATTCTTATAGTTTAAACCTATCCATGAGTTTTCTCATGTTTCTTCATATTGTCTGAACGAGTAAAAGCTTTGTCACATACACCACAATAATAGGATTTTTGTTTTGTGTGGACAGTCATGTGACGGGACAATTCACTTTTAGTTACAAACTTCTTCTCACACACTGTGCATGCATGTTTACGCACATTTAAATGAAACTTCATATGTATTGATAGTGAACTTGATTGTGAGAAAGCTTTGTGGCAGAGTTCACACACAAAAGGCCTCTCACCAGTATGTTTGCGTAGGTGATTCATAAATCCTGTCTTAGTATAATCCTTTTGACAGAGATGGCAAAAACTAGATTTAGAGTCTAACATACCAGGAAAGTGATTGTTCATATGTTTCCTGAGCTCCCAGTAACTAGGGAATTTTTCTGCACACATGCGACATGGGTACTTTCTTTCATCGGTGGGTTTTGCACTACATTTATGTGAGTTGAGTGACTGTTCATTTGAAAACATTTGGTTACACTGAGTGCAGACATGACTAGCTTCAGAGTCAGTAGACAGAGTGACCTCTAAATAATTTTCTATTGACAAAACATTTCCATTTGAGTTGTCAGCATCATCAACTTGTGTCATTGCATCCTTATCAGTTATATCTTTGGCTTCAAGTTTCTCTACATACTCTCTGTAGTCTAATATTTCTTTATCCAAATTGTTATTGTCTGGTTCTACAAGATGTAATATGGGTGATTCACTTTGCTCCCTATCTGGGGACGTTTTTTCGTTGTCAGAATTTTCAGGTCGTAGTGATACATTGTTATCCGACTCCCAGCCGTTTTCAACGATTTCCACATCCGAATCAGAGTCTTCGGCGCTTGAAACCGTGTTATTGACTAAGTGAAATCCGATATCATCAAATCGCAGCACGTTTGGAGGAAGTTTAACCCCCACGATAGCTTGTATCGCCTGCCATGAAAGCTCCTGGGGGTTGTTCTGCATATTAGATAGCACTACTCTAACCTACAAACGAGCATTAGCTATTACTGGTTTGAACCTTATGTAGTAGAAAAATCATATACATAAAAATTATTACCTTTTCTCTACACGAACAATAGTAATTTTAGGGATAATTTGATGACACCTTTGATTCCTACATCTAAAAATATTATGCTATGCACTGGCACTGCTCTATATGGAATTAAGGACTTTATGGATTATTTGTGGCACAGATTATGGAAATGCGTCGTTTCTTTATATCATCACTACAGAGTAAATCAGTAAATTCTACAAGATTATCACCAAATAGCACAATAACCATAGGCACCACCATAGATCCATACTGACAAGAATCTAACAAGGTTTTTCTATAGCAAAACAAGCAATGAATTATTTCGGCATATTACAGGCAATTTTTTCTCCTTAAAACAGTGTTGACATATCTTTTGGGATAACTTTGCACGTTTTTTTTTATAAAATTCTGAACGTTTCCACTAATCTATGATAGGTGTATATTAAGTGATATAACATATATTTTTTAATATATATAGATCGGCAGCTTGAAAGAGAAAGTATACATAACATAGTATACGTTTGTGTTAGAATGAGATATCGATACGAGACTATTTTCGTATGTGCCTTTATCAGCCTCTATCGACCTACGTAAAATTGTGATCAAAGCCAATCCCACTTCTTTTAGAAAAATTTTAAGGTGCTAAAGCATATATGGGCAACAACCGGCCCGCAAGACACTTTGAAAAAAACCCAGTTATTAAAAAAATATTACATTAGGTACTTATACTCACGGGAGTAACAGTGAGGCGGCAAACATCAAATCATTTGATGTTTACCGCCTCACTCTTTGATAATCGCCGCCACTCGGCTTGCTTGATCAAATTCTTTAAGATTTGCCGCCTAACGGGCGACACATCAAAAGATTTATTGCCTCTCAATTATTCTAAACTAGTTTATTCCAGATTATTCCTTAATTTTGCCTATATAAGCGGGTGTATGGCCCGAACGTTATTTCAGTTCTATTTGAGCTACCGAGGTAATAACTTGGACAAGCGATATCCTAGCGAACTGCTCGAGCTGTCAACTTGCTTTGTGACTTTGTGTGCATCTTCAGTGGTTACTAACTATAGTTTGTTATTAAGTTTATTGAATGAAAAGTAAAGAAAAATGATGTCTGGTGGAAAGAAACAGATAGATACAGAAGGTCGCCAGTTTCAAGAAAAATGGACTGAAGAATTCTTTTTTATCTTGCACAATGGTAAGCCTATTTGTTTGCTGTGAAATGAATCCATTTCAGTAATGAAAGAATTCAATATAAAGAGGCATTACTCAACTAAGCATACTACGCAGCATTCACTGACAGGAACATTAAGAACAGACAAAATCCGGAAGCTTACCGCGAATTTGGAAAAACAGCAACAAATGTTTCATAAACAAAGAACACAACTTGATAATGTTGTGAAAGATAGTTTTATAGTTAGGTCAAAATTGGTAAAGGCATTAAAACCATTTGCCTAAGGAGAAATTATCAAGGAGTGTATGTTAGAAGTTTGCAGTATTTTGTAACATATTATTATGAAGTTAGATGGATGAGTAAAGGTAAAATGTTGAAATGGTTTTACGAGTATAGAAATGAGATAGCACTTCAAAGACAAGAGTTACCATTTCAACGCGCTCTCTGCGTATGAAAATATTGCTTATGCTCAATATGCTGAAGAACTCGTGTTACTATCGGAACAATTTTCAAACAGATTTAGCGACTTCAAAAACATGGAAGACTGTTTCAGTTTATTTGCTACTCCTACAAAATGTAATGTACAAAATGCTCCAATACACTTACAAATGGAGTTGATCGAGATTCAAGAAAACTCACTCCTAAAATTCAAATTTGAGGACGTAGAGTTGTGCGATTTCTACAAAAAATACCTAGAAGAAGACAATTTTCCGCAGCTTAGAAAATTCGCAAGTTTGATTTGTGCGTTTGGCAGTACTTATAAATGCGAACAGTTCTTTTCATTGATGAAAGTTAATAAATCAACACATCGTACAAGACTGACTGACGATAATTTGAGAAATTCTTTATGTCTTTGTATTAGTGGAATTAATCCAAATATCGATGGATTAGTTTCCCAAATTCAAGCTCGTGTCTCATTGATTTCGGTGTATTTAACTTTCGCAGTTTGTAACACTTGCAAATTTAATGATTTAATTATAATGTACCATTTTTTTTCATTTTATTCTGTGATTTTAATAAATTGTACTATAATAACATTGTCGTATTATTTCTGGTCTAATATCTATCGCAAAAAATATTATCACTACTTTAAAATACACTAAGTACTTTTAAACGCGGCCCGCGAACGTTTTTACGCGCTAAAGTTTGGCCCTCAACATGTCAAAGGTTGCACATAACTGAGCTAAAGTATACGTATAATTTAATGTTATGTTATGGTCACTTGACGTGTTAATACTTCTGTCACTACACACAATCTAAATTTATTAAAATCAAGCAAAAATCGCAAATTATAAAGACGACAATCATTCGAGTGTCGAGCTGCACAATTTCACTTGATCTTAAGTGACGATGTAGCCCAAGATGTTAGCACGTTAAGCCTAGTGAAAGACTAGCTCTCAAGTGCAGCTATCTACTGGTGTTTGGCGACAGATTTTCAACTTGAGGGTCGTTACTAGCCAAGCGGGCATTAGAAAAATCCCTACCACCATGCTATGGTTTCATTACGATGTTTTTCGTTCCCTAAAGGCTCAGGCTCATTGCAGGTATCCATAATTCCATACTCACGTCGACCGACGTGGAGTCCATACACGCTACCAACTGAGCCATCATTGCTTGCATCATTCGCTTAAGCCCAGTTCCGACTTGCTCACAATATGGTGAATTTAGCCATTAATGATTAAATGTAAAATTAATTTAACTTGTAACAATCAAATAAAATCCACCCAAAATTGTAAAGTCGTGCAAAATAATATTTTTTGGTTGCACTACTAATGAATCGTACATTTGCGCGGTAAAAATGTTAACATTAAAAAAGTGTATGTCAAACCTTTTGTCAGTTATAAATTTACTGTAAATTTTTATGTATAATTTTTATTACCAATACTAAATACAAATTCATTTAATAAACCGATGCTGTACCTAAAAATAAGGTTAAATCCTGATTGTTTGTTCGTGCACTAATAATTTCGTTTTTCAGTTGCTATCAAAACTAAAACAGCCATATTATTAAATAAATCAATATTTTTTTAAAGAATGAAGACGTTGCATGAATTACAAGACTTTATTAAATGTAACAATAATTTCTCCAATTTTGTGAATAGTTCAGAAATTCCATCTATTTGTAAGTTAGAACCATGTATGATCGGTGTTGACGAAGCTGGAAGAGGACCTGTTCTAGGTAAGATTAACCTATAAAATATACATTGTTTGCACTTTAAAATCGTAACGATTTTGATGCTGTGATGGAGGGAGAGGGAGAGGAGGGTTAGAGGTAATCCCCTTGTAAAAGAAAAAGTGCGGAAATAAATAGATTTTGACAAATTCTTATTTTGTAGTTATGACTATGTAGGAATTGTATATGAATTTTCAACAAATAATGTGTTTATGTTCACAGTTCAAAACTTTTTTTTTTTTAACGTGGAGATACCCGTCATGGGTACACACCCGCCTGGGGGGACGAGTGGTTATGTGAGACTCCTACTCACTAAAACTCCACGGTGCACCGTCCGCCGCCGTAATGGGGCGACACGGGACCAGCGGTAGCATACTACCGCGTCGCCCCGGCGGCAAGGCCCGGAAGGGCCGCCCGCTGACGGAGACAGCCCGGTGCAAAACGAAACTGTCTCCCCATCCGCCAAACCAGTGCAATGGGAAGACAGGCCCCCCTACCCATCTCCCCTTGGTTTGGCCTGCCAGGAAAAGGAGGCGGATGAACCCACCCCTGTCCCCCACCCACCCGGCGTTGGGTTTTTTATAGAGGTTTTCTCCTCTGCCTCTACCATAATGTTTTGGCATATGGGGGGGTGGTAAAGAGGTGAATGAACGTACCGCCACCCTGCTAGACCAGTTATGACTTTTTACTGAGGTTTTCTCCTCTGCCGTGCGTGAAACGGCAGTGGAGGAGGCGAATGAACGCACCCCCTCCCCCACCAGTCTGTCGTTGGTTTTTTATAGAGGTTTCCTCCTCTGCCGTCATTAAGCTCCCGTCTGTCCTCGACAATCCGGCTTTGATTTTTTAACGAGGTGCTCATCCTCAACCCTCTGGTTATTTTTTAAAGTGGTTTCCTTCCACCGTCCGACCATAATTTTTTAAAGGGTGGTTTACTCCACCACTGTCCGTCCGTCATTTTTAAGGTGGTTTTCTCCACCGCCGTCAATGATTTTTTAAAGAGGTTGTATCCTCTCAATTTTTTAAGGAGGTTTTCTTCCTCCTCCACTGTCAAAGACGAGTCTGTCCATAGTGGACGAGCCGAAGCAGGTCGTCTCTTGCCCCATCCCCTGTCTCATCTGATGAGCAGAGGGGTACAGAGGAGGAATACCGTACCGTCGGTCTGGTATTGGCCACCAGTCATAAGACTGAGGTTGCCCGGGGCACACCACGAGGTGGTTCCAGACATAGTGCCCCTCACAGTTCAAAACTAACCTAACCAATTTTAACACCATAACAGAAAAATGAAAATATCTCATTCAAAACAAAACAGGGCACAATGTGGTGAAGTAGGTCATATCTGACGTAAACAACACAATAATCATTCAAAAACTAACAAAATTATATAGTTATAATGTAAATGATGACCAGTAAATATCTATTCCATAGAAAAAAAAAATTATGATCCTTGAATATCTTTGTCTATCTTTCAGAAGTGAACTTTATGATGACTACTTAAAAGTGATATTTGCACTGTCAGATTAACAAAAAATGTGATTTTAAAAATTGTATTTTCAAAAACTATTTATTTCCGCATTATGAAGCCTAATTATTATTTATTTGGCCTAATTTTTTTATTATTTTTTTATTTTAATTGATTCTCCAATAACATTATACATAATATTGTTATAATTATCTATAAGTAGTATGTATACCTGATGCTTATAAGCGATTTTATAATTAGAGTGATCTAACTGTAAAAAAAAATTACAACTTCTCATGCATTATCAGTACAAAATGTCCAGAAAGATGATTGTTTAAAGATAAAATAAGCCAATAACCTAACTGCAAATTATATTTTTTGTCATTTTTATAAAAGTTACTGCAAATTCAAAATAAATCATAAAATTCCCAAAAAATTACATAATTATATGAGATAGAGAAAAATTATAAAGCAATATGAGTTGCGAATCACAAATAGGATTATAGACATTTAAACATTAAATAATTTTTCAATAAAGTAGGTTCTACATTGATATGAAATATTATCATTTCAGGACCTATGGTGTATGGAGTAGCATTTTGTCCATTAAGAAAAACAGACATTTTAGAAGGCTTGGGATGTGCTGATTCAAAGGTTCTGACAGAAGTGAAAAGAGATGAAATACTTACAAAAATGCTTATTGAAGAAAACTCATTGAACAATATTGGATGGGCTGCAGAAATTATTTCACCAAATTATATCTCTAATTCTATGTTCAAAAGAGCTAAGCATTCCTTAAATGATGTAAGGTTTATAATATAATGTAGTAATTGCTATAAATGCTGACTATAAATCAGGGGTGGCAAACTGGTTTTCGTAAAGATCCATCTTTAAGATTTAGGGTGTATTTGCATGCCAGCCTTAAAATTAAAAACCAAAACATATACTGAATTGTAAAAATCTTTACTTAGTTAGATAGTTAATATAATTTTTTATATAAAAACAATAAAGAGGGTAAGAGAGCTTCAGTTTTGCGGACACCTGAGTTATCTTGTTTTTAATAAGCTCATTGATTTCCGGTGTCATTTTTGTGGTAGTTAATTTAAGAATATATTGAAAGAATAGATAAAAAAATAAAGCATGCACAATTTTAAACATGGACCTCACTGGATAGGTTCTGGTTGTATGCCATATTGAAAACACCATGGAGGGCCATATATTAGTCATGGCTACTATAAATGTATCATTCTTCCTGAGCATTAGTGTGTATTTAATTTATCACTCCAACCAATGAGGTATTAGTAATATCAAATACTGACAAATATATGTTACAATAACTTTTCTCAAGTAGTTAGGTTTCTTCTTGTTTTCCTTCACTGTTGCTGCATAATGTTTATTATGAAATTAATTTAGTAAGAAGTATGATAAATTTGATTTATAATTCAAATCAAGTGATTTTTATTTAAAATCTATGGTGTCTATGATATGGTTTGGTATACTGCCTTGTTAGCCTAGTGGTCGTTAGCGCGACTGCTATGAGCGAGGTCCTGGGTACGAATCCCAGGTTGAGGAAAATGTTATTGGGTTTTTCCTATGAAATTCCCAGTAGCAGCTCGGAGTTTGGTTTCATGCACGATTAATGGCAATAGGCTCGTCCCCTATTACATGGGACCTAAAAACATACTCGGCGAATTGTGGATGTACAATTAGTACACCTCTGTCTAACTCTTCGGGGAATACAGGCGTGATGGTATGTTATGTGTTATATAAATCAAAATATTCAGTAGCAAAATAAAGTAAATAAAAAATCCATACTAATTCAGGATTTTAATCTGTAATAATGTTTAAGTGAACAAATTAGGTTGTAACAAAACATAATTTTTTATTAATCGTAAAATTATCACATTAATGGACATTATAACATTATTAATATTAAGTAATTTTGTTTCCTAACTTGTCCATGTTATGTCACTGTTGACAGTTTTTTTTATAGAAAAAGTATGAATATAATATAACTGTAGAGGTATTTACCATTTCTTTTAAAACTTCCATAACTTATTTGCAATGTTACTAATTATTGGAAGTTTTTACCACAATTTTTATAGAGGGTCTCTTACCAATAAAAGGCATAGAATATGGAGTATTTAATAATCTGATTCTTTTAAGGTTTCTATGGCTTCAGCGATAAATTTGATCAAGAGAGCAGCTGAGAGTGGTGTGAATATAGCTGAAGTGTATGTGGACACAGTGGGGCCACCAGAAAAGTACCAAGCTAAGCTTACTGAAATATTTCCTTTTTACAAAATTACTGTAAGTCATTTGTATAAATATTACCTAAATGGTATTTTGGAGGCATTCAAGTATTACCTAAGCAGGCATAAAGGGTGGGGGTTTCAAATTATTCTTACTTTTGCTGACAAAGATAATGGGGAAATATTGTAAATACTGGTATAAAAAAATGATAAAATAATGAAAATGTTTTCGAAACAATATGTTTAATTTCTATATAATTCTATTCTTGTTATTTTATTATGGTACCAGCGATCCGACCCAGCTTCGCACGGGTGCACATTTAAAAGTGGTGTATTTTATGTTTTAAAAAACGTGGTTTAGGGTTGCTTAGAAAAAAACCTTAACTCATATTCAAATCCTTAAATCAGATTTAAGATTGACAGTTGCATAAATTTTGAGACTACTAAAGTGAACTTAGCTAAAAGTGAATTTAACTTTATAATGTAAGCCACCCTTAGAGTTTATCACTTTAGTATTTATAGTTCATTACTTCATAGTTACAAAACGTACGCTCAGCTCGCATCGCGCAATTCATCATAAATGCAGAGTGTCGGTCAACCATTTTGCTGAAAGTGATCTCTTTGGTTGCACGTAATTTAGAATCCGTTATGACGATATTCATTTAAATGATATAATGTTTATAAAATTTAAATCTACATTAAATGTCCAATTTAACTAACGTTATTTATCTGGAAAAAAGATTAAAACTGAATTGGAGAAAATAAGTTCGCAAATAACCGAATATTTTTAATTATGTATTATATTGAAGATAAATTGGTTACTGTGAGTAAAATTTAGGAGATAGATGTACACAATCGCAAACTTTTCGATGTATATCTTAAGGGCCGATGATACCTCATCTTAATTTCCGATTTCGCTGCTACTTCCCCGCGCTAACTTGTTCTATCCCCCTCGCACACTTATAGTCCTGTAGTTAGTGTTGAAAAAGATAAAGTCATAGTAAGCCATCAGTAGTTGATTTAATAAAACTAATCTGTAAATCGATCGCCAGTCTAGGCTGTAGTGTTTGAAGTAGTAGTATTCAAACTGAGAATGCGAGATAGCGGAAATGGCAAAATAAAAAATGTAAGTATGTCAAATGAAACTTTTTGAAGTTATATTTCTTTCTGGTTTTAGTAGAGGGTAAAATTAAAAGCTGCGAATGCATCTTGGCACGGAAGTGCGACATGATGAAGTTAGCATTCAATGATAATAACGTGATTGAATTATCCAAAACTTTTATTATTTTCATTTTTGGAAGTATTTTTGTTTTGTTATGCCAAAAAAGTATAACTTCTTACGTGCGTACATAAGTACACAGAATTTTTTAAATAAATATATTTTTGACATTACCGTGAGCTGAAGATAATTGTCTCCTACACCAGTTGCCTGACCTTATGCGTCATTTGGTAGCATGAACTCATAAAAAAACACGTAAAATAAATAATAGTAAGCCACATGAAATTCAAATAGGTGACTATTTACTTAAGTACAAAATTACGATACAGATTTACGAGTCTTCTTGTTCTATACGACCAGTTTTAGTTATACTCTTTCAATGAATGGATACTGATCTAAATAAGACTCTCAATTATTGCGAAAACCCCATAAGACCAAACAGTAATATTACAAATATTCGCAATTGTACCTGCATTACTCAATTTTTTCTCAATGATCGTATTGTTTGTGAGGATTCAAAGGGATAGAGGATGTCTATGCTACAAGCGTGGCTACGTTTGTTAAAAATAGCAAAATTAATAATAGGATATTATTTGTATAGATAATGCCGATCAGCTAGACATACAAACATAACGTAATCAAATGTCATAACGTAATTAAATGTAATACTAACTCCAGGACTATTTGTGCTTGGAGTCACTCGAGGTCAAAACGATTTTATCTATACAATTAATAAAATTGAAGTGTCTGTTTGTAATGTCAAAATAACAGTTTTTTTTACTAAATGCATATGAATGTATATACGATACCTATAACAAAAAGCCCACTTTTAAAATTTTTCTCTGTCTGTCTGTTTGTTCTAGGTTAATCTCCGAAACGGTTGGACCGATTTTGACGGGACTTTCGCTGATAGATAGCTGATGATATAGGAAGTAACTTAGGCTACTTTTATTTAAAAAAAAGAATCTGGGTTTCACACAAATAAAAAAAACTGGTGAGGAACACTCACAATACGCATTTTTGTCTTTAAAATAGCCAGTACTAGGGGAGCAATCGCGCGGGCATTCTGTAGTCCACATGGGTGAAGCCACGAGCACAGCTAGTCTTAGAATGTAATAATATTATCGACATTAAAAAGTATATTTAATTGTCGTTTGTATAATTGAAATTATGAGTGTTTTTTGCAAGAATAATTTTATTTACATTGTTTCGCCGCATCATGTTGCGTAATTGTGTGTTGAGCGCAAGGGATACATGTCCCCTACACGAAAGCCGAAGACAGAGTGAGGGCGCCGGGAGTTAGTGGCAGGGTGGATGGCTTTAAAGCGCAATAGTTTAGGTAAATTCTTTTTATAGCGACAATAATAGCTATTATCAAAATTGAAAAAACATAGTCTCTGCTTTATATTTCGTTCAGTAAGTATACAAAGTTTAGTGAACTAATATGTGGTATATTTTGAGTACTAGCGGTTTATTTTTCGGTTTGGAGGCAACTTTGTATTTTTTTTCTATCGAAACAATTTTATGCAATCATGTTTGCGCCGAACATAGTACCTACTTAGCATCAACCCTCAACTTTAACATATATTTATTACAAAATGTAAGCTGCGGTATTGTATTGTTGATGTAACAGAGGATCAAGGTACCATTTGAGGTATCATCGGCCTTAAGGTTTAGTCAGTGTAAGTCATGTAAGCGCGCGAAAACTGTTTTTAACAACTTCATTACAAAACATTGTATTTTCTCTACTATACAAAAACTTATTATATTTGGAATGTATTGTATATAAATATATTAACCTTCCGTAAAAATCTCTAAATGACAGTGGGAACCCGTTGCTTGTTTTAGAAGAAGTAAGCGGACAAACAACAGTAGACACGGGTAACACTGCGTTACGCCGCGCAATGAGGGCTGCCGCGTTTAAATTCGCCGCTAGAGGCGATCATGTAGAGTGAGGTCTCCGAAATGTCAATTATCACTGTTTGTTTTTATAATTTTATAATAAATTATGTTGTTTTATATTAATGTACGGTTTCATATAGGCTGTGTTTGAAGTTGCTTCCCTGAATGGAATATCTAATGAACATGACTAGCTTAAGCTACATAATATCCTCGACAAATATAACCTGAATAGAATTACTGTGAGTTCCCATACATCCTATACTATTATATTTTTAATTTAATATGGCAATAAAAGATAAGGTTATCAGTGCAGATAATTATAAGTGTATAGAAATTATCAATTATAATTTTTCCTTAAAAGAAAACATCCCATACTATTTTCAAATTCCAACGAGAAAAATTACTTGTATGAGTATTTTGATTTTAGGGAAGATTATGTATTGTATGTACTGAAAGGGTAAATAAAAACTTTCTTATTTTTACTTTTTGTTACGAATGTTTTGAAGGGGTATAGTTGTCCCTGCGAATCGCTACCACAGAACTACAAACTAGGTACTACTTTGAGAGTTTTGACCTTTGGAAACTTAATATCCTTTTTTCCGAACATGGTACTGCAGGTATTGCAGTATGATCGATATTTTATTCAATTGTACTTTCGCGGTGTTAGCTTAGAAACGTTCCCATCAAAAACATAAATGTGAAATGAGAGCCAAGTTCAATTATTATATATGCTTTGGTTGTTGACTTCAACAAATCCTGAAATTTATTTATAACAACATAACATATTTTATGACAACTTAAAATATCATTTCTTCTTTTAACTTAGAATAATATGAAGCCTAAGGTCTACTTGGATAGTTTACCTTTACGAATTATATTATAGCCTTAGCTAGTTCTAAAGCTATAAATTCTTATTTTATTCTTCCGAAAATTTGGCTTGCTGGTAGAAACTAGCCTTCGAACATAGGGTTCTTCCATGACTGTTTTAGTAGGAAACTTAATATAGTGCTTGCTTGCAAGTTTCTATATATGAGCCAAATTTAACATGTTTATGTGAAATAGTTGTAGAGTTATGAGGGGGTCAAAACTGGCTCCAAATGGTTCGTGTAATATTACCAGTGATCGGCACGACCCGTGCCACATGGTGTCAATGACCTCAATCATTATGTGAATATGGATATTCCCCGGGATTCCAGCTTTCGAATCGGCGAACGAAAATAATATATTCTTATTACAGTAAGTCCGAAACGGCGATAAGATTAATGATTTTTACCATAATTAATTAATTATGAACTCTACAATAAATTAACATGTGTTTTATAGATAAACAATAAATATACAATATAACTATGTTAATAAACATGAACGTTTCACTTCTCTTTTGTCTGTATAAAATTATAATAGCAGATCATAATTTTTTCGTTGTTTTCTATTTTCAATCTATTTCTTTTTACATCTAAAATCCATTTATATGCCGAAAAACTTCTTTCTACTTCCACTGACGTGAGTGGAGCGAAATTATACAAGCATTCTTTATCGGTTGCGGACTTATTCGAGATTTTATCTGCATAAGTTCTGATGTCATCTAAATCAGGATTACGCCCCATGACCGCTTCTAATTTGGCTTGTATAACTAGATTAGAACTCCAATTTATTAATGCGCGAACTTCGTCAAATATTTCTAAAGTATCAACAATTGTAGTATCGCGAGCTTGTAGTCTTGTCTAGGCAATTTCGATTATTTCATAATTTTCGTGTATGTAAATTAAATCTCTTTTTGTGTTCGGCTTCCTCAAAATATTTTTTGCTTTTTTTATTGATACAGCGTCGGAATTTATATTTTATATGAGTGCACGTAATATTTTACGCAGTATGAAATGAAACCATAGATTATCAATATTTTCTTTAATGAAAAATGATACATTTTACGAGTTTATTTAATATTCTGACTTCTATTTACAAATACATAACTCTTAATTTTTGCGAATCATGTCATGTCCATATTATTAATTTACTCTTGAATCCCGCGGTGTGGCACGGATCGTGCCGATCACTGAATATTACACACGGTATCGCTCGCCATTTTGTTAGTTGAATTTGGCTTGACACGCTGCCGCGTCTCTAGATTTTTAGCTAAACAGCTCCCACGCGGATAATATATTGACAGATATAGTTTAGGACCTTACCCGCCAGTGGCGCCAACTAATGAGCATAAAAACGGTAGCCCTCATTGCGACAATACAGTTTACTGTGCCAGGTGTGTTAACACACTTATTACAAATGTGTTGGCGCACGGTGTATTTCAGCGCAACGAGCCGGCTACGACACAGCGTCAAGCCGCTCCGATGTGCCGGTCATCTGACTCATACATTTCTCTAAATCGCTTGCCTCGGGTCCTATTTTGCTGCGACATGGTCCAAATTTGAGTGAACACAATGCGCCGGAGCAGAAAGCAGTGCTTGAGTTATTGAGTTAGCCGAATAAATTTTGCTGAGTTACCCATGTTTAACCGGCAGACGCAGATAGCGACTTTTTTTATATCTACTATGTATTGAAAGCAAATTTTATTTTATATTTCGCACTAAAAATAAATGACTTTTCCGAGAATTGACTTAAACTCTAAATGAGTAATTTAGTCTTTTCAAGATATTTTAAAAAAGTTTTTGAAAAGTCTTTAACTCTTATCATTTAGGGGATGAGTTCACATTATTCTTATTTTTGCTATATCTAGACTCATTGAAAATTTGCTTGAAAATATGTACTTGAATGCCTCTTTTCCAAACAAAGTAACAGATTCGTAGTTTCGGAGCTTTATATTTAAGGTGCATATTAACTTATTATAGGTGGCAAAGAAAGCTGACTCGATTTACCCAATAGTCTCAGCTGCTAGTATAGTGGCGAAAGTGACCAGGGATCATGCACTTAAAGTGTGGCAGTTCCATGAAGGTTTAGAAATGGACACTTCTGAATATGGAAGTGGATACCCTGCAGGTAATTACTAACTGCTTTCTTGGAATGTCATTGTAATATAGGAAATTATTCAGATAAAACATTGGAAATGAATACTGCCATCCTAAGAAAGTGTTTAATTTGTAAATTTTTGCAAAATGGAGTTATATAATTATGTATTCATTATTAGAAAAAAGGTGCACCTATATTTTGTAAAATTTAGCTTGGGTCGTATGACAGCAGTCGCTATGACTACACTAGGGATGTGCTTAGTGTAAAGAGTATAATAATGAGAATGAGTTACATACTTAATAAAATATAATACAAATGAATGTAATATATATGACGGAGTAAAGGGTCATCTATGATCACAATAACACAACATCGACATGGTTCGCAGTCAAAACATGTTTGTAACGTGTCGTCGCTCGAAGGCAGTCTAAAAACAAATGTTTTAAATCTACCGCTACCTACAACTTTTCGTTCGCGCTCGCGCTATATAAACGGAGGAACGGGGTGATGCCACCCCCCAAGTTCGGTGAATCTGTAAAAGCCGTAGCGGTTTCAGGGCCCCTAAGGTTAACAGTATAGTCAGACCATAAAAAAAAAAGTGATGCCACACACTTTATTAAATAACGTATTACAGTGCGAATGCGCTGTAAGTTCGTATTATTGGGATCAGTCTATCAAAGTGAACCTGTCGTAATGGTTAAAGAGCCGCCCTAAATCATTTGCCACCCTAGATCAGGGATCGCTCTGGTTCATCCGGCGCCCTAGTACAAAAGATTGCGCTAAAGGCTATATCATGGTTCGAAACACGCCCATATATATATATATATATTACTAGTGTTTGTTTAATTAATTATTATTATTTTAATTTCAATGTAATGTTATAATTACTGTATAGAATACATTCAAATAAAACAAGAGCGGTGTAGTATTATAGACTAAAATCAATTATTGATACTGAACTTATATTATATTATATATAGATGATAAACAAATACAACTCTTTAATTTGAGCCCATATCATTTCTATGCTGTTGTATTGACAATGATATGACGGGAGACAGAGAACAGTATGGTCAAAGGATTTAGCTAGTTCATCAAGAATATACGGAGCGGGGGTGGCTTATTTTCGTTAACAAGCCTAAGGAGCTCCACCTTCAACATTGATTAATCAGCTTCAACACCTTGATTATGGAGCTATTCCATAATTTCGCTCTTTTTGTTTGCTGTGCTATGCGGTTTATCCATTTGCGCAGAATGACATGACGGTTTTTGCACTGTTTTTTACATAATTTAATACATTCAGAATAATTATATTATGTTTATCGATTATGCCCAAATAGTCGACCACTCTGCCTCATCACTACACCAGGAATGCCGCCTTCAGAATATCGGTTGTGGCTCGCGCAGTGTGTGCCGTTGCTCCGTCCTGTTGGAACCACATGTCCTCCAGTCCTAATTCGTTCAATTGCGGCAGAAAAAACTCGGTTAACATGGCCCTATAGCGCGCACCATCCACTGTTTGTCGTTTGACCAGCGGCGTCCTCGAAAAAAATGGCCCGATGACTCCTCCAGCGTGAACAGCGCACCATGCAGTCACTTTGAGCGGGTGTAATGGCTCCTAATGCATTACTCGTGGATTTTCGGTGCCCCAGAAGCGATAGTTTTGCTTGTTCACGTACCCGCTGAGGTGGAAATGAGCCTCATCGCTCATTATGATTTTGGTCGAAAATTCATCCACTTCGTCCTCGAGATTCAGAATGGCTTGGGCGTAGGTTACACGCGTTTGGTGGTCGACAGGCAGCAGCTGATGCACGGACTGGACTTTGTATGGGAACAAGCGCAGGTCTTTGACCAAAATTCGCCTTAGGGACGACCAGCTGATGGCTAATTGCGAGGCACGGCGTCTGGTCGATGTTTCTGGCGTCAGCTCGAGATCCTCGGCAACAGCGGCGATATTCTCGGCAGAACGGGCACTCTTGGCAGCGTCTCGTGTGGTTCCATACTCTTCAAGGTTGGTGGCCAAACGGCGCAGTGTTTGCGCAGTCGGTGCCGGACGACCGGGGAATCAGAGACGGAATTCGCGCTGCGCGCCAACACCACAAACGAATTGTTATGCAAAAAGATAGACACGATTATTCCGCGTTGTTGGGAGTGTATCGCTCCATGGCTTGTTCACTTGTATTCTACATCTGTCTAGTTCACAAATGTCAAAACAGATTTGACATTGGCCGCCATTTGCAAAAATAAGAACATCTTCCAATAGGGTGATTTCTTTTGGTCCACCTAGTAGAAAAAGGTAAGATGTAATCGAAACATCGAGTATGTATTCGTAGGTACTAAAACCCACTGTAATTTACTCACACATATAAAGCTTAACGCTCCGATTGCATCATCCAGCAAACAATAGTATAAAAATAAAACATTTCTACTTCTAAATAATGTTGTAAATTTCGAGGAATTTCTAGTGATTTCGACTCTCCTTTTCTGCAAGAGGACCATATAGTGAGTAAGTACGACCGCAGTGTGGTGAGGATCAACATAGTGAGACTGTTTAATTTTTTTTCACAGAGTACGAATAAATAGTTACGCCAACTATAACGGCATTTTCTTTACCCACGGACGAACCAGTATTATGGTATTGTACTAAATTTACCCGCGATTACATCTGCGTGGAATATCCTGTATGAAAAACAGTGATAAAAAAATCAACGTTCGTACCAAACGTTACCAATAGACAAGTATTTAAAAAGCGTATCGAAATGTTTTCTGTCCGTGATTCTAAACTCATCCATAGTATTTTTTCTCAAATATATTTAATGTACAAATTTCGACTTTACTGTTTTACTATAAATATAGATAATAAATATTATAAAGGAAAGTCATAGTTGTAACTACAGACATAAATGTCTTTGAAATCAAGAATCGAAGAAAGTCCCCGATACAATGTTACGGCGTCCTTAAATCTCTTATCTTTCATAGGACCCGAGCTACATTTTACAAAGTATAGCAGTATTTTTTTGTTTGCGAGCTTCCGTTATCCAGTTACATTAGTCTAAAAGGTCACAAGTGACATTTCTTATGATTCCAAATTTTTTTTGTGTGTTACTTAGATGCGCCCCTTTTCTTTACGACAGCAGAAGAGTGTAGCTATTATGTAAATATTTGAAAATTAAAATTAATTTATAATTGTTGCATTTTTATCATCTCAAGCCAGCACTTGTTTTTTCTTTACATTATAATTTACAACTGGCCATTTAAAGTGTCGAAGCTAATTTTATTCTATTAGCTTTTTTGTATTTTGAATCTTAATATGAATTAAAATGAAGTCTTAGAGCTTCTTTCTCATATGTCAAATAGCTAATATTATGGATTGGGACTGATCACTAACGTGACTTTATACTACATTACGATGTAATGATGGCTCAGTCGTAGGATGTACGGAAACCGCGTCGATCAACGTGTGTTGCAATCATTACAATGAACCTGAGATTTTGGTGTAGGAGAACACCATGATGAAGCTATAGTACTGAGTTAGGGCATTTTTTAAATACCTCAAGATGAAAATCTGTCGCCAAGCTATTAGCTCTTATAGGTGTGTTCCGGCAGTTGCACTTGAGAGCCAGTTCGCCCGAAAGGCATACCGTGTGGGGCAACCCCAACCCACCTCCTTGTATAAGAAAAAATAAGAATATTGTGAACATCCCCAAATTATATGAGTTGTCGACTTTTTTAAAACGTTTTTCCCACTATATTGGGCCACACCGCCATTTAACATCAGGTGAGATTGTGGCCAATCGCTAAACTTATTAAAAAATCCTAAATTGCTACATGATATTACTATTTTTCTGCAGATCCGCTGACGAAGAAATTTATTCGCGATCAAATAGACAACGTTTTTGGCTATCCTATTTTTGTGAGGTTTAGTTGGTCTACAGCTGAACTGATGCTACAAGATAAAACGGCTGCTTGTACTTTCGAAAATGTTGACGAAGATGGCTTTACAAAGAAACCGGCAAATGTAAAATCTATAAGTTCGTTTTTCTCAACAAAATCCGAAAACTCTGGGAAAGCAAGAAAACGGCACAAGTTTTTCGAAGAAAGATATTTAAGTACAGAAAATGCTTTTGAATAATGTATATATTAATAAAATTGTCCAATAAATTCTATGAATGTTGTATGAATGTATGAATGTTGTGTTGTTGTTGAAAACAACTTTTTTGCAGCAATTGAAAGATCATTCATTGACTTTCCAAATGTAGATTGATTCTATGCTACGATATTAGGTATATTTAATGAAAGTACAAGCATAGATAAATACTGTTATGCTATGCTGGAGTATTTAATTTATATTTACAAGTGAAAATGATTCTGCAATGCATTGTTGATTAGTAGAAATCGAATTGTGCAATTTATGCTTATCTCGTAATCTTTTCAATACGACGTGTATTTCATCATCTTGGCGTTTCTCCTATATTTAAACATTTTGGAAACTTCTTTAAGAATATTTGCGCCTGTTTTGTTTACAAAATCATATTCGCTTTCGATCAGTCATCTGAATATTGACAATTGAAAAGACAACTGGTAACGAAGTACAAACTGTTATTGGGTAATTTAAGGGTTTGTTATGGTAACATCGATTTAAGTGACTATAAAACTTTCACAGACAAATTACGGTCTATAAAGATTTCTTTATTGCGATGAAAGGTCCCGTGGCTCAGGGCGGTCCATCCAACAAGGTTAGGTTAGCACTGGCACGTCGGACATTAGCATGCGAGTCATGATACGCGACCACCTACTTATCATGAGCAATGCGGAACGCACATGCCTCACTCAGAGAATTTAATTGTGTTCCATTATCATATTTAGGTTCTTTTACAGTAAGTCAAAAGTGAAAACAGAATAGGAGTCAACGTCGCTTGTCATTCGACATTCGCGATCGATGGCAACAACTTCTTTCGGACGGTAGCTCAAGATTATTTAATAAAATGGCATTATTCCGGTATTGTTGTGTTATATTAACACTTAGCGTGTGTGTTTCCGCTATCGTCGGTCCAGCTGGAAACACCACTAAGTCTGCCTCACAAAAGTCGGACTCGTACTTAGACGCTTATTCCAAGTCTCGTGTTGAAGCAGAAAAAGCGAAACAAAGTGTCGTGATAGTAACAGCGAAAGACGGGGAGAAGAAAATATCAAATCGTGACGACAGCTTTAATGGATATGACTATAATCCAAGCTATTCGAGCGACACCAGTTTCAGTTCGTCCGGTTCGTCTGGACCCCCGAGTAGCTTCTCTGCTCCTTCAAATAGCTTTTCCGGTTCTTCGAGTAGTTATTCACCGTCACCAACATATGGGTCGCCGATAAAGTTTGAGTCTGATATAACTTACGATGCTCCACCGAACACATATGGTCCGCCATCGCATAATTATGGACCGCCTGCACAGACTTATGGACCTCCTGCGCAGACTTACGGACCTCCTACGCAGGCATATGGACCGCCAGCTCAGACGTACGGTCCACCGGTACATAAACCGTTGCCACCTGTTTATGGACCTCCATTGAAACCATCGTACGGTGTTCCTTACGGAGCGCCGGGGCTGGGATTCTTCGATAAACTAGCATTGAAGTTAGATATATTGACAATAGCAAAGTTACTTCTTAAATTTTTCATATTTAAGAAATTGGTTACAATGTTGGCCGTCGTATGCATGTTACTGGTGATACCAAAATTGATAAGTTTTAAGAAGGATAAAGACAACAACAACGATGAGGATGAGCGCAAGTTTGGAAATAGTAATGGTGAGTTTGTTATTAGTTTTATTAGGTATTCTGCAATAACGTAGATACCTGTAAATAGAATTAGGCATTGGGTTCTTAGTCGATAGATTACGGTCATGAACTCTTTATGGTGTTATTTCTTTTGTTGTTTGTCTCTGTTAGATTGGTGACATTTGTTATAGTACGGTAAACTCAAATGATAAGGATACGAGATTGTTATATAAGTTTAAAACAAATAGGGTTTAGAAGTTTAACTAGTATACAATATATCTACCTATGTCTGGATTTAACTAATAAACAACGCGACCGATTAAATTAAATTTTGTATATGGGAAATATACGTCACTCCTCAATTAATCTATACTAATATATTAAAGCAGAAGAGTTTTTTGTGTGTTTGTTTAAACGCACAAATCTCTGAAACTACCAGTCGGATTGGCAAAATTCTTTTTCTATATGATAGCCAGCTTTGCTAGGAATATTATAGGCTATCTAACATTAGGCGACTATCCTCATCTAGTCTTAAATATTGATTTTTGTTACGTAAGTCGGAAATCTAGGCCCTCCCGGACTGCTTTATTTGCGTGCTCTGGTATAATCGTTAATGATATGGAAATACAATATTCTATATAAAAATATTGGTCCATATCTAAAAAAAAAGTCAGCGATAGCATATGCCTATCTCTTATATATAATCCACAATAAGGTAGTTTGTGACAAAGACAAAGAATTGTTGAAAATAATGAATAAGTGATTTATAAGCATTTTTAGACATGGCATAATTATCCTTACGAACAAAAGTTACTTCATCATAAAGACAATTTTATGAAGTTAAGTTTATCTCCTGATAGTATGTTATTTGGGCACATAGTTTAGGAGATAATGAAAAATTGAAATGATTTGTACTTGCGGGGTGCGTTGGTGGCGCCGTGTTTGTCGGATACGGTCGAACACGGGTGAAACGGGAGGCTATAAAATTGATTAATAAGACTTTTTAAAATAAAAATTTATTTGGAAGCTTGGTCTGTAAGAGTTAGTAACTAGGCTATATTTTATTATATACTTTTATTTAACTCGGTATGTATAGGTTTAATCTTTCAACTAAATTTAAACAACTTCCTCTTATCCGTTTGAGCAGAAATTTGGAATACTTATGTAACTTCGATGATAATGCAATCATATGATTATTATATATCATTGAGCTGATCTGATGATAGACTCGGATGCTGGCCATAGTAACGCGTCAACAAAACAAGACATCCTCGTCGTGTTTAGGTTTGTAGGATTTCTCTCGATAAGTACTAGGTTTGTGACTGTGATCATGGTCAATAATGGCTTGTGTTTTTTGAAAATAAAATGATGTTTTCGTCATGATCATAAAATAAGTCTTATTTCTCCGTTTTTGAAACAGTGATTGAATTGACGTCGATGCAGCAGTTGGTAGAACGTGCTATCTTGGTGTATGGCAGGCAACAACGGTCTTGCGGCGTGTCGTGCCGAGTGCGCAGGGTTATTGATGACATATACGATTTTGAACCTTATATCAGGTGAGTCAATTATAAAATACGTGATAGTTATTCTGAGTGCACAGAACATTGTGAATTTTGTGAATACAAATTTTCCGTTATCAGTAATAGTCTAATTCGTCTACTTCTTTTCTAAAACAAAATAAATTCTTATTATAATATTGAACAGTAATAATTTTAGCACTAAAATTACTTAATTATATTATCCGCCACACTTAATTTAGGTAATAATACTATGCTGTTGTTTTTTGCGTATCTTGTTGTATTGAAGGAAACTTGTGCTGTTTCAACTAAGAGCCTCAATTCAATGTTTCTAATATAAAATAAGCGGGTATTTGTGTACAAACTTTGATTCCTTTCTTATATTTGAAAATAGAAGAACACATTTTAACTCATTTACATACTAATAAAGAGTCTCTACGACAGTTAACTTTCAAACTTAAGTTATTTAATTTTCACACAAAAGTTCTGAACTCTTTCACCCCTTACGTGTAGATTTGCTTGCAGGATTATCTCATCGGATGTTTACGTTATACGACTCGAGTAACCACGATCAAAAATACAAAATTCTAAACACAACGCTCTGAGATGTGTGTGGATAGTTAAATTACTTAGAAGTACTACTTTACATTCATTCCGTATTCGTAGGATATTTATTTTGATTTTGCAATAGATGATGCAAATTATAGTTATACATATAATTATATTTTAAAAAAGTACTTAGTCCATTAGTAACATTCGTCAATGTTGTGTATCGACTTCAATATTAAAATTGATTTACTGTTATTAACGGTAAGAAGTAGTTAACAGACATGGATTCCAGCTGTATTTAAGTGGTCACTCCGGCCTATAACTATATATATCCAACCTACAAAGTCCATAGTTATGTGGCCAGTTATAATAGGTTGTATGCTAGTCCTGAGGGCTGAGTTCGAACGCTTCGTGTGTGAAAGGTGTGATGGTGGGGCTTCCACATTCGAACCTTGCACAGATTCAACTAATCTTAAACAAAATTACTTAGAAAATTTACAATAAGCATAATCACGATATTTTCTTTTCTCGCTAATTGAAAATGGAGGATTCTCCAAGATAGAATTTTGAAAAAAAAAAAATGTGCTTTGTCTATCATTTGTTTAGTGAGAAAAGAAAGTATCGTGTAACATACCGCATTCAAATATGTTTACATTTACTACATTATGAAACCTTTATTAATTTGTTTTCAGACGAGACGCAATTAGTAATCCATAGTTAGCAAATTTCCACACGACGACGAACAGTTAGGTGCCAATGGTAAAAGCCAAAATCGGGCGTCCCTATTTATTTTACTATTTATGTTATTTATTTAGATACATAGTTATTTATTTTAGTTAATAAAAAATTGTGAACTGAATTTTATTTTGCTTTTTATTTATAATACACTTAAACTCTTTATAATACTTACAATTTTGTTTTCTTTTCATTTAAAGAATTTGATATTTTATTAGACAATGATTTGAGTGAACTTTTTGTTCAGTTGCCAATTTAGTTTGCCTTAATTAAATAATTAGACTAGAATAGACTATTTTTTTATATAACATATTTTTATTATATAATATAATAATAATTATGTTGTCGACAGTAAAAGTTGAAAACTGTGCTACAGTCGTCAAAGATTCATCGCACCAAAGGGTATAACGAGTAAAGGGTAAGGGTAAGACAAAGTTACAGAAAAAAAGAAGAAATAATTAAAATATTAAGACAGAAAGAAATAAGAAAATATGCGTGTTTCAGTGCGTGTGAATTTGTAAGTGTTGAAGCCTTAAGGGCACTTGAAGAGGAATTACACAGGTTATGTAAACTTTTAAATACTCAAAATCTCGTATAGTTTCGCAGTTTTTGTGAAATCGTAATTTCTCCAAGTCGGGATCAAAGACCGAGGCCTTGAATTGACAATGCTACACACGTTACCGTAAGTCACTTCAGCTGCATACTAATCATACCAATGTCTTTGTTTGTCTTTGAGTGCTGTCAATTAAAGAATTAGGTGACAAGTTAATACTTAGCATGCAAGTATTAAGACTCTTGAGGACTAAAGAGAAAGTAATATGAAAGTATGTAAATCATTGATCATTGATGATACGATAAAGTGATTGTTTTGGCATTTGATATTAGAATCTAAATACTAGGTGTGTCATGTTTTATTAACAAGAAAGTTACAGAGCTTATTTATACTTAAGATTTTTTGCGTATTTTGATTGGATAATGATAGATTAACTCAGTATCTACAAGGCGTGTATAGGTTGACAAGTTCACTTGCATGAAATTTTAAAATTATTAAAAGCTAGCTGTCCCCCCGGCTCCGCTCGCGTGAACTACCGAATGCCGTCGATCGCACATACGTGCGAATCTTACTACCTCCGCTCCCAGTTATTTAAAAGAAAAATGCATAAACCTATAATAATTATGTATGATCCTTAGAAGATAGATATATGCTCTTCCTGACTTTTTTGTAGGTCTTTTTAATGAATTAGTAATACATTAATTTGATATTTTCATCTGTTAGTAATTGAATTTCTTGTTGTGTTTTTAAAAATTGTAGATTTTTAAAATGGCTCAGTAACGGTAGACACCATAACAGTTGCATCTACATGAAAGCTTTCTGAGGTGACAGTTCTCAACTTTTTGGGACATTTTCACCGGCATTTACAGTTTAAAAAAACACTCAGCATGGAAATGGACAATTTACACAAAAAAATAATTCATGCCAATTGTCACACACGTCCAAATAATAAGTGGTCAGCAATAAAGACAAGATATTTTTAGTTTTTTTTTTAAATTATAGTTACAAATTTAGAAACCTAATAACGAGTGTGACCTCCATTTTCCAAAATCAAGGCGTGAATGCTTCTGGGCATGCTTTCCACGATATTTTTGATAAAGTTTTGAGGAATACGTTCCCACTCTTCTGCGTTGACTCTTTTTAGCTCCCTGATGTTTTGCGGAACAGGTTGCATTGATCTTACCCGTTTCTTTAGAACATCCGAGACATGATCAATTGGATTGAAGTCAGGACTTCGAGCTGGCCTATCTAAACGACGCATCCCAATTTTTTGTATGTACGCTTCCACGTCGCTAAAACTGTGAGGGCGAGCATTATCGTCCTTAAAGATGGAATCTTCATCAAGAGCAGTCAATGCGGGCTGTGCATGTGGAATTAAGACTTCCTTTATGTACCGGTGTGCATTTAATGTTCCATTTTCTATGAAAACTAAATCCGTACGCTCTGTCGAATTAATTGCTGCCCAAAACATAACGGAGCCGCCGCCATATGGAATGATTTCTTTGAAACACTCCTTCCCGTGATCTTCGCAGCACTCGCTGGCATCGGTCCTCTCCACACAAAGAGATTCTAGTTTCATCAGAAAGCAATACATTGTTCCAGTCCTCCAGAGTCCATGAAGCACAGTTTTGAGCAAACTGAAGTCGAGCAACAGAGTGCTCACGGAGTAATTTAGGGCCCCGGGTCGGGCGGTAACTGCTGATATTGGCTGACCGTCCACAAACTAACTTATACTCCATTATTTGAGGCTGATATATGCAAATTGCATAAAAGCCTCTAAAATGAAAGATCTTAAAAAATCATTATTTTTCTTTTGTTAATTAAAAAAATTAAATATGGAACGTAAGGAATCATGCCAGGTGATTCAAATAGCATGACAATACATAGTCAAATTAATAAAACCTCTATCTCTCTATCAATATTCATTGAAGTACTTAGAGAAAAAAATCTAATGAGCCCGTTTTTTTTGACAATGAATAGGACTAAAGCAGAGACGATTGCTATAATATTTATTAGATAGGTTCCTTCGCATTTTATTGATAACCGGAAGCTCGATGTCACTGGCTTATGACATGAGAGACAATTGAAAAGTTAGTGACTCATCACATAGGGAACCTAGTCGTACGGTGCAAGTGCAACTAGTCTAGTGAATTAAATGCGCTAGCGAGAGAGTGTTGTCGGGTTCGGGCGCACCCTGGCTAATATATATACTTAATACTTTAGTAACGCACACCCACGGTCGTCTAGAATTAAAAAAAAATAAAGGTAGGGGACAGTGAAATTTTTTTTGGAAATTTCTCTCTACTTGGGGCAGTCCGACTTGTGATATACCCCCATCCTACAGCAGATCGCAGTCAAAAAGCTAGTGTTGTGTTCCTGCGGATAGTAGGGTTTCCAGAGCTCATTGAGGTAGGGGCTTAAAGCTCGGCTACGTGCTCAGTGTTAGTAACAATGTCAATTTCAAAGCTCGTTTTAATGTTAAATTTATTTTAATTTAATTAAAGTTATCCTGTTGATAACTTTAATTTGTCAAAAAATAGATAAGAACCAAGTGCTCAAAGTTTTCCAAGAAATCATTCGACGACTTTATCCTTATTTATTATAACTAGTTAAGCTTGTATATAGGACGCTTCGCAAAATAAAAATGAAGTATTCATAATATCAGAATCTCTATTAATTAATCTGCCGTTGATGATTTCTGTATTCCTTCTCACATGTTTAAACTCATAATTCCAAGTACCTATGATGATAACTGTGATGTAGATTGATGTTATGTACTTGGATGGTGTCATACTTATGAAGAGCGGTCGCAACTGATTACTCGCTTAGTCTATCATCGGCTGGTTTAGCTGGAAACGCATTAGATACTTAGCGACACACTTTTAACCTGAGAATGATAGCTAACCAGACTAATGCGTATGCGGTCAAATAAGCGGGCGGGTCGTTGGTTTAGTACCGTTTGTTTGCTACCTTAGTTGTATTAAAAATACTAGTTAACCAGAACTATAGAAAATGATTTACTAAAATGCTATTTGCATCTCGAAGTGTTCTTTAACCGTTAAGGGTTATTTTGGATTGGAAAACACATTCTTCGACAACCAATCCGAACGAGCCAACTTCAGTGCTGATTCTTCATCGACTTAAACATTTATATTTTAAGTACCTAACAAATTTAGATTATAAATTTGTTTTTATAAAACTATACACAAATAGTTTTTTAAAGGTTTTCTAGAGCTTTCGCTTTTTATCAAATAAAATATACCTACCTACATTCATAACTACATCACGTTCATATTACTTAATATCTGCACGTGAATGCGGACTGTAGGATAAAATTTACGATGACTAAAAAGGGTTTTAAACCCCATCACTTTACGAAAACAGGAACAACCTGTATATAACACTAATTGAAACTAATTCAAGCAATTGAGCTACACTCGAGAGGACAGTACCTACACCGAGGATATATAAACTCCATATTTATAATGAAGTACCAATATAAGACCTATGTAAGAGCTGACAATAATATTTACTTATCCGCCCCGTCTTCACACGGGTAGCAGAGTAAATACATATTATAACTTTATTGGTTTACGCACGTCAGTTTCCAAAGCAAAGTTTCCAGTCGGCATGATTATTTCAGACATCTTCAACAACCATCGTCACAATTTACTATAATTATCCTTAATAAATTAATTATACACCTAAACATACGTCATGAATCACTCCGTCCATTGATGAAAACCGTATGAAAATCCGTTCGGAAGTTTTTGAGTTTATTGCATTGAAAGGGACAGACGCAGCGGGAGACTTTGTTTTATAATACTTATAGTATGATAGACCAAGGTGTAAGGACGCCGATGTATAGGAATTCTATAACAATAACAATGGTATAGGTTACATACATATTAGCCTTGATCAAAGTGACTTTGTTGAAGGAAAACATCGAGTAGAATCTTGAAATTTCAAGAAATGGTTTTCTTTTTATTTAATTGCAATTGTGTTCATCCACGATTCTGCCAAAGTCACGTGCTCTACATGCTCCCGTGTTAAAATTGTCCGGGGAGTTTTTGTCGCAACTTAAAAAATACATACTCCTCGTAATTATTTTAGTTACAACCCTTAAAATGTCAAGGAATTAAATTAACCACAGTACTACATGACAGATCAATATCCCGCTCAAAACTCCGAGAAATGTTCTTATAGCAAGAAAACAACATTTGGAAAATAGATCACTAGAGATTATTCGGCGTTTGAAATCGACAGTGCCTCGTTGTCTGGTCAGGTCATTAAGCCTTCGCCTGCTCTCAAAAATATTGCATTTCACATGTTAGTTTACTAATGTAAAAAAATATCTAGAGATAGAACGTTCATTAGGGTTCCGGTCCTCAAAAAGATAAAAAGGAACCCTTATAGGATCACTTCGCTGTCCGTCTGTCTATCTGTCTGTCTGTCAAGACCCTTTTTCTCAGGAGTGCGTGGAGATATCAAGTTGAAATTAATATCAAAAACTCAGGTCTGCAATCCCTTGAAGCTGTGAAAAAATTAAATTTCTAAGTCAGCGCAATCAAAAGATATGGTTTGATTATTCTCTCATTTCTGTACAATTTCAAAGGGAACAAAAACCTACAGGGCACTTCCAGTTGACCTACTATCATGAAATTTGGCAAGAAGTAGTGTGTCTTGTAGCACAAGTAAAGAAAAAAATACGAAAACTGTAAATTTGTAGTTAGATAATTAATAAGAATTAATTTTGTTATTTACAGTTGGTAAACTGACCGCGGCATATATTGATGTATTGGGATAATAGTTTTCCAACGGCAAAGTTAAGTTTGTCCAGTTTATCTTTACGTAAAACAATATTAAAATAAAAATCAGCTCCACCTGTCGAGTATTTTCACAAACTGGACAACACCATCTATTAGTGAGTAGTTAAAACTGCTGCAAATTTGTGCTTTGAAAATAACAACCATAATACATAGCGACATTTACTACATAGGTCTAATAGCTTTGGACATAAGGAGGGGCCGAAAGTAGCTCGAAAAGGTTCGTTTAAATATACACACTAGCCGATGTCGCCCTTTTCGAACTTGGACTAGAATTTAGCTATTGGATAGAGAAAATAAAAAATTATGCGTTTTCAAAATTATCTTTCAGTGAAAAAACAAACAAGTGATCGTTAAAGATCGTTTTACACCGGATTTAAGATTAATACAAAATATAGGTGAAGACTAGGTTGCTATTATTTAATTTTACAAATACAGAACATGAAATAAACGCGCCGATAGGCATTGACTTATATTTACCTGAAGTACCAATTTTAAATCAATGCTAAAAGGCCTTTAAATCTGTAAATTGATATGTCTATAAAATCAGTCAATGTATGGCCTATAGATATTTGAGGTGACAATTACGGTAACTGAACTACCTACATCATTATTTAATCGACAAGACGATGAACCAAAACCAAAATGTATTATTTTTGGTAAGTTAACAGCTTTTAAAATTTTCTGCCTACCCTGTTTAAGCACTCTGAGCTCGCCGACGCTACCTAATTATTTTTGTGAATGTAGCTGAAAAATTACAGAACCCTCGGTGCGCGAGTCCCACTTGCACTTGGCCAGTTTTTTTTATATCAAGCATGTACTATTTTTTAATTAACTCCAATCAGAAGTAGCACTTAGTATTTAAAATTAAAACAGTCAGTTTTAAACCTTCATTTGGAACATTGGACATTAGGAACTATTTTTCTCGTATTCGAAGTGAAAAAAAATATACATATGCGATAAGTTACAAACTCAAGAATATCGTATTTATGTGAACATGACTGTTCGTTCTGTGTCTTGTTGTACATCTATACATGCATGGATAATTTTTCTAAGTTCCATTTAAACTACAAGATATAATTGCTGTCAGTGCAGCCGTGGATCTAGACTTTAAGTTGGGAGGGGCTCATATGTTGGAGTTACCCGAAGATCAACTAAATAAAATAAAAAAATGTACGATAATTGAAAATTATTTTTAGTATTAGAGATCATGACTCCTATGACTTCTTCTGGATCCACGCCTGTCTCAGTGGAAGCTGAGCTATCCCTCGCCATGTGTACACATTGATGTACGTAGGGACAGTGGACACGTGTTAATATAGAATATTGTTACTAAACCTGGCGCGCAGATGTTTTATTACCGTAGCTAGACTCATCGCGATTCAGCTTTTATAGGTAGGTACTTTATTCAGATTTTTTATTATTTTGAATTTAATTATTAAGGACAAAGGCAGAAACGCTGAGGAAAATGAAGCGTGCAACTTTTATGGCTTCATCGTAAGCTAGCAAAGTTTAGTTATATTTTAGGGACTTTGTTTCCTATTCTATTTTCGCTCATGATTGTCAGCGTCAACTGTAAAATCTCTGTATAAATTAGTTCTATATTTACTTGTATAGTAGGTAAAACAGAAATGATGGTATTTTAAACACGCATCAGAAGTTTTATTTGCAATGTCGTTATGATTCTCTTTGCTGTTACGGAGGGAGTTTCAGGAGTTAAACTTCACACATACATCGTTTAAAAACACCTAAAATTATTTGAATGTTAAGTATAAACTGTAAATTAGTATGAAAATCCGTAACTGTTGAGGCTTAAAAATACGTACTACCTATCACATCTATTAATGAATAGATTTTAAAAAAAATTTAACAACATTTTGGGAGAAATATGTTCTTGAAAGTCTGTAAATAATTACCAATACATTTAAATTAAAAAATCATAATAATATTGTATTCAGTCTTTCCATTTAACCTTACAACATTATAATTTAAATTTTAACTATAAAGTGGAAACTAGTATGAAATCCGTAATTGTAGAGGAGTGAAAATGGATATTATCACCTCTATTAATGAATAGGTGTTTAATTATTTTTTTAATACAACTTTACGGGAGCAAAATGTTCTTGAAAGTCTATATATAAAATTACCCCTACTTTTGAATTTAAAAACCATAGTATAATATTTAGGCTTTCCCTTTAACGTTACTTATAATTTGTATAAATACAACCAGTTGTGAATTCAAAATCCAGGCATAATTTCATTTAATCTTAGGTACAACTATTGTTATAATTACTAATGTATATGGTGAATTAATATTTAAGAAATAGAAATAAAGCATAATTAGTAAATTCACTTTATCCTTCTTTCTTCTTTATAGAGAATTGTGTTAGTTTATTATGGGCATACTAATTACAGTGATAAGTAGATAGGTACATATTTATAAATCTTAAATAAAGAAAAGCATATAACTAGGTAAACTGAGAACTGAAATCATTATCTAAATATAAAATTTCATCCAAGTCGTTAGAGCCGTTTTCGAGAATGTGTACTTATATATATATATATATATTGCTCCCTTAGGTAATAGTATTAGATAGATTAATAAACATAATGTTTTCCAGTAGGGTATGTATGTATCGCTCTAATTAATATTAATTTCCTTTGACCTGTGTGGATGAAATTTATTTTTAGCTACTGTTATAATATTTAATAATAAATTTGACCTTGTAATTAATTAACTGTTGACATGATAACGCATTTCAGCGTACTGAGAGGTCTCGTTAAAGTAAATTTAGCTTGAAATAATTAAGTAGCTTAGTAATTTGCTGACCATTAAATTGAATATTGATTAGAGTCATTACAATCGCAGTGTGTATATATAATATTACAATAAATCTATACCACCTAATACTACAAAACTCAAGACCTTTTTTGAACGCGCTAATCTCTGGAACCATCTCAAAATTGAAAAGTAATTTTTGCATTTTAGTATCCTATTTACAATCCTTTAAAAGGAGCGGAGCAGTATCCATGAACGTTAAGCAATTTGGTAAGCTGTAGGCAACCGTACAGCTAGTGTGTATATAAGAAAAGGTAATATGTAGTATACTAAAAATGACATCCCAGTTATTACAATATTATAGAATATTGAAGTTTTTACTTTATTTGCAGTTCCCAGAAGATATAAATTTCTTTGGAGATTTCTCTTTACTTGTAGCAATCCCAGTGGTGAAATGCCTCCGCCCATCAGAAGATCGTAGCCAAATAACCTCGTTTTGTGTTCTTGCGGTGAATAGCGTTTCCAGAGAGCTCTAAAGCTATCAATTACTTATGGTATTAGAAGCATCCATTAGGTCCGTTCCTTGGTGTGAAACCCTTGAGTTTGGCAGCCGCCCGCGCGATACAAGTGTCAGTGCACTCGCGATCACTTAGCTACCTACATACATCATTATCATTACACACAATATGTTCATACATACGTGCCTAGAACGAGTGGTTAAATCGTCCTAGATACGTGCACACCACACAGGTACATAGGTTCTGTAAGGGACCTTTTTTTCTCTTTTTACACTACTTAGTGTAAAGTGTAGACCATATTTTCAGATCACTAAATACATGTACATATGATTCCTTCTTTTTTCCCAGGAGGCAGGGACATGTATATATGTGTATGTTAGTTTAGCTTGAATTTTACGGATAGGGAATTCCCTATTAAATTAATCAGATCACGACTTCATTGCAATCGCGGCAACAGGCCTAGCCGAGATCTGGCCACTTTTTTTTTAGAACTGACTATACTGTTAGCCTTAGGGGCTTTCGTGGCTGAGAGACATTAGCGGCTCTATTTGTTGGCGGGCCCTATGCTTGTTTACCACCTTTGTTGTATAATAAAAGTTAGTTAAATTTAGTTAGTTTGTAATAACAAATCTTTATGTAATATAGGGTAGTAGAGTACTAGAGGCTGTGTACTATAGTGATAACTATAGACGAGTGTGAAATTGATGAAAGAAGTTATAGATGGATTGTATGAAGAATTATATCTTTTTAATACTTTTTTTTTAACTGATTACACTGTTAGCCTTAGCCCTAAAGCCGCTGCGGCTTTTACAGCTACACCGAGCTTGACTTCTTTTTAATACTGAGAGGACAGCTGATAAAGGAGAGTGAGAAGACGGAAACAATTCATGTTGTACCGACCCTACCCAGCGTGGGATAAAGGTAAAAAGAAGAGTGTGGTGGCCCTTCTTACTATTAAAGATTTTTTACAAACTGCTAAAATGGGCGCTTGAATACAGATTTTGAAATTGATTGTTGATATGTAAATCTAGAAATAGTATATACCATACACCATACTATGGTATTCTTCACAATGTTTTTATTCGACTAAAACTTACTCCCATTGTAGTAATGGAACCCAGATCTTTCAAACCTATCTCCGAGTATACAACCACTGAGTTAATACCGCTAATTATTAATTTTAATGTTTTTATAGTTATCTAAAATAACTATCTATACTTTTACTAAATGCATATTAAAGTACCTAAAAAAAAAAAAAAAAAAAAAAAAAATTTGTCTGTCCGTTTGTTCCGGATAATCTCCGTAACGGTTGGACCGATTTGACATCACTATCACTTAATACAACATATTACAATTAAATACAATACATTATAAAAAAAAAATTAAAGCTTGATAGATTACTAATTAAAATTGATATTGAAAACAAAACAAAACATAAAATGTTGTGTTCACCTATAATTAGGTTAGCATAATTGTAAGTATTTTTATAATAAGCTGATTTCTTGTTGTTATCAATGTTTACTATGTTATCTGTTGGTGTTCTTATAATAAATATATAAATAAACATGTTTTTCTATGAAATATAATGAAGACTAACAACCGCCGGCAACATTGTTCGCGTTAACCTGTACAAATTAATAAAATTGAATTGTCTATCTGTGCGAAGCCGGGGCGGGTTGCTAGTTATTTAATAAGAATAAAAATAGCCTATAGCAGAGGTTCTCAAAGTGTGCGCCGCGGCGCCCTGGTGCGCCATAGAAAGTGAAGTAGGGCGCCGTGAAGCGATTCCCTTTACCATTAATAAAGCAAATATCGCTTAAAGATCAATGTGGAGCGACAAATGCGAGTAGCGGTGTCAAACCTTATTCCACGCTTTGAAAAAATGTGTGAAGATCACCAAGCTCACCCATCACATTGACTAACTATGTAGCTATTGTATTTTATTTTTGCTTTTCTTATGTACCTCTTGAATGATTTCCGTGTTAATTTTATATTCTTATAAATAACCAGTTTATAATTTAAATTCCTAATGTGGATGTTTTAACTTTTGTGCATATCTACCTAACTAGTGTCATTTTATCTATTTATTTCTACCAGCTAGATAGGTTAGAGTGCAGAGACAAAATAGTAAATATGTATGACGTGCACCGCGGACTGAAAAAGATTGGGAACCCCTGGCCTATAGCATTCAGAGGTAATATAGCTTCCTATAAGTTATATTAGTGGTGCCAAGTTCGGTGAAGCTGTAAAAGCCGCAGCGGCTTCAGGGCCTCTAAGGCTAACAGTACAGTCAGTTCTAAAAAAAAAAAAATTAGTGATCTGATCAGTTTATTAAGAGATTACTTCCTAAGTTCCCACTTTAACCTCTTTATAATAACTAATGGTAGTAAAAATAACTTTTTTTTCTTTATTTAAGGTGACTTTTACATCTGTTGTATATGCCAGCCCCATCGGGGTATACACAAGTGAAAACAAAATTACAGTAACAGTCAAAATATGAACTAAATAAGAAGACTACTTCTATCGCTGATACTAAATAATAAGTATTTATCAACTTTGAACTCTAAAAGCCTAAAGGTCCCTTTGAGAGTATTAGCGTGGTAAGAGACGAATAAAAATGGGGGTCTCTAACTGCAGAACAACATATCGACGACATAGTTGTTTGACACGACAATGAACTAGCCGGAAGCTGTTGTCACGCCCGCAGCGACGAACAATGCCCTTTGCAACGTTAAGTTGCGCGATAATACGATTCCTAACTTTCTAGTTCTAACTAAGCACTAGCAAATAGTTTTGTTTAACTGGGAATAATTGCTTAGCTAAAGTATTTTAATATTAAAAATGTAAGTTGACAATTAACTATTGACGCTATAATGGTAGATGGGTTCTTAGACTGAAAACGAAAGGAAAAAAACCATTCGACATAGATACTTTTATACTTAGGACAGTAAGTAATTGACTCTTTCATATAATTTTACGATGTTTTCAATCAGAGATCTGTTTCAATAAAAAATACTTAATGATGATCACAATGAAGTTACTCAGCGATATTTGGAAGAATAAACTTTTCCTTTTTTATGTGTTTACAAGAGAACTCATTTTAATTGTTTTTTTTTTCATTATCACGTACAATGTACATAAACTCTACTCTACGCTGTAATATACACAACTCTACAGTCTGTACACTACACAGACAGCTTGATTCTTGAAAGTTTGTAAACATTTATATAAAACGAATGCGCAAAGCGATAATTTGATAAATAATTTTTTCCCTTTAATAGTTTATGAATTAATTTTAGAATTTTACATTACGAAACACTAGGTTTTTTAGATGATTGAACATTACTTGAACATTTACTTGGGATGCAGGGTGTGCGAGGCATCCGGGCGCAGTCCTAGGGGGCTCAAGCCGACCGCCATCAGTTTTGATAGGTATCTGCCAGCCTACTACCACAACAACCCTGACTAACCCTTTAGCCTACGCATGCAGAGCTAAGTTAGTTATTTAATTTAAAATATAAGTACCAATAATAACATTATTCATTAATCATAGGTATCGTTTTACTGAAGACACAGAATGTTGCTTCGACACGTATCATACCGATTGCGCTCACAATGCGCAAGTCAATTCAGCTCCCTATTACTATTAAACCTAAATAAAAAGTTTATATTTAATTACTCAAAATATCTTCGACACACTTTTGCCATTGTAATAGAAATTCTTTGACGCCTCTGCTATAGAAATCCTTAATACGGGAATCGATTAAAGGCGTTTATTCCTCTGTAAAAAGTTATCCAAATTCCGAAATAAATGGAAATCAATTCCCAGTGAACACATTTATGTCAATGTGATATCTGAATGATATCTCGCGTTATGTAACAAAAATTACTCAGTAATAAATTAGAAATGACATATAATTTCGCTATTTTTATGTAATATGCTGTTGTAACTAATTTGATATATCTGTGACGTATTTTTCTCATCTGTTTAATATGAATATTATGTGAGAAATTACAACCCTGACATCATTTTGATAAAAATATTGGCGGTAAAGAGTCGATAACGTGAATATTATTATCTTCTATATCGACTAAATTTTCAAGTTACTGCTGAAGTAACTATGAACAAGATTCGCACTTGCATATTAGAATGACTCAATAGTCCTCTCGTTCTCACAATTTTTTCATTAATGGAATCAATGAATTACCTATAAAATGGCGAAAGTGCATACAGAATAATGTACATACTTCGGTTGATTACAATATGTACAATATCATAATATTTTTTTCGTTTTAGTTTTTCTATATGAAACGCTATATTCATATGTAAGGACCTAATATTTATATAATATAAAAATTGAAATTAATAAAAGCTATTTACGGTCAACCCTGTGTCCAAGTTTCAAGATAGATTAGCAAAATTGACCATTTAAAGTAGGTATAGAATGAAAAGTTAATATAAAGTTAAGATAAAATGACATTGTAAGTATTAAAATATTTCAACTGAAAATTCCGAAAAATTACCCTTACCCCTACCAAGATATACCCATGCCTAGGGGATTTCTTTAAAATAACAACAAAAATATCTTAAATATAAAAGTTACGAGTAGTGTGATTTTCTATTAAACGAATCATTGCAATCACAATGTTGAACGCATGGCTGATTGTAAGTACGATGTATGGCCTAATTAAACCATTGTAATATTTGTAACGCTGCAGGATGGGTAAAGTTGGTATCAAGTGCAGGATCATTCGGCTGGAACGCGCCGTGGTGGGTTGGTGGCTCACTGTGGAATCTACACGTGGACTCGGCACACGTATGGGCTGACGCACTTTTCTACGAGATTTTGCGTATACGCGCAAGTGTAATCGGTCCTTTAGTTGAATATCGTACATTTTATGGTTATTGTGTGGAGTGCGGTGATCGGTGTACAGTGTATAATGGAATAACTATATATTAATCATCAACATTGGAACCTGTAAGTTATAAAAAGTTTCTTTTGTTTATTTTATATTATTATGTGTTATTATCTTTTTAGAAATCCTTATCATTCGATTATTAGTAGGATATGTTCATATTGTAACATTTCAGTGTCTTCAGTCGACTCGATTTGACCATAGAATTTTGTATCACATAAGTCCTACATATTCACTCATTTAGAACTACACATTACGCAATTTAAACATGGAACAATGCGTATTACATGTTTTAGGGTGACTAATAAAAAGAAAATTAGTAGACAGTTTATTGAACTTACAGCCTTCTTAATAAATATCCTTACAATCAGAAACAATAAAGATTAGGGAGAAAGAAGCATGAAATGCTGAAGTATAAGTTATTTTGGTGATGTTAATATTTTATGTCAATAATACTTCTAATTACCATCACAAAGTAATTTATAAAAAAACGAAATTGACGCTATTGGGATGATGCTGTTCATTTAACTCCATAGTTAATCTTAACTACCTATATCCCAAATACGACCTACGATTATTTTTAAGATTTTAAAACTGTCATGAAAAAGCAATAAAATAGCCTATCAATAGTTTCGTATGTCGGAACACTAAAACTCTGCAATGTTGAGTTTCACAACACATGTGTATGAGTAGTCATTTTATCTCTGATCTTCTATACGTTATCTCTTATCATATACTTACTTGGTCTGCAAACATTGTTTACTCTAATATTCGATATTCATTTGAGGTTAAATTTTATATAAACTTTGTAACTATCTGTGTGTTATTGTTGTTTAAAAAATTGTGATGGGATAATTAAATAACTATGTCTCGATATAAACGTATACGTATCTCCTTATAAAATAAAGGTAAGTTTCTCTTTGATAATGTTTGTGGCTGTAGAAATCGTAGAAGTACTAGTACGATAATTATTGTTTTTTCCATCAATATTATTAACAAGTTTTCTGTTTCCGTTGCGTTTTCCTTTGTACGTATACATTTTAAACTTAATTAACTGATTAGGAATTAGGATATAGAGGTCAGCTGTGTCCGAACATTCGGAAACTGACTATTCTAGAAATCGGTAGTATTTCCTCTGCGATTACCTAAGCGTAGTTGAATACTTGGATGATTATAGAGTGGTCATGTGGCGTAACGTTGAGGCCTCATCCTGCTCATCCACAAGGGCCGCGTTCCGTGATAGTACCACCAGATAATAATTGAGACAGTGAACAAATTTTAATCACTTTATGGTAAAGGCACAAGGTACTTGAAATAAGGTATTGTTATCAAATTTCTTTGTGACGTTAATTAAGAATGTGTTATATTTGTGTGGTGGTAGGGTTGTAGATAGGGTTGCTACCACCATGGAAATTGATGAAAAGCTTGTCATAGTTATTCGTATATATGCACTGCGTTTCATGAACAGCCGATACATATTCAGTTTGTATTCACGCAGGCTAGTGTGAGAGCGGCGACTGGCAATGGTTTGTCGATCTCTCGGTAGTCACCACTGTTTTTGCATTATACTGTTCTTACCATCAGGCACAGTACCGTCACATGTCGTGCTACTATTTAAAAATACTAGCATGATTTCCATAGGCATTTAAGCTCGACTGGTTCGAACGAACGTACGACGGAAGAAGTAAAAAAAAGAAAAATAGTTGAACAAACAAATTCTAAGCAAAAATTAAAATGATACAAAATTACCTAATAAATAGGCTCGTTTTATAGGGCCAAATATTACAGTTTATTATATTACTAGCTGTGCCCGTGGCTTCGCTCACGTGGACTACAGAATGCCCGAACGAATCTTGCACCCCCGCTCCCGGTATTTTAAAGACAAAAATGCTTATTGTGGGTGTCCCTTACAAAATAGACATATACTCTCCTAGAATTTTTTGTAGGTCTTTTTAATGCCTACAATTACATGTTACATTAATTTGCTATATATGTTATGGTTTACTTATCATAAGCCATTTAAGCGCCCGAATTGATTCACCATGACCAGTTTTTTTATTTGTGTGGAACTCTAATTATTTTTCTAAAATAAAATTAGCTTAAGTTACTCTCTATAACATCAGCTAACTATTAGTGAAAGTCCCGTCGAAATCGGTCTAACCGTTTCGGTTATTACCTGGAACAAACAGACAGACAGACACACAAAAAATTTTAAAAATTGATTTTTTGTTAAAGGTATCCTATAAACTTTCATATATATTTAGTAAAAAGCTGTTATTTTGACATTACAAACAGACACTTCAATTTTATTAATTGTAAACAACATAATATAGTATTATATTGTAGTCAATACATATAGATAAACTATAACCTTACATCTTATATTATTACAAAAATAAATATGGAAGTGCTTATATATTACATATCATATTCCAAGTCACAGCACTAGTTATAGAAATTTAGAAAGGATCATTGTTTCTTCACATAACTGTTATAACCTGAAATCTTTATTCAAATATGGTCTGATTTCATAGCATATAACTACGGTAAAAGCAGCTAATTACGTATTCTTTAAAATATTTTTAGTAATTCAAGAAGCAATAAAAAAATTGTTCGAGATTACTGGCTACTTGAACATAAGTAGTGCTTATGTTTAATGTTAGCCACAGCATTGATATGTAAAATATTTTTAATAGGATGTTGCAATTTGAATGCATTACGATCTTTGTTTTTTGTTTAGGATTTAGAAAGGGATCGTTTGGGGTAAACCAAATGTAGCTGTACTTATTTTAGCATAAATGGAGATTATAGCATAAAAAATATATTGGGAAGTGGTGATACAAAATTTCTGTCTACATCGTGTGATTATAGATTAGAATGTATTAAAAATGACTGATTTTAGCTATGGTGTCTACAGTACTTAAAAAAATTTATAAGCCTAAGAATCGAGCCCTGAGGAAGTCGACGAAGAAAGCTTTAGATGATCGAGGTTTTGGTTCCGACAGATTTCATTATTTCAAAATAATTTTCCCAATTTTTAAGGTAACTATGAAATCAGCGGATTAAATCATTATTTATCAAACCCGTGGATTTTTTATGGATCAGTCGAAAGCGTGGGAAAAACAGTTTCACACTGTAGTTGAAAATCTGTCACTAATGATATTTGATGACTAATCTATGTATTCCGAAAATCGCGCATATTATTTCTATTCTAGTATTAGCTGCCATTTTTGAGCACATCGTGTTATAGTTTATGGGGTTATTTTGTGCTCAATAATTACTACCTTAAAACCATCGCCAAATATAAAGAGCAAAATCAGCTTCATCTTACCATTTTAATGAGGAACGGGTTTCATTGAATTTTTTTATTAAGATACATTTCAAAACATTTCCACATAGATATCTATATATAGACTTACTATTCTGCTGAAGGAGCGTTTATTATCATTACGTTTGGCATGCAGCCAGATACGATAGATTTGGTGTGTATTTTTCAACTTCCGGAATTTTTAGTGACGTGATTTGTGACAAGAAACGTCTAGAATACTTTAGGTAAACTGGCGTAGGTACCTACTTAGTTGTTTATGTTACTTTTATGTTGATGTAAAAGTTATAAGCCGATTGCTTTTTATTAAATCTAATAAAAAACCATTGCTTAACTACGATCAAATCTCTTATTTGACAGACTTTAAATCACTTTACAAAATGTGTGATGAACTCAAAGGGCCACAATTAATCTTAATTAAGACGTTAATTTCATAACATCAAAGGAAGGAACTTTGTAGTCGATTATGTGCGCTAACTGTTTCAATTATATTACAGTATTTTAGATAATTTCTTTTGTTACAGAAGGAGGTTACCTACATTCTTTACGTCAGACGATCCTGTGTTCCGGCTCTCTGTTAAACTAAAGCAATTAACAAATAATACTAAAAGTATACTTTACTGTTATTCAAGTCAAATAAATAAGAAAATGCCAGAATTAGGGCCAATGATGCGAGCGCTCGAACTGCAAAGACTCATCGAAGACAAAGTGTCAGAATGGCGCGAGAGGTCAGCGCGGGTCGCCGGCGCAACCGTGGCCGACTCTTATCAGCAACCTCTCAACTTCAAACGTCACACACATAGACGCAAAAATAGCGCAGAAATAAACAGAATTATCGCAAAGTATTCCAGGCCCTACAAGAGGACGGACGAGTCACGTTACGCAACTCGCACAACTTCGGAAAATCCCCCAACGCGGCCGCCGAGGAAGAAATCTTTGGCTAGTCTAAAAATACTATCTAAAAGTGAAGATAATTTAACAACAGTCGGCTTCATGGAAGTTCATCCCGAACCCACGAAAAAACGAGTTCCGGAGTTCAGTGTATCAAAATATAATGCTAAAAGCTGTGAAGACATTACCGCGTTTGTTGATGTTAATATAAAAAGCAAGAATTTTGAACCACGTAGTATATTGAACGCCAAAGTAGTAACGAGCAATACAAGGCCAAAACTTCACAACATTAGTGAAGATGTGCCAGATAACTCAAGCTTTAAGGATAGTGCCGTAGAATTGAGATTTAAATCCGATTTCGCTACTTCAACACCATTGTCATGTAGGAAGAAGCGTGCACAAATTGCATCAATGTCTGATTTGGGTTTTGAGAAATGCTTTAACTATTCCACAAGTTCTTGTGACATAAGAAAAGGTGTTTCAGAACCGGACATTTTAAGTGCGAATAATAGAGAATTATCTGATGAGACAAAAAATAAGGCATGGAGAAAGAGGTTGAAGCAATTGAAGCCACCGTTTAAGAAAGGGACATTCGATTGTTTACTTCGCTGGCGAGGGAACAAAACAAAACAGACGACAGATGCTTCCCGTAGGTGAGTGATTACTGTTTATATGTTTACATAACATTGAATAATATACCTACACCTGAGAATAATAATTTTATCATGTTTTTCTCTTAACTCTATTTTTCTAAAGTCACCAAAAATAAATTTTAGTACCTACCATCAGTGCCCATTTTCTTTCAGTTACGGTATTAGGTAGTTGATTTTATTTTATATTAGAGATTTACATATTTTAAATTTAATGTAAGTACTTATATTTCAAATTATAACAACTCCTGTGTAAAATTTCTATATCCTTAACTAGCTTTCGCCTGTGGCTTCGCTCGCGCCAAGTTTGAAAAATATAATCCATAAATGACATCTCCATACACATTTTGAACCCCTGTTACACCCATTTAGGATTTGAACTATCCGTGTGCAAAATTTCAGCCCAATCCGTTCAGTGGTTTGAGCTCTGTGTTGATAGATCAGTCAGTTAGTCGCGTTTTCCTTATACATATATGTATTATATTTAGATTTAGATACCACGGATTTAATTCATGTATAAATCAAAGTATCATCTATTTTATATGCCATAATATAATTAGTCTGGAATATATAGAATAAATAAAATATATAGTGTTGTCAAGCATACGTACTTATATATTTTATACTTATAGATACCTATGTAATAACAATAATCTTTTTATGTTATTAGGTTATAAAGTTATTACAATTACAACCTCCTAATAAGATTAAACTCATATATATTGTGTTCTTTAGATTATTGGGTTGAGTAATTCAGTCAAGCGATCAAGTTAATAATATTAACACAATCATTTAAACAATGAATCATGTAGTCAAAAGATTTCATATTTTCTGCACTTTCGTGATTTAAAAGTAGAGGACCTATTTGGTTTTAGTACACACGCTTTAAATAAATATCTAGATACCATTAAAGACCTGTAAACAATGCATAGGTCTACGATCACTATAGGTACGTCTTAATAATTTGCATAGCCTGAATGCATTATTGGGTCGAAATGAATAATTAATTCATAACATCCACTTTACTTTAGGTTTCCTAATAATGCTTAGATACAATAATATTGCAATATTAGATAAGTGAAAGTGTGCTTACATTATTGAATTATCAATAGTCAGCAACGATATATGTTAGTTAAATTTTTTGGTTCATATTTATGTACGTATATTTTAGAAATATAACGTTTTCCTTCTTCTTCTTCCTCACTTAGCAACCGATCATCTTTAATAAAGACCATTACTGCCATTATCGAGTGAATTATAGTGTCATGTGCTATGACGATTCAGTATCCTAACAAGATGGTGGCTCCCTTGTTAGAACTTCCTAGGAAGCTTTTGTGGGATCTCAGAATGAATTCTTTCAGCTTATATTTATAATCCACTTCACTTATGCATAAAAACCAAACTATAACACGCAACACGCCACCAATATTACATAATGTAGGGTCAGAAACCTAAGTTAATGAATTAAAAATTAAAACCACAACATGTCACTTCAAGATCACATCAAAAATCCTCAACGTTTTCCTTAAAAACTAATTAGAGACTCCAGACAGTCCACACTTCCTTAATAGTTACAAAATTTACTCTTTGGTCCACACACAAAGCACAAGAAACAAATAAAAAGCATAAAAAGCGCCCACTAAAGAACAGTAATGTTATTGACTACTAAAGTACAATGTTCTATCATTGTCCAGTAGATGGCAATGTTATACAAAAACAAAAAGATACGTCTTGATTTATTGTAAAGTTATGCATGAAGACTTTTTTCAAAGTAAAATAAAAATATTTGTCCTTGTTTAGTTTGTCGTAATGTAATCACATAAAAAACAGTATAATATAGGTAATTTACTTTAATTATTAAATTGGAAAATTAATAAACATATTTACTTAAAAGTGACACGATTACCTTATTTTAACTGAGTCTTGATTATTAGAAATAAAATAAACTTTGTATTGTTTAAGGACCAAAAATGAGTTTCAATTTTTTTATAAGTATGTATTATAGCCTAAACCTATTTAATTTTAGTGTAATCATAATAGATACATAGAGATTTTTATGCAAATAAACGAATGCGAATAAAGAGTCGGAGCGCGTGCTGTCACAGGGTTTTTTGTGATTTTTATCACTTAGTTCAAGGCTTTCTCTCATTTGATAACAATTAATGGCTGTTCAGAAAGAAAAAAACACATAAGTTTACAGGTAATATTCGGTCGTATATGTTTTGGTTTAATAACAAAAATACTTCCACCTGCTGGCTGACTAATCCATGACCCTGAGTTTGTTCAACGACACAATCGCTTGTGGATGTAAGAGGTACTTGTTATAATAGAGTGTGTAATATCGTAACCGCGCTGCGTTAAAGTAGTTCCACATCGTTAGATACTTTAGTATCAACTGATTTTAAATACACTGTAATTTTTTTAAGGGATACTTCCACAATACTTCCAATTCAAATATTTAACCATAAGGGTACCTTATTAAGTGATATGACGTTATGTAAAATAAACAATTCTATGTAATGTAATAAAATAACAATACAAATTTACAATTACAATTTTTGAAGTAATAATGGCTTCAATTGTTTTGCGTTCGAACTCCTGAAAACCTGAGCTTTCGGTGAAGGAAAACATAATGATGAAATCATAGCGTGGTGGTAGTATATTTTTGGGGTTCCGGTCCTCAAAAGGAAAAAGGAACCCTTATAAGATCACTTCGTTGTCTATCTGTCTGTCAAGACCCTTTTTCTCAGGAGTGCATGGATATATCAAGTTGAACTTAATATAAAAACTCAGCTCTGCAGTCCCTTGAAACTGTGAGAGAATCAAATTTCTAAGTCAACGCAATCAAAAGATACGTCTGTTTATATCCCAATTTTTAACAATTTCAAAGGGGAAAGAACCTATAGGGTATTTCCTGTTGACCTACAATCATGAAATTTGGCAAGAAGCAGTTCTTCTAGCACAAGTAAAGAAAAAATCCGAAAATTGTAAATTTGTAGTTACATCATAAAAAAAAATTAATTTTATTATCTTTTCGTAAAAAAATCTTAAATTGAAATCAGCTCCACCTGTCGATCGCTACGGGCATCATTATTAATAATATGTGAGCGCAACCTTTAATCGCCATTTATCGATAATACTTCATAGATAATAAATAGTCGATATTACTTTTTAAAGTATTCTTGGACATGTATAATTTTCCAAAACCAATATTTGATTAGTTTTTATTACTTCTGGTGCATCGCCATCTATTGATAAATAGTAATACTGCAATTATTCACCGTAAAATATTTTTAGAGTTATTACTATTTTGTATGACTAATAATTAAATCAGGAATACTTAATTTCTTTAAACACAATTTAATGTGTTTGTCAATTATTGTTGTTGATCAATAACTCGATCATGTAATTATTGAGGTTCGTTAATATTACTAATATTTGATAGTTTTTACTCTAATCCATATCCATACTAATATTATAAATGCGAAAGTAACTCTGTCTGTCTGTCTGTCTGTCTGTCTGTTCCTCTTTCACGCCTAAACGGCTGAACGGATTTTGATGAAATTTGGTATGGTGATAGATGATAACCTAGAAATGGTCATAGGCTATAAATAATCACGCCATCGTTCTTAGGGGGTAGGCAGTAGGCAGAAAACTGAATTGAGTTAGTGATTTTTAGTCGTTTTTGTTGGGACTTTTGCTCTTTCACGTCTAAACGGCTGAACAGATCTTGATGAAATTTAGTTAGGTAATAGATGGTTACCTAAAAACGGATATAAGATCAAAATGATCACGTCATCGTACTTAGGGGGTAGGAAGTAGGCAGAAAACTGAATTGAGTTAGTGATTTTTAGTCGTTTTTGTTGGGACTTTTGCTCTTTCACGTCTAAACGGCTGAACAGATCTTGATGAAATTTAGTTAGGTAATAGATGGTTACCTAAAAACGGATATAAGATCAAAATGATCACGTCATCGTACTTAGGGGGTAGGAAGTAGGCAGAAAACTGAATTGAGTTAGTGATTTTTAGTCGTTTTTGTTGGGACTTTTGCTCTTTCACGTCTAAACGGCTGAACAGATCTTGATGAAATTTAGTTAGGTAATAGATGGTTACCTAAAAACGGATATAAGATCAAAATGATCACGTCATCGTACTTAGGGGGTAGGAAGTAGGCAGAAAACTGAATTGAGTTAGTGATTTTTAGTCGTTTTTGTTGGGATTTTTGCTCTTTCACGTCTAAACGGCTGAACATATCTTGATGAAATTTAGTAAGGTAATAGATGGTTACCTAAAAACGGATATAAGATCAAAATGATCACGTCATCATACTTAGGGGGTAGGAAGTAGGCAGAAAACTGAATTGAGTTAGTGATTTTTAGTCGTTTTTGTTGGGACTTTTGCTCTTTCACGTCTAAACGGCTGAACAGATCTTGATGAAATTTAGTAAGGTAATAGATGGTTACCTAAAAACGGATATAAGATCAAAATGATCACGTCATCGTACTTAGGGGGTAGGAAGTAGGCTGGGAGTTTTGCTCTATCATGCCTAAACGGCTGAACAGATTTTGATGAAATTTAGTTAGGTGATAGATAGTAACCTAGAAAAGGATATGGGCTATTAATATTCATGCTATCGTACTTAAGGCGTAGGCAGTAGGCAGAAAACTAATTAAGTTAGTGATTTTTAATCGTTTGGTTTAAAAGTTTACCTCATTCACGCCTTAACGTCTGAACGGATTTTTATAAGACTTGGTTAATATAAAGATAGGATCCTAGGCACGGACACAGGCTACTTCTTACGGCGGGAAAATACCTCATTCCCGCGGAAATCTAGCGTGATCGTGTCAAGAAGCGCATGACGCCATAGCTACTGAAATGATTTTGATGTTTTTTTTTTAACTGAGTGTTACTAAGACTTCAAGTTAGTATTTGATCACTTTTCTAACTTAGAGGGTCGGTAGGCGCCATAATTTAGGGAATTTATTATAAAATTTTGATGCATCTGTCTTTATTTAACAGTTTTACTTGGATCGAAACTTAGCGACATACCATCACACTACTTAACTTATAGGGTAGGAAGGTACCAAAATTCAGACTACTTTTTACTTCGGGAAAATATCTCATTCCCACAGGAACCTATACACAGCTACCTATCTACAACATTAAAACTCTGTCTAGAATCACATTACGCCATAGCTATTGATCTGATTTGTATACGATTTTTTATTCAACTGACTGTTACATTACATACAGATAAAATCTAATTACCTACACCACAGAATGAATATAGTACTACATAACTAGCTACGCTTTAAACTTGAGGAGGTAATTAGATAGACATTTATACGAACTTTATGCTCAGTAATCAATCATAGTGATAAGTTAATACTCATTTTAGACAAAGAAACGGATAGGTAATCAGTTCATCACCGAAATTATAACACCTACACTTAGTTTGTTTACTATTCAACGAGGGAAAATAATTCAATATAACGCAAACCTTGAAATCATACGTCGTCGTAGTGAATACAAGACGCTGCGCCGAGCGAAGAGGCCGTGCGGCGCGAGGGGAGGGCCGTGCCCAACTGTGCCTACCCAAGCGGGCAGACGCACGAGGGCAGACGTCGTCGTCGCACGTATGTGAATATTGAAATATTGCGTTACGAAACTCTATTCGTTGCGTATTTTTGGTTAGCTAAAAACGTTCTTTTTAAATTCCGAGTTGAAATAGGTACTACGGTCTACGCGTAGTGTCTGTAAGCTTTAATTTAGTCCTTTGTTTTAGATATCTAAATAAATATTTGGTAGGTTATTATTTTTGAGTCCAAGTTAACGTCATTTTCGTATTTTTATTAAGTACTTAGTTACATTTTTATTATTAGGTAGTTAAGGTAGCTGTTAGATGTAGGTATTTTCTTAACCAATCATTCATATCTCTAGGTTTACTCAGATACGTATTATTCTTTATTTTTGCAGTCGCTTTCATTTGTTAATTCTCAATTTTATTCATGTGTAGGTTAAGTGTTTTTTAGCTCACATCAGGATGTTTATAGTTCGTAGTAAATTAGTTTAGTAATAGATTTTGTCATTATATTATAGTACTTTTATGTTAGTTTTGATAGATGAGTAGGTAGTACCAGTAGTGAAGAAAATTGTGTATTGTGGTGTGGTACATAAATTCAATATTTTTGAATTTACTTAGTTAATTTAGGTTTTAGGTATAAAAGGTTTGTCAGGTGCATAGTTGTTTAGGTTCAATACGTTATTGATTGATTTAGATATTTAGGTTATAAGTAAAAAGGTTTGCTTTATCGAAGTTTTTATAAAAAATTGTCTTACCGATTTTAAAAATCTTTAATTATTGTTTTATTGTTTTCGATATGCCACGCAAACGTAAATCCAATCTAAGCCGTAGTTCTAGCAGAGCTCGAACTGCAAAAGTTGCTAGAAGCCAAGAATCTGAAGAGCAGACTCAGACGCGTCAGATGTTAGATTCTCAGCGTCATGCGACTCAAAGAGCTTCTGAGACCTATACGCAGACTCAAGCCCGTAGGACCTTAGATGCTGAGCGCCACGCATCTCAAAGGGCCTCTGAGACGTTTACACAGACTCAAGCCCGTCAGGCCCTAGATGCTGAACGCCACGCATCTCAAAGAGCCTCTGAGACGTTTACGCAGACTGAGACCCGTCAGGCCCTGGATGCTGAACGCCACGCATCTCAAAGGGCCTCTGAGACCTATACGCAGACTCAAGCCCGACAAACCTTAGATGCTGAGCGCCACGCATTTCAAAGGGCCTCTGAGACGTTTACGCAGACTCAGGCCTGTCAGACCCTGGATGCTGAACGCCACGCATCTCAAAGAGCTGCTGAGACAGTGGAACAGACTCAGACACGTCGAGTTTTAGATGCCGAACGTCACGCGCAATTGATTGCGGCAGAGACTGACGAAGATTCACAAAGACGACGTCTTTTAAATGCTGAACGGCAGGCAGAAAGAAGACGTACGTTTTCAATGAGTACGTGGGAGGCATTTAATGGTGCCGCTTTTGAGTATGACCCTTTGATCGACTATGTTAATCACCGATTGGTTATCATTGGGAGAATGGATAAAAAATGCAGATATTGTGAAGCACTGAAATGGAAAGAAGAAACTCCAGGTATGTGCTGTTCTGGTGGAAAGGTTAAAATTCCATTACTTGGCGAGCCAGAGGAACCTCTTAAATCTTTACTTTTATACGACAGTAACGAATCGCGCCGGTTTTTAAGCAGGATTAGAAAGTATAATTCTTGCTTTCAGATGACGTCATTTGGTGTAGATAAGGAGGTCGTAATGCCTGGATTTTCACCTACTTTTACCATCCAAGGACAGGTGTATCACAGGATTGGTTCCTTACTTCCCGCAAATAATGAACAACCAAAGTTTTTGCAACTTTATTTCATGGGCGATGAAGAAAACGAAGCTGATCGCAGGTGTCAAAATATACAAGGAATCGAAAGGGATACTGTTTTAAAAATCCAGAGAATGTTGCATGAACATAATCGCCTTATCAATACTTTCAAAACAGCACTAGAAAGAATGCCGGGAGAGGATTATAGGTTGGTTATGCACCCCGATCGCACACCAAGTGGGGAACATGAAAGGCGGTATAATGCACCGTTAATAAATGAAGTCGCAGCCTTGGTTGCAGGCGAACAGTTTGCTTTCCGTGATATAGTTTTACAGGCCCGAGATGACACATTAACCAGGGTGCCTGATACTCATAAATTTTATGATGCGTTGCAATATCCGATCATTAGTAAGGGACAAGAGGGGTACCACTTTCAAGTTCCTCAAATTAATCCTGTAACAGGTCTTCCCTTGCATAACAAAAAGGTTTCATGCATGGATTTTTATGCCTACAACATGATGATACGAGAAAACAACTTTAGCATTGTACAAAGATGCAAGCAACTGGCCAATCAGTTTTACGTTGACATGTACGTTAAAGTTGAAAGCGAGAAGTTACGGTACATATCATTAAATCAAACTAAACTAAGAGCAGAGAATTACATCCATCTTCAAGACGCTGTGGCAAATGACGCTAATTTAAATCCAAATAACTTAGGTCGTATGGTCATTTTACCATCTTCATTTGTAAATAGCCCGCGGTACTTACACGAATATACTCAGGACGCGTTTGTTTATGTGCGTACACATGGTCGCCCTGACTTATTCGTCACCTTTACTTGCAACCCAGCCTGGCCCGAAATAGTCAATCAGTTGATGCCGGGGCAAAGCGCAATAGATAGACATGATGTAGTCGCAAGAGTTTTTAGACTAAAAGTTAAAAAACTAATGGATGTGATTAATAAAGGCCGAGTGTTCAGAGAAGCGCGCTGCTTTATGTACTCTGTCGAATGGCAGAAACGTGGACTGCCACATGTCCATATATTATTGTGGTTAAAAGATAAGTTACGACCCGATCAAATAGATAACATAATCAGCGCTGAAATACCGGATCCTAACATTGACAAGACTCTCCATGACATTATTGTAAAAAATATGATTCACGGTCCATGCGGACCCGAAAATCCACAGTGCCACTTCATGAAAGACGGAAAATGTACAAAAAAATTTCCTCGCAAGTTAGTGAAAGAGACCGTTCACAACGACCACGGATACCCGCAGTATCGTAGAAGAGCGCCAGCAGACGGAGGTCGAACAGCAACCGTGAAGCTCCGAAATGGTAGCTACGTTACGGTTGATAATAGTTGGGTAGTCCCCTATTCACCAATTTTATCAAAAATGTTTAACGCCCACATAAATGTTGAGGCATGCAGTTCAGTACGCGCCATCAAATATATTTGCAAATATATAAACAAGGGTAGTGATCAAGCTATTTTCAATTTTAGAAATACTGATCTTGCGAATCCCGTAGATGAGGTACAAATTTATCAGTCTGGTCGGTATGTCAGCAGCAACGAAGCAGTGTGGCGTCTGTTAGCATTTCCGTTGCACGAAAGGCATCCCACCGTGACACATCTCAGCGTGCATTTAGAAAATGGTGAACGCGTTTATTTTAATGAACACAATTTCCACGAACGAATAACTACTTCGCCAAAAACCACACTCACTGCTTTTTTTGATCTTTGTATCAGAGATGAGTTTGCAAAAACTCTTCTTTATGTCGAGGTGCCGAGGTATTATACTTGGGATGCAAGTAGGAAAACTTGGAAACGCCGCATTCAAGGTACTTCAGTTCACGATTGGCCTGGCGTCAAATCTGGAGATGCTTTAGGACGAGTTTATACAGTTCATGTTAGTAACATGGAATGTTTTTGTCTACGCATGCTTTTACACCATGTGCGCGGACCTACCTCTTTCAATGATCTAAAAAAATACAACACACAAGATTATCCTACATTTCGAGAGGCATGTGAGGCAAGAGGATTACTGGAGAATGACAACCATTGGGATGTGACACTGGAAGAAGCTGCTCAATGTTGATCAGCAGGCAAGATGAGAGAGCTATTTGCTGTATTAGTAGCGACATGTGGTCTTTCAAATCCTCAACAATTGTGGGATAAATACAAAAATGATATGACCGACGATATATTGCACAGATTACAAGAGCAAAATCCCAATGTCACGTACAGTGATTTAATTTACAATGAGGGTCTGACAAAAATTGAAGACCAGGTTAAAACAATTTCTAGAAAGGATTTATCAGATTATGGAATGATCAGACCACAGAGAACCGAGGAAATCAGTAGCGATTTAATACGGGAACTAGATTACGATACTGCTTCCTTACAACAACAATTGACAGAGTCTGTTCCACGTTTGATCCCAGAACAAAGGTTAGTATTTGACAATGTTTTCAAAAAAATCGAAGATGGCGAAGGTGGTTTGTTATTTTTGGATGCTCCCGGAGGCACGGGAAAAACCTTTCTTTTAAACTTGCTTTTAGCGCAAATCCGAAAAGATAAAGGAACTGCTGTAGCAGTTGCCTCTTCCGGAATAGCCGCCACTCTGCTCAATGGTGGTCGAACGGCACATTCGGTGCTTAAACTGCCATTAAACTTAGCCCATGAAGAAATGCCAGTCTGTAATATAAGTAAAAACAGCGAGCGTGGACGTATGTTGCAGCAATGTAAATTATTAGTTTGGGATGAGTGTACTATGTCCCATAAAAGAGCAATTGAAGCTCTAGATCGGACTTTGAAAGACATCAAGAGTAATCCAAATATCATGGGGGGGATGGTGGTACTTTTAGCGGGCGATTTTAGACAGACTTTGCCGGTTATCACTAAAGGCACCCTGCAGATGAAATAAATGCGTGTTTAAAAGCGTCAACGTTATGGGTGCACGTAAAAACGTTTAGTCTGTCTACAAATATGAGAGTGCAACTACACAATGATGTACAATCTGGATAATATGCTGCTGCTCTTCTTAAAATTGGAGAAGATCGTATGGCAAAGGATGGTAATGGCATGATTACATTGGATCGTGAATTCTGCAATGTTGTGCATAATCCAGATGATCTAAATAACTTCGTCTATAGCGAACTGCTAACTAATATGAGGAATAGAGACTGGTTATGTGAAAGAGCAATTTTAGCGCCGACGAATGAAATGGTGGGACAGATAAACGAGCAAATTATGTCACGCGTGGAAGGTGATATTGTTGAGTTTCTCTCTGTAGACACTGTAATGGATACTGAACAAGTAACATCATACCCTGTAGAATTTCTTAATTCTTTAGAACTGTCGGGAATACCTTCACACAAACTAAGGCTGAAAGTAGGCGTTCCTGTCCTTTTAATGCGGAATTTAGATGCACCAAGACTGTGTAATGGCACACGGTTGCAAGTGACACACCTCGGTCGCAATATTGTAAAAGCAATCATTATGACTGGAATGGCAAAAGGAGAGAACGTTTTAATCCCCCGTATACCCATAATTCCGACAGATTTGCCATTCCAGTTTAAGAGATTACAGTTTCCGCTGAAAATCGCATTCGCTATGACGATAAATAAAGCTCAGGGGCAAACATTAAAAGTAGCCGGCATTAATTTAGAAAAGAGTTGTTTTTCTCACGGACAATTATACGTGGCTTGCTCACGTGTTTCAAGTCCACAGAATCTCCATGTGTTGGCCAGAGAGGGAAAAACAAAGAACATAGTTTACAAAAATGTACTACAGTAATAAGGCCTCTTATTTTTAGCTTCCTACATTATTATACTACTTACATTAAGTTAGTACTTCCTACGCAGACGATGTTACGGATGTCACACTGTCTAACATCGGGGGTTGGCAGGTAGGTAGTTAGTAGTATTTTAAACCGATTTACATTATTTACTTTTTATATTTACTAAGGAAACATTCGGAGCTATCCATTATGTAGCTTAGGTTGCTTTTGAACAAATTTTGATGTGAAGTTTAGGACTGGAACACGATAGTGGGACATTGTTGCAGGGGGACTTATAGCCGGGAGAAAACAAAAAAACTTATGCGGACGAAGTCGCGGGTAAAAGCTAGTTGTAATATAAAGTTCCTAGTCTTTATCTATACTATTAATTTATAGCTGAAGAGTTTGTTTGGTTAAACGTGCTAATCGCAGGAACTACTGGTTTGAATGGAAAAAATGTTTCAGTGTTGGATAGCCCAGTTATCGAGGAAGGCTTATAGGTTACAAAACATCACGCTATGATCAATAGGAGCGGAGCATCAATGAAAAATGGTGGAAAAATGGGCAACTGCCTCATTAGCCTAGTGGTCTTAAACGCGACTGCTATGTTAGAGTTCCTAGGTTGATCAAACTAATTATTTTTGTGAATGTAGCTGTACAACTACGAAACCCTCGGTGCGCGAGTCCGACTCGCACTTGCCCGGTTTTTTTAATACCCGCCTGGCTAACTAACACTCTCAAGTTAAAAATCTGTCGCCATGCACCCATAGGTGTGAACCAGCAGCTGCACTTAAGAGCCAATTTCCCTACTAGGTTTAGCGTGTCATCATTATCTTGGGCTAGATCGTCTTTTAACATCACCTGAGATTTTTGCCGTAAGAAAAAACTTTTGAATGATAAAAAACACCGTAAAAAGCACCGTAGAGCTATTCATTGAAAGATCAATTAGGTACAATTATATAATTTACAATAGGTATATAATTCCAAATTAAGTTATGATCTGCCTACTTAATAAAATAAATAATAATAATAAAAATAATATGACCTGAAAACGGCTTGTCCTTCTAACTGGTTCTTTTCGCTAACAGGGATGTCTTGCAATCGGTCATTAACCTTTAGTGTTTTCGATGGTAGAGAGTTATTTTATGTATCTTGTTTTCCATACACAATTCCATTTTCATATATAACGATTTCAACTATATAAAGACCCATGTTATACAATGACTTCATGCTGTCTGCCTCGTGACGTATTTAAAGATGTCTAACCGGCTGACAGCTCAACCTTATTTACACGCTACACAGAAAGCCCCTTTTAAGTTGCCTTGTTCAGATAGATACGGTCGCGGGGATTTAGTTAACCGCGTTAATTGCGGTTTTTGCGGGTTCAGACCTTACGTCATATTATATAGATCTCATTACACAACTATCTTAATAACAACATCATTCGTTCATAACTGGAATATGTACAGAGAACAATTTAGTCCGTTGTTCTTTGTTACAGAACAATTAAACAAGATTAGATTCTTGACAAACAGGACAGTCTACTTGCAAATGACTATAATTTAATGAATTGATGCTTAAAGATTGATTGTAAATTGACTACTATGAAGTTTTTAATTATTAGGTACGTTGATTCAGGGTTTTCCTTGTTATATGATTTCAGAATTTTAAACAGGTTGGGGATTAACGAATCATTCCAACACAGTATGTTTCGAGATACAATTAATTTGTATTATATCAACAGTTTAAAACCGCATACTTAGTTAGAGGCACTGTAAAGTTTGGGGTTATTTCAAAATCAGAGTTGGTATTTATAACGATAGTCGTAGTTGATAAGTACATTTATTATTTTTTTGAAAATTGACGCGCTATAAGACCACGCTTTTGTGTGAAAAGCAGCCTTGTATGTAGTATTGCTAACCTCGACTATAGAAAATTTTTAGATGTAGTGCCAAAAATTGGTAGATTGTACAAAGAAATTTCGGTAAATTTACCTACTTACCCTAGCACTCTAGTTCAGTAGATTTTAGTAAGGACATCTACTTACTTCTTTTATGTACCTTTTATGTACCTACAAATGTTTTTGACTCTATATTGTGTAATATAGGTAGCAATTTGCATAATGAAGTAGATTGGAAATAATAACATGGACCATAAATTCCGAGATGCCACAAAAACTCCCTAGAAAGTTCTAACAAGGGAGTCACCATTTTCTTAGAATACGGAAACCATCACAGGACACTCTATACTCACTCGATAATGGCAATAATGATCCTTAATAAAGAGGACTAGTTGCCAAGTTAGGAAGATGAAGAAGTAGGACTATCAACTGCCACTGTCATAGATCAGTCAGACGCAGTAGCGCTCTGTTACACGTAGAGCTCGTTAATTTCAAACCTTGATAATAAATATTTTGAAAAATAAGTAGTAGGGTTATAATTATAGACAGGCTGATACAGCCGTAATCCATAGATCTACCAATAAGTTGGTAGATATAATAACGCTGCCTGCACGCCTAATAAATAAAAAAAGGTTTATAGGAAGCGTAGAGCACAAAAAATTTTTTAACTTAAAAATATCAAAATTAAATATCGAACTAGTTACCTACAAATTTATTTTATTTATTTTTTATTTAAGATACACAAATAGTGAAATTGCTTTGATAATGGGTCAAATTTTGTAACTGAATTTTAATACAGTTATCCCCAACCGTTTGCGCTGAAATTTTGCATACACGTTTAGTTTGGATGACAATGCATGGTTAGCTAAGTAACGTCATTCTAAATCCAATATGGCGGACTCCCAAGGATGGCGGACCAGTTATATTTTATGTACCCCCATGATATGGATATTAAATGAAAGGGTCCCTGAGATGAATACAAAAATAAAATTAGTACAACAGAAATATTTAATAAGAGGCAGTTTTTTAAAAGTTTTATTAAATTAATAATTTTATAGTTATAATTTAATGTTACGAAATAAAATAAATAATAAATGGCAGTAATTAAATTATTTTTTATGGGTATAATATTCTGAGTATAGTTTTTTGTTTTATAAGTGATCATTGACCATACACAAAATACGTATTGTGTTTCTCAAATAAGAGACGTTCTCAAGACAGACGATGAAATCATAACAACTGCAATGCGGTTAACTAACGGCGTCTATTCACTAGGTTACTTTAGGTCAAAGCAGATGATTTTAATTATTAGCGGTTTAATATCTAAATAATTATTTTCTTTTCGCTAATGTTGACTAATGTAGGTTAATTATACATTGTGTTAATTTTCTAATTAATTGAATTCTGTTCCAAATTAACTTGTTGAAATACATATTATATTTTTTATTATTCATAGATAATTTGTTTATTTTCAAAGGCCGTAAAATGCCGAAAGAAGATGTTAACTTCCACAGTGTCAGCGGACTAAATATGCAAAGGGGTGATCGTTATGTAAAAATAAAAGATTTTTACTGCCTACATATTATATTTAGAACTCTTTCCGAATTCTACAATTATAACCTGACCTTGGTACCTAATATTTACTTCCGTTTGATAATCATTAAACAGACATTTTAGCGCTGTAGTAATATGTCATCGGCTATGATATGATAGACCTATATTTTCATTTACGTATTTTAAATGTATCAGTGCTTTGGACTAGGTAAACCTAATGGTTGGTAACCGCAAACAGTGGGATTAAGAATTTCCGACAACATGTCAGCGTCGCGTCGGCTCTGTATGTGAGCCATTAATGTGTAATCTCTTTAATACGTATAATATTTTTTTTTTTTTATTATAGTTGGGTTCAGTACTATTTATTAATTTACTATTGACTAGCTGTGCCAGTGGCTTCGCTCATGTGGACTACACAATGTCCGCGCGAATCTTGCCTCCCCCGCTCCCGGCTATTTTAAAGACAAAAATGCTTATTGTGGGTGTTTCTTAGGAGATGATATATACTCTCCCGCACTTTTTTGTAGGTCTTTTTAATGCCTATAATTATATAGTACATTAATTTGCTATATCGCTTATGGTTTACTCAGCATAAGCCATTTAAGAACCTGAATTCATTAACCATGACCAAATTTTTTTCTTATTTGTGCGGAACCCTAATTCTTTTTCTAAAATTGAAGTAGCCTAAGTTACTCCCTATAAATTCAGCTATCTATCAGTGAAATTCCCATCAAAATCAGTCCAACCATTCGGAGATTACCCGGAACAAACAGACAGACGGATAGACAAAAATAAAAAAGGACATTTTGTTATAGGTATCTTATTATACACTTTCATATGCATTTAGTAAAAAACTGATATTTTGACATTACAAACAGACATTTCAATTCTATTAATTGAAATAATAATTGAAATAGATAGTTCCAATAGTAACTTCGTTATGCTCTAATACGATAGACAAAATATTAACTATGTTGAAATTCTAATGGGTGTGATTATGTAAAGGTATTTAAAAATATTAATTATTATATGCTTATTACTAGTATGATCTTGATCATTTTCAAATAAATGTTTTTTGCGGCTAGATGGTACATAGCCTTGTCTTTTTTTTTTTTAAATAATAAGTACATATGTTATTCTTCTTCTGTAGCATTTAATCTCTCTTCATCCTTAGCAGCACTATTATCGTTGTTCAGAGAGTTTCATATTCTAATAGATTTTATAAATATAGTGACTTGTAATTGAAGGGCAGTCTATTGCGTGTAAGTCCATCCATTCATGTAAATACATAAAATACAAATTTATACTTTTGACAGTCCTATAAACAAATATTTGAAATAACTTAGCATACTACCTTATTAATTACATCTAATTTAACTAGTTTCTTAATAATAAACATAGTTTTATTTGGAAATTGTTGTTTTTCTATAACATCGTTTGCTAATAAAATATAAATACGCGTGTGAAATGTTAATTGTATGCTCGTTACACTTGGTAAACTTTAACAATGGGTGGTAGGAAAAAACGTTCCTTTACACGAACCTTGGAACTCTAAAAATTGGGAGTAGGTAAACCACGTACAAACAAAGCTTACTGTATCACAATTTTATTCAGTACTCAGTAGAGCAGTTGCAGTAGCTGACATACTACATAGCAGTATGCGAGAAACTTACATTGTATTATGATTGTTTTTTTATAAAAGTGAACAATTATTTAATTTATTAAACTTAATGAAAGTGCTGTAAACAATATTATAAATAACCTTCTTATGGTGTAAGTGAAAATGCAGAAAAATAATTCTGACGATCCATGGAAATTCGTATTTCAGAAATTACAGGAAAAAGAAATTATAAGTCGAAGAAGGTGAGTAATTATTTCTAATGTTTTGCTTGGCTATGTAATGTCAAATAATGTAATCTTTTAAAACATATTATGTAGGTGAATTCAATAATGACAATAAGCTTTATTTAAATATTTTCTGCAAATAATGTATTTATAATCTTCAGAAAGTAAAATAATTAATAAGTGTGATAACTAGTTTTAAAACGGTTTTGATTATAATTATTATTATAAGCAAAATATAATTTGATATGATTATTAAATATGCTGTAGCTAATATTTCGGTTTTATATTCAATTTAAGTATTGCGATTATAAAAAATTGCTTATATTAAACTTTGATGGACTTACGAGAATATGGTAGGTATGTTGAATTCTAATTATAAATTACGTGGAATACATAGTTATTATGCACAATTTAATTAATTAGTACTGATGTGCAAAATATTTCCTATTATTAAACTAAATAAACTATTGGTAAATTCCAAAATAATCATAATACACAAAACTGTTTAATGCATTAAATTGAAAATAATTGACTGAATATTAATCCATCAAATTATGTACTTACATTATGGAAAAAAATAGAAATGAACACGAAAATCTTAAAAATACGATTAATTTTAGTAATTGGTTCAGTTTGCTAACGATTATATTCTTTTATTCGGACTCGCGAGTCCTTGAATATTGTAGTGATCGATTTCGAACATCATTCATAATTATGTAAACATAATTATATGTATAGTTAATAATGTGTTCGTAAGCGGACTAATTATAAACCGTTTATCTCATATTTATATGTTCTATTATAAAATGACATTGAAATAATTAATAAGATAATTTTTATTAATATGAGTGGCAAGCAATATAAATTGTTAATTAATAGTTATATGGGTGAATATGTTATGATTGTGTTGATGTATGATTGTTTTTTGACTCTTTATTTCTGTAAGCGAACTTTTTAATTTTTTTTTTTTAAATTTTATAGTTGAAAGGAAAGTGAAAAAGCATTTTGCTACAACTATGAAATATCATAAATTAGAATAAATAAACAATTTTTTTCTTGTTATTTTATCTGCCTTTTGTTTTCTAATACCTATATGCCGTATATGTTACGAAGTAATTAGAGCAAATAGTTATTTTTAACTGAATTTCAGAGTATATGAAGCACAGTATAAATTTAAAATCAAAACCAAAAAATCTTTATTCAAGTTAGGCCCTAAAAAGGCACTTATGAACGTCAAAACACTACACTACACTAAAACACGGTACGACAAATTTATCTCTATTTCTAGTATTAATATTGTGCTGATCTTTCACAAAATCTAACTTAATTACCTTCTGATGTGTGTTGCCAATGTAGTTTAAACAAAATTGACATTATCCTGACTTCAAACCAACATTGAAAAGTTGAATTGTAATTTAGATCGCAAATAATATCATATTTACTTTTTTAATTAGATATCTGGGCAATTGAGTTTCAATCAGTTTGAAAAAGAAAACCTATATATATCTAGATAAACTTGGAAAGAAGGTAAAACATTATGCAAATATACAATTTAATCTAAATTGTTCTCGAAAAGACAATTTTGTCAATTAAATCTTAAATATGGATGAATTTCCCCACGCTTTTAAAATAAATTTTAAATCAAAATAACCTATATGACTTATATGACATCTTACATGTACCTAATGTATGCATAATTACCAATATTCTATTTCCTTTAATAGATAAGCATAATCGAAATTCTGACTATATCTAATATTTATAATTACAGTCTTACAATATTAACTTACTTTTATTTCGTAATTTTCGTATTGAATTTTATCTTTTGTTATTATTCATTTTAGCTAGGTACTTTACCGGAAAATACGTGTTATTTTGTTGATTGTGCAATGCTAAGTTTGAATAACCTTTTAAGGAAATCGGTTTCACTGAGGGTTACGATACGTGCCGATAGGTTTATTGAATGTAACCAAATGTCAGTTTTAATTTCAACTGTCCTTCACGGGGTCATAAGGGTTCAATACCTATTGCTTAACGATGTTCTTACTAAACATGTTTTAAGGGAGCTACCCTTGTAATTTTGTGGTAACTGATTTCGATCATTTGAAAACGTAGCTTTGAGATTCTCAATAGCTGTGCTGTTTATGTCCTAAAACGTTTACCTATAGTTCTTAATATTTTAAATAATAATCGACCAATGGTAAATAATATTCATATTTTATATCAAACTAGCGGTGCCCGCGGCTCCAAACGCAATTATATTATGGATAATTTTTATAGCCTATCAAGAGAGGAGTGACATCTACTTACGTGTACAAAATTTCATCCAAACCTTTCGATAAATATTGAAAATTTCTTTAATTTTTTTTTTTTTACATAAAAGTAATATTGACGATTTTTATAGCCTATCAATTAGTCCCTAATAATTAGGGAATAGCAAACAGTTAACAATAAATAGGTAATGACATGAATCAGATAGACAGATAGATTAGGAGGGGCAGTCTTTTTAGGCATCTTTTTATTGTGTTAACCTAAAGACTAATTACAGCAATTTAAGGATCATAGATCAAGTAGATCAAGTAATTTTCGAGAAAAAGTATCTTGACCTCTTGACACACGGACCGAAAGCCAATCGGTCAAACAGACAAACGGACAAGAAATTGATTTTATAAGGGTTCCAATTTTTTTTTCATTATGGGGTACGGAAACCTAAAAACGAAATTTTTCGTATCAAAGTCTTGTAACAAATAGAAAGAAAAATTTTGATCATTTAACATGTTGGAACAAAAAAAAACCGAATATGATATAATGGGTCGGGGAAAAAGTTTCTTCGCATTTTTATATGAATACTCATGACATTTTTTTCAAAGTTTATTTACATTTATTTATAGTATATAGGTATGTGTCGTTTTTTCCATGACTTTCTGCCATTTTTTAGGTAGAGACATGATCCCGTTGCTGTAGAAAATTTGGGACTTCTGATAAAAAAAAGCGACTAATAGTTTTGATAGTCCTCTCTTGATGTTAACCTTACAGAACCTAAAGAATTCTGAAGAGACCGAAACAGGTGAAAGTCTGAACTAACACATCCCAGCCAAACTCTTTTAATTTTTGCCAAGTGGCTAAAGATGTGTGTGGTCTAGCGTTATCGAGATGAAAAACCACACCCTTCCTGTTGATCAATGCCGGCCGCTTTCTCTCAACTGCTTTCTTTAATCTCATCAGTTTTTGGCAGTAGAGATCCGAATCGATTGTTTTGCCGGGCGGTAAAAGCTCATAATAAATAATGCCCTTCCAGTCCCACCATGCACATAGCATCCCCTTATTTATTACTTATTTTATTTCAACGGAATGGGAACAACTATTGTGAAATGCCCAATGGAGGCAGCTAAAAAATTACGACGGTCGAAGGCTTCTGGTTGGATAGGCGTCAGCACAAGTGAGAGTTTTACAACCTAGTTCCCAAATATGTTACCGTTGCCTCTACGCTGGACACGTTGGTGCCCAGTGCACCAAAGAGGTGGATCGTAGTGAGCTGTGTCTACGATGCAGTCAGTCTGCCCATAGGGCGTCTGGTTGCTCTGCAGTTCTGCACTGCATTATATGTGCTGAAGCAGGCAAAACGGCCATTCATCGAATCAGAGGCGGAGGGTGCTCTGCATCATCCACCAGGAGGAGGAAGCGAGGAAGAAAGCACGGGAAAGCCGCACCCTCGCAATCCATGCGCTGGTCGGTCAACGAAATAATGCCGCCGGTCGCACGAGAGGTGGATATGGAGTGCGACTAATAATGGTGCTGCGAGTCCTACAGGCCAATATAAACCACTGTGCCAGGGCTCAAGACTTACTGGTTCAGAGCCTGGCACAGTGGGCAATTCACGTCGCGGTGGTCTTCGAACCGTATTGTGTCCCACCTGGTGATAACTGGGTAGGTGATCGTAACGGTACGGTGACATTGGTCTCTCAGGCCGCTGCCGGCTCTCGTTCCTTTGTCAACACCACGAAGGGTAGCGGATGCGTAGCGGCGCGCCTCAGAGACACGACGATAGTTGGGGTTCATGCACCCCCAAGATGGAGTCTCGCCGATTTCCAGTCATTTCTTATTGAATTGGGTAACATCGTCATTCGTAGTCGTCCTCACCCCGTGCTAGTGCTCGGAGACTTCAATGCCAAATCTACGGCTTGGGGCTCCCCGTCTACAGACGCTAGGGGTGAGGAGCTGGAAGAGTGGGCCCTAACTTCTGGCCTGTCCGTCCTCAACAGGGGTTCGGAACACACGTGCACGTGACGGCAGGGTAGGTCCATAGTGGACCTAACGTTCGCAAGCCCTACCATCGCGCGCCGTGTTCGAGTCTGGAGAGTTCTAGAGGTGGTGGAGACGTTGTCGGACCATCGGTATATCCAGTTCGATGTCTCTGGCCAAACCTCGGACAGACCGGTCCCATAAACTCTGAGAGAGGGCGGTCCGCGTTGGGTGCTAAAAAGACTCAATAGTGAGGCGTTCAGCGATGCTGATATCGTGAAGGCTTGGGCGTTAGATGGAACTCCCACCAGGCCTGCCGATATTAACCGGGAGGATGAACGGCTTCACAAGGTGATGACGCGTGCCTGCGATGCGGCAATGACTCGTGTGAGGAGAATGTCCGCTAGACGCTAGGTGTACTGGTGGAACGCTGAGATCGCGCAATTGCGTGATGCTTGCGTCGCGACAAGACGCCAGTACACCAGGTGCAGGCGGATGCAAAGCCAACCGCAGAACGCAACCGCCTTGGAAGAGGAACTATACGGAGGATACAGAGCTGCCATAAGTGAGCTCAAGGAGGCTATAGCCAGGGCGAAAGTCTTGGCTGAGGAACAACTGCTGGAGAGGCTCAGTCTGGATCCGTAGGGGCGCCCCTATCGCCTAGAGTGAGGCAAACTTCGCCCATGGGAACCCCCGATAACCCAGACTCTCCAGACTGGGTATCTCGAGCAAGTGCTGGCACTCTGTTCCCGTCAGGAATGGAACACAATCCTCGTCCATGGCTCCAACCAACGCGGATCACAATGACGACGTACCCGAAGTGATCCGGGAAGAGCTGAGCAGGGCGGTGCGACGACTTCGGTCCAAGAACACTGCCTCAGGACCCGACGGCATACCGAGCCGTTCATAGGTCCTGGCTCATGAGATCCTCGAGTCCCTACTAATGGGACTTTTCACCGTGTGTTTTGAACAAGGCCGATTTCCGCTGTGCTGGAAATCCAGCTAGCTGGTTCTGCTCAAAAAGGCGGGGCGCTCGGTTGGACACGCCGTCTGCATTCCGCCCCATCGTGTTGTTGGACGAGGTAGGCAAACTCATGGAGAGAGTTATTGCAGTCCGCCACTTGACGGAGGTGGGACCGGATCTGGCGGATAACCAATTTGGTTTTCGCCGAGGGCGCTCCACCATACACGCGATCACATACGTGAAGAGTCTGGCGGAGGATGCCACCTCCCAGGACGAAGTGGTACTTGCGGTGTTCTTGGACATCACCAACGCGTTTAACACCCTGCCCTGGAGCAGTATATGGGAGGCGATTCAGTACCATGGAGTGCCCCCTTACCTCCGCCGCATCGTCGGGAACTATCTTACAGAGCAGGACCATCACAGACAGGTCCGGAAGGCTGGAGTCGGTGAGACACTGCTTGGCCCCATCCTGTGGAACATCGGCTATGACTGGGCGATACGCGGTGCACCCCTCAGCGGTGTCAGTGTCGTCTGCTATGCCGACGATACCCTTGTCACAGCGCGAGGAAAGACGCACTGTGACGCGGCAATGTTAGCCACGGCTGGGGTGACTAAAGTCGTAAGTCGTATAAGGCGTCTGGAACTAGAAATGGGCCTAAGTAAATCCGAGGCCCTTTGTTTTCATGGGCCTCGGAATGCTCCACCTCAAGGGTCCTAGATCATAGTGGGAGGCGTCTCCATTGGCATCGGGTCGACGATGAAATACCTAGGAATCGTCCTCGATAGCCGATGGAGCTTCGTAGAACACTTCCGGTAGCTGACCCCCCGACTCATTAGTACAACGGGCGCGCTCACTCGGCTGATGCCAAGCCTCGGGGGGCCCGATTCTGCTTGCCACAAGCTCTACCTGAGGATCGTACGGTTGATGGCCCTATATGGGGCTCCAGTGTGGGCGGACAGCCTGATGGCCCGACACTTTGCATTCCTGCGAAAACCGCAGAGTGCAATGGCCGTCAGAGCTGTCCGAGGGTACCGTACGGTCTCATTTGAGGCAGCCTCCCTATTTTCCGGATCTCCACCATGGGATCTAGAAGCCAGAGCCCTCGCGCTGCTATTCAGGTACAAATCGCGGTGTTTAGGTCAAAGCTCCACCAAATATCTATGGTAGAAGCGTGGAACTTGCGACTTAGCCACCTCAGCTCAGGCATAGCGACCGTAGAAGCCATCAGACCAGTTCTGGCTAGATGGCTCCGGAGGCGGCATGGCACCCTCACCTTCCGGCTGACGCAGGTACTTTCGGGACATGGCTGTTTCGGGAGTTACCTGTGTCGCATAGGCCGGGAGATCGATCCTGGGTGCCATCGTTGTGGCTGCGCCGAGGATACCGCGCAGCACACACTAGCCGTCTGTCCCGCATGGGAGACGCCGCGCCGCGACGTTGTCGCGACAATCGGTACCGATCTCTCGCTTCCAGCCGTAGTTCTGTCTATGGTCGAGAGCGAGAGCGAGTGGAACTCCGTCTCCTCGTTTTGCGAGCAAGTCATGCTTGCGAAAGAGGAGGCGGAGAGAGAGAGGGAGCGTAACATCTTGCTCCCCACTCGCGGTCAACGAGCCAGGCGCCGAAGTCCTCGTGATGATCTCCGGCCACCTTAAATGAGTCTACAGGGGGCGGACTTGGCCCGGGGTAGGGCCACACCTGCCGGGTAGAGCGGATGGCATGCGCAAGCAGTTCCCGCTCCCCGGCCAACAGGTGTGAGAAGGACACCGTGGAATTTTAGTCGGTAAGAGTCCGACACACGCCTCCCTTGAGCGGCCCGTCTCGGGAGGCGGATCCAATGCAAATTTCCCCACGATAAAAAAAAAGGTTAAGCCTGGCTGACCTTAAACCACGACCTTTTTTGAACGTTCTTGTCATACGAGATCCACTTCTCATCGCCAGATATCAATCTCTTCAAAAACAGCTCGGTTTCATTATGTCTCAATAATGATTCGGCAATGAGTACACGGTTCATTAGGTTTCTTTCAGTGAGCTCGTGTGGCACCCAAATATCGAGCTTTTTGGTATAGCCAGCTTTTTTCAAATGAGTTACAACTGTATTGTGATCAATTTCCAGTTCTTCAGCTACATCGTAACTACCGATATGCCGATCTTGCTCTACTTTTTCAAAAATGGCGTCCATTTTATTCGTAACAGGGCGACCAGAGCGAGGTGCATCTTTAACATCAAAATTTCCGGACTGAAAACGTTTGAACCTACTTTGTGCTACTCTTACTGAAACTGCATTAGGTCCATAAACATCACAAATTTTTTTCGTTGCTTGAGTTGCATTTTTTTTTTTTTTTGAACGAAGTTCCTTACGGCAGGCTTGGAGGGGATAGGGATTTTTCTGCGCGACCGAACTGAAAAAAATGTGATAGTAGTAAACTTTTTAATGTTACCAAAACCATCCAGATACAAATAGTACATCCAAAGAAATTTTATAACAACTTTATACCTACGTTATACGAAAATACTTTTTCCCCGACCTAATATTTTAGCGATATCACTGCAAACATACTATTTTTATGTAGACGAAGTGGATTATTATTATTATTGGAACGAAGTTCCTTACGGCAGGCTTGGAGGAGATAGGGATTTTGCTGCGCGACCGAACTGAAAAAAATGTGATAGTAAAACCGTAAGAAAAAGTCCGTGGAATAAAACCGTTAAATGAGACGTGCGCAGGCGTGAGAGTCATATACACACGCGAGTAGTGTATAATACCTTTTGTTGTAATTATTTCTATTTCTATGTACTTTTATGTTGTCAAACAAAATAAAGAGACATATTTTGTTATTTTAATTGATAATTTGAATTACGATTTTTTTTATTTTACGTAATTTATTATTTCCTAAAATACTGAATTTTCTAAATACTTTCCTGTACTTAAATAAAAACTAATCATCAAAATTTAAGAGAAAAATCAAGAAAACCTACATAAAATTTAGCACGATTTTTTTTTTGCAAATTGTGTCGATTATACATTAGCCGAAGGAACTTCGTTCCTACCTGGTGTCCCACGATACCATATTTTTATTCTAAACGGGGGCTATGCAGGCTTATGCAGTCCTGTATCACTGCGACCAATGAAATCTATTGTGATCGCCCCACACTGCTAAAGCTCCCCATCAAGTCCTATAGCTTTGATGAACTGCAGAACTTTATTAGCAGAGAGCAACTGAACCTCTTCTGGAAGCAGCACGTGTTTTCCCAGAATCCGGTTACGTTTAGGTATTAGTGGGTCACAATCACACAAGAGGTGCTTTGGAGTTTCGTCCGCTCTTTTGCAGAATCTGCAATCTTTTGTGTTCTGGACACCTATGTTGTACAAATGTTTATTTAGACAACAGTGTCCAGTGATGAGTGCTCTCACTAAGATTCGTAGCTGATTCTACTCAGCATCAGAGATTCTCCAGCCCTACGCTGATTAAAAGCGCCAATAAGCTCTTTGGAATGATTTTGTCCAGATAAATTGTACCAGAACATTATTGCCTCTTGGTTGTAATGGTTCCTTAAGGTCAATCGAACAAGGCTTTTTGGGTTACCACAGAATGGTTCAGGATCAATCTGTTTTTCCGCAGCTCCGGCTCTTGCAAGTTCATCCGCAGACTCATTGCCTGGAACTCCTGCATGCCCCGGGACCCATCGCAGGATTAGTCTGTTATTTTTACCCAGACTGTTCAACACTGCCACACAGTTGGCCACAAGCTTCGATTCTGTTTAATCTGAAGCCAGTACCAAGAGATTGGCCTGACTGTTCGACTGAATATAAATCGTGTGATTAACGTAGGCATTTTGCAGATTGATATTGGCACACTCAAGTATGCCGTACACTTCCGCTTGGAAAATGGAGGTGGAACTGCCAAGACTAATGTGTTTCTTAAGATTGGGTCGCTCCCCATATATTCCACAGCCTACCATATGTCCAGATTTGGACCCGTCAGTATACCATAGTAAACTACCTTGTTTCCACGTTATCTCGGCATTAATCCAAGAGTTCCGTGGAGGGATCTCTATAGTATAAAAATTTTCTAAAATAGTTTTGGGAGTCATCATGTCTGATATCATTCCCAAAACTGGTGTTGCTATCACTGAGTCTAGTAGAGATCTCAAGGACAGGGATAACCAGTGCACCCTACCCTGGGCATACATTCTGTGCATTGTTAACATCGCCACCGTCTCTATGTATAGGTGAAGGGGCATGAGATTTAACACAGCTTCTCTTCAGTCTCGGTAGATTTACCGTTACTATAGACATGTTGATTAGGACTAATCAGGTTCTTGGTTAAAACCACCTCCCTAATAATTTTGTCAATTATCTTCTCCATTGTTTTAAGAAGAAATGATGTAAGGCTGATAGGTCGGAGGAACTTTGGTAATGCATAGTCCTTCTTGCCAGCCTTGGCTATGAATATTACCCGTACCTTTGCCCACGGTTCAGGTATAAATCCCCATGCAAGGTTTGCCCTGAAAATCTTAACTAAAACAAGTGTTAGAATGTCCAGGCCCTGCTGTAATAAAACAGGTTGGATTCCATCCTCACTATCCGTCTTGTACGGTTTGAATGTTTTTATAGCCCATTTCATGTTCTGTGGTCTTATGACAGTCGCTGCTCTACGCCAGTCCTCATTAAGAGCTCTAGCTAAAGAGGACATCTCGCTGCCTCGCGGCATAAGACTTTCAGAGCCTGGAAAGTAAACTGCAGTAAGAAGCTCCATGGTTTCCCATTCACTGTTAGTGAAGGTCCCATCTTGTTTTCTGAGGAGTCCGATTTGATTAGGTTTTTCTTTAACCAGCATTCTGTGAATACTAGCTCCCTGAGGTAAACCATTGATTTCCTCACAGAACTTTCTCCAGGATGCTGGCGTGGCTTTCCTAATTTCTTTGTTATAATTAGTTAAGGCTATTTGGTAGACTTCCCATTCTTGCGTCCTTTTAGCCCTATTGAAAAGTCGCCTGGTTTTTTCTCTAAGCTTCCTGAGTCTAGAGTTCCACCAAGAGACTCGTCTTATTGAGGTCTTTTGTCGCATCGGACAGCTTTGCTCAAAGGCATCCTTGATCGCTGTCGTGAGAGCAATAGTTGCCAGCTCCAGACTCTTCACAGTCTTAATGCTTCTAGGGATTACTTCCAGATTAGTCCTTAAGGTCTCTCTATAGGTTTCCCACGAGGTGTTTCTGGGATCCCTGTACACAATATTCTGACTCTGTATTGATGCAGAGAGTTCGAAGTATATATGTCGATGGTCTGACATCGAGTTTTCGTCACTTACGGTCCAGTGGGTAATATTCCTAGCCAAGTTGTTAGTGGCGAATGAAATATCTAAAACTTCTTGCCTAGCGCGTGTAATGAAGGTCGGTATACATCCTTTGTTTAAAATTACTAGACTATGGATGGTGATAAAATCATTAAGTAACTAACTCCTTTCGTTGACGTTGGTGCTCCCCCAGGCTGTATGATGGGCATTTGCGTCGCACCCAACCAGTAGCACGGAGTCGTTGTGTTTCTTGGCGTATGCCACTGCCCGCACAAGCTCTTCCGATGGGTTGCTTTTCACGCCTGGAAGGTAGGCTGAGCAGACGAGTAGTTTTGAGCCCTGCCACCCGTCAAGATTTATAAACGCTGCAACCAGATCATCAGAACATAGCTATGAAACAGGAGTTTAAAAGTTATTTTAAGTCGAAACCAATTGTATATGCCACATTCTCTAAAATTGTGGCGAAACCATATTACATCGAGGAGAACGTATGTAAAATGTAACCTACGATACTGTTTTTTTTTTTCAGAAATAAAGTTAGAAGTCTTCCACTTTTGGCATTGAAAAAAACTGAAAAATGTGTACTTGAAATGCCTGAAAAAATGCCAAACCCCCAAATCACATAACCATGTAGTGTCACATTGCATGAGTGAGTAGTAATTTGGTGGATTACTGTCAAAATGACGAGTGCTTTTAATATTAGTTTTTATATAGTAAAATCTTAGCTAGTTTACCATTAAAATAAGACTAAGTGTATGAAAATATAACTAACCATGAATATTTTATAAGTCGCCACAAATTGTCACAGCACCTTCCTCACATTCACGTGATCATGAATAAACACGCCTGTAAAATTTCGCACATAAGAGTTTTGTCTGCGCTATTATGCTGAATGGTTGAAACTACTATAAAGCTCGTGTAGACAAGAAGTCATCTTAGTTGATGATTTTAAAAGATATGAGAGTTAATAGTATTAAAATAGTACTTTGTCAGAGAATCATTCACATTCATTGGACATTAATTACTCTGTACAGAAATATGCAATCTGAATTTTATTTTATTTTTTGTATTTCAGCAAAAAGTTACTATTATAAAAAGCCTATAAATATTGTAAAACTTGTTTTATAATTTAGTTATAATTAAAAAAACAATAAAAATCACATAACCATGGTTCACATTAGCGTAATTATCAAGACTTAATTTGTCCATACGGTTGATGTAAGGATGATTATGGTAATGTGAAAATTGCTTGCATATATCAATAAAACTATCATTTGCACTATAGTTACTTTATTTTTAACAGTAAAAAAGACAAAAGTACATTATCAGTTGTTTAATCAAATATTCCATCCATCCATTTATTTATTTATTTATTTGACGCGCCAACAGAGCCACAACATATGATACATGATTATATTTTAGTTATACGAACACATCTCAATAATTATGTAGTACTCCACTTACAGGCGAGCACAGCATGCAACAATTTTCGAGCCTTAATATTGATTAAAAATAGTACTATGTTAACAAACTTGATAAAAATAATAACAATAATTAAAAGCAAACAATAATAATACAAAATAATGTTAATAATATAAATACTCAATCATGTCATAATTGGAGAATTTTAAAGATATAGGATTTAAGAGAGGTCAAAAAACTGAAGAATATGTCAAGACTTTGGTCGTAAATTTCATTAAATGTCTTCGATATGCGCCATATAGGAGACTGCATGCCTAAGTTAGTACGTATGAAGTTACAAGCGAAAGGAACATATGTGCAAGATCTAGAATTTGGATGTGGTACCTTAAGTGAAATTCTCTGTAAAATATCCGGACTGTCAACCAAGTCATTCAGTATTTTATACAAAAATAATATTTCAAACATAGAACGTCTGGCTTGAAGAGAAAGACAGTTTAACTTTTTTAAACGCTCCTCGTAACTATTATTGCATGGGAGCATATGGTGCTGAGCACAGATTTGTCGAAAGAATCGTTTTTGAACCCGTTCTATATTATTTACATGTGCTGCGTAAATAGGATTCCAAATTACGCAATTAAATTCCAGCTGACTTCTTACAAGAGCGTTATAAATAATCATTTTTGAAGTCACGCATCTGAAATCCTTAAAATTTCGAGAAATAAATCCAAGCATTCTAAACGCCTTATTTACAACGGAATCCACATGACTAACAAAACGCAGTTCCGAATCCATCACTACACCAAGGTCGCGAATTACACTAAATTCTTTCAAAATAGACCCATTTAATTCGTATGATGTTTTTATTTTATTTTTCCGCTTACGACTAAACTGGATATGGCTACATTTTGAAATATTTAAATATATGTTATTGTTTTTGCACCACTTATTTACATTATTAAGATCTTGTTGGAGGTAATATGCGTCAGTACTGTTAGTTATTTTTTTATAAATTTTAAGATCGTCAGCAAATAGAAGGTAGTTTGAATATTTAATTTCTTTTACAACATCATCTACAAAAATAAGAAATAATATGGGTCCCAAATGGGATCCTTGAGGAACGCCGGAAGTGGGTGTGAAGTAATTAGAGACATAACCATTGACCGTGACATAATTTTTTCGATGAACAAGATAAGACTTGAACCATTGCAAAAGGTTTCCAGCAATACCAAAACTCTCCAGTTTAGCTAGCAATAATGTATATGTATCCATAATAATAATGTATGTATGTATAATAATAATGCAATATGTATCCATTCAGCTGAAAGACGTTCCCTGATAGACATATTATGCCTCCTACAAAAGTTATCACAACGATCGATTCTGCGCTACTCACATCCAAGGGGTACCCGCAACCTTAACCAGGTGGTAAGTACATCTTGTAATGAGTCTTTCCACGCTGCATATTCCGATATTTGATCGCTATTTGAGAACTCTTCGGTCCATCGATCATCCGTTCTACAAGCGTGCTTCGCCTGCTGTTTGACCTACCTAACAGGATAGTTTGTTCCAGATAAACATAGTCGATAACAACTATACGGAAGTTAAACTATCGATATGACCTTCGTTTGTTCCTGTTCAGTTCATGACCTCGCATATCGCCTCCTTGTGTGACTCTTCATTGCAAAATGGTAGGACTTTAAAAGTCTGGTCCTGTGGGATATGTCAGGCTGACATATTGGCGTTTTTATACAAAGTTCCGACTGAATAGAAGGTTTTTATAGTCCACTAATGCTAAGCAAAGAGGCACTCTTTGGTCTCCTGTATAACTTGCCGTAGCGTTCCTATGTTGATGGTCTACGGTACTGAAATCTTTTCGGAAACCGGCTTGTTTGGGAGGTTGGAATTCATCAAACGTGTACACGAGACCGTTCGTAATAACGCAGGACATTATCGCCTTTTATTAAGAAATGCACCTTCAGTGATTCATGCTTGCAGCGTTTTTCTTTTGTGAATTAAACAGGGTCCGAAGAGCCCTATGTACTTGTTTACCTTCAGAATTTCAGGTGTGATTATGTCATCGCCGGCAGCTTTGATATTTTTAACCTCTTTGAGGGTCATACTAATCACACACAAGCTCCGGTATGTCTTCGGTACAGTGTCAGGTCCTACACGGGTTAATCTAGATTTTGAATCTTTAGCTAGATTCGTAACGGGATTCTGCGTTGACAACTATAGATCTCTGTCAAAAGTTCAGATTTGGACGATAAGATCATACTGTCGTCGGTCTTCAGCTTTGTTTAATAAATAGATTCCTTGCTAAAACTTTGTTTCGTTCTATTACCTTTGATAGGATTAGATAGTATAGATTTGAGAGGATCACCATTTAATTGGCGTGCGTCACCTTTCAATAACTTGGAGATGCACCTATTGAGCTTCTTATACGTACACACATCACCTGTACATTGCAGAATTATTTTACGCTTCTCATCTATGAGTTTGAGAGTTGAGTCATAGAGTTTTTTTGTTCCATTTGTTCGTTAGATCTTAAAGAACCTAGACCCGACCGTAAAATTACATTACCATATTGACCATCTCATTACCATTTCACTATTTCACATAACCATGACTGTTAAACATTACCGAATAGGAAATATCTTTTTGAAAACCGGGCCATCAGCAGTGCCTTCTACATTACAAAAAGTAGGGTAGTCCACCATTCCGTAAATATGCTTAAATATAAAATAGCAAAAATAAATTGGTCTCCTACAACTACAAATTTCCCTAAAATTTTGGAGAATGTGCCATTATATCTCTTACCTCTGAGCTGAGGGGAAATATGTATGGTGATGTCACACCGGTGAATAAGTAAAGTTAGAACACATGGCCAGTTTCATTGTTTCGTCGAAAATGGCACTCTGCAATTAGCACATAATTAGTTTTTAACATGCTAAATGTTCTCTCAGTATGCAGACTTATTGTACCAAGTAATACTGTAATAGATACTCATTGGGTTACTAATGATTTCGATTTAGACATTCAAATACGATAAAGGAAGTTTTACCAACCAGATTTATCCAGAAATTTTATATTTTACCAGCACTTCAATCATCAATGACTTAGGTTCCATAACATAATATTGACGGGGGAAAAGCTAACTGATCATGAGCGTCGTCAGGACTACTTTCAGGGAGGTGCATCAGCATCTACCCGCTGTAATATTAACTATTAAAATATAATTTGTAGATAATTATATACCTATGTATTGTACAAATTTGGACAGCAACCTAGACACATTAAGTTTTTGTTCAAACAATAACTTAATTTAAAATAAAATAAAATAAATTTTTTTTTGGGTTTTTTACCTTTCCTGATATAGGGGTGCAACTAGTGCAAATGCAACCCCTTACAACCTGCTGCCAGCGCCCTCCGCTCGAGGTATACTTGGCGATATAATATCTATAAATTAGTTTTTAAAAGTTAATCAATGTTGTACCTGATACTTCAATATGATTTTAATTAAAACAAGCAAACATTGAGCAAGGCTTTATGGTTGGCCTCGGAGACATTATACTTGTTACACAAATTTGATACGATAACGGCACAGTTGTGGCGCGTTTGGACGTAGATTCGAATTCTACTGAGGCTGAACTTTAGTGAAGGAAAACATCGAACGAAACAATATAGCATAATAGTAGAGCACTTTCTTATACTTTTCTTATGCATGAGATATAATGAAAAAAAAAAACAAGTATAGGGAGGACAAGATGTCGCCGATGTCGAAAATACGGGTTTAGCCCATTTGTATAAATATACAATAGCTGTAAATATAGTATACAGATATAATAATTACTGATTAAATATTTGTAGTCTGACTGTATGGCAGACATATTATTGAATACAAAAGCACGTGTCCAAATGGAAAGCGGTTAGTTTAGTTCAGTGTTCAGTGGTGTGCGGCACGGGGCGCGGTGTGCGAAGAGTGCGCATATAATAAAATCACCTTGAAATGTGTTGGATTACGTCAGCCTGAGTAGATATTAGTTTAAGAAACAAAAACAAACGATCATAGACGTATTTACATTAGACATTATAAAGCAAGTGACAATAAATATTGATAAAAAATTAGATGGTAGGCCGGTGAAGATCATCGACCTATAGATGATTCGGATCTGTGTTCTCGCATTTATCGGCGCAACGGTGTGCAACTGTGTACCGTCTTGAGATTAACTTGTGGTGTTTACGTCATTAACTTGGAGCGTATGACTCGTTAGTCGTTTCAGTGATTCATTTTAACATTGGTGACTGGAGGTATCTGCATATCTTTGTAGTCTATAGTCACTAGATTTTATGATCGTCGCGTGTTTGCTAAAGGTTCAAAAAAGCGATTATTGTTTTAAAAGTTAAAAATAACCATCAAGGTTCCGAAGCAAAATGGATGAAGAATCAATGTGGAAAGGGTTTTATGAAAAACTTCAACAACAAAAATCTATAGAAGAAGAAGAGCATCAGAGCAAGTAAGTTTAATGCTATCGCGTGTAATGTGTTAGAAATGGAGAATATAATACATATAATATGAACGTTGATATTATATAGCTAGGAACTACGAAGTATTATTTGTGTATCCGTTTATTTTTGTTCATGCCAACCAATGTAAAGTTACGGATTTACTTCTGCATTAAAATTAACGGAACACAATTCCGGTAACAATGGTAACAATTCGTTCTTGTGTTCAAGGTGACATCTTAGCTTTAACTACCATATTTAAACAGTACACCAAAATAAAAAAATCTTCATTTTATGTATTCCGTCGATGAGATGTAGAAATATCATTTTAAGGACTTTTTACAACACAACATCGTTTATGGGTATCTAGGATCTACATGTGGGTGGTACTGTTGGCAAATTAGCTAGTTGATTTGTTACCAATGTAAATATGTATCAATTTAATTGTTACAGAGTAATTTATTAACTAATTCCATAAGTTGGTACGAAGGTAATATCCAAGAGGTAGGTATTTCAACGAACACTTACTTTCAACCCGCTAAAATTTTTAGTCCGTGCAAGTAGTAGGTACCTACATACCAGCAGAAATATGCATGGTGGTAGGACTTTTTCTAATACTCGCCTGGCTAGCTAGCTACCACCCTCAAGTTGAAAATCTGTCACCAAACACCAATCGGTGTGTTCCGGCAGCTGAACTTGAGAGCCAGTCTTCCACTAAACATAGCGTGCTACCATAGCTATCATATCTTGGGCCATATCGTCACTTAAGATCAGGTGATATTGTGGCCAGAACGGTAAAAAAACCTATAACGATAATAAAAATGTATGACATTACAAGATACACCAAGATAGGGTATAAAAAAAAAACGATTTTTGTATTGTTATTGATTTCTGTAGAGAGTATATATTTAAAAAAGTAAAAGTAGTATATAATATAAAATATTATTAGTAAGGGTATTTAAAGGTTGCCTGACACATTTTCTATTTTACCAATAAAATAATATATGGGCGACCGAGCTAGATTCATTCTTATTTATTTCAAAAACCGTTAAACCAAAAGGAATTGACGTGTTATGTTAATTTAATAGAAAACATTTTGTTTTCTAAAAAATACTGGATATAGTTTACGCACAGTCGCACAGAGATCTGTGAGTTTACGTCTAACACAGTTTTTCTTTCTTTTACGATAATTAAATTGTGTATTTTATATCAAAGTTCACTTTACTTGAAAACTTATATAAAAAAAAAAACTCAAAATAATCATGCTATTATACTTAATTTTCATTGTAATCTGAAAAAAAAATTTTTTATTCGTGCTTAATAACTTTTATCTGAATAATTGTAGTATTCATTATTAATAATTTACGTAACGTCGATTTTCACTTAAAAAAATTACCTTCATATCTAAAAATAGTTTTTTTCTGATTTTTTTGTCAAATATCGAGTTCCGAAGATTCTGTTTCTAACTACAAGAAAAGGTTCCCTGCTCCCTTCACAGCTCCCTATTATCACCTTTATCAGTAAGCCATAAGAAACTTGGTAGTCATGGAAAAAATTTTTTTTTGTTAGCAATATGAGCGCATTCGAGTTGAGTGCAAAAAAGTACATACATAGTATAATTAATACTAGAAAAAAAAGATAATTTCGCACTGCAGTAATGATTAAACTAATATCTATTATTTTGACAAATTAACCTACAAAGTACGAATTAACAAAATCGGCAGGCATTCACATTTATGTGGCAGTAACGTTTTCAAATGTAAATAAAAAAAATTGATTATAAAGTTTATGATAGCCTCTAAGTTATCAAAATAATTGGGGAAAATCTTTAATATTAAATGTTAAAATAATCTATTTAAATAAAAAGATAAACTGACTGACTGACATATCAACGCATACCCCAAATATACTGGGTCTCTACTAGGACCGTGAAAATTTGCATGCACTATTTTACTAAACACTAAGGAAGGATTATTGGAAATTCAACCCCAATGGTGGTGAAAAGAGGAATGCAAGTTTGTATGAAGAAAATCCGTCACTATTTAAGATAGGTCTATGAAAATTGATATTTAGCAATTTATTACAATGCGCCATAATTTAAAAGCGAGCGAATCCGCGGAAAGGCTAGTGTAATAATATAACGATTGAAATTGAGGAATTCCGAAAAATAATTAAATACCGTTTGGGCTATATTATGTGTTTTGTCGATTAAATTGTGACCCAAGTATTCACTGTCACACACCTCAACTCTGCGCCCCGCGGTTTATCTCCGGTGATATGCGAGTTTTTCCTGAAGTCCCTTAAAAATTTGGAGATCCTGGGCCCAGCCTATATTTAATCAAGTTACAAAAAAAAGCTTGTCCGCCTGGGAGTCCCGCAGTGCTTTTCTACACTCAATGATAGAGGTAACAAGAACTCTGTGGGTAAAAATAAATTTAAAAAGAAACCACACGCTTTTATATAAAATCCAACTAAAATGTAGAAAATAAATTTAAATTAAGAATAGCATAATTTTTTTTAAGAAAAACATATGTATTTAATTGTAAAAAAAGCGTGGTGTGCATGGTATCAATAGTTAAAAATATTTTATTGACAGATATGAGTAGAAGCATATCATTTTTCTAATATCTTAAAAGCATCCCACGTTTTTTTACTCTATTCTTAATTCAAATTTATTAAGATTATTTTTCAATTTTTTAGTTGGATTTACTATAAAAGCGTGTTTTATAGTTAGTTGTTCTTTTTAAAACTATTATTTATTTTTCATTTTTTAGTTGAATTTTCGCTAATCCTGATTATTCTAGTAAGGATAACGGGTCTAATTGTTTTAAATATTGAATTGTCATCGGTCCTTGATAAGTATGCCAAATTTCGAGTTAATCCGACGTTTTCAAGGGGGTCAAGATCATGTTCAAAGTTTTCGTTACATACATACATCCATCCATATGAAGCTAATAAAAGCGTATTAATAAAAAAAGTCGTCAACCCGTGAATTCCACATATATTTTACTTGTTTGCTGAGTCTACTTTTTCTTTTATTGTTAGATTCAGGGGAAAAGCTAGATTGTCATCTTGCAACAGGCTCGGTGTTATCATTTAGTTACGCCCACAGAGTATTATTATAAGAAAAATTACGCCGCGCTGCATCGTCATCCTGTGATTTTACATAAGTAGTACATACATAGTACTTAGTAGGTATATGGCAATTTGGATTTTATTAAGCAGTGTACTGTTGTGATGACAGCATTTTCTAGCCTTTTACCAATACAGAAAAGCTGAATATACAAATTAAACAGTTCATTTTTTGGATTTGACTCTTTTTAAAACCAAACGACACATTTGGGTTTATCGAATAATAACAGTTTTCAAATAATTTCATGTTGAAAAATATCATTTCCCATACAAACTTTAGCACCCATTTTCACACCATTTTGGGATTTATTTCTAAAAAATCACTTCTTAATCGATGCTTACAACATAAAATCGACACCCAAATTTCACATTTCTATTCTTAGTAGTTTGAATTGGTTGATGTAGAATCAGTTAAGGCGAAGCCTTTTACTTAATATACATACCTAAGTTATAAAAAAACGAGTAAGTGATCTATCAATATGTTAAGGAATTTATTTGTTACTTTTTTTTTCGTCGCAAATTATATAAGGCACCTTCTTATGAAGGCACGTTTTAAAACCGCGTCTTTATTTTTATCATTTATAAGTTTAGCGTTATGGCCATAATCTCACCTGACGTTATGTGACGATGTGGCCCGATATGGTAACACGATAAACTAGGGAACTTGGCTCTCAAGTGCAGTTGCTGGAAGCCGGAACACACCTATAGGTGAGGTGTACTTGGCGAAAAGTTTTTAACTTGGGGGTGCTATAGCCAGGCGGATTTTAGAAAATGTCCTACCATCATGGTTTAATCGCGATGTATTCCTTCACCGAAAACTCAGGCTTATTGTAGGGATTCGAACACATGTTGATCGACGCGGAGTCCGTAAAAAAATTTTTTTTTAAAATTTTAAAAGGGCCATTTCCCTTTTAATTTTCACTAAAATTTTTGAAAAAAATATTTTTTAAAAACCCAAGAATTTTAAAATTTTTTTTAAAAATATTTAAAAAAAGTTTTAATTTTTTTTTTAAAGTAAATAAATTAAAAATAAAAAAATTTTTTAATTAAATTAAATTTAAAGGTTAATAAATTAAAAATTGAAAAAGGGGTTTTAGATTTTTTAAATTTTTTTATTATTTTGAAAAGGGCCCTATTAAATTTCCCTTTTTTAAAAAATAAAACCGGGGGCTTAATCCCTTTTAAAAGTTAAATTTTGTTTTAAATTTATTTTCAAAAAATTTTAAAAAATAAATTTCTTTAAACCCTTAATTAAAAAATAAATTTTAAAAAATTTGGGCCAAATATGTTTGGGTTGGGTTTTAGTTTTTTTAAAAAAATTTAAAAGTTTAGGGCCTAATTTTCCTATTTCCAAAAAATTTGTTTAAAACCATTGTTTTAAACAAATTTATTTTGAATTAAAAATTTTAAATTTTTTCCCCAATGGGTTTTTTAAAATTTAACAAAAAAAAAAAAAAAATTTTTTTACTTTTTTTAATTTTAAAAAATAAACGTGACCTTTACCCAAAATTTCCTTTTTTTTTAAAAAATTTTTTCCAAAAAGGGTTTTAAAATTTCTTTTTCAACCCTAAACCTTTTTCCCAAACAAAAAATTTTTAAAAAAAATTTCAAAATTTTTGCTGGTTTATGGGGGGTTTTTTCTTATGGTCCTTTTTAAAAACAAAATTTAAATTTTTTTAAAAATTTAAAGGTACAATTTAAAAAATTTAAAATTATTTTAAAGTTTTTCTATTTCAAAAACAAACAAAAGGGAAAATTTTTTAAATTTTTAAATTTTATTAAAAAGAAGAAAAGGGGAAAATAGTTTACCTTTAGAATTAAACCAAGTTTTTTAAAATTTTGGAAAAACCCTAAAAAAAATTTTTAAAACCCAAAATTTACAATTTAAAAAAAATTTGATGGATTTTTTCGGGTGAGCCAAATGGTTTCCAAGTTTGGTTTTTCCCCCATTTTAAAAAAAATTTATTTTTAAAAATTTTAAAAAAAATTTTTGATTAAAATAAAAAATTTTTATGTTTAAAATTTTCCTTTTGAATTTATTTTAAACCAAAAAGTTTGCGTTTGAGTTTTTTTTTCTTGTTTTTTGGGTTTTTTAAATTTTTTAATTTTAAATTAAAGATTTTGGGTTTAGAAAAAGGTATATTTTTAAAACCCTTTTTTAGGAAAGAACTTTTAATTTTTCCAAAATTTTTTAATTTTGGTTTAAGTTTTTTTTTAAAATATTCACCTAACCGTAGGAAATTTTATTTTTTTTTTTATAAAATTGTTTTTTGAATAATTCGTTTTTTATTTTCCGGGTTTTTAAAACCTTTATGAAATTTTTTTAAAATTTTTTAGGGGAAAATTTTTTAAATTTTAAAAATTTTAAAATTTTCCCTATCATAGTTATTTTTTTTCCCTTTCTTAAAAATTTTTTAAAAAAATTTTTTTTTAAATGTTTTTTAAAATTATTGAAAAAAAATAAAAAATTTTTTAAAAAAATTTTATTTAAACCAAATTTTTAAAATTTCGGGAAATTTTTTTGGGAAAAAAAATTTAAATGAAAAATTTTTTAATAAAATTTTCTTTTTTAAAAGGGGCTTTAAAACTTTTTTAAAAAAGGGATTTTTTGAAAAAAAGCATAATTTTTTCCCTTCCTTTTTTTCTTTTAAACCTTAAACAAGGTTTTAATATTTAATAAAAAACAAATTTTTCCTTTTAAATAAAAAAGTCCTTTTTACGAAAAGTTGTTAAAATTTAAGGGGCGTATTTATGAATAAAAAATTTTGGAAAGGGTTTAATTGGTTTTAAAAAGGGTTGAAAAAGAAAAATCATAATTTTTTGGGAAAAATTTTAAATGTTAAATTTTTCCCTTTTTGGGGTTATAAATTTAAGTTTTTACTGGTTTTAAATTAAGGTTTTTTAAAAACAAAAATTTAAAGAATTTTAAAAAAAGGGGGGAAGGGCCCCAGTTAATTTAAGTAATTTTAAAAAACTTTTAAAACCCCAATGGTTAATACCCTTTTTCCAATATATTATTTCAACTATGGTCAACCATATTTAACCTTTAATCAAAAAATTTTTAATTTTCAATAACTTACCTTGGAATTAAGTTTTTGAATTTAATAACAATTCTGCCTATTCTTCCTAAATTAAGAAAATCTAACGACAAATAGTAAAACCCTCAAGCATTTCTAAAATGAAAAAATAAATCATCTAATACCAAAAAAACATAATATTTTTCCTTATGCCTTTAATTGATTGTTTTTAAAATGGAAGAACATTTGTATTTCATATTATATTACTTATAAATTAGCGGTTAAAACTTTTGATTTTAAGGCTTAATACCGTTTTATTTTGTTTTAATCAAAAGAAAATCAATCAACGGGAAAAAGAGGAAAAACCAAATTATCCCATATAGCCTTTTTTTTTACCTGGTCAAAAGTTTCTTTAAACAAATTGAAAAAGTTAAAATTACTTAATATTTCTCAAAGTTTATAGTTAAAATAATATTTGTTTATAAAATTATATTTTATATTTTTGAATTAGTTTAGATTTTTAAATAAAATTTTTTTTGGATAATAATTAATTAATTTTTTAGGATTTTAAAAAAAAAAAACCTCCAAATTTGTCGATTCCCATTACAATTAATGAACTTGGTATTTTAAAACGAATGGCAATATTTCAAGGTTCCTTTTTCGAATAAAGGAAGTCAACTCCAATCCAAAACTTTTCAACCGGGTGTGGGTGGTTCCGGATTGTTCCTTAGATTTTAGGTATATTGGAACTTTAAGATTCTTTAGCAAAAAATAAATTTAATTAAATTTTTCCACAAATTTAAATTTTTTAAACGTAAATTTTTTTTTCTATAAATAACACTTTTTTATTATTAAATACTAATAGATTTATAATTAGGATTTTTTATGGCTTATTTTTGCCATTTAATTTCCAAAAAATAAATGACCAAATTAATACCATTTTTTTTAGTAATTAATAGATTTTTTTTAATTTAATTAAATCAAATGTAAATATAAAAATATTTTTTTTATGAGTTTGAGAAAAGTTTAATGCCTTAAAGGCAATTCCTGTCTCATATATAATTTTGAGCGCCTATTTCAGGCCTTTGAATAATTTATTTTTTTCCGAAAATAAAATAACTTCCAATGGTAAAATTTAATAAAAATAGTATTAGAAACGGATAGTTATGAATTTTTTATTTTAAAGAAGTTTTCCATTTTTGTTTTTGGGTTGAACTTTTTTCCCGGCCCCTTTTAAAAGTGTTTGGCCTTTTTGTTTCCTTATTGGAAACCTTTACCGGTGGGCCTGTTGACTGGTAATTGGAACTGTCTAAAGACAATTTAATTGTCAAACAAATAAAATTTTTTTAGCAAAAAAAGAAAAGTTTGAATTTTGAAGTTTTGACAATTTTTAAAAAAACAATTCTAAAACTTTATTTTTGTTTAAAAAATCAATTCATCTACAACATCAATTCATGCAAGAAACTTTTCAAAAATATTATTTTACGTATTAAAAACAAAAATTTTATAATTAATATGATTAGTTCGGGGTATGCACTTTTGAAAAGCAAGCTTACTAAATGGAAATTGAAAGAAAGTTTATTTTCCATACCAATCCCCTGATGATCGTTTAGTAAATTCCGGTATGGATTACAATATAAAAAGCACACAAGTAACGTGTCTTTTAAAACTTGGAAAAATACAACTCAAAAACGCCAAAAAAACAAATTTTGCTTGGTAAAAAAAATGTAATTTGGCAATTTATAAAACAGATCAGGTAAACCGTTATAAGGCCGGTGAAGTTCTTTGGTAATTCACTTAATGGTTTCTATTCTAGTCCCATATTAATGGAAAATTATACCGAGCCCATGGAAAAACAAATACTTCTATAGCAATTTTTTTTCTGTTCAGGAATTTTCCTTTTCATGATACTAAAATAGGTGATATCTCTGGGTATGTTAATTAAAATAAAATATATTATCTGGTTACGGGGTGATTAGTAAAAAGGTTTAAAAATTATAAATGTAATAAAATAAAAAAATCCCATTTGGCAAATATTGGTGAAGTAATGTTGGTTATATCTTTTACTGGTCCATCCTTGGAAAGATTTTGAGGCATCACTAAAACATTAAAAGGTTGGTTGTTAGGAGGCAAGACCATTTATTGTTTTCCCAATTGATATTAGCAACCCTTAAGGCTATGTAGCAAAATTTAGGAATAATACAACTTGTTATCAAACAATTTCTCATACATGAAGACATTTATATAGTTTTGTTAAAGGTTTTGCTTAAATTCAAAAAAGTGTCCGGGGGGATAAAAAAGTAAATTGGCCCCAAATGGAACAAGAAAAAGTATCTAATTATAAAATGTTAAAAAAAAGAAAAGTTTAACAGGTGGAAAATTTGCCCGGAATTGGAATGTTCTATGAGTAAACCTTGATTAATTTAAACCGAATAAATATTTTCTCAAGAAATAGGACCATTCCAATGTTTAAGTTCAAAACTGAAAGGATGTTGAAAATTGAAATTAAAGAAGGGCCCTGGCCCATTTTTTCAAAATTAGGAAGGCTTCAGGTTAAGGGTTGGAATTTGGTTGGTGGCAAAAATGATGGGAATCGCTGCTGGCACTTTTGGGGGCATTAAAGAATTAATTAATGCTTAACTAAGAATATACAATATTAAGTAAACTCATTTGGTTAGATAAATAATCTATATAAATTCAATTTTTTTTAAAAAAAAGAATTTTAAAACTCTTTTTATGAAGTTTAAAAATTGATTATTAACGAGAAAAAAAATAAATAATAATAATGCTTAATAGGTCATTTTTTAAATGGTTGTATCAATATTAGTTTCCAAGTAATTGTGATCATAGTGAAAATATAGTAAATATAATTATAATTTAGTTGTTTAAACTTGGTCACTAGTAAATTTAAGGTCTTGTTGAAAAATATTTTGAAATTTTCCAAAATAGTACCTAATAAATGAATCATGTATTCTTTTTTTATTGTTTTAATTCTATGAATTAATTTAAAAATTTTATAAAATGGTAGGAATACTTTATAAGAAAACAATTATTCTTATTTTTAATTTCTTTTTAAAAAAAAAAATCTTTTCAGAATACAAGAAGTATCATTTCTTCGTTTGGCTATTGAAACAAGCATCCCAAAAAGGATTAAGAATAACACCATTAGGAAAAGAACTGGCAAGATGGTGAAGAACAAAAGTCCGGAACTATGGACACGCCGTTGGAAAGATTTGAGCCATGGCATAAAATAAAATTGCAGAATTTGGAGGAATGAAGTTTTATCTATCTCATTGTAAATTTGAAAAATTTGAAATAGTTAATATATTTTAACAAAGACAAGAATTTTTTAAGGTATAAGAAAAATTTGGCATAGAGGAAGAATTTATGTAAACACGATTTTTTATTTTAAATTATGAAGTTTAAGAAAAAGTAATAAGTGAAAACAAATTGAAAATATTTTATGAACAGATAAGTAAAAAATAAATATTTTTAGTATTACTCACATGGATTCAATGAAGAGGGGAAATGAAATTTGTCCGTCCTGGCTATTTTAAAACAAAAATTCTTAAGGAGGTTCCTTCAAGATGATTGGTATTGGAAGTATACACCTGCTGACTTTTTTTGGGCTTTTAATATTAAATAATTTTATATACATATGTCTTATGGTTACCATTAAGCCATTTAAGTCCCAAATTATTAACATGATAATTTTTTTATTTAGGAATAATTGTTTTCAAATAAAATATTAATATTATGTAAAGTCATTAAATTGGGCCAACCCTTTCATTTCCCGGAAACAAAAAAAAGACAAAAAAAATTTAAAAATTTTTTTGTTATAGGTATTAATCTTTTATGATTTAAAAATGTTATTTTAATTACAAAAGAATTCATTAATATTTTATTTATGTTTTTTATAATATTTTTTATATTTATATTTATGTAAGTTATTATAAATCTTTATCTTTTAAAATTCTTTTTATATTTTCTTTACAAATACAGAGTTAATGACATTCGAAATTGGAAATTAAACGTAAAAGGGGAGGGGGGACACCCATTGCACTGCCGGACCAAGATGGTGCGGGAAGATTTTAAAGAAAATGACTAACTTGTTGGTTTCATCTGAGGCCTTAACAAAAGTAGTCATTGCAAGGTTAAATTAATTTTATCCAATTCCTCAGTATTTAAAAATTAAAAAGTAAATTTTAGTGAAAATTATAGTATTTGAATATGGCCCTTTGAAAGTTTATGAAATCATTGATTTTATTTTAATAAAAGTATTAAAATAAAAAAATAAATATGAAAAAATTTTTTTAATATAAATATAATTTAAATTTATTAACTTAAAAATGATTAAACCAGGACGGACACTTAAAATTTCGTTTATTTAACATCCCATATTTAAAGAAAACGTTATTTACAACTGTATGTTTCTTTTAAATAATAACATTGGAATGGTTCACTCGGTGATTAAGCCATTTCAATACATTTATTGCACAACCTAAAGCCTAAGGTACCGTTCCATAGAAATAGCCAATGGTTCGAAGTCCCAACCAGACGAAAAAATTAATGGTTTTTTTTATTTGGTTCAAACTCATTGCCATTAGTTAAAAGCTGGTATTTAAATTTAAGACTTTCCTTATTTTAAGAAATTTTAATATTGTTTTAAGGCCTTTAATTATGAGTTTTTGGGATCTAACTTTTAGGTAGGAAAATCCACTGTTTATTTCGTGTGGCAAGATGAAATTTTTTACGTTCAGTTTTATTTTGCAACTTCCGGCCACCTAATATCTTGTTGGAAGTTTTTTTGAATGCATTCCCCTTTGTTTAAAATTGATTTCCCCAATACTCGAGGACAACCATAAAATATATTCAGGCCCGTGAAAAGCACCCTTTTCCAAAAATGAAAATAAATTTTGTTTTATTTAGAAATTAGGTTATTTGGGTATTTTCCTAAAAAGGTTATAATCAAAATTTGTAATTATTTACATGAAATTTTAAAAAATAAGGGAAGTTTTTTTTTATAAAACATATATATTTAAAGTTTTTAACCAAACCAACCAAGATGGGTCACTTAAGTTTAGGGATTTATCTTATAAAGGAAACGTTATAAAAAGAGTTTCATTAATAAAACAGAATGTTTCTTTGTTTGTTTTCCCATTAATCAAACTCCGTTGGTTCGTTTAGAAACTAATTTCAAAGGGGTTCCAACCGATTTATTTAAAATAAAGGAATAATAACGGTCAAAATTGAACTAAAAAAAAAAATTGTAAAAAAAAAAATTGACTATCCAGGGTTTTATTAGCCCGTTTGGATGATAACCGATAAAAATTGCCCCTTGTAATTTCCTGTGGGTAAATTTTTCTACGAGTTTAAATTTGAATTCGGCGAGGTTTTTTTAATGATCTTGAAAACTTTTGTCGAATTTCTTTTAAATGTTAATATTAAACCAAGACGGAGGAATAATTACGGAAATATTTACTTTCAGAATATACATTTAAATATTAGTTTAAAGAAATTGGTTTTTTGGAAAATTTCATAAAATTAAATTAAAATGTATTATTTTAAAAAATTAATTTATACGTCGCAGATTTGGTAATTTAATGTAAGGAATAAGAATTTGGGAACGAAACAACAATTCACCAAACCTTATTTCGTTATATTTTAAAAATTCACTATAAACATTTTTTGTTTTTTTTTAATCAAATGGTTTCTGTGTTATTATTATTAATATAATTTATTCAAAATGAGGAAGGTTAGTAATTAGTTACAATAAAAAAATTTCAAAAAATGCATTCTAATTTTAACTTAGTGAACAAAGTATAGTAAAAATTTCCAAAAAAGCTGGGTTTCAGTTAAAATTCTTCCTGTTCAAAGGTTTACAAATTTAAGAAAACCAAAGCCGAAGTAGAAGATAAAGAATTTAGGAAAAAATTGTTTAATTGGTTTTCTAATAATTTTTATTAAACCGCAAAACATTCGAATTTTTTATCGATTTTTTATTATTTATTTGGATTCCCTCAAATTTTTTTAAAATTTTTCTAAGGCCCTTAAATATTTGTTTAAAATTAATTTATATCTCGCATATTTTCATTAATGACTTCACTAAAGGCACCCATTGACAAAATTATTTTCGAATTTTTTAAAAAATGTAATTTTTATTTTTATTTTAATGTAACTAAATAATAAGCTGTATTTTTATATATTTAACTAATAAAAGTTTTTTGTAATTAAATTAACCTAATTATTAAACCAAAAGCAAAATATTGCTAAAATGTGAACAGTTTTATTTTTCTAATTAATCAATAGTGGCAATAAATAGAGTAAAGGTATCAATTTACCAACGCGAAATGGGCACAATTTATTAATTAATGTTAAAAGTGGAGTAAGGATAAAGAAACCATTGCTATAAATATCGGTAAATGAAAAAAATCCTATTAGAAGTAATGAAAAAATTGCATCATACGATTAATTTCTTTATACAATTACCAATTGTTATTATTACTCGAAGTTTTTTTAAATAGAATTCTTTTATCAAAATTTTTGTAATAAACCGAATTATTTTACATTTAATTATAACAAGTTTTGTTTAATTCAATGCTTAATTCTTAAACAAACGGCAAAAAATTTGAAATCAAATCATCTACCTATTGTTAATATTCAATACTTCAGTCTTTATAATAAAATCATATTCACTAACTTAAAATTTTGTTAGGTATAGCATTTATTATAAAGAAGAATGAAAAATAACTTTACCGATGAAAAATATCCTTGTTAATTTTATAAATTAAATTTAATTAATTATAAAAATTTTTAAAAAATGACTAATCTTTAACATTATTTTACATTTTAATAAAAAGGGTTTGGTTAATTTATAATAATAGCTGTGCCCCATCTCCCACCTTTATATTACCATGTTATTTCATACCGTCTTTATTTTTACCCATATTGTTGACAATTATTTTAGCCGTATAATTAGGAATGGCGTATTTGTTAAATTTTATAAATAATTCTTTTTATTTTTTTTAAAAAAGCATTATAATATTTAATTTAACTGACGGGTTCTTAAAAAACTTTCCCTGATTTATTTTACCATAGTAATAACACTAAATTTATTTTACAAAATGTATAATCCAATTTTACAATATTAATGCTTGAATTTCCCCCGCACCTATTCAGCTACGCATAAATAAAAAGTAATTTGGACTACGTTTAAACATTTAAAAAATTCACCAATTTTAAAAAGAAATGGATTCATTTTAGGAAATTAAATCAAAATTTTTTATTAAGTATAACAATGTCAATATATCAACGAACCAAATTGACAATAAACAAACTGGTTGGTATGGCAGCCGATGTCATTTCACCATTATCGCGCATGCGCATTTGGTATTCCCATATTTTGTTCATAGAAACTTTCATGCCCTATTTTCTACCCTTAAAGTTACAAAAAGTACCCTATGTCCTTTCCCAAGGTCCAATCTATCTCTATACCAAAATTCATCAAAGTTGGTTCAGCGGTCTAGGCATGAAAACGTAACAGACAGACAGACAGAGTTACTTTCGCATTTATAATATTAGTATGGATGATGCCGCCATAATAAACACATTTTAGGGTTCATTAAATTCGTGTGGATATAACAAAAAACCCTCATATTGCATATTTATAAAATTATAGCTGTAATAACGTTAGCCAGAACTGATGATTGGAACTTTTATATACTGAAAGTCCATTAATGTTTTTATAAGCACACAGATATTTTATGCCACATTATATTTCCACGTTCCAAAATTTGTTTTAAACCAGGGATGTAACGATACATATAGTATTTGCCGATACGATACCGATACCGATTATTGTAGTGAACCATCGGTGACACCGATATGAAATGTTTAATAATAAATGAAATAACCTCCTACACCCTCCTACACATTTTTATCCGACTGGCGCATGGCGGAGGGTAACATTTTTGGTCATTATCTGTGTCATATGCACAAAACTGGCGATAATGAAGTAGGTATTTGAAATTTAATTTCAAAAGGAGTATTACTAAAAATAATGTCAACTCAAAATTACTAATATATAGGCGCGAAATAATACAACGCTTAGTAACGAGGGCAATGTCGCCGCTAGCACCACGAGCGGCTCTCTCGCGCTTTTTAAAATGTTAGATATAAGTTGGTAAATAATCGGCAGAGCGATATATAGTATCGTTATCATTAGATTCATTTATTATTTTATTGTATCAGCCTTTAAAAATATTCGTGAGTCTTTAGGATAAACATATGGTAATTTTTTATTTTTCATAGTTGCCAAATCTCTAAGTGCATCATAAATTAAATAGCCCAACCTTTTAAATCAAATTGAAAATTATTATCGTAATCGATGTGTTACCAGAACTATTGTCACTGCTTTCTGTGTCTGAACTGATTGCAGTTCAGTCGTTATCTGAATTTAAATCACTTATTTACCTACAAAGTTTACTGATTCACTACCACTTGAATTTGCTTGGCTTATTCTTGTTCAAATTCAAAACTTCGTTTATGCTCATCGTTATTGGGAAAAGTTGAACCTACGGAACCACAAAAAATATACGTAATATGGCTCGCGCTTGATTCACTAGAAAATTGGGCACAATGAAGTTACGGATTTTATCATCTTCTGAAACACTTTATTAATTTTACTACGAAAACCATTGTTTTTATGGTTTTCCATATAATTTTTTTTTCAACAAAACCCCAAGAACTTTTGTAGAAACAAAATTATTAACAAAATGGATGAGTTATGCTTTAAATGTTTTTCAGATACCTGTTTGAATAGTTAAAGCTGTTAAAGTCGATTAGCAGCACTGAATACAATTAAATTCCTTTAATAGCATTCTGAAACACATTATTCGAGTTGTAATACAAGCATGCAGTAAGAGCAACTATGATACCTATGATAGATTGCTTTTACTCGACATTTATAGAAATAGAACAGGGTGCTGAGTAATGGCAGAATAAAAGCGCCCTATTCAGCAAATTATCTGTTTCATAACTGAAAGAAATAGCACTAAGGTGCTGAATTAAAGTGATTTGGTCACTTTAACTCAGCTTCTTTCAAAAGATAGAATGAAAGTGCTATAAGCACAGTGTTGTAAACGTTTATTCGACATGTTTATAGCATTATTTAGTGGATAATGCTAAATAAATAGTTGAGTGAACCACTATTAAATGGCTACATAGAGTTTTGGAAACCATAATTCAGCTTTTATTCTACTATAAGCTGAGTAAATCATTTCTTATTCGACTGTTTTGCTGGTTGGGACCTTCATAATCAAAGATAATATTCTTTATCACCATCCATAAACTAAACATAGTTAAACACAATGGGAGCGGAGTCTTTAGCATTTTCGTATCCTATAGCCATAAATCAGATTTGCTTCTAAATCGTTACTCTTTTTTATGTTTGTAACTATAATAGTAACTTAACAAACATACTATCACGCCTGTATCCCCGAAGGGTTAGGGCAAGGGTGTACTACCACACCGCCGGGCGTGTTTTTAGGTCCCATGTAATAGGTGGTGTGCCCATTGCTTGCCAGTAATCGGGCACAAAAGCCAAACACCGAGCTGTTACTTTGAATTTCATAAAAAAACCCAATAATACTATTTGCTCGACCTGGGACTCGAACCCAGGACTTCGAGCCTAGCAGCCGCGCTTTACCACCACTGGGTTAATGAGGCAGTTAATGTCATGAGGCAATAATAGTGCCCATATCAAATTCTTTTGTTGTGCATGTTAGCTAATGTACCTATACTTTCCGTTTCAAACGGGTGTAAACGCATTTTGTTAATAAAATAAATAAATCGCTCAACGCGCATGTTGCTCGGTTAACTAAAATGAGGGAACCTTGGTTTTTCATGCCTACGTGCTGTAACACTTCAGTTTATGATAAACAATTTCTAAATTAGAGCACATCGCAACATCGTTGCGTGTATAAAAAGGGCTTATATAGGTAATTGAAATACTGTAGGATTAAGTTAACTCCAATAATATATATATTTTTATGTATAGTTTATATGTTTGTCGTTTATACTAAAATTTCCTGTTTATAAGTACATTATTTTTGCACAAGCGTTTAATTTTTATAGCCGATCTTCATATACCTATAAAAGTTTTGATAATGTTCTGCTATACGTCCATTATGTTTTAAATTTGAAGAGGATCATAAATCATAGTACACCATTAGTAAAGACATTGAGAATGACTCATATTCGCATATGGGTTTTTAAAAGTTTGTGAAGAAATTATACTAGGGATACAAATACAAATTTCGACGCGAAGTTTACTTCTTCTTATAATATTATGACAAATATGTTTATACACAATTATGCCAAAGTCTAGCGGATAGAAGATTTTTCTAATCTTCAGGGATCAAACGATGCTTTATCAAGATGGTGGCTGTCTTGCAAAACTGTTTAGGGAGTTTTGTGGCAACTTAAAATTCATGCTTCTAGCAATTAGTTATAATTCACTTCACTTGTTGCACAATAATCAAACTATACACGCTAATTGCCACTAAATATTACATAATCAGCAACTGTACCCGCGGCTGCACTCGCGTTAACTACAGAATGCGGTCGATTGGGAACACGCGCGAATTTTGCTACCCCTCCCGGTTATTTTAAAGACAAAAACGCATTTTGGGCGATCTTTGGAATGCACATAATTATGCTCTCGCGGACTTTTATGTAGGTATTTTTAAGATCTACGTTTATATTTACTACATTAAATTGATATATGTACCTCCTATGATTAACGGTCATATTTCAATAACCTATCTATCCGTTGTTTCAGTTACTAAAGATAGACAAATATAACTCTTTTTCCTTATTTTTTTTTAATAACCTATCAATAGATAGCTTTTTGGTATATACACAATATATATCCCTATCCTATAGCTTGCATAGATAAGAGGGAAGCTGATATCTATCTTAAGTTAAATAAAGTATTTATTACAAATATGTACTACTCGGAGATAGTAAACTCAGATATGTTATTGAAAACGGCCGTTAGTCATCGTAAGCCATTTAGTCGCCCCAAAATCGTAGATTTTCCGCACTGATTTTGATTTGCGCGGCACCCTAATTGTTTTTTTTAATATATAATAAAACTAGCCTATGTTACTCCTTATAATATCAGCTAGGTATCGTAAAGTCACGTAACAATCGGTCTATCAGTCTCGGATATTACCTTTAACAAACAGACAGCTAAAATTTTAAAATCGTTTTTTGTTAGTAAAAAGCTCTTATTTTGACAGCACAAACAAAGATATCAATTTTATTATTTCTTTAAAGATAAGATCAAGTTAATTAATTAAAATAAAAACTCGAGATATTTACTTAATTAACGGTTTTCAAATTTATATGGTGCTTAATAGAAATTAACTAAAGTTGAAACACACGGGGTGTTTTAGATAAATGATTTTGGACAATTCTTTTTATTATTTAGATGGGTTCGTATTAGTCTTCGTCGACGGCGCTTTGCAAAAATAGAATTTGGCGGCAGCGCGGCTTAAATCCCGAGTACCGGTCAGACTCCCGTCAGTGCATCGCCTCTCTCCTACCACATACATATATTTTTCTCACATCTCGATAGCACCGTGTTTATTATATTTAATAAATTTCATTAACCGTCTGTGACCTTAATAAAATGGAAGCCAATAAAGTTGATACATGTTGTTTACTGGGCAATAAGTGTAGTGTTATGTAAATTTTATAGTGTACGCTTTTAAAGAAACTGGTGTAAGTAGTGATATAATAAAAATGAATGGCACTGGGACACTTCGGACTAAGTTCAGGGGCGTAAAGAAGGAGTTGTTGGAACGCCAGACCAGTATGATGATACAATCTATGACAGTTTGTATATTATGATTTATTTAAACCTATTATTATCTAATGTTTAAATTTTTTCTCCTTTAGATGGTAAATAATAGAATAACGATATAGTTTTGTTATCTGATTAAAGGTCAAGAGAGGTTAATTATATAACAAAATTATGGTAAAGTTTTAGTTGATTTTCATTATTTTTTTTTACTTATTTTTGATACGATACCTAGTGTACCTATTAGCTTAATTTTAATATACTTTAAAACCATTTCGTCGTCTAATATATCTCCTTTAAAAGTATTTTACATTTCTAAAGTGGTATAATATTATTTCAACTAATGGTTTCAACCCAATAATATAAATACGTACCTATATAATTCAAATCATAAATATATTTTTAAGAAAAATGTTTCAAATACTTGTACGTTGCGCGTAGGTGTGAGCTGCAGTTAGAATTAATTTTAAGCCCTTTATTTTCTGTCCATAATTAGTAACCCTTATCTATCACAGGGAAAAGTGCATGATACGTACATAAGTACGTAGCTTCTGGAACCTACTAAGGCTATCTTCTAATGAAAACCTTACTAAAATTATTTTAGTTTTTGCGTGATGCTCATTTTAACTACAACACAAACAAACATATAGAAAATTTGCTTTCTACTGCTTTTTTAATTGTATTTTAAAGTTTATTAAACAAAGATGGCAAACATGCGTACAGCCCATGTATGTAGGTACCATGTATGTACCTATTTAATACCATAGGTCTCAAAAGCGCGTTGCCGACCATAGACCCGTCATACCCCAAGAAGCTCTGGAAACCGTACCCACCGAAAGAGTACAATAATACAAGGTTATTTGACTGCGATTTTGGAGGTGCGGTGGAGGTATTCCATCAGTCGGTCTTCTTCAAGTAGAGAAATTTCCTATTCCTATCTTTAAAAAAATAAAAATAAGTAGGCACTTTAAAAATTTATGGTACAACGAATTCAGCTTCAAAAGATTGATTTCTTACGTGCAAGAACAGTCATCTCATTAGGTAATGTAATTAAAATACTCATATGATCTCATTAGTTATATGGTAATGTTAGACGCATTATCACCTTTGTTTACGTCCAGATTAGTCATGTATTTTATATTTTTAATGAGATTCAATGCCTTATAAGAATTGCTTGTTTGATTTATCAAGATTCTCTATCTGATTGATTTAATATAAAAGATGAACTGATCATGACCAGCCGTGCAGCTAATCGAAGCCACAACCATGCGATCAGATCGATATGGTTCCCACGACGGCGCACTAACCAAAACAATTTATGTAGGCACCTTGTAACCGTAGTGTATCGGTGTATCGAAATGGCATTTGAATTTGGTCTAGTGTTTCAATGGTTTGTTCCGGTGGTCGGCACCCCATCATTCAGGCCATGAATCATACTGTGTCTTTAGCTGCAGTGCAGTGGTTATTGTCTTCCTGTGCTATATTTACGGTGTTTTTACGTTAATGCAATTGCGATATTATTATGATTCTTCGGTATGTAGGTATTATTAGAGTAGTTACTAGTTATGTTTATACTTTCTAGGATAAGTTAACGTTGTTAAGTGGTCCAGAAATATCATGGGACTGTGTAGATGTTTAATATTTTTAAATATTCAACTAAATCGATCAGGTTATTTATTTGTTGCCTTCGCTATGAAACTTGTGCTTATATAAATGTATTTTTTTGTCAATACATTCTGTTATATTATTTCTACTCGGCGTCGACTTTCGTGTAGTGGTATATGATTATTTTTAAAACTATCTATTAGAATTAATAATTTAACGATATTTAAATATATGCCCAAATGTATTCTAGTCCATAGATTAATATAAATTTATCCGGGTGTCATAATAATTATTTCGTGACAAAAATAATTTATTATACTGTAATTGATTAATATTATACATTATCCTGTTTAAATTATAAGTAGTATTTTAAATCTTTATTTAACAAATTCAATCGCCTAGTTTTTTTTGTTTATAAGCAAATTAGCAATGAATTATATCATTAAACTGAAATTCGGTCTTTTTAAAAAACTGTACAAGTTTCTGAATGGAATGTTTGAATGAACAATAAAAAGGTTCATTAACCTTTGCTTATTCCTTGGTGCCTTATAATGTTAAACTAATTGTAGCCTGCCGTAAAATCAGACCCAGTTATGTAATACTTTATTAATTTAAGGGCGAAATATTTCCATGAAATAAAGCTCCTTATCGGTACAGAAATCGTCTGTAATAAAAACAGTAGATTTAGGGTACGGGGCAATAGGGTTTATGAATAATTAAATAAGAAAGAAAGGTTTTCATAATAAGGTTTTTATAGGATTGTTGACTTTTAAACACGGTTGCTTACAGGTCGATGAACTTTATTTGGAAATACTGTATGAAATTCTTCACAATGTTGGGGGCTGTGACGTGAGTTGTGAAGTTGGACAACAAGCCATGTTGTCTTATGTCCAAGAAGCATTTAAAATGTACAACGACAAACATACCGAACTCTTCACGAAGGCCGAGGCGAAGGAGCCGCCGGAGTTAATGTTGAATGTGGAAGTTGTTGAAGCCAAAGATCTCGTTCCTAAAGACCCCAATGGTCTAAGTGACCCTTTTGTCACGATATACTTGATGTCAAACTCAACTCATCGGTACAACACATCAGTAAAATCGTCCACGCTTAATCCCGTGTGGGAGGAACATTTTTCTTTGTAAGTACCTACATGTATGTTTAATTCAATTGTGGTATATTATTTGAAGTTTTGAAAAATAAATGACGAACATTGTAAGACAATGTTTATTTGTTAATTATTCATTATCATAGAGCCGTATGTAACTCGTTTAGTATCTATATTATGAAGCAAGGTTTATCATTTATAACAATATTGAAATAAGTGAAAACAAGTGTAAATGTAAAATTTGAAGTAGCTAAGATACACGAAAAACTTAGCGAAAATTTGCTTTGGTACCGAAATGTGATGAGGAGAGATGATCATAATTATGACTAAAATAATCACGAATATAGAAGACGGAACAAAGGGCCATATACGACGACCAATAACCTGGCAAAGAAGAATAAAAAATCACATAATAGCGAGCAACATAACAAAAGAGATAAGCCACAAGTTTACCGATGTAGCACAGAAGTACTAGAAAGGGCTGACCCCAAATAAATTGGAATAATAGCCAGGAGAAAGAAATGTAAAATATTATCACATGAATTATAATATTATTGTTGAACAATATTTCAAGTATTGTTCGACAGTTTGGATAATAATTTAGTACTAAAACACCACAAACAAACATTGCTGAAGGGGTTGTGGAAACTTTATGAACTGACTTAGCTGACAAATCAAAATAGTATTATATTTAGACATATCATCGATTTGTGGTATACATAAGCTCTTATATCCATTATCCATAAGACAATGTTTTGCAATGCAAATTCATTATTGTGGCGAAATTCCTGTTGATGAGCAAATTTCTTGGTTATGGTTTAAAAATTTATCTTAAACGGCAATAGTAACTGAAACTAGACATAGGTATGTAAGTCAGTGTAAATTGAAACTGATGCCCCGAATAAGATTTGTATGAAAGTGTAGTATCTATTTAAAATTATTATGTACATTGCACGTATAAAATTTAACGATTTTACGTGTATCGCATTAGTGCAGAATGCAAGTTTGTGATCTTGGCAATGTTTATATTTTTGTTACGTGGTTTTTATTACTTTCTACAGTGTCAGTTTACATAACACGAGGGTCTTTTTTGTTTTCAGGGTTATAGTTATGTGTTTGGTTCCCGAATAAAAGCCTATATTTTTAACTAAGTAGGTATTTTTTACATTTGTAAATAATATGAGACAAAGAAAAGATTTGACATTAGAATACTGTAAACCTTCTTCGATATAAAGGATATAAAACACAAAAATTATTTTTCAAATGTGACTTGTACTTAGTTTTAGAGATTGTCGCATTTAAACGAACAAAAAAACAATCTGTTGAGCTATATTATATTAGAAAGATAGATAATAAGACTACGATGAAGGTCGAGTGATCTAAATATGGATACTTACCTTTTTAAAATCTTTATTACTTCGCACTACCTTTAGTACGCTACATTACAGTAATTGAATAAAATTAATTCGTTTATATTGAGTCTTCTAAAGATATTCTCACAATTGTACCTACATAATTCAAATAATGTTTATATTTCAGGCCGATGTCAGGTAATGTCCAAGAGGACTCATTATGCCTGGAAGTATGGTAAGTTTTCATTCGTTTTTAGTAAGTTGCATATTGCAAATCGCATTATGATGAAACTTTAATAAAAAATATATTATCTTAGTTAATGTAATGTTTAGGTATAATAATGCATCAATATTCAGTAACATTTCTCGATGTGATTGTGCACTTACAACCTTCATTATCGTTTTTCCATTATTCATGTTTATAAACATTTATAAGTAAAGAGCTGTAATGCATTTACAGTACCGATGTTGATAATATCATGATAGTCTTGACCCGGTTCAAAGCTATAATATATTATCTTAATAGACGATTGAGTTAAGAAATTCATGTTACCTTCAAATGAAATAAATTTGCACCCCGGGTTTAAAGTTTAAACTGAGTATGAAATGTTAAGGAATTGCTTTATACTTTCTGCCTATTTGACAATATGAATTAACATACTATTCTAATTGCAAAAATAACTAAATTTAATGTTCCGATATACAAGTAAAAGTCCTAGATGATTCGTATATCGATTGCACCATTTTTAAATGTCGAAATATTCTTAACCATATGTTAAAAAAATAAGGAAAAATGTGTTATTGTGTATTCTCTCGGTGATATATTAATTTATTTATAATATAAATAATAGTAACAAATTAATTTTAGGGATTTTGACCCTGCGGAAACGGTAAAGGAAAAAATGACTAAAATATTTGAAGTGAAAGGCGTTAAAGGCTTAAGGAAGCTGATGAAAGAAATAGCGATCACAGCTTCGACTGGAAAACATGATAATGAGCTCATCGGTACTTCCAACATACCACTCAAGGTGAGTTAAATTATAATCAGAAAGGTATTTTAACATTAATCGCTGAAAATAAACGATATATTTACATTGAACTACGGTTCATTTGTGGTTCAACACGCAAGAATTGTTATGTACTCATTCTGTATTACTATTTCGTGTTAATCGAGCACCATATTAACAGGCTTCAGTGCTTTCTTAATCGTCCGGTCGTCAAGGTGTTCGGCTAAAGACGGACTGCGTATTTTTACTACGGTATTTTTACCGCAAGTTCAATATAATTATACGCATTGTAAATAATTTCGCGAGGAATTAGGTGCTACTAAATCTTATTTTTGGTTTAACTTTTTCTTTAGAAAATTGATGCAAGATTTGACCTAAATTTTACATTAACTCTATTATCATAATTAATGATAAATACTTATCCTATTTATGATAGGCGTACCTATTCGCTTTTAATAAATATATGACATAGCTTAATTATTTTTTAGAATTTACTTTTGCGCGGAAAATGTTCCCCAGTGCGAGTATGTACACATAAGTACATATAAACCACAAAATTGCGAGTAAAATACAAGCGTTTAAAATATACTGTCACACGGTTAATAAGCTTTAGATCTTTGTACAGTTCACTAAGTTAACGCTTAGAAGTTATTTTATGTCATACCATCACACCTGTATCCCCGAAGGGATACGCAGAGGTGTACTAATGTACACCCACAGTTCGCCGGGCATGTTTTTACTGCCTCATTAGCCTAGTGGTCGTAAGCGCGACTGCTATGATCGAGGTCCTGGGTTCGATTCCCAGGTCGAGCAAAATGTTATTGGGTTTTTCTATGAAACTTTCAGTAGCTATAGCCTATAGGCTCGCTCCCTATTACATGGGACCTAAATACATACACGGCGAACTGTGGTGTTTTATTTTTTAGTTAAATACCTTTTTATGGATTCGTAATGACCACCAGCAAGGATGATGATCTATGTTTTAGTTATTAGTAGAACACTTTAAAATCGTTTCCTTTTTTGGGAATTTGTGTGTGTGCATACGTTTTTGAATATGTGTGACATCGAACAGCGAATCCATTTTTTAAAAGTAATATTACTAATTGTGTTAGTTGTTATGATACTATGAAAAAAATTTTAGTCGATTCCAGCGGGTGGCATGACAATGTGGTTCAGTTTGAGTAAGAAGAGTAAGCTTCGAAGACAGGGTGTGGTGAAAGTTCGTCTTAATTTCTCGTCAGAGAAGAATAGCCAAGTCGCCGCGCAGGAGCACAGACATTTACTAAGAATTATTTTGTTGCATGAACTTGAAAATTCCAAGGTCAGTACTGTGCAATATTTTATCACTAGCTTTTTTCAAATATTTGAAGCTCGTATTGTATTTTTCGGTTAAAATTAAATGGCATTGTTTCATCCACACTAATATTATAAATGCGAAAGTAACTCGTCTGTATGTCGTTTTCACGCCTAAACAGCTGAATTAATTTTGATGAATTTTGGTATAGATAGAGATAGATTGGACCTTGGGAAAGGACATAGGCTACTTTTTGTAGCAAAAATAAAACTGTAAGGGATGAAAGTTTGTAAGAAGAAAATATGGGAACACTAATGCCCATGTGCAGTAATGATGAAATGACATTGGTTGCCACGCAAACTGATTTGTTGATTTATTAACAATTAATATACCTTTGATTAAAAGAATATCATAGATACCGCGCATAGTACAAACTTTTAAAGTTTTAAACTCTTTAACTACGCAGTACAGTATAATTACTGTTTTATTTTATGATTGAAACGTCAAGTGCGCTGTCGACCGCGGCTCGCGAACACTACGTATGAAATGCAATACCATAAATTATTGCTATTTGGTAACAATTTTAGGTGGCTTATTCACTCGCGCGTTGTATACATGGAGTATATAGTTATAGTCTAAGAGATATACCTGCTGTAAATTAACTGGATTATATAGTTCTGCTACAAGCGAATTTTTTATTGTTTTATCTTACATGTGGTGAAAATAAAACTTGAAGGGATGAAAATTTGTACGAAGAACCCATCGTGTCTCAAATTTTGGTAAGAATTAAAAGCGGGTTCACGTTTATAAAAAAAAACATTCCCGAAAGCCGGTACTATAAGGGTGATTTTAATTATTTTTGAAGTTTTATTGGGACTGTTAATGTGTTGGATTGGATAAATATTGGCATATAATTACTACCATAATACCATACACACAGTGATAAACCAATCTATAATTTTCTTTTGGTTTGTCGTGTTCCGAAATCAGCCGGTGCATATGCAGTAATATAGCGGTGTGGTAGGGATCGCGACCACCAAAGACCAATACCACTATGGTGGCAAACAAGCATGCTGTCCGCCTGATAGAAAGCGGTTATCGCGTCCCATAGTCGCTTACAACGCCAGAAGCATGACATGTGTACGACTACACTTAATATACTAATACCTGGTAAACTTGGAATGTATAACATTACCTAAATGCAAAGTTTACTACATACTAGTTTAATCACAGCCAAAATATACCCTAATTATGTTATTCTTGTTTCAATTTGTTCATTAAAGTCAATAAAGGTTAAATGAACAAGCCAATCATTATAGTTGTAACAGAGTTACGTAACAAAATGATAAAAACTTAAGAATACATTTATAAGAATAGTGTATTGTAAATAACGAAAGTATTATTATGGTTGTATTGTTAAGTTGATAGTTATATTCATTCATCTTAATATGTTTTATGTTGTCAATAATTCTGTGTTTAATTCCAATTTCATATTATTTATAAAAAGTGTAATAAAATCTTTATAGCAATTTATTATATTCATAGTTAAATGTATAATAACTATTGATTTAAATGCGTTCACTCCTTTTTTTCAATTTATATTTCTATTGATTCAACGAGAATCAAGTGAATAAAATCGAGATAGGCAATAAAACCTAAAACGCACGAACTTTCGTCATCGTGTGGCGCCGAAGACTTAACAACTTTATTTAGAGTAACCCACATGCTCATTCATAGACGTCAATTTTATGAGCATAATACTTTTATTTTTCAGATGATATCATCAGTAAATACTTTTTTCTTTATTAATCTACAATAGTAGAGAGTTGTATGATGTACAAATAAAAAGAACCTCGATTAATGTATTGTATATGCGTTTAGGTACTTATAATAAATAGAAAACTGTGCCCTACTCTTTCGTTCGTGTTAAATTTATTCGACCAATTTTCCACCGCGCCACCGCCAACTTCTACCGTTGTTCTTAATTCCTCGTACTTGCTTACATCTTTCCAGATTGCTAAATGATTATATTTACTGACCCAATCCTTAGATACGTAGAATGAAGTTATATAGCCTAGGTATATATAACCTTCCTGAATAAATATACTATAAAATGCAAAGGAATATTTTCAAATTTGACTGGAAGTTCCAGAGACTAGCGCGTTCAAACAAACAAAGAAAAAATAATCTGTAGTGCTTTATAATATTAGTAATGATAATGCATGATCCTCATTTTAAACGATTAATAAAATCCTTGACTGAACAATCTTATCACAACGAAGATGACGCAATGGTTGACCTCACGATCACCTATTGACATGATAAAAAAGGAATAGGTAGAACTATGAAGAGTAAGGCCCCGGCCATACGCACCGTCTTGCCTGCGAGTATGCATGCGCAGTCCAGTTTGCACGTGCTTACCTACACGTGTGGCTATGTGCGATGTTCCGTCTTTTTTGACACAAATTATATGTTTTCACTACTACTATTAATATTTATTTTATTCTTATATTGGTCATTATAGTATCCTCTTATCCTTATCCCATCTAAGTAGAGTCGGCACAACATGTTTTCCTCTTTCACGCCTTTATAATATCTTATTATATTAAGTGAGCACTTCTTGAAACAGCTCCAACATTCCAAGTTCACCTAGATAGGTTTATTTTTGTTTATAAGACACCGAGCACAGCTCGGTCGCCCAGATATTGTATCATTCATCACACAATCTATTCATACCTTCTTCGGTCTTTCTCTACTCCGATATCCGTCCACCTTCATACTTAACTTTCATCCCTACTCATGACATGCCCATACCATGGTTACTTATAAATCTTCAACTTCGCTCTTACTTGTGCTATTTCAATATTTCCTCTGATATAGGTATTCATTCCTAATCTTATATATTTTAGTTACACACACATCCATCTTAACATTTGCAACTCTGCCACATGTAAGTAATCTTCTTTCATCCGTCGCTTTTGTTGCCCAGCACTCGGATCCACACATCACGTCAAGTCTTATATTGCGTCATCCATATTTTTCTTAATTATCAAGGGTATTCCTGAATACATGTGATCACCGCGACCTTTCACCATTCTTAGCTGTTCAAAGTATAAATCTAAAAATTATTTTCTTTGAAATACGTGACTAATTTTACGGAAATATGTCGAAAACAAATATTATGTAGATTTATATCATTATTTCCTTATTTACGAATAAGATTTCATTATTACACATTCCCAAGAAAATGTTAACGTAATTAAGGATACATTAGTAATTTCTTTGTAAGATAAATTACTAATTGTGATCTTGGCTGGGTGTACAGGACATTTCGTAATGAAAGACCTTATGCTTATAATAATTAAGATATATTGCTGTATAAAGAAACAACTGACAATAGCGTCATTTGATCACACATTAAACATAGGAATTAGGTACATTATAGCTGGTTAGGTATTTTAGAACCATATAAATCACTGTTTTAGCTTTAATGAGATGGGTAAATTCTATATCAATTTAAATAAACATTCCCGGTTAACTACTTAATGTTATTGACCTAACCCATGAAATATTTTAATTTTATTGGGACATAAGGAGTGTTTTTAACTTCATAATGTAGGTACTTAAACCAGCCATATCGTCATGTGATACCTTCGGCCTCGTCAAAATAAGTAAAGTCAAGTGGTAGGGCATTGTAAGTCACGACCACCACAAACATGATGAAGTTCCGTCATAATGACAGCCTTCGGTAAGTTGACATTCGGCATTAGCCAAAAAATCTCCGTTTATGTAGTTGCTTTCGCAATCGTAGGTATAGGCTAATGTAAAGAGCTATATAACTTCACGCTACGACTCTAAGGAGCGTTGCAGTAACCATGAACGTCAAGCAATCTAGAAAGCTGTATGCAATTACGAGGAATTTAGAACCACAATAGGCGTTGGAGAGTTGGTCATATAAATTGAACATTGGTAAAATCGTGGGACACAACTAAGTTATTCCATAAATACATATATATTTATTTATTAAATGTCATTTTAGCTCAAATAAATTGAAACCTACTATTTCCGTTGTCAGTTAAGATTACTAACTACAATTGACACATTATTGCCTAACACGATTTAAATTATGTTTAATAGGTGGCTCCCTACTGGTGGTGTGAAAACTTTAGCGCACCTGCCGAAGCGATATTAACACAACACGTGGCCCAGAGTGGGCTCTCGCAACTTGACAACAACCTTGTGCAATGGTCAGTCTACTGCGCCGTCACCGTAGACCATCCCCTCAGCTTCACCCTCTTCAATACGCTACTAGATAAAATTAGTAAACCACTGCAGTCGGGTAAGTGATTTATTATTTCTGCTATAATCCCCTGTTATTGACAATTATAATAAATACTACATACATACTTGCATAATATAACTATACATATATTTACATACATATATGTTCATAAAACGTAAATATTTGCCTTTCATTTCAATATAGTTATAATATCAAAGACAGTATTTTGCTTCTCGGTAAATTAACATATTAGGAACATTAGATCCAACAATGAATAATTAATTTAGTCCAGAAACATTAAATTTAAGCTTAAATTTGTTCACTACAATTAAAATTAAATAAAATATAATTACAGTGTAAACTCTTTATAACGATACTCAAGGGACTGAGTATTTTTTGTCGTTATAGAGAGTTATCGTTATATGGAGTGGAGTTTCAATATGTGGGTTTTAACATAAACCAACCAAGTTGGGCTCACTTCAACGTTATAGGTAGTTTATCGTTATAAAGGATAACGTTATAAAGAGTTTACACTGTATTATTATTAAATTAATAATTAAGTGAAATAATTTATTTAGTAGACTTATTATATTTATGTATTTATATTTGATTACTTTTCAAGTTTTATATATTTTTTGTTTGCTCAATTTTGTTTTATTTTTATATATTTATTTTCTTATTGCACTACCGACAATAATAATTTTTTCTAGATTACCGCTGGGTATCTGGAAGAAATTGCTTTATAGCCAGTGCACAAACTAAAAGAGCAATAAAGCATTCATTCATTCATAATAAAATGATTAGTGTCCATACAATATCGTAATTGTACATTAGTTATATTTTACATGTAACAGATACTTCTGTGGCTGGCCATATAATACTTTTATTTAAATCTTTTATAATCGTTTTCTAGGATTGATCAACGATGAGGACGTGAAACTCTTTTGGGACGGAGTTAAAAAGCTGCTCCCGACATGTTTCAGCCACATTAGGAAACTAAGAAAGAAGACAGCCGGAGAGAAAACCGTAATGAAAACACTAAGAGAAGTCCTTAAGATTCTTTACAAAGTATCAATGTTAGACGTTCCTGAAACAGTAGATTTGTTTCCCACGAATCTGTATGGTTGGTTGAGAGCTGACGAAGGGAAATTGACAATCTCGGAAGTATTAAACCAGGCTGTTACCCAGGGGGCTTCTGATTGGTTCGTTCATATTCTGAATAACAACGAGTGTAAGGACGATTCTGAAGAGGCTAGGCTTCAGCATTTGATCAGGGTGATACAGTTGGTGCGTTCTGATTTGCAGAGAGCCATTGAATATTACGACAGGGTATTTATTGAGTGAGTACACACTATTTTGATTTAAGAACACTATACTTTAACTTAAAGTGAGATAATACGAGAATAACATAAAAAGAAGTTAGTTTGATGAAATATTAATAATGTAGCGATTATTTATAACGAAGATATAAAAAGCCAATATTAATTTGTAATTATTTACCTGTTGAGTAGGTAATAAAAGAATGCAAGTTTAATTTAATACAGTAAAGAAAGAAAAATTTTATTTTCATTTTTGCTTGAAATTTTTTACTTTTTAGGGTTTTAAATTTTCCATACACAAAGGCGCTATATGGGTTATATGAAAGCAAGATCGCGTCTTTAGTTGAGCCGGAAGTGATAGGTGTTTGCAAGAGCCAAAGTTCTTCGTGGTTCTTCGCTGTTCTTTAGCTGGGGGATAAACGGAAACGGCTTGGGAGCTCCTAATGTGGGCACAGAACCATTAGCTATGGGAACCGCTTTGTTTGAACTTTACTTAGCATTACAAAGATTTTTAATGTAAGTACCAATTATTTTATTGTTTATTAAAAATAATATAAATTTGTTTAACATTAACTAAATTTAATCTAACAATCATTTTTCTCTAAAAATAATTTAATTTAATCTAAAATCATGTAATTTAATTTTATAATAAATAATTTGAAAAAATAGTTACATTTTAGGAACCGTTTGTGTTTTGTTCATTTTATAAATATTTCAGTATAACTTTTTAGTATCAAAGATGTAACCGTTTTAAAAACAATACTTTTATTTTGGGAACTAATTTTATTTTTGCAGAAATTTAAATTTAATTTTCATTTTGTTATGATAAAATATCACCTTTAAGTTTTTAAATTTTAAAAGCGGCTAATTTGGTTATTAAAACAAATTGCGGTTAGGACAAGGATTAAATAAACGATTGGAGTTTAGCCATTTCGAAGTTCCATTGGGGTTCTTTGGGGCTCCTAGTGGGGACATTGCTGGAAAACCCTTTGTTGAAAAGGCATCGATTTAATTAGTACCTGTATAAAATAATATAAGTTCCCTATACCTCCATTTTTTATCAAAAAAATATTTCAAATTCCTGGGGATTAATTATAATTGTTGTAAAATAGTGTAAGACGTTTAGCAATTTAAATACCTTAACCAATTTTTTTAGCTTCAAAAAAGAAATTCTTTGAAATATTTTTTTTATGGAGTTAGCGATAATTTATTTCTAAACCTATTAGTTTTTTTTTAAATTTAATTTAATTTCGTTGGCACTGAACCTTCGACTTCGAAAATACACCAGGGAACCTCTCAAATTGATTAAAGTTGGTTTTCTTTTTTGTTCTTTTGTGGTGTAGTGTTGGTTGTGCGACAAAAGTTCAAGGATTAAAGGCATTACTGTTAAAAGGTGAACAACGTGTATGGAGTGGGCCTGAAAAGTTCCTTTTTTTACAAATAAAAATTAATTATTTACTGTAAACATTATTTATACAGAAAAAAAAAAACAAAAAATAGTACCAAAAAAAAGACCCTTCATAATAAAATGTTCAAAAATAACCCTTCTTTTTCGAGTCTTAAAATTAAATCGTGCAAGACTTCGGCCTTTTCATAACAGGACTTTTCAAAATGATAAAGTGTTTTGTTAAATGCCTTAGGGTAAATGTAAAGTTTTTGATTTTGATTTAAGTAATAGGGGAATAAATTATTTGTAGGTAGTGTTGCTGGTTTTTTTGGACAAATGGAAGTTAATACTGTACCAATTTCGAAAACAATATACCATTGCCCTTCAACAACAACTAGTGAAAATTACCTTTTCGGGAGTTGGAAAATGAAATCAAAAGATTTGAAGCTAATGCCTTTAACGAATAGGTTTTAAAAATCATAGCAGGTTTAATTTCCTTTTTGTTATAAAGTAAATTTTGTTATTTGTTGCCGGGTTTTTATGAACAAACAAACTCAATGATTCAAACGAAAGTTGATCAAAAGTGCTCGGCTAAACAAATTTGAATGTAAAAAATAATTTTTAGATAGATAAATAACCAAATTTAAACAAAATTGCCGTTGACGAAGTGAAATTTTTAAAAAAAGACCGGGGTACCTCTTGTATTAAATAGATTTTGTTTTTTCCAGAAGAAATGTTTATAGGACGCCAAAATTTTATTCAACCGAATTATCAACCATCGCCGAAGAAATTTAGAAAGAAATTTAATTATTTTTTGTTGTAAACAAAAAAATACTAAATTGAAATTTAAAATAACTTTTTTTTCGTTAAAGAAACTCTCAAAATGTAAAGAAATGCAATTGAACCGGTTTAAAATTTACTTTTTGTTATATGAAAGGTAAGAATTTCGCAAAATTTATTATTTTTGGAAACAATATAAAACAATATTGGATTATAAATTAACTTTCAATTTCCAGATGAGCTCTTTCCCCAAATTAAAAAATAAAATAAAATAAAATTGTGGAACTTGTTTTTTTTTTAAAAAAGGTATTTTTGCACACAGGAGCTCAACTTATACGTATAAGGCTTCATTTTATGCAAATTTTGGCCTTCTTCAATTTCAGAAAATAGTCTGGGTTTTCCCAAATCTAAAATTTGGGATTTTGGAGGCCTTCAATTTTTTTTGCCCAGGAGATAATAATAATGTAAAATTGGTTTCATTTTTAATATGCCGTCAATCATTTTTAGTCGGGTCGGAAATTAATCAAGACTTTGATTGGATCATTATGCCTATTTAAAGCTAATGACATTATACCAACATTTAAACAACGATAATTTCTCTAGAACTCTTGATATAGTTTGGGAGCAACTCGGAGAAGTTCTATTTGAATTAATTCAAGCTAACTTAGAGGTAAAGAAAGCATTTGTTACTTTTGTTATGAATCATTTTTATTAATTGACAAGTTGTAGTTGTTAGTGTAAATTAAGTTTTCTTTAATATTTGGTTTGGTTATTAAATTTCTGGCCATACATTTTACTAATTTTATATTCATTATTGGAACTAATATGATCAGTGAAAAACTCCTAATTCTTTTATGTTATTTCAATTGATAACTTAAAAAATTAATATTTTGTTAGTTTTTCACTGTATCGATGTAGTGTTTATTTACACATTAATCTACTAACTTAATTTATTTTCGTTTGTAGAAAGAAAAATTCATCACCCGTGTTCGCTTGTTTAGGCGTAGATATTTTGGGAAAAATAAAGTACCCCCTACTGTATATTATTGCGGGTAATAGTGTTGTATTTTGTAACGCACGATAAATTCTAGTTATTATGTATTCACAACACAAATTTTATAATATTTATTTTGTATAATATATTATCATCTATATTAAATCAGAATCAAAATCATACACTAAATTGCAAAGAATTTAAAAATTTTTTAATTGAGTAATTGATTTCAACGGGTTTTACTTAAAAATGTGTTGTGTAGTTGTGTTCGTATCCAAAAGCACTTAAAATTATTCATCATATTTGTTTTCCCATCTAAACTGTAAAGGTCACGTAATTGTCCATGTTTATGTTAGAATACACGCCGAGTGATTTTTATAATGTTTTGTTGTTGTTTAATAGCACCGAAGGGCAAAGATAACTCGATATATCGACCCGAGACGCTTGAGCAAATCAGCTGCCGCCCGCTTAGCTGCGGTAATCTATACACGTTATAGAAAGCACCTTTCTATTATTTATGTTATGCCGTGGTTGTGTTCAGTTTTCTCTAGATTTATATACTGCTTTAGATATGGTCTAGCTAGTTCGGTATATGAAAAGAATCGTCATATATCAAATTCTTTGCCATGTTATAACTCGATAACTAAAATTTACATAATAAGTCATTACGTACAATCAAATGTTATTTGTTTCAATTAAGTATTATTCCTGCTTCAATATGGATTTATCTTGTCAATATGAGTCGTATTAAAGTCGATAATATAATATTTCTATCGTCAAAAAGATCGATCTATATGAAATGTCTATATGAAAAAAGTATCGTTTGCCATTTTTAAGAAAGTTATTGAGCTATACACATGTTACTCTGTGAAATCGTGTTCTTTGGCTTCTTTGTCTTAGTATAATGTTAACCACCGTGTGAATGTATATTATTTTTGTTATATAAAATCCTCCCTTTATATACTTTCGACCTTCGAGAATGTGGTATGTCTAGTATTGCTTCAAACTATTTAATTAGTATAGTTATATTAACGTATTCATTCGAAGTGAAAAAAAAAATGCGTTACGCGAAAAAAGTATAAATTGTCTATTGCAATGTTATGCAGTACGTTAAAAAATTGCAATATTGATATTTAGTCATTGTTTAAATATAAAAAAGACGAGCGTGCCTTACAGTAGTCGCATATGATGTGTAACATCTGACTTAATATAGTTTTCACATATAAACTAAATAATATAATATACTTTATACACAACACAGTTGGCTGACAGTACCAACCTCTCGGAAAATGGGTTGGTACCATCAGACAGTCAATCTAAAACCGCGCGCGCTCATTGGTCAAAACAAAAAAATAGTGCGCGCTTCCCCGGCTACCTTATTACACTTCCGTTCCATTTCACTAAATCAGTCCCACAGACTGCAGGAAGCGAGATGAAAGATGTTACACATAAAAAATATAGTTACAAGTCGTTATCAAGTTCACTATGCTTGTTTACAAACGCAAAAAAAAAATCATATAATAACAAACTTGATTCATAATTCAATGGATATATATTGAACAATTTGCAAACAATATTTGATGTTCCGTCAAACAATATAATTTATAGAAAGATCTTTTACAGCCGAAATGTGTGTCATAGTTCAAATCATCGCATGATTCTGGCATGTTACAGTTATCATTGTAACCTTTTGTGCACGGTGATGGATTAGCTAGTTATAGGATAAACTGGACATATTTGTAGTGTTCATTAAACATCGATTGTTTTGTCTTAAATCCTATTGATTAATCGAACATCTAACTACTGTTTCTTATTACCGTAATTAATATCTAGATGACTGAGAGACAGAAATGAAAAAAAAAAACCATTCGTGGGTTCTCTTGGTTTTGTGGCAGTCGGACAAATTGTGTACTTTCCTTTCCTATCAGACTAATTTAAAAAAATGTTTCTAAGTATTCAATTGTGCAAATGGCTATCGCTTAATCGATAATAATTTAAGTTTAATGAACGCTAGATTTTCCTCAATTTTTGCATTGTGGGTACTTAATGGTTAAATTTAGTATTTGTCCTCATATAATGATCCGCTTTTCCACGTTTTATATTTTGTAAAAGATATTAAAATCTATTGTTATATCCATCACAGAAACGTCGTCCACCGTCTTTCTTCTCAAACCTTCATGAATGCTTGAAGATAATGATACGATCTTTCCGTCAAGATAATAAAGAGATATCCTCGTCAGAAACTCTCAGACGGGTTGAATATCTGTTGAAATTACACGGTATGGAGACAAGGGAGTTGATACATGAGTTTCACTTGGAAAGGTGGCAGGATCAACAAAATATTACAGAACCTAAGATGGGCATTTTGACTGTCAGAGCTCAGTTTATCGACGACAGTTTAAAAGTTGAAATCATGAATGCGAGGAATTTAATAGCCACAGATTCTAACGGTGAGTATTTTTAGTGCGATAGTCATTGTTATTGTTAGAAAAAAAGTAAATTTGAAACTTTCCTGTATTAACCAGATAAATATGGTATATTTGATTTTTTTAAAATAATGGCAAACAAGGTAGGCCTGTTTGGTATTACCATACCTAGGCGTTTGTAACTGGGTTGTTTAAAGAAGCAAGTTACCTATAACCATAAATAAAAACAAAGTTATTTGGTAATTTTGAGAGTAAGGATTTTCACCGGGGCCTACCAATGGGAAAACCCAAAAAGATTTTGAACCATATTTCTAATAATCGAAAAGAGGCGAAGCAATTTTACCACGGGCCCATACTTTGCAGAATAAAAAACAATGCGAGCAAATAAAAAAGGAATAAAAATTTTTACAATTACAAGTTTAGGCTTCAAAAAAATTGAATTATAACCAAAAATTGAATATACCTGAATATAATATAATGTTAAAATTTTTTAAAAAGAGGGTCCATTTGATTATTAGGTTAAAACAATTCTAAAGTTTGAAACTATTAGGTTAACTAAAACATTATATTATTTTGGAAATAACATCAAAATGTTTCCCCTTTAATTATCATAAGATTTTGGTTTTCCCTCATCCCATTTTTTTATGATTCCTTCTTTTTAGTTTAAAAAATTTTTAAAAAAATCCCTTGGGGGGAAATTTTTTTTGAAGTCCAAGATTTTAATTAATTGTGGTATATTTTTTTTAAAATTGAAAAAATTTAAATTTTAAATTTTTAAAAGACCAATTTTATTTTTTTTTTATTATTTTAACGTTTTTTAACCTTTTGGGTTTTTAATGGAAAAAAAAGGAATTTTTAAAAATTTTTTAAAAAAAATTATGAAAAAAAAATAAAAAATAAACAAAAACCTTCCGAAAAGGGGAAAAAAAAAAATTAAAAAAAAATTTAAAAATTTTTTAAAAAACAAAAAAAGGGGGAAAAAAAAAAGGAAATAATGCAAAAAAAATTAAAAAATAAAAATTTTAGGACAAATTTTAAAAGGAATTTAAAAATTTTAATAAAAAACAAAATTTGGGGAAAATTTAAATTGAATAAAAAAAAGAAAAATTAAAATTAAATCCAAAAATTATTAAAAATTTTTTTTAAAATTTTCAAATTTTCCTTTGGAAAATTTTTTAAAAAAAAAATTTTCTTAAAGGGTTTGTAATTTTAAAATAGAAAATCAAAATTTGGGTTTTTTAAATTATATGTTTTTCTTAATTATTTTAAAATTTTAAAGAAAATTTTAAATTTCAAACCTTTGAAAAATTTTCTTGGTTTATTTTTTTTAAAAATTTCTTAAAGGTTTAGTTTACTGAAATTTTTTCAGGGTTTTTAAATGGTTTTTAAAAAGTTTTTTGGGTTTTTAAATTTTAAAAAAAGAAAAATTTAATTTAAATTTATGTTTTCCGTAAAAAATAAAACCAAATTATTTTTCATTGCAAAAATTTTAAATTTAAATTTAAAAAAAAAAATTTTTTGGTTTTTTTAAAATTTTTAAAATAGAAAAAAGGGGTTTTTTTAAAGGTAAAAAAATTTTTTTCCCAAATTTAAAAGCCTTTTTTAAAAAATGGTAAATTTTTTAAAAGTAAATTTAAATTTTAACAAAAAAAAGTTTTTTCAAAAAATAATGAAAAACCTTTTCTTGAAAGGTATTTTAAAACCCTTTTATTTTTTCATTTTGAAAGTTTTAAAGTTGGCTTTAAAAAAAAAATTTTTGGGGGTTTTATTTAATTTTTAAAAATTAATTAAATTTAAATTTAAAATTTCAATTTTTTATTTATTTTTTTTAATTTCTTTAATACGATTTGTAAAATTTAATTTTTAATTAAATTTTAAATAAAATTTATAAATTTATTAAAATTTTTTTTTAAAAATTTTAAAAGTTTAAATTTTAAGAACTTTTCTTTCCCCTTTAATTTAAAATTTAATTTTTTATTCCGTTTAAAATTATATTGAAATTTCAATTTTTAAAGAAATTTTTAAAAAATTTAAAAATTTGAAATTTAAGGGTTTGGGTTATAATTAAAATTAAATTTTTCTATTTTTTGGGATTTTACCCTTTTCGCCCAAAAAAATGTTTTAAAAATTTAATAAAGGCTTAAAGGGTTTTAAGGGACCATTTAAAAAAACGGGTTTGGGAAAAAATATTTATTTCCCCTAATAAGTTTAGTTAAAAATTAAAACCCTTTTTTTTTTTTCAAATTTTTTAATTTTGGGTAAAGAAATTTTTAAAGAATTTCTTTTTTTTTTTCCCTTTTAAAAAAATTTTTCATTTTTTAATTTGGGGTTCTTTAAAATGGGGAAAAATAAAAAAAGGGGCCCGAATTTATAAAATTTTGCATTTAAATTTTCGAAATTTTTAAATTTTTAAATAGGAAAATTTTTTTTAAAAATTTTTTTTTAAAAATTTTTAAAAAAATTTTTAAATTTTTTTATAAGCTAATAAAAAAAATTTTAAAATTTTTGGGAAAAAGGGTTAAAGGAAAAAAATTTAAAAAATTTAGAAAAAATTAAAAATAAGCCAGGTATAAATAAGTTTGGTTTTAAAAGAATATTTTTTAATTTTTTTGGGGATTAAAATTAAAATTGGGAAACCTTTTGGGTTTTAAACCTTTTTCCTTTTCAAAAATTTTATTTTGGGTTTTAAAACCAATTGGCTTGTGCCCCTTTGGGCCCTGGCAATTTTTTTTTTTAAAAATTTTTGGTTTTAAACAAGGTATTTTTAAAATTTTTAAAAATTTAAATTTTTTTTTTTTTTTTTCCAAGGGTTAAATTTTAAAATAAAGGAACCCTTTTTTTTAAAAAAATTTAAAAAAAATTTTAATTAATAAAAATTTTAATTTATTTTTAAATTTTTTTAAATTAGGAAAATTCCCTTAAAAAAAATTTAAATTTTCTTTTTTTTTTAAAAGAATTTAAATTTGGGGGAAGCCCCAAAATAAATATTTTGGAAAAAATCCCTTAAAACCCTTTTCATTTAAAAAAGGCCGTTTTTTTTAAAAAATTTGGAAAGTTATAAATTTAAATAAAGTTTTTAAAACCCTTTTATCCCGTTTTAAAAGATTTTTTAATTTGTAAAAAAAGTTTTGGGGGCATTTTATTTTTTACAAATTTAAAAATGTAAAATAAAGTTTTAAAAAATTTGGGAAACAAATTTTTTTTTGAAATTTTGTTGAAAATTTTTATTTAAATTTTAAAACTTTTTTTAAAATTTTTTTTGGAAAAAACTTTTAGAATTTTTAAACAAAAAAAATTTTGATTTAAATCGTTATTTTTAAAATTTAAAAATGTTTTTTTTTGGGGTTTTTTGGGGAACAAAATTTTTAAAACCTCTTTTAAAAAGGTTTAATATTCCCAAAATTTTTTGTTTTAAATTTACTTTTTAAAAAAAATTTGGGGAAATTTTAAAGCTTTAAAAATTGGTTAAGTTTTAAAAGGTTTAGTTTTTAAAAAAAAACGGTTTTTTTTTTAAATTTTTGGGAAAAAGGGGAGGGAAAATTTTTAATTTAAAATTAAAGTTGAAAAAATTTTAAAATTTTCGGGGAAAACCGGTCTATTTATAAATGGGTTTTTAAATTTTAAAGCCAAATATTTTGGGAAAAAAAATGGTTTTTATAAAAAAATTTTATTAAAAACGCAAAATTTTCCGCAAAATTTTTAAAGTAAATTTTGGAATAAAAAAAAAGGAAATTTTAAAAAGGGAAAAGCCTTTTCCCAAATAAAATTAAGGGTTTTAAAGGGTTTGGGGAAAAAAATTTAATTTTTAACCTTTAAAAAAAATTTTAAGAAATGATTTTCCCAAAAAAATTTTTTTTATTAAATTAATATTTCTTTTTAAAAAAAACAAATTCCCGGATTTTTTAAAAAAAAATTTTAAAATTTTAAAAAAATTATTTATTTTTTTTTAAAACCCCTTTTTTCCTCCCCAAAAATTTTCTATAAATTTCAACCCAGTAAATTTTGAAAATTTTTTTTAAAAAACCCCTTTGATTTCCCGAAAATTAAATTTTTTTTAAAATTAAATCTTAATTTTTATATTTTTTTTTCAAGGGTTTTTTTTTAAAACTTTAAAATTTAAATTTTTAAAAAATTAAAATTTTTAAAGAACCCCTTTTTTTAAAATTGGAAAAATAAAATTCTTTTTATTTTCGGTTTTATTAAATTTTAAAATTATTTTTTTTTTTGAGTTAATTTTGGAGGTTTTAAATTTTTAAAACCATCAAATAAAAAATTAAACCTTTTTTTCTGTTAAAAAAAATGAAAGGAATATTTTAATTTGGGAAAAACCAAAACTAGGGGGAAAAAACAAAAAAAACCCCGTAAACTTTTATTTTAAAATTTTAAAGAAAAGATGTTTTTAAATATAACTTGTATACTACATATAAACGCATAAAGCTGAGATCTACTTCGTTTACGTTAGAATGCAGTAGAAGCTATTATTCTGTGATAAAATGTGGTGCCTTATTTTGTTGTCCTACTAGGTCACATTTTGCCATTTTTTTAATTAAAAACTTTCACCAAAATAGATGAAGTACTTAGCTTTACTAAAGAGTACATGAAGATAGTTGCATGTTTTTTTATTTACTACATTTAGTTATTTATGTCAATAAATTTATTTATATCTAAAACATCTTTTATTTATAGTACTTAGTACTAATGTTAGTATGAAATGAAAAACGATAAACGAAGGCTGGTCGGTAACGCACTGTCTTTATTGGTGAATACACATCATGTCTTAACTCTTAAAATCTTCATATAGAACAATGTGACGAAGTCGTGAAAGAATAATAATTTTGCTGGTAAACTTTATTTATTGCAGTCTAAAGCGGATAAAGGAAATAAAACTGCAGAAGTTCTTCTGAACAGATACTTTGAACTAGGAAGATTCTTGCATTTAATTGTATATTAAGTTGTAGGTAATTAATCCCTTCATTAGTTTGATATTGGAGTCAAAATAAGATAAGGCACTTTAACCCCCGACTTCGGCTATATAAAATGAAATAAATAAATGAAAATGACTCTACTCTACGCGAGTATGAAAGGAATCGTTGGAAGAGGAAGGCCTAGACGAACATTTATCGATCAAATGGGAGACGTTCTGAAGGAAGGTAAAAGGTCAAGAGTACTCTAAACCGACGAGCATGCATGAAAAGATTAATGAATGTCGAAGAAGCGAAAGAGGTATGCCAGGATCGTAGCAGGTGGAAGGATGTGGTCTCTGCCTGCCCCGTTGGGAAATAGGCGTGATTTATGTATGTAGATTACAAGAATCTACATACATTATTAGTAATGAGAAATACAAATCGCACACTTCTCAGGTTAAGATTCTTGTAACAAAAGTAGGTATTTTATTACAAGCTAGCTCGTATCACCGGCTTCGCTTATGTTAATTCAATAAATTATGAATCCCCATTGGGTACAATTACCTAACATAGCGAGAAATGCAAAATTAAAAAGGCAAAACCTTCAAGTTTTAAGATATCTGCGTTATGTAGCACAGATTGCATATAGGTATGCATAGATATTTTAACCCTTGCATGTTAACACAACCTTAAGGACCACTAGTACGGCGACGGCGATACGACAGTGACCTGAAAAAATAAACTTTTATATACAACGGTGGTGGCCGCACAGCCTCGGTGATGTGGAATTTAAGTACTATATAATTACAGTGTAAACTCTTTATAACGTTATTCTCTTTAACGATAAACTCCTTATAACGTTGAAGTGAGCTCAACTTGGTTGGTTTGCGTTAAAACCCACATATTGAAACACTCCGATTCAACAAGCCCTAGATGCCGCTAAGTTGGTAGAAATATTTTTGTTGTTTAACCAAGAAGATTCCACCACATATCTAGATATGAATAGAATGCATAAAATAATACAAAACAAGTACTGGGATAGCAAAAACGTCAGACAAAGTTATCAGACTATATGTGTAAACAATAATTTATAAGCATTTATTATCTAAGACATACTTATTAAAAAATCTAAATTTGGTTGTTTTTTTGTTCACTTCATGTAACGATAACTCTCTATAACGACAAAAAATGCTCAGTCCCTTAAGTTTCGTTATAAAGAGTTTACACTGTATATCTTTCAACATTATCAAATGTACTACAGTTAACTTGAGTATTGAAACTGAATACATTTTTTGACGTTTAGCGACGACACTTGATTTCCGATGTAGCCGCGATACGCTGGCTTATAATAGCCTCTGCAGTGTGGCCACCTATTAGCGCCTTTCACACGTGAAGTTCAGGTCACACCAAATCCCTTGCGCTATTTCGTTTCTCGTTCCGAAAAGAACATGTAAACGTGCTACGGTTGGCGGCTTGATCTAAGGTTCCGATCTTACGGTCTTTACTACAAATTTGTGCGCATTCCACGCAATGCAAAAATCAAACATATCGGTTTGGAGCACGGAAAATCATATATCTATGTTTGTAGAAAATCAAGAGTAAATACCTACAGCAAACGAAATGTACATAAAGCTGCCTATGACGAACTTGTAAAATTATGTAAGAGAAACAGAAAATCGCGAATTTGTTGTCAAAAAAAATAACTAAGAAGAGCATTTCGCAAAGTTCTGAAAAAAGTATCAGAGAAAAGGAACAAAAGCGAGAGCTATCAAGATGATATTTAGTAACCGAGCCTTTGGTACTTCGATCAACTATTATTTACTTTCAAGGAATGCCTATACCAAGCTTTTCTAATATTATGGAGGACGATGCTCTTGAGGCTGAATTCAGTCGTGAATTCAGGTGGAGAATTGGTCGAATTAAATTTGACACGGGCGAAACCGTGGAGCACAGCTAGTAACTTTATAATAAACTAGCTGTGCCCCCATGGCTTCGCCCACGTGGACCACAGAATGCCCGCGCGAATTTTACTCCCCCGCTCCCGGCTATATTAATGACAAAAGTGCTTAGTGTGGGTGTTCCTTAAAAGATAGACATACGTATAGACGTATATGTATAGACAGTCTGTGTGACATTTTTGTAGGTCTTTTTATGTCTACAATTGTATAGTACATTAATTTGCTATATCTCTTATGGTTTGCCCAGCGTAATCCATTTAAGCGCCCGAATTGATTCACCGTGACCAGTTTTATTTATTTGTGGCGGAATCTTAATTCTTTTTATAAAATAAAAGTAGCCTAAGTTATTCCCTATAACATCAGCTATTTATCAGTGAAAGTCCCGTCTGAATCGGTCCGACCGTTTCGGAGATTACCCGGCACAAACAGACAGACGGAAAGACAAAAAAATTTAAATTGTTTGTTTTTTTTTGTTTAAGTGTCGTATATACTTTCAAATGCATTTACTAAAAAACTGTTGTTTTGACATTACAAACAGACACTTAAATTTTATTTAATTGTATAGATCAGTTGATATATCAATAAATAAAATATTTTCATGGTTACTTTTTGTATTGATAAGAGCCGCGAGAGTGATCGTGACAGCGCCATGATTTTGTACTGGGTGTCGTTTGATTTTTTACATCGTGTTTATGGGTTTGTTTTTATAAACGAATTGCGATTTTATTTACCCGTATAGACATAGATAAATAAACGTAAGAAAAAGGGGATCTTTAATTATCTTGCGTTTTGGAATATCAATTTTCCGAAGTCAATTTTTTTTTTCCGACGATTTTAATAATTTCACCATTTTTAAATAACGCTCTTTACATTGAAATATTTAAAAATAAGAAATATTTTGGTCACCAATATGTGCCACCTATAATCTCAATATTGATCATTTTTCTTTCCAATGAATGTTTTGCGATATTTTTATGACTATAATATAAATCGGTTAACGTAATACCATAAAGAGTGAAAATAAACTATTTTTATCCCTCAGCTCCCTTGGATGGTGAATTCGCCAATTTGTGTCGCCGCCCGTCGCGTTGACGCGTCCTACCAGCGTGGCTTTGGCCTAAGGCTAAAAACATTATTTTTAAGAGTTGTAACCGAGGTTCATAACACTCATTTTCGTGTAAGAGACTTGACTTGGAACAATAAAGATTTTTGTGCATAAAATGTAGTCTATTTCCCTTAAAGTTTGGTATAAGAAAAACGATGATTTAGATTTTCATTCATTATTAGCAAAGGGTCTAAAACAGATTTGTAGCTAATGCATATTGCCGTATTCCTATAGCAATAAGTTATTTTAAACAAAAATTTTCAAGGTAAAATGTATTTTCCGTAATTGTAAAAAGAGATAAACCGCTTCTAGCCAGCTTTTCTCGATGACTGCGATGATTTCCCGTTTCCGAATCGCTAGTAATGTTTTGACGTTCATAAGTGTTTTCATGGGAATAAAGTTATCTAGATAAGAAATATAAATTACAAATCAGTATAAAGAATTGCTTTACATTTGAAAATATTTATTAGTATCAACCTACGTCGTGAGTTTAAATGACTTGTGATTACACTCGTATCTTTTTTCGGAAAGAGACTGTAATTAATTAATTATCCTTAAAAATACAGTTTTAATTAAATGATTAAATAGTGACATTATATCTTGCCAATATCTCTCTTTTCTCTTTTATTACCACATAGGGTGTCCTACTGATATACAGACGAAACTGGCTTGGGTGTCGGCTGCGTTATAGCGTTATACGACAGATTTATAAACTCGATGAAAAGAAGTAAATTCATGATTATTTTATTTCATTTCATTAATATGAATATTCACTATTACTTAATTCATACGGAAAAACGTAATGATAGGTTATTTATAGATAGTAGTACATATACGTATTCTAATATAAGTCCTGCAAATGAATGTCCCGTCAAAATCATTTCAGTGGCTGAAATGTTAAGCCCTTTTGGTGACTAGCTCGGACAAACAAAGATAAGACACAAAAAAAAACGTCTTTATTAACATGCAAATAACCATTTATTTCGATTTGACATAGGTACAGATAATTAAATTGTATTTATATCCAATTTACCAATTCATCTTATGTCATGGAACAAGTGATATGAAGACCTTTGAAATATCTGCCCGAAAACGTGTCATTCAAAATTAAATTCAAATTAATTAAAATGTCACTCAACAAAGGACCGATTACATATGAAGGTTTGAGATGGAATGGCGGAGACTTATATTGAGGCAGGCATGTATTCAGGGTTTTATTCCCAATTGATTATTATATTTATAGTATAACAGATATTTTAAGCATAATATCTAACGTTGCTAGGTTTACGGGATTAAAATATTTATGCTTTGAAAGAAAGAAAGAAAAATTATTTATTATCACAAAAAAAAACCAACTATCAGCAAAAAATGAAAAAAAAAACCAATAATAAACATTCAATATTAAAAACAAAACTGAAAAAAAAAAACGACGTGTCAACAAGATTTGGCATCAGCGCTTGTGACGAAAGTCGTCAGAGGCCGTTGTTTTTCAGCCGAAGTTCGGCTTTAGCGTGCAATGATTTCAATAATCGCATTTAAAATAGTCTGTGAATGAAGATGTGTCGAAGGGTAAAAAAATCTCACTTTTGTAGAAGTTATAATATGTAACGTATATGGAGTTAATATGTATAATGGTATGTTTAAGGGTAATATGTAATGTGCATGGGGTGTAGAATTACATCATTAAAACTGAGACGCCCAAGCCAACCTCGCCTACACGTCATACATACACCCTGAGAAGTAACGAACGAGGAATTGGCGACTGGGCCGCGACCACCATGAATGTGGTGAAAAGTTCGTCATAGTGACTCGAATTGTTGAATCTATGCAGGCTGACATGACAGCGGTGACCGTCGATAGATTACGATCACTCGGTAGTCGTCGTTGTGTTTGGATTGTACTGTGCTTACTATCAGGGAAAGTACTATAAATTTACCGTGCTACTACAAAAAAAAGTACTGTAGTCAAGAGACTGCTTTTTTGTTTGTTTGATCGCGTTTATCTCTAGAATTTCTAGTGATATTAGAAGAAAAAAAATGCATTTTAAAGCCTACTTATTGACGAAGGTTATATATATAGGCTATATATCTTTACTCTAATACATTGAAGAGTGGAGCCGTAACCATAAACGTTCAGGAACCTGGTAGTCTGTAAGTAAGTAAGTACGGAGAGATGAACGTTGATATGCTTATACGGGTTCGTTGCCAGCGCGGTGGAGACTTGGTCGAATAAATTTAACACGTGGGTGAACCCGTGTGGCACAGCTAATTGTACTATAAATGCGAACTTTACTATAAATTAATGAATCTACGAGGTTACACACTGTCCATGGGAAATTTTGCTAACGTTTGCTCTAGAGATTTCTTAAAAGATTCAATGCTGACGTATCGTTTAATCTATAAACTGACCATAATTTCAGTCTTCAGCTTTCATAAAGTCCGGAACGTTGGCTTCGAGCCAGACTTGGGTAGTTCGTGCCTAGTTTATTCCTTAATGTAATTGAATTACGTAAAAAAAAAAAATTTAGTGTCATCAATCAACGTTTGTAACATAATATACGCGTTCCAAATTTGAATTCAGAAAAAAATAAAAATCAGAAGTAAGTTTTAACAATATTTATGGCCAGACTAGTTAATACATACTATAAACTAAACATTATTTTGAAAGATATTTTTGTTTACTTACGAGTCCGCGGGGGTTCATATTCCCAGGCGTAAGGATACATTGTTGCTACGACTCTGTATTAAATGTAAGATCTCGCCAGTCGGCGGCGCTTTTCATGTTTCTCCCCTCGCTTTGATCGTGCCGCGCCGACCATCCGCCCGACTATTTATCGGTTTAGATTTATTGTAATTCGGACGGAGGCTGTGGGCCTGGGGAATCGCGTACTTGCGACTATATTCGTCCATTCGTACTCTGCTTGCGTTACGATGCTTATTCATGTTCGAACTAGCGAACGCAAAAGTGTTATTGTTCTGTTTAAAAACTAATCTATTTGTAAAGTTTACTGCATAAGAATCGATTTTCATTTAAAGCTCGCCATGACCCGCGGTACGTAAATTAGATTACGAGTAAAATCGCGTATTAACTAAAACAATTATTCCCGTTTGTTATACTAAACGCATTATTATAATATATACATATACTCAACTTACTGTTGTATACGAATGTAATAATAATATGTGTAATACATTCATAACTTATCTTTTGCTTATTGTAAGTAATAATATATTATGTAGTAAATTAATAATGTTACTTTGCCTATTACTAGGCTTACCATATGTCCCGGTTTTTAACATTTGATCCCGGCATCGCGGCCAGTTTGTTTATTTATCCCAGTTTTTTTTATTTATACTCATGGACGTAAATAAAAGGGTACTGTGTAAAAATTATCTCCGCGCTCCCAACTAAATAAAATTTTTAATAAGTAATAGTAGAAAATTCTATTTATTTTTCATAATGTGTTCGATGTTGAGTTTTCGAGAAACGTTAATTTAAATACCCGTCCGGTTTAGAACTTTATTATTTACTACCACGCGTTTTTTACTACGCAGTAGTTATTTACATCCCGTAATTTGATTTTTACTCATATTGTTGACAATTCATATTTCGTATCAATTGACGAATGACATTTCTCGTGTACAATTTTAATCAAAATCGGCGGAAAACCATTATCCTATTCTACGATTTCTAATGTATTACTTATGATTATTATAGCCTCTTAATTATTGTATGATTAATTAATCCCGTCTACAAAATTTAATTAGAATCGGTGGAGAATTGAATTTATTGAACTTTTTATTTTATTTCTAGAAGTAATATTGACAATTCTTATTCATCATCAATTATGTGAATAATTAGACTTCTCGTGTACAAAATTTCATCAAAATCGGTAAAGAATTAATGAAATTTAAAATTGTATTTTTTTACGATTTGTAAAAGTAATATTGAAATTTCTTATACCCTGTCAATAGACCGGTTACATAAGCATCCCGTCTACAAAATTTTTAATAAGAATCGGTCAAGCCGTTTTTGAGTTAAATCCAGATAGACAGACAAAAAAAATTTAAAGGCACATTCATGATCAGTATCGTTCATATAGTGTGCCTATCGGGAAATTTTGGAAAAATATTAAACGTAAAGACAGAGCTACAAATTTATTCATATAGATTAACCTATTTCAATAATTAAATTTCACTAATATACGCTCTAATGCAGGCAATACACAATTATACACATACACTCATACTCAAATACCAAATACCGAACACACATACGTGTCACGTTTAAACACAAGTTTGCACCCAATCATAATTTGTTCTAATTTTATTTGTAGTTTAATATATATTAATTTAATCTTGGAAGGAACATAATACATACATAAATTACGCCTATTTCCCAGCGGGGTAGGCAATGACCACGTCCTTCCACCTGCTACGATCCTGGCATACATCTTTCGCTTCTTCAACATTCGTTAATCTTTTCATACATGCTCGTCGGTTTAGAGTACTCTTGACGTGACCTTTCTTGAGAACGTCCTTGATTTGATCGAGGAATGTTCGTCTAGGCTTTCCTCTTCCAAAGTTTCGTTTTACACTCAGAATACAGAAAAAACCAGAAGCCGCGTTCAAGAATAATTACATACGCTGCACTGTGTCCAAAAACAATACGTACGTCCCGCACCTGCCCCACTTCCCATACGCATAATGTTGCTAGCTCGGGAGCGGTTTCCCACTTTTTGGGGTAGTCTTATAACACTAAAGAAAAGATATTTATTAAAAAAATTTTATTTATTTACATGGATTTTATTAAGTTTCATTTTTTTAATATACTTTTTAAAGATTCGTAGTTCTATGCAAGTCTGTTGTATTTTTGTTGTAATGTTTTCATTCGTCGAACATGTTGTTCACAGAATAATTGTTTTCGTCGTAATTGAGATTTAAGTTTGACCTTTCTTGGCGTATCAAACACAGATTCCAAATCAGAAATATTGACATCACCGATCTCCGAGTTCGATCGCGCAGGAGATTGTGGTTGTGTAACCTGAAATGAAAAACCTTAAGTTGTATGTTGTTGTATCATGTAATAGATTAACAAAAACTTTAATTAAATACAGAATATTTCTGCCGTACAAGGCATGACATTTCAGTCCTCACGGATGGAAACGCATTAGTAATAGCACTTTGTGCCTGAGCTTGCAAATGTCCATGGGCCTTACTTAGTTTATTTTACATTTATTACTGTTACTACTAGTGTTTATTTACTACATTAGCTTACTTGTAACTAAGTATATCGATTAAATGCCTTGTTTGCCTTTCAATATTATAAATTATTACATTATTATCATAGGTGGGTACGCACATTGTCCGATGTCGAAGGTTTAGACGTTTCTATGTGTAACTCGGAAAATTCTGGTGTCAAGACCAAACACTGAAATAGAACGTTAGTATTAGATTATTTATATATTTAATTCACCGAAGTTTCATTAGCCCGGAATCTGAAATTTGCGCCCGGTTTAGGCTCGCCCCTTATCACGATGAGGGACGGATAAGCTCGACGAAAAGTGGGCATACTTGTTATACCTTTGCATACTCCTTCGGGGATTACAGGCGTGAGCATATATATATATATATATATATATATATATATATATATATATATATATGGACCAAAATCTTACTTCAAAATACATGACAAACATTTTCACCAGGAGGGATACAATATAAATATAGTAATTATTATGACTATATCTTCCTTAGTTGGATTAGCTGCTTTCTTCAGTCTTTTCAAACCACCTTTTGTATCATAAAAATATTGCGCTTCAAAGTGAATTGAGCAAAGTACGCTCCGGCTTGATGGTTTCCAAAACTCATCTAGCCGTGCTCTTTGTATGACTTTCATCCAGTCCGATTTTCTATTTTCATCAGCAGGGAAACTAAAATTACAAAGGTTCTATATACACAAAAATAATAAGCATTCTACACGAGTATTAAAAAAATAAATGGGTAAAATTTTCGATGAAAATAAAATGGCAACACTTAAAAAATGGACGCGTAATTTTCTAAATCTAAAATAAATTAAACAATTAAATAAATATACTTTAGAATGCGCTACTTACAGATGAAATGTGACCCCATCCTGTTTTTTTATAATCCCTGCAGCATTTTTACATGTAGGAACAACAAAAGACGGCATTTTAAAATTAAAATTGGCACTTGTACAATACGTCACGACGCGCTACTTACAAAGGAGTGACTAATCGCAACAACGTCAAACCACTCTATTTAAGAGTGGTTTTTGTATCTTCAGTTTTATGTGCGTTCGCGGTTTCTGGTTTTTTCTGTATTCTGAGGTTTTACACTCGCATTACAAATTTGTTTAGTCATTCTTCTTTCATTCATCCTCTCAACATTCCCAAACCATCTAAGCATCTCTTTCTCAATCCGTGTGAAGGAAGGAATTTCAATCCTGGAAGTAACCAATTGCCAAAATACAGGTTACCCTAGTTTGGTAGTTGAGGGGAACACTTACTTTGTATTTTTCTTCTTTACTAAATAAACTTTTTTGATTTCTGATTTGCTTTTTTATTTTTTTTTATTTATGCTCCTACCTATTGTATATTATATTCCAAGACAATCGTTGTTAAAAACTAAATTACAGTCGCGTGTCGGATCTGAACCGCACCCATTTTTTTACATCTATAATAATAAATATGTAGTTCTGTCTGTACATGTATTTTTGTCAAAATTTCCTGACAGGCGACCTATATAAAGGACACTGATCACGAATATGCTTTCTACTTTTTTTTGTCTGTCTGATTGTATGTCCGGATTTCACTCAAAACGGCTTGACCAATTTTTATGAATTTTTGTACACGGAAAGTTCTTTGGGGGAGCCCTATGACGAGCAGTGCACGTCTTTCGGTTGAAATAAAAAAATTGATGACACAGGAAATATAACTGTATAAGATGTCATTACCAAAGCTGTAAAACGTAGAAAAAAATTATTAGATGAAAAAAATGACTGCGTAATATCAGCATGCAGAAACGCGGTACGGTTAGTATTACTTTTAAATAAATATTCATATACTCCAGACTCTTATATACACGGTTTAACATTGAAATGTGTCAGTGAGGGGAACTCTGAAACTAAGAAATAGATAAATACGTTCTAAAGAACCATGACATCGATTTTAAAGATAAGAATTCATAAATAAAAAGAATTTTTTTATTGCGATAGTTGAAAGTAATAATTATTGTTAACAGTTAACAGAGCCTAGTGTTTTATCATTACCGATACGCATGAATCGTTTAATGAGTGTTCTATACTGAGCTTGGACGGAACTCCCCATCAGACGAAAGACTGCAGATAAATTGTAAGTCAGTGGGACCCTTTATTCTGATTGATTATGTGCTTACTTTAACCCCTCGAACTTGGAGCTTCGTTCTTAAATCAGAAGAAGTTAAGGTAAGGTTTCTAAGTACGCTGGTAACGATGAACCGTTCCTTGTAATGTGAGTCTTGTATACTGTCCGGTTTGCAGATACCGCTTTACAACTCAGTGTACTACAGATTTTCAATATTTTATTGATAACTAGATTAGGGAGACCGGAAGCATTTCGAGGAGCTTGAGAGGTTAATATTAAGTACTGATTTATAGCCTTTCCTTAACATTTATAAAAAAAATTAATAAGTTTCAGGTACAAAATTGCTTTTTTCAGTAATTTTTCTTTAAATTCTGAATTTGGTTAATTTTTGACATTTGATCGTTCGTTTTTCGACTTTGCAATTTTAAATTAAAGAATAATAAGCGAAAATCAAAAATAATAAACTTAATTGTTTTCTATATCCATGATATTTTCTTTTATACCACTTTTTCTGCATTCCTCCATGGTTGTACTTCAGTATTAATACACATTGTCAATTTCACAATGTCATTTTCAAAGTTAATATCATATGTACTAAACTATTTATGCGTGTTATATTATAAAACTATTTTCTGTTATCACAGTTATGTAGTCGAATGTACCTATGCGTCGTATACGAGAATCGAGAGAATGACTGTTGAATTTTTTTATTCCCGTCACTGCGGACGACGGTAGCAACAGCGGAGCTTCTGAAAAAAAAATGTTCAATACTTACTTTTCCAACACTAGGTTGGTTCTGTTTATGGTCATTGTTAGCCTGTTTACACGTTAATATTCTGTTTTATGTTGATGATGCAGTTTGTATTTATATTTGTTTAAGCCTTTTTTATCTTTATAGATTTTAGCGTTGTGGCCCAAGATGGTAGCTAGCTCTGAAGTGCAGCTGCCGTAAACACACCTATTGGTGTTTGGCGACAGATGTTCAACTTGAGGTTGTTAGCTAGCCAGGCGGGCATAAAAAAAAGCCCTACCACCATGCTATGGTTTCATCACAATGTTTTTCTTCACCGAAAGCACAGGTTTATTGCAGGGATTCGAACTCACGTCGATCGACGCGAAGCCCGTACACGCTACCAACTGAGCCAAAATTGCTTCAATCGATATTTTTAAGAGTTACAATTGGAAGTTTGTTATTCTCTTTTTATAGACCTGTTTTTAAACAAATATATTATCAACTAGCTGATACCCGCGACTTCGTCGGCGGTGTTTATTATATTAACACCATGGCAAGAAACCTCATCGCTGAACGCGTAGTCCTTATAAAAATCTTAGTTTCTCAAACTTTAATAACTTTTTATTGAATAAAGATATAGTTCTATAATTTTTTTGTTAAGGATCAAGCATCTAAGGAGTAGAACATTTTTATAATCAAAATATATCTAGTGCTTTTTGCACGATGCGCGCACTACGGCACACCTCTATCATTTTATTTATATAGATAGATTACAATTTGGAATACATTGAATATTCCGTTTTATCATTGTATGATAGAAGTCGATACGTATGACTGAAGATCGTCATACGTCATACTAGTAGAGGCCAGTGATGAACTGACGTAAGAACAATAGACCAGTGGAGTTCAACACGAGTTGATGATGATGATTTATGAGATGTGATTAATTTTGTAAGTAATGCATTAGTAAGTTTATAAGTTAGAAAACACAAGTAACAGTAAAATTAGAATACTGCTTGTACATGTCTTCTACCTATCTCGTTTTACAAATTTCGTAAATTCTTGTGCCGTGCTTGAGTTATTTTAATCATAAGATCGTATCAATGTTAATTTGAGGTTACTTTTAGGGCTTAAATATAAAGTTTCCAATAATTTATACAACTAGGTAATACGGTCATGAACAGTTCAACTTTAAGGCACTTTTATAATATTTCTTTTGTATTTGATATTAAGTACAAAAAATGATACTTTCCTGTAAAAAAAATGTGTTCTTAATTTTGTGTACCTTTTGCAGAAAAGGGTTGTTTACTTACAACACCATTCTTAAATTGTGTCGATTTTTTGTTTTTAACACTGGATGTCCTTTTCGTCACTCAAAGGAATAAATATATTGTATAACTTGCGCAAACAAAGATAAAGTAATGATTTAAAAACAAATTTTGTTAGGACTGTACGGAGAATTCTAAAGGATCGTTTTATTGCTTGTAATAATTTAATAATCAGAGATTTAACGACTACACCGAACTAAAAAATATAATGTTCATTGTTATGGAAAATGGGCCGTATAATGGTCTCTATATTAAAAGCGCTTTCAAAAAGGCCGTCCCGCTAAGTCTTTAATGGGATTGAATAATAAGCTAAAAGATGTTGAATGGTATAACTAAATGGTTTATATTCTTTCCGTTTGTTAACGGTGGCAATGCGCACTCCTTTAGATGCCTTGATTTACTATCGGGGGACGTAGATGCTGTATCGGGAGTCGATAAAATAAGTTTAATGAGACTGGGGTCGTATATCAGAGTCGGCATCATAAAGGTAGGTACCAACTGTCAAAGGGCTTATTGTGGCGGCATCGCTTTATGATGGTATTTTTACAAGCAGGTACATGCTTTGAACGCTTGCTATGCCGCGCGCCAATTATATTGTACTTAACAGAGTAACCTCATCTCAACAACTGGCCTATATGAATAATTATATTATTTAAAGTTATATCTACTGTAGCACTTGTTCGAGTTTTTCAGTGTGTAGTAAAGACAGTGGGTAGCATCGTGTTTGCAAAAATATTTGTAATTTTTTTTTTTTGTGTAATCAGCTTAAATATCAAAGAAGTATTGTAAATACTATACTAAGCTATTACCTAAATTATTACAGCGGTATACTACAGGACGATTTGAAAAAATTATTTTGCATTTCGGTTTATATTGCCTATTAATTGAGGAAGGTAATACTATATAACCTATACAGATACCTAGACATATATGCGCAGCGGCTATAGAACTTCACGGTACGACTCTAAGAAGCGAAGAAGTGACCATAAAAGTTTAGAAATCTGGAAAACTTTATACATATAGCCTATAGGCAAAGATGGGAAGTGAGAACAACTATATGTTACAATGGTGCGTTAACGGCGCGCGGTGGAGAGTTGGTCGAATAAATTTAACACGGGTGAAACCGTGGGGCACATCTAGTGAATATGCTTATATTCACTACAACAAATACTTATTCGTTTTGGAATAAAGATATAATGTCTTCCAAAGAGTTTACCATTTCGTCTTCTTACAATCTTTCGTTTCGCTTAAATTCAAATAAATTCTTTGCTTTTTCCACTCCAACTCCTGAGAAGGTGGTACTGCATATCCTGAAGAGAATTTGTACATCCATTACCTCTAGTTTATTCTGTATAAATGTAAGGATCTCACTGAAAAATATGTTAACAGCACGAAACACACTTCACAGTTGAGGTCTATTTTGTTCATGTTTTGCTCTATTACTGCAGCTTCCTTTTACAAAGGTGTAGGAAATGTAAAGCAATTTTGTAGCACTGGTATAGTAACATATTTTACGTCACAAATATAATTGTTAAAACGTAGAGTAAGCAAAAACTTTTGTGAATGAACTAACAATATGTGTATTTGTTAACGGATAATTTATCTGGGTTGAAATTAAAATGTAATGACATAGGTAAATGATAACTTCGATCTATTGATTTCTTGATAGCTTGATCAGAGGCCGATGGATGGTGTGTGTTTAAATCCTACAACGGTCCTGAAACTTTGTTGAAAGAAATTGTCATGATACTCGTAACTTGATGGTAGGGTAACGGATATAATAAGTTATATAGGTGAACTTTAATTAACAATTAACGCAATGGGAATATTTCCCAACAAATTTAGTTAAAACAAAAAGTTTTAGAGAGCAAATTTTGGAAGCAGCATATGTTATATTAGTAGACTTTTATAAAGAGATAAAGTACATACCAGCACTTGTTTTTGTAATCTTTGTATGCTTATTGCATTGAGTTAATATGTAAGTACATAAACTCTATAGCTTCTTCTACGTTACTATCGTTAAGATTGTAGTGAAAAGTTAGCCTACTTGTAACTTGATAATAAAGGAATCCCAAGTTCCATTTAATATTTTGTGGTAGTTTGCTGGATGTTAATCTAGGAAATAACGGTCAAGACGTTGAAAGTTATCTTCGGTATTTGTATAATTCAACCAATAAGTTACATCTACGTAGTAAGTAGGAGTGATGTTATCATGTGATTCCTGGAATATTTTTTATTCCAGGAATATGTTGCTTCATTTTCGTTGACGATTATAAACAATTGATGTTGTGTAATTAAAAGATTTCTGCGTAGTTTACGTTACATGTGTTGAATATAGAAATCTTCTGATTTGAATAGGTAATCAATTTAACTACGCAATTGATTGTTATTAACGAAGAGGTCGAAGAAATAAGGCAATGGATGTTTTTTCTTCAAGTTTATTATTGTTGGTTAACTTGTATTACATAGCTTAAAATGAAAATTAAACACTAACTATATTCAGGCATACGTGTATATTACCTCTGAGTTTCAATGTCACTGAACTAAAAAAAAATAATCTCGCTTCATAAAGAAAAATTTCATGATTACAGATAAAAACAAAATCTATTAACATGATCGAAATTTAGGTTATGTTAACTATTTATGTAGTTAATGATTTTGTGTGATGTGCTTATTAGTAGCGCGATGCAAATTTACAATACAAACAAAAGGTTCAGAGGCCTCGAGAGCTTGTTTGCAAGTTTTAAAATAAAGTGCAAAAGGATTTTTTAAATAAAGACGTGTTTCAAGTTAATAACGAGGGTGGAGGCGCGTCGGTGTACGAGAGGTATGGTTGTAGGGCTTGAAGGCGGTCGTTTTGTTCAGCTGATGACAGGTGAAGGGCGGCACAGGCACAGCGGGGAGGGGCGGCAGCCAGCGCGGCGCCCGCGCAGCTCGCGTGGCCCTCTCGCCTGAGTCACGCGCGCCTCGTAATGCTTGCATAATAATAATGACGGATGCCGATCGCGCGGCGGCTCCCTTGATCTCTGGCGCTTTTGATCTTGCCGTCGGAGCCGGTCCCGCGCGCCGCCCCTGCCGCTTATATGAACCGTCGCGCTGCGCTGTGCCGCCCGCTCACCTTTATTCGGGCCAACGTCGTGCGGCCAATCGTTAGGCCCTTCGCCTTCGCTCTAAATAAAGGCTTTATTTTGTAAACAGCGGGAGTGCTACTGTTTGCGGGGACCGGCCGGACTGCCGACAGCACTACGGCAGTGGTGCGCGTGCGCCTGCCAGTATGGGGTGTGCTCCGGAACCCTTCCCGCGCTCACTGTCGCTTGACGTTCGCTGTCCAAAGCGATGACGCGCCACGGCGGCGAAAATTGCCGCAATACTTGGAATTGGATCACCTGGATACTTTGTGTACGCATTTTGTGTTATAATATTAGTAATGTTGGAATAATATTAGTGCAATTTTTACTAGGTACTTGAGTGTTTACAGTACTGTATTTTATAATTACCTACTTATCGAAGAAATTTCACTACATTACTACTATTATCTACTGCAGATAAAAGGCTTGTAATTTACCAGAGTAAATTATTTTATGTTTGTTTTATGAAGAGAATTTCATTTTAAAATTATATATTATTATTTCACGTTATTTAATATTTTAGGTAAAGGAAAATAATTTTCCTTAACAGTATATTGCCTATATAATAATATTTTTATCTGTGATTTTACTATAAAAACGAGGTTTGCAAATATTTACGAAATACTTATATATACTAATTATTTAATTAATTACGAAAAGGAATGGAAAAAGGTTTTTCCCTATATATTACCACGTAAAATATTAAATTCCTGTTTTAAAAATTTGTTGGTTACAAAAATTAAGTTAATTTTGAAGTTTAACACACACTATACAGACCAAAGAATAGCTATGTGATATAAAGAAATTATCCCGTAAGACTTTTACTAATTAGTTCTGACTGAAAACACTAAAAGTTTCATTAAACATAAACATCATTTTTTAGATGTGACGGGTTTGTATATTATTTAATAATCTTTATTTTTATGCAATCACTGAAATTACTGAATTTTTAACGAACATCTAGGTATTAATAGTTCTTGACTTGTTTTGTTTCAAAATCTAAAAATTATTTATTTAATTTAGGCCCTAAGAAGGCACATAAAAACGTCAAAACACTACTAACTGTTCCTAATTCCTATCCCAGTCATCGAAAAGAACTGGCAAGAAATTCGATCGGGTATCTTTATTTCAATAGTATTATACATAATACAATAATAATAACCATATAATTTAGTGATCCACCTAAAACTTAGAACAATCTACAGGGGCTTTAGAACAGGGGTCTCCAAACTTTTGAGCCTAAGACTCAGACTGGTTGCTCCACAAAGCCCTAAAGGTTTATCTAGGTTTATCTCCCGATCTAGCTGGTTCATCAGATAAACATATCATTACAGACATGAAAATAAAATAAAATAAATTGAGTATTCAGTTTCACGCATATTTCTAGCCGGAGAGTGAGGTACCTATGTAGGTATACCGTCGTCGTAATCTGATGTGCTTACTGCTTGTGTGGTGGTTCAAAACCGTTACTAGTACATTTTATCATTCATCACCGTTAATAAATCAACAGCCCTTGTGCGCAAAATGCTTATCAGAAGTGTTAAAGCCAGTCATATTGGTTGTCAACTTTATCAGAATACATGCTTTTAACCGTCATTAATTTTGTGAATTTATTGAAGAGATTGGAGAAAATGATTTACCATATTATACTGCAATAAGTATGTTGGCTTAGTTACGGAAAGTTCTTATCTAATTTTATGAACTACCAGCGCTAATCGTTTTTTTTTTTTTTTAAATAAAAGTATCGCCCTGATGACAGACAATGAGTGGATAAAGAAGTAATAATTTTAAATGGATGTTTAATTAAACATAATATGAACAACCTTAGCTTACGTTTGAAAGGAGAAGTCAGCTTCTGTCTGATTTGTATTTGTAATTCCGACAGAAAACCGCTTTATTTCAATCTCAACAGAATAAAAAACGTTTCACGGATTTTATACAATGTCAAACATTCAGTCAGCAAACTGAGACCCCATTTCTAATTAATTTTGCAATTGAAGTTTGGGTGCTTTAAAAATCAATGTTGAGTCTCGTGATTTATGTCATTAAGATTTTCCAAAGTCCGTTTATTACTGTTTAATAATCTTTTCCCTAGAACTTCAAATGGAAATAGTTGATTTGCAGTGTTATTTTTGCACTTTTGAAAGGACTTAGCTGTTTGAGAAAAAAATTTACAAAATAGAATATACAAAAACTATTTCAATATTCAAGTTAACTATTGAGCATCTTCAGTCGCTTCTGATTAATGGTACAACTAAATTTAATCCACAGCTACAAGTGATTGTCTGTGAAAAGTCACAGCTGCATAAACCTGACTTAGTTATATGTGAATTATTTTATTTTTAGTGCGTAAATAAAATATCTGATTATTTTTAATGTTTACTTTATTTGATTTGATTTATTGAGATAAATTAAAGCGTGGGCCGAATACCAAATACATCAGGCCGTTATGCTGGCCGGATTGGTGGTGTTCAAAGGCCGGTTCTGGCCAGCGGACCGTAGTTTGGAGACTCCTGGTTTAGAACCTCACCAAGCCGTAATTTAATAGACTCGTAGTACGCTATGCTTTCTATACCGAAAACAAATCTATACAGCACAAAAAGATAGTAGTCGAAAACCAAACATAGGTTCATTAAAAATTGTAAGTTAGGCTTTCTGTTCGACAAAGCCTTAATTATACAAAAAGTGTTTAAAAAATTTGGTTGAACGATAAATTTAGATTTTGCTACTTTTGATGTGAAACATCTATAGGCGAGGGGTAAACCTGATTGTTGGCGTGGCTTTACAGGCCGTGGGGACTCATCGCCACGCTATATGATGGAATATATGTAATATAAATTATGAAAATAATCATTGCAACCCCACTGCCCCCCTATAAGACCCCCCAAGGACCCCTCACAGGGAAATTGTAGGGAAACCCTTTGTTTCATTTCATATTTAATAAGATGTGGCTAAAATATTTTTATAAAATGTCATTGGGATAAGGTAAGTGCCACGTATATTCCTCCAGCCAAAACAAATATGTGTTTGAAAAAGTTGATGTATATTTTCTGAAATTGGGATAGCTTTGAACGAATAAATAAGAGAATCGATTGCACTTTTTTCATCTCTGTAATTGCCAATACCAAGTTCCAGTCTACTTAAACTAGAAACTACGTGTGCCAATAGCGACTACTAAAATTTCATTTACCTGGTTGGTATTTACCACGTAAATAAAACTCTTATAGTTTAAATTAATTAGGCCTTCGTAAATATATCCCAAGATAAAAAGATGTTTTTAAAATATATTGTCAAAATACAGGATGTGGATTGCATTTTTTTCCATCGTACCAATCCAATCGCGATCGCACTAAAATCGAATTCTTACGAGACATAATTCTTATTACATAAGCCCAAACTGAACCAGAGAAGTGTTGACTCTATCGTTTTAAAATAATCCGTGGAAGTACTTTTTTAAAATAATGTTGGATTAATTTATTTTTTTACCAATGATAAATACTGGACTAGCAACTTATAAAATATAATTGACTGGCAGTTATAAATTTAGAGATACGTCGGTTGATATCATTGTTAAGTACGTATATGTAATAATTATTATGAATGTGATATGTAAGAATATTTAAATACAGTCTTATTTCTTTTAGTTTAAGATAAAAGAAGTATTTAACTAACCGAAATTAAATTTTGTACTTGCAAACATTTTAGTTAGATCTTACTGTTTCCAGGTAGCCTTGACAACAGCTAGTGAGAGTTTGACGCCACCTGATACCTTGAAACTTGTTTGGCTCTCAAATACATCTCTCACTTGCAACGATGGAACTTCAGCTGGGTACAATTTACTTGTTATTTATAATTTATTTACCTGTAATTTTTAATTTTCATAACCCAAATTTATTTACGTTCCAGATATTACTTTCGCCGAGGCACTAACAACCAACACTGGGTAATGTACTTGGAGGGCGGCGGTTACTGTTGGGACTCATCGTCTTGCAAAGGACGATGGCGGCGTAGACCGGCACTCATGTCTTCTTCTAGGTGGCCGCGGGCGAGGCGTGCTCCTGCCTTACTCTCAGCTGAGCCCGAGGCAAACCCGCTCTGGTATAATTCGAATCATGTACTACTCCCGTACTGTTCAAGTGACATGTGGGTGGGTACACGTGTAACACCGCATCCGCCCTCCGGTTTCACCTTTTCGGGGCGTTTCATCGTTCGTGCCGTTCTCGCTGACCTCCTTCGCCTCGGGCTTGCGGGTCGTTTGTTACTCGTCGGTTCCAGTGCTGGTGGTACTGGTGTTATGCTCCACGCAGACGAAGCGAGACGAGCTTTGCGCTCAAGGGGTGTCCGTGTTGCTGCCATTTCGGACTCTGGTTGGTTTTTAGACCGGGCATCACGAGAGAGACGCTTGCCCGCTGCCACTGTGGCTCGATTAGGGCATTCACTGTGGCGCGGCTACCCACCGAGTTCTTGCACACGTGATCACCCTACTGAACCTTGGCTGTGTTATTTCGGATATCACTTGTATCCACACATGCGAACACCGTTATTCGTTTTCCAATATCTGTTCGATTCCGCCCAGTTAGCAGCTGAAGGAGTGCGTACGCCGCGGACACGAGTACAGTGGGACGCCGTGCACGACACTGGTGCCGCTCTACGTGCGAGCCTTGGGCCAGTGCGTGCAACATTTGCACCGGCATGTCTCGCACATGGAGCACTCGCGCGGCCCGAATGGCTCGCGATCAATATTTCAGGGGTGTCACTGCCGCGCGCACTTGCCTGTTGGGAGCGTCGGCTAGGTAGTGGAAGGCACGCTCGAGGTGGATGTGCTCCACGACGACTGATAGAGAGATGTTCATGGCCTCAATGTAATGGATCATGTCCTCGATTACGAGATCCTCGAACTGGTGAAGAGGTGGCGCTAGCGGCGCTGCTACAGAGTTTCGGACTTGACGTCCGTGGTGCGGCGGCTGCTATGGGGCTTGACGCTCGTGCTCTCTCACGGATGAGTCGTGCGGAACTGCTGCCGTTGTTGGCGCCTCACACGTGATAATGGACGGTTATAAAAATGTTCGTGCTTACTGCACGGTGAATCTACCTCGCTTTTGTTGTAAAAGTACAATTTATTTTTTAAGATATTTATTGTTTACCATATCGCTGTAATAATTACAATAAGAAAATATCAAACATGTCATACGAGGCTTTTATTTTTATTCATAATATTTTTTATTTAAAAAAAGAAAAACATTATTAAATAGGCATCATTTATTTATGTACAACTATGGCTCTATTTGTAGAACCAAAGAGACTAGTTTGAATCTACATGATTATTATTAACCAACGAATTAATTTAAAAATATCTCACTAATGTTTGTCGGGAAGCGCGGTGGTAACAAATCGAATATCTATGATCAGAAGCCATCTACATAAATTGTCCGTACAAATGGAGCCGGTGCATATTCAGTTCAGAATGGTTTCGTTGTCGTGGGAGCCACGGGGCGCGACGGACTGGGACAAAGATTACACGTTGTTTTGCGTTTACGTGGAGTCCACCGCTGCGAGTCTGAATATGCTGACGTCATAAGCGTGATGCGCGTTCCACAGTAATCGCTATCGACATATCAACGACGTCATTACCTAGGAAAAAGTCTGTTGAGACGATGTTGGCCTGAGTTCGCCAGCGTGTAGACAGGCGTGTCGTTACGTTCCGGTTGACGGCGTCAGCATTTTCACGTAATGATCCGCGCAATAGCAAAATATCTAGCACTGTGGGAGTAGTCTGCGCCATCGCCGAGTGCATCGGCGAACGTGCACTAGGTTGTGGTGACAAGCTAATCGCCTGATCTAAATATCGGAATAGTTCGTTGGGGTTGTTCGTGTTCGCCCACAGGTGCGGTAGAATCGGCCACAACCAGTTGTTTTCTGGAATCAGATTATTTCGTTTTAATTCTAAATCTCTACAAAATTATCACATCTATATCGAATTTTATGTGCTACTTCTTATCTTTGCCACCTCTACTGTTTTCTAAATTAGCGTATAGTGTAAATCAGGGGTGACCATACGGTCGATCGGGACAACTTTTCAAGTCCATCTCGGGATTTTCAGAAAAGTATAACATACATTGAAAGTTTCGCGGTGGTTAATTACATTGAAGCCACATATACAAACTGCGGTTTTATTATGGATAATTTAAAACTATTATAGCATCTGAACTTAATTTCATGAAAATTGTGTTTTGCCATTAAGTATACAAAAAAGTAGTAGATTGGCAGTCGATCACTTGCTAGCTAAATATTTTGTGGTAGATAACCGAGGCTCTAAGTTTGAGAAGCCCAGGTATAAATAAATGACTTGAAGTTAAAAAATGGCTCCCTATATAGTCGACAGAAAGTTTATTTTTCCTGAGAAGATATATTATGTCAAATGATAAACATAAAAATGGTTTGAGTAGTAGTAAATTTTAAAGAACTTACCAGAAACAATAGCGTTGTCTACATAACTAAAGACTAATCTTTTATTAGCGTTTACTAAAGTTTGAAGCGTAGGACCCCTGGTTCCGACGCCAGTAGCAAAATCCCTAGCTAAAGCTAAATGAGGTCCTAACTCTCTTTGGACCATTTGAAGAAGTCCCGCATGTACACTTCTTATGGGGGCTCCATCGGCTTCATAGAAGCCGAGCGGGAAGTGATGAGCATCAAGGAAAACCACCTGATAAAATATTTTTTATTAGTTTACGACTGGCCATATAGGTACTATATTATAAGTAATAATTTGGTGGTAGATTGCTCTTAGGTGAACTTATCGATTAGCCTTACGTGATAGATTTTCATTCAGATCGCGAGATAACTATAACGAGGTAACTAGAGATCTAGCTGGCCTCCTGATGAAACGTACTAAATTTGTAATAAGAAACACGTATAATGTACAAAAGACATTCTGATTTTGCTATTTCGAAGCAAATATTTAGCGATTTCTGTTATCGTTTTGCTATTGCGAAATACCTAATAAGGGGGCCGGCCGGAATTAAAAAAGATTTCCATCACCTTAGCGTTACTTTGTTTCTCTAACAGGCAATACATGCTTATTAGATTTGAAATCTCCTCTTGCGGTGTAGGTACTGCCTCAGTACTCGCGTTAGCATTAAGTGATTATCGCTTCATCTATACTTAAGATTATAAAAACTCCAAGATAGTGTTTGTATGTTTGAACGTGCTAATCACTTGGTTTAGCACTCATATTTCAAAATTCTTCTTGCATTTTATAGCCTATTTACTGAGAAAGGCTATAGGTTACATAACTTCATGCTACGACCCTAAAGAGCGGAGTAGCAGTCTTGAAAGTCAAGCAACGGCAAGTTGTGAGAACAACGATAGATTTCACGGGTGTGTTGAAGAGTAGGTCGAATAAATTTAACACAGTATAACGTTAACGTGGGACACAGTTTACTTAATAATTAGCTCATGTTAAAACATGTTTTTCCTGGATTCTAATTGTTTAATGATTGTGTGTTTTAAAATAACTAAGCATTATTGTTTTATTATCAGGTCGCGGTAATGACTACACTTCACCTGTTGACACGCACTTACAGTAAAATTAAAAACGACAGCATGACTCATATCGCCAAAGAAAACCCATTATTTTCCTAGACCTACACTGGTGACTTTGGTTGGCTAAAAAAACGTGAAACCTTATAAAAAGTAGGTACTGTATTTAATGTTTAGGTATTCGGAAATATTTAAGCTATTACCTCTTTTGTGCTGTCTAAAAATGTTCTTATTTCGCGCAGCAAAGGAGCTAAGGGACGAATTCGTATTAAATTGTGATTCAACCAATATCTGAAAAATCACATGAAACCGGTTATTTAATATTTAACACTAAAATATTTTAGCCACGCATATATTATGCTTATATATTTGTAATCACTGTGTTGTGTATAACTTATTGTAATACCAATGAGTCGTGGAACACCTTATTCATATTTCAAAGAAAAGACCCGCAACTAGGGTTGCCAACCCTGCTGTATAATATAGTATCCTACTATATTAGGCGTCCAACTATTATATTTCTAAAAATATATAGTAGGTGAAAATGCTATATTTATATTGGATAAAAAAAATAGGAAAAATTGTTTATTCCAAAATGTTTAAGCGAACAATGGAACGAAGGCCGTAACCTTTATCTCTTTCTGAACGAGACTTGGTATGTCATTGTTAATTTAATTATTGGTCATTATTATCATTATCTGTCTATAAAGCAGTAAAAAAAACCTTTAAAAATAAAATATTTATTTGAATACTACTATTAAATTTTTTGCCATATATTATATTTTTTCAGGTAGTAGCCTCGAAAATATTATTTATTTGATATAAAAAAGGTGTCAACCCTACCCGCAACTGTTTCTCGGAACTTATTTTATATAAATTTCAGAGTAGCTCGTATTTGATTGAGCACACGTAGCTGAATTGAATTTATTAATAACTAGCATGGTGCCCGCGGCTCCGCACGCAATGATACTACACAGTAATTATTTTTTTTACGATTCCTAAAAGTGTTATTGAAAATTATCATAACTCATTATTCATAGAATAGCTTAAAATTTCCTGGGTACAAAATTTGTATCTGTGTATTTAGCGGAAGTGAGGAACAGAGAGTAAAGTTCCTCATCCGCCATAGAAAAGGGAGGATCCTCCGGCCAGACGGGTGCTATGTCTGGCGGGCAGCTGCCCCGACTGTTGTAGTCGGGTTCTTGTATATATACTCAACGATAGAGTGAATTTCTACAGACGACTCTAGCCCTCCTTCGGTCCAAGTGGTTGACTATGCCAAGCTAAAACATTATCTTGCGGACAGGCCGTCCTCGTCCAGCTTAGATAGGATCCCGGACGTATTGGGGTCCGTTGCGGATGTAGATCTCGCGATCGATTCCTTGGTCGACCACCTGCAGGTCGGCATCGGAGAGGCCTCGAGAGAGGTCGAAGAGGCGAGCGATCGCCGCTTCGTACTCCCTGCCGACGTGCGGGCGTTGTTGACGGAAAAGAACGCGGCGACTCGTGCGCACGACCACTATCCGACCGAGGAAAACCGCGCACGCTTACGCGCGCTTCAGAGAGCGGTTAGAGCCCGCATATTAGAACTCAGGAGTCACAGATGGGACGCCCTCGTCGAAGGGCTAAGGCCGTCGCATCTGGCTTACTGGAAACTAGCTCGCAGCCTCAAAATAGAGGCTTCTTATCTTATGCCCCCCCTCGAGAGGGGTCCCGGTATACCGCTCGCCTTCGATAGCAGCGACAAGGCGGAGTGCCTCGCCACTTGTTTGGAGAGCCAGTGCTCTCCGAACAGTGTCGATGCAAATACCGACCGGGTCGAGGGTATCGATGGATGCGTGCGGGAGCTGGATAAGCTCCCCGCGACAGCCTCCCTGTCCCCAGTCACGTCTGAGGAGGTTCTTTCCATTATAAAAAGCCTTAAGCTCAGAAAAGCACCAGGTCCCGACGGGATCAGGAATGAAGTACTTAGGCTTCTTCCTGATCGCCTCATAGCTCTATTGGTCTGCATCTTCAATGTAGCCATAGTCCACTGCCATTTTCCAGCCGCCTGGAAAAAGGCAATAGTCATAGGTATCCGTAAGCCCGGCAAGAGCGCGTCGCTTCCCGACAGCTATCGCCCGATCAGTCTCCTAAATACGTTAGGGAAAATTTACGAGCGGATCCTTCTGAACCGTCTCAAGCCAATAATAGAGGAGAAAGACCTCTATCCGCCTGAGCAATTCGGTTTCCGTGCTAGATATTCTTGCACTCATCAAGTGCACCGCCTCACGGAGCACGTTGCATTTAATTTTGCTGAACTTTATAAACCCCGCCGTACACTTGCGGTCTTTTTCGACGTGGCCAAGGCCTTTGATAAGGTCTGGCACGAGGGATTGATTTACAAGTTGTACCGCTTTGAAGTCCCCGATAGGCTAATTAAAATAATTCGCGACTATTTAACAGATCGCACCTTCCGCTATAGAGTGGAAGGTGAATTGTCCACGCCCCGTCCAATACGCTCAGGCGTTCCCCAAGGTTCGATCCTGGCTCCTAGCCTATTTAACCTGTACGTCAGTGACCTACCTCGACTCCCGGAGGTCGAGGTAGGGCTATACGCTGACGATACAGTCTTATATGTCCAGATAGGAATAGATCCCACCTCAGACACAAAGTCCAACGCTCCGTGACCACTCTCGGGAAGTGGTTTAACGAGTGGCGAATAGCCGTTAATCCCTCGAAGAGCGCCGCGATGCTCTTCGATGCGGATTCGTCACAGATACCGTGGAAGCTTAAACCTGTTAAGCTCTACGATAATCCGATTCCGTATGTAAGAGAGACCAAATATCTAGGGGTAACCCTAGATAGTAGGCTCTCCTTTAGACCCCACATCCGTAAGGTTAGGAACAGGGCCGCGTGGGTCCTGGGCCGGTTGCATCCTCTGTTGTGTTCGGTGAGTAAAATGTCCACGCGACATAAGCTCACGCTCTACAAGACGTGTATTCGACCAATTTTGACATACAGTTGCGCCGTGTTCGCACATATGTCCGAGTCGAGTTTCAAACGGTTACAATCGATACAGAATAGGTTCCTCTATCGTCTCACCGGGGCCCCGTGGTATGTTCGAAGCGTAGATCTCCATAGAGATATGGAGCTTCCTTCGATACATGCCTACGTTAAACAGCTCTCCCGTTCGTATTTCGACACCGCGTCGAACCACGCGAATCCGTTAATAAAAACAGCCGCCACTTATGTTCCGGCACCCACGGACATCCGGTGCAAACGCCGGCCGCGCAATATTTTTATTGATCCCGACGATCACATCGAAAATTCGAATAAATATTACACATCCGTCTCTCCAAACAGAGCGTGCCAGCGCCCACGCCCGCGTAACCACCGTTCTCTCCGCTCTCCCGTCTGCTACAAAAGGGAAACATCGTCACTTTTGTGCACTTTTCAAATTGTTCAATATATTTAAATAATTAATAATCGGCAATCCCGATGTATCATCGTATTGGTATCGTTACATTTCTAATTATGATAATAGCTATGTCGTCGGCATATCGTGTGATTCGTTAACATACAAACGGCGTCGTTTGTTTTCGAACGCTTACTCGTTTGCAAAATGTTGAATGTAAATTAATGATACTGCTAATCGTATTCATTTCGCTAAAAGTCATTTGTTAGGAGTTTATCTTATTATGAAACTAGCTGTGTCCGTGGCTCCGCTCATTCGAATTTTACTCCCCTTAGAAGTTAAATGTATACTTTCCCACCTATGTGAACCTGGCACCCGACTTTGCAAAAAAAATAATTTGATGTTACCATTCGATAGTGCTTCGTTTGTACCCGTTTGTACCACTTTCATTTTCGTTTGTACCTCAAACTGAAAAAAGTTATTGCGTTTTCAAAATTTGACCAGCACCCCACTTTGAGATATCAAAATTATGCTAACGGATTCTGATTCTAAATTGCTTGTACACGTTTGTACCTCCTTTAATTTTTGTTTATCTCCAAAGCCAAAAAAGTTACAGGGTGTTCAAAATTAAGAAAATTATAACAGGCTGATTTTACAAAATATAGAAAATCTGTAAACGGCGTTTGTCGTGCAATAGTTTTTGCCTTCAGGAAACGCTTTCAATAATTAAAATATTCCAAAAAATAAGAAAATAAACGCACTTTAAAAATATTTGTGAAAAGTGCTGAATTTAGTCAATTCTAAACATTTCGTAAAAATCTAAATAAAAGTCGTCGTGCAATCGTTTATACCCCTAGAAAACACTTTGAACATTGAGAATATCACATTAGAAAAGAAAATAAATGCACCTGAAATTTTTCATACAGATGAATTTTCTTAATTTTCAAAATTTCGCCTATCTTTAAACAAGAATTGTCGTGCAATCGTTTGTACCCATTTGAACCTTTCTCATTTTCGTTTTTAACCCAAACTGAAAAAAGTTATTGCATTTCCAAAATTTGACCCGCACCCCACTTTGAGTTATCAAAATTATACCAACGGATTCAGATTCCACTTAGCTTGCACACGTTTGTACCTCTTTTAATTTTTGCCTATCTTAAAACACAAAAAAGTTACAGGACTTTAAAAAAAATCAAAATTATAAGAGATTTAATTTACAATATATAGAAAGTCTGTGTACTGAGTCCGTCGTGCAATCGTTTGTACCCCTAGAAAACACTTTGAAATTTGAGAATATCTCAATAGAAAAGAAAATAACCGCATTTGAAATTTTCATATAGTAGAATAGAATTTTCTCAATTTTCAACAATTCGCCAATTTCTTAAAAAGAAATCGTCGTGCAATCGTTTGTACCTCTAGGAATTACTTGGACATTTGAGAATATCTCAAAAGAAAAGAAAATAATCGCACCTGAAATTTTCGTAAAATTGAATTTTCTCAATTTTCTAAATTTTAACAAACTTTAAACAGGAATCGTCGTGCAATCGTTTGTACCCGCAGGAAATACTTTGAATCTCGAAAATATCTCAAATGATAAGAAAATAAACGCACTTTAAAAGTGTTTATGAAATAGGGCTGGATTCAGTCAATTCTCAAAATTTCACAAAACTGTAAACGGGAATCGTTGTGCAATCGTTTGTACCCCTAGGCAAAACTTGGACATTCGAGAATATCTCATAAGAAAAGAAAATAATCGCACCTGAAATTTTCGTAAAATGGAATTTTCTCAATTTTCAAAATTTCCACAAACTTTAAACAGGAATCGTCGTGCAATCGTTTGTACCCGCAGGAAATGCTTTGAATCTCGAAAATATCTCAAAGGATAAGAAAATAAATGCACTTTAAAAGTGTTTATGAAATAGGGCTGGATTAAGTCAATTCTCAAAATTTCACAAAACTGTAAACGGGAATCGTTGTGCAATCGTTTGTACCCCTAGGAAAAACTTGGACATTCGAGAATATCTCATAAGAAAAGAAAATAATCGCACCTGAAATTTTCATAAAATTGAATTTTCTCAATTTCCAAAATTTCAACAAACTTTAAACAGGAATCGTCGTGCAATCGTTTGTACCCATTTGAACCTTTTTCATTTTCGTTTTTAACCCAAACTGAAAAAAGTTATTGCATTTCCAAAATTTGACCCGCACCCCACTTTCAGTTATCAAAATTATACCAACGGATTCAGATTCCACTTAGCTTGTACACGTTTGTACCTCTTTTAATTTTTGCCTATCTTAAAACACAAAAAAGTTACAGGACTTTAAAAAAAAACAAAATTATAAGATATTGAATTTACAATATATAGAAAGACAGTGTACTGAGATCGTCGTGCAATCGTTTGTACCCGTAGAAAACACTTTGAAATTTGAGAATATCTCAATAGAAAAGAAAATAACCGCATTTGAAATTTTCAAAAAGTAGAATAGAATTTTCTCAATTTTCAACAATTCGCCAATTTCTTAAATAGAAATCGCCGTGCAATCGTTTGTACCCCTAGGAAAAACTTGGCCATTTGAGAATATCTCAAAAGAAAAGAAAGTAATCGCTCCTGAAATTTTCGTAAAATTGAATTTTTTCAATTTTCAAAATTTCAACAAACTTTAAACAGGAATCGTCGTGCAATCGTTTGTACCCGCAGGAAATGCTTTGAATGTTGAAAATATCTCAAAGGATAAGAAAATAAACGCACTTTAAAAGTGTTTATGAAATAGGGCTGGATTCAGTCAATTCTCAAAATTTCACAAAACTGTAAACGGGAATCGTTGTGCAATCGTTTGTACCCCTAGGCAAAACTTGGACATTCGAGAATATCTCATAAGAAAAGAAAATAATCGCACCTGAAATTTTCGTAAAATTGAATTTTCTCAATTTTCAAATTTTCAACAAACTTTCAACAGGAATCGTCGTGCAATCGTTTGTACCCGCAGGAAATGCTTTGAATGTTGAAAATATCTCAAAGGATAAGAAAATAAACGCACTTTAAAAGTGTTTATGAAATAGGGCTGGATTCAGTCAATTCTCAAAATTTCACAAAACTGTAAACGGGAATCGTTGTGCAATCGTTTGTACCCCTAGGCAAAACTTGGACATTCGAGAATATCTCATAAGAAAAGAAAATAATCGCACCTGAAATTTTCGTAAAATTGAATTTTCTCAATTTTCAAATTTTCAACAAACTTTCAACAGGAATCGTCGTGCAATCGTTTGTACCCGCAGGAAATACTTTGAATCTCGAAAATATCCCAAAGGATAAGAAAATAAATGCACTTTAAAAGTGTTTATGAAATAGGGCTGGATTAAGTCAATTCTCAAAATTTCATAAAACTGTAAACGGGAATCGTTGTGCAATCGTTTGTACCCCTAGGCAAAACTTGGACATTCGAGAATATCTCATAAGAAAAGAAAATAATCGCACCTGAAATTTTCGAAAAATTGAATTTTCTCAATTTTCAAATTTTCAACAAACTTTCAACAGGAATCGTCGTGCAATCGTTTGTACCCGCAGGAAATGCTTTGAATCTCGAAAATATCTCAAAGGATAAGAAAATAAACGCACTTTAAAAGTGTTTATGAAATAGGGCTGGATTCAGTCAATTCTCAAAATTTCACAAAACTGTAAACGGGAATCGTTGTGCAATCGTTTGTACCCCTAGGCAAAACTTGGACATTCGAGAATATCTCATAAGAAAAGAAAATAATCGCACCTGAAATTTTCATAAAATTGAATTTTCTCCATTTTCAAAATTTCAACAAACTTTAAACAGGAATCGTCATGCAATCGTGTGGAGCCTTAGGAAACTTATATTAAAACATTATTTAATAAGTAAATTTATTATAATTTGATGCATTTAAAGGTTTAACCAAACATTACTTACTCGGAACGATGATGTATCGGCCTTGTTCCGTTTTGGAGTGTTTTCCACTTTCAGGTTGAATCCTTAGCGTTATATAAATGAAGATAAATAAATTAGAATTTTGGGTGCGTACTAAATTTACTATCGATATTAGAATACACTTATAACCGAGGGGGATGACTGCTTACCATCAGATACAGATGATTTCAATAATAACTACTAACAGCCCCGTTTTAGACCTACAAGCTACACTAAACGAAGAACACGATATGGTCACTTCCGTTCAACAAAACTTCGAACAAAGTAGTACAATAAATAAAGTCACATTACAACAAAAAAGAATATTGTAGACACTTTCCAGAATACGATAGAAAAATAAATATACCAACTGTTTTATTAGGTCTATGTGGTCTGCTTCTATTTATCTTAATTGTCCTATTTACCTAGTATTTCCTGTATTACTTTCGTGTATATTATATATTTGTTTATTGTCAAATTTCCAGGGCATCGGTTAGGTTAATATATTTTTCCTTTCATAGACCATTTATAATACGATCACTTTATTTTAATATAGAATTTCATATAATTTTATCATATTTAATTATAATACATTGTTTCTTTACAATGGTCTATCAACATGCCAATTTTTGTTACGTCTGATAGTTTAAGGACATATGCAAAGATAAAAATATGTTTTCTTAATCATAGGTTTTCATTATTTACCTATAATTCTACTATTCAAAAACATTTTTGTAATTTCAAACGATTATATCAATATACGATAGACTTTTGAATAGTAAAAACTGATATTTTTTGAAATATTCGAAAATAGTATAATCATCGATATTTATATATTTTATTTGGTAAAGTTATTACCAACAATAATAATTTTAAAAGTACCAAACGAATATAGGAGTCGGAAGTCTCATTCCGAGCTATTTATTAAATGCATTATTTAATTCTATTTTCATGGAATCAATTTCACTTGTGAGAATTATTGTTCCTGCATCGAGCCCGCTCAACGCCGAATATCCAGGGCGCCGCAACACTAAGCCGACCACCCGGGTAGCCGACGCCAGGGCGGCGGTTTCTGCCCTCAACCTACATTGCGTTGATTGTACTGATTGATACCTGACGTAGCAGCTATGGCGTTGGATCTTGGTTCATATCCTTTAAATGAAACACTGTCTCGTGAGGTGTTAATTTTTTATATGAGACCTTCAATATTGGACTGTAAAATTTTATAAAATTACTAGTCGTTAGCCCGCTTTGCTGGGCGTATAATACGGTGGTATTCTTAAATCTAGATTTGAAATTTGGTAGCAATATTTCTTTTACCACGTAGATACCAGCTACAAAATATATAGACACTATAAATTTTAAATTAATTAGTTTCGAAAATCACAAAGAAAGTTCATGATCCACTTTAATTAACAAAGCCCTTCTACTTTTTTACTTCATTTTAAACGCTAAATCTTAATTCTCTGCGAATATCCTGTTGAGAGTTCATAGTTTCATTATTTATAAAAGAAATTCACATCAAATGTTGAACAATTATTCGAACACATTTTTTTTTTACACAGATTTCCGCCTCACCGTAGAGGTACTGTGTCGTATGATGCGTTCCCATTATTTAACATGGCGGGATCCCCAAGAGGCCTACACCATGTGGATGGTAATAAGCGACCCATCTTTAAAAAGTTACAATTACAACAACTATTTTTACAATTACATTATTATTATATTCATAATTATTGCATAATTTTTATTACGTAATGGCGAGGTAGACTATACATTGTATATAAACCTAAAACTTTGAATGTTCTTATATTTTTCTATCTTGGCAACGATTAAATCAATTACCTCGTAATAATCTTTGTTATTTTTAAGATGAAAATAGCAATGTTTATGAACTAATTTTTTCTATAACAAATTCAAATATAAAAAAAATAAGATACATTGTTTTAGTTTAGTTTGCGGTAGGAAGTGAAGGATGTCGTGTTTAAGTGCTAAGAGTATTTATTAAGAAAATGTCGAAAAATAATCAAGAAGTTTCGTTTAATGACATCTATAAGAAGATTGCAGCACTGAGTACTAAGATCGCGTCTCAGTCTGCGCTCATAGAGACACAAAGCGTCAAAATTCAAGAACAACAACAATTACTTCAAAATTGTCCAGATGTGATTAATGACCGAAAGAGGGTTGTCGAAGAAATACTAATGAAAGTAGACAGATTAACGTCAACTATATTTTCACCGCAAAAATAGATCGCAGCATGCGCGTCTACTATGCGAATTCCTACTAGCGTGAGCGAAAACGAAGTAATATCCACAGTGTCTGTTACAACTGTGCAAGATAAGGAGAACGTGCGCTTCCGCAAAACAATCGAGCGAACGAAACCAAAGGCAGCGCCAATTGTGTACGAGCGTCAGCGTTTTATAGATGCGGATGCTATAGAAATTTCGCAAGGGGGAAAAAAATTAAAATTATGATAGTGAATGGAAAATTGTTTAGAATAAACAGAAAGTAAAATGAACATATTATGTACATGAATAACATAAAGGTGGAAATGCTGATGTAAGTAAGATTCATGCCGTTGAGAAGACTATTCATCTTTCTTTATTGAAGTTCCCGAATCACTCTATAGCAAGCTCTGTAATGCGGAAGTTAGGCCTATCAACACTCGGTTTAGTGAATGGAGCTGGTTTCGTCCCTCAAGGAAAAGCGACCAAAAGCCATTCCAGTAACATTACGTTAAAATTATATTACCAGAATGTCAGAAAACTAACAATTTATTTTGTTCTCTGTTAGAGTCAACCTATGACATATTTGCGTTATCGGAGACCGGACTCAAAGAGTCTTTGCGGGGCGGAGAGTTTATTCCTTTGGGATACACTGCTGTAAGATGTGATCGAGCTGATGGGCGCAAGCAGGGTGGTGTGATAATAATTGCATCACATAGATATATATTGCAGCAGATTCCGCTACCTCCTGGACACAATGTAAACAGCTCATTATTTGAACTAATATGTGTGATGGTACATTTAGGAAGTAAGTTTTTATTTTTGTGTTGTGTTATTTATATACCTCCAAAATGTTCAGCTTCTGAATATATGCATTTATTGTATTTATTAGAAAGTGTATGTGTTCGATACAATAATGTTATAGTTATCGGTGATTTTAACATGACATCATGTACGACTGAGGTATGGAATTTTTATGAATATTTATTATCATTCTGTGCACTGGATTTACTTCAGTTTCATTAGAGCTCACTATTCCTGTATTTATACAGGTCACTTATACCTCATTTTGATTTAGTACTGGGGATCAGAACTACAGAATTTGTACAGTAGATCATGTAAAGTGTTGGATGTTCATATTAATAAGTCTTTGTTTGTAATTTACTTCAGTTCTTTCACGTAGTGTCTTTTCTATTTTTTATTTATTAATTTTATTTTTATATTTTTCTAGCCTAGCTTATGTGTCATATTTTATTAAAGTAACAAATGATATAAATTCATATACTCCATACCTATTATGATTGTAAAGTATAATCATGAAGGTTTTCTGTCTTATTTAAATTTTTATAAGTATGTAATAATTCCGCATACAAAATTTTAACTATTCACTAAGTTTTGATATATTTAAACACTATGCCCGCAGTCGAAGAATATTTAGAATATTTAACTATATGTAGTTGGTCGTATCATTTTGTTTTACTTTTCGTTCAGAAAAGTACCTAAAATTATTCTGTGACACCCTTCACATAGTATAACATATGTATTCTTTGTTTCTGCAGTAGTTTCTTCGCTGAAGCAAAGAGTGGTTTCCTTTTAGAATTGAGATCATCATGAATTTCCCATTTTCCTATGATCCTTCGTATAAATGAGTAATAATGACCTATTGCACTTCCGTATTCCTTTGATCCGCCACTGTAAATTATTGCAGATACTAATTTATATTCGGTATTACAAATTACAAGGTCAGTTGGAATTTCACTTATAGCAAATTCCATTGGTCGAGATGAAAATCCTAATCTCTGCCCTAACTTGGGCCACTCAAGGCATTCGATATCTATAAAGATATGGGGTCCGCCTATCCAGTGGAAAACGAGATCACCTTTACAACGTTTACATTTTCTATTGGATATTACGCAGAACTCATTCGCGGCAATTTGGAGTCCTCCCATTCTGCACTGTTTGTACTCGCAGGAAATACTTTGAATCTTTTTCATTTTCGTTTTTAACCCAAACAGAAAAAAATTATTGCATTTCCACAATTTTACCCGCACCCCACTTTAAGTTATCAAAATTATACCAACGGATTAAGATTCCAGTTCGCACACACACACGTTTGTACCTCTTTTAATTTTTCCCTATCTTAAAACACAAAAAAGTTACAAGATTTTAACAATTTTCAAAATGATAAGAGCCTTCATTTACAAAGTGCGTTTTGGTGTTAAATATCTTTATATGTACGTATATCAGCTGTTTAGTTACTATAGCAGGGTTCCTCACAATAAAAAAAAAAACTGTTCATGGTGAATCAAATCGGGCGCTTAAATGGCTTATACTGAGTAATTCTTTAGAGACATAGCAAATAAAACTACAACATAATCATAGGCATTAAAATGATCTACAAAAAAGTCCGGGAAAATATACATCTATCTTCTAAGGAACACCCACAACAAGCATTTTTGTCTTTGAAATGGCCGGAAGCGGGGGAGCAAGATTCGCGCGGGCATTCTGTAGACCCCGTGAGCGATGCCACGGGCACAGCTAGTACTAATATAAAATTTCAAAAAAAACTGTCGTCGCGGTACACCTGGCCGACTTGAAATATCGAAACTAATTAGTTTTAGTTAAAAAATTTGCATGAAGATATGGTTTATTAAAGGAATTTTATTATTACATAGGTATGTGTACAGTGGTCACGACTCTTACCACTCCGCTTCATTACTAGATATATTTGAATTATATTCTTATAGAACAAAAAGCAGTTCGAAATTTCGATTTTACCAATGTATGTGTCTCTATTTTTTAATTCTAATTACTGTCCGTTAGCACCGCATTATCTGGACTGACCCACCGCATTCACAAATAAAAAGTTCTTAAAAGGATGAGGCCCCACTGTTACTAATGAGTGGCACTTTCGTCTATTTTAAATTTACAGATGATAATGTGGAACGTGAAACAAAGAACGGGAACAATAAAAAACCCTACTAATACTTGTGTAGCTTTTGGAACAAGGGTCAACTACGAAACATATGTTTCTTATGCTAGATAAAGACCAACCGAGACAGAGCTACCGAACGCTATTGAATAAACGAAAACGAATAATAGCTGTGTGTGACTTAAAACGAACGTTGCTTCTTTTTATTAACAAAGCTATACTCTTTTTATTACTTTACTTCATAATTTTTATAGGGTTTCCATTTTTAATTATTAGAAATTTGAATATTCACTAAGATGTTTCACATCTGCCAGGCGTCCCGTGGCGGCCAACTATTTTTGTATTATAAACATTCATATTATTTTATAAATCGACTCGTGTGTTTCTTCGTGTAGACTATCCGTTTTTTTTAAATAATGTTAAGGTAAATGTCATTTGCTGTGTAAACACAACAGTGTAGGTAAACGTAAACGAGAATACATTATCTGTCGGCAAAACCAACATGTTCGCCTTTGCTTACTCTCCTTCGCTCGGTCTGTACACGGCATTAGGCGATTCTTTCAGCTATTTGCATCACATAAAAAACTAAATTTATTTAAGTTTTAGAAAGCTTTGGTACTACAAAACAACGGGGTGTCTGTTGACCAGGAATCTCGAATATCCGATTTTTTTCCTGTAAATAAGGTACGAGCGTTAATAGTGTGGGAACCCGTCAAGGGTGTAGCTAGTGTGGTGTGGCAGTGTGGCACTGAACTGACTCTACCTCGTTACGAACTGCTAATAAACATAAATAGTATTGGACATTGTTTCTTGAGGTACAGTCAACGGACGGTTCGGGTTCTGGCCTCGTAATTGGACGGTGTAGAGAAGGAGTCGGTCGCTCTAATTTTACTTTTTGAATTTATGACAAGTTTATTTGTACATTTGCATTATCAATAGAGTTGTGGAGGGCTTCCGGGTGATTGTGGTACGAATATAGTTGTCAAACCTGTGTGCAAAAACAATCAATAGTGCGGGTTAGCAATCGGGTGAGTAAGACAAGCAGAGAGGTTGAACGAAGAGGGAAATGTCTACTGGTAACGTATGTCCGTATCATAATTTATATACTCTTGGATAATCGGTAAGATTCAGTTTATATATTATTTATAGTATTTTACTGATTAATAGAATAAGCATTTGTAAAGTTAGTAATAGTATAATTAGGGTTTCCACCTGTGAAATATTAATAGCATACTTCAACATATGTAACGATTTATATCACTTGTTTGTAGTTAACAATTTGCATGTTGAGTAGCACTCTTAGTAGGCAGACTTACATACGGACCACCGTCAAGTGACAAACACTGTAATTATTTTTCACTCAACGTCAGATGGGATTGTGGCAATACAGCTAAAAATACAAACGATAAAAAAAATATTTTTACGAATATGCCAAGAAAATCAAAAATATCTGTTGAGAAAATAATCTTAGCATTAAAAAGTATGAGTTTCATTGATAACTCACGTAAAATTCGCCCGTTTACTGACGAGGTCTGGGAAAAAGCATCTGACCGTTTAGGGGGACAGATGAATAAGAAATATATTTATATGTACATTATCCAGAATCGAAACGAGATTCTTAATAATTTACTAAAAAGTGAAGAGTTAGAAAAGTTCATAGGCACCTCGAAAGCTAGAAGTATAGAGGAATGTAATCAGTCGAATTGGTCCACGGAAGCTCATACGACTGATACAACTGTACCTCCGTTACGCGAGAAATTTGTTATTCCTACAGAGGTTTGGAAACAAATTGAACCGGAAATGCGACTATACAGTGATCGCGAATATAAAGTTTTAAAACCCGGTTGGTCTGACGTCCTCTATGCTCAATTATGGATTCACTTTAAACTACCGTGTCCCTTTAGTTTTAAGAACGGTAAAGTTTGCACCATTCCGGGTGAACACTTTTTCAAAATACACGTGACTTGTGTAGAATGTGGTAACAAAATTAATTTATACAGTTTACTCGGTCCTAAAGAAAATGGGCTGCAAGTTCACATATCAACGAACGATACTCGTGATATACCCCATAAAAAAAAAACGTCAAATGAAAGGCGCTGAACGGAAAAGCGTAGTTGGAGATCTAAAGGTAAGTTCCACATACAATTGGCGACGTGATAAGGCTAATAAATTAATGAAATTTGGAGATGTCGAGCCAGCACATCTATATAAAGAGAGTGTGTTGCGCAAAGCGAAACAATTAGATTTCGACATAGTATTAGGCCTAAAAGGCGTTACAGATCCTATAATATCCATAATAAAGATGAAGTATTCATTAGAATTTGCTGGTTGTATAAAAGAAATAGGAATAGATAGATTTTTTGTCATGTACTGGAGTCCGGAACAGTCTTATATATATAAAACGTTGTTAAAAAGAAATCAGATACGTAGTATTAGCATTGATGCTACAGGTTCATTGGTAGCACCTTTTCGCAAACCAGATATCACAAAACATCCGATATTTATATATCAAGCCGTTACTGCAGTTAATAAAAAAATCTTGCCCGTTTTTCAAATGATTTCAGAAAAACATGACAGTAATATGTTATCTGTACGCTCCGGTGTACCTTGCCCGCGGGAGATAGTTACAGATTACTCCCTTGCGCTTTTAAACGCTGCAACTCTCGCGTTTAATAATATTGACTTGGTATCGTATGTAGAGCAATGTATCGAATCATTAACGCCATCTACCAACAAAACACCGCCCATTTGCATTTTGCGCATTGATATTGCACATTTAATAAAACTGGTCTGTCGGTGGAAATGTTTTAAAAGAACACCACAGACCGTGAAAGATTTTTTTCTCCATTGTATTGGCCTTATGACACATTGCGAAACGATAGAAAACTATTATGCTATTTGTTTAGACGTTTTAGTAGTGGCATTTTCGAAAACTGAAGATGTTAGTGATAGTTCCGAACATTGTTTTGCAGCCCAACAAAGACTTTTTGCTCGTATTAAAACTGTTGAACCTCCTAGTGAGCCTAACAAAGACGAGGTCTCCTTTTCATTTGAAGAAGACGAATTTGTTGATAAAATGAACGCTGGTAGTAGTCTACAGAGATTTCTAGATAAATTAGAAACAGAAAGTCAGCAACCATTAACTGGTGACCGGCCGAATCCTTATTATTCCGCAGAGTTCGGAAAAAACCTTTTAAGAATAAGCAAACATTTTGTCTTATGGACGAATGTTTTGTCTACCGGAGTCGCTACTTCGGCTTATAGCGAAGAGTATTTTCGAGAGTTGAAAACACTTATTGTAAAAGGTATTAAATCGATCAGAGTAGATAAATTTTTAGTCATGCACCTCAGATCGATTTCTGGTTTAGTAAAATTATTAAACGCATTTATTGAAGCTTCCAGTGTTATAAGTAAACAATTAGAAAACGATTCACTTGATAAAAATAATTCAGTTAATGTTGAAAGCGATTATCAGTCAACCGAAATTGTAAAATTAAATCCCATTCAGAAAAATACTTTTTCTATATCCACTGAAAAAGCTAATCTACTTAACGAAGTGGAATCGTGGAAAAGCCTCAACCCAATACCAAAGAAAAGGGGAAAATACTTAACGCCATGCCCTGATATCGAAAAAATTTACGAAAGGCCATTCTTCGATCGTGCGTTACCAGTCTTGCAGAACGGCTCTGCGTTGCAGCCTTTAAAAGTTGGTCAACGGGTATTACAAATTCTAAATACTTGTCCGTTTGATACCATTACTCAGAGCATACTGTCGGCATACTGTGACTGGTCAGGTTATCATAAATACATTGCATCGTCGGTAAACCCGACATTACAATTCGTAAAAATGTTATCTTTAAAAGGAATCTCGCATAAAATATATGCTCAGAGAGCTGATATTTTATGCCAGATCGTCACGCCAAAAAACGATGCGCTTGATTGTGCCGATAATGTATCATCCCTTGTTTCTAATCACCTATTGAAAAATGAACCTTCCCTGCAACGCCGTGAATTTTGCACCTTAAATTGTGGCCACGAGGAAAGTAACATATTTCCAGTATTGGAAGTGAGTCCATTGCCGTTCTATGTCAACGGAATGGGAGGACTCCAAATTGCCGCGAATGAGTTCTGCGAAATATCCAATAGAAAATGTAAACGTTGTAAAGGTGATCTCGTTTTCCACTGGATAGGCGGACCCCATATCTTTATAGATATCGAATGCCTTGAGTGGCCCAAGTTAGGGCAGAGATTAGGATTTTCATCTCGACCAATGGAATTTGCTATAAGTGAAATTCCAACTGACCTTGTAATTTGTAATACCGAATATAAATTAGTATCTGCAATAATTTACAGTGGCGGATCAAAGGAATACGGAAGTGCAATAGGTCATTATTACTCATTTATACGAAGGATCATAGGAAAATGGGAAATTCATGATGATCTCAATTCTAAAAGGAAACCACTCTTTGCTTCAGCGAAGAAACTACTGCAGAAACAAAGAATACATATGTTATACTATGTGAAGGGTGTCACAGAATAATTTTAGGTACTTTTCTGAACGAAAAGTAAAACAAAATGATACGACCAACTACATATAGTTAAATATTCTAAATATTCTTCGACTGCGGGCATAGTGTTTAAATATATCAAAACTTAGTGAATAGTTAAAATTTTGTATGCGGAATTATTACATACTTATAAAAATTTAAATAAGACAGAAAACCTTCATGATTATACTTTACAATCATAATAGGTATGGAGTATATGAATTTATATCATTTGTTACTTTAATAAAATATGACACATAAGCTAGGCTAGAAAAATATAAAAATAAAATTAATAAATAAAAAATAGAAAAGACACTACGTGAAAGAACTGAAGTAAATTACAAACAAAGACTTATTAATATGAACATCCAACACTTTACATGATCTACTGTACAAATTCTGTAGTTCTGATCCCCAGTACTAAATCAAAATGAGGTATAAGTGACCTGTATAAATACAGGAATAGTGAGCTCTAATGAAACTGAAGTAAATCCAGTGCACAGAATGATAATAAATATTCATAAAAATTCCATACCTCAGTCGTACATGATGTCATGTTAAAATCACCGATAACTATAACATTATTGTATCGAACACATACACTTTCTAATAAATACAATAAATGCATATATTCAGAAGCTGAACATTTTGGAGGTATATAAATAACACAACACAAAAATAAAAACTTACTTCCTAAATGTACCATCACACATATTAGTTCAAATAATGAGCTGTTTACATTGTGTCCAGGAGGTAGCGGAATCTGCTGCAATATATATCTATGTGATGCAATTATTATCACACCACCCTGCTTGCGCCCATCAGCTCGATCACATCTTACAGCAGTGTATCCCAAAGGAATAAACTCTCCGCCCCGCAAAGACTCTTTGAGTCCGGTCTCCGATAACGCAAATATGTCATAGGTTGACTCTAACAGAGAACAAAATAAATTGTTAGTTTTCTGACATTCTGGTAATATAATTTTAACGTAATGTTACTGGAATGGCTTTTGGTCGCTTTTCCTTGAGGGACGAAACCAGCTCCATTCACTAAACCGAGTGTTGATAGGCCTAACTTCCGCATTACAGAGCTTGCTATAGAGTGATTCGGGAACTTCAATAAAGAAAGATGAATAGTCTTCTCAACGGCATGAATCTTACTTACATCAGCATTTCCACCTTTATGTTATTCATGTACATAATATGTTCATTTTACTTTCTGTTTATTCTAAACAATTTTCCATTCACTATCATAATTTTAATTTTTTTCCCCCTTGCGAAATTTCTATAGCATCCGCATCTATAAAACGCTGACGCTCGTACACAATTGGCGCTGCCTTTGGTTTCGTTCGCTCGATTGTTTTGCGGAAGCGCACGTTCTCCTTATCTTGCACAGTTGTAACAGACACTGTGGATATTACTTCGTTTTCGCTCACGCTAGTAGGAATTCGCATAGTAGACGCGCATGCTGCGATCTATTTTTGCGGTGAAAATATAGTTGACGTTAATCTGTCTACTTTCATTAGTATTTCTTCGACAACCCTCTTTCGGTCATTAATCACATCTGGACAATTTTGAAGTAATTGTTGTTGTTCTTGAATTTTGACGCTTTGTGTCTCTATGAGCGCAGACTGAGACGCGATCTTAGTACTCAGTGCTGCAATCTTCTTATAGATGTCATTAAACGAAACTTCTTGACTATTTTTCGACATTTTCTTAATAAATACTCTTAGCACTTAAACACGACGTCCTTCACTTCCTACCGCAAACTAAACTAAAACAATGTATCTTATTTTTTTTATATTTGAATTTGTTATAGAAGAAATTAGTTCATAAACATTGCTATTTTCATCTTAAAAATAACAAAGATTATTACGAGGTAATTGATTTAATCATTGCCAAGATAGAAAAATAAAAGAACATTCAAAGTTTTAGGTTTATATACAATGTTTAGTCTACCTCGCCATTACGTAATAAAAATTATGCAATAATTATGAATATAATAATAATGTAATTGTAAAAATAGAAAGAAATACATAATTTATTCCTCATTAACTGTTGTGAATAGCGAGATAGACTACATACATGGATAGTAATATCCATATAGATATGGACCATATCCGTATATGGATAGTAATATTATGTTTTATCAAAAAAAAAATGTAAGTAGCATATTAAAGATAAGAAATATGTTTTGGTAGAAAAACAATATCAAAAATAACTTTTTAAAGATGGGTCGCTTATTACCATCCACATGGTGTAGGCCTCTTGGGGATCCCGCCATGTAAAATAATGGGAACGCATCATACGACACAGTACCTCCACGGTAATGCGGAAATCTGTGTAAAAAAAAAAATGTGGTCGAATAATTGTTCAACATTTGATGTGAATTTCTTTTATAAATAATGAAACTATGAACTCTCAACAGGATATTCGCAGAGAATTAAGATTTAGCGTTTAAAATGAAGTAAAAAAGTAGAAGGGCTTTGTTAATTAAAGTGGATCATGAACTTTCTTTGTGATTTTCGAAACTAATTAATTTAAAATTTATAGTGTCTATATATTTTGTAGCTGGTATCTACGTGGTAAAAGAAATATTGCTACCAAATTTCAAATCTAGATTTAAGAATACCACCGTATTATACGCCCAGCAAAGCGGGCGGGGGGGTAACGACTAGTAATTTTATAAAATCTTACAGTCCAATATTGAAGGTCTCATATAAAAAATTAACACCTCACGAGACAGTGTTTGATTTAAAGGATATGAACCAAGATCCAACGCCATAGCTGCTACGTCAGGTATCAATCAGTACAATCAACGCAATGTAGGTTGAGGGCAGAAACCGCCGCCCTGGCGGCGGCTACCCGGGTGGTCGGCTTAGTGTTGCGGCGCCCTGGATATTCGGCGTTGAGCAGGCTCGATGCAGGAACAATAATTCTCACAAGTGAAATTGATTCCATGAAAATAGAATTAAATAATGCATTTAATAAATAGCTCGGAATGAGACTTCCGACTCCTATATTCGTTTGGTACTTTTAAAATTATTATTGTTGGTAATAACTTTACCAAATAAAATATATAAATATCGATGATTATACTATTTTCGAATATTTCAAAAAATATCAGTTTTCACTATTCAAAAGTCTATCGTATATTGATAATCGTTTGAAATTACAAAAATGTTTTTGAATAGTAGAATTATAGGTAAATAATGAAAACCTATGATTAAGAAAACATATTTTTATCTTTGCATATGTCCTTAAACTATCAGACGTAACAAAAATTGGCATGTTGACAGACCATTGTAAAGAAACAATGTATTATAATTAAATATGATAAAATTATATGAAATTCTATATTAAAATAAAGTGATCGTATTATAAATGGTCTATGAAAGGAAAAATATATTAACCTAACCGATGCCCTGGAAATTTGACAATAAACAAATATATAATATACACGAAAGTAATACAGGAAATACTAGGTAAATAGGACTATTAAGATAATTAGAAGCAGACCACATAGACCTAATAAAACAGTTGGTATATTTATTTTTCTATCGTATTCTGGAAAGTGTCTACAATATTCTTTTTTGTTGTAATGTGACTTTATTTATTGTACTACTTTGTTCGAAGTTTTGTTGAACGGAAGTGACCATATCGTGTTCTTCGTTTAGTGTAGCTTGTAGGTCTAAAACGGGGCTGTTAGTAGTTATTATTGAAATCATCTGTATCTGATGGTAAGCAGTCATCCCCCTCGGTTATAAGTGTATTCTAATATCGATAGTAAATTTAGTACGCACCCAAAATTCTAATTTATTTATCTTCATTTATATAACGCTAAGGATTCAACCTGAAAGTGGAAAACACTCCAAAACGGAACAAGGCCGATACATCATCGTTCCGAGTAAGTAATGTTTGGTTAAACCTTTAAATGCATCAAATTATAATAAATTTACTTATTAAATAATGTTTTAATATAAGTTTCCTAAGGCTCCACACGATTGCATGACGATTCCTGTTTAAAGTTTGTTGAAATTTTGAAAATGGAGAAAATTCAATTTTATGAAAATTTCAGGTGCGATTATTTTCTTTTCTTATGAGATATTCTCGAATGTCCAAGTTTTGCCTTGGGGTACAAACGATTACACAATGATTCCCGTTTACAGTTTTGTGAAATTTTGAGAATTGACTGAATCCAGCCCTATTTCATAAACACTTTTAAAGTGCGTTTATTTTCTTATCCTTTGAGATATTTTCGAGATTCAAAGCATTTCCTGCGGGTACAAACGATTGCACGACGATTCCTGTTGAAAGTTTGTAGAAAATTTGAAAATTGAGAAAATTCAATTTTACGAAAATTTCAGGTGCGATTATTTTCTTTTCTTATGAGATATTCTCGAATGTCCAAGTTTTGCCTAGGGGTACAAACGATTGCACAACGATTCCCGTTTACAGTTTTGTGAAATTTTGAGAATTGACTGAATCCAGCCCTATTTCATAAACACTTTTAAAGTGCGTTTATTTTCTTATCCTTTGAGATATTTTCGAGATTCAAAGCATTTCCTGCGGGTACAAACGATTGCACGACGATTCCTTTTGAAAGTTTGTAGAAAATTTGAAAATTGAGAAAATTCAATTTTACGAAAATTTCAGGTGCGATTATTTTCTTTTCTTATGAGATATTCTCGAATGTCCAAGTTTTGCCTAGGGGTACAAACGATTGCACAACGATTCCCGTTTACAGTTTTGTGAAATTTTGAAAATTGAGAAAATTCCATTTTACGAAAATTTCAGGTGCGATTATTTTCTTTTCTTATGAGATATTCTCGAATGTCCAAGTTTTGCCTAGGGGTACAAACGATTGCACAACGATTCCCGTTTACAGTTTTGTGAAATTTTGAGAATTGACTGAATCCAGCCCTATTTCATAAACACTTTTAAAGTGCGTTTATTTTCTTATCCTTTGAGATATTTTCGAGATTCAAAGCATTTCCTGCGGGTACAAACGATTGCACGACGATTCCTGTTGAAAGTTTGTTGAAAATTTGAAAATTGAGAAAATTCAATTTTACGAAAATTTCAGGTGCGATTATTTTCTTTTCTTATGAGATATTCTCGAATGTCCAAGTTTTGCCTAGGGGTACAAACGATTGCACAACGATTCCCGTTTACAGTTTTGTGAAATTTTGAGAATTGACTGAATCCAGCCCTATTTCATAAACACTTTTAAAGTGCGTTTATTTTCTTATCCTTTGAGATATTTTCGAGATTCAAAGCATTTCCTGCGGGTACAAACGATTGCACGACGATTCCTTTTAAAGTTTGTTGAATTTTAAAATTGAGAAAATTCAATTTTACGAAAATTTCAGGTGCGATTATTTTCTTTTCTTATAGATATTCTCGAATGTCCAAGTTTTGCCTAGGGGTACAAACGATTGCACAAGATTCCCGTTTACAGTTTTGTGAAATTTTGAGAATTGACTGAATCCAGCCCTATTTCATAAACACTTTTAAAGTGCGTTTATTTTCTTATCCTTTGAGATATTTTCGAGATTCAAAGATTTCCTGCGGGTACAAACGATTGCACGACGATTCCTGTTAAAGTTTGTTAAAATTTGAAAATTGAGAAAATTCAATTTTACGAAAATTTCAGGTGCGATTATTTTCTTTTCTTTGAGATATTCTCAATGTCCAAGTTTTCCTAGGGGTACAAACGATTGCACAACGATTCCCTTTAAGTTTTGGAAATTTTGAAATTGAGAATCCACCCTATTTCATAAACATTTTAAATGCGTTTATTTTCTTATCCTTTGAGATATTTTCGAGATTCAAAGATTTCCTGCGGGTACAAACGATTGCACGACGATTCCTGTTAAAGTTTTTGAAATTGAAAATTGAGAAAATTCAATTTTACGAAAATTTCAGGTGCGATTATTTTCTTTTCTTTGAGATATTCTCGAATGTCCAAGTTTTCCTAGGGGTACAAACGATTGCACAACGATTCCCTTTAAGTTTTGTGAAATTTTGAAATTGAGAATCCACCTATTTCATAAAATTTTAAAGTGCGTTTATTTTCTTTCTTTGAGATATTTTCAATTCAAAGTTTCCTGGGGTACAAACGATTGCACGACGATTCCTTTAAAGTTTGTGAAATTTAAAATTGAGAAAATTCAATTTTACGAAAATTTCAGGTGCGATTATTTTCTTTTCTTATAGATATTCTCGAATGTCCAAGTTTTGCCTAGGGGTACAAACGATTGCACAAGATTCCCGTTTACAGTTTTGTGAAATTTTGAGAATTGACTGAATCCAGCCCTATTTCATAAACACTTTTAAAGTGCGTTTATTTTCTTATCCTTTGAGATATTTTCGAGATTCAAAGATTTCCTGCGGGTACAAACGATTGCACGACGATTCCTGTTAAAGTTTTTAAATTTGAAAATTGAGAAAATTCAATTTTACGAAAATTTCAGGTGCGATTATTTTCTTTTCTTTGAGATATTCTCAATGTCCAAGTTTTCCTAGGGGTACAAACGATTGCACAACGATTCCCGTTTACAGTTTTGTGAAATTTTGAGAATTGACTGAATCCAGCCCTATTTCATAAACACTTTTAAAGTGCGTTTATTTTCTTATCCTTTGAGATATTTTCAATTCAAAGCATTTCCTGCGGGTACAAACGATTGCACGACGATTCCTGTTAAAGGGGGGGGGGGGGGGGGGGGGGGGGGGGGGGGGGGGGTTTTTTTTTTTTTTTTTTTTTTTTTTTTTTTTTTTTTTTTTTTTTTTTTTTTTTTTTTTTTTTTTTTTTTTTTTTTTTTTTTTGCACGACGATTCCTGTTGAAAGTTTGTTGAAAATTTGAAAATTGAGAAAATTCAATTTTACGAAAATTTCAGGTGCGATTATTTTCTTTTCTTATGAGATATTCTCGAATGTCCAAGTTTTGCCTAGGGGTACAAACGATTGCACAACGATTCCCGTTTACAGTTTTGTGAAATTTTGAGAATTGACTGAATCCAGCCCTATTTCATAAACACTTTTAAAGTGCGTTTATTTTCTTATCCTTTGAGATATTTTCGAGATTCAAAGCATTTCCTGCGGGTACAAACGATTGCACGACGATTCCTGTTGAAAGTTTGTGAAAATTTGAAAATTGAGAAAATTCAATTTTACGAAAATTTCAGGTGCGATTATTTTCTTTTCTTATGAGATATTCTCGAATGTCCAAGTTTTGCCTAGGGGTACAAACGATTGCACAACGATTCCCGTTTACAGTTTTGTGAAATTTTGAGAATTGACTGAATCCAGCCCTATTTCATAAACACTTTTAAAGTGCGTTTATTTTCTTATCCTTTGAGATATTTTCGAGATTCAAAGCATTTCCTGCGGGTACAAACGATTGCACGACGATTCCTGTTGAAAGTTTGTGAAATTTGAAAATTGAGAAAATTCAATTTTACGAAAATTTCAGGTGCGATTATTTTCTTTTCTTATGAGATATTCTCGAATGTCCAAGTTTTGCCTAGGGGTACAAACGATTGCACAACGATTCCCGTTTACAGTTTTGTGAAATTTTGAGAATTGACTGAATCCAGCCCTATTTCATAAACACTTTTAAAGTGCGTTTATTTTCTTATCCTTTGAGATATTTTCGAGATTCAAAGCATTTCCTGCGGGTACAAACGATTGCACGACGATTCCTGTTTAAAGTTTGTTAAAATTTAGAAAATTGAGAAAATTCAATTTTACGAAAATTTCAGGTGCGATTATTTTCTTTTCTTTTGAGATATTCTCAAATGTCCAAGTAATTCCTAGAGGTACAAACGATTGCACGACGATTTCTTTTTAAGAAATTGGCGAATTGTTGAAAATTGAGAAAATTCTATTCTACTATATGAAAATTTCAAATGCGGTTATTTTCTTTTCTATTGAGATATTCTCAAATTTCAAAGTGTTTTCTAGGGGTACAAACGATTGCACGACGGACTCAGTACACAGACTTTCTATATATTGTAAATTAAATCTCTTATAATTTTGATTTTTTTTAAAGTCCTGTAACTTTTTTGTGTTTTAAGATAGGCAAAAATTAAAAGAGGTACAAACGTGTGCAAGCTAAGTGGAATCTGAATCCGTTGGTATAATTTTGATAACTCAAAGTGGGGTGCGGGTCAAATTTTGGAAATGCAATAACTTTTTTCAGTTTGGGTTAAAAACGAAAATGAGAAAGGTTCAAATGGGTACAAACGATTGCACGACAATTCTTGTTTAAAGATAGGCGAAATTTTGAAAATTAAGAAAATTCATCTGTATGAAAAATTTCAGGTGCATTTATTTTCTTTTCTAATGTGATATTCTCAATGTTCAAAGTGTTTTCTAGGGGTATAAACGATTGCACGACGACTTTTATTTAGATTTTTACGAAATGTTTAGAATTGACTAAATTCAGCACTTTTCACAAATATTTTTAAAGTGCGTTTATTTTCTTATTTTTTGGAATATTTTAATTATTGAAAGCGTTTCCTGAAGGCAAAAACTATTGCACGACAAACGCCGTTTACAGATTTTCTATATTTTGTAAAATCAGCCTGTTATAATTTTCTTAATTTTGAACACCCTGTAACTTTTTTGGCTTTGGAGATAAACAAAAATTAAAGGAGGTACAAACGTGTACAAGCAATTTAGAATCAGAATCCGTTAGCATAATTTTGATATCTCAAAGTGGGGTGCTGGTCAAATTTTGAAAACGCAATAACTTTTTTCAGTTTGAGGTACAAACGAAAATGAAAGTGGTACAAACGGGTACAAACGAAGCACTATCGAATGGTAACATCAAATTATTTTTTTTGCAAAGTCGGGTGCCAGGTTCACATAGGTTACTTTCCCGGACTTTTTTGTAGGTTTTTAATGCCTATTATTATGCAGTACATTAATTTGCTATATCTCTTATGGTTTACTTAGCATAAGCCATTTAAACACCTGAATTGATTCATCATGACCAGTTTTTTTTATTTGTGCGGAACCCTAATATTTTTTAAAAATAAAAGTAGCCTAAATTACTCCCTATATTATCAGCTATCTATTAGTGAAAGTCCCGTCAAAATCGGTCTAACCGTTTCGGAGATTACCCGGAACAAACAGACAGACAGACAAAAAGTTTAAAAATGGGCTTTTTGTTATAGCTATCGTACATACTTTCATAATGTGCATTTACTAAAAAACTGATATTTTGACATTACAAACAGACACTTCAATTTTATTAATTGTATATATATATAGATTACTCCGCAAGTGTTCGTCGAACACCAGTTTCCAATAAACCTTTAGTATTTTTGTGTAGCCATAATAACATAGTCGTAGTATTTTGTAAACAGTATTCCAACCGACATAGTTATGAGTTTGATGCAAGGTTGCAAAATGACGAAGCGAGTTACAATTGCCTTCAGCATATTGCAAATCAAGAAATATTTGCAAGCGGACGACAACGTTTATATAATGACGAATTATAATGCGTATATAATTATAACGCATGATATAATAATTAATTATGTTACAAAATAGTTACCTGTCTTCTTCGTTATTATAGAAATCGTAGTAAGCGATTCTGAAGTCAAAGTATCGGATGCCGTGAACGAGTTGCGCCCAGATGGAGCGATCCTGACAAAGAACGAAGTTGTCGCGGGCAGCATTGCTGATTTCAGTATTGAAACGCCAGGCACCAGCGTTGTGAGTGCCTGCGATTGCCAATTCCCCTATACGTAATTTGTTTATTGAGTGCCTGAAAGTGTAAAGTTAAAAAGGCAAATATAGTAAAAGTTCAAATAAAATCATCTGTAAATTTTACACCATTTGGCAAAGGTCTCGTTCCTTAGTAAGTTATGGGTTCTCCACAACGATCTATTAATTAGCTAACTTTGCCAAATGATAGTACTAAGATAACATCCTTGGTTGCCAATGCATCATTTTGATGTTTTCTCTCATCATCAGTTAGTAACAAAGATAAAATTAATGAATATAGATAGCAAATTAGTCGTTTTATAATTTCCTTTTTTACAACCTTGCCTACAACTATAATATCATCTAATGTTAAACCAAACATGGTAACATATTAAATCTAAGAGGGATTTTTGATGTGCACATGCCAGAACAGACTTATAGGAGCTTGGTTTTAAATTCTATATAAACTTTTATTTATTCTACTATCGATTACTACATAATACATAACATAACATAACATACTATCAAGCCTGTATCTCCGAAGGGCTAGGCAGAGGTGTAAAAAGAGGCGGAATATCCTTAAGGCAAACTAGGCATGTGCCTAGGGGCGCAAGGTTACAAGGGGGCGGCGCGGAAAATTTTAAACAAAAAAAAACCATAACATTAATTGTTAGTAAACACCTACTTATAGAGTTTCTGAAGCGTGTTCCGCATTATTGATTATTCCTACAACGCCTGATCTTATAATTGAAGTTGGCAAGATACAACTGCAATGGTATTATTATAAGGAGTTGATATGTATTTATTGAGATTTCATTTAAAATTAGTTCAAAATACAACGACTTTAAGTGATTTTTTGTACCAATTAAGCCGATTTTAGGGAACCTCTAAAGCCAATCTCCCAGCTGTTCCCGAGAATTTCATAGAAAAACCCATAGATGTAGTATAATAGTATAGTATACATCTATGGGAAAACCCTATATAACTTATTGCTCGATCTGGGCATCGGACCCAGGACCTCAAGCATAGCAGCCACGCTTGTGACCTTATGATGATTATGAGGTTATGACGCAGTTATATATTACAAGTATAGAGTATATAATGAGATATTATTAGATAATGATAGACCTCCGAAAATATTTTAGTACTTACGCGTTATCTTCCATCCAAGTAGGCTGTATTTTTAAGCAGTTTAAAGCTTGTATCTGACTGTCTCCTGCTCCAACCCATGGCCAGAGGCAATGCGGGCCACGGAGACCTGCACCGCTCTCCCACCCTCCAGGTAACGTTCCTTCCCCCAGCGTCACATCTGTGATTATATACCCTTCAACAGCGAATATTGGGTATGTTCTTAAAGCGAAATTCCATGCTAACGGTCTACCGTTAAAAAGACCAATCTGAAATTGAATTAATCAAGAATAAGTGTCAGCGGATTATATTATCTATTTATGAAAAATAATTAATACACACTTATATAATATTATCGCTTTGTCTGCGGTTGTGTTCGCGTCATACATGAGTTATGTTATATGATGAAATAAGTAAATGATGAATCTAATTTATTATGATAGCAATCCTATAATGAAAAGTCAGTACGCCTTTGGTTAATAGAAGACGTTACTTGTATTTTACAAACCATGGGCTCAAAAGATGGGCTTATACCAACCAATCCCTGAAACGGCTGAAACGATTTTGACTGGACTTTCATTGGAAGGTGGAGGACTTTCAAATAGGAATCTAGTTTTTATTTATGTAGTTATGTAGTATTTATTATTACATACTACTTGAAATGTCCTTGGAATGCGAAGAAAAAATATTATTGTAAAATAATTATTATTTACGCATTTAATTATTTAAAACTTTATTATCACCTCACGTTATCGTGGATATTTCCTGTTTACATACGGTCGGTATGCAACGATTACGTTTAATGAACATTACTAGCAGTTCACAAGTAACGAGACGTCAGCACACTTCCAATATTATTAGATTTCGTAACTATATCAATTTGTATACAATTTTAAACGACTATACAATGAATACAGGGTATTAAGAACGTAGGTACGAGTCGAATGTCACGTCCGAACACACGTCGAGTTACGTAATGAATATAGGTAAAACGATTACTATCTAAGTCTGTACAAAAACCTCAGACCAAAAGAATAATATTGATCGGAGACATAAACGTTTAGGGCTCAATTATGGAAAGTTATTACTGCATTTTACTGTTTTACTTAATAGGGAAATTCACGCAGCGGTTAGTTCATACAAATATATCCTTCTGTTTTATCCTTAATCCTTATATAGTAGTAGACAGTAGGAGGTTACTGTCACGTTCCTGTTTTGATTTTTTCCATAAATTAATTATAAGAACTAGGAGCCTTCTAATATTATCAAAATTACCTAATGTTACCACTGTTATCAAAGATCCAGTATTTTTTTAAATTATAATGTAAAAAGTAAAACAATACCTAATAAACATAGCCTTTTAGCTTATATAATATTATTGAAAAAATATTAAGCAACGTCTCAGTTTTAGAGTAGGAAACAGAGGAAAACGAAATTATGAATTTTATTTAAGGCGGAAACCACAGCCCAAGGTTACTTTAAACACGTGACGCGACGCAACGCGGAGAGAATAGGATACATCTATGCTATAAACCGAGATAGCAGATAAGAGTGACGTCGCGTCGTGTGATAATAATGTGTTTCTGGCCATACAAATTTACAATATTATGATTTGATTCAACACACATCGCGGCGGGTAGCGTGGCGTGTTAAAAGTGTGTTATTACTTTAGTCTATTTTACATAGAAATAATCAGTCGAGCTGCAATTATCTCTCTCGTGCTCTATCCGGTCGTTAGAAAAGAACGCGACAGCAACAGGTATACTGTTAAAACATATTCTTCAAATGTGTTGCCCACCGCGTTTCTTCTCAGGGTTCATTCAAGAGACCCAGATAAGATAATATAGGTTGAATTAAAAAGCTTAAAATAACTGAAGTTACTCGATATTCTGTTTTTAAAAATCAGTGTGATAAATTAATGTATATTTGTTTTTTAATTTTCATTCAACTTTTATATCATATCATGAAAATAAATTTGGCCAAAAATCAATTACTTTCTAGATTAAAAATAAAGCTGCTGAAAAAAAACTAACGATACAAAAATAAAGAAATCTATTTAGCAGTACAATACGGGCGCAACGATCACACATATTAGGATCAATTTACTGGGACAGATTTAGTATCGAAAGTAGGGAACAAAGAGACGTGGTGAGGTCATTATCAAGGGTTTCAAATTGGGCACTTTGTTACGAGTTGCGTACCGTATTGTTCCCATTTAGCTACTAAAAAATTACACTAGTGTATATTTTTAATTCATAGTTTATTATATTTTACACAAATACAAATGTTTATAGATCGTATTCAATTTGGTCATTAAGCCTCTAAATTATGAAAAAAGAATACGATTAAAGAAAACATTATAACGGGCAACACCAGGTATTTCAGCTAGTTATTAATTAAAAAAGATATCTTTTAGGCGTTCAAGAATATACAAAATGTGAGATCTTGTAGATTAAATAACGTACGTCATGCACTAGTTAAATAAAGAATACGATTTTATAACAAAAAAATTAACAGATATTATCATGTCGCGGTACTAGCATTAGAATTACTCTCAAAGAAGATCTGAGAGATGTCTTCTTAATTTTCCCCAGGAAGAACTTCACTCTTAACATTAACATTGCCCGGTCACGCTTGGGCACCAAAAGCCAAAAATAAGTAGGGTATTTTCCGCTTGAAATTGAAAATCTGTAACTTTTTTCTTTTTCGTTTTTTAAGACCAGACTATACTGTTGCAATAAGGGCTCTGGAGCCTCAGACGGCTTTTACAGTTTCATCGTGGCTTGGGGGCGAGCGCTCAAGGCACTCGGCCGCGAAAGCGTGGCAACATGCTCAAAGGTACCAAAGTGGCCGAATCTCGGCTTGGGCTGTTGCCGTATAAAATCTGTCACCGAGCACCTGTCTGGTGTTCTCAATTGTAGCTAACTCAAAAGCTAGTTTCCCACTAGGCTTAGCGTATCACCATCTTGAGCCATATCGTCACTTAACATCAGGGGAGATTGTGGCCGTAACGTATAAACCTATAAACCATAAAAGAAAGTCGTTTTTATACATTATTGCAGCAATAAGATTCAAATATATTTCTCAAATATAAATATAAAAAAGATATTACAAGGAACTTAAGGTTCTGGCTGACAATAACAAATTATTGACTCGGTTATTATTTATCCAATACACGATTGGTTCCATTTTATGATGGAAGGTTTTTTGGACTATTGAATCTGAATTTTTCTGTATATCAGCCATGTAAAAGATACAGCCCGCGGGCCGCATCAGGCCCTCATGCGATTTCTATACGGCCCGCAACTAGAATCTCTCCAGTGAGAATTTTTTTACAGCACTGTTAATCGCAGATCCTGAAGCTCAAGATAGTTCATCCTCATTATTATTACCTTTAAATGAACATTTATTAACTATCTAACAAACTAAAGATTTTAACAATTCAGTATCTATATGTTTCAGTTCTCAATTTGAGTCTGGGCCGCTAACACACCCTAAATCTTATAGATTTAGGAACACATTGTGCCCTTTAGGAACACCGTTTTAATACCCCTGTAGAATCTATATGGACAAGTAAGCACTGAGGCGATGAGGCTGAGACTAACTTCCCTAAAGAAGTTATTTTATCTAGAAGAACACAAAAATATTCCAGTGCTTCTTTTATGTGATACTGTAATACTCACTTGTCTAGGTAAATTTGAACATCCAGTAAAGTCCCAATTCAGTTCTAAAGCATCTAGAAGATTTCCACCAATGCGACGGATTTCAGGAGAGTGTACAGTAAGCCATACTCTGCCACATGATGACCATTCTAGTTTTTGATCATATGCTATAAAACATAATTAATTGCCAATATACATAATTAATTTACATAAAATACAAATGCATGATAGGATAAATAAAAATATTGATTCTCAAAGTAGGTGCATTTAGATGCAAATATTTTTATTGCATGTATTTATAACAAAAGAGAACGTACAAATATGTTTTGAAGTGCAAAATAATATTTTAAAACAACATAAAACTATATGTGCATTGAGTTCCAGGTTATAACCAATACTTAAGCTACAATCTATTGTATATTTTGTAGTCAAAATCTTAGTAAAGTGATCAATATTAGATTAGATCGAAATGGCTCGATATTATATTAAAAGATTATCTCCAAACATGCAATATAATGCTACATGTATAACGAACCCCAACCATGTTTATTAGAGAATACTAAAGTTTATAAATTTCGCTTAATGATTTTTAGTAACTTATAGATTTATCATTCCCCTTTCAATTATCATCTTCATTGTACTCATCAAACAGCTTATATTAATATTGAATATTGAATGTCTGAAGGCATTTTATTTATTATAGGCATGCAAGAATATAAGAATGCAAAACACTTTTTAAACATTCGCATTTTGTACAACTTTTTTAATTGCTTGATGGTTCGGCCTGTTTACAATTTACATAGACCGTCTGACACCGGTCATTAGTGACATAGTGCCATCGGTCACTAGACGAATGATAGGATTAGCGTGGAATGTTTGTAACTACGTTTGTTACGTAAGTCTGTCATTGTCATTATAGATGCTCTGGTACACTACACTCACTGCATCCACTGTAACTTCCGTCGATTGTATCCGAGGTTTAAGTTTTTCAGTCAGCGGGTTCCATGCTGCAGTTAGTTTTAATCAGTTATCCCGTTTAAAGTTTTGGTGTTTTTAATTTTAATCGCTTTTATTACTATTCTAGGATATAAATAGTAGGAGTAGGAGGACTGTAAAAGGAGTTTTGGCTCAAGTAATTCAATAAAATAATTAAAACCATCTTAAAGTAGGTGTTCTACGATCGCCGATTTCTGAGTTTGTCGATTTTTGACTGCAGCTATGTATTCTTTTACCCTTTCACTTATTATGTGATCTTTAAGTGTTTGTGTATTCAGACTGAGACATCCAGCAATTAAAAAGTAAGTACATATTATATAAGCGTTTTAGACCTTTGCCAAAAATATTTATAATTAAGATTGCATACTTTATTAGACTATATTAACTACCACCAATTACCGAGTATGTAGATACCTTTTTAGTTTAACATTAATTAGAATTTACATAATTTAAATTATTATAATAATTATTATTATTTAAGTGAGTTTACAGTTTTATGTAAACAAGTGCCACCAACAACCAAAGGTGACTCCACTATAAACCTTATAGTTTACCTACATACACGTATAAGAGTTCTTAAAATGCGACTCGATTTAACAGGAGTATCCGGAGCCGGTGCCTGGTACGGTATGCGAGAAACTGAAACATCATCAATGAACTCTACGAATAAGTTTGTTATACAATTGTCTATCACGTTGATACCTAGTGGATAGCTTTATTGAATGTTACATTCATTGTGATAACATTTACGAGAGTTACACGTTTCTAGTGTTAGTGCCAGCTTCAATTCTCATGTTGGAAGTTTAGTGCCATCTGTCATCCGATATGTTAGCTGCAAATGTCAAGTACTCATTTTTTTATTACAATCTTCTTCGACCTCATCGCCACTTAACACCCTAAATTGTGATTGTGATCCAAGGCTAGTCGCGTAATCAGAAAAATATAAATACTTAATAGCTACGAAGTCGTAAATTCGTACATGCTGTTATATCAATTGTGATATACGTTATACATAATTGCTTTTCTTGTAGGATCGTTGTAATAAGGATAAAAATAGAAAGTAAGAAAAAAAAACAAAGTAAGTTTAATGCTTTTTATAAGCCTAGCGGATACGCTAACTGAAGCAAGTTCTATATCTTTAGGGAGGAAATGATCCGGTTCGTTTGAATTAATAATGAAATAGGTGCTCAAATAACGATAAAAAAAATCTAATTAAAGGAGTAGATGTGCCCCAACGTTTTCCCCTTTGTTAAATTTATTCGACCAACTCTCCACTACACCGTTGTCAATGCACACGTGTAGCCAATAGTTATTGTACTTCCTTAAAGATTTCCAGATTGCGTAAGGTTTATGGTTGTAGTTCCACTCCTTACGGTTGGTAACCTTTCTCAATGATTCCGGTGATTACCGATCACACATACAGAAACTTACAAAATTCACACTCCCCCTTTATAATATTAAAATTTTATAATTAAATTAGTGTAGAACGTATAAGTTGTTTAGGTTCGTTTGACCGAATAATTAAATACGTACCTACTGAAATAACGATAATAAAAACAATAATTATTATTATCATATGATATATTAATTCAAATATAATAACAGAAGTCGATATTACATAGTAATGTGAGTAACATGAAATAGATTGACGAACGCACTAGTGTAAATATTAATTTGCAACATGCGATCCGAACTTATGTAACACACGCACAGCGTACTACGTAAATCATACTAATTAATACTTGCCTACTTTTCCTTTCCGCCTGACTATATTAGTGTTTCATGGTTAACCTCGTGTAGAACAACTATAGTGCTACCCGCATCATTTGGCGGTGGTAATTTTAGGAACTAAAGGGGCCATCTTACAATTTTACATTAAACTGATTCAGAATATTGAAAATTTTCTCCAGATAATAGTTAAAGTATGACTTGTTATGTAAATTTCAACTGAATGTCCATGATTATTAATTTTGTATCGAACTTAATTCAGTTTTTAAGCCAATCATGGCGGTAAAGTTTAAATAGTGACAGCACCAGATAAGTGCACAGTGGCGCACTGCAGCACCAGCTTATACTGGTGGCACTATATCGTTTTGTTTCATCCACAATTCTGCCAACGTTATGTGAATAGAACGTTTTTCTAATTATTATTCTTGTAATCATCAAACATAGCTCTTAAAGTTAACGGCTCTCATGTTAAACTTGTCCAGGAATTTTTTCTAGTGAATTAAAATGCATGTTCATAGTTATTATTGATAATCCACATCACTTGTGCATAATAACCAAACTACATCACGTAAAATACAGTTAAAATGAAATACGAATAATATAGGGACAAATAACATAAGTTTATGAATCTAAATAAAAACAACCACATGGCAGATCGAGAATTTAAAAACTCATTTATGATGTAAGAATTTAAGATGGCCCAAAAGTATTAACAAGGATAGAAATGCATGAATTAATTATTTTTTTTTTTTTTATTTCAGTTGAATCTAATACATATAAAGAAGAACATATTCAATGGTGAACAGGGTCATGCTGTGTTTGAATCACAATGTTATGTAAATTATATTGTTTCAGAAGATAAAGTGGAATTTATTAGCAAAATTTGATTCTCTTTAAAAACCCAATGATGTACGATGCCTTACTTCGCCGTTGGCTATGAAAAACAGATGCTGTATTATTTACTTCATCAGCGTTTTGCATTTAATGAGTTCGATAGTGATATGAAATATACGGATTTAATTTAGACTGAGCTCTAAACCTATTCTAATATGTCTCCTTTTTGCTTTTTATTAGTGACTTCTAGTTACTTATTTTTGTTTAACATTCTAATAATTAATAACGTAGATTGGTTAATAAATTTCAATCGTTCTTTAAATTTTACCATTCCTTAACTTTGGCCGCGCTAGGTCTCGCCTGGTATACCCTTAGGCCTACGATAAAAAGGCCTTGCCTGTCAATTTATGTTTTGAATATTGTGGATATAGAATGTACTGTGGACATTCATAAGATTTTCACTGAGTTCAATAAATATTTAATACAAAAGTGTGAAACGCTAATAAAATTACAATGCTTTTTAAATTACGATTTAATCTAATTATAATACTGATTAAATATAAAGAGACACTTGTTTATAAAATAATGATTCTTCAAACTAATTTATAATATAGTCAATAATATAATATAGGGTATTTCTTTAATTCTTAATGATATTTGCTTTGTATATTTACCTATGTATTTATGTGCAACTAGCATTTGATGATTTCAAGGCGACGTAACAGTGACATAACAGCAGTCTGCAATCGAGTTTTAATTGTAAGTGGTTTAGTCTAATCGCATGTTGGTTCTTTTAAGATTGGAAGTGGCGGTGTTGTGTAATAAACGTTAGTTAATTCCTTTCTATAGTTTTATAGTTAGGGATAGATAGCTCATTTGGATGATGATAAATATGTTGACATGATGAGTAATAAATGGGATTTCTTTTTAATTCGTCGAAAATAGAATATATACTGCTGTATTATATATATATAGCTGTGCTCGCGGCTCCGATCGCGTAGGCTACAAAATTGTTATTTACGATGATATCGTGATATCTTTTATTAGATAAGGACCAAGTATCTAAGGAGAAAATAAAAAAAAAATCATGAAAATCTATCTAGTAGTTTTTGCATGATGCGCGCACAATGGGAAACGTTTTTTATTTATTTATATTTCATACATTCGCTCAATCAACTATTTTACTCACTTTTTGCTGTTGCTGGCCTATTGTTATAACTATGTACTGTTTGACAATATTTATACGCAAAAGTAATATCATAAATGTATCTAAGATTATTAGGCACAACGGAAAACTAGGTTACGTTTTCAGAAATCTCTTGTTCCTATGAAATTTTATGGTTACTCAGGATATGAAATATTCATTCCATACAAAATATTCCTGTCCTGTAATCTTTGGTTATAAATAATCTTTTACTTGTCAATTGCGGTTAGTTCTGATTATACACCAAGATGTGTATGTATCATAATATCATGTGTAACACAAAAAATAGAATTAAGGTAAAAGACTTACAAAAAAATTAAATGTTATTTGTGTCTCTTGCAAAATGCGTATACTGAGTTTCCTTGAAGAATTTTGGTAGAAAATACAAACAATGGGGTTTTTTGCCGTAAGTGGCTTCCGTTCTGTTTGCCTTCACTTTCAGGAGCGCGACGTGACGTTGCCCTTTCATAGGGCCTTTGAACAGAATACACGAAAATAAAATTTATTTTTCTGTATAACCTCTCATAGGTGTGGGTGTACATTAGTTGATTCGCTCACTATTTGTAATAGCTTAAAAATTATGACGAGTATGTACTTATTCTCTAATTATAATTAAAATAATGGCAAAGCAAATTTATTTATTTTTGTAGGTATAGTCACTACATTCGGAGCGATATAAAAAAAGTATAAGAGTGAATTTTTACGATGCACGCTAATCATTGATGAGCCCACATTGTTACAAAAAGTCTACACGAGAAACCTCTTGTTTTATTTTGGTGAAGATAAAAATAGAAGATACCTATGTTATGCGTCAGATAACACAGAGTGTGACTATTCAAATAAGTACTATAACTCCAACTCGCATAAATAATCTCACGCATCCATTATTTTATAGTATTTTTTATTATTACTTTATTTTTGAAGTAGGTTTTTAGAACGGAGTCGTTTTATCTTTTAACTTAATTATGCATATATATACTAGAAACGTACACTTAATTATAATAATCATGTTGTCCTTATAGGTAGATAGGCTTAACACTTTCACAGTGTGGAAGTGAGAGCTACAAGTTTTACATGATTAGGAATGTTTTGATCTTTAGTTTTGTAAGAAGCTGTGCATAGAAAAAACACATAGTAGACGGTGTATTAAAAACCATAGCAAAATCAGAAGGATTGCTGTATATTTATGAATTGCCAAGGTAAAAATCGTAATGGCCTTAGCTGTAATACCAGATTATATAGCCTTGAAATCTAGACCATTATGGACGACAGTAATAATAATTATCCCTAACTGTTTATTTACTTTTATTCTAATTGGTTGTAATAAATAAATGTTCTTCATATATTATAATGTGTGTGATTTTAGCAATAATTAAGATAAGAAATTAAATCACTGTTAAAAGCTATTTCGTAGATAATCTTTATAAATATTTTTCAAAAAGATTAAAGGCACCTGCGTAATTATATCAATCAAGTATAATCTTTGATAATAAAAATATCTTTTAATTAGATGATAAAAATACGTCATATATATCATGGAAATTCAATAAAATAATTTAGATTATTTATGAAAGTTTTTGTAATATTAAACAAAATCAAAAAACTTATCTTTTTATTTCATAAAAATTAGAACATAATATCTAGGTATGCGCATGTACCTATATTTGGGTATTTATGAATACTAGCGATCGCCCTAAGGTCGAAATTCGACCAGCAACTTTTTGATCATAGACTATTTTCTGTTTGAAATTTGCAGTATTCATGAACCTAAACAATGAGTATTATGTACATCACTTGCTGTCACCTTTCGTTGAGTGACATTGTCAATATTTTGCGGGGTCCAAGTTCAATGGCACTGGTCGTGTTAGGATTCGCAGTATTAATTAATTTTATTTAACATATTAGTAACAGATATTATAGATAAATTTTAGCTTTCTGCATTCCTTATCCTTATAAACGTTAACCATGCCAAATCTCAGTCTTCCGTGCACGCAATACCCTTATAAAGGGGTAAAAAGTTTTTACTTCACGTATTAATATATAGATTTTAGTGTCGAAGAATATTATAGTCATATATTATGTTATTAAAGCTACTTTATAATTAAGTGTATTTATTAATATTTGGATTCCCATGTTCCTTATCATAAGTGTTTATCGACAGGCCTCATGGCGCAGTGGTAGTATGGCCTACAATAGAGCCGAAAGGCGCCCATGATTGACTTTTGTATCAGGGTTTCAAATCTATATTAATAAATCTGTAGTTCTGTCCGTACATTTTTTTTAAATTTCCCTATAGACGTTCGGTATGAACAATACTCACAACGAATCTGCTCTTAAAATTATTTTTGTCTGTCTGTCTGTTTGTTTGTATGTCAGAATTTGATTCAAAAACGTATCGACCGATTCTTATGGAATTTTGTACACGGGATGCTTATGTTATTGGTCTATTGATAGGCTCTATATGAATTTACACATCACTTTGAGAAATTATTAAAAAAAAAATCTTTTCGTTAATTCTGAACCGATTTTAATGAAATTTTGCACACGAGAAGCATAAGTATCTATATATGTACTTATAGTATATTAGATGTTTAGTTACCATAATACAAGATTTGCTTAGTATGGAATTAAATGGCTATAGGTTAATTGTATCCCCATATTAATTATTGTATTATTCGGGATATTTATTTATGTCATACAAAGTAAAATTACCCGTACATGTACATATATCATACATACAAATGTAATAGGTAGGTACTATAATTATTGAGCCCTTGTTTATGTGTTTTCAAACTCCTTGGTGTTATAATCTATATTAATAAATCTGTAATTCTGTTTGTACATTTCATATTTTTTCAGAAATAGGCATACTATATGAAAACTACTGATCATGAATATGCCACTAAATTTTTTTTTTGTTTGCCTGTCTGTTGGTATGTTCGGATTTAACTCAAAAACAGGTTGATCGATTCTCATGAAATTTTGTACACAGGATGCTTATATCATTGGTCAATTGATAGGGTATAAGATAGTTCAATATTTATATTAGAAATAGTTTAAAAAAAAAAATTCAAGAAAAAATACTTTCGTAAATTTTTCTTCTCCAATTTTGATGAAATTTTGTACACGAAAAGTATAAGTCGTTTAATGAATGATAAGTTATGAGAATTTTCAATTATACTGTTAGAAATTGTAACAAAAGAATGTTCAAAAAATTTTAAATTCATTAATTGTTAACCGATTTTGATGAAATTTTGTACACGGGAAGTATAAGTAACTACCTAATTGATGGAATGTAACAATTGTCAATATTACTTCTAAAAATTGTAAAAAAAAAAAATCATCAATTCTTATCCGATTCTCATCCAATTTTTATTCTCATTTCTTAATTGAGAGCCTATAAAAATTGTTAATAATATATTAGAAATCGTAGAATAAAATAATAATTTTAATCGATTTTGAGGAAAATTGTTCACGGAAGATACATACCATTCCTCAATCGACACGGTATATGAATTGTCAAGATTTACGTACATTTAGATTTAAGATTTAAGTAACTACTTTTTAGTAACAAACACGTGCGGAGATTACGATGAATAACGAATTTTATTAAATAATCAGATTTACATACAAAGCGTTTTCGACGACATTCGATAGGGTCAACTAAATTTTCTGAATGTTCTACTTTCAATTTTGGCATATACCTAAAATCAGTTAATTTAATAATAAAATAATATTCCTATCAACAAAATAGTATGGTTTACAGTTTCATACCTAACAGTTATTAATATTTGTTGTGTACCTCAGTAAACTTATATAATAATATTTTAATTCTATATTTAATTAAAATTATACTTTGATTTAAATATAAATAGGTATACGCATATCAAATTAATTTATATTCGTCATATTATTACCATGTCTCTTTGATACAGGGGTCTATGTAAGTATATTTTATCACAAGTATTTCCTTGATAGATGTATAAAACTCTTTTATATATCTCGAAAAAAATTATTGTTGGTAAGTACGTGCTTATGATTATATATGTAATTAGTAATTAACAATTCATTCGTTTATTAATTCTAATATTAATTATTTTGTGTTAATTCTATAGAATGAATTTGTTTATACATAAGTGTAAAAAAAGCATAAATAATTGTAATGGTCTTTTAGAGAAAAGAATATGTTTTTATTTTTGCTTTAGTGTTTAATGATTTGTTTGAGAAACTCACGCGCAATAGAAGCCCCGAGTGCAGTCGCAGCGAGCACTAGTACAGCGTACCACGGCACCGCCATCACACTTCGTAGCTTTCGCGCCACTGAACTTACTGAATTGAATGAACTGGCAGATTTGGCGTTCAATTCAATCACAATTGATTACCTTTCACGAGATCAACATAAACATCGACTTATCTCTTTAAGAAAAGTATGTTGCGGTATTAGCTTCTATTGTAGTCACTGGTTTACTAACATAGCCATCAATGTATATGGTACATTTAGAATTATCATTTGTAGTGCAAATATTAACTCTTCAGTGATAATGGTAGTGCGGACTTCATACAGAGCCCCATTTCCGATCGACGGTCGCGTGTTGTAGAGTTGAGTAGCACGTGTAGAAACTATAAGTTGCAACTTGTTTAATATTAGTTTCTGCCAATGTTTACGTCTGTGTTGCAGAAATGCTGAATACTTGTCAAGCCGATGTCCGTTACACTTTGAGCATAAAGTAACTCCAATTTATAACCTGTTTTGCAAATTTTCTATACGTGTGTCGGTATTCTTAGAACACGTACACTTTTGGGACCTCAGAATAAAAATATGTCGCCGAGCACCTATTAGGTGTGTTTCGGCAGGTGCACTTCAGAACCAGACCCTCTAAGCCGTTCCATCTTCAGGGAATCGTAGATGGAAGCATGCTATCAAAAGCATCCAATGAGAATGGGGTCACACGCTAATCTTATTAAAATAAAAAAATTAAATAAAAAAAATCTATCTAATACTTATGCGTAAAATCTCCATCTCATATTTAAATAAAAATTTGCCGTCACCGGACGCTCGGCAAATGTGAAACATCTTAGTGAATATTTAGAAATACCAGGGTGATCACAAAACACGACAATGCTAAAGAAAGTCACTGTGAAGATGTTTATATTATTAATGTTTGTATGGTGGTCGTGACCTCTACCACTCCACTTTATTGCTGGATATACACCGGATGATCATGAAATACGACAAACACAAAGAAAGTCACTGTGAAGATTTTGATATTATTACTGTTTGTATGGTGGTCGTGACCCCTACCACTCCACTTGATAGCTCGAATACACCACTTCATCCCGAAATCGGCTCCACACCGCCAACGTTGGGACCAAAGCGTTGCTACGCCAACAGCCGCCAACGTTCGGGCCAAAGCGGCACCGTCGCCACGCCAACAGCCAGTCTGACTCGCCGTATTAGATGTTTCACATCAAAAGCATCATCGTCATCTTAGCGGAAAGATGTCCACTGCTGGGGACATAGGCCTGTCCTATAATCACCACAATGAGCAGTCTGTGATGATTGCATCCAGTGGGTTCTCGTCCTTATACCAGGTTGTCGGTCCGCCTTGTGGTGTGTTTGCTCACGCTATGTCTTCTGGTACTTGTTCGCGAGAACTCTTTGGCCCCATCGGCCATTCGTCCTGCGAGCAATCTAAACCGCTCGCTGCCACTTAAAACTAACAATTCTTATATCAATGTCAGTTACTTTGCTTTTAATGTGGATCTCCTCATTTCTGATGTGATCATGCAAAGAAAATCCAGGTATCTCTTTCCATTGCCCTTTGAGTGACCTTGAGCTTTCTAATGCAGCTCATAGTTAGCGTATCTAGGCGTAAAAAGAGTATCTGGGCCAATTAACTGGCGAACATCTGTAAGAATTCCTATGTAGGAAGTTGATGAGTGGCGAGTTACGCGCGGTGTAGTGTCAGGATAGCCGAGTCTTGACTGAGTGCTAAGTCGGAGTCGGACTTTTGGTCGCTGTGCCATTGCAATTAGTTATATTGTTATATTTTATGTGACCCATGATACATTAATAAATATATTGTTACGAACTGTTACAACCCGATTAAAAAGATAGAGAAAATCCTGTTCCCGAAATATCTCGAAGCAACTACAAACTTCTCAGGACTTCGAAATAATGTTCACGTCGTAAACAACCGCGGCGCATGTTTGTGTAAACATCGCAGTTTACACACACATATATATAGGGCTTATCGCTTCGATTACGTCATCGAGTAGGCATAGAAACTAAACATCAAGAAAGTTAGCGACGATTCACGATTTTTCTGCGATCGTTTAGTGTAAGTATTTAAGCGACTCAGGCGCGGTGCCGAGGCAGTTCAGTTTTGAATTAAAAAGCGATAACAACGAGCGAGAAAAAAAGCGAAACCACAGTGTAATAAATAAGTATTGTGAGTTCGTGTAATTCGTAATTGTGTGAAATAGAAATAAATCTTCTTCACGTCAAACATCGGCATTTTTAATACCCACGAGTGTAACAATATAGCAGTTCTGGTTGTACATGTAATTTTTTTTTTAATTTTGTAATTAAGTAATAAAGGCCTCTGATTACAAATATGATATTAAATTTGTTTTTTCTGTCGGAATTTAACTTAAAAATGGCTTGACTGATTTTTATGAAATTTTGTAGATACACAGGACATATAATATATCATCTTAATACACATACAAATAGACATCATAAAGAAAAAAACAATAATAAAATTTGCCCTTTACAGCACTAATTACTTTATTTGGAGGCATATTTTAAAAATATAAAAAATTTAAATAATTTAACACTCAGCTCGGGTGAACCGGGTAGGCGCGGCGCACATTGGACTGAAATCGGATCCTCCCTTTCATAGGATTTTAGAAAAATTAAATATGTTATTGCATAGTTTTAAGTATATAGTTTTGTCAAAACAGTCATATCATTGTATAATTTAGCAATTTCAAACTTTATTTTTACCTTCTACACCATATAATATGGACTTGTAAATTTCAAATGTATGAAAATGGATTTTCTTTTCGTCATAACTTTTTTGTGTTATGAGTTGTAAAGCTGAAACATATACATATCGATACTGGGGTGGCAAGGAACCCTTAGGACCTTTCACCTTGACTTCGGGCGTCCCCGTTCAACAGATATTTGTTGATGAAAATTTCATACTTTGATGACATTGTATTGAGATGACATCATCAATCTGTAGGCTTATTTTCGACCTGAGTGCTACAGGTATCGATTAATAAAGTTATCTCTGATTTACCCTACCGCTTCGTTCTCATTATCTTTCAAAAATACGATTCAGAATTAGTTTTAAAAATTCAATATACCTATTTTTCTTTATGAAAAGTAGTACATTACCTATAAATTTGGACTATCCACTTAAATTAACACCAATTAACATTAATAAATTACCAATTTAGCAATTTCAAGCTTTATTTTTACCTTATATACCAAATAATATTGACTTGTAAATTTTATATGTATGAAAATGAACATGCCTTTCTTCATAATTTTTTTTGTTTTCAATTATAAAGTTGTTAAAGGGAATTGCTCATATTCCAATGCTGTAATGACAAATGTGAAACCAGACTTCTAGCCATTATATGGGAGACAACTTCATATTTTGAACATCAACAGAGGCAGTAATTGATATTTGTAAACCGAAAATAAATCATCTTTATTAAAACTCATTCATAGATTTTTATTTAAAACAATTTCCCTCCACGTAGATAAATGATGAAATCGTTATATTTTGAATACCAGATTTCAAAAATGGCAAGGCAAAGGAGATTTAAGCAATTAGTGATAAATAAAAATATTATTAGTAAAGTTGAGATGAAATGGACTCTTATAGATATAGTTAAAAAGTCGGAACGCCAATAGGGAAACCTCAGACAATTTTTATACCTCAATAACTGAACGTGACATGTTGATAGACCAAAGAATTTGGGTGATTCTCAGGTGTTCATAGAAATTTTTATGTGAAAAGTTCCGGAATATGTTAAACGCTCATAAAATGTCGATAATATCGATATAGTTCTAGCGATAAATTTCTCTCTGTAGCATATTGGCTAATAACTTTTCCATTGGAAATTTTACAGGCTTTAAGCACCAAAAGTTTTAACAGTTGAAATTCCTGGAAAATTATGAATTGAACAAATGAATATACATTTTTTAAAACTTTACCCTTACCTTCAGATCAGACCTAAATAATCAACATGCCAAAACCTATAGATACTTAAATTGTTATTGGAAATTCTAATCATAAAGAAAATATAAGTTTGCGTATTAAGAAATATGTGTATCTGGTAATTAGGTGAAATCTGTAGGTATCATTGAACTATAGGAATATAATTTGTAAAAATAGTTTTTTATATTGGAATTACTTACATTAGGTCTGTTGAAATCGATATTTAATGATAATTCAAATTATTTAACTTTCTTTGAATCTAAGTACCCAGAAATTATTTAATCTTTTATGAAAAACAATACAAGAAAAAATAAAAATTCCCTAATACTAATCAAACATTACAAATTGGAATCAAAAAATCAAATAGTAAAAGGAATTTTTAGTTAAAATTCAGTCAAATTTTAGGTAATTTACGACTTTTAATAAAGAAAAATAGGTATATTTAAATTTTAAAACGAATTCTGAATCATATTTTTGAAAACGAAGCGGTAGGGTAAATCAGGGGTAACTTTATTAATCGATACCTGTAGCATTCAGGTCGAAAATAAACCTACAGATTGATGATTTCACCTCAATACAATGTCATCAAAGTATGACATTTTCATCAACAAATATCCGTTGAACGGGGACGACCGGGGTCAAGGTGAAAGGTCCTAAGGGTTCATTACCACCCCAGTAACGATATGTATAAGTTTCAGCTTTACAACTCAAAACACAAAAAAGTTATGACGAAAAGAAAATCCATTTTCATACATTTGAAATTTACAAGTCCATATTATATGGTGTAGAAGTTAAAAATAAAGCTAGAAATTTCTAAATTGTACAATGATATGACTGTTTTGACAAAACTGTATACTTAAAACTATGAAATAACATATTTCATTTTTCTAAAATCCTATGAAAGGGAGGCTCTGATTTCAGTCCAATGTGCGGCGCGAACAAGCCGTGGGATGTGGGGATGTGACGCATACATAACCTTGCCCGCCCGATAAAAATATTGTCTATACTGAAGTATTATAAATCATCAATCAGTGATTTCTTTTAAATTATGTGTAGGTGAAACCGCTGGGCACAGCTAGTATTACATACAAGAATTCCACAATTAATTATATTACATTGTATTAATAATGTATACAGTATGTATAATAATATAAATCAAAATATCAATAACAATAATTACTGTACCCTTCTTTTTTTTTTAAAACAAATGTATTTGCGTTTCATAATGAAATACTTGATGCTTAATTATCATTACGAAATGTTTATATTAATAATATTAAATAACAAATAAGAATACTTAATAAAAAAAATAAATTTATTATTGTATACAGTGTGTTTTGGAAGCAACATATGAAAACCTATTCATTTTTTTGGCCACATTGTCACTCAAAATCAATTTAGGATTTGGTGTAATGGTAGCCAATAAACACTATTAAAATTAATATTTCAAATTTTAATGAACTCCTTTTTCGAAATCGAGAAAGTTTTCAATAGCCATTGCTTGTTTCTCTATTCGTTCATCATTCTCTGAGGTGTTAGACGAAGCTAAGGATGGTGCTCGGCTTGGATTGCGGAGTACAGGTTTCTGTAGTTGGAAGAAATTCAACGATGATTTGAGTTCCTTTACGATCACTTCTTTGTGGGTTACCTGCAATAAAATCGATTTATTTAAAAAAACATCTCAATCATTCATGCTTTAACTTTAATAAAAAAAAAAAAATGAAAAAAAAAGTAAGAAAAGTATAAATTTTTGCAAATTTTTTGTATGTATGCAACTTTTATGTTAATGTGTGATTTTATTTGAAAAAGTGTATATTTTACTCAAAAGATTTGTTTAAGTAGAGAAAAAATATCTTTATATTTAAAAATATTTTTCTTAAATCTATTATGTACTTGTTACATAATACTAACATCGTTATAAACACAATTAATAATGTATATAATTGGAATGTCAATACTTGGTATAATATTGCAATAAATTTAAAATTAGTTTATCAAGGAAATTGCACATAAATTGCAACGCACCTGTTCTCTAACAACGATGTTACGGACTTCGTTCAGGAATTCCGCTGCCGTTACAAACAAGCAGAATACAAGACCCACTAAAAGTACTAAAAATGCTCCGATTAAATTTTCCATCTCTAAGTCTCCCTCCGTGTCGTTGATATCGATCTTTGGCTATAAAATTATTAATACAATATGTTATAATGTACCCGAAAGAGTGGACAGTAACAGTACCGTGAATGCGCCTGCGCAACCTCATCAGTAAAAAAAGGCGATGACAAACAGCGGAATGGTAAAAAAAGCTTTTTGTATTTTTTGTTAATAGTTAAAAACTATAATCACAAACAATACTATTATAAACTTTACATATGTTTATCAGAAGATCATTAATATCGAAAATGACAAAACGGTATGATGAATGTCTTCAGAAGAATTTATAACCTAGAAACTAGAATAACATAAATATTAGTTCTACGTCTTAAGGAAGTAGTTTATAAGTATAGTTCGTACCTCAGTTATACATCTGAGATTCGATTAAAACTATGGAAACTTAAAACATAAAAAAAGAATGACTTAGTTCTAAGTTGTATAAATTTGTATATAAGTTGTGTAATGCAAATGTAATTTATTTTAGGTATTCTTCTAAACTATATTTAAGACAACGTTTTTATTTGAATTAACAAAACCACGACAGTTATTAGTTGCACTCCAGAAATTTTAAAAACATACACAAGAATGAAAAACTTACGAATATTTAATACTTACTTCACATACAATCGCACCGTACTTTTTGTTCCACCATTTCTTTTTTATTTTATCCAAGGTAGTTGATTCTTGTAGTTTTAAAATCGCTCGATTTATGTCACTTCGAAATGGTGAATCTGAAAGTATATTTTAAAAATATAATGATGACATATAGCATTAATGGCCTACACAACGAAAGGATTTTAAGATTCAATAAAATATAATATTTTCTACGAGTAACAAAGTTTTACTATTGCTTCGAGGGATTAATTAGCTGATCATTCATTATATGAAAATTGAACTTTATATATTAATGTATAGGTAATTATATAAAATATCCAATGCATGGATAACATGTTTTAGATTCGTTCTACTTTCATCTAACTTAGAACACAAACTGGAAAAGTAAGGAAAACCTCTTTCTCGGTAAACTTTGTTGTTAGAATCTCGTATGTTAGTGTTACCTATTCTTTCTTGCCTGTAGTTTCAGTATGTTCTTAAAGGGCACAATAATTACTCTGATTTAATTGGATTACTTACTTGCTGGCATTGCAATACCGTAATATTTACTATCTAATTCACCACCAACTTTCTTTAGATCACAGTTTCTTTTCAATTTGTATTCAATAGCACATGATTCCATGAGGAAGGCGTATCTATTTTTTCCGTTGAGAACCCTTTTTACACCTTCATCGTTGGTATTGACTAAAACTGCAGGGTTTGCCATCATATTTTCGTACATTCGTTGAAAGGTTTTGTCCTTGGAAGTCTAAAATCAGATATAAACTTGATTTTTCTGATTTTTATAAGCTTTTTCCATATTGCGTTTGATTATAATAAATTTTTTAACAATATCTATAATAGGATAGACCAAACAGATTTTGAAGAAAAAATGTGAACTTAAATAAAACAGTTTACAAGGAATACAACTCCCATTGGATTTCTTTAACTATATGTACATTATTACATTAATTATTATTTAGGATACTTTACAAGATAAAGCTAATATAAATAAAGTCCAACAGGTTATATGTGCTGCTGATATATTAATATTACAATAATGTTAACTTACCCGAAAGAAATCAAGAGTAGATCCACCCTTTATAGCACCGTACAAAATTTTATTCTGCTTTGCTAAGTCTTCAACACTATTTATCGGTTCATTTTCTAACGCTGAAGTCATAGAAGCTGAGAGCTGGGCTATGTAAGTTTGACAAACGATCATTGCGAAGAACCACCACATTCCACAAACCCATCGAGTTCCTATAGCCCTGTAGAAATAATAAAAATAGTAAAATAATCTACGTGTCTGAAGTAAAGTTATAAAAAAGAACTATCCATGGAAGCTTGCTGAGAAATGAGCCTGCCAGCTATATAATTTCTGTGGTTTTTAAACTCAACTCTAAATAAGTTCAAGTAAATGCGCTTTAAGGCCTTTCTAAAAACCCGTTAGGCTTCTGTTTGTTTATTGTTTAATTTAGAAAACAAGCACGAAAAAGAAGTCAAGTTAATTGAATACCTAAATTAATTTTTATTGAAGTGAAAACTTCTTTAGTAGTGTTGTGATATGAAACGCGATGAAACAAAAAAAGCGACACTAAAAACAGACAAATATACGTCTATAGGTTTTAGCGAGTGAGAGAATGAGAAAGAAAATTACACACAGTTATTGCAAATACTGATTTTTACGACTACGATATTCGTTGAATTGGCCTAGCGGTGTGCTACCAAATTTGTATGCATACAAGTTTACAACAGTGCACTGTTGTATGTAAAGTTCCAGTGGTCGATAGTTCGCGACCCGTTGATTTAGGATTATCAAAAAGAGAATTATTATTAAAAATATATCTTTATGTTTTCTAAGAGTTACTCTTCTACCGCGCGTTTATTATATTTTTTCAGAAGGAATGTAGTAAAACTCTGTATTACATACTTAGGCAAAATGTCACATCCTTGTGTCATAATTGATCCCATCGTTAACCATGCACAATTTTTGAATGTCCAAATGTTTTCCAATTCTTCTGGATTTTTTTCACATGGTTCAGGATTTTCCCAATCAGCTGGTGATATCCTGGTAACATTAAATTGTCTGATAAAGTATTATCTGATAATATACAAATTTAATTATCATTAGTGAATGTCACCTACCTTGAACACACGAAAAGTACTATAGAAACAACACAATAAGCTGTTGCGGTATACATCCATACATCAACCGTATAAGGGTAAAGAAAAGAAAACTTTCCAGGTGGTAATTTACGTTCTTGAGTATATAATATGCTTATTCCCAATGACATGAATGGCACTGAAAAATCCACAACTTTCTTTCTTTCCTCTGTTATTGACACATCACCTATGGCTAAATCTGCTTTCTGGAATAGAAAACAATAGATTTTATACTTGATGATAAGTATAATTGTATTTTAAAAAACCTACAAAACTGATGCTTAAGAAGACATACACACGAACAAACAAAGTGATCCTGTAAAAGTTCCGTTTTTTTAATTATGAGATTGATTTTTTTATTATGAATCCCTAAAAATTAAAAGATTTTGTAATTAATTATTTATTAATTAAAATATTGTCTTAAGCAGCGTGATTTTATAAATTCAGGAAATCTGTCATAATCATACAGAGTTTGTCTTTTACGTACTTTGTCTAAAATATCTCCAATTAAATCTGTCCATTTCTTTGTTTCTTTATCATATGTGCCCGTTTTAATATAAACATTGTGAGAGAATTCGTAAGTGTAGTTTTGTTTTTCTTGTTTTAGTAAATCGAATATTGCTTTCACTAAGTCCACCGAGAAACCTTCGTAAAACTCGTCTGCGTTCTCTTCTTCGCACGTGTCATCATCTTGGTCGCACTTTTGTTTATCAAAAAAGTAAGGCTTAGCTTTTACAGCTATCACCTAAAAAATAACAATTCAATTTACTTTAGTTCAATAAGAAGCATACAAGCTTGCTTGCGTACGTATTTAAGAACAAAAAAATGCTTTGTATTTTAATTCTATCTCATTTTCATGGCTTCGCAGAACTTGAATCAATTATTTTGTTAAATTATATTATTACTATAGACTATAGAGAGTATAGTGTAGATATAATATTATTATAATTGATTTAAAGAGTAAATATCTAATTACTTACAATAAAATGTTTATTTTTTTGGTTCTTAATATAATTTATATTTTCACTGGTATCAATAATATCAGTGCCGTTGCTCGACTCCCATCTACCAACTGTTTGTCGATTTGAGAGATATATTTCATTCACGTAGAGAACGTAGTTGGTTCTTTTTCCCCTTTCGTCAAATTCTATGTTACCCGTAGCCCCAACTGTTTTTGTCTGCAACGTTATAATTATATATATGAAATTATCCGTAAAGCTAAGGAAAATGTTACAAAAGAAATTATTTATTAGGTAATTCGAATGAAATTCAAATATAAAATTAAATGTGTCTGCCTGATAATGTTCCGGAATTCTCTCCTAGTTTATATTTGAATACAATACATTATATAACAAAGTTTTAGTTATGTAGCCGCTCGTCCAGAAATAACTGCAGAAAAGTTTTTTTTTTTTTTAAATTAAATATAATAACATGGCACATTGAGGGTACTCTCCCTGATAATAAGCACAACATAATCCAAACAGAACGACGGCCACCGTTTTTTTGGTTACAAAGATTACTTGCTTAAAACTTATTTACATAAAAGTTTCATAATAATTCACACACATTTTATAACAATAGAACACTTTTTTTACAATCAAATTATTCCTTTAATTTAGTATCTAAAATATTGCTTTCTTTGAGAAGGAAGTTTCATTAAATTTAATTTATCAAAATACGAGTATCAAATACATACAACCAGTGGCCAAAATGGTTGAAATGTATTTAGGACAAGTTTATTAAATTAAGTTTCTTAATAGTACTGCATAAATATGTACTGCTATCTTTAGATGTCCATCTTTAAATAATTATCCTGTATATCAGCATGTTTTATGTAAGTATATTCTTATTTATTAAATTGGATTTCCAACGAAGTATACATAAACAAGCTTAATTTAAACTCATGAATGTATGCACTAGACGCAAAAAAAACTTGCCCTGTCAAATATTATACCTAGAATCATAAAGTTTTATAACATAAGTAATTATGATAAAAATGTTAAAAATAAAACAGTATGAACTAGCGTCACATATATAAACATCTTATGATTTATAATTTCTATATAAATAGAAAAATTATATAATGAATTTAGAACTTAAATAATATCTTCGGACCTATTGATATTTTCAGGAGGGTTTTAGTATTGCCTAACAATAATGCCTATAATAAACAACAGAGAAACAATCACCTCTAATATGGCCTTTTGGAGTTGAGCTCCAAATAGCCACGGTTCTATTTCTTCATCGCAGACATGTTTATCTGGCTTCTGCACATTCTCTATAGTTTCAAACGCCTTCACAACATGATTGGCAATGTCGTCCATTATCAATTCATCAGTCTGCAAAAATAGTAGGTATTTAAATTTTTTTTTGTTTGCAATTTATATAAGTAGGAAAACAAAGCGTTTATGTAAGAGTTAATAATTAGTAGACTTACACGTAAATGTAATATGTAAAATATAAGGAGACAGTTTACCTTCATTTTAATAACAGGAGTTGAATAATCCGGTGTAGGTCCTGTCCACCTCCCGACTCTTGTTGCAAGATTATGCTTTGGATCGTTTAATTTCTGATGCTCTGTTAAACTGAGCCATGTTATATTTATTGGTAGCTTAATTAAGTTGTCAGCGATCGTAGATGCATCCAACGTCGTTAGGATATAGTGCTAGGATAAAAAGTAATAGGCAAAAGATTAGAATGTTGGCGTAGAAATTTAGAACGTGTGATATATATTTACGCCGTTTTGCACTTGATATAAATTTATATCAAGTAGACTTAACATTATTTCTTTTTACGAGACCAGCCTCCGCCGCCTACTCAGTTTAAAAGAAATTGTCTGCTGCAGTAAAAAAGCTTTGATGCACGACACACATTCTTATATGTTACAAATTTAAGAAAAAGGTTTTCAGTCTCTATTACTCTAAACTAGTAAATGTGTTATAATATATTCAAATATACATATAATGCTATTAAAAGCAGCACTTAGCGATCAGGTTTTGATGCTAACTTAATTTTGAAGTACGTGAAATGTTCTACTTAAAAGTTGAAATGATCAAAATATTTCTGTTTCTTCCTACAATATCTTACTAATATAATAAATGTGAAAGTGTGTATGTTTGGATGTTTGAATGTTTGTTACTCAATCACGCAAAAACGGCTGAACAGATCTCAATGAAAATTGGCACATAGGTAGTCTATGACCTGAAATAACATAGAGAGTACTTTTTATCCCGGTAAAAGTCATAGTTTAACCAGTGTTATCCTTCAAATATAATAAATGGAAAGTTTGTAGCTTTCTTATTCAATCACGCAAAAACGGCTGAACGGATTTAGATGAAATTTGGCACATAGATAGTCTATGACCTAGAATAACAGACAGGGTACTTTTATCCCGGTAAAAGTCATAGATTAACCAGTGTTATCCTACAAATATAATAAAATGGAAAGTTTCTATTTTTGTTACTCAATCATGCAAAAACGGCTGAACGGATTTAGATGAAATTTGGCACACAGATAGTGATATCCAATAATACGCAGACGAAGTCGCGGGTGCCAGCTAGTATTAATATAAATTAGACATACCTGATAATGATCGAGCTTCTTAAAGTTGGTAGCTTCCGTCATGTAATTGCTTACATGATCCACATGACAATCTAAAAGTATACGATCTTCACGATCCATATTTAATCGTTTAAATATCTGTGGAAGAATGTATGAATTAATTTGCGACTTTGTTCATATATGAAAATGCTTTTGATTCTCTACGAGAAGATCGTATCTTTTAAATGTAAAGTGTTTTTATTGTTTATATTTTATTTTATTATTTCTGCTTGATCCCTATAGAAAATCGTAATGTCTGCAGCCCAGATTATTCCGCCTGTTCAGTCTTATATTAATATAAAAATTACATTCAAACTGGTTCATGAGTTTTTAATGATGCGTATTCTAATAAGCATACGGCATATTTTTGACTTTCTTCAATATGTATAAGCTGATTACAGCGATTTCGCTTATGAGATTTCTAATGAAATGCGATATTATAAAACCTCTTGCAAATAAACAGGCACTTTAGATTTTATTCTCTACTTCAATGAATTATTACAAGGAAGAGGTTTTATTAATTTGATGTATGTTAATAATGTTAATGTATGTTGTAATTTTTTTGGATGTTTTGTGCAAATTAAACAATTTAATCTTTCTTTTTACATTTAATACCACATTCTGATTTGACTGATACAGCGATAAAGACTGGTAAAATTATAGCCCTACTTGAACAAAGTTGTTTGCAAACTTATGTGTCTTAACGGCTAAGTATGAGTCATTCAACTATCCAGAGGACTTGGAAACGGTATCAAGAGACCGTTCGGTCAAAAGAAAAATAGTTTCGGGAAGAAAACGATGTACAGAATCACGTGATGATCGCCTTATAAATCACAAAAAGGCTACGAGTTAGGCTTTGCAGAATCGTAAGGTGTCAAGTGTGGACCTAAAGAAGAGCTTTGAAGAAGTAAAAGGAGTAGAAATTTGCTTATGGTCGGTCAGGAGTAGTCTTTTGGCTGCCAATATCAGCACATACCGCCCGACCCGAGGCTTAAATTACTTCGTGAGCACCATGTCGCTCGACTTCAGTTTGCTCGAAACTGTGCTTCATGGACTCTGGAGGACTAGAACAATGTATTGCTTTCCAATGAAGCTAGAATCTCTTTGTGTGGAGAAGGCCGACGCCGGCGAGTGTTGCGAAAACCACGACAATGGGGAAGTGCGTTTCGAAGAAATCACTACATATGGCGGAGGCTCCGTTATGTTTTGGGCAGCAATTAATTCGACGGAGCGTACGGAGTTAGTTTTCATAGAAAATAGAACATTACATGCACACCGGTACATAAAGGAAGTTCTAATTCCATCTGCACAGCTCGCATTGACTGCTCTTGAGGAAGATACCATTTCTATGGACGACAATGCTCGCCTTTACCGTTTTAACGACGTGGAAGCGTAGAGTAAAAAGTTGGGATCCGTCGTTTAGATTGGCCAGCTCAAAGTCCTGACTTTAATCCAATTGAGTATGTCTCGGATGTTCTAAAGAGACGGGTAAGATCAGTGCATCCTGCTCCACAAAATATCAGGGAGATAAAAAGCTGCAATGACATAAGAGCGGGAACGTATTCCTCAAAACATTATTTAAAAAAATCGTGGAAAGCATTCCCAGAATGATTCAAGGATTGATTTTGGTACAAGGAAGTTATTAGGTTTCTACATTTAATTTTGTAACTTTATTTAATTTAAAAGCAAAAAAAAATGTATTTATTGCTGACCACTTCTTACACGTGTACGTCGGTTTTATGGAATTCATCGAAAATTAATGAAAAAATTGCCAAAATTAATTTCACGCATATTAACTGACACAATTATAAGTATACAGACTACGTCAAATAATTAAATTCAATTTAATTAACTAAAATCGACCAAGTGTGTTCATACATAACCGCGTCTAAAGAAACATAATTATTTATTCAAAGAATTCACGTGCCACCTATTGTGTAATGGTTGTATCCACCTTATGTTCTGTGGAAACCTGCAGGGGCGTGCGTACAACAGCTGAGCAAAGTTTTAATCGAATGAATGTTATAGGAACGATTAAGGGATAAACAAAGAAAAAAATATTTTTATTTAAAGTACTGATAAACAAATTTTTTATTTATCCCAGACTAATAAATAGTATTTATTTACCTTACGATTATCTCCGTCGGGGTCTAACCGATGAACAGTAACTGGATATTTATCTGTGTGTTCAGCTAGAATCTTTTGCACTCGTAATAGCCCTGTAAAATTTAATCAAGAAATATATGTGTATAATTAAAAGCAACTTGTCTGCAGTAAATCCTACATTCGTAGGCTTTCGACGTTTTTTATTTATTGTCACATCAACGACACATTCACAAATATTACAATAACAAATACACAACAAGTTGAGGACTTTGTGAAGTATCTTTACAAATATGCACGTCTTATTACACTATGCCGCAGCACAACACCCACAAAAACAAATTACAAATATCAAGATCGCTACAGATCAAATGAAACAACGAATGATTCATACAATTTTGAGAGAAAATACCAGAACGAGCAACTAAAGATGTAAATATCAACATTATTTTTGACACGTTCTGGCGTGACAGCGACTTTCCGGCGATAGATTGCTGATCTCTTGGTGGTCACCGCTGTTTTTCGATTGTACTGTGCTTACCTACCATTAGGCACAGAGCAACTTTGTTGTGGTACTAATTAATAAAAAAAAGCCAAGTGCGTGTCGAGAAACGCGCAGTGTAGAGTTTCGTAGTTACCCGACACAAAATGCAGACTTAGAGAGGGGGCTATAAGTAATTTTAATTAGAATTTGTACGAAATTGCTTCTCCAAAGTACATTTTATAAGTTTACTACTTTATCGGCGAGATTGATATGTATACCAATTACTCACACCAAATTATAGCTTTCTAGTACCTACTAAGAATCTTTAAGCTAAGCCGCGGAACCGGAGCGAAACTATAAAGATTTCTTGTTGACTTCTTGGTTGACATAATACAATCAGTTTTTAATTTGGTATGTAATGGCCATGTGTGATATTATCCTCCATATTATTAATGTGTTAGATATAACTGGTTTAAAATTCGTGATAAATAAAGAACGTAAGTAATCTAATATTACCAAACGTATCTTCATAAAGAACGGCGAAATTTTTCCATTTATAAAATTTCAGAAGTTTACTATAGGCAATAGATATCTCATCTGAATCTGGATAATAGTTTATCGATATCTTCTTGAATGGTATTTTTTCTTCGACTTCATTTTCGTTTTCTGTATTTTCATCAGTATTTATGACCGGTTCTTCTTCTTCGAAGTCTGGATCGTATGGCTGCCACGTGGCTTGTATATGCGGAATATTAACGATAGCACATTGATCACGGATTGCACCATCTGATGGACTTTGTGGACCAAATATAGCGACTGGTCGCATAGCTTTATTCGCGCACACTGAAAAAATATTCTTATATTATTATACACTGAAATTCCAATAAATATTCTATCACTTGCTGCCACTTTTCACTATGTGTCAATGTTTTGGGGGTCTAAGTTCAATGGCACTGGAAGATATAGTATCCGCAGCATTATTACATTTTGGAGTACGATAGTCAGATAACTTTATTTAAGAAATAATTTTGCAGTTTTGATGAATAATGTACGGAAAACGTGTCAAAATTTAAAAATTATTCATCAAACAAAGTTATCTTGCGATTTAAAAGACGACCCTTAATGTATTAGTAACACACATTATATATAAAATTTAGTTTTCTCCACTCCTTCCTATAAATTTTAACCATGCCAAATCAGATAATCCTCCGTGCGCGCAATATTCTAAAAAAAGGAATCCGAAGTTTTCTCCTCACGTATTATTATAATATTTTGATTTTTTATCGTTTACTATTTATATGTGACAAAATATAAGGCAAACATATTTTCTGTTACTAAAGTTTATACTTGTCAGCAATATTATGTATCAATTTATTAATTAATGAAAACGGCCTCTAAAGGGCAACATAACTCATAAAAACAGAGATTTGATGAAACCCCTAAGGTAATCAGATCAATTCAAGAAAGATGTGTCTGGGTTAGGTTACATTTGACTTGTGATAAGAAACAGCAGGAGACGGCCACGGCCACGGTAACGACGCGGCGCGGCGCCACGGTGGCCTGCGATCAACAAATACTACTTAGATAATATTATTGAAGAAGATTTAGGTACATAAGCGTTTTAATATTGATTGGTGATTCGATTTTGGTGACACACTTGTTATTTTAGGAACAAATCATACCTAAATATAAAAATATTTTATCGCGGATCAAATGTGCCAGATCGAAATAGTATTCTAATCAATTAAATCGGATCAAAAAATCTAATCATACTCATAATGGTTAGCCTAAACCTTAAAAAGAAAAAGATTAATACTAAAATCATTGACTTATATTTAGATTACTGCTTCTTTTTAAGTCAATGAGCAAAATACAATATTTTTTATTTAGGTAAGGTATTGTCTGCCCAGGTTATTTGTACTTTGAACCATGTTATTAGTGTTACATTACAGAACAATTATAATGAAAAAAATATTAACTCACTGTTCCTCCACATAGAATAGCTATCTGTTCTTGGAGGTTGTATGATGATAGGATTCAGACGAACCGAGGTGCCATGGACGTAGTGCATGGTTTCATTGAAAGCGTACAATTGAGTGATAGCACTGTGCTCAAAAATACCCGCTGGAAACAAAATAAATTAACTAATGAGTTACCTAGAGAAAAAAAAAGATTTTATCATAAAAATTCAGATTTTGTACGAAGGTACCCTAACAACTATAATAACTTTGAGATAAAGACCAAAAGATTAGGATCTGCAGTACAAGTGATTATAAATATTTTTGAAGTGAAACCTCATTTGGGTCGGTGTAATTTGGATTTTATGAAACGAAAATGTGTAACGAAAAAGACAGCTATAAATGTTTCTATAGGTTTTAGGCTGCAAGAGAATAAGATAGAATGCGTTTCTATATAGTTTCCCTATCCTTCGTGTATTCATAGTGCTCGAAATATGTATATACAAAGATAGGGAGAGAGAGAGAAGTTTCACTTCTACCGCGTGTGAACTCACAGTCAAATTTTTTATTTATTTATTTGTTACAAATCACTTCTCAGCACGTTTAACATAATTATATATTTTTAATGTTTAGAAATCAAGTGGTGCCAGTTACAAGTCATTATTATTACATTTTGTGTGTTATGCAGCGGTTAAATATTTATATACATAATAGATATCATTAGAGTGCATTATATCAATTATATTTTGTGTTTTTATTTTACTATTTGTAATAATATTTTTGATAATCGTTTAAGCTATAAATTATTGAGTAACTTATACTTTCTTATACAAAATTTTATTTTTCCAAAATCAATTATAATTAATGAAATTTTAACTTTTTGGAAATTCCTTTTTTTATGATCCCTAAAAATGTTATTGAAAATCCTCATAGTACATCCTTCATGGAATTGCTTATACTTCCAGTGTACACAATTTCATAAAAATCGGTCAAGCCGTTTTTGAGTTAAATCCGGACATACAAACAGATAGACAGACACACAACATTTTTTTAAATAGCATTTTTGAGATCAGTTTCGTTCATCTAGTATGCCTATCGGGAAATTTGGAACAAAAAATGAAATATACAGACAACTACAGATTTATAATGTTATATATTTTATTTTATATATTTACCTTTTATATTTATTTTAATATTATGATATTCATGATAAATAATGCAATAATCTTACATGAAATGTTCATAAATGTCTTATTATAATGAGATGTAGTTCCCCCACTCTTTATGTAAAAATAGAGTTCATGAAATTTTGGTTATTTATATATAATAAACTAGATTTATAATAAACTGTAATTGATTAAAAGTAAACATCTGATGTATCTATAGAACAGCTAGCTTAAACTAGTAGGTTTACCTGTCTAAAATAATAGAAAATAGATAGTTTTTCGCCTGTGCGTATTAAAAGTAATGACTCACCAATTTGAAAAGCAATATCTGTTGTCTGAGTTACAATTATTTTTGCAGTACATTTGTGAACGTACACACAGACCAAAAACAAAAACAAAAACCACCGCATTTTGCCACTGCTCTTTCGCTGATTGCGATTTTACTGGCAATTTATAACTGAACGATCAGCCGGTAAGCCGTTCACACAAATATATTTAAACTGTCATGGAACAAAAAAAGAATGGATGTGATATTGGCTTCAAGTTCATGTAGTAGGTAAACTGGAATAGAAATTCAGAGTTGAGTATACCTAATTACTCCCTTTAAATTATTAATTAGTTTTAAGATTTTTAAGAATACGTTTTGTATATCTCACGGGTTTTTCGACTACGATCAAACGATATTCACTGTAAAAACATAAAATATCTAAACTGAAGTGACTATTGCACACATTGAACATATCGATATTTTTGTAAAAATATTCTTTCTGACTATAGTTTAACTGAAATAATAATAATAATAGTTGTTGTTGAGTTTGGATAACATTTACTTTGAGTGTTTATTGGTACAATATAACCTGGTTAAAATTATTGAAAAAAAAAATTGTCATATGGATAGACCATAGTATGTTTTTTAAGTTATAGATAGCCTTATCGAACTTTGATCGTGTTAAAAAGAACCTATTTAGTTAAACTTGGAAATTAAAACATTATTTAAAAAAAATATCTAGCGAATTTTTAGAGCGGTTTCAAAGTGTCATATAATAGTATTCGATATTTATTTAAATTGGATTTAATATAATTATAATAATGCTACAAATAAATACTAATTACATTTTTTGTTTTTTACGTTTGAGTAAATATTTCTCATACTGTAAATATTTCCGCTCCTTTGACGTGATATGCAACGTGGTCGCGTCGCCGCATGACGCGACGTGACCTAAAATTGTTTTCCAAAAATAATTCAGACGGCATGGAGGCGGCTACCCAGTCGCTTATCCGTCTAAACAGTGTCAATATTTCACTAAATAAATAACAATGTTGTTAATAAAGTTATTTCTTTTACTTTTTATTAAATTCTCGAGTACAAATGCAGCACGGAGTGTTAGTTTTCCTGTCGGTATGTAACTATTGTAGGTAATGTTTTATATTATACTAAGAACTAAACTTAATATTATCAATGTTTGTTTTCAGGAGGTTTATTCAACAAATTAACTAGTATGAGTTCTTCGAAAGTGTTTAAGAATATAATGGAAATGGGTGGAACGAAAGCTTATCACGGCCGAGCTTTAAATGCGCAGGTTGCCGACAGTTATTCTACTGCTTTGGAGCGTGAGCTTTATTTAAATATAATTATTTGATGTATTGAAAATTATTGCAGTGTTGTCTGTTCTTACATATCATATCACAAATATCAGTGCTAGATAAATGACAGCAAACTCAGCATTATGCTGTCGAGATCACACAGTCTTGGTTTTTAGTCTATCAAAATTCCTCACATATAATGCTCTAAATTTGTTTTTGTATAGAACAAAGACTAAATGAATGATTAAAATTATTATATATTATTATTATTTCATTAATTCTTACTTTTAATCGTTTCAGTATGCCCTTACACTTCAGATGATCAAGGTGTTGTAGCGTTGATAGATGCTCGACCGACTAATGGTATCTGCGATATTACTTGCCTGTTGTGCAATAAATATAACGTGAGTATAAAAATTAAGCCCTAAAATGACCTTCAATGAAGTGTAATTTCTTATAAATGGCTCTGAAGTTAACTTTGTTATGGTTATTTGTATTCAGTCAAGTCAAGAATGAATGTTAATAAATTAGGACAGCATGATCAAAAGTAATTTAAATTTTACCTAGTTTTATTACATTTGCTCGGTGGTATTAGATTGGACACTATTTCTCCATCATGGCGAAAAATCGTTTATAGTGATTAGTGCATTGTACCTGATGTGTTCACCGTTGTAGATTGATAAACCGGCCACAGCACCAGTAGTATAGTTCCTCATCTCTTATAGTTCGTCGCTGCTTTTTCATTGTATTCTACATACTATTCAATTATGTAAATACAATTTACGAGTTATCTTATACAAAGAAGCAATCTTGTACCACGATAGACTTTCCTCACTATTTTGTTCGTGATCCTAATATGTATCCTACTACTGAGAATTTACTTTTTCTTTATAGTGAAAATAGCCAATATAAGCTTCTTATGAGCACTAATTCAGATCTAAAATGTATATTCCTCAAAATATAATAAAGTAACATTAAAATATTTTTCTATGTTTTTTAGATATCTCACATAGCATTGGGCTGGGAGCCGACAGAGACGTTAGTCAAGGATGTATTCACATTTCAATATCACCCACCTCCTGATTTGATTTCTAAAGCCTACGCGGCTTTGATAAAGCTTTTACAGTGGGATAAATTTTCGATCCTTTACGAAGACGAAGGCAGTAAGTACAGCTTTATTTACATTTTACTTCCGGATCTAGTTGGATTTATTTGACTTATTACTTTATTTTTCTTCCATAAGTTGTCGTAGCTTAGATTGGCTTTTGGATTCAAATGCCTTTTTATGAATTAAAATTAAAGAAGTCCCTTAATAAATCCATATTTACATAAGAGTTTGCTGAGTGTTGCAGGTTTTATACGTCTTGAAGAAGTCATAAATTCATGGCCATATACAATGGAACCCATTTTATATAGAAAATTAAATCCTGATGGAGACAACAAGGAAATTTTTAAGCACGTATTCAAAGTAGCACACACGAGTTACCATATTTTAGATTGTCATGTTAGCAATGTTAAAAAATATATGGAAGAAATTGTTGAAGTCGATAATTCTACACAATATCAGGTAGGTAACAATAATTATATATTAGGTTTTCACCTATGAAACTGCCGTTTTGTATGAAAAAATTTAAACGAATTTTTTAAATGTATTTTTTATTTGTATTAATCGAAGTAATCACCCATGCAATCAATGCATCTTTGCCAGCGCAGTGGCAGTTTATTGATGCCCTTCTTAAAGAAATCAGCTGGACTGGAGGCAACAAATTCTTCAAAGGCATTTTGTACTGCCTCTCGGGTATTGAATTTTTTCCCGTCAAGGAGTTATCCAAATTCTGTAAAAAGTAGTAGTCTGTAGGCGCAAGGTCTGGTGAGTAGGGCGGATGACGGAGAACTTCCAACCCCAGATCTTGCAACTTGAAGACCGTCTGCTGTGCAGTATGAGGTCGCGCGTTGTCGTGCAGGAGCAGCGGAGACGAGCGATTGACCAATGCTGGTTGGAGATGTGCCAGTTTCTCCATCATTGTGTTCAGTTCTTCACAGTACACATCTGCAGTAATGCTCACCCCGTTTGGTAAGAAGCTGTGATGAATCACACCGGCGCTAGACCACCAAACAGTGACCATCACTTTTCTAGAGGCAAGTTTTCGTTTAGGGCATTGTTTAGGTGCTGAACCAGGATCCAACCAACTTGCTGAGCGCTTGCGGTTATCAAACAGAATCCATTTTTCATCGCGGGTAACAATGCGGTTCAAAATTCCTTCATTTGTGTGTCTGTTGAGCAGTGCAAGGCACGTCTCGACGCGTACTTCGCGCTGGCGATCATTCAGTTCGTGGGGCACCCATTTGTCAAGCTTTTTTACCTTGCCAATTTGACGCAAATGGACCAATATTGTTTTGACGCTAACGTCGAAAGCTGCTGCTAATTCAGCCGTAGATTGTGTATCATCAGCTTCCACAATCGCCTTTAATTCGTCATTGTCGACCAAAGTCTTCGGACGACCGCGAGGTTCATTTTTCAGGTCGAAATTCCCAGAACGGAAGCGAGCAAACCAATAACAGGTGGTGCGTTGGTTTGTAGTGTTAGCTCCGTAAACGTCGTTGATGTTGCGTGCCGCTTGTGCCGCGTTGCTGCCACGACGGTACTCATATTCCATAATTACTCGAATTTTTAACGTATCCATGATGACAAAAAAGATTAAAATGTGATGTAAATGTAACACTAATCAATAAACAAAGGACTACTTTTGGAAAAAGAGTTCCATGTTTTTAAAATAAAATTAATTTGAAATTAGATTTCTTAGCCAAACAAAAATTATTTTGATTTGAAATGGCCAGTACTGCAGAACGGCAATTTCATAGGTAAAGAAAGACCTATTATTAATAGAAAAGTATTTTGTTTCTAATGTTCTACATGTTATGAACTTATTTAATTTTAACTATTTGAAAACCTATATACTACAAACATAAACGTTCAGAACCAATAATTAGAATGGAAGGATAATTTTGTGTCTCTCATATATTAGAATTGCTAGCAATACAAGGTCTTCGTTCGCTAAATTAGCATGTTTATTTACTGATAAATTTTTACTTTTATAAATTTTTAGAGTTTCATATTGACTAGTCTTGACGCGTATTCATTAAATTTGGGAGAAATACCAGATCTTATGGCAAATGTTTCAACACTCCATTTGACAACACCAGACGAGGTTCGATGGAGAGATCTGGGTATAGATACAAATAATGAAGTTATACTCGTAAGTGTTGACATTCATTTTTATTGTTGAGACTATCTGAAAAACTAGTTTTTTTTAGCTCAACTTGGAATCTATATACCGAAATGATTGAGGTTTGCCGTTGTGCGTGCATCACGCAAAAACTACTGGGTAGATTTGCATAGATAAACAATAATTTTGTATTCAACGCGAGCGGAACCGCGGGTACAGCTAGTTTTCTATAATTCAAATTTATTCTGTCATGAATGTAAATGAAAAACTTTTGTACTATATCGGATATTAAACGATAATTTGACATGTTTGAAGGTTGACAGACGATCCTATAAAGAATTCGTTACAATCGTAGGTAAAATTTGTCAGGAATGAAATACTTAGGACAGGAATGAAGTTCTTACATATAAAATTAGCGTTTTATATAAAAAAAGTAAAACGGAAAAAATATTATGAAATTATATATTTAACCAATCGAAGTATGTATAATTATTATCTATGCACTTTCGCCATTTTATAGGTAGATCATTGATTCCATTGCTGAAAAAATTGTGGGAGCGAGAATCAATGAAATCTTTGAAGGCGGTTTGGACAGCCTCATCGGAATTGAATTCTTTTCCTTGCAAGAAATTATCCAAATTCCGAAAAAGTGGTAATCTGTTGGAACAAAGTCCGGGGAGTATGGTGGGGATTGAAGACATTCTAATCACAGTTCCTTTATCTAATTAAGCGACCGTCTGTCGTGAAGTATGGGGCCTAGCGTTGTCCTAAAGCAACAGTGAGCTAGATTGAATAGTCTTGGTTGTTTAACGGCTAGCTTTTCCATCATGGTATGCGATTGTCATATTTACGATATGTCATAAATACGATTCAAAATTCCCTGGTTATTGTGACGATTGAATAATGTAACGCAGTTACTCAATGCTTGTTTGTTGGTATACTTCAGTCAATTCATGCGGTACTCATTTCTCGAGCTTTTTCACTTTTTCAATTTGTTAAATTGAAAAATTGTTATAAAAATTGTTTTATCACTCACACCGAAGCCTGCCGCTAGTTCTGACGTGGTTTGCGATGGATCCGCTTCCACGATCACCTTTAATTCTTCATTATCAACTATGTATTGTCTCCAGCTGTTCACGGGGTTTGTTTCGTAGGTCAAAATTTCCAGAACGAAAACGTTGGAACCAAAAACGCGTACCGTGCATTCTTTTACAGTATCTTCACCATACACATCATTAATCCTTTGTGCTGTTTCTGCAGCGCTGATGCCAAGGTGGAACTCATATTCGTAAATAACGCGATATTTTAAGTTTTCCATTTTGTGAAAAGAACGATGTCAAAGAAAAATCAATAGGTGCGAAAACAAATGAATCACTACATTCGAAACAAAAATACACAAGCCTAAATTTGAATTTGGAATTCCTAACCAAACGCCAGATTTTTGAGATCAAAGTGGCCAGTTCAAGAAAACGACAATTTCATATGTAAGGACTTAATTACTTTATTATTGGTAATGGTAATGTTTGATAACTTCTATGTTTCTCTTGTCAGTCCGGGAGTAGACAACTTATGAACACGTTATTACATCTTTATTGTACATTTTTCAATTTAAATAAAAATAAGGCAATAACTAATACGTGGCCTTAGGTTTATATTATGACCACCCGTGACGTCATCATTCAATAATAAAATCTAAGTTTAAAGGTATTATGTGCAAAGTTGAGTTTACTAGAATTTCAGTTAAAACTTATAACTTTTCTTCAGCACTTATTTAATTTTAAAATCACAATTTCTATATTTTTACAATTTTAGAGTTACTTGTAACAAGATAACCTAATAAGAATAACACTCAACTGTGTATATTATTTATATATTAATACGAGAAGCAACAGCTTTCGGTACCTTTTTAAGCGTATTGCGTGCACGGAAGACTGTAAGATTTGGCATGGTTAAAGTTTATATAGAGAAGGAGTGCAGAAAGCTAAAATTTATTTATAATATCTGATATTAATATATTAAATTAAATAAATTAATACTGTGAATACTAACCCGACCAGTCCCATTGAACTTACACCTCAAAGAAAATATATTCCCTACGTCATATTACACCCCGAAAATATGTACATTGTCACTCAACGAAAAGTGACAGAAAGTGATGTAGATAAAACTCATTTTTTATGAATACTGCGAATGTCAAACAGAAATGTTGTTTAGGGAGTTCGCTAGTAAATATTAAACTTTTATGTCACGTTTTCTAATTGGTGTTTACAGTCACCTGACTCCAAGACAAAAAAAAAAATTGCAACAGAGAATTACATCAATTATTTTTCCAGATTTATATTTTTTGGGCTTTTTATTAATAAACCTACATGATTAAATAATTAACTTTAATTTTTAAATATATGTATTGTGATCTCATAAATTAGCTTGATGCAGGCGTAAGTCCAATTTCAATTAACTTACTATAAATTTAGTCCTATATAAATAAACTTCATAATAAGAACCCTATTTATTTATTTTAATACTCCTTAATTTCGTAATGATCAGTGGTAATATATAGTATCTAAATATTTAATATCGTTTATTTCAATAGTTGGAAACAGCACTGGTAGCGGATTCTTTACGTCATATTGAAAAGACGATTGGGAGTATGCAGAACGGACCAGATGGATACTTATTTAAGTCATCAAATTTACCAACTCCTCCACCTTTATGTTATCAAAATTCAAAGGCGGATTATGAACCGCTCGCTTGGCCAATGGGAACCAATTTACGAGAAGCCTTAATACAAGTAAATTTTGTAAACATATTATTATTTGCAAAATATATTATATACTTACTATATTTCTATTTTCTGAATTTGAAATTTTATTTCAGATCAAATACCAAGGTTTTACAGGAAACATCGAGTTCGATGAGTTCGGAAGGAGGAAGAATTTCATATTACACTACTCTAAACTGAATAATGATAGTCGGTTTATTGATGCGGGAAACTGGGATTCTAAAACTAACATAATCACATCGAGGTCAATCAATGATCGATCTATGGCAATTAAATCAAACTCTAAAATAAGAGTAATATTACACTTTCTTCTGTATAATCATTAGATACATCACTATCCAGGGTAACTAATATTGTGGCAAATCAAATATATTTTTAGATTGTCACGAGGAAGGGGCTTCCATACTTCGATATTGTAGAGAATGCAAACGGAACAGAATATCGAGGATATGCTGTGGATCTTATTAAAGCTATCTTTGAACGCATTAAGATAGAAAATAATTTAGATTTGGAATATGAATTTTATAGAGCTACTGGTGACAAATATGGAAATCCTATTGCAGGAACGAAGAAATGGGATGGAATTATTGGCGATCTGATGGAACATGTAGGACTTTCATATATATAAGTGGCATGTGTAGAGTAATTATAGATTTGTACAGATATTTATTTGTTTCAGAAAGCAGAACTTGGTGTATGTGATATAAGTATTACATCAGAAAGAATAGCTGTTGTTGATTTTTCTACTCCGTTTATGATATTAGGAATTAGTATGTTATTTAAACAGCCAACTCCAGATCCACCAGACATGTTTTCCTTTATCAACCCTTTATCTTTAGATGTTTGGCTGTATTTGGCTACTACCTATATAATAGTTTCTTTTATATTACTTATCTGTGCAAGGTTCGTTTATTTTATTTTCACATCCATATTTATTTTCGAAACAAAAAGTTGTAAAGTTATCTTTACAGGATGTGTCAGGATGACTGGGTAAACCCACATCCTTGCAATCAAAATCCGGAAAATCTTCAAAATATATGGAGCCTTTATAATTGCATGTGGTTAACAATGGGCTCAATTATGACTCAAGGGTGCGATATATTGCCAAGGTTAGTTATTAATATATTAACTTTTTTACTTTCGTTTTCATTATTAGTATAATGCAAATCACAACATTTCCATCTATCTCTATGTATATTTGAAATCATTTACTTAGTTTTTTTAGCGTTACAACAAGAAATAAAAGTAATAAAATTTCCCCAGAGTTTATGGTTGCTTATAATAGCATTTTGTGATCAAATAAGCTGGTATCTTAAAAAAAGGTAGCTACTAATTACGTAGTAAAGCGTATGTATAATACGTAACTTATTTTACAACAGAGCAGCAGGATCCCGGTGGGTTACTGGAATGTGGTGGTTTTTTGCTATGATCGTAACTGCATCGTACACCGCCAATATGTCTACGTTTTTAAGTAACAGTCGCCGAAGCAATGATATCACAGACATCAAAGCACTCTCTGAACAGAATAAAGTATCCTACGGAGCTGTCAATAATGCTTCTACGTTTAAATTTTTTCAGGTAAGTTTTTATTTATCTGTATATAATGTGTAAAACACTTTTATAATTAGTTTTAGCTGGTGGTAGTCCTACTTTTCTTAATTTTTGGTTCTTTTTTGCTAGAATACCAAGAATATTGTGATATATCTTGAGTATGATACTAAATATTTACTTTGTAAATTATATTTTACTAGTTTATGTAAATAGTTCAGCTATTGAAGTATATTATAATGTATTTCTATACTATTATTATAAAGGGGTAAAGTTTGTGAGTTTGGAATTTGGAGGTAATACCTGGAAATACTAATCCGATTCAAAAACTTCTTTCACATATAGAGAACTAAGTTCAGACTATGTTTTATTGTTATTATGTATTATTTCGTCATTAACGGGTACGAAATCGCCGAAATCGCAGGCGGTGGCTAGTATTTAATATTTCGCGAATTGTGAGTTTCACCAGTGTTTATTCTTCACCCTTTGACATTACGTGCCTTTATTAGTTAAGAATTAAGAAAAAGAAAAAGAAAAAAGATTAGAATTTCGAACTCTTGTCAAGGTGGACATTTCGACTTAAGTAATGTATACATAGTATAAAGTGAAGTCGTTTTCCACTGTCTATCCCTATGTACGCATAGATCTTTTAAACTACGAAACGGATTCTAATGCGGTTTGACTACAATTTAGAGAATTTTTTACGGAAGGTTTATGTAGGGCTTATATTGTTAAGGTATATAATACATTCTAATTCAGTTATTGTAGAGTAGAAAAAAAAACAATGTTTTGTAATTAAGTTGTCAAAAACTGATTTTCAGGCGCTTACATGGCTTACGCTGGCTAAACCTTTTGAGACATATCAAACTAATGTACTAAAGAATTGTAGCTCTCTAAAAAGTCTAGAGAAAAGTCCGCGATGGCATACATATACACATATAATCTTTACCTTCAAAAAAATAATTAAAAATATTACGTTATTTGCGAAGCTATTTTCTCCAATTCAGTATTGATCTTTATTCAGATAAATTTGTTAGCTAACTTGGGCATTTAATGTAAATTAAAATTGTCATATACAGTTTTCCATTTAAATGGATACCGTAGAAGATATCGCACATTAAATATTCCTCACAGCAAAACAGTCGCGGTCGGTTGGCCGGCACTCCGCACCTATGGTGAATAGCGCACTATTTGTAACTATACCATCACGCCTGTATCCCCTAAGGGTTAGGCAGAGATGTACACCCACAGTTCTTCGAGGATATTATAGGTCCCATGTAATAGGGGGCGAGCCTATTGCCATTACTGGCCAAACTCCGAGGTGATACTGAGAATTTCATAGAAAAACCCAATAACACTTTGCTCAACATGGGAATCAAACCTAGGAACTAGAGCATAGCTGTCGCATTTAGGAACTAGGCTAATGAGGCAGTTATGCAGTTATGAATTATTAATGAACTAAACTATAAATCAGGCTTTTTTAAACATAAAATACACCACTTTGTAAATTGTACTCGTGAGAAGCTGAGGCGGGTCGCTAGTACATAATAAAATGAAGTTTCTTTGTTTATACGCGTGAAGGGGTAACAGTAATATGATGATTTATATTTTTTAGAACTCAAATGATTCTGTGTATCAAAAAATTTGGACAGTTATGGAGTCGTCACGGCCTACAGTGTTTATGGATAGCAATGATGAGGGAAAGAATCGTGTATTGAAAAGTAAAGGAAAATACGCATTTTTCATGGAATCTACCGCTATCGAGTACTATACAGAAAGGAATTGTGATTTAAAAATGGTAGGCCAGAAGCTTGATTCCAAAGAGTACGGAATTGCTATGCCAAAAAGTAAGTTAATATTTAGTGCATAAAATCAAAAATCAAAATAATCTTTATTCAATTTAGGCCCTAAGAAGGCACTTATGAACGTCAAAACACTACTGATTAGATGTAGATGTAGTATGTATATTAAATTTATCGTTTAGTTTTATTTTTACTTTTCTTGTGATTGATTAAGTTTTTAATGAGAATTATGTATTTATCAGAACTAGCGATCGCCCTAAGGTCGAAACTCGACCAGCGACTTTTTGATAATAGACTATTTTCTGTTTGACATTTGCAGTATTCATGAACCTAAGCAATTACTATTATCTACATCACTTGCTGTCACTTTTCGTTAAGTGACAATGTCAATATCTTGGGGCTTCTAAGTTCAATGGCACTTGTCGGTTTAGGATTCGCAGTACTAATTTGTTTAATTAAATATAATTAGTAACAGATATTATAGATAAATTATAACTTTCTGCACTTCTTCTCCATATCAACTTTAACCATGCCAAATCTCACAGTCTTTTGTGCACGCAATATGCTTAAAAAGGGGTAGAAGGCTTTGCTTCATGTATTAATGTAAAGATTTAATCAGAAATTTAAGAGTTTTTAATTAACGTCGACGATAAATAATTAATATGACCGAGATATGTAGATCTCATCGTAATTTAAAATGTAAAATCTTCGTATGTGAATGAAAGTATCATTAATAAATTATTATTAAGTTTGAATTCTTCAATCGCATAATTATATTTAATTTAATTTTAAACTTTTTTTACACAGATTATCCACGGAAAGGCTTAATTGATCATGCTATTTTGTCGTTGCAACAATTAGGGGAACTAACGCGTTTAAAAACTAAATGGTGGACAATTGAGGATAACGAGGCGAATTGTGAGGTATATTATTTATTAAAATATAAGGTATAAGTGGGGTATCAGCGGGGTGTCCGGGGATGTAATCTGAATGCTGATTAAGTTATCAAGATATTCTAACCGACTCTGCAATTGGCTGTCCAGTGAACAACAAATGAGGAAATACCGAAAGCGGGATAGTAGAGAACTTAAATTCGTACAGATCGCGACCCACATGGTGTTAAATGTGTGATTAAAAAATAAATAAATATGTGTATTATTTTATAAGCGATGTGCTGTATTACTAGCTAAAAGTGTCACTGGTACAAAATTGCAAAGATTGATTAAAAAATATTTGAAAAAAAAAAATTGTTTCAAGTGATAACATTTTAATAATTGTTTTGGTTTTCAGAAAAATGAGGAAAGCGAAGATAATGGTTCTGTACAAATGGAAAATACGAGCGGCATATTTTTGGTGCTCGGCGTTGGAGGGATTTTAGGTCTCTTGGTTGCTGTAATAGACTTTTTACTCCACGCAAGACAAATAAGTGTTAAAGAAAGAGTAAGTAACTAGCAGTTATCATTTTCCACTTCAATAATTATTCCGTATTCTGGTATTGTATAAATCGATTTAAAATTTGATTTAAAAATTTAAAATAACCAGAAGAATTCGACATAATTCGATAAAATGAAATAAACTTTAAATAATGTAATAAAATTTACCATACGCTTCATTAACATAAAGGTACACTGGAATTTGTATGTTTTGAAATATTCGTGTTAAGTCACTACTGCTTAAATATTTGCTCATTAACTACAGCTTGTTACTTGTCATTAAACAATAAAATTTTTACTCATATAACGATTTATGTTATTGTAGATCTACGGTTTTCTAACAGTTGATAAACATAATATTTGCAGGTAACGTTCCAAGAAGCATTATTGAGTGAATGGCGAGCGTCTCTCAATCCAAGACAATTGCATAAACCAGCGGCACCACCTAGATCTGCACCGCCTTCTACTGCCTCTCCTTCGCCTCAGCGTGAGCGGTCACAGTCCCGAGCTGTGTCCGTGCTCAGAGCGGCCTCATCATTTATAAATTTCGATGAGATCTACTGATTTTCTCGATAATAACCTTTGTTTTCATCCAAGTTAGGTACGCCATTTTCATTTAGTTTGGTTATAAGCATTCAATCGCTCCCAGCTTTATTCACAAGCAAATAACTTCGGTCGGTAGGTTGGCGCAACCTAAGCCTGTTTAAAAAAAATGTTTTTGATTTTATAAATTATGTAATCTTGCCATACATCTTTTTTTATATTAGGCCCTTACATATGAAATTGACGTTATGTCCTGGTTACTTTGATCTCAAATATCTAGCGTTTGGTTAGAAATTCCAAATTAAAATTCATTTTCAATTTAGGTTTGTGTATTTATATTTCGAATTTATCATTCATTTGTTTTCGCATCATTTTATTTTTCTTTGAAATGTTCTTTTCACAAAATGGAAACTTAAAAAATATCGCGCTATTTACGAATATGAGTTACACCGTGGCATTAGCGCTGCAGAAACTGCTCTAAGGATTAATTATGTGTATAGAGAAGCTACTGTAAAACAAAGCACTGTACGTTTTTAGTTCCAACGTTTTCGTTCTAGAAATTTTGACCTACGAATCAAACCCCGTGGACAGCCGGAGTCCCTAGTTGATAATGGAAGAATTAAAAGTGATCATAGAAGCGAAACCATCGCAAACCGCGTCAGAATTAGCGGCAAGCTTCGGTGTAAGTGATAAAATAATTTTAATTCACTTGAAACAGATTGGAAAAGTAAAAAAGCTCGAGAAATGGGTACCGCATGAATTGACTGTAGCACAGCAACAAACACGGATTGAGTATTAAGTTACATTGTTACATTATAGTTACACAATAACGAGAGAATTTTGAATAGTATTCTTACTTGTGACAAAAATGGATCCTATACGACAATCGGAAACGCTCATCACAGTGGTTGAACCCAGGAGAACCGGCAAATCCTGTCCTAAGCGAAAGTTGATTCAGAAAAAGGTATTGGTAGCTAAAAAAGTTAGCCCTTATACAACTGAAACTGGTCAATCTCTCTAGCTTACTGCTGCTTCAGGACAACGCTAGACCCTTCAAGATAGACGGTTGCTAAATTATTGGAACTGCGGTTGGAATGTCTCTGATACCCACCATACTTCTCCGACCTTGCTCCAACAGATTACCACTTTTTTCGGAATTTGGAATTCAATTCCGATGAGGCTGTCCAAACTGCCTTCAAAGATTTTATTGATTCTCGCTCCCACAATTTTATTACCAATGGAATCAATGAACTACTTATAAAACGACCAAAGTGCATAAATAATAATGATATAAATAATAATGTTATACAGATAACATGATAATATAATTTCATAATATTTTTACTTTTCATTTTTCCACATAAAACGCCAATTTCATATGTAAGGACCTAATACTTAAAAAAAAAAAAAAAATTATTTGGGCTTTCAACATCAAAATTACAGTTAAAATTGTTATATTACAGATATAATAAAAAAAAAACAGCCAATTATAGGTTGCCCCGACTACAAATATAACATTTTAAACATTATTTATTATAGCGGTCTCACACGCTTCAATTGCGGTCCACGTGCTTTAATTATTGTAATGATTATAAATTTGTACAAATATATAAAAATGATATATTATTTAAAATAGCAAATGTGTCTGAAAAAACATATTTATCTCTAGTTAGATTTCTGTTAGAGCCAAATTATATTGTAGATTATATTATTTTTATCATGTCTAGAGAAATGATATCATAAAAGTGTAATAAAAGTTGACGATTAACAATAGGTTCGCATGGTAACAATGGTACAAAGCTATAGTAAGGTATGCCTAAACTTTAAGATTTTAAGAGTAGCAGAACCTATGCAAGGTTGGTGTGCAAAAGGATCACCGCTGATGGCTACACCTGTTTCTGCCGTTAAAGAGACTGCTGTTGCTCGTACTGCACACGAGATGTTCCTGCTCAGTCCTCAAGACCAACAACCTATTATTATCTGGCCTAGAACTATGGTTCTATTTTAATTTAGTTTTAAAAAACTTTGGGATGCAGTGATCACTTAACAGTCAACCTGGATTGTAGGTCGATATGCTATTTATTCTATAACACAAACTTGTCGGATAATATAGATAAATAAAATTTATACAGTTTATTTATGTTTTTGGTTTTATTGCAAGTGATACAACTATATGATACAACATTTTTATAAAAACAGCAAACCTAAAAGTGTTTATTTATATGGTGAAATAGTGTTTCTTGGACTTTATAATTTTATTGTGAAAGGTATTTAATAAATTAGGTTTACTAGAAGGATCTATTTAAATAGCTCAAGGTGAAACAAATCAGCTGCAGAACGTAGTACTGATGATGCTCTTGATGCGACGTTTGAATCTGATGCTGAAGATGAGGGACGCGAATGTTTTACAGGTTTTTCTGTTTCCCAGAAGCTCAATGCAAAGGTTAATTCCGCCCAGAAAGCTTCTCCTTGCGTCATCTACAAAAATATTTTCATTTCAATTTTATACACTATGACATTGTAAACTTACCTTACCTAAAGAGACAGGCATAATTGTGCTGTTTTCATATTTCCTGATGTTTTTCTTATTGTAATTTCCATTTATTTTTTGCCTGACTCAATGATTTAAGGTTGTAGGACCGTCAATTTTAAATAATATTTAATTTAAAATATTGTTATAACTCATAATATAAATTCACCTTTTGTTCTACGGCAACTTCTCTGACGTGCCATAGAAATTCTGTTATACCCATGGCTGCAGCGATTCCACATCCTATACCAAGTACCACAAACACTCCACCGACGTTATCAACTCCCAACTCCGCTGCACTGGCACCATCGTCACCAGCTTCTTCAGTCTAATAACGTAACATGGTGCTCTTTACATTGAAATATGAAAAACAAATTGTACCATAACAATTGTATTCAACACTAGAATCAATGGTGTTGATGTAATTACGGTTAACAAATTGACGAGCGAACGGTTTTTTAGCCGACTTCATTCATTTTTCTGTATGATCGATATACGTACATTATACTTACACCGTGCAGATATTTTTTAAGGCAATAGAAAAGCAACTGACATGACTTCGAAATATGAAAAGTTAAATAAAATTATCAGTATTCGTATTAAATTATCTACAATAGTATAGTAACTGACAAAAATCTATTAACACTGACCATGAAAAAGAAACGTCAATTGTTTTGAGCACAATTTACTGTATATACATATTTATGATTGGAAATACAAGATGTCCAGAAAGGGTATCGGGTATTTGTTTTCGCGCCATATTCGAAACGGGGCGTCTAAAGGGTGCGGGGAGGGGTTCGTGGCGTCCGCCATTTTGTGGAGTTTTAGTCACGATGGAATAGTACTCGGGGACGCATCGCGCATTTTGCGTACGAGCGTATTACCGTAATGTTGATTCAATAGTGACTACTCAACGTCTCTATCGTGCGGAATATCGTACACGCCACGCGCCAAGTGACGATAGCATTAGGAAATGGATCAGGATGTTCGAGAATACAGGTGCGACAGTTAAAATTCAAAACTCTGGTCGTCCTCGTGCAGTTCGCGATGAAGAAACAATTGAAGAAGTTGAAGCGTCGGTTCGTCAAAATCCGTCTTTATCCATCCGAAAGCAAAGCCAAGCGTTGAACATCAAAAAATCGTCTTTACATTCGATTTTAAAGAAAGACTTACATCTTAAAGCCTATAAAATTCAATTGGTTCAAGAATTGAAGGATACGGACTATGCTAATCGACTGAATTTTGCGAACGAAATGCTGCAGCGATTTAACAACTTTAACAACATACTGTTCAGTGACGAAGCAAATTTTCACCGGAATGGTCATGTTAATAAGCAGAATTGTCGGTACTGGGCAGTGGAGAATCCGAGACGAAAGCATGAACGACCCCTGCATAGCACAAAGGCCGTTGTTTGGGCCGCTATGTCTACTAAAGGCATAATTGGTTCTTATTTTCATGAAGATCAACGAGGCCGAGCAATTAATGTGAATAGTGACCGTTATTGCGATATGTTGCGAAATTTTTTGGTCCCAGAGTTGCAGGAGTTTGCAGGTTTCAACTCAAGAACGTGGTTCCAGCAAGATGGGGCCACTTGCCATACCTCAAATGACTCAATGGAAGTTGTTAACGAATTATTCCCTAATAAAGTCATTTCGCGAAGGGGTAACATCAACTGGCCTCCCAGAAGCCTCGACCTTAGCCCGCTTGACTATTTTGCATGGGGATACCTTAAAAGTAAGGTTCCAATCCGACAAATCTAACCCAGTTAAAGCAAAACATCAGGTCAGAAATGGCAGCAATATCGATAGCTATGTGTCAACGTGTTATCGCCAATCTTCGTTTCCGTTTAGAAGAGTGCCAGCAACGTAACGGTCATCATTTGGATAACATCATCTTTTCCAAATAATTCTCCAATTCATATGCTAATAATAAACAATAAACTTTTTTATTGCATACAAATAATTTTTGTTTCATTGAACTTACAAATACCCGATACCCTTTCTGGACACCTTGTATAATATAGCTATAATTTTAGTTTTGACTTACAACACAAGCTGACTCCTTGGGTGCTTTCCACCAACGATTTTTGATTTCTACTAACTTGCCACTCTCAGCTAATTTAAGCACAGCATTATCTACTGCTGTACGATATGAGGAATCTAAAATATTATGGGAAATTGTTTTTCTGTGAGATGTTGTCACAGTGTACTACAAAAATCTGTGGTGTGTTATTATAAATAATTACTTACAAAAAGGCATAGCAATGCCATAGCCTTTCGAATCCAGTAAACCACCAACTTGCATTAAATCACAATGGCGTTCCAATTGATAGTCAATTGCGGTTGATTCCATTAAGTAAGCATATGATCTTTTGCTCTTCAAAACCCTTTCGACTCCTTCGTCATTATTTTTAACAAAAACAGACGGCCTTGCTGTTTCCATAGCTGACCACATTCTTTGGTATGTTGATACATTAGAACGCTAAAATTTACGTTATATGAATATTTGTAATTTCAGAGAATTTTGTGGGAAAATATACCATTTTTCGAACCTTGAAAAATGAATAAGTAGATCCACCATATAAAGTGCCATATTTGATTTTAGTTTGCATAGCCAAATCTTCCACATTCTTAATGGAGTCGTCCATTGCTGCATTTGTTAAGAAGGCAGCAAGATTTGCCGTGTATGAGGAACACATAATGAGTGCAAAAAACCACCACATGCCGCATACCCATCGAGTTGAATAGCCTCTAAAAGTAATTTAAACTATGTAGTCTACATAGTTAGAAAATAATGCTTTTTTGTACACAATGCTAATAAATACTTACTTCGGTAAAATATCAGAACCTTGCGTCATTATTGAACCCATTGTTAACCAGCATGAGTTTTTGATATGCCAAATATTTTCCAACTCCTCAGGGGATTTGTCACAAGGATGGGGATTTTCCCAGTCATTTGGAGCTAATCTATAAAATATTAAAAACAGAAACAGAAATTTATCAAAAGCTAGCAATAAATTGTTCCGTCATAATATGATCTTACCTAGCCAAAATATGAAGTAACAAAGAAACCAGTAAATAGGCAGCGGCCATATAAATCCATACATCAACAGAAAAAGGCTTGAGGAATGAAAACAGTTCTGGGTCGGGCGGAATTGCTTTTGTATACAAGATACTGATACCTAAAGTCATGAATGGTGTAGTAAAGTCAACGGTTGATCTTCGCTCGTAGGTTATAGTTAAATCACAAATAGCTAAATCTGCTTTCTGAAATGAATTATCGTCATATTTATTCATGAATGAAACAGAACATTATTTCAATATTTTCACACTATAAAATGTTTTAAAACTTAAAGTTTCCTTTTATTTTAATTTTTGAATTCTTATGGGATTTTTTTCTCTTTTAATATCCATATCAATTAGTAAGCGAAAATTTCTAACCTATTCTTTGTCATATTATTTTCCACCCGCAAAGAAAAGCTATGATAATAAGTCAAACTGCCGGTGCTCTTTAATAAATTAAGTATTTTATTTAGAAATTCTCTGTAATTATAATAATTTTATCTTAGAAATTAAAACTTATAGAGTTCACTCTCTCTTGCGTCGATATATTAATATCATTTTTATACTTCTAATTAGGTACATACATCAGATTTATTAAGTCTAATTACAACTTGATTTATTATACAGAGACTATGTAAGTACTGGGTGATTATTTTTATCATATCACTAGCAGTACTCCAGGGTCTCACCCGTGTTAAATTTATTCGAGCAAGTCTATAGCGTGCCGCCGCCAATGTACCCGGTTAGCCTATCTTTGTTCGCACTTCCCGTACTCGCCTATAGCTTACCAGATTGCTTGACTTTTATGGTTACTGATCCACAAATTTGATTGGTTGTTCCAGTTATTAGTGCATACAAACAAAATAGAAAAAAATTATGTGTGCAATTCACATGTGGTAGAAGTGAAACCTTCACATCTATGTTTTTTTTAATTTAGAAAATGATCAAAAAATACACACTAATTTAAAGTTTAATAAAATGTACATACAATTGTTTACAATCATTATTCACAATATAATTTTCAATTAATGCACATTTAAAATATCTATGATAAACTAACACAAAATCAGTCACTAAAAGAATGTCATAAGTGTTGTCTAAAGAGGTTTTGTTTCGTGCCTTTTTGGTGAGGTAATAAAAATTCAATTTGAATATCCATGGTAACCTAACACTTGATACTGTCGCTTTCGCTTTTCGTTTCATCGACTTTCAAATCATAACGCAACAAAACTTCAAAAACAATCTTTTTGAGAATTACAGTATAAATATAGATAAAGGTATTCTTAAATTTTTATAAAAAGTAAAATGAAACATATAACTTGCCCTTTCTAAAAGATGTCCAATAAGACCATCCCACTTCTTAGTGTCTTTATTATATGAACCATATCCGTTACCAGGTACAATATCAATCTCATAATTTAACTTTAAGGTTTCCTTGAGGATTTCGTGAATTAAATCTTTAGAATATCCTTCGTATCGATCATTCCCAGTAAACACTTCACCATTTTCAGGCGTCCTTTCCACTAAATATGGTGCTCCGATGCGTGACACAACTTTGAAAGTTTTATTTTGCCACTTCTCTGCCAAGCGTTCAGAGACTTCTGTAGGTGATCTAACATATACGAAATTAGTATCTGCATTCCATTTAGCAATACTATTAAATCCACTGTTAGACAATTCTAGTATTTCCACATTAAAATTTGTTCGTTCACCAGTTTCGTTGTTTAAAATTAATTTAGCCGTTATTCCTACTATAGGATTCTGAAAATTAAAAAATATCGCATAATGTTTTTAAGACATCATTAATTTTGATTTTCAACTATATAGTAAAATTTTCTCACAGTTAATAAATGATTAATAAATTCTTCTCCGGACTCCCATTTGTCTTCAGAACCACATTCGATTGCTTTTACCTCTATTTTAAATTCTTCTGGAGCACTTTCTACTGCGTCAGTTATAAGTCTAGCTGCATCAGTAGCTAAGGCAGCCTCCAACTAAATAATATTTTCCAAGGAAAAGTTAAAAAATTTAAATAGTATTTATTTATGTTAAAAAAAATTATGACTCACAGTTATTTCGTGCGTCTGTCGCGGTATTTTAACACCAGGTAACTGCCTTACTTTCCAGTCAGCCAAGTAAGACCTCGTTATTGAATCCGAGTGATCGAATATTCTCAAACATGTCACATTGGATAGACCGTAACGCAATTCTTCAAGATCTAGTGTATGGGCATCAAGTGACATTAGTACGTAGCTCTGATAAATAAAATATTAGTATAAATTTATTGTATTTTATTATAGTTTCATTTAAATTATCATAATTTTTTACCATGTAGTCTTCAAAAAATTTGACTTCATTAGCCTGTCGTAAGTAATCAAGTACTCTGTCTGCGGGACAATCAAGAATAACCCTTGTTTCTCCTTTAGCTTTAAGTGTTTTTAATAAGGAACGATTATCTTCTCCAGGAACTAATCTTCTAACTAACCATTTCACATCAGGATCAGCATGTTTAAGTATTTCTTGCAACCTTATAAGACCTGGGAAAGCAAAAATAATTATTTTTATTTTTATTAATTTGAATATATCCATATTTCAGATATTGATATAAAATGGAATTACCGTGATCGTCATCGTACAATAAAGTGTAACTAGCCCAATCGCTGTCCTTTATGAAAAGTGCAATGGCTTTTGAAAGAGCAACAGATTCAGGATATAAATTTAAACTTGGTGGGCTAGGTCGTTCTAACCCTCGGACTGGTGGAGGTTGCCACACTGCCTGCAAAATGAAACTGAACTTTCATGAAGAAGACATGTTTTATATATATACAAATAATTCATGTATGATCAAAAAATATAGTAACTACAGTCAAATGATCTTACTGCAATCAAAATCTGTATTCTAATTTGTTCGGCTTTATTCGTTTACATTTGATTTCTATTAGAAGAAACCTAATTAATTCAGTTGTCCCCGGTAGCTAGACGCATAATCGCTGGTACAGACTATTATATGTATAAGCATTCGTTGAGATCGTCGGACCGTTCTTAACTTTAGCGATACTTCTCATTATCAAATCAATCGGCTGCGGCGCTGTTACTAGCTTTTTATGCGCCCGGTGCGAGCTTCTATATGTGCACTCATGAATTTTTTTTACTTATGCGCCCGGTGCGAGCTTCTATATGTGCACTCATGAATTTTTTTTACTATATGTATTATTCGTGGTTCTGCTTTGGTAATTTCTGCAACCCTCCAAAGTCTTATGTCCTGTGACTGGTGCACCGCTGGAACCACCCTAGTTACAGCACTGATCGGCTGATGACAAAGGTGACATCTTTTATTGCTACCCCGTTCACACCCTGCTCGTTATGTATAATTAACAATTATTCAATAATTTGATGAGTTTTAAATTTTATGACATTTTAGATTCATTGTAAATTTTGGATTATATAGTATTATAACTCAAACATATCTTGTTTACCTGTATATGAGGTATCATGGCAGCCCGACAATGGGCTGCAACAGCAGTAGCAGAAACGGAGTCAGTGGGGCCGAACACTGCGATAACACCGCCAGAAATAAGCTTGCAAGCTGCAAACCGATGGTTAAAATTCATGTTCCTTGTTCATGTTCATTTCATTTGAAATTGGCGTTTTGTTGAACTGGCCACGTTGATCTTAAATATCTGGTGTTTGGTTAGGAATTCGAAATTCAAAAATATTTCAAATTTAGGGTTGTATATTTGTTTTTCGAAATTAGTGATTCATTTGTTTTCGCACCATTTGATTTTTCACAAAATAGAAAACTTAAAATATCGCGTTATTTACGAATATGAATTCCCCGTGGCATCAGCAATACAGAAACAGCTAGAAGGATTAATGATGTGTATGAGGAAGTTACAGTAAAAAAAGCACGGAACGTTTTTGGTTCCAACTTTTTCGTTCTGGGAATTTTGACTTACGAAACAAATCCCGTGGACAGCCGGAGAACTAGTTGATAATGAAGAATTATAGGTGATAGTGGAAGTGGATCCATCGCAAACCACGTCAGAGTTAGCGGCAAGCTTCGGTGTGAGTGACAAAACAATTTTAATTTATTTGAAACAAATTGGAAAAGCTCGAGAAATGAATATCGCATAAATTGACTGAAGAACACCGATAAACACGCATTGAGTGTATGCATTAATGTAATCTCAACCGTTACAATAACGAGGGAATTCTGAATCGTATTGTTACTTATTACTTATTGTTGTGAACTTATTTTAAACACTGCATACTGTTTTGTATTTGTTGATGCGTTTAATGTTGATTATTCAGAAAAATGTGCGGTCAACAAAAAACGACTCACCGGCTTTAGAAGCTGCAAAACTGTCGCCATAACTAGCATACATAACTTTCGCTACGAAATGGTAACGTTCACTCTCCATCGATGCACGGGCGAGTGCCGACACAAACGCGACTTCTGTTACAGTATTCGGCGGGAATATTGCACCTAGAATAAATAACAATAACGTTTCTTGCTTTTATATTGCTATGATGATTTCTTCTTCTATTTATCTTGGAATCAGTTAGATGCGGAAAACATACTTTAATGCAATCTCAAATGTGCTATCTTAGCCAGCTCTCCTTTACTCGATGGAAAGGGAGTAGTCACGATAGGAGGAAAACTAGTTGCAGTAAATATACGAGTCCTACTGTCGCATTTAGCCTTCAACAATGCTTTGCTACCGGATCCACCAACGTCGGTCACCTCATTAGCTTCCCGTAAGTAATCAAGTACTTGTGAATCGGATCTGTGTCGTGCCTTCACCGCCAATACATACTTTGTATATATACGAAGAGTAGTCACAATAAAAATTCTATTATTATAGAATCCAAATTAGAAGGATTATAAATTATAGTGTAAAAAGTGAGTACAAAAATAATAGTGGTTTACCTATGAAATTGCCGTTCTGCAGTACTGGCCATTTCAAATCAAAATAATTTTTGTTTGGATAAGAATTCTAATTTCAAATTAATTTTATTTTAAAAACATGGAATTCTTTTTCCAAAAGTAGTCATTTGTTTATTGATTAGTGTTACATTTTCATCGCATTTCAATCTTTTTTGTCATCATGGATACGTTAAAAATTCGAGTAATTATGGAATATGAGTACCGTCGTGGCAGCAACGCGGCACAAGCGGCACGCAACATCAACGACGTTTACGGAGCTAACACTATAAACCAACGCACCACCTATTATTGGTTTGCTCGCTTCCGTTCTGGGAATTTCGACCTGAAAAATGAACCGCGCGGTCGTCCGAAGACTTTGGTCGACAATGACGAATTAAAGGCGATTGTGGAAGCTGATGATACACAATCTACGGCTGAATTAGCAGCAGCTTTCAACGTTAGCGTCAAAACAATATTGGTCCATTTGCGTCAAATTGACAAGGTAAAAAAGCTTGACAAATGGGTGTCCCACGAACTCAATGATCGTTAGCACGAAGTACGCGTCGAGACGTGCCTTGCACTGCTCAACAGACACAAATGAAGGAATTTTGAACCGCATTGTTACCTGCGATGAAAAATGGATTCTGTTTGATAACCGCAAGCGATCAGCAAGTTGGTTGCATCCTGGTTCAGCACCTAAACGAAAACTTACCCCTAGAAAAGTGATGGTCACTGTTTGGGTGCCTAGCGCCGGTGTGATTCATCACAGCTTCTTACCAAACGGGGTGAGCATTACTGCAGATGTGTACTGTGAAGAACTGAACACAATGATGAAGAAGCTAGTACATCTCCAACCAGCATTGGTCAATCGCTCGTCTCCGCTGCTCCTGCACGACAACGCGCGACCTCATACTGCACAGCAGACGGTCTCCAAGTTGCAAGAACTGGGGTTGGAAGTTCTCCGTCATCCACCCTACTCACCAGACCTTGCGCCTACAGACTACTACTTTCTCCACAATTTGGATAACTCCTTGGCGGGAAAAAAATTCAATACCCGAGAGGCAGCACAAAATGGTTTTGAAGAATTTGTTGCCTCCCGTCCAGCTGATTTCTTTAAGAAGGCCATCAATAAACTGCCACTGCGCTGGCAAAGATGCATTGATTGCATGGGTAATTACTTCTATTGATACAAATAAAAAATACATGAAAAAATTCGTTTAAATTTTTTCATACAAAACGGCAATTTCATAGGTAAAGACTTAATATTAATGGTAATGTGGTCAAGTTATCCGCTTTATTCATGTAACGACATTATTGTATAGGTTATCAATTGATATCAAATTTTCTTAAATAAAACCTTATTTCCAGGAATTGGAAAACATACAATTATTAAAGGACAATAGGGTCTTGAAGTTATAATATAATAATATTATTATTATTGTACTATATTATAGTCCTTCTGTTTTTGCAAACCACTTTAGTTTTAGTCCGTATTCACTTTTCTATGACATAAATAAAATATTCCTATTTTAAATTATAAAAATGTATTCACCAATGTTGATAATTATCTTGAGTGACTCAAAGTTCCGAAACACCCCCTGAGCACTGCCGACGAGTAACATAAGCATGATACTCGCGTACTTTCCTGTGAAGTGATAACATTTAGATGGAGAAACTACGCCTTGTTCAACTAAAACTTAGAAAACTTTATCACATCGCACATGAATACATAAAGTATGTATTGTAATTTTTATAATGTATTATATTAGATAATGTAATGGATTACTTAAATAAATAAATTATAATTTGTGTATTAATTATAATAAAGTTGTGTTAATTCTTAAAACCTCTGCTACCTGTACTAAGGTTATGATGAGAGTTCCGGGTTTGATTTGCACATAAAGGAGATTAAATTTGTTGAAAGAAAATATTAAATTCTTATTTGTGACATGTATGGCAGTGAACTAAGTTAAGAGCAATAATTTATTTTATGCAACTAATATAAAGTTGAGAGGTGAAGGAATAAATACTATGGTATTTAGAACGCTCTTGTTAATCTGGTATCAATATTAGTTGGATTTTTAATATTATATATGTTTAATTACACATAAAGTAAATATGAAAAAATAAACGATACTCACCAAAGTGCAGCATCATTATCGCTATGAGTTTTTCCTGAATACAAGTAGTAAAGTGGAACAATGAGATTCAGTACGGTCATCTGTCGTAATTTTCTACGGCGTTTGTTTACTCAACACATCGCAAACATATCACATTCAGTGGCACTGTAGTTCGGTTTGGGTCAAATCACGTTTTCGAGATGCGACTTGCTTTGAATAGTCGTGCGTGTTTTGTTCTAGTTATTGTGCCAAACTGTTCAGTAGTTATAAATAAATATTTCAAACTATAGGGACGGTTAATCAATGAACCAATAAAAGATAGTGCAACAGTGTGGAATTGCTATTTACGAAATCATTAAATTCAATGTAAAATGATCAATTTTCGTAAATATAAGTTTATGAATGTATTGATACAAATTTAATTACTTATTATTATAGGAAAACCAACAGGTAGTACATTATACACTTGTAATCATAAAAAATATATTTAAGATAAAGTTTGATATGTTTGTATTCTTTGTCAGAAAATATAAGTACCCCTTAAAATTGACATAAAAACTTTATGTTAAGCCTTTTAACTTTCAATAACTATGTATTAAATATGATACATATAAATAACTCTTTGTTACTAATTATTGTTATCTCGTACGTTTCTATTAAATCTGTAGTTCTGTCGAGACTTTTAATATTTTTCTAAAATTTTGGGCTAGGCATACTATATGAACGATAGTGATCACAAATATGCCATAAAAAAAATGTTGTCTGTCCGGATTTAACTCAAAAATGGCTTGACTGATTCTTATGAAATTTTGTACACTAGATACTAATGTAATCGGTGAATTGATAGGGTATAAGAAATTTAAAATTCGTAAAATTCGTTAATTATCAGCCGATTTTGATGAAATTTTGTACACGGGAAGTCTAAATATTTGCATAATTAATGGAGTATAAGAATTATAAATATAACTTCTAGAAATAAAAAGGAAAGGAAAAAAAATCATTTTCATCAGTTGTCCACCGATTCTGATGAAATTTTGTAGACGGGAAGCATACATCAGACATTAATTGAAAGGTTATAAGAATCGTTAGAAATTGTAAATTATATTATAATAATAACTTTCAACCGAAAATTGTACACTTGAAATGTATTCCACCTCTCATAATTGATACGGCTTATAAATTGTCCTCCCCATAGCTCGCTGAGCGACCTTGAGCTTTCTTATGAGGCCCACAGTGAGCGACCACGTCTCTGTGCCGTATGTCATCACTGGCAACACACACTGGTCAAAGACTTTCGTCTTGAGGCAATGAGGTATTTTGGACGAGAAGACGTCGCGCAGTTTCCCGAACGCTGCCCAGCCGAGTTGGATTCGTCGACTGACCTCTTTTTCAAAGTTGGACCTACCTAACTAGACTGTTTGTCCCAGGTAGACATATTCTTCAACAACTTCTAGACAAGAGTTTCCCAACTGATACTGGGGTGGGCACCACATGGACATTCGACATGATTTTCGTCTTGTCCATGTTCATTTTAAGGCCCACCTGTTGAGAAACTTTGTCGAGGCCATCGAGCACTGTGCCAAGATCTTCCAGCGATTCTGCCATGACTACAATGTCATCAGCAAATCAAAGGTGAGTGATGTACTCGCCATTGACATTGATGCCAAGTCCTTGCCATTCCAGGAGTTTGAAGGCGTCCTCTAGAGCGGCGGTAAACAGTTTCGGAGATATTACGTCTCCCTGTCTAACGCCTCTTCTCAAAGGAATTGCCTTCGTGCACTGCTCCTGTACTCGGACCGACATGGTGGCGTTGTTGTACAAGCACTTCAACACTTCGATATATCGATAGTCAATACGGCACCGCTGGAGAGACTGCAACACTGCCCAGGTTTCGACCGAATCAAAGGCTTTTTCGTAGTCTAGGAACGCTAAGCATAAAGGCAGATTATACTCCTCAGTCTTCTGTATAATCTGCCGCAGCGTATAGATGTGGTCTACGGTGCTAAAGCCTTTTCGGATACCGGCTTGTTTGGGAGGCTAGAAGTCATCAAACTTGTGCTCGAGACGATTCGTGATAACCCTCGAAAACAGCTTATAAACATGGCTCAGCAACGAGATGGGCCGATAGTTCTTCAATAAGGTTTTATCACCTTTCTTGAAGAACAGGACCATTACGCTGCCGCCCACGTTTCTTGGTGTTTCTCTACGAGATCGAATAAGAAATGAGGAGATCCTTAGACAAACTAAGGTAACCGACATAGCCAAGAGGATTAGCAAGTTGAAGTGGCAGTGGGCGGGGCACATAGTTCGGAGAACTGACGGCCGTTGGGGCAGAAAGGTTCTCGAGTGGAGACCACGCACCGGAAAGCGCAGCGTAGGACGGCCCCCCACTAGATGGGAAGACGACATAATAAAGGTCGCTGGAAGCCGTTGGGTGCAGGCCGCAAAAGATCGGTCGCTCTGGAGATCTATGGGGGAGGCCTATGTTCAGCAGTGGACGTCCTGCGGCTGAAATGATGATGATGATGATGATAAATTGTCAACAGTGTGAGTAAAAATAAAATTACGGGTTGTAAATAACTACTGCGTAGTAACAAATGCGTGAAGAGTCGTGGGCATACAGCTAGTTTATTCATAAGTCCATCTGCCCCCTTATTACGTATTTCGCAATAGCAAAGCGATAGCAGAAATCGTTGAATAATTGCTTACAAATCGCAAAGTCGTATTATGTAACACCTGTAATGTACCAAACACAATCTGATTTTGCCATTTCGAAGCAAATAATTAGCGATTTCTGCTATCGCTTTGCTATTGCGAAATACGTAATAAGCGGGCCGATCTTTAGTTTCCTAATCAATGGCCTAATTTCGTTTTTTGTTTTGTTAAATTAAGTAGCATATGGAATGGCTTGGCTTGGCTAATGGAATTAAGCCAAAAAATGTTTTTCATCACTAAGCACCATCTTGAACGACTTGATATTTTATGTTACCTACTTAAACTGTTAAAGATAATATTATATTTTATACAAAAAAAATGTTATTTCTGAAATCTAAAGTACTCTATGGCATACATAGTTACAAATAGTTAAATACATAGTTAAATTTATTTACTGCGTGCACCTGTACGTGAACGTAATCCAGTTAGTCAGGCGTTTTGCTTGGCAGCAATCCAGCCCTGCGACCTACTACCACAGTTACTATTTATTATCAACACTTTGGCTAAATAATAATGACTGACGATATGCTTACATTTTATCTATTTTTTTATACTACAAAGGTGTCAAAAAAGCTTACAGCTCGCCTGGTGGTAAACGGTTAACGTAAGCCTATGGACACTTGTAATATACCATTAGGTATTATTCGCATGTTTCCGACATTGCAAACCCCTAACCCCAAGAAGCTCAGAAAACCCATCTTAGCGCAGGAACACAACGCAAGATTATTTAGCCGTGATCTTCTGTAGGATGGAGGTACTCCACCAGTCAGGTTGCTCCAAGTAGAGAGAAATTCCTAAAGAAATTTCTGTGCAGTACCTATCTATAATATTTATGTGTTATGGTCGTATGTTTATCTTGCATGTTTGAATATCGATAAATTGATATGGTTGTTTTATTTTATTTTAATTAAAAAGTTACAATTACAGATAACATTAATTGTAGCATAATAAATCTGGTACCTTTGTATACCTACTGTACAAAATAATATACAAGATATTGTAGAACATATAATTCAGCTACAGAGACGTTCAAAATGGTTTATTAAATATATTCAAATTTCAAATGCAAATACTACACGTTTTTTTAAATGACTGAAAAATACAAAGCAAAATATTGAATTATAGAACAAAAATGTATTTTGCATTTTACCAATTATAAAATATGTATACATATATGATTTATTTTTTTCTTTGATCTAGTATACTTCTAGAAAATTTCCAAAAATAGCGTTATTTCCTTATTCATCAAAACGGTAAAAATATATTTAGAATTAAATCAGGAAATTTTACTCTTACTACCTATTTTCAAAGTTTTTATTTAACTTGCTGCGTTCGTACGTATGTGACACCAAATTTTAAAATTTGCAAATCATTTTTCACCCAGATTGAGATAAAAATTTAGCTTGTATATGTAAGTTCCATGACAATACATTATTATGGTGCCATGGAGCTGATCTGATCATGACGATCATGGTCTGATCTGATCATGGAGTCGTGGCGTAGGGTCTGGAACACCTTGATAGTAAATGATAGGACAGTCGAATTTGGGCTAGTTTGTTTTGTTGTCATGAGTATTTTTTATTGCACATGATGACGAGGATCTAAAGGTCTCAAGGCATAAAACGGCATTCAGCTTAAACTGAAGCCTCAAGCTTTTAAAGAAATGTTAAAAATGAGAAAAGTTCTATGTTTATGTAAATTTAATTTAGTATGTACTGCCTCCGCTACTGATCATTGACCAAAGATATCCTTCTCCTGTAACATTATTCATTAAAATTATTATTTACTTTTTAGGTCGATAATTTATAAATAAAAGCTTGTTTCATAAAAAAACTTTTTTTATACAATTTTATTTACTACATTAATTTATTTTATTATTTACAATACAGATCAAACCCACTTTTTAAAATAAGGGTTATTTAATGAAGTGTAATACTAATAATATTGCCTAAAATAATAGTTAAACGAAAGTGTCTGGAAAACTCGTGCGAAATAAATAAGTATGTGAACTAACTCAACGGTCCTTTTGAAATGGTAATAATGTTCTTGATCACTTATTCAATTTTATATTAGAATAAACCTTTTTATACGTTAATGCTACGTACGTTAATATTAATGTGTATGCTTTTATTTATTGGAAAGGTAATTCATAAGAAACTTATGATAACATTTTATGTTATTCTTGTATTGTATTTGAGAATTTATTAAATTTTTATGACAATTTGTGAAAAGATGTATTTTTAACGTTCGATTCATAAATGGAATTTAAAAACGCACGCACGAGTATATTATTTACTTCTATAAACCAGGAAAGGTGCGATATTCTTAATACTTGATAATAAGAATCTATAACTTAGTCCTATAGTTTACGTCTTATCATATGATCCGATCCTGAGAACATGAACAAATAAAAACCAATTTATTATTCCAGAATATCGCTTCCACAGACCTTCTTCCTCAATTCATTCATATTATTTTGATATTCAATATGGGTAACTCACATTGTTACATGGAAAGGGGCAAATAAACAATTTCTTACAAACTGGTTTATCTCAATGCTCGTCTCGATTGATAGGATAGGATAGGACCCAGTTTTCTATCTTTTATTTCGACAAGACGTATAAAATAAAGACAAATAAAATTATAAAATATAATAAAAACTGTGCTGGACTTTGTACTTAAATTTTGCGATAATCGTGCTAAAAATTGATGATTTTCACTATTGAACTTGTACTACTATTAAAGTACCAAAATAGAATAGTAAAACTTGTAGGATCTAAAAATTTTTAATGGTATGGAGTAGCAGTCTTTCTTCCTAGCACAGGTTCTTCCACTAATTTATTTATTTGATAAGAACTTCACAGCACATTTGTGGAAATTTTTAAACAATGGAATATAATATACTTATAATTTGTTTATATTAAAATACTCAGTATAATTCATTATCTATGCTTCGATAAGCCCAACTTTTAAAATCAATGTTTAGGTCGATAATGCGTATTTCTAGGTTCTGCGTAGTTCTACGTTTCGGTGAAGCTATTTCTTTTCCCATTTTTGTTACCCATTAAATATAAATTTTAGGCATATCGTAAAGACAACCGATGATGAATAATTAAAACCAGACTGATTGCTGATTAGTAATACTATTTGGTTTTGCATAATTGATCTTGTCTTGAAGGTCAGCTCTTAGTGTATGAGGTTAAAAACATCGTGTGAATGCTTTAGGGGAAGATAAAAGAGAGGTAATTATTTGATAACAAAGATCCATAAAATGAACCAAATGAAGATTGCAACAATAAGGTGAAATGATAAACCGTCTTATCCCATTTATAAGTATACATAATAGATACATATATGAAAAGGTATTTGGGGTTTTGTTTATTTACCTGACCCAGATATTGAAACATAAAATTTTATTGAGCTAAATAAACTGAGCTTTGTGTTATTTGAAATAATGGTATTGATCTCTAGTCTGAAGGAAACTTGAAATTTCGTATACATTTTTAAAATGTTTTTTTTTTACAATATCTTTCAAAACATGAGTGATAATCGCCCTGTATAAAACTATGTAATATTTTTAAATATATTGAGTTTAGATGGGCATGTATACATATGTGTTTAAAAACAAAATTTATATAATCTGATCATTAGTTATAGTTTCGCTATCTCCATTACTGACAATAGAAATAATAAAACAAATACCGCGGGTCAAATAATCATTTCACTGGAGCATAATTTTGAGTGTTTAAGACGAAGCGAAAATAATGGAAATGGTGCCATTATTTACATTTTCAGCAAAAAAGAAAAAGACAATACCTATAATATTTTGAATAGTTATTAATAATATACGCAATATTTTATTGAAATAGTAAACAAGTTTTTAAGTAAGTTTTATCCGTAAGTTCTAGAGAATTGTGCAGCCGAGCACGATGCAGTAGAAGACGCCGGATGCTTCCTAGTTGGAACGTTTCTTAATAGCTTCATTACTGACTAGAAAGTTACAACTCGAATCTGAATGGAAAACTGGCCAGCTGAGCCTGAACATAAATTTCTTTAAAATTTTCTCGTGATGTTACAAAGAGATTTTTAAATTTTAATTAAGCTTAAATTTTAATTAATTGTTTATTAAAAGTAAATCTGGAGAAGTGTTAGTGAAAAAGAAATAAAAAAGGCACGTTGAAATTTTTATAACAAGTTTCAATTTTTTATATATTGCCTAAAATGTTTTTTTCATAAATTGCTTATTCACAATGATATGCCAAACTATTTACTAGTAATTTCTACATAATTATATTTCTACAATCCAATATTTATCTATCTCATCGTTCTTTTTATTATTTATAGAATCACAATCTTGCCTGACGTTAAATGATCCTGTAGACGAAGTCGCTAAGCTTAAAAATCGTACTGGTTCTCAAGAGTGGCTGTCGACACTCACTGATAAGTACTTGGTGACAGATTTTTAACTTGGAGATAGTAACTAACTAGGCATAGTACAATATATATACTCTACCATCAAGCGATTGTTTTATTATTATATTTTCCTTTATCGGTTTTCAGGCGAGAGTCCGAGCGTACTACCATTGGGCCATCATGGCTTTTGTTTGTATTGTATTTTCATTTTGTGTATACTTAATTATCATTGTTTATTAGAGTTATGTATAGATACTTCTGTTGTTATATCAGCAATCATATATCTATGTTACATTTATATATTTTATGCAAATAACAGAGCCCCTTATTTTCTGTTAAATAAATATTGTTCATGAATTTCATGTGAGTACAATATGATATACTTCATTTAGATTCAACAAATAATTTGTTATAGGCCGTTAAAGCTACTATTTACACGTATTGAATAGAAATGCGGTAGATGCAGTTACGTTAATTCATTTCTATTTGCTTCCATTCATTTGTATACACATTTTATAATATATTTAGGTCTACATTCAATTTAGTGGAGCATTAAGTATTGTTCAGTCGAAAATTAATTATATTATTGAATTGTTAAGAGACGACTATTTCTCATATAATATTCCAGTTTCAGTAAATTTGAAAAACTAAATTGTTTGCTTTAATGTTGAGAGCGAATGTGCTATCCAGACTAATTTATGTCATAATTATTGTTGATTTTAGCAGTTGCGACATGGTCTAATTGTACAAGTGAGTACAAAATATTATCTAAATACAAAATTTCATACAAATCGTTGGAGCCCTTTCGGAGAAACCAATTACTTGTACAAGAAATAAAACAAGATAAGTAAAACAACACTGGTATACAAGAATTGCTCATTTAATAGTATTTATTTTATGTACATGTATTGTATTTATGTATGGTATAAGTTTAAGCGATTATCAAGAGCGTAATTTGATCAATCTCATATGAAGCGCGCTAAAAATTGTATAATAGGCGATTATAAAAATAGTGATGAAAACTTCTCATCACAATGCAACACAGTATCCTACGTAGTGGCAAATTATAAAAAAACAACCGTTTTTTAAAAAACAATGCGTTCTCGCCAATGATAATTGTTCTCGCTAGGTAAAACCTATGTTTGATAAATATTTTTAAAGTTGTTTTACGAATATCTTTGATCAAAGAAGTATCTTGTGTGAACTTCATAATATTAGGTCCTTATATATGAAATTGGCCTTTTGTACTGGAGGAATATAAAGTCAATTTTTTTTGTAAAATATATTTAATTAATCAAAGTATGCACCGTTGTTATCTATGCACTTTTGCCATCTCATAGGTAGTTCATTGGTCCCTTTACTAAAAAAACCATGGGGGCGAGAATCAATAAACTCTTTGATGGCGGTTTGGACTGTCGCATCGGAGTTGAATTTTTTTCCTTGTAAGAAGTTGTCCAAATTCCGGAAAAAATGGTAATCTGATGGAGCAAGGTCCCGGGGAGTACAGTGGATGTCGCAGACATTCCAATTGTAGCTCATCTAACTTAGTGGTTGTTTGTTGTAGAGTGTGTGGTCTTGCGTTGTCGTGAAGCAGCAGTGGCCTAAAGCGATTGACCAATCTCGGTTGTTTAGCAGCTAGTTCTTCCTCCATGGTTTGCAGTTGCTGATAATAGATATCTGCCGTAATGGTTTGGCCAGATTTTAGAAAGCTGTAGTGAACGACACCAGCGCTAGTCCATCAAACACTCACAAGTAACTTTTTCTTAGTCAATTTTCGTTTAGGGCAGGATTTGGCTGATCTCCAGGGTTCAGCCATTGCGACAAGCGCTTCCGATTATCGTACAGTATCCACTTTTCATCAAAAGTAATGCCGAGGGCGCGAACGCGACGGAAACGATTCCCTCGTACTCTGTATAACCGACGGCGGATAACACGCTACGGTAACCAGCTGTCTGGAAACCAGTGCGTGCGAGCCCCTCTCACTACGTGCGACCGACCCTGCTCACACCCGAAACTACTAGGCGTGAAGAGGGCGAAACATTAAGGTACACACGCAGTGAGGTGCCTGCTGGTAGGCGCGGCGATGACGTAGCACGGAGCGGAATGGACTGGGTCGCTGGCGGGTTGAACACTTGTGAAGATGCAAATGACACACAGGTACCACAATAAAATTCGCTGTATTCTTCAAGACACAATACAATTTGTTGGTACTATCTTCTGGGTAATGTTTCTTCCAGTTTCGTTTCTAGCGCGCCTTTTATCTGGTTTGCCGGAGAGCGAGACGGACAATGGCGTCTCTATCCGTACTGCTCTTTACCAAATATGGGCTGCCCGCTAACCGCGGGGGTGCTTCGTGGTTGCACTATTGCTATCTCTATCTACGTTATTATTATTACTTGTATACAAAATCTAATAAATCGTTAATATCTCTAATTTCAATTATTCAATTACTATAAAAACTATTTCACATTATTGTAGATACAAATACCTATCCAAAAACACTAACTTTAACATTATAGGTTAATAAACATGGTAGATTCAAAGCGTTAAACATTGCAACTTTAAAACGTCTTGAAACTCGTTATATACACACTATTTGATGTTACAAACATTATAAAACATATAGAGAAGGCAACGCAAAACATTACATACAACTTCTATATAATATGAATTATCGATGATATATGAGTTTAATACTTTAAGTGATTATTTCTATTAAATTATAAACATTTTCATAACTTATATACTGTTCTTATATACCTACACGTTATAGTATCACATTCGAAATATTAGAAACACTAGATCTATGATTGTTTGTATAAATTATTCATCCTTACAACTTATATTTACAATTGCTATTTTCGTATCATTACGCTTAGGCCTATGCGTCGCTAACACCAGCGAACGCCTGATATTCCAAACCATCCATATACATCACCATCGTTCAAGCACCTAACAATAAGCTTGAACCTGTTGAATAAACATTATCATAATACATTATTGACACTGGAATAACAAAAATGTATATATTGTTTCTATTTTTAGTGAGTTTGTGTTCAGTGTTCCGCGGCTCCATACGCGTTTATTACGCAGTAATTATTTTCGTCATATAAATTTATTTTTACTTATATTATTGACAATTCATATAACCTAGCGATTGGGAATACTACCCGTGTACAACATTTAATCAGTTGAGAATTAACAATTTTTTACGACTTCTAAGGCGTCTTCTTACGTCACGATACGTGGACACGACGATACTTTTGTCTGATACCAGTTAGATAGTTTTTCGCGACTTTGATGTTCGTACATTAAGCTACTCAAAATGAAGTAAATTTCATCATTTATCATTAGGTACTGATGCAACGGACGGTAGAAAAGTGGAAATTTAATGATGTCGAGTGATACCAGTGATAAAGAGGCACTAGTAGTTTTTCTATTTTATAGAAATAGTAAACGTAGCGAGAAAAGATACTGGATTCATCCATAGGTACAACAAAAGAAACATTAATTGTAGAGCTTTATTTGTTGCAAAAGAACTATAACAAGATGATTCAAAATTTTTATTATATTACCTGGATTTCAAAATCTTCTTGCATCTAATTCTTGCACAAATTGAATATTCCTATCTTGCTCGTGCGCTATTTTGGGACGACTTGTGAGAGACGCGACACGGCAGCGACAAGCACGGCGCGGCGCGGCGCGGCGCGGCGCGGCTCCGGCGCGGCGGATATCGCGATACAAATGTATGTGTCGCTGTGTGAAGAAGGGGCCTAAAATATTGTTGACGATTCTTATAACCTACCAATTATGGAATGACGTAAGCTTCTCGTCTACATAATTCTATCAGAATGTGTTGAAAATCATTCAGAATTTTTTTTGGAAATTATATTTCATTTACGATTACCAAAAATTGTTACTGATAACTTTTATAGCCCATAAATTGAGCTATAATATAAACCTCCCGTGTACAAACTTTTATAAAAATCAGGACATACAAACAGACAGAAAAAATGTTTTAAATTTCATATTCATTATAAATCTCTTTTATAATATATGTCTATCAACAAATTTAGATATACCCACATACAGATTTCAGATTTATGTAGAAGTTAATCAGACTTTTTCAATTCAACGAGATTTTAACTTAGGTACGAAGTTCAAATTAATTAATTTGTGCACTGAATAAAACATGGTAGAGCTCTAGTTTTCCAAGAATGTTGTAGTACCTAAGCAAAGCAATAGCTAGGTGAGGGGTTATGTTTGCATCGCCAAGTGTATATAAACCGGCGCAACTCAATTTCCTAGTACTCAAGTGGTGGGGTGCGGGCGTGGAAATGAAATGAGGGAACAACTCATTTCCTTATCATTAAGCATTTGCTTCAGGTATATATAGGTATGCGCTCCTAACAAGTATTTTAAGTGGTCCCATAAATAACATTTGTTTATTTTAAAATGTTATAATTGCTTGCTTCAACCGTATGTGATTCAAAATTTTGATAAGAATAAAATTTGACAGTATTTTTATAAAAACTTTTAACTGTTATTACTACTTACAAAAATCCGAGAAATGAATTTGAAATTTTAAGTAATATTGATACTATATGGTTAAATCTATATATACAATTTAAAAAGTTAAAGTAAGAGAGAGAGAGAGAGAGTGTGAGAGGATTCGACAGAGTGAATCGTAGGCACCTATAATAGGAGCCTTTATGAAGCCGAAACTATCTTTGTTTTATCTGCGAACCAGTTGTGCAACATTCGCGCTCCCCTCCCCACATGGCCGCCCTCATACCACCACATCATTCCGCATAATAAAAATGCGCTCGCGGTACTTGACTATTATTTTGTTGAGGAGTTATTTTAAAACTGTGATATCATTGCAATCAAATTATGTAAGGTTATAAAAATATTTCTATAAGGATTAATACCATGTTTATAAAAACACCTTGGCAAATAAAGCATTATTTTAGAACATATTTTATTACCTTAAAAAAGGTTATATTATGTAAATCTTAAAAGATAGACATATGCTATCGCAGACTTTTTTTAGAACTTTTTAAGAAAAACAATTCTTCGCACATGATTGTTGCATGATTTTGACCATTTATGCAGCACACGCAATGGAAGCTCTCAAAAGGAATAAATTTTCCCCGTTTTGAAGCAACCGGCTCGAAGGACCAAAACATATGTTGGGAGACTGATTTAATGGTACGGTTATTGAATCAAATAAGCTAAACACTGTGTGAATAAAACCGGCTTAATATTTTAAAATAACTTATATCAAGATTATAATAATTATAAATTTATTTATTAGAGCTTAGTAAAACTATCCGTACTTAAGCAACCGACAATGCCGTGTTGCCACACCAATAATTCTCTGTTGGTGTTCCCAACATGACTAATTTATCTCTATTTCTAAAGTCGTACTAGTTCAAGCGCGACCGTCTTATGTGAGAAACGTTGGCGGGGACGAGGTAGCATGACATTACATCACTACAGTACACTATAGAAAATAGTATGTTGTCTCGGCAGTGTTCTTCTATACCTTGTTCACCAGGTTAACCACTTTTTGCTAGCTGCTTTAGAACGTAACTGTTCCAAATTACGTAAAAGTTAACTTTAAAATGAGTATAAAAACAAAAACTGTAACTCCGTTATGTTATTACATTATCTTAATTATGACTTCTTACAAACATTATTATAATACCGTAAATGTAACAGGTTTTCCAAAAAAAATGATAATTGTTAATCGTATTAAATTTAGTTACATTCTATGGTAACTAGTGATGCGATCGAATGTATTCACTGTAATATTTTTATACATGATATATAAATCAGCATCGGTAAATCGAATTCACTCAAATATCAATAAAATATTATAAATTAAACAGAATCTTTTTCATAATAAATCAATGGCTATATTAGTATACGAATATACATATATATAGTTTGTATACGAAAATTAAAACAACCACATGAATATTTATACACATTTGTTTATTATTAGTCGTCTTCCGACATGGAACTTTCGTCTGTAGACGCTCTATAATGGTGTCGAAGGTCATAATATTAGTCGATAATATAATAAATAATCGATACTAAATAAAGTATCAATAATCGGATCAATAATGGCATTGGCACGTTGTTGCAATCACTATTTCCATCTTTCAAAAACTGTCAAAAAGTGGTTAACCTGGTGGACAAGGTATAATAGTTATTACAGTTCTATTTCTTGGGTTACTTGCGTATTTGTGCTATATTAAATTGTCATTATTATCTTATTTTGGAAGTTTTCATTTAAATTATTTCTACTTGGGTTTTATTTCTAGATTTAAAAGTGATTGTGTGCCAATAAGAAGGTTATGTACATTTTTTCTTATTAAAAATATAGCATTTGCTTAAAGTTAAATAAATTAAAAAAACAAATTTATATTCTAGAAAGTAGGTAATGTAATATTTCGTCATCTTATTATATTGAGTGAGCAATTCTTGTATATAGATATATGTAATTGGTTTCACGGAAACGCCTCCAACGATATATGAATGAAATTTCGTATTTAGGTGTTTTACATTCCAAGTTTAAGTATAAAGGTGTTTTCTTTAATACCGAGCTGAGCTCGGTCACCCAAATATTTAGTTATAAATTGTGTAATCGCGACTGTTGTGTACTGAAGTGTACCTAGATTTCGTTTCGGCCGTTTATATGAAGACGTAACGCAAATGTACACGTTTCCCTTCCCCCCTACATTAGCCGCCCCGTTATCACCAGCAGTTCCTCGCCCCCGCCAACGAAATTATACGACAATAGTAATAGGTATTTACCTATGAAATTGCCGTTCTGCAGTACTGGCCATTTCAAATCAAAATAATTTTTGATCGGCTAAGAATTTTAATTTCAAATTAATTTTATTTTAAAAACATGGAATTTTTTTTCCAAAAGTAGTCATTTGTTTATTGATTAGTGTTACATTTTCATCGCATTTCAATCTTTTTTGTCATCATGGATACGTTAAAAATTCGAGTAATTATAGAATATGAGTACCGTCGTGGCAGCAACGCGGCACAAGCGGCACGCAACATCAACGACGTTTACGGAGCTAACACTACAAACCAACGTACCACCTGTTATTGGTTTGCTCGCTGCCGTTCTGGGAATTTCAACCTGAAAAATGAACTTCGCGGTCGTCCGAAGACTTTGGTCGACAATGACGAATTAAAGGCGATTGTGGAAGCTGATGATAGACAATCTACGGCTGAATTAGCAGCAGCTTTCGACGTTAGCGTCAAAACAATATTGGTCCATTTGCGTCAAATTGGCAAGGTAAAAAAGCTTGACAAATGGGTGCCCCAAGAACTCAATGATCGCCAGCGCGAAGTTCGCGTCGAGACGTGCCTTGCACTGCTCAACAGACACAAATGAAGGAATTTTGAACCGCATTGTTACCTGCGATGAAAAATGGATTCTGTTTGATAACCGCAAGCGATCAGCAAGTTGGTTGCATCCTGGTTCAGCACCTAAACGAAAACTTACCCCTAGAAAAGTGATGGTCACTGTTTGGGTGTCTAGCGCCGGTGTGATTCATCACAGCTTCTTACCAAACGGGGTGAGCATTACTGCAGATGTGTACTGTGAAGAACTGAACACAATGATGGAGAAGCTGGCACATCTCCAACCAGTATTGGTCAATCGCTCGTCTCCGCTGCTCCTGCACGACAACGCGCGACCTCATACTGCACAGCAGACGGTCTCCAAGTTGCAAGAACTGGGATTGGAAGTTTCCCGTCATCCGCCCTACTCACCAGTCCTTGCGCCTAAAGACTACTACTTTTTCCAGAATTTGGATAACTCCTTGGCAGGAAAAAAAATCAATACTCGAGAGTTAGTACAAAATGCCTTTTTAAGAATTTGTTGCCTCCCGTCCAGCTGATTTCTTTAAGAAGGGCATCAATAAACTGCCACTGCGCTGCCAAAGATGCATTGATTGCATGGGTGATTACTTCGATTAATACAAATAAGAAATTCGTTTAAATTTTTTCATACAAAACGGCAATTTCATAGGTAAAGACCTAATATTAACATTGTGTTAGACAATCTAGTTAGACTAATTTTTTAAGTTGTCATTAAGTTATTAAGGACGTTTTGGGAGAGCCTATTTAACCCTCTTAGGGGGTGAATTTTCAAAAATCGTTTTGAATGCTCACTACCTACTTTATATAATAAATTTCTGTGAAAAATTTCATGCTTCTAGAGTCTAAGAGTCTAGAGTATAGACCTACCGGTTTAAGTAGTGCTTGTCTGTTTGTTATTAAGTGGGCAACCAACAAGAAACAAGATAAATTTAATTTAAAAAAATAATTAAAATGTTTTCATCAAATGTCAGAGAACTTTTCAATTAAGGCGAACTCGTGGAATAATCGTTATCTTTTAAAGAAAGATTTCATTTAGCGCATTTCACAGTAATTTCCGATTTTTACAGACATTTATGATGAAAGCCTCAGACTAGCCTTTTAGAGTATTTATTTTGCGGTTTTCATAATTTTTGAGTCGTTTCGTGGTCGTTGTTTTAGAATTTTCTTTTAATTATCGCAACATAAAAAATCTTTACAAAATATATCGAAAAAAGGAAGTTGTATGGAATAATAGTAGTTAAATAAGTTTAATTAAACTTTTGTGTACTTGTTGTATACTAGCTGTGCCCGCGGACGTGACGAATGGACGATAGAAGAACGCGTACATAAAAATTGTAAATAAATTCCTGTGGCACCTAACATATAGCCGTAATCTCATTAACAAGCCTAAGAGTTATTCGGATCAGTTAAAATTTTGAAGATGTCAATTCTAAGCAATCGTCGACAACTGTTGGGTAGTGTGTTTCTATTTAAGTTGGTGAATGGTATCTTGGATGTGCCTCTGCTTCTTTCAGAAGTTAATATAACCTTACCATCAAGAATACCACGAACAGGAACCTATAAATTATTTTGTGAGAAACGATCTCGTACAAATCTAGCTTACTATTCACCATTAAATAGACTCATGAGAAATTACAACATTACTTCCAAGAGTATTACAAATGTAGTTGATATCTTCTTTGATTCTGTTATTAAAATTAAGAGAGCATATTGTTGTTCGTGAGACGAGAACAAAATTATTGTGTACCTAGTTAAATTTCGGGAGCACTGCCGAGGGTTTTTAAAAAGTCTAAGACAAGACTGATTCTCAAGAAGCTTTATTAAGAATGCTTTTATTTGTTACAAATGTCTCTTTTATAAACTCTTATTCTATAAACACAAAGTGGGGCTGTTTACTATGAAATAATGAGAAATATGTCGCAATACATTCAGTCAAAACACCAGGTGTCTATCAGTAGTTTGCAGACATAATATGGGTTAAAAACGTAACATCAGCATTTCTAACGTATGTACCAATTAACAAGACGTAATAAGAGAGGGTACAGACTGCATAACTCCTCCCCCCTCAAGTTCGAAATTATCAGAGGGATGATTATCACTATGATTATTTCGATAGCAATAATTTTTACAAAAACTGAGCTTATATACTAAGAATACAAGAATTAATAGAAATATAATCACATATAACAATAAAGTTCCGGCACTAACACTTTTTACATTAATAATTCTTTCACTTGATGTTTTTAGTTCACTTTCACTGATTTTTAAAAGATTATTTAAATGTTGAAGATTTATTAATTCACTGTTATCCAAATTGATGGGTTCACGTTGCAATTGTTGCTCAGTAATTGTTATTTCGGGAAGATTAATAATCGGTAATTTTGACATCTTCAAATTACTCGTAGTAATATGGTGAGCTTTTAGCGTAATTTCACCAATTTTAACATCGCAATGGTCATCTAGGACGAGGAAGTATGTCCCTTCTATATTTTCTTTCGTTATTTCGTCGTTACAAATTTTTGATAATATATTCTCAGCGTTACTATGAAGAATCCATCTCTCTTTTCCAATTGGTTGTATCTTAATGGTCTTGATTTCAACTGGTACTGGATGACAAGAACTCGTATTCGAAGAAAATTGAATTAATGCTGTTATGCAAGTGTCTTCTGAAGTTGTTCGAGAATCATCCTCGTGACACAGGAACATTTCGTCGTGAAGTTCATTACAAGGTAAAGTGAGCGAGACAAATTTAGACCCTTTTACTAATAGGTAAGGAAATTTAGGAATAATGATGGTGGTATGATTAGAAGGATTGGTCATAGGTATTGGAATTGCTCTGTAGTATGTATAAATTTCATCTCTAATTATTGGTATATCTAAAATGAATGTTATTTGACTTCCTTTTGTATAAGCTTTAAGCTCTATACATTGCTCTATTTTAACTAAATTGTCATAACTTACTGGATACACAAGTTTGTAGAATTTCTCTATCTTTTTTAACAATTCTAATAATTCATTTGAGTTTATAAGAGATTGGTGTAATATTTTTAATTTACTGAATGCCAGAGAAGTTTCAATTTCATTCAACCGAATGTAGAGTAGTTGAAAATTATGGAAAAATAAATTATAAACATTAATAAAATTATGGGTAGTTATATCAATATTAGTTTGATTTATTAATTTTTTTATTTCTCGTAACTCTTTATCTATTCGAATGAAATTGTCCTTCGTGAAATTTGTTATCTTTATCATTGATTCAGAAATATCTGATATTAAGGTTACCTTTTTAATGAGTGTATTTTGGCGTGTCGTTAGAGAATCAATCATATTTTCATATCTTAAAGCATCATTATGATCTAAGTTACCAGTTATAAGCTTAATAATAGATCCAAGAGGATTGAGAAGTCCACGTTTAATTCTAGTTGATGGAGATAACTGTTCTAATTTTTGAATACTAATATTCATTACATAATTCGTTTGAAGCTTTACATTAAAAAGTTGAACATTAGATGTTTCATTATCAAAATGTGTTTTTAAATATTGATTAAATTTAGTATATCTTTTTATATTGAATTCTAAATCCTCACGTATCAGACTTAAATCTAAAATCTTAATTATTGTCCACTTATCATAACTTACACTAGCTTGACCTTGTTTCACAAGGACTATACCGGGATTTTTATCGATTCTGTGAAGTTGAAGGGCGTGAATCCTGATGATCAGAGCCAGGAGCCCGAGGAGGTACCTGCGAAGGTCGTTTTATATCCTTAATAGGCACGTTTGTTTTTCGAGTTTTCATTTTTGCAGGACAGATATTTCTGTCAATTTTACCATATACTTGTGCTTTTTGATAACGCGGTTTATCTTTACTTCGCCTTGTATTAACACCTTTTACAAATATAGTGTCCTCTTCTTGAATATCAAATGATGTTTCACCACCACGTTTTGTTTTAATCTTTTCTTTATTTTCAATTACTTTGTCTGTTAAATATTTATAAAGATATTTCGTTCGTTTCATATGATCGTTTACTAATTGTTGCGTATATTGTTTGTTAAAGTTTACTTCAAAAGTACTATTAGAATCAGTGTGTCCAAAAACTACTTCAAATGGTGTAAGACCAGTCGTTGAGTGAATGGTTTGATTGTATGACATAATTGCATAAGTCATAACGTTAGCCGCGTCAGTTATTTTATGTTCATATTTAGCGATACGATATATTTCTAAAATAGTTGAATGGAATCTTTCAATTAAACCCATAGAATTAGGATTATGTGGAGTGCTTATGTGTAATTCTATTTTATAAAATTGTAATGTTTCTTTTAAAAGTGTATTGTTGAATTCAGTACCAGAATCAGCACTGATCTTATTTGGTACGCCATAAAATGAGAAAAATTTAATTAAGGCACGAACTACTTCAGGTGTAGAGCGATTGGATATTTCAAAAGCCTGACCTAGTTTACTGAAAGCATCTATTATGGTAAGGAAGTAGCTTCCTTCTATAGAGAATATATCTATAAATATTTCAGCAAAAGGTTTTGTTTGAGTTTGCGTTAACATTAATTCTGGTTTTAAAGGTTTGCGATCATATTTTAGAGTTTTACAAGTTTCACAAGAATTGATTACAGAAGCGACTGTTATATCCATATTTGTCCAAAAATAATTACGCTTTAATTTCATAAGAGTTTCTTTGATTCCACGGTGACTTGTTTTACCTTGATGATAAGCAAGTATAGTGGCACGTTGCTCTTTTTCATCACCTAAGTATATAACTCTTTTAGTACATTCATATATTTTGACGGTATCTTTTTTAAATAGTTTTATCACGGCATTTGTAAATTGTTTACGGTGAATTTCGCTCTCAAAGTAAAAGAAATATTTAATTTTAGGTTTTATATATTCTAAAAGAAATTTCTTAACAAGGTTAGTGTTGTTTACAGGTAAATGTACTTCCAAAATTTTTTGTTTTTCATGTGATAAGTCTTTTATTGATAATTGGTTTCTGTTCCAAGTAAAAATAAGGATTTGATTAGGTTTTGTGTCGATGGCTTCTTCAATAATGGGAATACCATTCGTATCAATATCTTCAGCAGAATGTATGGTTTCCGGTAATGAACAGGCAGTAATAGTACTGGATGAAGGAGAACGAATTGGGTGAGTTAAAGTCTTATCGGAATCTGAAGGAATAGTTAACGTTTCTGATGAGTCTGAAATTAGTATTGGACTCTCAGATCGTTCAGTGTCACTCACGTTTACTCGTAAGGACATATCGTCCTTTAATATATTTAATTTAATTCGTGATAGAGCATCAGCATTACTATTTTGTTTACCGTTCTTGTATATTATGTCAAAATCGAACTCAGCTAGTCTCAATTTCCATCTAGTAAGTTTACTATTAGGTTCTTTCAGTGAATTTAACCATGCTAAAGGTCTGTGGTCAGTAAATATTGTGAATTTGCGTCCATACAGGTAAGGACGGAAGTGTTTTACTGCCCAAACGATGGCTAACAGTTCCTTTTCTATTGTACTGTAACGTGTTTCTGCATCATTAAGAGTACGACTTGCATATGCGATAGGTTTTTCATTTCCAACTGATCCTTGTGAAAGGACAGCGCCTAAAGCGTAGTTTGACGCGTCTGTTGTTAAAATGAAGGGTTTAGAAAAATCAGGAAACTGTAATATAGGAGCATTCACAAGTAGCTCTTTACATTTTTGAAAAGCTTGAACATATGATTCATTAATTTCAATTTTATTTTTCTTTTTCAAACACGATGTAAGGGGTTGTGTAATTTTTGAAAAATCCTTTATGAATTTTCGGTAGTAGCCTATCAGGCCAAGAAAACTTTTAATTTCAGTGGATGTTCTGGGGAGTGGGAAGGCAAGTACTGCCCTGATTTTATCATCATTTGGTTGTAAACCATGCTTCGTAATTTTGTGTCCTAAGTAGAGTACATCTTTTTTAAAAAACTCACATTTATCGAGAGTTACTTTAAGATTGGTTTGTTTGAGACGATCGAACACTTTTCTTAGCTTCTCTACATGTTCTTGTATACTACTAGAATAAATGATGATGTCATCTAAATATACTAAGCAATGTATACCTTGCAACCCACGTAACACGTTATCCATTGCGCGTTGAAATGTTGCAGGTGCTGTTTTAAGTCCAAATGGCATCCGTGTAAATTCAAAATGTCCCATTGGTGTAGTGAATGCAGTTTTGGGTCTATCTTGTTCATCAACTTCAATTTGGTGGTACCCACTTGCTAAATCCAATGTACTGAAGTAAGTAGATTTCCCTAACTTGTCGAATAAATCATTAATATTTGGTAAAGGATACTTATCATCAGTAGTAATATCATTTATACGTCGATAGTCTACAACCATTCTAAATTTCTGTTCACCGGAGGCGTCCATCTTTTTTGGAACTAGGTGTACGGGTGCACTCCATGGTGAAAACGATTCTTGTATAACATTATCTTTTAGTAATTTTTCAACTTGTTTCTGTATTTCATCGTTTTGCGATGGTGGAAGTCGGTATTGCCGTATGAAAATTGGATCTTCATTTTTAGTCCGGATTCGATGTTTTACTTGATTAGAAAATGTAAGAGGCAGTTTATCACAATAGAATATATCCCTGTATTCAAAACAAAGTTTTTCTATTGCTTCACGTTCTTCTTGATTAGCATGATCTAATCGGAGTTTCGATAAATTTTGTGTAAGTAATTCATCAATCTCAAAATCATTTAATTGTTGCCCGGTTGATAAATTTATTTTGCAAGTATTATTATTAAGGCTGGTTATATTCAATGGTTCGTTAAAAGTTAAAGTCACACTATCTTGCGAAGCATTCTGCATGACTGTTGTTGCAAATGAATCTTTGCAAGTAACTATAGCGCTAGGCATACGTACTTCATTTCCAAAATTTTTAAAATTAATTATTGCTTCACCATTAATTAAATTTGTAGGCACCTTAACACGGGTTTCAGTGCGTGGTTCTAGCGTTATTTCCCACGGGGGACTATAAATTATTGGAATTTCTGTATTTTGTGTCCGTAAAATTAAATTTTTCATGTCTATAGTCGCGTTCAATATTTTTAATAAGTTAGAACCTATTAATCCGTCATATCTTCCATCTACATTATATATATAAAATTTATGATTCATCGGACTTTTAAAACTTTCCAATAAAGGTATATCTATAACTTCGTCATGTAGGCTACGTCCATGTGTACTAATAACTTCAAAAGGATCAATATATTTATAATCTGAAAAATATTCATCAGCTTTAGCGGGACTAATAAAACTTCTGGTACTTCCGGTATCAATCATTAAACGAGCATCAATTTCAGGAATATAAATATGCGGTAGTTTATTTATGCCGTCATAATTTAAGTGTACTATTTCTGGGGGTCGCTCTTGGAGGCTTTTATAGGAAAATTTACGCATTCATTTTCAGCTTCTTCAGTTTCAACAGGTTCTATGTTTTCATGATAATCGTCATAAGCAGTTTGTTGATTATCGTCAATGAAATAATGATTTTCATATTCTGTATAATCAGGTTGATAGTCTTGGTATTCAATTTCAGGGTCGTTCATTTCTAAAGACTCTATCATATTTTGTCTAATAGGACGAGCTGTGCGCATTGACACATCGCTTGCCTGAAATTGAGGTGGATTACGTTGAGGTTGATTTTGTGGTGGTATACCAAATTTAAATTGTTGATTTGGCATGTTGAAATTAGGTCGGTTTTGTGTATTGTTAAATTGTGGTTTGAACCCTTGTTGATTAGGAATACCGAATTTAAAATTATTATTTCCAAAATTTGGTTTATATCCTTGTTGGTTTAGGTTAGGTCTGAATTGTACATTTTGATTTGGAATACCGAATTTAAAATTATTATTATACGGTTTAAAATTATTTTGTGTTTGGTATGGAATTCCGAATTTAAAATTTTGTTGTCCGGAATTAAATGTATTTGGCACAAATGCAGGTTGAGGTTTGAAATTGTTATTAAAATTATTTGTTAAAGTAGGCGTGAAAAATTGTTGAACTGGTTTAATATTAGATTTATTTTTATTTTTAGAATTGTACTGATATTGAAAATTGACCTCCTCCATGACAACACTTAGTGCGTTTTCTAAAACGGTACAACCTTTAAGTCGCACAATTCGAATTAAATCCTCTGGTAAATTATATAAAAATACATTCAAGCACATATTATTATAGATAATCATTTTAGCGGCTTTGAGGCCTTCATCAGTTAATAAATTGACCTTGGAGAAGAGGGTGCAGCGTGTTTGTTGTATCCTGTTACAAAATTGCGTATATGTTTCACCAACTTTAATTTTTAAATTTTCCAACTCAATTGCCACACACTCTTCCGATCTAGGATCACCAAAATGTTGAATCAAAACAGCTCTTAATTGTTCCCAAGTTGTTATGTCTTCTCTTTCACTTAGTAGAGCAGCGGCTTTACCACATAATCTACTAGTTATAGCATGAAACACATATGTAGTTTGAACAACATTGTTTGATCCGCTAAAATTTCTGATTATATATTCACTTTTTTTAATAAATAAATTTAAAGTATTTTGATCACCATCGTACTTGGGAATTAAACTTAAAAGTTCTTTTGATACTAATTGAATTGTTGATTCATTGTTGCGTTGCATTTTGAATTGTATTTATTTAATTAAACACACACAAAGTAAAATTCACAAAATTAAAATTCACAAAATAATATTTTCAAAATAAAATTCACAAAATAAATCTTATAACAAAATTATCAAAATCAAAATTCTCAAAATTAAAATTATCGAAATTAAAATTATCAAATTAAAATTCTCAAAATTAATATTTATTATTAATATTTCTCAATATCTTATAATCTATGAAGTCAAATAACTTTCGACGATTTTTATTCGAAAATTATGAAAAATAATTTTCAACGATGTTTGTTTGAAAATTATAAAAATTTGTTAAATAATTTTCAACGATTTTTGTTTGAAAATTATAACAATGTCCAACGAAAAATACAACCACAGAAAATAACAAGGACGAGACAAGGATTGTAAAAATGGTCACTTACAGTCTGCTCGTTCCCATGTCTTGCCGTATAGCTGCTTTCGCTTTTAGGACAGGATCTCTCGGAAATAGATGTGGAACCCGACGTTAACTTATTTATTGGTTCGTAGATACTCAAAATCTGCACATGAGACCGATTTGTAAGACTCGAACACAGACTTTTATTGTTGATTGAGTATCCTACCGACTGCGCCAGTTAAATTTCGGGAGCACTGCCGAGGGTTTTTAAAAAGTCTAAGACAAGACTGATTCTCAAGAAGCTTTATTAAGAATGCTTTTATTTGTTACAAATGTCTCTTTTATAAACTCTTATTCTATAAACACAAAGTGGGGCTGTTTACTATGAAATAATGAGAAATATGTCGCAATACATTCAGTCAAAACACCAGGTGTCTATCAGTAGTTTGCAGACATAATATGGGTTAAAAACGTAACATCAGCATTTCTAACGTATGTACCAATTAACAAGACGTAATAAGAGAGGGTACAGACTGCATAACTACCTACTTTAAACATTATTTATATTTGCTTGTGATTGTTTTTATTTTATATAGCTATTGTATCTTTAAATTATTAGAGATATACAATGTAATAGGATTTAATAATGTGCATGCCGTCGTTGTCTATAATTAGGGTCACATTTAATTAAAATATTGTACTGCATAAATTTTTTTAAAGATGATGTGTTGATGGTTATTCTGTTGGCGAGCAAAGTAAATAAATAAATAAATAAAACAAGGCCTGTCCAACTCCATTTCTGTTTTATGATTGTCTTTCCATCGTCGCAGACCTTGGACATTTCTCAGTGGATCTTGTAGTTTGATGCCGAACATGGCACGTTCTATATCACTTGTAAGCATTTTAGCAACAGTATCAGGTGTGAGCGTCCATATCTCGGCATCGTATGTCATGCTGGGCAGCGCGCAATAATTGCAAAGATGAGTCTTCAAGCCAGGAGAATCAAGAAACTATAAGCATTTTTACGGGATATTGATCCTGTGGTGGTTTTTATTTTTCACCGAATTTAAAAAAAAGGCAAACGTTACACAATTCGAATGTATATACATATTTTTTTACGGATTTTCAGCCATAACTTTTTGTTTATAAAGCGATTTATATTATTCTTTTTTCTTAAAAAGGGGATACCTCAAGGGTGATCCCATTCTAATTTCATTGGCATTGGACTTTTAACTTTGAAGGTACACCAGAAAACTCCTTAGAATCATTCAAATTGAAACTATCTGGACAATTTTAACAAGAGAGCCGTCATCTTGTTGAAGCTTTGTTTGAACTCTGAAGATTAGAAAAACATTCTGATATATGCACAAGACATTGGTATAATTGTGTATTTGCACACGTTGCCATGCCAAAAAGAAGAAGAAACTCTTAACATATTTCTATGTACAAATATAAAAACTTAATTAAATTGATAAACAACTGATCAGCCCGAGTTTTTTCTGTCCTCCTTTAAATCCATTATTCATATAATATCTAAATATTTCCATTACACAATGAACATTCGTGGCAAATGGGAAGCGCATCCAAATTTGGTGGAGGTGTATCAACATAAAATAATACAAAAATATTTTACCTTTTTTCCTTTGTATTAAAAATGTTAGTGTTTAAATAATCATATAATACACTGTTATCAGATGCCTTTAGAAAAAATCACTTTACTTCTCGTTATTAAAGTAAGTTAGTTAAGATAAATGTAATATTAATTGTGATAATAAATTTTATTTCATTGAAGGATATTATTTCAATTTGTCACAACATTAATTAAAACCTGACATTTTTAACATTCGCAATTTGGCTTTATAGTTATACTAGAGGTGTGCGCGCGGATCTGTATTCGTTTCTTACAACACTATAATTAATTAAATCTCTTTATTTTTGCTCATATTGTTGACAATTCATATGCCATATCAATTAGGGAGTGGCATGTATTTCCCGTGTACAATTTTCATCAAAATTGGTTGAAAACTATTATTCTAATGTACAATTTGTAATGCATTCTTATAGCCTCTCAATTATAGTTGATATATGTGTCTCGTCCACAAAATTTGATCATAATCGGTTGAGAATTGATAAAAATTAAATTTTTGAATTACTTTTTTTTAAATTTTAGAAGTAATATGTAAAATTCTTATAGCCCATTAATTATATAAATAGTGAGACTTCCCGTGTTTAAAAAGACTTTATACTATTGAAAATTCTCATTACTTATCATTCATGGAATGACTTATACTTCCCGTGGATATAATTGAATTAACGATTTTTTTTTTTTTTTTTTTTTTACGTTATCTAAAAGTAGTATTTAAATTTCTTATACCCTATCAACTGACCGATGGTATATGTAGCAGATTATGAGCCGGTAGCGCAGTGGAAGTTATTTGTAGTAATAAATAAAACCAGCATATAAAAGAAAAGAACAGGAAAAAACATATATATAAGGTAGCAAAGATCTTTACACAACAAAAGACAACTATGTGACACATACCAAATTTAAAATATGGAAGATACAAATTTATTATAAAAGAGTATCTACTCAACACGCTCCCTTAAATTGTACCTTCTAAAACATAGTAAACTATCTACTATATACTTAGAGAAACAAACAAGGTAACATAACACAGCACATTAAAAATTTAAGAAACTAAGTAACGCCTAAACCTTCCATACAAAAATAATGTTTCTGCTTAGGCAGTGGTTTCGTTAATATATCACCAAGCATCAGTTCTGTTGGAATATATTTCACCACAATATCTTTGTTAGTTTTTAACGTATCTCTCAAGAAATGATACTTGATACTAATGTGCTTACTGCGGGAATGGAATACGGGATCTTTCGATAACGCTATTGCTCCCTGATTGTCCGCATGTAATTGTACCCTGCTCACAGTCGCTAACCCGATTTCAGTCAACAAACTATTTAAGTAGATAGCCTCTTTCATAGCTACCGATAAACTTACATATTCTGCCTCACAAGTAGAAGTCGCGACAGACCTCTGTTTTTGTGACTTCCAGGATATTGCTGCACCAGCTAAGGTAAAAACATAACCTGAATAACTACGTCTGTCTATAATACAATTGCCTCAATCACTATCAGAATATCCCTTAATAGACTTACCAGTTTTCTTATAAACAAGACCATAATCACGCGTCCTTTTTAAGTAACGCAGGATCTTCATTGCCGCTTTCCAACAATTTTTATCTGTTTTATCGACAAACTGACCCATTTTTGCTACTGCATTTGCAATATCTGGCCTGGTACCTACGGATAAATATATCAAACATCCTATTAACTCCCTATACGGAAAAATAGAACCACTATCAGTATCAATATTCTGTAGTTTTAAATTAGCCTCCATTGGTGTGGCATTTGTATCCTTACAATCTTGGAGTCCAAAACGTTGTACTATTTTATTTATGTATTGAGATTGTGTCAACTTTATGACGTTGTCACTTCTATCAATATCTATTCCCAATATAAACTTTGCAAGTCCATAGTCTTTGAATTCGAACTCTTTTCCTAATTCCTTTTTAAAATCCAGAATACAATCTTTTTTCTGACTTGCAATCAAAATATCGTCCGTATATACACAGACAAAGAGTTTTGATCCGCAGTCGTCAACCTCTTTAAAATACAAACACGGCTCATTTAATGACTGCTTAAAGTTCATATTCTTCAATTTTTCGTCAAGTCTTATGTTCCACTGGCATCCAGATTGCGAGACTTGCGTAAACGGCAATCATTGCCACCCGCTCGTATGTCCGCTAACATTTGCTGCACCTGTTTCTTGACTAAAAAATCTTCCGTTTGTAACAATTTAACGAGAATTTCTTTTAAAAACTCCGGTATTTTCATGTATACCTCTTCGTCTAGATATCCATTCAGATAGGCTCTGTTGATATCTATCTGATGTATTTCCATATCTAACTCAACAGCTAAAGCGGATAACAATCTGACAGTATCAAGCCTCATCACTGGCGCAAAAGTATCACGATAATCAATACCGTATCGCTGACTGTAACCTTTGGCAACCAATCTGGCTTTTTTCTTTTCAGATTTGTCCACATTTATCTTTGTAGTTAGAACGAATCGACATCCTACTACATCACGATTTGAGGGCTTCTTGACAATTTCCCACGTCCGGTTTTTAACGAGACTTCTTATCTCTGAAGTAATCGCTTCTTTCCAAAGCTTTTCTTCACTACTCGATAACGCCTCTTTTAACGAAATTTCCATTGCATTGCTCACGAAATCTTCACAATCAGTAAATTCATCTAAACTTACAGCTGTTTCTTTATTGCTGGCATTATTTCCACCTACTTCACTCCACTCATCTTCGTCTTGCTCTCGTTCGCTTCTCGTTGCACTGACAGTTCGGTACACCTTCTTCGGCCTACCTACTTGGCCTCTTTGAATTCTAGGTCTGCCTGGACCTCTTCGAACTTCTTCTTCTCGTACTTCTTCTAGGACAGTACTATCATTCAAAGGAGGCTCATGTTGAGCTGACCCTTCAATATGAGTCTTTGAAGTCGATGGTTTAATTTCTAAGTCCACATACTTAACTGGCCTCCCTTCTTGTGATTCAGTCACAACCTGTAGTGGGTCTATGTTGTTCTCGTTTTCAGATGTGTTCACGTCTAAAAATCTTACATCTCTTGCAACAATCAGTTTACGATCATTCGGCAACCATACTCTATATCCTTTTTGGTCTCTAGGATATCCGACAAAAATTCCTTCTACACTACGAGCTGTAAATTTATCCTTATTTATATCCTTATCTAAAATAAAAATTTTATTTCCAAAAGGTCTTAAATAATTTATACTTACACGTCTATCAAAGAATTTCTCATATGGTATTTCACCATTAATCGCGGTAGATGGGCACCTATTTCTAACATGACATGCCGTCACTACAGCATCCGCCCAAAACCAGCCTGAAAGTTTAGATGATAACAACATGCATCTTGCCATCTCAACCAGTGTTCTATTCATCCTCTCAGCTACACCGTTTTGCTGTGGAGTATGAGGAATCGTTTTTCTTCTAGAAATTCCTTCTTTACTCAAGAAGTCATCAAACTCTTTATTACAATACTCACCGCCATTATCAGTTTGTAAGTATTTTATTTTCTTGCCAGTCATATTTTCTACATATTGCTTGTATATTTTAAACACAGTAAAAACCGAACTCTTCTTACTTAATAAATATACCTCGCACCATCTCGTAGAATCGTCGATAAACGTCACAAAATATTTCACGCCTCCTAAGGCTGCATTTTTCATAGGACCACATACATCGGAATAAACTATTTTTAGTTTTTCATTACACGGTCCGCTCGAGTAAGAAAAAGGAAGAGAACTCATTTTACCACGTATGCATATTTCGCAATTACGCAACCTATTGACGGTACTCGTATTAGTTCCGACACGTAAATTGCAATGGTCTAAGAGTTTTGTTAGATCGTTTGCATTTAAGTGACCCAAACGCTCATGCCATTTTAAAATATCGCTTTCATTAGAAACCGATGAAGCTTGAGCACACTGTTTCTTTACATAATAAAGATTATCTTTTCGAAATGCGATTAACTTCACATTACCATCAGTATCAGTCACTAGAGCCCTATCATCCCTAAACGTAACATGAAACCCCTTATCGGTAATTTTTGCAACTGAAATCAAGTTAGTTCGCAAATCAGGAACATATAACGTGTTAGGTAGTTCAACTACACTTTTGAAGTTAGTATTATATGCAGACAATCTTACTGTACCTTTACCTTGTACTAGAGCACTCTGATTAGTAGCCAGAGTCACTTTACCGTCAGAAGGCTGTAAAGTTTTTCCAAAATAGGTTTTATCGTTACATAAATGACTCGTACAACCGCTATCGATAATCCAGTTTCCGTTCTCGCAGTTTCCAAAGTGACAATCACCTGAAATACAATTAAATGTTACAAAACTAGTATCGACCTTTTCTGTTGTTAATTTATTTTCTGATACATATTTTACCAAATCCTTCTGTTTTAATTTATGACATTCCGAAGCTTTGTGTCCTTTTTTTTGACATTTAAAACATTTGTAAACAAACTTAGACATTTTATCGACAGACTGTACAGAGTTTGATCCAAATTTCTTCTTATTTCTCTTCAAAACATTGAAAGTATTATCGCTACTCGATCTCCTAGCATTGCTTTCTTCAAGAATTTTAATTTTTAATATCTTCGGGTCCGGAAATGAATCTCTAGACTCAATTGCACACCTGAAATTCTCGAAACTTGATGGCAAGCTAAACAATAGCATTATCGATGCTAAATCATTGTGAATTTCTACGTCCATCTCGTGTAACTTGCATTTAGCGTCAAAGAACATGGCCAAGTGTTCGTGAATATCATCACCTTCGCTCATTTTACATAATATGAGCTGCTTCAGTAAGCTAGCCTTCCTAGTTGGTCCTTTCGAAGCATATACCGACTCAAGTTTCAACCAAACATCGTTTGATGTCTTACACTCTCTTATATGACGTAACTCGCTCGAGCTCATCGCTAAAAATAGCTCTGCCTTCGCTTTTGAGTCTTGTGACTCCCATAAAGCCGCCTCTGGTAATTCGACTGGCTTTGGTTTACTACCATCTACGAATTCCCATAAATCGTTCTTTATTAAAATCGCCTGTGCGTGTACTTTCCAGGAATCATAGTTATTCCTACCAAGAACCTCGATCCTCATTGTAGTCATGGTGCCGCCCTTTTCGCTGCTCCACTTACAATTGATCTCTTTGCACTTTTATTCGACGATCACATATGATAACTCTTTTTTCGTTATCCACCGATTTTATTTATATACTATTTATCGGCAACTGGGCCCATAACCATTGTAGCAGATTATGAGCCGGTAGCGCAGTGGAAGTTATTTGTAGTAATAAATAAAACCAGCATATAAAAGTAAAGAACAGGAAAAAACATATATATATAAGGTAGCAAAGATCTTTACACAACAAAAGACAACTATGTGACACATACCAAATTTAAAATATGGAAGATACAAATTTATTATAAAAGAGAATCTACTCAACAGTATAATCATCCCGTGTACAAAATTTCATGAAAATCGGTTAAGCCGTTTTTGAATTACAACCGGACATACAAACAGACATACTGACGAACAAAAAATATTTAATGGCATATTCGTGATCAGTATCATTCATATAATATGCGTATTGAGAAATTTTAGGAAAATATTAAAACAGAACTATAGATTTATAAATGTATATAGGCTATATTTATATAAAACCAAAAAAAAAAAAACTAAAAAAGATCATAGATGGGTATGTGTATTGTGGTTGCAATCCCTACTACCCCGCATATGCACCGGCTGATTTCGGAACACGACAAATAAAAAGAAAATCATAGATGAGTTTATTACTGTTAGTATGGTATTGTCATTATATGCCAACATGAATCCAACACATTAACCGTCCCAATAAAACTTCAAAAATAATTAAAATCATACCTTATTGTACCGGCCTACGGGAAGGTTTTTTGAAAAACGTTCTTTTCTTTCCAAAAGCATAAATATGAATGGGTACTTCATACAAACTTTCACCCAAGTTTTATTTTCACCACATGGGGAATAACACAATGAAATAATTCACTTGTAGCAAAACTGTATAGTTCAGATAATTTACAATATTAGCTTAGTATTGTTACGTTGGTGTTAAATAAAACTGATAACTATAAAGAATAGAAGATATTATGTATTAGTATTTTAACAATTATATTTATACAAACTGATAGGAATCCTAGAGTATTTAAGAAATACGTTACTACTTTTACATAGCACAAAAACAACAGACTCTCGTTAGTTGTCAAAGTATTGTCTCTGGTTCACTATCTGAGGATGGCGTCGAGAGCGTCCTTCTTAGTGTGTTACATTACATATTTTTGTAACAGCTCGGCCATCCAACTACCAACGAGTGCCTTCGTTGTTTTAGCACATTACGTGAAGATCTACAAAACATAATAATAGCAAAACTTGCTATTTTTTCTTCTACCAATGTAAATTGTAATCATTTTCCATATGGTCTCTCAACACAGTATCTTATAACATTTAACATAAATATTGAAACAATGTTATCTGCTATTGTTGTTGTTATTTAAGTATTATTTATTAAAACTTTATTTATTATTATTATTATATACGTACATTAATTATTAACAAAAATAAAAATGTAATGTCACTATTATATTACTGATAAATCATTTAAATATCATATGTTATCTATATGACAAATTTCTTAATAAACTACATGTTGTTTTTCATTGAGCGGTACATCATTGTACCCAGCATGCTCACAACCTGCAGTCCGAAATATCACTTTTCTCAATGTGCTTATTGTTTTTCATTAGGCGGTACGTTGTACCCGGCATGCCCACAATCTGCAGCACAAGATGTTACCATGACCCAATCACTTACTGCTTCTCATTGGGCGATACATCATTGTACCCGGCATGCCCACAGTAAGTAATTAGAACACAACCCTCCTCAACTGCATATTGTTTCTCATTGGGCGGTACATTGTACCCGGCATGCCCACAATAAGCAAAACAATAATTATCATTTCTTGTGTTATAATGGTAATTATCACTTAAATGCATGTGGACATTTTACAATTGAATATAAATGCCTATTGTTACTCTTATTTGATGTTAAAGTTCCGTGAGAAGTCTCCATCCTATTATTAATTTAACTACTGTTAACTTAATTCTCATTAGCATCAGAACGACTACCTTCCTCACTGTCACTATCTGTAATGGATTTAAAATTTAACCATGGATACATTTTGTCGATAGCAACAATACCTTCATACCGACGTCCTTTGCGCGATATTGGAGTATCTTCGACTATATAGCGATCATTTGGTAATACTTTCGTGACACGATATGGGCCTTGTAGTTTGGGTTCTAACTTTCTCGATTGTACGCTGCCTGATGCAACTGCTCTTACAATTCTAACTAAATCCCCTTCCTTATACTGTTTTGCTAATTTCTTATTACGATCATAACGACTTTTACTTATTTTAGCTTGCTTTTGCATCAGGTAGCTAGCATTTTTCCTAGCTTTTTCGATATCACCTTCTACTAAACCTTCACCGGCATCAGAAATAACATCACTCAATTTACCCTGTGACGGGGTTGTTAGTCTTCGACCAAACAGTAATTCGCTGGGAGTTCTTTTTGTGATCTCGTGAATTGTTGTATTAATACCAAGTTGTATATCAGGGAGATACTCATCCCATGTTTGAGGGTCTTTGTCATGAGTCATTGTACTTATCGATGCTAAAATAGCCCTATTAGACCTTTCAACTTGCCCGTTTGCACGAGGCGTCGATACGGCGTTAAGTATATGCTTTATCCCATATGACTGAGTAAATGTATTGAACTTTTTACTTGTAAAACAACTACCTCTATCAGTAATAATACGAGTAGGCGTACCAAAATACCCAATTACGTTTTTAATTATTTTTATCGTCTCCGTTGATTTGGTGCTTTTGACTGCCGCTAATATAACGAATTTGGTAAATGCGTCAATCATTACTAAAATATACGAATTATTTTTTTTACTTTTAATAAAGGGGCCTATATGATCTGCGTGTAAAGTATGGAAAGGGATTTCCACCTTTTCTATAGGATGCAAGTACCCCTGCCGCAAACCTGCAGGCACTTTATGATAAGCACATTCTAGACAAGCGGATACATATTTTCTTACGAAGCTTCTCATTTTAGGAAACCAGTACAAAGCGCGGATACGATCTAGAGTTTTTTCAATTCCGAAATGTCCAACATCGTCATGATTAGCCTTTACTATTTGCCAGCGAGAGCCTTTAGGTACCACCCATCTCAGTGTATCTTTCTGTACGATTCTATAAACACGATCGTTTTTTAATTTGTAGTTTTGATGAATGTTCACTACGTTTGCAGTTTCTGGATCTAATAATACACTCTTAATGCGTTTTATTTCGTCATCCGAAGACTGAACGGTAGTTATCCAATCCTCAGCCGTAGTCGTAAGAATGTCAATTATGTGCAAATCTTCCTGTTTTATTTCCATCGGAGCTCGGCTCAACGCATCGACGTGAGTCATTTTCTCTCCAGGCCTATACTCGAATTCACAATCAAATTCCTGTAATTGTATCCACCATCTAGCTATTTTTGGGACTAAATCTCTTTTTGTTAAAGTGGTGCGTAGAGAATTACAGTCGGTTACTATTTTAAATCGTAGGCCTAATAAATAAACTCTAAACTTACTTAACGATGCTATTACAGCTAGTGTCTCAAGTTCAAATGAATGAAGTTTTTGCTCGTCTACAGTTGTCTGGCGGCTATAGTATGCTACTGCTCTCCATAAATCTTTATTATTCTTTTGAAGAAGAATCCCTGCTATGCCTAATTTGCACGCATCTGTACGGGTCTATTAGTTAAACATTCTTTGATTTCCGTGAAAGCTGCGATTTCCTCTTTTCCCCATTTCCAAATATAATTTTTTTTTAGAAGTGCTGTCAGTGGTCTAACTATCATAGCAAAATTTTTAACAAATCTTCTAAAGAAGCTTGCTAAACCTAAAAAACGCCTAACATCATGTACATTGGACGGAGTGGGAAAATTAGAGACTGCCACCGTTTTCGAAGAACCAGGCTTAATTCCATTACCGCTTATCTCGAAGACCAAAAAAGTCCAAAGTATCAAACATAAACTTACATTTTTTTAGTTTGAGGGTCAAACCTCCATTTTTAAGCAAACATAAAACCTCTTCTAATCTTTGCATCGCTTCGTTGAATGATCGAGCCGGAATAAGTACATCATCCATATACACAATTACATAATTAACCATAGCTTTGTTTATAATTTTATTCATTGCCCTTTGGAAAACTGAAGGCGCATTTGCCAGACCAAAAGGCATCCTTGTATATTCGTATTGACCATCTGGTGTAACAAATGCAGTCTTCTCTCGAGATTCTTCGGAAATAGGAATTTGATAGTACCCTGATGCTAAATCAAGAGATATAAAAACGCTATGGCCAGCTAACTGATCAAGAAGATCTTCAACTCTGGGGAGAGGATAATGATCACGTTTAGTCCTGTTGTTTAATGCTCTGTAATCGACACATAAGCGTTTTTCTCCGGTATTATTTTTTACTATAACAATAGGACTGGCATAAGGTGATGACGATTCTTTAACTATTCCGCATTCTAGCATTTCCACTACCATTTGCCGCACATCTTCCCTTTCGGAATGAGAAAGCCTATACGGCCTATAAACGACGGGTTCCTCATCTTTTAGATGTATATCCATTTCGACTACGTTGGTAAATCCTAGATCTTTTAGACATGAAGAAAAACATTCTCTATATTTAAGCAATAGGCATTTAACCGCTAATTGTTGTTCTCTGGTAATACCTTTTCCTATAGTCAGCTCGAATTCATCATCGTATTCAGATAATTGAACATTACACACATATTTATAATTATCATTAACTGGCTTACTACGGGTAAGTAATTGTTTATTTTTATATAATAGCTCATTTGGACTCAAATTGTAAATTAGAAGCCAACCCTTGCTATTAGAGATTTCATACTCCCCCGGAAATAGATAATATTCAGAACCCTTTTGACCACGAATGCTGCCATTAACAAGTACGTTTCCTGAATAACTCATTGCTGATTGTACTTGTACTGGTTTAATCTCGCCGGGTTGAATGCATATTTCTAAACAGCATGTCAACCATATCTTGAGATTCGTAATAATAGGCTTACTAATTTTTAAACTATCTACAGTCTTAACAATCTTTATATCAGGGCGTTCCGAAAATGTTTGTCCCAATAAAATCGGATAATTTATAAGTTGGTCGTTAACAATTAAAGCTTCAACGTCGTTTTCAGTTATACCCTGCACCGCTATATTGACTTTTGTACTACCGACAGGTCGAAAAGGTACATTACCGAGCCCTTTCAGCAAAGGTAGGTCATTTGTTGTCCATTTAATACCTAACTTTAAAGCGTCAGTTAAACGTACCAAAGTACCTTCACTACCCAAATCCAGGTGACAAAAAGTAGAAACACCGTTGACACATATAGGAAAGGTATATATATTATTTGAACCATTATTAGCAATTTTTAGGATATTTTTTTCTTTCTCAATCTTTTGAGCAGAATCCATTTTTGGACAAGAATTACTTAAATGGCCTAACAGGTTACAACGGTTGCATCTTAATATTGGTTTGTTACATTTATAACTGGGATGACCTCGTTCCTTGCAATTAAAACAAGATATGTTGTTATTCTCAGATTTGGTTGACTTAATAAGCCCCTTGGTTTGTACATTACGTTTTTCTTTATCTCTACCTAATCTATCTATGTCCCGTGAAACTCCAGGCTATATGCTTTTGAAAAATATTAGTAATTGACCTGGTTCAGAGAATTGAGCGGCTTGAGCTCCTAACATAATACCCCTGTCTTCTATTCCATATATTAGGCAATCAACAGCATGTTTACCATATATATTACAACGGTTCAGTAAATTAATTTTAGAGTAAAAGTACAGCTCAGGAGACTCACCAAAACGAAGTTTTTTACTCAACATTTCAGTTAACAATTCGCCATAATTCTGGCTTGACGGAAAGGATTCAATTAATTTAACTTTCCATTCTTCCCACGAATTCAACAAAGTTGGTAAGCTTTGATACCACGTTTTGGCGATTCCCATAAGTTTCGGTAAAGCATAATGGATAACCTGTTTCTCTGACCATTCATAGATTTGGCGACATTCCTCAACTTTTGACAACCATGCTGTAATGGTCTGTTCCTTGGTCATGGGATCAAACTCAGGTATTACGTTATGTAAGGATGGAAACTTCTCCTTGGCATCAGGTTTAAAAGTCTTAATAACATCTAAGAATGACTCTATCAAGGAATGAGTCTTGTGGTCATTCCCATTATATTGACTCCCTTTAATTACATATTCTTCACTCTCACGTGAATAATCAAGCCTAGATCGGCTTCTACTCGGGGTCTCACCAGCATGATGATCACTTCTACAAGAACTCCGCCGTCTGCTATGTCGTTCTGGAGTTGTAATGCAAGAACGTTCCTTGCTGCATTTGCGGTGCTGACCATGTCTCTCTCGGCTTTCATCTCGGTGGTGTCGACCGTTCCTTCTGCAGTAGCCACCTCGGCTGCGGCGATCATTTCTGTCGCGGCTGCCACCTCGGCTACGGCGAACATACCTTTCGCGGCTGCCACCTCGGCTGCGGCGACCATATCTGTCGCGGCTGCCACCTCGGCTACGGCGACCATCCCTGTTGCGGCTGCTACCTCGGCTGCGGCGACCATCCCTGTCACGGCTGCGCGAAGGTGTTCGAGCCCAGTCATGGTCCATCTCATTTACTAATAAGACAAATACGCATCAATTTCTTTTAAAATAAGTTTAAATTGTAAGGTAAACAAGAGGCACATGAAGAATATTTTTTTATTATGTATTGCTTGCCTAAATTTTCCATATTTTGGCAAATATTTCATGTAAATATGGTAATAAAATTATATTAACCTATTTACTATTATTACATTAATCTATTAATTAGATATATAATTTTTATAGATTAATGTCTTTTATATGAAATTCTTTCATATAAACGTTTATTATTTATGCCACTGATTATAACTTGGTAAACAAAAACATAAGTTACTTGACATTTAGTAGAAAATCACTGCATACACATAGCCCTCTGGTAAAATTCTTATAGTAGTCAATATTCGCAAGATTATTTTAATGACACTGGAAAGATCTCAATATTACATGTGTATGACATATAAATAAAATTATAACTACTATTCTGCTGGTTTATATTTTTATATTTAAAAATAAAATTAACTAACCTAACAATTTATGTTTTTAATCACCAGAGTTCTGAAAGTAACTTCTAATAGGTAACAATAATGTTACAATAAAATTTATATTATACAGAATATGATATCTTTATGTTGTTAACTTAACAAAAAAAAAAAACATAATTGTTTATTTTTCATCTGGTATGACATAATTATCACTTTTTAAAATTGCCCTTCGTTATACTTATATTTTTTTTTATAATAAAATTTTTCATTTCTATGTAGTATCTATAGATTATGTTTCAATAATGTTGTAATTAGTTAATATTTCCTCATATCACTATTCATATTATCTCATTGATCATAGGTGAGTCATCATTCCTTCCATGTAGTATATGGTAGAAAATCAAAGCCTAAAGTAATTTTAGGTTGCTTTTTATTTTAATATAATATACTATTTAAATAACTATTTCATATTGATAATTAGTGTAATTACCATAGCCCTTACATACAATTATTCATTTTCATTTAACAATTGTGGACAGTGGACGATAATAGGCAGTTACATTTGGACAAATAAAATTTTCCATACCTTTTTATCGTAATCCCACTTCTGAATTTGTTACGTTGGTGTTAAATAAAACTAATAACTATAAAGAATAGAAGATATTATGTATTAGTATTTTAACAATTATATTTATACAAACTGATAGGAATCCTAGAGTATTTAAGAAATACGTTACTACTTTTTCATAACACAAAAACAACAGACTCTCGTTAGTTGTCAAAGTATTGTCTCTGGTTCACTCTCTGAGGATGGCATCGAGAGCGTCCTTCTTAGTGTGTTACATTACATATTTTTGTAACAGTATATATACACTTCCGCGAGCCACCGTTTGACAGCGTCATAAAATAAAACAGTAATTATGCCGTACTGCGTAGTTAAACAGTTTATATACACTTCAGCCAATCTTAAAAATAATACTGGACTACCATTTAATAGGTAATTATTACAAATATAATATATTTCTTATTAAGTATAACAATGTCAATAAATCAACAAAATTGTTGACGTTGACAATGCTGTAATTTTAAATCAACAAACCGGTTGTCATGGAAGCTAATATTTCCCTCTTACATGCTTTCATCTCCTATTTTTTACCCTTAAAATTTTATTTTCGCTACAAAAAGTACCCTATGTCCTTTCCCGAGATCCAATACCAAAATTCATCAAAATTGGTTCAGCGGTTTAGGCGCGAAAACGTAACAGACAGACAGACAGACATAGTTACTTTCGCATTTATAATATTAGTATGGATGTCGTTAGTATAAATCTTTGGTGACTTCGTTCGCGTTAATTACAATATAAAAATTAATGATATAAGAAATATTCTATAGCTCTCAGAGATAATGTATATATCTTCCTATTAGTGAAATAATATTTAAAATTGCAGAAGTAGTTCTAGAGGTTATCTCTTAGAAACATACTCACAAACTTTACCTCTTTGGTACTTATTTTATTCAAATACATTATTAACAAATAACTGGGTTTACCGCATTTTAAAGTTAGAATCGCAAACTGCAAATATGGGATATTGGTTCACAAAACCTTAATGTGTTCTTGATGTTCGTAAACCTGGTAGCTAATTGTCTTTCTTAGATTTGGCGGAGTAAATAAATCGTTTAAACGCTGTATATATTTAGCTTTATTATGTTACTAGTTGTGCGCCACGGTTTTACTGTCAAAAGGTTATTTTATAGGGTTGATCATTATGGGCACTATGTCTGGAACCTCCTAGTGGTATGCCCCCGGCAATGTCAATCCTTATGACTGGCGGTTAAAATAAGACCCTCTGCTTATCAGGGGATGGGACAAGAGGGGGCCGCTTAGGCTCGCCCACTATGGACGGTCTCGTCTTTGAAGGTGAAGGAACAGAACCTCCTTAAAAATTGAGAGGATACAACCTCTATAAAAAATCGCTGACGATGGTGGAGTAAACCACCTTAAAAGTCACGAAAGGACAGCGGGTGGAGAAAACAACCCTTGGAAGACAACCACCTTTAAAAATAACTGAGTAAGACAATCTCGTTAAAAAATTATCAGGCGGACGTAAAAGAAAACACCTTCAAAATGACTGAGGAAGCCAGCTCGTTAAAAAATTACTAGAGGGCCGAGGAATGAGCACCTCATTAAAAAACCATAGCCGGAGTAAACGTATGGATGGGTATCCAACTGCGGTGGAGGAGAAAACTTCTATTAAATACAATTCCAGACTGGTGGGGAAGGGGGTGCATTAATTCGCCCCCTTCCCCTATCATATTCACCGACGACAGAGGAGAAAACCTCAGTAAAAAATCATAGCCGTAATAGTGGAGGTGGAGGTGCGTTCTTTCACTTCCTTCCCTCCGCCATATGCCAAATAGCCGATGGCATAGGTAGAGGAGAAAACCTCTACAAAAAATCCAACGCTGAACGGGCTGAGGAGAGGGTGTGGTCATTTGCCTCCTTCCCCTGCCAAGCCGAAGCAAGGTGAGAGTGGTCGGGGGGCCTGTCTTCTCATTGCACTGGTTCGGCGGACGGGGAGAAAGTTCCGCTGGACCGGACTGTCATCTTGCGGGCCTTGTCTCTTGTTATTTATATTTATAACCACCCACTTCCCCAAGCGGATATGTACACATGACGGGTTTCTCCACGTGAAAAGAAAAGGGTGGATCATTACGTGAATGATGGTGATGTCTGGAAGTGACTCCTTCATTGTGCATCCACTAAATTATTATTATTGGACCTATTATATTTTAACACTTGTGCAGCTGGAATAAAAGAGATTTTTTTTTTTACATTTTTAACTTCTGTATATATCTACTTTTATTTGTACATATATAAGTATGTATATATGTTCTTGTATGTATTTATATATTTCTCTATTTTATTTATTTTTGTATTTTTGTATTTGCTCATGTTTCTTTTATTTTTGAATTTAATTTCTTATAATCCGATATTAATATTTTTTTCATATTACTGCTGGTTTGCTGGTAGAAAATGCTTTATAGCATTAAGCTAGCCGGTGTACAAACTAAAAGTGCAATAAAGTATTAATTTATTCGTTCAAGATAAACCCGAACAAGTTTCTTACCTGTTCATCTCGATGACTGTGATGTATTCCGAACCGGCAATAATGTTTTGACGTTCATGAATGCCTTCTTAGGGCCTAAATTGAATAAAGATTATTTTGATTTGTTTCAATCGTATTAAATTTATTCGACCAACTCTCCACTGCACCGCTGACGCACCCGTGTAGCCGATCCTTGTTCTCACTTCCCGTACTTACCTACAGCTTTCCAAATTGCTTGCCGTTCACGGTTACTGATCCGCTGCTTGGAGATTTAACATAAAGTTATATAGCCTATATATACCCTTCCTCAATAAATAGGCTATAAAATGCACTCATATTTTCTTACATTATTATTCGAATCTAACTTGTAGTTTCAAAGATTAGCGCGTTCGAACAAAAAAAAAAAGAAACAGTCTCTTGAGCTTTCTGGTATTGACTAGTGGTGTACTCGCAGCTCCGCACGCGTTTGTACTACGCAGTAATTATTTACATCACGTAATTTTATTTTACTCATATTATTGACAGTTCATACAGTTTTAACAATTGTGAAATGACATACTTCCCGTGTACAAAATTTCATGAAAATTGGTAAAAAACCAACTTTTTTTACGAATCCTTTACACATTCTATCAAAAAAGTATCGGGAATGAATGGGTATGGGTTCCAAAATTTAATTTATATTTGTTGGTGGATTGGAAAATTTGTTTTTCATATTGGCGCAGAGTTTGAGTTGCATCTGTCATTTAAATGAAATACAATTCTGTTTTTAGTTAGATCATATCTAGTGTGTATTGTGAATTTCACAATGGACAAAAACATCGAACAAAGAGTTTGTCTTAAATTTTGCATCGCCAATGGAATTTCGTGTTCGGAGACATTGAAAATGTTACAGAACGATCAAAAGCGGTCGAGATATGCTACACGATTTGCATCGCCCTGATAGGCCATCAACGTCTTCAACTCAAGTTAACATCGCAAAAGTGAAGGAAATAGTGACTGATAATCCTCATTCAAATTTGAGAGAGATAGCCACTGAACTTTCTGTTTCTCACGAATCGATCCCTATCATATTAAATAATCATTTGAGTATGAAACATGTAGTCCCAAAGATCTGAATTTTCTCCAAAAACTCAAACGCATAAGAGTCGTTGAGGACATGCTCGAACGAGTCAATTTCGACCCAACGCATTGTTACTGGTGACGAGACGTGTATTTACGAGTTTGACATGCAAACTAGTCAACAAGTTTCGAAGTGGCGCCTTCCAACTGAACCGAAACCGAAAAAAACACGCCGAAGTCGATCAAAAGTCACAGTCATTTTGGCTTTTTTCTTGGACTATCTCATTATTGTGTACTTGTAATTCTTACTGGAAGGTCAAACGGTAAATAAGATATATTATTTGAGCGTTATGCGGCGTTTAGGAGAGCAAATTGGACGAAAAAGGCCAGATTTGTGGAAAAAAATTGTTGGATTTTGCACCACGAAAATGCGCCTTCGCACAAGGCCATAATTGTAATCAATTTTTTTTTACAAAAACTCAACAAATACCTAAGAGCAACCACCGTATTTACCAGATATAGCTCCAGCCAACTTCTTTCTTGTTCCTAAACTCAAATTACCACTTCCCGCACCTATTTTCATTCGGTCGAAGATATAAAGGAGAATTCGCGTCGAGAACTAGACCCAACTCCGGAAAAAGCGTTTAAGAAATGTTTTGATGATTGGATTATTCATTGGCGTAAGTGTATCTTTTCTGATAGAGCATATTTTGAAGGCGATAAAATAAAATTGGATGAATAACTAACATTTTGTGTATTATTGATCTTTTCCCTGTACTTTTTTGACAGAGTATACCATTTCCATTTCTTTATTTTCTCGATGACAGCTCATGTGAAAAATTGAACGAGCGTATTTTTTACATTATGTATGCATTATTTTATAAAAATATGACGTTTACACACGTACAAGGTTATACCAGAGTCGGAGAAACTGATAGGGATGGAGCTATATCGATAAACGTAACACGATAACAGATCCGTTATTTTTTTACAAAATGTAGGAAACTACCTAGTTTACTGCCGGTTATTTTCGAACAAATTTATTAATTAACATTATATTTCATTACAAGATGTTACACTTATTAATTCTTGATTGATAATGCTAACTTTTTCAAATTTTTCGAAGCTGTTGTAAAATAAGTAGGTATAGGTAGGTAGGTACTCGACAATGAAACGAAATAATTATATAGACAGGTAATCTTTTTTTTTTTTTAATCAAAATCTGATGAATCGTCACTGTCGTAAATATATGTGATCGATATCATTACTTATTTGGTCACAACACTACAACTATCAAATTAGAACTGTCATCTAGAAAATAAAGAAATGGAAATGGTATAGTATATATTCGACGATCCTTATAGCGGCGATAAGGCTAAGGCTTAATATTATATCCTATCAACTATAGAATGACGTATGCTTCCCGTCTACAAAATTTGATCAGAAACGGTTGAGAATTGATGATTTTATTAAATTCTTTTTTTACGATTTCGAAATTATTGTTGAAGAATTCTTTTAATGACTTAAACTTCCCGAGTACAAAATGTCATCAATACCGGTCAAGACTTAACGAAAATATTTTTTTGGTAAGAATTTTTTTAACGATTTCTAAAAGTAATATTTAAATTTATTTTATCCTATGAATTGACCAATGACATAAGCATCTCTTGTACAAAATTTCGTAAAAATTGAGCAATCAGTTTTTGAGTTAAATCCGGACATACAAACACACACACACACCCAAAAAAAATCATGGCATGTTCGTGATCAGTATCGTTCATACAGAGTACGGTACGTAGTTCGTATATCGGGAAATTTGAAAAAAAAAAATTAACTGTACAGACAGAACTACAGATTTATTAATATAGATAACCTGGCATATAATTATGCCAATTTTACGTTCATTTTTTTAACGTCCGGAAGCTAAAGGATCAATAGTTTGCCTGTGATCGTTTTTTATTGATATAAGTAACTGGTTATAGCATTATGTTTATTGCTTCAAGACTATTCAGTCCATAGGCTGCAGTGACCGTTTACCATCAGGCGGACCGCATGCTTGTTTGCCACCATCGTAGTATAAATTTATTTTATTTTAATTTTGTTATTTAATTGTAATTCAGAGGTAAAATTGTTTTAGAGTGATTTAAACTTATTTTATGTAAATATGCACCCAGTTCAGTATATTTTAATAACTTATCTCCGATCTAACGTGTATTCTATAAAATGTATAGGGTCTTGAAGGTTCTTTATATAAGTTTTTAATATGAATAACAAAATTGAATAAATTTTCATTTAAATCTATTTCAATTATCATTATATAATTGAATGCAGAGCAAAACTGAACTGCTTATTCTTGTTATGTTTTTGCGTTATTTTTAGATTTAGCGATGGCAGCATGATGAAAATGCAAGAAAAACTATACATAGGTAAAAAATATAAAAGGCATTCAACAAATATTGTTTTTTTTTTTTAGATAATGTTCTACATTTTTTGAAATGATATACAAAATTAACATTACGTTTTTTATATTATACAAATTTCGATAGAATACGAAAAGGAAGCTTATCTGACTTAAAATAGAGCTAGCCCCTGCTCATATTTTCATGGTATAAAATAAGTTACAGTTTCATTCATAGTTTTAAAACCCTATCATTATAGGTACTATATTCATATGTTATTCATATTAGGTCTTTACCTATGAAATTGCCGTTTTGTATGAAAAAATTTAAACGAATTTTTTTCATGTATTTTTTATTTATATTTATTTAATTTAATTTTTATTATTTAATTTTTATTTGAATTAATCATCCATGCAATCAATCTTTGCCAGCGCAGTGGCAGTTTATTGATGCCCTTCTTAAAGAAATCAGCTGGACGGGAGGCAACAAATTCTTCAAGGGCATTTTGTACTGCCTCTCGGGTATTGAATTTTTTTCTCGCCAAGGAGTTATCCAAATTCTGGAAAAAGTAGTAGTCTGTAGGCGCAAGGTCTGGTGAGTAGGGCGGATGACGGAGAACTTCCAACCCCAGTTCTTGCAACTTGGAGACCGTCTGCTGTGCAGTATGAAGTCGCGCGTTGTCGTGCAGGAGCAGCGGAGACGAGCGATTGACCAATGCTGGTTGGAGATGTGCCAGCTTCTCCATCATTGTGTTCAGTTCTTCATAGTACACATCTGCAGTAATGCTCACCCCGTTTGGTAAGAAGCTGTGATGAATCACACCGGCGCTAGCCCACCAAACCGTGACCATCACTTTTCTAGGGCTAAGTTTTCGTTTAGGGCATTGTTAAGGTGCTGAACCAGGATCCAACCAACTTGCTGAGCGCTTGCGGTTATCAAACAGAATCCATTTTTCATCGCAGGTAACAATGCGGTTCAAAATTCCTTCATTTGTGTGTCTGTTGAGCAGTGCAAGGCACGTCTCGACGCGTACTTCGCGCTGGCGATCATTGAGTTCGTGGGACACCCATTTGTCAAGCTTTTTTACCTTACCAATTTGACGCAAATGGACCAATATTGTTTTGACGCTAACGTCGAAAGCTGCTGCTAATTCAGCCGTTGATTGTGTATCATCAGCTTCCACAATCGCCTTTAATTCGTCATTGTCGACCAAAGTCTTCGGACGACCGCGAGGTTCATTTTTCAGGTCGAAATTCCCAGAACGGAAGCGAGCAAACCAATAACAGGTGGTGCGTTGGTTTGTAGTGTTAGCTCCGTAAACGTCGTTGATGTTGCGTGCCGCTTGTGCCGCGTTGCTGCCACGACGGTACTCATATTCCGTAATTACTCGAATTTTTAACGTATCCATGATGACAAAAAAGATTGAAATGCGATGAAAATGTAACACTAATCAATAAACAAATGACTAATTTAAGAAAAAGAATTCCATGTTTTTAAAATAAAATTAATTTGAAATTAGAATTCTTAGCCAAACAAAAATTATTTTGATTTGAAATGGCCAGTACTGCAGAACGGCAATTTCATAGGTAAAGACCTATTATTATGTTGCATAGAATGAACGATTTTAATGTACGTATCTACAATTTTTCTTTTTTTTTCTAACACAGTATTTTACTCAGTAATGTATTATGTAACAGCTACTTTATGTTAAGTAATAAATCATTTCAACTCTATTGGCTTTACACATATATCATTACTCATACTCAAGTAATGTAATAAATGTGTACGGTAAAAAAAGTCTAAAAAATTTGCCACGCGCAGTGTACAGTTCCGTAGTTGTCTATCACAATACAGACTTAGGGAGAGAGAGGGTTTTAAGTAATTTTCAATGGAGTTTGTACGAAATTACTTCTCCAAGTACATTTTAAAAATTAATTGACTAATACTCGTCAATTTGTAAAGCCTACTTATCTCTGATAATTTTCCTTTTAAGTTCATTAAATATACTAGTGCCATGAATTTATTTACTTATCCAAAAATAACTTTTTAGCTGGTAGGGCAGGGGGCAAGGGGTTAATATTTCGCAAACGGATCCCTGAATCGAAAAATGGTTTTCACACACACCCCACACCATAAGATAGTCGCATTTTGTGACCTTCAGGTGAGCCGCAATGGTTCGCTGATATCTCGATGGTCATCATTTTTAATTGCTTTGTACTTACCAAGAGGTACAGTTACAAAAAAATTCTGTAATTTAATTAAAATCTTTCTATGATAGAGCGCTTTTTTATCTACTGTAACATAGTGCTTGTATCGTGTCGGTGTAAGTGGCGTCGTCAGTGTAATTTCGAGATTTCTGATATTAAATTATTTATATTCCTCGTTACAGATGGAAATGTATACTTTATTAAACCTTAATATGTTTTGAAAGAATTTTTGCTTAATATAATATATTATATATTTTTACTAAAGTGCACCATAGAAAGCATACTATTTTTTTCATAATTTGTTATATTGCCGACCTATATTCAAACTAAATCTCATAAAGAAATGATTTTTCGTTATTCAATTTAGGACTGTTTGTATAAATAACAATTGAACGAGGTTATATTATTTCTCTTGTTTTCTCGTGTAGCTTGCTTATTCACTACGTTTCACTGAAAGTTTTTACTATAATGAAACATTTTTTATTGGATTTATAATTGTTGGAAATATATAGTGTCTTTAGAAAATCCTTCCTAATTAATTATCATTATTATTTTGTTCTCTTGATATTCCTTCTAGACAGTAAACGTACATGTATTTTTTTTGCTTCAGAAATATAATCCATCAAGAATAGCCGTTATTATTGTCAGCTTCAAATAACATGGTGAAAACATTTGGTCTCTGGATATAAAAGACCCACGACACGTTTTAACCTACTATGACGGTTTCTTATATATGTTGGATGAAATTTAGTTGTGTAGTGCCCTACGAATCCTACAAATGTTTTTAAGTACGAGACTTAATAATATATATTTAACTGTAAGTTTCTAAATATAAACCTATTGACGACTAAGTTAATCAATAATTTAAAAAAATAATTTTATTTATGGCATGTGTGGTTTTGATCACTTGGCTCATAGCCAATACGCCAATAGCCATACGAATTTTCCCATTTAACTAGAAGTTTTGAACTGCCATACTATGTAAGCAAACATACCCACATAGTGGTCTGTGATCATAGCGGAGTACGTAGTATATCTAGTTCACACTGTGCTTGGTGCAGTTGAATTATGACTTTTATAAAACGAGTTTTCGTACTATTTTTTGAGAACGAAGTTTTTGACGTTCGCTGCCATATTTTTGTTGTTTTCTTAATGTGTTTTTAGTGGTGTTAACAGATTTATATTAGAATGTCCTAAGTTGATAAATTAATAAAATATACATAAATAAATTTATTATTTGTTCATCTGTATTATGTATTTGAAATTCATCTATATTATGAATAAAATTTGGTTTTAAGGGTTCTTAAAAGTTCTAGCTACTATTTTTCATTTAACAAAGATTGTTTGAAAATTCGATAGTATCAACTGTTTTCTTAAATAAATTAAGCATCGATATGGATTTGATGCCTACCTACTAAAATCAATAAATAGCAATCATTTCCATTCCTACTATCGATAGTTTAAGCCCAACTATCAATTGCTCAATAGTGCAGCTGAATATTGATTAATCGACAGACAATCGATGTTTAATTTACAATACTACCTACGAAAGTCACTTATAGGTATGTTAAATAAACGATTAGTACGCAGTAATATATAACTTTATGAAGATAATAACATCATGTTATTTATAATCACAAGTATTAAATTTAATGTGGGTTGCGTTTAGGTAATTTGTTGTGAGGTCAACTGTGCGTTACCACTGTCCATTGATTTAAAACATTTTTCAAATATGTTTCTACACTATATCAAACCGTTTTCCCATTGTTTAACAACATGTTGGATTTATTTATCTTTGTTCCATTGTACTGGCTTTTTGTTTTCTGTTTTATATTGTATATTATGATTTTTATAAGCGAATAAAAGAATGTAATAAAAATTTCCAAGTGCACCTCAGGCCATACGCAGTGTAGGGTTCCTTAGTTGCCTGTCACAATTAGAAGGTGGTTTTAAGTCATTTTCTTTGGAATTTGTAAAAAATTACATCTCCAAGTACATTTTAAAGGTTGATTGTTAACTTGTAAAGTCTACTTTATCTGTGATAGTTTTCTTTTAACTACGTTATATATACTACTATTGTGAATTATTTCACTTATCTAAAAACAACCTCGCAGGTGCTAGGTGGTTTTCACACACCCGCAATATTTCTGAACGTTAGATCCAACGACATCCTAAACCATGGAATAGACAAGAACAACTGATCATTCCCACTATATGTGCTCCTTACACGAAAAATTTGAAATATACTTTTTCCATGATTTTACTTTATCGCTTTGTCAGCGTGATTAATATGTATACCCATATCAAACCAGCACATTGTTTTGTTTTGGAATAAGCAGAAATATAATTATTCATTACTGGCAATGTGTGTCACCGGCAGTATTGTTTTTTCATCCAACATAACATCCCAATCTAATATTCCTCAGGAATATTCTGAGCACGTTTAGTTAACACATTTCATATATATTTACTTTTGTCATATATTTATTAGTTTGTCAGTTAAACTGAAACAAAAAACCAAGGCCACAGACGGCAATTTGTAACTAGAAGTCAAATATTTATCCCAGCTGTAATCGTTTTGGGCGATTCGTATAAATAACGATTGTCGATGTCATGGTTTTAATTCTAAATGGTATGCAAGAAAGGCCTACAATAAGTATTTCGATTCAAAGTGTTCCATATTGTCTTTATTTGTACAATTGGCAACTATAAAAGTTACTCAAAGGAGGAACATAAATTTAGATGCAACTGAGGAAATCATGGAAATAGAAGAAAATTTCTCTATTTTTTCCTAGCTCTTTCTAATAGGCAATAAAATGATTCTAAACTAAGGCTTCGGCCTCTTTTATTTGCTGGCGTTATAACTAAAAGAAAACAAAAATATATCACAAAAACCTTTATTTTATTTTAATATTTTATACATAAGACATGTATATAATCATAGACAAAAACCTATAATAAAACCAATTACATCGAGGACAGGAATAAGATCAATACAATAAAAACAGCCGTAAAGCACCGCCACGACGGCTATTGGACAAGGTAGCGAGTGACCCGCGACATTATGGTAAAATGTGTTGCATACAAAGCGAGCATCGCAATAGTGCGCTTTACAGGAAGAAGACTCTTACCGCTTGCCAGTCGCTCGGAATGCTTTACTAAACCATGGGTTATTGACGATATTGTATATCAAGTTAGTAAAATATGCATTCATTGTCGTGCGCATATCGCTACATCTTACTTTACACATCGTACGTAACTTCCCTTATTTTGTTTCATCACGAGGGGAGTCTAATCAATTACAGTTACCAACTACAATATGAATAACTTTGCTCCACGGTTTCAACCATTTTAAATTTATTCGACTAACTATACACTGCACCACCACGTGCAGGCGGTGCGGGCTGCACCCGTGTAGCCTCTATCGTTGTTCTCATTTCCTGTACTTGCCCACAGCTTTACCAGATTGCTTGACGTTCAAATTCATTAGTAATATTAAATTACAAGTGTAGATATTATGTATTATGTACATGTAATAAGTTTATCTGATATGTAATTACTATTCGGTGATACAGGTCAGTTCGTGCCGTCAAATTTTTTTCCATTTGACGTCACTTTAAGGATGATTTCCTATTTATCGAAACTAGCGGTCGCCCAATGATCGAAATTCGACCAGCTAAGTACTTTTTAATCCTTTCTGTTTTCTGTTTGACATTTGTAGCATGAACCTAAATAATGAATATTATATAACTTGCTGTCAAATTTCATTGAATGACAATGTCAAAATTTGGGGGGTCTAAGTTCAACGGCACTGGTCAGTTTAGGATTATTTTATTTAATATGTTAGTAACAGATATTATACATAAATTTTAGCTTTCTGGACTCCTTCTCTATATACACTTTAACCATGCCAAATCTCACAGTCTGTCGGTCACGCAATACGCTTATAAATGGGTATGAAGGTTTTGCTTCAGGTATTAATATAATGATTATGTATTATAAAAATATATGTAATAGTGAAAAGAGGTTTCAAACTTGGATATTATGTTTGTATAGTGAATGTTGTGTTTGCATAATTTCGTTGGCTCGCCACTTTAGAAGGATTTACATAATTATTATGTATATTGTAGTGATATCAAACTGACATATAATCTTTACCTTGATTGGTCAGGTGTGCGGGCTTATTCCAGGCACGTTTAAAGGTCAGTACCACTTCAACGATTAGGATAGCATTTTGTATTTAGATTATGTTTTACTTTTCATGTTTGCCTAGATAAGTATTTTTACAGTTTAAGATTTTATTTAAGAATCGATTTTCATTTATAGCCCGCTCTCTGTAAATTATAGGGGGATCGAGATCGAGTTTTAACAATGAATTCGTTATATTGCCTCTCCGCGCAACATATTCGCGCGTCTTATACTGAACCAGTGTTCACGTGTGTTTATATACTCAACTTACTTGTGTTCGGGAGTATTAATATATGCAATATATTAATAATATAACTGTGCTTATTATATATTATATATTCCAGGACATTCGTTTTAAAGGGTAAACTATAGTCGCGCGTCAGAGCTAACCCGTTTATTTTTTCTGGAAGACATCAAGCAAAGCCCTAACCCCTATTATTCATTAATATCGGAAAGCCATTTTCCTCTCACTGCTGATCATGAACCTACCCCTCACGTGAAGAAGAGAATTGTGTACTGTACACAATTATTGAAGTCTGATATACACAAAACACGGCATAAGGTTGCCTGTTCACTGAAGCGGAACTGTGATGAAAATTTGACCAATAGAATTGCATGTCTAGATTTTCATGAAATTCTATAGGTCGAAGTTTCACAACTCCGTTCCGCTTCAGTGGATAGGCAGCCTTATACTTAACATATACAATTATACATACATAATAATATATAACAATAATTTGATCACACACTTTGACTGTTAAAGCTTAAGGTAATAATTGTTTCCTGCATTTCTTCATCACATATATTATGATCCTCTTCTGCGTTAGGTTCTTAATTTTACTTAATCCATACTAATATTATAAATAAGAAAGTAACTCTGTCTGTTACGTTTTCACGCCTGGACCGCTGAACCAACTTTCTTGAATTTTTATATAGAGATAGATTGGACCTTGGGAAAGGACATAGGGTACTTTTTGTAGCGAAAATGAATCTTTAAAGGTAGAAATTAGGGCATGAAAGTTTCTATGAACAAAATATAGAAACATCAAATGTGCATGCGCGATAATGGTGAAATGACATCGGCTGCCATAGCAACCGGTTTGTTGATATATTGACATTGTTATACTTAATAAGAAATGTATTGTATTTCTAATAATTACCTATTAAATGATAGTCCAGTATTCTTTTTAAAATTGGCTAAAGTGTTTTAAACTGTTTAACTACGCAGTACGGCATAACTACTGTTTTATTTTATGACGCTATCAACCGCGGCTCGAGGGAGTTTACATATTCTAAGCGAATATACCTATTGTAAATTATCTGGATTATACAGTTTTGCTACAAGTGAATTATTTCATTTTGTTATTCCACGTGTGGTTAAAATAAAACTTGGGTGAAAGTTTGTATGAAGAACCCATCATGTCTCAAATTACGGATATGAAAATTCTTATTTATGCTTTTGTTAAGAAAGGAATAAAAAGGGTTTCACGTTTTTTAAAAAACTTTCACGCAGACCGGTACAATAAGGTATGATTTTAAGTATTTTTTAAGTTTTATTTGGACGGTTAATGTATTGGATTCATATTGGCAACAGTGATAAACCTATCTATGATTTTCTTATGGTTTGTCGTGTTCCGAAATCAGGCGGTGCATATGCAGTAATGTAGTGGGGTGGTAGAGATTGTGACCTCAATACACGTAGTGATAAACCCATCTACGATTTTTTTATTTATTATTTTATTGTATTACATATATATATATATATATATATATATATATATATATATATAGCTATCTATATTAATAAATCTGTAGTCCTGTCTGTACTTTTAATATTTTCCAAAATTTCCCGATAAGCATATTCCATGAACGATACTGATCAGAATATACCATTTTTTTTTGTCCGTCGGTGTGTCTGTTTAATTCCAGATTTAACTCAAAAACGGCTAGACCGATTCTTATGAAATTTTGTACACGGGATGCTTATATCATCGGTCAGTTGATAGGGTATAAGAAATTTCAATATTACTTTTAGATAATGTAAATAAAAAAATTCAAAAAATTATATATTCGTTAGTTCAATTACGTACACGGGAAGTATGTCATTCTATGAATGATAAGTAATGAGATTTTTCAATAACAATTTTGAAAATCTTAAAAAATTAATTTTTCAAAAATTTAAAATTTCATTAATTCTTAACCGCTAATGATGAAATTTTATACACGGGAAATCTAACTATTTACATAATTAACGGGCTATAAGAATTGCAATATTACTTCTAGAATAAAAAAAAGGAATTCAAAAAGTTTAATTTTCATCAATTCTCAACCGATTCTGATCAAATTTTGTTGAAGGGAAGCATACATCATACCATAATTGAGAGGCTATAAGAATTGTTAATAATGCATTAGAAATTGTACATTAGAATAATAGTTTTCAACCGATTTTGATGAAAATTGTACACGGGAAATACATGCCACTCCTCAATTGATACGGCATATTAATTATCAACAATATGGGAAAAAATAAAGGGATTTAAATAATTATTGCGTAGTAACAAAGGCGTTCGGAGCCGCGGGCACACCACTAGTACTTAATATTTTTATGGATATAATTTCTAGATACTTCTTATACAGGACTGGATTTTTTGTTATGTATACAGAGAACTCATTTCTCGAGTGGTAATCTGATCAAAATATACAAGGTGTCCAGAAAGGGTATCGGGTATTTGTAAGTTCAATGAAACAAAAATTATTTGTATGCAATAAAAAAGTTTATTGTTTATTATTAGCATATGAATTGGAGAATTATTTGGAAAAGATGATGTTATCCAAATGATGACCGTTACGTTGCTGGCACTCTTCTAAACGGAAACGAAGATTGGCGATAACACGTTGACACATAGCTATCGATATTGCTGCCATTTCTGACCTGATGTTTTGCTTTAACTGGGTTAGATTCGTCGGATTGTTTTGATAAACCTTACTTTTAAGGTATCCCCATGCAAAATAGTCAAGCGGGCTAAGGTCGGGGCTTCTGGGAGGCCAGTTGATGTTACCCCTTCGCGAAATGACTTTATTAGGGAATAATTCGTTAACAACTTCCATTGAGTCATTTGAGGTATGGCAAGTGGCCCCATCTTGCTGGAACCACGTTCTTGAGTTGAAACCTGCAAACTCCTGCAACTCTGGGACCAAAAAATTTCGCAACATATCGCAATAACGGTCACTATTCACATTAATTGCTCGGCCTCGTTGATCTTCATGAAAATAAGAACCAATTATGCCTTTAGTAGACATAGCGGCCCAAACAACGGCCTTTGTGCTATGCAGGGGTCGTTCATGCTTTCGTCTCGGATTCTCCACTGCCCAGTACCGACAATTCTGCTTATTAACATGACCATTCCGGTGAAAATTTGCTTCGTCACTGAACAGTATGTTGTTAAAGTTGTTAAATCGCTGCAGCATTTCGTTCGCAAAATTCAGTCGATTAGCATAGTCCGTATCCTTCAATTCTTGAACCAATTGAATTTTATAGGCTTTAAGATGTAAGTCTTTCTTTAAAATCGAATGTAAAGACGATTTTTTGATGTTCAACGCTTGGCTTCGCTTTCGGATGGATAAAGACGGATTTTGACGAACCGACGCCTCAACTTCTTCAATTGTTTCTTCGTCGCGAACTGAACGAGGACGACCAGAGTTTTGAATTTTAACTGTCGCACCTGTATTCTCGAACATCCTGATCCATTTCCTAATGCTATCGTCACTTGGCGCGTGGCGTGTACGATATTCCGCACGATAGAGACGTTGAGTAGTCACTATTGAATCACCATTACGGTAATACGCTCGTACGCAAAATGCGCGATGCGTCCCCGAGTACTATTCCATCGTGACTAAAACTCCACAAAATGGCGGACGCCACGAACCCCTCCCCGCACCCTTTAGACGCCCCGTTTCGAATATGGCGCGAAAACAAATACCCGATACCCTTTCTGGACATCTTGTATTTCCAATCATAAATATGTATATACAGTAAATTGTGCTCAAAACAATTGACGTTTCTTTTTCATGGTCAGTGTTAATAGATTTTTGTCAGTTACTATACTATTGTAGATAATTTAATACGAATACTGATAATTTTATTTAACTTTTCATATTTCGAGGTCATGTCAGTTGCTTTTCTATTGCCTTAAAAAATATCTGCACGGTGTAAGTATAATGTACGTATATCGATCATACAGAAAAATGAATGAAGTCGGCTAAAAAACCGTTCGCTCGTCAATTTGTTAACCGTAATTACATCAACACCATTGATTCTAGTGTTGAATACAATTGTTATGGTACAATTTGTTTTTCATATTTCAATGTAAAGAGCACCATGTTACGTTATTAGACTGAAGAAGCTGGTGACGATGGTGCCAGTGCAGCGGAGTTGGGAGTTGATAACGTCGGTGGAGTGTTTGTGGTACTTGGTATAGGATGTGGAATCGCTGCAGCCATGGGTATAACAGAATTTCTATGGCACGTCAGAGAAGTTGCCGTAGAACAAAAGGTGAATTTATATTATGAGTTATAACAATATTTTTATCGATATTGCTGCCATTTCTGACCTGATGTTTTGCTTTAACTGGGTTAGATTTGTCGGATTGTTTTTTGAGCATTGTGAACTAAAATGTAAAAAATATATTTTTAAATACAAAGATTTTAATCAACAGCTATAGATGTCAGTATACATTTACTTTTTTGAGTTAAGATTAAAATAAGAATATTAACTTTACTGTATAAAAACGTGAGGTACATGATTTGAGTGGTCTTGATAAGCTATTCATATGGATATTGCGATTATTAAAACGTAAGTAGAAAGCACCACACGCTTTATATAGTAAAGTTATGTTTTAATCTTTTGGAATAAATGGATCAAGTTTTGATATGTAATTCAAATCATTGTTTTTCGTTTAGTTAACTTGTGAACTGTATATATTTGGAAGTTTACGGCTCATGGGACGAAAGCCGGGAAAAGGTGTATACTTTATGCAAAACCTTTTTGAAAGTTTTTTATACAATCCTTGGTCAAAGGAAAATTCATGTTATATATTGTTACGAAGTAACCGTTACAGTGAAAATAATAAGAAATACATATTAAAATCATTTAGATTTAGAAATATTAAAAATAATTAAATATAAACCATAATTTCTTCATGTCAAATATTTTTTATCTATCTCAATGTATCAACATGCACGGCCCTTCAATAATCTGTGACATTCTGAATGTCATAGATATAAAAAAAATATGATAGTAACTGGAACATGTATTGAAAAAAATAAAAAGTTATCTAAAAGTATCCTGACTGATAATTTTTTCAATAAACTTAACCAACGGCTGCAGCGTGTAGTTTCTTTTTGAAAGCAATTCTTAAATTGACTTTTCAAATACCCAATTATGAAGTTTTATTTTTCATCTAAATCTTTGGTCATCCACGCCCACTTTGCATATTCACTCTGTATTGATAATCTATTAACCTTGAATCTTTCCTTGGTATATAAATCCAGAACTGTTTAAAGACCTTTACCATTAAAAAATCGAAATATGCATGCATAGTCACGTGTAGGGTTCGTGACTGTCAGTAACATGCAACGATCTGTGTATTCTGTCCTCTATTTGTGATTAATGTGTGGATAAATGGATAAATAAGAAGTTTAAGTTTTAATACAACATACAATTTACATACATCTATGTTCATTATTGCTATATTTACTAAAAATAACATATTTATTTCACTAACCAATATTCATCAAATCAATGATTCAAACTTAATCACTTTTATTCTCTTTCACTCCCATCATTAGGCATTGGCTTCTAGTGAAATATGTATCTTTTGATTTGGATTATTTTTTATCATGCAAGTATGGACAACTGATCCCGAGTTGATAAATAAATATAAAGGGATTTTCTCGGTTTAATCGTGCCAGGGACTTACATTGCCACCAGTTACTGGAAATTGACAAGTTAAACTTAATCTTAAATTAGAAACTTTAATATGCTGTATTTCGTAGGATATTTTATCCAATTTAATGATGGTATCGAATAACATCTCGCTGACGTCGTCAAAGACATTTTTTATTTTTATCAAATAAAAGTATTGTTTTTATTCAGATAACACGTGATTAAGTGGTATAGCGAATGTTTATATTATGCTAAATTCTCATAGAGTTACATTAATCAGGAAAAAATCCATTTCATATTGTGTGAGTTCTTTACCGCCTTTTTATTAGACCGGCGTGATGTCCCTTTTAAAAATATTTACCCTTTTTCCGCTGCTATGTAAGTATATGTAAGCGTCCATTCCAAGGTTGCTAATGACACTTTCGCCTCAATATGTTGGTTCTGATAGTACCGAGATAGAGCACGAACGCCGTTCTCGTTTGTTTAGTAGGTATCAAAAAACGTGACCATATTACTCCATTGATAGAAATGTTTTAAAAAGACGAATTTACTTACCATGATATATTAATTAATATTAAGATTACCTCCTTCTCAATACTGATAACTCTTTTATTAAAATCGGGTAAATGAAATAACATTGAATTAAATTGTATCAACTGGCTAAAAGGGGATTATGAAAACAAATCCTCCTCATATTATGTTTGTTTCCTAAAACAACAAAGTATCTTATTACTTCCTTCGTATTAAATCGCTATATGATTTTTTATGTTTCGTTTTTATATTATTTATTAATGGCTAACAAAGATATTTACATTTTTTAAAGAAATAATTAGCTTGACTTGCATATAAAAAGACATTTATGTGGGAGAATAGAACATTCTAACACAGCAACATTTGAGTAATATAGGTATTTTTAATTTTTTCCTGGCAACAAAACAGATCTGTCAAGTTGGTTGAACAATGAATATGTGTTTTTACGATTTCGATTATAATTTATAAATATTAAATATAAGAAGATTTAAAGAATTACAGGATCTTTATTCTGAGCACTTTTGACACACATCCCACAATTTGGGTGCTCGTCCGGGATGGTGAAAAAGTGTGAAGTTTGAAGAAGCATTACGAACGAAGATTACAAATTTATGACTTACCTACCGACAAGTCGGATTCGGAAGAACTTTCTCGAAGAACAAGAAAAATAACAACGAAGTATAACTAACTACGAAAGAAGTTGAAAGTGTTTTCCATTTTATGAGAAAGATTTACCTGTTTAGTGATAGTAAGAGAGTAAACACCGAAAATGCCGCCTAAAAAAATCATAGAAGAAGAAAATGCTCAATTATCAACTGTAATACCGCCACGTATCTCGTTTAACGATCTGGAAAAATCAATGACACCGTTTAGTGGAGACGATACTTATGGGATCGAATCCTGGATATGTGATATCGAAGAAACAGGCCTTTTAATGCAGTGGTGTGATATAGAACAATTAATTTATGCAAAACGTCTTGTCGTCGGTACTGCAAAATTATTCTTAAGATCTTTACGTGACATAAAAACTTGGAGTGATTTGAAAAATGCCCTTAAAGAAGAATTTCAATGAACATTAAATAGTGCTGCTGTTCATAAAAAGCTAGCGGCACGTAAGATGAGAAACAGTGAAACATGCCAACAATCTTTTTTGCACATGAAGGAATTGGCTATGAATAGTACAGTAGAAGATGCTGCTTTAATGGAATACGTTATTGACGGTATTAGAGATATAGAATTAAACAAAGCAATGTTGTATGGGGCTGCTAACATCAAAGATTTCAAGAAAAAATTAGATTTGTATGCTGAAATTAAGAGTAAGTCTTCATTTAAAACACAGTACATACCTAAGCCCATGTCTTTACCTAATTCATTTAAAGACCGTAGACAGATACCGAAGAAACGATGCGACAACTGTGGTGAAACCGACCATCTATTGCCTGATTGCAAACATAAAGAGAAAGGAACTAAGTGTTTCAAGTGTAATGAATTTGGACATATTTCATCGAAGTGCACTAATATACCTCATCATAATACAAACATGGCTGTAAAAGGTCTTAATAATAACATGTGTTACAGTGACATCACTATTGGTAATAAAATTATAAAAGCTATGATTGACACTGGGAGTGATGTTAATTTAATAACAAACAAGCAGTTTCCAGAACTACAAATAACTGACTATGATGGGAGTAATACAATAAAGTTGACTGGACTAGGAAATAAAGGAATAGAGACTACAGGTACTTTTACAACTTTTATTAAGATTCAAGGCTACAGTTTTCCAGCTCAATTCCATATTGTGAATAATAATGATATACCGATAGAAGTTCTGTTAGGAAGACACATACTGGCGCATGTGAACCTGAATATTACAAAAGATGAAATCCAAGTTTCTCCAATAACAACTATATGTCTACCTGTGGAATATAAAGAAAATGATTATGATATTGGAAGTACTAAATACACAAACACTATTAAGAAGATGATAGATGATTATATACCAACCTTTAAGAAGAAGTGTCCCGTTGAGATGAATATAATTATGTCAGATGAAATGCCGGTTTTTCAAAATCCAAGACGTGTTGCTCCTGCTGAGATGAAAGTCATTGATCACCAAACTGAAGAATATGGACTACAAATAAACTGGAAAAAATGTCAATTTTTGAAGAAAGAAGTTGAGTATTTAGGCTACCATATTGGGAATAATGAAGTCAGACCCTCAGAAGTGAAAATTAAAGCCGTAACCAATTTTAGAGTTCCAAAGACAGTAAAAGAAGTTCAATCCTTCCTCGGATTATCAGGATACTTCAGAAAGTTTATTGAGAACTACTCTCTAATAGCAAGACCCTTAACTAATTTACTAAGGAAAGATAAAGAATTTAATTTTGATCAGGACTGTTACAACTCATTTGAAACATTGAAGGAAAAATTATGTAGTCAGCCTGTTCTACAAATATACAATCTGGACGTCGAGACAGAGGTGCATACTGATGCAAGCATTGATGGCTATGGAGCAGTCTTAATGCAGAAGAACTATTCAGATGATAAGATGCATCCTGTCTACTACATGAGTAGAAAGACTTCAGACTCTGAAAGAAAATATGACAGTTGCTTTCTAGAAATATTAGCTATGGTAGAAGCACTAAAGAAGTTTAGAGTTTATCTCCTAGGAATAAAATTTAAGATTTTAACTGACTGTTCAGCTCTAACATTAACACTTAAAAAGAAGGATTTACCACCCAGAGTAGCCCGGTGGGCACTCTTCCTTGAAGAGTATGATTACACAATTGAACATAGACCAGGTTCATCAATGAAGCACGCAGACGCTCTCAGCCGCCACCCAGTGCTAATGATCACAGAAATTACTACAAAATTACAAAAGGCACAGAAAGAAGATGAACGATTAAAATTAATTATCAAAATATTAGAAACAGAACCATATGAAAACTATAGTATGATGAACAATATTTTATATAAAGAAATTGGTGATAAATCTCTTATTGTAGTACCAAAGAAGATGCAGAGCGAAATAATAAGAAGAAATCATGATAATGGTCATTTTGGAGCTAAGAAAACAGAGCATCTAATTCTAAGAGAATTTTACATAGAGAATCTACATGAAAAGACAAAAGCTCATATTAACAACTGTATAAAATGCATACTGGTGTCAAGAAAGACTGGCAAGAAAGAAGGATTTTTACACCCATTAAATAAAGGAGACAGACCACTAGAGACTTACCATATTGACCATGTGGGCCCTATGACGTCTACTGCTAAAAGTTACAAGTATATGCTTACTATTGTTGATGCATTTACCAAATTTACCTGGATCTACCCGACGAAGACACTAACGACTGAAGAAGTTCTACAGAAGCTACAGCAACAGCAGGCTATATTTGGCTCTCCTAAAGTAATAATATCAGACAGAGGAACAGCATTCACATCAAAAAAATTTAAAAAGTACTGTGAAGAAGAAAATATTATACATCACGTTATAACGACTGGCCAATCTAGAGCCAATGGGCAAGTGGAACGTATACACCAAATTATTATTAACTTACTGGCTAAACTCACTGTACATAATTCTGCCCAGTGGTACAAACATGTTTCCAAGGTACAAAGATGTATTAACGGTACATATCATAGAAGTATTGGAACTTCACCGTTTCAACTGATGACTGGTGTACAACTTCATGATACAGAAGATATCCAGATGCAAGAAATTTTGAGAGAGGAATCAATTGAATACTTTGACAGTCAAAGAAAATCTTTGAAATCTAGCGCTAAGGAGCAAATAGCCAAGGTACAAGAAGAGAACAAAAGAAATTATAACAAACACAGAAAAGTTGGAACTTCTTATAAGTTGGGAGACATAGTAGCTATTCAGAGAACACAATTTGGAAGAACTAAGATTGGCTCAAGATTTTTAGGCCCTTATGAAGTAACAAAAGTTAATAAGAATGACCGGTACACTGTCAGCAAGCTAAGTGGAGAGGGTCCTTTGCAGACAACTACTAGCAGTGACATGATGAAGATGTGGTGCCTGGATGATGACTCAAGCTCGCCCGGGTCGGACGAGGAGCAGGATGGCCGTGTGGGAGAATAGAACATTCTAACACAGCAACATTTGAGTAATATAGGTATTTTTAATGTTTTCCTGGCAACAAAACAGATCTGTCAAGTTGGTTGAACAATGAATATGTGTTTTTACGATTTCGATTATAATTTATAAATATTAAATAAAAGAACATTTAAAGAATTACAGGATCTTTATTCTGAGCACTTTTGACACACATCCCACATTTATTTAAATAAGTTTATAGGATAAAACAATATCTAAATACAAAATTACATCAAACCCTAAGATCCACAGTTTTATACTGGGCTTTGAATCGCCTCCTAGAAATCAATCTAAGAAAAAATGGATGTTAATAATATGAGACTGATTCTTGAATGATTGAACTCCAAAACCGTTTTACCAACACTATAAGAGTTGGTAGGTCTGACTGTGTTTTATAAAGAAAAATTTTATGCTATCCCGGAATGCAATAGGTGGCACTTTGATCGAGTTATTGACTACTGCAAAGAGCAGAACAACGTCTTCGGGGCCAATTATTACAAACTAATAATCGAAAACATTGAATTATAAATGAAATGATAAAGTTTTAATAAAAATTATAGTCTCAATACTATCCTAATCTAATTGCACAGTATTATGAGGTGCCGCCCGCCTCCCACAATATTCTACATAATAAAAATGCATTTGCGGTACTTGATCATTATTTTGCTGCAGAGTTATATTAAAACTGTGATAGCTCCTAAGATATTCATTTAACAAATTACTGTAAAGGGCAATTTTGTTCAAAATTAAATACTAATGATGAATAACGTATTTATTTTGATAAAGATTAATACCATGTATATAAAACACCTTCGCAAATAATTCATTATTTTAGAACAAATTTTATTACCATAAAAAAGGTTATATTGAGTAAACCTTAAAAGATAGCATATAGACTATCGCGGACTTTTTAAAGGACTTTTTAAGAGAAACAATTCCGTCACACACTATTGTTACGTAACTTTAACCATTTAGGCAGCCAACGCAATGGAAGCTCTCAAAAGAAAAAAAGTTGCCCGTTTTTCCAACATTTTTCACTGATGCTCCGCTCCTATTGACCATCGCGTGATGTTATATAACCTTCCTCGATAAATGGGCTATCCAACACTGAAACATTTTTTCCATTCGAACCAGCAGTTCCTGAGATCAACTAAGCAAACAAATAAACTCTTCAGCTTTATAATATTATATAGTATAGATTATTAAAGTTAAGTAAAGCAGTTAATAGCCCAGTTAGTAGCTTATGGTTTGCAATTAATCGAGAAGAGTTAATAACCAGGTAGCTTGTTACTGATACAGTTTATATCATAGCACTAGAATTCCGCAGGTTTGACTCAAGGGAACAAGACGCGCATTAGCATCTCTTCCACTATAAATCAAACGTGTTCCCACTAGGCAATACTATCACACCCACGACCCTTCTCTTGATAAATTATGTACATGTCATCCGTACGCCGTCGTATCATTGATGCTATGACGACTAAATTGCATTCAATTTGCTTTGTGACACTATATGTCTCGAGAAAGGACGAAATTTACATACAAAAGGCTCATATTAGGAAAAAACCCGTTTGTGTTAGAATGAACGTTTTATTACATTATAGCTCGGGACATAAGAATGGATTTAGGCAAGTCTCGACAACATCCATCTGAGGATGCCGCGTTGAGATCTGCAACATAGTTTTTAATTTTACAATTATTGTTTGCTTAACACAATTTTATTCTTTACTAGCTGTGCCCGCAGCTTCGCTCACGTGGACTACAGAATGCCATCGATCGGACACAAGCGCGAATCTTTCTCCCCCGCCCTCGGCTATTATAAAGATAAAAATGCTTATTATGGGTGTCCCTTAGAAGATAGATATATAACCTTTGCTGACTTTTGTGTAGGTCTTTTTAATGTCTACAATAATGTGGTACATTCATTTCATATATCTCGTATGGTATATTCAGCGTAAGTCATTTAAACGCCCGAATTGATTAACCATGACCATTTTTTTTATTTGCGCGGAACCATAATTTTGTTTTCAAAATAAAAGTAACCTAAGTTACTCCTTATGATATCAGCTATATACCAGTGAAAGTTCCGTAAAAATCGATTTATCCGTGTTGGAGATTACCCTGAAAAAACAGATAGACGAAAATTTAAAAAATGGGTTTATTGTTATAGGTGTCATATGCACTTTTAAATATCTAAATATAGTAAAAAGCTGTTATTTTGACATTACAAACAGACACTTCAATTTTATTAATTGTAGTATAGATATCGACCGCATCTCTTTCATTTACTTACTAACATTTCAGTTTTTCCACGATTCGTTTCAGATCAATGGAGTCTGGTCACGACCATGACCGTGTATGAACGTATCAGGCAAGTAAATAAATACGCACAACTATGAATATATATGAATGAATACTTTATAGCACTTTTTGTTTGTACACTGGCGAGTTTAATGTTATAAAGCATTTTCTACCAGCTAGCCAGCGTTAATGTGGAAAAAATAAACTTTCATGATTTTGAAAAGCTCCCTAGTTTATCTTCGAAATTGAAAGTCCAATTCCAATGATATCAAAATGTTACCACCCTTGAGGTATCCTCTATCCAACAAAAAATAATCATTCAAACCGGTTCATAAACAAAGAAGTTATGGTTAAACATCTATAAAAAAATACACTCGAATTGATAGCATCCGTTTTTTTTTTGAATTCGGTTAATAAACTATATATTTTGCACATATCGGTACAGTTACGATCATGGTATTATACATTCTAATAGGCAGAGTCCTTTAACATTTTCAGAATCAGATTAGAAATTAATAACAACCTTTATTGTTGCAGTAAGACAAACAGTTATTAGTCTATTTCAGGAGGAAGTAGCAAAGAAATATCGGATAAATTATTTCAGTTTGACCAGACAAACATTAAACTTTATAGAATTAATGGAACACAATGATTGCTCAGTGGTATCGTATATGGACATGGCGTCGATTGACGTAGGTTCAAATTCCTAAAATAATCCTGAACTTTCGGTGAAGGAAAACATCGTGATGAAACCATAGTATGGTGGTACCTGGAATTTTCTAATGTAGCCGGTAGTAATGTAGCCGGGAGCTACCAACCATCCTCAAGTTGGAAATCTGTCGTCACTTGTACTTGCACTTGTAGGTGTGTTCAGGCAGTGCACTTGAGAGCCAGTTCTTCAATAAGCTTAGCGAGTTAGGCATGGGCCGCATTGTCAAATGCTGAAACCTATAAATATTTAAAAAACCCTAATTGAAACGGTTTTTCTTGTTTCAGTCCAAATGGATACACTTTTTAAGATAAGCCTCTTCAAAGGTACGTCGTTTTTTACAATATAATATACTTTTCATTGAACTTACACCAACAACGCAAATAAAATAAACACGTATTACATTAATTGTTTTTGTCATTTTCAACATGTACGTGACATGGACAAGGCTTTTAATGTCACTGAATTAAGAAAGTAGCCTGCGGCAAATTCAGTTATCATGGCACAACCCTACATATCTTTGTACCACTTACACACAGTATGATACTGATTAATGATTTATAATACTTCAGTATACACAATATTTTTATCCAGCGGCCAGAAGGTCACATTGCGGCATAGCACGGCTCGTTCGCGCCGCTATTACTATAGACATAGACGCGTGTCGAGCGAGTATTGACTTATTTTAATTTTGTATTATCTCTCAAACTATGCGTCCAAATAACATGTGTTTCTTCATTATAAATTGTCTTTATGTTGAAGTAACTTTTGTTCGTAAGGATTAATATGCCATGCTTAAAAATAATGCTTATAAATTAATTATGAAAAATTTGAAGTAGACTGGACCAAGGAATCACGTTGTCCCATACAAATTTTGCCTCCCTTTTCACCCCCTTAGGGGTAGAATTTCGGAAAATCCCTTCTTTCGGACGTCTACGTCATACAAAGAACACACCCTCCAAGTTTCAGGTCTCTACGATCAGCGGTTTAGGCTGTGCGTTTATCCGTCAGTCATTCAGGACAAAGCATTTTATATGTAAAAAAAATTAATACTAAATTATTTTAAAAATACATTGTACGAACATTGATAAATCTTTTCCTCAGTTTTGCCCTGCGTTTTCTTATAAGAAAAAAAAATGTACCTAGTTAATAAGGCATAAAACGATCTAGTTATACAATTAGCTTGAAGGTATCCCTTTTTTATATATTTCCATTATTCTATTAATATTATTTTTTACAATAAATTTCAAATAAACTAATTTTTCCCTCTTAAAAATTATCTACTAATGGTGTCTTATGTAAAAAACCAAAATTTGTGCACAGTTATTAATACTTTAATTTATGATTTCTTTTATTTCAAATGATATGCTATCTTTTTTGATGAATAATATAATATTCAATTCGACAAGTTTCTTGTGAAGTAGGTAGTTACCTTGCCCGCGTTTTAATTAAATGTCGCACATGCACAAGCACGCTGTATAATAAATAGGCCCGTGTATTTGCAGCTTCGAGTGTTATAATATATAATGAAAGCCATTATAAAGATATATTAAATTAGTATACGCAATACACTCTGTACAATAAAGTTCGCGTTACTGCGATAATTTTTTTTTTTTTTTTAATATATTAATTAGCACGGCAAATTGACAGTACTGTCCTTGACAGTGTAAGCACAGTACAACCGTAACACAACGGCGGCTACCGAGAAATCGTAATTCATCGACGGTTGCCACTGTCATGCTGACCCGCATTCATTTTACTGGATATGCACAGGCTGCAGTCCTACCAACTCGCACTTTTCACCACATGTATGGTGGTCCCGACCCAGTCGGACTGTACAGTCCTACCAGTTGTGAGATAGTGTGAATAGATAGCTTAGTGCTGCGTCGTTTTACGCAATACCATGATTTTGTTTCAGGTAGAAAGAACCAGGGAAAAAGGTGATATATGTGGGACTCGACGGTCTAATACAACTACTTTTTTTTTGTTAATAGTTTTATTTACTGTAGAAATTTGTGTATTTTTGTTGAACTTGGATATGCTCTGATGGGGCTGGCTTACACCAACTGTAAAAGCCCCTTAAATAAAGAGAAAAAAAAACTACTTATTTAACTACAAACTACAGAGCTTATGATAATAATTGATTATTTTCTCTTTAAATTAAAAAATACAAGTAGAAATAATGCGCTAGGTACTAATAAATTGTTTTAAATAAAGAAAATCATCAAAATCTATATTTTTGTTCTATAATAAACATAGAAAACTTTTCATGTAAGAAATCCGTGATGAAAATATGTTCAATATAAAATGACTTTAAAATTTATTCTATACTCTATAGGCAGGATAGTACCCAAGGGACGGCAAGAGAAGACATAAAAATTGACGGCAGGATCAAGCTGGAGAAGGGTCGCCCAAGACAGGTAACAATGGAAATCGTTGGAGGAGGTCTTTGCCAATAGGCACACCGGGCTAAGGGAGATATTATAATCAAATGTTATTGTTATAATCTTTAGTTTTATTTTGTTTTAGAGTTTAAATTGCAAATGTTATTGGTCTGGAATAAAGAGCTTTAATATTATTATTATAGGCTCAGCGTTCGGCCAAAATCTCACTTTATGTGCCTAAGTAGGAGCCGCAGGGATCCTCTAGTATATTAATAAGGTTATTGGAATAATATAATAACCTCTATTTTACGATGCATGTAAACACAGTGCAGCTGCGGTGCAATACGGTACACGATGTGAATATCGCTACAATTTACATTTCAAGTAGCATTCGACGACAACTGTTCGTTGAAATTCTCTGGTTATTTACACTTATCATGTTTCGTTAATTATGGACAAGAGTACTATTTAATAAATTTATCGGGGATCGCGGTTAATATGCAAGAAATGCAAGCTAATGGTAAGCCTGTGAGTTTAAATACCGCATAAGCTGAGCTTTTCTTTGATTTAATATCATTGTTAAAAAAAAGAAGCTAAACCCGATCGAATTTCTTACTGGTTCTTCTCGATGTCTGGGATATTTTCCAAACCAGCAGTAGTGTATTGACGTTCATAAGTGCCTTCTTAGGGCCTTAATTGAATAAAGATTATTTTGATCTTGTTAGTTATCTATGTAGGTGTTTGATATTTATATTTGTATATCTGCTGTTTAGTTTAAAATTATGTCTAGATTATTTGTACAAAAACAGAACAATACAATAATTATGAATTAACTATTTTGAACACAATTATTGTAATTATAAAAGACATAGATCCTTTTTTTCATTTTGTTGTGTCAGTTTCGATAAATAATGTAGTTAAATTACTTTAAATCGTTTAAAGGTTAGATTTAATGTTTCATAATTATGTAGGTCAAAATTTGTATGAAACTCTTTTGACTGTTATAATGATATCATTAAAACAGTCTATGCGAGTAGACTTTGGTAATAGTGGTTTCATTAAAATTATACTAGTTGTAACTATTTTGTAAAGTAGATGAGTAGATACATAGATGTAGTATATCGTCGATGATTTGAAGAAAAGACGTATCCAAGGCGAATTTAATATAATATTAAATTGTAATTTTCAAATATAAACTACAGTAGAAAATATAGCTTTATATAGCTACATCAGCTTTCCTGAAAAGTTTTGATTTGTTGGATTCGTTTCTGCTTGCCGCAATAAACAAGCCCGCGCCTCGCCGTTCCGGTAACTGTCACAATTTAAATAAAAATGCTTATTGTGGGTGATCCTTAGAAGATAGACATATATATGCCTTTGCGGATCTTTTTGTAGGTCTTTTTAATGTCCACAATTATGTCGTAAATTAATTTGATATACCTCTTATGGTTTACTTAGCGTAAGTCATTTAAGCGTCCGAATTGATTCATCATGACCAGTTTTTTATTATTCGCGCGGAACCCTTATTGTTTTTCTAAAATTAAAGTAGTCTAAGTTACTCTTTATAACTTTGACTATCTGCCAGTGAAAGTTCCATTAAAATCGGTCAAACCGTTTCGGTGATTACCTGGAATAAACAGACAGTCAGACACAAAATTTGTAAAAATTGGTTTTTGTTATAGATTTTGACATTTCAAACAGACACTTCAATTTTATTACTTGTACAGATACGCGATATGTCGCTATACGAAAATAAGCTTACCGTAAAACTCGGGCACAAAACCATGGAACCATTTTGCTTTGTTTAATTAAAGCTGAACGGTTCTGGTTCCCTGGGGATAATGTTTACGCGCACAACAAAATATGGAACGATGTTTTGTTCATTTCATTTTGATATATATAGCTTATACAACAACAAAAAAACGAGAATGGCTATTCTCATTGTATGCAGATTTTGTTTACAACCAAAATATAACAGCTTGTAACATTTAAATGGGTCAGTGACGGAAGCTCTGAAACTATAAGAGATAGAGAAATATGTTCTAAAGAACTATGACAACAATATTAAAGATAAGAAAAACTACATTCATATATTTTCAAACAAACTTAAAGACGAGTCGGGAATCGCGATTGTTAAATGTCTAACAGCGGCTATAAAAACCAGTTAAAAACCCACCCCTGGAAATACAAAACACACAAAAACGTTACCTAAAAGAGTGCATTACTATTTTATAAAAGAAAATAGCTTTTATTCCTTACAACCTACACTATAAATTTATTATATTATTAAAATGACTTACTCTTTATTTCTTAAAATTATTAGGTTCGACTACCAACTCGCGTATAAGATTTTTTGAAAATCTATGTTTGCAGTTTTTGTTATCTTTAAAGTCGATGTATGAAATAAATAGAAATATTTTAGAAATGCGGTGTGGTAGCGGCGCGCTGGGGGCGCGTCCTCGGCTCCGTCTACACAAACCCTTACAGAAGATACAATAATAATTTTCTTTTACTCCACGATAATGTTCGTCCTCACGCTGTGGCGGTAGTATCTGAGTACCTTACTGAGGACGGAATCCAAGTTTTGGTGTGGCCAGCACGCTCACCAGACCTATATAGACCTATCGTTGCGATAGAACATATTTGGAATAACCTGGGAAAATAAATTAAACAAGGAAATCCACCATCAGCTAATCTAAGGGACCTCAAAACTGTATTGGTTGAAGAATGGAACCTAATACCACAAAGTTTCATTAACAATTTAATAAAAAGTATGCTCAGACTGATGCAGGCAGTTTTGACAGCGAGAGGAGGCAATCCTAAACACAGTCTTTAATACAGTCTGTTTTAAAAAAAACAGTCTTTAGAACAATATTAAATTTTCCTTATTTTAAGTCAAAATTCGTTACAATTAAAATTCAGTATTACTTACTATACTGCCTCTAATTTGTTTTTTTTTTTTCGTTTAGTGTATTTTTTTATATTCAAAAATTTTAAGTTAATTGATTCTAAATCTCCAAATAAATCTGTTTTCACTTTAATTTGCCCCTTTTATATTGCGTTCCTCTAAATATGTCCATGAGTATAGTTTCAGACATCCCCTCACTGTGCCCTTTAAATGTTACAACCTGTACCTATATACAAATTTCGTCCAATGCCAGTGATATGTTATAAGCTAGATGTCATGTCGAAACTATTACCGAAGTTTGTAAATTGCTATTTTCATTAACCGTACCTTTATAACTTTATACCAATGAATTGATTAGAATAAACCCTAACTAAATAACCTATTATGTAAATAGTTTAGCTTGTGACAACCTAATATTACTTGAAGAACGAATTCTAGAAAGAACAATTAAGAAATTACGAAGAAAAAGTTAATATGAGGTTTTCTTCCTGTAAACACTGTGCTTTCTATTATAATAAAAAACGTATTTTAAAATAAATTGAGAACAGTGATCATGATACTGTAATTTAAATATTAAATTCATGCCCGTGTTTTCTCTTTAAAAACTTAAATTATAGTGAATAATAATACTTCGTAATTTTAAATTAATTATATTTCATTCATTTGCATATTATGCAGGTGTAATATTGAGATAGGTCAGTCAGGTCAGTGAGGGAAACTCTGAAACTATAAGAGATCGAGAAATGTATTCTAATAAAATATGCCATCTATTTTAAACATAAGAAAAAGTCCATTCAAAGATTTTCAAAAAAAGTTATACACGACTAACACGAGTCATCTACCATCGCGTAAGATAAAATCATTATTTAGCTATCACATTCCGTTAGGTAAGAACTTAATCACTCTTTACGTCCACGAGAGTATTACTGCTGTTTACGATAAGTCGTATAAATAAAAAGCTGACTCGACTTAGGTGCCACCTCCACGAGCGACTGTATCGCCACGACTCCGCACTGCTATCATCGGGTGATCTCCACGAGATGATTATTCTTTACCTGCGCATCATTGCGACTCGTGACGGATAGTCATTTGCTTTGTTGAAAAAAGCTCAGTTCAGTGACAGGCAAGAGCGAAATCAGAAGTGTCAATTGTTCTGTTTTACTGAGAGCGCGCTGCGAGTATCTCGCATCTCGCAGCGGGCGCGCAGTGAGTCGTTGGCGTTTTACTCGCCAATATCATTTCCAAAGTTGTTACATTCCTAAAGTTGTTATAGGATGAAGTAGCAGTATATCGTCATATAATGCAGTGATAGGATATCGATATATCACCGCAGCGATAAACTAGTTCGTGGAGGTTGCCCCTTACCTGTCATATACATATAAAATGTAGGTAATAAAACACAGTGAACCTTAGCTAATTTGTTTTCGGGTATCGTCTATTAGTTATACTACAAGTTTTCCGGGTTTAATTTGATGAATTCGGTATTATAAAAGTAAATGAAAGTTTCAATTTGTTTATCCAGAGGAGACCTTATTTGATTTCATTCTACCTACTGATACTGTTATTATGCTAAACAAACATTCACATAAAACGAGTAGTCCAGCTATTTAGGTACCAACCCATTTTATTGTCTTGAAAGTATTACCACAGGCTTGCGCGAGTTTCATTAATTAGGCCTTTATTCAAATACTGTTCACTTTACTAAGTATACCGGAGCACTTTGAGACACTAAACTAACGATGCCCATTTTGTTAAAAATCTAGTCAACAAAAGAATAACTTTAGAACTAAAAACTGTAACAGTTTATTTATACGATACTGCTATCAATAAAGTATTTTTAAAAAAGTGTGCAATTCACTCGTGGTGGAAGTGAAACCTTCACATGTATGTTTTTTTTTAATTCAGAAAATAATCAAATACACACTCATTTAAAGTTTATGAAAATGTACATACGAGTACTCACAATATCATTTTTAATTAATGCACATCTGAAATATCCATGGTAAGCTAACACAATATCAAGTCAATAACAGAATGTCATAAGTGTTGTCTAAAAAGTTTTTGTTTCGTGCCTTTTCAGTGAGGTAATAAAATTCTTAATTGCGTGGCAACACACCTCTTTTGTGCCATTTTACTATTGCTATAAAACTTTCCTATCTCATTTTAACCCACGTTAAACCTTATGAATTTATGTTTCTGTCGCTTTCGCTTTTTCGTTTCATCGACTTACAAATCTCAAATCTCAAAAATCTCAAACACTTATTTATAATCAATTCATAAACTTTTGTTGTTTGTCATATTATGTAATTTTGGCAGCATTTTACGTGATTGTGCACAAGTTAAATGATTTTATTGTATACTTAACTAGAAAAAAGCATTTTAAATTGCAACAACACTTCCTGGCCAATTTTGACATGGGAGCTGCCATCAGATTACTAGAACAAGTAGAAAAAAAAAACCTTTTCATGGGTCGTTGGCGGGAGAATATTTATTTTAACATACAAAATATCAAAACTAGATTGTTATTAAAACGATTTATTCATTTAATATTTGTATTGTATAAATATTTTACAAAATAAGTATAATCAAGGAAATAGATCAAAGACTTTTGACACGTATTGAGCCATTACATTGGTTGATTCACTAATACTGATACAATGAGCCTAATTTAACGACAATTCTATATAATTACAGTCAATTTTAACGTTCCGTATAACGATTAAAACTACTTTTAATATACTCCAATTGCATATTCCATAGTTTAAGCATGCGAGAACAACTTTACAATTGAACCAATTTGAAATAAGTCGATTTATCATTTCATTTTTGCAAAGATAATACATTTCAGCTAACGGAAGTATATAAATATAGGAAATTAATGTTTTCTGTTATAATGATCAAATATATTGTTACTTATTTAAATATGCAGTATATTGTTCTAGATATATATACATATATATAAAGTAACTGTTTTTTAAAACATGATTGCTGTTGGCACATAATTCCAATTAGGCGATTTTAAGTTGCTAATTCATAAAATTTCATGGACAACAAATTTTAAACATCTACAACGATTTTTTTTGTGAAATCACTCTTAATAGCTACAGAATAAGATATGAATAAACTATTTACATCATATTAATTTTTACTTAACTTATGTATGCTTTCACAAGTACCTACCTATGTATAATTTACGCGTCATTTTGGTAAACAGTGGAAGATATTTATATTGAACTAATTATATGTATTGCTCAGTTTAATAAGATCAATAATTATTGCTTAAGAGAGGAATGAAAACAATAAAATCGGAAAACACCATAAACTTACTTTTGGAATAATCAAGAATAAAGACACAGTATAACAATTTCACATTTAAGATCATATTAAATTTCTTTCAAAAAATTCCAATATTCGCGTCTCTCAGAAAAACACTTTTACCACAATTAGTTCAAAATTATAACGTCGCCGTCGTCGCCCTCGGGAATGTAGTATCCTATACATCGCTGGGAGGAGAGGCGGCGGGCTGCGGCCGCTAGTGAAGCTGACTTTTAGTACTAAACCCGTAGTGAAGATAGGGAGAGCCAGCTCCATCTCGTGCACCAGCATTGCCGCCCCCGGCGCCTGCACTACCAGGGCATTTTAAAGCCGAACGGAGCTCCGAAGCCATCTCGGAACAAAGTGATGCCTGGTAAAAATTATGCACAATAGGATTTGTTGAAACATATCAAACTTGAGCATAATTCGTTAATTAACGCATTTGATAGAAAATTTGCTTTATTGCCCTTTTTATTCCTAAATATAGCTGACATAGTAATTTCTCTGACTCTGTAACTGGTTAGTATCGCGTCGATACCTGCAATAAAACCTTGTTTGTTAAAAACTTCAACTGAAATCAAAAGTAGTATACAAAATTAACAGGTTTTCAGGTTTTAGGTATCTGTAAAATATATGAATCAACCTATATTATTTAACTAAATATAGCACATACTAAGGCAATAAAAAATTTAATATACGAGTACATGCATATTATATATTATACAATATACATCAACGTATTCAAAAAAGTTCATTTCAAATTTCGACGATCTTATAGCTCAAAAGTCTACGAAGTTTCTGTTCATTCCTTGTTTATCTGACATTTAATATGTATGTCTGTTTATATGATCAATATTATAATTTACAGATTATTATAAAAAGTAACTTATTTTTGCTACTAGATTTACAACTTATCAAAATAAACTTCCTCGGATAGCGTTAACTAATAAACCAGTTTGATCAATCCATTAAAAACAATTGGTTAACATAAAGTTTACAGCTGTCTAAAGACCACAAAATATGCCACGTTTCAGAATTTTAAGATTATCATTCATAACATAATAGCACTATAAACTTTGCAACCTGAAAATGTCATAAGACAGCGCTATAGTATTTTTGCTATAGCATATGCTGAGCTGAGGTCCCTTTTGATCTTAAGTATGACTTTTGTATATATAAATGTATAAATTTAATTAGTAATATTTTATTGTAAAAGGTTTATCTAGGAATCATAATTGTTCTAAAACATTTTAGTACGACGGGCACATAAAAATAGGTCATGAAAGGGTCACGTGAAGGGATCACAGATGACAAGATGTTTCAATAAAGTTGAAAAGGGAAATACATATATTAACTTACGCACGTCAGAAAGAATCAATATTGTCTATGTTTTACATTAGCAACAAATAACAGGTATTTTATGATTTTGATATCAATTTAAGAATTATTTGGGTTAAAAAATAAGTAAAAATAAGTAATATAATTTGGATTATTGATAAAATAATATCTTTTCTATGTACCTAGCAAAAATCAATGCTACTGCTTCATATAATGTAGGGCGTACACTTCAATGCTGTGATATGCATAATACAAGTTTCTTCCAGAGGTTTCACTCATGAAACTTTCTTGAACATATACATGAAATAAATAAAAAATATTTTCAATATGATTAAATTAATATAGATACTGGTTTTTATTATTATCCTAGCACGGCAAACAGTCACCACTGTGCCTGATGGTAAGCAAAGTACAATCCAAAATCAACGGCGACCACAGAGTGATCAGATTGATATACACTGGCTGATCCCGAAACACGACAAACCAAAATAGAGTTATTGTGATAAGTTTATCATCACGTAAATGGGGGTCGCTATCCAGTCGGACACAATAGTCGTACTAGGTATCGTACCTCACTCAGTAAAATAAAATAGTGCAATATTTAAAAAAATATTGCTCAAAATCATAAATGGCAAATCGTAAATCATTTATCGATAACGTTATATAAGTCTTGGAATCTCAGTCTTCATCTAATGAAATTGCATCTCCACATATGCAGTTGGATGCTTTAGATATCTGAATAAGATCAATAGCATTTTGTTTTTATACTCCACCTATGTATAGGTACAGTTTTATAAGATTGTTAATAAAATTAAATTATTCTTACCTCTTCTTTCTGAGCTCATTCCGTTATAGCATGTAAAAAATTACGATATTTGTTACAAAGTTACCAAAGCATCCGATCATATTAGCATTCAAAACATATTTATATTAGATTAGCAACTAATTAAAACGGCTATAACTAATATTATACTTTAAACTTTTATCTAGCTTATATTTTAAAATAACACACAAAGAACACACAGTAAACATTACCCAGTTTTAAAAATAAACCTAGAACAAAGTAAAACATTAATTAGTCTTTTGTTATTCAATTGTTTTTATCTAAAAAGTAATGTTACCGAGAATGTTTGTGAGGAGATTAATCTCTAGAAATACTGACACAAGTCTAAAAATTGTAATTGACAAGTTAAATCGTAAATAAGTATTTAAATACAAAATGCAAATTTCGCATTTTCGAAATACCTTTATTCAAATCAAATATTTCCTCTAGTTAGTAAATATTCGAAACTATTTTATGTTAACTCTACAACGTTAGCTAAAAAATACGATGTTGGAAAAAATTCCATGTTTATGAATCGACGTAGAATATAAGATTTTACATCAAATAAAAACATCGCTGTATTTACAAAGTGGTTATTCACTTTATAGCTATACTTTTGTATATTTTTGCTCCATCTGTATCCATCGTGGAACCATTTTATTTTTAACAATTGGCTCATTAAATTAATAAAAAACATGAGAAATAAAAGTTCAAGAAAATGATTTTACAAATAAAAAATATAGAATATGTTTATTTTATAGTGTATCCAATAAAATAGAAAATGCTCTTTGAAAAAAGGATTTCAAATATAATATCAAAAAAAGATATATGTATTGCGTTTCAAATACATATGTATTTCGAATGAATTAAGTCTCTGGTTATGGTAATATCACTAACATATCGTTTATTATATATATACCAAGTTATAATAATTTATTATATACTCTGAGGCATTCATTACATATTCAAAGTTTTATTAATAGCGAAAGCATTTCTAGTACAGATGTACTCTACTGATGTAGACTAAATAGTCTACCGAAATGATAGAAGAACAAGTTAATAATACCTAAGCGTTACAAATTTCTATTTATAACTTGTAGTAACCGTCAAAACTACAGAGATCCCAAAGCGTTTCATGGGCCATAAAAATATTACCTTTGTTATGCGTAAGTATCTATTTTGGTTTATAAAACAAAGGTGGCATGCGCCCCGCCTGATGATAAACGGCTACCGTGGCTTATGGACGCTTGTAATACCAAAAGTAGCACTAGACGCCGTCCTTGAACCCCCCATCCCAAAGAGGAAACTCAAATATTTTTAAGTAAGAAATTAAGAATGCATGGGATAGAGATTATCCCAGTGCACCTAAGATTTTGCATTAATTGAACTTTTTTAACCCTTAAATAAAAACTGAAGCGAAAACGGCAACAGTGGTTTAAAAAAAAATTAGTCAAATTCGTGGTTATTTTTATTATTTTTCCAATGAACCTTTCCCTTAACACATTTTATTCTAAGCGAAAATACGTGATCATGCATTTCAGGGTTAAAAAGAAGAAACTTTAATGCAAGTTAGAAGAGTATAATATAATCAATGTAGATAACTCACCCGCTCGTCGACGGCAACCTTCCGGGATTTCCACACGAACTCGCAAACAGCGATAACGCACGCCACCCCCATCCCTCCCATTAGAACGACGAACACGCCGCCCACGTTCGCGAGACCCAACTCGTTTGCCGTTGAAGACGATTTCGACGTTTCATCCTAGTTATTGGGAAAATTCTCAGCGTAAACAAGTCCTAAGAGGGTGACATTTATTATCCTGCCACTGTACGCTTGCATTCAGTGTGTTGTGCTCGAAATTTAGATTTGTGGAACGTGATCTTTCTATTTTGTTTTTAATTGATTCTAAAGCTGTGACTTTTCTAGGAGACAAATTTTTAAAGTAAATCTTCATTAATTTATGCTCGTTACTGTTATAAATTCAATTTCTATATAATATTTCCCAAAAATGTTTTATTTGTACTAATGCAATATCTCCCTTAATTCTTCATCAACATTAATGATTTAAACATAATTTTAATAGCTTATGTTTCCCACTATTGATTAAAAATTGACAAAAGTTAAGATTAAAATTCTTAAGTATATTTAATAAGTCAATCAATATAATATAAATACTATGTATATTGTATAATATAAAATACAATATTTAATATATTGCTGTTTTTCACTTTTTCAATATAAATAGATATAAAAATAGTGTTTACGTGTTTTGAAAAAAAAAAAAATTAAACATTAGAAATTACTATGAAGTAATTCAATTGTAAAGAAAATAAACTTTTAGCAGATATATAATCATTTTGATACGTTAAACAATGGAGAGTAAAACAAAAGAAACACAAACTGAACACAGAGAAAACGAATAATAACGAACACTTTTTTATTTGAAAAATTATATTAAACAAAAACAAACGCTATAGAAGCTAACGATGTCGTTTCCGTTTACTTACCCTACAAGAACCTCCGCCGCGTTTTTCTTTCCACCATTTCGTTTTGAGAATGTGCAATTTTCCTTCTTCTTGTAATTTCAAAACAGCCCCACTTATTGCCGTGCGATACGGCGAGTCTTTGAAACATATTTCATTACCATTTTACCTACTTAAATTAATGATTGTATATTCAAGTACGTACATATACATATATAGAGTCATACATATTCATTTATGCAATGCTATATAACGTGCTTATCCAAAAGCGATATTATTAAGCTTAACATGATATTTATGATTGTACTAGAAAAGGTCCTACTATTAAAAATCTATTAGTACCTACATTGAGTTAACATGATTGCCATGATGAAGAATATGATTACTTTCGAATATATATGTTATAATTTAAATATTAGTCGTAGTGGTCGAGTGGTTTACGTCAACGGATAACTGTTCGATGTCCGCAGCTTCCTGGCCCGGAAGTAGCAACATTCTTTTTTGGAATTTCCCTACATTTACTAATTTGAATTAGTAATACTACCAGCTTACGGTGAAGAAAAATATCATGAGGAAATCGGTAAGGTCGTGAGAAAATAAAGACCTGTAGATTTCTCTTCGTTTGGAATTATCGTGGTCTTGTGGGCTGGCATGGCGTTTAAGCCTGTGCCCGTGGGTCACTTACAGGCTGGTATTAGTTTCAGAAGGCATAAACACTTATGTATATGTAGATAGTTAGATCGAAGTTTACGGATAGGGAATTAGTTAGATCGCGACTTATTTGCATGTACGGCAACAGCCTAAGTCGAGGTTCGGCCACTTTGGCATCCTTGAGCTTGTTGTCTCGCTTTTGCGGCCGACTGCCTTTCACGCTCGCCAGTGAGAAGCTGTCAGCTCTAATGGCTCCAGGGCCCATAAGTATATATCATAGACAGTTCGAAAAAAAGTGGTTTATTGCATTATTATTTAATGAAATTCTCAATTTATGTCAAAACTCTGGAATAAACAACTTTATAACTGTATATATATATATATATATATAAACATACTTGGTGGCATAGCTATCCCATATCCTTTAGAATCGAGCATTCCTCCAACTTGAGTTAGATCGCAGTTCCTCTCGACAACGTATTCAATTGTCGTAGACTCCATCAAGTACGCATAAGCGCCTTTGCCTCTCACAACTCGTTCCTCGCCTTCCTTATTACTTGTAGCAAATACAGACGGTCGTGCCGATTCCATAAACGACCACATCCGTTGATACGTAGAGAAGTTTGAATCCTATGTAGGGCCAAACTCCGTATCAAAAATGGGTAATATCCTACTAATATAATAAATGTGAAAGTGTGTATGTTTGGATGTTTGTTACTCAATCACGCTAAAACGGCTGAACAGATCTCAATGAAATTTGGCACACAAATAGTCTATGACCTGGAATAACACATAGGGTACTTTTTATCCCGGTAAAAGTTATAGTTTAACCGGTGTTATCCTACAAATATAATAAATGGAAAGTTTCTATGTTTGTTACTCAATCAGGCAAAAACGGCGATTTTTTTTTGGTTTGTCGTGTTTCGAGATCAGTCTGTGTATATCCAATAATACGCTACTTTAAAAATACAGTGTAAACTCTTTATAACGTTATCCTTTATAACGATAAAATAGCTATAACGTTGAAGTGAACCCAACTTGGTTGGTTTGCATTAAAACCCACATATTGAAACACTCTTTATAGCGATACGCCATTCTCTACTACAAAGTTATGTGTTCATATTTTTAGACATTAAATATTTATTATCGGTATTATTGTTTATGTTATGTTATCAGGTAACAAAAGACTTTGAAGCTCCGAAACATCCGAGATCGGTCTAGCTTTTGTTATCCTTAATTGCCTTGAACACGTGCAGTATGACGCATTGTTTTTTCGGAAGTGATGGTCTTCGACCAAGCATACTGGGTGCCTATCGTATTATCAGTCGTAAACCTACTTTGAAACTGTTAACATGGCCAGTAAACGGAAAGCGATTAGTGTTAGATTAGATATGAATAGAATACATAAAATAATACAAAACAAGTACTGGCATAGCAAAAAACGTCAGACAAAGTTATCAGACTATATGTGTAAACAATAATTTATAAGCATTTATTATCTAAGACATACATATTAAAAATTCTTGTTTTTTTGTTCACTCTATATAACGATAACTCTCTATAACGACAAAAAATGCTCAGTCCCTTGAGTTTCGTTATAAAGAGTTTACACTGTAATTGATAACTATTTCAGTGATAATGTGAATATGATAATTTTTTATTTCTTAAATATCTGTGTACAAGTTTATAAAAAATAAAAATCATAGAGTTGAGCTTTATTATCTCTTGTGGGATTAAATTACTTTTAAACATCAACAATTAGCAATATTTATAATGAAATTACAAGAATAAAAGCTATTTGATTGAATACGAATATCCAAGATAAAAGCTAAGTATCAAAATAAATGAGATTTTTTTAAAGGTTAATTTAATATTTTTAAAAGGGGCTTAGACACAAAGCCGACGGCACAACTGGAAGGTACTCGCCGCGCGGGTACGCCGCCGGCATATGGCGCAGAAATAAGAATCATAAGCAGCGAACATAATTTCAGTTTCAGATTTCGGCTGATGATTTTTTTGCGGCAAGCTCGCTAGGGTAGACAACCACCTAACCGACCGCATAGTGTGTGTGGTAAGCCAATAGAAATAAAATTCACCGACACCTACACTGATTATACTGTTCAATAAAATAATTGAATCCACACTATATACACAACTATTATTACTCTTGCTACTAAATACAAAACAATGAGTGAACTATAAAATATCAGATTTCTTATCTTATCTTATACTCTTATAAATTTATGTAAAGCTTAGGTATGTCATTATATATTTTACTTAGATTATATATAAACCATAGTTTATGTAAAAAGCTAAAAATACTGTGACCTATACAGATATCTACATAATATAATTTATTAGGGAGGATAGATAAAAGGAATATGAATACTTTCCTTAAACAAAAGTACTTAGAATAACTTACCCGAAAAAAGGCGGCCGTCGAACCTCCTTTTAAAGCACCATATTTGATCTTAGTTTGTTTTGCGAGATCTTCAGCGCTTTCAATGGGCGAGTCCATTCGTTCGACAGTGAGGAACGCCGCCAAGTTGGCGGTGTAAGAAGATATCATGATCAACGTGAAGAACCACCACATTCCCGCTACCATACGTGTTGACACCGCTCTGGTTTATTATTTAAAGCCATTAACAATGATTATTATCACATCGTAAGACTTAGAAAACACGTTTTTAAAATTTCAGTATAATTTTTTTATCTAACAAAACACAAGATTATTTTATCCAAGGTATTTAAAACATGAAGTAATGTTCTTCAACTTTGTTTGTTTTAGTAAACAAATAATGGAAGTAATACGTTTTATATTCAAAAGAAATAGTAGCTTACGAGCGAATATTAAATTATTTATTGAATATAATAAACAAAAACTATTTTTTGTTATTTTAGCAACTAATGATAATATTATTCCTAGCACATCTTTAGTGCATATGAAAGATAGTCCTTTTATGAGCGTACATTTAGAAAAATGTGTCTCTTTAATTGAAGTGATAATTTATAGTGTCCTTTATTTTCATGTATTAGACTAAACTTTACTGAATTTTAGTTCTGCTTTTTCTTTGTTTGTTCTTATTATTTGCTCTTCTTAACAGAATTATTATGAAGTACTTATGTATTAAATCTTAATAATAATTCACTTCTTAATTATATGACTAAACATGCACTACACACAAAGCACTACCGAACATTATTACTAAAATATAAAATCTATTTTACTGAGTCGAGTGTAAACTTGAATACTTTGATGCAGCAAGCTATAGGATACAAAACGAATGTAATAATAGTGACGTGTTGGTGCACGGTAGTGAAACTTTTTCTTTACTAGTAGTTTCAATTAGCAATTGAATTACGATCTCGTTAGCTAGTTTCAATGGCACGGGAAGTAAATTAAATTGAAATTTCTAACACTATTTAAAACGGACGATCCAGGCGAATACCGACGTTTGAAATTCTCAAAGGGCTATGGTTGCTTTGAAACTAACTAGTGAATGGGAGTTTTTCATCTAAGCTCTGCAACTGAAGGCTTCATTTCCGTATCAAAATTAAGGAAATAGTTATTTTGGTAGCATAAGAAAATTACAGGTAATTGATATAAATAAATAACTTCTAAATTGAGCCGTACTGGAACTGTAGCCCTCAGAGCTATAATTGGGACTTACTTCGGCGCGATATCCGAACCTTGCTGCATCAAGGATCCGATAGTGAACCACAGCGAGTTCAATAGAGTGAACTGATTCTCCAGCACCGGTGGCTCGTCAAGACAGTTCCTGGGACTGTCCCACTCGTACGGACTGAACCTGTGTTCAAACATGCCCGGTCATTTACGAATTCAAAACCGATTATTTCCCAGGGAATTAAAAGATTTTGGAACGAAATTCAGGAATCTAAAATTCCAGATTGCAATTACTTTTTCAAGTTTTAGTTCTTTCTATTATCCAGTTTTATTTTAATTCAAATTTTAATTGATTTTGGCAAACAGAAATTTTCGGAGAGTAACAAATGTTTCTAATACTTGGATGTCATTAGTGAATGTAGGTACCTAAATGGTTAGCCATTATCGGATAAACTACAGTTCACAGTAGCTTAAACTTTTATTCCTGGATTTTGCACCAGAACATTCTGAGGAATAATTCGATAATCATTATGTTGTTTATTTGTCTTGTAAATTTCGCTGAGTTCACTATATTATGTTATTCCAGAAATGAAAATCATATACAACTTATCAAAGTTAATACTTATCCGTTACTCATAAATAACTGAGAACTAAGATTTTTATTATTCATATTTTGTTTTTCATTTCAAGAACACGAATGTTAGAGATCATATTTTGCAAAACATCCGTAAACGGGTCAATTTTTCTTACTTGGGCAAAAAGTCACAGCTTTGTTGCATGAGTGATCCGATAGCAAACCATAAACAGTTTGCCAGAGAAAAAATATTCTCCATTCTATCGCCTTCAGATGAATGTATTGGATGCCATTCGTATGGAGTAAACCTATTATTAAATGAATTTATTTATCTTTTAAGTATAAGACTACAAGGAGCATTTTCAGTTAGAATCAATTTTCTTTATAATATATTGGTAGGGAATTTAAAACAAAATTTCATTTACGTACTTGAAAACCGACTTATATTTAATAATACCATAAATGTTAACATTAAACGATAGGGTAGTTATTTTGTCTTGTCTTTCCAATTTATTGTGTTTTATACACAAAGGCCAAATTAGTACCCTCTTACTTGCTGAAAACAATTTACTGTATTATTTAAGTGTTAAAAACATACCTGGCAAGAATAAAAAGGAGAACGGACACACCCAAGTATGCTGTGGCCATGTAGATCCAAACATCCAATGAAAGTGGAGAAAGGAAGGAAAATAAATTCGGTGGTTGTTTGATCGGCTTGCGATATAGTACAGAAATCCCAAGATTCATAAACGGCATTGTAAAGTCGACCACTTGTTCTCTGTTTAGACATAAACGAGAATAAACATGGAACTTTATCAGGTAAAAGCATCAAAAAATAATAGCAAAGCTAACAGCAGCTGTCAATCAGTTCAAGGTGGAAGTAGCAAATAAATATTAAATAAACTATTTAAGATGAATTTTAGTATAGTAACGCCTTAGTCAAAAAAAAAAAATAACTTTAATACATTTTGAACAATAAAAAATTAGTATTAAACTATTTTTTAAGGTAGGATGTAAGTCGATGCTAGTTTCGGAAGAAATATATACATCTGTACATACTTCAAGAAAAAATGTTGTATACATTTACCTGTCGTATGTAATAGTGAGATCGGCTATAGCAAGATCAGCTCGTTGTTCCAACAATTCTCTTATCATTCCATCCCACTCTTTAGTCTCACGGTTATACGACCCGTATCGACCGTCAGGGGCTAGCTTGAATGTATAATTGAAGCCCAGAATTTTAGATATCTCATGAATTAGATCAATGGCATAACCCTCGAATTGTGCGTTACCCGTAAGCTTTTCACTGGCTTCCTTTCGCATACAATACGGAGCACTCTGGAGAATTAAGCGTTTTATGTAGACATTCAAATATGTTAAAAGGTATCATGAGAACAAAAAGATCCTATGTAGAAATATTTATGATACGAATTCGTAAAAATGTTTGAAAGCTTTTAGATAAACTCTCGGATTTGCGTACCTTTCTTTTAAGAGTTTCGTTTGTGATATTAAGTTATGAATACGGATAAGTTTCATGTATATATTTTCTCATAGATTTTTTTGCCTTTTATCTTGCTTTGGTCGATATATAAAAATCCCGTGATCATAAATGAAGTGATATTTTATTCACAAGTATTGTTATTACACTTTCATAAATATTCGTGATAATAGTGTTATGCATATAAACTAAGATATTACTGTTTGGTTATAAGTTATACATATTACACGATTTAATAAAATACAAATATAGTGCGCTACGGTTTTATACTAAGGTGATGATCAAGAAAAATGACTCCTACACAAATTTAACAAACTAGATCTTTTTATCGTGTACTTACTAAGATCGTTGTTACTATAAGAGTTTTATTTTGTAATATTTCAACGATTTGCTTTTGATTTTCACCATATGACCTCGTATAATTGACTCCTTCTGAGGAATTCCAAATACCAGCTTTTTGTAGTCCGTCTCTTGTTAATTCAATAATGTCCAAAGTAAAATCGCTTCGAAACCCTTGATGATCAAATTTTATAACTCCGGTTAAGCCTTTCATTTCTACCTGTACAATAAAATAAGTAAATAAATATTCTTCAAACGAAGGAGAGCTAAAAATAAATTATAAATACGTGAAGTGTTTGTTGATCTTGCTGATTATAATAATTTTTGCGTTGTCAACCTGTTTACTACCCTTTGGCATTTTTCATTTTCAGTTATAATAATAACTATTGAAGAAGCCATGGCGGTCAAATGGCCGTTGATTCGAGGCGACGCGACGCTTGGCATGTAGTAATGAAGATTTTCGAATTTGAAGTACATTTAGAAATTTAATTTGAACACTATCTATTACAAAAAAAAAAAAATCCTGAACACTCGAGGATAAATTAAGGCTCGTAAAAACATTAATATCTTGAGCCCGATTTACATTAATATTTAAGCCGGCACTTTTTGTATTGCTCAGCGGTATTGAAAAATCAAATAGACGTTGGTATGATTACTCTTAAAAAGTATTCTAATAACCACTACTACTCGTCTCTTAAAACATCCCTGTGATTGACAAGTTCTGACAAGAAACTCCGGTGGAGCTTGTCATTACAACTATTTTTAAGTTCGAAAGATTAGGTTATATAGTACTTTAGTATCTCTTGTGATATGTTGTTATTTTTTATGTAGTAAATATTTCGAAAATTAAAATACTTTCTACTCGGAACTTACAACTTAATAATTTTAAATACTACAAGGGAAAGCTTTTACTTCATTATATTACATGGTATAACCATTTCATACATTATATTGTTTGTTATGATGTATTTTTCTAATACTAAATTAATATAAATGAATAGTTTGCTTTTAGACTTGTTATATTAAATTGCCTTTGTACTAGAACTTTAGAGACACAAACGGCTTAGTTGCTTCAACAACGCTTGAGTTGTTAATGCTTTAGCCCTAGTTCCTGTTGTAAATTTTATTCTGCGTTATTAATGCTACTAAACGATGAAATAATTATCTGGAGAGTTTCAAATATTATACATAATAACTAAGAGTTGACTTACGATTTTCATATAATTTATCAAACTGTACCCATGTGGCCAAGTGTCTTCAGCTTCGCAAGATAGTGGTCTCACGTCTATCTGTTGTGATGTGTCAAGATCATGCAGAGCTTTTGCAAATAAATGCACTGCGTCATACATCAAAGCTGTGTCAGTCTATATACAAAGGATGATAAATTAATCTTATTACAAATTTTAATTAATACTAAATAAAACTAATCGAGGTAAGATATAGTATTTTTTTTAATATACCAACATTTTGAATAACTTTTTTATGCTTACTATGTTATATTATGTTAACTTCGTGTGTACGAACAGTGCGATTATATTCTAATGTATAAACTTCTTCTTACCTTTATGAATGTCATATTTTCCTGTAAATTAAACAGTAATTGATAAATTATCAAAGTAAAAAAAAACATTCTACTTATAGGAATACACATAAGAATAGTTACTTTAGCCGTTGTGTGTCCTAACTGTAACTTTCGGCCTTTTCTTGCTTCATCGTACACCCAGTCACGAACAACTCTTTGTACATCAGATCTTTCAGGATCTAGTAATCTAAGTGCTGTTATATTAGTTCCTCCGTATTTGAATTCTTCTAAATCAACACTATGTAGATCCTGCCAAAAGTTATTATAGAACGTGTATTCTCCAGCTAAGGATAAAAGTTTTATGTTGTAAGTTTCTACAATCTTACCAATGAAGTGATAAGATAGCTGTGGTAATCTGACATCATGCCAATTTGTTGCGCTTGTTGGAGCACATCTCTTATTCGCTCAGTAGCGCAATCGAGAACAATGTGCGATTCAGCTGAGTTTTTTATTTGTTTCAACAGTGGCCTGAGAAGGAAAGGAAAAGTTATTTATTTATTTTATAGCGTTGAAATAGAAAAATAACTTGAAAACAATGCTATCAAATTTTATTACTCCAAGTTACAACAACTTTTTATAATAAGTAGTTACTTCTTTTTAGATTCATTGTTAACTATTGTGATATAATAAGCGTAAATAAATTAAAAATAAGGAATACAAGGCATAGTATGATGGTAGGGCTTTTGCTAATGCCCACCTGGCTAAACCGCCCTCAAGTTGAAAATCTGTCGTCAAACACCAAAAGGTGTGTTCAGGCAGCTGCACTTGAGAGCCGGTCTTCCACTAGGCTTACCGTGGTACCATCTTGGCCATCATTGTCACTCAAGATCAGGTGAGATTATGGCCGTAACGCTTAAATAACTATAACGATTAAAAAAAAATAGGCAAGGAACTTATTCAATGAACCATAAAACTCATTTTTCAAAATGATAATTATTGTTATAAAAATTTATAATATGTTAGGATTATTATGTAATTTATATTAATAATATTATATTAATTTATTATATAAGTTTTTATGTAAACGTAAAAATACCTGTAGTCATGTGAATCGGGTAGTTGCCTCACCGCCACAGGTAGTTCTGATGGACCATGTGCTTTGAGCAATTCTTGTAAGCGTACTAAGCCATCGCTATTTTCGTATACTATTGTGAATGACCTCCAACCCCACGCTCTTACAAGATCTACATACGCCTTAAAATATCAAAATATATTTGTAAAAAACAATCCTGGACTTTGTAGTTTACAATTAAAAATTTTAATGATAAATAAATTTATAATGCTCTGAAATAATTTTATTTTAGTGAGTATTGTTTGTTTTACATTCTTATATAAATTTTCAATTATTGCATTGAAGCTCCTCTTTTGATTAACTTATATGTTAACAACGAATCTTTTTCTATGATACGATATTTATAAATATTTTTTAATGTGTAAAGATTTCTCTTTCCATAAAAAAGCTAATTATACTATTTCCATTTCTTTATTTTCTCGGTGACAGTTCTAATTTTATAGTTGTAGTGTTGTGACCAAATAAGTAATGATATCGATCGCATATATTTATTATATTTTGAACAACGACAAATACAACGAAAACATTAAAATATATTTTTTCAAGGTTTACACTCAATGGCCCAACGCCATTTTGTACCTATACCTACTTATTTTACAACGGCTTCGAAAATTTTGAAGAAGTTGGCATTATCAATCAAGAATTAATACGTGTAACATCTTGTAATAAAATATAATATTAGAATAAATTTGTACAAAAGTATCCGGCAGTAGTTTAGTTTCTTACATTTTGTAAAAAAATATCGTGTCTGTTATCGTGTTACGTTTATCGATATAGATCCATCCCTATCAGTTTCTCCGACTCTGGTATAACCTTGTACGTGTGTAAACGTCATATTTTTATAAAATAATGCATACATAATGTAAAAAAGACGCTCGTTCAAGCTTTCACAGGAGCTGTCATCGAGTAAATAAAGAAATGGAACAGTATTAAATTTTTTTTATATAGATTACTAGCTGTACCCCGCGATTTCACCCGCATATAATTTAGAAGAAATCACTGATTGATGATTTATAATACTTCAGTATAGACAATATTTTTATAGGGCGGCCAGATGGTTACATTGCGGCATCGCACGACTCTTTCGCGCCACTACTACTACAGACACGGACCCGAGTCGTGTGAAATTATTTTAATTTTGTAATATCTCTCAAAATGTGCGTTCAAATAACATGCCGTAAAAGACGAAGTTTATCTTCATTATAAATTTTCTTTATGATGAAGTTACTTTTGTTCGTAAGGATTAATTTGCCATGCTTAAAAATAATGCTCATAAATTATTTATTTTTAATCTTCAACAAAAATTTTTTGCAAAATACCTTACTGTGGCTTATGTTATAAGAGATAGATATATGCTATCGCTGACTTTTTTTAGATATACTAATGGCCAATATTTTTATACAACATTGTATTTATGTATCATTAACCATTAAGCCAGCGTACGAAGAAAAAGCAGTTCGCGAGGGATTCGACATTCGACTTACGTAACAAAAATCAATATTTAAGGCTAGCTGGAAACTATAGTTTAATGTTATATAGCCTATACCAGTGGTCGGCAAAGAGCGGCTCCAGAGCCGCATGCGGCTCTTTGGCCAAGGAGATGCAAGCACATTGTTCGCATTAATAAATATTTATTAAGCATGAAATTTAGTTTTATTTTGTGTAATAAAAGTTTACTAAACAATCAGCTTTGGCTCCCAATTTTTATTTAAATTGTTGTAATGTTCATATTTGGCTCTTTGGCTAATAATTTTGCCGCCCATTGGCCTATACTATTGCCTAAGCCTATTGAGTTTTGCTATCATATAAAAGAATAATTTTTCGAATCCGACTTGTAGTTACAGAGACTAGCGTGTTTAAACAAACAACCAAAAAAAAAAAACTTTTACGCTTTATTATATTACTATACATTATTTTCTTAAACTAAATGCTAAAGCCTCAGAAATAGCATATGTTCTTTGTTTGGGAGTAAAGTGATTGTATGTAGACGTTCAAATCTTCGACGTCTAAACATAGAAGATGCCTTAATATGTTACAATAATTTGATATGACTATCTGTAATTCTGTTTGTACATGTATATTTTTTTACAATTTTCCTCTAATTAGCTTATTTACAAGCCCAGATTTCGGACTTGATTTTTTTTAAATATATATCTGTATATCCGTTGGTATGTCCTCTATATAAAAAAGGGCTTGATCGATTTTAATGAAATTTGATATAGAGGTAGTATAAGTGCCCACAAACATTTTCTATATTGCCAATGATAGTTTATAAGTAGATACGGCATTATGGCTCTTTACATGCAATCGTGAATGGTGGGCAATTGCCTCTTTAGACTTGATACCGGCGTGAGCGAGAAGAAACTTCCACCTTACGCTGTGATTTCCTATCTCTTTTGTTTCAACTTGCTGATAACAAAATTTGTACCGTGTTTAAATTGCTTTTAGTGAGAGTATAATGCGTCTATTTTTAAAACTTCATTGTATAATGCCTTCAAAAGTCATAAACTATGAGTAAAAATAAAATTAGTAGATGTAAAAATTATTACGTAAAAAACGCGTGCGGAGCCGCGGGCACAGCTAGTCGAGAAATAAAAAAAACATCGAAATTAAATAGCTAAGGATTAGTTACGAGTAAGTAGCAACTTATTAGCTTATTATTACTTTGTTGGATTAAACAGATCTTACTCGACTAAGCGCTGCAGGATGTGGATAAAGATTCACAAGACAAGATTCCCGGCGCGTGCGGTAATCCCATCGGGTCTCTAAATGAGGTAGTTCCATTGTGTCGCATATTGACTGAACATGAGCGGCTGCAGGAGCTGACTGGGGACCAAATATGGCCGCTACGCCGCTCCGTAGCAGGTGACACACTAGGTAACAAAATTACATTTTACTAACACTTATATTGGAATTCAGCTATATCGCTGAGCTAACATATTTAAATTAATTTAGAATTTGTTCAGAATATGTATTTATTCATTTAAAATATGTTCAGAATAAGTGTTTATTAATAAAAAAAAAAAAATACTAGCTAACCCCTACGAATATATCGCACATTCTATTATATCTATAAATGTAAACATATCTATCTATCAACAATTTAAACAATCTAACTAAAAGCTACCAAGTTAGTATAACAGATTGTTAATATATGGAGCCTTGAATATATTTCCATTTGCATCAACAGATAACATTCCTAATGAAAAAGTTTAAATATTTTTTAAAACGAAAATATTAATATCAAACTATTTGTTTCGTCAATAACGGGGATTTTAAGCTTTAAAATTAGGTTTGAACCATTAATTTTGATGAACGAAGATATGGCCTTGGCAAGAAAAATAAACAGCTTTGAGAAATAATATACATATATTATCAACATATAAAGCATGGAAATAAAACAAACCTCGTTTAGACGCATGAAAACTATCTTGAGGCGATATAGTCTCAACTTGAGCCAATAACTTTGCTCGTGGCAAAACTACGCGGTCTGCGTTAACTCTTTCCACTGCGTATCGGAATGCAACCTCCTGTTTATCGTCTTCTGGATGGAAGAGACCACCTATAGGGTATTTTGTATTAGATTTTTTACACAACAAAATGTACGTTATTGATTTTTTTTTGTCTAAATCCTCATGCAAACAGGAAAACACATTTTTTAATCATTGAAGCTTAATAAAATTACTGCCCATATACCTATATGGTAAATAAAGCGTCGGCGAGAAAATGATCCACCGAAAGACGATGTATTCCTGTCGACCAGTCTAAATAACGCCTTATTGTTTGTTTGTAAGTATTGTTCACAGCTTTATAAAACGTAAAAACGTACGCCTGTAACCTGACGACCTACATAGTTAATGATTTTCTATAAATGTTTCTTTTTAAGTTTTTAAACTTAATATAAAAAATAAAAAAAATATTTATATAAAATGACATTTCCATGTAGGTGATAAATAATTATCGCATTAAGATATTGTACGATTTTTAATTACTTAAATAATATCTACTAGTATTAGTTAGAATACTTAGATACTCTTTACTCATCTTTCTTATAAAATGTTTGAAATTCTTGACAACATTGTCTGAAATCTTCTCGTTTTGAAAAAACAATAGTTACGTATTACGGTTTAAAAAAAAGTTATTCTACGTCAAACGTTATTAAGGAATCGTAATTTTCAATTAATATTTAAGATTAAGAACTAATTACTTTTAGATTGCGGTAGAACCTTTAATCGATTATTGTAATTGACAGCACGGTAGCTCACTTAAATTAAGTCAGAATTAAATGCCAATTTTCTCTAAATTAGCCCTGGTCTTTTCTCTTCAGATAAAGTTTCCGTAGATTTATCAAAGATTTTAGTTACACACAGTTTAAATTTGAATGAAGTACACTACTCCTTTTATTTATCATCAAGACTAATATATAAAAATTTGTTTGGATTTGTATGTATGTTTGAATGGTTTTAACTTAAAACTTTTTTTAAATGTTCCATATGATTCCAAGAGAGATAACCGATATATTCAATTAAAGAAAAAAAATTACGCATAGGAAAGTGGATTGATACCATCTAGTAAAGTTATATATATATTACCCACAAGGTATACGAGTATATTTTAGTTATACTTGTTATTTCTTTAAATGATGTGTCAGTGGCACCTAGAAATAAATTAAAAATATTGAAATCAACACATTCTTGTTTTAATCAAATTGTTTATATATGGAAACTCCTACATTTTTTATAAAATTATAATATTTACAAAGCGCGGTTTATTGCTTCGTGGTGACTGAGATATCATATTTAATTTGGTTTTATTTGTATCCATATACATTTGAAAACATATCCATTTATTTATTTGAATCAATAAGAGCATAAATACATATTTAACTAATTTATAAATACATACATACATAAATGAAAAAATATAATTGGGTATACTTGGATGATATAAACTACACAGTGATCAATGTAATCTTTTGTACACCAATTATTAATATTATTTGTATATATATTGAGATACATATACCTATGCGAATAATATATTAGGTACATTAAAAACTGTAACATAATTATATAAAATTACGATATATACTGTAAAAACTATTTACCTATTCGAATGGTATCTGGAAGAGCTGATAGCTGACCAAAAAATAATATAAAGAAAATCACATTGGATCCTCTCATCCTGAAACAAAATCGGCTGAAAAATAACATTATAACATTATAAACTAAGAAAGAATTCATGACAATCCTCAAATCAATCTATATATAGTCACAACTACATACATCAGTTTAGATACAGTAGATAACTAATACATGCATAATAACTATTACATTCTCATGGAAATATTAGGTCTTTACCTATGAAATTGCCGTTTTGTATGAAAAAATTTAAACGATTTTTTTTCATGTATTTTTTATTTGTATTAATCGAAGTAATCACCCATGCAATCAATGCATCTTTGCCAGCGCAGTGGCAGTTTATTGATGCCCTTCTTAAAGAAATCAGCTGGACGGGAGGCAACAAATTCTTCAAAGGCATTTTGTACTGCCTCTCGGGTATTGAATTTTTTTCCCACCAAGGAGTTATCCAAATTCTGGAAAAAGTAGTAGTCTGTAGGCGCAAGGTCTGGTGAGTAGGGCGGATGACGGAGAACTTCCAACCCCAGTTCTTGCAACTTAGAGACCGTCTGCTGTGCAGTATGAGGTCGCGCGTTGTCATGCAGGAGCAGCGCAGATGAGCGATTGACCAATGCTGGTTGGAGATGTGCCAGCTTCTCCATCATTGTGTTCAGTTCTTCACAGTACACATCTGCAGTAATGCTCACCCCGTTTGGTAAGAAGCTGTGATGAATCACACCGGCGCTAGACGACCAAACAGTGACCATCACTTTTTTAGGGGTAAGTTTTCGTTTAGGGCAATGTTTAGGTGCTGAACCAGGGTCCAACCAACTTGCTGAGCGCTTGCGGCTATCAAACACAATCCATTTTTCATCGCAGGTAACAATGCGGTTAAAAATTCCTTCATTTGTGTGTCTGTTGAGCAGTGCAAGGCACGTCTCGACGCGTACTTCGCGCTGGCGATCATTGAGTTCGTGGGGCACCCATTTGTTAAGCTTTTTTACCTTACCAATTTGACGCAAATGGACCAATATTGTTTTGACGCTAACGTCGAAAGCTGCTGCTATTTCAGCCGTAGATTGTGTATCATCAGCTTCCACAATCGCCTTTAATTCGTCATTGTCGACCAAAGTCTTCGGTGGACCGCGAGGTTCATTTTTCAGGTCGAAATTCCCAGAACGGAAGCGAGCAAACCAATAACAGGTGGTGCGTTGGTTTGTAGTGTTAGCTCCGTAAACGTCGTTGATGTTGCGTGCCGCTTGTGCCGCGTTGCTGCCACGACGGTACTCATATTCCGTAATTACTCGAATTTTTAACGTATCCATGATGACAAAAAAGATTGAAATGCGATGAAAATGTAAGACTAATCAATAAACAAATGACTACTTTTTGAAAAAGAATTCCATGTTTTTAGAATAAAATTAATTTGAAATTAGAATTCTTAGCCAAACACAAATTATTTTGATTTGAAATGGCCAGTACTGCAGAACGGCAATTTCATAGGTAAAGAAAGACCTATTATTCTAAAATTCGAATCATTAAAGTAACAATGTACATTTAAATATTTAAAAAATTCTCGACATAAATAAACTTTTCATTGAGACCATTTGAAAGAGCTCAAACACGATACCTACTTTAAGTTGGTGAGTTTTTGGGCAGATTCCAGATGATGCTGTGGCATCAGGTCAAAGTTACGATGTTTTTCTAATAGCATTGAAGTAACAGAAAAACCACCAAGTTTAAAAAATAAAAAGTTACAGGAGTCCTTTGGAAAATGCTCAAATCCATTCGTCAACTAGAAAAGAGCTGAAAATCTTCAAACGTCTGAACAGATTTTCTTGAATCATAGTTAAGAACACTCTCGATCAAGTCATCTATCAAACTAAAGGAAACTAAATTAAAATCGGTTCAGCCGTTGTTTACGAGCTGCAATACCACAGACCGATATATAGGATAAATTTATAACCCCTTTTGTTTGTATCTGGGGTTAAAAAAGCTGTTATAACTATTATTCAAACGACTCGTACAGTTTTTACAAAGAAAAATGAAGCTAATGTTTGCGAGTGAAGTAAATTGCCATTCTAGGAGCTGCGAAGGGCTCATTATGAACATTTGTTTGTAATAAGTATACACTGCGTGTAATAGTTATTTAACATGTGCCTATTTTCTACATCACAAAGTTTCACCCTATGGTGTTTTGTTTTATGAATTCAAGCGTCCTTTACTTGTAAATGACAAAGCTTCATAATGATGGATCTTAAAGATCAAATAAATACAAAAACCTTGAATCTAAAAAATAACAAAGATTAAGATTAAGTATTGATAGAATAATTTTATAATTTTTTTTTTTATGATTCCATTAAAAGCACAATTAACAATATAATATGAAATATAATTCCTCCGTAAGCGCGTTTTAAATTGGAAAATATATTCACACTAATATTATAAATCGGAATTTAATTATGTCTGTCTGTTTTTTCACTTTTTGCCAACTAAATTTCTAAACTGATTGTAATAAAATTGGAGAAGATCCTAGTTCGAAATTTAAGCAGAGGAAGCCACGAGAAAGCTTCTTGCTGCTAGCTTGTGCTTTCTTGCTGAGCGTCAGTCTATTTTCATGTACGTAATAATGCGAAATCAATTTCTTTATATTCTATCAATTTTTATATCATCATCATTAACAATACTAATAAGCAGATATATAATTAAATTATGACTATGTTAGTACAAATTTCTACGAAGATTGTAAAGAAACACAAAATTTCATTACTTGCTATTATTTAGAATTTATTTAATTTGTGCACAAATAAAAAAATCACGTGAAATATTAATAAAATTATATAATATTCTTTAAAATACTACAAGTTTATGAATTGAAAATCAAAGCACTGCGTGAACCACTAAGTTCCCGCCAAAAAAACTACACAATATTATTTATGTATGTTAAACAAACAAAAATTCTGTAAACATATTTATCTTATTTCCGTGACAAATAGCACAGTGTGCAAATAACGTTTACACTAAATCGTCAAATACAGAGTGATGAGAAATTAAATAATAATATTGTCGTAAACATACGTTGTCAAATTTCGTCGCTAGAACCTTTTGACGCCCGAAACATATTCACAAACTATTTGTTAATCATCGTTCAGTTAATTATACACATTTAGGTATCTTAATGTACAGTACTTATGTAAAGCACAGTCTTGAATAAAATACCTATTCTATTTAGCTGATAATATACACTTAAGTACACTTTTCTGAAGAATATATACTATATAACTTATTACTATGTTGTTCATTCATTAATTCTGTTAATTTTAAATATTATTAAATATGTAGCCTTAGACTTAAAATTACTTAACTTTTAGGCATTGTAAAATACGCACCTGCTAGATACAATATTATATCATTTATATTAAGATTTATATGTGTGTATAGTTCACAAATTAACTTATATTACTTCAAACACTCACATTATTCACTAGCACTAACTCCAGTATCTTATCTTTAACGACCTGTCAACGCAAAACCGCGAATGTCAACAGGGGGCTTCGAAAGTTTGAAATAGTTGTTATATTGGTTATTTTTGGCACGTGATTTTTCTTGACTAATTGTTTTAAATCAAGGGTATCGATTTGTATTCGAGTATTAAACGGTGTTGTTAGGCCGTGAGCTACTAAGGGCGGCCGCCACCGCGTGTTGCGTCGGCAAGCTGACGGTCGCAGGGTTGGAGCGCAGAAGCCTTAGCACGCATGCGTGCCGACACCCTGCCGGATAGTTTAACATCCATGCACATATTATTGTCAAGCTTCATGGCACCTTACAGAAGGATTAAGCAAAAACTAGTTTAACTAACACAAGACAATTTTTAACAAAAAATATAACCAACATCAATGATTTTGGGGAGTTCCCTTATGCATCTTCGAAGTCGAAGGTTCAATGCCAATGAAATTAAAATAGGGGTCCCTTGAGGTATCCCCTTACGAATGAAAAAAGGATCATCTAAATTGTTTGATTGGTAAAGAAGTTATACCTGAACATCCATTACATATACACCAGTCGAATTCAGAACCTCCTCCTTCTTTTGAAGTCGGAGAGGGTTTTCAAAATCTATGTTTAAGTAGTGAAAAAAAGAATGACAATGTATATATTATAAATCCGTTACTTTTGGAGTTACAAGTAATGAGTTTTACTATTTTAGGAATATTAATCTCTAAAGCCCAATTCGCATAGGTGCTTAACCAACGCGCGTTTAGAAAGCATTCTAAAAAAACAAAAATCAAGATATATTTATATCTGTTCAAACGTAGTTGATTTATATCACTTTCTTAAGTCTTTTTAAAAACGCAGGTGCTTATAGAGCCTTAAAGGGTGTAATGGGTCAATGGTTTAACCGCTTAAATGGTTAATTCACCTGAGTGAGAGTGCAAAAACAAATAAATAATTTATATTACGTCGTACGTACATATATTCAAAAGTAGACTTTGTGTCGAAAGTGGCTTGCAACTAAGTTAAAAAGGAACAAAAATATGAGTGTTTATATAGCCTGTAATATCACGTCGCTTTGCCTCCGTGCACAGAACTAGATGCTCGTTGAACTTTGACGAGGACTCGCATCGTCAACGCAAATTGTCTTTTCATTATTCACGCTACGATTATTTCACCCTCTGACTCTAAACAATTGAAACCCATATTAAATGAAAACATACGTCTCTTTTGAAGAAATCATACGACGATTTGTTTCTTTTGTTTCATTATGACCCACATAAATTAATAATGAATTTTACAAAGTGTCATGTGGCAGGATAATGTGCCTAAACAGGGAGCAGAATCATTTTGTTCTATTTAAATTTAAAACAGATCTTTTTATAAATTGATTTTATTAACTTGTGGTCATATATACTAACTAGCGGTATACCCGCGGCTCCGCTTGCGTTTGTTAGTACGCACGAGTTATTTACATCCCGTAATTTTATTTTTACTCGTATTATTGACAATTTATTTCCCGTGTATAATTTATATGAAAATCGGTTAAAAATTATTATTTTGTTGTAGGATTTTTAGTGTATTATTAATGATTCTATAGCCTCTCAATTACGGTGTGATGTATGCTTCCCGTCTACAAAATTTGATCAGAATAGGTTGAGAATTGATGAATTTTTTTTTTTTAATTATTTTTTCTGTATTTCTAGAAGTAATATTGACAATTATTATAGTCCATCGATTATGTAAAATTTTATATTTTTGGATATTAATTTTTTTACGATTCCTAAAAGTATTATTAAAAATTCTTATAACTTATTATTTATGGAATGACTTAAAATTCCCGCGTACACAATTTCAGCAAAATCGGTAAAGAATTAACAAAAAAAAAAGTAATTTTGAAATTATTACACCCTATCTATTGGCTAATGACACAAGCATCCCGTGTTAAAAATTTCATAAGAATCGGTCAGCCTTTTTGAGTTAAATCCGGACATACTCGTAAAAACAAACAAATAGAGAAAAATTCAAAAACGCGTATTTTATTTTTAGTTACGCGCAAATATCCATATGATCTAATTAATTATATGCTTTTATTTCGAAATAACAGACAGAGGTTTCAATTTAATTTTTTTTTTTTAGTAAAATAATACATTAAAATGATAAAATAAATATAACAAACAACACTTCAGTAACTGTGGCATTCAAACATCACTTAACAAACATGTGAGGCGATATTTTTTTTTATATAGATAGTAACACCACGAATTTACGGCTCTCTGTACCTGATATTAAGCACAGTGCAATCCAACAATCCATCATCAGTCACCACTGTCATGCCTACCTTCAGTTTTATAATCACAAAAATAATTGATCCTTCTTATTCTGACTTGAAAGATGATAAAAACAATGAAAGACAACGCAGGGCACTCCCAGTCAGGCGGAACATGTTTTTCCGCGTATTTGCTCGTTGTGGTGATGAAGTTAAGATGTATTTATTTATAGCATATTGCTAATATTTCTACACGAGCAACCTATGGGTTAACTTCAATCAAAAAGCTATTAGCGCCTTGCGTATTCAATACAAGAATGCCTTTACAGTATAATTGAGACTACCGCGATTCTGTAGTGCATCTGGGATGATTGCATATGCCCGCGTTCATGATTCTTATGATATCATGCGCAAGAGAGTGGATTATATGCTTGGTAGACTTCGTAATAGTCCCGACTCAATAATATGGACCATCATGGAAATTTACCATAGTGAGTTCATGAAGCACTGGATATCGGTAGTTGTACGATGATGTTAAGTCATTATTGAACTAATTGTTCAATTGTTTAGTGAAATGATAATTTATTGTATTTTATTTTGCTCAATGTTACTGTTTAATTAGTTTGCTTCTATGCAATGGACCCTTGTTGCATTATAAATAAATATATTATTATTAATTTTATTTTTTACACCTTATTTCTTAAACCTTTTTATTATAATATTTTTCTTGTTATATCATACATCGTATTTTAATACATATTCGTAGATATACCGAAACTAGCTGCTCTTTATGCTTGCGGATTCTAAAAAAACAGTTGTTGTGTACATACAACAGAATGTATAAAAGCGATCAACATGAGTCGCTTTGACGTCATTGCCATGTTGGACGGAAGCCAGTTTCAATAATATTACCAAAAACATCTCGTATCGAAAACATTTTCTTAAATTCTAAGAATAGAAACATCCCTGTAAAAAGTTATAAAGGAAAATCAATTACGTTAAAGTATTTAAACGTGCAAAATAAAAAAAAAAACAGTATTTGCTTAGGTGTCGATATATTTTTTTATTTGTATAAAATAGAATATTGTTTAATATATGGAAACTTAAAAGTTTAATTGAGCTGTTGTTTTGATCCTTTACTGACTGCATCAATTATACAGTGTAGTATATTATATACCGAATGACAAATACTTTAGAAAGGAACGAGACAGTTATTAGTTGTGCTCATATTTTGTGTAACATTGTTAGTAAATGAAAACGTCAAACGACGCTTCTTCACACCTCACGACGACGACGACCACGACCTACATGTAAAATGTATAACACCGACGGCGCCGTTGTTTGTGGACTGTAACGTACTTACTACCATCACGTCCATAACAGTCATTTTGCCAAGCCAATATAAAAAAATATGATGACGTAATCGTTGATATTCGAGTGTTAAATATTGTGTAGTTCATTCTATATATTTATCAAAATGCATTTTGTAATTTAACACCATATGGTAATAATTTAGATTACTTAAATATACAGAACAGGAGAAAAAAATGATTACACTGCAAAAATAAAAGTATAGGTAGACAAAAAAAAAAAAAAAAATAAAAAAATATAATTTCAGAACAACTTTTCAATGGCACTGCGAGAGGCACTAACTAAACTTGCACGACAAGTCGAGTACCAATTCTGTTCTGGCTCCAATCCAACAGATAAAAGTCAAGACGGCCACAGACATATGTCGTTTTAACATTTCTTCTCCAACAATTCATCTATTAAGTCTTAGTAACTTATCTAATAGGCTGTAAGTCTAGAGACTGAATAAAATGTGTCATCATCATCATCATCATCATTTCAGCCGCAGGACGTCCACTGCTGAACATAGGCTTCCCCCGTAGATCTCTAGAGCGACCGATCTTATGCGGCCTGCACCCAACGGCTCCCAGCGACCTTTATTATGTCGTCTTTCCATCTAGTGGGGGGGCCGTCCTACGCTGCGCTTTCCGGTGCGTGGTCTCCACTCGAGAACCTTTCTGCCCCAACGGTTTAACACTAACAATAAAACAATTTACAACAGTTTTTAACAAATAAAAAAATTAAATAAACTCTAACAACTCTTAATTATGTACATCCACAGGAAATTAAAAAAAAAGTCAAATAATGTATATAATTTATGGATAAAGATGTCAAAAAAGTATATTATATTTCTGTCAGCATTCACAGATAATAGAATCTGTCAACAATAACTAATAATAAAGCATGCTTTACAAATAATCACTTACATTAAAATTAACCATCACATATGCTATAATATAATACAATAAAACAAAATATTAAAATAAAATAAAATACTACTATAATATACATTGTTAAAAGAAACTGTTTGTATTAATATCATAAATTAGTGTATAAATATAAATGGCGCAAGGCAGCTTCAGAGTGGTATCCAAGAAATGGCGAAAGAAGCCGTGTAAGACAGTGTCTAAGGTGGGAGGATGACATTAAAATGATTGCAGGCCCAAGATAGAGAGATGAGTAACTCAGGACAGACCACAATGGAAATTGTTAGAGGAAGCCTATACTAAGAGGCACACTGAGATTAGAGACATTTTATAAGATATATTTTTTATGTGTATGTTATCTCTTATCCCAGAATAAAGGGCTTCATTATTATTATTATACTTTATTCATTTTGTTTATTGTTAGTATTTTTTCCTGTATCATTTGTAAATTAGGATTCTGTACGGGTACTATGAACGAAATATTTTTCATAAACTGCTGTTCCGATATTCTTTTTAATGAAAAAAGTATAAGACTGAAATTTTATATTATTCTTAGAAATTCATTATTATTTTACTAGATAAAACTGGCCACTCTACGCTGTGGTTCAGTCTGATATTAATTAAGGGAAGTAAATAAAAGTATTCTAGTGAACATAATTTAATCTACAAAACACATACCTTGTTAAACAATTTTGTTGAAATTAAAAGTATTTGACATATTCTAAAACAAATTAGTGAAAATAGTAATAGTAATTAAAAACAGTTGATACATATACTTGATACATATATTAATTTCGTTACCAAAAATATCGAGCTACTTCAGGTGCGCACGAACATTGCCCCACTGAGCGTGTTCTATCTATCGTCTGCATCATGGTGAGTATTCTGAAGAGCTGTTCAATCTAATTCCCTTCTCTATTTTCCACAACAGAACCACACGCTCTGGGCTTCGGAATCACAAGTTCACGGAATCGGAAGTTTTGCGGTAATATCCATCTCGGCCCGAACTAAAAAGTACTCAATGTCTTATCATTGTCGTATCATGGACTTGTGGGTTACATCTCCCAGCCAATGTGATCCCTCTTTCTTACTTATGACATCGAACCCTTCAAGCGTATTGTAAAGAGATATTTATGCAGACCGGCTCATGCGGCATGTCATCAGCGGCGACCGCAGATGGATTTCGATTTCTCGGTGAATGCCGTTGTGTTTGGATTGTAATGTGTTTAACATCAGAGACAGTACCGTCAATTTGCTGAGCTACTTTAAAAAAAAAAAATATTTGTCAGACAAATTGATTATTTACACCTCGCGTAACGCTTGGATTTTCCCATTACCGTGAGAACTTTGGGATAAAACGTATATAAAAACACCCTTATGCAAATGCAACGTTGTGTAAAAATCTCAAGTCAATCCATCGACTATGTACTTTTCGAGTTTTACGGACACATACATACAGAAGCTGAATTTTTATACGGCTAGATGATTACGAATAGGAATAAAACATCTTGGAAAATTCTCATAGTATATTTTACATTCCTTTATTCTAAGTGATTTTTCGCGGTCTGTATTTATATACCGTAGAAGTTTGAAATTGTTTATTCTTCTTTTAAAATCACTAAAGTTGAGCTGCAAAGTTTCGTCGAGGCTTTAAATAACACAAAAACGACTGCAAAATGCGAAAAGTTATATTTATAGAAGCTCTAATGAGTCGAAAACGGGTTTTGTTTATTTATAGAATGATTATTACTTTTGTTTCATATATTATGTTACTAATAAAAAATGTTTGCTTTTGGATTTTTGCAGATAACCAAAATATTTAAATGTGCTTAGTAAGCCAAGGTTTTTTAAATTTGCATTGTTGCACGAGTATGTAAAACGTCGTATAAATTTATCACCCGGATAACTTTCAAGTAAATGTAGTATTTATTTTTACAAGCACGGCGTTTATTGCACCTTTAGAATCTACAGACTATTATGTAGGTATTAAACAAAGTCTGCAGTCTAAAGCCTGCTATAATTGCTTATAAATATTCTGTTCACAGGTAAATTAATACTAAAAATAAAAGTCAATTTCATCAATATATCTACGTATTAACGCCGGCGTCTCCAAAATTAAAACAATAATAGGTACAACGAAGATGAACATAGCTGTTGAAAAAGAAGATAGGTAGATTTAATTATTTTTACCTTTGGAATTTAGTAAGATGCATATAAATACTTACTAATGTGGATCGTTTTAATCTTAAAGTCACTGAATGTAACTTACTTTCAAGCCTCCTTAGGAATTCTGATAATATTATACACCATTAGCAAGCTAAATATTTAAGCAGAATACACTTCGTAGAGTCCTATCCGATTTTCCATCCTTTTTTTTATCTTTTGATTAAGGGGTCACAGATTTTTTTTTTTAAACAGAGATTTTTTATAGAGAAACTTACTTAGAGATTTCTCTCTATTTGGGGCAGTTCGACTGGTGGAATGCCTCTACCTTACAGAAGATCGCAGCCAAATAACCTTGTGTTGTGTTCCTGCGATGAGTATGATTTCCAGAGTTCCTTAGGGTAGGGAGGTTCAAAGACGGCAACGCGTTAGTGATGACTATGGAATTACAAGCGTTCATAGGTTACACTAGCCGCTTACCATCAGTCGGGCCGAATGTGTGTGTGCCACCTTAGTACTATAAAAAAATGTAATGATTTAATTTGTAAGCTATAAAACCACACCGTATTAACAGGAATTAGTTTCTTTTAATAAGAACCGGCCCTGTTTCAACTTCTAGTGTTTAATGTTCAGTTTTATGAATTTTAATAGCTTAGAGCCGATTTTTTAATCAACAGATACCTTTTCAAATTTTTTAAAATTTTGTTACATACGATACATTGTTGGTTAAAACGTCAAAATAATTCCTTAAATAAAATTATCTGATTATTAAAAAGTTGGCCTTTAGTCTTGTTTATACCTATCTTATTACAAACATAAACATTCCCAAGGCCTAAGACTAAGGTAAATTATTTTATTTAAAAAGCGAGTATACCGTGCTCGTTAATTAATATTTAGGAAAATGGTTTGAACAATAGATTAATATACATATATGTGTGTGAAATGTGATACCTTCATACACAAATAACAGGCGGCACAATTTTGTACCGCACATAAATTCGCAGGCTCGGAGTGTAGACTTGATATGAGTTTTCAAATTACATCGTAGAAAGGATGCGCCGTTCTTAAGGTTATGAATAAATAACAGGGTTTTGTGATATACTTATTAAATTTGAATGTGTTTTTATTTCAATACAAAAATAATACATTATGTACGATTACGTATGTACGAATTGTATGTTTTCATTATAATTATACTTGCTCCAGTGGCATGCTTAGGCCTGTTGCGTGCTGGGATTAGTCAGTATATATCTATTAATTAAGCGAAGTGGTAGGGATCAGTACCCGACTGGAGCGCAACAACTGTGCATATGATAAGAAACACATTTATAGCCATTTCACATAGTATAACACTTGCTCCAGTGGCATGCTTAGCAATGTTGCTTGCTGGGATTAGTCAGTATATATCCATTAATTAAGCGAAGTGTTACCAGGATCAGTACCCGACTGGAGCGCAACAACTGTGCATATGATAAGAAACACATTTATAGCCATTTCACATAGTATAACACTTGCTCCAGTGGCATGCTTAGCAATGTTGCTTGCTGGGATTAGTCAGTATATATCCATTAATTAAGCGAAGTGTTACCAGGATCAGTACCCGACTGGAGCGCAACAACTGTGCATATGATAAGAAACACATTTATAGCCATTTCACATAGTATAACACTTGCTCCAGTGGCATGCTTAGGCATGTTGCGTGCTGGGATTAGTCAGTATATATCCATTAATTAAGCGAAGTGGTAGGGATCAGTACCTGACTGGAGCGCAACAACTGTGCATATGATAAGAAACACATTTATAGCCATTTCACATAGTATAACACTTGCTCCAGTGGCATGCTTAGGCATGTTGCGTGCTGGGATTAGTCAGTATATATCCATTAATTAAGCGAAGTGTTACCAGGATCAGTACCCGACTGGAGCGCAACAACTGTGCATATGATAAGAAACACATTTATAGCCATTTCACATAGTATAACACTTGCTCCAGTGGCATGCTTAGGCATGTTGCGTGCTGGGATTAGTCAGTATATATCCATTAATTAAGCGAAGTGGTAGGGATCAGTACCTGACTGGAGCGCAACAACTATGCATATGATAAGAAACACATTTATAGCCATTTCACATAGTATAACACTTGCTCCAGTGGCATGCTTAGGCATGTTGCGTGCTGGGATTAGTCAGTATATATCCATTAATTAAGCGAAGTGGTAGGGATCAGTACCTGACTGGAGCGCAACAACTATGCATATGATAAGAAACACATTTATAGCCATTTCACATAGTATAACACTTGCTCCAGTGGCATGCTTAGGCATGTTGCGTGCTGGGATTAGTCAGTATATATCCATTAATTAAGCGAAGTGGTAGGGATCAGTACCTGACTGGAGCGCAACAACTATGCATATGATAAGAAACACATTTATAGCCATTTCACATAGTATAACACTTGCTCCAGTGGCATGCTTAGGCGTGTTGTGTTCTGGGATTAGTCAGTATATATCCATTAAATTAAGCGAAGTGGTAGGGATCAGTACCTGACTGGAGACGCAACAACTATGCATTATTGATCAAGAAACACATTTATTAAGCCATTTCACATAGTATAACACTTGCTCCAGTGGCATGCTATAGGCATGTTGCGTGCTGGGATTAGTCAGTATACTATCCTATTAGATTAAGCGAAGTTGTTGTAAGGGATCAGTACCTGAACTGGAGCGCAACAACTATGCATATGATAAGGATTAACACATTTATAGCCAATATTAACATAGATAACACTTGCTCCAGTGGCATGCTTAAGGCAAGTTTTTTCGGTTTCTGGGATTCAGTGTATATATTGTATATTTTTAATGACGAAGATGAAATTCGTTTGGAAAAGAAGTGAAGTACTTTCATTCTGGGCAGCACACAAACTATTGGATTATGATTTAAGAAATTCTACAGTAAGTTAAAGTAAATGGGGACTTTTTAATAGATACCTACACTTATTCAGGTATTCACGGACGTCTTTGTTTGTAATGGCGTTGAAGCTTATGGTATTAACTTCTATAGGTAATGGATTTAATAAGTAATGCCAATAATTAACATAATAATAAGTGTGGTGTAATATACTTAAGCCAACGCTTTTTTCAGGTTTCATATTCAAAATTATATTATTAGATATTCATATTTTAAATTTACGAAAACTGAGATCTTGGAAAATGAGTATGATAAGAAATCGCTGGGCCATCCATCAACTTGGTTCGGGACTTATCGAACAAAACTAAGGTAATGTTCTTAAATACACTTTTTGAAACACCTATATTTTGTTCTGTATAATCAGTGAGATTGTGAATAAAATAGTAAAATACTTCTTTAATAATTGTTGGATGGATTTGTAAGTAGATGCTTCGGATCGTATAATCTTGTAAAAAAAGTAGTCATGTCTTTACTTTGTCTGTACTTGTAATATTTTCTTCAAATTTCCCGATAGATATACTATATGAAAGACACAGCACCAAAACACCAAATAAAATTTTTTTCTATCTATGTATTAATAAATCTGTACCTCTGTATATGTAATATTTTCTCAAAAGTTTTCCGATAGACATACTAAAAGACACTGATCACGAAAATACCATTAAATATTTTTTTGTCTGTCTGTCAGTATGTATTTCCGAATTTAACTCAGAAACAGAACAGTATGTATTTAAAAAAAATTTTTTTCATTTATTCTTAACTGTTTTTAAAGAAATTTTGTACACGGAAAGTATACGTTGTTCCATGATTGGTGGGGCAATCAATTTGGATTTTTTTTGAAATCGAAAAAAAAAACAAAACTTACCATTACGCCTGTATCCTAGATGGGTTAGGCAGAGGTGTCCACTATGTTCACTTAGAGTTCGCCGGATATGTTTGTTAGGATTCATGTAATAGGGGGCGAGCCTATTGCCATTAATCGGCCACAAAACCAAACTCCGAGCTGCTACTGAGAATTTCATAGAAAAACCCCTATAACATTTTGCTTGACAATCCCGAAATCCGGGATAACAATAAAGGGCCGGGACGGAATGCTCTAGGTAGGGATCGCGACCACCATACATCATCATCATCATCATTTCAGCCGCAGGACGTCCACTGCTGAACATAGGCCTCCCCCATAGATCTCCAGAGCGACCGATCTTGTGCGGCCTGCACCCAACGGCTCCCAGCGACCTTTATTATGTCGTCTTTCCATCTAGTGGGGGGCCGTCCTACGCTGCGCTTTCCGGTGCGTGGTCTCCACTCGAGAACCTTTCTGCCCCAACGGCCGTCAGTTCTCCGAACTATGTGCCCCGCCCACTGCCACTTCAACTTGCTAATCTTTTTGGCTATGTCGGTTACCTTAGTTTGTCTACGGATCTCCTCATTTCTGATTCGATCTCGTAGAGAAACACCAAGCATAGCCCTCTCCGTAGCTCGCTGAGCGACCTTGAGCTTTCTTATGAGGCCCACAGTGAGAGACCACGTCTCTGTGCCGTATGTCATCACTGGCAACACACACTGGTCAAAGACGTTCGTCTTGAGGCACTGAGGTATTTTGGACGACAAGACGTCGCACAGTTTCCCGAACGCTGCCCAGCCGAGTTGGATTCGTCGACTGACCTCTTTTTCAAAGTTGGACCTACCTAACTGCACTGTTTGTCCCAGGTAGACATATTCTTCAACAACTTCTAGACAAGAGTTCCCAACCGATACTGGGGTGGGCACCACATGGACATTCGACATGATTTTCGTCTTGTCCATGTTCATTTTAAGGCCCACTTGTTGAGAAACTTTGTCGAGGCCATCGAGCATTGTGCCAAGATCTTCCAGCGATTCTGCCATGAGTAGTTGTAGGATGTCGTCAGCAAATCGAAGGTGAGTGATGTACTCGCCATTGACATTGATGCCGAGTCCTTGCCATTCCAGGAGCTTGAAGGCATCCTCTAGAGCGGCAGTAAACAGTTTCGGATATATTACGTCTCCCTGTCTAACGCCTCTTCACAAAGGAATTGCCTTCGTGCACTGCTCCTGTACTCGGACCGACATGGTGGCGTTGTTGTACAAGCACTTCAACACTTCGATATATCGATAGTCAATACGGCACCGCTGGAGAGACTGCAACACTGCCCAGGTTTCCACCGAATCAAATGCTTTTTCGTAGTCCACGAACGCTAAGCATAAAGGCAGATTATACTCCTCAGTCTTCTGTATAATCTGCCGCAGCGTATAGATGTGGTCTACGGTGCTAAAGCCTTTTCGGAAACCGGCTTGTTCGGGAGGCTGGAAGTCATCAAACTTGTGCTCGAGACGATTCGTGATGACCCTCGAAAACACCTTATAAACATGGCTCAGCAACGAGATGGGCCGATAGTTCTTCAATAAGGTTTTATCACCTTTCTTGAAGAACAGGACCACCACGCTGCCGCCCCACGTTTCCGGCGTTTTACCCTCGAGTATAACGGATTTAAAGAGCTTCTGCAGGACCTTAAGTACCGGTGTTCCACTCGCTTTAAGAAGCTCTGATGTAATTCCGTCATCACCCGGCGCCTTGTTGTTCTTAAGCTGCTTAAAGGCCATCCTAATCTCGTACAGGGTGATGTCGGGGATATCTTCGGTATAGTGTCGGGTCAGCCCGGCTCTCGGATCTTTAGCCGGGCTGGTAACAGGCTTAGTTGACGAGGTATATAACTACTTATAGAACCTTTCGATCTCCCTTAATACCTCTGGCTTGGTGGACGCTACGCTGCCATCATCCATTTTCAGCTTCGTCAACTGGCTCTGCCCAATAGATGCATTCCTTGCGAACACTTTGGAGCCTTTATTCCGCTCTATAGTCTCTTTAATACTTTTGGTGTTGTAAGACCGGACATCGTGTCGCAAGGATTTATGAATAGATCTATTGAGTTGCCTATAGGACTTAGCGTCATCGGAAGACTGCAGCGCCATACCACGCCGATCCGCCATGAGTTTTCGGGTTTGATCTGATATCTTTTGAGTCCTATTGCTACGGTGAGTTTTAAAGAACTTAGACCCAACCGCATGGACAGTTTCTACCAGCCTATTACTAATATCATCTACGGAGACGCAACTATCTAGGCAATCGAATTGGGTTTTCAATTCGAGTTGAAAGCTCTCGGGGTTTTGGAGTTGAGCATTAGAGGGTCGGAGCGTAGACTTCATCAGGCGAGACCTTTCTATTTTTAGATTGATATTCAATGTGCCTCTAACCATTCGGTGATCACTGCCGGTTTTCACTCTGTGGATCACAGTGACATCATTGAATATTTGTCTCTTCGTGGTCATGATGAAGTCTATCTCATTTTTCGTGGAACCATCAGGGCTCATCCAGGTCCATTTCCTATGAGGTGGCTTCTGGAAGAAAGAGTTCATTATAAAGAGTCCCTCTTTCTCCATAAAATCGGCCAACCTCTGGCCCCTAGGGTTCCGTTGCCCATAACTCTCCAGCCATCTCTTTTGCCCAGCTTTGCGTTAAAGTCTCCCATTACAACAGTGAAGTGGGTTTTCGAGGTATGTATGGCCCTATTAATGTCCTCATACAAAACTTCCGCTTCTTCATCAGGGTGTGCCGAGGTCGGTGCGTAAACCTGTATGACCTTCAACGAATATCTTTTGGATATTCTGAGTATCAGGTACGCTACCCTGCTCGACACACTGTCGATGGTCACGATGTTGTTAATGAGAGACTTCCGGACGATAAACCCGACACCATCTAGGGACTGTTGGTCGCCCTTCCTGCAATAGAACAAGTTACCGGATTTCATGATTATCGTGTCCTCACCCTCTCTTCAGACTTCTGATAATCCTATAAGATCCCAGCGTAACTTGTCTATTTCCTCTTCCAGATCGACAATCTTCTCGTCAGTCCTTAAAGTGCGATTATTATATGTTGCCAGGGCCAGTTGTCGTGGGGATCGGTAGCTGGAACTCTTCCGGGGATTCTTAGCACCCCCTGCCCCGCCGTTACCATAGCCGCTACCGAAACTAGGAATAGCGGGGCCGCCGGGGACTGGGGGCCTGGTCGTTCTTGTCGTTTTCATAGGGGGGATTTGCCCATACTCGCCACGCTGGGCATGCGGGTTGGCGAGCGCAGATATTGCTTTTTGTTGTTTAAGTGGGGGATGCTGCTACCCATCCATTAGCTTTTTTTCCCTTAGTCGCCTCTTACGACATCCACGGGTAGAGATGGAGGGGTCAATTCTACGCCGGAACCACCATACACATGGTCATAATCCCATTTATGATTTTTTTATTTGTCGTGTTCCGAAATCAGTCGGTGTATAAAACAATAATATAGCGGAGTGATGGGATCTCGACCAGTATACATAGGGATAAATCCATCTATGATTTTTTTTGGTTTGTCGTGTTGCGGGATCAGCCATTGTGTATGTATAGCGGGGTAGTAGGGATCGCGACTACCATACACATAGTTTGTGTATATCCAATAATACGCAGACGAAGTCTCACGTACCAGCTAGTTACATATTTATTTCAGTTGACAAAAGGTCTCTAAATTTTTATTTAGCGAATAATGGACATGGATTTGTATAGGATTGTAAAATGTGATTAAAACTTTCTTTCTTTCAGCATGTCTCGCGTGTAACGTTTTCTTAAAGGCTTTTTGTATTCTTTTTCTTTGTTCTCGTTTCACTTTAAGTGATTTTGCGTTCATTTTTTATTGTCAGACAAAGACGTTTAAACGGAACGGTAATTGGAACAGAATATTTTTTTTACCTAATACTTTGCTGTAATCATTTTAACGTTTGTTTTTGCGATTAGAATGTCTAGTATCTTTAGTCTTCTGTCTAGTAATTTTACAGTTATTTATCTATAACAAGCGATCACCCTAAGTTCGAAATTTAACCTGCGACTTTTTGATCATAGATTATTTTGTGTTTGACATTTGTTTGGGGGGTCTAAGTTCAATGGCACTAGCCAGGTTAGGATTCGCAGTATTAATTAATTAAATTTAATATATTAGTAACAGATATTATTGATAAATTTCAGCTTTCTGCACTCCTTCTCCATATAAACTTTAACCATGCCAAATCTCACAGTCTTCCGTGTTCGCAATACGCTTAAAATGGTACTGAAAGCTTTTGCTTCACGTATTAATACATAGATATGTAAGTACCTATATATTATACTGATGAGAGATCCTCCAGAGCCGAAACTAGCTCCAGTTTAGCTAGTAAGATTTTTAGCCAACATTCAGTATGCATAAAAGTACCTACTAATATTGTAATATGGAATTTGGTTGATGACGTATCATATAAATCATATTCCTTATAACAATATTTATATACGTGTAAACTCTTTATAACGTTATCTTTTATAACGATAAAGTTCCCTATAACGTTGAAGTGAGCCCAACTTGGTTGGTTTGCATTAAAACCTACATATTGAAACACTCATTATAGCGATACGCCATTCTCTATTACGAAGAAAATGTGTTCATATTTTTAGACAGTAAATATTTATTATCGGTATTATTGTTTATTATTAGGTAACAAAAGACTTTGAAGCTCTGAAACATCCGAGGTCGGTCTAGCTTTTATTATCCTTAATTGCCTTGAACACGAGCAGTATGATGCATTGTTTTCTCGGAAGTTATGGTCTTCGACCAAGCATACTGGGTACCTATCGTATTATCAGTCGTAAACCTACTTTGAAACTGTTAACATGGCCAGTAAACGGAAAGCGATTAGTGTTAACGAAAAAGTTTGTGTGATATGTGCGATTGAAAAGGGAGAAAATAAAACTGACGTTGGAAGGCGTTTTGAACTAAGTCAATCCACTGTTGCTACCATTTGGAAAAACCAAATAACAATTCTACAGGCGGCGCTGGAAGGAAACTCTTCTAAAAAATTAAGAAAGCCAAAATTCGAAGACTTAGATCAGGCAATGTTGTCGTGGTTTAACAATCAGCGCCAGAATAATGTACCCATCTCGGGGCCAATTATAAAAACTAAGGCTGAAAAGTTTACCAATCAACTTGGCATAATTGACTTTAAAGCATCTGAAGGTTGGCTCGGAAAATTTAAGCACCGTCACCAAATTACGTACGGTAAAATGAACGGAGAGGCGCGGGATGTCGATATGAATGTGACTAACAATTGGATTAGTACAGTGTGGCTTAAATTAAAGATGAAGTACTCACCAGAAGACATTTTTGATGCAGATGAAACTGGCCTTTTTTTCAAGTTGACTCCCGACAAAACTTTAAAATTTCAAGGGGAAAAATGTGTTGGAGGAAAACTGTCTAAAGAGCGTATTACAGTTCTAGTGGCTGACAATATGAGTCGCACAGAAAAAAAAGCTCTTAGTTATAGGCAAATCGAAAAACCCTCGGTGTTTCAAGAACATAAAACAGTTGCCAGTTACGTACAAAGCAAACAAGTCAGCTTGGATGACATCGCAGATTTTTGAAGAGGAAGTGAGAAAATGGGATGCTGCTGAATTAAAATCACGGAAAATCTTGCTTCTAGTAGACAATTGTCCTGCTTACCCAATCATATCTAATCTTCGAAACATAGAGTTATCATTTTTCCCAGCTAATACAACCAGTATTTTACAACCAATGGATCAGAGTGTAATTAAAAGACTAAAGGGCCACTATAGACGGAAAATGTTGATGGATATGATTGAAACTGACGGCAAGATCACATGCTACAAGCAGTGAACTTCTTATCAAAAGCCTGGCAAGAGGTAACATCAGCCACTATCCAACATTCTTTTCGACATGCTGGATTATGTAGTAGCCAAGAAACGAACCAATTTGACAGTGAAGACAATCTACCACTGAGTGAATGGATAAGCCAGTTCAACATACTAAACAATTTTAACGAAGATCTACAATCGTACGAAAATATACATGAGGATGTAGCCACAACTGGTACACTTACAGATGAACAAATTGTTGATTTAGTGTCAAAAAGTCAGGAAACACCCAATAATCAAGATAAAGAAGACGATCAAGTGGACAAAGCCGAATCACCACCAACAATTCAACAAGCCCTAGATGCCGCTAGGTTGGTAGAAAATTTTTTGTTGTTTAATCAAGACGATTCCACCACATATTTAGATATGAATAGAATACATAAAATAATACAAAACAATTACTGGCATAGCAAAAAACGTCAGACAAAGTTATCAGACTATATGTGTAAACAATAATTTATAAGCATTTATTATCTAAGACATACATATTAAAAATTCTTGTTAATTTGGTTTTTGTTTTTTGTTCACTCCATATAACGATAACTCTCTATAACGACAAAAATGCTCAGTCCCTTGAGTTTCGTTATAAAGAGTTTACACTGTATAGATTTATATAAATATATGTCTGTTAACCATAGAGCAGAATAAATAAGTACACAAATCTATAAAGCAGTTAGTAAAACTTGAGTTAATTTAAAAAGTTTTCCAAAACATTACACTTAACCATAAAAAGGAAATTCTCTTTTAAATCTATGTAAGACTCCCTCGTAAATATCGAATACTTTATTCATTGAAATTTAGCTCAGTCTACTCGATCCTACAATTTTTTACTTCCATGCAGCATTAATTTTAAACACAATGTCGAGATAATGGAATCGGTAGTCCTTCTGTAATTTCAAAGCGATATTTTCCTTTATTTACTTTTAAAATTTAAAAAGGTGTGGTCAACATTTTTCTTTTTTCATTGTATCGTTTATATAATTTAATATTATTTATTTATATTAGAGTTATACCAATTGCAAAAATAGGCTGTTTCTATTATTTTGATGAATAAACTCATTTTTTAATATGAAAAGATGAGATGATAGAAATTTCAGGAACTTTTTACTATAGCAGTTTCATAGATTTACATTCACATATTATTTTGTCATTTTTTTTAATGAACAATATATTTTTTAAAGAACATTAGCTTATGCAAGATTCTCTGAACTCTTTTTGTACCATTGGAATTGGTATTTACAAAAAAAGTATTACTCTTAGACATACCTGTAGGTATTTCTACTGGGCTTTGTAACCTCGGGACGTCATGGTTACACACAAATCCATATAAGCTCGATCGAGCTCATTCATTTACAGAAAGTAAAATAATTCCTTCGAGACTATTTCAGTCAATAGAATTCGTAAACTTCAAATGAGATTTACTGTTTGACTGATGAGATGACGCAGTTTATGTACAAAGTACATACATATTTAATTTAAAACTGCCTACGTCTTTTACTGTAGCCGAGATAGTCTTTACAATATTTTTTTTATAAACACCTCTTACTCATTATACTACAAAATAAATAAAATAAATTTTACGATACAACAGAGAATGCAGTATTACGACGTTTAGCTGAAAACTGTAGATGGAGGAAGGTTTTGCGCTAACAAAAAAGTATAAGTATATTTTTCTATGTATCTCCTTATAATTTATTCATATGCTTAGGAACCTCCTCATAGAACTTAGACCAATAATCGCTTAACAACATAAAAGCAAATCATTAATTAATTTTATTGTTAATTCACCATAGAACTTTAATTTTACGCTTTATTTGTTCATAAGTTTGGTAGCTCAACGCTATAAATTGAGAGAAAGTCATGCACTCAACTTTTAAACCCTCATCAAGAACAAAATGAAATTTTGCGAGAAGAATTACTAGGCGTTCAAAAGTGAACACATGAGCCTCTACTTACACTTTTTTATATGTTATGTCAAATATTAGTATCTTATTAAAGACATCATATGAAATGTAACGTAAAAGTTTACGCAAGATCTCTAACTTAAATTATAAATGGGTGAAACTTTGTTGTCGTTATTCTTGTACCCTGTTGTGTCGTAAAATTTACATATTACATGAAGCTTAATAATTCATTTTAACTGCCACCTCGACTGTAATAGATTTAAGGGAATCATGTATGAAACATTTATATAATTATACTCGTGGGCAATAAATTGCCAATTGTAGTAAAGTAATTTATTCGTACAAAAAGTCAAAAGTACAATAAACTCATTATTACAGGTTTTCTCAATCGCAGTAGTAGTCCAGACAAAACGTCAATATGTACAGTATTACTCTGTGGTTGTAGTCCTCTTGTTGATTCCTTTCTTTTGCAGCTTTTTGTATTTGCTTTCATGTCCATTATAGGAACTGTCCTTGGTTGGATTATAACCAACTTTATCCCATAAAAAGGAAGGTACGAATTATCGAAACTAATTTTATTCATTTATGACTACTGATATCGTTTAAAAGAAGGGGTTTTTTTACGTTATTGGAAAGAAAAGGCTTCAACATTTGCGTGCTCCGCGCGACTGCGACGCTTCATACTCGACGTTTTTAATGAATTCTAGTCTTTTCCAGATATTTCTTTAGTCTTCGCATATAGTGTATTTTTTAAACAGTTCGTAACAACATTCAGATATAGGTACTTTGAATGATGTAATAATTATAAAAAGATGTTTTAATTTTTTATGACGTGTGGAAATGTGTAAAGGGTGAAGCCTGGACCCGCCAATACTTACCTCTAAGAATATAGATAATACTGGAATCCAGAACGTATGCACGAAAAGACTTTGAAAGAAGCTAAAGATGTTTGTGATGATATGCGAAGAGAGCACTTCATTTTTAAGCCTATACAGCGTAATGATAGATCTACTATGTAGAGAAAATTTTAAACGATAGTTTAAATATTAGTACCATAAAAAAATACTTAAAAATTTATGAATTTCCTTTTTACTTTTATTATATAATTTATATTATGCTGTCAATTTGGTTGTATAATATACATATTGCAAATGGAAGATAATGATACCAATAAATTGCAAAATATTACACACAAACTAATTACGAAATAGTTATGTACCGGCTATGAAGAATATTTACATCATTTTATTCATACCTCTTACGATTTACAATCCTCGAAAAAAATTATTACTATTGAAATTAAACTTATGTTATCACAGATAAATTATATACTAAAATTTATTTATTTATTTATTCATTATTTGGTACATATTGCTTCACAGCACATTTAACACAAAATATACATTTGTTATGTTTTGCAATCATGTGGTGCCAATTACGAAACAATTATTATTAAATTTTGTTTGTTATGCAGCGGTTAAATATTTATATACATAAAAAATGTCATTATTAAGTATTATGTGTTTCTATATCTCAATTTGAGTGGGAGTGTGAGTCTGCGTGTAGTGTGCGTGTGCGTGAGAGTGTATAGGTGTGTTGGGATCATATGCTCCTGAGTGAAAGCATATGTGAATTGTATATGTATGTATGTTATAAGCAATAGAGAGTAAACTGAGTCCTTTCTGTGTTTCTGTTTCACAGCCATGATGACTATTTCAATGTGTTTTTTGATTTTAATTCTTTTAAGAAAACATTCCTATTTGACTGGAATAAATCAATATGACTAAACTTCGTGTCATACATGTTAAAACATCTTTGTAAAACAGAGTTCTTAGCATAATTGTGTTTAACTGGCGGTGGTGCAAATAAGCGCGGGTTTCGAATAATTTTTTTATGTGTTTTGAAATTAATCCTATTCACTAGTTCGGGGCAATCAATATTGTTGTTCAAAATATCGTATAATAATGTCATGTCGAAGATAGATTGTCGTTTTGATAAAGAAGTTAAATTTTAAAAGTCTAAATCAACTAAGTATGACTTATGCTCGTTATTAAATTTATAATTTAGATATTTCAGGAATTTACTTTGAATGTTGTCTAGACTAGTCTTATGTGTGATATAATCTGGTGTAAGCCAAATGTAAATTTTCTTTTAAAAAGCTGTATAATATTCTATTTTCGTGTAGATTAAATTGCGATGTAATCAATCCTTGGATTACTCAATGAATGGGAACGAATGAAAAGGTACCTAGGTACTTCGTCCTCTAATTAGCTTTAGGAATAGTTGAATGGAGTTTATGAGGGTGTGTTACTTTAATTTCATAACATTATTTATTAATAATTGTACTATATATATCATTACCCATATTCAGTTATGGTTTTTGCCACGATAATTTTATTACTCTGAAAAGACATAACGATAGATAGAATTTTTTTTGTTATTTTCCCAAAAAAAAAAAACAAGTATTAATATTCATCGTGCTTAAGTAATATAGCGTTATTACGTCTTCTGCATTTTGTAAAATATTAGGAATTCTTTTTAGTACACGATTTTGAACTCTAAAGGCGGGAATATTATAATATGTATATTTAACTTATCTATACATATTCATAAATAAATTAATTTCGAGTATTGACTGTGTGTTTATAATGCCAAAATGCTTTTCACTAAATGCATATGAAAATATGTATGATACTTACACAAAAAATCAATTTATTACAGTTTTGTTTGTGTTGTCTGTCTGTGTATTTGTTCCGGTTAATCTCCGAAACGATTTGACCGATTTTGACGGGACTTTCCCTAGCAGATGGCTGATGTTATAAGAAATAACTTGGGCTACTTTTATTTTAGATAAAGGAAAAAATTAGGCTTCCGCGCAAATATTACTATCTAAAGTAGCAATGTCTACTACCGTGCGCTCCCCACGCGCACGTTTCCCTTCGCCGCATCTCCACGCCCCGTCGCCGCATACGAAATTTCACGCGGACAAAGTCGCATGCACAGGTAGCACGATATAACATTCTAGTTCTTTTTTAGATGTACTAGTGCTAATGTTATGATAAATTTTCTTCTCATACTATAAAGTACTCTTAATAAAATTGAGACTGAGCCTTAATAAAAATTGTCAACACATTGATGATATGATGATGACGAAATAAAGCTTATCAAATTGTAGGAGATGATACTTAAAATTGATATTATACCATTTCCATTTCTTTATTTTCTCGATGACAGCTCCTGTGAAAACTTGAACGATCGTCTTTTTTACATTATATATGCATTATTTTATAAAAATATGACGTTTACCCACTAAAAGGTTATATCAGAGTCGGAGAAGCGTATAGGGATGGAGCTATATCGATAAACGTAAGACGATAGCAGACCCGATATTTTTTTACAAAATGTAAGAAACTAAACTACTGCCGGATACTTTTGTACAAATTTATTAACGAATACTATATTTCATTACAAAATGATACACGTATTAATTCTTGATTGATAATGCCAACTTCTTCAAAATTTTCGTGGCTGTTGTAAAATAAGTTGGTATAGGTAGGTAGGTACTCGACAATGAAACGAAATAATTATAACGACAGGTAATCTTTATTTATTTATGAATCAAAATCGGATGACTCGTCACTGTCACTCGATGGTTATTACTTATTTGGTCACAACACTATAACTATCAAATTAGAACTGCCATCGAGAAAATAAAGAAATGGAAATAGTATAGTGTTACTTCATTGACCTGGAATTCAAAACAATTGAATTACTTAAAATAACACTTTAAGTAACTTCTCGCTAATCTTTTTTATTTCCAAAATTATAATTGTAGCCGAATAACCATTTAAAAATTCAATAATAAATTTAATTTATTTTAATTAAATTTTTATTGTGAATAGGTTTAGTTATTAACATTGTTTTATATAATTTTAAATTTTACGTAGTACTTTTATGGTGAAGGAAAACATCATGAAGAAGACACTTCTTTTAGTATCACTGTATGAGGGGATCATTTAAAACTTTGATTTTCTCGGCGTTTGAAATCGCAGCCACATTGGGGACTGGCGTTTTGAATAAGCCCGTGCCTCACCTCAGGGAGATTTCATTACCGTCCAGTGGGACATTTACTAGCTAATATTATTATTTACTTTTAAAAATACACTTTTCTTTCAGCAGAAACTAAGCCCTATAACTTACATGCTTCAACTCAAATATAATGACAGGAAGACCGAAAAATAAATTTATTAAATTTATCCAATTTACCAAAGCTAAAAGTTAGGGCGCGTGTTATGCCGGTATTAATTAAACACAAGGGTTAGTACCTAATCCCTTGGCCCTTATCTTACAAACCACAGGGACTGGTTAACCGGAAGTTCGTGGAAGTGAACACAACTGAACCTTTCAAACACTGTACATTAATGATCGTGTTGTTACACTTACATACTTTAAAGTGTTACATTATGAGTTCTGGTTATTATGAATAGGCTTTAATTATTAAAAAAGCAAATCTATACTATATTATATTAATATTATAATATTCAAGATTTATTTTGTTTGTTTGTTAAAAAAATATTTAGGTGCCTTCGTAGTTCTCAGCATCGGAAATCTTCGGTCTGTTCATTTCCATTCCGATATACCGATTATGGAGAGTGTTTAAACGTTTTGTTAAGTATGGTCTAAGTATTTTATATTTCTCTGAGTTTTGTTCTTATAACATTACTCTTAAAGTTCTAAAAAATAGTAGTTATAAATATTGATCAGGAATCTGGATTTGTCCGAGATATCATCAGATAAAAGGAAAGAGTGGTGTCAGAAAAAGTTATTTAAAAATATATAAAGCTCCAGATAATGTTTCTATGAACAAACTAATCTGGAAAGCTTTAGGCAAGTACCTATTGGAAGTAAGAAGAACGATAGGCTACACGAGTACGTTGGTGGCTTGGGTGCGTATGGGGTGCGGCGTGGTAGAGAATTGTTCGAATAAATTCAACACACAGCATATGAAACCGTGCGACACTGCTAGTATAATATAAACAAAAACTGAACCTAAGAAAAGAGTGGAGGTATTTATTAAAAAATTTGAATAAAATAAAAATATAGAAAAATGATGTAGGTAGACGGCTAAATTTTACCTATTAAGTACGATTTTTATATCTATCGGCGGAACTACAATAATTAGTCGATTACCAGAATAATTTGATTATTTTATGAGTTCATAAGCAATTACTTCACAATAATTGCATGATTACATTCAATACTTAGTATAAAACTTATATACGCGCGCACATACGTCGCACCCTATAAATACAGTCGCACAGAGCGAGCTCGTGACATTCGTCAGTTCAAAAAACACGCGGCAGGGGCCTGGATTGGTCATCAATACGTCGTTGGAAACTGTAGTACAATCAAGACCACAAACATAAGCTCACTGTGGAATGCAGTTGGATGGGGTACCACCACAATTGTACAAATGATGGAAATGATGCAGAAAATGTCGGAGCGCTCATGTGCTCCACCCACGGAAACAAAAATAAGGATCAAGGATATCTACTTACCATCGTTTGACCCAGCACGTAGGAACAGTTAAGGAATAATCTCGTCACCACGTCTGTCTCGTGCGCGCTCTGCGGACGGACGCTATTTTGTACCCTCTGGCAATTAATAAAGCTAAAAAATGGTACAGTGTAAAAAGTGTAAGCAATTCGTTTCTTTAAATAAAGATGAAGTGTTAAGATGTAAGGGTTCATGTGAATCGGTGTTTCATAAAAAGTGTGTAACAAATATCAAGCAGTTTCAACGACAGGAAATTTGTGAAATGTGTTCAAAAAATGATGGTAGCAGTCCCAATATAAAGCCTTCTAAAATAATAAATGTTGATGTGGATACATCAACGGGCGAGGCCGTCTTATTAGAAGTTAATAAGAAGTTGGAGATTTTATATGAAATGCAGAAAAAGATTGATGATTTGACAGATACTGTTGACTTCTATGCAGAACAATACCAAAAAATGTTGTCTTTCAAAGAAAGTGCTGATAAAAAAATGAAATCATTGGAAGAAAAAAATATAAATTTGCAAACAAAAAATGAGGCATTGGAAGAAAGATTATCTTTACTAGAACAAAAAGAAGTCGAAAAGTGTATTGAAATAGTGGGTTTGGAGGAGACAGAAGAAGAAAACACAAAAAATATTATTAAAAAAGTCGCTCAAAAATTAAATTTAGATCCGATAAACATCGAGGAGGCAAGGAGGGTAGGCAAAGAAAAACCTACAAACAAAAGATCTAGAGCAATAATTGTTATGTTGCGTACGAAAGCAGTAAGAAATGAATGGTTAAAGCAGAGAAAGCTACAGTTAAAAAACAGCGAAGTCCTATCAAATAATAATAATGAACGCATATATATCAATGAATGCCTAACTAAACAGCTAAGGCAATTGTTTTGGAGTGCTAGAACTATGCTCAGAGGAGATTATAAATTTATATGGATACAGAATCTTAGAATTTTAGTGAAAAAAGACGAAAACTCAAAGATAATAAACATTCGTAGGGAGTGTGATATTGCAAGATTAAGTTTCGACGGTAAACAATAGATGCTGCGCTGGCCCGGCGTTTAAGGGTCGCTATACACTTCACGAATCCATAACTATTTAAAATTCGATTTATTATCGAATATTTGTAATAACATTGATTTCACAAAGTTTGATGATGCAGATAAATGGAGGCTATATATAAAAAATACAACAATAGATTTAAGAGTAATCTAAATATTAGATCGCTGCGTAAACACTATGATTATATAAAATCACACATAAATTTTGAGGTAAAAAACATTGAAGGAAAAAAAATGGAAATCATCCATATCGTTATAAAAGAAAATAAAAAAACGATAAATATTTTGGCATTATATAGGCCTCCAAAGCCAACCGAAAGATTATTTATTGAGTTGGATAAATACCTAAAGCGGATACCATGGAGAGAAAATGTAATTTTGTTGGGAGATATAAATATTAATATATTAAAAACATGCAATGTGTCTGACTGCTACCTAAATATGATGTGTGAACATGGCCTGCAGTGCATGATTCATGAATATACTAGAGAGGAAATAGTGGCGGGGCAGTTAGTGAAGTCGTGTATCGACCATATATGGGTGCGTAGCGACGCAAGCGCTGCTGCACACATGCTCACGTGCACCTTGTCTGACCACTATTTGATTGGTGTGAACTTAGCGGTTGGTTTTCGAGCGTCTAATAACGTGAATAAATGTAACAGGGTGTGCGTTTTTGATAATTATTTAGTACAACAAAGAATAAAAGAGTTTAATTGGCAGGAACTTCTTCTGATGGACTCTCCGACAGACTTATACCATAAAATTTGTAGCGTGTTTAATGATATATATGCCAGTGCTAAAATAGATGTAAGTAATTGGAAACGTAGAAAAACAACCATGGATAGATAAAAAATTATGTAACATGATTAGTAAACGTGATGAGTTATTTAGAAAGTGGAAGTCTAGACCGAATGACAAAAGTTGTAGAATTATGTACACAAGACATAGGAATTTAACAAACACACTTATGTTTATGGCAAAAAATGAATTTAGGAAAAAAGAAATAATAAATTGTAAAGGTGATATAAGAAAAACGTGGTGCTTAATTAACAAATGGTTAGGTAAATGTATAAATAATTTGGATGAAGTTATTATGAAGTCGTTAGGTAAACAGGATAGTACAGGGAAAGTGTGTACAAAATTTTCTAAAATATTTTCTCAGGAAATTGAAACAATAAAACATAAGTGTGACTTCAAATTCTTAGATAAAAATACTTATATGATATCAAGTGACGTATCCTTTAGACTTGGAAAGATAACTGCTAGTGATGTAGAGAAGATTATAAATAGTTTAAGTTTAAATAAAGCACCGGGAATAGATGGTATACGGGTACAAGATTTACAATATATTAAAAAGGAAATAGGGCCAGTTTTAGCTAAATTTATAAATTTAAGTGTTATGTCAGGGGAGTACCCAGATATGTTAAAAAAAGCAATAATTCGACCTATTTTTAAGCAAGGTGATCATATGGATTATTCAAACTATAGACCTATAGCAATATTATCATCATTGAATAAAATTGTAGAAAAAATTATTGTTGGCAAAATTAGTTCATTTTTAGAAAACCATAACATAATTTCAGACGTTCAACACGGATTTAGAAAATATAGAAGTACTAGCTCAGCCCTTGACCAGTTTTCGGATGATGTAAATAGACATTTGGATAAAAAAAGGTATGTAGTAGCTTTGTTTATAGATTTTAAGAAGGCATTTGATACATTGGACCACGGGGTACTAATTGATGCTATGCAAGGCTGTGGTATCCGTGGTCCAGTGAACAAATGGTTTCGAAGCTATTTAAATAACAGGACTATCCGAACACTTGTCAACGGAACATACGGCGAGGAGGCTTTTAATAAGGTATGGTGTCCCAACTGGCTCAGTGTATGGCCCTGTTGGGTACATCATGCACGTAAATAGCATGTCTAATGTTATCATTAACTCTTCTGTATATATGTATGCGGATGATACGTGCATAATGTATGCTGACAAGGAGTTGAAAGTTATAGAAAAGTGTATTCAGGAGGACTTTGAAAATATCTTAAAATGGGCACATGACAATGGTATTATACTGAATGTGTCAAAAACCAAATGTATGCTCATTCAGTCATCTTATTTGCGAAAGCCTGATGAAACACTGAATATCTTGGGTCATTCATATGATTGCCTTCATAATAATAAACATATGTGCAGTTGCCCCGCCATACAGGTTGTAAATGAATACAAGTATCTTGGGTTAACAGTTGATTGTAGTATGAACTGGAAGAAACGCACTGAAAATGTTTGTAACAAATTAAGAAGTTTATTGTATAAATTTAACCATTTAAAATATGTGTGCAGTAAGAAAATTCTATATATTGTATCATGCTCTGGTCGATGCTACACTAAGCTATGGTTTAAGTACATATGGCAGTACATTTCGTACATACCTAGACAAAATTTTATCATTACAGACACGGTTTCTTAAACTTTTGGTTGATAAACAGACAAACAGTTGCAAATTTTTCTTCTTTGTCTAGATATGCTATCCCAAGGGTATATAACAAACACAATAACTTAAGACCAACCACTATAAAAAAATTCCTAGAGCCAGGTGCAAGTAACTTTTACGGAGAAAGAACAACAGAGTATATATTACCGAGAATACATAATAATTTAAATGTTGAGAACATAAGACTACGAAAGTGTAAATACATTGCAATTCTTATCACGAGCATGGATTTTGTGGAGGAGTCACCAAGGACAAACTGGGAGACGGGCATGATCGGTGAGTTAGAAATCGGACTGAAAAATCCCGGTAAATTCGTGGAAAGGAGGCCATATCGTCTCGGTCTAGTGAAACGAGAAAAGGTGCGCTCCATAATTCAAGAACTGCTGGAAAACAACATTATTCTTGAGAGCAAATCTCCAAACTCTAGCCCCATCATTCTAGTCAAGAAAAAGAATGGCGACGACCGACTTTGCGAGACTTTCGCGAACTTAACTCGAATACGCTACGTGACCATTATCCGCTTCCATAATCTCTCTCACCATGCCCCATTAATCTCTCTCGCCATTCCATTTGGTTTGAGCAATGCTTGCTCGTTTTACCAGCGATGCATCAACAGATCTCTCACGTCATTACTGGGAACAGCTGCGCAGGCCTACATGGATGATGTTTTGAGCTGGCGACCCCAAGCATGAACGTCGGCGCAACCTTCTTAGCACAGCTACATCGTGACGTCATCATCACTTCCACAAGCTATCGAGCAGCGAGTCATACAGCCAGCCAGCATCCAAGGCTACCAAAACTGTCAAGCATGTCGGACAGTTCAATGGTCTGGTAGGATACTTCAGGAAATATATTCCTGACTTTTCACGAATAATGGTGCCTTTGTACGAATTAACGAAACAAGGAGCGAAATGGTTATGGACAGACAATCACGATAAAGCGCCGGACCACCATTGTCCACGCTGTCCAGCCCCAGTCGAGGCCTGCGTGGTGGTCGAGACTGGGAGCGGTTCCCACTCCATGCCAAGTGGCTGCGGGCCAGTTGGGGATGATGCCGCCATCGACTCGCCGACCTGTCGGGCCCTCTGGGCCAACACAGGCGTGACAGATCTGGTCTAGCATTCAGTATGCTGGCCACATTATTATTTGCAAGGGCCCCTTTGAGCCGTCGTCACCTTCGCGGCCACAACTGGGCTTTGTTCTGCGTCATGCGGCTCCCTTGTCCGCTTCTTACCTCCCCCTCCCCCCACTTCCACCATCACGATCTACCCCAGGTAGAGTTTTACGTCAATAAAGTGAAGAGAGTCAGCCGGTTCTCTGACGGGGGTCGCACTAACGACTGATCATCCCATTAGCCATGCATCCTGTCGCGGTGCGCCGTCGCTTAGGATTGTGGTAATTTTTATAGAGGTTTTCTTCCTCGCGGTCCGGGCGGTTAAGGCAAGACCCTCGGTCCCATACGAAGCCGCGAAACATGACCACGACACTCAGATGGGATTACGAGAATGGCGGTTGTGTGAGGTAAAATATCAGGTCCACCTACGCTACGTCTGTTGGCCCCCTCTGATATTCACAGGGATGCCAGACGAAGCCCTACCCCTCGTCAGGTATTAGCCGCCGACCGAAAAGCGGCCAACGTTGCCAGGGATGCACCACACGGAGGTTCCTGACTCACACCCCAACTCTCCGAGAACCTCCGTGAACCTCCGTCTGAGAAGAATCTCCGAGAACCTCCGTCTGAGAATATTTTTTTTAACGTGGAGAAACCCTTCATGGGTCATGGTTCCCGGGCCAGTGGAATGTTCCAGTGAGTCGGAACCAGATGCCGCATAGTTCACGGTTAATCAAAACTGTCTGCGGTGATCAAGTTAATTTCTATAGCACGATGTAGGATACGTCGTATGTGGCTCGATAGATGCCGCTATGTGTCGCTATGTAGATGTCGCTACACGCCTGAACCTGTGCAATGGGAAGACAGGCCCCCCCGACCCGTCTCCCATGCTTCGGCGAGGGTGGCGGGAGTTGGCGTATAAAACGCCTCCTCCGGCTACCACACTCGGCAGTGAGAGGTCCTCGCCAACGGCTGCGGCCAGAGTGTGGCGCTGCAACTCCCACGCCGCACACAAGTCTAAACGTCAGGGAGCCACGCTCCCTGTTGCACCACTCTCGGAGGACCGGGCGGACGGCGTCTATGGTGTAACGAACGCCCAAAGCGCGCGTCCGCCAGGTCCTCCTCCCACCTCCTGAAGACACTTTCGCGGGAGTCGGCGTCTATGGTGTAAGCTGGAGGCTCAAAGCGCGCGTCCGCCAGGTCCTCCTCGCCGCCGTGAATTTGTACACGGCGGCGAGCACTTTCGCGGGCAGCTCGACCTCGGCGTGGGAGCCTGGCAAGAGCTCCCCTGACCGCTCTCCTCGCCGGACACGTGATTTGTACACGGCGGCGAGCACCTCCGCCTCCAGCTCCCACGACACGCTGCGTAGCACGCAGTACGCGTCTGTTCGTGGCGCTGAGAGCATCCGACCAGATCGGTGCCCCGTAGACGGCCATGCTCCGCACGACCCCCGCGAACAAACGGCGACAGCTCGCGCCCGGCCCCCCCGAATTCGGAAGAAGCCGACCGAGAGCCGCCGCCGCTCCCACTATACATTAAATTAAATTAAATTTAAATTTCCATTTAAATTTTTTTGGTTTTGGAAGTTCATTTTTATTCCCACGAGTATGGGGGAAAAAAAAACGGTCAACCCAGGCAGTGCCCCCTGTACCTGGGTAAGCCTAGCGTAAACCGTCAGGGAGTCGGCCAGTTCTCTGACGGGGGTCGCACTAACAACTGATCAACCAATCAGCCATGCATCCTCTCGCGGTGCCTCCGTGTCAAGGGTATCAGCCGCTAGCCAGAAGGGCCGACGTTGCCCGGGGTGCACCGCGTGGAGGTTCCCTTACATCGCACCCCCCTTCCGCCATCTCTATCTACCCCACTTAACCTACTTAACCTCCGCTTAGGATTGGGGTAATTTGATCTCTTGCAGAGTTTTGGCTCCATCCTTCAATTCCTTGACACAAGTACCCTTGAGGTGGCCGCTCTTCTTGCAGACCTCAAGGATATTATAGGCCACTTTCGCCGCCGCTAATGCCCTCGGCCTCTCCGGGAATCCTTCACTGTCGACTCCGAGGAGGACATCAATGCTGCTGGCCTGTTGTGCTGCCACTGCGTGACCAGATGCTAAAACCGTCTCAACTAACGCCGTATGCTTGGAACCCGGCAAACTGCCCACATAGCAGGTTTTGCCCCTGTGGGGTATTAAATAACACAAACCACATATAATGTAATTACACTTATTATATTTCTAACCAGTTTACAAAACTCCACTTATAATGTAATCATAATTATTGCACTACCAAATCGCTACGATTACTTAAATCTGTACTGTGCGGAGCGCGTGCGCGCGGCCTTCCGGCGTCGGAGTTGGCAGACCACTGCCATACAGGTAAAAACCGAACGTTGACGAAGCGCGACGCGGGTCGCAGCCGACCGGTTCCGAGCGGCCGCGAGTCCCGCTACACCCCTATGCGACGATTCCGATCACGCAAAATGTTGCCCCCCCAGAGAACGTGGGGCAGTTCGAGCTTCGCTAAGTAGGAGACGACTCGGTACACCCTAGCCGTCTCCTCCGTCCGCCGAACCTGTACGATGAGTAGACGGGCCCCGACCCGTCTCCTCTGGTTCGGCTAGGGTGGCGGGAGTTGGCAGATAACCACCTCCTCCTGCCACCCGTTCGTCTTTGGCGTAGAGGGCCACTCAGGGGATCCCCCTCGCGGACCCTCTCCGCAGCCTCATTCTGCGAGATGATGTCCTCGCACAAAGAGGCCACCGCCGTCCATGCAGTCTCACTGCCGAGCATGGCTCTTACCACACACGGCAGCAAGAGGTACCCTCCAACAGATACGGCCAGAGTGCGGCGCAGCAGCACCACTCCCGGAGGACCGGGCGGACGGCGTCTATGGTATAACGTCCATAGCGCGCGTCCGTCAGGTCCTTCCCCCCATCTCTTAATTACCCCCTCCTTTAGGGCCCTCCTCATGTTGGCTACCTCTGTGGGAGCTGGAGGCTCCCTTCTTTCCCTCCTCGCCACCATGTCCCTATACACGGCGGCGAGCACCTCCGCCTCCAACTCTCACGGCGGGGAGCCGGCGAGCACAAAGGCTGCCCCCGCGGATGGCCCTCAGCGCCACCACGCGCTGTGCTGCACGCAGCACACGTATATTTGTGGCGCTGAGAGCATCCACCCAGATCGGAGCCCCGTAGACGGCCATGCTTCGCACGACTCCCGCAAATAAGCGGCGGCAGCTAACACCCGGCCCTCCCATATTTCATCTAGGCCCTCCAACCCGGACCCTCGCCCCCTCAACTTGTATGTGGGCCCCAGGTGGCGGTCCACACCGAGGCCCGTGGAACAGTAGGGCCTCGGTTTTCTCTACCGCCACCCTGAGGGCCAACAATCCTATACGCCTGACACTCCCACCGTGGCCAGGCGCGTAACTTCTTCCCAGTTAACCCCTGGGCCGCCGCAGGTACGAGGGCACTCTGTGATATCGGAGCACCTCTCGTATAACCCCATGCGGCAGGCTGTTGAAGACGTTGGCGATGTCGAGGATTTGGTCCGTTTTTTCCTTTACGAGGGCTCTTAATGTCTAGGGGTCAAGAAGCTCGATCCCCTCGAGAACCCCCACATCCGCAACAGAAAGCTCATCATTACCTGTCTTCTGGGTAAAGACATGGTCCCGTGGTTCACTTGTCTTGCTCGCCGACATCGAACGGGACACTACTTGTACATCCCAAGTCACGAAGTTTCCCCCGCCCAGCTGACGTGACCTTACTAGGAGTGGCCTGTACCTCGTCCGCCCCAGCCTCGTCATTACCATGTGACCGCTTAACAGCCACAGACCCTGGGGCTGAGCTATCTGCCTTTCCAGTTCAATGCCTTATCGTGAGATCCTCTCGAGCCTAACAATGGGCAAATCAGTCAGTCCTTATCTTCGAAGCCAAAGTCATCAAATTTCCATCAGGATCCAAGGTCCGTTCACATGCCGTGGTCGTCGGGTTTTTATCAAAATCGCGCAAATCTTTGCCCCCACTCCCCTCCCCCAGAAAACGGGGCAGCCCGAGGCTTGCTCGGGAAGGGATTTTCCCTTGCGGGGACCCTCCTGGGGTAGTTTCTTTTTAGGATTTGCCTTCATCTTTTTAACTCTACCCGTCAGTTTTTTCACGCTTTTTAAAAATACTATTGAGGGTTAGTCGATTACCAAATTTGAATATTTTATGAGTTCATAAGCAATTACTTCACAATAATTGCATGATTACATTTCAATACTTAGTATAAAACTTATATACGCTCGCACATACGTCGTACCCTATAAATACGGCCGGACATTGCGCGCTCGTGACTCCGATCACTAAATACACATACGCATGGTTCCCTCCTTCCTCCCAAGAGGAGGGGAACGTGCATATGAGTATATGAAGTTATAATATTCAATAGTCCCGATGTTATAGGTAGGAGGGAAATAATACTTCGGGTTCTTCATATTTGGATGACACCCCTTATTTTTATTTCAACAACAATTTATGCTAACCATCTGATATATTAGGGCCGAAACCCTCAACCCACGGACATCTATATGTAAATCGGCGCCAACATGTGTTCAGATTTTCTAGTTGACCTTTTTTTTGTCTCAATTATATAAGCTGTACTTATATTATACATATGTATTAAATTTATGAACCAAATACATTAGGTACTCAATTTAGGCACTAAGAAGGCGTTTATGAACGTTAATACACTTCACTCGGTTTGCAAAGCATCCCTGATAACGATGAGAAAGAAGTCTGTTAAGAGTCGGCAAGAGTCTTTAGTTTATTATTTTTTATTAGCAGGGTAAATAACGTTTGCAGCTTGGGGGCCGTCTTCATTCTGCCTTGCACTATCAAGTGCTTACACTATCAAGTGCTTCCGAGTCTTGACACAGAGCTTCTTGCAAGTCTTCATTCAGAGTCTTGAGTCTTCTTTCTTTGAGTAGCGTTTGACACTTTGTGTACCGGTTGGCCGCAACAGCCTCATGTTTATAGGTGTGTTGGAGTGCGACGGAATGATGGCGTCTATTCCACTTGCACTATAACATTGCCTTATTTGGTAATAACAACAAGCGGGAATTGTCTACATTAATGTTATTATTACGTATGTTACCTACTGTCCTACCTACCTAACGCTCTCGACCACCCAGAACCAGGTAACGCGGACTCAAATTACAATGCAAGTTCCCACGTGAATTATCGGAAATCGCTGACCAGGTGAAATGAACACTTCGTGGGACAATGAAAGAATGACAGAGGAACAATCTCGCTCTATCGCTTGAGCTTGGAGGTTCACACCTATATAAGTTTTGTAAAGGACCAAAAATCGCCTTTCTTTTAAAAACCCCCTACGGACGGTCAACTACGTAATTCGTAACACGTAATTTACCGATATCATAATAGAATCTTAATAAAATGTTATAAAACCTATTTGAATCTATTAAGAACCCTAATACCTAACTAAATACACTCAATATAACAATTTGGAACGGTAGACTTCGTAAATATTAAATATCAAACATTGTAACATTTAAATGCATATTAATTATATTATATTATTATTATATTAATTATTTTTATAATAATAATACTCGATTTTTAAAGCTTTTATATACATATATGATAAAATTTTGTTTGTATTATAGCGACACCTAGCTGATAACGGTTACTTTGTTTCTGCTATGGACACCAATTTTTATAAATAAAAACCATCATGAATATAGTTGTACACTTAACATTATAGATGACGCTTAGTCAGGTTAATGCAATGGGAATCCATTTAGGTTTATTCTCCATGTTTTTACCTAATCAAAGTATCCTGAAAAGTACTAATATACCAATTTTCTATGAGGAACATTCACATTTATATCTTGCATTTTTCATTTTTAGAATATTGTTTGTATACTTTTAAAAATAAAGATCTGTATAGGTACTTATAGATCTGTGTAGGTACTTATCATTATCATAGAAGACCATAGTGATAACTGTAATTTATTTGATATTGTTAAATCCACAATAAATTCTAATGCACGTGATTATGTATGCAATGCAGCGCATAGATTTTAAATTTAGATCTGTAGGTACCTACTTAGTTATTAGAACGAATAAGACTTCGATTAGATTTGGAACAAGAGATGGTATTTAGGGCGACTCACACTTACTGTTATAGCGTTGCGAAATTGATTTAGTTATCCATCTCACTTCGACCATTATATTGTGGTAATAACTTATGTATACCTACTCTATAATACTTATGCATAATGGCTAATTTTATTTTATTTTCTACATTCATTTTGTTTGTTTTTCGTGTAGTGAATGTACATAGTGATCGAAATATTGGTAAGTACTTGGATAGTTCTTAAAACACCTAATTGAAGATAATTCTGTATTGTGTAATAGTTACCACAATTTAAATGTAGGTTCACTGTATATTATCTATTAACATTCCTGCAGCATATATATAATAAACTTCACTTCAGGGCTCAAAGTTTATTAATCACTTTTATTAAAAACTGTCAATTTGTTGGGAAAGTGTGTACAAACAGGCAAACATAGTATATTTTCTAATCTGGAATATTCTTTCTTTTCGGAATAACCAAATCTACAACTGATGGGTCTATAGGCATGAAAAGAGGGAGGTTTTAATATAATCGTTAAATGCATATTTGATCACTTGCCCTTGCACCAGCCCTTCGCATTCACCACTAGATATCGGTACGCCCACGTTATGAAAGATTCATAATTTAAAATAAATAAAAATTTGATATATAGTTAAATTTTATAGCGAACTATATTTTTAAGGACCATAAGTGTGGGGTTAAAATTAGAATGATTCTTGAGATGTTGCCAATGGGAAATCTCATCGGGGACACGGTTAGTTTCTTATAATTAATGTATGAAAACAAAACTGGATGAACATTTTGATATTAAATTGTAAACCTTGTAATGCCAATTCTTTCAGGTGCAATAATCGACGATGCTAAATTTTTATTAGAAGCCGTTTTTCATGTAGCACTTGCGGTTGCATCAAAAGGTCAAGATAATCCATTTATTGGGAATGTAGTCAAAACATCTCCTGGAGACATATTAGAAGCGGAAAACGCCATCTGTTCATTGCTTGAGGTATATAATAAATTGAAGAAATCGCAATTTTAATCACATTTTACCGTAGCTTTCTTTTATTTTAGAAAAATATTTTGGGAGTATTTGGACCAACGAAAAAAGGTCCGTTGCAACATTTACAATCTATAGCTGATTTTCTTGAAATTCCTCAAATAATAACGCAGCCAATAGAAACACAAAATCGTAATTGGTCAGCCGTGAATCTGTACCCCAATCACATTGCATATTCGCAGGTAACGTTTTAAGTAAATTAATACTCAGGTAGAATACTTGCGAATGTAGTAAATTGCGTACATTGCGAAGTACTTTGAACAAAGTTTTGACGTTTACACAGGTTTTCGCAGATATTATAGAAATGAAAGATTGGAAGGAATTCACAATAATTTATGAAGGCGCTGAACTTTTGCCATTTTTGGATAATATACTCACAATGCAAGACTTAGATACTGGACAAAAGATTTTGATTAACGTTGTTCAATTACCTGATGGAGATGACTACAGGTACAAATATTGTAATAAAAACATAAGAAAAAGTAATAATATGTTAAGTAAAATAATTTTATTGGGATGTAGAATTGTGGCTAACTAGTTTTATTTAAGACCAATATAGTTTTTTCATTAATAAAACAATTCTTTTAGACCGCAATTGAAAACTGTAAAAAGTTCTGGTTCCTTAAACTATTTAATCGACTGCAGCGTGGGAATTTTACCTCAACTTTTGGAAGAAGCACAACAAGTCGGTATAATGTCAGATGACCATAGCTACCTTGTTATGACTCCCGATTTTCAGACCATTGATATCGAACCTTATAAACACGGTGGTTCTAATATAACAGGTAATTGATAATATGTATTAAATGCACAGAAAAGGTAGATTTAAAGGTATCTTTTATAATAAATAGTTAAGTACTGTACATGTTTTTAATAGAGCTTAATTTACATTCATTTTGAATTAACAGCAATGGTAAATTGTTTTAATTAGAAGTTTCCAGTAATATTAGGTGATTTGCAAGTATCTTTACGTTCTTTTCAATAAAAAAAAAACAAGCAGTAGCGATCATGTTCTTTTTAACTTTCAAATTGTAATATGTATGAATCATCTGTCCCTATTATATTGTCAAATAAGTTGCGTAAGAAAATTGCTTAAAAATAAAAATATTGTTGGAAATATTTTATTACAGGATGCACATTTCACAATATAAGGGAAGAATAGTAGTAGGTACCATGTATCAGTAGTTGGCCATTAGCGTATCTATTAAAGATGTACTAAAGAGAAATATTATTGTAGAACATTATATTTCCGTATCATTAACTATTACGCCAGCGCTCGGGGTTAAAGCACTTCGGGAGGGCCTCAACTTCCAAATTACGTAACAAAAAACAATATTTAAGGCTATCTGAGAGTTTTAGTCTAATCTTAAATAGCCTATACTATTTCTCGAGAGTTTGGCTATCATATACAAAAAGAATTTTTCAAACCCGATTGGTAGTTTCAGGCATTAGCGTGTTTAAATAAACAAACAAAAAACTCTTTATTATATTAATAAAGTATAGATAGTAATTGGTTAGTATTGTCATGTAGCCCTTTATATGTATGAACTACGGATCCGCCACTTTCTATTATACAACAGGCTCGTCAGTTGATAACAGAGTGACGTGCCGAAAACCGGTTGTTGTTTCCTTACTAATTTTCGTAAGGATAACAATATATTTAAAATTGATTAAACTTATTAAGCTTGTTGCTGGTAAATTATTTTATTTTATTATTTGTTAAGTTGTTTTTAAGATTTATTAAGTTAACGTGTTATTTAAAAAAAATCATTGATACATGTGTGGTGGTCCACTACTGACTCAAATTTATTTTGATTTTTTATTAATTCACCGCTCAACTAAAGTGCCCTATGATCCACTTACAACTAAATTTATCGTCAAAATAAACATGAAATTAATTACAGGTATACGATTTTTCGATCCCAGTTTAGATTCTATTCAAATCTTCATTAATTCCGTAAACGAGAAAGTAGTCGAATTGTCCGAGGGTCGTATAGAGAACGCAATCACAGAAAATGCTTTGACTTTCGATTTGGCTTTACTTTACGACGCTGTAATTTTATACACCTCGGCCTTAAATGCTATGAAACTTGAAGAAGGTGGTAATATGACATGCGAAAAAGATGAAAGCTGGGAGTTTGGGTCTAGTCTCGTAAATTACATAAGAACTGTGAGTAACTTTCATAAGTACAATAGTATGTATTACTTTTATAAATAACAAACCTGATTTCAATTGTAACTTGTGAAATGATTAGGCCTAGACAAATAACATAGTCCGACTCTGACGCATTTATAAGTAAATTTTATTTGTAAGTAAAACCATTTTTTAAGTAGCCATAATAACTGGGAATTTACGGGGCATTATTTACTTACAGATTGAAGTTGATGGATTGACTGGTGTAGTAAAATTTGATGCTGATGGTTTACGCTGTGATTTTGAAGTTGACGTGTTGGAACTAATGGCTCATGGGTTTGAAAAGGTACAAATTTAAGTATAAGGATATGATATGAACAAATGTTATCACCAAAGTGTTCATTTTAAAGCTAATAATAATTGTCAATGGAAATCTAAAACAGGTTGGCACATGGGATTTTGAAGACGGTTTTACAGAAACAAGAGTAATAATACCACCGGTGGAACAAGAAGGGTCAGAATTTATGAAAGGAAAACATTTTATTATTCTTACTGCTTTAGTGGGTAAATGTTAAAATTTTGTTTAGGTAGAATAAATCCAACCATACATTAATTAAAGTAATATTTTACAGAGTGCTCCTTATGGAATGCTAAAGGAATCGTCACAAAAACTTGAAGGAAATGATCGCTATGAAGGTTTCGGCATCGAATTGATTGAAGAACTGGCAAAAATGAATGAATTCAATTACACATTTGAAATACAAGCTGATGGAGTATACGGGTCCTATAACTCGAAGACTAAAAAATGGAGCGGCATGATGGAAAAAATTATGGATGGAGTAACTATCCTTTACATTAGTTTGGATGATTTTTCAAAGTTTATTGCCCTATAGTTACTGGTATATTAATAATTGATTACCATAATTTCGATGTTTAAAATGTCATTAAAAGTTATATTATTTTATTTTAATATTACAGAGAGCAGATTTTGCGATAACAGATTTAACAATAACAGCAGCTCGACAGAAAGCTGTTGATTTTACCAGTCCTTTTATGAACTTAGGAATAACAATATTATATAAAAAACCAACAAAAGAGCCACCAGATTTGTTCTCTTTTATATCACCGTTTTCTTCTGGGGTATGTTTATAATAATATAAAAACTCTGTTATTAAAACCCGATGTATCTTTTCAAATAAGGTATGTCAATGCAATGGTTTTTTTAGGTCTGGAGTTGGCTAGCGGGAGCTTACGTCGGCGTGTCAGTTTTATTATTTGTTTTGGGAAGATTGGCACCAGAAGAATGGCAAAACCCATATCCATGTATAGAAGAGCCTGAGACATTAGATAATCAATTTACATTAGCAAATTCATTTTGGTTTACTCTCGGAAGCGTACTCACACAAGGATCTGAGATTGCACCTATGTATTTATTCTGTTTAGCTGTTTAAAAATATTAAATATTAATTAATTTTATTATATTCTAATGTATTCATTAATTACAGTGCTGTATCGACACGTATGGCTGGTAGTATGTGGTGGTTCTTTACTTTAATTATGGTGTCTTCCTATACAGCTAATCTTGCTGCATTCCTTACGGTTGAATCAAAGTTTTATGCTATTAAAAGTGTCCAAGATTTAGCAAATAATCCGTACGGCGTTACATACGGAGCTAAGAAAGGAGGCGCAACTTTCAGTTTTTTTAAGGTAAAAAAAGTTATTTCATTATAAACATTTAACTATTTTGTTGTTTAATTGACTTGATTTTTTATTTATTCAGGAATCAGATAACTTAGTTTACCAGAAAATGTACCAGTATATGGAAGAACACCCGGAGTATCAGACTGCGACTAATGATGAGGGCCTTGAAAGGTATACCACCAAAAGAAAGTAAACTATATTATAATTGTAAAAGTTCTGTTTTTAATAGATAATTTAACTAGGCACTTGTTAATCTAGAGTAAAATCAGAGGAGGAAAATTATGCATTTCTAATGGAGTCAACATCGATTGAATACATGGTTGAGAGGAACTGTGATGTAGCACAAGTTGGCGGATTATTGGATAGCAAAGGATATGGCATAGCTATGAAAAAGAGTACGCACATGTCACTATTCATTACTTTAATACATTAAATGTAATAAATACTGCAATGAATGCTCGGTTTGTTACAGATTCACATTACCGACAACCAATGAGTGAATCTATTTTGCAGCTACAAGAGGAAGGCAAACTAACAAGAATGAAAGACAAATGGTGGAAAGAAAAAAGAGGAGGAGGCATTTGTACGGTTCGTTACTAACAATATATAAAACAATAAGCAATTCAAACACATAATCGAAAGCCATTTTAAAATTATGATTATTATAAACTAATAACACTGCTCCAAGTTCACCCGTGTTAAGTTTATTCGACCAACTCTCCAGTGCGCCGCTCCACTTCCATCGCAGGGTTGTTCTCAGAATCCGTATTTGCCTACAACTTTCCAGATTTCTTAACATTCACTTTTACTAATCCGTTCCTTACGGTCGTAGTGTTAAGTTACATACATATAAACCTTCCTCAATAAATAGGCTGTATTAGGATATATTAGCGCGTTGAAACAAACAAACTTTTGAACTTTCTAATATTTCTAGCGCTTTAGCCGCGTCTTAACTCAAGTCATAGATCTGTCTTCAAAAATGATGGATTCTCATACAAACTTTTATCCCCCTTTTCACCTTTTACCCTTTTAAGGATTTAATTTCCAAAAATGCTTCCTTAGTGTAAGCACTACAGTGTAAAAGTAGTTCGTATGCAAATATTAATGATCCTAGCCCCAGTACTTTGAGCTGTGCGTTAATATGCCAGTCAGCATTTAGTTAGCCTTTTATTTAAATATACCACCGGTGTGCCCGCGGCTCCGCACGCGTTTGTTAACTTTGTCATCCCATAATATTATAATAGCGTAGATTATTACAGTGGAAATTACTGTAATATGTGAACTCCTTACCGTATCTATAAACTAATCAATATTTCAAGAGTATATACAGAATAATAATAAAATAAAAGTTACGGTCTTTCCATGCATATAAAGAAATATATTTAAAATAAAATATTGTAGTTTAGAATAACAGAGAGAAAAAAAAATTCTCGTGTTTTAAGTTTAGGTAGGTATATATTATTAATAAGTGCAATAATTTCATGATAGTGAAATGCTCGGCTATTTAGCATTAAAAGACGTGATCACAAATCTTTGAATGAATAATAATAGAACTGAACCTTATAAACAAAAAATAACAGATTTTCATGCTTATTCGTACACACTTGAAGTAATTGATTCTGTTTGAATAAAATAAATTAAAAAATACATACACAAGCCCGGTGAAGTTGAGCGGCTACTTTCCACCATCGCAAAGGAAGCAATGATAGCTCAGTGGTAGCGTGTACGGACTCCGTGTCGATCGTCGAGAGTTCGAATCCCTGGAATGAAACTGAGCTTTCGGTGAAGGAAAACATCGTGATGAAACCATAGCATGATTTTAGGGCTTTTTCTAATGCCCGCCTGGCTAGCTACAACCCTCAAATTGAAAATCTGTCGCCAAACACCAATAGGTGTGTCCTTCAGATGCACTTGAAAGCCAGTCTCCCACTAGGCTTAGCGTGCTACCATCTTGAGCCACATCGTCACTTAAGTTAAGGTAAGATTGTGGGCACAACACTCGACATATAACAATAAAAAAAATTTGCACCGATCTCCATCGACCATCATCCTCACACTTTGGAGCCTAAATGATTGCGGACAGTCCGGTTTCAGAGGGGTTTCCTTCCACAAATGCCTCGTATATGGAATGAGCTTCCTACTGAAGTTTTTCCATTGGGCTACAATATGTGGTTCTTTAAGATTGGAGTGAATAAGTTTTTAAAGGATCGGCAGCACTTAAATAATGCTTCCGATATTGTATGCGTTCAAAGGCTGCGGTGAACGCTTACCATCATGCGAACTGAGTAACTGTTTTCCACCTTTGTGGTATAAATAAAATGAAAAATAAATGTTTGTCCATTTTAATTGTACTGGTAATTAAAATGTTAAATTTTTTCACAAAACGCAGGTTAGCTGGAAGAAAATGCTTTGTGACATTAAGCTTGTTGGTATACGACCCAAAAAAAAGAAATCATAATTATTTTATTAAATTTAGGCCCTAAGAAAGCACTTATGAGTATTATTACTACCGATTCGGAAAACATCCCAGTCATCGAGAAGAGCCGACAAGTAACTCCATTGGATTTATACCAAACAACCAAAGAAACACAAAAGGGAAATAACGTATTTATTCACTCGTTCATTCTTTGTTCAGGATGATGACACAAGTAGCGGAGATGCACAGCCTTTGGTGCTAGCAAACGTGGGTGGAGTGTTCATTGTCCTGGTTGCGGGCTCTGCGATGGCTGTTATTTGCGCTTTTATAGAGATGCTATTTGATGTGTGGATGGTGTCACACAAAAAGAAGGTAAAGCTTGTCTCAGTATGGCTTAACATAAAGCTAAATATGGTGAACGAGTGTATCAAAATCATCCTAGACCAACATTCTATTTAGTGTAAAAAATAAATAGGTATGTTGGTTTACTTTATTGCTTACAAACCACACAGAGAAATCTGAGAAACTAATTTAAGGGCCCAGTTTAGTTGATTTTATAGTATTATCACGTAGACCATGTCTGAATTATGTACGTACAATTTTTATTTTATATACCGAAAATTTTTGTTTTATTTATCGAAGATTCTAAGTTTGCACCTTTTGTAAATATAGACAATGTCCAGAAAAAATTAATTTTAATTTATTTGTTTCCTGTTATTAGAATTGCATGAACCGGTGTGACCCATTCTCCTACCAGATTAACTTTATAGTTCCTAATTACAACTACCATAATGTGAAAAAAAAAAACGGGAAGTTGGTATTCGAATAAGACCTATAAATTAATATGAATTTTCACTTATGCTTCCCTGAAAAGATAAAAATATTTTATGAAAAGATTTCAATATTTCATTCTACAAATTTGATGAAACATTAAGGTCTATTACATAATATAAGGCTTACTTAGTCATTTAATTTAATGATTCTTCTTTGATTTGTAGCATTTGATCTCACAATGGTCGTCGTTGTTTTTGTATTGTATACTGTGCTTTCCACAAGGTTTTTTTATCATTATAGGCTTAGCATTGTGGCCATAATCTCTCCTGAGCTAAAGTAACGATATGGCCCAAGATGGTAGCACGCTAAGCCTAGTGGAATACTGGTTCTCAAGTGCAGATGCCAGAACACATCTATTGGTGTTTAGCGACAGATTTTTAACTTGAGGGTGGTAGTTAGCCAGGCGGGCATTATAAAAAGCCTTACCATCATATTATGGCTTCATCACGATGTTTTCCTTCACTGAAAGCTCTGGCTCATTGACGGGATTCGAACTCACGTCGAACAACACGGAGAGAAGGTACAGTGAGTTCACTTTGCAGTGATACTATAAGGAAAAAAACTACTAACTACGAGTATTAAATGCTTTTTTTAATGACTTCAGCTATCATTCAAAGAAGAACTACTCGCCGAGTTGAAGTTTGTCTTCAGCTTTAATGGTGATACGAAACCGGTACGCCATAGAGAATCTACAAGAAGTGGATCAAGCAGTAAAGAAGAAAACAAGGAGGAGGACGTAGGATCTATTATTGATGAGAATAGACTTGATCCGGCACCGACACCACGATCTGAACGTTCCACCCATTCACATCACACTTTACACAGCAGAAGGCAAAGTAACGCCATACAGATGGCTAGAATGCGTAAATACAGCGCTAGAAGTGGAATATACTAATTATGATTAGCCAATGTAAACTTATTCTGCCCCCTTAATTACACCTTATATCAATTACACCATTCCCAAGAAATTTAACAAACTTTGGAGATCATATTATCAAATATCAGTTTTTTAAACCTTTTTTAAATCAATGAACACTAGACACATCTACGTTAATTGTCAAATATTTAATGATAATAATAATAATAAATGAATTGTAAATTTAATTGAACTGTTCTTACCTTTTTGTGTTCACCATTATAGATGACTATAACTACTCTTATCTAATTTTTTAGTTGATCTTTAGTGAACTTAGTAGCGAGACTAATAAAATGTATCATCACTTACGTATTTTATTTATGACGTTACATTTATATGTAAAAGGAAGAAATAGCGTGAAAATAGAAAAATAAATGTCAAAGATAAATACTAAACGCCTATTAACGACACTATACCTCATAAGACTAAATTACAATTTGGAGATAAGAGCACAGATATATGCGGATAGAATTACATTAAGGTTTAGATGGAGGAGTTATTTTATGAGATTTTACCGAAATATTAATAAACCGGATTAATAAATTAATCGTATATACAAACAAGTCTGGTCACAGTATTCCTTGGACTGCAAAACCAGAAGGTGGTTACCAGTTAGGTGGTTAACCACTAAGTAATTCTAAATCACGACGTTCCTAAGTGAATATTACTAGGACGGTCATTAGAAAGCCTTGAAGCTCTGTTACTAATTATTATAGTTCTAAAGTGTCATGACTTATTACACGATATATCGGCTACGGGACCATTAAAGACACTATGATAAAGATGCTACCAACGGTTGGCAAGCGGTTAATTAGTAAGTGGTTTGAGAAATGTGAGGGACGTCTCTGCTCATGTGTCCAACTTGATGAGGGTCCAATTACGACGGCAGACTGATTGAAGAGGCCAACACAAGTTTCTCGGAGGTCATTCTTTGTACTTTACATGTAAAAGCAGATAAAGCATAATCTATATTTCTAGACATGATAATAAGCGACTTAGCCACCTTCCTCAAGTTGAACATCTGTCGCCAAGCATCCAGGTATAGGTGTTCTGGCAGCTGCATTTGAGAGCCAGCCCTCTACTAGGCTTAGCATACGGTTCCTGAGTATAAAACTTCATAAGAATCGGTTAAGCAGTTTTTGAGTTAAATTCGGACATACAAATAAGCGCAGACAGGCGAAAAAATTATAGATTAATAAAATCATTCTTTACGTTTTACAAAAGTGCCATAGCTGTGGAATACCCAACACGAAAAGAAAAATGGATTTCGCTTGTGTAATGATATGAAATCTAATAAAACTTTTTCGAGAAAAGAAGTACGTGTATAATAATAACTAAGTACCTATATAATAATAATTATCCTTATTGTGCTTGTCATATTTATATTTCATCAGATAATTGTACGAACCGTTACTTGAGAAATAACCTAGAGAGCAATCCAACGTTTATATTTTCGTAAGTTTATAAAAGAACTGGATTGGTTAGGTTAGGTTTAAACTGTGATCATAACGCATGAACTGGCGTGTACTAAAAACAAATTAGCCGTTAAAAATTTAATATTTTTCAAATCTGATTTTCAATAATTCTGAATTATTTGTGTCCGTTAACAATCTACCGACAGTTTACAATCTGACTGAATTGTTTATAAGATGATGGTTGATACAATTATCGGGAGACATAAATATAGAAAACTAGCAACCCGCCCCGGCGTCGCACGGGTAGCAGAGTAATACATATAAGTCTATTGTTTTATGCGGTGCACGCCTGTAAAGTTCCCAGTCGGCATGATTTTTGTCCGACATCTTTAACAATTATTATCACATCGCGACATCTATCTCGCCACATACGAACTATAAGAACCGACGCATCCTTACATCTCGATATTAAAATTAACCCAAAAATTTAAATATATACAAGAACCCGACAACAACCGTTGGGCAGCAGCCCGCCAGACAACACCCGTCTGGTCGGAGGATCCCCCTTTTCTATGATGAATGAGGAACTTTACACCCTGTTCCTCACTTACCCCCAAAACACTTACCTTCATGAAAACTGTACGAAAATCCGTTTGGCAGTTTTTAGGTTTATCACGTTCTGACAGACAGACAGACGCGGCGGGACACTTTCTTTTATAATATAGTATGATATTATGTAAATCGCTTCTTAAATAATCGGTGAAAATAAAATTTATCAGCAAACAAGTTAAACGTGCAGTGCAAAACTTTCTGGCGATTGTCAAGTAAGTTATACCTGTTATTGAATTATAGTAGAGAATGGACAGTGTCCTATTTCTTGTATTTTATTTTCAAGTTTCATTAATAAGGCTTTTTTGTCGTGTATTTATTATGCTGTCGAATAAATTATTGTTCTTTTCATTGAAAATTTATTTGTAACTAGCTTGTAAAGTGATTGCAATAATTCAGGAATCTTCACGACGAGTTAGATACATTTCCATTCATTTTAAATTAAGAGTCCAAATATATATTTATGTTAATAGTATAAAGCTCAAGAACGATATTGTTTTTTTTTTTTTCTTATGAACGCACTAATATTTAAAATTAACAGTTAGATTGAAAAACAAAACATTTTACCATTTTATAGGCAATTTTTTTTTGAGGAACATTTTCATGGAATGTCAAGCAAACTAGAAAGCTATAGGTAAGTATGGGAAGTGCGAACAACGATAAGTTATACGGGTGTTGGCGACGGCACGGTGGAGAGTTGGTTAAATATATTTAACACTAGCTGTGGCCTACGGTTTCAATCGTGTTAATTTTATCCGACAAACACCGCGCCGCCAACGCACCCGTGTAACCTATAATTATTGTTCTTCCCGCAGGTACAAATTATTTTAATTTTTCATTATCTCCTAAACTGTGTCCCAATAACATGCTATAAAGGGCAAAGGTTAAATCATAAAATTGTCTTTATGATAACTTTTGTTCGTAAGGATAAATATGCCATGCCTAAAAATAATGCTCATAAGTCAATTTTTAATCTTCAAAAAAAAATATCACAAAATATCTTATTGTGATCTATGTATAAGTGATAGGCATATGCTATCGCGGACTTTTTTAGATATACTGAGGATCAATAATTTTGTAGAGCATTGTATTTACGAATCATTAACCATTACGTGAGCGCATGCGGATAAATCAGTTCGGTAACACTTCCACTTCAGACTTACTTAACAAAAATCAATATTTAGGGATAGCTAAGTGCTGTATGTAGCCTAATCTTAGATAGCCTACACTATTATTCCTCGTGAATCTGGCTATCATATACAAAAATTCGAATTCAACTGGTAGTTCCAGAGATTAGCATGTTTAAACAAACAAACAAAAAACTCTTCTACTTGGGTAAAGTCGTAGGGCACAACTTCTTTTTAAAATTCGACACCGCAGACAATAACTTTTGAAAGCCAATGCATGCCTAGGTAAAATAAAGTACCCATGATATTTATCTAAAAGCTTAATCTCCTAATGAAAACGTAAAATAAACAACAAAGAAAACATTTTGAGGCTTCCAAGACAAATAAGTTTGCAGATAAAGTTTATGTTACATCCTGTTCTGTTACAGAGGGGCACTTAAATAAGTTACAAGTTTTTGTCGGGCAATTTGTTAAGATAATGGAACGTTCATGAAACATTGTGGTCACAAAGGCCGGTATCCGTTTCGCAACAGACGTTGGAGTAATTGTATAAAAACTACGTAATTTATAAACTAAGCTATGAAAAATATTTTTATAAAAAATATGTGGAATAACCTTTAAATTGCAGATTTCAATTTGTATTCTATTAGGTAATGCTTATTGTATAGTTGGAAAAAAAGATAAGCTCGATTGAGTTTCTTGTCGGTTCTTTTCAATGACTGGGATGTTTTCCAAAGTGGTAGTAGTGTTTTGAATTTTCCCATTATGAAGTCTCATAGGACATAAATTGAATAAAGAATTTTTGATTTTAAAGAAATATTTTAGTAAAATAATATTATATTATTTTAATAAATACAAGTATTCAGACATTAATATGAAACGTAAAACACGTGTTATTGAATAAAACAAATAAAAGAAAAATCGATTACTTATTATGTTTGGGATCCAAGTTTCGTTATTAAAATTCATAAGTAATTATTCTTACATAAAATCTTAATTCAGATAAAATAAACAATAATTATATATATATAAATATGGTAATATTTTTTTCCTCTAATCGGACAATAATCAATAATTTAAGATTTACTTTAAAAAGGACTCAACTAGCCTAAGTAATTATTAAAAATTAACTTTCTTTATAAGTACATAATTAATAATCAAAACTTAATAAACCCAAGTTGGTTTATGTTATTTGGTTTTCTGTACTATACAACTTTCGGTTTTATTCTCTTGTATAGTGCTAATATCTTTCAATGTAATATATTATCAGCTTTTATTAGTTAGGTATATACCAACTAAGTTGTGTTCATTCTGTATACTGTGGAGCACTTGTTCACCAAGTGATTTGTGCTGTTATACATTCTTAGTATATAATTCGAGTTGTATACACATCATACATAACTGTGAAAACCAGACACCATTCTAATCGTTAGTTTCAATTCGTATCAAAGATGTCTTATAGTCTTAGACAAAAATCTAAAACCAACGTGTTATCTAAGAAACGAAAATCCCTTACTATGGATGGTGATAAACCTTCAATTACTATCCGAGACTTACCTGGTCTGCGCCGCAAGCGTACACTTGCATTAAATCGATTAATTTTAGACGTCGCTAAATTAGCTAGGCAGGATTGTTCTCGTGTGGACACGTTTCTCGCTCATTACTCCGTCGTGCAGAGATTGTGCGATAACTTTGAAGAAGCTCACTCTGACATTCTCTGCGTAATAGATAGTGAATCTGAGGAACAGGAAGATTTAATCCGTGAAGAGTTTGATATGATTTATTTTGACGTGATGACGAATCATAGGCACTTATTTCCTTCCGATGCAGGACAATCAAAATTAAATGAAATTAATTACAACCATCCTAGCCTTTCAAACGTCAAGTTGCCTAAAATTAATATACCTATGTACTCAGGTACCATTAAAGAATGGCCTAAGTTTTACGATCTTTATAATTCGTTCATTCATAACAATGAATCGCTTTCGGACGTTGAGCGCATGCACTTCCTCATGTCAAGTCTGTCTGGTGATGCTCTCGCTCTCATACGCTCGTACCCTGCTCAAGGTGCATTCTATAGAGAAGCATACCAGACTTTGACTGATCGATATCAAAATAAACGCGAGCTCGCGTTTACATGCTGGAAGGAGATATTAAATCTTGATTTTAAGTCAAACTCGGTTTTCGAGTTCCGACGTGCTCTTGATCTTACAAAAGAGAATTTAAATATTTTAAAGGGTCTTGGACTACCTACAGCTGAATGGGACTTTGTACTTTCTTACCTTTTCCTATCGAAATTAGATTCCAAAACGCGTTGCGCTTATGAACAAAAACACTCTTCTGCGGAGATACCGAACTTCCCTGGTTTATTGGAATTCTTGTATACGAAATGTAAGGCACTGGTACGAGACACACATTTCTCCGCACAAAATCGTTCCCAATCTACGAAGTTTAATCGCGGTTCAGATAAAGTTCATACTTCTAAAAAATTAAGTAATAAAACATTCAATTTTCAAAACCCTTCCGTGTTTCTTTCCAACATAAACGAACCGAAATCGAAGCTTGCCACTCAGTCTGCAAATCTGAAACCTTGTCCGTCAACAGCTGTTGAAGCATCAGCGCCACCGCTCATGAAGTGTTCCTTTTGTTCAGAAAATCACTCTATCAACCGCTGCCAGCGGTTTGAAAAGACTTCCGTAGCTGAACGAATTGAACATGCAAAAATTCACTGTTGGTGTTTCAATTGTCTCAAACCTTCACATCGTATAAATGATTGCAGATCAGTGTTCAGGTGTCAAAAATGTCGTAACCGTCATCACACACTACTTCATACAGACCAAAAGGAAAATTCTTTTGTTTCAACTCAATCGTCCTCGGATAGTCAAAGTAACAACCAAGTTCGGGCACTTACTAGTATCGGTTACAATTCAGTTGTCCTTCTCTCTACTGCCAAAGTTCAAGTTTGTGATTCGTCGAGCAACTTTCAATCGTTTCGTGCTCTTATAGATTCGGGCAGCCAAGCGCATTTCATCACTGAACGTGCTGTCAAACAACTTGGTCTAACTTGTGATTTGACTTCACGTTGTGTTCTTGGTTTAGGTCAGTCATCTGCTGCTGTTTCAGGAACTGTGCAGATCGAAATCGGTACCAATGACCAGACACTCTTCAAAATTAGCGCGCTCACTTTGCCTAATATTTGTGGAATGATGCCTTCTCGTCATATTAACGCATCCACATGGCATCATTTGCAAGGTCTTAATTTGTCTGACCCTGATTTTCATAAACCCGGACCGTCGATCTTCTACTCGGTGCTGAGATCTTTACATCTCTACTACTTCCTGGTAGCGTTGCTGGAGGATTGAAGCAACCCTCAGCTCTTAACTCCGTGTTTGGTTGGTTCTTACTCGGTGGAATCGACTGCAAACAGGAACAAGCTCAAACCTTTTTGATAAAGGAAGATGAACTTCTTCATGAACAAGTTAAACACTTCTGGGAACTCGAATCTTTTGAATGTATCAAACGTCTAACTCCTTACGAGATGCAGTGTGAGGAGATATTTGCAGCACAACACACTCGCGACGCTACCGGTAGATATATGGTTACCTTGCCGTTTAAAGATGAAGGAAAAGTCGAATTCTCAGGGTCTCGCGACATCGCTTTGCGCTGTTATCTCTCGCTTGAGCGCAGAATCGTTAAAAATACGGATTTATACAAACAGTATTGTGATTTTATGAAGGACTATCTTGACAGGGGTCATATGAGTCTGGTTCCTGTTCCAGAGGTACCGTCAGGAAAGTATTACATTCCACATCATTGCGTTCTTCGCCCTGATGCCGTAACAACCAAGTTGCGTGTAGTTTTTAATGCGTCGTGCAAGGATTTTAGGGGAACTTCGCTTAACGACACACTTCTAATCGGTCCCAAACTTCAAACGAATATTACTGAAATTCTACTTAAGTTTCGCGTACATTTTATTGTGTTCACAGCTGATGTTCGCCAAATGTATAGAATGATCGAAGTCAGCGATAATCATCGCGATTACCAGCGTACTCTTTGGCGTTTCGATACTGAACACCCTATTCGAGAATATCGACTCAATACCGTTACCTACGGTGTGTCTTCCGCTCCATTTCTCGCATGCCGTAGTCTCAAACAGATAATAACTGATGAAGGTCGTGATTTTCCACTGGCTAGTCCAATTCTATCTTCAGATGTATATATCGACGATATTGTGACTGGATTTCATAGCTTTGATAGGGCGTTACAAGCTAAATCTGAGATCATCGAATTACTCAAAAGAGAAAATTTTGAGTTGCGTAAGTGGGCTAGTAATACTCCTGAACTCTTGGCTGATCTGCCTTCTGATCACTGTTCGATGTCTTCAGTCACTCTAGACGATGAAAACAACCCTACTCTTAAGGTTGTAGGCCTTAAGTATGATCCACTCCGTGACTGCTTCTTTTTTGAAGTCATTCCACAGGAAAAGAAATGTACCAAGAGAAATATTCTTAGTGAACTCGCGCGTATATTTGACCCCTTGGGCTTTCTTTCGCCACTCACGATTATTGCCAAAGTTCTAGTTCAGCGCCTGTGGGTTTGTAACATTGGATGGGATGATGATCCTCCCGAGGACGTCGTAAATAGCTGGAATCATTACCTGGAGGAGCTTCCTCTCTTGCTGTCGTTACAGATTCCACGTGGTGTATCTGTAAAAAACCTTATGTCATGTGAAATACATGGTTTTTCAGATAGTTCAGAGACTGCTTACGGTGCGGTTGTTTATTTACGCATGACGGACGTGGACAAAATATCAAGGTTTTCTTCGTTTCCTCTAAAGGTAGAGTAGCTCCACTAAAACCGACGTCGTTGCCTCGTCTTGAGTTATGTGCTGCCGCCCTTCTCGCTGACCTTCTAAAATTCGTAAAAGAATTATACTTGCCTATTTTTCCATGTGCGGGTATCTTCGCTTGGTCCGACTCCACCGTTGTAATTGCGTGGATTCGTTCGCACCCTTCACGCTGGAAAATTTTCGTTGCGAACCGTCATATTCTTGATGTCATTCCGGGCGCTCGTTGGAATCACGTGGCTTCCGAAGACAATCCGGTGGATGTTGTTTCGCGCGGTCAGTTTCCGTAAGTTCTAGCCGACAATCGTTTATGGTGGGCGGGTCCCTCGTGGCTTTCCCAGCCAGTTCTCTCTTGGCCTCATTCTGACGAAGTTTTGGATGAAAATGCGTTAGTCCCGGAAGAAAAACAACCTTATACTCTATTCACCCATAGGGAAATTCCAATTTCCTTCATAGATACTTTGCTCGAAAGTTATTCATCAATTCGTAAAATCCAACGCATTGTCTGCGTGTGGATAAAATTCGTTACGTTTATTCGTACTAAACGTACTCGTTATTATGATCCTAAATCCCATAGTAAAGCTTCATAACGCACTCATGATTATCGTGAAACATGTTCAGGCTCGCCATTTTGCTGCTGAAATTCAACAGCTGCAATGTAGAACTCTTTTATCAAAACAAATGCGTAAATTGAATCCGTTCATAGATGAACGAGGGGTTCTCAGGGTGCTCTCCTTCCTCGCGATTCGCAACCATCTTACATGATCATCGATGCGTTTCATCGTGAGAACTGCCACGCCGGTGTAAATACAATGCAGTATCTTTTAAGTCAACAATTTTGGATTTTATTCCCGAATCGCGCTATTCGTCACTATTTGTCAAAGTGCTTGCAGTGTTACAAAACGAACCCTACTCCTCTCGAACCGTTCATGAGCGATCTACCGTCTGTTCGCGTCAATCAAGTAAAACCCTTCTCCATTGTCGGTACAGACTACGGTGGTCCCTTCCGAATTAAACTCGGCAAGCATCGCGGTGCAAAAATCGGAAAGGCCTATCTTTGCTTATTTGTATGCCTTAGTACAAAAGCTTTGCATCTGGAAACTGTTTCCGATCTATCTACTGACGCGTTCCTTGCCGCTCTCCGGAGATTCGTTAGTCGCCGTGGTAGGGTTAGCATAAACCACTCTGATTGTGGCACGAATTACGTAGGTGCGAGCCGTCAACTTTCTTCGCTTATGCAATCTGCTGCGCATTATGAGAATATCGAGTTCCGTTTCAATCCACCTTCAAGTCCTCATTTTGGGGGAGTATGGGAAATTCAGATAAAATCCGTTAAATCGCACTTGTATCGCATCATTGGCGAACAAGTTCTAACATTCGAGGAATTAAACACTGTGTTTGTACAAATCGAGTCGATGTTTAATTCTCGACCGCTCTGTCCGTTGAGTTCTGACCCCAATGATTTGAACGTCCTCACCCCGGGTCACTTTTTGACGTTGGAGCCGTTAACGTCCGTCCCTGATGAGGACTTGACCTCCATCAACATGAACCGCCTCGGTCGTTGGCAGCTCCTGCAACGTTTCCAACAAGATTTTTGGAATCGTTGGAGAAAAGAATATCTGCATACGCTGACTCAGCGAGCAAAATGGACCAAGCATTCGAAACCTTTAACGGTAGGATCCGTTGTAATCTTGAAAATAGATAACGTTGTGCCGCTCCACTGGCCACTGGCGCGTGTTAAAAAACTTCATTCTAGCCCGGACGGAATAATACGTATCGCGACCATCCACACAGCTGATGGATCTCAATTGACGAGACCATTAGTTAAGTTGTGTCCTTTACCTAACCAAGTATAATTCGTTGTTCGTAACACTTAGTTTATATTCTTAGTTCGTATGCATTCTTTACTCTAGATTAGGAATTCTTAGTTTAGTTTTCAATTTAGAAAATCCAATAATGTATTTTGGTGGGCGGAATGTTTCGTAACCATAAAAGATATTGAATCTGTCGCTTAATGTGATGGGATTCAACCAATAGCAGAGCGTTGTGAAGCGCTCATACGTTCCCGTCCAACCACAACGTCTTCGTGGCGCCGTTGTAAATGGCGTCAGTCAGAAAGTGTCGAGCTTCGCCGGCGCATGCAACTGCGTGCGACTCGAGGTGAATACGGAAAATACTTATCTCATCACAACACATCCAGGACGTTCCCATCGGCTGGACGAACGAGCGTACGTGGTTAAAGGTAAGAATTCCTGTCATAGGGGTGACAGATTCTTAAGCGCTAACAGCCTTCTAACTAAAATCCGGTGGCTGTTTCCCAATGTGCGTGGTGGTCCGCGCACACCACATATAGTGAAAATAAAACTTGGGTGAAAGTTTGTATGAAGAACCCGTCATGCCCCAAATTAGGGATATTAATATTTATGCTTTTGGTAAGAAAGAAATAAAAAGAATTATTTGATGAAAATTGTACACGGTAAATGATACGGCATATTAATTGTCAACAATATGGGTAAAAATAAAGTTACGGGATGTAAATAACTACTGCGTAATAATAAGCGCGTGCGGAGCCACGGGCACACCGCTAGTATAACATAATTAGAGAAAGTATTAAAGATTATGTTATCAATCGGATGAAATATTAAACCGTGATAGTATTTTTAGGATTTGGTTATGACTCTGCATCTCGTTAACTTGAAAATATTAAACTAAGTGAAACATTAATTGCTTAAGAGATGTCGATTGCGATTAAGAACATATTTCTGCGAAATCATAATCCAAAGTTCAATTAATCATCAAATAGCCGAAATTTCCTATCGGTCCATTGCAATATTTGATCGTTTACCAAAACTTGAAACGGCAGATTGTGGCCTCAATTTATGAAAACTTACTACACAATAAGAATCTTATATTTTCTTTAATTTAATATGTAGAAACTGTTTAGATTTCATCAATATTAACTACAAGGTCACATAATTATTAGCTCCAAATAATGAAATTCATGGAGTATAAATATATGAGGTATAAAATTGTCATTAGAATTAATAATCTTAGTTAATAGCACAATGAATTTGTAATTTATGAGGCACTACGTATTAATATCCTCTCAGAACAATAACATACATATTGTAAGTGTACGTGTGACTAGGAAAATTACAGTGAGAAAATGCCACGAATATGTAAATAATAACTAATATATTATTTTGGAACATCGGAAGGATAATCCTATTGAAGATTTTTCTTTCATCCATTTTTATAATATTTCTTCTAAGAGCGGATTTATTCTAAGAGGAGGAATAATGCGAGTTGAAAAGAGTAAATTATGTTGTAAATAATCTTAATTTTATCAAACAGAGTCCAATCAATAAATGTTTATTTACAATTTACAAGTTTCGTAGTGGGATTCTTCAAGTCGATGTCATCATAATGAGACAATATGTTTAGGATTATTCTTCAAAGTAATAAATACTAAGTTTATTTCAATAAAATCTTTAATTAAATTATGAAACAAATTTCATGAATTAAAAGTACAGTTTAATGAGTTAAAAATACAACATGATCTGAATGTTTATTATGTTTCCGTGTTTTATAACAACAAACCTTAGATTAATTTTGCTGTGACTGAAGCGTAGCGGCGACCGGTCACTAATCTAAGCGACATACGTTAATTTTATAACAACGAATAATACAATGAAATTAACTTTATATGAAGCATTAAATAATACATTATGTGAAATGACATACACGACATTATTGAAAAATAAATTTTGGCAAAAAAATCCAACTTTTATCAAAAATTTGATACAGTAGGTTCGCGATAATTATTATTGTGTCAAACATGATCAGCTGCACTTAATATATTTTAAGTTATTTTTAGTTTAGCGCGATTAGAAGACGAGAGAATGTGATTATCGTGAATACATTTTGCTGACTTTTTTAAATGTATAAAAAAATTACGGTTTATGAATTAATGTTATTTAAATTATTATCATTGCTGACCAATTTCATTATGTTGGTGGCACGCGGGTTAAAAAATTTGGAGTTATTTTTGTTCTGTTGACACCAAAGAAGTATTTCTTATGTACGTAAATAAGTACGCACGTTGAAGAAAAAAATTCATTAACTGTATTCTCGCCTCCTAGCAAATGCTACGCTCAAACTCCTAGAGGAGTGTCTGGAGCTATGCGAATGGTGAGTCCGGTGCGTGTCCGTGGATCTAGCCGTACGGATTGATCGAAGTGATTTGACCTCGTCTTTACCTTCAGCTTCTGCCAAAGCTTCAGAGCTGCCATCTTGTTTCGGATCTCGCTTCACTGGCTTCACGCTCCCACTGAACTTGAGAGCGAATTTCAATTCTTCAATAAGTTCATATTTGAAGGTTGTCTAAAAATAAACATTTTTCTAATTATTCTTATTAGGTTTTATATTTAGGTTTTAATAATAAAAATAAAAACTATACGAACGAAGATGCAACACATAAATATAGGTTTTTTTTATACTACGATGTTGACAAACAAGCGTGCGGTCCGCTTGATGGTAAGCGGTCAACGCAGCCTATAAACGTTTGCAACACTAGAAGCCTTACATGCACGTTGCCAACCCTTCAAAAACCTGTTCACTCCTCTTTTGAAGAACTCCATACTGTAGGCCCCTGGGAAACCTTAATAGAGTGCTCATTCCACACATTCTGAGTTCGCGGAAGGAATCTCCTCTGAAACCGGACTGTCTGTGGGGATGAACTTCCTGCCGATGGCTAGCGCGACGGTGGAAGGTAACCGTTGGCTATATAAAAACTTATATAATAGACTAGTTGGACCCCAAGGTTCCATTAAATTATTCGACATACTCTCCACCGCGTCTCGCTGCCACCAATATAAATAATAATTGTTCTCACTTGCCATACAGCGTTGCCAGATTGCTTGGCTTTCATTGTTACTGCTCCGCTCATTAGGGTAGTAGCGTGAAGTTATATAGCCTTAACCAATAAATAATCTATAAATTGCAAAAAATATTTTTTTTAATCTGGTTGTTAGCACTGGCTGGTTCCATAGCGCGTTCAAACAATCATAAGCTTTATAATGTTTGTATTATAGAGATATTTTTGTATATAGAGGAGGTATTATAGTCGCTAAAAGTTAGTAATTAAATAAAAAAGCTGGCTTAGTAACGTCGTCTGCCCACAGAGAAACTTTTTGTAGCTCGTTGGTGCACAAAAATAGCAAACGCCAAAGGCCTTATCCCGTATTCCGCTCCGTACGACGATCTTTTCTTAGCTATCTCCTTGGTGAACAAACACCAGGAGCCTTGATAGATATCGAAAGTTGGTATTATTTCCAGCTTAAAGTCTACCTGGTATACGGTACAACACCCACAAACCTGGAACCTGGTACGTCTACCTTCCCTGATTTGTAGTTAAATTAATCTTTTCTTTTATTCGATGATACCTGAGTTAGACCCAAGTTCCAAGATAATGCTTATATCTACTAAAACAGGTTTTTACAGGTTGAAGAGTAACATTATTCACTGCCATGTCATCTTAAAAGAACAAAACTCAGTGCTTCTTAAGGACAAATATAAAATACTTACACCATATTTAACAGAACGTTTAAACACTCCCCATAACATATCGAGAATGGAAATGAACAGGCCGAATAGACTTCCGATGCCGAGAACTACGAAGGCACCTAACATATTCTTCATGCCCAATTGTTTTTGTTCCTCATCGCTTTTCACCTGTAATAGGCGACAAATTTATAAACAATTAAATCTACTACAGCTATTGTTGTGAGGATATAGGTTATAGGTATGTATGTACAAATCGTTTTGGTCGTGGTCTCCAAGTAAGTTTCCAAAGTTAATAAATTCAAATAGTGTAATTTGTATTGATAAATGTGTAGCTATGTCTGCCCATGTAATATTTTTTCTAATTTCCCGATAGACATACTATATGAAGGACACTGAACACGAATATGTAATTTTTAAAATATATCTTCATATTTTTTTAGAGTTATGGCCACAATCTCATCCGATCTAAGGGACAATGTGGTTCAAGACAGTAACATAGTAAGCCTAGTTGTAGACCGCCTTTTAAATGCAGCTGCCGGAAAACATCTAAAGGGTGCCGTGCGAATGATTTTCAATTTGAGGGTGGGAGCATTAGAATGCAATTTATATGTCTGGATTAAACTTAAAAACGGCTTGACTGAATTTTCTAAAATATTTCAGACAGGAAGCTTATGTCATTGGTTAATTGATAATATAAGAATTTTCAGTAATACTATTAACAATCGTAAAAAGAAAATAATATATAATTTTAAAAATTTGGACTGATTCTGACTGCAGACAGGAAGCGTACGTCGTTCTAATTACTGCGTAGCAAACGCGTCCGGAGCCGCAGGCACACCGCTAGTTTACTGATATATTTACAAAGAGTTAGATAATACAAATTGAAAAAGAGGTACAATGGGTTATCGCATTTGATTCCTTACATTTCAAAATGTAATATAATATTTTAATATTATAACTTAACGTACTTAACTTACACGTATTTTTCTTAAGTTAAACGTCGGACCTAATTTTCAATAAGGCAAAAATACTTTCTAATTGCTTTATAAGATTGACAACGAAATGAAAAGGGAAATTTTCTTTCTTTTTGCTTGTATTAAAATCTAAAGACAAAAACTTCGTCTGCAGGATGTTTCACTTAAAACCAGATCCATTATTTACATGCAATCTTTGAATTATCTTCGCATTATATGCAGTGCTTTTACTGGCTTGTGTATCATGGAAACTCTCTGTCGAGTATTTTTTATAGACATCTTGATTAAATAAAAGTATTCAATTTACTATTTTAATTTGATTTAACAGAAAACTTATATTCGGTACTAATAAAGTCATACTAAATTATTGGTTCGTTACTTTTTAACATTATTAATAACAACAAAATAGAGTACATGAATTTTGAATTTTAAATTTAGTTTAAATAATTAAAATAGTTTACTCTATATGGACTGTATAACAACTAAATAAATAAACGACCAAATACTATTTCGAAATATAATCAGTAATAAAATGTAAAATAATATAGTAAGTAACTTCTACTTATGAATAACTCACTCCACACTTCCCACCGCCTCTTTTCTCTTTCCACCAAATATCTTTCAGTTTTTGGATTACGCCTGTTTCTTTAAGATTTAGCAATGCGTCGTCTATATATCTTTTGTATGGTGATTCTGCAAACACAAATAAATTTAAATAAACAAGTATTTTGTATTCTGACATAAAATTTATATTATTAATGCAAATTAAATAGAATATGCTAAATAGTTTTACTTTTTTTCATTCCAATCCCGTAACTTTTGGAGTCGAGCAAATCGCCCACTTGAAGTAGATCGCAATGTCTTTCTTTGTAATATTCTAGGGTTGTTGATTCCATGAAAAAAGCATAAGTTGAATTCTCCGCACTGTAAAAACATTTCATTATCATAATTAATAGTAATAAAGAAAAAAAAACATTTTATGTAGATTAAACATGGGCACTATTTTGTACTAACATTGCAACTCCAATATCATTGTCTTTAGTTAGCCATCCTCTAGTGCGCATTTTTTCATACATCTTTTTATAGACTTCTTTCTGTGAATTCTAAAAATCAAAACAATAGATTTTAATACTTATTACTTGTCGCATAGGTGATCCTTGATTTAAGTAGGTATTTATGATTAAACAGAAGAAAGAGTTACCTTGAAGAAATCCATTGTAGAGCCTTTTTCTTTTGCTCCATATGAGATTGATTTATGATGGAAAAGTTCTTCCACCGTTTGAAAGGGTAAAACATTTTTTTCAACAGTGAGAAAAGCTACTAATGTTCCGGTGTATGACGCAACCATTACCATGGTGAAAAACCACCAAATACTTGTAATCATTCGAGGGGCTAACGCACTGAAATGAACGATATAAAATCAATTTTAAAATATATACTTCTATACTAATATAATAAAGTGAAAAGTTTATTGTTTATTTGTTTAAAAACGTTATCTCTTGAACTATCAGTCGTATTCTAAAAATTATTTTTGTATATGATAGCCAAATTCACGAGTAGGTATAGGCTATCTAACATTAGGCTACAACTCTCAGCTAGCCTTAGATATTGATTTTTGTTAAGTAAGTCGGAAGTGAAAGCCCTTCCGAACTGCTTTATCCGCGTGTGCTGGCGTATTCTTTATATACGTAAATACAATGTTGTACAAAAATATTGGCCCTAAGTATATTTTAAAAAAGTCCGCCTAGCATATAATATCTATCTAAACATAAGCCACAATAAGTTATTTTGCGTTTTTTTTTTTTTTGTTGAAGATTAAAAGAAGATTTATGAGCATTGTTTTTAGGCAACTCATATTAATCCTTACGAACAAAAGTTACTACATCATAAAGACAGTTAGTTATGTTAAATTTAGCCCTTTAAAGCATGTTATTTGGCCATATAGTTTAGGAGATAATAAAAAACTTAAATTATTTGTACTTGCGAGAAGTAAGAACAATAAAATTATAATGGGGCTACATGGGTGCGTTGGTTGCGTGGTTTTAGTGGAATAAACTAACACGGGTGAAACAGTGAGGCACAGCTAGTATAAGATATTTGTGAGCCGTCAATTTGCTTTCAGTTTCATGAGTGGGAAAAAGATTAAAAAGTTCAAATTTTTAAAGTTTTAAATTGTAAAAACTTTTATGGAAACGAGTAACATTGCTCATGTAGTTAAATTATTATTATATTTGTAAACATTTACAAATTGATTCTGTTATGGAATTGCTTAAATGTTTACTGAAAAAAAAAAAACAATTTAATTACTATTAACTATGAAAATTTAAATCTATGTAGCCGTGGAATTGGAATTAATGATGGCTCATTGGTAGCGTATACGGACATCGCGTCGATCTACTTGAGTTCGAATCTCAGCAATGAGCCATAACACTAAACATATTACCATTTCATTTTTTAAAATTATTATTTGTTATAGGTTATATTCGAAAAGAATGCTGTACGTTTCTAGTTTCTTTGAATACCTTTCACAATAAACGATCAATATTTCCATTCACTATATAACATAACGTTTTATACGCGTATTACTAGTTTGGGTGGTGGTAGTGTAACTATCGTGTAAATTTTAGAATTTAAAATTAAAATAATTGAAATTGAAGTATTACTTTTATAAAAAAAAAAATATATATATATATATAGCTTGAAACATTAACTTTAGTCTTTATTTCAATAGGCACTTAATCGATACATACATCGGGGCTATTTCAGATCCTTGCTGCATTACGGAGCCAATAATTAACCATAATGAATTAGCAAAGCTGAACTGGTTGCTCAACTCCTCGGGCTGTTCAATGCACGGTACTGGATTTTGCCACTCTTTATTAGATATTCTACCAACAAATATCATGATAACGCCCAATCCAAGCTGTATTAACATCATATTGTACCATACCTGGAAATAGTAGTAAAACCTTGCATAATAAAATATTATTCTGATTTTGATAATTATTTTTTGTTGGATAGGGGACACCTCAAGGATGGTCTTATTTCAATTTCATTGGCGTTGGACATTCAACTTCGAATATACATTAGAGAAATCTTCAAAATCATTGAAGCAGGTTTTCGTGTATGTTAAAATTGAATTAAATTGTCTTGTTCTTAATTCTATTATTACTGTTAATTTAAAAAGTAGGAAAAGTTAAAATTAGATAGTATCAATCAATCAGTTAACAATGAGTTTTGTAACAAAGTAGTCGTTTTGTCTTTTTTATGATTAATTTTTCATTAAATATATGTATCATGGATAACAATGACCGAATATATAATATATAGCGGAAAAGTATCGCAAAAAAGTTGGCTTAAAAATGTTTAGTTCTCATTGAACTGAAAATAATTCCAGGGATAAGTCACTAGAAAAAGGATCTAAGACAGGCAGACAGACAGACGGAAGACGATGTAATCCTATATGGGTTCCTTTTTTGCTTTTGAAATACGGAACTCTACAAATTGGTAAGAAGACAAGTGGTGCTAATAATCAGTATACGGGTTCATACCCGAACTTCATAGTTTATATTCTGAGAAGAGATTGTATGCGTAGTAAAATTTCCAGATTAGAACTGGCTCCAAAGTGACCATAGACCATATATATATTATACCATATTATATTTAATAAGTGGACCAGTAATGTACAAATGACTTATATAAATAAAATTATATTAAAATGATTACCTCTTTAGAAAATACAGCCATGAATGAAAACATTTCTGGCGGTTGCTTACTAGGTTCTTTATAAAGAATACCAATACCAAGTGTCATAAATGGTTGAGAGAAATCTATTCCTGATTGTCTTTGCGCAGTGATGGTTAAGTCACAAATAGCCAAATCTGCTTTCTGGAATATAAAATTATAAATTGCAAAGTTTTTTCTTACGCATTAAATTAAACAAATATTAAGTGTAACTTTTACCTCTTCTCTTAGTTGTAGAACCATTCCGGTCCATTTACCATTTTCTGGGTTTATATTACCATAGTCTTCTTCTATATCAAATTCGTAGTTAAAACCAAGTATTTCTGATAATTTTTCTATTAAATCAATAGTGAATCCTTCATAACGGTCGTTCCCTTCTAATTCGTTGGCCGATTCTTTCACATATCCGTATGGAGGAGCCTACAAAAAGCGTGGACAAGATTACATGGAATAAGTTGAAATTGTAGCGGTTCCATTTTCGACTTGGAATGATAATATTACCTTTGAAATTAGAACCCTTAATGTTTTGTTTCGTAATATCGACTCATCACCAATTTCTGCATCAGGTAATAGCAACCTTGTGATGGTTAAATTATTATTTATCCATGTAGCCATCTGTAAAATATACCAATAGGAAGAATAGAACATGTATTATCCTGAGGGGCCCTAAAAAAATAGAGCCGCTGATGGCTTTTACAGCTTTACCGGGCTTAGGGTGAGCGCTTAAGGCGCTCCGGCGCGAAAGCGTGGGCAATAAGCGCGCAAGGGTGCTAAAATGGCCGGACTTCGACTTGGGTTGTTGCCGCGAATGCAATGAAGTCGCGATCTGACTAATTCTCTATCCGTAAAAATTCGAGCTACACTAACAAATATAAAAGAAAAAAAGGGTCTCTTATAGAACCTATGTACCTGTGTGGTGTGCACGTATGTATGAACATATTGTGTGTGAGTATCTAAGTGATTGCGAGTGCAGTCTCACTTGTATCGCGCGGGCAGCTGCCAGACTCAAGGTTTCACATCCGTACTACCCAATTAGGTTTTTTTGTATTTTTCTCATTTATACTAATTAATTATTTAAGCTCGCTGTAAAAGGAATCATGAGTTGAAAATTAAGGAAGCTTATGAAGCATTCAAACTCAGAAAAGTCTTATCTCGGCTACATCAGGAGCCTGTTTGTCATTGATTACTCAGCGATTATATTCTATATAATTAAAAGATATTCTATAATACATTATAGCAGTTATAGCAGTGTGAATTTTTTTAAATCTCGTCCTGCCAGACTGCAAAGTATTTGGTTCTAGTACAGAAGTATTCTTGGTTCTCAATCCTTGAAGTTGTAGCTTCACAACCTCCGACATATAAATCAGAAAGCTTAGAACTTCTTTATTACTTTTACAATTGACAATTTTGGATCCCCATTGTCATTATGAGCGACCTATATACATATACACTCCAGTTGCCAACAACTGCATTAACCAATTTCAATGTCTCTCCTTTTAAAGGTTACGGATGGATTTTCTTATCAAGAGGCATGTATTAGAAGCCGGCGAACGGATAGTATTAGCAAGTCTTTGCATCAGTGCATATGGCATCAAACAATAACGACGTGGACGTCTTCATATTTTTAATAATATAACGCTTAAATACATATAGTTACGGAAAATTTGTTTAACTAATTAATTATGTGATGATATTTTTTAAGATACGATTCACGAGATCTATTCAATGTTTAGGATATAAGTAAAATAAATAATCACTTACTTTTTGATGACCAGCAGAAGTCAACTCTAAAACATCGAAAATTACATCTGTTCTTTGTCCAAACCCGTCAAACATTAAAGTTCTTGTAATACCTTCAATTTTATTCTAAAAATAAAGAATTTTATATTAGTTTGATATGATGTTATGATAGATAATTATTAAAATATTTTTAATAAACAACTTTAAAATATTCATAAAATGATAATTAATATTCTATTAAATTGAAAAATCGTATATCATCTGTTAAACACATGCTACTGATCAAAATAACTCTTACGTTTGGACATTTTAATGATATACTTATTATAAAGTTACCGTTTTCATAAAATTAATAAGCGTTGATCCGTAAAACCATGAATCATAGTTTTCGCAGCTAAGTTGTGATGGTACTACAACTTTCACTTTTTTCATAGCTGCTTTGAAAACAAGAACTGCGTCATGTATCAGTAGTATTTCTGTTTTAATCTGGTCCGGTTCCAGATCCTGTCCGGTAATTTCGTTGAATTTCGCCGTAAATTCACTAAGTTCCTCGTTATTTACCAGCTCTAGTAAGCGAAAACCTAAAACGTTAACATTTTTAAAGTCGGTTTTGTTTTATATTATTAGTATTTATCCTAACCATGACTAGCTGTTGGTCGTTTGGCACTAATAGCGTCACCACTTGTAGTAGGTAGATGTAACTCTCGTTCTCTACTTTAGTATACAGAACAGCATAAGAAACAATATATTTTTCTGTGAGATTATATTGAATAAATACCTAAATTATTTGAAGCATTCGGCTCACTAGTAGCGTGTATGGACTCCGCGTCGATCGACGTGAGTTCTAAATCCTACTATGAGCCTGAGCTTTCGGTGAAGGTAAACATCGTGATGAAACCATAGCATGGTGATAGGGCTTTTTCTAATGCTCGCTTGGCTAGCTACCACCCTCAACGTGAAAATCGTTCGCCAAGCACCAGTAGGTGTGTTCCGGCAGCTGCACTTGAGAGCAAGTCTTTCACTAGGCTTAGCGTGCTACTATCTTGGGCCACATCGCCACTTAAGATCAGGTGAAATTGTGGCCACAATGCTAAACCTCTAACGATTAAAAAATCTGTCACCTAGCAACTATCTATGGGTGTGTTACGGTGTCTGCACTTGAGAGGCAATTCCTCCACTATGCTTAATCTGGTACCATCTTGAGCTACATACGTGATTGTGGCTTGTAGACGAACACTAAAAATCTATAAATAATATACAATATGTATTAAAAACCCCGTCGGATCCGTGAAGGTGTTATTAGGTATCGAGATTATATTCTATCTACGTTATCTATCTCAGATTATAATTAAAAAAATTACCCCTAATAAAACGTAAAAAAAATTAGTTAAATGAGGTAACTTACATGGCAATACAGGCGGCGCGGCACAGGGTACCGCCCTACGATCAAACGTACCGCTGCCGCGCGCGCCGCGCATGCCGGGGCTGGCGACGGTGTTATCACGTTTTAAAAATTTGTTAAATTTTAGGGAAACTAAAAATTGGTAATATTATTGGGGTACCTATATACCCTTTTCGGATTCGACGGGGTTTTTTATACATATTGTATATATTTGTATAAAATTTCAGTAATGAAGGCTCTTACCCGTCATATTAACACCGCCGTATCTATATCTGCTCATATCCAAAGTGAATAAATCTGGTGATATGAATATATAGGAATGTTCCTCCGCCATCAAAGCGACTTCTTGAGCGTGACGTAATAGTTGCTCCAGATAATGTGACGGGCAATCTACCACGAAGTTGACGCAGCCGTTTTCCTTTGCGTTAATTAGAACGTCCCTGGATTTTTTTATTACTTGGTCAATTTAGTCCGCCACTTTTAACTTAGTTGAAAAGGAAAACTAATTTGAAAAACTACCTACTTACGGACAATCTCGTTTATCTTATGGTATATTAGAGGTACCCCGCGGCTCCGCCTACGTTTATTAGGCAGTAATTATTTTCGTCCCATAATTTTATTTTTACCCAAAAATAATATAATATAATAATGCCAATAATATATTGACAATTTATATAGCCTATTAATTGATGAATCACATACTTCCCGTGTAATAAATTTCATCAAAATCGGTTAATAAGTTATAAAAATTGAACATTTTTTGAAAATTTTTTGGCTGTCTGTTTTTTTATCGTTATAGGCTTAGCGTTATGGGCACAACCTCACCTGATCTTAAGTGACGATGTTTTTTTTTTAAACGTGGAGAAACCCATCATGGGTACACACCCGCCCGGGGGGACTAGTGGTTATGTAAGACTCCTACTCACTAAAACTCCACGGTGTACCATCCGCCGCCATACAGGGGCGACACGGGAACTGGGGTGGCATACAGCCGCGTCGCCCCGGCGGCCGGCCCGGCTAAACCGGGCCCCGGCCTAAGTAGGAGACAGCTCAGTACACCCTAGCCGTCTCTTCCGTCCGCCGAACCTGTGCAATGTAGAGACGGGCCCCCCGACCCGTCTCCTCTGGTTCGGCTAGTGTGGCGCGAGTTGGCGGATAAACCGCCTCCTCCTGCCACCCGTTCGTCTTTGGCGGAGAGGGCCGCTTAAGGGATCCCCCTCGCGAACCCTCTCCGCGGCCTCCTTCTGCAAGATGACGTCCTCACAGAAGGAGGCCATCGCCGTCCATGCCCTCTCGCTGCTGAGCATGGCTTTCACCACACTTGGCAGCGAGAAGTCCTCTCCAACAGCTACGGCCAGAGTGCGGCGCTGTTCCTCCCACGCAGCTCACTCAGAGAGAGTGTGCTGCGCCGTGTCCTCTACAGCCCCGCACTCATGGCTGGTAGTGTTGGGCTCCCTCCTGGCTATCTTGTGCAGGTACCATCCGAAACAACCGTGTCCGGACAGGGATGCTATACCACTCTCGGAGGACTGGGCGGATGGCGTCTATGGTATAACGTCCATAGCGCGCATCCGCCAGGTCTTCCTCTCAACGCCGAAGCACCTCTTCCTGCGCCCTCTGCCTGATATTGCTAATCTCTGTGGGAGCCGGAGACTCCCCACTTTCCTTCCTCGCCACCGTAAACCGATATACGGCGGCGAGCACTTCCGCCTCCAGCTCTCACGGCGGGGAGCCGGCAAGAACAACAGCCGCCCCCGCGGACACCGTCCGGTATCCGCGGACCACCCTTAGCGCCACGACACGCTGCACAGCGCGCAGGACGCGTTTAATGTGGGCGCTGAGGGCGGTCACCCAAATTGGTGCCCCGTAGACGGCCATGCTCCTGACGACCCCCGCATACAAACGGCGACAGTTTGAGCCTGGCCCTCCCGAATTCGGGAGGAGCCTGCCAAGTGTCGCCGCAGCCCCAACTATACGCGGTCCGAGTCCCTTAAAATGGATAGGATGAATGGATGGATGTCGCCCAAGATATTAAAACGCTAGGTTTAGTGGAGTAACTGGCTCTCAAGTGTAGCTGCCGGAATACATCTATGGATGCTTGGCGAAAGATCTTCAACTTAAGAGTGGTAGCTAGTCAGGCGGGTATTAGAAAATATCCTACCACCATGTTATGGTTTCATCGCGATATTTCCATCACAGAAAGCTTAGGCGATAAAGCGGTGTCCATAGCTTCTACCACTGATACGACATTGTTATCGAGAGCTAAGGGCAGGTTGTGCACCCGAACAGAACCAAAACATTAAACTCAAGTGAAACCGCGGGGCACAGCTGGTTATTCATATTTCTAAAGTATTCCGTGTGAAAAATACACAATAAGACACAGTTTAAATCGGAATAAAGGCAACCCACACAGTCTTGCAACTACAAAGACCGTTTGCGAGATTTAAAATCAAAAAGACGTATTAGGAAACTGATACTGTATTTCCATTTTAATATAAGTATTTTACAAACATCTGTAGGCGTATCGATACAATGCCCGCTGAATTACTTTGAGAATATAAAACAAGAAATAATGTCTTATATTCTATTGATATACCGTTTATGAAATATTTATTATCAACATTTACAGAATCAGTGTAGGCGTACAAATATAATTATTATGAATTAAAATACATTTATAAAGAGGATAACGTTGTGTAGCCTTGATTAGAAGAACACCGAAGAGTGTATCTTGATATGTGTTTCAAACTTGTGAATAATATTTTTATGAATAAGATTCTAAGAGTATTAGAATACTCTTAGGATCCAAAGTATAATAACACGCGAAGAGAAAACTTTGTAATCCTTTTTAATTATGTTGCCCTCACGGAGATATGTGAGATTTCGCATAATTACAGTTTATATATCGATGGAGTTCAGAAAGCTATAATTTATATATTATATGTGCTACAAGTATTTAAATAAAATAAAATAACATAAATTAATAAAACAAAAAAAATACAATAATGTGCATATGTCATATTTATACTCTTTGACAAAACAATTTGAAAACAAATTAATGAGTTACGGTCGAATTTCAGTGATTAGTTAAAAATTTTTTTGTTGCAATTGAAAGTACGCTGAGTACATATAGTTCAAATTTCAGTTCTGAGTCTGTGCTACATTACCTCAGAACTATTATTTCACGATTAGTCACGATCAACATTCAGTAACTGTAACTAAAAATATAATCAAATAAAAAAAAATCTGTTGCTAAAGATACAATTTCATGATGTCCAAAACAGAATTTCCTCTACAATCAAAAGATAACATATGCTTTATGAGCAAAATGACATCGTGAACTAAGTAAACATCAATTATTCAGATTCAATACTCAATCAAACTGTCACAAACAGATCTCTTCCTATATAAAATATCTGCCAAAACTAGATTTAGATTGGATTTTCGTATTCATTGAATGTTAGAATCGTTTGAGCCTAAATGCCACGTATAAAATTTAAGCATTTACGTTAATACTTAACAATAAATAAAATTTTATTATTCTATTGTTTAATTACAAATAGGTATATATTTTCAATTAAACATTACAGTAAAGTTATTTAAATGACTAGATATCGATAACATTATATCTATACTAGTGGTGTGCCTGCGGCTCTGCACGCGTTGTTACTACGCAGTAGTTATTTATATCCCGAAATTTTATTTTTACTCATATTGTTGATAATTCATATGCCGTATCAATTGAGGAGTGGCATGTATATCCCGTTTACATAATTTTCGATTACAAATTAACGATTCATATAGCCTCTCAATTTTGATATTATTTAAGCTTCCCGTCTACAAAATTTGATCCAAATTGGTTGAGAATTGATGAAAATTTAATTTTTTCAACTTCTTTTATGTATTTCTAAAAATAATATTGATAATTATTATAGCCTATTAATTATATAATTACTTATACTTCCTGTATACAAAATGTCATGAAAAACGATTTAAAATTAATGAAATTTTAAATTGTTAGAAATATTTATACAATTCTTAAAAGTGTTATTGAAAATTATCATAGTTCATTATTCATGGAATGGCTTGTAATTCCCGTGTACAAAATTCCATCAAAATCAGTCAAGAATTAACGAAATTTTTTTTTTCATTATTTCTAAAAGAAATATTGAAATTTCTTAAATCCTATCAACTGACCAACGAAAAATCACCCCGTGTTCAATATTCAAGTATTAGTATTAGTATATAGTGTTCAATATACAAATTTCATAAGAATTGGTCAAGCCGTTTTTGAGTTAAATCCGGACATACAAACAGACAGACGACATTTGATTTTAATGACATAATCGTGATCAGTGTCGTTCATATAGTGCCCCGTGCATATCGAGAAATTTTGGAAAAATATTAATAGTATAGACAACACTACAGATTTGTTAATATAGAATAATTATAAGCCATTCCATGAATAATGAACTATGAGCATTTCAATAACACTTTCATAATTGATAGGCTATTTGGAATGTCAAAAATATTTTAAAATTGTTAAAAATATATATATTAAATCTCAACCACTTTCGACACAACTTCGTGAATACGTGATTTCATAATTGATATACTTTAAACATCGTCGATTCAGAAATAAATAAGAAAAAAAACAACTTTGGTAGTTCTACAAAGTACATGTCATTTATTTTTAATAATAATAATTTTATTTATACAAAAAGTACAATTGATTTACACCTAGAAACACAAATAAAAAATAACATAACATAACACTTTTGTGAGCTCCCGACTGCCATACTAGGGTACCCTGTATTTTGGCAGTCGGTTTGCCTCCAAAATAGAAATATTCCTTGTCGTTCCAATTACTAACGTGTTAATATAATAAAAGAGAGAGACACTAAAATAAAATAAAAAATAAATAAAAATTATAATAAAAATAATGCTACCAATACTACTACTAAAAAAGATACTAGAAAAAATAAAAATAAACACATATTTATAATTGATTAATTCATGCAATTGATGGTGTCCTATGGTAATTAGTGGTGTACTATATGTGTAAGTGTGCGAGTGTGCATGTATTATGTTTGTGTATTCGTATGTTTGTGTGTGCGTGTACGATTTTGTGAGTGTGTATTGTGACTGTATCTATGTTGAAAGGTTATATAGAGTATAATGCATTTATGTATTTTAAATTTTATTCCAAAATTTTGAGAAGATCTTCCGTTTCATCATAGGATTTATTTATTAGCCAGCTTGTTATTACTTTTTTATATTAGTAGTTTGTCTTTTCATAGATAGAGATTTCCTAATGTATTTTATTATATACGTAATCCCCAAGGAAACAGGAAAATCTATGCGAAAATGCTGTATAAAATAATCTATTTGTACACCTATTCCTAACTTGATACTCTGTATGAATTTGCATTAATATAAAAATAAAAATAAAATTACGTGATGAAAATATTAGGTCCTTACATATGAAATTAGCGTTTTGTACGGGAGGAATATAAAGTCAAATTTTTTTGGTGAAATATGTTTAATTAATCAAAGTATGCACCGTTGTTATTTATGCACTTTTGCCATCTCATAGGTAGTTCATTGATCCCTTTACTAAAAAAAACCATGGGGGCGAGAATCAATAAAATCTTTAAAGGCGGTTTGGACTGCCGCATTGGAGTTGAATTTTTTTCTATGTAAGAAGTTGTCCAAATTCCGGAAAAAAATGGTAATCTGTTGGAACAAGGTCCAGGGAGTACGGTGAATGTCGCAGACATTCCAATTGTAGTTCATCTAACTTAGTGGTTGTTTGTTGTGCAGTGTGTGGTCTTGCGTTTTCGTGAAGCAGCAGTGGCCTAGAGCGAGTAACCAATCTCGGTTGTTTAGCAACTAGTTCTTCCTTCATTGTGTGCAGTTACTGACAATAGATATCTACCGTAATCGTTTCGCCAGATTTTAGAAAGCTGCAGTGAACACCAGCGCTAGTCCACCAAAAAGTCACAAGTAACTTTTTCTGGGTCAATTTTTGTTTAGGGCAGGATTTGGCTGGGTCTCCAGGGTTCAGCCATTGCGACGAGCGCTTCCGATTATCGTACAGTATCCACTTTTCATCAAAAGTAATGATTCGATTAAAATCCCTTCATTATTGTGTGGGTTGAGCAAAGTAACACAACAGTCGACGCGTGTTTGCGAGTTCGATTCACTCAATTCACGAGGTTACCCATCATTCAAGTTTTTTTACTTTCCCGATTTGCTTCAAGTGAGTTAATGCAGTTTTATCACTTACCGCGCAGCTTGCAGCTATCTCTGAAGTGCTTTGTGATGTATCCGCTTCCACAATAACCTTTAATTCTTCATTTTCCACTTTGTTCTCCGGCCGTCCACGGTGTTGGTTTTGAAGGTCGAAATTTCCAGAAAGAAAACGTTGAAACCAAAAACGTACCGTACTTTCTTTTGCGACTCCAGCGCCGTACACATCATATATCCTTTGAGCTGTTTCTGCAGCACTGGTGCCACGGTAGAACTTGTACTCGTAAATATACCGATATTTCATGTTTTCCGTTGTGTGGTAATAAGCGACGGCAAAGAAAAAAATAATTAGGAAAAAACCAATGAATGATTGTTTTCAAAACTCAAATGTACCAGCTAAATGAATTTATAAATTTGAATTTGGAATTCTTAACCAAAGAGGAGATATTTCAAATCAAAATGGTCAGTACGACAAAACGCTAATTTCATATGTAAGGACCTAATAATTACTGCGTATTAACAAACGCATGCGGAGCCGCGGGCAACACCGCTAGTAAAAAGCTTTATTAAGTTTTTATGTTGTATGTTTGAAAGTGCTAATCTCAGTCAGTCATCAGTCAGATTTAAAAAAATCTTTTTGCTTTTTATAGTCTATTTATTTAGGAAGGTTATTATAGGCTATACAACTGCACGCTTCGCTTTTACGCATTAACCATGAACGTCAAGCAATCTGGGAAGCTGTAGGTAAGTACGGGAAGTGAAGATAATGGTAAGCTACATAGGTGGGCTGGAGACGGCATGGATGGCGGCGCAGTGTAGAGTTGGTTGAATGGATTTAACAGGGATGAAACGGTGGAATGCAGTTATTATAAATAATTATACCAATAGTTGTTAAGCAATAATGTATACCATTAATTTATACCAATAATATAGACCAATAATTGTATCTACTTTTAGAATACTTAATACATTAAGTTAAGGACTGATGAATGAATATAGTGCTAAGTTGTCAGTAGATAAGTCCGATGAAGCTGTAAAGCCGTCAGAGGCTCCAGGGCCCCTAAGGCTAACAGTATAGTCAGTTAAAAAAAAAGTTGTCAGTAGTGTTGAACACATTTTAAACTCACCTATAGTCGTCTCCGCTGAGTTCTCTAACGGTTACAGTATGTTTGTCAGTACTATTGCCCATTCTCATCAGCTCACTTACACGTAAAATACTATATCCTTTCGCATAAAGAATAGTAAAATTCGTCCAGTCTTTATATTCAATCAAACTTTTTAGAACCTGTAATCGATAAAACATTTAGTAGTAAATGCATTTACACTACTATGTTCAAGCTTTTTGGTATAGATTCACTACCCGTCCCAGCATTTACTTTGGATGATTTAATATAACACGCGACACTAAGTTTATGGCGGGATCTTCAAGGGACATTTTGCTTTACCGGGTTTGGGGGCGAGCGCTTAAGGCACTCAGCCGCGAAAGCGTGAGCAATAAGCGCGCAAGGGTGCCAAAGCAGCTGGACCTCGGCTTGGGTTGTTGCTGCGATTGCAATGAAGTCGCGATCTGTCTAATTCCCAATTCGCAAAATTTCAGCTAAACCAACATATTATACACACAAGGGAGGAACATGTGTGTATGTATTTAGTGATCTGATGGTCTTACACAACTAGCGTAAAAAATAAAAAAGGTCCCTTACAGAACCTATGTACTTATGTGGTATGCACGTATTAATAGAGCATGCATATTTCTTCATAACTTTTCCTACCTCGGCCACAATTAGCGCCATCTACAAACAAAACCAAAAACACACGTGCGACGAGTGACAGTTGGAAAAAAGACAAGACAAAACCGTGTCGCCTAACAGAGCGCATGAAACCATTGCGTCTCCGTCGCAAATTAAAAGAATTAATCAAGTAATAGTTAAGGTCGGACTTCACAAACCCCGGGGTTCCATAGTACTTCAACAGTGCGTGATGTGCAGTGCATAGGAACCACGAAAGTCAACATCAGCACGCCCGAGGTGAGTGGCCGGCAACATACCTATCCAAATTCCTACCCCGCATGCTAGGGAGTAAACATCTAAAACAATACACGTATGTATGTACATATTTTGTGTAATGATGTATCTGGGTTGCTAAGTGATGCGAAAATTTTACGAAGGCTTAAAACATTAACACAGCTATTGCTTTTTGGGGCGCCAAAACAAGAAGTAGTAGAAGAACACGCGGCACGTCAATGTGACAGTTATTGGAATAAGACTGAATTTCAGTACGCAGGATTCGGCGTAATTTTGGTTGCCGCGTTTTAGTTTGTTCCTTCACCATTAGACTGAATTAATAAAAAGTGTGTGTGTACCTATGCAAATTACTAATTTTGCTTGTCTATGTACATATTTGTAAAATGTGTTTTTGGCCTTACTAACGTAGGCTAAGTTAACTAAATGTTGGATGTAAAATTGAAATAAATAAATATTATTATTATTTACTAGTACTCTGACGGTATCTAGTTGGAGTGCATTGTAGACTAATTATTAATCTAAGGCGCAACTGTTTCCTGTTTCAATTGAATTGTAGTTCATTTAAATATACTTGTGGATACATACCACTTAGATGGAGTTTTTACATAAGTATTCTTTATGGCATTATGGAAGTAAGACACATTTAAGTAGACGATTATTGAAAGATAAATGATCAGTATAGTTATTGAAATAGATATTATAGTTTTTGTCAACGGGAAAATTACTGCTATTTAATAAATTTATGCACTGTAATTCTGGATAGTAGATCCAGATTGTTAGACATTGACCGTCATTATAACAGCATGTAAGTACATTGAAAATGGAAAGAGATGGTGATTTTTATGATGAAACAAGTGACCTATTTCTTCGCTTAAGTACCTACACTTTAAAATGAATGTTTACATTTCTCGTTTAATTTATTGTTAACATGGCTATTTTGAAATCATTTTCTGTTATCTTAAATTTAACAACTACCGACTTTAGTAAAACAGTACTCATAGTCCCTATATCTGACAATATTATGTTATAAAATAACAGAGGTGTTGGTTGGATGACATAACATAGGAGATAAGCTGTGCACAAATGTCGTAATAAAGTGTTCCGTTGCGCTGAGCCGCTGCTCGGTCCTGGATAATATTTATATCCACGTTTTAAAATTCCACTTTTAAAATACTCACCATATTGTAAGCCGTAGGGCTTGGATACAAATTTAGTAGAGACCAATTCCGTGCGTATAGATCGTTATGTTGTATTGCGACGTGAGGTAGTTCCAGCATATCAGTTATTGCTTGGATGTGTTCACTCGCTCGACCACCGATGCCGTCTATTATACCGACAACACCTTCCTGAACAAATAAGAAACATAAAAAAATTGCGCACACAGCACCGTACACGTGATAGAAGTGAAATTTTTTAAAAGGGAGATGAGGGTAGCCCTCCTCTGTTTATTAGATATACAATATACATATAGCTGTCATTCTCCTTCTCCCTACGTTATATCTTTCTTAGCTCTCATATAATGAAATGTTATCCAATTATAGAATAGCCGCATAAGGCTGCCTGTCTACTGAAGCGGAACGGAGTGGAGATGTGCAAATTTCGACCAATAGATTTTAAATTTTTATGCAATTCTATTGGTTGAAATTTTCACAGCTCCGCTCCGCTTTAGCAGAGAGGCAACCTAACGAAGTTTCTCTTCAAAATATATATTTTTAGTGTCGCTATTAGCCGTGTGGTGGTAGGACAAGACAATAGTAGGTATCCGATTGTTTCACGACGACCATACACCAGGTGTAAGCCTGTTGTTACAGTCACGCTTATAAACGCGCGTGCCATATGCGTCTCGGGCGCAAATGCGACGAATGTTTGTAGTATCTACTCTCGTTTTATTGTTTCGCCTTCCGACCCGCGCTGTCAGTAAACCGCGATCGTGTCGCCAGCGCTTCCTGATCGCTCCCGGTCGGGACTCCTACTGCGGTCAAATAGCGTCACATTGGGACGCTGATTGAACGTACACCTAGTTGTTGTTTTATGTTTATATAATCCATTTGTTTAAGACGACACGACGAACTGCGCGAGAGTGACTAAACTCGTTATACAGTTTGTGCGAGACATCAGCGGACTTTAAAGCAGCGCTTTCCAAACGCGCTGGTCGTAAGCGTCAATATAAAATCAGCCTAACACCCCCACTAGTGGCCACGCTTAAGCGTATCGCGTTCCGGGATCAACCTGTGTATTCAAATACTCAAGCACGGTGTTAGGATACCTGTACTGGATTGGGTTGACCACTATGTGCTTGGTGATAAACTCGTTACAGTGATTCTTTTTTAGTTTGTCACGTTTCGGGATCATTTAGTATAATTATATCCAGCTGTCGAGAGGTTTTCAGGCCGCAATGACGGTTGCGTCTAGTGATGATTTGCTAGCCTGTAGGTAGTCGCTGTTGTTTTTGGAATGAACTCTGCTTACCATCGGGCAGGTTTAAAAAATAGTTTTAAGATTCTTTTACACTCATCACAGATGGAGTTCCTATACTTATGCAAGCGATTTAATTTAGAACCCCCTGCGACTTTCTATAGCATTTGTAATGCTGTTTGGGTGAACTGTCCTATTATATACAGCTTATAACTAAAGTAGAGAGAAGAGAAAAAGGAAAAATTGTCAAAACACAAACATGTGTTCTTGATGTTCTTATAATTCCTTATAATAATCTCATCAATATTATCATCAAAACAAAATTGAATGCTTACGTTAACATGATCTATGTGTTTGGAATCATGATTTTCTTTATTTTATTTATTGTTTTTTTTTTTTTAATTATATATATAGTATAGTATTGTGATGACAGTTGTTTACTTTTTAAACAATAAATATGGTTACTAAAGTTTTCGTCGAATGTATATATATTAATTACCTCTGCAAGCTCGCATACTAGTTTCTTTATTTCTAGAATCGCCCCTCTTCTCTGAACTTCTTTTACTGAAGTGTTAAAATTATTCATTTCTGCGCTTATATTCAAAGCCACCATCATATCGTCAGAACCCTGGTAGAATATAGCACCTGAAATGACAAGTTAGTATTTTTTATTAAGTCAATTTCTGATTGTATTTATTTCATGTTGTTCACGTTTGTTAGTAATTATTTTTGAATAGGTTTTTTTCTTGGTATTTTGCACCTAATTGAATGCCGATATTTTAATTTCGCGTGAATCACTTGAAGGTTATCGTGGATATATTAAGCCATTTTATAATTTTGTGCTGATTGACAAAGTATTGTGAAAATTATTTACTTTAATGTAGAAGTAGTAACAATATCAATTAATTCTTGAATATTAAGAAAAATACGTTTGTTCATTCTTCGAAGTAAATAATTTATTAACATTTGTACATTAGTATTTGCTAATTGTTATTATATATCATTATAATATTATAGTAACAATGAATTTGCACTTTATTCATTTTTAGAGAGAATGCGGCAGTAAAGAGATGTTTTAACATTTTGTCTAGTTAATATATTTTCACTATACCTGCAATGACAACACTTTGTTTCTTATGTTCTAAAATGAGATTCTATGTAGATATTATGATTCAAACTATGGATGGTACATTAAAATTGACATAGTTCAACAAATATTTTAAAACAGTAATTATGATAATGAATGGATTTATAATTAAGTGAGGTGTAAATAACTAACCAATTAAACGATCTTCCAGTACTACACATTTCGATGTAATCACTAATAACAGTAAAGTTATCACAGACATGTTTTGATTTAAATAACTAAATAAATAACTGTCAAATTATTACACTTGTAAACCAGCTCACGAAGGAAGCTAGAACCGTCCTTGATATCCTTACAATTAAGATCACATTTCCTCGAACACATGAAAAAGTTAATGCCTATAAATATTAATGAGTTTATAATTCGTAGTGAACATTGTAATTATGTTGAACATTAGAGTTAATGTTTTAAAACAGTGGCGTAATAAACGTTCCGAGCTTAGGTCGACTGTCCGTAATGTGTTTAGATTGGTATCGGGAGTACGGCGCACGCGACACGACGCGTCAAAAATAATCCACCGACTATATTTAGGACAAGTTTTCCACAAAACGACATACTTTATCTCAATACCGTCTGGATCGTCGAAATCACGAGAGAAACGATTTACCAAAACGAACTACAATCGCTTCTTCAGCATATATCAAGTTCCTATCGGCCGGTCGAAAGTTCGGAATTCTTTCGTGTTGGAGACGTAAAAAACTAAATATGGGAGACGCAATAAAATATATGCCTACTAAGCGTCTGAGATTAAGATGTCCTACTTACAAAATCACCAATTATTTCACAAGCTGTGTCACTTTATATAGGAAATTAAATAACTAATAACAACAAGCAAGGATTATTTTCAACTTTTATTGCGTAGTAGATATCTAAATAACCAATATAAAAATATTTTTAAATATATTTTTGTTTTCCATTTCATTCATATTAATTTTAATACAAATGTAGGGTATAATTTTTAAAACAAAGCGCATACATGAATATTGGTATACAAATACACCCGTGCGGATACAGCACAGAACATATTGAAACTGTAATATTATAGTAGTTCAAACACAATACATTTATTTATGTACAGTTTTATTTTATTTATTTACAAACTTTGAAAATGATCTGTTAAAATTCTTCTGAGCCTTACTCCTTCGATTGATGGATATGAGATTCTTAAAACAAACAATCAATGAGCAAACACCCCGACCAATACATGCAACGTAGCGTAATATATATATTTTTTTTAATGTCAATAAAGAATCACTATTGATATCCAATAGTCGACTCTTTAAATCGTTTATTAAACCATATCTGTTGTAGTTTGGCAAATTAAAAAGGAATTGAATTAGATACTATTTTTCTGATAATTTACATCCTTTTATGCATTTATTATAATTAAACGCCATTTACACAGCGTATACGACAAATGCTCAACTACTAGAATCTCGTGAATCGTGTAATAGAGAACACGACGCCATCCAACGCGTATGGTTTAGTTTGTCAAATGGGCTGGATTCTACTTTAAATTGCCTCCTTAAATTCCTTGCAAAGCTATATATTATAATCAAAATGAGAAAGAATAATAAGTACAGAATATAACTAGTTATAATTTACACTGTTGTTAAAAGACATTTTTCAAATTAGTTCTCATCAACATAAACGGAAACTTATAGTGTTAAACATAAATAAAAATATAGAATGATGGGTGTACAGGAATCTGACTTTGACTCGGTTAATTAAACTAGACTGTTCTATATTTCGCAATATTATTAGTATGCTCTGTAATAACGCCAGGCGTTGACTCATTGGACGTGCCGAACATAATTTGAGTGATCACAGACTTACGAAGTTGCGATTCGATATTGCATTGACGACTGCATGTATAGTCGTTCCATTCTATAAATATAATAAACATAACTATATATATCAAAAATATCAATAGCACTTCAAAAAATAGTTTGCATAATTGTACTGTAAAACATGACTTAATTACAAAATTTCTTCAAACTCTGCAAAACCTGAAGAATTTTCGGTGATTGATAATATATTAGCTTTTAATTGGCATTATTTTTATCTTTTTACACCCACGCCCGAAATTGTATGAAAGAGTGTCATCTTTTACAATTTGCGCACGTATTTGAGATGTAACAAATGTATGCTATGATGTTAAATGATGATGTAGCTGCAGAACATATTAAGCATAGAAACGGCACTGGCACACGAGGCGTTCCAACTTCGTACACAAAAGTAGCAAACTATTATCACTGGCCTCAGATTGCGGTTCTATTTGAGTTTGGTTTTTAAATAAATAAATACTACATACAGTATGATAAGCTAACATTAAGTGGTTGGCATGCTTGTTTGTTAAATTCTACCATAAAAAAAGAACTGACTCTCAATTGCAGTTGCCAAAAATACGGATTAACCGGTATAAGTGGCAGCAGATTTTATATTAGAGAATGTCGTGTTTCATACTATGATTTAATTTTAACTCTTTTTCTTTAATGAATGCTCAGGGTGAAAGGAACTTGAACTCATGTCGATTGACATGGTGTCGAATCGTGCTATGTCCTACCCATCATCACAAAAAAAAATTTGTTATAGTGCTGTGAATATATGCGTTATCTAATCGGATACAGCTGTTTATGCATCGTAGCTGTGCAATCGTTTATTAGTCTTCTATTATTTATTATCATGACAACACCAAGAAAGTATGGTTTCATGAAAATGATACGTGACCACTCGTTAATTCACAAAGTCGAATCGTCTCAATGTTACTTACTAAACTTTTTTAAGTACGTCAGGTCAGTGATCAAAATTCATAACCGTCCTCAAATACTAAAATTTCACTAGTTACTGAAGCAATGATGACTCAGTGGTTGCATGAACTGACACCGCATCGATCGACGTGAGTTCGAAACCCAGCAATGAAGCAGAGCTTTCGTTAAAGGAAAACATCGTGATGAAACCATAGCATAATGGTAGGTCATTTTGTAATGCCCGCCTGACTAGTACTTACTAGTACACTTATAAGTATATTCCGACAGCTGCACTTGAGACTAGTCCTTCTGCCAAGCTTAGCGTGTTACACATCAACATCACATGATATTGTGGCCAAAGGTCATAAAGAATAAAAGTTATTAACAAGTTTTACTTTTCTAGAGCTTATGAATTAATTTTTACGTAAACCAACGTCTACCGCATGCACTATGTAGGTACTTATGTTTCTAATACAGTTGTGTATAAATTAAACCTAATGACTATACAAGCGGTTTTCTAGCCCAAATTAGTATTCATTGACACGAATAGTTTGAGGGCTAAATCCTAACTAAATATTGTTAAAATGTTTACAATACAAACTGAAATAAATTAAGAAACAATAATCGGACTATAAAGTCGCCCGTGTGAGATTAACGTAAGAGCTAAATGGAAATTTTACAATGCTGAATCGATGAAGCACAATAAAATGTTTACGATCTAGGCTTGGAAAGTTTTGTTTATGGGCGCCGAGTTATTTACGGAAGTTTATCTCGAATAAATGCATCGTTTTTAAAAGTCTATTATAAATCATTTGCTCATATTTTCTTGGTTTATAAAAATGAGATTTGATAATATTTGACCTCTGTTATTATTATTTTTGTCTTGGCTCCTGCCTTTTTTTCCTAAATTGGCTTCCTGGCTACGTGTTCCAGTTGGTGCTGTGGTCAGTCTTCTAAATTTTCCTTCTACACTTTATTTCATCCTTGAAATCGTCTTCGGAAGCTTTATACTCCTCTCTATCCTTTAGCACGACACTTTATCAGTTTAATTTAGGCCTGCTTCTGGATTCCTGGAAAGTGAAAGTTGTTGAGACAAATTCCCTATGTAATCTGGTGGCGTTCTTTTAACACAACACCACCGTTCATCGTTCCCTTAACTACTGCCATCTAGATAATGATAAATACATTACAAAGCGAGAACAATATCGATCGCTGAGAGACGAAAAAATGTATAACAAAAAAAATCAGTATAAACAGCACATTGACTGGTGGATTTATAAACTCGATGCGTCGAGGTGGGTATTTCCCTATAATCGAAGTGGTTCGGTACTCCACCATTCCGTAACCTCTATTTCTTTTTAAAAACTTTTTCGCTTTTACTAACTGTGTGCCCGCGGCTTCGCATGCGTTTGTTATTACGCAATAGTTTTTACATCCCGTAATTTTATTTTTACTCATATTGTTGACAATTCTTATACTGTATCAATTGAAGAATGGCGTGTATTTCCCGTGTACAATTTTCATCTAAATCGGTTGAAAATTATTATACTATTCCACGATTTCTAATGCATTAATAATGATTCTTATAGATTCTGATTAATGGTATGACGTATGGTTTCCGTCTATAAAATTTGATCAGAATCAGTTGAGAATTGATAAATATTAAAATTTTGGAACTTCTTTTCTTTTGTATTTCTAGAAGTAATATTGACAAATCTTACAGACCATCAATTATATAATTACTTATACTGCCCCTGTACAAAATTTCATCAAAATCAGTTCAGAATTAATGAAATTTAAAATTTATAAATTCCTTTTTCGATTCCTAAAAGTGTTATTGAAAATTCGCATAGCTCATCATTCATGGAATAGATTATACTTCCGGTGTACAAAACTTCATCAAAATCGGTCAAAAATTTAGGAAAACAAATTTTTTTTGTTTTTTTTTTTTTACGATTTTTAAAAGTAATATTGAAATTTTTTATACCCTATCAATTGATCAATGACCTAAACAGGAAGCATCCCGTTTTCAAAATTTCATAAGAATCGGGCAAGCCGTTTTTGAGTTAAATCTAGATATACAAAGAGACAATTTTTTTAAATGACATATTTGTTATTAGTTTCGTTCATATAATATGCCTATCGGGAAATTTTGAAATAAATATTAAACTTAAAGACAGAACTACAGATTTATTAATATAGATAAATACAAGTGTATATACATTATGTATTAAAAACCCCGTCGGATCCGTGAAGGTGTTATTAGGCATCGAGATTATATTCTGTTTATGTTATCTATCTTATATTATAAGTAAAAAAAATTACCCCTAATAAAATATAAAAATTTAGTTAAATGAGGATACTTACATGGCCATACAGGCGGCGCGGCGCAAGGTACCGCCATACGATCAAACGTACCGCTGCGCAGCGCCTGGTCTGGCCACAATGTTATCATGTTTTAAAAATTTGCCAAATTTTAGGGAAACTAAAACTTAGTATATTAATTTTTTTGGTAATGTCATTGGGGTACCCATGCACCCCTTTCGGGTATTCGACGGGGTTTTTAATACATATTGTATAGATATAGATATGTGTATGTATAATAAAAACATAATGATATTATTCGGACTTAAACTTACATTCCTATATTATATTTACCTCTCGACGATGAACAGGCTAAATGACTATATAACGTGCATATCAGTAAACCTTTATAAAAGTATATTTCGAATTAGAATTAGACTTACAAATCGGCGGTGCATATAAAAAAAATTTCATATTTATTAATGATATTCTACCCTCGAAAACTGGAGTAAGGCTTTTATTTTTCAATAAGGGAGGCTCAATTTCATGAGTAAACAAGTTGTCGTGTTGTCGATAGATTTTTATGTACATTTTCTGATAAAAAAATTATTAGCTTGGAAAATATTTATGAAAATTAGCAATGAACATTGGTTGAAGTGAAAAAATCATTAAAAAAATATATCAAAAGGGAAAAAGAGTCAAAATCTGTACATTGAAGATATTTGAGAAAAATAATACGGGGCGGTTTAAAATTATGGACAGAACAAATTTCGATAGGGTTGAAATTTTGTCGTCTGTCTGTCGCTATGTTTGAGCGCCAATCACACAAAAACTACTGGAACGAATCTGATGAAATTCGGTGTGATTGGAGCTTATAGTCTGAAGGTACATTTACGAAACTTATGACGTATGGACATTTGTATGGTCTATATATTGCGTTGAGGTTGTCTATACAATTAATACAATTGAAGTGTCTGTTTGTAATGTCAAAATAACAGTTTTTTACTAAATGCATATAAAAGTATATACAACACCTATAACAAAAAGCCCATTTTAAAATTTTTTGTCTGTCTGTCTGTTTGTTCCGGGTAATCCGAAACGGTTAGACCGATTTTAACGAGACTCACTGGTAGATAGTAGAATTTATAGGGAGTAACTTAGGCTACTTCAATTTTAGAAAAACAATTAGGGTTACCGCACAAATAAACAAAAAACTGGTCATGGTGGATCAATTCGGGTGCTTAAGTGGCTTATGCTGAATAAACCATAAGAGATATAGCAAATTAATGTACTACATAATTGCATTAAAAAGACCTACAAAAAAGTCTGGGACAGTATATATCTATATGTTCTAAGGAACACCCACAATAAGCATTTTTGACTTTAAAATAGCCGGGAGCGGGGAGCAAGATTCGCGCGGGCATTCTGTAGTCCACATGAGCGAAGCCACGGGCACAGCTAATCTGTAATATATTTGAAATATTTACTGAAATACAGTGAAAATATAACAAATTATTTTTTCTTTACATAATTTTTATTAATTTTCAGTAAAATCAATAAATGGAAACTTCAGTATTTTTATTTTCCAACAGTATACATAGATTTATATGGCTTGGTTTAAATTATCACGAAGTTGGTTTGATATTTATTTTCACACTTAAGTACCTATATTTTTTTTTGTAAGCACGCAATAAGTAAAAATATCTATCCTATCTAGATTTCTACGATACATGTCATTGTTTGGTAATTACAATTAAGATTTTTATTAAATTACAGTACACAAACACACTATAAAGCGTTATTATTCACTGGAACATAACGGTTTACAATAATAAAGTTATTAAATAAACTTAGCTTTTGGTAAAGGTTTGCCAAATTGAACATTTTTGTATGCCTTTATGTATATATATACATACACACATATATATAATAGCTAGTACCCGCGACTTCTTCTGTGTATTATTGGATATAAACAGACTGATCTCGGAACACGACAAAAGAAAAAATTCTTAGTTGGGTTTATAATTATGTGTATGGTGGTCGCAATCTCTACCACTCCGCTATATTACTGCATATACGCCGACTGATCCCGGAACACGATAAACCAAAAGAAAATCATAGATAGGTTTATCACTGTGTGTATGGTATTGTAATTATATGCCAAAATTAACCCAACATATTAATCGTGCCAATAAAACTTCAAAAATATTTAAAATCATCCCTTATTGTACCATCTTTCGGGAAGGTTTTTTGAAAAACTTGTAGCCCCTTTTATTTCTTACCACAAGCATAAATATGCATTCTCATATCCCTAATTTGAGACATGGTGGGTTCTTCATACAAACTTTCATCCAAGTTTTATTTACACCACATAATACAGTAAAATAATTCGCTTGTAGTAAAACTGTATAATCCAGATAATTACAACAGGTATATCGCTTAGAATATATAAACACCCGCGAGCCGTGGTCGACAGCGAACGCCACGTTTCAATCATAAAATAAAACAGTAATTATGCCGTGCTGCATAGTTAAAGCGTTTTAAAACATTTCAGCCAATCTTAAAAAGAATACTGGACTATCATTTCATAGGTAAGTATTAGAAATACAATACATTTCTTATTAAGTATAACAATGTCAATAAATCCACAAACCAGTTGGCGTGGAAACCGATTTACCGCGCATGCGCATTGGTGTTCCCGTGTTTTCTTCTTACAACCTTTCGTCCCTTATTTTCTTTGTTTTATTTTCGTTACAATGTAAGCTACGCTATGTCCTTTCCCAAAGTCCAATCCATCTCTATACCAAAATTTATCAAAATTGGTTCAGCGGTTTAGACGTGAAAACGTAGCAGACAGACAGGCAGAGCTACTTTCGCATCTATAATATTAGTATAGATATATATTCCATCACTCCTGTATTCATAAAAGGGGTTAAGCAGAGGTATACTAATGTATACCCACAGTTCGCCAGGTATGTTTTTAGGTCCCATGTAATAGGAGGCGAGCCTATTGCCATTGATGAGTAACTCAAACTCCGAGCTGCTACCAAAAATTTCACAGAAAAACCTAGCAACACTTTGTTCGACCTGGGAATTGAACCCAGGACGTCGAGCATACTAGCCAGTCTTTATGTCATTTAGATTATATCGGTATGATCGTTAAACTGTGATATCGGGTAACATTTAGAATGAATTTACTTGGGTATTATCGAAACTTATAAGGGTCAAATACCATAGGATGAGTTTGAGGTGAGGTTGCAGGTTGATTTAGTTGCTGTTTTTCATTCACGAAATATACCACGTGGACGAAGTCGCGAGCACAGCTGGTATTATATAAATATGAACCTACTAAATACATAAACATAAAACTTTCTGAATGATTAATTTCAATTATAAATGGTTTGCTATTTATTTCTCATATTAAAAATGAATGATGAATACATTTATTTTAGTCATAAGTTCAATTCAATATAACTTTTCAAGTAAAATACAAAAACAAAATAATTGTTTTGTTCATGAACAGTGCCGTATGTGTATTTATTTCTAAAATGCCTTTTTTTTATTCAATTAGTGTACTCTTTCTTCGAAAGTAAATAGATATTTTTTTTAAATTTGACAAAAGCGAAATAAAATTTACCTACGTTCGAAATTGTACCAAGCTTATAAAAACTAAGCATCCATTGCAACATTAAAACATTCGGTTTTACTGGAAAGTCAAACACATTACTATATTAAGGTCAGGATACCTAGCTAGAGCTCTTTCAGAGTCTCGCGTGGTACAGTTCAATTCAATTTATCGAGAAGAGTTAAATTCTACTTAAAAGGTTGCGGTAGCGAGATACTTTCATTTAAGTAATTTACTTTACAAATGTTTATAAAACAAGATTTTACAAGGATTTTAGGATATTAATACAAATCTTTACAATCGAAGTATCTTCGAGTTTTGATTGTTATAGAATGGAATGAAATATTTATTTTTCATATACATTTATTTCCGCCTTTCATCTAGAGGAACTGCTTGTACATTTACAAAATGTTTAATTACTGAACCAAAATCAAAAAAAAACTTTATTCAATTTAGGCCCCAAGAAGGCACTTATGAACGTCAAAACACTACTGCCGGTTCGGAAAATGTTCCAGACATCGAGAAGAACCAGTAAGAAACTCGATCGGGTTTATCTTTTTTTTTGTCAACTGTACAAATGTTAATTTATGAGGTACAATAATAATAATTTAGTGGATGCACAGAGAGGGAGTCACTTCCAGACACCACTATCATTGACATAATGATTAACCCTATAACCTTTTGACAGTAAAGCCCGCTTGACATGGTCCTTGAACTTGTTGTCCGGCAAATCAGTAATGTGCTTCGGGATCTTGTTATAGAACCTAACATTATTACCTAAAAACTTTTATTAGTCATACTAAGCCTAAAACACGCTACGACTAATTTATCTCTATTTCTAGTATTAACATTGTACTGACCTAACCTAGATGTTTGAAAACATTTTTGTAGTACTACCGTACATGGGAAAATACAGAATTGTAGATTTCTCGGCGCTGGAAATTGTCAGTACATCGTGGGTTTGCGTGGCGATGAAACCTTTGCCTTCACTTAGAAAGAGATCTGTGCCCGGCAATGGGTCATTTACACGTTGGTCTTATTATTAATACTCACTTCTACTCGCCACTTTGAAATGAAACGACTCGTGCGCCATCTTTTGTAAAGTGTTGTACTTAATAACTAAAAATAAATATGTAATCCATACTAATATATAAATGCGAAAGTAACTCTGTCTGTTACGTTTTCACGCCTAAACCGCTGAACCAATTTTCATGAATTTTGACCTTGGGAAAGGACATAAAGTACTTTTTGTAGCGAAAATAAAACTTTAAGGGTAAAAAATAGGAGATGAAAATAAGTAAGAGGGAAATATCAGCTTCTATGAGAACTAGTTTGTTGATTTGAAATGGCAGTGTTGTCAATGTTGATTTATTGACATTGTTATACTTAATAAAAAATTTATTGTATTTCTAATAATTACCTATTAAATGATAGTCCAGTATTCTTTTTAAGATTGGCTGAAGTATTTTTAAACTGTTTATCTACGCAGTACGGCATAATGACTGTTTTATTTTATGACGCTGTCGAAATGCGGCTCGTGGGAGTTTGTACATACTAAGCGATATACCTATTGTAAATTTTGAATATATTAAATGAATACATATCAATATTTTAAATTTATATATCTATTATATACAGTTGGCCGTTACAATAAGGTATGATTTTAATTATTTTGAAGTTTTAATAGGACGGTTAATGTGTTGGATTCATATTGGCATATATTAATAATACCATACAAACAGTATGATACCATCTATGATTTTCTTTTAATATTTTTCCAAAATTTCCCAAAACGCATATTATATGAATGATACTGATCACGAATATACCATTAAATTTTTTTTTCTTCGTCAGTCTGTATGTTTGTATGTCCGGATTTAACTCCAAAATGGCTTGACCGATTCTTATGAAATTTTGTACACAGGATGCTCATATCATCGGTTAGTTGATAGGGTATAAGAAATTTCAATTGTACTTTTAAATAAAGTAAAAAAATGGGAAGTAAAAGTCATTCCATGAATGATAAGTAATGACAATTATCAATAAAAAAAATTGTAATTTTTTTTATTTTTTTATTTCATTAATTCTAAACCGATTTTGATAAAATTTTATACACGGTAAGTCTAACTATTTACATAATTATTGGGCTATAAAAATTGTCAATATTAATTCTAGAATAAAAAAAAGTACCTAATTCAAAAAGTTTAATTTCATCAATTCTCAACCGATTCAGATCAAATTTTGTAGACGGGAAACATACATCATACTATAATGAGAGGCTATAAGAATTGTTAATAATGCGTTAGAAATTGTACATTAGAGTAATTAATAGTTTTCAACCGATTTTGATGAAAATTGTACAAGGGAAATACACGCCACTCCTCAATTGATATAGCATATGAATTGTCAATAATATGAGTAAAAATAAAAGGAATATAAAAATAAGGGATTTAAATAATTATTGCATAGTAACAGCCGCGTGCGAAGCCGCGGGCACACCGCTAGTAATTTTATATTTTGAAATTGTATTTGATATTATTGATAATTTTATATCTATGATAAACTATAGATTATATATTTTTTATTCTATGGGTTAAACTTTGACTTTATTTAACTTTTCAACCAGCAGATTTAGCAATAAGTCATATTTTTGATATATTTACCAACAACTTATAACAATTAATGGAACAAAAAAGTTTTTACCATGTTTTTTCCATAAGAGACTTCAATGGAAATGTGAACTATCTTAGAATTGATATTAAGAGCTCAAATTTTCAAGGATTTTTGAAAGCGTCTATTCCCTAAAAGCATAACAATTTAAAAAACACGCCTGTCAAGGACCACCCAAAATAGACAGATTAATTAGGTACTGAGCCACTTAGACACATCCCAGTGGCTGCTTTACCTTTTTGCGCAAGCATAAGCTACCTTTCTCTCACAAATTCTGTTTTTTTTTTCTTACGTTAACAATTCTTGAATAAACTGAATACAAAATAACTTTTCGATAAAACAATTAGGTATGTAGACACATTAATTATTCATTGCCAAGCTCAACATAAAAAATAAGTCGTACCCGTGATGGAAGACGAAAATTTACAATTTTAATGGAGGTCTTTTTTTTTCTTTCTGGCGTATGTAAATACATACTTCCATTCGAAATGATTAATGTGAGGATACCTTTGTACTTGTAACCGTAAATTTTGACATTATGAAAAATGATATTATACGTTAACAATTTCAAAAAAAATATTACGCTTCTTTTAATTAAAAACTTCAATAATATTAAAGTATTATAATAATTAAATTAGATAGAACAATTATGACGTTTAACACGACTTTTAATATATAGATCTTAGATTTATTGATTGGTCTTCGCTGCGTTTCAACTAGATATCGCCCTAGTTAAAAGCAAATAGCTTCTAAAATTCGGTAATGTAATATCGTAGTGTGTAGTGTAGTGACTATTTGAAATGACGCTTATGTGCGTGACCAAAATAGTGCTGTGAACTTCTAAGCTTTACCTGAATTATAAGAAAACATATTTTATAGAAAAAAAAATTTTTTTTTTATTATGAGTGTGTTTAAAATACATAAATGACGAACAATAAATGATTTGCAAATGTATCAAGTGTACCTATCGTGTCTATTAGAGTGATAAAATAACATATATTTTTTTAACCCTAATTTCAAAGATTCATTTTGGGCATAAGAGTTAATGTTGACATGGGCAATAGCACTTTTCAATTTTCATATGAATAAAAATGAAAAAATCGGTTTTGTAACTAGCTAACGATACGTCGAATATCTTACGAATAGAGATTGTTTTTACCTGTCTGAGATTTTGTTATTACACGTCTTCAAAATGTCTAACAAGACATGCAAATTTCTAATGAGAAAATTTTTTTATGAAATCAATAATTTATCATATCTCGCGTCCGTGGTCTAATCAAAACAGACAATACTGCGAGCAGGCAATGTTCTCGAAAACGAACGTGTTATATTTAATGTTATAGATAAAATTAAATTGGTACTTGTACACATATGTACTCTTTTCAATATATTAGTAAATTTTTATATGTGCAATAATAACTTTCATAAAAATATTTGCAGTAACCAGGTCAACCGCTAGTGACGCTGTACTCTAATTAAACCTTTTATGCAACAGATAACAATCATACGTGACACACAGTCTGTTGTTCTTGACAGCATATTTGTTCTCGTGGTATCTTTAAGCAGTTTAGTGTGAAAGGTTCTTCTTTAATACAAAACTTTTGTGATAACTCCTCTATTTTTGTTACTCCTCTTCTAAAGTGATAACAACTAATAGTTAATGCTTGAGATCACAGGTTACATAAGAACGAATAACTATGTGTAAAAAATGTCTTTATTATATGTCTATATTGTAATTAACACACAATTAACATGAACGAAAGTGACGGTCGGTTTGCTAGTCTTTATCTATACATATTATAAAACTCAACGTATCTCTGTCTGTCTGCCCGTTTATGTTCTTTTCACGCGAAACCCGCTTATTCGATTTACATGAATTTGTTTCCAGTTCACAGTTATATTGTCTGGCCAAGTTATAGGATATATTTTGTAAGATAAAGTAATATATGAAATAAGTAGGGTCGGCAATGGTGAATCAATTCCCAAAAAGACACCTTCACGCGCTTAAATGGTTTACGCTGAATAAACCATAACAGATCTCAAAAAGACGTACAAAATAATCTGCAGTAGCATATACCTATCTTCTAAGGATTCACCCACAATAAGAATTTTTGTCTTTAAAACAACAGGCGGGCGACTGCCGTGGGTGGGAGCGAGGTCATCACGATTACGTACACGCAGAGTACACACTCAGCCGTCAAGTTCGTTAAAGGTTTAAAAGCCGCAGCAGCTTCAGGACTCTAAGGCTAACAGTATTGTCAGTTCTAAAAAAAAATCACTCAGCCGACGGCATTCTGTAGTCCACGCACACAGAGCCGCGAGCACATAAAATAATAACTAGCTGAGTGACATGTCAACCCACAGCCCAAAATACTAAGGCTAAACTGTGAAAATTTGTATGCGGGTTCCATTTACACTATAATTGAGTATTAAATATGATTTTTTTGGAATTCAACCCTTACTAAGATGGTGAAAAGGGGATGAAATTTTGTATGAAAATCCGTCATTTTTAAAGATGGATCTATGAAAATTGCTATTTTCCAATTCCTTTAGAATGGGACATATTAACATAGGTACTATAACTATGATGCATTATTAAATGTAAAATATACTTAGCTAAAAGGCTGAAGTTTTAGATATTTTTAAAACATTATTATTTTGTTATTCTAAAAGCAAGATCACGTGGGATACCACTTAAAATAATAAACGGTAGAATCCAAGTTAGAAAATTTCAGTCAATTTGAAATTGACGACGTGTAAAATTAAGTAATTAAATAAAGGCGTGTAAAACTCTTCGTCAGTGTGTTTGTAAACGCAATAGCAATACTGACACCGAGTGGATTTAATATGCCCGGCAGGTCTTGCGTGCTCCGTCCTATCATAGTTTGCCGGCAACCCCTAAGCATTTACCTATGGTTTTAATTTAGTTTGGTAAATATATAAAGAAACATTTAATTAAGTCATGTTGTGATTTGAACCATTACTGTCAAGGAAAAGAATCATTATTTTAACATAATACAATTTTTATTTTCGTTTCTTAAGTCTTTTAATGATTTATTAAATAAGTGATAGCTTTCTTTTATAACCGAGTGGAATAATAGATATAAACTACCCATTTTGTGTAACTGTATGAAAATTTCAAATAAAATTATGGAGTGCCTATAGAAATTAAAAATACAAAAGTGAGAAAGTTGCCTAGTGTACATAAAATTAATGAAATTTCAAACGAGTTTATAACGACCTGTCAACTTAAGAGACAATCTGACGTTATTTTTTCGTATATTTCTATTTATAAATCTTTAATTGATTCGAAAAATGTATACCTACCTACTTCAATACATAGTAATAATTAAATAGCAATATACTTATTACGTATACAGCGTGATGCTACAATGGTTATATTAAATGAACACACATATTATTTATTGAATTATACCAAAAAAAATCTAATTATCCTTTTGTAACAACCGGTGCATATACAGCTGTAGGGCTGTAATATCTGTAACAAGAGCTATGGACTCTAACAATAGAACAATGAAATGGACACGTACAGAAATACTATTACAATAAGATACTTGACACCACTTGACACTTCGCGTAATGCAATAACGAGACAGCCCTATGTCGGTAAGGTAGCTATTTTATAGTAGCAAATTAACTTTACTGTCCCTGATTGTAAACACAATCCGAACACAACGGCTACCACCGAGAGATCAAAATCCATCTGCAGTCGCCGCTCTTATGCCGGCCTACATAAATATCTCTTCTCGTTATGCTTGAAGGGTTCGATGTCGTAAGAAGCAGGGAACACATTGGCCAGGCGATGGTTTTATAGTTTTACGGTACAACAAAATAAAACTTTTTAGTTCGCGCCAAGATTGAGATTACCATAGAACTGTGACTCCGAAGTCCAGCGCGTGTGGTTCATTCAGCTATAGAAAAGAGAGAAGGAAATTAGATGAGGCTTTGCCACATAGCTTCATGAATGAATTGGAATTTGGTCACATAATTTATTATTCAGATTGTTGAATTATTTTTTCCATTTTGCAAACTATTTTGTTTTTATTTTTATTCCCATGATTACTGACCGCTAGCCCAACCCGTGTATACAATTAATCTCGCTATTATAGCGCCACGTTGTATACAAACATGTATACAAATTGTTAAGCCAGTTGGTAGCACGTGGCAATAATAGTAGTAAGCTGCTGAATTGCCGCCACCAGAAACCAGGATTCCATTCCAAGACGTTTCGGGTTCAGACGATGTGTATATCCATGAGTAAAGTGGGATGGTAGTCTGTACTCGATGGGGTGGTCACAGTAACTTTCTTTTGGCTTGTCGCGTTTCAGAATCACCTTGTAGTAGCTAGCTGTTATACACAACTACCAAGAGGCTTGCGCCAATCAACAATGGATTTCCAATTTCTTGGTGGTCTCAGTTGTTTCTGAAGGATAGAAGGAAAATTGCCAAAACTGTTATATTATAGTTGGTATAAAAGTTCTTTACTATGTACAGAACTACTATTACTATTTACTATTTGTAATGCATCAGTAAAAAATTATTAAAATAATATAAGATGCATAATTTCAATATATCATCTGTCACAATTGATTTATTATTAAAATAAGTTGTTTTCTGAAGAGACACGATATAAATTGAATGTTTATGGGAGTCTTGACTTTCAATGAAGGCATAAATTTTACGAGGAGCTTGCAAATATCAATAGTGCATCAAGAGGGATAATCCATTTCAGTGAACGATCATGCAAATCCCAGTCTATGATAGATAGAAATAAATTGTTCGTAGAATATTGAGTCGATGAACTGAAATTTATGACTTTCCGACAAACATCAACAAAGTTAAGAGCCTTTATATGAGTGAAAGTGAGCTGAAATTATTGCTTTCGGTATTTTAAAATGTCTTTAAAAAGCCGAATTTCGGCCACTTTGACATCCTTGCGCGCTTGTTGCCCACGCTTTCGCGGCTGAATGTCTTAAACACTCGCCCCCAAGCCCGGTAAAGCTGTAAAAGCTATCAGCGGCTCTAATTGTTTAGGGCTCCTCAGGCTAACAGTGTAGTCAGTTAAAAAAAAACATCTATGGTTTTCTTTGTTAGTCCTCTTCCGAGATCAGTCTGTGTATATCCAATAATGCGCAGACGTAGTCGCGGGTACCAGCTAGTATAATATAATTTAAAAGTCTATATAAAAAGATAAACCTTCTAAAATATTTTATAAGGGATTTTATAAAACTCATAAGTAATATAGGTATTTTTATTAAGATTTCTGATACATTCAGAAAAAATAAATAAACTAATTGCATGCATGTCGGGCGAGACAGAATTAGAAATGGCTCGATGTTCAATAATGTGCAAAGCAGCAGGAGTATCTATTGCATCGCTTTGCTAATTAATTGATCACCTTCGAGTCTCTAACACGCGCTCAACTCGAAAGTGTTAACCTAGATTAAAATATCTAGAGAAATCCTGCATATTCAATTAATATATAGTATTATCAACTAGCTGTGCCCGCGGTTGCGCTCGCGTGGATCACAGAGTGCCGCGGCCATCGATCGGGCACACGCGCGAATCGTGCTAACCCCACTCCCGGATATTTTAATAACAAAAATGCTTATTGTGAGTGGTCCAAAAAAAATAAACATAATGTTATACTTTCGCTGAATTTTTTGTGGGTCTTTTTAATATCTACAATTATAAAGTATATATCTTCTATGGTTTACTCAGCATAAGCCATTTAAAGGCCCCAATTGATTCACCATTACTATTTTTTTTTTCACGGTGTACTAACTATTTTTCTAAACTAAAAGTAGTCTAAGTTACTCCTTATGACATAAGCTATCTGCCAGTGAAAGTCTCGTCAAAATCGGTCCAACCGTTTCGGAGATAACCCAGAACAAACAGACAGGCAGACACTTTTTACTTATTAATTTGTACGACTGTTGCATCATTGTGCTGATCTTCGTTGACTGATAATCTTTTGTAATATTTTATAATATTTTATATAATAATAAATAAAATTAATTATATTTTTTTTTATAATATTCCTTTTATGAAACATAAGCTGTGCTACACTCTTTTGCCCGTGTTAAATTTATTAAAACAACTTTCCACCGCGTCACCTTCTGCCGGTGTTCTCACTTTCCGTACTTCCTGTACAGCGTTACCAGATTGCTTAACGTTCATGGATACTGTTCCGCTCCTTAGCATTGAACCATGAAGTTTCCTCAATAAATAGGCTATAAAAACCAATATGATTTTTTAAATCTAACGGGTATTTCCAGAGGTTAGCGCGTTCAAACAAAAAATCTCTTGAGCCTTATTATAGTGTACATAGTATAGTACATATAGATTGTGATAAAATATAGTGTAAAATTTAAAAGGGAGTAGTAAATTTAATTATTGTAGAAAAAAATGTTCCTCAATAATTTATGGAATAGGACAGAAATATTTTAAAGTATCTATGAAATTCTTTTTTAGAGTGTAAAAGGTAAAAACTGTGATAATTATCCGATAGCATCAAAAAACCTTATTACAACTGATTTTTATCATAAAAGTGACACGTTCTTTGAGTGCCGTTGATGGCTGTGTCTAGACAATCTTGAGACCTCTTAAAAGCATATTTCAGTGTTTTGCTACAACAAAATTTCGTTCCTTTTATCATAATATATAGTAAGCTGTTATTTATTTTCCAATGATCCCTTCACATTCTACAGAGACATTGTAGAAATTTGACAGTTTTTGAAGTGTTATCGTAGAGAATAAAAGCGTCTTATTTCCAACTCTATAGAGGTCATTAAGTAGAGTTAGGAATAGCAGGTCACCTCCGATGTGATCTTGTTTTTGAAGTCATATCATAACGCAAAGCATTACTGGACTCTGAGCAATTTCACTTCAACATAAGTACATACTAGGTTATCTTTACAGTAGATAACCCTCGAAAATCTATCAATTCAGTTTATGTTTTCGGTTTGCGATTCGCGTTCAGACGATTTGAGTGCTATTAAGTTTACGATCACAATAAAAACAAAATACGCATCTCGATCTATCATATACTTGAAACTGAATATCGTCTACAATATTTTAAGAAAATAATTTGCACGGAAAATTTATTACAAATTTGTTGTTATTATTCAAGTAAAGCTCCACATATCACGGGAGTACGTATTTAGTCTATAAATTTCTCCTGATGTATAGATTACGCATTATAATATACACAGATCAGACATGGATGTATTTGCCAAAAATCCTCAGGAAACTCTTTGTGTATAAAAACTTATTCAATCCTTACAACCCTACATCCTTGACAATTTGATGTATGTTCACCAAAATTTAGCTAAGCTATATTTTGCTAATGACCGGCATAGTTTTAGTATCAGAAATAAACACAAATTGGTCATCCTGTGTTTTGGACCATAAGTTTTTTAGACGATTGCGTTAGGTTTTATAATAAGATCCCTTAGCGCTTTACCGATTTCATGAATCTAAAAACAATAACAGTCAGATTTTGCTGTTAAACGGTGAAACATTACGTAAATGATGTCGATGTCTGGAAATGACGCCCTCTCTGTACATCCACTGAATAAAATAATTATTTACCGGCCTCATGGCGCAGTGGTACTAAGCCCTACTATTGAGCCGAGAGGTCGCGGGTTTGATCCCTGCATACGACTGACGTTTGAGTGATGAGCATAATAATTGTCAGTTGTATGTCTGTGTGTTATTTATCTATATATGTATGTATATTAGCCGTATAGTAATAATAATACAAACTTTGCTTAGTTTGCAATTAAATGGTCGTGTGTGAAATTAACGTAGGCGTGCATTTTATGTGATGTACTTTGGTTATTATGCATAAGTGAAGTAAATTATAAATGACAACTAGAAACACTACTCAAACACTATTTCAATCTCTCGCGGATATACACAATAAATAGCTAATATCTTCTGATTCTTTAATTCTCAGTATACCAAGTCATCATACTAATTTCCGCGACCAATCCTTTGCCGTAATAGCAGCACGACTGTGGAATACGCTTCCTATCCACATCCAACTAGCCAATTTTCGAGATTCCTTCGAATATTCGCTACGTAGGTTTTACTTGGAGCAATTGAATATCGTCTAGATTTTTTAAACTAAATATTATGCGCACCTTGCATATACTTTTCTCTTGCTCCCATGGTATGCACTGGTAGAGAATGCTTTTTAGCATTAAGTCCTCCAATTATATTTTTATGTGCAATAAAGAATATATAACATCCATTTTAAATTACCACGAAAATTTTCTGGACAGTTTTAATATTGGAGTTATGATATTGTTAGAGCTATGTTTGAACATTAAAAGAATTATTTGAAAAATATTCTATTCTCGTAACACTGGCAGTATTATTCATTGCCATTAAATAAAAAAGAAGTGAAAGCGTAATATTATTCATATAATAGTAAGTATATATAGTCGGCTGCTTTTTTTTATAGAAGCACTGCAAATTGACGATATTGTCTCTGATTGTAATCACAATACAATCATAACACAACGGCGACTACCGAGTGATCGTAATCCATCGACTGTCACCGCTGTCGTGCAAGCCAGCATTAATTAAACTGGATATATACTATATATATATGTATACTAAATATTTACTGGATCCCAAAACGCGAAACGTAAAAGTGAGACACTATGACGGAGCTTTCACCACACGCATGGTGGTTGCGACCCAGCCGTGTAAAACAGCGCTATCCGATATCGCCATTTCCGCGTTCGTTACTCAGCAGGGTGCACCACGTGCAGATTATGTTGGAAAGGGTATCTCAGATTTAAAAATGTGATTCGACACCCCTTATATACCTCAAACTTTAAAACTAAATAACATTTTAGTATGACTATTTATAAATAAAGTTATTACCATTAGGTAACATTAGAGATGATGTTTTTTGAATTTCAGTGTAAACTAACTGTTTTTTACTCATTGACCTGTGATAAGTGTTTCCTCGTGCCTACACATGGAATCTGCCTACTTTTAATGACCTAGTTTTATTTGGGTCGTTGAAAGCCAAAACCACGCATAGTAATAAACGTTCAATTAAATACAAACCTTGACACAGGAACTCGTAAGAGGTTTTGATAAGTTTATCAGTAGGTTTTTTGTATATCATTTTCTAAATCAAATTTTTATATTATCTATTAGATCAGACAAGTAGAAAAAGTACAAAGATGAAAGGAAATAAAAAAATTATGTGTGCAATGCACACGTTGTAGAAGTGACACCTTCACATCTATGTTTTTTGTTTTAATTTAAATAGCCATTATACATAGACTATACATAAAGTCAATGGTTTTGAAGAGACCCCTTGTGTATCTTCGAGTTGAAGATTCAATGCTAATGAAATTAAAATGGCACCGCCCTTGAGATATGCGCTGTCCAACAAAAAAGAACAATCCAAATTGGTTTATAAACAAAAGAGTTATGCTGTGTTCAGAAAATAAAAAAATAGTAAAACTTTTTTATGTTATAAATATTCGAATTAAGTTACCTACCTCAGTACTAATTACAGTCCTAAGTAAAAAAAAAAGATTGTTGGCAGCGAGGCTTCGAACCTGCGACTTCGGCCATAGCATTCACGTTTACGACCGCCAGGCTACGAGTGAGTTATTAAGAATTATTAAAACTATGCTACTATTAATTTTACTGTCGCTTTCGCTTTTTCGTTTCATTAACTTTCAAATCATAACGATGCTAAAGAAGCTTGCACTTCAAAAATAAATTGTTAACCAGATGTTTTTGTATTGTATTGATTTCGTATGTAATTTAAATAAATAAAAGCTAAATGTTGTTGAGAACGGCTGGTCGGATTTTGCAATTTTTTTAATGTTAGTGGTAGTCCGAACAACATATTTAGGGAAAGAAAAATGTGAAAATTACCCGGGTAAAATCCTTTTACCTATTGGATTGTTTAAACCCAAGATCGTATCTCACAGTTTTTACGATGGATATTCGTAATTCTTATTTTTAACTGACTTCAAAACAAGAAGAGGAGGTTATTCAATTTAAATGTATATATTTTTTATGGGTGTTCAGCTATAACTTCTTTGTTTATAATCCGACTTATATGATTATTTTTTCGTTAAAATGGGGATACCTCAAGGGTAGTCCCATTATAATTTCATTGGCATTAGATCTTCGAATTCCAAGATACACCACGAAACTCCTGAAAACCATTGAAGTTGGTTTTCTTTATTGTTAAAAATTGTCTTTCGGTTTGTTAGTTACGCTCCTAGAATTTTTTTCTGGAATAAATCGGGTTTTGTTTGAGTTATTGTCTATTTGGAAAGGGCAGAACTATGTTTGCGGCTAGTTATTGTTTATTTTTGAATAGTGATATGTCCACTTATTTAAGCTGCCTCGTTAGCCTAGTGGTCGTAAGCGCGATTGCTGTGAGCGAGGTCCTGGGTTCGAATCCCAGGTCGAGCAAAGTGTTATTGGGGTTTTCCTATGAAATTCTCAGTAGCAGCTTGGACTTTGGTTTCGTACCCGATTAACGGCAATAGGCTCGCCCCCTATTACATGGGACCTAAAAACATACTCGGTGAACTGTGGGTGTACAAATTTACACCTCTGCTTAACCCTTCGGGGAATACAGGCGTGATGGTATGTTATGTTATTATATGTCCACGTGTCTACTCCACTATCTAACAAGACAACTAATTTTCATAACAAAATGAAATTTTCACATCAATCTCTCTGAAATTATTCAGTAAAAATCGAATTTGAAGGGATAGTTAATACATGTCGCTATGTGTCGAGACAATGCACGAATTATAATAAAATATTGAATTTTTCGCATATCAACGAATTGGTCTGCGGTCGAGACAAAAGGGGAATATTAAAATTCATTTTATCCCTGAAAGTGTCAACTTATTCTTTCGTTAAATTGAAAGAGGTTTTTACTAAATTCAACATTCTTTAACATAATTGGTGTTGTTCATTTTATAAACATGTATTTAATTTCTTTTATCATTTAGTAAAAAAAAAACTTTATCAAGTGAAAACTTCTTTTAGCGCGGTACGCATATTTTTATATGAGATAAAATCTCTGGACTCGCGACACCGTTACGAGACGCAGCTATAGCATAGCTATTTATGCACACGCATATATGCATGCACATATAGCAAACCGCGAACGCGTCTTTCATAAAACAATATTAAATGTATTTTAAAGTTTCTAATAATGGATAAAATTCAATTCATAAATAAAATGCAATTTTTTTCTTTTGATCTGACTACACTGTTAGCCTAAGGGGCCCTGAAGCCGCTGCGGCTTTTACAGCTTCACCGGACTTGGGCTCCCTCCCCCCAATAACCCAATAACCCTAGTACCATAGAATTATGAACTCGGCGTTTTACAGTGAGCGGACTTTATTACTCTATGCCTAGTACCCATCTAAAAAATGTCCAACGCGGTGAAATAAGTTTTCACTTCTGTCGGCACTCCCAGAGTGCAACCCGTTATTTTTTTTATATGTAACATAACAAAGGTAGCAAACATGTGTACGACCCGCCTGATGCTAAGCGGCTCCATAGCCTATAGACGCTTGTAATACCAGGTATCACTAGTACGTTGCCGACCTTGAACCCCCCTACCCCAAGGAGTTCTGGAAACCCTAATCACCGCTGGAATACACCGCTGTTGTACAAGGTTATTTGGCTGCGACCTTCTGTAGGGTAGAGGTGTTCTACCAGTCAAGCTACCTTAAGTAGAGAGCATTCTCAAAGGAAATTTATCTGTGCCCTATCTCTCTAAAACCCTTTTAACTTACCTGTAAAAGTTTTTATTCTATTTTGTTACAAGACTACTACAAGTCACTACAAAATACTGATTTTTTTTTATATCATCATAAATCTTTAATTTTTTATTTGTTTTAATCCCAACTATCTTAGTCATTAAAATTTAATTTTAATACATAGAAATAAATAATATAAATATAGTAGATATAAACCGAATAAAAATGTATTAACCGGTTGGGTTGATTTTTCAACGATTTTAACAACTACAACCTTGCACCATAATAAAAATTCACTTTATTATAAACAGCAGGAGATAATTACATTCATTTGGTTTAAAAATGTGAACCTAAAACAAGATTTCGTTAAATTAATGGGCGCAGAGTATATTTATTTACTGCAATTTTTCGATCGAAACATTAATTCGTTGCTTTATTTTATTTCTACTTAATTATAAAGAGAGTGACCCAAATCATTTTACTCGGGTAAATAAGATAGCGGATACACTACTCTCGACAGAACTGGTGTAAATTGGTAATATAATTACGACACTCGTAATAAGAATATAATATTTACGCATACGAGGTAATATTATAAAGTTTATGAGATTTTTTGTTTGTTTGAATGGGAACTACCAGTCTAATTTTTTTTTAAGTTAATGCTTATTTCATGACAAACTTTTATAGGTTATAAATCTTAACGCTTCGAAGCAATAACCATTAACGTCAAGAAATCTGACAACTGAAAGTGAAAACGACGGTATGAAATAAGCATGTATACCTAATCCAAATTTAACTCGGGTGAAACCACGAGGCACAGTTAGTAGTTTTATATAAGTTTTATTCTAAGTGAAGTAGATAATGATACTGTTAGTATGTGAGGAAGAAAACGCAAGGCGCTACCAATTCGGTTCTCAGATACGATCTTAAACTAAGATTTTAGAATCTTTTTTTGTTGGTAATCTTATAATTTATCAGAATGTAAATCTTGTTGGTGTTTATACTATAAATAAATAAGACAGTTCCTGTTCTGTATGTAGGTAGTGATATTTGTAACTACAATTTTCCTATATATGTAAGAATATTTAAAAATGTACACTGGACACTATACCGACACGTAAAATTTGTGTAGAAAACAATTTTTATACCTTCTGCGACAAAAATTTTATCCGAATGGATAGCTGCTGCCATATTATTATATTAAAAAAGGTGTAACACCCTCCATAGTGGCAACTGGCACGCTCAAGCAAGTCGCATTCCGGTACCAGTCGGTGTATCCAGTGATAAAGCGAGCTGGTACTTGGTAGGGTATCTGTATTCAAATGGAACATGCTCTTAACATGCTCAGGTGTGTTAACATAAAAAAAATCAACAAATGAATCGATATCAATATCTTATCTACAAGGTGTCCAGAGAGGGTATCGGGTATTTGTAAGTTCAATGAAACAAAAATTATTTGTATGCAATAAAAAAGTTTATTGTTTATTATTAGCATATGAATTGGAGAATTATTTGGAAAAGATGATGTTATCCAAATGATGACCGTTACGTTGCTGGCACTCTTCTAAACGGAAACGAAGATTGGCGATAACACGTTGACACATAGCTATCGATATTGCTGCCATTTCTGACCTGATGTTTTGCTTTAACTGGGTTAGATTCGTTGGATTGTTTTGATAAACCTTACTTTTAAAGTATCCCCATGCAAAATAGTCAAGCGGGCTAAGGTCGGGGCTTCTGGGAGGCCAGTTGATGTTACCCCTTCGCGAAATGACTTTATTAGGGAATAATTCGTTAACAACTTCCATTGAGTCATTTGAGGTATGGCAAGTGGCCCCATCTTGCTGGAACCACGTTCTTGAGTTGAAAACTGCAAACTCCTGCAACTCTGGGACTAAAAAATTTCGCAACATATCGCAATAACGGTCACTATTCACATTAATTGCTCGGCCTCGTTGATCTTCATGAAAATAAAGACCAATTATGCCTTTAGCAGACATAGCGGCCCAAACAACGACCTTTGGGCTATGCAGGGGTCGTTCATGCTTTCGTCTCGGATTCTCCACTGCCCAGTACCGACAATTCTGCTTATTAACATGACCATTCAGGTGAAAATTTGCTTCGTCACTGACCAGTATGTTGTTAAAGTTGTTAAATCGCTGCAGCATTTCGTTCGCAAAATTCAGTCGATTAGCATAGTCCGTATCCTTCAATTCTTGAACCAATTGAATTTTATAGGCTTTTAGATGTAAATCTTTCTTTAAAATCGATTGTAAAGACGATTTTTTGATGTTCAACGCTTGGCTTCGCTTTCGGATGAATAAAGACGGATTTTGACGAACCGACGCCTCAACTTCTTCAATTGTTTCTTCATCGCGAACTGAACGAGGACGACCAGAGTTTTGAATTTTAACTGTCGCACCTGTATTCTCGAACATCCTGATCCATTTCCTATGCTATCGTCACTTGGTGCGTGGCGTGTACTATATTCCGCATGATAGAGACGTTGAGCAGTCACTATTGGATCACCATTACGATAATACGCTCGTACGCAAAATGCGCGATGCGTCCCCGAGTACTGTTCCATCGTGACTAAAACTCCACAAAATGGCGGACGCCACGAACCCCTCCCCGCACCCTTTAGACGCCCCTTTTCGAATATGGCGCGAAAACAAATACCCGATACCCTTTCTGGACACCTTGTATATTAATATTATAAACCTGAAGAGTTTGTTTGGTTGAACGCGCTAATCTCAGGAACTAAAAGGTTCGAATGGAAAATATATTTTAGTGTTGGATAGCCCATTTATCGAGGATGGCTATAGGCTATTATAACATTACACTACGGCCAATAGGAGCGGAGCATCCATGAAAAATGTTGTAAAAACGGGAGAAATTTATTCCTTTTGAGTTTCCATTGCGTGCGCTGCGTAAATGGATAAAGTTACGTAACAGTCGTGTGTGACGGAATTGTTTCTCTTGAAAAATTCTAAAAAACGTTCACTATAGCAGATGTCTATCTTTTAAGGTTTATTCAATAGGACCTTTTTTATGGTAACAAAATTTGTTCTAAAATAATGCATTATTTGCGAAAGTATTTTTATAAACATAGTATTAATCCTTATCGAAATAAATACGTTATTCATCATAAGTATTTAATTTTTAACAAAATTTTCATTTACATTAATTGATTTATATGAATATCTTATATAGTTGTGGTTCAGATCAGAAGCAATGAAACTCAGGTTCTGTTTCCCGTTATTCCTCTATTTTTGATAAAGTATTTCCATTTTATAACCAAATTACTTTTGCCCTAAGCATCTTTTCCCACTCTTACTATGCCTCTCGCTCAAATGAAAGTTCTCTGTCCTTCCATCCGGATCACCTTTTATCCTCGCTCCTATGTTTTCTCAAAGCTTATGATTGGTCAAAGCCTATGATTGGTCGACGACTACGATTGGTTGACGACTAACTCACAAACGATCAATTGTACAACTAATATATTGATATACGTAGTTTATAATAAATGTATAATAATATATCTTATTATATTAAGTGAGCAATTCTCGTATATATATGTAATTGGTTTCTCGGAAACGGCTCCAACGATTTGGATGGAACTTTGTATTTAGATAATGTTTTACATTCCAAGTATACCTAGATAGGTGTTTTTTTTTTTAAGACACTGAGCAAAGCTCGGTCGCCTAGATATTTTAATAATGTGCGCATTATTTAATTATTAGTTTATATGTTTACTTACTCGCAAACTGCCCGGTAATTCTAATATATTATTTAAACCATTCAATGATTGACAATGGTTGGTCGACGACTAATGTTATCAATTGAACATCTTATATAATATATTTTAATAATGTACGTATTATTTAATAATTAGTTAACATATTTACTTGCAAACTACTTGAATATTCATATATATTATTATTATTAACCTTATACTTAGGAGATATCATATTATTAAAATAATTCCGCAGCAAAATAATGATCAAGAACCGCGCGCGCATTTCTATTATTTATGCGGAATGATGTGGGAGGCGGGCGATACGTACTCAGATACCCACTCATATATATAAGACCCACTCTGTCTCTCTCGTGTGACATCGAGCTTTTTGGTATAGTATTCTTCAAATAAGTTAAAACTGTTTTGTAGTCAATTTCCAGTTCTTCAACTACATCGTAACTACTGATATGCCGATCTTGCTCCACTTTTTCAAAAATGGCGTCCATTTTATTCGTAACCAGAGTGAGGAGTATCATTAACATCAAAATTTCCGGACTGAAAACGTTTGAACCAACTTTGTGCTACTCTTACTGACACTGCATTAGATACATAAACATTACAATTTTTTTTCGCTGCTTGAGTTGCATTTTTACCTTTTTTGAAATAATATACGTATAGAATTTCTTCATTAGATTCACTCATTTTTACAGAAAGAAAAACAAATGAAAAATAGCGGGAAACAACTTTCTTTATTTTTTTATTATTATTTTTAATGTAACCTTTTTAATATTACCAAAACCAGCCAGATACAAATAGTACAGCCAAAGAAATTTCATAACAAATTTATACCTACGTTATGCGAAAACACTTTTTCCCCGACCTATTATAATGATAATATGATATATGATAATATTATCAATATGAAAGTTTGTATGTTTGTTGACACTTGACATTTGGCACACAGATTGTTTATAACCAGAATTAACACATAACAAATACATTTATCTCCTTAAATTATATATTTTTCATTTCTGCTGGGACCAAATTCTGGTCTACGCAGATGATGTCGCGGGCAGAGCCTAGTTATTGAATATTCACTTTGAAGTGCATGACAAAGCTTAAAATATTGTTTTGAAAAAATATACCCTCACTCTACTGTGCTTACTTTTACTGAACAATTGGCTGTAACAACAAAAGCAAAGCACGCTTTATTAATTCAAATAAAATTAAAAATATACAACTATTGAACTAAAATTAAGCTACAAGTTGTGTCTCATAAATAATACTCCTTAAAAATATGCCTTTACTGAACGATTTAATTCGAATTGAGTTAAACTTTGACGCCTTAAAATTTTGTACTTTAATTCACGACCCACTGAACATCGTCAGTGCTTTCTGTTATTAAACTTGACTGGCTTTTACCCTTCAGGGAGTAACACAGAATTACATTAATATCCGATACAGAAGTTTGTTCTCGACCCTTTATGTCATTATAGACATATACATACATAACAATGAATACAAACTGCTAATTTGTTATCCAGATTAAGTAAATTAAGTCGGCCTAAAACAAAACAAAGTACTCTGAAGAGGAAAGTGTTTTGACAGACTTAATTCCATACAAGTACATTACTACATAATTACCTACATAGGGATTATATTAAAAAAATTAAAATAAAATAAATGTTTTTACAATTTTAATTTACTTACTTAATAATATGTATATGTATTGATTAATCTATACTTATATATAATACCAATATTATAAAGCTGTAAGGGTTGTTTGTTTGTTTGAACTCGCTAATCTCCAAAACTACTAGTCAGGCTTTGTTTGTAAAAAAATTGTATGTGTAAGCCAATTTATTGAGGAAGATTACATGCTATATAACTTCACGCTACGCCCTAAGAAGCGGGGCAGTAACTATGAACGTGAAGCTGTAGGCACGTTCTTAAATTGAACCGGTCATAAAGACTTGGCACTGCGCTTGTGATGCTTCCGGTATCGCAAGCGTACATTGGCTGAGGTGACCGCTTACCATCAGGTGGAATGTACGGTAGTTTGCCACCGTCTTGGCATAAAAAAGTACTGGAAGTGAGTATAACAATAGACGAGTGCGTTCGCGACGGTACAGTGCAGTGAAGTTAGTACCGAATTTTAACAAGAGTGAAACCATAAGGAACAGTTACTTGTATTATATTTGATATTTGATCAACATCCTGTGACATATTATTCTTATGAAGACTTGTTCGTCCGGTTATTCGGATTACCGCATCCTTTCTCTGTCAGTCATTTTTCCTCGAACGTCGTTTGATCTTGTACTTATTTTTTTATAGAGTTATATGTAGGCGTTTCATCATAATCTCACATGATTTTAAGCGTCGATCCATCACCTTCTAAGATAATACGTTTTACCATAGATTTTTACTTGTGAATAAAACTGGGTCAATATAGAATCTGAAACCAAGTTGTTGACGTGATATCCAAGCCTTGACTCATCATCACGTTAGCCATCAAGCAGAGAAGATACCGTTCAAAATCTATTCATACGTTTCAATAAAGAAATACCCGAGTACGTCCGGCGCAACCTGGACAGTCAGACCCGTTTCCAACTTCAATGACTGATCAAAACTTTTTACCACGGTACGAGCTATATCATATATGACTTGCGCTGACACAAAAAGAAGAAGTCACGAAATCCTCCTTATAATTCGTTACCTACTGGTTTTTAGCTGTAGGTAAATGTTTTGGTGATCCTTAGATTGCTTCTTAAATGAGAAATAAAATGCAAACAATCTCATATTACTGGTGGTGCCACAGGACTTCTCACGCATTTATTACGTACTATTTACTTTTGTCTCATAATGTTATTCTTAACTGACTTCAAAAAAAGGAGTTGGTACCTCAAGGGTGCTACCATCTTAATTTCATTTACATTGGACCTTCTACTTCAAAGATAAACCAGGGAACCCCTCAAAATGATTGTAGTTAGTTTTCATTTTTGTTAAAAATTGTCTTGTGTTTAGAAAAATGTTAATGTATTTACATCCAATTAACTCTGTATTTTTCTAACAGATGACCTTAACAATAACAGTCTAGTTACTCATAGCATTGACAATTCATATAGCCTATCACCCAGGAATGTTAAAGTGGTGCGGAAACCAATAATTTTATGTATATGATCTCCCACGGTACATAACTTTATGAAAATCGGTTAAGACACTTTTTGAGTGAATTTTAAAGACATAAACATATAAATAAAATTTTTAATGTCTATCAGGAATTTTAGGAAAAAATACACTAGTACTACAGACTTATTAACATAGAAGATAAATTACTTACGTAGCTATCTTTATTGTACGTTATAGTAATAATCTTTATAAATACCTACGTAATATGAGGACATGATTATCGAATTGACTGGTTCATATGCGTCCAAATGAATGCAAACATTTAGAAGATTACATTTAGAAACTCATTGCTGCAATGAATTATTCAAAGCTACGTTTTACGGGAGATAAAATATGAAATACTGTCAAAATGAATTCTACTGAGTCAGGCTGGTTAATTTTGGTGATATTCATAAAAAATTTATTAACTTGTGATTATGTTTACTAGCAGTCGCCCAATGATCGAAATTCGACCAGTGACTTTTTAATCGTAGACTATTTGCTGTTTGACATTTGCAGTATGAACCTAAATATTGAATATTATATCACCAAATTTCACTTTTCATTGAGTGACAATGTCAATATTTTGGGGGATCTAAGAGCAATGGCACTGCTCAGGTTAGGATTCCCAGTGTTAATTTATTTTATTTAATATATTAGTAATAGATATTCTATATAAATTTTAGCTTTCTGTACTTCTTCTCCATTTAAACTTTAACCATGCCAAATCTCACAGTCTTCCGTGTCCGCAATACCTACTCTTAGGTATAAAAGGTCTAAAAAGGGTATAAAGTTTTTGCTTCAAGTATTACATATACATATTATATTAAGTGAGCAATTCTTGTATATATTTAATTAATTGGTTTCTCGGAAACGGCTCCAACGATTTGGATGAAACTTTGTATTTAGATAATGTTTTACATTCTAAGTATATCTAGATAGGTTTTTTTTAAGTCACCGAGCAAAGCTCTGTCGCCCAATATTTAATATAATGATGATAATTAACTTTTTGACTATAATTACAGTATGCATTACAGAATTTTCGTGGCAATATTCAGTGTAGTGTTTATTTTTATAAACTTATACTATGTGTATAAATTTGAAAATACTTTACCGAAAATAGTTTATATTAAAAAACACAAGGGTTATGAAGTGATACAAAGTATATAATATTGCCTTTCGGATTGTGGTGTTCATAAGTCCAACATTTTTAGTACATCTTTTCTTGCAGTTAATAATGAAATATAATTAATTTTAAGAAATCATAACGGAGAATGTTTTATCATACGAACCAATAGCATAAATAGTTATAACAGTAACAAGGGGGTGTGAGGTACTTTTATCTTTTCTCTCCTTGACGTGAGTTTTTATAATGAATAATTATATAATGAAACTTAAAAACTAACCCTTTTTAACATACAATAAAACTAGCTGTACCCGTGACTTCGCTCACGTGGAGTACAGAATGCTCTCGCGAATCTTGCATCCCCGCGCCCGGCTATTTTAAAGACAAAAATGCTTATTGTGCGTGTTCCTTAGAAGATAGATGTCTACTCTCCCATACTTTTTTGTAGGTCTTTTTAATGCCTATAATTATGTAGTACATTAATTTACTATATCTCTTATGGTTTACTCAGCATAAGCCATTTAAGAACCCGAATTGATTAACCATAATCAGTTTTTTTTATTTGTGCAGAACCCTAATTATTTTTCTAAAATAAAAGTCGCCTAAGCTACTCCTTATACCATTTCATCAATTTTTTTTTCGAATCTAAGTTATTATTCATTATATCAGCTACTACTGCCAGTGAAAATCACGTCAAAATCGGTCAAACCGTTTGGAAGATTAGCCGGAATAAACAGACAGACATGCAAAAATGTCAAAAAATGTTTTTTTTTTTGTTATAAGCAGTTAAACCGTAAAAACTTTAATACTATGCATTTAGTAAAAAGCTGTTATTTTAACATTACAGACATTTCAGTTTTATAAATTTGTATAAATTGTCGATAACGTATAATGCTTTCCACAAAGATGATTCGATAAGAAATGGTTACTATGAACTCTGTTAAATGTATTGGATATTAAAATTTCTCTTTCCAGAAGTGTTTTTTTTAAGAATTTATACTCTTATTTTATACATTAATATTACTTCGAGATCAATAATAACAGTATCCTCAGGCGTCCAACCGCAAGTTTTAGTGCTATCTGAAACTACATACTTTTTGAACACCCGCCAACTTAGAAGACAATGCATATTTGTTGCATAGATAGCGGAAGTGATTGACCCACATGCTGTTCACTGAGCTGATCCATCCAATATATATTAGGGTAAGGTTTATAACCTGACGGCCATCTTGTAAGCTATTCACGCATAATAAAGTTATATTGGTACGTGTTTGAAATCATATCGATGTTATAAAATAGGGCAAATGTGATTGATTTCAAAACGAATATGAATGTAAAACCAATATGCCCGTGCCTTCAAAAGAAAATTACTTTTGATAAGAAATTAACATAAAACTGATACTTATGTATTAAATTAAATTTTTATTTTATTTTTATTATGGCTTAACAACAGTAAGTGCCAGCGCGCACGAGTGACTTTTGTCACCGTGACTGTTTCATCAACCCTTGCGCGCGCGTATTGTAAAATGTACAAGACAATCTTTAACAATAAAGAAAACCAACCTCAATGATTTTGAATATTTCTCTGGTGTATCTTCGAAGTCGAAAGTCCAATGCCAATGATATTAAAATGGGTAGTAGTATCTCATTTTTCCAACGAAAAAAGAATCTAAATATGTTCATAAACAAAGAAGTTATGACTGAACATACATACAAACATAGATCTTATTATACTACATCTATGCATAAAAAATATATATTCCTTATTGATAATTTCTGGTATTATAATCAATCCATACTATGAGTCAAATTACGTATGGTTAAATACATAATATATTATTATATTAAGTGAGCAATTCTTGTATATATATATATATATATATATATATATAAGTAATTGGTTTCTCGTAAACGGCTCCAACGATTTGGATGGAAACTTTGAATTTGGATAATTTTTTACATTCTAAGTATACCTAGATAGGTTTTTTTTTAAGTCACCGAGCACAGCTCGGTCGCCCGTATATTATTGTTAAATACAGAAAATGAAAACCTTTATAAAATACAAAATTTCAAAGAACAGATACCAGCTGGTATTTGCGACTTTTTCTGTGTATTATTAGTATTATTAGATGTACAAGGACTGATCTCGGAACACGACAAACTAAACGAAAATCATAGATGGATATATAACTATTTGTATCGTGGTCGAGATCCCTAGAACTTCGCTCTATTACTTAAAGACCAATATATTCTCTATACTGAAATTCATGAAAATTGGTTTTACGGCATCTTCATACAAATTTTCATCCCCTATTTCACCTCTTAAAATTTTATTTTCACGACATAAGGCAGCCTATGTCCTTTTTCAAGGTCCGATATACTTCTATAGCAAAATTCATCAAAATTGGTTTGATGTTTTTTTTTTTCATTCGAAATTTCGTCATCTGTTTCATTACCCCACAAGCTTTATTTTCGTGACAAAAGATAACTCTACGCCCTTTCCTAATGTACAATCTATTTTTATAACAATATCCATCAAAATTGGTTCAGCTATTTAGGCGTGAAAACGTAACAGACAAACAGCCAGACAGAGTTACTTTCTCATTTATAATATTAGTACTGATATTGATTACTAAGTTATAATAATTAATACTAAAGAGTAAATTTAAACAAACCTTTAAATACTAGTTTTATGGAATAGGATTTTATCTCTCTAAATGTGAGATAGGCACGGCACATAGATTCTAAGCAACTTTAAGTTTTACTTGCAATTTAATAGATAAATCTATATTAAAAAATCTGTAGTCCTGTCTGTACTTTTAATATTTTCCCAAAATTTCTCGATAGGCACACTAAATGAACGATACTGGTCACGAATATGTCATTATAAGAAATTTGTCTATTTGTCTGTTTGTATGCCCGGATGTAACTCAAAAACGGTTTGACCGATTCTTAAGAAATTTTGTACACGGGATGTTTATGTCATCGGTCAATTAATAGGGTAAGTATAAGAAATTTCAATATTATTTTAGAAATCGCAAAAAAAAAATAATTCGTTAATTATTATTGATTTTGATGAAATTTTTTTCTATTCTGATCAAATTTTGTAGACGGGAAGCATACATCATACTACAATTGAGAGTCTATAAGAATCGTTATTAATGCATTACAAATTGTAGATTAGAATAATAACTTTCAAATGATTTTGATGAAAATTGTACACGGGAAAGCATGCTACTCCTCAATATGAGTAAAAATAAAATTACAGGATGTATATAACTACTGCGTAGTAACAAACACGTGCCCCAAGTTCGGTCAAACTGTACAACCCGCAGCGGCTTCAGGGCCCCTAAGGCTAACAGTGTAGTAGTCAGATCTAAAAAAAAAAACACGTGCGGAACCGCGGGCATTCCGCTAGTTTGATGATACAAATCAAATAAATTAGGCAAAGTAAACAAGAATGTTTTGCGTATGGAATACCAAAATGTATTTATTATTTAGATTTCTGTTCTTGTGTCTTAATTAACTATCACTGTTGAGCCCCTTCATCAGAAATATAGGAATGAGGACACATAAGAACGACAACACACGAGTGAACTAAATCTCTATACTTGCATGAGTATTCTCAGAACGTTGATAATAAGCAACACTTAGGGTTTGAAATGTTGCATAATAGATTCTCGTACAAATTGGAGACATTTGTTTTTAATTCCGCTCATTTAGACGTAAAAATAATCAAGGCGTTATTATTAACATATGGTGAGTATATATGTAGTATATTTTATTGAATTTAGTACAGTTTATAATATATTATTTTACTTTTTTATACACAACTAAGTTGGAAAATAAATGTACAGTAATAAGTGTACCGTTGCCTATGAACGCTTGTAACACCAGAGGTATCACCATCGCCTTGCCGACCTTGAACCTTACTCCAAGGAGCTATGAAAACTTTACTCATATCAAAAACATAACACTAGGTTATTTGGCTGCGATATTCTGTAGGGTGAAGGTATTCCAGCAGTCGGACGGCTCCAAGTAGAGAGAAATCTCCAAATAAATTTCTTTGCGTACTACGTCTTTTTGATATATTGACCCAAAATATTGACATTGTCACTCAATGAAAAGTGACAGCAAGTGATATAATATTCATTGTTTAAATGTCAAACAGAAAATAGTGTATGGTTAAAAAGTCGCTGGTCGAATTTCGATCATTGGGCGACCGCTAGTACTTATAAATATCTACCGCAAACATAACAAATTAACAAAAACTCCAACTTTGATAAAAACATAAAACTAATACTGTCAAACTTCACTTTCACTTTAGATTTTCAATGTACCTACCTACATTCATACTAAAACCACTGTGATAAAACCGTGTAACAAACTTTTACGATATAAATACCTCATTTTGGCATCAAGAGCATAGTCGTAGCCAGAGACGGGCAGGAGGCATCTCCCCCTCCCCTAGCAAGGTGTTGGTAAGTGATCGGTTAAATTGCTCTCGAAAGGATGAATGATTTTTTTGTCAAGCTACGATAAAAATAAATTTGCCCTTTCCAAAATCCTGGCAACGCCCATAGGCATGACTATTTTTCTGATTATTTGCTAATATAAATTCGAGCAGCACTTTCCCTCCGATTGGCCCTGTTTATGCAATAAAATATTTTCGTAAGTAGGCGCGTTAAGTGTAGAATACAAACCATCTGATTTCATAACGCTAACGTCCTTATAAAATGCTCTAACACGGAGCTACGAACTGTTCAGAGTTACATTAATTTCGCACCTTGTATGCTGTTGCAGAACAAGGACTACTACCACAGATCGACATAAAAAATCGATTGCAATTTGAGCATGTTTCAATCATTTTTAGAAAAAAAATCATATATAAATGCTATAAAAAGTAGAAAATATTTTGTATTGCTTCAAATAGCGCTAGTTTTTTTTTTCTTACCCTTATTTAATAATATAAACTATTTCATTTGTGGCAAAAAAGGTCGCTAAGCCAAAATCGATTGATCTTAATTAACTACTTCATATTAAGCAAAAAAATTCTAAACAATCTATTGTGGAAAAGTATCTTCCGACGTTACGTAATTGAAAATAGTTTTCGTTTCTGTTTTGTACTATTGTCGTTTTACTTAAAAACTAAGAAAATGATTTTTTTCACACTGCCACCTCCTAGCGAACAAACTATAGAATAAAAAATAACAAACTATTTGAGGTTAAAGATTACCTACGTGTCAGTATCAGGTCAAATCAAATATCTGAAGGTCATATGAACAGTAGCTTCGTGTTGATCATTACAGTAAACATTGTGACAAGTACTACATTATTTAAAAGCAAACATTAATTTTAATTTGTGCTAACTTATAGAAAATAATAGGATTTAAATGAATGTAGAGTCCTCATGAAACGATTATCGAAAAATGAGAAAATATTTGAAATAGAAATGCTCTTGCGAAATGCACTAGAGGTTTTGGCGGAAGCTTAATCTGTAATGTTTTGGTAATATTTTAATTCATAAAATATGATATTTGGCCCAATATTATGTAATATTGGTGGCACATAATAGTTTGGTTATTATGCACAAGTAAAGTGAATTATATATACTAACTAGAAGCATGAATTTTAGATTGACACAAAAATTCCCTGGACAAAAACAAGAGATCCACTATTTTACTAAACCGTTGTTTGAACTCTGAAGGTTAGCACGTGACATTGGCATAACTGTGAATAAACCATTGATTTATGCAATAATATATTATGTCAATGGTATAAACACACGCTGTCATTAAATAAGAAGAGATGCGCTAGAAATAAATCGTTGATAGTGGTATATAGAAAGAAACCATAAGTAGGTATAGTATTATTGTTTTTTTTTTAACTGGTGTAATTTTTATTTGACAGTGGTGCAATAACTTATAATGCAATAAAAAATTAATTTCGGTTTAGGAATAATTGCTCCATTATTTATAGACCGCAACAATATGTTTACATAACATAGGTACCAATAAAATCACATAAAATATTACAACATAACAAAGTTACTTAAGTTTAGTTAAGCAATAAATTTAAAATTTAAATTATAAAAATAATTTAAAATTACATAGGTAATCTAACACAATAACACAGTATAAAGAAGAAGTTTACTTTAAAAAAAATGTGATATTTACAAGTAGAGTAGGTATATGTTAACGAGAGGCAGAAACTTTTTTAAATAACTATGATTTCTTAGCACAAAGATGCTAATGCTGCTAACCTTGTAACAAACAGTATTTATTAACTTGTATTAGTCACACTAAAATATGGTATTCACAGTGAACTTGGTTCATAGTTTTATTTTTATACCACAATATTAATTTTTATTTTTTTTGTTGATACAGAAAATTACTGTTAAAGCTTCAACTAATACAACTTGTACTGTTACTAATTAATAATTGAATATCTTTCATTTATTTATTTTTGCTTAGGATAACTAAGGTAGGTAAGAGTACTTAACCTATTGACCATTAAATATATTTTTAAGAGTAGATAATTATCTAATGTGTATAATGACATATAGAGTCTATTCCGTGGGGAGCGGACCTGATTGTACTTTAAGAACGATGTGTATAAATGTAGTTGTTTGTTGTCCTCAATAAAGATAAAAAAGTATACAGCGATATAAGATATAGTACCTACCTAAGTGTAAAGTGTAATCTCATAATAACAGTGGCTGACAAGAGTGGAATATCCATCAACGGTCCACTGAGACACTTTGACAGGCTTTTTCACCATGTTACAATCAGGTTACAATTACCCATTTTGACCAAATGCGGTATACCAAGTCGTTTAACAGTTTAATTCTATGTAGATTTCAATAAATAATATTGCAACGAATGTAAATTAACATGTCGAAAAAGTAAATTATCAATATAATCAGTAGGTTAATTATCTTGTTTTTGGAAACTTTATTTTAATTTATTGTCGCAAAATAAATATATTATTGACTATAAATAATAAATACCTGTTATACGGCTAAAAAATGTGCATTTACTTTTCAACCTGTATGTGTCTCAAGCGAAAAGAAAAAAACAAAACGATTACCTTTTTTAAAATCTTTCTCTATGAGTGAATTTACGAATTTTCACGTCGAGTAGGTGTTTCTGTAAAAAGGGGACCCTTACCGAGGGACCCGCTACGATGTACTTAACTTACAAAAATATTTGTTCGGTGACTTTGTAAAGGCCTTATAGGTAATGGCATGTTATGAAAACACAAGTCGTTTTTAGTGTAAAGGTGTCCAATTACATGTCATGGCTCCCAAGTTTCCCATTACAGAGTGGCTTGTTTCAACCCGTCGCGTCGCGTTTCATATGTAATAAAATACAAAATTATAATCCATGTACAGTTGCCAATTGTCAATTGAAAGTAAATTTTCTTATTAACGAGCGGATGCCAGCCTTTTAAATAGCTAACTAAAATATTTAAATCACGAAGTAGGTATATGATATAAAACACTTATGTCAACCAAAACTTCTGAAATCGGGTTTAGCTTTCTTCATACTTATTAAATCTCTAAGAACATTCTACAATATGTCTATTGGAGGGATACTTTTTGAATGGAAATCTTATTAATGTCAACTCTATCTACAATAATCTCTTTGTTGCGTATGCATTTTGCAGAGCTGGGATAAAAAAAAAGTTTCAAATTATAGAAACGGACACAATATGATGAAATTACATTTCGGATTTCATCATTTTCTGGTGTTTAAGTAATAGAATAAAGAAAACAATAAGTATTATGATGGACGCGTAGCTTTGATTTAAAAGGGGTTACAGGCTGCTGAAACTTACCAATGTTATCAAAAACAAAATCCCAACTAAAACATGCTGTAAAAACGTGCCAAGTCTCGATTAAAATGATTTCTCCACAAAAAGTAGTGAAATTTGATAAAAAAAAGTCTATGAGGTGAATAATAGAAGAAAACGAGTAATTTTGGCTAAACTCTCGCTAGCTTTTACTCGTTAAATTCCATTCTTTAGTATCCACTGTGTCTAATTATATGAGCCTAAAACATTTTAATTAATGACAAGACAACAATGGGTAATATATTCCTAATAAATATTGTGTAATTTTACATGACTTGGCCGTTAGCATTGTCCTCGTACTCGTCATCGCCCACCCCAAATTACTGAGAACAGAAACCTGAAATTTGTGAAGTGTATTGATTTTGTATTGTAGGCATCGTTTAAGAAGGAATTTATAGAGAATTCAAGGGTTGTAAAAGTGGGTAACAAAGTTTGTATCGTAATAAACTTTGGAATAAAATCTTTTTCAACATAATTAAAGAGACACGATATCGTCGTTTTTAAAAATTAAACACCTAAAGATTTATGGGGGTTAAACATTAATTGTGACCTTTTTCAGAGTCAGTTTCAAGAGTACTTTGATAATTTTAGCACCAATGTGAAGAGCATTGAACTGTAACTTTTTATCGACAGGTTTGTTCACAAAAATTAGGTAGGTACACTGTTTACACAATTTACTGATTATTGTGTAAGCAATTATAGACACAACAATTACAATTAAAAATACCGTAGAAATCTTATAAGAATTCTATACTATAACGTGTATATTATAATATATTTCAACAAAGCATTGAGTGGAAAGCTAGTTTTTAATTTTAAAAAATTACACACTGTAACCCCGTTTAATCTTTAATAATTATACTATACTAGCTGTGCCCCGCGGTTTCACCATCGTATAATTTAAAAGACACCTTCAAAAAACCTTAGTAGTAACCTATGTGTAAATCCAGGGTGTCAGCTACCATACCATACAAAATTTTATCATTTTATCCAGCCGTTTGAGAGTGAAGAAGTAACAAACATACAAACACACTTTCACTATATAATATTTTAGTAGGATTTGAGCATATTCTTTATACCCGGCGTGTGTTCGAAAATTTTCTATATTTATATCCTTCCTCTGATTGGTGTATAAAAATATCAGTTCTTTTTCATTGGCTAGAAAACATGAGCACACTGCATCTGATGTACAATAGAGACAAATAACAGCGCGAACCGCCGAGAGATGAGGATTTATTTATGGTAGCCGTCTCATTGTCAGGCTTTTAACAAGCTACCTTACAATTGCTTCAAGCACATTCATCTTTACAACCACTTAGAGTAGGTACTACTGACTTGTTCTGATGCCTACAGTTGTTTGTAACAACAACAACAACAACAATATACAACAGTGTTGTATTCGGTACAAACAGATCACGTAACTTTAAGCTGAAACAGGTTTTACTTCAACATACCTAGTTCAGAATTATACTATTCATATTAAATAGTGAAATGAACAAAAACTCTGAAATATACCGCCCCTAGACGTTTTTTTTTTTATTTGACTTTTAAATCAAATCACAATTTTGTAGACTTGTGGTCCACACCTTTTTAAAGGAAGGAACTTAAAGGACTTGTGTACAAGAGTATAATCAGGCCAGTAGCGAAACTTGGGCCGTAACTCAACGCCATGTCCATTCCATGCAATTTCGGTGGATGTGCGGAGTAACCAGACTCGATAAAACACGCAACGAGTAGGTACTGTCGCGGCACTCTGGGAGTACGTGACGTCGCTGACAAGCTCCAATGAAGCAGGCTTCACTGGTTTGGGCACATCTTGAGGATGTGTCCAGATTATATTGGAAATATAGTGACCAATCTGAACATGTCGGGGCTAAGACCCAGAGGACGACCTAAAATTAAATGGACAGATGTGGTCAAAAAAGATCTTAGTTCCCGCAGTGTTACCGAAGACGATACGTCCGATAGAGTAAAGTTGAAGCGAAGTGCGAGGAAGGCAGAGCCCACTATCGGATGGGATTAATAATTGCACAGAAGAGAGAGAGAACAAAGGTAGCAATCAAGTATACGGTCCGCTTGATGGTAAGCGACTACCGTAGCCTATGGACGTTTGTAGCACCATAGTTATTACTAGCGTGCTGTTGGGTACGCGTCACTTCCCCTCTGCGTGAGGGAGGGGGGGGTGTGACGTTTCCCCGGTTTGGACGGGCGTTTTGTTGCGCCGGATGCCAGTCTCGTAGATACCGTACGGATGCCAGTGGGCGGCGTGATGTTAGTGGTGAGGGGGTCCGGGGGGTGCAATAATGCACGACCGCTTGAGGTGCCGGGTCTTCAATGAAAGTCGATATCTTGTTGATTGTTCGCAGGACGACCAAAGCTTTCTTCTTGTAGTTACTCGTTGCTTGTACTTGTAGACTCGTTGAATTGCACCGTGCCCAATACGGCCCTTCTTCGAGCTTAAGTGGTTCGAGCAATGACCGTAAAGAGAGCCCCGTTTTATTTCGTGTTTATTTCGTGTTTTAACTTTACTTTTCGCTTTGGTTGCCCTGTTAAACTCTTTATATTTCTCTCATTATATATCCTATGTACACATGTTATATATCAAAATGTTCCTCTTTGAATTATCTATCCATTACATATTCACTTATAATATACATTACGTATACATTCCGTACATAAGCCAAAAACAATGTAATTTACGGGCGACATCACTATTTTCTGCTCGTAAAATCTCTATAACATTTGATATACTTAATCTATTGGCTTACTTTATATGTTAATCTATTCTATATTAGCTATATTTTCACATATGTGACACACAATACATAATCGTTTATATACATCTTAACATACAACATGCAACTTGTAATGTAGCGTATTCGCTTACATTTTTCTATAATACTGTCAATATTAATCTATTTTATTGTAACACATAATATATAACACGTCAATATAATAATATCACAAAATACCCTAACCTAAGACACGAAAAACAACTGTTCTGTCGCCAACACGTGCTGTCAACCTTGAACCTCTCTTTCCCAAAGAGCTCTGAAAACCCTACTCACCGCAGGAACATAAAAACAAAATTTTTTGACTGCGATCTTAGGTATGTAGGGTGGGGGATGCCCCTAGAAATCTCCAAAAAAATTAGAGAGCGGCGATGATAAGGCCTTGGCTTAGTGGAGTTCAAATCCAGGATTGTATCATTCGAATATTTCTTAACTTAAAAAAAATACAAATCATTATTCTTTATCGTAAATTAATTTAAGCAGTACAGATAGATGTACTGGAAATAATCGGTATCAGTGAAATGCCCAAAAGATCGATTTGGCGTAAACAAAATGTACTGACGCGTCCTAATCGATTTAACCACGTCTCATTTACAATTTTTGCCTAATCTATACGGAAAGGTTGGCTGGCAGAACATTAAAAACAATCTTTGTTCGTGAAGAAGTAATATTTATTCTTTATCACGTACAATTTCAACCAGAATTAAGCGACAAAATGGTCCTGTTATTCAAAGTTTATGGGAGATTTGGGTATTGGCTTTTACATAATGAAAGTCTCTTCAATTTTATTTCAATTTAACTGGGCTTATCCTATATTTAACTGAACAATTTTCATGAAATTGATTTCTTTTGTATAAATTTTCGATTTTCAAAAGCACTTAATTGAACTATCTCTCTTTGAATCATTTCAATTAAAGTCAACATAATATCAAGCTTTCGTAATTAGAACTCAAAGACAAATGCTACTAAATATTGCAAAATTAAATCGTAAATATAGGAAATAAATTTACATTTATTTAGAATACACATTAAGGTTCTTTAAATGTAAGAAATCACAATTTGTTAATGAACAAACTATCGGTAAATGTGATACATATCTAAATTAAAAAACTTGCCTACCAATGAAAAGTCGAGTTTGTAATTTATATTTTCCGAATTATGAGATGCTAAAAGTAATTTCAACCTTAATCTTGGCTTAGCTTTCGTATAACTTTCAAGCTACATTCAAATAAAGACAAAATAATTAGATTTTCAATTTGTCGGCTTGTTACTAGCCACGAGAAATAAAAAAATGTATATTTATATACATATGTATATTTATAGCTTAATTAGATATAAAATAACTGAATTACTTCATCTTCGTAAAACGCTACATTTCTACCACGATTATAAGTTTTTATCCGGTTCAACTAACTGTTACAGTAAGTAGTCGAAGAAGCACTATTCTGTACTTCTATTGGTATTCGATGTAGCAGCGATAAAATAAAAACTTTGCTACTTGTTTGCGCTTAATAAAAGTATATCATTGAAATGTAATTATATTTTTACCTTACCCACCAACCAATTTTCTTTGCTTCAAGTAGATAGATGACTTGTAACATTAATAAATAAGATTCCTCAATGGCTTTTGAATAATCGTATTAAACTGATGAAACAATAATTTATTTATAAATCAATTTATATGTTATTGTAATAATATGTCATATTAATTAAGTTACACTTCAATTTTCATTGTAATGCAATCGACCGCTATCAGTGCGTTTTATGTTTTATCAGTAATCAGAAGCGTCACGCCGGTCACGCGAGGCAGTGTCAAACCGCCTCCGGTATGGGGCGCACGTACCGCCCGAGGGCCGATTGCGTTTACCACTCCACTGTGCGCGCGATCGAATGTAATAACTTTTGTTAATACACGGTAAGTTAACATTTTGCTTCTTAATTTATATTCAATACATGACAATATTTTTCTCTATTGCTCATAAAACTTAAAAAAAAAACATTAAATATAATCAAAAATATATGTTGCTAATTTACTTTAAAATTGAAACTTTTTGATTCGGTGTTGTTATCAATGTTAATTAGAGATATTAAGAAGTAAACGTAATTCAAAGGGAAAATTTTTCAATCGCCAGAAATGTTATTTGAGAAATAATTTTCACGTTATGACGGATAAGTAAAGTATCCTGCAAAACCTTGCAAAATTAAAAGAATATTCTTCTTATAGAGTTAGTTTAGTTAGGTTAACCATGACATCGATTTTAAATATAAGAAAAACTGTTTTCGTAGATATTTTTTTAAAACATATCAATCCAATCATTTTTAGAAAAAAAAGTGTATCATTTTATTGTGTAAGTTGTAAGGATTAATGTTGCTAGGAAATCCTGTGTCTAAAATTAAAAGAAAATGCTGAATTTAGTTAATTATTTTGTTTTGAAATGTGCTCAGTAACAGCCATTTTCTTGGATACAATAGTAATCAACTTAGGTAACGGTTTTCTGTGTTTTGTAGTTTCAAGGGGTGAGTTTTGTTAAATGGTCTTTATAGCCACTGTTAGACCATTTCAAGTGGCTAGTTTTGTATTAAAAACTTCCAGTTTTAACGTAACCGCGCAAGAAATAATCTAGTGTAGTTAAATCTGGTGATTTCGTTTGCACTAATTGTTTTTTTAGAAGTTCGTTGTGATTGTGTGTCGGTGCTCCATCTTGTTGGAAACGCACTCGGACTATGTTTTCAACCAATATTTCACGTAGGAATTTTATTGTAACAGATCTTCTAATATTTCGATGTAAATGTTATTCAAACGTCATCAAAAATTCTACAAAACAAAACCTTATTATACAGAAGTCTAACCCAGTAGTTAAATGAAATGTAACTTAAAGTCGTCTTTACTGCAATAGTTGAATCACAACTCGATTTCTTAAATAATAACTTCCAACAAACATGGATTAGTATAAACGATTTCGCTAGATTTAACCCCACTTGATTATTTCTGATGGGGTTAACTTAAATATAAAGTATACAAAACTAACTACAATACAGTTAGAACCATAGAGATCATTTTACAGCAAATTTACCAGTTGAATATACAAATTACGATAACAAGATTGTAACCCAAAAGATTTGATTAATTTAATAATGGCTGTTATTGTAAACATTTAAAAAAATAATTACATTCAGCATTTTATTTTAATTTTATACACAGGTTTTCTAGCAACATTTATTCCTTATAACATACACTATCAAATTATCGTAATAAAATGACATAGTTTTTTCTAAAAATGATTAGGTTCGATTCCCAACTTGTGTATAGGTTTTTTTTGAATATCTATGAATGCAGTTTTTCTTATATTTAAAATCGATGTCATGGTTCTTTAGATCATATATATCTATCTGTTATAGTTTCAGAGTTCCTCTCACTGACCCATTTAAATGTTACACAGTCTGTGTAACGTATTCATGCCTCAGGCCACTCATGAGGGTAAAATGAAAATAAAATTTAAGAAAACTAAACGTGAAAATATTACCTATTATTATAGGAACCTTCAGCAACAAAAAAGGGATCTAATGAAGTAAGTAGGTAGGTGCATGCCTAACTACTTTAATAAATTGTGTGCTCATTAAATTTAAATAATAAGCTTAACTGTCCGAAACTTCTGCTATTAAGTAGGGAATTGAAATTTCTAATGTTTTTAATTTAGTAATGGCTCTACCATCTGCTGTCGATTTAGTAAATTGTTTTTGTTTTTACTCAATTTATTTTGCTGAAAATATCAGTATTAGTACCTATCTATATTATATAATATACAGTTTATATTTGCATATTGAATACAATTTAAAGCGATAAACGCTTACTGGTAGCGTGATTGGACAACGCCAATTGGTTGAAATAGGTAACAATGAATTTTCTAAAGTATAGACGTAAGGTATTTTCTATTCCACTGAATTAATTATGTACCACTACTATATCTACTGCGAAGAACATGTTAATGTGTTTTATCAGCAGCACTTGGGAGCTAGTCTTCTTTTGGATTTAATGTTCGACCATCTTTGTACTCATTTTCACTTAACATCAGTTAAGATCGATCGTGGTCAAAAGAGTTAACAAACACAAATCAAATCAAATGAAATCGAAAACAATTTATTCAAGTGAAGCCCTAAGAAGACGTATGAATGTCATAATACTACCACCGGTTCGGAAAACATTCCAGTCATCGAGAAGAACCGGCAAGAAACTCGATCGGGTTTATCAATTTTTTTTTGTGTTTGTTTTTTTAACTATGATTATTGTTACCGCTTAATAATTTTTAATATATGTACAGAGGGATAATCACTCACAATGATCAGTGAGCTTTTCATGTTTCTTTAAGAGTTAACCATAAGCGATATAGAGAATTAATGTACTACATAATTGTAGGCATTTTTCCTAGCAAAGTTAAGTATTGGTTGCTGTTTAACAGTAGAAACCCTTATTAGTACAGATACATATTCGCCACTAAGTGCTTTTAAATTTGAATAAGATTTTGTAATAGATTCGTCGCTGGTGATCCAATTTTTGGCAAAATATTACATTTCGTTTAATAATCAAAAGGCAACTAACAAAATCGGCCCTCAGTCTCACCCGATCAAATCATTTTAAATATTAACCGATATTATACAAAAAACGAAAGAGCAAATTTGAAAAAAAATTCAACCGATTTGGTCCAGTAGTTTCTGCGCGATTGGCGTACAAACTGACAGACAGAAAGGCATGCAGGAATTGCATGTCGCCCATGATTCTACAACCCCCATAGTATTTGATATACAGATTACGATTCTTTACTGTTTTATTAAAAGTATAAATTAGAATTATTTTTGGTTATGTGAAACTCAGGTTCAGTTTTCCGGTATTCCTCTATTTTTGATAAAGTATTTCCATTTTATAATCACATTACTTTTGCCCCAAGTATCTTTTCACACTCTTACTATGTATGCCCTCGCTCTAATGAAAGTCCCTGTCTCTTTTTTTTTTTTCAACTTACTATACTGTTAGCCTTAGGGGCCCTGAAGCCGCTACGGCTTTTACAGCTTCACCGAACTTGGTCCCTGTCTTTCCATCCGCATCACCTTTTATCATCGATTCTATATTTTGTCAACGCGTATCGAAGCCTAAGCCTATGATTTGTCAACGACTACGACTGGTTGACGACTAACTCATAAATGATGAATTGTACAACTAATATCTAATATATTTTAATAATTTGCGCATTATTTAATTACTAGTTTATATGTTTACTTACTCGGAAACTATCCGGTAATTCTAATATATTATTTTAAACCTTACAATGATTAACAATGATTGGTAGACAACTATGATTGGTCGACGACTAATGTTATTAATTGAAAATCTTATATTAACATGTTTACCTGCAAATTATCCGAATATTGATATATATTATTATTAACCTTACACTAGGTAGATGTTTTTTTTAAGACACCGAGCCTAGTTGGTTTCATATGTTATCAAAACTAACATTATCTAATACTGAGTGAATAATTGTGATATTTAATACCATTTCATGATAATTTAAGAAAAAACAAACAGTCAATATCGATAAGATAAAAGAAAAACTAATAAGAAATTTAATGTAAAGGATCAAGTTATCTAAATTACAGACGTACTCCATTATGCAGTAATTAAGTAAATCCAGATGTATCTATAACAAAATATTTTTGTGTCGGATTTTCTTACGAAAAGACCTATTTATACAAAAGCATTTCTATTTAATTAGATTTCAGCAATCGAATTGGTCACAATAGTATATCTTTTAAATGTTGTTTTTATAAGACTGAAATTAAGACTTTATACCTATTGCAGAAAATTTATCCAACTTTTATGTTCATTCTAGCTCTGCAATGGGTAATAACGATGTTTAATTAGATTTTTGACTATTTAATACTTCCATAATTATATTGTCTTGTTTTTTGGTGATAGTTGAAAATATGTCCAACTTTTATCTTTTATAAAAAATATAATTACCATAAATTATCATTACAATAATTTAAACACAAAATATCCAAATAGTTAGAGCTGTTTCCGAGAAACCAATTACAAGTCTATTACAATTAATGAAATTGAAAAGTCTGTTTGTAATGTCAAAATAACAGATTTTTACTTAATGTATAAGAAAGTATACAATAAGGTATTAAAATCTTTAAATCAAAAGATCTAAAATTGTAATCTAAAATTGTATACTAAATAGCTCTCAAAAAATGTAAGTATAAATACTGCTTAAGTAAACTAAGCCAATTAGACAAGACAACATTAACTACAGCTGTAATATGGAAAACTTTAGAACTAATAAGATATTTTCATCCCAATTATGTTGCAAATTACATTAAAAGCCCACTCATTCTCTTTAACCAAATATTAGTTTAGAGGTCACCTACGCTATATTAGCCTGGAAACAATCTCGAGCCTAGGGACAAACGTAATATGTTGTTTCACAAACTAAGTATAATTAAACTTGAAATTTTAAGAACAAATTAATACATAATTTTTCAAAAAGTACCAACATCGGTGTAAATTGTTCGACAGATCGATACGATCTAATTAGCTGTGTTTCCACGATTTTATCCGATAAAACCTCACCGTACCGCGCCGTTAACGCACTCTACACGAGTAGCCTATCGTTGTTCTCGCCTCGTACTTGCCTACAGCTTATCAGATTGTTTGACATTCATGGTAACTGCTCCGCTCTTTTGGATCGTAGTGTTAAGATATATAAGCTATAACCTCACTCAATAAAAAGGCTATAAATTACAATAAGACTTTTTCCAATTTGCCTGGTATTTCCAGAGATTAGCGCGTTCAAACAAACAATCTTTTGAGATTCATAAATCTGTATAAACTCTTACCTTAATTCGTCTATAATCATTTTAATAACGGTAATATCAAAGATTTGATGTACCAATTGGAGAAAATACGAGATATTACTTAAAGATTTTGTTTATCTGGAAAATAATTATTGATCTGTGAAATAATTGATGATCAAACACAATTATAAAATTATTCGATTTGAACGACGTGGTTTAAATTTTCCCGAACCGATATTACCTATGAAAGTAAGCCGCCTGCGACCGCGTTGAAGTGTTTCACAGGGCGCGGTGCTCCGACTCGAAACAAAGTAACCACTCCGGTACCTTCCATTTGTGACGTGACCAAAATGATTACATTTCCGATATCTGTTTTGTATTTTGTTGTTAGAATACCTCGGTTTTAATTTAATATGCATTGGTGTACTATGTCACCTGCCCAGATCTCTTTTCTATCACATGATGTCTATCTATATTTACGAGTAGGTACCTATATATATATATATATAGTGTATATTTCTATAGACATTACGATTTGCTGACGACATCGTAGTCATGGCAGAATCGCTGGAAGATCTTGGCACAATGCTCAATGGCCTCGACAAAGTTTCTCAACAGGTGGGCCTTAAAATGAACATGGACAAGACGAAAATCATGTCGAATGTCCATGTGGTGCCCACCCCAGTATCAGTTGGTAACTCTTGTTTAGAAGTTGTTGACGAATATGTCTACCTAGGACAAACAGTCCAGTTAGGTAGGTCCAACTTTGAAAAAAGAGGTCAGTTGTCGAATCCAACTCGATTGGGCAGCGTTCGGGAAACTGCGCGACGTCTTCTCGTCCAAAATACCTCAGTGCCTCAAGACGAAAGTCTTTGACCAATGTGTGTTGCCAGTGATGACATACGGCACAGAGACGTGGTCGCTCACTGTGGGCCTCATAAGAAAGCTCAAGGTCGCTCAGCGATCTATGGAGAGGGCTATGCTTGGTGTTTCTCTACGAGATCGAATCATAAATGAGGAGATCCGTAGACAAACTAAGGTCACCGACATAGCCAAAAGGATTAGCAAGTTGAAATGGCAGTGGGCGGGGCACATAGTTCGGAGAACTGACGGCCGTTGGGGCAGAAAGGTTCTTGAGTGGAGACCACGCACCGGAAAGCGCAGCGTAGGACGGCCCCTCACTAGATGGAAAGACGACCTAATAAAGGTCGCTGGGAGCCGTTGGGTGCAGGCCGCACATGATCGGTCGCTCTGGAGATGTATGGGGGAGGCCTATGTTCAGCAGTGGACATCCTGCGGCTGAAATGATGGTGATGATGATAATATTTCTATACTACTATTGTAGAGAGGCAAATTTTGTAATATTTGTATTTTCTGACACAATTTCACACACAACCATTTAATTTAAAACTAAGCAAAGCTTGTATTATGGTAACTGTTGCGGACAGCGAGCGGGGCGAGCGAATAACGATAGTCTAATAGTATAAAATGAACAAGTAAATGAAATAATACGTGTTAGGAATAAGGTTTATAAATACGTGTTAGGAATAGATATAATATGAACTGAATATGTGTGAACATGTGTATTTTAAAACGATTAGAATAAGAATATAGCTAGTTGTAAGTTTAAATGTATAAATTTCACTAGTTGTAAGGATGAACCATGCCAGACTCGGAACATCTGGCATGGTGACTCATGGTACTGCCGAGAGCGCGCACACAGGGCGTGCGCGCTCATTGGCTGAGCGACGCCCCGCGCGGAATCCATCACACTACCGGTTGCGAGGCAAAGGGCGAGGTTAAATATAGCGGAGAGGGCGGCAGTACTGCGATCAGTTCGAGAAACACTACAACAACAGCAAGCAGCGAATCTGCGATCAGTTCGAGAAACACTACAACAACAGCAAGCAGCGAATCACCAAGCAAACTACAGTCAAGAACGTTATTAAAAAACCACATTGTTACTACAAACTACTGTAACTTTGTAAGAAATAAGAATAAAACAAGCGCTATTAATTTAGCACACATTAAAATATTGTGGACGTCTTTTATTCACAATAGTAACTAAACAAGTAAACTCTGAAACTACTGATCTGACCTAAATATTCTATATGTGAGCTGAGTGACCTTTTTTATATTTTATTCTTATTAAGATTTACTTTGTAATTAACGCCTACAAAGTCGCGTGTAATAGTTTATAAATAAACGGCACATTGTTAATACAGGGATGTTTTTTAACTAATATTCTCCAATTTAGATATTTCCTATCCTACTAATATAATAAATGTGAAAGTCTATATGTTTGGATGTTTGTTACTCAATCACGCTAAAACGGCTAAACAGATCTCAATGAAATTTCGTACACAGATAGTCTATGACCTGGAATAACACATAGGGTACTTTTTATCCCGGTAAAAGTTATAGTTTAACCAGTGTTATCCTACAAATATAATAAATGGAAAGTTTCTATGTTTGTTACTCAATCACGCAAAAACGGCATTTTTCTTTTGGTTTGTCGTGTTCCGTGATGAGTCTGTGTATATCCAATAAGACGAAGTCGCGGGTACCAGCTAGTAATATAATATGTATCAAGGATACTTAAGCTGAAAAAATATAAAGGTGGAAACGTACTTTAAACATTTGACGCGATACACGGCTAAACGCTGAGAGAAAAGGACAGAACCATGCTATAAACCGAAATAGCACATGAGCGCGACGCGGTCTCGATATGACTTGTCTGAACGTCAGCACGCGTCACGGCGTGTCGGGTAGCGTGGCGTGTTAAATGTATGTTTCCGCCTTAATTCTTGAAAACGAATGTTTATATGAGTATGTCTTTCTCCAATTTTCTGCGAATTGCTCAAACAAGTCGAGTTCATTTCATTTTTTATCTATTCATTTTAAAAGAACATAAATAACTTTATTTTTCATTTAAATTTATTACATTAGTAGCTGTGTGCCCACGTGAACTACAGAATACCGTCAATCGGGTACCCAAGCGAATCATGCTTACCCGCTTCCGGAAAAATGCTTATTGTGAGTAAACCTTAGAAGATAGACATTATGCTCGCGTGATTTTTTTTGTAAGTCTTTTTATTATTTACAATTATGTAGGTACTACATTAATTGGATATATAACTTTTTTTTTACAAATTGTATTTATACTCCATAGTAATAAATTGAAATAGGAATGAAGCTGGAAAAATAATTAAGAACGAATTATTAAACTGCTCCAGAGTTGTTTTATATGAAACTTAGATTAAATAAATCATATTAATGTGAAGTGCGTAAAAAAAAGCAATTTAATACATTTTAAACTAAAAATAATAGTTAGTAGCATGTCCACGGATTTTTCTGCTTTAATATGGCGAGGCATTGAATCTATTAATTTTTGACATTTCGCAAGAGAGATTGAGTACCGTTCTTCTAAGAAAACGTTGTACAGCTCTCTTAAATTGCCACATTGTCGATTAGAATCCTCTTTCTTTACTTCACACCAAAGACGCTCTATTTGGTTTAGATGTGGACTGTTAGCTGTCCAATCTAAGACGGAAACTGATTGCGATGTGAGAAATTCCAATTGTCGTGCTGGAATGTCCAAGTAACCAGAAGCACGTCTTTAGCATAGAGTAACATTGTTTTTTCCAGTATGTTTTTATTGGAATTGATCCATGTTCCCTTTAATCAGCTAAACAGGTCCATGTCCAGAAATGCACGCCCAAATTTTCATATTTCCCCCACCATGCTGTAATGTCACTTTTGTGTACTTACTTAGGGTCAAATGCTTTATTCGGAGGGCGTCGTACATATCGTTTTCCATCAGAACATACCCGGTTTATTTTTGTCTTGTCAGAAAAAATAACATTTTTCCATTGTCTAACTGTCCAGTTTTCATACTTTCTTGCAAATGTAAGCCGGGCTTGCCTATGGCACAGTTTCAATATGGGCACCTTTCTTGCTATCCTTCCGTGCAACTTTTCATCCACCAAACGCCATCGAATAGTTCGCGTAGAGATTGCGGAAGGACTTGTTTTTTTACCAAAATATTATTTTCTCAGCTCCTTCAATCCCTTCAATAGAATTTTGAATTTTGTTTTGCCAAACGAACTATATTTCGATCATCTGGACGAGATGACTTTCTCTGTTTAGGTACACGCGAAACATTTGAAGTAGTGTGACGTGGCAAAATACTTCACAGCGTGGAAAACCATCGTTTTTAAGCATTGCAAATGGTCAGCTATCTTTTTATTCGACCAATTCTTCTCGCAAAGTTTTATTATTACGTCCCTTGTAGATTTATTACAACTTTTATTTTTTACCCATTGTTTTCATATGAATCACCTTTAATTTACGGCACTAAATGGCGTCAAAATTATACGAATAGTGACCTACAACTACAGAGCCACAGAGTGTTCTCTATTTAAATTTCACTAAAAAAATAAACTATTCAACGTTCTTAATTATGTGACCAGCCAGTAAGTAGTAATACTAGGATCAGATCTAATGTATAAAGTTTATCTATTTATTTTTTAGACAATCATGTGTATCAACGAATGTACCACTAGTATGAAAAAATTTTGCGATATCGAGAGATATACAAAAAATACATGCAATTAACTATAGTTGTTAGTTTGAAAAAAAAATGCCTTTAAATAAGCGTTCCTAATTATATGACCACACTGTATATCGTCACTCCACTTAAGTACTATAACTAAATTATATCACGAGAAATGGCAGCCAAAATTACATAATGTAGAGCCAAAACTAAAAATGTATTAATTATTTAAAACCCATCACATGACAGTCCAAAATCTTGGCAAAAACTCCATGTGTTTTGTCATTTACAATCATAAAAAAACTAATTGATAAAAACAAAAAAAAAACTCGAGAGGTAGCTTGAGACACCCGGGAGTAACGAAGTTCCTTACGCTATATTTTATGTGATGACCAGACCTGTACGCACTGTTGTATGTATAGTACGAGTGGTCGATGGTTAGAATACCGCAAATTTCGGATTGTGATAAATACACTTTTATTTTTTTTGTATTAATTTCTAATATAAAAATATTAACAAAGTATAAACTTGTGAGTACATTCAAAATTGATTATAAACTGAAATTTGGTCATAACACAGCTGGGTTAATTCCATGATTGTCATAGTTTTGAAAATTCTATATATGCACCTATGTGTTTGTTTTTTAGTGGAGGTTATATCGATCAATTGTTCAGTTTAGATCCCATCCCGTGATAAGTAACTTCGTTAAAATAAACATAAAGATGATACACTAAAAATATAAAAGAAACCTTTGTACTATGTAAATATCTTTAAAATAAAAGGTAAGTATGTGGAAAACTCTGGTTTCAGTAGATTTCCGAATGGAAACGATTTGCAAACATTGGTGTAAAGTGTTTGAAAAGTTTGTAGATAATTTAAGAGGTCACCCGGAAAAACCGCTACCTACTTTAAAAGTTTGCGAGACAAATTATAGCTATCTTAGTTATAGGTGATGAGTTTCTGAGTTCAGTCTATATGCAAACTGTTAAATATCGTATTTTATTTATAGTTTATCGGAACAAACAACTTTACTTATAGTTTTTAAGTGACTTAAAAAAAAGGCGGAGATTACTCATTTCGAATGATTTTTTTTGTGAATGTTCAGTCATAAGTTCTTTGTTTATGAACAGACTTGGATGATTATTTTTTTGTTGAAAAGGGGATAACTCAAGGGTGGTCCTATTTTAATTTAATTGGCATTGGAACTTCAACTTCGAAGATATACGAAGAAACTCTTCAAAATTATTAAAGTTGGTTTTTTTTTTGTTAAGAATTGTCTTGTAGTAAGATATGCTGATTTTAATGTTTCAGTTATTATCGTATTATAGTATCAGTTAATATCAGCAAAATTTTTATATAAAAATGTTTGTGTGATTATTTATTTCGTTATGTGCGGTAACAAACTGGTAAAATATAGGTAAATTCCATTGCATCACTTACTTTTGTAGTTACAACTAAAATTTAACTATATAACTATTATTCACTGGGTTACAGTATAAAATAAAGGAATACTATGAACTCCAGAAACCAGTGAACGGAAATGTCCTTCGGTCTTCTAAATAATGTTGTTCTTGAAATGATAAAATATTCTTAACCACCACCTACCTTTTAAATAGCCAATATTTCTAAGTTTCATTCCAGTTACAGTAACGTAAAAGAATATAATGTTACGACAGTATTCCAGTTGTAAGTCATGGACGAACGCACAAATGTTTGATTATCCACCAGGTATTGGATCGTAATACGCACATAATTCAGACACGGCAAAAACGCGAGTAATAAGTTAATTCAAATTCAATCCATATAACAAACAATTATTTTGCTTAGTACTGACTTAACCTAGTATTCATTCCGAAATCACTACCGTAGCCATTTGAATTAGGCTAAATATACGACATGGACGGCACATAAGTATAGATCTAGCGAATAAAGTCTATTGTATCATAACCGAAAATACCTCCCACTCAAAATGCCATTAAAACTACCTTTGAATCTCCTTAGCATGCATGAGAAGCTGATCGCTGACGCATAATGGCCCAAGAAGACATGAATCCTAGCTTCAACAATACATACCTGACGAGATGCAGAATCTGAGGTAAGTCCCAACTAACATCCTAGAACGCATTGTTATACTGTATGCGCAGAGCGTCGTAGGCCTGCTACGTATACCTAACCCACAACTGCACGAGTAACTTAATGTTTTTCAGTATATGCCCTAAAAAGTCATGAGTTTAACTGACGCCATGCAGGGTCCAAACCTGCGGACATGACCATATTAGTAGTCTTTGGGCCGCCAACGCTACATTACCTGTCGTATGTCCTGTTCATCTCAACGTTAAGCAACGAGCGATGTTATCAACGCCAACATGCAATTTTTCAACCCTTGCTAAATTCCAATGAAGAGGCCGAGACTGATGTGACTTGATAAGTACTAGGTCTCCAACCTTGAGGTTTGGCGGAGACGAAAACCACTTCGCTCTCTGCTGCAGGTGTGAAGATAATCATTGGACCAACGTTTCCAAAATGACTGTGAAGCCTTTTGTATAGACTGCCAACGTGACAATCTGTGTTGAGGAACGTCCTCAACGTTAGTTTCAGGTACCGCTGATAGGCTCTGACCGATTAAAAAATGACCAGCAGTCAAGACCTCGAATTCGTTTGGGTTGTCCGATAATGAGCACAGAGGACGTGAATTCAAAACGGCTTCCACTCTACATAAAACAGTATATAACTCTTCAAACGTGAGAGCTCTATCACCTACTACACGGTGAAGGTGATGTTTTGTCGATTTTATTCCGGCTTCCCAGAGCCCACCCATATTAGGAGCATTTGGTACGTTATGACGCCATTCAACGTTACGGGATGTCAGTCCGTTCAAAATCTGATCCTTGTTATCTCTATTATTAAAAAAGTTACCCATTTCCCTCAAATGTTTACCGGCTGCTATAAAATTTGTTCCGCAGTCAGAATATATGCAACTACAAAGTCCACGGCGGGCCACAAAACGATCGAAGGCTGCCAGAAAACACTCACAAGACAAATCAGTAACTAATTCCAAATGGACAGCCTTTGTTGCGAAGCAAACAAATAAACACAAATACGACTTATATACCTTCGCATTTCGTCTTAGGCTTTCCTTGACGAAAAACGGCCCTCCCAAGTCACAACCAACGTGATTGAAGACCTTGTCGGGTGCTAACCTAGGCGTGGGTAACATGCCCATAACTGGTTGCAGAGATGTTGGATGGCATTTGAAGCAAACCTTGCATTTTGATAAAACTGACCTAATAATGCTACGAGCATTGACTAACCAATAAGTTTTACATAAGATACCTTGTAATGTACGAGGACCCACATGTAAATATTTCTTATGAAAAAACTCTATTAACAATTTACTCGTGTGACATTTAGGCAGAAGCACCGGGTGCTTGGTGTTATAAGGTAGGTCGGATTGCACGAGCCTACCCCCCACCCTGAGGAATCCATAAGCATCCACGAAGGGTGAGAGCTTACGCAGTGAAGCTGCCACTTTATTTTTTCGTAATAATTCTATTTCATCGCTAAAATGATTGATTTGAACCACACGAATTATCGTATCATGGGCTTTCTTCAGCTCAGAAGACCTTAAAGGCCCATCTAGTCTCACAGAAAGTTGACATTTCATCTTATTTATAAACCTATGACACCATGCCAAAACGCGCTGTAGTTTATTAAACGATGAAATTTTATTAAAATATTCTTCTAAGTTATTTTTAAAAATAATTTTATCGTTACACGAATTAAATACAAAAGTATCACTATTTAATTTAAATTCTGCAATTTTAAAACTCTCTTTAACGTAAAATAAATTTATTGGCCAGTCCGGTCGGTCATAATATACCCAAGGTGGGCCATGAAACCACTCCGACGCATTCTTAACGAAGTTAGCCGGCAGCGAGCCGCGCGAGCAGATATCGGCAGCGTTATTCTCGCTGTTCACGTGATACCAACAATTAGTAGCGACCACAGCGGTCACCTTACTAACACGGTTTGCAACAAACGTTTTTAATTTATAAGGTGGTGTCTGTAGCCACGCTAAAACATTTTTCGAATCGCTCAATGCAATAACCGAAACATTAAAATTATTTAAATTTTGTACGACAAAACTAACTAATTTTGATAGGAGCACGGCTGCCTCAAGTTCAAGTCTAGGTATTGACAAGATTGGATTTAATGGCGCTACATTTGACTTACTAGTTAGTAACCGAACTTTCACGTGATCATCCCTATCTGTACTACGTAAATAGATACAGGCACCATAGCCTCGCGATGACGCATCGCAGAAAGCTATCAGCTGCACTTCCTTAAAATTAGAAATTAAAACGTGACGCTCAATTCTCAAGTTACCTAAAACTGGCAACTCGTAGATAAATTTATTCCACTGAGTGGTCAGTTCAGAAGGCAGCTGATCATCCCAGTTAAGACCAAGTTTCCACAGGTCTTGCATTATACACTTCGCAACAAAAGTACATGGAGTAATAAATCCTACCGGGTCAAAAATACTTGCAAGACATTTTAAAACGGAGCGTTTGGTTTGCTTTGTGTCAATTAAATTATAATTAAAGGAGAATGAATCACACGAAGGCAACCAGGTTAAACCTAAGACTTTAAAAGAGAGGATGATAACGTATCATCCAGAAAGTTGATGGCTGTAATTTGATCTGAACGCATTCTTGTCAGTAACTCTGGGCAATTACTGGCCCATTTTTTCAAATCAAAACCACCACTCTTTAGAAGTGAAATCAAATCGTCTTGCAACGTGCAAGCTTCTTCCTGTGTCTTACACGACCACAATAAATCGTCGACATAAAATCCCCTTTTAAGAACCTCGGCGGCCTTGATTTTAGGCTGTTCAGCATGAGCCAGCTCATCCGAGGCCAGCTGGTGTAACGTTCGTAATGCGATAAAAGGAGCACTGCGAAGTCCGTAGGTATTTCGAGTCAATACGTAAACCCGTACTGGTTCTGTAGGATGGCTACGCCAGAGAATGTGTTGGTATTTCCTGTCAGCAGGATCAATGATGACTGCTCGATACATTTTTGACACGTCCGCAGTGAAGCATACTTCATAAAGACGAAAGTTAATTACGATTTTTAATAAATCTTGATGCAGCTTCCTGCTTGTTAACAATACATCATTGAGAGAAACACCAGAACTTGTCTTGGCAGAGCCATCAAACACCACGCGTAGCGGTGTCGTAGTACTTGACAGACGTAAAACACAGTGGTGAGGTATAAAATAACCCGAGGGTTCCATATCTTGATACAACTCCATGTGTCCGAGTGACTCATATTCAGCCATAAAGTTAACATAAGCCTTATGAAGATCTGGGCAGCGAGTCAGTCGGCGTTAACTTGTCTGAGTCGCTTGAGTGCCATATCAAACGAATCACCTAGTGGTTTATGCTCAGGATTCATTAATATCGGAGAAACATATCGCCCTAATTTATCACGAGAATGTTTTTCAACATATATTTTTTCCGCTAATTCTTCCAACGGATCTACATGAACTTCGCACGGCGAAGCCTCAACTTCCCAAAAACGTTTGAGAGTTTCGTTCAACGAATTTTCTTCTATTGTGTAAGACACTAACGATGTTGTAGACGCTACAACATGGCAACTATTAGAGAATGGCATCTCGATTCTTCCCGTCACGACATATCCAAACACGCTACTCAACGCAAGTGGTACATCAGGATGAATAATAATTTTCTTACCGTCGTAAATATATGGAAAAATATCACCAGCTAAAATTATATCAATCGGAGACTTTTTATAAAAATATGGATCTGCTAAATTTAAATCTTTAAATTCATCGATAACATTGTTAGGTATTTTAACGGTAGGCAAGTCAGAAGTAAGTTGAGATAAAATTACTGCATCTATATTAAAACTGGGAGTCGCGCAGTGACGCGGTTTTATGATACACGGTACCATCCCGTAATTTTTTACATTTTCACCGCCTAATCCGTAGACGTTATACGGACACCTTTTCGCAGCCAATCCTAAACGCTGAAAGCAGTCATATGAAATAAAGTTGGACTGCGCACCTGAGTCAATTAAAACTCGGCAAGTTTGATAATTATTAAACGAATCTAAAATGTTCACAACAGCAGTGCCTAATATAACTGAATAGCAATACGTTGAAGATACATTAGTATAAACACCGAGCGCTTCAGTATCGCAGTGTGCCGGCGCAGACGTAACAGGTGGCATACACGAAACCGGTTTCTTATCGCGATGTAAAAGTACATGATGTGCTTGTTGACAAACGTGACATCTAAACGCACTCTTGCAGTCTTGTACGTTGTGATTGGGTTTTAGGCAATTGTGGCATAATTTCAATTCATTAGCACGGCTAATGCGGTGATCGTTGGTCAGTTTACGAAACTGATCACAGCGAAACACCATATGATTTTTTCCACAATGAAAACACGATAATTTCACTTTAGAAGACGAGGCATGCGAATACTTTTGTTTGAGTGTAATTTGCCTAGGAACATGATTAGGCTGTCTTGGCTTTACATCACGTTTAACCGAATATGAATGTGAATGATCTAAAACTTTAATTTGATTTTGTACGAAAGATATTAAATCTGTAAATGTTGGTATTGACTTTTGATCCCATTTTTGTTCAAAACATTTTCTAGTGCAGGGGTCTAATGCGCGTAATGCAATATGACACATTATGTAACTAGCTAAATAATTAATGTTTAATGCTTTGATTGCTTTATATGAATGATCAAAGTTTTCTATAAACGAATTCAACTGATCAGTTGATTCCGTTTGTATCGGCGAAAAGTTTAACATTTTATCTAAATACGTACCCCCTAACATTCTGTTATCTTGATATTTATCAAGAAGACTTTGCCAAACGAGATCATAATTACTTGAAGAAAGAGGCAGGCTTTTAACAATATTCAATGCCGGACCTTTCGTACACGATAACAAATAATGAAACTTATTGATCTTAGGTATATTTGTTTGATTGTGAACTAAAGAACAGAATGTTTCATAAAACGTATTAAAATTCTCAATGTTACCGTCAAATACAAACAAATCTATTTTTGGAAGACGTGGTCGAGATTCTACTGAGTGCGAAACAGTTTCGGCCTTAACGCCTGAGCCACAAGGTTCATATTGGGATGCACACAACTTAACTCGAAAATATAAATCATCAAAACTTTTCAATTCATGATCCCGAAGTACTGAATTCGAGTCAAATTCGATCTCCTTTTGGAAAATTTCAAATATTAATTTTTCGAATGAATTCCGTAAGTCACTTATTTCCGAAACTCGTATTAAAAATAATTGTCTCGTCTCAGTACTCGAAATTTCACTGGACATATCATAAATCAATTGCATCTCTGAAAATACTCTTTGCTTTTTCTGAGTTAACACGGTTAACTCGGGGCTATGATATGCTTCAGCCTTATCCTTGGTTGGTTTAGCGGGTGGTGCCATTTTTTTTTTTTTTTGTAAGTGTGTAGTAAGCAACAAATGATAAAACCCGACAAATTCAAACAAATAAAGGAGTAAAACTATGCAAATTAATCAGAAATATGCTAAACAGGTGTGTACAATAAATATGTGTGCACGTATTTATGTCTCAATATAGATATAAACCAAAACCGCCAGCAAATATTACCAATAATTCTGTACGCGATAGAACTACCCGAATTATTTATAACTTAATATTTTATGGTATTGAAATTAACTGAGCAAAATCGAGATTGTAAAAAACGTCTTTATATAAAACTAACTAGCTACGAGCGAATCATCAACAAATTAACTCTCTGACACGTTCAGTGGGTATATACCTACATACAAAACGTTTGTATGAAGGTGTTAACTACGAGTCAACGAATAATCCAGCACGGCTAGATTAGAACTACGAGTTCTGAACACACTAAAACCTACTGCCTCTGAACTACACGGAGTCCAGAAATATCCGTTCTCGAATGGACCAATTTGTGCGGTCGCTGGTGAAATATAGGTAATTCCTTGGAATTACCTTCAGACAACAAGCTTCCGCTATATGATATTTTCGCTGGCGGGTTTAGTGTGCTTGTAGGTATATGTGAGTCGAGTATGGTGAGCGGACACTCGTTCGGTCCCACGTCGACTGAGGAAATCTAACCACCACCTACCTTTTCGCCACTCTCGTTCATCCAGGCAGGCGGCAGGGATTAGCACGGCTGATCCTGTTAGTATGGACGCGCACAGCACGGCTGCGATCCACCAGCTCTAACTCAACGAAAAAGACACGGCAAAACGCGAGTATAAGTTATTCGGAACGTCCGAACACACACACGCGCTATTGCTAACGATCCCACCGCAACACTACCGTGCCACGACCGAGGCATATGACAGGCGGCGATGGCAGATCTACCTTCATCTTTGTAATAACCGAACATCGTTATTTAACAAACAATAAAATATTTTAAATTCCATTTCATCACTTACTTTTGTAGTTACTACTAAAATTTAACTATATAACTTTATTCACTTTACAGTATAAAATAAAGCAAAACTATGAACTCCAGAAAACCAGTGAACTTAAATGTCCTTCTTCTTCTAAATAATGTTGTTCTTGAAATTATAAAATATTTTAAATATTATTTTTAAATAGCCAATATTTCTAAGTTTTATTGTAGTTACTGTAACGTAAAAGAATATAATGTTACGACAGTATTCCAGTTGTAAGTCATTACGAACGAAATATGTTTGATTATCTACTAGGTATTGGATCGTAATACGCACATAATTCATATAGAAAATAATAATAATTAATTCAAATTCAATCCATATAAAAACATTTATTTTGTTAGTACTGACTTAACCTAGTATTAGTATTCCGAAATCATAGTAGTATTTGAATTAACTAAATATACGCATGGACGCACATAAGTATAGACCAGCGAATCAAGTCCATGTATCATACAAAATAGTGCACTCAAAATGCCATTAAAACTACCTTTGAACCGCCTTAGCATCGAGGCTGATCGCTGACGCATAATGACGTAAAAGACATGAATCCTAGCTTCAACAAACATACCTGACGCGCTGCAGAATTGAGGTAATCCCAACAACATCCTAGAACGCATTGTTATACTGTATGCGCAGAGCGTCGTAGGCCTGCTGCGTATACCTAACCCACAACAGCACGAGTAAATTGTTTTCCAGTATATGCCCTAAAAAGTATGAGTTTAACTGACGCCGTGCAGTGTCCAAACCTGCGGGCATGCATATTACTTTGGGCCGCCAACGCTACATTACCTGTCGTATGTCCTGTTCATCTGTGAGCCAATCCGTGATAATATGTCTAAGCTACCTCTAGTCAGAGTTACAATGCGTAGAGCAATACTTTTTACTTTTTTTAAGTTACTGGGGGAATAGTTAGAGGTGTTTTATTCCTCACCTTAAACAACACGAGTTCGCTCTTCGTAACATCATAACTAAGGCCATGGAAAACGAAAAAAAATTTTTTATAATAGCAAATTATTCTACTGCATACGTATTTATAAGTCTATAAAGTTACTAGCTTCTGGCAGCGATTACTACAGATTTGGATCCAGAGAGAAAAGAAAAATATGTCATTTATCGAGTAAAAAAGTGTCCAGGTTATAATTATCTGTGTGTCAAATTTAATTTCAAACTGTTCAGCCGTTTTCGCGTGTTTTAGTAATAAACATCCAAATTTTCAGCTTAATAATAATATAAGAAGGATTAAAAAAATTAAAACTTGTAGATTTTTAAAGGGCTACGGCTGAAATTATATTAACATAAATTTATTTACACATGATGATTTGAACCGCTGATATTTTTATTACCTACTTATCAAATTTATGAAATAATAAAAAATGTAAAACTTGTTGTCTATTCGTGTATCAATAAATTTTTTGTACTGAAAACTAGCAACTTTGAAATCATTAAAGGTTACAAAATAAAATTAATGTTCATTCTCATATCAACATGGGAACTACCGTGTATTCCAACTACATTACAAACTAATGCAGCTGATTTCTATGTAAATGAAGTCATATCCAGGAATCGAGAAGAACTAGAATAATTCCAATATACACCTCTTTGTAGATATAATCCATAATTACCCTACCTTGAGAACGCTATAATTATGCAAGCTTAAGCAAAACTCGCAACCCGCAATACTCATTTTTTCAGTACCTATATTTAATATAAACTTTTTGTATACGTCGTACAGTAATATCTTTTGCATATTAAATATTCCGGATAACGTAATATTCTATTTAGAAAAAAAAAACATAGTAACTTGCTGAATTGAAACTTCTGACATTTCAGAAATGATCAAATACTTTTCGGTGTTATTGGTTTAAAGTAATAATATATAGGCGACCGAGCTTTGCTCGACATTTAAAAAAAAAGAAAAACTTAGAACGTAAAAAACATTAACTAAATACAAATTACATCCTAATCGTTGGAGCCGTTTTCGACAAACCAATTATATGATTAATTATATTATATACACAAAAATTGCTCGCTTAATAGTATTAGATGTAGCTAAAAATTGATTGCTGGTTTTTAATAACTGAGTGTTTATTGGAACGTACGGGAGCTACACGGGAAGAAGTTTCCAACCCGACCGACACTGAAAAGAGACTAACAAATACATCTATATGATTTTGCCTGCGAGACAATGCATAAAATATAGACGGTTAATGCAAGTCCTGATTTTCAAGATTATAATCGTCGTTAAATTGGCCTAGCTGTGTGATGACCAGACTTGTAGGGACTGTTGTATGTAAAGTACTAGTGGTCGATTTTTTGAGTCCCACTGATTAAGGATTTTTTATATAAACTATTTCTTTTTCGTTAATAAAGTTATTATGAAAATGAATATTTTATTATTAATTGTTAATATAAAAATATAAACAAACTATAAACTTAATCGGTAAATTCAATAGAACACCAATTTTTTTTTTCATAAATGAAAAATACTTAAAAATAATAATAATGAAATACAATTTTATTACCATTCCTTCACTATGTTGGTTCCTACCGAGTGTCCCAAATCCCAGGACACATCTCGAGTTTTCTCTCCGTTTTTTTTTCTGTTTTCATCCCACTATTCAGATTTTAGCGTTAAACTTTTCTCACACCGTAAATAATGCCAATTAAATAACTCCATGTAAATCTATTATTTTGGTGGATGTGTCTAAAGTATAAGCATATAATTTAATAGGAATCCGTCTATAATATATATTGTTAATATTTCAAAAAGAGTATTAAAATTCAAATCCAATGCAATTCCGTAGAATGATTGGAAATTGTATGCTTATATTGTCGTCAGCTGCACACTAGTTGAGTTTTAACTAGTTGTTCGATGTTAATCTAATTACATAAGAACAAGTTTTCTCACACAGCGCATCACTTGATGAGATATTTATAGCAAGAACACTGTTTAAGAGGCTCGAGTGGACTACACTTTAACGACACTTGGAAAGTCAGTGATTTTTTTTAAGGGCATAATATTTTCATAGCCGAAATAAGCCATATATAAAGTCTGATTAATTATGATTATAAAAATACGTTTATTTTATTGCATAGTTTAAGAATTTGTATTAATTAAAAATGTGTTGTTATACTTATGTTAAATATTTAAAAAAAATAAACAAAAAATAAACAAGTTTTCAATTATTGTTATTATACAAACTGTCTTCAATTATTCAAGTAACGTCACACATAAAAACTAAACAAATTTTTACTTTTACGGAAAATATCCTTCGTAATCATCATCATCATAATATTAATACGTGAAGCAAAAACTTTGTACCACTTTTTATGCGTATTGCATGCACGGAAGACTGAGATTTGGCATGGTTGAACTTTATATGGAGAAGGAGTGCAGAAAGCTAAAATTTATCTATAATACCTGTTACTAATAGATTAAATAAAATAAATTAATACTGCGAATCCTAAACCGACCAGTGCCATTAAACTTAGATTTCTGAAAATATTGGCATTGTCACTCAACGAGAAGTGACAGCAAGTGATGTAGATAATACTCATTGTTTAAATTTATGAATACTTCAAATGACAAACAGAAAATAGTCTATGATCAAAAAGTCGCTGGTCTAATTTCGACCTTAGGGCGACCGCTAGTATCAATAAAAATTCCTAAGTGCAAGTTCATAAGTAAGTATGCGGACCGTATAATTGACCTTTCGGGCTACATGCACTTCCATTATATAACTCCTTTTTTCTTTTCATTCTTTACAAGCAGTTTGCCTGGGGCTCTTCACGTGATTGTTACACAGTAATTATTATAATCCCGTAATTTTATTTTTACTCATATTATTGACAACTAATATAGTCTATCAATTGAGAAATGATATATTACACTTCCTGTGTACAAAATTTCATCAAAATCTTTTAATACTTTTTTTTACTATGCCTAAATGTATTGTTGACGATTCATATAGCCTATCAATTATGGAATGACGAATGCATGCCTTCTATAAAATTATATCGGAATCGATTGAGAATTAAAGAAAATATAACTTTGTTAATATATTTTTTTCGCGTACTAGAAATAATAATGAAAATTTATATAGACCGTCAATTATGGAATAACATAAACTTCCAAATCGGTTAAGATTTTTTAAATATAGTTACGATTTCTAAAAGTATTATTGAAAATTCTTAAAGCCTATCCACTGGTAGCAATGCCACAAGCAAGTAATAAGAATCGGTCAAGCTGCTCTTCCTCGCTTTCTTTCAATTTTTAGCCACCTTCAAAAAAAAGACAGAGATTGCTTAATTCAAATGTTTTTTTAAAGGATGTTAAGCAATAACTTTTTTTGGTTATGAACCGATTAGGTAGATTATGTTTTGTTGAATGGGGGATACCTCAAGGGTGGTCCCATTTAAACTTCGAAAATACATTAAGGAAGGTTTTCTTTTTTGTTAAAAATTATCTTGTTCTTCTCAACTTGTTTTAATGAACTTGTAGTGCCGTATCAAGTGTCCAGTCATCTTTCCTATTCTGTTATATATGTTTCTCAACAACTGTTTTTATTCGTCAACCTTTCTTAATACTTCATCATTTGTTATCTTTTCAGTACAACTGATTTTCTCCATCCTCCTGCAACGCTACATCTCAAACGCAGCCAACGTTTAGCTCATAAAAGTCATCATCATCATCAGTAAGGCTAATAAAAGTTTTTAAGGTAATAGTGTTAGGTTTTATAACAAGGTCTCGAAGCACATTACTGATTTGCCTTATAATCAGTTCAAGCAATATGTCAAGCAGATTTTAGTGTCAAAAGAATATTATAGTGTGGATCCCGTTGATCATTTATGTGAATGATAGTGATGTCTGGAAGTGACTCCCTCTCTGTGCATTCACTAAATTATTAACTATTAATATCTACTATTTATAAAAAAAAAAAAAAAAAATTAGGGACCTTTTATTCTACCGAATATATTCAGTCCCATTGTACCCTATTCTTTATAGTATCAAATCAGGAGAGTCGCTACACTACAAGGTTATAATGTTTTGGCATCGTCCGAACAAAAAATCTAAAATTTAAAAATCAAAAATATTCTGTGAAAAATTCCTATATTTTGACAGTTTAAATTCATGGTATTCATCAGTGTCACTTTTGGTCTTGTTCTTCGGACACACCGTCAGTAAATGTTGCACATCATCAGTCTTTCCACATATATTACAGTTAAAACCAATCTTTTTTTTTCGATTCTTCTCGATAACCGATAAAATTTACCGAACCGGTAGTAGTTTTTTGACGTTCATAAATGCCTTTTGGGCCTCTATTGAATAAATATTTTATTATTTTGATTTGTATTTTGAATAATACAAATTAACAGAGATATACACATATTATTTATATAATATTTTATTATATAGGATTTATAAATGGAAGGATATATTAAATGAAAGAGGACGCGCGTCACCAGGCTCTCATAAATGTGGAGGTAGTTCATTAGAGCAGAATGTCCAGTTTGCTCTACTTTCATCTCATATTGTCTGAATACGAACTTCAGGAAATATTTAAATACGTAGCTGCAAACCATTAGCGTGTTTATCTATTTATTCAATAAAGGCAGCGCCAACAGTAGGCATATTACATATTGCTTGTGTATTATATACATATATAATGTGCATATTATATATTATTATAAATACATTAATATTAAAATAATGTAAAGAAAGGATTGGAGTTTGTAATGAAGTATTAAAAAAATCGAAAAAAGTGAGACACTAATTCTAAATTTTAATTATGTTTGTGAATTGAAATAATTTTAAATTTTGGTATTAATGTTTGGTAAGGTTTGTGCATATATATGTGTTATTCTCTATTAATTTATGAATATATGAGATACTATAGGTTTGCCTGCGGCTCCGCACGCATTTGTTACTACGCAATAAATTATTTAAATCCCTTTATTTTTACTTATATTATTGACAATTCATATGCCATACATATCAATTGAGGAGTGGCACGTATTTCCCGTTTACACAATTTTCAACAAAATCGGTTGAAAACTATTATTCTAATTTACAATTTCTAATGCATTATTAACAATTCTTATAGCCTCTCATTGTAGTATGATATTATTGAAAATTAGTGTTATTGAAAATTCTCATTACTTATCATTCATAGAATGACTTATACTTCCCGTGTACATAATTGAATTAACGAAAATATTTTTTTACATTATCTAAAAGTAATATTGAAATTTTATACCCTATCAACTGACCGATGATAAAAGCATCCTGTGTTCATAACAATTGGTCAAGCCGTTTTGGAGTTAAACCCGGACATACAAACAGACAGACAGACGGACAAAACAAAAAAATATTTAATGGCTTATTTGTGATCACGTGATACGTTCATATAATATGCGTATCGGGAAATTTTGGAAAAATATTAAAAGTACAGACAGGACTACAGATTTATTAATATAAATAGCTTTATTTATATAATACCAAAAATAAAAAATAAAACAAGAAAATCATAGACGGGTTTATCACTATGTGTATTGTGGTCGAAATCCCTGCCACCCTGCTATATTACTGCATATGCACCGGCTGATTTCGGAACACGACAAACCAAGAGAAAATCAAAGATGTGATTATTACTGTTTATTTGTTATTATCAATATATGCCGATATGAATCCGACACATTAACCGTCCCAATAAAACTTCATATATAATTAAAATCATACCTTATCGAACCGGCCTAGGGGAAGGTTTTTTGAAAAACTTGAAACCCTTGTTATTCCTTTCTTACCAAAAGCCTAAATATGAATGGGTTCTTCATACAAACTTTCACCCAAGTTTTATTTTCACCACATGTGGAATAGAACAATCAAATAATTCACTTTTAGCAAAACTGTATAATCCAGATAGTTTACAATAGGTATATCGCTTAGAATGTATAAACTACCGCGAGCCGCAGTTTGACAGCGTCATAAAATAAAACAGTCATTATGCCTTACTACGTAGTTAAACAGTTTAAAAATACTTTAGATTCACAAAAGAATACTGGACTATCATTTAATAGGTAATTATTAGAAATACAATACATTTCTAATTAAGTATAACAATGTCAATAAATCTAAATTGACAACGCTGTCATTTCAAATCAACAAACTGGTTGTCATGGAAGCTGATATTTCCCTCTTACATACTTTCATCTCCTATTTTTTTTATCCTTAAAGTTTTATTTTCGCTACAAAAAGTACCCTATGTCCTTTCCCATGGTCCAATCTATCTCTATACCAATATTCATCAAAATTGGTTCAGCGGTTTAGGCGTGAAAACGTAACAGACAGACAGAGTTACTTTCGCATTTATATGTTAGTATGGATATATAATTTAAGTTTGAATATAATATTTAACACATCAATTTTACTTTTATATTTATATGTATATATCTATTTGATTATTTAAACATTAAACAATGTTTAGAAGCTTATCTCGTACAAAAATTTGATAAATATTACTCTAACGTTGGAGAATCTCATTTTTCTCGTGACATTCCAAACACTCATTTAGTGACAACCAAAACACGAGGAATACGTATGTAACTGACAAAGCTTTGGTGTGGAATTTTTAATTTTAGAACAATATTAATTATTTTAATGGGTTGTACGCAAATAAACACATGTTACGTTTTAGTTACGCTGAAATGTTATTTTATAATTTTGTGAACTCTCCAATTTCACGTTTCATGTTTTATCGATTCAATGATGGGCATAAATTACTAAGGCGATGTCAGAAAATGAATAACTGCTTAACCATCAGAAGCAAAAAAAAACCTTGTGATACAGTAATTATTTTATGAGTATTTAAATCAAAAAATATTTAATTTTTTTAATGCTAAATATTAGTTTCTTTTATTTTATAACAGGTAACTTTAAGTGAAGCTTACATACGTGAAGATTATTTTGTTGTTTATGTTATTAGTTGTTACTTCATGCTTTTTTAAAACGAAATGATGACTTACACACTGAAGCCTGTCGACAATGCATTTGTGCCATTGACTTCCTTGAACGTTCCACAACTGAATATAAATCTCTTACAATACCTATACGTATTATACTAAACATCATTCAGTGTATACTCTCTGTACAAAATAATTATGATTTGAAAGAAAAACCTTTTTATTCAATACTAGCTGTGCCCCATGGTTTCACCTGTGTTAATTTTATACCACAAACATTGCCAACGCACCCGTGTAGACTATTTTTTATACTTTGTGTAAAATTATCGTCATTCGACATATATATCGATGTATCGTTATGAGGAATAAATTAATTTTTCAAATTATAATATAGCCTATGTTACTCGCTGATACTGTAGCTTTATATCGGTGAAAGAACTTTTTAAATCGGTCCAGTGGTTTTTAAGTTTATTATTACAAACAAAAATGAAATCTTTCCTCTTAATAATATTGGTATAGATTCAGTTGTACAAATTTTTTTTCCTATTTTCATAAGTAAACCCTTTCATTTGATACCATCATGGTGGTGCAAAGAAAATATTTGGTCAGCCATGTTGGATTAAGAATGATGTCATTTAACTTACTATGCATTGTCATTAAAACTAAACGTGTGTGCAAAATTTCAGGTCAATCATTTGGGGGTAGGGGATAACTGTCTTAAAATTCAGTTGCTAGATTTGACCCATACAAAGCAAGTTAAATAATGGCTTGTAAATAGGCAGTTCATATTAATAAATTAATATGCTATTTATTGTCGCACCATTTGACATGTGGCGGAACTGACGTAGTGAAGTGTCGGATCTTTATATCTTCATGTTGATCACCACTGTATACGTTAGGCGTAATATATGTATTTCAGAATTTTAGAACAGTGGATGAGAAAATTGTTTTTGTTATCATTTTAATATCATAATTATCTAGATAGTACTTATAGCGTACTGTCCTGGTTTATACATATTTCTTCCTAATGCATCGATTATTCTTCCGTTTAGAGTGATTCATAACGGATTTTAAGTGCAATATCTTATGTGATTAGGAGAAAATTGTAACCACAATTATTAACGTTAGCATAGAACAATGAATCATTGGCATAGAAGCGTATAAATTGGACTGGTTCTGTGAGATTGTAATGTGTTCTGATTCGGCACAACTGTTTGAAATAAATATGATATGTACTAACCGAAAAAAATAATAGACACATTTCTTTTGTTCTCTACATTATCAATCTTAATTGTTCGTTGCTCGAAATTGCAGATACAAATACAAAATGTAATAATGTTTATGTAGAAAATTAAACATAATTAAATAATATAAATATACCTTTTATAATTTTATATAATTTTATCTTATATAATTGGCTATATTACATTACATAAATATGCTACAGTTTACAATTTCATTAGTATTCCTAGTGCATATATTACTATTAATATTATTACTTACCATTCTGCAATAAGTGTAGTAAGATAAACAATATCCATAAAATCTTAACGGATTGTCTCAAAAGTCATGATGGTAGGATATAATTTCTCAATAACAAAAATAAGTATAAAGTTAGTGTCTGGAATGTGGATATTGTATTGTGATACATGACATTGGATGCTTCTAGAATATTGTGTAGTTTTTTTTAAATTTTACTCTTTAATTAATTAAGTCTTCTTTCCGAGAAGTTGATTGACTCTTATTTAAATGTTTATTTTAATTTATGCTTCTTGTTGGTAAATAGGTATAAGTTGTGATAAGATTCAGGATAAACAGATATTATTTAAATAAGTCCGGAATATAAAAGTTCATTTAGTTATTTCTCATTTATCACCTAGAACGAGAATTTTTTGTTACTAGCATAGGAAATTTAAACACAGCCTATAAATATCTTATTACGTAATATCTCTTGCCACAGTATGGTACCTACAACTTAATAACAAATTCAGCATACAACTTTATTTTAGATTTGAAGCATCGACATTACATTAGTAAGAGAATATTGCACCGGCGTTTAAGTTTTCTCATCTGGTTTCACTATAAATGTTAAATAAAATTACAACTAATGTAATAATATATTAGGATATATAAGAAATCAGAATTACTTAGTCAATTGTAAATGATTATCTGCCATGTGGACTGCGGTTTCCCCGCTATTGAATTTAGTGGAGCAACTCTCCACCGCGCCACTACCAACGCATCCGTGCGACGAGCGCGTAGTTATACAGCCTATTATATATAGCCTTCCTCAATATAAAGACTATAAAATGCAAAGAGTATTTTTCAAATCTGACTGGTAAGATCAGAGATTAGCACGTTCAGAGAAATAATCTCTCGATCTATATATTATGTAAATTTACATATAGCAGAAAATTACTTAATCGATTGTAAACGATTAACAACCATCATACATACTGCCTTCTGCGAGTTTCAGTGTATAATTTACAACTCTCTTATGATCATACTTTACCGTAATAATATCAATTCTATCTCTATATAACTCTTCCTGTACGATGGTTTCTATTGTAGGTAACAAGAATCAAATCTCGAGGTTTTTTTTATGATATGACTATTGTCATGGTTATTGTAGATCGGTAACAAACTCGTTTAAATACAATGGAATAGCGAAAATGCGGTTTACATTTTTATATCGACATAAATGTTAACAGTATTGTATCGAAGTTACTTATTGCGGGGTGGGAATTAAACTGAGAAAAGTGACCGACATGACCGTATAATAAAAATAACAAACACGTATATAGGGTTTTCAAAATTATGACAGTCGTGGTAATGGCTCAGCTATGCCATGACCAGATTTCAACGCATTGTTTTATGTACGGCACGAGTGGTCGATGGTTCGAGTCCCTCTGATTTGGGATTTTTCTATATAAAATTTATATTTTTTATAGTTCATAATTTCTTTATATTTTTATAATAATAGGTAATTAAAATTTTATTGCCGTAACTATATAAACAAAAACTAAAAAAAATCTCCAATCAGCGGGGCTTGAACGATCTACCACTCGTACTGTACATACAACAGTGTGTAGAAATATGGTCACCCAATAATATATTTAAATATACTAGCGGTCGCCCAATGATCGAAATTCGGCCAACGACTTTTTAATCATAGACTATTTTCTGTTTGACATTTGCAGTATGAACCTAAACAATAAATATTATATCACTTGCTGTCACTTTTCATTGAGTGACAATGTCAATATTTTCGGTGGTCTAAGTTCAATGACACTTGTAGGGTTAGGATTCGCAGTATTAATTTATTTGATTTAATATATTTGTAACAGATATTATAGATAAATTTTTGCTTTCTGCACTCCTTTTCCATATAAATTTTAACCGTGCTAAATCTCACAGGCTTCCGTGCACGCAATACGCTTAAAAAGGGGTACAAAGTTTTTGCTTCACGAATTAATATAATGATTATACTAAGTATAGCCAAAGGAACTTGGTTACTACCGGATGTCCCACAACAGCTCAGGTTTTTTTTATTGTTTTATTCTTAGTTGTGAAGCTTATTATTTTATCAAATATTCAATACGGGAACGATATTTGCTTGTAATCTCAATCGATGGCGTTCTTAAATAGCAAGTAATCCATAGAAAGTAAATATATTTTTCTTCATTACAATAATTATATAGGTATTTGTCACAGCATTTTGGCAGAACCTTGTTCGGATGAAGCCAAGATGTTATATGTGAACTAGCGACTATCCTGATTTCATTCTGAAATGAATACGATATAACGGGGCTAATATATTCGATCCTTAAAACAGGAAAAAAATATGATTTAGTGCCAAAACTTTAACGGTTTATTTTATAATTAGCGATAATTATTGTACAATTTACAAAGTGGTGTATTTTATGTTTAAAAAAGCCTGATTAAGAATTTATCGCTTTAATATTGACCGTTTATATCTTCATAACTGCCTCATTAGCCCATTGGTCCTAAACGCGACTGATATGCTCGAGGTCCTAGATTAAATTCTCAGATCGAGCAAAGTGCTTTTGGGTTTTTCTATGAAATTCTAAGTAGCAGCTTGGAATTTGGCTTTGTGCTACATTAATGGCAATAGGCTCGCCCCATATTACATGGGACCTAAAACATACCCGGTGAACTGCGGGTGTACACCTCTGCCTAGCACTTCGAGGATACAGGTGTGATGGTATTTATGTAACTTCATAGTTACGAATAGTGCACTTTGCTCGCGTCGCGCTATTTATCGTAGGTTTTTTTTCTAGGTAGGATTTCTTTGGTCGCGAATAATTTTGAATTCATGTTATTAAAATCCGTTGTGTAGTCTTAAAGATCTAAGCGTACATAGAGAAAACGCAGCGGGAAGCGACTTCATTGTGTACTATGCACAGGTGATATATATATATATATACAGATATAGTGTTATTTGTTAGGTATATCAGATTAATATTTTTAACAATCAAGTCCGGCTCTATTGGTAATATTTATTGCACTTCAAGAATGAATTTAAATGAAAATCTAAATTTTTTAAATCATCTAATAATGTATGATATAAAAACAAAATCTAATTAAAATAGAAATGCCACATAATATTTCGATACATAATAAACCTACCCCATCTATTTATATCTTCATAATGATCGCAGCTAACTATAAATCAGTAAACATAAATTGTTACGTTCATTAGTGACTGTCAGCACTAATTTTCGGAGAAAATTTTTATTGTTATATATAACTTTTAACTGAAATATAGTAAACTAGCTGTGTCACACAGTTCCACTCGAGATAAATTTATTCGACTTACAGATTCCACCATATTTGGCAGACTGCTTGTACTTCATGTTTACTGCACCACTCGATCCTAGTAATCCTATCCATCGGTCTTAGCATGAAGTTATCTGGCCTATAACCTTCCTCATTTAGTTTTAATCTTATTTATACATAATACTATAAAGCTCAAGAAATTGTTTGTTTGTTTGTTTGAACGCGAGGTTATAAAATATATAAAGATTTTTTTTAAATATAAATAAATTAAATAATGACTGGTAGTTCCAGAGATTAGCGCGTTCAAACAAACAAACAAACAATTTCTTGAGCTTTATAGTATTATGTATAAATAAGATTAAAACTAAATGATTACATTAATATGTAATATGAATATATGATATCTTATTATATTAAGTGAACAATTATTATATATATATATATATATATATATATATATATATATATATATATATTATATGTAATTGGTTTTTACGGAAACGGCTCCAACGATTTTGATGAAACTTTGAATTTAGGTAATGTTTTTCATTCCAAGTTTACCTAGATAGGTGTTTTTCTTTTTTTGTTTATAAGACACCGAGCATAGCTCGGTTTCCTAGATATTTAATATATTATATGACATCATATGATGTAACATAAATGTTCTTGAATATGCTTGCAGTATTTGGTCTCCTCTTTACGCAACTTACATCGATATAATAGAATTAATCCAAAAGAAGTTTTTAAAATGTATATTATGCTTCAAAAACTTTAAAACCTTCGATAACTATGAGGAATCGAGTGAATTTTTTCAGCTAGATTAGTTGAAACTGAGGCGTCGCGTCGTCGAGTCAGTATGACATAGTACTTCTACGTGCTGTATTATCTGCTAACATAGACTGTCCTGATCTCTGGTTTGCAATACCACTATGTGTGCCAGATTATCGAACTCATCATACCCCTTTTCTACCTACTCCCAGAGTGACATCTAGTTATGCACAAAATACTCTACTTTGCCGTATGCCACGCAACCTACAATAACTAACACCTCTTAAAAAAAAAATCGGGCACTTTAAATTTTTTGTCCACTACATGTTGTTACATATTATTTGAAACATCCTAGCATAATTTCTTACGTTCCAAATTTAAATTTTTAAATTAATAAAAGAAAAATAAATGATTATTGTAAAATTGCTTTACTAATGGCGTGAATTTTTTTTTTTTTGCTGATTACTAAAATTTTAAAACTTTTTGGATATTTTCTGCAAATTAAACTATTTAATCTTTCCTTTTAGAGTAAATACCACTTTCTGATATGACTGATAAAGCGATAAGGGTCGGTAAAATTATAACCCTACTTGAAGAAAGTTGTTCGCAAACTTATGTGTCTCAGCGGCTAAGTGTGAGTTGTTCAACTATCCAGAGAACTTGGCAACGGTATCAAGAGACCGGTTAGGTCAAAAGAAGACCAAGTTCGGAAAAAGAACGAGGCTGGGCGAGATGACCGCTTTTTGGTGAGTTAGGCGTTGCAGAATCGTAAGGCGTCAAGTGTGGACCTAAAGAAGAGCCTTGAAGAAGTACGAAGAGTAGAAGTTAGCTTGTGAACGGTCAGGAAGACGCTTTTGGATGCCAGTATCAGCCGTTATCTCTCAGCCCGGGGACCTAAATTACTCCGTGAGCACCGTGTTGCTCAATTTCAGTTTGCTCGAAACAGTGCTTCATGGACTCTGGAGGACTGGAACAAAGTATTGTTTTCTGATGAAACTAGAATCTCTTTGTGTGGAGATGAACGACGACGGTGAGTGCTGCGAAGACCACGGTAACGCTATGCGGAAGTGTCTTTTGAAGGAATCACTCCATAAGGCATCTGCTCCGTTATGTTTTGGGGAGCAATTTATTCAACGGAGCCTACGGAGTTAGTTTTAATAGAAAATGGTACATTAAATGTACACCGGTACATAATGGAAGTCCTAATTCCACATGCACAGCCCGCATTGACTGCTCTTGAAGAAGATTCCATTTTTATGGATGACAATACTTGCCTTAACCCTTCTAGTGACGTGGAAACGTACATGCAAGAAGTCGGGATCCGTCGTTTAGATTGGCCAGCTCGAAGTCTTGACCTCAATCTTATTGAGCATGTCTGGGATGTTCTAAAGTGACGGGTACGATTAGGGCAACCTGCTCTACAAAACGTCAGGGAGCTAAAAAGAGTAATTGCAGAAGAGTGGGAGCGTACTCCTCAAAACGTTATTAAAAATATCGTAGAAAACATGCCCAGAAGCATTCAAGCCTTGACTTTGGCAAGAGGAGGTCAAACTCATTATTATGTTTCTACATTTGTAACTTTATTTAATAGACATTGACCAAGTTTTTTACACTTTCTTTTTTTGGATACTATGAACTTTACTTTACTATTTTATGGCTTATTTCATGATTTTTTTAAAGTTTTTGGAAACAGTAGAAAATATTTGAACAGTAGAATTGAAAAAATTGCCAGAATTCAACTCTCGCTTAATTTACAAGACTATAAGTATACAGACTACGTCAAACAATTAAATTCAATTTAATTAACTGAAATCGACCTTAGAACGTAAATTTCCTTATATGCCCGTTTTTTTTTTTTTTGCAAAGTTGTGTAATATTCCAAACTTAATATTTTTGTCCTTTAATTGAAAAAAAAAATTGTGCAAATTCATCGAAACTTGATAGCACTCGCAGCACTTACACAAGTCAACATTTTCATATCACACGTTTATACATAACACTACATACACACTCACTCACCCATTTACCATAATACACATGTATAAGCGGAGGCATTTAGTATGTTTGTTATTATTGGTTATTATTTTTAAACTATTTCTGTTAATAATCTTAAGAACAATACCTAATTTGTGAAATCCTGTTTTGGCTTGATGTGTAGACTAAGTTAGTTTGTAAGAGTAACATGTATTATAAGCTGTATGGCTCCCTAAATAATTTGGTAACTTTAATGGTTAACTGACAAAGTGATAATTTATACCTTTATTATTATTACAGATCTATGTAAATGTAAATAATCAATAATAAATGTAAAGTATATATTGTATAGTAACAGTGATTAGAATATGAGATAAAAATACATTCTATCAAAATCTATTTTCAAAACCTTTTGTCTGTTGTTACTTAAAATAGAACCGTTATTAGAGCTTCCATTCGTAGCTTAAAATGTTTTTATTTTTATTTAAAGAGGACATTTAAGTTGAATTCTTCTATTTTTACTCGCGTTTCTTATATTCAGACGCTTTATATGTTCTTCAAAGGCTACAACTATACGTAGGTATCAACAGTTCTTTATTTATTAAATTTTTTTCTAGCAAATATTTGGTATTATTTTTAATGGAGTAAATAGAAAACTGTTTTATTTTTAGTCCTATAAGCATCTGCTTGTAGCGTGATCGTCCATTCTGATCATTACTGAATGTTAGACATCCATGGGGTAATTTCATAGAATTATGGTATAAGGGCAAACCATACTAACTAACTACAAACTAGCGGAAAATAATTGACTCTATTGGAAATCGAACCAGTGCAGCGATATAGATTACGGCTACCTAATAACTGATATAATATTAATAAACCCACGTGGGCTAGAGAGCGTTACTCGGTGTCTTTAGAAAAGTGATGACATCTATCTAGATACACTTGAATAGTAAACGATTATCTAAACCATTAGTAAATTAAAATCCTATTCTAATTATTGACTGCGAATTTAATGAAACTTTTGATATTTTATTAAAGAATGATAACATACATTTCATCAAAATTAAGATTTTTTAAATTCATAGACAATGACTTTGTAGCATAATTGAAAACATGTTAAAATCGATATTTGAGTAACTTTCAAATCAGTAGAATAATCAAATAAATATAAGACCGCTTTTTTTCTAGATCATTCAATTCTCTAGTTAACTAATTACCAAATCCCGAAACTGGACAAAAATTCCCACACTTTTTGTATGAGTAATAGAAAATGTTGAAATATACCCTAACCTAAGCTCAAACTATAACAGTATATTTTTCGCCATTTCGAACAACATTTCCGAGAGAATTTTTTGATCCACGAATTTAAGGACAAGAATTGCTCACTAATAGTATTAAATACTGAATTAAACATCCAGATACGTATCTAGTAGCTAATAATATTGTTTATTTCTATTAACTCAAAGTTCGTCCTTTGTAGAAATCCTCGAAATATAGGAATCCACGACCTCTCGGTTCAATAGAAGAGCAATTACCATTGTACTATTCAGTCTGTTCTAAAATCTTAACTGAAATTAATGCCCAAAGTATATTTCATTTGCAAATTGTTGTAACAAAAGCATATCTCATGAGACAATAGGAAAGCGCTGTGCTTTAAATTTATGTTTATAGCTTGTAATCCTTTGTTTATTTTCATTTGAACATGAGTATTTATTCGAATAACCAAAAACTATCAGTAGAAGAAAATACTAAGTTTTGTACGTTGTTTACACACTCGCATTCATCGTACAATATACTTTCCTTCCGCTTAGAGAAAAGCTTCGCATCTGTCAACAACAGTTTTCCACGACAGAACAATCAAATTCCAATAATAAAGAATTCCAGTTTCATTGAAAACTTCCTCAATCAAAGTGAAATATTGGAATCGCATTCGACATCGTAAAATCTGGGAATCGAGATCTTTAAATTCTTTTAGAATTTCTCATTTCATTAAGTTCATTAGAAAAGTCCTATTTAGTTAGATAATTAGTTTTAACCTAAGAAGCATTTTACTATTTACATTATCTATCTATATTAATAAATCTGTAGTTTTATCTGTACATTTACTCTTTTTTTTTTCAAATTTACCGATAGGCAAATATAATACAATACAGGTAATGCTATAAGAACGATACTGATCACGAATATGTCTTTTTAATGTCCGGATTTAACTCAAAAACGGCTTGACCGATTCTTCTGAAATTTTGTATAGAGACTTCAACTTATCTTTGCGCGCGGCCCTATGTGTGCGTGACCTAATATACATGCAGTTTTTTATTTGAATGTCAGTGACGCGCCAGTCGTCTTTCCGCCTGAGCAATTCGGTTTTCGTGCTAGACATTCTTGCACTCATCAAGTGCACCGCCTCACGGAGCACATTTTGTTTAACTTTTCCGAGTTATATAAACCCCGTCGTACACTGGCAGTCTTTTTCGACGTAGCTAAGGCCTTTGATAAGGTCTGGCACGAAGGATTAGTCTATAAGCTGTACTCCCGCGAAGTCCCCGATAGATTAGTTAAAATTATCCGTGATTACCTCAAAGACCGCACCTTTCGCTACAGAGTGGAAGGTGAACTATCCACACCCCATCCCATACGCTCAGGCGTCCCCCAAGGTTCCATCGTCGCTCCTAGCCTCTTCAATCTGTACGTCAGTGACCTACCAAAACTTCCCGTGAAAGTTGAGGTAGGGTTATACGCTGACGATACAGTCATATACTCCTCTCAAAGGCAAAAGATCAACCTCAAATGTAGAATCCAAAGAGCCGTGACCACTCTCAAGGAGTGGTTTAACGACTGGCGAATAGCCATCAACCCCACGAAGAGCGCAGCGGTGCTCTTCGACCAAACCGTCTCACAGATACCGAAAAAACTCAAGGATCATCCCCTTGAACTCTTCGGTAATCCGATCCCCTGGGTAAAGGAGACCAAATATCTAGGTGTAACCCTAGATAGTAGACTCTCCTTTATACGCCACATCACTCTGGTTAGGAAAAGGGCCGCCTGGACCCTCGCCCGATTGCATCCTCTGTTATGTGCTGCAAGCAAAATGTCTACGAAACACAAGCTTACGCTCTACATGATGTGTATCCGACCGATTATGGCATATAGCTGCGTTGTGTTCGCACATATGCCAAGATATAATTGGGATCGTTTACAAACCATCCAGAATAGGTTTCTTCACCGCCTTACCGGCGCCCCTTGGTATGTTTGTATGGAAGATTTCCATAGAGATATGGACCTTCCTTCGATACATGCCTATGCCAAACACCTTTCTCGCACTTATTTCGACACCGCGTCGAACCACGCGAATCCCTTAATCAAAGCGGCAACTTCATATGCTCCCGACCCCAATGCCTGCCAGAGTAAACGCCGGCCGCGTAATATCTTCACTGACCCACTCGACCAAATCGAAACAGCTAACGCGTTCTACTCCACCGCCTCTCCAAACAAAGCGTGCCACCGCCCACGCCCGCGTAACCACCGTTCTCTCCGCAGAGGACGGGCGGTCAACTTCGCTCCCGCACACCCGTCGACCCTCTCTAGCGGCAACCCAAGCCTAGGTCCGTTCCTCGGTGTGAAGCCCTTGGGTCAGGCAGCCGCCCGCGCGATACAAGTGACACTATACGTGCAACACTTAGCTACCCACACACAACATTACACACGTGCACACCACACAGGTACCATAGGTTCTGTAAGGGACCTTTTTTTATCTTTTTTTGCGCTAGTTAGACTAATGCGCTAGTTAGTGTAGAAAAACCATTCCGATTACTAAATACACATACGCATAGTTCCCTCCTTCCTACCAGGAGGGAGACGTGCATAATAGTATATGTTAGTTAGTTCGAATTCTCTTAGGATTAGGGAATTAGATAGATCGCGACCTTTTCGCATTCGCGATGACCGCCCGAGCCGAGGTTCGGCCACTCTGGCACCCTCGTGCGGGTCGTCACAAACTTTCGCGGCTGAGTGCCCTAAGCGCTCACCCCCAAGTCCGGTGAAGCTGTAAAAGCCGCAGCGGCTCTGTTTTAGGATAGGGCCCCTAAGGCTAACAGTGTAGTCAGTTTAAAAAAAAAAAAAATATATCGCATTGTTCTTCAGGTATAGTCGGTAATAAAAATCTCTGGTACGTCACGAAGAAAATGTTTCACCTAACCAGTAGTTGTGCTGTATAATGCGTCGTATCGCAATGATCAAAATATTAAAACACAAAATTTTCATTTAAAAGAGATAGATATTTAGCAATGAGTAACATACAAAATATACAGTAATATGTATAAAAGTTCTTCGTCTACCACCACCATATCATCCTAAACCCTATATAAAATATTTGGGGAATTGAAAGATATATATTGAAATATATACAGAACGTGACGGAAATAATGACATTAATGGAAAGTTCATTATGTAGTATTTCTGATGGATGTGATACGGAATAATATGTTCAATAAACATACATTTACCAATTGAGCTGTTCATTTATTTTTATTTTAAACAAATAAGATGCAAATTTTTTCGACATAATTTATGTAAAATAACTAATAGAATTCTCATGTGTACTTGACTGTACCCCTTGACACGCACACGTGGTCACTGTATCTATACACGCTTTACGCACATAAAGGGCCCCGCGCACAGATTAATTGAACTGCCTATAAACGGGAAGCATAAGTCATCCCATGAATTATGGGATAAGATAATTTTCAATAACATAGAAATATAAAAAAAAGAATTTCCAATAATTTTATATATAATTAATTCTTAATCGATTTGGGTGAAATTTTGTATACGGTAAGTATAAGTCATTCCTCAAATGATGGCTATGTGAATTGTCAATAATATGAGTAAAAATATAATTACAGTAACTACTACGTAGTAAGAAACAGTGCGAAGCTGCGGGCACATCGCTAGTATGTCTATAAAATGATTTTTAGCGTTGTCTGCTTAGTATTATGCTGCTGCTTATATTTGAGTTTTTAATTCACGTTGTCAAGTTTACTTAATTTTATAAATATACTTGGAGTTTAAAGAATAAACTTTGTCATACTCTGTAATGGTTTGTATCATATAATCCAATATTTGAAAAAGTTGAAAACCAAGGTGAAACTCAAAAGACTATGGAGGAGAGGGAATTTTATTTTAATACTGGATAAATTTATAATATTTATTAGTATTAACCAATTTTTTTTTTTTTTGTTAGGTATTTATAAAATAGGTTTAAAATTTTATTTGAAACGAAAATTTCTATAGGAAATTTTGGATAGGGAGTAAATTCATGTAAGTTGTCATCAACATGGTCACGTGACGTGTTTACGATTATCAAAAAATATTTTCTTGTTACTTTATATTTTACAAAGTTAGTTTTTCTTATTTCAAATTATATCTGTATTTTCTTAATTGTATTATTAATATTAATAATTGTTACTTCTATTATATATATTATTATTAATTCTATCAATTGAAGCTTAGGAAAAAAACTTATATGTAGTCTTAATTTTTCACTTCTGTCGGCAGTCCTCATGACTGACTATATTTATAATTAATACTAATATTATAAATGTGCATAACCCGATGAACCACTTTTGCTGAATATTGGTATAGAGAGATAGATTGGACCTTGAGAAAGGACGTTTATGCTACTTTTTGTGACGAAAAAATCAGCCGGTGTATATAAAGTAATTAATATAGCAGGGTGGTAAGGATCGCGACCACCATACAAATAGTAATAAAACCGTCTATGATTTTTGGTTTATCATGTTCCGAAATCAGCAGGTGTATATGCGGTAATATAGCGGGGTGGCAGGGATTGGGACCACCATACACATAATGATAAACCCATCTATGATTTTCTTTAGGTTTTGCCGTGTTCCGAGACCAGTCTATTTAAATCTAATAATACACAGGCGAAGTCGCGGTTACAAGCTAGTAACTTATATAACCTTATGTAGTATATTTTATCCAGTAGTTATAATTTTACATTTGTTTATTATCATAATGTCAACGATTTGTAAAATTATTGTACATTGAATACATATATGTTTTTCGAATAAAAGTATATTGTTATATCCGAAACACAGATGCGATAAAAGACTGTTTCGTTAAATTAGGGTCTGTAGCACAAATGACAAACATATCGTAAAATAACACATCCTTTTGACTAGCCATTTTTTCTGCTGCAACGTTTTTTTTACGTGCTTGTATGATTATCCTTGGATTTTATTTTCATTTTATTCATTAAGGTTATGTATGTAACCAAGAGTCCTCTATAACTGAATTTTGTGATCAGTGATAAGTTCCGTTAAATAATATTTTAGAAGTAAATGTTGGAATGTATGATGATAAGGCGGCTAGTTTGTTCAAATCAATAATTGCATATTATCTATACATAATAATAATTATTATTATAATAAAAGATTAAAAGGTCGAAATCTGCACATTGAAGATATTTGAGAAAAATAATACGTGGTTTTAGAATCATTGACAAAACACATTTCAATAGTTTTTGAAAGTTTTGTCTGTTTTTCTGTCGGTATGTTTGAACGCCAATCACATAAAAACTACTAGTCTGAATTTAATGAAATTTAGTATGATTGTAGTTTATAGTCTGAAAGTACATATAGGATGTATTTTACACGTATGGACATAAAAAAGAGTGTATATAATATATATATATATATGTAATTTTGTAAAATATTTATTGAAACAAAGTGAAAAGATAGCAAATTATTTTATCTTTACATAATTTACAAAAAAGGCAATAAATGAAAACGTATGTTTTTTATTTATTTTTCAATAGTATTCATCGATGGTGCTCTACGGCTTGATTTAAATGATCATAAAATTGATTTAATATTTATTGTCACACTTAAGTATATTTTTCGTAAGTACTTATATTAATAACTAGCTGTACCCGCGACTTCGCCTGCTTTGGTATATTTAGTGTATGAAAAACAGCAACTAAATAAATATCTCTCTTCACCTCAATCTCACCTTACGGCATTTGACCGGTATCAGAGCCTATGCACACGACGTTTTTCGAATGAGCTGACGACGCGCGATTTTGATGAGCGCAACATCTGCGCCTTTCATTGGCGATTGTATTCACACAAACGCGAAGATACATTGATACGGACGTTCTGTAAACGCGCGTTGCTACCTACTGAGTTGTTCCACAGACACGATAATACGATTTCAATCCTATTTTGAAGGTGGTATGACAGCTACAAAATTAAAATTGTACTATGAAATTGGTTATGATTGAAGGATGCTTACAGTTGAGGTAGTTACCGTCGACATATTGGCCGTCGAGATGAGATGGTGACCGTTAAGATGGTGATAGTCAAGATCGTAGTAGTCGAGACGTAGACCGACAAGACCTTGACAGTCGAGAAGGCTACAGTCGAGATAATGACTGTCTAAATGGTGACTGTTAAGATATTGACAGTTTTTATCGTTACTTTTAAATGTATAAAAACAATGTGCAAAAGCCCCTAAAACTTAACAATTAAAAATTGTTTATATATTAATTTAATTAGTATGTCCAGTGGCCAATACACCACAATTTTTTTTAACAAACGTACAGCTTTAAGTGCATTGACCTTTTTGAAACTGTTACAACAACCACTATGATTTATGACACTGTCTATTTATTCTATTAATTGAAAGTAATGATTTAATATTAGTGTTCAAAATTTAAAATAATGTTTACTACATGTATGTGACACCGCCAAAGAAGGTAATTTAAAAGTAAACTAATGAAACTATCACTTTATACAAAAACAGAACGATATCAACAAAGAACCTATAATCACCTGACCTAATTCAGAGTCGCAACTTATTACAAGGTAATGGACGACATTATAAATCCATAACACGGTCCCGCAACCCTTTTATAATCTAAGAATAAATTTAGCACTTATAAATTATTAGGGACAAGTATTTTCATCGATTAGTTTTTTGTCTTGCTTTAATGCGTTTACTCACAATTTACTATGTTATCTAAACGATGTTGTGGTTAAAACGATATGATGCAATGTTAGATTAAGTAAATACTGTGGTACAGACGTGAAGATTTTTGCAATTTGATGATTTGGTACAATTAACATCAGCAACTATACCCCCTGGGTCCTGAGTGATGGGTGATGAATAATGATAAATAACTGATGATTTTACAAAACACGAAATATGAGACCAGAATATAATGATATAAAGTCTAATCGTAAAACATGACAGAAAACTAATGTAGGAAAAAAGGCCCAAACGAAATAGGGTGTTTTATGAGTTTGTGGGGGCAATTTTAAAGTTTTATTACTCGTAAACCTTTCTGTTATTGAATAATAATAAAATAATAACTATACACTATGCTACATAATTATACAGAAATAGAATAATTAAACAAGTAATACGTAGAAATAGACTACAGTTTGTAAAAACTACTTTAATTCTGTTAAAGCCTTTCTTCAAGTTGCTAGATAATCGAGTTTGTCAATCTTTGGATAACTGACTGACATATCACAATGCACAGCCCAAACCACTAGGGCTAGAACCATGAAAATTTGCACGCGTATTCCATTTATACTCTTAGTGAGCACTAAAGAAGCATTTTATGGCAGTTCAGTCCCTAAGTTAGTAGAAAAGGGGGTCAAAGTTTGTGTGAAAATACATCATTTTTGAAGATAGATCTATGGAAATTGATAATTAGTGATTCAGTTACAAAGTAAAAAAGATAGGATATAACTCAACTATAACGCGAGCGAAGCCGCAGGTAACGCGCTAGTTTCATATATAAATTTAAGGTATACGCCTTTCCATATGATTCTTTATCATGTAGGTAGATATCCTGAGTGCCTCATTTCACAAAGAACCTTCACTATCCTACTGAAATATTAAATTTGACTAGCAGTATGCCCGCGGCTGCCAACGCGTTTGTTACAAATTTACACCCCATAATTTTATTTTTACTCATATTATTGACAATTCATATATAGTCTATCAATTGCGGAATAACATATTATACTTCCTATGTACAAAATTTCATCAAAATCTTTTACTACTATATTTTTTTACTATGCCTAAATGTACTGTTGAGGATTCTTATAGCCTATGAATACTTATGGCATGACGTACTTCCTGTCTACAAAATTAGATCAGAATCAGTTGAAAATTGATGAATTATTATTCTCCGATTTTTTTTTTCTATGTCTGTATGTAATGTTGTACATTGTTATAGCTCATCAATTATGGAATAGCTTACACTTCCTGTGTACAAAATTTCATCAAAATCGGATAAGATATACATATACTATATATATATTTTAGCTAATTCTACAAGTATTATTGAAAATTCTCATCCTATCAATTGACCAATGACATAAGCTTCCCATGTACAAAATTTCAAAAGAATCTTTTAAGCCGTTTTGGAGTTAAATTCGGACATACGAACAAACAGACAGACAGAGAAATCTTTTTTAAGGGCATATTCGTAATCTGTTTCTTTCATATTATAGTATGTCTATCGGGAAATTTAGAAAAAATATTTAATGTACAGACATGACTACAGATTTACTAATATAGATCTATATATCGAGTATTTTACTGTACACCCTACAAAATTTCCTTACAAACATACATCGAATAACTTCATTTCTCTCAAATCTGTATGAACTAATATCCTATTTCGTTCATAAGGCGAATAGAAAAGGAGTGAATTTCACATCCTGTGTCAATTTTCCTATGGTTGCTGTAAGTTACTTTACATGAAGGTTGAATCAAGTTTTCCCAAGGAAACGCGTTTCGTGTTGACACTAAAAATTGTTCTGTGAAGTGTAAAAGAAATTGAAATGAAATAGGCAAAGAATAAAAGTTCTTTTCTATATTAATAAATCTGTAATTCTGTCTGTACATATAATTTTTTTCTTAATTTCCTTATATACATAAGGGTCACTGAGCATGAGTATGTCATAAAAAAATATTTGTCCGTTTGTATATCCGGATTTAACTCCAAAACGGCTTGACCGATTTCTGTAAAATTTATACACGGGACACTTGTCTTTCCTCAAGAATTGTCAATAATATTTTTCGAAATAGTAAAAAAATAATAATACTTAACTGATTTTGATGAAACTTTTTGTACGTGGTTAACGTACGTCATACCATAATTCATAGTCTATATGATTTTTAAATGTAAAAACCGGGTAGTTATGCTCTCGAATAAGCCTGGACAAAAAATGAAAATAATTTATACATTGAACAAACAATTTATTGCTCACGAGACCACCGCTTCACATAACTGATCCCACGGATATAGTATCGTTCAGTCCTGAAGTACCCTACATCGCTTTTTTTCTGACTGACTATACTGTTAGACTTAGGGGCCCTGAAGCCTCTGGCGGCTTTTACAGCTTCATCGGACTTAGCCCTACATCGCGCAGCTCTCTGCGCTTTATATGAGCATATGCCATCGAAATTTCGCCATCGTACCACGAGCGATCACGTATGATGTCAAATGCCATAGAGACAGTTGACGAGTCTTCTACTGTATGATGTTACATAATATTAGTAAAAAGAAAAATATGAGTAGAAAATAATAAAGGCACGTGGGACGCTACTAGGAGTATAAAATTGATCTACAGTAAGTGCATTTATTGAAATAGCTATACAACAATACTGGTTTTAGGTTATAATAGTGCAATACAGTCCGTGACTGGTTACTGACTTAACGCTTATCTTAATTAGAGTGTAAATATGACTTAATTTCCTGCGAAAGTGATAAAATAAATATGCATCCATTAAAAGTATATAGAAAGAAAAACACTCTACATTTAAGAAACATTTCTATGTTTAGTGATTAGTCAATAGGTTTCGTTTTATAAATTCAACAAGTATGAGCATGATTTTAATTTTATTTGAGGTTAACCTCACTTTTTGATTGTAAGTATCAGTGAATGTATATAAATCTGTTAAAATTAGCAAGTATTAATAAATATGACTGTAAATCTAGTGAACATTATTAATTCTAAAAACAATAAAAAATATAAATTAAATAATAATTTAAAAATAAAACAAAACACGATTAGAAAATAAAAATATGTATACCTACATCTTTTTTAATTATTCGTTTTTAATGATTTATTTATTCAATTTTAATTTTATGAAATCGTTGCATTTCTACAAGATTAACTGTCATCATATAATTGTATTACTTTGAAAAGATAATTCCAATTATTGTACGTGGTCATAACTTGTAAATATAATACCATAAATAAATAGTCTATATGATATTATAATAAGAACAATGTATAAAACGGGTAAATTATGCTCATCGAATTGTATGCCTGGACTATAATAATGAAAATAATTTATACATTTAATACGGAAAACAATTGTTTTTCTCACGAGACTTACCGCCTTATCTACCCCATTTTGGTGAACTGATGCCAATAGTAGAAAAATGATATGTCGTAAAGAAGTTTCACTTCTTACCTGTGTACTCTGAAGTACCCTACATCGCTTTTTTTCTGACTGACTATACTGTTAGACTTAGGGGCCCTGAAGCCTCTGGCGGCTTTTACAGCTTCATCGGACTTGGCCCTACATCGCGCAGCTCTCTGCGCTTTATATGAGCATTGCCATCGCACTTTCGCCGTCGTACCACGAGCGATCGTATGATGTCAAATGCCATAGAGACAGTTGAGAGTCTTCTACTGTGTGATGTTACATAATATTAGTAAAAAGAAAAATATGAGTAGAAAATAATAAAGGCACGTGGGACGCTGCTAGGAGTATAAAATTGATCTACAGTAAGTGCATTTTTGAAATAGCTATACGACAATACTGGTTTTGGTTATAATAGTGCAATACAGTCCGTGACTGGTTACTACTTAACGCTTATCTTAATTAGAGTGTAAATGTGACTTTTTTCCTGCGAAAGTTCAACTAAATATGCATCCATAAAAGTATATAGAAAGAAAAACACTCTACATTTAATAAACATTTCTATGTTTAGTTATTAGTCAATAGGTACTTCTTAAATAATAAAAAGCACTTACGGTAATATTAGTAAGTAGTAATAAAAGAGTACGATACAAATTGCCTTTTCTCTCCGCCCTTGAACTTCAGCCGCAATGTGTAATAATGATTAGTAGGCGATATAAATAAACTTTAGAGATTGACGTAATTCTACAACAAACGGGAAATTTCCCCGAAAAATTACTTCGAGTTACGCACATGTTTAACTATTTTTAGGTAAATATGAAGCAACAAGTCACTTCTAAACAATAACTACGAAATTATATCATTTGTATAAAAGAGTTAAAGTTCGGATATTAAGTTTCTTGAATGCCTTGAATTAGTTGTGTGTTGTATAAATTATTTAAAACATTATAGAGTCTGGTAATTTCTGGTTATTACAATTAATGTAAACAAAATGTCTTCCTTGATTGTATGTAATAATAATGTATTTAATGAATTTTTGAGAAATGAACTTTATATTCTTAATCACATAAGTTCATTTCCAATACATAGTTTTAATAATTGTCGAGTATCGACAAATATTTCAATTTTTATATCAGAATAAAAATCGATATTTATGCTAAATTTTATAACAATCCGTCCAGCCGTTTGAGCGTGATTGATAGATAAACATTCAAACAAAATTACTTTCCCATATATAATTATTAGATACAATTTGTATAATGAAATGATGAATTCCGTAAATTTTAATGTTCAAACGTAGTATTTTAATTTAGAACATCCTTGTGGCTTTAACTACTAAACAAACTTACTGTTGTTTGAACAAGCAATTGATGTCTCTCCAAACGAGTTTCTCGGTTGAATCTTCTACCTAACAAACATTATTATTTATATTCAATGACAGTTTTAATACACCTAAAATACTACAGCTTATTATAGTACTTTTGTGCAGATCATTTTAAAATAATTATTTTAAGCCTCATCTCATCATCATAATCATCGTCATATGAAAACGACTTTACTTTGGAATACTTCAATATCTTAAAGAAAGAAAGAAATAAATAAAGAAAAAACTTTTATTGCTGGTACAAATACTACAATAAACTATGCATAATAATAATAAAAATAAGAATTTAAAAAACCATTTCAAATTATCTGCTAGAAATGCCCCAACGGCCTCTTATTCAGCATACAAGCAATTGCAAGCAATACTGCAGCGCTGGTTTTTTATATGAACAAATTTGTAATGCTTTATCTTTTCATTATTCCATATTCATTTCGTAATCTGTTCTTTTATGCATATAACTTATACAAAATAATTTCGATATTTCACATCTGCCAGGCGCGAGCGTCCCGTGACGGATTTTAATTTTTTTTCTCATACTGAGAAGCAATATGTAAGATCTATGTACTACTACTACCCGTGCGCAATAAGTTGAGACCTGGTAATAAGTTGACGCCATAGACGCATGGTTGTACTGTGCACAAAAAAATATCACAACATATTTCCACACGCGACTTGGTCTCTGCTATTATTTGTAATGGAGCGAGTGTTATACTCGGAACAACGCCGCCTTATATTTATTATACTTGAGCTATTATGAGCTATTAAGTAACAATAAAATATAGCATTAACTCTAATAACTATTAACGAAACAGTATCAAATAAGATTATAAAATCGGAGCGCGTCGTCATTGCGTGACGTAAACCAGTACGAGACTAATATGTAAAAAAAATGGCGTTGCCTACAGTACAACACTGGAGCTTGAGGGGAAGTTACAGGAGTAGCAGGCGTAGAGTTGCATTCCAGGCGAGGCTTAACTTATTGCGCACGAGTAGTACTATATAATTATATAACTAGCGACCCGCCCCAGCTCGACATGGGTACAATTTACAAAGTGGTGTTTTATAATTTTTTAAAGCTTGATTTAGAGTTAATCGCTTAAATATTGATAGTTTCATAACTATATAACTGCTTCATTAGCCTAGTGTTCCTAATCGCAACTGCTATGCTCGAGGTCCTAGCTTCGGTTCCCAGGTCGAACAAAGTGTTATTAGGGTTTTCTGCGAAATTCTCAGTACCAACCCAGAGTTTGGCTTTGTGCTGATTAATGGCAATAGGTTCACACTATATTTTATGGGACTTAAAACATACCCGGTGAACTGTGGATGTACACCTCTGCCTAACACTTCATGGATACAGGCGTGATGGTATTTTATGTAACTTTATATTTACGAATAGTGTGCTTATCTCGCTACGCGTAATTCACCGTAGGTGGGGAGTGCTGGCCAACCGACCGCGACCGGTTTTTCTAAGTGGTATGTCTTAGATCGCGCGTAATTTTGAATTCATTTAAATGGAAAACTGTAAAGGTCAGTTTTGATCTACATTAAATGCTCAAATTAACTAATAACTTTATGTGGGTCAAAATTAATACTGAATTGGAGAAAGTAGCTTCGCAAATAACATAATATTTTTAATTATTATGTTAAAGATAAAATGGTTACTGTGAGTCAATTTTAGAAGATAGATATATTCCATCGCGGACTTTTCTTTAGGATTTTAAAGAACTACAATTCTTAAGAACATTATTTTAATGTATCTCACAAGGTTTAGCCAGCGTAAGCCATGTAAGCGCTCGAAAATCATTTTTGACGACTGGATGACAAATAATTAAATTTTCTTTACTATACAAAAACTGAATTGGAATATATTTTATATAAATAAACCTTCCGTACATACTTACATACATAGGAACAGACAGCGGGAAGCGGCTTTTATGTATAGATAATATAATATACATATAACAAAAACCTTGTATACCGAAGGGCTGTTTATTTTTGGATGGTATACTTTTTGCGGAGCATTCAAGAGACAAATCCATACCTTACCCCGAACCAAATTACAATTTTATGAGAATCGGAACAGCAATCTCCATGATTGGAATGATGCACACTGGCCTCTTAACTTTGTGGGCAATAGTCGATAGTAGTTTTTTTATTAAATAAACTAATTTGTAATTTATTGGATTGGATATTTAAGAAAATATAAACATTATTTGATAATGAAACAAAAATGTACTTAACGAAAGATTACAATAATTTACATTACATCTCTCCCAGCTGCCTCACGGCCTTTTTTACACAGTGCTTTGTTAGTATGGGTAAAATTTTGCAACTGAATTTTAAGAGTTTTATCCTTAACCGATTAAGCTGAAATTTTGCATACGTGCATACATACATGAATGTTAGTTAGGTGACGTAATTATAAAACCAATATCATTTATTTTTTAAGCACCCTCATGATATGGATATCAAATGAAAGGATTTTTTGAGATAAATACGAAAATAAAATTAGTAAAAATGAAAAAATTTTGTTTTTAAAAAGTTTTAAAATTATTATTTTATTTATTATCTATTAACTGTAATTAATTAAAATTTTGGTAAATCTACGCCACTTTACGATTTTCAAAGCAAAAGATTTATACGCCTATTCGCAATTAAAAATAGTGCAACCTAAATGGCAATTTAAATCTCCTTCACATGATTTCCTCTACTCTCCTTTATCAACTGCCTCTCTATGAATAACTTTTATACGCATATCAATCCTCATACAATCCATCCATGCTTTTTTAGGTCGTCCTCTACTCCTATATCCGTCCACCTTCATACTTTTAACATTCTTCTAATTATATGACTTTCAACCCTCCTTATGAAATGCTCATACCACGCTAAGCTATATAACTCCTCAATTTCTCTTGACACTCTTAAACAAACCAAAATATATTTTTGGGATTTAACTGTAATAGTAAATGTAAAGCATAATAGGAAAAATCTTAAAAAATTTGGCAAAAAGAGCGATTCTCCCAAAAAAACTTGAATATTAAAATTGATCACATCCGCAATGTCAATGCGGAAAACAGCTCATCTCGTCGGAATAAATACATTTCACCCTTGAGATGGATTAGCTGTGATTACATTATCATTAGGCATCTTTTTTCACTTTACTGAGTTTATGATTAATGATACTTCTGATAAGAAAAAAGTGTCAAAAAATCAAAATCCATTTTTTTTTTTTTTTTTCTGTTATTCTACAACTAATAACTGAGCGACCTCGCTCGGCGACTGGCTCGGTGTCTTGCAAAAAAACACCACTATAGATAAACTCGGATAGAAAATCTGTAAATATATCTAAATACAAAACTACATTATTTCGGTATAAAATCGTTAAATACGTTTTCGAGAAACCAATTACATTAGTATATACCATATTATAATATATACATGAATTGCACACTAAGATATTATTATTAGCTTAGATATTATATTTTTGTAGCTTTCAACTAAAAAATGTGATTGATGTTAAGCACAGGATAAATTTTCAATTAAGTATAGGATTTTGTTAAAATAATACGCACAAAAAAATTCTGGATCATAAATAATATTATATGAACAGTAAATTTATGTAGTCCATCTGATTCGTTTTTCTATAGATAAACATTCGAATATTGTATCTATATAGGTGTCTGTTATTGTATATAATAACACTAGCAATACCCAAGGGGTTCACCTCTGTTAAATTTATTGGACTATATTAAATCTGACCTTACTGTTAGCCTGAGGGTGCCTATCCAAAAACAGAGCCGCTGATAGCTTTAACAGCTTTACCGGACTTGGGGACGAGCGCTTAAGGCACTCAGCCGGGAAAGCGTGAGCAACAAGCGCGCAAGGGTGCCAAAGAGGCCGGACCTCGGCTTGGGCTGTCGCCGCGATTGCAAAGAAGTCGCAATCTGACTAATTCCCTATCCGTAAAATTCAAACTAAACTAACATATACATGTCCCTACCTACTGGGAGGAAGGAAGGAACATGTATATATATGTATTTAGTGATCTGAAATATGATCTACACTATCTAGCGTTAAAAAGAAAAAAAAGGTTCCTTACAGAATATAAATGTACCTCTGTTAGGTGTGCACGTAAGTATGAACATATTATGTGTAATGATTTGTATGGGTAGCTAAGTAATTGCAAGTGCAGTGTCACCTGTATCGCGCGACCGGCTGCAAGACTCAAGGGTTTCACATCGAGGAACGGACCTACTATATGTCTACCGCACCTGTGTATCCTATGGTTGTTCTCACTTCCAATACTTGCCTATTACAGCTTGCCAGATGTCTTGATGTTCATGGTTACTGCTACGCTCCTTAGAGTTGTAGTGTAAAGTTATATCTATACTAAAATATAATAAAGCGGAAGAGTTTTTTGTTTGTTTAAACACGCTAATCTCTGGAAATACCACTCGGATTTGCAAAATTCTTTTTGTATATGATAGCCAGACTAGCGAGCAATAGTATAGGCTATATAACATTTAGCTATAACTCTCAGCTAGCCTTAAATATTGACTTTTGTAACGAAAATCGGAATTCGAGGCCTTCCCTAACTGCTTTATTCACGTCTGCTGGCGTAATCGTTAATGATATGGAATTACAATGTTCTAGAAAATATTGTTTCTTAGCATATCTAAAAAAAGTCACGATATCCTATACTTATCTCTTATACATAAGCCACAATAAGGTATTTCGTGTCAAAGCTTTGTGGAAAATTAAAAAGTGATTTACAAGCATTATTTTTAAACATGGCATATTAATCCTTACGAACAAAAGTTACTTCATCATAAAGACAATTTAATTAAGATATTTTTTTTATTTACAGCATGTTATTTGGACGCATAGTTTGAGAGATAATGCAAAATTAAAATAATTCAACACTCGGCTCGGCTCTATATCAAAAATGTTGTCTATACTGAATTTTTTTACGTCTATACTGTATAAATCATCAATCAGTGATTTATTCTAAATTATATGCGGGTGAACCCTAATAATTAGCTGTAAAATGCAAAAATATTTTTTTTTATTTAGCGCGTTCAAAGAAAATACAAAAACAATCTCTTGAGATTGATAATATTACATAGTATTTATTGATTGAAACGTAAGCTGTAATAATAAATGGAATATATTAAACAAATTTACAGTATATAGGTTTGATCTGCTTAATGCCAAAAGAAAATACATTACTTAGTTTACTTCAAAATTTCTTTTATGATACTTATGTCGTTGTAGTTCATTTTACACTTCATTTTTAGAATACTGAAGTTCTGTGGACTGAATTCTATATCGACACCCAATATGAAAAGCATAGTAACTTAATTACAATAAATACAACTATACACTAATTAAATAAAGACAAAAAACTTAAGTTTTACATCCTTATCTCTGCGACTAATCTATCCATTTTTACATGACTAATATGAATAAAAAATCATATTTCGTGTAAGTATATATAGCTAATTATTTCATTATATTTCACAAATATAATATTTATTCAAAAGAGCGTAACAATAGGTGCAATCCAATTTAGATTTGAATTATGATGCCTAGAAAATCACGTTGTCCGTATTTTTATCGTTACAAATCATAGATAGGTATTTCCTCTCATGCTACGTTATAAAAAGCTACAGGTACTAATGTTAGTGATATAGGAACGTAACAAACTAAATTTCGCCTTTAAAACATCAATTAAAAGAAAAGATACGATCTTCTCTAGTAAGCAGTCCGACATCTTTTACTTAAAAACATAATTAAGCGGATAACTATCTGGGTACAAATACGTAGAAATGCACGTTACAATAGTCTGTGAGAGACATTAACATTTTACGATGACAAACATGTGTATTATCTCAGTAAGTTCATCCGAATTTTGTTAGCATCTTTAATTTCTTTACTGTGTAATCTTCATAAATTGCATAGGCTCCATAAGTCTAACCCTCATCAATTTTTGAACATTAGGTTATAATCTCAAAAAAATTAAATTAGGCAACATTGCCTATATTATATATATATATAAGATATTTATGCTTAGTATGTTATCTAACTTACAAACAATTTATTTGTTGAGTAGACAGTTCAATTGTGTATTTAAAATCAATATCTTTTTAGCAAAAAAAAAGTTAAAAATAACGTATACAAAACTTTTAAGTATAGTATATGGACAGTGGACACAATTCTTACACACAAATCACAGAATGATATATTATTGATATGAAACATCTAATGCGGCGGGTCAGACCGGTTATTGGACCCAACATTGGTGGATATTGGCGTAGCGACGGTTTGGTCCAACGTTGGCGGTGTGGAGCCAAGTTCGATGTTTTTAATAGACAGACTGGATCATTTTCATATTTCATGTTCAACATGTATAGTTTAAAAGCGGTTGGTAGAGATCACGACTACCATATAGATAGTAATAAAATAAACATCTTCACAGTGTCTTTTTTTAGGTTTGTCGGGTTTTGGGATCAGCCCTTGTATTTATTTATTAGATACAGGTACAGGCAGTCAACCAATCACCTCTTTGTCTATTGCATACTCTAAGACAAGCGTAATTGAGGAGTAAACTCCAGTCGTGCTTCGGAGAACACACAAACTTTTTTTTCCAAATTCACTAAGATGTTTCACATCATACTGCCTGGTATCCCGTGATGGCCAACTTTTTATAATTAAGAAATCATTGTTGCATTAACAAAAAACTCACATTGTTTCATTTATTATGTATATTTCTAAAGTTAATAATATAATTTGCCTAAAAAAAGTTACATAAAGAATATTTTCAAATAAAGTTACAAAAATGAAATTGTGTTAGTAGTGCAATTATATTGAAAACTATAATTTTTTTATATTTGTGATAAAAGTTGACAGCCCTAAAATAAATAGAGGTTTGAATTAACATTTACAATGAAATTTTTTCTAACGCCAGTGATACTTTTCTTAGAATTTTTGTCCAAAACTAATACATTTGAACACTTAGTAGTACTTTCAATGAAACACATTATACGTTCAAGTGAAAAGCGTTTTCGTTTAAAAGCTCTGTTAACTTAGAAGTGAGTCTAGGGGTGATCTCAATGTACTAAAAAAATATATTTGAAATTCATTTGTCTGCTATAGTGATAGCAACAAAAGAATCCGCACATGTAATTACAGAATATGATTGGGGGGCAAAATGGAATTACGTCTGAAAACTTCGCCGTCTTATTTTATTGTTAATATCGAAGTTTGAGTTCTATTCTAATTTTTACCCGACTGCGAATAAGGAGGGTTATATTTTTCGAGCGTGTGTATGTTTCTATTTATTTGGCACGCTCCGTAGCCTAAACGGTTTGATGGATTTTATCGTACGAGGTATATTTAGAGTTAATAGGTTTAATAGTGTATATATATATATAAGGCTATATATATAAGTGAACAATTCTTGTACATATGTAATTAGTTTCTCGGAAACGGCTACAACGATTTGAATGAAACTTTGTATATATATATATATACATTACAATTATACATTCCAAGTTTATCTAGACAGGTTTTTTTAAGATACAGAGCACAGGTCGATCGCTCGACATTAATGTTTAAGACGACGTCTGGGAATCGAATAAAAAGCAAACGTAGATTTTTAAGTCATGTGATTTTTTTGTTGCAGTCGGGTTTTTTGTGTCCTTTTTAATATTTTTTCTATTGTCGATACTTGTAGCCTATCAATTATGGAATACGATATGGTTTCCATACATAAATTTTAAAAATCATTAAAATAATTTTTTAATGATTTCTAAAAAACTATTTCAATATTTTATTTTTCATATTTAAAAAATAATAAGAGTCTCTTAGGTATTTCATTAATTATACTATTGATTATTGATTAATGATATTATTGTCAATCTTAATCTTAGGTTTATACAAGTTAAATTTTGCGTTTCAGACTCGTGATTCAATGATAATTGCTTAATTTTAGTTTCTAATTACACTCATGCGGCTAACATCTTACATCTATCTATATTAATAAATCTTTAGCTAAGTCTATAATTTTTTTTTTTGTTTCCTTTTATCTAGACATCCTTCAAACAGGACACTGATCACTAATATACCTTTTAACACTTTTTTATCTATTTTTATATACGAATTTAACTTTAAAAAGGAGTTAACCGATTCTTATGAATTCTGTACGTGGAAAGCATAAATCATTGGTCAAATGGTAGCTATAAGAATTTTTAATAAGTTTTAAATAAATGATTTTATTACTTCTTAATCGATTTTGATTACATTTTGTACACGGTAAGTATACATCATTCAATAATTGATAGACTATAAGAATTGACAATAGTATGAGTAAAAATATAAATACAGGATAAATACTAGTATAATTACTGCGTCACAAACGCTTGTGGAATCGCGGGGCAACGCGCTGCTTGTAATATAATATACCTATTAGTAATGTGAAATTCTAAAACAGCTTTTATGTGAACCTATGTACAAAGTTTTTCGTCATTATTACATCGCTTATTACAAGGTAAACAAAAATAGGTTCATTAAAAATTCCAAAGAAGTTTATGAAAGTAGGTACTTGAAAATCAAATGGAATGTTAGGTACTTTTAAAACAAATATCCAATGTTCCTAAAAGATGACCGGTTTTATAAAGTTTGACCCCAGTGCCTCGGGGTGTTGCGGCGAGGTTACTTGTCTTGTTTTTTGTAACCATCAACTTTAATATTGAAAATTTAATGAAACTTTCATGTCGTTAACATTAATTTGAAAATGAAAACATAAACACATTTTACATAATTTTCATTAGACTTTTGGATATAAATCTGTATTTAGATATCAGTAGTTTTGTCTGGACATGTATTATTATTTCAAATTTCGTAATAGACATCTTTTAAAGAATGCTAATGACGAATATGACGTTATTATTATTTTTATTTATATGTCTGTTTGTTTGTCAGTATTTAACCTTAAAACAACTGTGCCGATTAGTAAAAAAGTATCCAACAGTAGCCACGATCACTAACGGCCATTTTCAATAACCTATCTATCCGTTGTTTCAGTTACTAAAGATAGATAAAAATAACCTTTTGTCCTTTTTGTTCAATAACCTGTCAACGGATAGTTTTTCGTATCTACATAATATAGCTATCCTATAGCTCGGATAGATAAGAGGGAAGCCGATATCTCTCTGAAGTTAAAGACAGTACTTATTACAAATATGTACTAATCGAGGATAGTAAACTCATGATATGTTATTGAAGAGAGATAGTAAGATTGACAATCCTTATGACGAGAACCACAATTTATTTCCTCGTTCCAAAATGATAAACAGTTTAGCCTAAATTAAAGATTTATTTTCTCGGGAAAAAAATAGCACGGCGTTTTCCTATTCTTAGACTTTTATCAACTACACAGGCTGGTCAGTAAAAATACCGCATGTCAATAGATAGACCAGACCTACTTATGAACAAAGAGTTATAAATAAAACTGGAATAAGACTTGGCCTAAAACGTAAAACTAGAATACAAAGATGCTTACATGCTTAGGTTACGCTCCAATTCTGTATCGTGATGAATCAGCAAGTATTGGCTTAAGATATGAAATTAATTTACCACACAAATCTCCAAATTTACCTCATAAATTATAGCTACGATTAAAAATGCTTAACAAGTTTTGTGGCTTTTGTTCAGAGTAATGTCAAGATATCCAAGGCTTGAAATGTTTAACGATCTTATAATAATCAGTTGAAGAGTATTAAAAAAATGCTGTTACCTTGGTAATCTTTAGTGTATGCTGATTTCCAATATTTACTTTTCATCATTATCATATACAATAAACCTTGAACGTCGGGAATTCGCAAGTATAATTTTCTGCTGGACCATAATTGTGTAGTTATAACAATACTAGTTTGTGTATGTTGTTTAGATAATTTTTTACACCCATAGTAATAACTAAAAAAACCTATGGCTCCAATGAAAGGATTTGATGCTCGCTGTTTTAAATACATAACAAGGCCCGATAGAGAATTAATTAAAATGTTAACTTTGAAAAGTTGCCCGAGTGTCTTAAGTTTGTGATAAGTAAAGCATCCCTTAAAACTCTTAAAATTTGATTCGTTACAGTTCTTTTCAAATTCATATCAGTATTTACGAAAAGAGCACTTTTTGGGTCGACGCGCGGGTTCCCCTTGTAATGGAAAAGTCAAACTTCCCGAGCCGTCACCGTTTACTAGATTGCATCGTACTTACCATTAGGATAAATAAAATAAAGATACCAAAAAACAAATCACGTAACGCAGTATGCGGAAATACAGTAATAAAATTCACGATGACCATACTTTAAGATTATATTTTATCTTCAAAATGATAAGTGACACGGCTTTACAGCAATTCAGAAATATTTTATTTTAAGCCATGTCGGATTATTCCGGACCGGTCACTCACTAATAAAATATACGCTAGTGTTTTTGACCTTTTCTATGATTAATTACCTTGATAAATATGGACAAATTATAGATAGATTTTATATGTAACTTGCTGTGCCCGCGGCTTCGCTCGCGTGGACGACAGAAAAACGCGTAAGTAATGCTTATAAAAAACATAGTTTATTAAAACTTTAATAACCTTTAATTAAATGAAGACATAGTTTTTCTTTTTTTCGATAACAAGCAAGTAGTAAATTAAAAAAAAAATTATCGACTCCTGTATCATTTTTAACCGACTTCATGAAAAGGAGGAGGTTCTCACTTCGATTGTATTTTTTTTTAATCATTTATATTTAGACAAACTAACGTAAGGAATATGAACTTTTAATATAATACTATTTAAAAATAATTCAAAATTACAATTATTAAATGCTCACATGGTTTTATTCGTCAGTGAAGATCACGAACTGTAAATTCATACTGGAGGAAATATCCTAAAATACATTATAATACAAGGTGTCCAGAAAGGGTATCGGGTATTTGTTTTCGCGCCATATTCGAAACGGGGCGTCTAAAGGGTGCGGGGAGGGGTTCGTGGCGTCCGCCATTTTGTGGAGTTTTAGTCACGATGGAACAGTACTCGGGGACGCATCGCGCATTTTGCGTACGAGCGTATTATCGTAATGGTGATTCAATAGTGACTGCTCAACGTCTCTATCGTGCGGAATATCGTACACGCCACGCGCCAAGTGACGATAGCATTAGGAAACGGATCAGGATGTTCGAGAATACAGGTGCGACAGTTAAAATTCAAAACTCTGGTCGTCCTCGTTCAGTTCGCGATGAAGAAACAATTGAAGAAGTTGAGGCGTCGGTTCGTCAAAATCCGTCTTTATCCATCCGAAAGCGAAGCCAAGCGTTGAACATCAAAAAATCGTCTTTACATTCGATTTTAAAGAAAGACTTACATCTAAAAGCCTATAAAATTCAATTGGTTCAAGAATTGAAGGATACGGACTATGCTAATCGACTGAATTTTGCGAACGAAATGCTGCAGCGATTTAACAACTTTAACAACATACTGTTCAGTGACGAAGCAAATTTTCACCTGAATGGTCATATTAATAAGCAGAATTGTCGGTACTGGGCAGTGGAGAATCCGAGACGAAAGCATGAACGACCCCTGCATAGCCCAAAGGTCGCTGTTTGGGCCGCTATGTCTGCTAAAGGCATTATTGGTCCTTATTTTCATGAAGATCAACGAAGCCGAGCAATTAATGTGAATAGTGACCGTTATTGCGATATGTTGCGAATTTTTTTGGTCCCAGAGTTGCAGGAGTTTGCAGGTTTCAACTCAAGAACGTGGTTCCAGCAAGATGGGGCCACTTGCCATACCTCAAATGACTCAATGGAAGTTGTTAACGAATTATTCCCTAATAAAGTCATTTCGCGAAGGAGTAACATCAACTGGCCTCCCAGAAGCCCCGACCTTAGCCCGCTTGACTATTTTGCATGGGGATACCTTAAAAGTAAGGTTTATCAAAACAATCCGACGAATCTAACCCAGTTAAAGCAAAACATCAGGTCAGAAATGGCAGCAATATCGATAGCTATGTGTCAACGTGTTATCGCCAATCTTCGTTTCCGTTTAGAAGAGTGCCAGCAACGTAACGGTCATCATTTGGATAACATCATCTTTTCCAAATAATTCTCCAATTCATATGCTAATAATAAACAATAAACTTTTTTATTGCATACAAATAATTTTTGTTTCATTGAACTTACAAATACCCGATACCCTTTCTGGACACCTTGTATATAATTAAAAAATAGATTATTTATATACTGCAGGCTTTATTCTGAGTTCTTGACAGACAGAAAATACGGTTCTATATAGCTATGTACTAATGTTGTAATTATTTTGGTTAACTCAGTTGCTCCCATAACCTGCCTTACAAATTTGCCGATCATTTGTCCGAGTCATCGATGTAGTAGTAGACCCATACATATACAGATGGACGAGTGTCAACATATACCCACAAAAGCTTGCAAGACACTATCGTAGAGCTGCAACCTCGACATGGTTTGCAGAATGACCACCGACTCGAAGATAAGTCTTTGGGCTTCGTAAACTAATCCCCAGTCCCGTATCCTTGTACATACATGTAGCTACATGCATTATACATATTTACGAAGATATAGCTAGAAATACATAGATTTAAAAGTAAATACTAAATTATTTATTCATATAAATAACGCAATAAATCATGTCGAAAGAATTCTGTAAATTAAATAGTTAAAATATGTAACGTTTGTGGATTTCTTCGTTCGTATTCAAGGATCAATGTTTGCGGCCTTAATTTACCCAAATCTCTCTATTTACATAACTCTTAGCAAAATTTATGAATATTTCATAAGAACATTAAATAGATAGGAAAGCCGTGTTATTTTGATCAAGTATTATATTTAGTATATGTGTACGATTTTGTATTTTCGTCATTGTTATATATTTTTAAATTATTTCGAAATATATCATAATTTTTTTTTTCATCGTCATAGGGGTAGCGTTTTGGCCACCTCACCTGATCTTAAGTAACGATGTGGCCCAAGATGTTAACACGCTAAGCCTAGTGGAAGACTAGCTCTCAAGTACAACTGCCGGAAACACCTATTGGGGTTTGGCGACAGATTTTCAACTTGAGGGTGGTAGATAGCCAACCATGCTATGATTTCATCACGATATTTTTCATAACCGAAAGGTCAGACTCATTGCAGGGATTCGAACCATATCGATCGACGCGGAGTCTGTACACGCTACCAACGGAGCCATATGATATACATACATACATAGCCATCACATAGTAATTAATCCGGGTTATAAGATATCTGTGTACCAAATTTCATCCAAATCTGCTTAGCCGCTTTTGCGTAATTCAGTAACAAACAAACAAACAAACTTACTTTTTTAAATTTATAATATTATTTAGGATTCTTTTGTTTATGCCTTTGCTCTGGAGTTACGTGTAATATTAGTATAATATAGAACATCGACATACTCGTAAATTCAAAAATGCGAAATAAATTAAATGCCTTTTTTTTCTTTTTCTCATATTTATGTAGACACAAAAAAAATCAACGGCCACTCCTAATTTAGTTCAAAATTGTATTTTCATTTCATTTCTTTCACGTGTATAATATTATGAATGTAATTTTATGACAAAATTTTGTTAAGTACCTACTCCATTAGTCTTTTTGCCTGGTTTGTTGTAGGTACGTTATGGAATAATGTATGTAAAATGATGATACGGATAAAATCAGGATACAATTTCTATTCAAGGAAGCCTAGAGCCTGGTATGATATCAAGGAAAAATAAAAATTTTAGATAGAAACTTATTGGACTAAAATAAACTTAGAAATAAAATGGTTTAAACGGTTTCAGATCAAAATTATGTAAAAGTAACAAAACGATTTCATATAAACTAGTAACCGATTTTAGAAAAAAAAGTCCCAAGATTAGCTTTTACAAAAAAAAAAATATTTTGCCTCTTTATTATATTATTAGTACAGATTATATATATTATTGTTACAGTGTTTGTTTAAATTACATAAACATAACATACCATCACGTCTGTATCCCTGAAGGGTTAGGCAAAGGTGTACTAATGTACACCCATAGTTCGCCGTGTATGTTTTTAGGTGCCATGTAATAGGGGGCGAGCCTATTGCCATTAATCGGGCACAAAGCCAAACTCCGAACTGTTACTGAGAATTTCATAGAAAAACCCAATAACACTTTGCTCTACCTGGAATCAAACTCAGGACCTCGAGCATAGCAGTCGCGTTTACGACTACTAGGCTAACGACGCAGTTACAATTGTTTAAATAAGTTTGAAGTAGGCATTAGATTTAATGGTTTAGCTTTGCTGTTATCGTCAAGATATTATTTCATAAATTATTCTTCAAAAGTCATATAGTTAATGGAAATAGCATTTGTTTTAAGATATTTTTTGAATCAATGAAAGCTCGGTGGTTGTGTGTACGGACACCGCGTCGACCAACCAATGAACCTGAGCTTTCGGTGAAAGAAAACATCCTGATGCAACCATAGCATGGTAGTAGGGCGTTTTCTAATCCCCACCTGGTTACCCACCACACTACAGTTGAAAATAATGTTACTATTCATACTAGCAATTGCCCTAAGGTCGAAATTCGACCAGCGACTTTTTGATCAGACTATTTTCTGTTTGACATTTACAGAATTCATAAATAATGAGTATTATCTACATTACTCGCTGTGACTTTTCGTTGAGTGACAATGTCAATATTTTGGGGGTCTAAGTTCAATGGGACTGGTCCTGTTTAGGATTCGGATTATTAATTAATTTAATTTAATATATTAATAACAGATATTATAGATAAATTTTAGCTTTCTGCACTCCTTCTCCATATAAACTTTAACCATGCCAAATCTCACAGTCTTCCATGCACGCAATATGCTTAAAAATGTAACGAAAGCTTTGCTTCACTTATTATTATATAGATTATTATTGTATAGATACACTTTTTCATCTCTTAAGGTTGAATTCAACCTGAATTTCTAAAAGCCTTTCTTGATACGTTCCTCTTTCACTAAAGGAACATACTGTTATTCGAAACGTGTTCACAAAAGCATTGTGATATATGTAGGTATTTAATCCCGAGTCTTAATAAATATCGTATGTGACTCTACATATTTCGAGAGTAAGTAGTCCCTGAATTAGATTTATAGTTTACTACGGCATGAAACAAGAGAATGTGACCTGAGCCCAAAGTACTTTTACAAAGAAAGCGATAGTAGATTTATTATTTTTTTTAAATATATTTTTTTTGTATTAAATATTATTTACTAGCTTTCGGCGCAGCCTTTGCTCATTTTGAGTATAAGGTTTATACTGTATATGATTTTAATTTGAATTTGAAAAAAAAATAAAACACCAGTGTACCTAGCTTCTGCAAAGCTTGTGAACAAAGCTGCCGACACAAAAAGTTAGAATTCACTAAAGCACAATTATTTTTCTATACCACATTGATACCTGTCGGGTGCTAAAACTACAAGGCTGCTGTTGGAACTGACCTTGAAACAGATCACACAGAATAAATCTAACCCGAACAATATTATTTGATTTGATACCCATTTTCTTCTCTTAAAGATTTGAATTTTGAAAATAGCTTTTTTCTAGAACTGACTATACTGTTAGCCATAGGAGGCCTGGAGCCTCAGACGGCTTTTACAGATTCACCATCTCCGAAATGCCTGTATTATTAATTGTGTCAAAGAGTATGATTAGGTACCAAGTATCAAATAAACCATACTCGAAAAATATTATTTCCCATACAGACTTTGCCAACCCCTTTCACTCCCTTATGGGTTAAATTTCAAGAAATCATTTCATAAACGATCCCTACCATATAAAATAAATAAATATTTATTCCAAATTTCGAATTGGGCGATGATAATCAGTAATATATTGTATAACTATTTATATTATATCATTCTTCTCTATCATTAAAATTAGTCATACAAATAATACTTTGTTTCAGATGATGTTAAACATAAGCATTACATTTGTGTGATTGATTGTGATTGAAAACAACATTATAACAAAAATGCGACCACAAAATTGCAACGACAATGACGCTCCGCCGGTCTGACAGTTTACCCACGCAACTCAGGGTGGTGCCAGTCCCGGCCAACTCTGAACTTACATCGCCGCAAACGAAAAGGATTCCCGATTCCAACACCGTACCCAATTTTAACGACGTCCCTGCACGTGAGGATATTATAGCTACTTGGAAGTCTTTACATACGGACGTTGAGAACATACAAAATGGGATTACTAATAAAAATAAAACAGAGATTACCTCTGAAAAGAGGCCCATTACTCCAAATTTGGGGTCAACAATCGCGTGTAATGACAGAGATACCCGGAGAAAGATCACATACGGTAATATTGAGGAAAAAGTACAAGTTGATTGCAATATCTCATCTACCTTGGAAACAGTTCAAGCGAAGACCATTAAGAAAGGAGGCAATTCATTGCGACGGCGGACTTTACTCCAACGACTACTTTCCTGGCGAGTTTCGGAATGCGACTGTCGCGAAAGCTGCGAGTCCAAACATCGACCCAAACCCCGACTCCGGCCGGAGGATTTGCTGTGTACTTGTGGCGCTAGTGGTAACCGTATCAACCCACCTCGAGTTTTGGATAAGGTGAATAGGAATACTGAGCGAGGGCGTTCGAAAAGCTTGGGATATGTAGCCGCGCGCGAAGTGACTCAGTTCCGTCGGTTAGTGGAGTGTATTGTGAGTTTAGTGAGTATGGGGGCTTATTTACCCCTGTTAATACGATGTTTTGTTTGATGTATTGTGATATGCTAGGTGTGCCAGTGCGGGTGCTACGGTTGGTGCTGAGACAGCGGCCGCATTGCGTGCTCGTGCGGCGCTCACACTCGCTCGCCGATACTATCCTGAAGGCGGTTGGGGATGGACCATTACCATAGTGGGAACCATCGTGCAGATACTCTCACACGGACTGCAGCTCGGAGGTGGAGCCGGAGCTATAGCTTGCACGGCTGCCATCAAATATCGTGTTCCGCCTCTTTATACTCATGGTAAGTCTTTTAAATGTAATAATTATAAATTGAATATTATATATTTCTATTATTCAGAGTTTTACGCCAGAGTATTTCTCAAATTTAATCTAGTTGAAACTTAAACTTTATGAGAGTTTGTCTGGTATTATTTCGATACTTTTTCAGTTTATTTGACACTTATTAAAGTTCTAAATATATCTAAATCATTTACGATGAAAACAGCAAAAAGAAAACACATATAAAAGTTATAAAACGGATATTTTAGCAACATATAATTTTCTTTTATTATCGTGTAGCCGAAATACCTCTTTAATATTGAGGGGGAAAAGTATAATTAAATAAAAAATATATATTCCGTCTAAAATTACTTAAGTAATCATTTAAGTACTCATAAACAAAATCTACATTACAATAAACTTTTTATCCATAATGTAATTTTTTACAATAATCAAAATAAATATATAAAAATTTGTCCCATAATTCTCACTAAATGGCAGGTAATTTAACCAGGTTAATTACAAAATGATACGTCAAATTACATTAAAAGATTAATGAGCTCGGGTGTTAATTTATCATGTAGCTCTCCACAAGAGGCTCTCTTTCACAAAAGTTTTCCGCTATCGGGCGCCGCGTGACGGGCACAATCGCGGGCCGTACATCTTGCTTTACATCTGACACCACAGATTGCGCGATATTTACCCAAATCCCATTTATTCATTCACGTGGATATAAAACGTTTGTTACGTGAAACAAGTATTATATTTGATTCTCGAGTGTTCTATGTATATTAAATAGTACACATATATAATTGTGGAACTTCTGTGTTGATGAAAAAGTTGTTTAGATGTATGTGCAATAAATGATTTATACCTACTATATAAATAATTAGCCATTAAGAGTTTTAAACGTGCTAGAATCCGTGTGGTTGGCAACACGCACTGCCGCGACCGTACAAGCCGTCCCAACTCTGCCCCCCTAGTAGTAACCTATCTGTGAGTTTAGGTGGAACTGCACTTTTGTTTGAGGTTGATTAAAGGTCAGTACAGGCAACAGGGACCACTTAACATCAGGCGAAACTATTGTTTTCTACTAACTTATCACAAAAAAAAAATTCAAGTGAATTATAATTAATTATCATAATGTGTTTAAATTTTACAACTGCTTAGCAAGACATTTAAAATTTTAATATAGTTTTCATAAATACTTATTAGTAGATGCGAATTTTAATGAGGTAAAAATTCACAAATGTATGTATTTTCGGCTAAGTTTTGATTCGTCGAAATTGACCTTTTAATATGTTAAATTAAATATACCTGACGAAGTATTGAAAGCAGATGCCAAGTTAGTTGCATATCTACAATAAAATTAAGCTCGCTAAACCAGTCAGAAGCTCTTCCTTAATATCATTCATAATAGTACCACAATCTACGTATCATGTCGGATGTAGCATGAAATGAATATCTTGTTCTGTTTCACGATTTTGTCTCAGGCAACACTTCATTAGATTGCTCACAGTATAAGTCATTGCGCTTTTTCGTTGAAATGACCTAATTTTGATTTAATCACCTGAATTAAAATAAGCTAATTTATTATCTGACAAATCCAAAGGTAACGTTTTCTATCTTTATTTAAAAAAAAAAATAGTAGATCAAACAATTCATCGTTTTATATTATATATATTTCCGTTTCAAATTCAATTACCATTTGATACGTCCTTCACCATGCTATCTGCAAAAGAGCTCTCCTAAATTCAGCTTGAATATTGTTGATGAAAATAAATTGCTCTATAATTGATTTTATCACTAGAACAGAGAGACAATATTTTTCAATCAAAACAAGGACACTAAAAATATTAACATTATACTTGCTGGTTATAAAAACAGCTCGACTGTCGCCTTCTCGACTTTCACCATCTCGACTGTCATTTATATCAAACTGGGCATGGTAAGCAGCACTATTCTTACGAATAGTTGTATCCGAAATGTCTTTATAAAATTATCTTCACTGGCGAATAACATCGAGCGTGACTATCTTCACCACGATTAAACAAGATATTTAGCAAGCAACTAGTTATGGTATAGACTTTTTGTTACAGTATGTAAAAACTCACTCTTATTACTTATACGTAACGAAAAGAAGTGTTTTATAGGTAACATCAAAAATATTTTTGAATAATAAGAAATGTGAATAAATATTTAAAAAATACGTTTACCAATACGCACTCTATTATATTCGGTACACTACATTAACAAATTGTCAAACAGTTTACAAGATACACAAAACTGTAATTTACCTCCCGTTTCTATAGTATATAGCCTCGGGATGTACTGAATACGCGTGTTCTGCCATCCGAAAAAATTTACATTTTGAATATTACATATTTTCATTTTTACTTTTATTTTCACGGCATATTTTAAACCGAACTAATTTATTTCTCTAGTGTATTAAAAATGTATTTTGTCATGACTTTATGTGTTCATTTTCTATATTTTTGATTCCTGATTTGCGCCCAATGGATGGAAATTGGATGATATACTTTATCTCGAAGATGTAGGGAACTGAATTGCCAACTTCTAATCGGTCAAGATCAATTTTAGATATCTCTGACAGTAAGCAAATTCAGGTACAAAACATTTGGAGATGAGACAGAGACCTAAATAATGTTCGAGAGTGAAATCACCACCGTCTACATATTTCTACCGCAAAATAACTGCTCGCGCATTTATCTCCCGATCTGAATACAGCATGTGGTCGATAAGGTGCATTAGTGACATTTTCCAACTTATAACTTAAGATTAATTATATCTGTACTAAACCATTAAGAATGATTAAAGTTGGCCATGGACAACAATTACCGCTTTATTTATTTATTTATTTCTAGGGGATTAAACAGTAACTCAATAACAAATACAGTAGTAACTTCATAGATTAATGTTTGGTTTCCGCTGGCGTTTCAAAAAGGAAACCTATCTAACTTACCATCAGGTGGACTGTTTACTGCTTCAAAGCAATAAAAGAAAACGCGAAGACTGTTATCATATTATGAAGAATAAATCAAAAACACAATATTGACCATACCATTTGTTCAAATATTATATTAAGAACGTGACCCGAATAATTCACATATAGCAAGAGATAAACCATAAACATAAAAATGTTAATATAATTCTTAATACCCGGTCGACCGAGCTATGCTCGGTGCTTAAAAATAAGAAAAATACCTATCTAGGTAAACTTGTAATGCAAAATATTATCTAAATACAAAATTTCTTCCAAAACGTTGGAGCCGTTTCCGGAAAACCAATTACATAATTAATTATACAAGAATTGCTCACTTAATATAATATAATAAGATAAAGTATATAGAATGACGTATAGGTATATAATCATGTAGTAATTATAACGTTATAATAAATAGCAATGAATAATTAATTATTGAAAGAATATGTATTTGATATTGAAAATATAAATTTTTGATACAAAAGATCATACAAAATGCATATCTTTTAACCCACTTCAAAAAAAGAAAAGAAGAAAGCAAGAAGGAAAATATATTTATTGTTCTGAAAATACGGACAAAACATAACTTATAACAAAAAAGTTAAACACTAACAATGAAAGTTAAAAATGTAATACACCCTATGTGCTATGTGCTGCGAAAGTAGTCAACTACAAAGGGCGTACAACTCGGCATAAGCTGGATGATACTGTTCTGAATGGCCCCAGCGCTTATTTTCAGTTGCAGCCCAGAGGGGTTTACAGTATTATTTAAGTACAATAATAAACGTAAAGAAGAAAAAATGAAATATTTAAGATATCGTGTATTGTATTTTGTAACATGTTTAAATAATGATAAAAATAACATTAAAAATATAGTTATAATGCATAATAATTATATTTATCAATACAATTAATAAAATTGAAGTGTCTGTTTGTAATTTCAAAGTAACAGCTTTTTATTAAATGCATATGAAAGTATATACGAAACCTATAACAAAAAACCAATTTTTACAATTTTTGTCTTTTTGTCTGTTTGTTCCGGGTAATCTCCGAAACGGTTGAACCGATTTTGACAGAACTTTCACTGATAGATAGCTAATGTTATAGGGAGTAACTTAGGATACTTTTATTTTAGAAAAATAATTAGAGTTCCGCACAAATAAAAAAAACTGGTCATGGTGAATCAATTCGGGCGCTTAAATGGCTTACGCTGTATAAACCATAAGAGATACAACAAATTAATGTACTACATAATTGTAAGCATTAAAAAGACCTACAAAAAAGTTAGAGAGAGTATATATACATCTATCTTCTAAGGGACACCGACAATAAGCATTTTTGTCTTTAAAATAGCCGGGAGCGGGGGACAAGATTCGCGCGGGCGTTCTGTAATTCACGTGAGGGAAGCCACCGGCACAGCTTTTTTACGGCTTAAATGTAGTCAAATATTTAATAATCATTAAAACGCTATACTAAATTGGGAAGGACATTGATTTATAAAACGTTAAAGTAACGAATTTTATTTATACTACTAGTAAATAACCCACTTTATTCCAAAGTAGTGTTCTAGCTAAATACAGCCTGTAGACTTTTTTTTGTTTTCATGCTCTAATTGTTAAAATAAACCTAAGACGCGTCTAAGGGCTTAGGGCTAATTCATACAATACAAAGGATGTAATAAAAATATTCCTGACATAACATAAAAACGCAGACATAAAAGTTTTACTTGGCAACTGAATACTTTTTATTTATAAAATATAACATTAATACACATTTATATAAGCTTCAGTTGCTAATTATCCCCGAAAAATATACAGGGATACAAGCACAAACATAATATTGACATAGACTGGTCTATTAAAAGAGTGTCAAGTGAAGCAACGCATCGGTAAAATATTTAATAGGTATTTATATAAAAGTTTTTTAAGATTAAGGCTAAAATAAAATAACATAAAAAATATGCGTAGATTTATGGTCCTATCGGGAATCGCACAATGACAGGCCATTTACCTTAACCGAGATATGTGCCAAAATGCCTAAAGCGGTAACGTTTTATAGGCAAGTAGTAAATAACATTGACTTATGTTTTAGCTCGTGAATGTTAAGAAATGACAAATGAAATCTAGGTGCCCTTAAAAATCGCTACTTAAGTATTATGCAAAAGGTAGGTGAATAGACCTTTTTTAACACTACTTATAGTAATATAAAATAAACCGTCGTCTGCCTGGCAGGTGTGGAATATCAAAATTGATTGTTATTGAAAGATACATAAATCAATAAAATAAAATAATATGTAATTACTTTACAAATCAATCAAACTGCAATCATCAATATAAAAAACATTTGAACTACGTCAGCTGATACATAAGTTTTACAGCCGGGCGAACGCAAAAATCGTAGGATCAAAATTCTATCCAGAATTATTATAAAAATAAATTTGAAATTTGTAAAAATGAGAATATAGATTGCGTTAAAAATAAATTTGCTAATAACATAAATCTATCAAATATTTAAGACATTTATGGTTAACATCGTAGTACGAATAATGAGCATCAGATATATGGCGCTTAACACAAATTTGATGGTTACTGATCGCTGCGTGACAGTGTGTATAATTGATTTTATCCCCGACCACGTCATTAGATTATTCATATCAATATACGAGACCAGGCCGACTAGACGAACAAGTGGAATTATTGACAATACAAAAATTTAAATAATCACCGAATCATAATTATATGATAATTGTCAATAACTAAATTAGATGAACATATTAACTTACTAGCTGACCTGCGCAACTTCGTTTGCGTCATATAATAGAGAATGAGAGAAAGGGTTAGAGAGAGTGTGTCGTTTTTTTTTAGGACTACTGACTGTTAGTTAAGTAGGCCCTAAAGCCGCTGCGGCCGTCCCAGGATTTCGTAGCACTGTTATAAGTAGCATAATAAATTGATGCTCTGCTCCTATTGGTCGTAGCGTGATATTATATAGCCTATGGCCTTAACTATACTCTAGAGAAAATGTGTACAAAATTTCAAGATGATCAGTCGAATAGTTTACGCATGAAAGCGTAACAAACAAACTCACTTTCACATTTATACTATTAGTTAGGATTAATAAAACCTGATTTTTTCTTTCGCAATCCGTAAATTAAGTGAGTGACGTCACAATGACATTGCCAGTCGACTACTTGACTTGGAGATGTAATAATTGGCAATATTTTCGAGTAACAACATATTGTGAAAAGCCTTTATGGTGGGTCGGTTTAGTGTGCTAGTACATATTTTTTTTTTTTTTTTTTTTTTAACGTGGGAGACCCATCATGGGTACACACCCGCCCGGGGGGACGAGTGGTTATGTGAGACTCCTACTCACTAAAACTCCACAGTGTACCATCCGCCGCCATAGTAGGGCGACGCGGGCACTGCGCTGGCATACAGCCGCGCCGCCCCGGCGGCCGCCCAGCTGAACCGGGCCCCGGCCTAATAGGAGACGGCTCAGTACACACTAGCCGTCTCCTCCGTCCGCCGAGCCTGTGCAATGAGAAGACGGGCCCCCCGACCCGTCTCCTCTGGCTCGGCTAGGGTGGCGGGAGTTGGCGAATGAATCGCTTCCTCCTGCCACCCGTTCTTCTTTGTCGGAGAGGGCCGCTCAGGGGATCCCCTTCACGAACCCTCTCCGCGGCCTCCTTCTGCGATATGACGACCTCGCAGAAGGAGGCCATTGCCGTCCATGGCCTCTCGCTGTCGAGCATGACTCTCACCACACTCGGCAGCGAGAGGTCCTCTCCAACGACTGCGGCCAGAGTGCGGCGCTGCTCCTCCCACGCAGCACACTCACCAAGAGTGTGCTGCGCCGTATCCTCTGCAGCCCCGCACTCATGGCACACAGGCGAGGGCTCCCTTCTTGCTATCTTGTGCAGGTACCATCCGAAGCAACCGTGTCCGGACAGTACCTGCACAATTCTGAAAGTCAGGGAGCCCCGCTCCCTGCTTAGCCATTCCCGGAGGACCGGGCGGACGGCGTCTATGGTATAACGCCCATAGCGCGCGTCCACCAGGTCCTCCTCCCACCTCCTGATAACATCTTCCCGGGCCTCCCGCTGGACCCTGTCTACCTTTATGGGAGCTGGAGGCACCCCTAACTCTCTCCTCGCCGCCGTGAATTTATACACGGCGGCGAGCACCTCCGCCTCCAGCTCCCACGGCGGGGAGCCGGCAAGAGCACAGGCCACCCCCGCAAACACCGATCGGTACCCACGAATGACCCTCAGTGCCACGACCTGCTGCGTAGCACGCAACACGCGTCGATTCGTGGCGCTAAGGGCATCCGACCAGATCGGTGCCCCGTAGACGGCCATGCTCCGCACTACTCCAGAAAATAAGCGGCGACAGCTCGCGCCCGGCCCCCCCCCCCGAGTTTGGAAGAAGCCGGCCGAGAGCCGCCGCCGCTCCCACTATCCGCGGTTCGAGTCCCTTAAAATGGGACTCGAACCGCCAACGACCGTCCAGGATGAGGCCTACATATTTCATCTGGGCCCCAACCCGGACCCTTATATGGGTACATAATATGGTACATATATATGGGCCCCAGGAGGCGGCCCACACCGAGGCCCATGGAAGAGAAGGACCTCGGTCTTCTCAGCCGCCTCCCTAAGGCCCAACGACTTTATGCGCCTGACCACAAGGGCAGTGCCATCTGTGGCCAGGCGCGCCACCTCCTCAAAACTTCCTCCCCGGGCTACAACCAGGGTGTCGTCCGCGTAGCACAGCACCCGAATCCCCGAAGGGAGCGCTACGCGGAGCACACAGTCGTAGCCCATGTTCCACAGGAGCGGCCCCAGAACCGACCCCTGTGGAACACCACACCCAACGAGACGCTGGACCACAGCCCCCCCTTCCGTCTACGAAGGCGACCTCCCTGTCCTGGAGGTAGTCCCCCAACAGCCGCCGCAGGTACGAGGGCACTCCGAAAAACCGGAGCGCCTCCCGTATAACACCGTGCGGCAGACTGTTGAAGGCGTTGGCGATGTCAATCGACACCGCCAACAGCCTACCTCCTCCCTCGGTCGCCTCCGCAGACCACTCCTTCAGGGTGGAGAGGGCGTCCAGGGGTTGAACGCCCCCTCCGGAAGCCGAACTGCCGGTCTGATAGTACCGGCCCAATTTCCTCCATGTGCCGGACGACACGAGACGCCAGAATGCGCTCCAGTATCTTCCCCGTGTCGTCCAGCGTGCTAGTACATATATGGATTAACTATTATTATATCCACTTATCTAGCAGTAGTGTCTTTCACTATGATATTAACAAGACGATGGCGACTCTTGAATATTTGCAATCCGGCGATTTTCTTTCCTTTAGCCTGTATTGTATTTACCATCCAGGTGTAGTTATTTTACCAAAATTACAAAGAAGAATTTTAATGTTTTGCAAAGAATACATACAGTTTCTAATTGATAGAATAAATTTAAATATCCACAATATGAAAATAATGCAAGTGATACAAATGTCAGAAAGTCGATAAACATTTATTTCTTGGATTCGGAAGTAGTTAAAAACTTATAAAACAGCACTGTCATAAATTTAATTTTCTAAATTCGTTCCATAATTGACTACAATAAAAATTGCCATAGTACCTAGTATTACTAACCTATTAAAATTATATTTTGCAAATGGAAATATGCTTCAATGTGTTTTATTGTTTCAGTTTTTAAATACCTACTAATCTCATTTTTTTTCTATATTTACCATCTAGTTTAGAATTAGATTTAAATAAAAAGTAAAAATATAGACTCGACAAAAATAATATGAATGAGTAAAAAAAATCGTTTAAAATTTATATACCTATATTTTATCGGTTTACATGTTGTTTAGTTAGACAACCGTTTACTTAAATCTTTCCCAATAGGTACTGATCAATATTACTGAATAAATTGGCCTTCCATTGAATTCTAATTTGTATATGGTGTTATTACTATTCCATTATACCGTATTTTTTGGTGACATAATGTACATTTTTTTTGTAGCCGTGTTCATTCGCATACATTTTTTAAATAACAACTCGTTTTTTTCTGGTGATTTGTATACTGACTCTTGCTTTACAGATTTTTAATTACTTCTTAATTTTGTCCTACTTTATTTATAAGAGTGTTGAAGAATTTTTTGAAGGTAAAATCATCTTAGTATTTGATAAGGTTAAATTAGTTAAGGTAATAAACTAAAATTGTGTTTATTGTTCAAACAACTAAAACCCACATTCACGACATAACTTTGAAGGTTAAGAATTTAAAAAATTCTATACAAACAAAATGATAGAGGTCTGCCGTTGTATGCGCATTACGCAAAACCCACTAAATGGATTTTGATTAAAAAAAATTATTCTTCTAAGATACATGGTCCATATCTAAAAAAAAATATTATGTAGTTAACGCGTGCAAAGCCGCGGGCACAGCTAATTGTAAAATATTTGATTTTTATATACCTCATAAAATATAAATTTCCTTTTGTATAAAATATTTAGGACGACACGTAAAACTTATCCTAGATAGTCGAGGGTTATATTTAGTTCTAAAACAATGATACGCAAAATACGGATGATTTATGAAAAGTCGATAAAAAGTTTCGTATTAACCCCGCTCAAGTACACTAATAATATTGATCAGGTTATAATAAGCTTTTGTAATGCGATCCTGGTGATTATTTTAGAGTTAACAGAATTGTTTTAGTCCAAATAACTGGATCAAATGAAACCATAAAATTTCTAAGATATTGAGCAAGTCGACGGATTTTGGCAATTTCTCGATACAGTAAATGCCAGAGTGTACATAAATAGCTTGTAAAAATACTTTTAGCACTATGAGTTCTCCGTGAATTCTGTGAGTAAAACGAATTATCTAATTAATTTAAGGATTTTAATATAAAGACATTTATATGATAATTCAATAAAAAATTAGTCTCATTAAAATACGATCAATAATTATAAAAGCATTTCAGGTTTGACAAATGTTTAAAGATAACAAAATAATTGTAATAATATTGTCTACCGACATTAGTAAATAAATGCTTCATTATATCTCTTCTCCAAACTTACACACCAATCTGTCTATTCGCCAAGAACTTTATCTCCTCATTCGAAGTTTATTGGAATGGAGAACAGCCTTTTTACTATAAAAGACGAATAGGATAAGTAAAAGTACTTCACCGACCAGCGAGCTATAATGCCGAGGTCTTTTAGCAAGTTATAGAGAAATTTCGCTTGAATACATCTCGCTCCCACTTCTCCGCATATAAGTTAACCGCGTAGCCGTCTTTGGTTAGCTCATTACTTAAATCGTAAAATTTAATCATTTTTATTGCGTGGTCTTTAAATATATTAGTTTCCCACGGTACAGTAAGCTCTACAAGTACTATACGCTTGATTTCTCGAGAATAAAGAAAATATGTCTGGTATGGATGACAAAACACCCACATCCTCTGGAATTTTATAATTCTTTTCATATGTGTCCACTAAAATAGTCCAGCCAGGTGCAGAACCTAGGATTGAGAAGGGCTTACTTTTAGCATTTACTGTTGAGCCTTCTTTTATAAAATTAATTTATCTCCTGTTAGTGGTCAATCCTTTTTGAGCTCTAGCTACTTAAAGACTTACTGCTTCACGTATTATTTGAAGTAATCTATCATGCCGAAGTGAATAGTAACTCCTATCAAGAAGCACCTTGTATCCTACTAATAGGTGCTAGCTGTACCTATTGCCTCACCACAATTATAGCAAGATTTTCAGAGGCTTTCCCCCATCTTACTAAGTTACTCTGGTCTGGGAGAGTCATTTGGAAGGCATTAAGATAAAATTTTAGTAGGGCAGGAGACCTGTCATATAATAAGGTGCGTCACTTTAGTGCTACTGGTATGCAGAACTCACCTATGGCTAACCACTCATTTTGAATTTCTAAATTCATTGCGTGTACTCTATACCTGTCTTTTTCATCTTGTTGTAGAAAGGAATTTTATTATATCTCGGTCATCCTTTTTCATTCTCAAACCCAACCCGAGTCTATCAATCTGTGCATCTACCATAAATTGTTTCTAGAACTGAAGTCTTGACTCTATTTCTGTGGCATATTTGTCATTTGGGAGAGATGTAATTATTTCATCATGATATTTTCCCAAGAGATATATTTTGGTGGCTCTAAGGTGTTTATAGAGTTCTGATGGCCTTATCATATGAACCGTTACTTTGTAAACAATTTAGTATAATTGTAAACTGTCGGTAGATGGTAAACAGACACTAATCATTTTAAATTTTTGAAATTATGTCTATTAAATAAGCAAATTTGTGACAATAGGAATTGAGAAAAATGAATTTTCAATGGCAATTTTTTTTCTGGCACTCACCGGCCGTTTCCGTGTCCTGCTTGATTCGATAACGTGCGTTATGATTACAGATTCAACGTAAACTAATCAAGCCAGTTAGTTTATAAACACGAAAATGTATGTAACCGTTACATTGCAAATTTTAGTGTCCATTCACAACCTACCGGCAGCTTACAATCTGACTAGATAATTTATAAAGTAACTATTCGTACAATTAGCCGGTGACATACACCTTTATATATAATTTTAGTGTTACGAGGTATTTGTAATGAGTTGAATGCCTCTACTCTATATAATTTTTTTCATATGTTTTATATATCCTTATTGCCATGATTCTTCATAAAACCCAGTTAGACAAATTTTCATTATTATCGAAGGATTTTTACGTGGGTATTTTTTTCGAATATCTAAGTATTAGTGTCCTTTCCGTTTTCCAACACCGGCTTAAGTAGGAGTTTATACCTTGTCGAGGCAGCCTTGTACCGGTAACCACATAACTCGCAGACCGAGTACTTTACGTGTGCTCTTTGTCCAGTAATATTATAATGGTCATAACATCCTACATTTTATGTTCAATAGACTATGAAAATGTTAATTGTATCTCAAAAATCAATATGTATTGTTCATACTCACACTAAAAAGATATTCAAGCTCTTATCCAAATTCAAACTGGTATTACGTAAACAAATTTTTATTTTTTTTGTAGCACAGTAAAGTGCCTGCACTTTCTTTGTTAGTAAGCATAATACAATCAAAAAACAACTGCGACCATCGAGAGATTGGTTATCCATCACCAGTCTCTGCTGTTATGCCGGCCTGGAAGCCTGTCGGTAGCTGGATGTATACTGGGTGATACCGAAACGCGACAAACAAAAAGAGAGTCAGTCTGACGGGCTTATCATTCATTATGTGCATGGTGGTCGCAACCCAGTCGGACATAATTATCGTTTCCTACCACTCAGCAAATATTAATATTCATGATGGTATTTTATTACTAAAGTACTTAATAATTCTGTATAGATTCAAACTCAAGTTGTTCCTTAATGGCTTCCCGCAATATTTATTTCACTGAAACTAAAATTGATTTACGGTTAAGGTCGAATTGCTAATGTGTGTCCCATAAATAACTTGCCACGAACGTTTTTACGAATAGATTTAGTTCGTCCATTGTTCTATTTCTTAAAGTATAACTTAAATCACAGAAGAAGTTCCTTTTGGTTAACCAAGATAACAAACACAAGTAATTCGTACGCTAAGTAACTTATACTATCTATTAATTAATAACTTTTCAGAACAAGCAATCGCCATTTAAACAGATATTGAATAGTGCTTACTTGAAATATTATTTATGGTCTTTGAAGGGCACTTTCCGGCTTTTACATCTACCAAAATTAGTTGAAGAAATTATAGAATATAATATCAAAATTTTTATTACACAGTTTTTCTATGTACCTAATTCTATTTATTCAGGATTGACAACAGTCATTCATTAAAATTCATTTAAGTAGCAAATACAAGTAATAAGAACAATGAAGAACTATACTATATATAGTACTATACTAAGAACTAATGAATGTGTGTATATCGTATAATTAAAATAAAATTCACCTACCTGGAATATTATTGCATAAAAAAATCTTAACTAAATTTGATATTCCTACGAACTATTTGTCTGCCACATATTGTATTAGAACAATATGTAATATACTATTATTATTATTTTTGGAGTCGGTGCCAGCCAAGTTTTTAAGAACTTTAGGAAATCGTGGATACCGATCGGTGTCCGCGGGGGCGGCCTGCGTGCTCGCCGACTCCCCGCCGTGGGAGGAAGAGCAGAGGTATTCGTCGCCGTGTATGGGTACACGGCAATAAGGAAAGAAATGAGGGAGCCCCTGGCTCCTGAGGGTGTCAGCAGACTTAGACGAAGGGATAGATTAAATGTGTTGCGGCGATGGGAAGATGACCTGGCGGATGCGCGCTATAATTGTTATACCATAGACGCCATCTGCCTGGTTTTCGATAAATGGTGTAAAAGGGAGCAGAGCTCTCTGACATTCCGACTGGTGCAGGTGCTATCCGGCCATGGTTGCTTCGAATGGTACCTGTACCGGATAAAACGCAGGGAGCCCATCACCGTGTGTCACGAGTGCGGTGCGGTCGAGGATTCTGCGCAGCACACTCTCAGAGTGTACCACGTGGGAGAGGCAGCGCCATGCTCTGACCTTGGTGGTGGTAGAAGGGGACCTCTCACTGCCGAGTGTGGTGATAATCATGCTTGACATTGAGGGGTCATGGACTGCAACGGCCTCCTTATGCGAGGACATGGTGTCGTAGAAGAAGACCTCGGAGGGGTCTCATGAGGGGGATCCTCTTAGCGGCCCTCTCCGACACAGAAGAACGGACGGCAGGAAGGAGCGATTTGCTCGCCTCCTTCCACCGTCCTAGCCGTACCAGGGAAGACAGATCGGGGCCCGGTATTCGGCCGGGTCGGTCGCCGGGGCAACGCAGTAGATTGCTACTAGCGGACCCGTGTCGCTCTATTACTGCGGCGGATGATACAACCGTGGAGTTTTTGAATAAGAGTCTCACATAACCACTCGCTCTCCCGGGCGAGTATATATAAATGAAGGGTTTCTCCGCGTTAAAAAAAGGGGTCGCTAATTTTAGATAAAATACAAATTTCACACATCAAGAAACGTGATACATACGTGGTTAAAAATATAACTATTATTAAAGAGAATGGAAAATAAGATTTAAGATTAAAATAAGTTATTGTATTAAAAAAAAAAAACAATAAAAGCTCACTCAACAAAATCATTAAAATAAAAAAATCATGAAGCTAATAAAGAATACATTTTTTATTTTATTTTAACCTGAGAAGGTGAATTGGCAAATATACCAATGGTGTCGTCTTTTTTAACCAGCTCGTTATATTGACGTGATAATCTAGCAACTATTGAGTAGTGTCTGTCCTACATCGGTTTTATAGCATTTATGACCAAATAAAGGGACTGGATATATAGGTAACCTGAGAGGTACGTTAATGTAAAAATTTCTACAAAAGTTCTGAATCGTCAATGAGGCTATTAAAAAGTTTATATAAATAAATCACGTTAAGCATATCCGTCTGTTATTTAAAGATATAAGTTTAACTTCTTTCAATCTGTCTCAATATGGAGCGAATTTCTTAGTCTCTGGTATGCAAATCATAGTGAATCGCCTTTGTATACTTTCAATACTGTTTATATATGCTTTATAGTGAGGCCACCAGACAGTATAACAATACTGTAGGTAGTTAGGTAGGTAGGTAGGGTGTAGGAGTCGTGGGAGCACCGTCGCAACGGCTGCAAACAGAGCACTTTCCATCGTTGGCGGAGGAGCTGGGTTCCGGGGGTAAAGCACGGCCCCCAGCCGTTGCCGGACACGAGGACGGGCATACCCACCAACAGTTGCGTGTTCAGAGACGTGAGGAGACGTACGCTCACGTCTCGGCCCTGCCGAAAAGGCCTCCACCGGCGGCGACGCTGGTTGTGTCGTCCAAAGACCCGCGGGCGACCAGCGACACGGTCCTTAGGACCATCCAGCGCGTCGCCGACACCACAAGGACAGGGGTGAGGGTCGACGCAGTGAGGAGGGCGAGGAATCAGAAGGTGGTTCTACGCTGTCACGGGGAGGGTGACGCCAAAGCCTTGGCAGGACAGCTAAGAACCGCCTCCGCCGACCTCACTGTCGAGACACCGAAAAACCGAAATCCCCTGGTGGAGGTGCGAGGAGTCCTCTCCGAATACAAGGATAACGAAATCCTGGAGGGACTCAGGGCCCAGAACAAGTCGGTATTTGATGGGCTCACCAAACCCGAGCAAACCATGGTGGTGAGATACCGTAAGAAGGCACGCAGCTCGTTGGAGTGCCATCCGGTGATAGAGGTCGGGCCAAAGTTGTGGCAGCGATTTATGGACGCAGGGAGAGTCCATGTGGGCCTCTTGTATCGCCCAGTCCTGGACCAGTCCCCCCTTTCGCGGTGCTCGACGTGCCTCGGGTACGGGCACGGTCGGAGGACGTGCCCGGAGAAAGAGGAGGCGTGTTCATATTGCACCAGTAAGCACCGGAGGGGGGAGTGCGAGAGACGGGCGAACAAGGAGACCCCAATCTGCGTCAACTGCCACAGGGCACACCGATCTCGGGCAGAGTTAAACCACGGTGCACTGGACAGAGAGTGTCCAGAGATGCAGAAGTGGGACTCCATTGCCAGATCCCGGGTGGCATACTGTTAAGGGCACCTCACCGAATAATATTTCGGATGCTACTGAGCGGGTTACGGAGTCGCCCCGGATAGCGGTAGTGCAGGCCAATTTGCAGAGGTCGAAATTGGCCCTGGCGGAGCTACAGTGCTGGGCCTCTCGTGGGGAGGCTGCTATCGCCCTGGTCCAAGAGCCTTATACAGGCACGACCGGGCGACTGAAGCAGATCCCGAACACGAGAGTGATCCAGAACACGAGCGGAGCCGGGCCCGTGAAGGCAGCAGTTGTCGTGTTTGGGGATAAGGTTAAGGTAACCGTCAATCCCCAACTTATAGACGACAACATTGCTGCCGTGACCCTGCAAGCGGGCAACCTATCGCTAGGGGTGATATCCGTCTACTTCGAGCCTAACGAGCCTATAGAGCCGTACATTGGAAAACTCGAGGGAGTCTGTGCCCAATTGGGGGTACAGAACCTGGTAGTCGGCGGCGACGTCAATGCCAAAAGCGTATGGTGGGGGTGTCGTACCTTCGACCATCGGGGTGAGGCCTACTGCTCTTTTCTAGACGCGGCGGGGCTGGAGATCCTTAATGTGGGCGAAAAACCTACCTTTCAGGTCGTCAGGGGGGGCAGCTTGTGCACAAGCATTGTGGACGTTACAGTCTGCAGCCCCACCCTTCTTGGCAGGATCGATGATTGGAAAGTTGACGAGAACTTAATAACTTCTGACCACAATGCTATCACCTTCACGATCCGGGTGGATGGGAAGCTTCAATGCTTTAAACCGTCCACTACCCGGATCTATAATACCAAGAAGGTGATATGGTCGGAGTTCTCGTCAACTCTACAGGAGAGACTGTCCGAGAGGGGCCTGACGGCAGGAAGGGTAGAGTGTGTAGCCGACATTGGGGATCTGGAGTCAGCCGTGTCCGAATACCTCTCCTGCATCAAGGACACCTGTGAACAGGTGATCCCGAAGGTAGGCGGGGTGAAAAGGGTGGCTCGCCCCCCCTGGTGGACGGGGGACTTGGATGCCCTCAAACGGGAGGTTGCGCGGAGGAAGAGGAGGATCCGTTGCGCCGCCCCACGCAGGAGGCCTTACGTTGTTGCCGACTATCTTGATGCCCTTGAGGACTTCAAGAGAGAGGTAGCGAGCGCTCAAACCAGGAGTTGGAAGGAGTTTTGTTCGACGCAAGAGCACGAGAGCAAGTGGGACGGCGTCTACAGAGTCTTGCGGAGGACTGAGCGAAGGCGAGAGGAGGTCCTTTTGGCGGGCCCCAGCGGAGCCATTTTAAGCCCGCAGGGGTCGGCCGACCTCCTAGCCAGTACGCTGTTCCCAGCAGATGATGTGGGCGCTGATACCGAAGCTCAGAGGGCAATTAGGACAGCGACTGAGGGGCGCCTCCCCGGCTGGCCACGGGGACTGTCGGCTGCGGACCCACCCTTTACCCAGGAGGAGATAGAGCGGGTGTGTAAAGAGATTCACCCGCGAAAAGCTCCTGGGGGGGATGGTTTCACAGCTGACATATGCACGCATGCGGTTTTGGGGGAGGGGAGAATGGCGCTTTTTCAGGCACTGGTTAACAAGTGCCTGGAATTGGGCCATTTTCCCCATCCCTGGAAGATCGCAACTGTGAGCATTCTCCGGAAGCCAGCTAGGGAGGATTACACATCGCCGAAATCCTACCGTCCTATTGGCCTCTTGCCGATGTTGGGCAAGATTCTGGAAAAGCTCTTGGTTCGACGTTTACGCTGGCACTTGTTACCAAAACTCAGCGTGCGGCAATATGGGTTCATGCCACAACGCAGCACGGAAGATGCTCTCTATGATCTGGTGGCGTACGTACGATCGAAGGTAGAGGCGAAGGAGATCGTCGTCGTGGTATCGCTGGACATAGAGGGTGCGTTCGATAACGCGTGGTGGCCTGCGCTGAAGTCCCAGCTCATGGCCAAAGGGTGCCCTGAGAATTTGTACGATATGGTTCTGTCATATCTTGAGGGTCGACGTATTGAGCTAAGTTATGCCGGTTGTCAGGTGAGTCGAGAGTCTTCAAGGGGTTGTGTCCAGGGATCTATCGCAGGGCCGACCTTTTGGAACCTTATACTCGATTCCCTGTTGGTGGAGCTCGAGGTCGCGGGAGTGTACTGCCAGGCTTTTGCAGACGACGTCGTCCTGGTTTTCTCCGGGAGTGAGGTCGGGCCCATGCAGGAAATCGGGTGCCGGACCCTGCAGACCGTGATGGACTGGGGCGTCAAAAATAAGTTATCCTTCGCTCCGCACAAAACAAAGGCGATGTTGCTAACAAGGAAACTTAAGTTTGACGCTCCAGCCCTGTTCATGGGAGGTGTCCGGATACCGCTGGAGAAGGAGTTCCGCCTGCTGGGCCTGATTTTGGATAATAAGCTCACCTTTGAGGCACACGCCGCTGCTGCCTGTAGGAAGGCCGCTGACATCTATAAGCAGCTGGCGTGTGCAGCTCGGGTGAGCTGGGGCCTGAACCCGGAGATTATCAGGACGATATATAAGGCGGTCATCGAACCTTTAGTATTGTATGCAGCAAATGTGTGGGGCCCCTCTGCAGAGAAGATCTCAATTAGGAACAGGCTTAACTCTCTGCAGAGGGGTTTCGCAATAAAGATTTGTAGGTCGTACAGAACGGTTTCATTAACATCAGCAATAGTCTTGGCAGACTTGCTCCCGCTGGATCTCCTCGCCCAAGAGGTATATAGACTGTATCGCGCAAAGCGGAAAATTGGGCTGGACGAGAATGTGGTTGGCCGTGTGTTGGAGCGGCCAGTAAAATTCGTCAACTATCCGCATCCAGTGCATTGTGTTGGCGAAGCGTACGAGAGCTTGGAAGTCCCTCCTGAGTCCGGCGGCTCCGGGATCTTCACCGACGGTAGTAAGATCGACGGTGGAGTGGGAGCTGCTGTGACTTGGTTTAAAGAGGGACGTGAAACCAAGTTCTCCACGTTTCGTCTAGAGCCCTTCTGCTCTGTCTTTCAGGCCGAGTTGTATGCGTTGCATAGGGCGGTACAGATGGTGCATAAAGCTGGTGACGGGGAGGTTAGTATTTACAGTGACTCTAAGTCGTCACTGGAGATGCTGGCCAATCCAGTCCCGCCTCACCGTCTGGCTCTCGCAACGCAGAAAACAATTCGTGCCATAAGAGCGGAGGGGCGAGAGGTGCACTTGCACTGGGTGCGTGCTCACGTTGGCACGGCAGGTAACGAACGTGCCGACGTGTTGGCGAAGAAGGCCGCCCACAAGAAGACCGTGGCTGACTACGATCGGTTTCCGGTGTCATATGCAAAGAAGGTCATACGGGAGGAGACTGTCCTTAAGTGGCAGGCGCGCTACGAGTCCTCTGACACGGGTGGGGTGACGCGGGTCTTCTTCCCGAAGGTGGCAGATGCTCACCGGGTGTTGAAGAAGACCAATCTGTTACCCGCCCATGTCCAAGCCTTTACAGGCCATGGGGGATTTGCGGCGTACCTGCACCGCTTCAAGATCAAGGACAGTCCCACGTGTGAATGCGACCCGGATATTGCCGAGACAATTCTACATCTCATCATAGATTGTCCACGCTTCGGCTCGTCCAGGTTCGACCTTGAGTCCAGGCTCGGCCGTAAGGTGGTGCTTGAAAACTTGGAATTGTTGGTGTCGGAAGAGGATACTAGAAATCCTTTCATGGAATTCATGGAAAAAATAGTTAAAGTTGCAAATAAAAGAAATAAATAATATTTACGTCTCTATTTTTTAAAGTTGATAATATTTTATTCTAGTCATATAGGATAAATTGTAGAATAATTAAATTGTTATTTAAATCATTGTGTTGTGTATTGTTGGATATTGTTAAGTGTTTGAAAGAAAGTTGTATTTTATTAATTGACAATTAGACTTATAAATTTATGATGTTATTGGTTCCTTTTTCGGTTTTTTATTGCCACTAGATGTATTTATTGACATGAATTAATTTGTAAATTAGACGACAGTTACTTGACAATTAGACTTATTAAATTTAGTGTTGTATATGTTGTTAGTTTTATTTTTCGGTTTTTTATGTATTTATTGACATTAATTACAAATAGACTTACTTAATTTTAAGAAAATTGTAAATGGTAGTTCCTAAGAATGTTGTTACTTTTCGAATAAATAAACAAATAAAAGGGGGAAGCGTAGCATAGGTATTAAAGAAAAATTAAAGTCGGAGTCTAAAAAATTGTGTGGGTATGGAAATTTTTTTATTTAACCAAATGTAATGAAACCTTAATCTCTGATTACGTTAGAGGTAAAAGTAGGGGGTGGGGGATCAGAACCCCACCAATAAAAAAAAAAAAAAATAAAAAAAAAAAAAAAAAAAAAAAAAGTATAACAATACTCAAGCTGGCTTCTAACATATGCACAGTACAAAAGTTTTTTAATATATTGGTTGTTAAAAAGCTTACTGATTTCTGAACACAAAACCTAACATTTTGCGTGCAGATATATGAATGTTATTTATATGACAGTCAAATTTTGGGTGAGTAAAAGAGTACTCCATGGTCTCTAATCCAAGTAATCTCTTGTATTGGAACATTGTTAGTGCAATACGTTGACAGGATTAGCTCTCTCATTCTGTAAAACTTTATATGATTACATTTATTTCTTTTTAAAGACATAAACTTAACCTCACACCAGACAACCAGTCTATTTATATCAGATTGCAATTTGTTAACATCATATATGTTATGAATTCTACGTGCAATTTTCAGTTCATCAGCAAACATAAAGCAAGAAGAGTTAATAAAACATTGAGTTACATCTTTGACATATATATTGAACTAAAGAGGTCCAAACATTGACCCTTGTGGGACACCAGATAATATTTTAAATGGTTCAAATTAATACCCCTCGACATAAACAACTAGTTGTTTGATTGTGCTGGATTGGGTTGATTTTTAAGTAAGAAGAAAGCCATTGTAATAATATTCCACCAATCTCATAACTTGACATTTTTGTTATTAGGATACTATGATTAACTGTATCAAAGGCTTTCGAAAAATCATTATAGATAGAATCTACCTGCACCCCCGAATCCACAGACGCTGCTAAATATGCTACATAGTTCGTAAGATTGGTATTAGTAGATCTTGCAGTTAGAAAGCCATGTTGGTAAGGAATAATGTATGGTCTGATATGTCTACTTATATGAGAATATACTAAATTTTCAAATACTTTTGCTAGTACTGATAGTATAGAGATAGACCTGTAATTTAGAATACAACAAGAATCACTCTTTCTAAAAATAGGCAATAAAATTGGCTCTTTTCCATGTACGGAGAAATGTGCCAGTATTAAATAACTTATTATAAATCTTTGTCAAAGGAAAACTAAGTGACTTAGCACAGTTATTTATAAAGAAAAAAGACGGAGTGTCAGGTCCTGTCCTCTTATGTATGTTAACTTTATTTAAAACCGTGTGAACTTAATCTTGTGTAAAAGAAATATTGCAAATAGAAGTATATTGGATAGCAGAAACAGTTTGAACTTCGATTGATGGAGAGTTAGTGTAAGAAGATAAAGAAATATTTGCATTTGATAAAGACGAGAAATGTATGAACAATAGATTACATATATCTGAGCCAAGGAAACCAGTTTCAGCTACCTATAGTTTGTTGTTGTTGCCACGCTTTCGCGGCTGAGTGCCTTCAGCGCTCGCCCCCAAGCCCGGTGAAGCTATAAAAGCCGTCCGAGGCTCGAGTTTTCTTGGGCCCATATGGATTACAGAGCTGTCACAACGAAAAAAAAAATTTTTAAAAATAAACACGTGAAAATAAGTATAACTTAATTTACTTGCAATGTAGAATTGAAGAAATACCTTCCATTGAATCGTTAAGTTCATCTCCCAGAGACATTACCTTCACATGGTTAGCAGGCTGTGCTCAAGCCCATTATGGATGCATATGATCACAGAATTCTATCGAGTACTACATTATCAAGAAGCCATAATCACCACATATGGTATTTCCTCGGGTTTTTAAATGTTTTAATACCTTAAGTGTAAATTATTAAAGCTTACTTTATGTACCACTGACAATTGGATAAATAATGATATGGTTATAAAGGCAATCAAACCGTTTTTACCATAAAACCGTTCACATACTTGTTTTAATTAAAATTGATGTTCGCTAGATTCTTACTGCCTTACTGCATAGTAAGCGTTCTTTCTTAGAATTTTTAAATTTTAAACAAGTCTATCTGCGACGGTGGATGCTAAAATGTGTTTTTTCTTTGTTTTTGAAATTTCAATACAATAAAATTACTTTATTGTTTTTACCATTTAATTAGTAATAGCGTTTAAAAGTTATTTTTATCTATCAATTGAACAATACAATACAATAGTTTTAATTGTCTCAATATGGTCAATACAAGTCTTAAAATTAGAAAAATAGTAGCATCATTTTCTGCCATTTGTGGCGTGCAAATTAATAAACAATTATATTAAAATTAAGACAATAGGTATAATACCTAAAAATAATTATATATCTAAAGTAGTTAATATTATTAATTATTATTGAAACACCAAAATTATAACTTATGTATAAAAAATCTTGTGTTCTTACGTCTGTTAATGATTCCAGTCAGAGTTTTTAGAGTTTCAGTATAAGAGTGATAGAAACTGAACAAGAGGGAACTGCGGAATTACAACCACCACACATATTTCTACCAAAAAGCAGCAGTACTGCTCGGCTTCCGTGTTCCGGACTCCGGACCGGTCCGAATAGATGTGGCTATCAACGCGCAGTAGCTCGCGAGTCGTTTCAAGTCTTTCCTCAAGAGTATAATGATTGGCCTCAATCAAGCACCGGTCTTTCTAAACTTGTTTAAAAGTAACTAAAAGCTGCAATGCCCACTTAACATCAGGTGGACTACATATTTGTTTACTACTTCATACATAAATATAATAGTACCATATACATATTATTGATAAACCAATGAAGACAGCTTTTGTAGTCTTATGTGTTAGCAAATTACAGGTGGTAGCAAAATTTCCTCATAAGAAATATTAATATTAGTTCGGGGAAAAAGTGTTTTCGCATATCGTAGGTATAAACTTGTTATATAAATTTCTTTGGCTGTACTATTTGTATCTGGCTGGTTTTAGTAACATTAAAAAGAAAAAAGTTCCCGCTATTTTTCATTTGTTTTTCTTTCTGTAAAAATGAGTGAATCTAATGAAGAAATTCGATACTTTGTAAAATATTATTACAAAACAGGCATAAATGCAACTCCAGCAACGAAAAAAATTTGTGATGTTTGCCTAATGCAGTGCCTGTAAGAGAAGCACAAAGTTGTTTCAAACGTTTTCAGTCCGGAAATTTTGATGTTAAATATGCACCTTGCTCTGGTCACCTTGTTTCGAATAAAATGAACGCCATTTTTTAAAAAATGGAGCAAGATCAGTATATCGATTGTTACGATGTAGCTGAAGAACTGGAAATTGACCACAAAACAGTTTTAACCAATTTGAAGAAAGCTGGCTATACCAAAAAGCTCGATATTTGGGTGCCACACGAGCTCACTGAAAGAAACCTAATGAACCGTGTACTCATTTGCGATTCATTATTGAGACGTAATGAAACCGAGCCGTTTTTGAAAGAGATTGATAACTGACGATGAAAAGTGGATCACGTACGACAAGAACGTGCGAAAAAGGTCGTGGTCTTAGGTCGGCCAGGCTTAACAGACTGTGGCTAACTCGAAATAAGGTGATGCTATGTGGGACTGGAAGGGCATGGTTAATTATGAGCTTTTACCGCCCGGCAAAACCATCGATTCGGATCTCTACTGCCAACAACTGATGAGATTAAAGGAAGCAGTTGAGAGAAAGTGGCCGGAATTGATCAACAGGAAGGGAGTGGTATTTCATCACGATAATGCTACACCATACACATCTTTAGCCACTCAGAAAAAATTAAGAGAATTTGGCTAGGAGGTATCCACCATATACCATAAGGTGTATAAGGTATAACCATACCTTGCACCTTCAGATTTTCACCTGTTTCGGTGTCTTCAGAATTCTTTAGGTTTTGTAAGATTAACATCAAGAGAGGACTTCCAAAACTATTTGTTGTGTTTTTTGATCAGAAGTCTCAAAGTGTCTACAGCAACGGGATCATGTCTCTACCTACATAATGGCAGAAAGTCATCGAACAAAACGGCACATATATACTGTAAATAAATGTAAATAAACTTTGAAAAAAAAAGTACTGAGTTTTCATATAAAAATGCGAATAAACATTTTCCCCGACTTATTATGTTTGATATATCAGTTGTTTAGGTACCATAATACAAGCTTTGCTTAGTTTGGAATTACATAGCCGTGTGTGAAATTAGAGTATAATTGCACGCTCTTTACAATAATAAAAATAATATATACAAAATGCTTTAATTTGAAAAGAGTGTGATTAAACGTAATTTTTAATCAATAAAAAAACCGTTGTATAGGCAACTTCTTATACCTTTCGTTAATTAGCAAATCATCGAAGATCGTAGATTCTGATAAATTAGCAGCAAATTATGAAAGATTCCATTAGTCCGCTCCCTACGAAATTGGGTCTGATATTCGCGATGAGAATTTATTTATCATTCAATACATTTCAATATCTATTAAGGGGATAGGAATTCTGTAATCTGCGATGCCTGAATGACTGGTGTACGTTGATGGATGGTTTAGGTTAGCGATTAACGTTATTCTAATATGGATAATGGCTACATGATTACGCAAAAGCGCATGTTTGACAATAAAAGAAAATTCAAAGTGCGTTGTATGTTGTATAATAGTGTAAATTTCCAATTAATAAAATGAAAATTAAGTATTTATTTCATAGCTATAACAAATTAATCATTATGTCGAAGATAATAACTGAATGAAACTGTGCTACAGTCCATCAACGGTTTCTATACTAAATGATAAGACTAAAATAAGACAAATTTAGAATTTTTATTAAAATATATAAATTAGAAAGAAGTAAAATAGCACAAGTAATTTAGATTAATGTTTATGTGTGTGGATGCGGATGTGTAAGAACATTATGTGACACAATGATTATAATTAACTTTTGTTTCTTTTCTTCACAACTAATATTTTAGTTTGGGAAATTAAGTAACACAGGAACTATCTCAATCTCAAGAATACCAAATATAAGAAACAAAGTAATTAACCTTCCGTCAAACTTCCCATGATCTATGACTTACATATTTATAGCGATGTATTCAATAAATAACTGAGCCCCACGGTTTCACTCGTGTTAAATTTATTTAACCAACTCTTCCACCACGCCGCCAAGCCGCGCGCCGCCGCAAACGCACTAGTGTAGCCTATCGTTATTCTCATTTCCGTAGAATTAGCGTGTTTATACACACAAACAGCCCCTTGATCTTCATATAATTATGCCAATTATGTCTTGGTATATATATACCAAGACGGTGCGTACAGCCAGGGCCTTACGTGCTACATAAGTACACAGAATTTTGTCATCCGGGTTTTTTCTATATAATAAGGCGTCGTTTCTTTATTCATTCAAACAGTATAGGTAAGTCAGGTTATTGTATTATTACTACGTTTTACAAACCAAATTTATTTACTTTATTTTACTTACGCATTTATTCTAACTTCTATCTATGTCTAATCTACTTTTGTTAATAAGGGAGACGTAATTCTAATACTAATGCTTGTAGTAATAGTAAAACGAAAAGTATCCATAAAAGTTACGTGGTATAAATAAATAGGTAGGTATCTGAAATAGCCCGACGCGACGCGTCCTAGATCAGTTATTCAAGTCTATTTAAGAATAAAACTTTTATAAATTTTCTACTTTAATGTAAATATACCCTTATTTGATAGAAAAGATTTTAAAACAAATATTCTGTACTAGATGTGCTTGCGGCTTCGCTAGCGTGGACGACAGAAGAACTAGTAATAATAGAAATCGTAAGTTCTTAAAACTTTGATAACTTTTTATTGAACGTAGATGTTTTTTTAAAGGACCAAGTATCTAAAGGAGTAAAACCAACATGAAATCAAAATCTATTCAATAGTTTGTGCGTTATTCGCGCACAACGGCAAAACTCAATAATTTCTTTTATATAGATTTTTAGATTACCTAGTTCTTTCTTACCCCTTTTTATTTTTTTGCTATTATTTTTTCATTGTTATAATATTTTTATGAAAATATATTGCATGGCGACATTTCAGGAAGGGTTCGTAATAAACAACACTCGATGACTATATTTTTTAGATATTTTTTTTTCATTTAATCATCCTACATCATAATACCACTAATTCTGATAACTACTATCAAGGACATTCTTATCCTGTTGACTTTGCTTTGATTAAGGATCAAAAGCATAATTTTTTGTTCACTTTTCAAAGATCTACGTACTTCAAAGAACTTTACATAATACATCGCGCCTGGAAACTATTCTTAAATATTATAGCTATACATAAATCACACTAAATATTACTGGTTTCACAAACACCTACGCTGTTTTTGTGTTGTGTTGACGTCGGAGATATCCCTAAGACCTCTATAAATTAATCTTTTTCAGTGGTACGAAAAAAAGCGGATTTCTTTTTCCAGTCCGACCTGTATGACATCCGACATTTGTGTTCATATATCTTCACCACGAATTCTTTGTACTTGAACGGTATTTAAATGTACCTAATATAATGTAGAAAAAAATCAGAAAAGTTTGAAAAACTTGTTTTGGTTATTGTGACAATGTGTGATATGTGTTTATAGGTTTAAGGTTATAGCCACAATCTCACGTGATGTTAAGTGACGAAATGATCCAAGATGGTAACAAGCTAAGCCTAGTTGGAAAAATAGCTATCAAGTGCAGCTGCCGGAATACACCTATAGGTGCTTGGCGAAAGATTTTCATCTTGAGGGTGGTAGCTAGCCAGGCGGGCATTAGAAAATACACTACCACCATGATATGGCTTGATCTCGATGTTTTCCTTCACAGAAAGCTTATGCTTATTGCAGGGATCCGAACTTACGTCGTCCGACAGTGTCCGTACACGTTTACCACTGCGCCATGATTGCTTTATAAGTTGCATAATCCTTTATTTTATTATGGTAATGAGTACATCTGAAATATGGTGAAATTTATACTAATATTATAAAGCTGAAGAGTTTGTTTGTTTGTTTGGTTGAACGCGCTACTAGGAACTAGTGGTTCGAATGATATAATTATTTTAGTGTTGGATAGACCATTCATGGAGGAAGACTATACGCTATATAATATCACGCTACGACCGATAGGAGCGGAGCATCAATGAAAATGTTGCAAAAACGGGGAAATTTTATTCCTTTTGAGAGATTCCATTAAGTTACGCAGGCGAAATTGCATGGGTCAGCTAGTATTTGAATATATGTAAATTTCCCTTGTTGTTATATGAAGGATGCTTGCAACCAAGTGACTACTAAAAATACTCTAGCATCATACTTTTTGACCATTTCTTAACTGAGTTTTTTCATTCTTTGTACCTTACATCATAGATATCGAACAAACATCGGATTTAAGAGAGGTAGTAATATCTCAGCCCTACAGAATATCGCAGCCAAATAACCTTGTGTTATGTTCGGTGAGTAGGGTTTCGAGAGCTCCTTGTGGTAAGGGGGTTCAAGGTCGGTAGCGCGCTAGTGATACCTGGTTTTACAAGTGTCTATAGGCTGCGGTAGCCGCTTACCTTCAGGCGGGCCATACGCTTGTTTGCCACTTTATTTTAAAAAAAAACGTTGAAGTGTCCTAAAATTATCGCACCGTGCCAATAACAACTTTAAAATAATTTAATTATAATAGCTTTGTTTCAAAGACATCACTCGAGAAATATGACGTACCTATTGTGAATGATACTAATTTTTATATTCATTATCTATTATTTATTTTAAATTCAGGAACTTCTTACAATCTTGAACAATGGCAAAAACGACCCAAACATTTAGATATATTATATTAATTTACATATACATACAAAATCTTGTAAAGTCACAAAGTATTTCTCATGTTTGTATATCCGTGCTTCAGTAAATTACACGAAAATTGAACAGCAATCTCTTTAAGTCTTGATTTAAGCATATTCGATAATACCATAACTTTTAGCGTCGAGAACGATAATTTTAACCTCGGGACCTCAAGCGATGTTTCGCCCCCAAGAGGGTACGTCGAAATTTCAACTTATAAATACTGTTCACGGAAACTTCATGCGCCCAGGTGAATTGGCTTATTAGGTTATTTTTTAGATAGCATAACATACTACAACGCTTTATATCACCGAAGGGTTAAGCAGAGGTGTACTAATGTACACCCACAGTTGGTATGTTTTTAGGTCTATTGCCATTATTCGGACCCAAAGCCAAACTGCCAGCTGCTACTGGGAATTTCATAGAAAACCCCAATAAAGACATGTGAATTTTAATTTCTAATTTATGAAGATAATAAAATCTATACTAATACAATAAAACGGATTTTTTTTTATTTGTTTGTTTAAACACTCTAATCTCTGGAACTATCAGTCGGATTCGAAAAATTCTTTCTGTATATGATAGCTAAACTCTCTACAACAACTCTCAGATAGCCTTAAATATTGATTTTTGTCACGTAAGCCTGAAGTCGAGGCCCTCCCGAACTGTTTTATCCGCGTGCGGTGGCGTAATCATTAATGATACCTACGGAAATACAATATTTTCCAAAAATATCGATCCTTAGTATATCTAAACAAAAGTTAGCGATAGCATATGCCTATCTCTTATACATAAGCCACAATAAGTTATTTGGGACAATGATTTGTTGAAAATTAAAAAGTGATTAATAGAAATTATTTTTAGACGTGGTATATTAATTCTTACGAACAAAAGTTACTTCATTATAAAGACAATTTTATGAAGTTAAATTTTGCTCTTTAGATTGTGTGCAACAGCTAGTTAATTAATATTTATAGTATAATTGTTTTTATCGTAACACGGAAAAGTGACGCATTGCGACGTATGGTAAGTGAGAGATCGACAACCCATCGCCGGCCGTCATTATTATGTCATATACACTGGCAGTACAGCCTACCACCTTCTTGAATACTTTATATTTGCAAGGTGGTAGGATGTATTGGTTGATTAGGTCGCGACCACCATGCATGTGGTAAAGAGTCCATCACAGTGACTCAGTTTTGCGTGTCGCGATTCGGGATCAGCCTGTGCATATCCAGTTAAATTAATGCAGACTGTCATGACAGCGGCGACCAGCGATAGACTGCGAATTTCTCGGTGGTCGCCGTTATGTTTGGATTGTGGTATTGTGGTTACCATCAGGGATAGTATCTAGTCCTCACCGTCAGTTTGCCGTTCTACTATATAGAAAATACACCGGTTAACACTAATGGTGTTACGTATATTTTAGCTTCAGCACAATATATATTTTTAAAAGCATTATTACAACCCTTAGGTACTAATAATTTTAGAATTACTTATCACAAGATAAAACTCAACTGTTTATATTTATTGAACGATGACGTCACGTTTCTGTATAGCGTTTTCAATCACATGACTCACAGACAATACATAATTTTCGGAAGGAAAAATTAAATAAACAATCAATTATTTTTTTCAAATTTGTATTAGTTTAGGACTTTTATCAATAGATCCAGTTTTTTTAAATAATAAACTTTAATTTTTAAACGTACTGTCAACTCGCGGACTGTCTTTTCCAACTACCCAGCACAATTATTTAGAATTAAAATCTTTTGAATCCGTATTACGTTGTAACTTGTAATGTATTAAATACGATATTATAACATAATTTTATTATTATACAATTTCATATTACATTAAATACTTGATAAATTCGAGTGGAATTTTAATTTTAATAATATATTTTATATACAACAAGTTTTGTCGGCTTATTTTCTACTTAAGAATTCTTGAAATATTCTCGTGGGATTCATAAACTATATTTATGTGAAAAGCTGTACAACACGTAGGCTTAGATTAAAGACTAAAATACATTCACCTCAGGTAAAATACGTCAACCAATACAGGTGTAGGAGGGAAAATAAAATTATACGTCGAATGAAAATCAACCGTATGATATGGTTCTCCAGTAAGGGAAATTATTGTTGAAATATTGTGTCGTATAAAGTAATATAGAAAACTTGTATATAAGTGCATATTCCAACCAAACTGAATACAACCTACACACATCAATTAGATACTCGTAGATATAGGTATAGTATATCGTTCGTACCTTTTTTTTTGTATTCATATCATTTTATTTATATATTACGATGTTTGCACGCAAAAGATTATGATGTTTTATTTGTTTTACTCATTAGATACTTGGTCCTTATCATATATGTATACTATACGTATACCTGTAATATCAATACGAAGGCAATACATATATGTACTTGTAAAATAACATTACATCCTAAACAGCAATATGACATCCCTAAAACTAACTTTTATTGCATTAACGACAACTTCCTGTTTCACCTTTCCTACAACATGTCCGATTTTAAGCATAAATTATGTAAGTTGATCGATGTACATACAGAAACACATACGATAGATGCACGAAAAATTCGTGGAAACCGATACTAAAGATACATGAGAACATTAGCATAGTTCTATAATACAATCAAAAATAGTTGGCTGTCACGTACCTAACGCCCGACAGATGTGAAACGTCTTAGTGAATATTAAAAAAAAATATACCGGGTGATCACGAAACACGACAAACCAAAAGAAATTCACAGTGAAAATGTTTATTTTATTAACATGTCTATGGTGGTCTTGACCCCTAACACTCCACTTGATTGCTGGATATACACCGGGTGATCCCGAAATACGACAAACCAAAGGAAAGTCACTGTGAAAATGTTTATTTTATTAACATGTGTATGGTGGTCTTGACCTCTAACACTCCACTTGATTGCTGGATATACACCGGGTGATCCCGAAATACGACAAACCAAAGGAAAGTCACAGTGAAAATGTTTATTTTATTAACATGTGTATGGTGTCTTGACCTCTAACACTCCACTTGATTGCTGGATATACACCGGGTGATCCCGAAATACGACAAACCAAAGGAAAGTCACTGTGAAAATGTTTATTTTATTACTATGTGTATCTAGGTCGCGATCCTTACCAGCCGCTTTTAATCAATTCATGTTTTGACATGAAAATTTGAAATGATCCAGTCTGTCTTTTTAAAAAAACGAACTTGTGGAGCCGAGTTGAGCCATAGTGTTGGCATGCCAACAGCCGTCAACATTGCAATCAAAGTATCACGCCAACAACCGGTCTGACCCTCCGCATTATATGTTTCACAACAAAAAAAATTTAACAACACATGGTAAAATATGTATAGGTTTTATTAATATATAATAAATATTTAAATTACATAATAAGTAAATAGTGGTTCTTGCTACGTCCGAACAAATCAAGACACCGTTTAAGAAATTACGAAATGTTTTTCTTATTAAGTAATATTCTGATTATTTCTTTTTTTGCTAAATGAATATATTTTAGTTTAGGTTCGTGTGAGAATCTCTCAATCTATATTTTTATATAATACTTTTGTAAAACAAATTTATCAATCCATGTGAAAATCATCTAACCTGAAACTATGAGTAAGTGTGAACGAGATATAGAGAGGGAGATGGCGATCTAAACTGAACTAAGTTTTAAGTTTAGGACTTAAGTCATAAAATTTGTTCAAACATTTAGGACATCCGCCGTTTGTAATGTAAGCGTTTTTCTTGTAGACTAGATAGACTGGCCCAGTTAGACAGTTTATCCTAGCTCGGCAAATTAGGTACCTGCAATACACTGTACCTGACACATTGTGGTTCTATTGTACAGTCAAAAAGCAACAAGCATCATGGGAAAACAAGAATTTATGGAAAATCGCTTTAGTAGTCTGAAACACGACACGACAAAGCGAGCCGACTATTTTTATTAACGAAGTGTATTTTGTTTAGGAATTAGAATCCAAGAGCAAGTACCATACAAACTCATAAAACTATTGTCGTATCATATACTAACTCGGCAAAAATATTTACCTACTATACCATTTCCATTTCTTTATTTTCTCGATGACAGCTCCTGTGAAAACTTAAACGAGCGTCTTTTTTACATTATGTATGCATTATTTTATAAAAATATGACGTTTACACACGTACATGGTTATACCAGAGTCGGAGAAACTGATAGGAATGGAGCTATATCGATAAACGTAACACGATAACAGATCCGATTTTTTTTTACAAAATGTAAGAAACTAAACTACTGCTGGATACTTTTGTACAAATTTATTAACTAATATTATATTTCATTACAAGATGTTACACGTATTAATTCTTGATTGATTATGCCAACTTCTTCAAAATTTTCGAAGCTGTTGTAAAATAAGTAGATATAGGTAGGTACTCGACAATGAAACGAAATAATTATAACGACAGGTAATCTTTATTTATTTACTCTAAACAAAATCTGATGAATTGTCACTGTCACTCGATATAATAAATATATGCGATCGATATCATTACTTATTTGGTCACAACACTATAACTATCAAATTTGAACTGTCATCGAGAAAATAAAGAAATGGAAATAGTATAGCTGTGCCCGCGACTTGGTTCACGTGAACTGCAGAACAGTGTTGCCAATGCCCGATAGCGGTAGATTACCAAGGACTGCTCAAAAAGTAACATTTTGATCACAAATGTAACGCATTCTCTTAACTTGTCGAAAAAACGCAATTTTATCCTTATTTATGCGTTAAATGAGTACCTACCTGCACTTCTCTACATAGCTTGTTATTGGACAACATTAATATAACTATTAATTTCAATTACTTTATCTACACGTATTACCCATATATTTATCTAGTTTTAATTACCGCTCAGTCAAACAAGATCAAAATTACATTAATTAAGAACTACAAACAAACTCTGTTTGCATAGTTTGGTAGTTGGTTGGTTTGGTTTATCTATGTAAACATCACTTATTGCTTTTTACTTTATCCGTGAATGCGGGAAAAAAGGCGAGCTGTAAGATCAGATAAAATTTTATGAAAATAAACATGCCAATTGAAAAAAAATCCTGAAATACACTGACTTATACATAAACTTACCGTTTTTCATAATCCGGTATTAGATCCCACTTTTCTAAATGACTTTGCTAAAAACTAGATATTGTGTCTAGACAGTTGCGTCAAGTGAAATAAAAACAACGAAAAACGCCTCTATTTAGGTACCTATATTACGACAAAAAATTCCTGTTACTTTTTAGGAAATTTCCGAAGTATCGGAAGAACCCCAAGATTCAGGAATTAAGTTGAGTATATAAAAAACATCATATGTATACAAACAATATTACTTGATTTGATACTAAAGTAGTTCACACACAAAAGTACGTAGTTTATACATACTTATCTAAATTATCGTTTAGTTAACTTCAAATCCATGGTGTGGCACAGCGTTTCGTTTTAGCAAATTTTTTGGAAATTATCATAGTCCACCACAAAAATTAACGTAAAAGTAACATTTTGAGTTGTGTAACACATGAGATACGACAAACACAAAAATGCTTATTGTGGGTGTTCCTTATAAGATAGACATACTCTCGCTGACTTTTTTGTAGGGTTTTTAATGTCTACAATGCATTACATTAATTTGCTATATCTCTTAATAACCGGGGGCGACGGTAGCACGATTCACGCGTGTGCCCGATCGACAACATTTTTTAGTTCACGCGAGCGCAGCTAGTTTGAAAGTTGGAGTAAGTTACAACGTAATAAGCAATAACTTATAACAAATACCTCTTTCCTCTACATCCGTATATAATCGCACGGCGCGACATATATCCGCAGTCTCATCGTATTTCACTGTTATTTCTTCGTATAAAATCTCAATATGAAGAATACCGTTTGTACGAGCGACTTGTTATTAGATACTCGGCACTGTGAAACGGAATCAGGTGTGCATTCTACAGCTGGTGATATTATTCGTTCCAGAGGTCCTGAGCGTTTCGTAAAGGAAAAAACATTGTGATGAAACCATAGCATTGTGTTAAGGCTTTTTTAATGTCCGCTTAGATAGCTACCACCCTCAATTTGAAAATCTTACGCCAAGCACCAGAAGGTATGTTCCGGCAGTTGCATTTGAGAGCCAGTCTTCGGCTAGGCTTAGCGTGCGTACCATCTTAGGCCACATCATCAATTAAGATCAGGTGAGATTGTGGCCGCAACGCTAAACCTGTAACGATAAAAAAATACAGTTTCATTACCTCCCTCTGTCGTGTTTCCGTGCGTAGTTATTATTATTATTATTATATTTGGTAAGACACACTAGCAGCTAATTAGCTGATGCGTGCGTATCAAATAGCTTGGAGATATCTTCCTTGTCCAATCTGCTTTTAAAGGAGGTTATGGTAGGAGCCATCACAACTTTTTCTGGAAGTTTGTTCCATGCTGTGACCACTCTGTTAGGCAAGAACTGCTTCATTGGGTTTCTTTTTGCTGGGAATTCCCAAAGTTTCAAGGGATGACCTCGTAGGTGTTTATTTTCATTTGACTTAAACATATCTTTAAGGCTGGGCACATCGTAATAATTAGTGAGGATTTTATAAGTTTCGATTAACCTGCCCCTTTGTCTACGGTGTTCTAGTGTGGTAAGGCCAAGGTTTATGAGGCGCTGTTCATAGGGTAAGTTACGCATTGCATACACCATCTTAGTAGCCCTTCTCTGTACATTTTCAATGAGCTTAATGTCTTTTTTGAAGTAGGGATCCCAGATAATATAAGCATGTTCAAGAAGTGGTCTAATATAGGTCTTGTATAACTTTATAAAAGTTTTAGCTGTTAGGAATTTAAATGCCTTGCGAATGATATAAAGGATCGAATTAGTTTTCTTCACAACCCCAAGCACATGAGTTCCCCATTTAAGATCTTTGGATACTGTAACTCCCAAGTCCCTTTGTGTTTCAACTGCGGTTAATTGTTCACCACCAAGATAGTATATCTGACAAGGATTATTACTACCAATGTGTAGCACGGAGCACTTATTCACATTTAAAGTTAGAAGCCAGTCATGAGTCCACTTAAAAATCGCATTAAGGTCATTCTGTATAGCTCGCCAGTTGCTTCGAGGGTTAGCAAAAAATTTGGTATCATCAGCAAAAAGCGAAAAAGGTAGTTGCAGAGTACTTTTCAAGTCTGAGAGGAACAAGATAAAGAGCAATGGACCAAGCACCGAACCTTGAGGAACGCCACTGAGGACACTTCGCGGATCGGACATGACTTCGCCAATGCGCACCCGAAACGTTCTACCAGAAAGGAAGTCGCATATCCAGGCTAAAATGCTTCCACGTATGCCAAGGTGTTCCAATTTATGTATGAGGCGTTTCAGAGGAACACGGTCAAATGCCTTCTCATAATCCAAGTAAATGATATCTGTTGGCTGTCCATTACTATGGTTCCGTGTCCACTCGTTTAAGCAATTTAGTAAATTGGTTGTAACAGATCGTTTTGGGATGAAACCATGCTGCTCATCCAGGGTAATCTTTTCATGTATTAGAAATTCTCTTATGTGGCAAGCTATCATCATCTCCATAGTTTTGCACAATACACTGGTCAAACTTATGGGCCTATAATTGACGGGCAGTAATTTATTTCCTTTTTTATAAATCGGTACTACATTTGCCGTTTTCCAGTCAGCTGGCACTATTCCATCCTTCAGAGATTTGTTCATCATTTTCGCTATTTCGTCGCTTAGAGCTCCTGAGCATTTTTTCAATACCACTGAGGGTATGTCGTCTGGCCCTGATGCTGTAGTATCACTGAAGCTAGATAACTTCTTTCTTACTAAGTCTCCAGTAATACTTAAGTCTTGAATAGCGTTTATGACTCTAGGAACGTTGATATTTGGCATCGGTCCATCAGGCTCGTTGACAAAGTTCAATTTAAACTGATCAGCGAAGGCTTCGGCAATTAGTTCAGGCTTCATAACAAGTTCATTTGAGACATTTTTTATTACGTTAGGGATGCAGATTTTAGAGTTCAGTTGTTTTCTTATGTAACTGTAAAAAGCCTTAGGACCTGAGTCTATAATAGTTGATTCAAAAGTGGTTCTTCTGTTTCTAGATAGACTAATAATTTTGTTATTGACCTTTCTATATTCTTTATATGAGTGTTCATTTTGATCAATTCTATAATTATTCCACAGTACTTTTTTCAGTTTAGTTAACTTGACTATATCTTTGTTAATCCAGGGTTTGTTGGTGCAATGTTTATTATATATTTTCTTTTTTGGTATAAAATTATCTACTGCGTAAAGGAATTGGTTTTTAAAAGTGAACCACACATCGTCTACAGATTCTTCTACTATATTCAAATTATTTGCAAAATACAGAGATAATTTATCGTAGTCTGCTTTGAAATAGTCATATTGAATGGTATTTCGATTTTCATTAGTTTTAGTGCTGGTACTGATTACTTGCATTGTAGCAGTGATAACAAAATGATCACTTTTACCTATTGGAGGGTGATATTCAATATCACATATTAATGAGTCATCATTGCATAATATAAGGTCCAAAAGTGACTCTTCTTGGTTTCGTTTCCTGGTAATTTGCGTTATAAGTTGGTTTAAGTTGCTGTTCGAATACATACTAACAAAATTTTCGCAGAGACTGCCATAACCATGAGTTTTGTAAAGAGGCCATTTTATCATTGGTAAGTTAAAATCTCCTGCAATGACTACAGTATTTTCAGATGCAGCTTTTCCAATGGTATTAAAAAGAATCTCATCCAATTCAGAAAGAGACCCTGAGGGCGGCCTGTATACACAAGCCATAAGTAAGGTAAGTTCTCTGTATTGAATATCAAGCCATAGTGCTTCGACCATATTATTTTGATATGTGCTATTAACTTTAGATATAATAGTTGATCCATTTATTATATTAGCAACATATATAGCTACACCTCCACATTTTTTACTATCTCTGTCTAAGCGATATAGTATGTAACCAGGTATGTTAATAATACTGTTTGGTATTGAGGAGTGTAAATGTGTTTCGGTTACTAGAATAAAAGCAGGCTTATAGCTGTTAACCTCAAGAAGAAATAAATCGAATTTAGCCGTTAGGGATGCCAGGTTTGTATAAAAAAGGAGCAGTTCAGAGACCACAACACTGTTTAGTTTTTTGTGATACTCACAATCCTGGGAACTTTGTTTATATATTTAATGGTCAGGTCTTTCTCACCTTTCTCAACCCTCTCAGCCAACTCGTCACGAAGTGTCTTAAGTTGGTCTCTTTGATAGGGCGTCATATCCGACTGAGCGCTGATTGTTTTAGGTAGTTTACTTTTATTCTTCAGAACATTAATAGCACCATGTTTATTAGCTAGTACCACCTTGAGTGGACGAGGCTTACCATTGTTGGATGAAGGTTTACCTAAGCGAAACGTGGAAACTATCTCTGGTTCTTGTATAAGGAGTGGAGTCAATGTATTAGTTACTGAGAGTTTATCGTGTTGCTTTCTGTCTACCGAGGAAGTCGAACTAGACTCTGATAATCCATACATGATAACATTGCGGCTACGATTATTGCGATCCTCAATTTCATTAATCACTATGTCCAGGTTTATAGCATTTGAGCGTTGTTTACTGAGCTCTTGCACTTGATGTTGGAGTTCGGTGACCAACTTGCGTAACTCTGGTACCTGTCTCAATCCTTCCTCACATTCATCACACAAGTACGATAGCTTAGGATTTTGCAGACCAAACACACGTAGTTCAGTTGCAGTTAATCCACTACACTTGACACATACTGCCCTCCTGCAGCCTTTGCATGTTATTTTAGAATTCTTATCATCTTGAATTTGTACATCACACTTAAAGCATTGAGCCATGATTTATTCAATTACTTCCACACTTTATAACTTTTTATAGCAGAGGTAACACTGAACCGCTAATCAGCTAGAAGGCAGTGTTAATTTGACAGAGGACACAAAAGTCAAAATTGATTTAAGTTGTCAACTTGACAGAAACACGGCACGATAATTTAATTAGAAGTTGAGGGTATTAGAAAATAAAGTTTCCTTAATTTAAAAACCTTCTTAGCCCTAGACTTATCAGTAGTTTATCAAATGTTTTTAGATCACAACGAATAACAAACACTTATCTCCAAACTAAGCACAAATGACACCTCGATTGTTCATTATAAAACGGTTTTTTCAATTATTTTTGCAAGAGCTATTTTTGTGTCAACAAATCGAATGAACGAAATCAAAAAATTATGGGAATAATTTAAAATTATCACACTCAAAGCAAGAAAGATATTGTGTTATAGTCAATATTGTTTATTTTAGAGGTGAAAATTCTTTGGGCACGGTAGAGAACAAAATATGTCTTTCCTTATCTTTACTCATGGACTTTCGCCAGGGTGGTTAGGCAAGAGAATACTAATGTAAAATTATTTTATGCTAGCTTATAAAAATCATTTACTCGTCCTTTTGGGAGCACTCCGACTGAATGCGGGCTGTAGTGACCACTTAACATTGGGTGGAATGTATACCTATTGACCACGAGGTGCCATCGTATTAATAAAATTCAATTTCAGAGGGCTAAAGTCGGAAGACTTTTACCGTATCAGTACATAATAATTTTTAGTGATAGTTGGACAATACCTGCGAATGGCAACTATAAAATTTATATAATGCTAGTTTTGCTATTGCGCCTGGCTAGATGAGTAATAGATACTAAAATATGGTTTAGTTTACTTATTTCTCTAAGAACATTACAATTAACTTTACAGAAAAAGACTACAGTTTAATTTAGATTCCAGTTAACCAGTGCATATATATTTATTTTTTCAAGTAAATAGTTCGAGGTAATTACACAAACAATGTAACAAATAACAATGGGAAAGTACCTAACAATGAGCTTTACAGATTGATCGCCGGCATAGAGTAATAAAGTCCGCTCACTGTACCAACACGCCGAGTTCATAATTCTATGATCGCCGGCCATTCTTGACTACAATAGGTAATTTCCAATCACTATTATGGCTTCATATTGAATTGCAGCTTCGGTGTGCTTGGTCTATATATCTAAGACGATATAGTACATTATACAGGTTAGTAGTGCCTAGGGCGCTACTATAATAAGGTCTAGGATTACGCCGATAATGATTGCAATACAGTACCTAAAAAGACTGGAAATAACAATTTCCTTATTAAAATTTAATACCGTTCAGATAATATATAATTTGAGAATAATTTATAACGCAACAAAACAAATAGTACTACTTAATATAACACGCATATTTTGGATAATCTAATACCTTTTCTTTATATAAAAATCTCTTTTTGAAAACTATGCCGAAACGCCATCTAGTAGATGTTAGCAGAACAGTCTTATAAATTACATGAAAGTTGGAGTTGGTAACTTACGTGTACTGTTTAATTCGTTGTTGTTTCTATGTTTACACATAGATAGCGCTTGAATCAGAATAACACGTTAGTAATTACTCTTTGGTCCTATTAAAATTTCTACTAAGATAATAATAGGAATATATTATTTTTATTTCTTATTGATATAAAATAGAAATAAACTTATGTAATCTCATTTTGTGAAACTATAAAAACTTAAATAAATCACAAATCATATTATTTCTAATTGTATTTAATTTAATAAAATAATTATTATGTTTTGCCGTTGCGCGTGCATTACGCAAATACTATTGGATAAATTTTGATTTCTTTATTGGTTTAAATACTTAGACCTTATAAAAAAAAAGTCACGATATCTTCATTCAATGAGGAGTTATTAAAGTTTCAATTAACTTCGATTTTTATAAGCATTGCGGGTTCTTCTGTCGTCCGCATGAGCGAAACCGCGGGCACAACTAGTAATAAAATAGAAAGTAGGTATCTAAATTATATTACAAACACATCATAATTTTAACTTTGATTAAATTATATTCACATGATGTAATATTTAAATGCGTCAGTGAAGATAACTCGGAAACTATAAAGAGATAGAGGAAATATGGTTCTAAAGAACCATGGCATCAATTTTAATGTAAAACAAACAACGAGTCGGGAATCGAACTTAATAATTTTTAGGAAAAAAAAGTGAAAAAATGATCTCTATGGTTGTTATTAGACCTTCAACGGTATTGTAGCTGATTTTGTATATTTCGTATTTAACGTAACCCCACAAGAAATGTTAGGAGGTCCTTACATATGAAATTGGCGTTTTATTGAACTGGTAACTTTGATCTGAAATATCTGGCGTCTGGTTAGAAATTCCAAATTTAAATTTATTCCAAATTTAAGCTTGTGTATTTGTGTTTCGAATTTAGTGATTCATTTGTTTTCACACCATTTTATTTTTCTTTGACATAGTTCTTTTCACAAAATAGAAAATTTAAAATATCGCCTTATTTACTAATATAAGCTCCATTGTGGCATCAGCGCTGCAGAATCAGCTCGAAGGATTAATGATGTGTATGGGAAAGCTACTGTAAAAGAAAACACGGTACGTTTTTGGTTCCAACGTTTTTGTTCTGGAAATTTTTACCTACGAAACAAACCCCATGGACGGCCGGAAACGCTAATTGAAAATGAAGAATCAAAGGTGATCGTTGAAGCGGATCATTCACAAACCACATCAGAGTTAGTGGCAGGCTTCGGTGTGAATGATAAAAAAAAATATTCACTTAAAACAAACAGAAAAAGTGAAAAAGCTCGAGAAATGGGTAGGTACCGCATGAATTGACTGAAGCACGCCAACAAACACTTATTGAGTTCTGCATTAAATTACTCAACCGTCACAATAACGAGGGAATTGTGAATCGTATAGTTACTTGTGACAAAAAATGGATACTTTACAAAAATCAGAAACGCTCATCACAGTGGTTGAACCCAGGAGAACCGGCCAAATCCTGTCCCAAGCGAAAGTCGTCTCAGAAAAAGGTACTGGTGAGTGTTTGGTGGACCAGTGCTGGTGTCATACACTACAGCTTCGTAAGATCTGTCCAGACGATAACGGCAGATCTGTATTGTCAACAATTGCAAACCATGATGGAAAAGCTAGCCGTTAAACAACCGAGACTAATCAATATCTCAAGACCACTGCTGCTTCGGAATAACGCTAGACCCCATGCTTTACGACCGACGGTCGCTAAATTAGAGGAACTGCAGTTGGAATGTCTCCGAAACCCTCCATATTCCCCGGACATTGCTCCAACAGATTACCACTTTATTCGGAATTTGGACAATTTCTTGCAAGGAAAATAAATTCAAATCCGATGAGGCTGTCCAAACTGCCTTCAAAGATTTTATTAATTCTTTCTCCTACAATTTTTTCAGCAATGGAAACAATGAACTACCTTTAAAATGGCGAATGTGCATAGATAATAATGGTACATACTTCTATTGATTAAATGTATAATTTCATAATTTTTTTTTTCATTTTACTTTTACCATATACAACGCTAATTTCATATGTAAGGATCTAATATTTAAGACCAAGTTCGATGAAGTTATAAAAGCCGCAGCGGCTTCAGGGCCCCTAAGGCTAAAAGTTTAGTCTCAGATCTAAAAAAAAAAACCTAAAAGAGTTGATTACTATTGAATCCAAGAAAATGGCTGTCATTGTGAACATTTCTTCTTCTTCCTAACTTGGCAACCGGTCGTCTTTAATGAAGACCATTACTGCCATTATCGAGTGAACTATATTGTCATGTGTTTTGACGATTCAGTATCCTAACAAGATGGTGGCTCCCTTGTTAGAACTTTCTAGGAAGTTTTTGTGGGATCTCGGAATGAATGCTTTATGCTTTATATCTATAATCCACTTCACTTAAGCACAAAAACCAAACTATATCACGCAAAACGCCATCAATATTACATAATATAGGGTTAAAACCTAAGTAAATGAATAAAAAGTAAAAACCACAACATGTCACTTCAAGATCCCACCAAAAACCCCGTGAACATTACTAAAGAAAATATTTAATTTCAGCATTTTCTTCTAATTTAGTCACAGGGTTGCCTAGCAACATTTGTGCCTTATAACCTACACTATAAATTATCGTAATAAAATGACACACGTTTTTTTTTTTAATAAAAAAAAGGCCAGGTTCGATTCTCCGACCCGTCTATAAGTTGTTATGACAATATGTATGAATGTAGTTTTTGTTAACTTTAAAATCGATGTCATGGTTCTTTAGAACATATTTGTCTACCTCTTATAGTGTCAGAGTTCCCATCACTGATCCAATTAATGTTACACTCTGTATAGTCATAGAATTTAAACCAATAATAATTTGGTTTTAATGTGATACTGATTAGAATTATAATGGTTTAAAAATGTTATATAAAATCACATCAATATAATTTCATCCAACTACAAAAGAATTCATGAAACAAAATAAGTGGGGCCATTACTAATGCCGTGGAAGTTTAAATGTAGAGACAGATATATTTTTATTGTAGTCATAGATTAATTATTGTTTTCCGCGCCGCTTCAACTAGATACTGTCGATATAGTATAAAAACGGGGCAATCAAAACTACGCTGAATCAGCGTACTCGGGTCGGTGTTATACCAACAATACTGTCACGTTAACAAATCTTATTTAAAATAGTCACTACACACTACGATATTAAGTTGCTGTATTCTGGGAGCTATTGTTTGTAGGTAGCGCGGCATCTAGTTGAAGCTCCAGCGGTAACCAATCATTAATCTATGATCACAGCTTATGTTATCGATTGCCTTCTATGTTTTCTTTTATAATAAAATTATGTACCAAGAATACCTCTATGCCTAATAAATAAGTTACGAAGTTATTATTACGAAATGATGTAAGTTCGAATAAAAATAAAAGGTTATGTTTAATTATTTTCTCTATTTGTAATAATTAGTTATACAATAAAACATAATAAAAACCAGTCAGTAATGTTACAGAAAAATATGTTTAATTTCGATAAAACCAGTGTGGTGTGTGACGTAATTACCTAGGTATATGTTGTAATCTAAAGAAACCTACAGTATAGGTATAGTAAATATTATATGTAAATCGGACAAAAAATTGTAATTTCTAAATGAAGTCACGTTAATCTGCAGCAGCATATTTGATAGTAATAACAACTGATCAGTAGATAATGCAGATGTTGCAGTTTCTAATCTTAGCATGTCCTTTTGCGTCTTTAACTCTCAATTAAACATGCAAAATGTTAAAATAGCATTACTTAAAGTCACTTATTTTTCAATTATCGCAACGCAATAAAAAACGATCGTTTTATGGAGACACAAAAACTAGTGGTGGGTAATTTGTACACAATAAAAATGAATTGAAAATAATAGCATGAACCATGAATTCTGAAATGCCACAAAACATCCTAGAATGTTCTAACAAGAGGTTAGACAAAGATTTAGTGAAAAAAATGATTAACCACTCCATAATGGCAGTAATGGTCTTCAATAACGAAGACTAGTTGCCAAGTTAAAAAAAGGAAGAAGAAGAACATTGTACAACCGCTAAATTGCACAGAAAAATAAATATTAAAACATTAAATAATATCAATAAAACATAAAAATATACATGAGCTTCTTGCGCTTCATAAAATTCGCCACCGACAACAAACAAGGAAGCTGAAAGCAATAAAACCGACTAAAACTACAATTTTTGTTTCCTGTCGCAATACCAGAACTCTTCTCGGTCACTCGGGCTCTGATTTTAATACGGGTCAGACAAATAGCCCCCTAACTCCTTATAGTGATTTATAGTTTTACTGGTTATTTATCAAATAAGTGAGGCGGACGACACGCTGTAAGGGCAACGACCGCCCTCGCATTTTTTAATAAAGTTTTCGTAGTTTTTATGCTGTCACTCACACAGATCCGTGTTAATAAGATTATTATTAACCTTACTGTAAAACCCATTATGCGCTATGAATACAATTTTTTTAGAAGTTTAATTATCGGCAGTGTGTGTAATTCAGTATTTAATAACTTTATAGCACTCCTTTATACTTTATAGGCTTTATGAAATGTCATTAATATGAGTATAAATAAATTACTAAACGAAGACAATTACTGCGTTATATACGCGTGCGGAACCATTAGGCACCGTTAGTTGATTATAGAATTGGGAAAAAAAACTAAATCTTGATTCTAGTGTCTAATAATATTGTAAGGCTCAGAGTGTAGGAACACAGAGCCATAAAGGGAAAAAATGTATGTGTTTTGTATACTTTGTTATTTAATTTCTAATAGATCAGCTTTACAAGGGCTGTTTATTCTTAAGTCTGTGTCATGTTGGAATGCTTAATACATCGAGTGCTGATTCCGCATTTCGACGCTTCTATTAGATATATACAGATAGAATGCGCATGTACCTCAGCATTTTACATATTATATTGTTTCGAAGAAATAGGGTTAAGTGTATTCAAATTTATACTAAGACAACGTGGCATCACAGTAGCGCAGTTTGATTATAGACACTAGGTACTAAACGTTTTTGAAACGTAATTATTTGGTTAAACTTTAAAATATACTTTATCATTTTTTAAGTTATACTTTTTTTGGCGCATTTAGTAGAAGGTAAAATTAAGAGCTGCGCGCGCATCTTTTGACGGAAGTGCGACATTATGAAGTCAACCAGCAATGATAATAACGTGAATTAATTTTACTGTTTCTTTTTTTGTGTAAATATAATGGAACATTGTAAAAACAAACTACCGAAATAAATAATTTTTGAGAAATATTTTTTTTATAATCGCATTTTTTTAATCTGTCAATACAAATTTCAGTGTCCTAAAGTTCACTTTTGAAAAATTGGTAAAGATTTTCTAAGATCGTACCTAATTTATTTCTGTACAGTTTTTGTTATTTTTTTAATTATTATTATTATGAGTCGTATAAAGTAAAATCTTGATATTCAATTCAGAATTTACTAAAATGGAGAGTTACACTTAACTATAAATTCGGTTCAATATCCAGGCAAATATGATTGGTATATATGACAATGACATTCCCACAATTACAAATAATATATGTACTAAGTAATTAAATGTTCAAATAATAATAAATTAAGTTAATGTAAATATTTATTTTATTACACATGAGCTATATGCCAAAGAAGTAATATAATTTATATGATAGATGGTTCACGAATGAATATGATTGCAAATAAAATAATTATTTTTCTGAAACTGAAAGTCATGATCAGTCAATTTTTTTTTTTTTGTTTTGTATTATTTAATTTTTCTTTATCTTATTCTATATGTATATACTTTGAATGGATAGCCTGGGCCCTACTGTCTATGTGTAAATCGTCTATGAAAATTTTAGGCTAGTAACTACTAGAATATATTAAATCATTAACTCAGAATTGAGATCAAAATTTATCTATACCAGCTGTGAAGACAAGTGTTAGGTAATGACCTTAATAAGTAAGGTTGGGATATGGGGCGGAACATCGTGTGATATCCGCAAGTAGACCATTCAACGCGCTTGATGCTCGTTATTATAGTAAGCCATTATGTACCCTAAAATTGTAACGACATTTATAGTACAGAATCATTGAAATAATCTTCCGAAAATAGCTATCGAATAGCGACATTCAGACCAGACTAGAGTAATAGTGCTACTGGTTAATTTTCAGAAAATATTGGGAAAACGAGCTATTTATAATTTTATTATAGTTACTGATTTTTTTCGAAATTATTGTAGTTCTACTGAAGAAGGATAGAGTAAGCAAATTTTATTAAAAAAATTCTCCCCTAAAAAGTCGTCCATATGAAATTTTACGCAGGTCTTTTATGTAAATATATGTTTATACATTTGGAATCCAAATACATAATTTGTAGATATTCTTAAATGTACTACAACAACTTTTAAAACCAAAAGGTGATTTATACTTTAGTTTTTTCTCAATAGATAATTTTGAAATGAGTAAATAACACAGATCGTATGAAGAAAAAAAATTTATCTCATATATTGTGACAGTCAAATTAACAATAAATAGATATGCACATAAGAACGTACATTTAGTTTTTATTATAATGTGAAATGGAAAGTCCTGCCTACGAATAAAAAGAAGATTTATAGCCGCTTAAAAAGACGAAAATAAAATATATTTCCCGCACACTTTGTTATAATGGCACCTACATATTACAAGAAGAGGAAATCTATATAGACTTTTCACTTTAATGGTTTTGATGTAACTGTAGACGGTGCTTAGAGATTTGTGAAGAACAACTTAACTGCAAATTATCTGTCAAAGTGAAGTTAATTACTGCTGCAATTGTTTGGTTTCGTAATCTTATTTTCTATGATATACCTATCTATCTCAACAAAAATGAAAATGTGAAAAAGGGGCCAAATTCAGTGTAACGACGTTCGGGGTAGTCGTGTGTCGTCGTCGAGGTACTGAGCTACTAAAAGGTGCTAAGTTCCATAGCTGTTCCTTTAATTATAGTTGTAGGAATGTACGTTCATCAATTCATTTACATAACAATTTGTTACTTTCTTTGGTATAGGATTTCTAACTTGGCAAGTCTTAATCTATACAATTAATAAAATTGAAGTGTCTACTGATCTTAAAAAAACAGCAAGAGCATATGCCTATCTTCTAAGAGTCACCCACAATATAACAAGGAGCTGGGGTAGCACGAATCGCTTGTGTACGCGAACAACGGTATTCTGTAATGCACATGAGCGCAGCCGCGGGCACAGCTTGTTATAAATAATAAATGTCGTTCCACTTCTCGAGAGAAAGCTTTAATTATAATGCCAGATTATGATGCATTAACTATTACATACGCTTAGATATCAGTAGTTATCTAACATAATAAAGCGGAAAAGTTTTTTGTTTGTTTGTTTGTTTAAACACGCTAATCTCTGGAACTAACAGTCGGATTCGAAAAATTCTTATTGTATATGATAGCCAGATTCTCGAGGAGTAGGCCACATGAAGGTATTTTGTGACAAAGATTTGTTGAAAATTAAAAAGTGATTTATAAGTATTATTTTTAGACATGACATATTAATCCTTACATAACAAAAGATACTTCATCATAAAGACAATTTTATGAAGTTACATTTTGCTATTTAGAGTACTTATACTATTTGGACACATAGTTTAGTAAATAATGAAAAATTAAAACAATTTGTACTTGCGGGAAGAACAATTATGATAGACTAGACAGGTTGTTTGGCGGCGCGATGTTTGTCGGATAAAATTAACACGGGTGAAACTGTGGGGCACAGCTAGTTCACTTACTTATATATTTACACGCTCTAAGTAGATGTACTACTGAAAGAATATTTCCGGAGTGTTCAGACTTACCTATTCTCCGCTGTCAGACGACGAAATAGTATTAATACTTGAATTAAAGATAATTAATAATAAAATTTCGTTAGTAATTACATTTTCACGTCGATTTTTTTTAACCACGCTTGTAATACCATACACATCACTAATGCGTTGCTCCCCTTGAACCCCCCTATCCCAAAGAGCTCCGGAACCCTACTCACTGTAGGAACGCAACACAAGGTTATTTGGCTGCGATCTCCTGTAGTGTTGAGGTATTCCACCAGGTGGGCCGCCCCAAGTAGAGAGAAATCTCTAAAAAGTTTTTCTATGCCCTAACTCTTTCTACCGGTTGGGGTAAGAGAAGGGAAAAAGAATTTCTCAAATCTGACTGGTAGTTCCAGAGATTACCCTCCGTATATAATACATAAACTTAGAAAATTCGCTCTTTTTTATAATAGTGTATCTACTCGAACAGTATACAAACTTGTAAGGGGTACTGTATAACAGATTCTTTTTAATCTAATTTCCATCTAGGTTTTTATTTGTTGGGAGTGTGTAAAATGTATACAAATTAATAAATTTGTCGTAACAAAAAACATTCATGCGGTGTGTGTCAATTGTTTGTTACATTTAACAAAGTCCATAAGTCACATTATTTTATTGTAATATTAGTGTAAGCAATTGTAGACGAACCTTTTTAAATAAATAAATAAAAATGTATTAAATTTAATATATACTTTTTTACGCTAAATAAAACAACATAACTATTTAATCAAGTTCACCTGCCAAGCTCATATTATTATTAAAAGAATTAGCAGCACCTACAAAGTTAACACCCGTCGAGCATTTGACAAAACAAAGAGAAAGTGAATCGATATTAATTCACTTTACCATACATGTCATTCTTATCTTAAACGCAAATGACAGCTCGAAGTGTCCAAGACACGCAATTAAAATAACTCAAGACACAGATCTGCATACGAATGAAGTGAAAAAAAGTTGTTTCTGTCAATCGAAAAGACACTTAACCGTTTATGGTTAAAGCGTTCGAGTTTATTTTTTCTATATGATTCCGTATTTATTATTCTCTGATGCCATGATGGAGTATTATTCATGTCTTTAGTTCCATTAAACTTGTAATATATTAAAATATAGTAATATGATGCGCAAATTATTCGTTTATTTTATGTATTAAGTGAATCGATAAAGCTATAACCACGTGGTTTGTGTTTAATTCCCAGAAGAGCCTTTTGAATCCATAGTCTTGTTTGGTTACAAATTGCTAAATATATATCCTTTATGCCCTGCAAAATATATACATATAATTTTAATATGTAGCGGGATCACATGGAAAATTATTGCGAGTACTTTTAAACTCTGATTTCTAATGAGAAAATTAGCAAAATTTTCATATCGCAAAAGTTGTGCCCACGACTCCGTAGTCCACATGAGTTTATTAGGCTGCGTACCCACTAGAGATGTGCAAGATAGCTAGGCTAAATCTGTTAATACGATTATTTCATTTTGCTGGCCTCGCTTAGCGCAGCTCTGGTGGAAAAGGACGAGCGAAACTATTTTTTTATACTTATATACAATTTAGATTGCAAACATGCATGCGGCCCGCCTGATGTTAAGCGGCACCGCAGCCTATGGAAGCTTGTAATACCATAGATTTCAACTAGCGCGCTGCCAACCTTGAATCCTCCCTTTTAACGTGGAAGAACCCGTCCTCGGTACACACCCGCTCGAGGGATCGAGTGGTTATGTCAGACTCCAACTCACTAAAACTACACGGTGCACCATCAGCCGCCGTAATGTGGCGACAAGGGTCCGCTATTAGCATACTACCGCATCGCCCCGGGGCGGCGCGGCGCGGCGGACAACCCTTATTGTCGATGCCCTGGGCACACCATGACGAGGTAATTGAATACGTAATTTCCTTTATACACAATTTCATCAAAATCGGTTGATAATTAATTAAAATTGAACATTTCTTTTGGCGATTTCTAAAAATATGATTGACTGTGATTTTCGTAATCATTGTGGAGCGACACATATGTCCTGTGTACAAATTTTTATCTAAATTTGAATACATGTACAGGCAGAACAGATTTACCTACTATTAAAGCCTATACCTACCTAGTATAAAAAATTGTAATTGCTGATAAGAATATTATTTTAAGAGATACTTTTTCTTTAAGTAAGAGGGTCAAATTAATCTGGACAGTGTAATAGTAAATTAAAAGAAATAAAATACGAGCGATAATTTCACACAATAAACGATCCTAATAAATAGATTCGAGTACTGTGTGCGTTGGTGGTGTAATGGTCAGCATAGTTGCCTTCCAAGCAGTTGATCCGGGTTCGATTCCCGGCCAACGCACTTTTTTGAAAAATATTATTTAGTTAGTAAAGTATTATTTTTATTTATTGTTGCGTGGGTTTTGAAGATTACATGATATCTTTGTAAATTTTTGATTTCGCTTAATGAAAAAAATTATAACAGTATTAATAATGCATTTTTTGTTTAATAATTAGATAGAAGGTCACATAGGTACTTTTTTTGTATCAGACAGTATTTTATTTATTAATATACTAATTGGTATCTATAATTACTTACGTACTTTATATTTAACTTTATGATATAACTTATAATATCTATTGCATTTTGTTCTCTTAAGAAAAGTCTTACAAATAAGATGATAAGTGCTAATTAAAATCTATTTAATAAACTGTCTTATTATAACTCACAGCTTAAATCGTTGAATCTAGCTAGAAGAGACAATTTTCAACATAAAGGATTTTTGAAAAATCATCCCCTAATTTAATGGGGCTTAAAATATCATGATTCATGTGATGTTGTCAATTGGAAATCCTATATCCTTAATTTACTTGAATACTAAATAAAATGAAATACAATATATAATCTTCTCTACAATTAATAAAATTGAAGTGTCTATTTGTAATGTCAAAATAATAGCTTTTTACTAAATGCATATGAATGTATATACGGTTCCTATATTAAAAAACCCCCATTTTTAACATTTTTATCTGTCTGTCTGTTTGTTATGAAATGGTTGGACCGGTTTTGATGTGACTTTCATTAGAAAATAGCTGATGTTATAAGTAGTAACTTAGGTTACTTTTATTTTACAAAAAGACTTAGAGCTCCGCGTAAATAAAAAATCTGGTCATAGTGAATTAATTTGGGCGCTTAAATAGCTTAAACCATAAGAGATATAGCAATTTAATGTACTGCATAATTTTATTGTAGACATTAAAAATACCTACAAAACAGTTAGCCGGAGATCTTCTAAGGAACACCCACAATAAGCATTTATTTGTTCAATATAGCTGGGAGCATGGAGCAAGATTCTCGCGTGAGCCCCCCATTGATGGCATTCTGTAGTCAATGTGAGTGAAGCCGCGGGCACAGATAGTTATGTATAATAAGGTTGATGTTAAATTTCAATCGAAGTTTTATTTTTCCGTTCCAGATAATTTCACATGATCAATCTACAAGCTGAATCTCTGTTATAATTTTTATCTATCTTTTTATGCTATCTCTCAACGTGATAGGTGGCGCTGTGGTCGAGTTATTGATTACTTGAAAGGGCAGATCAACGTTTGTGAGATCAGCTAGTAAAAATAAAGTTCATATAAAATGTATCCAACAAATTTGAATAAAAATATACAATGTCAAGTCTTAATTGAAACATAGTATAAGATTTTTTATTTGACTAACATAGGTACTTAGCATGTTTTTGATTTAGAAACAAAAATAATAATTAATGCTTACCGACAGAATAGGTAGTTGAAATTAATCACTCAAGGAATGTACATAAAATAAAGTCAGTATTCAATAAATCAGCATTGACTATCAAAATAACTTTTATGTTACGCAACGTTCAGCAAAATAGTCTCAGTCGAATACACTACGGGCGGGTTCGGTGACCTCTCCCGTAGTTATCAGTTATCCTTTCGTTCCGCCTTCTTTATCTGTCTCATTGTAAAATATATTTGCGTTGTGTATCGCCTTAATGGCCTTATCCGAATTCTCTGTCATGGCGCATAGTTTACCTCCATTAGTGCTACCGATATTCGATCCCTGCACGTCGCAATAAATTTCACGTCGATATTTATTTTTTGTTGATACAAACAACTTATTGCAACATTGTATTAATGATCATTTGGCAAGTTTAGTTACTTACCGCTGCCACACATATTTACACTAGAAAGGAACGATGTTAAACTTCTTTGTTGAGATTAGAAGCCTGTATTTAGGAAACATGTAGGTACTTGCACACGGAGGTAAAGAAAATTAGACTACAATTTGTTAATCAAAAATAATTTATTCAATTCAGTCCCTAAGAAGACACTTATGAACTTCAAAACACTACCCGGTTCGAAAAAATACCCAGTCAATAAGCAAAGCTGGCAAGTAACTCGATCCGTTATTATTTTATATTATTTTTGTGTATGAACAGAGACGGAGTCATTTTTAGACATCACTATCATTCACGTAATGATCCACCCACCCTTTTGACAGTAAACCTGCTTGACATGGTCCTTGAACTTAGTGTCCGGTAAATCGGTAATGTCCTTAGGGATCTTATTCAAGAAACTAACAGTATTTCCTAAAAAAAATGTTTATTGGTCTTATTGAGTCCAAAACACGGAGTGTCTAATTGGTGTCTATTTCTAGTATTAAACTATGCCGGTCATTTACACACTTATAAACGCACTTTGAATATTCTGTTACATATTATGAAGAATGTTAAGTTGCAGACGTTCAAGGCGTTTCTTAAGGTGTGACTGCCTACTGCATTTATACACTTGTCGCAAATTTGTTGCTTTATCAAAGGCAGCAAATTACTCGAAACCGATGTTCGATTGTATTAGACCGAACAAAGTGTTTTTTTTGACTGGGATGATTTCCCACTCCTATTTGAGGTTGGTTTCATAAATAATACTGACTAATTAGCATGACTTTATCCTATATCTATTACATAATAAACACAGCTTATGCCTTAAAACAATAGTTATATAGATATTTAACCAAAATTTATTCTTATTTCGTATCGGATTCACAGGATTTCAGAATCAATAAATATAATATTTTGATGTATACTTATATTAATATATGATTTTTTTGCCTATAAACATTATTTTCCATACGCATTTGTTACGCAGTAAAATATATTTTGTTTTTCCTCATATCATTAATAGTTGATGTAGTCTGTCGAGTACAAAGACTTATAGTAAGTATACTTCCCATGTACAAAATTTCATCAAAATCGATTGAAAACTATTTTTTTTACGATGCCTAAATTGATGGATTGATGCTTATATTGATGATTTATATAGCTAATCATTTATGGAATGACGTATGCTTTCCGTCTACAAAATTTTATTAAAATCGGATGAAAATGTCATTTTTTTGGGATTTCTAAAATGAATAATGAATATTATTATAGTCCATCATTTATGGAATAACCTATAATATTCATATAAAAATTTGATCAAAATCGGTTAAGAATAATTCTTTAAAAAAAAATTTTATTTTACTTTTTCTGAATGTATTAATGAAAATTCGTATAGCCTATCATCGACCAATGACATAGGCTTCCCGTGTACAAAATTACATAACAATGGATCAAGCCATTGTTGAGTTAAATCCGAATATACCAAGAAAGGGACAGAAAAAAAATTAAGGATAACATATTCGTGATTTTTTTTTAGATCTGACTATTCTGTTAGCCTTAGGGGCCCTGAAGCCGCTGCGGCTTTTACAACTTCACCGAACATAATCGTGATCACTTGATCAGTGTCCCATCCTATATATATAGTTTGTGCATCGGGAAATTTTGAAAAAATATTTTATGTACAGACATAAAACCATAGATTTATTAATATAGAATAACGCAAACAAAGTGAGGGGCGATGGGGCTTGTTCACACGTTGCCGAAACATTATTTTTTCCGGATCGTAAATAATTGATACGATTCGTTATAATTTTTTCAGTGGCAAATAATCTCCTATGACCGTATGTACGCGCTCACAAATTCTGAAAAATTACGAATATACCCAATTGTATACCTAGTACGTCCATTGATATTAAAACCTAATCAATCGTCAATGACAATGTATGTATGAAAAGTCCGTTACTTATTATAATGATAGTATAACTATAAATCAAATTAATAGACTAAATACAAGATTTATGACCACAGATACTAATCATGACAAAAAAACTTTGAGACAATCAATGTCATTCACCCGCAGTTTATCATGATTCTAGGAACTTCACGCTCCTCGCTGCAGATGTGCGCAATATTTCAGAAAATATCTAAAAACCTAATATTGTAAATATACACACATTTACCTACGTCATCTCTTAAAGATATGTACATACTATAACAAGTCCGAAATTTAAAAAAAAAACAAAGGTGGACTACAAAATACTCAAAGTGCGAAGATGATATTTGGATAATAGGTACCTTTTGTGACGTTGAGGTGTACTAAGTATGGACTCTTGAAATGTTAATATGTGAAAAGCAATAATATAATAATAGGTTTATCACTTTTATAAAATCTATATTTAAAGTTTAAACAATCAATTTGAGAATCATAGTATATTTAACAGTATCGTCAACGTTAAAATTAGAAACATAAAGTCGTATGATTTTACACTTTAGATATATAATTATTGCTTTAGACTTTAGCCCTGGAAGTTATATAAATAATAATTATCTAGTTTATTAAACGAGGCATAAAATATTTTTAATAATTAAAAAAAATTGCGCGTTTAGTTAAACTTTAACAATAATTAAATTAACTTATTTATCATGTTTGGTATAAGTATCTCTATATTATATTATCAATAAATACCTACCTCTAAATTCTAAAATAATTTATTTAACCGCAAAATCGTACTTTGGACAGGTTAAAAGTTAAAAGCTACTGATACAAGCTAAACAATATAATAGGTTAAAAGTTTTTATAATATGGTATATTATGCAAATTGGGACATAAATTTACAGCTACGTTTAAGAAAACATTTAACACAACAAACAAAAAGATTTATGAACTGTTCCGACACACGGCCGCGGCTTGTGAAACCTGTCCATCAATCTTAATAGTCGAGCTCAACCTATTCGGATTCCATCCGCTATTATCACTAGCTATATCAATAAACGTGTAGTTAAATCTAAAGCGAAAAGATATTTATCAGCGTGTAATAACAGTAACGCGTCAATTTTTAAAACGTGGTCTTAAAATTCTTTTCGATCGCTCCCATTTATAACAGACATACATTATCAGATCGTGAATGAAAAAAAAATCTATTGACCTAGGGTTGACGCTTTTCTACGTACTGATAATGTGTAATTATTTTGTGATCGAAAATATGTAACAATATTATCGCTCAAATAATAAATTAATAATCTTACTCTTCTTCTTTCTCCTATTTTTATATAAAATGGGTGTTTGTTTGTTCCGTATGGACTCCAAAATTGCATAGCAACGAATGACCGGCTTTGCTAGTTGATAATAAAAAATCCGTTATCGTTATCAAAAATTCCTTTTACTATTTTATTCTTTATAGATAGAATTAATAGATTCAGCAGCAATATGGTTGCAATCTCAACCGGTCTTATGTGACGATGTGGCCGAAGATAGTGACACGCTAAATCCTAGTGTGGCAACTGCTTTTCAAGATCGGCTGCCAGAACACACCTATTGGTGCTTGGCGGCAGATTTTCAACTTGACTATGTTAACTAAGCAGACAGACAATGTTATACGACCATGTGTTATCGTTTAAACACGGTGTTTTCCTTCACCGAAAGCTCAAGCAAATTGCAGGAATTCGAACTCATGTCGATCGACTCCGACAAGCTACTACTGAGCCATAATTGTTTTTGATCGCGTTAACAATACATACTATATAAAAATACGTAGTATGTCGTTATTTATAATTTCTATGTTAAGCGTAGGTATGAAGGAGGTTACAAGGCTATTTTAGATTTTATGCAATTGTTGCTGTGAAAACTTGATGTGAAAACCCTAAAGGAATAAAAGTAAAAGTTAAGAAAGATTAAGTGGACTATCAAATGAAACAAACTGCATAAAATCTTTTCGAGCCAAAACAAGTGATATTTTTTTTTCTTGAACCTCACATTTTATTAACTTAATTCTATTTAAAGAGTTCGTCATAAAATTAATATTATTATTATCAAGTCGTGGTCGGGAATAAGATTTTGTGATTTTATTACATTGCTATGTGGATTTTAAAATGTTAAACTGTAACCAAATTATTATCTACCAGTGAGCGCCCGCACCCGTTTGCTTCGCTGGGCGTATTTTTTTATATCTCTATATAAAAAGTATCCTGTGTTCCACGACATAATCGATTTCTATGTTAAACTAGCTATACCCGCGGCTGCGCTCGCGTAGCCTACAGAATGTCGTCGATCGGGCACACGCGCGAATCATGCTCCCCCGCTCTCGGATATTTTATAGACAAAAATGCTTATTGTGGGTAACCCTAAGAAGATAGGCATATGCATCTCGCTGCTATTTTTCTAAGTCGTCATCTACAATTATGTAGTACATTAATTTGAATATATTTTATGATTTACCCAGCGTAAGCCATTTAAACGCCCTAAAGTCGTCGTTTTTCCGAATTGATTTTTATTTACGCGGAACCCAAATTCATTTTTTAAAATTAAAGTAGTCAAGTTACTCCTTATAATATCAGCTATCTGTCAGTGATAGTCCCGTCAAAATCTGTCCAACCTTTTCGGAAATTACCCGGATCAAACACACAGACAGACAAATAGATAAAAATTTTGAAAATTGTTTTTGTTATAGGAGCCCTTTATACTGTGATACGCATGTATTAAAAAGCTGTTATTTTAACATTACAAACAGACACTTCAATTTTATTAATTGTATGGATTATAGCAAGAAGTGTTAATACCAAGTTTCAAATAAATCTAAACAGAAAAATAACATTTCGAACCTTCACAAAAACCTTTTAATCCTTTCTTCTATGCATACAACAAAAAAACAACATCCTCCCCAAAGATATTTCTATCATGTATTATTAGTTTTTATAATTCCTTATTTTTATTTAGTTTATCCCGTGGGCTTATGTATGAAATTACCTAGGTACTGATATTTTTTACAATAAATCTATATTGCCTTTAAATTGGAAAATTATAAGAATAAAACCTAAGGGTCTGTAATTACATTTTCTATTTATCTTCATACTGGATATATTTTTACCAAATATAGTAAGCTACGTGTAATTAAACACACCTTTATCTCTGCTTACCCCCATAAAGTTAAAAATGTATTTCAGTCATGGTATGGTAGTAAGTAAATAAATACATAACATTATTAAAAATGTCATCGATTCAATCAATCCACTTGGATTAAGGAATTTAAGGAACTTTCCTTAAATAAAGTAAATAGCTAACGAAACTTAGATGTATATGACATGAATCAGTGCTAAACAAACATATATCCAGAAACATCAACCTATTTATGTGAGTGTATCAAGAACGTTAAATATCTTTCGAAGTAAAACTAGGCCAAGTGAAACATTCAGTCTTTCTTTACAAAAGCTACGATATAAAGCTATGAAACACGAAACGACCGCGAAGCAGTTTAAATGGAATCACCGGGTATAAAGTAACACTGCTACGGAAGTAATCGACAGTGAAATCGGAGGACTGCAACCGGACTCTTGATTTCCAAAGAACTTCTAACTAGAAAAGTTGTCGAGAAATAATGTTATTAGTATGTTTCCTGAATTCTGTGTTTCTTCTTAACATTTAATAATTATATAATAATTTTTAAGTTAAAGCTTTAGAAAATAAATTAGAAAATCAGAGTATAGAAAGTATTTACCGATTCTGTATACTAAGAAATCACGATGTAAAGGTAAAATTCACGATAACACTGACACTTGACACAAATGTCGACATTTGTTTCAATGGCGTCTACACGACAATCGGTTTATAGAAGCAGTATCCGAGCTTAAGTGTCAAAAACACCGCGTACTATCTGTCTGCACGGCATCAATAGTGTCAATGAGGGCAATGAGCGACAGTGACACTTTATGTGCAACTCGATGTCGCTGCGGTTTACACGGAATGACACTCGGTCTATAGATTGAGATTCAAGTGTCAAGTGTCGCCGTGTATTTTCGGCTTCGCTGGTCGCCGCTGGCATGGCAACCTGCAAGCCCATGTAGTTACCACACAATCGAGTATTGGTACCTAACACTCGACCTGATTACTAGATATACACCGGGTGATGATTAGTAATGTGTAATATCTTTAAACCAATATAAACCAAATTTACCAATTTTTTGGAACGAAGTTCCTTATCGCGCGTTTCGCGGATGGGAGCTACACGGGAAAAGTGTCCAACTCGACGGACACTAAAAAGAAACATACACATACATTTACAGGATTTAGCCTGTGAGATTATGACATAAAATATGCAAGGTTAATGCAAGTCCTGATGATCAAAACTATGATCGTCGTGGAATTGAACTAGGTTTTTACTTCCTATTGCTGGACATGGATCTCTCATATTCTCAGAATCATACATTTGTTTATTTTTTACCAACCAAGGTTCCATATCACCTTATATTCTGGTTATAGTGTTTTACCAGTGGTCGAAACATTTACCGCCCTGGTTTTATTCAAATTCCTTAATCAGTAGGTAACGTAGGGAGGTCGTTCATCTTTAGGTATAGTCTTACTTACTATTCACGTGTTGTTTTTTTTTTAATGAAAATCTATAAATATAAATTTTTAATGAAAAATTGTAAGACAAGTTAATTGTTGCTGTTGTTGTTATCAAAGGTTCAATCTACGCGTAGGTACTTGTAATATAATACCAAAGTACAATAGTTTTGGTGTAATCGGTACCGAAAAACATTTTGAGAGTGCGTCCTTATTATAAACATTTGAGTTACCGTGTGAAAAGCAATAAATAAACTGGTCTACTATACTATAAAGAAGCTTATCGGCTTAACCATTACGAAGCTACTTAAAAAAAATGATACTTTAAAAATTACCAGAATAAAAAAGGTAGGTACCAAATAGCTTCGCCTTAATCAGTTAATTAAAAAAAAATGAAAGCGATTAAGAACATTGAGTGGCAGTGTACTGTGCTCGAATAATATAGATAAAACATGATAGCGTCATAATAGGTTTTGTTTATCGGATTAAATACAGCCATTGAGGTATTAGAGCATAAAGATTTTATTGCATTAAAATTACTTGGTAAATGCGCCAACGCGTTTTAAACACATGATCTGTTGTTAGGTGTGTTCCGAAATTTTTATCTATGATATAACGGGACTAAACAATAATGTAAAAAGCTGCGCGTGCATCTCGTGACGTAAGTGTGACATATCAAGTCAGCCACCAACGTTAATGTGATTGCATTTTATTGACCTTTAATTTGTTTTATCGTGTAAAAATAATTTAAAAATTAAATGATATTTATTAATACCACGTTAAATGATTTTTACATAATAAAAAATAGAGGTCAATTAAATGAATTTCAATTATTCTCTTATGCCTAACATCATCATGTTGTTGGCATGCGGGATATAATAGTCTTTGGAGTTATTTTTATTTTGTTACACAAAAGAGGTATAACTTCTTACGTGCGTACATAAATACACATATTTATTACAATGCATTTATAGAATAGATTATTCCTTTAAAATTATTTGATTTAAACACGATATGAATTTATATGTACCTTGTAAACCTTAACCTACTGAGAATTAAATAATTTGCTGAAGGTAAAGTCTAGCTTTTGATCACAACATTAGTACATGATTTTAGTGAATATAGCGGTAGCGGTTCTTATTCCAGCTGGACCACAGCGATAGATGCTTGACAATGGCTGGTATACACGACAATTATTCTTTACTAAATAAAATATTTCCCAGCCAACCAGCCACTTTTTTATGAAAATAAATCGTATGATTTTAAGGCCATACTTTCATTAATATCAAACACGAAAGTATCTGTTACCTTTATATGGCTAAGCCTCTGAACGGGTCGCAATGAAATTTTGCATACCTAGAGGTAGCTAGGAGTAGAACAGGGGCTACTTAATGGGGGGGCTAAGTGCCTTAAGCACTCGTCCCCAAGCCCAGTAAAGCTTTAAAAGCCATCAACGGCTCTGTTTTTGGATAGGGCCTCTCAGGCTAACAGTTAAGTCAGATCGAAAAAAAAAAAAACTTTATGAGGGAAGAGAATGGAGAATGTTTTATCAATAATGTGGGAAAAAATGCTTCTATGCGCGTTCTGACTAAAACCTTTGATGCATAATATGAAAACAAGAACAGTAATTAGTAATACGTAGCGAAACATGGTATTGCCAGAATGGAAATAACTAGTTTGTTTATATTTTTAAAACAATTAAATTATTAACACACAGATGTAACCAAGTTCTTAGAAAAATAAGTTTATAAAATAACATACTTTTGTTTATATTTTAAAACAAAATAGATTATCTCAAAATTACTCGTTTTTTGATATCCACCACAGACAGTTAGTTTTTTATGAGATTTCACAACTTTTAATAGACACACCATCTCAATCAAGACTTGGCCCGTTTTTAAGCATGTTTTTCTTGGGATTTCACTTCTTTTTGTAATTTATTATGAAGTTTCTAAATCAGATATTGGAATTTCATAATATCGATAAGCAGAAAAGGCCTATCATGTTGATTCAGTTTATTGCTCTTCATGTTTGCCCATAGGCGTTAGAGCGCTTTAACGCTGCGCTTAGAAAACAATATAATATTTGAACGGGGGTTTCATGTTCCACAGAACTAATTTTCAATAAAGCGGTATTTTTTTTTCAATATCTTTTACAGTTTGGCTGGGCTCTTAGGATTCCACATTAGTTACTCTAGGTCTTAGATTTTTGTGAACCATTAGAAAATGCTCATTAAATTGAATAACTTTTACGAAGGCAGCATTTCGATAGTTCTTATAGTTCGGCGGGGCTCTTAGTGTTCCACATCAGGTACTCCAGACCTACGATTTGTATGTTTGATTAGGAAACGCTCATCAGATTATTAAATAATGTTTATTAATAAATAGCGTTTGCTTTGATTTCTTTAATGTTTTTAATATATTTTGTACAGCTATGATGTTTCATCTTAGTAATAATAATAAGCGAAATCTTGACCATTGTACAATGGTTGATTTACGTACCTATACATTTATTGTTCTATGTTTAAATATCACTAAAAATCATAATTACATATATAGTATAAAAATTCATGCATTTCATAACAGTTTCATAGTATATATTAATTATATTAAGATATTTAGGAGAGTAAAAATACCACAATAAATTTTATTAGATTTATGTTGTACACACCTCTAACACCCGTAATATATTACCGACATCTTGTTTTGATTCACCGCACATAAAAGAAAACAACGTATATTTTTGTATAAAATTTCAGAAAATGTTATACCTTAATATTATTTGTTTATTCTATATAGGCCATAATCTCAACTGATGTTAAGTGACAATTTGGCCCTAGATCGTTACACGCTAAGCCTATTGGGAGGATTGGTTCTCAAGTTCAGCTGCCGGAACACACCTATATAGTGCTTGGCGACAGATTTTCAACTTGAGTGTGGTAGCTAAGCCAGGCAGGGCAGACATTTGATAATATCCTACCACCATGCTATGCTTTCATCACGACGTCTACCTTCACTGAAACCTCAGGCTTATTACAGGGCGATTGATGCGATGTTCGTACACGCTTTTACTGAGCCATCATTGCTTCATACTTTGCTGCATAATTTCCATTTAAATAATAGTAAATCTATATAAAAAAAAGAAGGATTATGTTGATTTATATATGATTGATAAATTCCAACACCGTTTGATCGATTACAATAAAAATTGGTAAACCTAAATTTTTTTTATAACATAATAGGTTTTTATCCTATAATACCTGAACGCGATAGCTGGCGCTATACGTCCGTTTTTAATAACTTATATATTTGTTGCTTCAGTTACTAAAGACCTTTTAACCTTTTGTCCTTATTTTTTTTTCAATAATCTATCAATGGTTAATTTTTCGTATCTACATAATATATATCCTTATCCTATATATAGCTTGAATAGATAAGAGGAAAGCCGATATCTGCCTTAAGTTAAATCATAGATGTTATTATATTACATCTATGAGTTAAATATAGTATTTATTACAAATTACTGCCGTTAGTCGAGTTATTAATTACTGTAAAGGTGTATATTATAGTACGCAAAAAAGGGAAAGAATATGAACGACATTATATTATGTTATTTTGGTTGTTAGAAATAGGGGCACTATGTCTGGAACCTCCTCGTGGTGTGCCCCGGGCAACGGCGGCCGCTTTGGCGGCCGACGGCGTTCCTCCCCTATACCCCTCTGCTCATCAGAGGAGACAGAGGATGGGGCAAGAGTGGACCTGCTTCGGCTCGTCCACTACGGACGGACTCGTCGTTGACGGCGGAGGAGGAAGAAAACCTCCTTAAAAAATTGAGAGGATACAACCTCTTTAAAAAATCGCTGACGGCGGTGGAGTAAACCACCTTAAAAAACCTTGGACGGACTGTGGTGGAGTAAACCACCCTTTAAAAAATCACGGACGGACGGTGGAAGACAACCACCTTAAAAAATTACTGGACGGAGGTGGAGAAAACCACCAGTATAAAACATCAAGGACGGACAGTGGAAGGAAACCACTTAAAAAAATAACCGGTCGGTTGAGGATGAGCACCTCGTTAAAAAATCAAAGACGGACCTGACAAGGACGGACGGGAGCTCAATGACGGCAGAGGAGGAAACCTCTATAAAAAACCAACGACGGACTGGTGGGGGAGGGGGTGCGTTCATTCACCCCTTACCCCCGCCATATGCCAAACATTATGGTAGGGACAGAGGAGAAAACCTCTATAAAAAACCCAACGACGGGTGGGTGGGGGACAGGTGGTGGTTCATCCGCCTCCTTCTCCTGCCAGGCCGAACCAAGGGGAGATGGGTCGGGGGGCCTGTTTTCCCATTGCACTGGTTTGGCGGACGGGGAGACAGTTCGTCACCGGGTTGTCTCCGTCAGCGGGCGGCCCTTCCGGGCCTTGCCGCCGGGGCGGCGCGGTTGAATGCCAGCGCAGTGCCCGCGTCGCCCCAGTATGGCGGCGGACGGTGCACCGTGGAGTTTTTTAGTGAGTAGGAGTCTCACATACCACTCGTTCCCCCGGGCGAGTGTGTACCCATGACAGGTTTTCCCTCCACGTTAACAAAAAAAAAAAAAAAAAGGTTGTTAGAAATATATATTGAGTTGTAATGACGTGCAACCGCGTGGATACTACGTGACTAAGAGAATGTCAGACAACTTTACCTGACTTTAATATTGTCAAAATAGAGCGGATCTACACTTATAAAACCATTTTAGCTTATATCTCCTTATTTCGTTGACAAAATTATGTACCGAATATTTATTAAATAAAACATCAAAAATTTCTTTATATCAATAAAAAAGTTTACAGAAATTAGATCGGATGTAATCCGTTAGCCACAGCTGATTGCCAACTGATCCTTTTTTAGGGTCCTTGGAGGAAGAAAGGAATATGTGTTGTGTGTATATTTGTGTGAGTGTGTGTGTATTTAGTGATCTAAAACATAGTCTACACTATCTACATAACTCATCTACTCATCAACTATAACATATCTCATATGTTTGTTCCAATTAATATAGATGACTGTGTTGTCAACGTATAGACCTACCTCGACCACGGAGGAACGGGATAGGTCACTGACGTACAGGTTGAAAAGGCAAAGCGCCAGAATGGAACCTTGAGAGATGTCTGAGCGTACGGTATGGGTTGTGGAAAGTACACTACGCGGATGATCTATCTGGGACTTGTAAAATATGGTAGCTTGTGAATTAGGCCTTGGCGACGTCGAAGAAGTCTGCAAGCGTACGGTATGGTATATCTTTCCCTAAGTTAGTTACTATATGCTCTGTGAGGCGTTGCACTTGATGCATACAAGAGTGTCGAGTGCGAAACCAGGGATAGCTATCGGGAAGCGATACTTGTTTGCCGGTCTTGTGTATGCCTATAACTAGGGCCATTTTCAATGTTGCTGGGAAATGAAGATGCAAACCAAGAGTGCTATGAGGTGATTGGGAAGTAGTTTTAGTACTTCGTTTTTGATCCCATCAGGAATTGGGGATTTGTTAAGCTTAAGGCCTTTGATGGCAGAACAGTCTTCGTCAGTGGTGTGACGATGTGTATTATTAAGATTTGTATATTTTGAGACGAAGAGTGTGATTATTAGTAAACTACTAGTATACCGATAAAGAATATTATATTCCACACCCACAACCCCACATACATGTCATTCCTCAATTATTGATAGATTAGAAAAATCGACAATATTACATGTAGAAATCGTAGAAAATAATAATAATTTTCAACCGATTTTGATGAACATTGTACACTGGAAATACATGCCATTCATTCCTCAATTGATAAACTATATGAATTGTCGAAAATACGTGGGCGGAGCCACGGGGCAACGAACGACTGTATTAAATACAATGTAACATGTTTATTATAATGTCACTACTCAGTGCATAAATAAGCATAATAATCAATCAATGCCGCCTATAAAAGCAATCTTAACAAATATATCCTCCGATGAGGATAATCAAAAATATGAACAATATATTATACGGAGGAGTAGCGAAGGTCAATAAATCACAGCCGTTTCCTTCTCACACCTCCTTAAATCAAGTTACATTTTTTATCGAGTCATTTTTTGTGTTTAACAAGCGTTTCACCGAAATCTCTATTGATGTGAAGTGTAATGTGTGTAAAGATAATAAGCGAGACAACAACGACACCTGCTGGCGCACATAGATAGGTTCTCGGTTAAAAATTTTAAGTGTGTGATACCTGCTAGCAAGTCAGGATATAAATTGCTCTAACTAAGGAGAATCATCTAGGACCCTAGGTGTATGAAAAAGCCTCCGCGGGACAAGATATCCCTATACTATTAAATAATAAATTCTTATTATATATATATATGCATATATATCTGTGTATATATGTAACTGGATTCTCGGAAACGGCACAAACGATTTGTATAAACAATTATTTATATAATGTTTTACATTCCAAGTTTACCTAGATAGGTGGTTATCTTTTTTTTTAAGATACCGAGCAAAGCTCGTTAGCCCAGTTATTATAATATAAGAAAAAGATAATCAAATATATTTTCAGTTCTGTTATTAAATCAACTGCCTTTCCTACTTTCTCATAATAAGTTTAATAAAAGAAACAATGTACACATAATATATGCATATTCTGCATTGTTTGATGTGAAAAATTAGTGACATGAATAAGAAAATTCAACTATAACCAAGGTAAGAAACCAAACATTATTTTACTATAGCCTATAGATAGTATAATTTACATTCATATTTTTTCTTCTACTTATTTCTATAGTTCTATAGCCGTTTTTCAATTTCTTCAATGAATTCAGTTCAGTTCATATTCAACTGTGTGTAGGAAAAATGTCATCCGTTTACGGAATATTGTAATTATTGATTTTGTAATAATTCAACATGAAAATGAAATCTCATGTTTTAACTCATCCATTCCGTACATCGCTGATTGGATTTATCCAATAAAAAAAATTAATTGAAGTAAATCACAATCTCATATCAAGAATAATATAATAAACGGTATGATTATTTTCGTCCTTAAAATAAATAAGAATTACTGCAACAATCTTCGAAAGTCCAGGCATTTTTGTATAAAAGAAACACACGACAAGGTCGTCTGCGATGGCGCCAGTGATTTAACAACATTTTAAAATTAATAATAAACCAAACAACATGATACCATAAACTCGGAGGGCACGTTTACACTGTGTTGATTGCAAGCACGCGTGCGTTTGGCAATAAGATTAATCGTTTATTGCCATATACGTCTCAGTGTCCCTTCAGTAAATTATTATAAGGATGAGCCAGCAATTTTTTTGTATTCGTTACTTCCCCAAATAGGTACATTGGGCCGTAGTATCTCAAAGTTAGCAATATAATATGCACCTTATACAAACAATATAAATCATACCAGCAGCGACGCGAAGGTTTAAGAATAAAAATGTCCGTGTACTGAATAACTTTGTGTTGAACAAAGTTATGATATTTACAGAGTAGGGTAACAGAATCAATTTTTCCTCGGAAACACTTATTGTGGATTTGTTTTTCTTGTCAGGTTTGAGGAGAAAAATAAAACAAGGTAGGTAAATACAAACAATTTTTAACACAAAAATATAGATAATATTGAAATTTTGTAACTGCATGGTTACAAAACCCCTAAATTCAATACTCTTACGATATAAATTTTTAGTCTTTGGTTATAGCAATTTAACAGTAATCGATTTTAATTACGACAGGCGTTTCAAACATATACAGTGATTGTAATAATAGTTACAAATATTACTTTTAGATTTTTGCTTAATAATTGAAACAGTAGACTAATTTTGTATTAAACTTAAAAAAGAAAAACAAAAATTCAAGGAAAAACATGTAAAATATTTAATAAGATTGTTTCAACCACAGGTTTCTACAGTAGGTTAATATTTATCTTAGCAAAATTATTCGATCGCCGCAACGTCAACAAATTGACAGATATTTCTGGCTAAATTTTGTGTTTAAATCCTGCTTCAAATGGATATTCTAAATAACACAGTTGCTACGTATTGAGAACAGTAATGGCATCCATAAGTCTTCAGACACATATGTCACGTATATTGTTATTGAACCGGGAACATCAAACAACAATATAATAAACTTATATTATGCTGGGAAGCCAGGAATCGAATGACTACTAACAAAAAGTCTCGACGATGTTTTGTCATAACTGTAATTTGGACGATATATTAGGTTTTTTATGTCTTACAAGAAAAAAAGTAAAGACTAGCTTTCATGGATGAACGAATATAATAGGCAATTGAAGAAATTGCTGGTGTTAAAACTAGGCTGTTATACAATTTTCCTGTCTCAGCTGAAAATTATAATTTAGCTGTACTATTAAATATCAACTCAATTGTGAGTAGCATCACAAGGGTTGTCTTGTGGTCATTTTTTTAAATAGTTCATTAATAAAAGGTACTTTAAGTGTTTTGGTTCCAAAGCACGTTATAAAAAGTTAAACAATTTTTGCATATAAATGAAATTGCTATTAGCATAGTTTGCAGACATTTTTAGTTCAAAGCTTTTTCTCGATCGACCAACATCATAAAGTTATTATTACGTAAATTAATTACAAGTATAATATCTACACAAATAAATAAAATTAAAGTGTCTGTTTGTAATGACAAAATAACAGCTTCTTATTTATATTAGCTGATGTTATAAGTAGTAACTTAGGCTACTTTTATTTTAGAAAAATAATTAGGGTTCCGTGCAAATAAAATAATAAACATTTTTATCTTTAAAATAACCGGCTGACGATCGCTGTTGTGGAAGCGGTTCACCACAATACCCATGCAACGGAGTTCTGTAGTTCATGCGAGTGAAGCCGCGGACACAGCTAGTTTACTCATAAAAATCAAAGGTTAGGAAAGTTTTCAATAAGCACCCCATGAACTATATGTATACTGTGACCTGTGAGAAATAAATGAGAGTGAAAATGTTTGAACCATTTGTACAACGATACACTGTGAAATAACGAAAACTATTTTTATAATTATTTTCAGCTTCAATATTTGCTACTTTTATATTATTTATTTCACTGTGTAATAATACTTTATTATTAACTCGCAATAAATCTGTTATAAACTTAAATTAATTATCTAGTATTTAGTTGCAATAAAAAAATCTAAAAGTTTTTATTTAAAAAAATGTTATACGCAATTAGCATTGGCAAATGGTTGAAATAACTTTAACTAACAATAGAATGGAACATCTTAAAATACGCGAAACGAACGAATCAACAAAAGTTACTTTCAACGTTCATAGATATGTAGATAGGTTGTTGTTTGTAGTACCTACGTACTTTTTACTAACTTCTTTTCGTGACCCTTTTATTTGATACCGTAGAATATTTAACTACAAGTGCAGGTCACGTTCCGCCAATATAAACGTCAATAGATCTGAAAACTGATAAAGTTTTTCGCTGGTAGTTAAATAAGGCAGTTTCGTTTTATTCATTCGTCCATTTTGAAACCTCAAAATATCCATTTCGAATGATCAAAATTTAATAAAAACTGCAGTCCGACACGTTGCACTGGCAACATCACGTTTTCATATTCAAAACGCGTCATGCGACAAATTTAACTTTATTATTATTGTCGGAGATGTGATTTTGTGGATCATTGTTTATATTGTTATCGCTATACTTAAAAGTTATTATATTTGAATTCTCTTTATCTTTTAATAGTGCAAAAACTACTTAAGCTAACAATTATTTCACTTTTTCTTATATAATAAGATATTTTATCTTTTCTTTTTATATATTGTGGTATCAACCTTATTATTAATCTTTTTAACACCACATAGTTAATAGAAATTTGAAAATAATAATTATATTTAAACCATAAACATATTAATTAACATTTTTATTAGTCTCAGACTGTATGAAATACCTTTATAACTTACTTTGAAATTAATAAAAAAACGAATAAATATTATGTCCATAGATATCATAAAATACAAAGCTGTGATAGTGCATGTGTAAGCAAGTACCTAGATTAATTTAAACCAGAGACCTCAGTGGCCTTGTAACCGAACAAACTATGTCAAGAAATTAAATAGAGATCTCTCGCCTGTTGTAACAACGAAAAATAGCTTCCAATTTTCGTAATCGCACATTTATTTGCTAATGAAACGACTGTAATTTGTTACAACAAATGTCTTTGTCTACCTGTGCTGACTTAGCTCTTCTGGACTTCACTATGCATTCGCGTACAACCATTTTTCAGAGAAACGTGATTGAAATACCCGCTTAACTATTAAGTTTTCCCCCGTCTACCATTTGTTTTCATTTAATGGAATAGTAAATTTAACTTGTTAAAAATCTAATTAAAAAAAGGATTAGATTTTAAAGACATATAAAATTAGTTTGCAAGTATTATCAAAACATGGCCTAATAATGTAAATTGTAAATAAAAATGAATGGATTCTGCAAATAAGCCCCAAAAACTGTTAATTTCAACAAGATTTAAACTTTTACCAGTAAATTTGCTTAGTTTACGACTTTTGAGAAGAAAATGAAGTTACGAGCGTTAGCTATCGTGTTTCAAAGAAGTTCGCTTATCTCCTGTTATTTATTTCGGTAAACAAATCTGGAGTATTGACCAAATCAATATTTCCTACGTAAAATTTCAGTGAAACCAATAAGTAGATTTATTTATATTTATACAGTATTGGCATTTCTAATTTGTCTTTCTTATCAACCGATGCATCTCTTTCAATTTTTCAAGTGAGTTATGTCTAGTTTGTCTTGTAAATAATCTGATTTTCTTAGTACAAATTCAACGCCCCTTTATCTATATTAATAAATCTGTAGATGTCTGTACTCTTTATATTTTCAAAAATTTCCCAAAAGTCACACTATATAAATGAAACGGATCACGAATATTCCTTAAAAAAAAAATTCTGTCTGTTTTTATGTCCGGATTTAACTCAAAAAGGGCTTGACTGATTCTTATGAAATTTTGTACACGGGAAGTATAAGTAGTTAGATAATTGGTGGGCAATAACAATTGTCAATATTACTTCTACAAAACCTAAAAAAAAGAAGTTCAAACACATTCTGATCAGATTGATGGGAAGCATACGTCATTCCATAATTCTGAGGATTTATGAATCGTTAATAATAAATTAGAAATTGTAGAATAAAATAACAATTTTCAACCGATTTTCTTGAAAATTGTACACGGGAAAATACATACCATTTCTGAATTGATACGGCCGACGAATAGTCAATAATATGAGTAAAATTAAAATTACGGTACGTAAATAATTACTGTGTAGTAACAAGCGCGTGGGAATCCGCGGGCACACCGCTAGTTAATAACAATAGCATTATTACGTTCTGAACAAATCTTTTTGATATCACTATGTTGGTATGTGCCTTTTTACACATAATTTATGGAATGATCAGTAAGTTCACGAAAATCGAAGAACACCTGAGATCATAATCCAGCAAGCAAATATACTGAGTAATCATGGTACGGTTTCACAAGACCAATTTTCCCAAACTCTAACTTTATCAGACCGACTGACTATAAACTAATCAGCGAACAAACGTACCCATTTTCAAATAACTAACTAAATATTGGTTGCTGAAATGGTCACTGATATTTTAAAACGGTGATGACTAATTTTATTTGCAGATTGCTTGGACAACGCGTTGACCGATGTGGATTCAAATCCTACAATAAGTATGTGCCTTCGATGAAGGAAACAACGTTTTGAAGTCATAGCGTAGTGGTAGAGCTTTTTATTTGTGGTCGTCAAACTACCTGCCATCCTTAAGTTAAAAATCTTTGGCCAAACACCCATTGATGTGTACCGGAACAACAGATAGATTTGAAATCCAGTCTTCGGCCAATCTCTCGTCGACGTCTCTTAACATAAGGCGATATTATGAACTAGCGCTATAATATAAAGATAATAAAAATTATCTACAACCCACCCAGAAATGTACTAAAACCGTGATGGACATTGGGCAATATTAGTTCCAAGCTCTCACTGCTGCGTACCGAAATCCTCAAAATAATACATCACAACGAAATGAAAATTATCTAATGATACGTGTTGAGAAAGTTCCGATTAATAATGTTATAAGAAAATAAATTTTACTCAAATAAATATAAGTTCATAAACATGGAAAACTACTTTATTTGCGTTAATCTCAAATATTAAGTGACGTTCATTCATTATATAATACTAACTTCTAGCAACTCATCCCTGATGTTGACCTGGCTTTTGATTTGCATATTACCCTTGTTTAATAAAAATAAATATGTACTTACATTTATGGCTATGTTAATCATTTTCAACAAAGATATTTATTACATACTTGTATTACTTGTACCATAAATCTAAGATTATCAGTGCACGGTATCTTATTAAGTTATTAAAACGATCTTAAATATTAAACTTTCAAAGACAAAGAGTTTTTTAATAAAAAGATTTCATCATACTTTTTGTGCTTCTATAGATGTCTGCACTTTGTCTTCTTCGTATAGATATTGTACCGTCTACAGTTTTATTTTGATTGACAATCTAGATTCTAGCTAACCTACCGTTGACCATCTGCTTAATAATATCAGACTGACTAACAGACAACACACACACACACACACACACACACACCAGCCTAAACCAGGTCCACAAGTTCCTACTACTAGGAAATGGTTTTTAAAATTTAATTTTAGTTCAGTTATCATAATATCTCACATGAAAATAATATTTTGAGACTTAATACATAAAGGATGTCTATCCCACAAATTATGAATTTAATTTACTCTGAACTACCTTTGTTTACAACGGGACTTCGACTTTTTATATTTACTTGAGACAGGCATTATACTCAGGTCTTTGTATTTATATCATCTACTAAACTAAATATATTCATAGAATCCAAAAAGTAGAAAAGAGACAATAAGGATGATAGCGAAATAGCTTTAACTAAATCACCACTAACTACCACTCATAATGAAAACCCCGTTCGCGTCGTAACGTTATTGCATCGCTTTCCGGGATCAAAATGGTTAAGACAACTGAGATCATAAAGAGAATATTTTTGCTGAATTCTGAACAAGTCGGTCTTCTCTTCTATAGCCAACATGTTTTCACATTATCCGTTTATTTTTGATACATGACCAAATATTTGATGAATTTGAGTTACAAAAACAATAGCAGTGCATAGATTAGTAGTTTGAACACATACCTGATAATTTTGTCTCATCTTTCTTTAAATAGCTCTACACGCAAGTATTTAAAAACCAATTGCTTTAAAACAATAAAACCAGTTGAGTTACAATAAAAAACAAACAGAGTTTGTTTTGCCGACAATTTTACGTTCCTACTGATCGTTTTATTGGTATTTTATAGTACCTAATTATATATTTTTCAAGAAATAGGATTTTTTAAATTATTGTTATAATTTGATTATTGTTTCACAGGGAATGGAAAAGCTTGTGGTATTAAATATGAATCCAGTATAAAACAAGACATTATATTCAATTAAAAAAAAATGAAACAAAAACTTACAGAACGTTTTAATAACTAACAAAACGATCTACTGGAGACCTAATAGCGTAGTGTATGCCACCCATTACTGGAGTGATGAGGCTATCAAGAATCGCGAAGAAACTCTAGCTGTCTTTCTCAATAATTCAAGGCGTTTGATAGGGTCTGGCACACAATCCTCTGGTAATCTCGGGCTTCTGAAATATCCAAACACTTGCGGGCCCTGTATAACAATTTTCTGGGTGAACAAACAATATAAGTAGTCGTTCATGGCTGTTTGCCTGATCCCAAGGCTCCTCGGAGTTCCTCAGGAATTTATACTCCCAGTGATTGTATTCCTGCTGCTCATCAACGATGGATTAAAATCCGGTATCTTCAGGTACGCATATGGCAGCACTATTTCTGATAGATAGTTATTTGATCCGCAGTTTGATTTGCAGGAAATCCGTAATAAAAGAGATCATGGTCTAGCGTTTCAATTTGAACCTTAGGTTCGTAGTCGATTGGAGTGATTTGAACCTCATCAGGTTTAACGCCGAAACAACTTTAAGCGTACGATTTTTTTATAAATACAACTAAGGTAGCAAACAAACATATGGCCTCCCTCCCAAGGGCCTATAATCTATAGACGCTAATATCATAGGTATTACTAGCGTGTTGTCGACTTTGAACCGCCTTACCCCAAGGAGCTCTGGAAACCCTACTCACCATAGAACACAACACAAGGTTATTTGGCTGCGATCTTCTGTAAGGTGGAGGAATTCCACCAGTCGCACTGCCTCAAGTAGAGAGAAATCTCCAAAGAAATTAGAGTGGAAGAGAGTGGAATTCACGTCCGGTCCCTGTCTTTGTCTATCTAGATTTCTAGAACATAAGTCTAGTTCTTCAGGCGAAAGCTTAATATTAATGTAAGATAAACGCAATCCATCGACGGCCTCGTCTTCACTTACCCTCAGTTAAGAATGAACTTAAGCGCATACCTTGGAATACATTAAAAAATTTCATATTCAATGCAAGACATTCTAACAATTTATACAAAATAAATAATCGTCAGACGTTTAGCCTTTGTTATTAATATTACTAACCTTTACGAAAAACACTTTTCTTAATAATTCTATTAATATGTGTTAATTCATTCAACTTAAAGGATATTAAATAATCAATTTTTTAAACTTTCAATAACAATAATTTTTATTCAACACCTTAAGAAACCTTTACATTATTAACAGCCATATACAATTATCAGATTATATGAAAAATCATATTTAATTTTTACTGTTTTATTTTCTTCGTTTATCTGGTATTAGGATGCACAGTAATGCCAGTGGAAAATAACGTACCTACAATAAGTTGGGTAAATAATCGGTTCGCTACTTTCGTTTCACTGATTTTTGTCAGAAGAAGCAAGAATGGTAGAAATAGAATAATAGAATGCACATGACTAAATTTCAAAGTGTCAGCGAACAAAGCGAGATAGACTCCGATGTATCTATAAAAGATTAATTAAATTTTAAATTCGTTTATTCTTTGTACCAACTGTATTGATGACGTAGTCACTAATTTATCATTCATATATATTAATGATGCAAAGTTTGCAATCGTTAGATTTGGGATTAATGGTACGCCCACATATTCGTACTCTCACCTACCATGCGTTTGATTGGCAGCTGTTCATTTAGCAACAACTAAACTAAATCCATTCACTATAGGAACAGCATTAACAGTTAATATTTCAATGGGAATTTGATTCATTTCATATTCGTTAGGTACATATCTAATCCAAATATAACTCAACGTTTCCGACTACTGTGACATCATTTCATACGTGACAGATACAAAATGTTAACGAATTAATCGACATGTTAAAACGACAGTTTGTTTGACATAATGCCGTGGAGTTTTAGATATAATGCATCCAAATCACAACATAATATTTTATTAAGGATTAATATTTTATCTTTACTAATGATGCGGGTTTTTTTTCTGTGACCAAAATACGTTATTTATGATGCCACGTTATACTGAGTGGAGGGACACGATAATTGTGTTCGAGTGGATCACGACCACCATACATATACACCACTCTCCAGAATGGAATGCTTAACTAGCGGTGTTTATCCAGTAATCAAGCGGTGTTGTAGAGATCTGTACCTGAATGAGTCGCGACCACCATGCACATAGTGACAAACCCATCACAGAGACCCTCTTTTAGTTCGTTGCGTCACGGAATTCAGCTGCCGAAAGGCTTTGTAGGACGGCATAAGCAATAACCGGCAATGGATAGCCGATTTCACTAAAGGCGCCGTTGGTTTTGTATAGTACTGTGCTTACATAGTTTGTAGTTAGCATTTAGCTACATTTGCTAGACGTGTTTAGTGAGACGCGAATGCCACAGACTATCGTGTCCACTTTACCATACCTAAGGACACTTCTAATGCTATAGGTATCACTAGCGCGTTTCAGATCTTAAACCCCCTCTTTCCCAAGGAGCTCCTGAAAACCCATTGACCGCAGGAATACAAGACTAGGTTATTTGGCTCAGATCTTCTGTAGGGTGGCGATATTCCACCAGTCGAACTGCCTTGGAAATCTCTAAAAAAAATCTCTGTGCCCGGTAGGTATCTCTTAAAACTAATTATTATAGTAGGTAACTTCATGGCAATGTCATGTCAGGAAAATTATTATATTTTATAAAATATAAATTATTATAGAAATAGAACTGTAAAGAAATGAGCCTTTATATCATTTATATTTTTCTTCTTCCTCTGATCGTATTCCACTTTTATTAGCGGGGTCGGCTCTCCCAATCTGTCTTCTCCAAAGATATCTGGTCTGGGTCATCATTGGTTCTATGTTATTGATTTTAGGTCTTTTCTAATTACAGACTTCCATGTTAGATAGGGTCGTCCACGCTTTTTCGGTCCTGCCTTATGATCTAACATTGTTTTGATCATATGATCATCCCGCTACCTCATGCCATGTCCGTACTAACGTAGTCGTGGCTCCACTAGCTTATACTTTATAGATCTTACTTTGAATATGGCTCTAATAAAATGGTTCGGCATTTTGTCTAGTGGTGTAACTTCACCAGACCATCTAATCATTCTTATTTCGACGACGTGGAGTTTGTCACTGTTGCTTCTTGAGAGACCAGTATTTCGCACCGTATCTCACTGCGATCTTATAGAATTTTCCCTTTATGCATATGAACATTGTTGCGTCCCAGAGTACTCCTGAAAGCTCTCTCAACTTCTTCTGTCCCTCATGAAAAAAAAATTATTATCTAAATTAATTCATTTCTTGAGAAATGTCAACTGTTATTAAAGAGTATCAATCCGGGAGTTGACAACTTTTGGACAATTATTTTAAACGTTTTATATTATGAAAATAATTCCATTGAATAATTTTATTTTCATTAATACATTATAAAAAGTAATTAAAAAATATTAATTATATTTAAAAAAAACTACGGCCCAAAAACGTTGCATTGTGGTATCGTGGCGTCATCATTCATGTTATATGTCATATTGTATGTTAACTAACAGTGACAAGTGTTACAAGTGACGCAGGAATCTTACGTTAATATTTCCTGAATAGTGACGTCACGTTTTGTAATCAGCGTTTTAAATCACGTGACTCAAAGACAAAAAAATATTAATTTTCCAAAGGGGAAAAAACACTTACTTTTTCCAGATTTGTATTGTTTTAAACATTTTACATAAAGACCACAATTACTCAATAATTTACTTCAATTTTTAAAGATACAGTCAACTCCCGGATTCTTATTAAATAGAACGTTAAGAAATTAAATTTTGTTATAAATAGTTAACACGATAAATAATACCTAATACAAATAATATATTAACATGTTCTACATACTCTACAAACGCATAATATTCACGAACATAGAGTTGTCAAAGTCGAGAGGCTAATCTTCATTTGCACAGTACCAATTACTTTATTATTGGAACTAATAAGAGCGAGTATTGGTTGTTAGACACACATTGCGAAATCGTAATAATACGTAACTGTAGCGGACACGTAGCCGGCAGGCGATTCATATAATCCAACCAGTTATAGAAGTTGTTAACTGGCTGTCAATTGTCAATTGACAGTACTTCTCGAATACTTTGAAAAATCTCATAGACGCGGAATATATTTAGGAATCTCTTAAAGGGTTTACGCTATTAAATCAGCGCAATATTATAATAGACTAGCTGTGCCCACGGTTTCGCTCATGTTAATTTTATACGACAAACATCGCCAACGCACCAGTGTAGGCAATATTTTATACTTTGTGTAAAGCTATCGACATTCTTATGTGGAATATAATTTATCAAATTATATTAGAGCCTATGTTACTCGCTGATGCTGTAGCTTTATATTAGTAAAAGAATTTTTAATATTGGTCCAGTCGTTTTTGAGTCTCTATACATTACAAACAAAAAATCAAATCATTCCTCTTTATAATATTGGCTTAGATAATATGCAGGTAAAGTTAGTTTTTTAAATTCCTTATAGATTTAACGTTTGGCCAAAATCTCACCTTATGTTAAGTGGCGATGTCGCTCAAGATAAGCCTAACACGCTAAGCCTAGTGGGAGGACTGGCTCTCAAATGCAGCTGTCAGAACGCCACTTATAAGTTCTTGGCGACAGATTTCCAGCTTGTGGATGGTAGCTAGTCCGGCGGGCTTAGAAAATGCTCTAACTCTGTGCTATGATTTCTTGCTTAAGGCTTAGGAAGGAGTTTTGTGGTAGGATCTATCTGTACCGTGGTGGTTTTATTTTAATTCATAAACTTATGTTATTTAACTTGGAATGTAACGTAATGTAGTTGGGTTTATTGTGCACAAGTGATGTGCATTAAAAATTATAACTAGAAAACATGCAAGTACATATAGGTACTTCAATGCTAGAAAACATGCATTTTGAGTTTCCACAAAAACTCACTAGACAGTTCTAAACAAAGGATCCACGATCTTGTTAAAGCGTTGTCAGAATTTTGGAGCTTAGAAACATATTGTATCCACGTGGTATTGACAAAATTATGTATAAACAAACGTTGCCCACTAAAATAATAAGAAAAAGAAGAACTCAAACTACACCAATTCAATAAGTTCGTATTACAAATGATTAATAATTAATGCCGCGGTTATTAGTTATTAGTAACCCTAATCTTGGGGGCGAACCGCGTATCACACCGGTCGTCGAATGTAGAGCACGCGGCGGCAAACGCCTGATGCCTCCGACAAAAAATCAGTGTAAGCTCTACACCAAGGCGTTGCGGTCGCGCGTTCGCTACACCACGGCCGGCATTGTTCGGTAGCGCGTCAATCCCGCCGCAATAACTCCCGACTTCAGCCAACTTACATAGAAACTTTCGTAGAGAATCAGCATTCGGAATATTTTCATTACCACTTATATATAAATTAAAAAAGTTGTTATTTAAAGTGAAAAGTGTCATATTGCCGATCGGAGTGTAAGTTAACAACATATGGCCGTGGCCCGAGGTCCGTTTGGTCGTGCCGCTGCGCCGATAGATAGAATCACGAGCGAGCACGTATGTGCCTATTGCTGTCTGGAGGCTCACCATTCACTTCACCTATTTTGTCATCATACACTTACATTGAACTTAAATATTTTCGAAAGTATAAATTTTATATGAATTATATTAGTCATCACACCTAATCAGGTGTCGATGTAACTTATTTTATCGTAGATACACCACGCACATAACATTTTGTTTTGATATTGTACACTATGGACATATTATAATATTACATTGAAGTATCGAGATAATGTTATTTATTTGACTGATAACAACTTATAAAAATGCTAGAGGAAATTTACTGAGTTTAGGATTATTTTATATATCAGTTACTTTAAAACCTACAAGTACAAGTACAAAATATATTTTTAAGTTACCTAGTTTCTAAAAAAACAACCAACACATTTAACGTAAAAATAAAGTAACATAAAATAAACTTAATACAACTTTAAATCAGTATGTTAAATTTTGATAATTTATTTATAAATTATATTCCGTACCATTACGTACTACAACAATAACATATTTTAAAGACAAGTATTTATTTTCCCTCTACACATTTAATTAAAAAGGACAGTTCACATGATAAAGTCATAAAAATTATAAAGAAATACTACGTAAAACTGTTTTACATTGTCTATAGCTATTTAAGATAAACAAAAACAGTTTAAATCGATAGATAAATAGGTTTCTACGAAAATTTTCAAGAAAAACAAAATCATATCCTAAACCTCTTACACGTCCGCTTAACTGTGTTAATGTAAATTCACTTAACATCCATTTAATAATGTAAATTCAGTTTATGCCCCTCGAGGATATTATATGAGGCTAAACTAAGTTATTTTTAAGTTAGTTCATTTGTTCTTAGACTTTTCTAATTGAGCCATTTAGCCATTTAACAATTTCAAAATAAAATGGAGTACACAGAAGTATTTATAGAAATAGGTTCATGTTTTTATCCAACACAATAAATATATGTAGCAAAAAAATTAAAAAAATATATCTTTAGTATAAGCAGTAATCTTCTACTATAAGAACAAAATATAGCTTTTCCTACGGTTTCTGTACAGTAGTACTATGTACTTAACAATTTAAAAATTATTTATCTAACCGTACTGCGTGTGCGCTTTATAAAAGACGTATAATTAAATCTAAGAATACTGTTATGGTACAGTATATTCCACTTCATTATTACCATTTAGGATCAAACATAATTCAAAACTAAAAGCTGTTTGGCAAGTATTACATACTTAAGAAGTTAATAGTGATTACATATTACTAGGTCAATTTATTTCCGTTCTCATCTCACGATGTATACGTAGATAAAAATCGCTTGTCTAATATCATTCTAATAATTATTATAATATCTAAAAGAATTAATGAACTAAAAAATGTTTTTCTATATTCACTCAATTTTGTTATCGTCGCATCTCCAAGGAACCATTTTTTTTTTCAATATATTTTAAATAATAAATAAATATATAAAAATTTTCATTAAGATATATACAAGGTGTCCAGAAAGGGTATCGGGTATTTGTAAGTTCAATGAAACAAAAATTATTTGTATGCAATAAAAAAGTTTATTGTTTATTATTAGCATATGAATTGGAGAATTATTTGGAAAAGATGATGTTATCCAAATAATGACCGTTACGTTGCTGGCACTCTTCTAAACGGAAACGAAGATTGGCGATAACACGTTGACACATAGCTATCGATATTGCTGCCATTTCTGACCTGATGTTTTGCTTTAACTGGGTTAGATTCGTCGGATTGTTTTGATAAACCTTACTTTTAAGGTATCCCCATGCAAAATAGTCAAGCGGGCTAAGGTCGGGGCTTCTGGGAGGCCAGTTGATGTTACCCCTTCGCGAAATGACTTTATTAGGGAATAATTCGTTAACAACTTCCATTGAGTCATTTGAGGTATGGCAAGTGGCCCCATCTTGCTGGAACCACGTTCTTGAGTTGAAACCTGCAAACTCCTGCAACTCTGGGACCAAAAAATTTCGCAACATATCACAATAACGGTCACTATTCACATTAATTGCTCGGCCTCGTTGATCTTCATGAAAATAAGGACCAATTATGCCTTTAGCAGACATAGCGGCCCAAACAACGACCTTTGGGCTATGCAGGGGTCGTTCATGCTTTCGTCTCGGATTCTCCACTGCCCAGTACCGACAATTCTGCTTATTAACATGACCATTCAGGTGAAAATTTGCTTCGTCACTGAACAGTATGTTGTTAAAGTTGTTAAATCGCTGCAGCATTTCGTTCGCAAAATTCAGTCGATTAGCATAGTCCGTATCCTTCAATTCTTGAACCAATTGAATTTTATAGGCTTTTAGATGTAAGTCTTTCTTTAAAATCGAATGTAAAGACGATTTTTTGATGTTCAACGCTTGGCTTCGCTTTCGGATGGATAAAGACGGATTTTGACGAACCGACGCCTCAACTTCTTCAATTGTTTCTTCATCGCGAACTGAACGAGGACGACCAGAGTTTTGAATTTTAACTGTCGCACCTGTATTCTCGAACATCCTGATCCATTTCCTAATGCTATCGTCACTTGGCGCGTGGCGTGTACGATATTCCGCACGATAGAGACGTTGAGCAGTCACTATTACGATAATACGCTCGTACGCAAAATGCGCGATGCGTCCCCGAGTACTGTTCCATCGTGACTAAAACTCCACAAAATGGCGGACGCCACGAACCCCTCCCCGCACCCTTTAGACGCCCCGTTTCGAATATGGCGCGAAAACAAATACCCGATACCCTTTCTGGACACCTTGTATATTGATGTCATAATTTTAATGTATTAATAATTCCTCACCCCTTGTCAATTGTTAGAGATATTGATTAATAAAATGCGAAGCAGGAATTCTTCCAACACTGGGTCACGACCACCATGCACGTGGTGTAAAATCAGCCACAATGACTCGAGTGGTTTCTCTTTTGGTTAGGTTAGGTTTTTCAAAACATATTCCGGTAATAATATATACAAAGTTATGGCTTGATAAATTAATAATCTTTTCGATCCTTAATTACGCCAAATTAGCGAACGCAACTTTAGGTATATTTTACGAGATGATAATTTTCCTCGTGTTTGCTATATTTTAACTATAATTTTTTAAATGAATTTCTCAAATCTATCTGGTAGTTTCCAAGATCAGCGTGTTACCCATAAAAAATAATCTTTTGAGAGTCATTATTGTTATAGTAAATGTATAATTTTTATAATTTATCTTTAAAGAAAACAAGAATTCAGTTCTGGGCGCGGTAATAAAAAAAAATTATATAGAAAATAAACGCTTAGCTTTTAAACAAGTTGACAATGAAAGATTACTTTCTTGGTAGAGTCATGGTAGAGTCTAATTAGTGGCTTGACATAAGTCGCCTCTTCGAAACAAAGTGTTTGTTAGGTATTCGTTCCTTTGAAGAAATCGTTGTGTGACTTCCTCTTAACGTTAGCTTAAAGAATACGTTAATAAAAAAAAACAGGTGAAACAGAATTTGAATCTATCTTTATATCCTTAAGAAGTCAAATTTTGAAATATTTTTACTGTTATTTCGAATAAGATTTCAATATTTAAAACAGCATGATAACAACTTAGCTTTTCTAGTAGCTAAATCTTCAAAAGTTTGTCAGCACTCACTAACCAAATTGCGAAAAACTTGTCATCATATTATACTATCATGAATAGGCAAATCGAACTATTTCCGATCACGTATTCACTCCATTGGGCTTTCGGTAAACGTCATGACAAACAAACCCTAATTTTGTGATACCTACTTCTCTTAGCTCTCCAGGAATGAATATTCAGCTATATTCAGATATATATGCCTTTGAAATTATATTACAAATTTTATGATTTCAAGAATGTTTTATAATTTCAACCAAACAATTGTTTAATATTAAGCCGACATAACCAACCAAACCGAAATCGATTGCAATATGAAACGTATATTCTGCACCATGTTGCTAGACATGCGGCTGACAAATTAAACGACCCTTTTGTTTCATATTACTGTCTAAATATTTCAAAGTACCCAAAGATTGACGCCTCTCAATTTTGAAGGCCTTATAATATTAATAACGCCCATTTCTGTACGCTTGTTCCTGTTTAAATTCTCTGGAATGTGATAAATCAGGAAAACTAACAACTGCCTCGCTTTGTTAATGTTATAGGTTCTTGCATTATTAACACATTAATAATAATTATTAATTATAAGTGTTAATAAAGTAATAGACAGTTGCTTTAACTTCAAATAGTCAAGATAGCTTCTTAGCGACATGACCAGTCCCAACCACACCAAAATTATAAAAATAGTACTAATTTTGTGTAATCCGAAATAATCGCAGATGAATAATGGCATCAAATACATTTTATTGATACGCTTACAACTTAATTTTAACCAAGCAACTAATTTATTTCATGTTTACTTATAAAATGAATTAATTTTATCCCTTATTCCACCTACAGTACAGTCGGCACTATATTTTTTCCTCGTTAATTCTCCTCTATCAAAGGTCATTTCAGTATGCACACTTTTTATACGCATAGCATTTCTCACATAATCCTTCCATACTTTCTTCGGTCTACGTCTACTCCTCTATTCGTTCACCTTCATACTTAACTTTCATCCCTCCTTCGTAGTATCTGTATGCCCATACCACACTAACCTATTACCCCTCAACTTCTCTGTCTCTGATGTTATTCTCATTGACTCATTTATTAATCCTATCCATTCTATAGTATAGTAGCATAGTCTTGTACCATATTGGTGTAGACATCCATATTAACATTTGCATCTCTGCCAAACCTTCTTTCATTTATCTCTTTCGTTGCCCAGCTTTTAGATACATTACACAGATTTATAATATTACAAAATAATAATTATTTTAATGTTTTATTTTTTATTACTGCATATATTTATTGTATTAGTTACTGTTCAATGTACATGAAAACATCAGTATTTAAACAGCAGTTTAAATGTTTTTTCATCGCCATTGTGCATTCAATTTATAACGCCCATCAATTAAGAGATGCAAATTTTCTGTGCAACGATAATCGGAGTATCTCGAGTCAATCTTTTTATGTTCACTCTGTTTTCTAGTTGTAATCATATAAAGAAATTTAAAAAAAACATGGGTAACAGTATCAGGGTGCAAGAATGTGCACTTGTCGAGAAAAGATAATTATAAATAAAAATAATTTAATTTAATTACTGTTTGGTTAGCTTCGTTAGCCTAGTGGTCGTAAGCGCGACTGCTATGAGAGAGGTCCTGGGTTCGAATCCCAGGTCGAGCAAAGTGTTATTGGGTTTTCTTATGAAATTCTCAGTAGCAGCTCGGAGTTTGGTTTCGTGCCCGATTAATGGCAATAGGCTCGCCCCCTATTACATGGGACCTAAAAACATACTCGGCGAACTGTGAGTGTACATTAGTACACCTCTGCCCTAACCCTTCGGGGAATACAGGCGTGATGGTATGTTGAATAAAACTTAAGGAGTCTAGGTTGATTTGCAAATTTTTACAATACATGTATTAGGTAAATAGGTATAATTTATTAGTTTGACATCTATTAGTATAGTGTGTAGATGCTGATGAACCTCCCAGAACTGGCGGCATGGGAAGAAACACGTTAGCTGGGGCAAAGTTCCAACACTTCAAAGTACGACAAAATCGAGTGGTGTAATTCAAACAAAGGATAATAGTAGTTTAGGATACTACTGTAATTAGTAGTTTAGTAGCTTAGTTGAACAAGACAAGAAAGAAAAACAATTTCAATGATTTTGAAGAGTTCCCTGGTGTATCTTCGAAGTCGAAGTTCCAATTCCGATTAAATTAAAATGGTACCCTTGAGGTATTTCTTTTCCAACAAAAGAAGTATCATCTAAATCGGATCATAAAAATAGAAGTTATGGCTGAACATCCATAAAAAATAGGTTCCTTCGAATTAAGAACCTCTTCATTTTTCGTTTAAAAAAGGAACTCGTTTGTGTGATGTATGCAGTTTTACTGATGATACCCGTAGGAATTAATATTTACTAAGTAAATAACAAATATTATATTAGTTTCAAATTAATTTTTTTATTTTTCTATTGCCATTACAATATCATCAATAAGATCACGTAGTGCACAATTCCTTTTACGTCAACAGACTCTCAATATTCGACCTTTTATTGCTACACGTTATTTAGTGTTAGTTCCTACACCAGATTATATATAGATAAACATTTTATGTACAAGTTTTCTCCTTCAGGTACGTTGCAAAAACCATTAAAGTCATGGAATAACAGAAATAAAATATATTTTAGATATTACCTAGTCTTAGTTGGATGAAATTTATACTTGAAGATTAGATATTTACAGCATTTATCAAATTATTAATTTATTTATTTGATAATTACATAAAACAACTTCTGTAAACTATTGTCTATACCTAAGAAGACATCATCTGAATTCCATCACTTACTTATATAAATTATCCAAAGCGTGCAGCTTCATCGAGTAGATTTAAAACTTTAAAAAATACATAAAACGTTCTCAAGTTACATTTTATCGTCGAATTCAACCATTGTATGTCAATAGATTTATGACAAGGTAACTTGAAAATTTAATAAACCCCCTACACAAGTAACCTATTCATTGAGACCAGTCGAATGAGCCCAAATACGATAACTTTGCCGTAAGTTGGTGAGGACTTGGTATCCTACGGTCTCCAGGTGACGCTGCAGCATAAGGTCAAGGTTTTTCTAATATCATTGAAGTAACAGAATACCAAATATTGACGCTATCAGCTAAGCTAATTATGCTTAAAACAATCGTAGTTTTTTAAAACATTAATAACTTTTTAATAAATGAGGATATCGTGATTTTTTTAATGATTGTAAGTATGTAAGGAGTAAAACAACAAAAAAATTGGACAAAATCTATCTAGTAGTTTTGTCCGTGATGCGCACACAACGGTAACCCTTTATTATTTTATTTATATGGATGTTCCACCATAGCGTCTGAAGTACTCATCAGATTTTAATGATAAAGGTGTCGATAGTCGAATTTCTACGCATAAGGAATTAGCCAGTTCGCGACTTCATTGCGGCTACGGCAACAGCCCCAGCCGAGGTACGGGCACTTTCGATTTCGCTCGCCCCCAAGCCACGGTGAGGTTGTAAAAGCCGTCTGATGCTCCACAGTACTTATGGTTAACAATATAGTCAGTTAAAAAAAAACATGCCTCTTAGTTCGTTATTATGGTCCATCAGACATTGGCTACATTTTATACGAACAACGGAACGACGGATGTTAAAAAAGTAGAGGACTAAGATTTTTTTTAACTCTCGTATCGATTGGTATGTCAAATAAAAAAGGAGAAAATTCTGAGCTCATAAATATAAATAAAATATACCAAGCGACTGAAAAACAATGTTTTAGAATTTTTTTCTTTAATTATAGTTATTTTTTTCCGTAGTCGGGTTAACTTTTTAACCTTTCTTTAATAAAAAGATTTTATTAACAATGTGAAACAAAACATGTAAATACCATTATTGGATCGTACCTACTAATGTGAATCACTTTACACTGACGAACTTTGGACGCTTAAGAGCTTTGTGATTAATGATCCCGTATAGACTGATTTGAAACGTTATTTGAAAGTTGCTTTAATACTACTGACTTAAGATTTCGCTACAAATTCCCATTTTAATTCGTAAATCTGTAGATACAGCTTTGTCGATCCGTCGGTATGTGGTAAAGTGGATTAAACCCCGATTGATAGAAATACTGGATCTTTCTTTGTTGTCTTAATACCATAGTAATCTTGATAGGTCAAGCTGTGAAAAAAAATTCCTACAACATGATTTCTTTGAATAATTTAATATCACAATAATAAAATTTTTATATTTATTATCGTGTCATTTATTAATCATTATTTCGCAGTATGATTTGTGCGAGTAAGGATTGTTTCAGAAAATAATTTCTTATCAAAAATATTTCAACATTATTATGTATGTATATATTTATCAAAACATAAGCATGTACTTTACAATAAGTTCAACATATTTAAGAACATCGTACCTAGCTTTAATAATACTGAGAAAATCTGGTAGTGAAAAACAATAGTGTTTTTCTTTTTATTTAATGACAACTGCCTTCATCCACAATTCTGCCAAAGTCTAGTAAGTATTTTTTTTTTACTTTTTCTTATAAGTCTTTTATCATAGCTCGAACGAAATGACAATCCCTTGTTAAAACTGTTCAGGGAGTTTTTGTGACAAATTAAAATGCACCTTATTATTATTTATGACTCACTTCATATGTGCACAAATAACCAAACTACACCTCGTAAAATGCCGCCAAAATCACATTTTTTTTTTTTTTTTTTTTTTTTTAGAACTGACTACACTGTTAGCCTTAGGGGCCCTAAAGCCGCTGCGGCTTTTACAGCTTCACCGGACTTGGAGCAAAATCACATAATATAGTAGGTATATATATACACAGACCTTATGAATGAAAATAAAAACCACGACATGACATTTCAAGATCCAGCCAAAAGCTTCAATGAATAGACTTTTTAAGAAGCATTGGATATCGGCGGTTATTGGATAAGTTATGTGGTGTTTCAGATTGTACATTGTGCAACTATAGTTTAAAGTATATTTACATATTTAGTTTTATTTTATTTTGAATCGAAGTCGCCCATTATTTTATTGCTTTTCATATTACTTTTATTTGCGTTGTTTTCTTATATATAAATAATAAGTAAAGTATCACATTCAGGAATAATCCTCTCATACGCACACAATTGTTCTTAACGTTTTTTTTATGACATACTTGCTTGATGGTTAGCCTCACTCATATCTGATGGAAAAGAAGGTGATGCCGATGAAGGGGTACATATGGGGCACATAAAAACAGATTAACTCTCCTTTGGAAATTCAATATTTATTCATAACAAGGGAATGGACAGCTCAATCTAAAATATTTAAAAAAAGGTACAAATTTCTATAAAATTGACTTCAATAGTTAAGCTGTCGCCTGTCAGGAAGCTGTCATTGCGCGCTACGGTGCCGCAGCGTGGTGTAACGGAGGGACTGCACCGACCCAATTGCATACGTTAGAGCTCCGTACCTAACAATCAGGTGTCGTATCAGATGAATTCATTTGCTTGTTGCACGTTGTGATGTAAATTGTTGCAATATTTTACTAGTTTACGTTATTATCTATCTACGAGCATATACATAGGTATACATATCATACAAGACAATTTTTAACAAAAAACGAAAACCAACATCAATGATTTTTTTTTAATTTTCTGTTGTATCTTCGAAGTACAAGGTCCAATGCCAATGAAATTAAAATCGGATCACCCTCGAGGTATCCCCTTTCCAATGAAAAAAGAATCATTCAATCGGTTCATATACAAAGAAGTTACGACTGAACGTCCATTAAAAAATGTATACATTCGCATTGATAACCTCGGTCTTTTTTTTAAATCGGTTAAAAACTCAACGTATGTCTGTCTGTCATTTTATTTGGTTTTCACGCTAAATCTACTTATTTGATTTATATTTTCTTTTTTAATATAAAGCTATGTTATCTGGCCAGGTTATAGGATATATTTTGTTGTATCCAAAAACCACAGAAAAAAATCCAGGAGGTAATATTTACAGGTTTAATTTATTTATTTACAAGTTGATATATTAGTATCAAGTTTCATATCTGACCTGACAAAATATTATTATTCATACAAGCTTTAATAAATTATTTGTATATCAAAAATCATGTACCACCCATAATAAATAATACACAGTTTACAGGATCACTCACTTAATAGTATTTCTATAAATAATATATATATATATATATATATAAGACGACTATAGTTTTGGCATGTAAAATAAACTGTAAGCGTTGCTCTGTAAACAAAGTTTTATTTCATTAAATTTAATAATTAATTAATATTTTATACTAATATACACTAAATAATAATATCATGTTAAAACCAACCTGTAAACAAAGAAACGACATTAAAAGTTTATATTTCCTAGTTACATGTCCTTTCTTTAGTTTTACAATTCATTTTAATATTTGACACATCTGTCACCTTTTGTATGTTACAATATTCTTTTTAATAATAGATAAACTATATACAACCTACATTACTAAACATATTAAACCTACAAAACTTAAATTAGAATTAAAGAAATATATTTTCTTTACATCTCCCCCTTTGGAAGAAAATTTACAAGAAAATTTTCGTTAATTTTACTCATACTCTTCATCATATCTCGTTATTTTTTGTTGTAGGGACTGGAATAAGTTTCGTGATATGAAAAAGGTTAGACTCTATTTTTCTGTGTCCTGTATCTATTTTATATATTGAATTTGAAATTTTTTCAACAATCTTATAGGGTCCAATTTTCAGTTCATCTAATTTTTTTCTGTTCAATTTATTTCCATTTTCCACATATACCATGTCTCCTAAATTAAATTCACAGTGTTTTCGATTTTTATCGAAAAGTATTTTATTGTAATTATGTGACTTTATTGTATTTTCAAGCGCTGTTTTTCTGTCTCTTATCCAATTTTTATTTGATTCTCCTTGTTTTAGTTCGTTTGGTATGAATGTTACATCTGTACCGTATAAAAGATAACTTGGTGCAAAACCAGTGACTGAATGAATCGTATCATTATATTTATTTACGCATTCTTGAGCTACTGATGCCCAGGCTCTCTTTTTTTCTTTTTCATTTATTTTGCATCTCATTTTGTTCACTAATGTTTGGTTCAGCCTTTCATTTAGGCCATTTGAGAATGGTGTATTTACTGCTGTAAAGATCATTGTTACTTTCTTTTCATGTAAGAATTTTTTAAATTCTTTTGAATTGATTCCGGGATATTGATCGGTGAGAAGCATACCGATATCCTCAGTTTCTGCAACATTCATCACTAGTTTTATATAATCATTTGCATTTTGAGTTTTTGAAGTGAGAATAAATGCGTATCTAGTAAAGTGATCTACTAACAGATGTAGATATTTTTTTGTTGATCTTGAACCTCCAAAACCCCCTATTGTATCTATAGATATTATTTCGAAAGGGCTTGTGGCGGGACCTAGATGAGACATAAAGCCAAATTTGTCGTGTCCTCTTGACTTATTTTTAATACAAACCTCACAGTTTTTACAAACTTTTTTTATGTTTTTCATCAAATTTTTCGCTGTGTAGAGTGAGCTTATCGTTTTTTGCATTTGTCCAACTCCAATATGGCAAAAGTTTTCATGTATATCTTTTAAAAGTTTGATACTTAACTCTTCTGATATAATAATTTTTTCCTTTCTTTTGATTTTTTTAAAATATATATTGTGTTTTTCAACCAATTTATTTTTGTTATTTTGTATTTCCACATTTTTACTTTGGTCTATTATAATTTCTTCTATTTTAATTAAATTTACTACCTTTAATTGTTCATCTGTATTTTCATACGACTCCAATACTGGATTCCTGCTTAGACAGTCTGCTTCCAAATTTTGTTTTCCTGGAGCATATTTTACTTTAAAGTCATATTGCGATAAATAATATGTTAAGTCACCCAGCTCTTCATCGGTTCTAGATTTCAGATTCATATTCTCTAGTGGCTTGTGGTCTGAATAAACTGTAAAATATTTACCTATCAACCAGTATTGCCAGTATTTCACCGCTTCTTTGATAGCTAAACATTCTAAGTATATTGCCTTTTTTTTTCTTTTGGGCTTCATTAAGTTTTTTAGAAAAGTAAGCTACTGGTTTTTCTTTTCCATCAGACTGTGTTTGTTTTAAAATGGCGCCAACACCTTCTATGGAAGCATCTGTATAAATATTAATGGGTAATTCTGGATCAAAAACTTCAAGAATTGGTTGGGTGCATAACAAGGTTTTTATCATTTCAAATGCTTTTTTACATTTTTCAGACCAAATAAATTTTGTATTTTTCCTTAATAAATTATGTAACGGATCCAATATTATTGTACTCCTTGGTATATACTCACGATAAAAATTTATTTTTCCTAGAAATTGTCTTACATTCTTCTGCGTTTTTGGTACAGGAAAATTCTTTATCGAAACCAAATTATCCTTTAATGGTGTGATAGAATTGTTCTGAATTATATAACCCAGATATTTTACAGAGTTTGATGCAAATGTGCATTTTGTTAATTTTAACCTGAAACCTTCTGTTTTGATCGCATCTAGCAACAGTGTCAGATGAATAATATGATCAGCAAACGTTTTAGAAAAAATAAGTATGTCATCTATATAATTAACAGTAAAATTAGTAAGTTTATATTTTCTCAATATATTACTTAAAATCCGCTGGAAAATAGCAGGCGAGGTCTTTAGGCCAAAAGGTAGGCATGTCCATTGGAAATGACCTTCCTGTGTTATGAATCCTGTCTTTTGTTTATCTTCTATTCTTAATGGAATAGACCAAAATGCAGAATTTATGTCAAGGCTTGAGAAAAAATTACAATTTCTAGTTTTTAATATTAAATCTTCGATTAACGGAAATGGTTGCGCTTGTGGCACCACTATTTTATTTAAATCCCTAAAGTCTATACATAGTCTTGATTTCTTGTTATCTTCTTTCTTAAATGCCAGTGTAACGGGTGCTGCAAATGGACTGTAGGATTCTTCTATCAACTTATTATCCAGTAACTTTGCTATTTGTTCTCCTATCTCTTTTTTATCTTCTACAGTGCATCTATAGGGCCTTTTACAACAATATTTATCTACCAACAAGTCTATCCTCGCTTCATATCCATTAACAGTACCGATATCAAATTTATTTTTGGCAAAAATTGATTTATATTTGCTAATTAATGTGTTTATTTCTGACTTTTGGTACTCATTTAAATGATCTATTTTTATTTCAAAATCTTCTTCTTTTACATGTTCGTTAAAATTTATTTTGAATTCTTCTTCATCTTTTGTAATAACTTCTTCATTTTCATTATTTATACTCTGTTTCTGAGTTATCTGTAAGTCTTCATTTTGGATCAGTTTGAACTCTTTAATCAAGTCCAATCCAATCAAAAAATCATATTTGAAATTTTGTTCATTAATAATGTATACATCAACACTTTTTTCCAATTCAAAGATTTTTATTTTCAACGTTGTCAAACCACTTGTCTTTATAACACCATTAATCGTAATTAAATTTGCTACGTTCAAATGATTTTCTTTTCTGCTTAGTTTCAATAACTTAGAGTTGATCAAAGAAACATTCGAACCCGAATCATAAACCCCATATATTTTTAATTTATTGTCTATTAGTAGTTTGACATTTATTAATGGTGTTACTATTCGTTTTTTTGATCCATTTCGTTTAACTCAGCTTCTATCACTGAATTATTGATATGTTTAATGGTATTTTTCTTTAATGTATCATCTTCTTTTGTCCTAAACCAGCACTTAGATTTTGAGTGGTACCGAGGGCCTTTATTTAACTTTTCACATGTTTCACATAAATCTTGATCTTCATTTTTCCCATTAGGTCTTGGATTACTACATTTTTTCTTAGCTAAAAAAATTACTTTGTTCACCATATGTTCATACTTAGTCACTTCATTAAACAAATCCACTGTATCTTTTACGGCTTCTCTATCAATCTTATTAAGTACAAATTCTGGTAAACCAGCAGCAACAAGATCCACTAAAGTACCTGCGTCAATTGATCTTCTCATATCCAATAAAAGTTTTTCTTTTCTTATAGCATAATCTAACAGTGAACCGTTTTTGTATTTAAAGAATAGTGCATGAGTTACTGGGTTCCATCCCTTATTTGCAAATGATGCACAAAATTTGTTTTTCCAGGTTGACCATTCCGAGTTCATTGTTAATTTTATAATCATTGAGTTGTACCAATCTGTACAACTCCCATCCAAAAACAGTCTGAGAATTTCAATTTTCTTTTCGTCCGTTATCAAATCAAATCGTAGGCATTCTTGTTCAAAAATTTCAATCCACTGGTTTGGATTAGAATTTTTGGTTGTAAATTTTTCAATCACAAACTTCTCTGCAATGTTTTTTAAATTATGTGGTTTAATTATATGTGTATTTTCTACTAATTTCTCAAATAATTTTTCCAATGTACTTTCTTTTTCGAATGTAGTGACAAGTTGTTCACAATTCAGTTCTTCTAAAAATTGATCCCCAAATTGTAAATTATCATCCTCATCTATGTAAGTTCTTCTAAGTTCCTCTGTCATAGTTATCCAAACTCTTCTTACCTGATACCTTTTTCTTAAGCTATTGGTAACTTTATTATAAACAGATGATTTGATTATTTCCTTGTGATGACTAACTGCTTGTAGAGCTTCTGGTACAGCGTATACTTTATTATCATTTGTGGCTATCGAAGTTATAGAGCAAATATTTGATTTACCATCAGTTCCAGGTAATAATGTGAATTCAAAACGAAGTTTCTCCATTTTTAAACAGGATAATTAACTTTCGTTTATTCGATTTTTATAAACAATAATGTCGTTTTATAAGACGACTATAGTTTTGGCATGTAAAATAAACTGTAAGCGTTGCTCTGTAAACAAAGTTTTATTTCATTAAATTTAATAATTAATTAATATTTTATACTAATATACACTAAATAATAATATCATGTTAAAACCAACCTGTAAACAAAGAAACGACATTAAAAGTTTATATTTCCTAGTTACATGTCCTTTCTTTAGTTTTACAATTCATTTTAATATTTGACACATCTGTCACCTTTTGTATGTTACAATATTCTTTTTAATAATAGATAAACTATATACAACCTACATTACTAAACATATTAAACCTACAAAACTTAAATTAGAATTAAAGAAATATATTTTCTTTACATATATATATGAAATACTGTTCGTTGGTAAGCGCGTCATTTGAGAATGGCTGGAATAATTTAACGTAATATTCCGAATTAGTTTATTATGGCAAGAAAAATTGGAAAAGTTTTCCGAAAAATTTTCAATTTCGGAAAAACTGAACATATTATTTCTCTATGAACTCAAGACAAACATAACTCAAGATTCAAAGGATGGATATGCGTAATCCTTTTTTATTTTGCTTATGGCCATGGAAAAGTCATCAGGTAAAAAGAGATAGGCGGTGCGCTGTGGACACGTTATTGACTATTGGGAAGCGCAGAACGGTAACTTATGAGCCACCTAGAAGATTAATAAAAAAAGCAGTCACATTTTTTCCCCAATCATCTTGGAATTAAGAAAAGTTTCCATATAAAAATTACTAGCTGTGACCCAAGCTTTCACCCGTGTTCATTTTATCCGACAAACACGGCGATGTAGTCTGTCATAATTATTATTCCCGCAAGTAAAAATTGTATTAATTTTTCATTATCTCCTAAACTATGTGTCCAAATAGCCATACTCTAAAGAGCAAAATTTAAATTCATAAAATTTTCATTATGATGCAGTAACTTTTGTTTGTAAGGATTAATATGCTATGTCTAAAAATAATGCTTGCAGTCTAATATAGAATAGTATATACTATTCCACGAGAGTCTGGAATTTTTCGGATCCGACTGGTAGTTCCAGAGATTAGCGTGTTTAAACAAACACGAAAAAAAGTATAGATAATTGTGATGCTTTAGTAAGAAAATATAACCAATAAAAACTAACCAGAGAATTTCCTTCCCGTACCTACATAGCGTCATGGCGCCATCAATCAAGCACAAAAAATAAATCAAGTAGATACCCACCACCCATTATAATACACAGTTTCCGCGTCTTAATCACAAGATGTAACATCTGAAAGTTATGTATCTGTAATATAATATTTTATTTTACCTTTAATGGACTCTTCAAAGTTATACCGCGATTATAATTTTTTAAATTTCAGATTTGAACATATTATAAATTAATATTCTACAAAGTCTGCTATAACTCATCCAGTTAAATATATATAAACCAAACATCCCATCTTTGTTCTAAATTTATTTTAGATTTCTGTAAACCATTGGAATGAATTATGTTATGTGTAAAAGTGACGTTTATGGGTACTTAAATCGCGGTGTTAATTAAATATGTAGTTCATTTAGATGTCATCAAACTGCAATAGGAATTTGTTAATATCAATGTAACACAAGAATTTTGTTAAGAATAAAAAAGTTGTAATATATTATTAAGTGGAACAAAAAACCCGACAGCAACAAAAACACAACTAAAAATTATTTTTCTATTTTTCCTTTTTATTTGATTCCCAGATGTCGTACTTAAATATTATATAGCCCACAGAATATAACCTATGTTACTCCCACAAATAAGACGAATCTAATGACGCGACACCACGCATGCTTTAGCATGGATTTTAATCCATCAAGCCGTTTAGGCTACTGAGCGTGCCAAAGAAATCATTATATTAATACGTGAAGCAAAAATTTTATACCCCTTTTTAAGCGTATTGCGTGCACGGAAGACTGAGATTTGGCATGGTTAAAGTTTATATGGAGAAAGAGTGCAGAAAAGCTAAAATTTATCTATAATATCTGTTACTAATATATTCAATAAAATAAATTAATATTGCGAATCCTACCTCGACAAGAGCCATTCAACGTAGACCCCCCCCCCCCCCCAAATTATTGACATTGTCACTCAATGAAAAGTGACAGCAAGTGATATGATATTCATTGTTTAGGTTCATACTGTAAATGTCAAACAGAAAATAGTTTATGATTAAAAAGTCGATGGTCGAATTTCGGTCATTGACCGACCGCTAGTATATAATAGATACGCTCGAAAACATAACCCTACTTTTTCGCAGTCTGGTAAAAATATTAGTATTGGGTAAACAAAATTATATCCTTTAATTTTTACTAAGCCCAACAACTTTCTTCTCTTACTTGCTAAAAAATGATGGTCACTCTTCATGTAAAAGAACGATCTATGATGAATCAAACCTAAAACCAGACCAATAAAAAAATTTATGCTGCGAAATTTGAAGTCTATTATAACATCTTAACTTTTTTCTATAGTGGTAAAGTGATGAAATTTTGAAAATGTTTAAGTAGTACAATCCAAGAACACTGTCAACGCCCTAGAGATCAACAATCCTTTGCCAATAGCTCTTGTCATGCCGGCTTGCTTAAAAAAAAAACTGGATAAGCATCAACTGATCCCGAAACTCGACGCGCATTATCATATCAGTTTATTGGGCTTTTCATCATAAGCATGACGGTCGCGACCTAGGCACGGACTACACCTACAGCCCTACCATCACGTTATTGCCATATCCTCGTTCGATACTCAGCAACTTGGAGAAGAGATTGGTATAAGTGGTTCAAGTCTTAAAGTGTTATTTGACGCCTCTAAATCCTCCCATAATACAACATATTATACTGGACTAAATAATACTACCCTGCAAATTGAAATATTTGATTACATTGTTGCATAGACTGAGCATATTGTTGCTATATGTCATTGCGTTTAAAAAATCGATCACTAGTATAAAGCACTCGTTCTAATATAATGCACAAAGTAATAAAAAATGTACCAGATAATGTAAAGATCCAGACTTCGTAAATTGGTAAAAAATTAAAGCGTTTATGCTATCTATACTCTCGTCCCAATAATGTATCAATTAAAAAGGCAAAAATAAAACCAAAGTTTTTACCTCTTAATTTCAACATTTGATATCTTTTCATCAACATTATATTGATAGATGTGTATCATTTTTATTAGTGTTACAATTATTGCGTCTTTAAAAATAATTAACGAGATAAATTATTAAAAGATACACAAAAAACCCGACTGCAACAAAACACGACTAAATTTATTTTCTCTTCATGCTTTATATTTGATATCCATACATCATACTTAAATATTATATAACCTATGTTCCTCCCTCAATTCAGACGAATCTAACGACACCTGATATGCTAAAATCCACCAAGGCGTTTAGGTTACAGAGTGCGCCAAAGAATTAGATACATATACTTACATACGCTCGAAACACATAACCCTCCATTTTCGCAGTCGGGTAAAAAATTGTGACACGAAAATGTGGTTCCCCATATATTCATAATTATTATATCCATACATTATATGGTTGTGGTTGTGTCGTACAAACATTTTATAATAGGTACGTCATGAAACTTAATAAGCGACACTGATTTATTTCAATGCCTCTTTAATTATACTTTTAATCCAGATTTATGAAATTAAAACCATTAAATCATGAACACGAGTCATACTTAACATACCAATGTTAAGAACAAGAAACATAAGGTACCGAATGATCTCTTAATAAGGCTCAGGAGCGAAAAGATTAAACGTTTAAGTTATAAATGACGTTTTTTTTGTTATTGTTGTAAAAAAATCCTTTTAAACTGTCACGAGCATCATAACCGCGAACTTTTTAAATGCCAAATATTTCGCAATTTTCGTAAGCATTTTTATGCACATTCCATTCGTCTCGTGAGGTGAGAAAAAATGACATTGTATTTCATCAATAATACCTTCTTAAGGTTCATTATCTATACTTATACGTGGAATATGAACGAACATAAATTACTCATATTTTTATTTCATTTATAATTTTTACTTATACTACAAACACGGGGATTGCTTTCCCTTAAAATAAATCGAAGTCCGACAAACTAAATTCAATCTAATCGATTCGATTATTGCTTCTATGATGTTCGAATCATAAAGATTTATACTAACAGTATAATATAATTCCAGTTACACGAGGGCTTTACAGATCTTCCAAACGATCAATAAACAAAGGAAGATATGTAATCCTTCTATCTGCAATTGACGTAAATAGACGCAAATGTTCGCATTATTCATGACGTTACAAAAAGTAAAAACAATATAATTGTTGTAGGCGCTTTCAATTCTACTCTAAAAAAAATTAACCAATATCACAATTTCGACATAAAATTTACTAAACATATACTAATTCAAATGTTATTGTCAAAGTGAATTATAGGGACTACTGTTTGTAATTAGAACGATTTTAATCCCACCTTAACGTTTTGTAGTTGTTCGAATGAAATGTAGGTAATAAAAGTGACGTTAATGGACGTTTTGGGACGTTTCGTTAATTAATTCCAGCGTAAAAATATCACCTCACTGGACAAATTACACGTATTCGAAGACGATATAATTCTTTATGTTATATATAAATAAAGCATTATTAACGTCGAATTTAACATGACAAATAAAAAAATATTAAGCATTTTGAAGATTAAGGGCCATCCATAAATTCACACGAATTTCATGATTTTGTGAGACCCCTCCCTCCCTACCTAGTGTGATGTCACATATTTTGCAATTTTATAATTAAAAATTTATGAAATTAAAACAGCAGTGTTCGGAAATTATTTTAATTTCCATTTATATTATTTTTCAATAAAATTGACATCAAATCAAACAAAGGTATAAAAATTGAACAAAACATAAAAATTTATTTCTAAGAAACAATGGTGTACTTACATTGTCGATAATATTCTTAAAGTCGGTAAGTTATTTTTCTTCGAACTATAAAGGTAATAAGTTTCAAATAATCGAGTTGTAAAAGTTGTTAAATAAAACATTGCTATGTTCGAGATACAGAAGTCCAATTTCATTTTTTCTCTGATTATTTTGACTAGAGGGTTGAGATTTAGTGCAACGGAGGTTTCGGGGCTTGAATGGAAGGGAACACATTCTTTCGAGTTTGGGAGGTTTTCGACTTAAAGAAGTTCTAATGTACTTAGATATAAAATATTATATTCTCTCCCCACCCCTTGTCACACAATGTCACACTTCGTCGACCTCCTCCCTCCCCCTAAACGTGTGACGTAATTTATGGATGGCCCCTTATATTAAACAAATAGAATAAAAGTAGTTTTTTCCTTGTGTTACTAATTTTTTAATAATGATTGGAGCATTACAGGATCCCTAAAGTCTTGGGTAGGATATCTAACATTAAAAAATTAACACCGCTTCTTTCCCTTCTTGCAGCGTTTTTTCCTGTCAGATGCTGCCAACCATTAGAACTATCTCACTTTATAAACTTTTAGCTATTTGTTGACTTAAGTTCTTCTTCTTGCTAAAATAACCTCCCATATCCAGGCTTACTTTGTCCTCTATTTTCTCCTTGAAGATTTTTATTTAAATAATTTCATTTTTAACGTGTCTGATTTTTTTTTAACTATGGTATTTTCCATCCTCTCCCGTCCATCAAATGTTGAACATCCGTCTATATATACATTTCCACGCCTCAAATACTTCGAGATTTAAGTTCTGCTAGTCCTTGTCACGATTATAGTAAAAAATATTTAGCGCCATCATACTACTCGTAAGTAGTAAGAAATCACCATTCTACTCTCTATCGTTTTATGCAAAATATTAATGAATTATATTTTGCATTTATTTTTATCCCATCATAAGTACTGTCTAATTTAATTGTACTTTTAATTACCTTGCCAATGACTAACAACATTAAAGTAATCACATGATACCCATTTTAATTTTAAAAAGTCGTCTAAAATAGTCTTCAAAAGTTTTTGAGAAATAAAAAATTCAATATTCTTAGTACCTACTTAAGTATACTAATAAAACGTATGAACAATGAACACTGTACATATTCTAAATATGCATATTGTACATATTTACAAGTAAAATACAAAATTGAATAATTGAGGTCCCGAAGGTTTTCTATGTGAAAAAAGTCATACCCTCCTTGTCAGGAAATATAACAAGCTCATGTTTTACGAGCTTGTTTATCCGAATCTCACATAAACTTATATATAGATATTTCAATATCACTGACATTTAGTGTATGGAGGTCAATCACCAAATCACTTGTAAAAATGTTACAAATAATTTGTACCTACATGTTATGTACCTAATATCTATTTATATTTACTGCCTAATGTTAATAAATTTACGAATGAGACTTTCCTGTATAAGACACAACTTATAAATTCTTTAATATACTTTGTAAAGAATGGCGAACTTTTTTTTACAAATAATCTACTTAAAAAGTTTTACATGGAATTTTTATTCAAAGTCAGACGGTTTCGCAAAAATGAACAGTTTTCATGTAATTCATATTAGGTATAATAATAACAAATACCTATCTATACTTTGTGTTTAGACTTTGTTAATATCATTTAGAAGTTGGTTATTATATCTTCCAATTTTTCAATTGCCTTAGGAACCATAGCTTTTTATCAATTACCTAATTCACCATATTTATAATATAGTTTGTGTTGATATCATTTTAAAGTCAGTTATTATAATATCTTCTAATTTTCCGCAATCTTATATATCTTATGAACTAAAAGATATCAAGCAATAAGACTTCAGTGATTACATAGAAAATTAAAGCTACTACTAACATATATAAATACAACATTTAGCAATAAATCGTAAACAACAAACAAGTTCCCTATCTGCTCTAACCGCAGCCTCGATGGTAGCTAGCGCCTATCGGCCATCTTTTCACAGTTTCCAACTCATTTAACAGGCCATTACATCAACATGTTACTCATTAACAACAACAACATTATTTTCTTAAGAATTCTTAACGGCTAAGTTTATTAACGCATCCATTTTTCTTTATTTAATGTTTAGTTTAACCTATTTCATTTGGTTTAAAAGTCTAGTCTAGTCTAGTCTAGTAGGATACGACAACTATGTCCGACTAGATCGTGATCACCATACACCAGGTGTAATACCAACCCTAGCAATCTTTACAAGGCCACGTTAAAAATATCTACTCCGGATTAGATTATCTGGAATAACGGACACGCCATCTGGAAATAATTATTAAAAGCACAAATTGTAATAGTTTTAAGTAATAAACTGGTGATGGGACATGACAATTATGAGGATCCCATTGTAATTTTGCATCTAGTGTGATGCCTAAGAATACAGTATTATCAGCCAAGCCTACTGTGTTGTTGTTTACACTATAAACTGGTACTCAGGAGAACTAAAATAAGGTTAAATGAAATGCGGTTACTTTTCTTCGTAAACTGAAAACAAACTTTTTAATACTTTTTTATTTATTTATTTTTTTAACTGACTACACTGTTATCCTTAGGGGCTTTATCCAAAAACAGAGCCGCTGCGGCTTTTACAGCTTCACCGGACTTGGGGGCGAGCGCTTAGGGCACTCAGCCGCGAAAGTTTTTGACGACCCGCACGAAGGTTCCAGAGTGGCCGAACCTCGGCTCGGGCGGTCGTCGTACATGCGAAAAGGTCGCGATCTATCTAATTCCCTAATCCTAAGAAAATTCGAACTAACTAACATATACTCATATGCACGTTCCCTTCCTCCTGGGAGGAAGGAAGGAAACATGCGTATGTGTATTTAGTGAACGGAAATGTTTTCTACACTAACTAGCGCAAAAAAAAGAAAAAAAAAGGTCCCTTACAGAACCTATGTACCTATGTGATGTGCACGTGTTGTGTTCATACGTGTGTAATGTTGTATGTAGATAACTAAGTGATGCACGTATAGTGTCACTTGTATCGCGCGGGCGGTTGCCTGACCCAAGGGCTTCACGCCGAGGAAACGAACCTAGGCTTGGGTCACCCGCTGAAGAGGGTGAACGTATGGAGTGTGCGGGAGAGAATTTGACCGCCCGTCCTCTGCGGAGAGAACGGTGGTTACGCGGGCGTGGGCGCTGTCACGCTCTGTTTGGAGAGACGAATCGATAGAGTTTATTGTACATACGAGTAAATAAAAAATTTTTGCGCGGCCGGCGTTTATGCCGGGTAGTCATATGTTTCGCTGTCGAGACGTGTAACGTCTCAACGAGGCGGGGGAAAGCGCATACGGTCCTGACGAGACTGCCTTTTTAATACTGAATAATTTTAACTTATATATAAATACGAGTAACAAACCATATCGCGATGCAGACCTAGCTTAGTGCGATATAAAACTAAAATTATTAGAGCAGCGCCATCTAGTGGAACTCAACACGTAACCTTCAAATATATTTTATAATACGATTAGACAGTTGTCTTCTATCTTAATATTACTTTCAACACGTTGTACATTGAGTAAGGCAAATCTGATACATTTTGTTTTGTTAGCATTTAAAAATAGATTATTTAAAGTGAACCATTCTGATATTTTAAATAAAGTATTATTTACATAATAAATATAAGTGAAGTATCGTCTGCAAAACGAACAATGTTAGCACAGTTCTTAACCATTAGGGGTAGATCATTTATATATTTTATTTTATTTTAAGAAAACTTACAACTAAGTAAATATTTAAGTTACATGTATAGTGTATATATACTAAAAACAAAAACGGTCCCAATATCGAACCCTGGGGACGCCGGTTCTTAGCCAAAGATCCCAAAGGGGTTACCACAGTTAACATTACTTTTAGACAGGGATCCGTTTAAATATGATTCTAGTAAGTCGAGAGAAGGTTCACACACACCGTAATGTTTCATCTTAAGTATTAGCGTAGTGTGATCAACGCAGTCGAAAGCTATTGAAAGATCACAGAATATACCGATTGTATCCAGCGACTTCTCCCATGCCTCAAATATGTGAATTAATAGCGTTGCACCAGCATCAGTCGTAGATGTTGATTCGTGAAACCAAATTGCCGACCATCCAATACTCGACTGATTCGCGAACACCATGCACATGGTGATAAAACCTTCACATTGAATCTCTTTTAGTTTTTTTGTTTCGGGTTCAGTCAGTGTATACATGTATATCCAGCTGCCGAGAGGCCTTGTAAGCCGAAATGAGAACGATAACATGCGATATATTGCCGAACTCTCAGTGGTCAGCTGTGTTTTTAGCTTGTACAATACAAGCGTACCATCAGTTACCAGTTGCCGTACTACTATAAAAAAGTACCAAATCTCTTCCAAAATGCTAAATTATAGGGTAGTTGTGTTCAGTTTGTATGCGAACCACGAACAACGTTCACATGGTGATTTATGCAATAGCATGTGTCGGTGCATCGCGTTTCGAGATTTGCCCGTGTACACCAAATTATACTTTTGCGCCTGTTATTTGCATGCCGACATAGCGAAACAACGATACCCATTGATGGATAGATACATTTAAGTCTCTATATGAACGCCGTTTGCATTGGATTGTAAAGAACAACCAGAAGTAAAACAATAATTTTTATCTAGCCAGAATTAACAACAATATTTGGCTACTATAATTTATAATTTATGTCTACTTAAAAAGGATTAATGTTTATTTATAAAATCTCTATTTTTGGATACGTGAATGACTAATAGTACAAATCTGTGCGTATGTTCGTAATAAGATTGATAAAACATAAGAAACTTTTACCAACATCAATATTCTCAGAAAATATATTTCTATTCGTATTCAATAGCTTCTGTAATTTGATAAGAACGGAATGTTCTGATCAGTTTTACGAGGTTGGTATCTTATTACCATAAGCTGGTACTATACCTGAAGAATTCAATGTTTTAGTAGAAATGTACAGGTAACTTATTTTCATGCGGGATTCCGTTTTATAAGAATATACCTAATGATAACTACTCTCAAACGTAAAAACCCGCCAAATTAACAATATTATATAATAAACTAAAAATTATTCCATAAAGACTTTAGTTGCCTTTATGTAATAACATAACCCTCAAGCCTTGTGGTATGTTATAGGCAATGTATGAAATGCCGGCATTCTATACAATGCTTAGGCATTCTGTAGAATGCCATATGCTATTTAGGCAAGATATGAAAAACATCTCCGATTCGTTTCGAATATCATGTCGGAGTTATTGACGGAATTTCTAAGCTCATCACATGAGTGATGGTTTTTGTTTTAAATTAATAAACATGTTAATTGGTTCTATAATATGTAGTTTTAGCGGCATTTTATGTGATATATTTTCGAGTGGAAGGACGTGGCCTCTGCCTACCCCGTTAGGAAAGAAGCGTGATTTATGTATGTATGTATGTAGTTTGGTTTTTATGCCAAAATGCCAAATGCTATTTAGGCAAAGTATAAAAAAACAAAGTACAAGGTGTCCAGAAAGGATATCGGGTATTTGTAAGTTCAATGAAACAAAAATTATTTGTATGCAATAAAAAAGTTTATTGTTTATTATTAGCATATGAATTGGAGAATTATTTGGAAAAGATGATGTTATCCAAATGATGACCGTTACGTTGCTGGCACTCTTCTAAACGGAAACGAAGATTGGCGATAACACGTTGACACATAGCTATCGATATTGCTGCCATTTCTGACCTGATGTTTTGCTTTAACTGGGTTAGATTCGCCGGATTGTTTTGATAAACCTTACTTTTAAGGTATCCCCATGCAAAATAGTCAAGCGGGCTAAGGTCGGGGCTTCTGGGAGGCCAGTTGATGTTACCCCTTCGCGAAATGACTTTATTAGGGAATAATTCGTTAACAACTTCCATTGAGTCATTTGAGGTATGGCAAGTGGCCCCATCTTGCTGGAACCACGTTCTTGAGTTGAAACCTGCAAACTCCAGCAACTCTGGGACCAAAAAATTTCGCAAAATATCGCAATAACGGTCACTGTTCACATTAATTGCTCGGCCTCGTTGATCTTCATGAAAATAAGGACCAATTATGCCTTTAGCAGACATAGCGGCCCAAACAACGACCTTTGGGCTATGCAGGGGTTGTTCATGCTTTCGTCTCGGATTCTCCACTGCCCAGTACCGACAATTCTGCTTATTAACATGACCATTCAGGTGAAAATTTGCTTCGTCACTGAACAGTATGTTGTTAAAGTTGTTAAATCGCTGCAGCATTTCGTTCGCAAAATTCAGTCGATTAGCATAGTCCGTATCCTTCAATTCTTGAACCAATTGAATTTTATAGGCTTTTAGATGTAAGTCTTTCTTTAAAATCGAATGTAAAGATGATTTTTTGATGTTCAACGCTTGCCTTCGCTTTCGGATGGATAAAGACGGATTTTGACGAACCGACGCCTTAACTTCTTCAATTGTTTCTTCATCGCGAACTGAACGAGGACGACCAGAGTTTTGAATTTTAACTGTCGCACCTGTATTCTCGAACATCCTGATCAATTTCCTAATGCTATCGTCTCTTGGCGCGTGGCGTGTACGATATTCCGCACGATAGAGACATTGAGCAGTCACTATTGAATCACCATTACGATAATACGCTCGTACGCAAAATGCGCGATGCGTCCCCGAGTACTGTTCCATCGTGACTAAAACTCCACAAAATGGCGGACGCCACGAACCCCTCCCCGCACCCTTTAGACGCCCCGTTTCGAATATGGCGCGAAAACAAATACCCGATACCCTTTCTGGACACCTTGTATAAGGCGATCGTGCTCATCCGACTCAGTTTCTGAATAGTCGTTCTCGGAGTAGTATAGTATAGTATAGTAGTAGTAGTAGGCTCGCTAGTGCTTGTCCGTAAATCTAACTTAACCTTGCATCGTCGGTATTATGTAATAGTGGCACTATTTTTAATTTTTTCAGGATAACTTTTGTATTTTCAGCAATGCATGATATTTATAACATTTCGTAAGCATTGTATAGAATTTACGTCACAAAATACCGATGATACTCGGTTAGATTAGGTTTGACTTGCGAACAAGTACTAGCGAGCCGGCCTTGATAGCGAGAGCCATGGTCTCATATTTTGTCGATATCTCATTTGGCATTCTATAGAATGCCTAGGCAATGTATGACCTATGAATCATTTGATACATTGGCGGCTAGATTCAGGCATTCCATATACACACACACATACACACATATTCCCTATATTATATACAGATTGATATCTATGACATGTTTAAATACCTACATAATTACAAAAGGCCGAATAAAAAATAATCAAATGTATTTACGCAGAAAAGTACAAGACTTAATACATGTTATAATTAATATGTCCAAAGTTGTAAATATAATTTAATTTTATAAACAACACTGAATATACGAGGTAATAATTGAATCGCCGCATCGCTCCTAGGGATGCAAACGATATATCGATGTTTTTAGAAACGTGGAGTTTACTATTAAAAATCATCGACGAACCTAACAACATTATTTTGAACGATGATTTATATTAATGTTTTGTTTGCAGTACCCTTTATTTCAAATATTATTCCAAATTCGGTGAAGGAATCTAGTATTTGTTTTACCAATAGCATCAAATAGGATTTACTATTTAGATTATAAGAACAAAGGAATGAGTGCTGATATGTTTCAAATAATGAGTGATTGACTCAACAATTTCCATTCAAATCTTTTCGTTATTCAATTGTCATTCACAAGTAAAGTTTACTTACTTGATTCGGATCTGTTACAATTTTTAGCTAACTTGGGGAGCTAAAAAAATACGTGTGAGATATTTTAATTTGTTAACATTATCTGTAAATATTTAGTTTAGTTTCAACACACTTCGTAGTAAAGTAAAACCATGGATACTGGTTGTTCCTGGTCGCAATAAAATTTTAAAAAAACATCGATATTTGTTTCAGAACATCGATGTTTATCATAGCAATATTTACATTCGTAGTCGCTCCAGCCTCGGGCAGATGTGTCTGCGCAGAGAACGCAACTCTGCGCTCCGGTGACAGGTTAATAATAAATACTTAAACAAAATTACAACGTGTTTATCTGTTTTAAATTCACATATTTAACATAAAATTTGATGATTAAAAAAAATATTTTTTACCTTAGTCACACGGTATTAAAATTTCTACTACTACGCAGTTTTATAAAGGTGCAATGCAATGCCAATAACAACTTATTTCATTATACATTATTTTTATGTATTCTTAATATTATCACCAGATTAAGACTGCAATATAAAATGTATTAAAAGTAATATTCGTTTAATATACGAGTATATATTATTATGTAACTTTAGTGAAGTTTAAATGACAAACGACTGAAATACATTCTAGGGTACATTTTCTCAGTCTTAGAAACTCTAAAATAAAGCTCTGGTACCGAACAATAACCTTGCTAATGCAGGGATCGTTTGAGAAGATTTAGTACGTACAGGACACTGACACTCCAGTCCAATGAGATTTATGTCTGAGCTGCCAGACATCGGCTATCTCTCCATGTGTTCGCGAGACATGCCAATATAAAACCGATAGGCTTGACTCTTTTTGTATTTTTATCAGACGTTTATTACGTGGTCACATTACACGTTTTACGATTCTCAGACAAAACTCTATTACCGTTGTAGATGATAAGAAGACAATACAAATAAGATAAAGACACTTACTTTCTTTCATAAATTCAAGCTAAAGTGGTGGTGAGCCTTAATACGAGACTATACAAAAGCAATAAAAATGATTTGAATTAACATTCTAATTTACGGTTGTGTTTATCGATTTTGAAAGAACTTGTGATGTGTAAGCGGACATGAGAGAGAGTGACGGCGTGTGTGCAGAGCGGCGGTAATGCAGGTGGCACATGATGCTCGCGCGCATTGATGGAAGAGTCATGGTCGTCGGGTGGCGCGCCGCTGCTGCGCACCAGATCCCTACCTCTGGTGCTGGAAGCAGCAAGTGGAGCGCCCACGCGGCAGGCCAAACTCGATCCTCGACAACTGCTCACACTCACGCGTCATTACTACCCGGAAGGTGGATGGGGTTGGGGAGTAGCCGTTGCAGCTACTATAGTACAGCTGCTTGCGCACGGCTTACACCAAGCCGCGGCCATCCTCGCAGTCGAGGCTGTGAGACGCTTCGGCCCAGAAGTACGCTTGCAAGCAGGTAATAATAATTCTTACAAAATATGATTACCTCTTGCTACTTGACTGTTATCACTAATAGTAGAAGTGAATTCAGCCTTCAGACATTTTTTTTTATCTCTTGTGTTATAACATATATGTTATTTAATCGAGAACTCTTACTGTACGTACAACAATGTGTATAAGTCTGGTCGTCACACCGTTAAGTCAATTCGATGACGACCATAGTCGTGAAAATCAGAACTTTCATTAACCGTGTATAATGTATCTCATTCTCTCGCAGGATAAATCCTAGATATATATGTATTTGTCTCTTTTATGTGTCCCTTTTTCGTTTCACCGCTTTTCAAATCACAACCATAATAAAGAAGTTTTCATTTCAATAATTTGAAATAATATAAAAACATTGAAGTTAAATATGTGTACTTAATATTCAGTATAGGTTACATCATAAAATTGCGAATTTGTGACTTAGACAGCGTGCGCATTGGACTACCCAAACCCTAAACCCTACTACTAAGAGGTCGCGGGTTCGATCCTCGCCCATGACTGACTTTTGTGTGATGAGCATATCTGGTCAGTTGTGTGTTCAAGTGTTAAATATCTTGTTATGTAGCTATTATATTAGCTGATATGTAGCTATGTATATTAGCTGTTTAGTAACCATAAAACAAAATTTCCTTAGGTATGGATTTAAATGGCCGTGTATGAAATTCTGTCCCCATATAATAGTATATTATGGTACAAGTGTGTAATGTTGGTGATTACCGCTGAGGCGCCATTGAGACCCGAGTCGTTAGGTGAGGGTCTTAAAAGAGCCGAGGACGGTAATAACCAATACACACGTGTATCATACGACGTTTTTCAACATACTTGTGAAGAAAATGATAATAAAAAATCATAGTACATAAAAAGTTTATTTAGAGAAACAATTAGTAAATGTGCAGTTAGTAAAATTATGTAATTTGAAGCCTTTATGCGCTTATGTCATTGCTCGAATGAATATAATAATATTCAATGATACTCTATAACTCACTTGTGAATAATAACAATGAAAAAGTCACAGTTTGATTACAGGTGTCATTATGTGCCTAATTGCGGTGATATTAGAGCCACTTTATGAGCAAGTGTGTTGAAAAAAAAATGTATCGCTGCTTTAGGGGAGAATTAGATAAAGTAACAATATCAGATTTGCGAGAAAACGCTGAATTAGTGATTTTTTTTTTTTTCGAGAAAAGCGGCAGTAAATTTTTACTACAACAAATATTACTTTTTGTTGTTTTATATGTTATGCACTGATACAATGTTTATCTTTTGAGTCAGTTACTTATCACCAGTTTAGAGTCAGTTAGATATCTCTCGGCTCTATTCATTTATGTGAAGTATCTTAAAAAAGGAGTAAAAAAAAATTACGGTTTGCTGCATTTTAAAATTTAGGTGCAGTTACATTATTTTTTAGAATATTTTTGACACGGTGTAAGATATCAGAGTGTGGGTAAGACCAAAAGACGCATAGTAGATACTGTAGACTTTATGTCAAATAGAATAAAGTCAATTGCGATAAAAGGCTGTGTACTGTCTCCAACTCTGTTTCTTCTGCATGTCAATGACTTGTTGTAAATCAGCAGCATTCATTGCTATGCTGACGATAGCACTGTGGATGTCTTGTACACTGGCCGTGCTAATAACTCTCGGGAATACGTCGATGAGAACCGGAATAAACTTGTGTCTGAAGTCGAATCTTTATTAACTAAAGTCTCGGACTGGGGTCAACTAAACTTAGTCCAGTTCAACCCTAAAGAGACACAAGTTTGCGCGTTAACCGCTAAAAGTCACCATTTGTCGCAACTCTCTTTTTGAGAACACCCCCTGTCTGCCACAGCGAGTATCGGAATATTGGCGTCGTCATTTCGAGTGACGTCAGTTCCTCGGTAGTTGGAAAGTAAGACCAAATTGGCCTCAAAGAAGCTTGGTGTGCTCAGTAAGGCGAGACGGTACTTCACGTTGGCATCATCGCCTAAATCTTTATAAGGCGCAAATTCGACCCCACATGGAGTATTGTTCTCATCTCTGAGCGGGTGCCCCCCAGTAGGTACCAGCTACTTCCTTTTGACCGCATTCAGCGTAGGGCGGCTCGAGTTATTAACGATAAAGCTCTTTCCGATCGAATTGATCCATTAGCTCTGCGTAGAGATGGTGGTTCACTCTGCATCTTCTACCGCATTTATAATGGGAAGTGTTCCGTGGAATTGTTTAGATTGATCCCGACTGATGAATTTCACCATCGGACAATCGTGTCAGAATCGTAAATTCCATCCACACCACCTCGATGTCCAGCGTTCCACAAGAGTGCGTTTCTTAAGGCACTTTCTGACTCGCACAACCACTCTGTGGAACAAGCCGTCGCCTGCGATCTTTCCGAGCTGTTATGACCTGGTAACCTTCTATAAGAGAACTTATTCTTTCTTAAAAGGCCGGCAACGTATCTGCGAGCCATCGGGTGTTGCGGATGTTTGTGGGCGGCGGTGATCACATTCCATCAGGAGCGCCTCCTGCCCGTTTGCCCCCTTTTTACCATAAAAACAAATCTCATTCTCCCTCTACGGCGCGATATGTTAATAATTATGTTTATATACCTAAAAGTTATGTTTTAAATACTGACTTCTATTGTACTAAATTCAATAATGTATCACTTACTCAGTAAAAATAATACGTGAGAGAAACTGCAACCTAATTGGAATTTTCAACTGAAGGAGTTAGAAATGGTAAAAAAGGGATAAGAAACAAAAGACACGAAAATATACGCTCTTTTATTTTATTTGTACCTAGTCGTAAAGATTTACTATCGAAACTTTCGTGGTAGGTTACCAGAGGGTCCTTGAAAACACTAAATTCTTATAGAATTTAATGTAATAATAGTTTCTATGATGTAAGAAGATATTCAAAGATTAAATAAAATTATACGTTTTACGCATTTCAATAAACATATTACGGATAAAAAATGTAATTTGTGCTAAAAGTTCTTTATCTAAACAATAACTCTATTTTACCGTTTTTTCTATAAAATTATTGTTTCTTATTGCGTTTAACCATATCTTCGAACCTTATAATTGTTTAGATTTATGTGTTACACTAAAGTTAGCAGAAAATGATAACAGGAAATAAACTTTAAAAGAAAATAAATATTCTGATAGGAATTAAATATGCATTTGTTTTTCTTTTTATTATTCTAACTGCATTAGGAAATGATAAAAAGACTAAATTTTCAACAAGCTCTCATAAGAGTTATTAATTAACGAAAGTCTAGTATTCTAAATTTTTTTGGATTTTGGTAACAAAATTTTGGCACGTCATAATTCATACATAATCAAATATTTGAATAAAATAAAACTTGATACTTCTCAGATTCTTGCTTTTTAATTATTATTGTTCATTTTATTCGACATTAATAATAATAATAATAAAAACCTTTAAGCGTCCCACTGCGAGGCAAAGGCCTCTTCCCAAGGGAAGGTAAGACGAGCATATCACCATGCCAGCTCACAATGATTGCGAATTTATTGGAGATTTTAAACACCGAGAAATCAAGAGTTCAATATTTTTTTCACATATAGTGGTACTACAAGACTTTCTTTACTTTCCTGAGAATATTCTCTTTCACCGTCAGCCGATAGTGTTACCAATTTGAATCAATCAATGTACGCGAATTCGGAAAAATTCGAGGGTACACATACCAGAGTTCGAACCTGCGGACATCGAGTCGACATTCCGCCATGTTGCGTCAAAAGAAATGTAATCTTAGATACTTTTACCATAGCATAAATCGATTTATGTTTTTATAATTTGATGAATTTATATCAATTTATTAAGTTTTAATTTCATTTATCAAACACCATATTTTTCACTGTCTATTATATCCTTCATTATTTTTTAAGATTTGAAGTTCCTACAACCTATTAGATAATAAAAAACTTACATAAAGAAAAACTATCCTACAAGTTAAAATGATTGTGGCGGCTTTTAATCAGACTACTAATGCCATCTGTCGGGAGTTTTGAAACATCTCAATCCAATTTTAAAAATAATTCAAATTGTTGACAATAACCAACAATACTACTTTCACTTTTAGTCATATTTCCTTATCAGTACATCTTAATACTGCTAGAAATGAGATTTTATACTATAATATTTATTATTAACTGTTCTTTGTGGTATAGTAATATAATAACAGTCAGATGAAATTTATTAATGAAACTAAACACAAAGGTTATTGCCATCACAAGTGTTTCTTTTGAAATCATATTCCGTCAAATTTATTTAAAAAGTTTTCGAATCGAATTCGACTTTTATTTATATTTATAAGTAATGCGTCTGATCACTCTGATTAACTTTTACAATTGTCCAGCATTCAAAAACTTTTGAGTAGAGGTGGAAAACTTTAGTTTGTATTCAAGATATTCTGCTTTGAATAGTGATCGTTGAGACTAATTTGTTTACAGAGTCTGATTTCTGAACATCTCTTGTTCAGTTCAACGCTCCACCGTATAAACGCTTCTATAATTTTATTCGGTCAGATATTTTTCTTTTCTTTTCTCGTGTAAATACACTTAGTGAATCACGAGGCCTCTCAAACTTTGACAACAAATGGATCATTTTACTTGTTAATAAATAAGAATATACATATTTCAAGTTTGAGTACTTTTGGAATAATAAATGTCCTTTTACATCGCACTTATATAGTACTATAGCAAACTGAAAACAATCTATATAATTAATAAAATTGATGTGTCTGTTTGTAATCAAAATAACAGCTTCTTGCTAAATCCCTATGAAAGTATATACAATACCTATAACAAAGAAACATTTTTTTTAAATGTTGTCTGTCTGTTTGTTCCGGGTGATCTCCTTAACGGTTGGACCGCTTTTGTCTATCTCCCAAGGATCACCCACAATATGCACTTTTATCTTTAAACTAACAGGGAGTATATAATAAATTACAGATCTCTCACAAATCGCCGTTATTTTAAACGGTACTACTACTTACTATTTAGTAAGGTGCCGACCATCACTTTACTAAAATATTATAAAAATAATTACTATTAATCAAACCTATTAAGTACATTTTATAAAATACACTGACTAACATGACAAATAAAAAATACTATAAGGTATTTTATCTATACAACAATAATAATATACAAACTAAATTATTAAAAAGGAAACAAAAAACCCGACTGTAATAAAAACATGTAGTAAATTATTTTTAACTATTTTTGTTATGATTTCCTAACATCGTACTTAAATATTATATAGCCTATGTCACTCCTACAATTAAGAGGAATCTATCGACACCTCGTCTGCTAAAATCCATCAAGCCTCCTTTATCGCAGTCGGGTAATAAACTAAAGTTGATTTTATAAAATATATAATAGTATTATATAATTAGTAATTTTCTTACCATTTACTTAAGTAATAATAACGAACTAGCTTACTTTTATTAAGTGTTAATTCTACTTAAGACAGCGATGCCGGAGAAACTGTACGGGTAGCAAGTAGCAACCCACACTATCAGAAAAAGGAGATAATTATAGGAGAAATGTCAGCTAGCAAACAGAAAATTCCCCTAAAGTAATACGATATCATTTGAACTAATTTCCCAGTGATTCTTTATTTAATTTTTATTTTGTTTTATATTTTATCAAACATTAAGTAACTTTTTAGTTTTAAGGTTTAAGGCCTCGTGGCGCAGTGGTAATAAGCCCTGAGCCAAGGGATCGTGGGTTCGATCCCCGCACATTACTTTTGTGTGATGAGAATAATTTGATCACCTGTTTAGTTGTGTGAAATTGTGTCCCTATGTTTATTTATTTATGTTATCCTATATACCTAGCGTTGTCGTATGTCCCGTATAATATACATATATATACAGGACTGTCACTGTATTTCAGTATCGAGTCCCATAATGCTACTATATCCATTTTTATCCAGTTTTTCATGAAAATCCAAAATTGTCATCTATAAAGTAAAATCTAGTATACTGTTTTTTTTACAATTACTATCCGTATTTAGGTTTATATTAATTACTCTATGATATAGCGTCTCTGTTCCCGACAATTATGGCAACCCTATTTAAAAAGCACAACGTCATAAAACTAACAGTCTATCTCGATATTATATCAATGTGTCGTAAGACTCATAAGTCATCAAAAATCAATTAAGTATCCAGAAGAAATGAAATTGTTATATGAAGCTGTGGAACTGTCCCCCGGCTAGTGTGTTCCCTCCATCCTACAACATGGAGTTCTACAAATTGATGGATGGTAAATCCTACGGTTAACGGTAGTCACCGATGTTATTGGATTGCACTGTGCTCACCATCAGGTACAATGTAGTCATTTTGTCGTGCTACCTACTATAAATATAATATTCAACATATCAATATTTGGTTAAACTAAAAAACTTACCGCTCAGTACAACCCAAAAATAGTTGGATACACAGAGAAATCAACAGCCCGTCGCCAGTCGCCGATGTTATGCCGCCATGCTGGCCTGCGTAAGTAGAAACAATGATGGCTTAGTTGGTAGCGTATACGGACTCCGCGTCGATCGACGTGAGTTCGAATCCTTGCAATGAGCCTAAGCTTTCGGTAAACGAAAACGTCGTGATGAAACCATAGCATGGCGGTAGGGCCTTTTTTAATGCCCGCCTGGCTAGCTAACAACCTCAAGTGGTTGATAGACGGCGTGGATTACACAACGCGAGCGGAGCTGCGGGCACAGCTAGTAAGTAATATAAATATATTAAGACATACCTCATAGCACAGGGATAGTAGGCCCTATTGTTACGCCGAGAGAAGGAATTTTGTGTGATGAACAGAAATTAATTCTGTGCGAATGTTTGATATGGATATCATTGTCCAGTTGGTTGTTATAGAACTTGAGATATATATGTATTTTTTGTTCGTAATTTACAAGTAATGTTCTGCTATTGTTTTATTTTCGAGAACTTGTATTTTTCGAGTTATTTTATTGATATTTCGGGAGAGTTAATATAATTTGGTCAAGAAGTACATTCATAGTGAAGTGAAACTAAGTGTATTTAACTACTTGGTATTTTCAGGCTGGTAACAAAAAGTCCATCAATGGTTTAGCCGAATTACCGCCTTTTTCATAATCACATACACATCTACACGTGAAACGATTCCCTATTTGACGCCAGTATAAACTAAAATAATTTTAGGATTGGTGGCTAAAGAGGTGGCTAATTTCCCATTTATAACAAACGTACCTATATTTTATGGCTTTTTATATGGAACGTAACTTAAGTCAGAATTACTGATTTTATGTTGTATGAGTTTGTATATTTACACTTAACTTACTCTCTGTGCCTCTCGGTTTCACCCAAGTTATATTAATTCCACCGCCCCCTGCTGCGCCGCCACCCACAACGCGCCCACTACTGTTCTCACTTTCAGTACTTGCCTGTATCTTGCCAGATTGTTTGACGTCCATGGTTACTTACTGTTCTTAGCACAATTTTGTATATAGCCTATTCCATCGTCAGTAAAAAAGCTATAAAATGAAAAACATTTTTAAAACCCGACTGGTAATTCCAAAGATTAGCGATTTCAAATAACAAACAAAAAAACACTATCTACAGCTTTATATTACGTGGGGCGCACAAAAAAAATCTGAAATTAATAAGAAAAAAAATACTATTACTGGTCCAAAATCAATTTATTGTTCTCAAAGTATTCTCCCTTAGCTTCAATGCACTTTTCAACAGAATTAACAAATTTTGAAAAAATTTATGCCACTCCTCCGTGGTGAACTCGGAAACATGCTTTTTAAACTCTTCAACAGACACTTCTGGTGTTGAAAATCGTTGACCGCGTAAATAATTCTTAATTTTTGAAAATATGAAAAATTCGCGTGGTCCCTGGTCGGAACTGTATGCAGGATGACCCATAATATCTACGTTTTCCCCTTTCAATATGTTTGTTTTTCTGGCCGCGTGAGAGCTGGCATTGTGATGGTGCAAGATGATACGGCGTTTTTAGATATTTTTACGGAGTTCCTCAATAACTTCTGGCAAAGAAATGGTCGTGTACCAATCGCTATTTACTGTACGAGGATCCTCCATAACGACAGTAGCCACGTGTCCAGTTTTATTTTAAAAAGTAATCATGTGCTTAGCGGCAGACCACACAATCGCCCTTTGGGTTGGTTTCGGCTTACTTGGAAAGACCCAAACACTCGATTACTACTTGAATACTCAATTGGATAACAACTGTGATCGTCAGGATCGCGACCACCATACACCAGATGGATAGCCGCCTTCCCGGAAGATAACACGTCCTACGGCCGTTTTCAATAACATATTTTAGTTTACTATCCCCAATTAGTACATACTTGTAATAAGTACTATTAATTTATTTAATATATACAATTTCACAGCACATTTTAAAATTTTAAAATAGTATAATTTAATTCTATGCCAATTAAGAATATACATAAATTAATTATAAATATATATATATATATATATATTTTATTTATTTAGATGTTTATTATTAAGTTATGTGTTTGTGTGTAAGTGTGTTAATTAACATAAGTGTATGTGTGTTTTTTACTCCTGAACCAACCTTTTAGAAACCGACTTGAGAAACTGCATTTGACTTAGGTGGAAAATGTCACCTTAAAGAATGGAGTTTTGAGCATATGTATGCTTTACAGATGAAATTGCGAACAAACTGGAATTCCTAGTACGCTTACTGGGTACTCGCAGATATAATTTACTTAAGAGTTCTGGGCAATCTGTTATTGAGTTAACTAAATCATATAGAAATCGCATATCGTTTATGATTCGACGGTATTTTAATGACAATATGTTATAGTGCTTTAATTTATTATTGTACTCACTGGGATGGTTCCTACTTTTGAAATGAAGAAATTTTAAAAACTTATTTTGAATATTTTCCAACCTGGTATTATGTGTAATGAAAGCTGGTGACCATATTGATGACGCATATTCTAAGCAGCTTCTCACATAAGAAAAATAAAGAACTTTAAGTGGTAGAATTTTACTGAATGGTTTTAACTTAAGACAGATATCTGCTTCCCTCTTATCTATTCACGCTATAGGATATGGATATATATTATGTAGATACAAAAATCTATCCATTGATAGGTTATTGAAAAAAAGTAAGGACAATCGGTTATATTTGTCTATCTTTAGTAACTGAAACAACTGATAGATAGGTTATTGAAAAGGACCGTTAGCCGACCAGCCGGTGTATATCCAATAATCAAACGGGGTGGGAGGTATATGAACCCGACAAGGTACGACCACTATGCACATAGTGATAAACTTGCTCAGTAACTCTCTTTAGGATTGTTCCGTTTCGGGATCAGTCAGTATGTATCTAGAGGCTAGAAGCATGACAGCGACGACCGATGATGGATTTCAGATTTCTCGGTAATGGTCGTTGTTTTAGATTTTACTGTACCCACACCCAAGTACATTGAAGTAACTTTGCAGTGCTACATATAAAAATATAAAAAATTAAATGAAACTAAAATACCCAAATAAACCCTTTATAATTGTATTTACTATCTGAGCATTTTATTTTTACACTAAATATATTATAGTTTATTAAGCCATCATAAAATTTTAACTAATTAATACTTTAGTAATAAACTAGAAGTCCCACGCACCACTTAAATTGTTCACTAGACACCCTTGCGCTAAAAATAGCTTACCTACCAGACTGAATATAATTTTATTTTAAGATATAATATCCAAGGAGCTATGACCGATATCCACCCTTAAATGTCAATCATTGCCAATCGTTTATTAGGGATGTCGCCTAGCGCGAAATAATATAAATGATTATACAGGGATGGGGCCAGGAACTTTTCTACGAAATTTTTATATTGTTACAAGCTTTTGATTTTAGGTAACTTATTAACTGAACATTTAAATGTCATATCATTGGCAACGCTTATTTGAATAACTGTCGTAACTGAGTATTTGATTATTCAAATATTTAATCTTTAATAACTTAATACGTCATAGTCTAAACTCTAAAGTAAAGGCCCTTCCCGATGTCTGTCCATAGGTACGCTTAGATCGTTATTAAACTACGCCACGGATTTTAATGCGGTTTTCACTACCATTTAGAGAATTTTTTTACGCAAGGTTTACTTAGACAATACATTCAAATTAAGTTTTTTTATAGTAGAGAAAATTCAATTATTTGCAATCAAGTTGTCAAAAATGATTTTCGGGCACTTACATGGCTTACGCTGGCTAAATCTTAAGAGATACGTCAAAATACCCAGAGAAAAGTGCGCGATGGCATATGTCTATTTCCCAAGGATGATTCGCATTATGTATGCATTTTTCTTCAACAAAATAATTAAAAATATTATGTTTTTTGCAAAGCTATCTTCTACAATTCAGTATTAAACTTTATCCAGATAAATTTTCTATATATCTTAGGTGTTTATAAGAAAAATGGTTGTTCTACTTCAATCGCAGAATATGTCACTATAGCCGAAATCGGCAAAGAAGGTTACATAGGTATTATTTGTAAATTTGTTTTTTTTTAATGTAATTTTAAATTTGATTGAACATTAATTTGAAAGTCATTTATTTATTACTAGATGTGCCCGTGGCTTCGCTCACGTGGACTACAGAATGCCCGCAAGAATCTTGCTCCCTGCTATTTTAAAGACAAAAATGCTTATTGTGGGTGTTCCTTAGAAGATAGATGTATACTTTCCCGGACTTTTTTGTAGGTCTTTTTAATGCTTATGATTATGTGGTACATTAATTAGCTATAGCTTTATAGTTTACTCAGCATAAGCTCATTTAAGCGCCCGAATTGATTCACCCATGATCAGGTTGTTTATTTGTGCAGAACCCTATTCTTTTTCTAAAATAAAAGTAGCCTAAGTTACTCACTATATCATCAGATATCTATCAGTGAAAGTCTCGTAAAAATCGGTCCTACCGTTTCGGAGATTACCCGAACAAACAAACAGACAGACAGACAGACAAAAAATTTAAAAACGGGCTTTTTGTTATTGGTTTCTTATATACTTTCATATGCATTTAGTAAAAAAACTGTTATTTTGACATTACAAACAGACACTTCAATTTTATTAATTGTATAGATAGATAAAATTAGATTACTATGGATTTTATTTTATTTCAATATCCATGATCAAAACATATTATTATTACTCATCCATGTTTCTAATTTTTTTTTTTAATAATATTTGAATATTTTGAAGCAATGATGGCTCAGAGGTAGCGTGTACGGACACAGTGTCGATCAATATAGGTTGAAATCCCTACAGTGAGTGAAAACCTCGCGATGAAACCACAACACCCTCAAGTCGAAAATTTGTGGCCAAGCGACAAACATGACCTCTACCGGCAGCTGTACTTGATAACCAGTTCTCCCACTAAGCTTAGCGTGTCACCATTTAGGGCCACATCATCAGTCCACATCTGGTGAGATTGAGGCAAAAACACTAAACCTATAAAAAAAATCATCAGGATTCTCTGAACCTCTAAAAACATAAACATGAACCAAATACCTCCCTTCGTACTGCTACCCTTGATATATGTAACGCCGACCTCATCGCACATTTATCATCTCAAAGGACGTTTAATATGTTTCGTTTTAGTGACAGGGCCAGCGATAACGTGACGCATTTTGCCGCGATGACGAGCGATTATAACATGGAATATTTTTACTCTTTTTTTTTATTCTCGTTTAAAAAAAAGAAGTAAATTAACCTACATGATGACAACAAGGTTTCAAAATATTTACATCGTGTAAGCACATCAACGCAAAGTTGTAAGATTAATTTATATATTTCTTTTTCAGCCATAAGATAACAACAGAACTTCTCAGTTTCAATTTTTTCTCTTATCTCCTACTGGATTATACATCTACAATTAAATCATAATGTATAATAAAACAAAATGAAATGGTTATAGAGTAAAAATATATTACAAGCTAATTTTGTTTTTTCCTTGCTTCTATTTTTTCCGTAGGAGTTATATTTTGTACAGCTGCCCTATTTGCACCATTTGGCAGTTTCATAAAACACAGTGAAACATGAAAAGTCTGCCCGTAAACTGCAGGTAATGTCAGAGCCGTATATGTTCTGTATCACAAAGTTCAAGTCTTTGCTCTTGGCTCATATTCAACTCATACATACTAAAAATCCGACAAATAAACAACAAATGAATAGTACAAATAACATATTTATTACAGATTGTTCTGTGCTAATATTTGAATATAAGTTTAACGTATTATATTATGTTGATGGCATGTTGAACGTTACCAAACTTTTACAATTAAAATTTAATCAGATGATGGTTTAGCAAAATAAAGCTAAATAATCATTTTTATCAGTCCAGTTTTCTAAAATGCGTCACCGATACTATGAAACTATATGTAACCAAATTTATTATAGGTATTGTACCTAGGTATTTGAATTAGTAATGATGACGACTCAGGGGTAGCGTGTTCAGGCATTGTGTCGCTCGACGTAGGTTTGAATCGTAAGTTCAAACTATATTTTTCGGTGATGCATACAATAGCGCGTTGCCGACCTTGATTCTCCCTTTCCTACAGAGCTCTGGAAACTTTACTCTACGCAGGAAATACAAAATCTTCTTGGTTGCAATCTTCTGTAGGATGAAGGTATTCCTCTAGTTAAGCTGCCACAAGTAGAGAGAAATTTTCAAAGTGTTTTACTAATAATGTATATTATATGTACCTACGTACTGTTAAGTTTACAATATACTACAGCTATTTTGCCAAATAAGTACAAAATTATATCAGTTGTGTAAATAAGACACTATAATATAAATAAAATGATATTAAATATTTTTGATTCAAAAGAACAACTAAACTGAAATCTTATAATGGTAATTGAGTAAATAAAATACCCCGTAGTGGGTTGGAGACACGTTTCAATTTATTTTTATTGAAAGTGGTACTGCGACAGTGTCAGCCGATAGTGGCCGATATCACCCGATATAAAGTTAAAGACAGACAATTCGCCAGTTTATTTACAAGACCATGATGCAGCACAATTTTTTATTTCGATTCTATTGGGACTAGCAGCGAGCGTTGAATTTAAATGCTTCACTATATTGTTATGGTTTCAGAATAACCCTAATTCTATTTTATTATTAAGACTCTCTTAGATTATTTTTAGGTATATAACAAATACAACATACTCAATTTACGTTATATTTGTATCACAATTACTCAAAACTTTAAGATGTATACAAATAGTAAATTACACTCATCAAAAAAGTCTAAGCAACATGTACTAATTTAAATTTTAGGATGGTTCTTCACATTATAACGTTGTATTTTATTTTTAAAATAATACCTTTAGGGTTCTATGATGTAAAAATAACAGCTGTTGTCTTTATAAGTTCTTTTAATAACAGAAATGAACAATATTAGAATATACTGTAGAAACTAAGATACATAAGAAACTAAACTTTTTTCTTACAAAATGAAATTTCTAAAGAAAATGTATTTATTGTGAAAGAATAGAACAATTTAATACAAAGTATGGGCTCCTCTGTGCTATTCAGAACTTGTCGGCAACGATTATTCATTGAATTAATGAGACTGTTTATGTCATCTTGCGGTATTCGCTCCCAATGGAATTGTAGCAAATCCTTCAGCTGTTGGGTTGTTGTCGCTCCGTCCAAGTCCTTCAAAACACGTCTCTGGAGCATGTCCCATGCGTGCTCGATGGGGCTGAGATCTGGCGATTGTGCAGGCCAGGGCAATACCCGGATGTTCTCCGTTGCAAAGTATTCACTGGTTCGCCGAGCTGTATGTGAACGCGCATTGTCATGCATTAACCTAAAATCGGAGCCAAAGGTTTGTGCAAATGGGTAGACATAAGGTCTGAGAATATCCTCAATGTAATTTTCAGCATTCATGTTTCCATTTACAAAAACGAGCTCAGTTCGCCTGTTCTTCATAATACCCGCCCATAACATAACTGTTGAGCCGCTGTATGGATGAACTTCCTGAACGCACCTGAGCCTTTCAGTATTTCCGGGCCGACGATACACTCGCACCCTTCTTGTATCAGGCTTAAACCCGAATCGCGACTCATCGGAAAACATAATTTTATCCCATTGTTCCTGGGTCCATGTTATGCGTTCTCTACACCATTCATATCGACGAGCGCGATTCCCGTGACGTATCGGTGGGCACCTGATTGGGCGTCGAGCTCGTAGGCCGTACTCATGCAGTCGATTTCGCACAGTTTGAGGACTTACATCAACACTACTTGAAATTTGTCGCCTCAAACTTATCTCTCGAGCGGTTAACATCGGCTGGCGCTTTGCAGTCAGTTGTATGTACCGGTCTTGCCGAGTGGTTGTACTCCTTTTACGGCCTGGATGCTGTTCAGCGGGTTCTCCTGTATTATTGTAGCGCTGCCAAAGACGACAAATAAAACTTCTATGAATGCCAAAATGTCGAGATACCTGAGATTGATTACTTCCCGCTTGCCACATCCCTACAGCTCTATGCATTTCATCTGCCATCAAATGACGTCGCTTCATGACGTAAAGAATATCTAACAATTCAATTTTGTCGCTAACTTTATTTAAATGGTTGGTAAAATTATAAAATCAAGACTAAACGTAGCAATTAAAACGCACTTAAATTCAAACAAATTCGCAGTCATTTGAATTTTATGAAAAAACACAACATCATCAAATTTTTTTTTACAACCAGCCAGTATGTCATAAATAACAAAAAAGTTTACTTACCTACGCACTTTGTTTGAGTAAATATTCAGAAATTAATTAATATAAATGGAAAAATTTGTAATATCACGCATGTTGCTTAGACTTTTTTGATGTGTGTATATTGGGACAGAAAAAGTGACATTGACTTCTCATTAATCTATCTACTGTAGACTCGTCTAATGCCTTTGGTGTGTAGCAGATGACAATGCTTATTAAAATGTCGACGACCCTAGGTTAAGGTTCTACTCTGCCCAAACTTTTTCAGTAGATGAATTTCTAAGATTTCATTCGACTTCGGACGTCTTCTTGTTGTATTATAAATTATTTTATCTTTAGAATGTAAAAATGGTTATTATTTGTAGTCGACTCATTTTAGTGTTGTAATTTCATTTAAAAATTATTAAAGTCAATTTAATGCTAATCAAGATCTACAATCAAGTTAGAATTGGTGAATAGAAATGTTAAGGACATTTTGAAGGCTTTAAATAAAATTATAAGAACATAATAAAAAGGTTAAGTAGGTAGAAAGACACTTTATACTAAAACGGATATTATATAACAAAATATTTTTTAGAACTATTTATATGGACAAATTCTGATTAATGGTTCAAGAATCTGATCGGTTTTTAATAAGCTAATGATAAGCTTCAGATTTTTAAGGTATCTACTATTGTCCATTTTAGAGTATGGAATTAGTATAGTTAATAAATACCACCTGCGTTCAAAATGATTTCTCGGTGTTTTGAAGACTAATAAAATCAGTGAAAAAATTAATTGATTTCTTTAAATTCAAAAGAGAATCAATTTAGAGTTCTTGATTTTTTTTTTTTGTTATGGAAAGTTATAATGGATTTTAGCATTACCGATTTAAGCATACCTGATTTTTTTACAATTGGTAATGTTAGGAAAACTGTTTAACTAATATATTATTAATATAGACTATATTATTATAACAATTTATATTATGGATTTTTTTAAATTAATATCATTTTATACTCTGTCGTAGTTATTTGGTCGTCGCAATATAAATATTTTGATATTCAAATCTAAAGTGAAAAGTTAAAAACAAGTTATTTCCATTGCAACTAAAGTCCGATGCGCGACAAAAGTGCGGTTTGAACTTTTGAAGTCTTGGATAAACCGAATTGCAGGAAATTTGTATTTATTTGTTGAAATTCACAACTTCACTTCACAACCAATACCTCGGAGAATACGTGAACCTATTTTGAATATAGTACTGTTATTTAAGCCTGTTATAAAGCTTTTTAAAGATTCGTTATTATTATTTTCTAAATCCCTTTTTTTCATGTTCCAATTCTTAATCATTAATAAGCACCGAAGTGTAAAATATACACCTGTATACTGTTACACTTGACATAGGCAAAACGTTGGGGGATTTATGTGAGGAACGAAGTTATTAAAATTTAAGATCTTAAAAAAATCAAGACTTTAAGATAAACATTTTAAACATTATACATAGGTACATACATACTCATCTTACCTACATAAGGAGAGTCATGTTGCATTTTAATCCGATCTTTTAATTTCTAAACTGCAGTATAAAGTCAATAATAAGCTCAATACTAAGCAAAGTTTTTTTTTCTGACTATACTATAGTCGGCGGGGCCTTGGAGCCACTGACAGCTTTTACAGGTTCTCAAACCTTATGTATATTTATTAGTACAAATTTCAGAAAAAAATGCTAGGGGTATTCGTGGTATAAACCAGTAATTTTCATATAATTGAATGACTGTGATTTTTGTGCTTACATTAATATTCTTGAAAGAAATAACATCTACCTAATTATTAGATTTAACGCTACTAGTTCAACTGATTGACAATTTCGTTATCAATTACTTAATAAATCGTCATATAACTTGATCGAGACGAGCGCTGTTCGTACTAAAGGCGTCAGTTTGAAACCGGCGCTGCGAAATCGTCTTCTTAAATTAAACCGAGCTCGCGCGAACCGCGACGCCGCACTATAGGACATAACCGTGCGTAGGTACCGTCTCAAAAATCTGTAACTTGCGGACCTAGAGGAGCACTTTCTAGCGTGATATAATCTGATATTTTTTTTATCTATATTACGAGATTCTTGGGTATCCTCAGATAAATTACCAATAGGTAGAACAGCAAAATGTCTAATTATACTTTCACCGTGTATTAAGATCTTATGTACTGAAGAAGGCATGTTGTACCACATATATTTTGTAAAATTGTGCAGTAGCGCGAGTATATTCATCAAACCGGATGATAAAAATAAAATAAATACATTACCTAGTATTCTCACCTTACCTAAACTTTAGTTAGTAATAGACAATATTATTTAACAATAAAAATATGTCAAAAATAATATTCCTTCAGCCTTATGCAGTCTACTGCTGGACGTAGGCCTCCCCAAGTTTGCGCCACATATCCCTGTCCTTCACTTTCCTCATCCAACCACTTCCGCCTACCTTACATAAGTCGTCGGTCCATCGGGCTGGACATTCTACACAACCTTTGCCAATTCGCGATCTCCACTCTTGGACTCGTAATAAAAATAATCTAATTTTTCAAAAATCTCATGAGTTTAATGTTAAAATAAATTTTGATATATTTTGCATTTGCCCTATCAGCCACTTTTCGTCTCAATTTAAGTGGGGTAGATTCACACAAAATATTTTTTTTGCCCTGGCTTTTATATGAGCTGCTTTATGTGATACTATCAAAATTACGACATCGGCAGACATTGCTAACTGTCAAAGGTCTATTTAAAGTTTCTAATAAGCATAGGATAAAAGATACTGTAAAAAAAATTGTGTACATCTCCAGTTTTTACATAATGGTCTACTTAAATGCTTTTTAAATAAAGTACTTTTAACCATTCTAACCATATATCACACTTACAGATTTGCATTCAAAATAATGAAAATATGACCATGTAAATTGATGTAATTTTGTTCTACATAATCGACATTATTTTGAGTGTTAACTTGCAAGTCAAGTTTTATTAGAAAAAAATACGAAATAATCTATTTTAAATTCTATATATTATGATTACACATTCAGTTGGATATGTGCATTAACAAAATATTCAACATCGAACATTTCCAAAACCTATTTTTGCGACGGTACGCACGGTTCTGTCCCATAGTGCGCCGCGCCGATCGCAGTCGGCCGCGGCCGCGAGCCTCTCGCTAGTTGCATAACGCTTTTTCCTTACGAGACGATTTCTACAAGTTACCGCAAACCCCGTTAAGGAACTACGTTCTAAAAATATCTGCAGGACAGGGATAATATAATTATGATATATGTTCAATTCTAATTTGTATTCTATAATCTTTTAAAGATGATTTCTAACCGATAAGCAAATACCTATTACTGCGGTGATAATCGTTTATATTAATTGCCTATGCATGCTACTATTGAACCTTATAAGTGAATAATCTTCATTCAACTGACACGTCAAGAGTCACATAAAATATTATCATTGCCTCGAACGGTAAATAGGGTTGCTACCTCGTAGTGTACAACGGGGTAACAAAATGAAAATATATTGAACCATCCATTCAGTTTTTTAAATTCCAAATTACCTGTACAAATTCAGAATAAAAATATTCGGAATAAATCCTCATTTCATAATTACCCTAATAATCCAACAAATAACCTGAAATATATACCCAATTATATTAATTCAAAATTATTATCTCATGTACCTAATGGTAAATTTTGTTGGTAAACATTTTTAAATGGTCGGTATTTCAATGTTTTTTTAGACCGTATCAAACTTACATTTTTGATACAAAAACATATTTCTAAATTAAACTTGCTAGTATAGAGCATACTTGCTATCTACAATTATAAAAAAAAATAGTGTACTAGATTCGAATACCTATTTAATTAAATAATAGTTAATTTATTTAAACGAACATGAACCAATTCGAAATCTAAATACAATACTTTAAGATCACGTAGCGTTAATGGCATGATACTCGTAAAAAAGGGCAAAACAAATTGGATCGAAACAAAAATTCGCATAGCATCACGTATTAAATTACCCGCTAACCCTGTTCAATTGATGTCTTTACAAGGTAGTCGCGTGGTGGTCGATATATCGTACGTGGATCTTTACAACACGGTTAACAATAAACATTACTCTTGTTGTTCCCTATTTTTTGTAGAAGGATATAATCATCATCGTAACAAAGTTCGAAGTTAAATATACATTAAAGTTTTATTTTTGCTTTCCGCACCAAGATCTTGTTTATTAGAATATTTTATTGATTTTGATCGTGGATATGAGATTTCGTATTTGTATATAGATATCTAAAGAATGTTTTGTCGGTTTCGGTCATGTATACGGATATGAAATTATTTCTGGATTTAGCGCTATGACTACAATCTCACCTGTTGTTAAGTGACGATGTGGCCAAAGATGGTAGCACGCTAAGCCTAGTGGGGAAACTGGCTCTCAAGTGCAGCAGCCGGAACATACCTACAGGTTCTTGGAGGTTAGATTTTGAACTTGATGGTGGTCGCTAGCCAAATACACAGAAAACACCCTACCACCATGTTATGGTTGCCTCGCAATGTTTTCCTTCACCGAAAGCTCATTGTGGCTATTCGGACTCACGTCGATCTACGCGGTGTCCAATGTGGCATTTTCTAATGCCCGCCTGCCTAGCTACCGTCAGGTTGAATATCTGTCGCCAAACATCTATAGGTAGGTGTGTTCCGACAACAGCATTTGAGATCCAGTCCCCCATTAGGCTTACCGTGTTATCATCTCAAGGACTGACCACAAGTCAAATATTAAACATGTATTTTTTTTAGAAATCTTTCTTTATTCTTCATTAGAAAAATTGTACTGAAAAGACATTTCATACAACCTGTAATAAAACCAGTTATGGGTGGAATTATTATACCATACATTTTGAACTCTGGAGACGGGTCCAACGAGGCTATTGCCGTATCAATGAATGTATATTTATTTAATTTCAGGATGTCTGGGTGCGCTTTCAGCGGGTGTGTCTCTAGCTTTATCGCCAGTGACAGTAGCGCTGTGCGTGCGCAAGTCGACTCGCGTCACTGCCGTGCTCGGTGGACTCGTTGCAGCTCTAGGATGCCTCTTCACTTCTTTTGCTACTCAATTTCACCAGCTTTTTTTCAGTTACGGTGAGTATCGTTCAACTAGGTATAGTACAGTATAAAATCGTAGAGTATCGAGAACAGAGTAATAATAATAATAGTATAATGAAACAATTTCACAGACGGCCATTTAATTCCAAATTAAGCAACCCTTGGAATTATGTTAACTAAACAGCTGATATTCTAAACCTATATAGAGCTAACATCCAGAAACACAACTAACAGAAATGCGTCATTAGTAGTCATTACACAAAAGTCAGCCATACACGGGGATCGAATCCACGACCTCTCGGTTTAATAGTTAGGGGTTACTGCCACTGTACTACAAAGCTACACATGTATTTTTACCATACGTTTAATAAATTGTAGAAAAATAAAATCTTTACGGTATTCATTAACAAGGTATTTCAGTTCTATACTAATGTCATGAAGAGAAAAATATTATAAAACGTTAATTAGTCGTAGATCTATAACCACTTACTTACTTTTAGATTATTGTACTATACACATGTAGGAATGAGTTAAAAAAAGACATACTAAAGTGTAAATGTGTAATGGCGGATTACTCGATAGCACGTAAAGACGAGTACCTACGCGGAGCTCGGTTAAATAAGTTGTAAATTGCTCTTACTTACCACAAGAAATAAAAGAAGTTTTAACAAGAAATTTACTTTTAATTAAAACATGACGCTACATACATCGGGAACGAAATAATATAAATGGTTCAAGTTCGTGTAAAATGTATTTAATATACAAAACGTTAAAGCTAACAATGCACTTGTTTATTGACAATTTAATTTATTTCACGAGTTTCTTATCCGAAACTTGTTTTATTTAACATCAAAGTTATCCGCTAATTGGCTTTGGACATGGAAACGGATATCTTTATAAAGATTTACATTTATGATGTTCACAATAATAAGGAACCAATTAAGAGCTAAGGCAAAAAAATTTAACTGTCAATGAAAATGACTAAAGCATTTCCTTAGCAGATTTTCTAAACTTCGTATTTTGTTTTAGCATATTATATTTAGCAGTATTTTTTAATAAATGTATACATTCACATATATACCTATAACAACATACATAGATACAAATTAACACGACAGCGGACGCGATTTGGTATAAATCTACTTAAACCGAATATAATTAATCATCATTAATATGGGCTCAATTTAGACGAGTTTCATAATTCAACAAGCTAATTTACCCAATGCACAAAAACGTTGTTGTATAATAAATATAAAATTATGAGGGAGGGGTCGAAGTCCGGTAAACATTCAGTTTAATTCGGGTTTGATTATGGAAATCATCGTGAGGAAACCATAGCATCATATTAAATTATTTCCTAGTACTCTTTTGGCTAGCTACAAGTTGTGAATCTGTAGCCAGCAACCTCTGTTTTCAAGCAGATGAAGATAACCCTTGCCTTTCTAAACGAATTTATTACCTACTGTCACCTAACATCAGGTAACATTTAGGTTAAAAATTAACATTATAAAGCAAAGCAAAAGAACTAGTCGACTCGCGTTACTGTTGTCCGGTTAGGAGGGTGTGCGAGGCATGCCATCTTAGTCCTCAGGAGTAGGAACCTATTAAAACAACTAGCCTCAGAACTGCAACCTTTTGTGGTTTTAATATATACAGGCTTCAGTAACCACTTACGTACGATACTACAGTGCAGCATAAATGAAGCTTTAGGATTGTAGTGAAATTCAAGAATAGACCACAAAATAAACTTCAAGTTGTGTAGATACATAAATGCGAGCGGAAGTTCTATTTTCAAGTGGGGATAACACGATGGCTGGAAACTGTATCTGCAATTAATACGTCGGGATATTGTAAAGGTGCATATTGGTTTAGTCGTTCCATATTACCGATGCCGGATGATAACTTCAAGAATCATGTTAACCAAGTTTTATTGTCGAAAGGGTATTTTGTAGTGTAGCTGATTATGTGAATGATGGTGATGTCTGGATGTGATTCCCTCTCTCTACATCTACTGAAAATGATAATAACTGCATATAATTTAATACTTTACAAACTAATTAAATAAGAAAATAAGATGTTGACAAACCTGGTCAAGTTTCTTGCCGGTTCTTCTCGTTGACGGGGATGTTTTCCGATCCGGTTGTAGTATATTGATATTCATAAGTGCCTTCTTAGGGCCTAAATTCAGTTTAAAAAATTTGATTTTATGATTTTTTTTTTTATAAATAATTAATAGTTACTTTGTTTTTTTTTCACAAATCGATTATGAAAACCCTATAAATTATTCAGTCAATCAGTATAAATCATGACAAACAGAAACGATAGTCTACGATGACATAGTCCAAGTTGCCTGCATAATATACAGTGTCTTATTATATTGCATATTATTAACTTAGATGACTATTGCAGTCCTTGTAGAAAATTGCTTCATCCAACGTTTATTACTTTGTTTTTATTTTTTTAGATACCAATTTTTTTTTTATTGTACCCAAAGATGGTAATAGTGGGGGCTGGCTATCAAGTGCAGCCTTTTTTTTTTTTTTTTTAAACTGACTACACTGTTAGCCTTAGGGGCCCTATCCTAAAACAGAGCCGCTGCGGCTTTTACAGCTTCACCGGACTTGGGGGCGAGCGCTTAGGGCACTCAGCCGCGAAAGTTTGTGACGACCCGCACGAGGGTGCCAGAGTGGCCGAACCTCGGCGCGGGCGGTCGTCGCGAATGCGAAAAAGTCGCGATCTAGCTAATTCCCTAATCCTATGAGAATTCGAACTAACTAATATATACTCATATGCACGTTCCCCTCCTCCTGGGAGGAAGGAGTGGACCATGCGTATGTGTATTTTAAGTGCAGCCACCAGAACAAACCTATAAATGCTTAGCGATAGATTTTCTTAGACAGGCGGGCAAAAGAAAATGCCACAACCATGCAAACTATAATGCATGCATTTGTAGTTCCTTTTATGAAAGCTCGGCATAACTTTGTAGTTAGTAAAAGAAGTTTTTAACTATATGAGGATATATCTAAAATATAGGTTCAAAATATAATATGTAACAGCGTCCCACTAAGCCGATATATCCGAAGCTCGTGCTTGCGGATAGGACGCGCTATGATCATCGCTAACGAGACCACTTTATGTAAACTGCACTTTACGGAATTGCTAAAATTTTATACTAATATTATGACACTTGTGGGATATTTTGAAAAAGTATTCAAGTTTATTTTTTAAATACATATTAACATGCATACGTAGAAACTCTACTTGAATTAATTATTCGATGTAAAACATCTAATGGCGTGTTTGATAAAGGCGTTCTAATGGGACGTCGCAACATGACATTATCTAAGAATAAAATAAAATAGATACTTTTAATTATAAGTAAATGTTTTCTTTTTGGTTTTAACCTTTCATGTTTCAATATAACAGTAGGTACCTATGATTAAATTTAGATGTTTCACATCTGTCATATGTCCCATGACGTTTTTATTTTGTTAAATATATTTGTACTCTTTAAAAATTCTTTATCGTTTAGCTAGAAACTGAACACGCTAAATCTCGTGAGGATACTGGTTCTCAAGTGTAGCTACCGGAATACACCTACATATAGGTGCTTGGTGTCAAATTAGAAAATGCTCTATCAGCATGCTATGGTTTCATCACGATGTTTTCCTTCACGGAAAACTCAGGCTCAGGAATTCGAACTCACATGGATCGATGCGGTGTCCATAATTGTTACCACTGAGCCATCATGTGCAATCTGCGCAAAATTATACTCGTAACTAATTTTAAAAACCTAAATATAAAATAGTTTATAGGTCAAATAAATAGTTGACGAAAAATTTTAAAACTTATCCAAAGCTAACTATACACATACAAAGTCCCCAGTAAAACAATAAACAAAAAAACCCAATCGACTTGTTAGAAAGAAAATGTACTAAAAGATATTATTGCCGCTATCTGATAGGGATTTACCCCGCACAGACCAATGCTGAATAAACATGACTGCAACATCTAATACCCGCCTTCCGTCGCACATCTACTGCATAAAACAATAGACGAGTTAAAAGCTATCGCTTTCGTTATTTTAGCTAAGCTAGGACTCGCAACTGGAAATATTTTAAAAATAACTGTCTATAAGGTAGTAATGAAACTGTCTTGATCTCTTTGTGTAGAAAAATATACTAATAGAACAACTAACGAGTAGCATGTACCAATACTTAATGAAATCTAAGAAAAATAAAGTTAAAACATATAGGTTTTTTATACAACTAACGTGGCTAACAAGCATACGGCCCGCCTGATTGTAAGCGGCTACCGTAACCTATGGACGTTTGTAATACCTATTATAGATATTATAAGAGCGTTACCGGCCTTGTAACCCCTTCTCCGATGAGCTCTTGAAACCCTGATGACCGCAGCAATACAACACAACGTTATTTAGTTGGTTACTTATTTAAAAAAGTAGGTAATTATTATATTGATATTACCAAATGAACTGTATTATGTTAGTTAAAAATCTGTCGGCAAGCACCTACCTATAGATGTGTTCCGGCAGCTGCTCTTGACACCCAGTTTTCCACTAGGCCTATCGTGCTATCATCTTGGGCCATATCGTCACTTAAGATCAGGTGAGATTGTAGACACAACGCTAAACCTATAACGATAAAAAACTAAATTTCACAGAAAACATACCATGAAATACCAAATAACAATAACATGGAGTCAATATACCTACAAACAAAAATTTAGGCACTTTTCGTGAAAAACAAGGACAGTAAACAAAAGATTAAAAAGTCAAGCATTGAATATCAATTAGCCTGTGATTTGTCGAATGCCAAACCTGAGCTCCCTCTGTGAATTTTGATAAGTGGTTATACCCTGCGAGGTCACAGCCCCGATGCACACCGTAGTTCTGTGATAATTCTTATAAGGTATTTACTCGTACGATAAATAAACTTGTTAACACATTAGTTGTGATCGGTTTAATCTTCGCTGATGGCCTAGTATGAATATGCGTGTACAGTAACATCTGAAGAATAACGAAAATAGTATTAAGAACATTGTTTAAGTACAAAGCCAATTTTTTTTTATAAATTTAGGAACAGTAGTGGGCGTCGGTGTCGGTCTCACGAGAGATTGCTCTACGCTTATGGTCGCGCAATACTTCAAGCGAAGACGGGAGCTCGTCGAGATATTCATTGTCAGCGGCAGTGGTCTCGGGATAGCTGTTATGTCCACTTTCATCAAAGGTGCCATCAGGTACGACACCTTTTTAACATGCTTTTATTACCTTCACCTGTATGCATCTTTAAATAACTATAGTGATCGACCAAAAATACCTATAAATGGTCATTACACATGAACTGCATTCGGGCTGAAAGTTAGCTGCATAATTACACTTTGAATGCGGTTTTGGTGCAGTTGCCATGACTGCATTGAAACTGTCAACCGACTGCGCTGTCAGCAACGTGCAGTTATATTTCAGTCAACGTGCAGTTCTAATGACTTACTATAAAAAAGCGTGGGGTGCTTTCTAGTTGCATTTTAATAATAATAGGTACTAACTTTATGAATAGCTAAAAATATGAAGATTAGGACAAATTATATCAAGCACCCTAAGTTTTATTAAAGTTGTTTTTTTAGTCATCTAATTGTAAGCTATAAGCTATAGTTGTGCTTTAAGTTAATTTATACCTATTTGTGAAATACTTACGCAGATGAATAAAAATTCTTTATTTAAATATCTGATGGTTTTTATTTATTTTTTACTTTTACTACTACTTTTTTATACTTTTAAATCACTAATGTGATCTAATATTTTTACGATTAACTCATACTTCAAATTCATAAATAATAGGTCTTTACCTATGAAATTGCCGTTCTGCAGTACTGGCCATTTCAAATCAAAATATTTTTAGTTTGGCTAAGAATTCTAATTTCAAATTAATTTTATTTTAAAAACATGGAATTCATTTTCCAAAAGTAGACATTTGTTTATTGATTAGTGTTACATTTTCATCGCATTTCAATCTTTTTTGTCATCATGGATACGTTAAAATTCGAGTAATTATGGAATATGAGTACCGTCGTGGCAGCAACGCGGCACAAGCGGCACGCAACATCAACGACGTTTACGGAGCTACTAACACTACAAACCAACGCACCACCTGTTATTGGTTTGCTCGCTTCAGTTCTGGGAATTTCGACCTGAAAAAAACCTCGCGGTCGTCCGAAGACTTTGGTCGACAATGACGAATTAAAGGCGATTGTGGAAGCTGATGATACACAATCTATGGCTAAATTAGCAGCAGCTTTCCACGTTATCGTCAAAACAATATTGGTCCATTTGCGTCAAATTGGCAAGGTAAAAAAGCTTGACAAATGGGTGCCCCACGAACTCAATGATCGCCAGCGCGAAGTACGCGTCGAGACGTGCCTTGCACCGCTCAACAGACACACAAATGAAGGAATTTTGAACCGCATTGTTACCTGCGATGAAAAATAGATTCTGTTTGATAACCGCAAGCGCTCAGCAAGTTGGTTGGATCCTGGTTCAGCACCTAAACAATGCCCTAAACGAAAACTTACCCCTAGAAAAGTGATGGTCACTGTTTGGTGGTCTAGCGCCGGTGTGATTCATCACAGCTTCTTACCAAACGGGGTGAGCATTACTGCAAATGTGTACTGTGAAGAACTGAATACAATGATGGAGAAGCTGGCACATCTCCAACCAGCATTGGTCAATCCGCTGCTCCTGCACGACAACGCGCGACCTCATACTGCACAGCAGACGGTCTCCAAGTTGCAAGAACTGGGGTTGGAAGTTCTCCGTTATCCGCCCTACTCACCAGACTTGCGCCTATAGACTATACTTTTTCCAGAATTTGGATAACTCCTTGGCAGGAAAAAAATTCAATACCCGAGAGGCAGTACAAAATGCCTTTGAAGAATTTGTTGCCTCCCGTCCAGCTGATTTATTTAAGAAGGGCATCAATTAACTGCCACTGTGCTGGCAAAGATGCATTGATTGCATGGGTGATTACTTCGAATAATACAAATAAAAAATACATGAAAAAAATTCGTTTAAATTTTTTCATACAAAACGGCAATTTCATAGGTAAAGACCTAATATTTTGAATCAACATTGTTTAAGAAAAAAAGTTTTAATGAGAAAATTTTGTGTGTTTAGTAGCTGCCTAATGTCTCGGATATAAATGGACAAGAGAACCGTTAATTTTGAAAACAATTTAATATTTTTCAGAGCAATCGGCTGGCGTTTAGGACTACAAGCCGTGACAGGAGTGGTTTTTGTTACGTTTATCCTGGGTACATTTTATCGATCAGCTTCTTTATACCATCCACAGCGGCGAGCTATTCTGCATCTTAAAAATCAAAACAAAATCAAGCGGAAAATGAAGGACAGGAATAAAACTGATGATAGGCAACCATTTTTTGATTTTTCGACCCTAAAGTCGAAAACAGTCAGAATTTTATTAATGTCTACTGGAATATCAGCGTTTGGAATAAATACACCAATATTTTATTTGGCTTATCATGCAGAGGAGGAAGGTACGTAAACTTGAAAATCTTAGAACTACATTACGATTATATAAAAATTTTAATGTATGTAGGAATTCTAAATCTACATGTATATAATATATACTATTAAACTAATTCAAATAATAGCTATGTTATATTGAAGTTGGTGTTCCACAAAATTTTGTTGCCGTGATTGTACCTCGAGAACTACATAATATATGTTTTAAATAGATTAAAAGAAAACTGTCTTTTATGCATATCCATTTTCTACATTCAGATATATTATGTAACCTAGATCCTGCCTCAGGTCCAGTTCTATTTTCAAATTCTACATTCACAAGCCAGTGAACACACGACCTTAATTTCACATCACACTTACGTAATGTACGAAATATTTACATATACATACATGACATGAGGGTGGTATCAAATAGAGGTCATGTGGTTACGGGGAACTAGGTAAATAAATTCACATGTAAATTAGTTCAGTAGTCTTTACGTGATTGGTGTGCTGTGCTGATACCAATACATCTCTTTTCTTTTCCAATATATTGAATGTACAGATATGGAAAGTTTGCGATTTCATTAACTACATGTAGGTATAGATTATTGAGAATAAATATTTATCTGACCAGAACGTGGATTGTGAATCAAACGGTTACAGACATTACCGTGGTTCTCTTTGATAAAGAATTTGGTGACGGGGTAATTATGTTTAGGTGAGGGGCACGAAACTATGCAACCTATTCGACCGAAATCGAGTAAATAAAGCTCTGGATTACCTAGTGGAAAACAAAAGGAAATTAATTACTATTAAAATATATTCATTCGATAGATTTATATTTACTCTGAATTACAAATTATAAAGTAGCAAATTGCAAACCTTAAGTTAGATAGGTACTGAAATATCACGATATATATAAGAAAAAACTATTGATTATATCAATGTATACGACATTAGAGTACTCAAATCAAATATTTGGCAAGACAAGACTCAATTAACGTTCACAAGAATAAATGGCATAATAAACAAGTGTTCCGAATGCAGTTCCCGAAAGCGGAACGACGAGCGTTGCTTCGGTCGCTGAGCGCAATTTGAAACAACTTTAATACAGTTTATTAGTTAGAATTATGTACCTACCTACAACTACATAAATTAATCTGTAGTTCTGTCTGTATTTTTTTTTTAATTCCCCTATAGACAACTGCCATAAAGGACAGTGACTGCGAATATGAATGTGTCAGTTTGTATATACGGATTTATTTAAAAAATAGCTGGATCGATTTTCATGGAATATTATACACGGGAAGCTTGTGTCATACCTCAATTGATAGGATATTATGAGCTATTTTAGATTAAATACATTTTTAATTATTTCAATCAATTATGAATAAATTTTGTAGTCGGGAAGTATTTGTCGTTCATCGTCATTAATCTCTTAGAAATCATGAAAAATAAAATTATTAATTCTCAGCGGATTTTTGCGAAATCTTGTATACAGGACGTATTTGTTAGTTTCCAAACAATATGCTATTTGAGTGTAAATAAAATTAAGAGACGAAAATAATTACTGCGTTTTTAAACATGTGCGCAGAACGCTTTATAACTCGGCGGTAAACTGAACCCTATCAACAGAAGCAATTTTAGAACTTCTTTAGTTTTAAATCACATTTTATGATTACAGGTCTAGGAGACACTGCCGAATTGCTTCAAGCGTACCTCGGACTGGCTTGGGCGGTTGGCTGTGCTGCCTTTGGTCTCTTAGTCAGACAAAATTCGGCTGAATGTCGCATAGCTCGACAATATCTGACTCAAGCAGCGGTATTCGTATGTGGACTAGCAACTATGGCTCTAACGGCTGTTGAGGGTTCCTACAGAGGATATGTAATGTTTGCATGGATTTATGGTAAATCATATTTTTACACTTTTGTTAAGACAAACACTTATTAAATACCTACTGTCTAAGGCGCCACCCCACGAGCGAGTTTATCGTCCTTCTACTTCATTGTATAAACAACACTATGCACAGTGTGGAGACACGGCGATACTATCGCAGCGATGTGACGAGAGGCATTGAATAGGAAAACACTAATGGCTCGCTACCAGACGCGACCTACTCGGCGAGATGCAACTTACCTTAGCGTATAGCCGCAAAACAGAACTATTAACACTTCTAATTTCGATTTTACCTATCACCGAACTAAGCTCTTTCCAACAAAGCAACTGTGCAACGAGTTGTTGCGAACAAGCGGCCAATCTGTTGCGACTTGCGACGACACGCGGGCGGAAGAATGATCGTCCTCGTGGGAATCACCGATAGCAAGACGGACTTGTGACGATAAACTTATCTCGTGAAGGTGACGCCTTAGTTAATATTATTCATGAAAATCAAAATTTGGTAGAAGTAAGTATGATTTTTAAAGATGGACGTAATTTATATTTAATGTAACATCTAAATTTAGGTATATTTTGCGGAGGCTACCACTACTCGTTGAAGATGTATACGTACGAACGTGTCAGGTCACGTAATTTCGCACGCACATGGGGGTTCGTGCAGTGCTCACAAGCAGTGCCCATCGCCATCGGTGTACCGTTATCAGGTAATTATATACCTACTGAGTAGTTTAGGTTTTTATAATAACTCAAGGGTTAATATTAAATAGTTATTATATTATAGAACAGATAGCTAGTCCCCTTGTTTTTAGGCTTAACGTGTTAAATACAATTTTTTCAATTTTTCAAAGTTTGTAATATGGTAGCTAAATAGCTGATATACATACATACATAGATATTGAACACCCAGACACACAACTGACATTTATGCTCATCACACAAAAGTCAGTCATGGGCGGGGATCGAACCCGCGACCTCTCATCTCAATAGTAGCGGGACAGGGGACGTAAAAACGGTGACAGTTCCAATATAACAGAACGAATGGCAACCCTACTCATTTTAGGTTACAGTCAAACGCGATAAATTAACAATTCAATAAAAAAATAAACTAAATAAAAATTTCAAGGCATATTTATTAATAATTTATCGTAACATAACATACCATTAAGCCTGTATTCCCCGAAGGGCTAGGCAGAAGTGCACTAATGTACACACACAATTCGCCGGGTATGTTTTTTTACATCCCATGTAGTAAGTAGGGGGCGAGCTTATTAATCGGGCACAAAGACAAACTCCGAACTGCTACTGAGATTTTAATAGAAAACTCACACTTTGCTCGATCTAGTGATCGAACCCAGGACCTAGAGCATAGCAGTCTCGTTTAGGACCACTAGGCTAACGAGGCAGTTAATTTATACCCTTAGATTATTTACAAATATGTAACGTATTTTAATAATAAAATATTTTTAAATGAAAGTACATAAAACAATTAAATATACCATCCCCCTAATATTATAAAATAAAACTAAAGAGATTGTTGTATGTTGGCGTACCAGTCAGATATCAAATTTTTTTTTTTGCCTTTTATAGCAATCTAGCTGTGCCCCACGGTTTCACCCGTATTAATTTTATCCGACAAAAACCGCGCGCGCCGCCAACGCACCCATTTAGTCTATCATAATTGTTCTTGCAGCAAGTACAAATTATATTAATTTTTTATTACCTCCTAAACTATGTGTCCAAATAGAATATACTCTAAAGAGCAAAATTTAACTTTAATTGTCTTTATAATGAAGTAACTTTTGTTTGTAAGGATTAATATACCATGTCTAAAAATAATGCTTATAAATTACTTTTTCGAATCCGACTGGTACTTCCAGAGATTAGCGTGTTTAAACAAACAAACAAACAAAAGTTTCCACTTTATTAGTATAGATTATTAAGGAAGGTTATTAGGCTTTATAAATTTACTCTTGGACCCTAAGGAACGGAGCAGTAACCATGAACATCAAGCAACCTGGTAAGTTGTAGGCACTTAGATATAGGTACCTACGGAAAGTGATAACAACGAAAAGCTACACGGATGCGATAAAGGCGGCGCGGTACGGTGTATAAGTTAGTTGAATTAATTTTAGCACGGAGTTAAACTGTGGAATACAGATAGTCTTTTAATAATTGCGATAATTTTGATTTAAATTACAGGTTATATAAACGTCGGCTGCGGAGGCAAAGCGGGTTACTACTTCAGTTCAACGTGTTCACTCATTGGATCTCTGTCGCTTTTCTGCATAGATCTTCATCGACGGAGCGTCTCTAACAAGCACTCGAAGTAGAATACCGTTTACTTTTTAAAAATTAATTAATAAGATCGACGATAGTAATAGCTGGTTACGTGCGCATAAATTTCATCTAAAGTTTTGTTTCTAAATAATTTATCTAAATGAGTATTTTAAAAGCAATAACGCCACTCTCCATTTTTATAAAGAACTACCATTGATACTTTCCACGCATATAAAAGCAGTTTCGGAATTAATGATACTAAAGTAATATAAATAACTAGCGATCCGCCCCCAGGTACAATTTACAAAGTGGTGTATTATATATTTAAAAAGGCTGATTTCGAGCTTATCACTTTAATATTGATAATTCATAACTGCCTTATTAGTCTACTGGTCCTAAACGCGACTGCTATGCTCGAGGTCCTAGTTTCGATTCACAGATCATGCAAAGTGTTATTGGGGTTTTCTATGAAAATCTTTGTAACAGTTCGGAGTTTGGCTTTGTACCCGATTAATGGAAATAGGCACGCCCCCTATTATATGAGACCTATAAAACATACCCGGCGAACTGTGAGTGTAAGGTACACATCTGCCTAACACTTCGGGGGATACAGGCTTGATGGTATGTTATGTAACATCATAGTTACGAATAGTACACTTAGCTCGCGACGTGCAATCCGTCATAGGTGGGGAGTGCCAGCAACCTGACCGCGACCGGTTTTGCCGAGAGGGATTTCTTAGATCGCACGTAACTTTGAATTCGTGATATCTTCTACGGTATTAATATAAATGGAAAAGTGTAACGGACAATTTTAATCTACAGTAAATGCCCAAGTTAACTAACATACTTATCTGGATAAAGATTAACACATACTTAAGATAAAAGTGGTTACTGTGAATCAACCTCAGGAGATAAACATATGCCATCGCGGACTTTCTCTTGGCTTTTTGAAGAACTGCAATTCTTTAGAACATTATTTTGATGTATCTCATAAGGTTTAGCCAGCGTAAGCCATGTAAGCTCCCGAAAATAATTTATTGACGACTTGATTACAAATAATTGAATTTTGTCTACTAAACAAAAAATTAATTGGAATGTATCGTATATATAATAAACCTTCCGCATTAAAATCCGTTGCGTAGTGTAAAAGATCTAAGCGTACATAGGGACAGACAGCGGGAAGCGACTTTACTTTATACTATGTATAGATATAGATTATATAAACTGACAATAAAACAATATTTTTCTTTTATGGGACCAGGACCTAAGTGATAATCGATTAATTAATAAAATGTAACTGAAATAAATATTTCTTATTAGCCCTTTCTATATATCAAGGAGAGTGACGTTTTTGCTTTTACACACCTTAATTATTAAGGAAGTGGATTTCAAGCATCCTATATAAATAAAATAATAAGTTTGTCGTTGTGCGCGCGCCACGCAAAAATTACTGGATTGATTTTGATCATTTTTTTTTTCTTATAGTCCTTAGGTTAAGGAACAATCCTTATCTAAAAAACGATACTTAATTCAATAAAAAGTTATTATTTTTTTTATAAGCAATACGCGTTCAGGGAAGTTTTCTTGCCGTGTAAGAGTGGGGATAATAAGATTAACGCGAATGAAGTCGCGGACGGTCGCTAGTAACAAATGAAGTGAAAGTGCTTAGCGAAGTTTATATTAATTTGATTAATATACGTACCGTTGTTGGCGGTTTTTGAAAATGCGAATCATTCTATGCCGGTGATGCCAAAGCTTAGAGCATACTTTACACCGTGCAAGCAATGATTGCTTAATGGTTGAGAGTTCAGTCACCGCGTCGATTGACGTGAGTTCGAATCCTACAATGAACTTGATCTTTCGTTGAAGGAAAATCTGCCACCGAGCACCTACAGGTGTTCCGGCACTTCCACTTGAGAGCCAGACTCCCCACTACGCTTAGTGCGCTTACCATCTTAAGATAAATCGTCACTTAAAATCACGTGAGATTGTGGCCAAAACGCTAAACCTATAAAGAATTAAAGAAAAATAGTTAATACCAGAAGAGTATGGCACTAGGATTGCATAAATATTTTACCACCATACGGCCACCACATACCCACATAACGGCCTTCGAATCAATAAATTCGAATAAATTAAACCAAAAGTTCACGAAACACTTGAAGTCCTGTAAACAACACATTGTCGAAGTCACAATATACACTGTCACGTGAACAGTTTAGATTGAGAGTAATAATATCTTTAGAGCGCAAATTTTATCCATATATTGTAAGATAAAGGTACATACGTACTCTTTTTCAGAGTTAACGGCGGTGCATCAACATGCGATCCGGTTTGCGGTCCAGGACGACGAAGTAGAAACCGCGAACTCGAACAGCGCACGGCTGTTGGCGCTGCCACCGCTTTAGGTAACTAGTACTATAGATTTAACATAAATAAACTAACGTAATCTATCAAGTATAGGGGAATCAAATAATTGCTATGTTTTTGGTGACACAATGTTACCATAGTAGGTACTTACGTATCTATAATTAACCACGGCATTTATTTGTAACGGTTTATCGCAGTCATTAGAATATTTTCTATTACATATTATATACTATGTACCTATTAAAACGCCTTTGATAGATTGTTTTTTTCTTCTCGTCAGAATAACTGTACTGTCTAATGTGTTATACACAGTGCGGTGAAGTCCAAAAATTATAGCGACTGCTGTAACTAAATACACTTTCACTATCGCTAAAGCAAATATAACATTTAAAGATCAAATTCCACCTGGAATTCCAAGTCAAATTGTCTTAACTTTGCTTATATTTACTAAGGAATAGCGTCAATGCTTTTTATAAGCCCTTTTTTCGTTAAACTTTATCTTCCCTTTAAGGCGTGTCCCAAAACAATTAACGTAATTGAACTATTATCGATTTTAGAAATTTTATATATACTTGTTCATTTTTGTATGAAGGTATGTATAGATAATAATTTATGAACCACAAAACCTAGTCCAAGACAAAGACGATAAATACAGTTTTAGGAGCTGAGTTAATAGTACCGGATCGAGCAGGACGTGAATTACTGTTAGACAGCTTTGGACCTGGCAGCTTGGGTTCGCCGCCGGCCAACGTGCCGCCTGAGCTCACTTGTATCAGCGAAGAAGGCGGCCTTGACCTCGACCTTGATCTGGACTTACCAGATCATCTCTTGGATGAACTGGACTGTGCCGGTGATTGTATCACTAGTTGTAACAAGGTATTATAAATCGTAAAGATTATACTTTCTAAAGATAGCGCCTCAAAAATAAATTATAGAATACTTTCAAAAAATAATTTTTATCTTTTTTGTTGTTTTGCATGACTTTAATTAAACTATGAAACTATTTTAAGATTATCTTCAACTTTTACTTTACCGTTATAATTTTTCTAGGTTGAGAACTACCTTATGCTCAGTGAGTACGAGAACAATCTGATAGCGGAGTTACCGAATTTAAACGAACGGCGTGGAAGACGCTGGTCAATCGTAGTAGCGAATTCGTCTCCGCAAACGTCCACCGATCAAGAACAGCCCAATTCACCCGAGATACACGCCAAAAACTCGATAAAATGGAAGAAACAGTGCCATAATAATACAAATAATAGACTGATAACAGTGATCAATGAGGCGTCACTATAACAATTTCTAGTGAATTAGTATCGAGACAATAAATAGAACATAAATTTTGTGTACGACCTGTTTAACCTCATTATTTATTTGATGTGTGTGAATTAGCATTTGTGTAATTGTATTACTTAATTTATTAAATTATTATTACATAATTGTCTTTCGGATTAATTATTTTTAAATATTTACCATGCTTGCAAAACCTAACTACAGCACAAGGATGTAACCGCTCAAAAACAAATTATTATTCTAACAATAAGACAAACAAATAAAATTTAAGTGTCTGTTTGTAATTTCAAAATTACTTTACAGCTTTTTAGTAGATGATAATATACAAATATAGGCTGTATACCGTTTATATTCATAAAAAACTTATTTAAAAAAAAATTTCGGCTGTCTGCATGTCGGTCTGTTTGTTTCGGTAACCTCCGAAACAGTTGGGACTGATTTTTACGGTACTTTCACTAGTAGATAGATAGCTGATGTTATACAGTCGTTTTCAATAACGTATCTGAGTTTACTATCCCCGATCAGTACATATTTATAATAACTACTATCTTTAACTAAAGACAGATATCGGCTTTCCTCTTATCTATTCCAGCTATAGAATATGGATATATATTATGTAGATAAGAAAAACTATCCATTGATAGGTTATTTCAAAAAAAGTAAAGACAAAAGATTATATTTGTCTATCTTTACTCACGAAAACAACAGACAGATAGGTTATTAAAAACGGCCGTTAATAAGTAACTTAGGTTAGTTTTATTTTAGAACAACAATTAGGTTCCCAAGCAGATTTTTTTCGGAATAACGAGGAATATGGGGTGCTTAAATGGTGTATCTACATAATTGCAGATCTTAAAAAGACCCACAAAAAAATTAGCGAGAGCATATTATGGATATCTTCTAAGTAAGGATCACCCAGAATAAGCATTTTTGTCTTTAAAATAACCGGGCGCGGGATTACGCGCGTGTGTTCGATCGACGGCATTCTATAGACAACGCAAACGCAGTACATATTTAATAATGAAAAGAGTAGTTACAAAGTAATTAAATAGTATAATATGAATGACATTTTTAAATATACAATAATTACAGTTAATAAATACAGCATAAAAATAGAAAAGGAACAAAATATTTAACTACTATCTTTGTGGAACTACAATATCTTCTAAAAACTGAGCGAAACAGCGCATCGCTTGCAATAAGGCGGCAAGAAGTATAGACAGCGATAAACTGAGCAACTTCTGGCTCTCAGTGTGCACGAGTTCGTTGTTAGTAACAGGAACAATACTTCTGCACGAATCTGCACTATCTACGTCCGAATAATCACAATTAACATTAAATTCGTTTGTACCAGTGACTATTTCTTCTATATCATTCAACTCACAATCATTGTCGACATTACATGTCAGATCTATCACAATAAATTCTGAAACGTTATTTTCTACAATAATAACATCAGAGTCACCCAAGAGTGATCCAGATTTTACGCTAGCAATATTAACGTTAACATTGTTATAGTTACTTGAACAACTAGGAATCTCATTCCATTGCTCAACACACTGAGATTCGACAGTTAGGCACTTTATTTCACAATTATTCTCTAAACCTGAACATGAATGTTTACTTACATTATCATTATTTGTAGAACTTAGATTAACTTTTATAGATTCATCATTTTCTTCAGATGACATTCCGCTGTCATTATCTTCACCCACGTCCCGTAGAAGTTGTTCATTATTATTGCTATTTCTATTATTTACTAATTTTATATTCGTATGACCGAAACTACCGTAAGAAGGAGAAAGTAGTTCTCGGTTAGTCGTTTGCGGTAACGTGCCCGTTACGGCGGTAGCGTCGGGCACGGACTCGGGTCAAGATGTCTTTGCACAGCTCACATGACCCTTTATAGTGATTGTTCCTGAAATAAAATCTTGGCCCCCGAGTATACTATTGACGTCTGATAATGATTCATCGTTCAAAGAACAATTATCATCTATTAGTAATTCTGATCGCAAACCCTAAAATATTTATCTAGATTAATGAACTACACATATTTGGCAGAAAGAGAAATAATTAAATAAATAATACATACCTCGGCAAAATATTTATAATCTTTTTCAAATGATAATATGAATAAGCAAAATATTGCGGCCAACATGTTACTACATAAAGAAGTAACTATGAAACAGAAGGAAAAGCCACTCGAATCTCCTGAAATTCGAAAATTATTAATTCATATAAAGTTAACAACATGGAATTATATGATTAATTCAATTTTATTAAATTGATATTACCGATTGGCAAAAAGGAAGCGACGGTCCCAAATATTGTCATTATAAGTAAAATTAGGAAGCTCACATTGGCAAGGCATTGCCGAATCATTAATAAATATCTATCATAAAATAGTGTCGAGATGTATGTAGTTATGATGCACTGAAAAGATTTAAAATTATTTTAGGTTAGCATTTCTATATGCGAAACATTCACATCCTTATAAATATTCGCTTCAACACTCGCATTCACAACATACGATGCGAATATTTTGCGATTGCGAATGGCCGTAAATTCCTCAAGCGATGTACAATCGTGTGAAATCAAAGCTGAATCGAAGGTATTTTTAAAATAAATTTAAACGAGCCTCCCTCGGGGAACCCTCTACACTAAACTGTGTGAACAATTATTATTAATGCAGCTACCTTTATACATTTATGAGCCACTCAGAAATCACCTCATGAGGGAAAAAACAGTCAAGCAGCGTGGAGACCTATTTGCAGCGTAAATTAAAATTGTTATTAATGAAGATTTAATTGCAATTTTTTATGTGCTGTAATATCATTGAAATACATTTTTCTAGACGTCGTTCCGAATCCAATGAGCTCATATTTTTAGGAGCTTTATCAAGGACTAACACCAATTTGCACTTGTTGACTAGACTATTAGGGGCCGATCAAGTATTACGTAATGCAATTTGGGGGGAGGGGGGTCTTGTAAAACGTTACGATGCACTACAAGGGCGGGAGGGGGTTCAAACAACTCGTTACGTAACATTAGTTTTTTTTTTATTAAATAAAAAACTAGGCAACTAAAATTTTCCAAGATCGCAACCCTTTTGGTTTATGTTTTGCGGGGAATCCCTCGATTGTATTGTACGACATTTTCATTTTGTTCTTCTAACTTGACAACCCTTTTCGTTTGTTTTACGGTGAATCCCTCGACTGTATTGCTGTAGTCAGTGTTGTTAAAGTGAGTTCATACTGTAACGTCCTCAAATCATGGAGATTTGCATCATCAGCTGTTCTTGGCCTTTAAAAGCTATCATGCTGACTCGGGTCGTACGTAACGTTTAAGGAAGGAAAGGGGGGTACATAAAAGTGTTACGGCGCGTTACATTTGCAGGCTCAAAAATCTTTATAAATTGCGTTACGTAATACTTGAACGCCCCCTTATGGGTTTAGCTTGAAGAAAGTAATAAATAAAGTAAAACTAACACGGTTTTATTTTTTTATGACCTTGAGTTTCACTTCTAACTTAATACTGCAGTATTTTTGAAGATAATAGATCACACGCTTAGGCTGGACTTGCTTTTAAGTGCAACTTAAGGTTGGATGCTAGTCAGGTAAGTACAACAAAATAACCCATTACAATTATGTTAGGAAGAGTTAAGTTCAATATAATAATGATCATACCTGCATCCATATGTATAAAGTGCCAAATCCATATATAAAAATGTTTAGTGCTGTTAGGCAATTATTATCTATCTGTAAACAGTAAATAATCACAATATATGGTTTTCTTTTACAAAAACATGAAAGCATTTATTGATGTTTGTTATAAAATATGTATATTGTGACAATAATTATAGTATTTTCCCCTTTAATGAATATCAAAATATGATATTGAAATAATATGGATAATGATTATAGTTATAAAATACAGAAAAACTAATCATGCAATTATTAATGTAAAGTTAACAGGGTTTAGAATATTAGGAAATTTGCTTATAATTAACTCTGTAACTGTAGCATTATAAAAATATGGTATCACATTACTAAATTATCAAAGGTAAAAAAAAATATTTCCTTATAACCACATCTATCTCAGGAACCATGAAATTGTAAAGTAAAGTTAACAGAGACAAAGACTGTTGTTGCATTGTCTAATTGTACATGAATTGGAGTATGGTAGTTTATTGATGCAACATCTCTGATCTCTCCCTACTCACAATTTGGAAATGTCACCTAATTAACATTATATTTAAAGTATTAATACATAATACCTTTACATAATTAATGATGAAACATGATACCAATAACACTATACAAAACTGAGCCATTTTTATAATATAAAACATAATAGTTTCTGTCCCTGTATGTTAGTGACATTTCACACATTATCCAGCCAAATCGGAAAATATACTTAACTGATGGAACATGTCACATATATTTTTGGTCTACTCTCTACTTTTTAAAATATGTAATTTAATTACACTCTTACCTTAAACAAAAACAGAAAGAAATATATGAGGAAGCCCAAAAACAGGAATGAGGCTGAGAAGGAAGCTATCCTATTTGTGAAGGAAGTCACATTTGGGTTTGGTGTTAGTGAACCAAGTATATGTATTTGCTGGTATCTGTCATAGATGATTTTGCCAGCTGCAAAACAATTTTTTTTTACACACGGCTAGAACATTGTTAGTATTTTTTATTTTATTTTAGTTATAATATTTGTTGTAATAAAAATAAGAAAACTGACTTCAATGATTTTGAGGAGTTCCCTGGTGTATCTATGAAGTCAAAGATCCAATGCCAATGAAATTAAAATGGGACCACCCTTGGCAACAAAAAAAGAATCATCCAAATTGGTTCTTAAGAAAGAATTTATTGCTGAACATCCACAAAAAAAGAGAGAAAGAACCATTTTTTGAAGTTGGTCAAAAAATGTAAATACATAACATTTAGTCACGTTATCCATGAAACAACAGACTGTAAAATGGCATGCACATAAAATAATTGCCAAAAAAATAATTATATTCTCTACAATATAAAAATGTCCTATTGTCTAAATGAAACATGTTATAATCAGCACAAACAATATTATTCATCTTACATCATGTTAAGTATTTGAAATAATTTAACCATTATTGTCAGAAATTATCTCATCTCTTAACACTTTCAACTATTATTTATTTAGTTGAAGTAATGTTAAGTACTTAATATGTACTAGTACTTCCAGACGCTGTGAATTCTATGTAGGTTGTATATGCATAGGTAGTTAGATCTATTCTTGAATTTGACAGAGAATAAAAAGAAGAGCTCTAGCTAGCGCGTTGTTTGATGTCTTTTAAAATGACTGTCGTGTTTTCTGATTATTTTATATAATAGCCTAACTTACGAATGTTGGTGTTTGAATAAACGTTTCAACTATCTGCCAACTATATTATTTATAAGACTGAGCTAGCTTGGCGAAAAATTGAAAAAAGCAACAATTTTGTATACGTAACAAATATATTATCCAAATAAATTTGCAAATTATTTAACAAGTGGTCATATCTTAATAAATTAAGAATGTATAAATTAAATACAGTCAATAACTTTTAAAATTATTAAATTCATATTGAAAACATAATTCAACATGACAATAAGTAACCACATTCTTCATCATATCCACTTAGAAATCATTTAAGTTTCATACTGTTAAATAGTCTGTCCTCAATTAAATAATGAGGAATGCAATTTGTAATACTAGCACTATACAGTAAATGTGAACTATATTTCATAATCTCATACATTAAAATTACAGCATAAATGAGAGTTCTTTCAATGATTCAACAATTAATTTATTTGGTTATCAAAATAAATTACTTGAGTTGATGTTGATATAATTTAGTAATTATTTTTTAAACAATAAAAGAATGTTAAGAAGTTACCTAACCATATTTGAACGCCATTTATATAACAAAATTTTAATATAAATTAAAACCTAAAGTTAAAGGTGTGAAAATGCTGCAATATGCTGACTTTACATTATGTTTACATAAAGTACTAAATCCCACTCACCTATTACTCCGCTGGCAATGTACAAAAAAGCAAGGCCAGTGTCCAAGGAATTTGTTTCTTTTGCAATTTGAAAGCAAAGCCTAAAAAAATACAAAACATGTACTTTTAGTGAAATGAATTAAAAGTTCCTGAAAACATTTAAAATGTGAAAGTGTAAAGATTTTTCATTTCTTCACTTTCGACATATTGTTATACTTATCGGTATAAATTATGAAGTTACACAATCGCTTTTATTTTTACTTTCTTTGATTGAAGAAAGTAGACAACAAAACGAACCTTCAAATATATACACATGTATATAAATACATTCATTGGGACCAAATTCAGTTCAGATTACTTAAACATACTCAAAAAAACTTACGATACAATATATGTTGACGTTAAAATAATTAATGCACACTTAAACATGAACATATTTTATTGAGACCAAAACACAAAAATGACAATGCTAATCATAGATGCTAATCAAAATAGTGATCAGGCTCTGTCAACTCGCCTATATATTTTAACACGAAAAGCTCGCGCATCTATTTCACTCAACATGGGAAAAATCCATAAGCGTACCCGCTACGTTTCTCTTTCACACAAAGAAATACTCACACAAAGGCATACTCATTGATATTCTTCCGCCATATTGGTCTGTGGCCGCCATTTTCATTGGAATTGTCAAAATTGACAAAACAAATTGAACCGCCATTGTTCGTTGTTCATAATTAACATTAATAAACATTTTATATTTGTTAATTTGTGGAATTGTTAATTTGCTCGAGATGGAGTAAAAACATTTGTTTTAAAGAATATTATCAAGGAGGTAGTATTTGCAATTTTTGAAGCTGGATTCATAGTTAGAGCCACAGTTAGTGATCAAAGCTCTGCCAATGTTGCAGCTAATAATATCGGACTCAAATAGAGAACTTGTACGCAGTGAAGGCTACAATGATAATAATGTTTCCTATAACATTAATAGTAACCGGCTATATCACATCTATGATGTACCTCATTTACTAAAATGTTTTCGCAATAATTTTTAGAAGAAAGATCTTCTCATCGGTAATCGGCGTGCTAAGTGGGAGTACATTGAAATTCTTTATAAAGTAGATGGAAATGGTGGACGAGCAAGAAGCACTAAACTCACCGACAAACATGTTAAACCTACATCATATGATAAAATGAAGGTAAGTAAAATTCTCACTGACCCATCTCAAAAATCAACCTGTATAGGCGTGAAATCATTTATATACACTATGTACCTATGTAAGTAAAATTATTAAAATCCCAGTCGCATGTGAAGTTTATAAAATGACCACTTTGCTTGACAAAAGTGATGTATGATTGCCCATACTAAAGAGATCTCAACATATTTTAGTCATTTTCATCTCCAATACTACTGAATATATATTTACTAGCTGGTACCCGCGACTTCGTCTGTATATTATGGATACTAGCTTTGCCCTGCATTATTTTTTTATTTTATAAATAAAATTACTTTATTGTATATTTCCAGGTCAAACTAGCTGCTCAAGTATTCAGCAGACAAGTGGCTACATCGCTTGAAGTTTATATGAAGTCCCTGCTTTTTCTACAGGAGCATGAATATTCTATTCCGAATGTGGATATTGATAATGATCTTTTCACAGTAGAAATACTTTTATTTATAAATGATTTGTTTGATAGTTTAAATCGTTTTGGTCACTCTGGTTATAAATTGCAACATGCTCTATCTTTAAATTCTGAACACATAGATTTCTGGAATAATGCTGTGAAGAAACTAAATTCAATGTGGTTTGATTCTTCCGTTGAAAGGGAAAGCAAGCCTTTGTCACTGAAGCATTTTATGTATAATATTAAAACTATGAAACATCTGTGGTCTGATTTATGCTCTATTGAGGGTGTAAAATTTTTAAGTCTCAGACAACTAAACCAATATCCATTAGAAATTTTTTTTGGTCTAATAAGAGCACATGGTAATTTCAATACCAACCCAGATTGTACTCACTTTGTCTCGGCTTATAAAACTTTATTAATTAATAACATCACTACTGGTAAGTCATTATTTACAAATTGTGCTAATGATGATGACAAAATGTTAGGTACCCTTCAAAATTTAGTAAACCAATAAAAATATGGATCATACATTGATAATTTTCAAACTGACGACACTGAATTCATAGAGAATTTTATTCCCCCTGAGAATGTTCATTGGAACAAAAAATTGATACTACATTGTACAATTGTGAGATGCACAAAGAAACTTTTCTCAAAGCTTTTTGGTTATTTGTTATTTATTAGAATGCAAGTAAAACAATGGTGGCATTAATTTTAACAGACGAATGCATAATATTGATTCCAGATCTAAAGATGTAGAAATGGAAAGTTTAATCCATACTAAAGCTACAAAAGGATTTAGTTACAGATCAGTTAGAAGGCGTAGTACTACATAATCATATTTAACTGTATAGGTACTACTTATTATTATCATAGTTTCTGCAACTAAAATTGTCTTTATTTTAATTCCTCTATTAACTATTATTATGTATAGATATATTATTACTGGATCTAGATACCTATATCTACTATGCCTTTGCAAAATATATCACTGCAATTACTAACAGAATTCCTTCAGTATGCCTCATAGTTAATTCTAACGAATATGCAAATTTTGTTTACATTGTTTTTAAAATATAGTACTACTACTAGTTGTAATATATTATTAATAATTCATTGTTATTATTAGGTAATGTTCTTAGTTATCTAATGTACATAATATAACATTGATTGATTAAATCAGAATCAATTATAAAATAAAATTTAAAAGATGCATGAATATACTCACATGTATTGTTATGATTTTTAAGGTAAATAATAATTATGTAATTCTAGTATGTAATCATGTCATAATCTAGCATATTTTCTTTGTTTCTAATTACTTAATTAGGCATTATGTGTAATATTTACTAATTATTCATACAAATATTTTATGAAGCATGCAAATTTGTCTGGTGTATTTTTTAACAACATTCATGATTCATATTATGAAAATTATTTTATAAGTATACTTTTAATAACTTTTGTTTTATGTTAATATTTTGTAATGTTTTTATTCTTATCATCTTAATTAATTAATTGTAATATGAATTTGTTTTCCCTGTCTGTAATAATATTGAGAAATACGTTGTGAGCGATTGATTTTTATATTGATGATTAATTCTGTTATTTCTGTAGTTTTTGTCTACATTCATGAGTCATATTAAGAAACTTATTTTATATACTTTTAATAACTATTGTTTTATGGTAATATTTTAATTCTTATGATCATTTAATTGTAATAATGTTCCATTTTGTATTTCCTTTTTTCTGGTTTCACTTTTAGTTCCATGCGCTCCGTCTTTCTTTTATTGAATGGCAACTGTTCGTACTGTTATTACACATTTCAGCCAAAGTCAATGTTAAACAATAAGTATTTACCCAAATGTAATTATCTATCTTGCAATATTCAAACATAGCTTCAACAAGATCGAGGCTCCATTTTTAAAATTTTACAGGGAGTTTTATGTGAACTTAAAATGCATGTTCCCAGTTAGGTATTTATAATCCACTTGTGCAAAATAACCAAACTACATCACGTAAAATGTCGCCAAAATTACACAATATAGAGCCAACATAAGGTATGAATTAAAATAAAAACCACCACAACACTTCAAGATCCTGCTGAAATTCCTAGGTCTGAGGTTTTAAAACAATGCACCGGTCCTAAGCCCGTGAAGTATGAAGGGAAAGTTTTATGGCATGTTAATATTTGTAAATCCCAATAAGAATAAATATTATGTAATCCTTACGTTTCTTTTATTTTAAGATTCAGTTTGATAAATCTGGTAAAATGGTTGCCATCGCAAAAATATCGATAAAAACCGGTAATTTGTTTAGTAAAATACCGATTGACACGAAAATACATCACTAGTTTACTTATTTACCGTAAAGTACCGATTTAAATGTATGATTCCATCACTAACGTAATTTGACAAGTACCATATATACAAATATAATGAGGGAAAGAGAGAGGTAGCGGACGGCTCATTAGGCCACTTCAAGAGTAAATGCGATGGAGATATCAATCATGAATGAAATGTATAAATTGGTATCTATAGAAAGTTGTGTATGTGTATCGTCTGTGAATATGTGTAAATCACCTCGCTAACGAAACAAAACGATTGTTCTAAGATGGTCGTCTATCCTCTGGTTATTGGTCTATGATAGTGATCACGTTCACAGAATGTCACTTGTCACAGACTTTCACACAATCACGGCCACAGATATATCATCTAGTGGTGGGCGATTTTGAGATATGTAGAAAATATTAATGTAATCATTCGATCATAAAAATATATCAAGATATTTCAATTATAGGAATTAGTAATTACTAATATTATTCCATGATGAGTGATCATGCATAATCGAAGTACCATTAAAATTACTAATATTAGTAGGTCCATTATGAGTGATCATTCATAATCGATGTACCATTAGTAATTTCTAATGCTAGATTACTAATTTGATAAAATGAGTAAATACTACGATCCAAAGGCCTTTTTTTATTTTTTAGGTAATTGTTATGTATATAAAGGATTGTTTGGCCGATCCTATTAATTAAAAATGCAGCTCAGCGTTTGAATTATTGCTGTATTTATTTTGTAGCTAGTAACCGATTACAGAATAATATATCTTCCTGTCAGTCAGTGACAGACGTCTTCTTTATCTTTTTCAAGACCTGAAAGTTAGCCAGTCTATCATAAACAAAATAGAATGTGGCTGAAGTAAGAACTATTTACTGTGATAAGTCGCCACATATTCTTAGTTAACGAAAGTGCGACCTTTTTCGACCTTTTTTTAGCTAATTGTTATATGCGTTCTTGTAAAAAAAATCTTTTTTACCTTTCCACCTCTCTCCCACCTTCGCGTATTACGTCAAAAACTCCATTATAAATGACCACTCCAATTCGTAGTTCGATTATGAATTATATCTCATAAATGAAATACCTAGATTATTTAAATCATGCAAAGGCAAAATTTAACTTCATAAAATTTTCTTTATGATGAAGTAACTCCTGTTCGTAAGGATTAATATACCATGTGTAAAATAATGATCTTAAATCACTTTTTAATGTTAAACCATTGTTTGTAATATAATAGCTTATTGTGGCTTATGTATACAGTATAAGATATAGACATATGCTATTGCGGACTATTTTAAAGATGTACTTTATGTTTCATATATCGTGTATTTACGTACAACTAAAAATTATCGCAGCGCACGCGGATAAAGCAGTTAGGGAGAGTTTAGTGCAGTTAGGACATGTATCTTTATGCTAAATAGACTATACTATTCCTTGTGAATCAAGTTATCGTATACAAAGAGAATTTTTCAAATCAGACTGGTAGTTGCAGAGATTAGCGTATTTAAACAAACAAACATAAAAACACTTTCGCTTTGTTAAATTAGTATACATATAATATATAGTATATATAATACTTTTAAAAGTCTAAAGAATATTCCTATTTTGAAAACCAAATTCCGAGGATAAAAGGTCGTAAAATAAAATGAAAAAAAAAAAACAATCTTTACTTTTTATTCAACCTTACTATACAACAAAATTTGTTACAACAATGGGCATTCTTCGTTATTAACAATATTTTTTGTCTTTTTATTGAAATATGTTAATTTAAATTTATTAAGAAAGTTATGATTGTAAATATTACGTCCTTACATATGAAATTAGCGTTTTATACGGTAGAAGTAAAATGAAAAAAATATTATGAAATTATACATTTACTCAATCGAAGTATGTTCCATTGTTATCTATGTACTTTCGCCATTTCAAAGGTAGTTCATTGATTTCATTGCTAAAAAATTGCGGGAGCAGAATCTATAAAATCTTTGAAGGCAGTTTGGACAGCCTCATCGGAATTGAATTTATTTTCCTTGCAAGAAATTGTCCACATTCCGAAAAAAGTGGTAATCTGTTGGAGCAACGTCCGGGGAATATGGTGGGTTTCGAAGACATTCCAACCGCAGTTCCTCTAATTTAGCGACCGTCGGTCGTAAAGTATGGGGTCTAGCGTTGTTCTGAAGCAGCAGTGGGCTTGAGATATTGACCAGTCTCGTTTGTTTAACGGCTAGCTTTTCCATCATGATTTGCAATTGTTGACGATACAGATCTGCCGTTGTTGTCTGGACAGATCTTACGAAGCTGTAGTGTATGACACCAGCACTTGTCCACCAAACACTCACCATTACCTTTTTCTGAGACGACTTTCGCTAGGGACAGGTTTTGGCCGGTTCTGCTGGGCTCAACTACTGTGATGAGCATTTCCGATTGTCGTAAAGGATCCATTTTCGTCACAAGTAGCAATACGATTCAAATTCCCTAGTTATTATGACGGTTGAGTAATGTAATGCAGAATTTAATAGATGTTTGTTGGCGTGCTTCAGTCAATTCATGCGGTACCCATTTCTCGAGCTTTTGCACTTTTCCTGTTTGTTTCAAGTGAATTAACTTTTTATATCACTCACACCGAAGCCCGCCGCTAATTCTGATGTGGTTTGAAAATGATCCGCTTCAACGATCACCTTTATTATTCATTTTCAACAAGGGTCTCCTGCCGTCCACGGGGTTTGTTTCGTAGTTCAAAATTTCCAGAACGAAAACGTTGGAACCAAAAACGTACCGTGTTTTTTTACAGTAGCAAATGAATCACTAAATTCGAAACACAAATACACAAGCGTAAATTTGGAATAAATTTGAATTTGGAATTTCTAACCACACGCCAGATATTTGAGATCAAAGTGACCAGTTCAACAAATGCCAATTTCATATGTAAGGACCTAATATTTCAAGTTTAAATTCAATTACTCAAGAAAATATGAAAAAATCAATTATTAAAAAAACAATTATTTTTAAAGGAAAATCGATTTTTAATAATTCCATTTTATTATTTAATTAAATCGATTCTTTTTTAGAAATTCGCATCCCAAGGGTGCAATAATGCACGGCCGCTTGAAGTGCTGGGTCTTCAAATGAAAATCGAGCTCTTCGTTTTAATCAGACGTTCGCAGGACGACCAATCTTGTTTCTTCTTATGTCGTAGCTGTGTACCCGATGGCTCGAACCATGCCCGACACGATTTTTGCCGAGCTTAACCTAGTGAGTTACCTTAAAGAAAGCCTCTACTTTTTGTCTACTTTTGTATCTATTTTCACTTTGGTCACCCTGTTTCCCACTCTATATATATTTGAATATAAAAGTTGCTTAGACATGTAATATATCAAATTGTTCCTTATTCTATTCCCTATCCATTAAACATGAATACATTATATACATTAAGCACGTATTCCATACAATGGCAAAAACAATAAAAATTACGGGCTGTATAACCGCGCATTGTTTGGTACATTTAATGTCATGTCGTACATCTTTTCCATATAAACTTGTTTTATACATTTTATCATAATTCTGATCGTACACATGTTACACATATTACATAAGCACCTAGATAATACATAATATATGACATATGAAACATAATTCGTAATGTAGCGTCGTTGCTAACATTTTCTCTATAAATCTATTTCGTTTCTCTAGATTAATGTTACCTAACTATTGTTATATATAAAACACACAATATATAACATATGACAGATAATAATACATAATTCAGTCGCCAACACAGACAGTTCAAGTGTTAAAAACGGCAGTGCGTCTCCTAATGAACAAGCTACTATTGTAAAAGAACATAATAGATATTCATTATTATAAAATATTGTGTTTTAATCACAACAGCTTATATTTCCTTTTTTTTTTGTTTGTTTTATTTTAGTTTTATAACATCGGTATATTTTGCCCTGTGTTAATAATAGTGCATAGTGTGTATACTGAATATATATCCAAACTCCATAATCTGCAATAAACGCTTACCATCAAGTGGACCGCATGCTTGTTTGTCACCGGCGTGGTATAAAAAAAACATAGAACTCAGTTTTTTGAATATCACTAAAGTAATCAACGAAACATATATGTTTATGTAAACTAATAATTCAATTATTATATAGATATAGAATTGGATATCGAAAGTCAATATATAGGAACGATATTATGTTACAACATAAATGCGATATTAGCTATGCCTACAATGCATGCACTGCACAAAGATATTTTAAAAAGAACAAGATTGCGTACTCGTGCCAGAAAAACAATGCGAGCAAGAGAGCGCAGTCATGGAATGCATCTTATTTCAATGCAGTGAAAACAATATTAGATACTTTGCGGACAAAAATTTGCCAATCAAGTATATTCTTAGCTAATGCAGTAATTCAATGTATTTTTATTGACTGAGAGAGCTTAATTTTTTGTATAGTGAATATTTTAATTCAATTTAGAAGAATTAAGAGGATTCTTCAAAATTATCCAGTCTACTAAAAATAAAGAAACTAATAGCATCACATAGAGGTGTAACAAATATATTCGTAATAGGTACAGGTATTATAATACGCGCCACGAACTAATTTATTATGATACACGAATACTGAATAATAGGTTACCAATTATTAGTAAAATTATAGGCACGCGATTCAAGATCCGCGTGGCGAGTCACCGCAAAGTACCTCTCTCTTTGTCCATTATAGGGGCGAGTAAGCGAGATGACTACATGATTTGAAACTTCGTACAGAAACGAGCGCTGGCTGCAGGCTTATCGTTTGCGCAGCTATATATATAGTAAAGACAAAATTATACACGTCGGGTTTCGTATGAAAACTGCATGGGTTGGTAACATAGTAAGCAAACAATGAGAACGAAATGTCTATATTAGGCACCGGTTTTACGAATATCAGTGTATTAGCTAATACGGATATTATTTATATTCATAGATTAGTTTATAATTTTTGTATTAGGTATTTATTGGTATTTCGTATTATATTAGCGGTTCCTTCAGTTTCTTGTAACTAGCTGCGATTTCATGCATGTTATCATATCTATATACAGGTTGGGTCAGAAAAGTGTACTATTTCAAAAACACTTTTTTTTTAGATCTGACTACACTGTTAGCCTTAGGGACCCTAAAGCCGATGGAGATTTTACAGCTCCACCGAACTTGGGAGCGAGCGCTTAGGGCACTCAGCCGTGAAAGTTTTGGACGACTCGCACAAGGGTGCCAGAGTGACCGAACCTCGGTTCGGGTGGTCTTCGCGAATGCGCATAGGTTGCGATCTGGCTAATTTCCTACTCCTATAAATTCAAACTAACTAACATGTACTCATATGCATGTTCCCCTCCTCCTGGGAGGAAGGGGGGAAACATGCGTATGTGTATTTTGTGATCGGAAAGTTTTCCTACACTAACTAGCGCAAAAAAAGAAAAAAAAGGACCCTTACAGAACCCATGTACCTATGTGGTGTGCACGTGTGTGTGTTCATATGTGTGTAATGTTGTGTGTAATTGTATAAATCAATAATTTTCCATTTTATGTTTCTAATTGTTGTATTATGTTTTTTATTTTAATTTTTTAAACTTTATATTTAAGGGGGGAATGATGTAGCGTCATCATTAATGTTTAATGTTGTACTTGTGCATTGTGTGCACGGACAGTCCAGTCTCGGTCGGCACACGCAATGCACGCGGTAGTAATATAGAAATAAATAATTTCATTTGGACGGAATGTTTTCATATTTATCTCCAGACTGGTAAACATCCAAAAGTTCAAGGATATAACGCTTGGGCTATTCGCCAGTCGTTAAACCATTTCCCGAGAGTGGTCACGGCTCTTTGGATTCTACTTTTGAGATTGGTTCTGTGCCTTTGAGAGGAGTACATGACTGTATCGTCAGCGTATAGCCCTACCTCGACTTTCTCAGGAAGTTTAGGTAGGTCACCGACGTACAGATTGAAAAGACTAGGAGCCAGGATGGAACCTTGGGGGACACCTGAGCGTATAGGGTAGGGTGTAGATAGTTCACCTTCCACTCTGTAGCGGAAGGTGCGGTATTTGAGGTAATCGCGGAGGATTTTAACTAATCTATCGGGGATTTCGCGACAGTACAGCTTATGACTAATCCTTCGTGCCAGACCTTATCAAAGGCCTTGGCTACGTCGAAAAAGACTGCAAGTGTACGACGGGGTTAAATGACTGGGAAAAGTTAAACGTAATGTGCTCCGTGAGGCGGTGCACTTGATGAGTGCAAGAATGTCTAGCACGAAAACCGAACTGCTCAGGCGGATAGAGGTTTTTCTCCTCTATTACGGACTTGAGACGGTTTTCAGAAGGAGCCGCTCGTAGATTGTACTTAAGGCACTGAGAAGACTGAAAGACTGATAGGGCGGTAGCTGTCGGGAAGCGACGCGCTCTTGCCGGGCTTGAGAATACCTACGACAATGGCTGTTTTCCAGACGGCTGGAATATGGCATTTGGCTATGGCTACATTGAAGATGCAGACCATTAGAGCTATGAGGTGATCAGTTTGAGTCCTTCGTTCCTGATTCCGTCGGGATCTGGTTACTTTGTAAGTCTAAGGCTTTTGAGTACGGCACAGACCTCCTCTGAAGAGACTGGGGACAAGGACTCTGTCGCGAGGAGCTTATGCAGCGCTCCCACGTGGGCTTCGATACCTTCGACTCTGTCGGTATTTGTGTTGACACTGTTCGGGGAGCACTGGCTCTCCAAACAGGTGGCAAGGCACTCCGCCTTGTCGACGCTATCGAACGTTGGTGTTGTGCCGGGACCCCTTTCGTGGGGGGGGGGGGGGGGGCATGCAAGTGTGGGAATCTATTTTGAGTGCTCGGGCTACTTTCCGGTAAATCAGATGGGATGGTCTCAGTCCGTCGACTAAGGTGTCCCATCTGTGACTTCTGAGCTCGGTTATGCGGGCTTTAACCGCTCTCTGGAGTGCGCGTAACCGTGCGTGGTTTTCCTCGGTCGGATAAGAGTCGTGCGCATGAGTCGCAGCGTTCATCTCCGTCATTTTAAAAACACTCTTGCGTTTGAACTTTAAAATTTAGTCACGATGGATCGCTTCACTGGAGCGCAGCGTGCATCCTACGTTAAACATTGTTATAAAAATGGCGATTCGTGCGCTATTGTTCGACGTTTATTTCGGCGTGAGTTTGGAATACACATGACGTAAATCAGTGTTCGAAGGAAAGTGTGATTCGATCGTGGGTCAGAAAGTTCAAAGCTACTGGTCAAACAGAAGCCAGCAGGACGCCCAAGGTCAACAAGAACAGAAGACACAATTAAACAAGTTAGAGCTTCAGTTCAACGTAATCCTGGTCTATCGACTCGCAAGAGATCAGCTGAACTTATGGTGTCCAGAACATCTTTGCGTCGCATTTTGTTAAAAGATTTGAATTTGCACCCGTATAAAATTCAACTTGTGCAGGAATTACTGCCAAATGACCCAATTTTACGAAGAGCTTTTGTTGAAACAATGTTGGAACACTTTCAGAGTTTCAACAATATTCTGTTCTCCGACGAAGCCCATTTTCACGTAAATGGGTATGTCAATAAACAGAACTGCCGTTAGTGGGCTGTAGAGAACCCACGTGCAAAACATCAAAAGCCTCTGCATACGCCGAAAGTAACCGTTTAGGCGGCCATATCAGCAAAGGGAATTATCGGACCCTATTTCTTTGAAAATCAACAAAGGCAATCTGTCCCTGTAAATTCCGACCGATACATAGATATGTTAAGGGGTTTTTTCTTTCCGCAACTGCAACAATTTGAAGCTTAAATTCGTGCGACGCGGTTTCCACAAAATGGTGCGACATGAAATACATCTATGCTTCGTTGGCGGCCGTAAACGAAATGTTTACTGGGAAACTGATATCGTGCCGAGGTGACATTGCATAGCCGCCTAGAAGTCCGGATCTAACTCCACAGGACTTTTTCATGTGGAGGTTACCTGAAAACTAGAGTCTACTCCAATAACCCTGCCAAGATTAACCAGTTGAAGATAAATATACAAAAAGAAATGGCAGCTATTCCCCGCACAATGTGTCAGCGAGTTTTTACCAATTTGAGGTTCAGATTCGAGGAATGTTTGCAACGGGATGGTGCACACCTGACTGATGTAATTTTTAAGAAATAAATTTCCCAGATATCTATTTTAATTGAAATAAAGATGTGTATGTGTATTGTATTTAGTTTTTTTAATTATTTTTAAAAATTAGCAAATCTTTCTGGCCCATCCTGTACATATTTTTGAGAATTTCAAACGTAAATATTTATTACTTTGTGTTCAGAATCAACTAAAAAGTCAATCGATTGACGTTTTTAATGGAAATATATAATTTAAAAAATACGAAAAAATCTATAATTATAGCACATGACGTAGTGATATTTTTTAACATATTATAATTTTATGTATGTACCAAAGATTTCGATGTTAACGACAGTCTGTCCGTAATGTATATAATTAGTAAAATTGACGTGTCTATTTGTAATGCCAAAATAACAGATTTTTACATAACGCATATGAAAGTGTATACGATACGTATAACAATAAACCCAATTTTAAATTTTTGTCTGTCTATCTGTTTGTTTGTTCCAGGTAATCTCCGAAACGGTTCGACCAATTTCGACGGGACTTTCACTGGTAGATAGCTGATTTTATAGGGAGTAACTTAAGCTGCCTTTATTTTAGAAAAAACAACTGCAAATGGCGAATTAATTCGGGTGCTTAAATGGCTTATGCTGAGTAAACTATAAGAGATATAGCAAATGAATGTACCAAATAATTGTAGACATTAAAATGACCTACAAAAAGTCAGGGAAAGTATACATCTATCTTTTAAGGAACACACACAATAAGCATTTTTGTCTTTAAAATAGCCGGGAGCGGGGGAGTAAGATTCGCGCGTGCATTCTGTAGTCCACGTGAGCGAAGCCGCGGACACAGCTAGTTTATTAATACGATGGAAAATTAATCCCTGTTCATGTAGATTATATAATAAATATACCGATAATAATAATAAATATTCACGACAATCTTTTTTTCATATTCACATTCTTTATGTAGAGAATAAATACGCATAATATCAGTATTAGATTCAAGTAGGTAGCTAATAGCGAATGTTGAACCGTTGACTATTATATGACTAATACCTAATATGAGTTAACTAATACATTCCATATTAGCAATACAAAATATGAGCCTAATGTAACACCTCTAGTATCATAGAATTATATCATATTCTAAACGAAAACAAAATTAAGGAACCATTATACCAGTAAACATTACCAGTGATAATATTTTAATTAACTCCAGTGGGGAATAAACAATAATTCACAGTTTGTTGCTGATATCCATAGAATGTGATGTGTTCAAAAACATAGACTTTGAAGGAGTGATTGACGAATTCACTCATCTCAAAGTTGGAAGGGTCGGTATCTCTTCAATCGAAATAAATTTTTAAGCACTAAACTGCTTAGTGAGTTCTTTAAGCACTAATACTGAGAGATTTGTTTTTTGTGGATTAGATCTTACCTATTAATTTAATGTGATTGTAAAGAAATAAAATTAGATTAGAAATAATCTAGAATTGAATATTTTAAAAGTAATAAAACCGATTTCAAAATATTCGACTTTGTTATAAAAACAATAGCTTTTTTTTTATTGACATTTTACATATTTTCTTGAAAAATTGAATGAAACGCCTGAAATATTCATAACCATAACTTTCTTTATCAAATTAACGATTTAAATAAACATGTTGCAATAAAAAGACAAAAATGATTGTAATTAACGGAGAATACCCATTCTTGTACTAAATTTTGTCGTTTAATAAGGTATAATAAAAAGTAAAGCAAGTGTTTTGTTATATTATTTTACGAACTATTATTCTCGGAATTTGGCTTTCTATAACCTAATATTTTTTAAACTTTTAAAGTATTATAAATTTATAATTATTATACATGGCGTAAATAGTTCCAAAGGCGCGAGCGGTGCATTCCAATTCTTGTATTAATATCCTTTTGAACCCACAAATACAATACTAAATATAAAAACAACTCATTATTTTATTATAAATAAAATTTAATAAATTTGATTAAGTACAGTGTAAAAAAAAAAAATGAATGTACATTTTTGTAAAAAAAGCGTGGGGTGTATTCAAAGCGCTTTTTAAGATATTATATTATCGAAGTGATGATTCTTCTACTCATTATCTGTTAATAAAATGTTTATAATTATTGACACTATGCACCCCACGCTTTTTTTACAATAATGTACATTAATTTTTTTTTACACTGTACTTAATCAAATTTATTAAATTTTATTTTCTGTTTTTTAGTTGGATTTTTTATGAAAGCGTGTTTTTTTTTGTTTTTTTTAAACTATTATTTATTTTTCATTTTTTAGTTAAATTTTTTAAACTATAAATTATTTAGTTCGATTTGCTAACTATCAACCGCCCTTAATATGTACAAATGTGTTCCGATTGTATATTGGTTAAGAACACATATTCAAAGATTTCTATGATGCCAATATAAACAGCGAGACACATAGAGGTGCAACCTTATTTACATATACAGTCAGTCACATTAATGCTTGAGTATGGAATTTTCAATCCGTAATCACTCTACATAATATTATAATCATAGGAGTGAATCTGTTGGCGGCACTGAGAATGAGGATGAGTGTGAATTTTCACTCTGTGACTGATTGTAGATTTTATGGTTTATCTCCTAATCGAATCATTTCATTCAATGCTTCACTGTTACATGGAGTTCTTCCTGTTAATTTTGAGCAATCAAGTTCTTCAATTCGTATACCGTCCAAGGATCTTCCACGACTAAGTGCCACATAAGCTTGTCCAGCAGCAAACAATCGCGGACCCAAATAAATGACTGCATGATCAACTGTACAACCTTGCATGCCCGAAAGAGTAAGTGTGGAACTGCACCCATGCGTAGTTCGCGCACTAGCTCTATCTCTCTTACTCGCATGCAAAGAATGCGGAAAGAAATTAATTAATCCTGGCGAATCTAATTAGGATAATCGGATGCTTTGATCGGATTATTGCATTATCATCGACTTTTGACAGGTGTGCAAAGTTTGAATTAAATCTGATCATTCAAAGTAGGACAAAATCGAGCTCAAAGGGGTCGGTTACATACATACATACATACAGGTGAAGCTAATAAAAGCGTGTTAATAATAACGATATTTATGGGTGATATTTAATAGCGATTGGCGTTTTTGATAGTATCTTGAAGTGACATGTGGTTTTTACTTTTAATTTAATAACATAAGTTTTTGACCCTATATTATGTCACATTGGTGACGTTTTGTGTGATATAGCTGTTTACTGTCCATATGTGAAGTGGATTCTAAATATAAACTGGAAGCTTACATTTTGAGGTGCCACAAAAACTTCCTAGAATGTACTAACTTGGAAGCCACTATCTTGTTGAGAGACTGAATTCGTTCTAAGACAGAACACTATAACTTGATAATGGCAGTAATGGTTTACAATAAAGAGAACTAGTTGGCAATTTGTTAAGAAGAAGGGTGATTGTATACCTAATGAAACAAAAAAAAATTACGTCAGGGCCAATAAAAAAATAATTTTTCAGAAATTGTTTTTCAATTAGTATCTCGAACTTTAAAATCGATTTTTATTCTAAAATTATTGTTTATAAATTGGGGGGTTTTCCATCCCTAGCCCTATGTGCAATACGCGGGGCTAACAACTTAGAACTTTAGCCCTAAATTTGGGGCGGAAATATGCTTATTGGTCTTTTTAGGGTCCAAAACAATTTAGGGCTATTTTTAGAGGCATATAGTTTAATTTGACTAACAAAACAAGTAAAAAAAGGGAAACGTCCATGGTACTATCTTTAACTACCTAATACTATCATACTAAACGAGTTGTTATTCGGTGGTCAAAGTCGTTTCAAGTTTCTGGTTAAGCTGACGCATGCCATCTCGCGGCAGCACAGGACTCCACATAACACGTTCAAAATTCAAAATTTCAATGATATTACAGTGTGGTTGTCAGTTAAGTATTGTATGAATTCGTATGTTAATTAAACATAAATTTATTTTGCTGATAAAATAGGTATTAAATATCTCTGCACAACACAGCGTTTTTTTTTTTGGGGCTTTGAATATTGCATTTTATAGTGTTATTTAGGGCTATTTCATCTTAATCTTAGGGGTATTTTTTAAAGAGTTGGTAACCCTGGCAAACGCGCCTGTTTTCGTTTTTTGTAGTTGATGTCGTTGGTTTTTACAGTCGTTTTTTTTAGTTTCTATTTTGTAATCAGCAGATTACATGAGGATCAACAGCATTTTTTATTAGCGATGTCTTCACTGCAACCAATCAACGCTTTGAATCTTGGTGAGAGCTTGATGCAAAGTTTTCAAAACCACTAATCGTCCACAAAATATCTATTAAATTTTAGCCTTTTTAACTTGCATGGTACGAACATTTAAAAACAATACCATTTTGAATAGTACTTATTACTACATAAAATACACTCGTTACATTTCAAAACTTTCTGAATAAAAATTCGTACAGTTGAGGCTAAAAAAATGATATTATATTTTTCTCAAATCTGTGTTTATATATACTTATATTATTCTTTAAGTTTAAGTTCATACGTTATATTTTTCATCAGGGAAGTATACCTGCTATAACCAATGTTTTGACTGCAGAAAAGACAGGTTAGGTACTCAATTCGAATCTATTTTATTTTGTATGTATGTTAAACCATAACTTCTTAGTTCTTTGTTTATGAACAAATTTGGATGATTCTTTTTTGTTTGATAGGGGTACCTCAAGGGTGGTCCTATTTTAATTTCAGTGGCATTGGACATTGAACTTCAAAGATACACTAGATAACTCTTTAAAAAAATAGAATTTCCTTCTTTTTTTTTGCTTAAAATTGTCTTGTTACAGTTAATCTTATACATTTATAAAACAATAACAAATAATAATACATCTCTTGAATTTTTTAAAAGGCTCACTAAAAAATATGTATAGCGTATAATCAAATACACTGATATCATTTTCATTATTGTGATTTATTTCAAAAAATACATTTAGATCAACTTCTTTTGCTTTATGTAGATATGAGTTTGTAGGAGTAAATAAATACAATTGTTTTCGCCTCTACAGCCTTGTTTTGCAGTGGTCTATCTGATTACTCACGAGTTGTTGGTAATATACCAAGTTAAATATCTGATGAGTCTAGTGGTACTTTTATGGTGCAAACTTAACACCATCATAATTACTTTGTTATCTAGAAATAATAGGAACTACTTAATTTGAAATCTATTATGGGTTTAAAAAAAAATATTATATGGTTTAATTACTCTCATTTAACTTCAGTACACCATTGATATGGTGAGTATCTGCAGTCTGCACAATTTGTACAATCAACTGTACTATTATGGTCATAAAGATAAAACTATTAATATAATAATTTCCCTTAAAACAGACTTCAGAACTATTTTCACATGACTTCTTTAAGAGATCAAAAGTATCATATCAACAGTATAATTTGAAATTATTTATCTCACCTAGATTTAACAGATTTTTCAATTCAGTTATTACTGAATTGTAATTTGTTGTACCTGGCAACTGGTGAACAACCCACTTTTGGCTGATTCCTCAAAGGCCTCTGACTGACAATTGGCTTGTTATGGACACATTGCATCTTATCATATTTAGGTTCAAATTTCATTGTGAATATGTATGTATGAGTCCGGTGCAATGAAACTGTCTCCATGTCCACCGAACCAGTGCAACGTGAAGACTGCCCCCCCAACCCATCTCCCTTGGTTCGGCCTGGCCGAAGAAGGAGGAGAATAAACTCACCCTGTCCACCGCCCGTCCGGCATTGGGTTTTTTATAGAGGTTTACTCTTATGCCTCTGCTATAGTGGTTTGGCATATGGCGGGGGAAGGAGGCGAATGAACGACCCACGCCCCACGCCCCCGCTAGACCGGCTATGGTTTTTTACTGAGATTTTCTCCTCTACCGTCAGTGAATACGGAAGGGGAAGAAGGCGAATTAACGCACCCCCTCCTCCACCAGTCCGGCGTTGGTTTTTTTATAGAGGTTTGCTCCTCTGCCGTCATTCGATACCCCTCCGTATGTACACTCCGGCTTTGATTTTTTATCAAGGTGCTCAGTCTCAACCCTCTGGTAATTTTTTAAATTGGTTTCCTTCCACTGCCAGTCCTTGATTTTTTTATAATGGTGGTTTTCTTCACCTCCCTCTAGTAATTTTTTTACGAGGTTGTCTTCCTCGGTAATTTTTTAAGGTGGTTGTCTTCCACTGTCAGGCCGTGATTTTTTAAAGGGTGGTTTTCTCCATCCGCTGTCCGTTCGTGATTTTTTAAAGTGGTTTTCTTCCTCCTCCGCCGTCAAAGACGAGTCCGTCCGTAGTGGGCCCACTCTTGCGCCATCCCCTATATCCTCTGATAAAGCAGAGCGGTACAGGGGAGGGACGACGTCGGTCTCGTATTAGCCGCCAGTCAAAGGGCTGACGTTGCCCAAGGCACATCGCGAGGAGGTTACAAATTAGTGCCCCTACTATAGCTGAGCTGCTCTAACTTATAAGAACTAAGGACAAGGGCAAGCTACAGTCATACAGTGTGAACACATGACCTATAAGTGACCTATGACATGGAGGAACTTGAAATAATTATGAGATTATTTTATGGCTGGAGTCTTGAGTTTAAGTCATGTTTTTGTTTACAATATGGTGTAAACAAAGTGTATGAAGAGGTGTGCTTAATTAATATTGTTTTGCTATATATGCCCCGTGGTTTTCACCTGCATATAATAAAAGATAAAAAATCACTGACTGATAATTCATAATACTTCACTATAGACAATATTTTTAGTAACATTTTCTTGTGGTATTGAAATATATTGGTTTTCACCGCACCCTGTTCTACCGAGCTGAGTGTTGAATTATTTGCTATTGTTTATTTATGCGTCGCAATAACATGCTATAAAGGGCAAAGTTTATCTTCATGAAATTGTCCAAATGATGAAGAAACTTTCGTTCGTTAGGTTTAAAATATCCTATTCCTAATAATAATGCTCATAAATCACTTTTCAATTTTCAATAATTTTTTGTCAGGAAACGCCTGTTTTTGGCTTATAAATTAGAGATAGACATCGCTGACATTTTTAGATGTACTAAGGACCAATTTTCTTTGTAAAACATATTTACGAATCACTAAACATTACGTCAGTGCACGTAGCTGAGAGATAAAGCCTAATGTTATACTATTTCTCATGAATCTGACTTTTTAATCCGATTGGTAGTTCCAGAGATTAGCATGTTTAAACAAACAACCAAAAAAATCTCCACTTTGTTATATTTCACGGTTCCACGGTTTTTAATTTTATACGACAAACACCGCAACTCCAACGCCCCTGTGTAGTCTATCCTAATTATTGTTTTTCTCGCAAGTACAAATTATTAAAATTTTTCATTATGTCGTACACTATGTATCCAAATAACATTCTTTAAAGGGCAAAGTTTAACTTCATAAAATTGTCGTTATGATGAAGTAACTTTTGTTCGTAAAAATTAATATGCCGTGCCTAAAAATAATGCTCAGAAATCACTTTTTAATCTTTAACAAATGTTTGTGAGAAAATAACGTATTGTGACGTATGTATATAAAATAGGCATATGCTATCGCTAACTTTACACTATATATATCTATCTATCGATATACTAAGGACTATATATTTGTAGAACATTGTATTTACGTATCATTAACCATTACGCTAGCGCACGCGAATAAAACAGTTCATGGGAGCTCTGACTTCCGACTTACTTAACAAAAAATAATATTTACGGCTAGCTGAGAGGTGTAGCCTAATCTTAGATAGCCTTATACTATTCCTCGTGAATTTGGCTATCATATAAAAAATATTGTTTTAAATCCGACAGGTAGTTCCAGTGATTAGCGTGTTTAAACAAACAAATAAACAATAAACTTTTCCGCTTTATTATATGTAAGTAAGTATTATATAACCGTGGGGCACAGCTAGTCTAAGAATAAAATTGAATTGAATTATGATCGATCATCCTTTAAAACAGAAATTAGATTGAAATTTCGAGTTTCGATGCCTATGTAGCTATTTTGCAAATCGTGAACCTCTGTGCGGCATCCTCTTTGAATGAGCACAGCTCCGCAACCTCGCTCAGCTTCAATGGACAGAAACAGTACGTAACACAGCTCCAAAGCGTCGCGTCGCTCGGCATTAGTGGACAGGCAACCTAACGTAAGCTTATCCTTATGTAGTGGCGACCTTGTGGTTCTTTCTAACAACAAGGTAATCAAAGGGCCCCTGTACCAAATAATTTTGGAAACCACTGATCTAAAGCATCCATTTACCTACATTTTATATAATATTACTTTTATTAAATGTATTTTTTTTGTTCACAGATTCAGTACAACAGCAAGCATTTATTAAATACTTTCATACTCTTCCAGAAGTAAGTACTAAAGAAATATCTTTTGATATTATTTTGGAGCGTATGTTTAATATTATGGTCCTTACTGGCCACTTTGATCTTAAATATCTGGCGTTTGGTTAAAAATTCCAAATTCAAATTTATTTAAAATTTAGGCTGGTGTATTTGTGTTTTAAATTTAGATATTAATTTGTTTTGGCACCATTTGAGTTTTCTTTGCCATCGTTCTTTTCACAAAATGAAAAATTTTAATGATCGCGTTATTTACGAACATGAGTTCCACTGTGGCAACAGCGCTGCAGAAACAACTCGAAGGATTAATGACGTACATGAGGAAGCTACCGTAAAAGAAAGCACTGTACGTTTTTGGTTGTAACGTTTTCGTTCTGGAAATTTTGACCTACGGCACAAACCTCGTGGACGTCCGGAGACCCTAGTTAATAATGTAGAATTAAAGGTGATCGTGGAAGCAGATCCATCGCAAACCATGTCAGAGTTAGCGGCAGGCTTCGACGTAAGTGATAAAACGATTTTAATTTATTTGAAACACATTGGAAAAGTGAAAAAGCTCGAGAAATGGGTACCAACAAACACGCTTTGCGTGCTGCGTTACATTACTCAACCGTCACAATAACGAGGGAATTTTGAATCGTATTGTTACTTGTGACAAAAAATGGATCCTTTACGATAATCGGAAACGCTCATCACAGTGGAGGAACCCAGGAGAACCAAGAAAAAGGTACTTACTGATGAGTGTTCGGTGGAACAGTGCTGGTTTCACACAACAGCTTCCTAAGATCTGGCAGATCTGTATTGTCAACAATCGCAAACCATGATGATAGCCGTTAAACAACCGACACTGGTCAATCTCTATAGCTCACTACTGATCAGGACAACGGTAGGTCCCATAGATCACGACAGACGGTCGCTAAATTAGTCAAACTGCAGTTGGAATGTCTTCGACACCCTCCATATTCCCCGGAACTTGCTCCAATAGATTACCTTTTTTTTTATTTGGACAATTTCTTGCAAGCAAAAAAAAGTTTCCGATGAGGTCGTCCAAACCGCCTTCAAAAATGTTATTGCTTCTCGCTCCCACCATTTTTTCACTAATGAAATCAATGTACTACCTATATAATGAGGTAAATGGTTCATTCCCAGCAGTGTGATATTAATGATAAATGATAGATTCGGGGGTGATAAATTAAACTTCCCGAAGGAGTGTCGTCGATGCTGTATTCAAAAAAACATTGATTTTAATATAATTACTAACATGATGCACAGCATACACAAACGCTGCAGTTTATGCATACTATTACGGTCGCAAGGCGCGTCCCGTACAGCATGGATAATAATGGTACATACTTCGACTGATTAAATGTATAATTTAAATTATTATTTTTTTCGTTTTAGTTTTTCCGTATAAAACGCTATTTTCATATGTAAGATCCTATTAATATCTCATACACTCAAGCTAGACTTATCTTACACTGGAAAAATCCATCATAATACCTCAAATCAATTGTGTCCATTTGATTGCGTGGTGGGGCAGATGGGAAAAGTATGAATTGTAAATGCAGTCAAAAAAAGCACACGAAGCTTTATAAACTGGTAGCGCGAGGCTTACCTCTACGGCGATTGTTTTTTTTTATTCTGCTCGATTCTTAGCCTCAGTCACACCTGGTGGAAAGTGAAGACGAGGCTGAGGATGGTACGCACCGTACACGTTATGCATCCCTCGTCCCGCTTTAACAATAGTCTATCCTACTATAGTTACGCGCACGGAATACTTGGAATGCTTGATCAGTCGAACAAGTCATGTGGGTAGACTTAGAATTTTTTTTTTTTGCATTTGGATACAATTTTTTAATCCCCCCCGGCGACGCCTTTGTTTCATGATATCTCTTGAAAATGTAAGTTTGTTAGTGAAACAACACAAATACTATAAAGGCAAAAATACTATTCACTTTATTATACATAAATACTTAACATAATAAGATATTAACAGTGTACGCTAATAATTTATTTAAACAAATAATAATTTAAAATTACAAGCAAGGCTGAATTACAAGCATCAAGTCATAAAGACTAACTTCCTTGAAACCATGAAAAAACTTTGTTTTTTGCATTAGCAAACTTATCTCCTACATTTTTCCAAAACCCACTTTTTTCGGTTGAAACTTCTGGTGGCGTATCAGTGCTATTTATACTTGAGATTTCACTTTCAGATCTTTGGTGATAATCATTTTGTGAATATTTATTTTCATCATAATAAGTTCTCGGTTTAGCTTCATTTACAGGTAAGACCTCTAATCTATTTACTTGTTGTTGATTATTTCCATAACTTTCATAATTTAATCCAGTGTTTTCAAATTGTTGTTCTGTATTTTGTTGCACTAAGATTGGGCTTTGTTGTCCAAAATTTTCAGATTGATCTGTATTTAAGTGACCAAAAGGTTGATTTTGTTGTCCAGAAATTTCGAATTGTTGTTCCGTGGTCGATTCTGCAAATTGTACTTCTAAGGTCGAGTCTGCATTTTGTTGTTGTAAGGTGGAGCTTTGTTGGTCAGTGTTTTCAAATTGTTGTTCTGTCTTTTGTTGCTCCAAAGGTTGATTTTGTTGCCTAAAACTTTCGAATTTTTGTTCTGTATTTTGTTGTACCAAGGCCGAGATTGGTTGGTCAAAATTTTCAAATTGTCCTGTATTTGATTGTTCGGCGGTTGGTTCTGCAAATTGTTCTTTTAAAATTGGTTCTGCATTTTGTTGTTCTAAGGTCGAGCTTTGTTGGTTAATATTTTCAAATTGTTGTTCTGTATTTTGTTGCACTAAGGTTGGTCTTTGTTGTCCAAATTTTTCAGATTGTTCTATAATTTGCTGACCCAGAGATTGATCTTGTCCAAAAGTTTCGAATTGCTGTTCGGCATTTGCTTGTTCTGCGATCGGTTTTGCAAATTGTTCTTGGTTCAAGGTTGAGTCTGCATTTTGTTGTTCTATGATCGAGCTTTGTGGATCAATGTTTTCAAATTGCTGCTCTGTATTTTGTTGTTCTAAGGTTGGGCTTTGTTGGTCAAAATTTTCGAATTGTTGTTCTGTATTTTGTTGTACCAAGGTTGAGATAAGTGGGTCAAAATTTTCAAATTGTCCTGTATTTGATTGTTCGGCGGTTGGTTCTGCATAATGTTCTTCTAAAATCGGTTCTGCATTTTCTTGTTTTAAGGTCGAGCTTTGTTGGTTAGTATTTTCAAATTGTTGTTCTGTATTTTGGTGACCCAGAGGCGTGTTTTGTTGTCCAAAAATTTCGAATTGTTGGTCTGTTTGTTCTTGTTCTGCAGTTGGTTCTGCAAATTGATCTTCTAAGATCGGTTCTGCATTTTGTTGTTCTAATGTTGAGCTTTGTTGGTCTTTGTTTTCAAATTGTTGTTCTGTGTTTTGTTGCACTAAGATTGGCCTTTCTTGTCCAAACTTTTCAGATTGTTCTGTATTTTGCTGACCCAGAGATTTATCTTGTCCAAAAGTTTCGAATTGCTGTTCAGCATTTGCTTGTTCTGTGACCGGTTTTGTAAATTGTTCTTGGTTCAAGGTTGAGTCTGCATTTTGTTGTTCTATGGTCGAGCTTTGTGGATCAATGTTTTCAAATTGTTGTTCTAAGGTCGAGCTTTGTTGGTCAAAATTTTCGAATTGTTGTTCTGTATTTTGTTGCTCCTGGGCTGGTTTTTGATATCCAAAATTTTCGTATTGTTCCTTATCTTGTTGTCCAAAAATTTGAATTGGTTGTTCACTATTATTTTGACTATTTGTTTGAATAACAAAATTCTCTAAGTTATCTTTATTCGTTTTTCCTGAACTTAATTCCTTATGAATCTTATCGATTTCAGTTATTTTTGTGTCTTTTAGTACAGGAGTAATTACATCGTAACTAGTGCTGACATGCGGGTTACCAGTTGTTGTAAGTTTCATAATTGAATCATTTGGTTTTTGTTCTCTTATAATAGTAACAGAGCTGTCTATTTGCTGTTGGTTTTGAGTTCTATTCATGTCAAGAGTTTGGCTAAGCAAATCCATTTCTGCTAGCGTTTTGTATGGTTTGGTTTGTAGTGTGTTAGTTTTATATTCGTTACCGGACCCTTTCAATATTTTTTCTGTTGAAGTATTTATTTGGTCTATCTGTTCTTCTGGTCCAATATCACCTCGACCTACGTCTGTTGTTAAAATTTTATCGTTATTACCATTAGGTTGACGGTTTTCCTCTTCAGTTGTGTCATTCACATATGTCTGCCAATTATGTGTATAAGGTGATCTGTAAGGTTTGTCTACCTGTTGAGTTTGCTTATCTGTTAAACTAGGTTGATTATCATTATTACTTGAAAACTGCTTTTCGATAGTATCGATTTTGTTCCACAAATTTGATAAAGTGGGTGTGCTTTGTACATTTTGTTTGTTGAAGTTATCTCCAGTATGTTCAAAACTGACCTGGTTTGGCCAATCATTTTGTCTGTGAGATTGCCCATAGAAGTTCCTGTTGTTACCATAGGTTTGAAAATGTTGATTGAAGTGGGTGTTTTGTTCATTGCTCCAGGTTTGAATATTTCCGAATTTAGAATAGAAAGTATTATCTAATTGAGAAGGGAAATTAGTAAATGCGGGAACATTATATGCAGACGGTGACAAATAAGGCTTATTATTAAAATGGATATCATAGTTATCGCCAACAAAACTTTTTTTAGGCTTAGTTGAATCTTCTGATATTTTAGAATCTGCACTATCAGGGTTGTTAGTATTATCAGCTGTTGAAAAAGGTGCGTTAGGTACGTTTAATTTGTTAAAATCTTTATTATGATGAAAGACAATACCACGGGGTACAAGTACATCTGTTATTTCCTGTTCTGATGGTTTGTTAATATCCCAATTACTTTTTGGTTTTTGGTCCTCTTGAACTTCAATGTTTGATTGACCTATCCATGTATTTTGTGTTTGGTAGTGAAGGTCATGTGTCACTGGAACTTCTGATTGAGCCAACCACGTATTTTGTATTTGCTGATTAGCATCAGGTTGTACTGCAGAATGTGGTTGATGTATCCAGGTATTTTGGGTTTCTTGTTCCACGTCTTCTGCTGCTGGAGAAGCTCAAATTAATACTTTTTCGTTTTAAGCGAATTATTTAATATGTTGTTTAATTTTACATTATATTCTATATTAAGTTATAAATACAGTCAGTTTACGTTTAATAGGTAATTTACTGAACAGGTTGAATACAAAAGGGTTTACACATTAACCTAGCGTTAGTCCAGTCTTATGCAAACAGAAATAAAACATATTTGCAAGACAGTATAAAGCCAGGTATTTCTCAATTCTTCGGTTCAGTAGCATTATTGATATCCACGCCAATAGATTAAGTTTACCAAAAAAAACCTCTTACTAAAAAAAACTATGCAACACGTGTATTTTATCATATTAAATAAGCAACAAATGAAACAGTGACATATCTTTAATTATTTGAATTTTTTATAATATATACATAAAATATTTAAAAGAAACATAAACATGAATGTTAAAAATTGTCCTGAATAACGTAGTCGCGACAAAGCAGTTATAATAAATAGTGAATGAAAAACGTTTTAGTAGGCAATAATTGATATATGATAGTTTATAGTATTTTATGGTCCTTAAATTAGTGACATAATGTTAGACGACGTTACCATTTATTGTTAATGAGTAATTTACCACAACCATCGACACCACCAAATACACGTTTTTTACATTAAATTTATAACAGAATGTTTACGTATAAATTATATTATTTATTTCATAATATACTTAAAGAGTTCAATAACGCGACTTACGTCGTGATTCTTCGCGAATAGTATTCCATTGGTTCTGCGTTTGCTGGCCTAAATCTTCTAATTTGTCCCATTTATTTAGAGTTTGTTGTCCAGCGTCTTCTAATTTTCCCCATTGATTTTGTGTCTGTTGTCCTAGTGTTTCTAAATTGCCCCATTGATTTACAGTCTGCTGTCCAGTTTCTTCTAAGTTTTCCCACTTATTCTGTGTCTGTTGACCTAAATTTTGCGTCTGTTGACCAGTTTCTTCTGGATCATAATACACTCTTTGTTGATGCTGGTTATTGTTGTAAGACCGTGTAACACGTTTATGTGAATCATCTTCACAATCACAGTCCTCTGCGTTTACATAATATTGCCTATTTTTTTGTAAACGAGAACCATATTGGTGTGATGACCAACTACCTTGATTTCCAGACGCAGCACTTAACTTTTGTGATTCTTGTGCTCCATTCACACCGCTTACTGGTTTTATAACATAGGGATCACCTTGTCGTTCCCATGACTTATGATAAGAGTATGAAGATTGATAACTCTTAGGTTTGTTATCTACATTTTCAATTTGATTATTTACATCAGTATTAAGAAGACCCGAGTTATAACCAGCGTACGTGTTTGTGTTGGAACTTAGAGCAGAAGCCAATTTGCTTTCTTTTTCATTAGAATTGTATTGGTGCTGGTATTGATTAGACGAAGTAGACTTCGCGTTGGTATTATATGCGCTGTAAGCATTACTTAAATGTGAATTTTGAGAATCTATCGCAGTAGAATCATATTGTTGTCCAGATACGTGCGCTTGTGTATCTTCGTATAGTTCACTGTTTTTAGGGAAAGGATTTTCTGTAGGAACAACAGGTTTTGTATCATGTTTTTCCCATTCCTTGTGGTAACTGTACGCTGACTCATAGTGTTTGGCTTGTCCAGCAGGCTTATATACGTTGTAGTGGTTTTGGTTATTCAAAATTTCAGTATCACTATTTACTAAATTTTGATCATAAGCAGTAGCAGTATGTGCTGTATTAAGACTTTCAGCAGCGATTGGTACGGGCACCTTTGTTCCAGGGCGTATTACAACCCTAACTGGCATTGCAGTTATACGCCTGCTTTGAGAGTTTACTCCGTAATCATTGGATGATTGTGAGTGTGTATTGCTATGATCATATACACTTTGTCCGTGATAGCCCGATTGCGAATAATGACCAATAGCTTCTTGTCCACCATAATCGTATCGTCTTACTGCACGTGTGTTATCTAATTCTTGTAAGTTTCCAACTTGTCCCGCATTTCCTGAAGATTGACCAGAACTATCATAAGTTTGTCCTGAATGTCTCGAAGATTGTCCTGAATATCCATTGAATCCACTATGAAACCTTGAGCTTTGAGAATCACTGGTGCTATAGGCTCCGCTGTTACTTGATGCAGACGATTGTACGTTATAGCCTGCGTGAGATGATAAAGAAGAAAGCGCTTGTGAGTCATCAAAAGACACGCCCTCTTGGAAATTGCGACCTTCGAGGTTGCTGAGGTCATAGTTGCCCGATCCGTAAACGCCTTTAGAATTAGCAGCAGTATACACACTACCAGTTCTGGTTTTTGACCCTTCTCCTAATTCTCCTTGTACTTGCCTTACTAATCCGCTCATTTGATTCTGTGCTAAGCCATCCATATTATGCGCACGTTCAAAATTACCTCCCATATTTCCTCTTTGAGCACCGTAAAACCCTGATTTACTTCCTTCGTCCGAAGAACTTCTAGAATATTTAAAATCTTCTTTTTCACGATACATTTCCGGTTTTGCCATAGCTAAAGCCGATACCACGGCCATGAGCACAAAGCGCTCCATGACGGCGCTTTTTAAGTCTGAAAATTTAAATAGTATTATTATTGAACACAATTCATAACATTTAGTCATATTATATCAGAAATACTATTAACTTTGTACTATATCAAAAACAATTTTATTTTTTAACCGGTCTCAAAAAGAGACTTTTTGAAGATTTTGTTTTTTGAAGGTTACTCAATTCGAATGTATATTTTTTATGGGAGTTCAGCCATAACTTCTTTGTTTATGAACCAATTTGGATGATCCTTCCATACAAGTCTTCTCACACACATAATAATAATGCTGTGTGGGGGGACCGCTTCAGGGCATAGCCCTCTTGCGGTGGCAATCTTCTCCACCCGTAATGACGGGCGTGTCTTTTATAAAGATCGTACATCTGTACGCGCGACCTGGATGATCCTTTTTTTGTTCGAAAGGTAATATACCTGAAGGGTGGTCCCGTTTTAATTTTATTGGCATGGGACTTTGAACTTAGAAGATACACCAGAAAACTCTTCAAAATCATTGACGTCTTATTTACTTTCACTGTGTGTAAATTGGTATAAATGGCTACACCAACTGTGTCCATTAATTTAAGGTTAATATTGTTTTCGGAGCTTTTTAACTATTTATATTTAGCGAATTAACCGTATTAATTTTATACGAAAAACATCGCCAATGCACCCGTAGAACATAATTTCCCACACGTGAAAAAAAATAAAAGTTCATTGTCTCCTAATGAATTTGTTTAAATTACATGCTTTATAGGGTAAAGTTTAACTTCATAAAATTATCTTTATGATGAAGTAGCTTTTGTTCGTAAGGATTAATATAATAATAATAAAAATAATGCTTTATGCTATTTTAATATTAAACAAATTTTTATCATAAAACACCTTATTGTGGCTTATGTATAAGAGAAAGGCATTGCTATCGCGGACTTTTTTTTAAACTAAGGACCAATATTTTTGTAAAACATTGTATTTACATGTCATTAACCATTACGCCAGCGCACGCGGATTAAGCAGTTCGGGAACAGTTCCACCTCCGACTTACTTAACAAAAATCAATATTTAGGGCTAGCTAAAATTAGGGACCGCACAAATAAAAAAAAACTGGTCATGGTGAATCAATTCACGCGCTTAAATGGCTTACGCTGAGTAAACCATAAGAGATATAACAAATTAATGTACTAAACAATTATAGACATTAAAAAGACCTACATAAAAGTCTGGGAGAGTATATGTCTATCTTCTAAGGAATAGCCACAAAAAACATTTTTGTCTTTAAAATAGCCGGGAGCGGGGGAGCAAGATTCGCGCGGGCATTCTGTAATCCACGTAAGCGAAGTCACGGGCACAGCTAGTCTATTACAAACCACGGCCTTCAATTTCTGTTCACTTTATATTTGAAGGACCCAACACCCAATGGCCCACTGGCCGGAAGATTGTTTTCCAACATTCCAGTATGGCATCATATATTTAAGTATATAGGCTTCTTGAAATTATTATTAATGTAATGTTATAAGTATAAATAGTGATACTTCTTTTTATTTTCTACCCAATTTTATCTTAAAGGTTTTATTTTGCTATACATATATTATCTTATCAGGCGCCTACGTAACTCCACTAAAGCTCGTGAAAAAAATGTATATAACACACCATCACGCCTGTATCCCCGAAGGGTTAGGCAGAGGTTTACTAATGTACATCCATGATATGTTTTTAGGTCCCATGAAAATTGTATATCTATATCTAAAATACTGTATATTAGAATATACTATACTAATATAATAAAAAAACTAAAGTTTGTGAGTTTATAGGAGGTAATCGTTCATGACAAAAAGCTTTAAGCTATAGTAAACTTAAGGGGTTTAAGCCAATTTTATTGTTATGAAATTTTATGTTGTGAAAAACGTGAACGAAATAAAGTAAAAAAAGTTATCATAAAAAAACAATAAAATAATTTTTCACGTCAAAAAATTACTGAAATTATAACACAGAGTGTAAATGTTTAATGTGAATAAAATGTTATTTTATTAGTTCTGTATTTTGCTGTTCTAAGATTGGATGCACTTAATTCATTTTTTTCTTTTTTATAAGTATAACTATATATGTTTTTAGCGTAGGCCAAAACCACAGATAATTATAGACGAATAATGTACGAAATAATTAAAAATTTAGAATGTACTTACATTTCAATAAAATAAAAAAACAACACAATTAAATAGTTAACAGAACAGTCGTAAGTCGCGTACTGACATTGCTCGATCAGGGCGCGCCAATTTATTGAGCTTTAATTTTCTATCTGAAGTAAGATAACCTCCTGGCCGGTCATGAGTTATATTTTATTCTGAGAACTACTGATGTGCAAAATACTGTAGAATAGCTTATATTAGTTCGAATATCAAAACCTCGGCTGTAGGTATTTAAATAACCACAAAACTTATTTATGTTAGTGATTGTAGATTGTTTTTGTGAACTTTAAAATGATTCAGCTACATGACTTCATTCATAATGTCACTAACTTAAATGAATTAGATAGGTACATAAAGAAAAAATGCCTGTCTGTATACTTAGTCTGGCTATAAATACTGTTACAATAAAAAAAAACATACTACATTTGAATTTGGAATCTGTTATTCTTATATGAATATTCATTGTTTTTCTCATTTTCGCGCCTATTGGTATTAAATATTTTTGTGTTATTAAAATAGAGTGAGGTGATAAAGAGAACGGAATTGCTGTGATAGCATTACACAAAGTACGTAGGGAGCCAAATGCAATTTTTGAAACTCTACATCCTCTTGGTATTAGTCGAATGTTTGTATACCGGGCTATTGATAGGTACAATGAAACCTCATCTGCTTGTGGCAGAAAAAGATCTGGCCGTCCACGTAGTATTCGTACAAATAAGGCGATCAAAGCAGTGAAGGAATGAATTCGAAGAAATCCTGTCCGAAAGCAAAAGATTTTATCTCGGGAAATGAATATAGCACCCAGAACCATGTCGCGTATTTTAAAAGATGACTTTTGACTTGCAGCCTAAAGGAGAGGCACTGGTCATTATTTAACTGATAATTTAAAAATAAATAGGTTGGTAAAATAAAAAAATAAAACTTCTTAAGTGGTACGCAAAATTGTATTTACTGACGAGAAAATTCTTACTATTAAGCAATGTTTTAACAAGGGGCCGTGAACCACCCGTGAGATATCCCCTATCCAATGAAAAAATGATCATTTAAATTGGTTCATAAACAACGAAGTTCTCGCTAAACATCCATTAAAAAAAATACATTCGAATTGAATAAGCTGCCACATTAGCCCAGTGGTCGTGACCGCGACTGCTATGCTCGAGGTCCTGGGTTCGATTCCCAGGTCGAGCAAAGTGTTATTGGGGTTTTTAATAAAGTTCTCAGTAGCAGCTCGGAGTTTGGCTTTGTGCCTGCTTAATGACAATAGGCTCGTCCATATTAAATGGGACCTAAAAACATACCCGGCGAACTGTGCGTGTGTACATTTGTACACGTCTGCCTAAACCTTCGGGGATACAGGCGTAAAAGTATGTTGTTATGTTGAGTAAGAAGTAAAGGATACTTTTTTTGAAGTCGGTTAAAAATGTATAAAAAAGAGTTCTCATAATTAAGAAAAGTTATAAGTTTTATGATAATTATTTTAGCCTTTGAGTAATGTCAAGGACTAGACATAGTAAGCGTTGATGTGTAGGCGTTAGTAAAGATGATATAATAATATTATTCGTGCATACATGATACGTATGTACAGAATATATTTTCTATTTTTGAGTCAATTTGGGTGTACATTCATTAGTACATCTCTGCTTAACCCTTCGGGAATACAGGTGTAATAGTATGTTATGTTATTTATTCAAATAAGGTTAGAACTGAAATCTAACATAGGACTTTTTTATTTATTTTTAGTTTCATTTACACCTTCTCGGAAATGTGGTACCTAATATATAAAAAAATACTTTGCTCTATATGAAAAATAAACCATTCTTAAACTGTTACTTATACTGTTACAATTTTTACATTTTCTGAAACTAATATTATGACTACATTCCATTGGTGCGATTATTCGTATTTTATAAATATGTTATATAATAATTTAATAATAGGTAATAATTACAGTTTATGGCAAGAACTTTATTGGGTCGTACTCATGATGCTTTTACGGTAGGTATACCTATGATGCTTTTATTTTTATTTCATATAATTGTACTCGCGTTTTCCTGGATACCTGCTATTCTTTGATTTTGGTGACCTTTCACGTGATATAGCTAGGTTCTAAGTTAGCATTGTTACAGTGCTCAAATGACATGAATTTGAGATAATAATACTTCATAATGTAAATTTCTAGTACCTTTAAAATTCCACACTGTATAAAAATTTCAGTGTACAAGTTAAAGTGGCTGCCACTCAAAATTAAAATTGACGTGAAGTTCTGATGCTTTTCACTTTTTTGTAGGTAGTCTTTTACCTCAGATGTTTTTGGGCGCGAATCTGTTTATCTATTTTATGTACCTACATCAATGATGAAATCATAATTACACTCACTTCTCATCAAAAAAAATCGAAACACCCCTGAAGTTTGATTTTGAATGAGTCTTATGATTATTCAGGCGGAATTTAAATATAAAAGAGGTTTTAAATCATTAAAAAATACTCCGGTGTCAGTTTAGTCCACACAATTCCAAAATTTAAATTTTCGAATTTTGTTTGTTTAAATGAATTTGGAGATCAATGTGTAGAAGATGGTTTTCAATGTGTATTCCGTCGGAAATATATTAGCTATCGATTTTTTCTTAGTACTGTATTTAATATCGAGATTGAGAGGTGAAAAAGAAGGTCATTCACGGGATTAATTCAGATAGACAAATTGTGTATATTTCTTTTTCAAATATATATCAATTTTTGACTATAGATAGTTTAAGTCCGATTATCAAACAAAGGATGTGATGTAAGGGAAATTCCTGGTGTTGATTCAAAAAGCGCTACCTACTGCTAATAACATGAGTCAGGTTAATCCGGAATACATCTTTGCGGGCCAAATAAAAAACCCAGGGCCCTTTATAATTAAACAAAAGTAATATAGTGATGCAGTCTACCTGAGTTTAAGTGATCTGTAGTCTTATAATAATTTGTAATAAAACTCAAATGACCTTAGACGGGGCCGCTTTGCGAAATCTAATGGGTTCCTAATTGTGAGGATTAAGTTGTAACGCATTGTCAGTGCTTGTTGCTAACTTACACTTTAGAAAGGTTAGGTTTTAATCCAGCTTAAAATCGTATCTTAACAGTTAAGTAACTAGTGAAGGCTGCGAAGGGGAGAAATTGTTTTCAAACTACTGTATGTATAATTAATTACTTATTAATAAAGAAATCCAGTTTCGCTTTTGACGCGCCGTATGGATTCAAAGAGAAAGTATTCTGACCATTTTCAGACTGTTGAACATTATATTTTTGAAGGTAATGGCTAGATGAATCCTGTACTTGGTGTCTATTAAAACATCTTTAAAGAAAAAATATAAAATTTTAGTTGTCTTATAAGTTTCATACATTTTAAGTGTTTGACTAAATTATTAATTTCGCCCAATGGTCAGTAAAGTATATATGTACAGTCCAAAATGGCAGTGAGGGCCGTAAGACATGGTTCCCCCGCGCCGCGCTGCCTGCTTCATCGACCATCGCGTCGGTGTCGCGGTCGCCTGCGAAAGCCTCTGAGCAGATGGATAAATGAGTACCTACACTAGTGGGTCCCGAAACAAGACGTGCTTATGGAGTCAATAATTAATTTTTCAATATATTTATAAGGTATATAATAAATAATATACGGTGATCGTAATCCGGTCGGAGAGGGGTGTTGAACTTCCTCATCACAGAGATTATTAGCCTACTATTGCAGTTTACTTGTTTGTACAGCAACCTTGCAGCGCTTTACAGAAAAACACTGGCTTAAAGATACCTGCGTATTCATATGTACCTATGCAACGTAATTTAATTTTATAATCATTAATTTGGTTGATGACAGCAAATATTGACAGTAATTTTAAACTATGTGTCCAAATAACACGCTATAAAGAGCAAAATCTAACTTCATAAAATTGTCTTTATGATGAAGTAACTTTTGTTCGTAAGGATAAATATGCCATGTCTAAAAACAATGCTTTTAAATCTCTTTTTAATTTTCAACAAATCTTTGTCACAAAATACCTTTTTGTGGCATATGTATAAGTGATAGGAATATGCTATATCTCTGACGTTTTTTAGTAGCAATTAGGAAATCATAAAAACGATCGCCAATTGACACGGGTTCATTGACGGAGGCGCGGTGGAGAGTTTGTGGTCGAATAAATTTAATACGGAAGAGTCCGTGGGGCATAGCTAGTATCATTATGCTTGCCTTGAACTAAATAATAAGTAAACACTCAAGTTAAGAGGAAAAAATATTGTAAAACATCTCTTGATGTGACCGACTTTATGTGATAAAAAATAATTTTTAATCGCATCTTCACTGCTCTCGTTTTTTTCTGTAAGTTCACCAGTATTTTTTTTACCTTTTAGTTTTATTTTTTTATACCTATAGTAAGTATTTACGAGTAAAGTATCTTCGTGATACGTATGAATACCAAAACACTAACTGTTGCTTAGAAGAGTGTACTGATTAATGTGTTTAATCGTATTGTTTATAGGTTTAGTAGTGTTTGCCCACAATATCATTTGATTATAAATGACAATGTGGCCCAAGATGGCAATACACTAAAACTCGTGGGAAGACTGACTCTCAAGTGCAGCTGCCGGAACACACCTATATGTTCTACTTGATAATGAAAATACCATACCATGGTGGCACGGCACGATGTTTTCCTTCACCGAAAGCTCTAGTTCATTGCAGGGATTCGAACTCACGTCGATCGTCGTGGTGTCCGTGCACGCTTCAATCAATTCCATAACAGAACCACACGCGCTGGGCTTCATAGTCACAGTTTTACGGTGACCTCTATCTCGGCACGAACTAAAAAAAATTATTACTTATCCTTGTCGTACTGTGCAGATGTGGAACCATCTCCCGGCCAGTATGTTCCCTCCTTACGACGTCAGGACCTTCGAGCGTAACGTGAAGAGATGAATGGGATGGGACGGACAATGGATTTCGATCTTTCGGTGGTCGCTCTTGTATTCGGATTGTACTATGCCTACCTACCATTAAAAAAATGCTATCACTCGTACGTCATTGCTTGCACAGTATAAAGTATCTTATTGTGTAATATTGACGTCGCCCGCATGGACTGATTTGCTTTTACAGACACCGCCAACGACAGTGCGCGTATTCGACCGCAATGATTACTACAGCGTACATGGTGTCGACGCAACTACAGCGGCGCGAGAGGTGTTTTCCTCCGTGTCTAACATCAAACAGATGGGCCTCGGATCCAATCGTCTCGACTACTTAGTACTGTCTAAAGGAAACTTTGAGATTCTCGTGAAGAAACTTTTATTGGTAATGAAATATTGGTTATAATTTAATACGTAGCTTATTTAATCATATGAAGTTAAAGTTAGTCACTAAAAATCAAGACACTGCAATAAATTTGCAGAGCCATAATAAAAATGTGGGTATCTATATAGACGATATACCTAACCCACATAAGTGAAAAAAAGGGAGCCCACTCTAAAAGTAGACCACTCTACTGAGATATATAGCATATCTACACTCTATCAAAAGTAGAGTTCAAGGAGAGGAAAAGTTTAAAAATTGAGTGGTGAAATGCATAGTTATCTCAATCAAACCATATCGAAGGAAATGATGAAGTAAATGGTATTTATAAAAGAAATTGCACGTGCAGCACCCGAACATGTGATAGAAGTAAAACTACTTAAAAAGAGACGCGGGTAGCCTAAACTTTGTTTTATATATAAAATGTATAGCTCTCTATCTAATTTCTCTACGTTATATCTTTCTCCTTTATCACGTAACGAAATGTACCCAAACGTGACGCGTCCTTGAAATTTCACTCTCAATTCCGGTCTAATTAAATTATTTATTAAATCATCGACTAAGATGTTTCACTTCAAAATCAAGATACGGTGAATTATAGGTACCTACTTTATGACCAGTGATAGGTTACTGTTTGTTTAACGGACTTCTATACACTTATAGGTATATAAAAATACCAACATGCATGTCGCCGATTTAAGAGTAAACGTTCACCTGACTCGCCTAGTCGAATCTTATTTATCCTAACTAATATGATATAAATGCGAAGTCAATTTCTTTGTTTATTTATTACTAAATTACGCAAAAACAAACGGTTCTGGGTGCAATTTATCACACAGCTTGTATCCCGGGTTAAGGCATGAAACTTTTTATCCCAATAAAACTCAATTCTGAAGTCCACCCAAACGAATTCGCGGGTAGAAGCTAGTTTACCATAATTACGTCACGATTAGAGCCAAAGGAGCCTACAGGATATAAACTTAATGAAATGAGGCAATTCACACAATACACCTTTTTATGTGTAAGTACGTATTAAGTATATACTTATAAGGAAATTGACTAAAGGCGACCTGTGACTTGTTCTCGTCTAGGTCTTGGGTCAAATAACATATACTTATCTTGTTTTGTGTTCATAGTATCGTGCGTAATTCAACTATGTTTCTCGATAATGATTCTGAGGAAGGGAGGTGAATCGATGATCTTTAGCCAGTAATCTTCATTTACTATTAAAACCACAATTTGCTCTCTGGCTAAATTAAAACCAATCTCATATGGTCCCTTGATAAATTGTAACTATTACCATGCCTATAATAATAAAATGTCCTTGAATCCATTATAAAATTCTCAATGTCAAATGTGATATTTAAAACGAAAAATTGAACTATGTGTCAGCCTTGCTGACAGTTAAGCAAGATAATGGAACATATCCGCTACGAAAGGTCAAGAGAGTCACTAAATGCGTAAGAATATTAAGAAATTAATATATCACTCATGAATTCTTTAGAAATATTTACTATTTGTTTGAATTCTCTTGTGTTGTATTTAAACTTTTAAGGAAACGTGATTTTATTGTTTTTAACAGAATTTTACCCCACTTGTAAACAATCTGATAATTTAATTGATGAAATAATAAGTATATATGTGCTTATATTTTGCATAATTAATTGTTTGTTGCTCTTTTCCATTTTACGAATATACTGTTATTTAAATAACATTTATGTTGTCTTCCCCTAAAAGGTCCAATATTTGACACAGTGATCTTAATGTCCACCATTTTTACGAAATTTTTGGTGAGTCGAAAATTATAAGTAAACTTTCATTCAATAAGATTGTCGTATAACGTCGAATGGAAATGTGTGGACATTATTTTACTTTCCTTTTTTATATCAATCGAATCCTTCCAAAAATATATTTAAATACATAATTAAAAATATACATAAATAAAGTAACCGTTTACAAAGAACTTTCAAAAAGTTCGAATAGGGCCTAACGAAGGGTGCTTGCGCCTAGCCACACTGGTGCTTGATATACCTATATAATTTGCCTCCCTAATTAATGTTAACTCTAAAATTCTGTATTTCTTCGATACACTGCATGTATATGCTTAGCGCCCATTTTAAAATAATTTAATACATTTAATATTGAGTTCCCGTAATAGTCAGATATGGATAATATTTATGATACAGTGTAAACTCTTTATAACGAAACTCAAGGGACTGAGCATTTTTTGTCGTTATAGAGAGTTATCGTTATAAAGGATAACGTTATAAAGAGTTTGCACTGTAATTGTACAAAGGTAGGTCTAGTTAATACTTTAAAAAAAATCTACTCACTCTATAATTACATGGCCCATTTCCATTACTTATTATTTATTTTGTCGCCCGATTTCCGAATGCTCTCATATGGGACTGAAGCCCGATTCGTGATTAGTTGAAATTACATAAGCCCTTTACCGTATACAAACCCAGCAATGGATTTACCAATCAATTAGTGTAATCAAATAGAAACTTAACTATCTGGTTAGGAGACTTATTCCCACTACTCAATATGAGAAGCAGTGAGCTTTATAAAAAGAAGTTTACCAAAAAATATATATCTAATAAGAACAGGAGTTGCTTCAAACCGTGTGCCTAGGCTATACTTTGTTCAATATAATATATCAAATGTTTATTTCAAAGGTTTAGCTTAACTTAAATTAGAAGTTGACTTTAGGAGTATCGATCCTGTTTTAGAGCTAAATATAATCGATAATGGATGTTCGTGCAAATTGCAGTAAAACTGAAATATCTTATTATTAATTACATATAAATAAACAATTCCATTACAGTAAGTTAACTAATAGTACAATGAATTAGTGGAACGACAAAAAATATATTTAAACTATTTTTTTTAATAAACAAAAAGATCCTTAAATTTAATTTCTTTCCGCATGAAATTTTTTTAATTTGCATTATATGCAAAAAAAAAATTAATGTGCATTATTGTAAAAAAAGCGTGGGGTGTATTCAAAGCGCTTTTTAAGATATTATATTATCGAAGTGATGATTCTTCTACTCATTATCTGTCAATAAAATGTTTATAATTATTGACACTATGCACCCCACGCTTTTTTTACATAATGCATATTCATTTTTTTTTACACTGTACTTAATCAAATTTATTAAATTTTATTTTCTGTTTTTTAGTTGGATTTTTTATGAAAGCGTGTTTTTTTTAGTTTTTTTAAACTATTATTTATTGTATTGCGTTAGAGGATGAATATATGTATATCTAAGTAGTGCTCCGAGTACCTTCAATAAATGGTAAACATTATATCTGAATGTTCGGACGGCTTCACCGATCCCGATGACGAAGTCGAGAAAAAAATCGCGTATTACTCAACCGTCTCTCTAACCAAAGCGTATTCGCGCCCACGCCTGCGTAACTACCGTTCCCTCCGCAGGGGACGGGCGCCTAATTTCGCTCCTGCATAACCACCGCCACGACCTCCCTCTCTCACGGCAACTCAAGCCTAGGTCCGTTCCTCGGGGTGAAATCCTTGAGTCTTGGAGCTGCTCTTGCGATACAAGTGACACTGCACTTGCAATCACTTGGCTACCCACGCACATCACTACACACATATGTACATACATACGTGCACACCACATAGATACATAAGTTCTGTGAGGAACCTTTTTTTTCTTTTTTACTCTAATTAGTGTAGAACATATTTCAGATTACTAAATACATATATACATGTTACTTCCTACTGGGAAGTTTAACTCGATTCTACGGATACGGAATTAGTCAGATTGCGACCTCATTGCAATCGCGGCAACAGCCCAAGCCGAGATTCGACCACTTTGGCACCCTTAATTAAGCCTTAAGCGCTCGCCCCAAGCCCGGTAAAGTTGTAAAAGCCGCAGCGGCTCTATTTTTGGATGGGGCCCCTAAGGCTAACAGCAAGGTCGGACAGAAAAAAAAAATGTTCGGACGGCACTGCTCTTTAATTACAACTTGTATTGATGACTTATATATGTTTACATTGATTGTTTGGCAAGTAAAGTTTCATTATCATCTACACACAAGTTTCGTTCGTGCGTTGACCTTTCGAAATTATCATACAAGCTTAATAAAACTAATTTTTAATTACAACAACATGATTTCAGGTGAGACGTTACAGAGTTGAGATATACGTAGCCGAGGGTTCAGTTAAAGGTTGTGATTGGCACGTAAAGTACAAAGGTTCGCCCGGATGTTTGTCGCAGCTTGAAGAGGTTTTGGGCGAAGGTTTGGGTGGTTCTGACGAAAACATACCTTGCCTTATGGCAGTCAATATAAAAACCGACGTTGTTACAAAGGTACGGATATTTTTTAAAGTAACTGGCTTTTACTATGATTAATCATAGGAGTCAATAACGTTTTCCTGGTATATATTGAATTACTATTTGCAAAAAAAATATGTAGGTTCCTAAAGTATACATTTGGATACGATAATTGTGTCGTATTACGATACCAGCCGGAATATATCCAGTAGTAAATGTAACCGATTGAGTCGCGATCACCATGCACATGGGGATTAAAAACTTGGCTTCGTTTTTTTATGTTTTTAACTAAAGGCAAATGGTAGTTTGTTTTGAATTAACTGAAACCGTTAATGGTTAACAGAAATAAATTCAGTGCTTTCATTTATGTATATTTAGTTTATGATATTTTCATAATATTGCGAGATAACTAAAGGTCACTGTTCTTTATAAGATAAAATATAGGTAGGTATTGCTACCCAGTAGTTAATTAAATAGATCGTGAATAACATTTTTATAACCTTTAAATATATATTTACGTCCATATTATATTTAAGTTCATTAGAACTAAATAAGCAACAATATTATCTTATCCACAAACATAGACGTAGGTATGTATACATGTTTTGATACAAACTTGCTTTTAATATGCGACCAAACATTATTTATAAATTGAGAACATTTCTTGGTAATGGAACCCATAATATCAGGTTTCTTTAAAATACAATTCAGAAAATCAATATAATATTTTTTTATAAATCAATTTTTTTAAATACGAATGTACTTATTGTTCGAAAACAGTATGATCAAAATTTACTTTTGCAATATTAACGAGACAATTTCAGTACGCGTGTATTGCTGCTGCCTCATTATTAGCCTAGTAGCCGTAAGCGCGACTGCTATGTATGAAGTCATTGGTTCGATTCCCAAAGTGTCATTTCATTAGGTTTTTCTATGAAATTCTCAGTAGCAGCTCAGAGTAAATTTAACTCTGTGCCCGATTAATGGTAATAGGTTCGCCCCTTATTAAATGGGACCTAAAAGCATATCCGACGAACGTTGGGGTACATTAGTACACCTTTGCCTAACCCTTAGGGAAATACAGGCGTGATGGTATGTTGTATAATCGATTATAGTCGAAAGACTTTATGTAATAGTCCTTTATCAGTTTTTATTTGTTTTAAACGACACAACAAGGTGTTTTCTTTTCATAGTTTTTTTCTTCTTACTTTCTTTATACTTAGTGTGTTACCATTATCAGCCATATTGTCACGTAACATCTATTTTTCAATGTGGTGAAACACTAAAACGTTATATAAAGTAATAAAAATCAGCAAAAGATTAATATTTTATTTATGACAGGGTCGTCTTCTAGGAGTAGCATGTGTTACCGCCGGCGACTACCAGATGTCAGTAACCGAGTTCACTGACGATGAACTACTCACTGAAATGGAAACAATCACAGTGCAAATGGCACCTTCAGAATGTCTCATACCGTCAAACGATAATGAGGATGTGAGTTGTCTATTTATTTACTTACCTCTTTGTGAAATAATATATTTTCACTAACTTTGGCCCATGGTTTTACTCGTGTTAAACTTATTCGAGCAACTCTCCGCAGCACTGAAGCCAAGGCACCCGTGTAATTTCTCGTTGTTTTCACTTTCCATACTTGTCAGTTGTACAGTTTGCTAGATTGCTTGACGTTCATGGTTACTGCTCCGTACCTAAGGGTCATGGCGTGAAGTTATATATACTACATAACCTTTCTGAATAAACAAAAAAAAAAAAATTTGGAATATGACTGGTAGTTTCAGATATTAGCGTATTCAAAAAACAAACTCTTGAGCTTATCTTGCGTACATGTAACCATTTTATCTATTGTTTTACTGCTTTGTCTATCTATCTGCTTTACGCAAATATACGACCGCACGCGCAAATTATTTCAGACGTCTATTTCTAATCTATATATATACCTACTTACTTTCAAGTTTATAAAGACTGCCTGACCTGTCAATTAATCCATCAATAATAATCGGGCATGTTAGAATAACACTAACACTATTATTGATATAGGAAGGTCTCTTCTCATTAGAGGTCATGTAATTACGAACATAATGTATACTATATCTATGTAAAAATTAATGTCGGTATATATTATATGAGATTGATAAACTCCAAAATCGTTTATACAATTCCTTACAATGAAAGTTTGTGATAGTGTTTTTTCAATAGATATAGGGCTTGTATGCCATTCGTTTTAATATTAACGCGAACGAAGTCGCATGCATAACTAGTATTGTATATAGAAATGTAATTTATTTATTTATTCGCGATTTCCGACCGTTCGTTTTATTAAAAAATTTACCTCTTTTTCTGATTGCCGGTTTGTCTATATATTTGTATACATTACTTTAAAAACGGAATATAGTTTAAAGATAATATATGGCTTGATTCAAGGAGTAATAAACCTATGTATAATTACGATCTTACTTGTAGGGACTTAACAATACCTAATGATCAAATTACAAAACAAATAACTAAATCAGGAAAAATAATTACTTAATTATATTTTAGCATAAGATATAAGTAAAACTTATGAAATATCTTTTACTAAATAAATCTTTATTAGAGGTAACTTAAATTCGATTTAAAAAAAAAAACGCAAAAAATCTTGTTTGGCAATTTCTAATAAATAAGAAACCCAACTTCAATGATTTGGAGGAATTTTCGGGTGTATGTTCGAAGTTGAAGGTCCACCGCCAATGAAATGAGGGACCAACCTTGAGGTATCCTCTATCCAACGAAAAAAGAATCATCCAAATCGGTTTATAAACAAAGAAGTTTTGGCTGAATATCCATTTAAAAATAAAAACAAACATACATTCGAATTGAGAACCTTTTCCTTTTTTTGCAGTCGGATAAAAAAACAAAAAATATTATAAAACATAGCGAGAATCAATAAATTCTTTGAAGGAGGTTTGGACAGCCTCATCAGAATTGTTTTTTTTTTCCTTGCAAGAAATTGTCCAAATTCCGAAAAAGGTGGTAATCTGTTAGAGCAAGGTCTGGGAAGTATGGTGGGTGTCGGAGACATTTCAACCGCAGTTCCTCTAATTTAGCGACCGTTTTTCTTCACGACATACTTACATACTTCAGTATGGGGTCTAGCGTTGTCCTGAAGCAGCAGGGGGCTCTAGAGATTAACCAGTCTCGGTTGTTTAACGGCTAGCTTTTCCATCATGGTTTGCAATTGTTGACAATACAGATCTGCCGTTGTCGACTGGCCAGATTTTAGGAAGCTCTGCTGTGTGATACCAGCACTGGTCCTTCAAACACTCACCAGTAACTTTTTCTGGGTTCTCCTGTTTTCACCCACTGTGATGAGCGTTTCCGATTATCGTAAAGGATCCATTTTTTGTTACAAGTAACAATACGATTCAACATTCCCTCGTTATTGTGACGGTTGAGTAATGTAACGCAGTACTCAATGCTTGTTTGTTGGCGTGCTTCAGTCAATTCATGCGGTACCAATTTCTCGAGCTTTTTAACTTTTCCAATTTGTTTCAAGTAAATTAAAATTGTTTTAGCCTTCGATCAATAATTAGCACTCACACCGAAACCTACCGCTAACTCTGACATGATATGCGATGGATCAGCTTCCACGATCACCTTTAATTCTTCATTATCGCCTAGGATCTCCGGCCGTCCACGGGGTTTGTTTCGTAGGTCAAAATTTCCAGGATGAAAACGTTGGAACCAAAAAACGTACCGTGCTTTCTTTTACAGTAGCTTCCCCATGCACATCATTAATCCTTCGAGCTGTTTCTGAGGCACTGATGCCACGATGCAACTCATATTCTTAAAAAAAACGCAATATTTTAAGTTTTCCATTAAATCAATCATGCAATGACTTAAATTTCCCGTGTACAAAATGTCATTAAAATCGGTTAAAAATTATCGAAAATATTTTTTCTAATTATTTTCGTTTACGATTTCTAAAAGTAATAATGAAATTTCCTATAGCCTATCAATTGACTAATGGCAAACTTCCAGTGAACAAATTGTCATGAGAATCAGCCAAGCCGTTTTTGAGTTAAATCCGTACATAAAAACAGATGACAAAGAAAAAATAATGGCATTTTCGTGATTAGTGTCGTTCATTAGTATTTATCGGGAAATTTGGAAAAAATATTAAGTTTATTGACAGTACTACAAATTTATTAATATAGATGAACAAATGATAAGTTTTTATTCAATACCAGTGGAGATATGGGATCATGGTTTAATTGTTTGATGATTTCCATAAAATCATTTTCTTTACATGATTCATAATATAGGTAATAGAAAAATGAGTTATGATTATTTTTTGTTTTCCAGTACAAAGCTTTGAAGAAAGTAATGGATAGGACAAACGTAACAGTAACAAAGTTAAAGAGAAGTGACTTCTCAACTGAAGGTCTTCTACAGGATCTGAATCGTTTACTCAAGTTTAAAGATAGTCAACAACAAGACGCCAACGCTTTCCCTGAAACCAGGAAAGATGTGGCCATGGCAAGCTTAGCAGCTATTATAAAATATATCGCTTTGCTGGCAGAGGGCACTAATTTTGGCAGGTTCGAATATGTTTTTCGACAATATTAAAAAGTCATGTTAAAACTATGTTATATGATTGCAATTATCGGTTAGAGATACAGTTTAGAAGTTTAATGTTTTATTACGACAACGAAGGTTTTATTGGGCAGTTACATAAATAAATCAATAAAAAATTCTCCTTGTTAAGTGTCTTAGTAAAAAAACGAGTGGCTCGGTACATAATTATGTTAATCAGTAACACACCTGTCATTCTCAAATAGTTTACTCGTCTTTGTTGCTTGATTTTATGCAAGCATACATTTCTATAATTCTGTCGCCATCATCGATTAATAGCACAAACCTTTCTCCTTCCTTTTTATATATCTCTCCCTACTTTCTTTCCTTTTTGCGTCAGTAATTTTACGTTGTAAAATGTTGCACAAAAAATCGACCTTGGAATTTTACTTCTAGACGTTTCACTTACAAAATTTATACTTCATATTCATAATTGTTGCCATTTTAAAATTGAAACAGAGTAATTCCTTTTGAAATACGACATTTTTTTTATAGATACGATATAATTTTTTGTTTATACCTATAAGTTGATATAAGTGTTGATTTCAGATTCAAGATATCCACAATACAAGCGGATTGTTTCCTACATTTGGACGCGGCGGCGTTGTCAGCATTAAACGTGTTGCCCGAGCTCGGAGACAACACTCATTCACCTTCTAGAAGCTTGTTTGGATTACTTGATAGATGTCGCACTCAACAAGGAAAAAGGTAAACTAGAATACAACGTAGTTTGTCACTAGTGAGAAACACTATCTCTAGGTACAAAGTGAAGTATTGGCAGTAAATCTACAAATCTTGTTCTTTATTTTGCCATTTCCCGTGTTATTTTTAATTTCTCTTCTAGCAAATTCAGCTTTCATCGTCTTTGACAATTCAAGCAATTTCAATATCATCGTTTCATCTTTTAGACTATTAGCCCAGTGGTTACGACAACCACTTCGTGATATAAACTTAATCAACGAGCGCTTAGACGTCGTCGAATTACTGGTGAATAGTTCACAACTACGCCTTCAGTTGCACGATGACCACCTAAAGAGGATACCGGATTTACAGGCTTTGGCTCGACGGCTCACCAGAAAGAAGGCTAACTTGCACGATTGCTATAGAATTTACCAGGTATTAAATAAATCGAAATAATTCGAATGTTTATGACGTCATGATAATTTTTAACCGACTTCAAAAAAAGGAGGTTCTCAATTTGATTGTATTTTTTTTATGAATGTTCAGTCATATAACATCTTTGTTTATGAACCTATTTAGATGATTCTTTTTTCGTTGGAAAGGATGGTCCCATTTTAATTCCATTAGCATTGGACCTTCGACTTCGAAGATAAACCAAGGAATTCTGCGAAATAATTGATGTTGGTTAATTTTATTGTTAAAAATTGTCTAGTTTAAATTCGTTATAGGTATAGCTTTTGGGCATAATCTCACCTGATGTAAGATACAAACTGGCTCTCAAGTGCAGCTGCTGGAACACACCCTATGGCTACAGATTTTCAGCTTGAGGGTGGTAGAGTAGTAGCTGGCCAGATGGGCATAACAAAATGTTCTACCACCTGGTGGTAGGATAAGTTCAACATAATGTCTAAGTTAATATCTATCACCTTTTAATGGAAGATGTTAATTAAATAAATTATATTTTTTTACTATGTAAAATTGTCACATTATATCGTGGACTGTTATGTTTTTTTGTTTCAAGAATATAATATATAGTTTCCTATGGAATATTAAGTGATTGGCATTATTATAATTATATAAACAGAGTTTTATTTATACTCATTGACAATTCTTCTAACCTAACAATTGAGCAATGACATAAGATTTTAATGTACAAAATTATATAAGAATCGGTTGAGACTTTTTTGAGTTAAACACGGACTTACAAACAGACAGGCAAAAGAGTTTTAATGGCATATTGGTGTCCATCGGAAAATTTAGAAGAGAAATGACATATACAGACAGAACTGCAGATTTATTGATATACATAGATTAGCTGTATGCCCGCAGCTCCGTACGCGGTTATTACGTAGTAATTATTTTAAACCCGTCATTTTCTTTCTTCTCATATTATATAGTATATCATAGTATTTCATCCAAATCGGTTGAGAATTATTCTTTTTTTACGATGTGAAAAAGTAATATTGAAATTTCTTATAGCCTATCAATTGGCAAATTACATTAGCTTTCCCGTGTACAAAATTGCATGGGAATCAGTCACGCCATTTTTGAGTTAAGTTCGGACATACAAACAGACTGGCAGAATTTGTTTTAATGGTATATTCGTGATCAGTGTTCTTCATATAGTATGTTTATCGGGAAATTTAGAAAAAAAAGTTACATGTACAGACGGAACTGCAGATTTATATAATAATATAGATAGATATGAATGAAAAAATATTTTTAATTATGTCTTTGATACAAACAATTCAGGCTATCAGCAGATTACCAGCTTTACTGCGATGTTTATCAGAAGCGGAAAACACAACAGTACATTCTTCACTCACGGAACCAATATCTGAACTAAATGAAGATCTTAGTAAGTACCAGGAGATGGTAGAAGCTACCATTGATATGGACGCTGTTGACAGAGGTTCGTGAACAATCAACTATTCTCTTCTCTTTACCATCTCAAGCATGGCCTGTGTGTAATTCAAATCTATTAATTAATTTAACAAATTATTATGTTTTTTATAGGTTTAGCGTTTAGTCATAAAATCACTTTGGTTAACTTTACAGTAAGTATGTATGTATAAAAAACTTTTAAAAAAAATTGCTCGCAGTCAAAACCAGTACGAGACCATTGGCTTAAACCATTTTCTATTATACTACAGTACACTTATTTTTCTCATATGGTATCATAGTAGTTACAAAATCTGTCCCATGTTCATAGATTGGAGCTATAATCATGAATGAAATTATAAAAGTTGACGCCGATTTCTCCAAGGAATTTCCAATTATTAAAATCGTAAGATTTTGAATACTGAATTGGGATTGTTAATTTTTTTTTAATCCGGTCTAAAACAAAAACCATTATTCTACGTTAATTTTATAATTTAACTAGCGGTGTGCCTGCGGCTCCGCACGCGTTGGTTAATACGTAATGATTATTTTAATCCCGTAATTTTCATTTATTCATATTATTGACAATTCATATAGTCTATCAATTGAGAAATTACGTGTATTTCCGTGTACAATTTTCATCAAAATCAGTTGAAAATTATTATTCTAATCTTTAATTTCTAAGGCATTATTAACGATTATTATAGCCTCTCAATTATAGTATGATGTATGCTTCCCGTCTACAAAACTTATGAAAATTATGAAAATAATAATGAAAACTCAATAGAAGTTATTACATAAATTACTTAACTCTCGTGTAACGACGTGAGGGTGAAAAAATTACGAAAAATGTGACTATGTATTTGCTAACGTTGGTATATACACACTACGGTATGATCAAAAGCACACAGTATGACAATCGACATCTAACATTTTACCAGTATTTTTTTTTTAAGAAAAAGCTCAAGTCATTAAGTATTCATGACTGTGATGACCTCATCAAAAAAATAATGTTTGCTGTTTTCAAAATCATAAAAAATTCAATTTATTATCTCAAAATTCTTCATAGTATCCAAAATAAAAACAAAAAAGGAAATATAAAAAAATTTGACAAATGCCCTTTGAGGTTTTTTATTTATTAGTTTTAGTATTTTTTGTTATTCAACATACCCGATCTTTTACTATTATCATTACTTAATTCAAGAAACTATAAAATGGCGGACAAATATAATATGGCAAACAACTGTAAAATAGAACGCCTTGGATGACCCACGAGAGATGCGAAATTTGTCTACCTTATTCGGATTTCACACATGAAGGGTTCAATGTTTTTTGAAATAAACTTATCAATAGGTATAATATCTCGTACAGTTTTACAATTAATACCGATTAGTGACATCACTATTTTAAAAACACAATAAACTAGCAACATATGAAATGTCATTTCACTCCGTGGGTGCACTATAGAGATTATAATCCTGGTCTCTGATATTTGGCATTAAAATGAAGTTCATTGTCAACCATTGAACATTGTAACATTCGTTATTTATTTCCAGATGGCAGTGACTTAGCATTTTTTTAAATAACATCCATTGTGACCATAATAAAACAAGAACTTTAGCAAACAACATTTTTTCATAATACACCTAAAAAAAAGTAATACTTCAAATTATTCTTACTACAGGTGATTTCCTCGTGAAACCATCATTTGACGAACAACTCCAAAGTCTCGGCGAACAACTAAATAAATTACAATCAACTGCAGAGAAGGAGCTCAACAAAGCTGCTAGAGATCTTGGCCTTGATGCTGGGAAAACTATCAAATTGGAGAGCAATGCGCAAAACGGTTTTCATTTTAGGTAAATTGAATTTTCACACACATGACATATTTAGATATTAGATTACATTTAGTATGATTAAATAATCATTGATTTAAAGAAAAAAGCTTTTTAAATGACTGTTTCAAAAACGAACCAAGTATGTAGTGTTCTTTCAAATAAAGTACCTATTAAATTAGCTCACACCTTAATGATATAGGCCTGTCAAATGTACTGATATGGAATGAACAATATCAATAACCGAAGCCACGTGGATTCCAGATTATGTAAACGTAAGTAAGTATATTATGAAGTTTATTTCTATGATACGTGTTTTATTTACAGAGTAACATTAAAAGAAGAACAAGCTTTGCGTGGAAATAAGAAATACACGATAATAGATGCAGTTAAAGGAGGTGTCAGATTCAAAAGCAAAAGTTTGGAAAGTGTAACTGATGAATATGTTCAAACCAAGTCTACGTATGAGAAGGAACAAGACAAAGTTGTTACGGAAATCGTGAGCATAGCTGGTATAATCTCAAATATATATCAGTTAAAATCAGTTTATTGCTTTTTAGTGTGATATATTTAATGGTGCGGTTGGGGTTAAAATTACATGTACAATTACTACATACACACACACATACGTACATTATTGCACATAATACATTTATTTGACTTGAATGGCACTTAAAATCCGCTTATTTTTCTTACCACATTATTTGTTGTTTTAATGTTTGATATTTTTTATGATGTCCGTAAATTTTTTTCTAACACAATATACGTTCATTCTTCGAAAATTTTAATTTGTTTTTGTCGACTCTTGGTAGGATTTAATCCTATGACTTGTACCTCTCGTCGTGTTTTAAAAAAAATTAGCTAACTAGCTAAAATTAACTAGCTAGATTGGTTTGTTGGCACGAAATTACAGCTGTGGAAATGAAATAACAAAAATAAACTATAACAACAATAGATATTGCAATCTGGAACACTTCAATTATTTAATGCGTTTGTATGACTTCCATACATAAAGAATAATTGTTTTAGTCAATATTATTTGCTGCGTGTTGCTGTAGTAAAAATGTAGGAATTTCGTAAATATATATTTTATTCGAAATTAAAAAAGAAACTAATAAATTAGATATACAACGACGTTCGATCAATACGATTGATTGTCGATTCCTTGGATTTATTATTTAGGTCAACTCTACTTTTAAGAAACAGAAAATAACGCTGCACACAGTAAGAAAAAAAAACACGAAATATCACAAAGAATCATTTATATTTTGGAAAAATATTTTTTACCTTTTCAAAAATTATTATTGACAATTCTTATAGCCTAAATTATGAACTGATGAATGTTTCCCGTATACAAAATTTCATCAAAATCGGTTGAGCACTAACACTAATGTAGTATTTAATTATTTTTTTAATATGTGTTTGTATAAGTTATATGGATTTTTTTATATCCTATCAAATGACCAATGGCATAAGCTTTCCGTGTACATAATTTCGTGAGAATCGGTCAGGCCGTTCACCAAGTTCGGTGAAGCTGTAAAAGCCGCAGCGGCTCTGTTTTTGGATAGGGCCCCTAAGGTTAACAGTGTAGTCAGTTCAAAAAAAAAAAAACATGCCGTTCTTGAGTTAAATCTGGACATACAAACAGACAGACAACAAAATAAAATTATGGCATATTCGTGCTCATATCGTTCATATTATAGTATTCCTATGAGGAAATTTTGAAAAAAAAAATGTACAAACTGAACTACAGATGTATGTATATTATTATATATTTTGTTGTAATAATTATGAATTTTAATTTCAGCTGGTTACTCAGAATGTCTGTTCTGTTTATCACATATTCTGTCTCGGTTGGACGTACTGGTGGCTTTCGCCGTGGCTGCAACGACCGCTCCGTACCCGTACTGCCGGCCTCTCATCACAGAGAATCTCGATGAGCTCACACTGAAGGACGTGAGACATCCTTGTCTGGAAGTACAAGAAGGCGTCTCCTATATACCTAACGATGTCATTTTTAAAAGAGGTTTATACTATAGGCATATTTTATTTTATATACATATTTATACAATATTATGAAGAGGAAAGATTTCATTTTTTGTTTCTAATGGATAAACTCAAAAACTACTGGACCTATTTTAAAAATTCTTTCACCAATATAAAGCTACAGTACCATCGAGTAACATATTATAATTTGAAAAATTGATTTATTCCTCATAAAAATGTCGATGGTTTTACACAAAGTATAAAAAATTGCCTACACGGGAGCGTTGGCGATGTTTTTGTATAAAATTAACACGGGTGAAACCGTGAGGCACAGCTATTTTATATTTTTATATATTGTCGATAATGTCATACACAGGTATTTTCTGTTATAAAGTCGTTAGTATTGTTTACAACCCGTAATATAAGAGTAAAAAAGAGCGTGCATTGTTACAAACACAATGCAAGTACCTGGAATGTTCGAGATCCGCTGCTCTTAAGCATTTTTTATTATTTGATTTCTTATGGAACATTGATCAGGCTGAGGAATGTGTAAAAAAGTAATTAAGTGAAACGAACAAAGGAGCCTGGCATTAAGCATTTAGGTACCGATAGATTTTTTATTTTCAAAAAGGAACCGCATGTGGTAATTAATCGTAGTGAATAAAACGCTGAAATTACTAAAGTCATATCTGATTTTTATGAAATTTTGTACGCGGGAAGTAGTAAGTTATTCCTTAATTGATGAGCTATAAAAATTTCCAATATTACTAAATATAAAAAAAAAAAACATAAAGATTTGTCAATATGTTATATGAGTAAAAATAAAATTACGGGATTACAATAATCACCGCGTAACAAATTAAATTGTTTGAACTTCTTTTTTTTATTTCTATAAGTAATATTATAGCCCTATTACATACAAATTAAAAGCTAGAACTCTTTCTATTAATCACTAGTCGAGTGCGGTCTGTCTAAACAGCCCAAGTTAACCTGGGCACATACAAAGTAAACCCAGAGAGGTAGCAGCTCTAATTACATTTGATATAAGAATATTAAAGCGTTTTAATTGTAGTGTCATTGGGTTTTTATTCCTACGGAGTAAAATGACATTTCATGTGTTACTAGTTTATTGTGTTTCTAAAATAGTAATGTCACCAATTGGTACTAATTGTGAAACCGTATGAGATATTATACCTATTGGAAAGTTTTTTTTTTTTTTTTTTTTTTAAACATTGAACCCTTCATATGTGCCTTCGCATTTCTCGTGGGCTAACCATAGCGTTCTTTTGTTAGTTCTAATTTTTTTGCAGTTGTTCGCCATAAACATATAACTTTTGTAGTTTCCTAAATTTTGTAATGATAATAGTAAATGAGCGGGTATGTTGAATAACACAAAATATTTGAAATGAATAAATAAAAACCTTCAATTCAGTATTTAAAATCTTACAATTCAAATAATTGTACTGTAAAATATACGGTAGCACAACACTACAAAAATAAATGTGGAAACATTTATAAGTTTGACGTTAGTGGTTGTCAATTTACTCCGTGAGAATAAAAAACGCAGTATAGTAGCTATATTATTTTAATTTAATGTCGTTATGTCGTCTCTTTTCTGTTCATAGATTTAGTATAGTATAGAAGAGATCGGCAATATGTTGAATGAGACGGGACTAAATACGGAATACACTAGGTGTTCTTATTATTTTGTTAATTTCTTTGTTATATGTGTTACATCCAGATACAAGACGCGTAACCGCATTTGAACACGTATACTAAATATTAAATTACATTTAAAATCTCAGATTTTACAAAAATAAGCGGAATTTGTTTTGTTAACGACTAACATAGACTGACACAGGCTGCTATCACATACTGTGCTCTTTTCTCTTTGCGATCTATATATATTAAATCTATGGGTAAATTATGCTTTATCCCGATAAATTGATTGGAAAGACCTTGAATAAATAGGGTAACATTAAAGAAATGAACTACAATGATGGTAAGTATGGTTCGTGAATTTGTAGGATCATGCCTGATGCACATAGTAACTGGTGCAAATATGGGTGGCAAGTCGACTTGGATGCGTAGCTGTGGCACGGCCGTCGTGTTGGCGCACGCGGGTGCACTGGTACCGGCCGCGGAGGCTCGCATTCCGCGCCTGCGAGCACTCAGCGCTCGCATCGGAGCCTCCGACTGCGAGGACCAGGGACACAGCACTTTCATGAGAGAGATGATAGAAACTGCCGCCATACTACGGGTCAGTACTTTATAAACCATCTTATTTTTGCTTTGTGATCGGGCATTTTCTAAAGTGTATCTGATTAGCTATCACTAATAATGCCTTTATTTTGGGTATACTATAATATATTTATAATAGTGGTCGCTCGGTGATTGAAATTAAGCTGAAATTCTTTTTCTTTTTTTTTGTGGTAGGTATGTACCCAAATAATGTGTAAAACATAACAAAAATATAAAAATAAATTATCATTATATCTAATAAAAATAAAAGCATATGTTATGTTTTCGTTGCTGGCATTACAATTTTGACAATTAGTGATTGAAGGTTACGCAGGCGCGATTCTCTTCTCATTTGAAACGCATAGTATGTATGACCTTAGGAAGTATGTATTCACGTACTTCTTAGGAGTAAGAAAATAGATATTAGAAAAAGGCGTAAATAAAGGCAAACAGAATAATATTGATGGTGTATTTCATTTCTGCGGAAATTATACTCCCATCTTTTTCACTTATCATGCCAAAATAAATGTAATAAAAAAAAAATCGTGAGTGATCTACATGAATGGTAATAATCTTTACATTTTAATAATGTTACATACAACATAAGCATATGTTTTCTAATTTTATCTATACTAATATTATAAAGCTGAAGAGTTTGTTTGGTTGACCGCGAAAATCTCAGGAAGTTCTGGTTGGAATGGAAAAATTATTTTAGTGTTGGATAGCCCATTTATCGAGGAAGGCTATAGGCTATTGTAACATCACGCTATGACCAATAGGTGCGTGGCATCAATGAAAAATGTTGCAAAAACTGGGAAAATGTATTCCTTTTGAAAGTTTCCATTGCGTGCGCTGCGCAAATGATTAAAGTTAAGCAACAATGATGTGTGACGGAATTGTTTCTCTTAAAAAACTCCGCGATAGCATATGTCTATCTTTTAAGGTTGACGCTATATAAACCTTTTTTATGGTAATAAAATTTGTTCTAAAATAATGCATTACATGCGAAGGTGTATTTATGAACATTGTATTCATCCTTATCGAAATAAATAGGTACGTTATTCATCACAAGTATTTAATTTTGGACTACATTGCCCTTTACATCATTTATTTTGATTTCAATGAATATCTTAGGGGCCATCCATAAATTACGTCAGACGTTTAGGGGGTGGGAGGAGGTCGACGTAGTGTGACATTGTGTGATAAGGGGTGGGGAGGGGTCCCAAATTTTGTGACATCACATTTTTTTAAAATATAATATTTTATATCTAAGTACATTAGAACTTCTTTAAGTCGAAAACCTCCCAAACTCGAAAGAATGTGTTCCCTTCCATTCAAGCCCCAAAACCTTCGTTGCACTAAATCTCAACCCTCTAGTCAAAATAATCAGAGAAAAAATTAAATTGGACTTCTGTATCTCGAACATAGCAATGTTTCATTTAACAACTTTTACAACTCGATTATTTGAAACTTATTACCTTTATAGTTCGAAGAAAAATAAGTTACCGACTTTAAGAATATTATCGACAATGTAAGTACACCATTGTTTCTTAGAAATAAATTTAGGAGTATACAATAAATAGGATTAATACGAATTTATGACTCACGTTAACATGTGTTTGGGTTGTTCTTCAAAGGACCGTAAAAACTGTTTCCGTCAAAATAATTAAATATACAAAAAAATTCTGATACTTGCGATTAATTTTTTAGTTCTGTTTGACTTTGTTTTTTAAGTTGTAAAGTTTAAAAAGTTGTATTTTTAATTTATTTATTGTGCAAAGTTTCAAAAACAACACCAAACGTCATTATACTCCGTATTCCGGTGTCGACTCTTTACGAAACAATTGTATACAAAATGTATAATTTCAATTTTAAAATTCTAAAAGTATCAACATATTAATTTCATATAAATTTTACTTCGTTTCAAAATAAAATCTCTATAAGTACTTAATAATTGCAAGGCTAAACATAAAGTCCAAATTTTGTTACAAAAAAAACGTCATTAGTCGTAACACTTTTTGATTTAAATTTTTACTAATCTATTTAATTCTGAACGCAAATTTATATATGCCCCCGAAAGCGCGGGGGGGCTTTTATTCTACAACTAGATTTCGGCGAAGAAACACGTGCGCAAATGAGAACTGTAAGTAAACTTTCATAGTTCTTCAAAATTTAGCATCAAAATTGTCATTTGCGTTTCAGCTTAAATTCATTAAATGTGCGTATTTAATATTTTAATTTATATTTCATTTAATAACGAATACGAAATCATTTAATTTAGTAAAATCATTACCGAAGTTTTATGTTCACAGACAAGTTCATACAGGTTTTATTCTCAGTTCGTAATTATATGTAACATCATTGTTAGCAACATGGTCGTTGCGACGAATGAAATAAGTTTCACTTAATGACAATGATGTTGACTATAATGATGACTTAATACGAAGAATGATTTTTGATAGTACATAAGTAATATATTTTTGTTTTTGAAATATAAACATCTCGTATAGTTAAGTAGGTACTAGCATCCATCAACATACACATGACGTAATGGAGCATGCGGCTTATTACATTTTTTGTCAACCGTATATCTCGAGAATTACATTTTTTTTTAAATATCTCATCTAGTTGGCAGCTGCTTTGCACTCTACATGGTGTTGAAAATCGTGCTAAGTTTAGGTCCATAGGATTTTACTTATAATAATGCGAGTTAAAATAGTTTTTTTTATTTGTAGAATGAAAAATGCCAGAAACTAAAGCACAGCGATTAGAAAAACAACGTTTGTGTAAAAGAAAACGTTATAGCGAAATAAAAAATGACCCGGAACTGCTTGAACTTGAGAAAGAAAAGCGAAGGAAGCAATATCTGAAAAGAAAAGAAGATAAGAAGATTGGCCAGATAAAAGACAAAACACCTCGATCTCAAAGAGAACAAAGAGAAAGATGGAAGGAAAATTCTAAAAATTATAGACAGAGAGTAAAACAAGCTCTGAATAATAAAATTACATTTAAACCTATTAATGTAGAAACAATACCGGTCACAATTAACGAAACTGATACTAACCTACAAAAGGATCCTTTGCAACACGACCGTCAGTGTCCATCTGTTAAAGGTGCACTAAAAAATCTTAAGTACAAAGAAATGAAGAAAAGGAAAATACTAATGTCTATAATAAACACATTAAAAAAGAAAAACGAATCCCAACGTAAAACTATAACAAATCTAAAGAAAAAGCTTGAACTTGTTAAATTGAAATTACCAAATGAAAACACACTGATAAATCAAATAATCACCAATAAAGCAAATAAAAATCCAAGTGATTAACCTAAATATATATACTTTAAAGACCGCCAATCTAAAATAATTAAATTAATTATTTCATTTTATTGTGACGACGCCAATAGTACTGTTGCTGCAGGCAAAAAAGAATTTATAACTAGGAATAAGAAAAGAGTCCAGAAAAGATATCTTACCGCTCCATTGATTGATTTGTATAAAAAATGAAACAAACATTAATATCCATTATTCATTTTTTTTGTAAAAATAGAGCTTTCTGGGTGCAGCACCCTAAACCAGCTAATAGAGAAAAATGTATGTGTGCTACTCATGTGAATATGGAGTTGTTGGTGAAAGCCTTGAATAAGACATCTATACTAAATGAAAAGAAACCAGAAGATATATTAGCTACGTTGTGCTGCGATTCATTTAACACTGACTGTTTGCGAAGAATATGCAACTTATGTGCACCACAATATCTTGCGTACAAAGAATTGAATAACGATATTGATATAACATTTTTTGAATGGAGAAGAGTTAATAAAGAAGTAGTTTTAGAAAACGGAACAAAGAAAAGGCAAATTTTAACAGTAAAACAAAAAATAGTAATGAAACCCTTAGAAGCCATTTCAAAATTAGAAGCAGAATTGCCAAATTACTTGGATCATATCTACAAAATCGTAAATCAATACAAAGTTATAAAGACACTTCAAAATAATTTGAATTTTCAAGAAGCTCTCGTACACGTCGATTTCTCTGAAAATTATAATTTAAAGTATGCCCAAGAAGTCCAATCTTTCCATTTCGGAGGAAGTCGACAACAAGTGTCGCTGCATACAGTTGTGATATACACGCATAGTTTTATAACTGGACAAATATATCCTACATCTATGTGTACTCTCAGTTCTAGCCTTCGACATGACGCTGCATCAATCTGGGCTCATTTACTGCCTGTTCTTGATGAAGTCATAAAACAGAATCCATTCGTAGATACAGTTCATTTTTTATCTGATTCTCCGTCATCACAATATCGCAATAAATACATGTTCTATATTATAAGTCAATTAACATCCCACCATTCTAATATAACCAGAACTACGTGGAACTATTCCGAAGCTGGGCATGGAAAGGGTGCTCCTGATGGCGTTGGTGCTACAGTAAAAAGAACAGCTGACCAGATGGTCCATTTTGGTTCGGACCTTGGTAATTTCGATAAGTTTTACGAAATCATGAGTTCAAGGTTGGAGAATATTATAATTAAAAGAGTTACAGAAGAAGATATAATGCAGAGGGAAAGATTGGTTCCTGAGCAGTTGAAACCATTTAGAGGCACCCTTTCTGTGCACCAGGTACTTTGGATAGGCTTAAACCTAGAATGACTATAAGAAAAATGAGTTGTTTTCTTGGTGATGTTGACGAAATATGCGCACATGGCAAGCATTTGGGGTATATCAATAATATACCTGTGAATCAAAACGATAATGTCGATATTAATTACGTAGTTCCCCTGGCAAATACTAAGCCCAAATCTACAAAACAAAATAAAATCAAGATTATTTCTAATATTCTAATTGATGTCACTAATACAACTCATTTGACTAATCACATGTCTACCGGTAATGGCATTTAATAAACTGTACTATCTTCAGTAAAGCAAAATACAGTCCAATAATGTGATGATTCCGCATTTGCGAAACTTGGAACTTTTGGGCATCATTTTATTTTTAAGAATTTTTGTGGATAAATTTGTGAGAATTGCTCGCCTTTTTAAACTTATAACTTTGAGGATGTAAGAGACTATTGCGATTATTGTTGATTAGAATTATTACATGTCGCACTATTTTATTAATATGGTTGTATTATAACCTATATGGTTATTTTTCTGTTTGTACTTTATACTTTTTAGTAGTAGATTTAGATATTTTTTATGTTTAGTTATTAGACTGGATTTTTAACTGTGATTTTTTATTTCAAAGAATATTAATTCTTATCAAAACTCCAAACGAAAGAATGTGTTCCCTTCCATTCAAGCCCCAAAACCTTCGTTGCACTAAATCTCAACCCTCTAGTCAAAATAATCAGAGAAAAAATTAAATTGGACTTCTGTATCTCGAACATAGCAATGTTTCATTTGACAACTTTTACAACTCGATTATTTGAAACTTATTACCTTTATAGTTCGAAGAAAAATAAGTTACCGACTTTAAGAATATTATCGACAATGTAAGTACACCATTGTTTCTTAGAAGTAAATTTAGGAGTATACAATAAATAGGATTACTACGAATTTATGACTCACGTTAACATGTGTTTGCTTTTTGATGTTGTATTTAATTTTATTATTTTGGATTTCATTTGAACTTTAGCGAAGCAAGTGATCTTGTTTATTTTGACCATATATTGTTGCTCAGACGCTATTGTTAATTTATTGTTTTTACTTTTGTTTTACGACTGTACTTTGTATTTTAATACCTGTACGAGCCTAAGTCTTTGCATTTGTTCTGTTTTTTATCGCATAAATATACCGCGCAGCGCAATAAAAACGGGGGATTCGTAAAGGCATTGTTCTGGCTAATATTTGGAGCCAAATGTTGATTGATGATTTTCCTGTGGTTGCCGAATTCATTGCGCCAACAGATACTAGACTGGATATCGAACAGGGTAAGGTATTGAAAAATGATGCGATTTGGTACGCACATCACGTACGTGAATCACAGTATTTATTACAAATAGTAAAATACGAGGATGTTCTATGTTGTGGTGTGCGACGATCTAGCCTTTGGCGACTATTACGAGAGGGGTTTTATCACCACCTGTCTTGATGAAACAGACGTGTAACAGGTATGTTACTATAGAAAAAGTTGACTGTGAAAGAAAATTCGCTCCACTTTTACTTCAGCTATCTTTGGATCTCCGAGCTTCATCATATTTGAAGCAAGTTCCGTATGATACCTATTGCTCCAGTGTTGAGGCATACTTATTTAAGCGATCGTGTGGCATCTGTGGTCTATATTTTGCATCATACAAGGCCACTAACCTACACAAGAAATCACATAAAACGCAAGAAGAAGTATTGCCCATCGCGAAAATTTGGCCTCAAAGAATTGTTGCTAGACGTGCCAGGGAAATTCTTTGTTTGAATGATGACAATGAAGCTTTATGGTTAGATGAAGAAGATGTTGACACAATGAATATTTCTGATGTTAACTGTCCAAATGAGAACGATGTGACTACTATGCCAGTTATAAATAATATAAAGGAATGGGTTCGAAGTTTATGGACTGAAGAGGATTAAGTTTTTATCTTTCATTAAAGTGATTTTTTTATGTTTTATTAATTTTTATACCAAAGTTTGATTTGATGTCGATTAAAAAAAAAAAAAAATTAAATGTGTAACGCCACCAACATTTAATATTCATCACTAGATGTCACTATGCGTTTACTGCATCTCGTAAAGATTGTAATATCGCCTAGTCACCAAGAGATGGCGCTACTAGTAGATTAGATGGCGCTATCGTTATGTCGACATAAAATAGTGACCTGAGCAACTGTGCCAAAGTGATCGAGCATTCTTAGGGCACCTGCTAGGGCTTAGTACTACGCACGCTATGCGCTTTCACCCTTGTTGAGACGTTTTAGTGTCGTAGTATTAGTTATTCAGTACTGTGCTTGTGTACTTCCACCTACGTTGGGATACACCGGTTTAGTACTGCGCATCGAAATTGTATCTCTCTCTGTCTACCATATAAATCTGTCTCACTTGAACAGTAGTTATACTTTCCTCGCTTCCCGCCTCACCGCGTTAAAAATGGAAATTAAAATAATTTCCGAACACTCTGTTTTAATTTCATAAATTTCTAATTATACAATTGAAAAATATGTGACATCACACTAGGTGTGGGGGGGATCTCACAATTGTGACCAGCTGTGACAAGGACGGGGAGAGGTAAAAAAATCATGAAATTCGTGTGACGTAATTTATGGATGGCACCTTAGGAGATAAGTATCACAGTTTTAAAATAACTCCGCAGCAAAATAATAATCAAGTAACGCGCATGCATTTTAGTACCTATACATTGCAATTATTGTTTGTCTCTTCCTACGTCCCATTCTCTCTAACCCTCTCTCTCTTATGTGACGCAGACGAAGTTGCGCGGGTCAGCTAGTATATTATGTAATATGTCCTTTACATAGTTGGCGTTTTGTTGAACTGGCTACTTTGATCTGAAATATCTGGCATTTGGTTAGGAATTCCAAATTCAAATTTATGCTAAATTTAGGCGTATTTGTGTTTAGAATTTAGTGATTCATTTGTTTTTGCACCATTTCATTTTTCTTTGACATTGTGTTCGAAGAAAAATAAGTTACCGACTTTAAGAATATTATCGACAATGTAAGTACACCATTGTTTCTTAGAAATAAATTTAGGAGTATACAATAAATAGGATTAATACGAATTTATGACTCACGTTAACATGTGTTTGGGTTGTTCTTCAAAGGACCGTAAAAACTGTTTCCGTCAAAATAATTAAATATACAAAAAAATTCTGATACTTGCGATTAATTTTTTAGTTCTGTTTGACTTTGTTTTTTAAGTTGTAAAGTTTAAAAAGTTGTATTTTTAATTTATTTATTGTGCAAAGTTTCAAAAACAACACCAAACGTCATTATACTCCGTATTCCGGTGTCGACTCTTTACGAAACAATTGTATACAAAATGTATAATTTCAATTTTAAAATTCTAAAAGTATCAACATATTAATTTCATATAAATTTTACTTCGTTTCAAAATAAAATCTCTATAAGTACTTAATAATTGCAAGGCTAAACATAAAGTCCAAATTTTGTTACAAAAAAAACGTCATTAGTCGTAACACTTTTTGATTTAAATTTTTACTAATCTATTTAATTCTGAACGCAAATTTATATATGCCCCCGAAAGCGCGGGGGGCTTTTATTCTACAACTAGATTTCGGCGAAGAAACACGTGCGCAAATGAGAACTGTAAGTAAACTTTCATAGTTCTTCAAAATTTAGCATCAAAATTGTCATTTGCGTTTCAGCTTAAATTCATTAAATGTGCGTATTTAATATTTTAATTTATATTTCATTTAATAACGAATACGAAATCATTTAATTTAGTAAAATCATTACCGAAGTTTTATGTTCACAGACAAGTTCATACAGGTTTTATTCTCAGTTCGTAATTATATGTAACATCATTGTTAGCAACATGGTCGTTGCGACGAATGAAATAAGTTTCACTTAATGACAATGATGTTGACTATAATGATGACTTAATACGAAGAATGATTTTTGATAGTACATAAGTAATATATTTTTGTTTTTGAAATATAAACATCTCGTATAGTTAAGTAGGTACTAGCATCCATCAACATACACATGACGTAATGGAGCATGCGGCTTATTACATTTTTTGTCAACCGTATATCTCGAGAATTACATTTTTTTTTAAATATCTCATCTAGTTGGCAGCTGCTTTGCACTCTACATGGTGTTGAAAATCGTGCTAAGTTTAGGTCCATAGGATTTTACTTATAATAATGCGAGTTAAAATAGTTTTTTTTATTTGTAGAATGAAAAATGCCAGAAACTAAAGCACAGCGATTAGAAAAACAACGTTTGTGTAAAAGAAAACGTTATAGCGAAATAAAAAATGACCCGGAACTGCTTGAACTTGAGAAAGAAAAGCGAAGGAAGCAATATCTGAAAAGAAAAGAAGATAAGAAGATTGGCCAGATAAAAGACAAAACACCTCGATCTCAAAGAGAACAAAGAGAAAGATGGAAGGAAAATTCTAAAAATTATAGACAGAGAGTAAAACAAGCTCTGAATAATAAAATTACATTTAAACCTATTAATGTAGAAACAATACCGGTCACAATTAACGAAACTGATACTAACCTACAAAAGGATCCTTTGCAACACGACCGTCAGTGTCCATCTGTTAAAGGTGCACTAAAAAATCTTAAGTACAAAGAAATGAAGAAAAGGAAAATACTAATGTCTATAATAAACACATTAAAAAAGAAAAACGAATCCCAACGTAAAACTATAACAAATCTAAAGAAAAAGCTTGAACTTGTTAAATTGAAATTACCAAATGAAAACACACTGATAAATCAAATAATCACCAATAAAGCAAATAAAAATCCAAGTGATTAACCTAAATATATATACTTTAAAGACCGCCAATCTAAAATAATTAAATTAATTATTTCATTTTATTGTGACGACGCCAATAGTACTGTTGCTGCAGGCAAAAAAGAATTTATAACTAGGAATAAGAAAAGAGTCCAGAAAAGATATCTTACCGCTCCATTGATTGATTTGTATAAAAAATGAAACAAACATTAATATCCATTATTCATTTTTTTTGTAAAAATAGAGCTTTCTGGGTGCAGCACCCTAAACCAGCTAATAGAGAAAAATGTATGTGTGCTACTCATGTGAATATGGAGTTGTTGGTGAAAGCCTTGAATAAGACATCTATACTAAATGAAAAGAAACCAGAAGATATATTAGCTACGTTGTGCTGCGATTCATTTAACACTGACTGTTTGCGAAGAATATGCAACTTATGTGCACCACAATATCTTGCGTACAAAGAATTGAATAACGATATTGATATAACATTTTTTGAATGGAGAAGAGTTAATAAAGAAGTAGTTTTAGAAAACGGAACAAAGAAAAGGCAAATTTTAACAGTAAAACAAAAAATAGTAATGAAACCCTTAGAAGCCATTTCAAAATTAGAAGCAGAATTGCCAAATTACTTGGATCATATCTACAAAATCGTAAATCAATACAAAGTTATAAAGACACTTCAAAATAATTTGAATTTTCAAGAAGCTCTCGTACACGTCGATTTCTCTGAAAATTATAATTTAAAGTATGCCCAAGAAGTCCAATCTTTCCATTTCGGAGGAAGTCGACAACAAGTGTCGCTGCATACAGTTGTGATATACACGCATAGTTTTATAACTGGACAAATATATCCTACATCTATGTGTACTCTCAGTTCTAGCCTTCGACATGACGCTGCATCAATCTGGGCTCATTTACTGCCTGTTCTTGATGAAGTCATAAAACAGAATCCATTCGTAGATACAGTTCATTTTTTATCTGATTCTCCGTCATCACAATATCGCAATAAATACATGTTCTATATTATAAGTCAATTAACATCCCACCATTCTAATATAACCAGAACTACGTGGAACTATTCCGAAGCTGGGCATGGAAAGGGTGCTCCTGATGGCGTTGGTGCTACAGTAAAAAGAACAGCTGACCAGATGGTCCATTTTGGTTCGGACCTTGGTAATTTCGATAAGTTTTACGAAATCATGAGTTCAAGGTTGGAGAATATTATAATTAAAAGAGTTACAGAAGAAGATATAATGCAGAGGGAAAGATTGGTTCCTGAGCAGTTGAAACCATTTAGAGGCACCCTTTCTGTGCACCAGGTACTTTGGGATAGGCTTAAACCTAGAATGACTATAAGAAAAATGAGTTGTTTTCTTGGTGATGTTGACGAAATATGCGCACATGGCAAGCATTTGGGGTATATCAATAATATACCTGTGAATCAAAACGATAATGTCGATATTAATTACGTAGTTCCCCTGGCAAATACTAAGCCCAAATCTACAAAACAAAATAAAATCAAGATTATTTCTAATATTCTAATTGATGTCACTAATACAACTCATTTGACTAATCACATGTCTACCGGTAATGGCATTTAATAAACTGTACTATCTTCAGTAAAGCAAAATACAGTCCAATAATGTGATGATTCCGCATTTGCGAAACTTGGAACTTTTGGGCATCATTTTATTTTTAAGAATTTTTGTGGATAAATTTGTGAGAATTGCTCGCCTTTTTAAACTTATAACTTTGAGGATGTAAGAGACTATTGCGATTATTGTTGATTAGAATTATTACATGTCGCACTATTTTATTAATATGGTTGTATTATAACCTATATGGTTATTTTTCTGTTTGTACTTTATACTTTTTAGTAGTAGATTTAGATATTTTTTATGTTTAGTTATTAGACTGGATTTTTACTGTGATTTTTTGATTTCCAAAGAATTATATTATACTAACATGATTAAGTTATTTAAGTTTGCGTTAACTACGTGAAATGCTTAGTTTTTCAATTATTTTGAATTGCTTGTTATTACTATTAAGTTTGCTAAATATACGATGTTTAATTTTCTAAATAACTTGTTTTACATAAATAAATTATCAAATTTATCCATTTACATCATTATGTGCAACATACTGTCATTATGTTCTAAACTATAATCATTGTTAGTATGTGGTTATCATTAGCCTCAACATATTTAATTTATTTTTTTCGAATAACTCCTAAATTATTGAAAATATAATAGTGTCTTTCGTATCAAATACTATGTTAGTATGCATAGATTGCATTTATCTTATCAATAGCGGTTAGCACTAAGGTTTTTCAAAAAACTGAAAAACTTGACGAAAATAATAAATTTCGAAGAATTACCCGTTTGCTTTTTGATGTTGTATTTAATTTTATTATTTTTGATTTCATTTGAACTTTAGCGAAGCAAGTGATCTTGTTTATTTTGATCATATATTGTTGCTCAGACGCTATTGTTAATTTATTGTTTTTACTTTTGTTTTACGACTGTACTTTGTATTTTAATACCTGTACGAGCCTAAGTCTTTGCATTTGTTCTGTTTTTTATCGCATAAATATACCGCGCAGCGCAATAAAAACGGGGGATTCGTAAAGGCATTGTTCTGGCTAATATTTGGAGCCAAATGTTGATTGATGATTTTCCTGTGGTTGCCGAATTCATTGCGCCAACAGATACTAGACTGGATATCGAACAGGGTAAGGTATTGAAAAATGATGCGATTTGGTACGCACATCATGTACGTGAATCACAATATTTATTACAAATAGTAAAATACGAGGATGTTCTATGTTGTGGTGTGCGACGATCTAGCCTTTGGCGACTATTACGAGAGGGGTTTTATCACCACCTGTCTTGATGAAACAGACGGGTAACAGGTATGTTACTATAGAAAAGTTGACTGTGAAAGAAAATTCGCTCCACTTTTACTTCAGCTATCTTTGGATCTCCGAGCTTCATCATATTTGAAGCAAGTTCCGTATGATACCTATTGCTCCAGTGTTGAGGCATACTTATTTAAGCGATCGTGTGGCATCTGTGGTCTATATTTTGCATCATACAAGGCCACTAACCTACACAAGAAATCACATAAAACGCAAGAAGAAGTATTGCCCATCGCGAAAATTTGGCCTCAAAGAATTGTTGCTAGACGTGCCAGGGAAATTCTTTGTTTGAATGATGACAATGAAGCTTTATGGTTAGATGAAGAAGATGTTGACACAATGAATATTTCTGATGTTAACTGTCCAAATGAGAGCGTATTTGTGTTTAGAATTTAGTGATTCATTTGTTTTTGCACCATTTCATTTTTCTTTGACATTGTACTTTTCACAAAATAGATAACTTAAAATATCGCGATATTTGCGAATATGAGTTGCGCCGTGGCATTAGCGCTGCAGAAACAGCTCAAAGGATTAATTATGTGTATGAGGAAGCTACTGGAAAAGAATGCACGGTACGTTTTTGATTCCAACGTTTTCATTCTGGAAATTTTGACCTACGTAACAAACCCCGTGGACGGCCGGAGATCCTAGGCGATAATGAAGAATTAAACATGATTGTGGAGTTAGCGGGAGGTTTCGGTGTGAGTTTTAAAACAATTTTAATTCACTTGAAACAAATTGGAAAAGTGAAAAATTCCAGAAATCGATACCGCATGAATTGACTGAAGCACGCCAACAAACAAGCATTGAGTGCTGCGTTACATTACTCTACCGTCACAATAACAAGAGAATTTTGAATCGTGTTTTTACTTGTGACGAAAAATGGATCCTTTACGACAATCGGAAACGCTCATCAAAGTGGTTGAACCCAGGAAAACCGGCCACAACCTATCCCAAGTGAAAGTTGACTCAGAAAAAGGTACTGGTGTCACACACTGAAGCTTCCTAAGATCTGGCCAGACGATAACGGCAGATCTGTATTATCAACAATTGTAGGCCATGATGGAAAAGCTAGCCCGCAGTTGATTCAGGACAACGCTAGACTCCATACTTCACGACAGACGGTCGCTAAATTAGAGGAACTGCGGTTGGAATCTCTCGGACACCCACAATAATCCCCGGACCTTGCTCCAACACATTAGCACTTTTTCGGAATTTAGACAATTTATTGCAAGGAAAAAAATTCAATTCTTATGAATACCGCTTCCAAAGATTTTATCTATTCTCATTTCCACAATTTTTTCTGCAATGGGATCAATGAACTACCTATAAAATGCCAAAGTGCATAGATAATAATGGCACATACTTCGTTTCATTAAATGTATAATTTCATAATATTTTTTTCATTTTCCATATTATAAAACGCTAATTTCATATGGGGCCTATTACTAATGATAACAACGTAGCTCAATAAAAGTATTTTCTCAAACATGCATGGAAATATGTCATTATTTTCGAAAAAGAACACGCGAAGTATTAAATTTATGGACATGCCAAGAATGATAAAAGAGATCCAATCAAAGAGTATTTAATAACCCTAGTACGCCGTTTCATACAACATTGCTGGAGCGTTGTAATGTTCCAAATTCAAAAAACGCTTCTGCTATAGATTTCATTTTCTTTGTTCGTAAATTCGATACTTCGCGTTTTCTTTTTTCGAAAATAATGACAATATTAAAAAATAGTAAGACTTAGTTCATAATTTAAAATTTTTAATTTATTTAGTCTTTCAAATCTATTTTGTCCCCCTCAAAGCAATCCCCCTGGCCCTAATAGACTTGTGCCAACGTTTCTTCCAACCCTCGAAACAGCTGTTAAAGTCAATTTCCGGAATAGCCTTCAATACGCGTAGCGATTCACTTTTAATGTCTTCAATTGACTTAAAACGATTTCCCCGGAGCGGTCGTTTGAGTTTGCTGAATAGCCAGAAGTCACACGGAGCTAAATCAGGCGAATACGGTGGTTGCGGCACGATATTGGTTGAAAATTTGGCGAAAAACTCACGAATAATAAATGCAGTATGCGCCGGTGCATTATCGTGGTGCAAAGACCAAGAGTTCAAAATGGTTTTCACTGATCCTTCCGATATTCCAACGATGCCAGTAAAGATCTCTGACTGTTAATCGTCGATTCTCAAGCACCAATTCCTTGATTTTATTGACGTGTTGATCATCAGTTGTTGTTGATGGCCGTCCTGGACGTGATTCGTCGTCAACGCGTTCTCGACCCTCTTTGAATAATTTGTACCAATTGAAAACAGTTGCTCGCGACAAACAATTATCACCAAATGCTTTTTGCAACATTGTGAACGTTTCGGCACCAGAAATTTGATTCCGCGCACAAAATTTAATGGAAATTCTTTGTTGAATAATTTCCCTCATTGTAAAAATCGCCGAATACACTTTTTGTACTTAAAAAAGACAAGCGTATACTAAACACTAACGATTATTTTGATTCGAAATTTGGCACAGATCTCACTGACAGTCATACCAACCTAGAAAAAAAAAATATTTCGACGAATGGGTTTTCGCGCGAAATTTAAATTAAAAAGTCTTACTATTTTTTGCCCACAATATTATATGCCTCGGCGGAAATGGCAATTGCCTGTCTCGTATTAGTGAAGTCCTCGCCCGTACTCAACCTGCAATTTATCTATTTCACGGCCTTTGCAATAATGTACTATTTCTTCAACCTAACTAATAACTAGTGTTATTAAAATAAATTTTACGTTCTTCGAAGAGACATCAAATTTATGATAGGTTTTAATAAAAACGTATAAGTAAATTTCATGAAGTTACGTACAATGTTCCAGACTGCCACACCAGATTCACTTGTGCTGGTCGATGAACTGGGTCGAGGGACGTCAACTTACGAAGGTTGCGGTATCGCTTGGGCTATAGCAGAGTAAGTATAACATCTGCACTCTACAGTATATTATTCTATCAATTGACAGAATTATACAGTAATATTATAAAATAAATTAATAATAACTACAGTCTACTCACACATTTCCAATTTTGATAAACCAACTATCATTCACTTACCAGACAATCTACATTAGTCCTAGATGATTTTTTTTTGTATTTTTCACATGATTGTGTTTAACCTTAAAACAGGATTTTCTGTAACTACTTTCAGAGAATTAAAGTTATCGTTGAAAAAGCTTTTTGTATTGTAGGATGTGTTTTTTTTTTATTTAGCCATGCTGGTTTTTGGTGATAAAGTTTAATACCAATATTATTGTGAATATGAAAGGTTTTTTCTTCGCTGTTAAACTACCAAATAGATTTTGATGAAATTTCGTAAATAATTTTAAATATGCATAATACATTTATAATACAACTAGCGGTGTGCCCGCGGCTCCGCACGCGTTTTGTACTGCGTAGTAGTTATTTACATCATATAATTTTGTTGACAATCCATATACGGAATCAATTGGTGAACTATTATTCTATTATACGATTTCTAATGTATTATTGATGATTCTTATAGTCTTTCAATTATGGTGTGATGTATGCTTCCCGTATACAAAATTTGATCAAAATCGGTTTAGAATGAATGAAATTTTAAATTTATGGAAATTCTTATATTTTACTATTTCTGAAAGTTCTATTGAAAATTCTTGTAACTCATCATTCATGGAATGGCTTATACTTCCCGTTAACATAATTTCATCAAAATAGTGTAGAAATATCGAAAATATAATTTTTTGTATTTTTTTTTTACAATTTCTAATAGTAATATTTAAATTTCTTATACCCTTCAATTGACCAATGACATTAGCATCCCGTGTACAAAATTTCATAAAAATCAGTAAAGCCGTGTTTGACTTAAATCCGGACATACAAACAGAAAGACACACACAAAAAAAACTATAAGGGCATACTCGTGATCAATATCTTTCATATAGAATTGCCAATCAGGAAATTCGGCCAAACAATTAACTGTACAGACAGAACTACTGATTTATTAATGTACATAAAAGTTCATACTTATAATTCCAATTAATTAAATACCCTAATAACCATAATTTCCTTTGTCACTTTTGCTGTCTGAATATTTCTCTATTTGACTACGCCGTGCCGCCCGCCAATTTCACTACAATGCTTGGAACTCCAAAAGTTGTAACCAATTGAACGCCAACCTACACAGCAAATTAACTGATATCTGAGTTAGAATGATTTTTTTTTCTTCTATATTTTGTATTAACTGAAGAAGTAGTAAAAATTAATGAAAAAGGAATAGAGTTTACAATGTATAAATATAACAAAAACATGCTTTTTTTTAGAGAACTCGCGACCAAGTGCAAGTGTTTCTGTCTGTTCGCAACCCACTACCACGAGCTGACGCGACTTGCGAGCTTACATCCCGGCATCATAGTGAACTCCCACGCGGAGGCGTCTGTCCTCAATCAGCAATTGCTCCTTCTGCACAAGATTATTCCCGGACCTGCGACTCATTCGCTTGGACTTCACGTTGCTAAACTGGCCGATCTACCAGAATCTATTATTGAGGTAGAAGCGCTAAGTATATTTTTATCATTCCGCCACCTGTGTCACATAGTCTAGAAAACATGTCTAGAAGTAATAAGAAAGCCATACCCATGTAAGTCAAGTACTTTAGTCGGTTTTCCTAGCTGTCATACGTGTATAAAAATACAATTTTGAAGCAATGAACGTCCATTGGTAGCAAATACTGAAATGGCGTCGATCGATATGAGTTCGAATCTCTACAATTAGCCAGAGCTTTTGGTGATGGAAAACATTGTGAAGAAACTATAGCGTGGTGGTAGTGCATTTTCTAATGTCCGCTTGACTAGCTGCTACTCTCACGTTCAAAATCTGTTAGCAAGCACATAGCTGCTATGGGTGTGTACCGGCACCTGCAATTGAGAGCCAGTCCCTTACTAGCCTAAACCTGTCCTTGAGCCATATCTTCACTTAACATCATCTGAGATTGTAGCCAAAGGGTAATTAAACTATAAATAATAATAAAATAAGGCACTATTTGAACTTTATTGAGTTTACTCCATAAGAATCGATTTTCTTATAAGGCTTCCGGTATGTAAATTATTGAAGTTCGTTTTCTTTTTTGTTAATAATTGTCTTGTAGATAAATCATTGAACACTTAATCAATCAGTCAGTCAGTCAGTCAATCAATCAATAACCTCTTTGCCTATAGCATAATCAAAGACAATCATGCTGACACACACATAACCTTTCTTTCATATATACACTATAGTCATACAAAGAATTTGACTAAAAGTTGTAAAATTAATAAGAATTAACAATAATACCAACATGTATTTTTTTTACGGTTGGGCAAGAGTCTCTTCCCAAGGAAAGGCGTGGGCTTAAATCACGCCCACAACATGATGAATTTTCTTGTAATACCACCATATAATGAACAAATGTAGAACTAGGTTTCGCAGAAGTTTAGAATCAGTAAATTAAATTCTTATTTATTAGTAAAAACAATAAACATGAACATTTTTATTGATTGGATGTATTTACCCAGTTTCTTATGACTTTTCTTCCTCTCTTTTTAACGACACTGTTTTGTTTTAGTATGCTGAAACACAGCAAGCACAGCTGGAAACAAATTTATTTGAAGCAGAAACAGTTAGCATCTCTCAAGAGAAAGCAGATGGACAGAAATTAATTGTAACTTTTTTAAAGAATTGCAAAAATTTACAACAGTATGTCTTGTCCGATGATGCCATGATGGAAGAAATTACCAAGTTGAAACAAGAATTAATGCAACATGAAAATCAATATGTGAAGTCTCTTATGATCTGATTATTATATAATCTTGATTGATATTTTGTGTTTTAACAACCCATAAATAATTTCATTATTCTAATAAGATTCAAGCACCGTGTTCAAGTATCTCTTCAAAGTGGCAATATATTTTGAAAAAGTGATTGCTCCCGGTGTGTCTAGAATCATGACATTTTGCACTTCCTTTACAGTGTTTATGTATTATGTACGATATTAACCTTTATTAATATACTAGCTCGACAAAATGTCTGTACAGTCCACAAAAAACGGTGACCTTTGGTGATGAAAATTTCATCAGCATTGGCTGCTGAAATGCCCCTTCACGCCTCGTTTGAAAGACCCAATATCATAGAAAGGGAAGACTATTCCTACATCTGCACGAAAAATCAATCACTTACCAGGAAACGGTTAAAATATTTTATTATGTCGAAAATATTTTGTTTTTAATTTTCAAACTGAATCCTAAATGAAAAGCATAATACTTAAGCATGCTGAATGTATTACCGTGAACCATAGTTTGTGTTGTTTATTTATAACACGCCATGTGTTGTTAGTATGTCTTTTCCTTTTCAGCTTCATTAATTATACAATATATCATGTAGGTCCCCTTCATTTTGCCTTTCCTTGCCAATTTTTGTGTACATGTTGTTCTTAAGTAAGTTTATAGAAAGATTTTGATCAATATTTATGCTTCATGTAGAAAAGTTACATATAACATTTTGGTAATGGAACAACAAAATTAGCTTTCAAATTATTGTCCATTTCACAACCAAGCACTAATAAAAGTTTTTTTTAAATTCAACCCAATAAGGGTTTAGATGCTATATGTCTTGAAATATTGCTGATGGGATATCCCATTAGGCGCAGAGCTTGTCTAAAAATAAAATTTGAAGTTGTAAATATATCTAGCAGTCGGCACACAAACAATCCACTGGTACAGTCAGTAAGAAGATGGGTAATATACACAAAAACTATTTGGCATGCCAATCGGTCCTGTTTCTTGGATCAATCAACTCGGATTACAACTACGCAACAAACTTTTCACTTATATTTCGTAGGAAATCATCGTGGTATCACTATGGCGGGTGTTACACCTTGTGTATGGTGGTCATGATCCGATCGAACATAATTGTCGTGTTTCTACTACCACCCAATTAAGACAAACTACGTTTATATTTTTTTTGCGTTTACTACACAATCTCATCAGATATTATGAAATGACGTTTTGACAGTTGAAATGCAGTTGCCTAAACATTCTTATGCCTTAACAACAAGACTATTGTTTTGTCACAATGGTTTCCGTCACTGAAAGATCAGGCACAGAATACCTACTCGGGCTTCTTGTAAGATTCGAACCCAAACCAAAAGACGTCGCGGCGTATAGACACGCTACTAATGTGCCATCGTCATTGCAAATAGTATATTACGCACAGAGGGATAAAAGTAGGACATTCACGCCCGCGCGTATGGTTAGGGTGACAATCGCGGGTGGGAATGTCCTACTTTTCTCCCTAGGTGCGTTTACAATTTTTTTTCTCCTCGGGGTTGAAAAGTTTATATATTTTATATATAAACACGCAGTTGCTAGGTTACCGGTAGATAAAGTAAAGTACGCGGATGCGCACATTTGCCATCTCACCGGGAGAGAATCCGGTACTTTTCTCCCGCGTGACAGGGACTAAAAGTGAACTTTTCATCCCGGAGGAGAAAAAATGCATTTATTATATTTCCTGAATACGCCACAAATTACTTAAGCAAAAAATTTAGTGCTTCAAAGTGATTTCCAACGTGTAAATGTCGCCATTAAATTACCTCAATATATTCGAAGCAATTCAAAATGGCAAACGCAAAAGGCATAGTTTAGGTAAATAAAATAATTTTATGATTTCAACATTAATTTATTGATAACATTCAACAGCTTGAAATAATATTACCTATGAAAATCTAAATCTGAAACTGACTTTAAATAAATTCTCTTATTATTATTTATCTCGGTTACAAACTAAGTATTACAATCCTAAACATAATGAAGGCAATATTTCTCATTGGAAAAGCTAGATGATATGACTGTGTTGTTTAATCTGTAATTATGTATGTCCTATCAGTTATATATTAGTTATTTCTAAACAGGAATCGCACTGTAACTTTTTATCTTGGATACAACACTATGAAACTAATTAACAGATTTGTGTGTGTGCAAACACTTCATTAATGTTAATTTGAACATTAACCACTTAATTTATTATTTGTAAGCTTTTAAATTTATCACACATCAGCCAAGGTATAAATTATTTTTTAAATGAAATTATATATTTTACAAAATCTCATTATTAAAATTATTAAAATTGCAGAATTTGCATATAATTCAGCTATGTCAAAAAAAAAAAAAAAAAATTACAGAAATGTAAGTGAATTATTGTCTGGCCGAACATACCATTATTATAAAATGCAACTTGAACCAATGTATGGAATTATTATATTTTACGCGACTCAATAATTTTAAACAATCATTGTATTCATTTTTTTATCATTTTAACCAGTGCAATATAAAAGACATCATAGTTTAATTTTGTGTTCCTTACATTCATTCATTATTGCAGTTATTTTAAAACAACTCCTAGAATGTAATAAATGTTTAATAAATGAATATAAATGCATTATATTTACTTCCCGCTACTGCATATACCACAACATCTTTGAAATAATAAAAGTTGTTTATAAATACTTGTTACAACAGTACAGCCTTTAGAAAAACATGTTTTATTTTTATTTAAACAAAAACAAAGACTGTTGATCTTAGTTAAATAAGTTATTAACAGTAATGTCTTTTTTATTGCACTGGTCAACATTTAATTTTATGTACACTCATTTTTGTCGGTGGGACAAAATGATAAGCTAAAATTATGTACATCAAATTATTTACATATGTCATTACAATTTTTAAATGATAAGTTTAAAAAAAAAAACATTTTAACATCAGTCTACTAATCAGTAACACGTGCTCGTCTAACTCTCGTCTATTTGGGAGATGTGTTGCCCCACCGCAATCAGTTTAATAAATTATTTTTAAAATAAAAATCACAGGACGTGCGGTTTGTTCTACAGGGTGTGGTTTCAGCACTCCTTGGGGCCGCCCGATGAAGTGACTAGCATTTAGCCCACGATAAGGCTACTTTCACGAAAAGTACAGCCTCAACGCATTTGTGAACGTCTGGCGGCACATTGGGCACTTGTCCGTCGATAAAGCGCACTTTGCGCACGCAACCACGTGCCCACATGGCACAAAACACACGTTACGTTCCTCTGCATAGCAAATTCTACAAATTTTTGAGTCCTCTACCGGCTTTTCTTCTTTGTCTGTTTTGTCACTTTGCGCGATAGGTTGAGGGGCTGGTACCGGTTTCTCTTCAGGTGTACGTATCGCATACACTTCAGATATAACTTTTTGTATATAATCACGACCCTTCACAAGTTGTACGTATGCACAGCGGTCGAACCAACGTGCATGTTGTTCCCATGGAACATCGTCATTCTCCCAATCTTTAAGACCGCCGTCGCAATAGAAGCACTTCGTTTTATCTCCCTGACCTGTATAGAAAAAGCCTGCTGCCGCAAGCTCTTCCGGTTTCTGGCCCATGCAGCGTGGCCAATCTTTGAAGCTGGCCAGTCGTGCAACTTCAGTGGCGTATTGTGGATGCACAGGACCTGGCATTCTTACAGGTTCACGAGTAGTTGCGCGTGCTCCACATTCATCACGGCCACCTGTACTCCCATCCGTGGGCACACTGGTCGAAGCTGCATGTTTTCGTAAAAATGGACATTGCGGAGCCCACCTTTGGTGGTCCTTGGCGGGGTCATCTCCTTCAACCCACCGCATTATTTCTACTTTGCAGAAGGCGCAGCGTACTTCGTCGCCGCGTCCAAGATAATAAAATCCATTGCTGGCGAGCACTTTGGGAGGTAAAAACATGACAGGCCATTTTTCGAAGGTTTTCAATCGTTCTTCTTCGAGTCGCATGTCCGGCTTGTCAGGCAGGAAGCCGAAGGAGTCGGGGTTATCGGTTTTATCTGTAGACGAGGAGGGTGATGGAGCAGGTGACGTGAGCGAACTAGGAACTGGATCACAGTTTGTTAACGTTAAAGGCCCGACGAGAGGCAGAGTCTTCGCTTGAAGAGGTGCGTTTTTAAACAGTCCCAAAGGTGATGCGGTGCCGTTCATTACAACTATAACAAAAAATATTTTAATGTTAATTCATGTCATTTAATGACTTACAATAATAAATAGGTACAAGAAAATACTTTATTCTTATATGAATTATGCTAACGACATATAAATGGTGTCTTAACTGCTTTACAATTTCCTGTTTAAATTTTTTATAGCAATAGTTAAAGATTTGAAAATCCATAAAGTTTTTGAACATTTGCGGTATTTTATTTATTGTTTAGCACCTATTGTCATTATATTCAAATAAGATCCTAAATACATTTAACGAAGATTCAATTCTATAAACAGCATAACAAAAGTATAAATAATGTTTTGATCATTAACAGGAGCTAGCCGTATCTCTTATTAACAGTCACCAATCGAAATTTTAAAAATTCAAATTATCAAACAAGTATCTCGTTATTTTTACTTTTTGGATAACGATAAATTATACCTAATATCTATACGTATATACGTATTTCGTGAAACAGAAGCTAAATGTTAATAACTAATCATATAAAATAAAAACAAATACTAGTTATAAAGTACAGAAAACAATTTAAATGAACTTATAATTTCTAAGTCGTTTATTTAGATTTTAGGGCAAATTTGCAGCCATAAATATATTCACAAATTCTGGAATTTTCGTTTCATACTAAAAATATACAGCAAGTATAAAAACCATTAAAACACAAGTTCGCATCGCGGGCTACAGGCGACCCGGCCGTCTGCGTCATCGACATTCCATTCCCCAGTTACCCTGCCCCTTGGTCCCCCTGTATCTCTGGTATTCAGTGCGCATGTACCTAATGGCTTTAATCAATTTTTTTCTTTTACCTCAATGCCATAGTAGATAGGTGTTTTGAAATTTTAAATTACATAACTGTCGAATCATACTCATGTCGTCTTTATTCATACCAACTATAGACAAAAACCTATTAAGAAAAGAATATATATATATATATATACATATATATACTTATATATAAACCTTATGTTTATGTACTATCATGATTAAATATACCTCGATAATTATATGAACTTTGCTTTACTCCTTTTTTTATTTATGTTGAAAATCTAATTATATTTTGTTACCTACTGCAATAATTAAATTGTACAACATGAAAATTTTATATAAATGCATAGCGAAGTTTGAAAATAACAATTAAACATAATATAACTTAAGATAAATATTGGGCACAGGCATACAACACGTAATGGCCGCAAATGGTACACGGATCGATATTTACCATTTAAGCTTTTGCGATCGACTAATATAGGCATTTTGTTATCGTTTCACATATACGTTGGATACAAATTTCATGTAACACTTTGAACACACATTACTGCATAAATATGATCTTTTTTAACAAAATTATTTTTCTTTTTGTTTTCAGTATACCGAAATGGCACTCGAGTAACTTCAACCATCGTTGGCCACTCGTTTACTGGGCCATCCCCTGGTGGCGATATCATACTGTACCATCAACCCCACTGCGCATGCCTGCGTAGTTTTGAGGGTTCGAAATCGCTGTCATAGGGTGTTGTAATAACGCACAGCACAGCTGTTGCGGAAGCCATTTACCAATAAAATATTATTTTCTTTTTACATATAATATTATATAACGTTTTTATTGTCTACCACTAAGAGTTCTTTACAGGAATACCAGAAGCCTTATTTTTTAAAAGTTAAAAAAGTAAATTTCTACGTAAAAAATGTTTATTATCCAAAATCAATATACAGTTTTAATTTTTAATGCTGTATTTAGGTACTGTATTAACGTTTACGATAAACGAGCAAGGAGTGCGAAGGAACAATGCAGGATAGATCAGATGTAATTCTCAATCAACCGTCTGGAGGCGACGTTGCCGTCCCGTTCACAGCGGACCGGATTTCATTCATATTTGAGACGCGACGTTGCCGTTTTCGACGGAAACCGAGACCACACAGCGTAAAAAAGGGCCTATGGAATGTGGCAGTAGTTTACCGCTGGGCGGGTTTATAAGTATCAAATAAAATAATTACGAAAGTTCTTGTTTGGAATGCGGCTAGTTCATAATTACCTAATTTCTGTAAAATTTTAAATTACAGCTTATTTATGTAATAGGAGTTTTTTGGACGTTCAATAAGAAATTTAGCGAGTAAAATCGATAAGGTCAAACCTATCCTGTTAAAGGAATCTTGTTTGAACAAAACATTTTTTGGAAATTGGTAACGCGTCTTGCGGTTGTCTCAATAAGCAAATGAAATTCAGCATTGTGGAGAACGGTGAGAGGCGGTACTCGGAGAGCTAATAGCGTGGGGAAGGGGACGAGGCCGTGTTCTCATGCCTATGGGTGGTCGGCGCTCGGCTTTCAAATTCCAATGCCTCGCCTGTAGCGCCTACGCACCGGACTGTGATCTCTCTAACTGTATGTAGCATAGAGATAAACCATTTCATATACATACAAAAACACATATTAATGTCTCTTGAAATAAATTAATTAAACCCAAGATGGGTTATTTATAAATTGATGTTCATAGTGAAATGAATGAATTGAAATATATGAATGAAAAGATGTTTGTTGCCATAGTTCAAACAAACTTCGGCGTGATAAAAGTTGAAATAACAAACCAAACTTAAATAGTCCGGAAATGGTGCCAGCGGAAGAGAACCACCGCCGCCAGATGGAAGCTGTTTCTTTCACACGTATACTATTAATAAATCTGTAAAGTACTTTTTTAGGAAAAACATCTACAGAACATATAACACCACAGTACAACTTATGTTTTTTTAACGTCTTTAATAATGAATGAGTACTATATTACTGTAGTATAACTTTTAAGGGCCGATTTTCCAATCATCAGATAACTTTATTTGAATAATAATTTTAACGTTTTGACAGATAGTATGAAAAATCCTTTCTTTTTTTTAAATTATTCCTCAGTTGTCTGTTGTTTGGAAAATCGCCTCTAACACTATTTTTAAATTGTATTATGAAATCATAGGAATAGATAAACAAGTGCATTTCTTTATTAATTTTACTATATTTCAACAGCTTCTAAAGACTTCTAGAACTCATGATTCCGAACAAACCACTAATGTACAAAGCTGGCGGCGCCGACAATATCGCTCCTATAATTTGAGTGCTTTAGAGTGAGTAGATACTGACTGCCACAGGAAAACTTATGAAACAATGGTAACTAGATTTTGAAACATAAGGATTAATATATATTAACATAAGTATTAATAAAATCATGAAAAAATACTACAATATATAAAGGACATTAAAAGAGTGGATTTTTTTGTGTATTCATAATATTATTGCTTGATTAATATCTACACTATGTGTATTGTGTGGAACTAATGCCCACACTTGTAATAACTGTTAGACAGGGCATGTGAAATTCATAAATACCATATTGCAATTATATAGTTAGCGTTATAGTAAACATATTTAATTTTGTTCTAACAGAATCATATCCTCCACCATTTATCCTAAATTGATATATACAGATGTAAATATTGATGTTACTAGAGATAGGAAGATGAATAGTTTGAGCTTAAATAATTTTATTAAATTCAACTATTTTTAGATCATTTGTAAAATTTCATCAAAATGTTCTATTTTAAATGTTTGGTATTAAAAACAGAAAATGTAAATACAAATAACATAAAACAGATGTCACTAGCAATTTGAAATTTATATAAATGGATATTAACATTCTTTATGCAAATATTAATTATAATAATAAAGTACAGATCATGATATTTGAAATAATAATGTTATTCTTCATTAATAGCAACCACCTGCAATTGATCATATTTGCATTACAGTATAATACCACTAAGAATCAAAATTGTCATTACAATGTAGTGTTGTTGTGAGTATTATACTCTGATAATAATGTTTTAATGGGATAAAAAGAATTTCCACACAGAATTGGATCAGTATTTCCACAGATTAGCTCTTACAAACTTTACAATAGTTGTATAATTGTAAATAAAAAGTTAAAACTTAAATTAACAGTTTAACTGGAAACTTGGTCAAAAACTTATGGCCCACCAATTCTGGATACAGTACAAAGCAAAGGGTGCACAAGGATATGCCAAATAAGCAACTGAAAAATGTATGGTCCCATTATATCAGTTCTCTTTATTTTGAGACATGATCACATTTAATGTTTGGAACTAATCTGAATGATAACTGGTTGACTGATAAGTTATCAACTTATGGATATTAGTATCCAAGTGTTTAACTTCTTGGAAATTAACCATGATAAGAGGACCAGTACGTGGAATAGTATTACTTGTTGCTTGTCTTTGAAAAACAACTAATTGCTTATTAAATATTTGCAATATGTAATCATTTAGTTTTATTAAAGTATATGTTTATCTTACTTACTCTTTAGTAAGTATATATATATATTTGTTACATAATTATTTTCTTTATGCTGCCAACTGTACAGTTTTTTGCTATACATGTAGCTAGATGGCAGCACAAGTATACAAACAACCCGATTGTGAATACAAGGTAAAATGTACATAAATATTTAATCATTATTAAAATATGTATTCCTTTTGTTTGCACTTTCAGATTGTAAGTTATATGCTCATAATTGAAAAAACTTAATATTATTTTCTGTTTATTTTCATATGATATAAATAAAAAACAGCAAATTTTATTTATTTTCCTTTTTTCAAAAATAATATCAAAATAAGTATATATAAATTATGTATACTAATTTAATTTCAATTTCACTATCTGTGAAACCTTTTTTTATAAATCTTGCTACATGTTCTAATAACTGCTCAGAATTCTCCCTGTGCCAGTGGAAATAATTGTTTGAAATAGACAATAGCAAATATCTAGGAATTAACACGAGAGTTTTAAATTATACATTTCATTGTTGTTTATTGAAGCTTATACAAAGGACTGAAAGGATTATTAACAAAACGGTATGCTTTGATTGAATTATTAAATCATAAATCTCAAATTTACGAATGAAATGTATGAATTGTACAATAGAGAAACAAATCAATATTCAGTAATTACATGATTGTCATTATCATGTATGGTTTTGTTGTTACAGAAAATTCCATACTAAAACTATTATAGGTAAATGTAATTTCTATTAATAAGTAACAAATTCAGCCACCTACTGAGTTAATTAATGACGTCGCCTGCGTTCCTAGTACCAAAACATATGGTTGTTAAAAGGTTATGTAAGAAAAAAACTATCGTACCTTTTGTATCCATTTTTGAACTGATTTTTTTTTTAATCCAGTTGCTAAATATTGAGCACATCTATATTATTTATTAGTAATATTTTTTCCACACTCCCACTTGTCATACGCAATTCGATAAACAAAACACAACTCTACTTCATGAGCGCGAAACTCGCAACTAAACTAACCGTACCGAACAGTGATGAGTGAACACTGACGTTTAGAATCGCGGATCGAGCGGCATCGAGTAGTCGGTTGGATACTCGCGTCCGTGGCTTCGTAGTTCGTACCAGAAAACGTACGCGCCATTCGTTTCAGATTCGTTGTCGGTAGCGGGTGGACGTTTAACACTGCTGCCAGCTCTGTTTGAGTGTAGGGCGCTAGTTCAGTTCAAAAAAGCGCTAGTTTCCGCTAAACAAGTGTGATTAAAAAAAGCGCTAGATAGTAATGCTATTTTTAAATTAGGAGTTAAATAGACACGTTGCACATTACCATATTACTATAACAACCATATTGTTTGATTGACAAAAAAATTTGTAAATGTGTAGGTACAGTTTTTTCGTAATTTCAAGTAATAGGTACTTTCTAAAAAAAAAATCGTGCCTGTGTATAACGCAAGACACATTATTGGAATTAAAACATCAAGTACTTTAATTATCTTTCATTTATAATATTTCTATTTATTGTCTTTCTTGTGAAAAAAAAAATTAAAGGTCCTCAACCGAATCATCGTCCTCTGCGTCGTCGTTGGAAATGTTTGAAGAGTTCCAGAACCAGATGGACCTGGCTGTGACTCTGTAATACCAACATATCGTTGGACTATACCTAATTTATACTTTTCGTTACTTCCAATTTGCCTCAATACGTTCGTCAACAGGAAGATAATAATTGAAACATATGGATTGTTTAAAAATCAACCCCATTCTTATCCGTAAAATCACATTAATCGTGACTACCTTGAGAAACTTACGTAATTTATTTTGCACAATATTCATTGTCTTTAATATTCTTTCAATATCTCCATTAGAATGAAGTAACATAAATTTTAAACTTATCCAGAAGTTTAAAAACGTTCAGTAGAAATAACGTTCATTTTGAAACAGTTATATATAATAAGCACCTATGATATAATTAAAACCATCATTTCGATAAAGTGCTAGCTAGATTTTCCGCTAGGAGTCAACTGCTAATAATGGGAGTTGATTACCCAAAAATTTCGCTAGATCTAGCGCCGAAAGCACTAATATGGCAGCCCTGACATCAGCGCGAATGACGCTAGCCAGTGTTGCCATATGTCGTTTTTCCGTGTAATTTGTCAATATTTGATTAGGAAAATAAATAAATCATCATTCAAAAAACTATTCACATTTTGCAAAAACGTGGAAAAAAACTTATATTCATTAACACACAAACACACCAAAAATCAATATTATGGAGACATAATAAATTGAACAATTTAACTGAAACTCTTTTACTTATAATTTAGACCAGTACACATTTAACTGCTAAAAATGTGCTATCGTTTCGTAAAAAATCTATAGTTATTAAGACTTACATTTGTGTAAGTCATATTTGGCTCAACTTTAGATTAAATACTATCGAATTGAGACTTCAAAGTTTTTATTACAGTTATATCACTTTATAATTTTATGCTAATTATAAAATATCACACCGCGGAAACAAATAGTTTCTGAGAAACTTTTATTTCATCGCATTCTTTTCTAAATTTGACAATACAGTGTCATTTTTAAGCAGTTGTTACATAGTTCACTTTTGCAAGATAGGTAAAGATGTTTGAAATATACAGCTTAATTCTCATTTCTCTCAAGTCTCTGTTCGTTTGTTTTGAAATGTACATAATTTTATTACATTGTTTCGCATTTTTATTTATATGTAATACTTATTATTAATAATATATATACCATTATTTCATTTCCATAGTTATATAATTTAATTTAAACTTTTTTTAATTTATTTTCTTTGCATTTTAAGTTAATTATTACACAATAATTGTTTGCTATATAACTTTGTACCGTTATACGAATCTGAAATATTTTCATTTTTCACTTGTGGTTGGTTGGTTAGGTTAGGTTGAACTGTGATCATAATGCCAGCAACGAATAATTATCCGTTATTAATCTATACTATTAATAAAATTGTAGTGTCTGTTTGTAATATTAAAATAACAGCTTTTTAATAAATGCGTATGAAAGTATATACGATACCTTTAATAAAAAAAAAAAACAATATTAAAATTATTGTCTGTCTTTTCTGTTTGTTCCCGGTAAACTCTGAAACGGTTTGACCAATTTTGACGGGCTTTCACTGGCAAATAGTTGATTCTATAAGAAGTAACTTAGGCTACTTTTATTTTAGAAAAAGAATTAGAGTTCTGTGCAAATAAAAAACGCTAGTCATGATGAATCAATTTGGGCGCTTCAATGGCTTACGCTGAGTAAACCACAAGATATATTTCATATTAATGTACTACATAATTAGAGATATTAAAAAACCTTCAAAAAGTCACCAAGAGCATAATTATGTCTATCTTCTAAGCATTTTTGTCATTAAAATAACCGGGAGCGGGATTCGCACGTCTGTCCGATTGACGGAATTTTTCAGACCACACGAGCGTAGCCGCGGGCACAGCTAATTATAAATAATTATAGATAAACATGAATAAAAATTTTAAAAATAATTATTTCCGCGCTTTTTCTTTCACAGAGGGGTTACATTTCAACCACCCCTTAACATCGTCAAAATTAGCGGTATGTAATCTAAAGCCAAAACTCTTAATTGTTAGAAAAGTTCTAAGTGTCTCTTAGCTCTTAGTGGCAATCTTGTACGGATATTAATAATTGAAAAAAAAAAACAATTTAAAGTTTTAATTTGCTACAGATTTTTTCTCTATTTAATAGCAACATTAATACTACAGAATACTGATTACCTACTAAAGTGATAATGATAACCAATACGCCCCATCGCATTTTTCATATAATATTTGAGAACAAAGTTTGTTAAAAGAATTGTGTAATTAATATAAAAACTTATAGAAAAGGTTAAAAAAAAATTTTTCATAATTCTTTACTAATTATTAGTAATTATACATTAATATACTATAGTGTTAGTATACTGAGAATTATACGTGTCGTAGGTACATAAATTAAGACATCAATATTTTTTTACCTATATTTGATGTACTTAATTCACTTTCCAAATCTTCCTCTGACTCCATACTCTCCTCCATATCTACCGAGCACAATAATCACTTTTTAAAACACTTGAGGTATTCCATATTTGTTGTATTTTATTTCTGTATTATATTTCGTATGCACTATAAAACACAAAAAAATGTAAAAAACGAATTTTGACATATGACTGGCATTTGCAAATCGTGCCATAGATAATTTAAAAAAAGCTTATACCTGTAAACTCGGTTAAGCAGTGCAGCACTACGACTCGTTAGCACTGTAAACTGTAATCTGTATTGTTGACAATCCAACAGTGCGCTTTTGTGAGGACAGATTATTATTATACGATTGATAATATGTATATCAATACCTAGTGCGATAAAATATATAACCTACCTAATATACCTACTTATATGAAACATAATAATTATTTATCTAGACTAAATAATATATAGGTACGTTGTAAGAAAACTGCGTTTTTAATTGAACAATACTCAGTAATAATTTAAATTTCCGTCAATAAACATTATACCTACTCGTCTCTAGGCTCTCTACACAATAAATACTCCATAATTATTATATTAATTAAATTGAAATTATGCGCCACGTAAAGGTTTTACTTGGAATTATTATCAAGTTAGATATTGTAATATACCTACCTACATATTTTCGACGATAAATAATCCATTCCGATTAATGCTGAATATGTAGGTAGGTACCTATAATAATGTAAGTAGGTACTATTCTAACTTCTAATGTAAGATAGCCATAAAGTATAAACTATGATTGTTTGCCATAATTATGACACGAAAAAGAATTAAATATTAATATTCCAAACATGAAAACTCAATAATCGTCTTTGTAAAATTAAAAATATATACGTGAGAAAATGGTGAAAAAGTACATAAATTATTTTTAAAGTTATGTAAGTAAATCAAATAATTTAATCCTGTATGGTAAGTATTATAAAAGTAAACAATTGCAAAGTTGATTGTGTTTTTCTGACGGACGTAGATAAAAAAAATTAAGCACAAGGCAGGTGCGAGAGCAGCTTGATCGAGCGCGGGCGGCATGCATCAAGCTGCGGCGCGTCCCTCAGGCAGCTGTCGTTCCACGTGCTAAGCAGCTGTTGTCTTCATCCCTTGCACATGAATTCTGTTCACCTTCCTATTATAACTGAGCTTTTCTTCTGTTTCTTTGTTATCAATTTGAGGCTCCTTTTGGCATTTTAATCATCGAGGTATTATGTACTACGTACTAGACAGACGACACTTCAACCATATTGTTTGAAACACGCGTTTGGGTGCATAGGTACTGCATACACTACACTCGCACGCACAGTCTGTACTGGGCACTTGTTGCGATTACGCGTTTGAGTGCTAAATTTTACTTCGTAAATATGTCTTCATGGGCACGTATACAACTCGAGAAACACAAGTAAAAGTCAAGCAGTGTTACATTTCATCAGTAAGTTCAATGTATAAATGCGTGTGTGCTCCGCACCCCGCAGTTTCAAACAGTTTCTTGTATGTAGTACATAATACCTCAATGTTTTATACCTTAAAATGTAGGTATTATTTTTTTTGCTATTGAAGATATATTAAGAATAGAGTACTTATTTACATTAATCACATAACTATACCTACTTCTGCAGTCGGTGAGACTTCATTTACATTCCAATATGATCATAGTTATCACATAATCTCGGCTTTTATAAGGCAATAGAACTCATAAGGAGCCGACTGACAAATTAGGTACCTTTAAGAGAAAATCTATTTAGTAAACACTTAAACGTACTTTTACATAAATTTTATTAATTCTGTTGTTTTATGTTTCCTTTCTGAAAATATCCACCCTACCTATGCCAATGATAAGAACACGCTTACTTGGTACCTACTTTTTATTAAACAGTAGGTACCTACCTATTTAAAAAAGTCTGTTACTCCGTGACGCTGTAAATAACGAAATGCTAACAAAAAATATTACTTAGTTTATAAAAGATATTTTTTATCACGTTAAATGATTGTATTTAGTAAATAAATTTTGTATAGTTGCTTAATATTGATGTTTTATCAAAACTGTAGGTATAGGTATCTATCTACTTATTGGTACAGTTGAAAGATGTCAATAATAAAATTCTGTCGATTATTAAGTTAATAATTTCAATACTTTCCCATCTTTTAAATTAATTAAAGCTAAATTGAAAATTATTCTTATTTTAAGCACGTAAATAAATTTGGAACGGAAATTAATCATGCAATATAGTTTTGCCGATCAGTATAATAACTACAAATGCATTGAGGTATTATGTACTAGTCTACGTACTAGAGCTGATATTACGAACAAACATATCGTGCTTCTCTTGACACCGCGGGGCGCGGGGCAAGTGTGCATTAATTTAATGAACATACTGATGAAATGTCACTCCTTGACTTTTACTTGTGTAACTCGAGTCGCCTAAACAGTATCTAAGTGCACATGAAGCCATATTTATGAATTAAATTTAGTGCTCAAACGTGTAATCGGAACAAATGTCCGGTATAGAATATGAGTGCGAGTGTATGCACTCGAACACGTGAGTTAAACAATCTGGTTGAGGTGTCGTTTGTACAAGGTGTCCAGAAAGGGTATCGGGTATTTTTAAGTTCAATGAGGCAAAAATTATTTGTATGCAATAAAAAAGTTTATTGTTTATTATTAGCATATGAATTGGAGAATTATTTGGAAAAGATGATGTTATCCAAATGATGACCGTTACGTTGCTGGCACTCTTCTAAACGGAAACGAAGATTGGCGATAACACGTTGACACATAGCTATCGATATTGCTGCCATTTCTGACCTGATGTTTTGCTTTAACTGGGTTAGATTCGTCGGATTGTTTTGATAAACCTTATTTTAAGGTATCCCCATGCAAAATAGTCAAGCGGGCTAAGGTCGGGGCTTCTGGGAGGCCAGTTGATATTACCCCTTCGCGAAATGACTTTATTAGCGAATAATTCGTTAACAACTTCCATTGAGTCATTTGAGGTATGGCAAGTGGCCCTATCTTGCTGGAACCACGTTCTTGAGTTGAAACCTGCAAACTCCTGCAACTCTGGGACCAAAAAATTTCGCAACATATCGCAATAACGGTCACTATTCACATTAATTGCTCGGCCTCGTTGATCTTCATGAAAATAAGGACCAATTATGCCTTTAGCAGACATAGCGGCCCAAACAACGACCTTTGGGCTATGCAGGGGTCGTTCATGCTTTCGTCTCGGATTCTCCACTGCCCAGTACCGACAATTCTGCTTATTAACATGACCATTCAGGGGAAAATTTGCTTCGTCACTGAACAGTATGTTGTTAAAGTTGTTAAATAGCTGCAGCATTTCGTTCGCAAAATTCAGTCGATTAGCATAGTCCGTATCCTTCAATTCTTGAACCAATTGAATTTTATAGGCTATTAGATGTAAGTCTTTCTTTAAAATCGAATGTTTTGTTTTGAATCAAAATTTTTTGATGTTCAACGCTTGGCTTAGCTTTCGGATGGATAAAGACGGATTTTGACGAACCGACGCCTCAACTTCTTCAACTGTTTCTTCATCGCGAACTGAACGAGGACGACCAGAGTTTTGAATTTTAACTGTCGCACCTGTATTCTCGAACATCCTGATTCATTTCCTAATGCTATCGTCACTTGGCGCGTGGCGTGTATGATATTCCGCACGATAGAGACGGTGAGCAGTCACTATTGAATCACCATTACGATAATACGCTCGTATGCAAAATGCGCGATGCGTCCCCGAGTACTGTTCCATCGTGACTAAAACTCCACAAAATGGCGGACGCCACGAACCCCTCCCCGCACCCTTTAGACGCCCCGTTTCGAATATGGCGCGAAAACAAATACCCGATACCCTTTCTGGACACCTTGTAGTATGTAATTCACAATACCTCAATGAACCTCGGCCCTTTTCGTGTCTTCGGGTTTTTTTTTTAGTTTTTAAATTTGTAGGTAAGCACTTTAAAGTAAGTATATTATGTACCTATATTATAAATAGGAATAGGTTTAAGTAAACCTTTAAAACATTTTCATGGCGGTGGTATATTTACATTATTATTATGAACTGCATAATTTCATAAATGAACTCGACCGGTTGAAAAAGTTGTAACTATACTTTTCATACCTACGCTATGAAGTATACTATACCCAAACATACACTAAGTATGATAGTTTTGACTTAAAGTGTAGGCTTTAGTAAAAGTACAACCTACTTGAGATTGAGATATATATTTTAAAATTCAAATTTCCCTTAATCAACACAAGGCTTCATTCACATAAAATGAATTGTTTGTCGTTATTATAATTAATAACTCATAAAACCTTACATACAACTTATCCATAAAAGTAATTATAAATATTAGGTTTTACTAATATATCTAGATAGGTAGACTTTTTTAGATTAGGCTATGTGAAGAAACCAAGAAATTTTTTACCTGTGTTTACATGAAATATAAATGTAATGTATCTATTTAATGTTATTATAATGTATTTGAAATTTACCTGTAACAATGGATTAGGTACTTACTAATTCTATAGTCTAGGTTCGACTTTTGGTTTATTGGTGATTTGTTTTGCGATTTGATTTCGTGCTTGTCATTCTAAAAAGTAAGTCTAACAGTAAGTAGATATTACGTACTATAGTAACTAGTAAGTAGATTAACAGTTAATAAGTATAGGTATTTGTAAGAAAAAGGGCCCATAACATTAACGGATGAATAGGTATATACCTAGTTACCTATAATTAAAAATAATATATACCTTCTAAACTAAGCAGTTTTAAGGTTCTAATTTCCAGCATATTTTAAACTTAATTTTGTACCTTTGACTGTTATATTATATATTAAGAAGTGCTGTTGTATTCGATTTTAAGTAATTCTTTTGTTGACGCTTCTGAACTAAATTAAATAGTCAGTACGCGGGTAGGCGCAACGCTATCCAATCACAGCTCTTGACGCGGTATGCGGCTCGATTTTCTCGGAACTCAACGTTGCAGTCGTGCCACAAACTACAACCCGTGAGACAGGACCACTTGTACGAGGTACTTACGTTTTTAAAAACTTTGGACTTATTAATATATCCATATAGCTAGCTGGATATGTTATACAATAAACATAAAGTTTGTAATCTAGATTATTAGGACGTAATATTAATTATGATACTATTTATTATATAAGTCGGAGAACCGTTTCGACGTCACTATGGAATCCGTAAAAATAACTTAATAATAATCGTAGGTACTATTGAGTTTACTATTAACCCGCACTATTGACTGGACGCGATAGCAACAGGTGTGCTCTGTGGCCGTACGCACTTTATATGCAGCCAACGACCGGCTTGAACTCTTCTCGCTTGAGCTGTAGACAGTAAAAACTAAATACCTCAGTTAATAAATCAACTACAATGGACACTGTTCCTAAGAGCCATCTCGCTGCCGATCTCGCTACGTATTATAATAGACAAAATCATACTAAATACCTGTACTTAACAAAAAAGCATCACATCCGTGAAGCATATCATCAGTATTCTCACATCCAGTACTTGCCTGCAACTTGCCGGATTGCTTGACGTTCATGATTACTGCTCCGCTTTTTAGGGTTGTTGCGTGACGTTATATATAGCCTTTTTGAGTAAATAGGCTATAAAATACAAAAAGAAGTTTTCAAACGAGACTGGTAGTTTTAGAGATACGCCCGTTTAAATAAAGAAACAAGCAAACTCTTGAGCATTTTATATTTGTATAGAATTCCATATATTACTAAATACAGTCATCATTATTATAGTATCAGTTCACTGCTGAAAATGGCCTTCTCCCAAGGATCGCCACTTTTCTTATCCCCGACTTTACGCACTCAGTCATAGTTTATCCAGTCGTTTCCAGCTGCCTTTCAAAAGACTTCCCTTCATCTAGCTTTAGTATCTTACATTACCTACATTTAGAGTTAAATTACATTCTAAATACTAGAATTCATCTGCTTTAACAGTTATTGATGTTTCAAAACATGATCGACCAGATGCCACTTTAGCTTTTTATTTGTTATAGTTTTCTAGCAATCTCAACTGATGCTAAGTGACGATATGGCCCAAAATGGTGACGAGCTAAGCGTAGTGGGGAAACTGGCTCCAAATTGCAGCTGCCGGAACACACCTATAGGTACTTGCCGACAGATTTTCAACTTGAGAGTGGGAGCTAGCCACCATGCTATGGTTTCATCACGATGTTTTCCTACACCGAAAGCTCAGGCTAATTCACGTCGTCGATCGACGTGGTGTCCGTACACCCTATCATTGAGCCTGTAAATCTGTCACCAAACACCAATAGGTGTGTTCCGGCAGCTGCACTTGAGAGTCAGTCTTCCACTAGGCTTAGCGTGTTACCATCTTGGGTCAAATCGTCACTTAGGATCATGTGAGATTTTGGCCATAACGCCAATCGCTTATAACTATTTAAAAAAAAGATGATTATAAAATAATCTACCTTTAATGTTTAAGAACTGTGCTAGCATAGTTCCTTTTACAAACAATAGTTCACATAAAACATTTCAAGTGAAAAGAAAATATAAAACGGTTTCCTTTAAATAATCTATTGTTAAATGCAAACAAAAGCAAACCTTGGCAGAAAAATTAAGCTCCGCTGCATACGCTGTACGTAAGATTCGCCAGCTAACAGTTATTGGTACTGCTAGACTGGTCTACTTTGTTTACTTCCACTCCACGGTTTAATGTCCTACGGTATTTTACTGTGGCGGCAGCTGAATTAGATACCATATTTCTATTACAAAAACGGGCAGTTCGGGCAATTTATGATATGGGACCGCGTGAATCCTTGAGGGACAAGTTTCCAGAATTTTATGTCTTAATTTTGCCCTCCCAATACATTTTGGAAAATATATTCTATGTTCGAATAGAATATATAAATCACAGGTACAATTTCAATACTACAAATAAATACCAAATAGTCATCTATTTCATAATATAGTAAAACAAATAAAAAATATTTAGGTAATTGTGTTAGGTTCTATAATAAAATTTATAAGTATATTACCGATTCGCTGGATAATACGATCAAGAATCATGTTGAGCAAGTTTTATTGTAGAAAGTGTATTGTAGTGTAGATCATTATTACGTAAATGACGGTGATGTCTAGATGTGCATCTACAATGTACTCTGTACATCTACTGATAACTGTAACTGTAAAAAATGTAATACCGTAAAAAACCACTAAAAAAAGAAAATACAATCGAGTTTCTTGCTGGTTTTTTTCGATAACTGGGATGTTATTCCAAACCGGTGGTAGTGTATTGACTTCATAAGTAGCTTTTTGGGTCTAAATTTAATAAGAAATATTTTGATTTCGATTGATTACTTAAATTGCTTGCCTACAATTTGAGCTATCTCGTTTAACACACAGATATTTTCCAAGCGTAACTCTTTGCCTCGCTTAATTAACTTATTCCCACTAGCAAATATACCTAAAATGTTGATGATATTATTTGACTTTAAGCCGGTGGTTTTCGAAAAACTAACTTTGTAGATGACATCCTCTAACTTCAGTGTTTAGTTTGCCCTAAGTTAGTAAAAGTATGCAAGTAACAACGTAAATCCATTTACTGTTCTTCTGGAACTTCCAGCTTCCCGTTGGTGGTCTGCCTGAAAGTTGTGACATGATTAAGAACAGTCTCAAGCACATCAATGTAAGTTAGCACGCGCGGTTCGAAGACTCCTCTTTTTTGTTGTTAACTAATTACTAGTAACGCTGTTGTCAGTGTCTACATCACGGCTCCCTCATAATTCTAAAAATAAAAATCAATTTGGTGTACTTATCAATTTATGTAGGTACTATGTACCAACGTAAGAAGTAATATTTCTATGGCATAACAAAACAAAAATAACTCAACAAATACTGTCCCGCGTTCAAACAATTAAAATATGTTTATTTTTCAACCATAAAATTATTTTTACTCCATTAAAAAAGTTAGTAAAATGAATTCACATTTTTATCATTGATAGCTAGCTAACTTTGCCATGTCACACTTTCGTCACGCGCCGTTCGCTCATATTATGTCCAAATACAACTTTTCAGAATTCAAAACAGATTCCTACATAATTTAGTCGATACCCCATGGTTAGTTCGGAACGAAGAGATATAGAACTTCCTTCGATCGAATCATACGTGAAGTTGCTCGCGAAAAGCTGTTTCGACACCGCGTCGAATTACCCAAACCTGTTAGTGGTATACGCCGCAACATATCCTACAGTCCCAGACGCCCCGAAGCCAAAACGCTTATCGCGGAACATCTTTACCGATACTGACAACGAAATTGAGGCAGACAAAGCGCTACCATTCTTGGAAACCAAACGTGCTCGCGCCCATGTTCGCGAAACAATCAACCCCTTCGTAGGGGACGGGTGGTCAACTTCACTCCCGCACACCCGCCACGTCCCACCCTCTCCTTTGGCAATTCAAGCCTAGGTCCGTTCTTCCGGCATGGAGCCCTTGAGCCAAGCAACTGCTCTCGCGATACCGTGACACTACGTTCTCTAGCTACCTATTTACAGTCATTGCATTGCATCCCTACCCTACATACATGCAAACAATTCAGCTACATATATACATACCTTTTTTTTTCTTCTTTTGGCTAGTTAGTTTAGACCTAAATTGACAAATTACCAAATACAAATAAGTAGGTACGTTTGTTTCTTCCCTCCTCTCAGGTCGCGATGTTGCATACCTTGCCACAGCCCGAGCCGAGATCTGGCACTTTAGCATCCTTGAGCTTATTGCCACGCTTTCGCAGCTGAGTGCCTTCAGTGCTCGCTCTCAAACTCGTTGAAGCTGTAAAAGACGTCTGAGGCTTCAAGGCCCTTATGGCTAAAACTATAGTCAGATCGAAAAAAAAGAAGCAAGACACGCTTAAATAGTCGGACCGTTCACATCGTTAAAGATATTGTTCAAAAGCCAGCCAAGGAAAATAAAGATGGCGTCGCCCTGTGTGACGCTGTCTATAACCCAGCTACCTTGTGAGACGGTATCTTCAATCAGTACACACATTCTCCGTCATATATAATACATACTTTAATAATTATAAAATCTGGAATCAGTTGCCATTTTTTTTTAAATTAGCAGTTACAATAATCGCCGAAATTATTTTAATTATGAACCTAACATCTTAAAATACACGAGTAGCGTTAACTTTACGTCACACATTGTAACGAACTTGTATCAGAATGTTCGTGTAAGTGTAAACTACTTAATGCCAGGAGGAAACCGACGGTTAAAAAGAAAATTTAACGCTCTCGCTTTTACATTTATGGAACATGTACAAATTCATCGACTACAGTGTTGGATTACAGGTAAATACATTTTTGTTTAAAACTTTGTATTTACTTATTATATGAATATACCACCTAAGGGGATTGATTATTTTGTATCTAAATAGATTGATTTTACCACTCATTTCGATGGCCTAAATGTTAATTGAATTCTCCATAACCTCACATCTGAATCTTCTTCCCAAGGAAATTATTTGGATCTATACGGATTGATCTTACTACTAATATTGTGATCCTAAATGTTAAATGAATTCTCGATAGCCGTTTATTTTTGAACTAGCAGTGCCCCACGATTACACCCGTGTAAAATTTTTGGATATGAACCATACACCCCTTTAGGAATTGATTTTTTTAAAATCCGTTATTATCGGATGCCTACATCATAAAAACTACATGTGTGCCAAATTTCAGCCCGTTCAGTGGTTTGAGCTATGTGTTGATAAATCAGTCACAGTATCTTTTTATGTATATATTAGATTAGATCCTACTAATACCATATGAGTTAAGTATATGTTGTATATGTTTGTATATAGTCTGTAGTAGCTGCGCCACCTATATAGCATGTAGTCTGACGTTAATAAAGGTAGTGCGTTGCTGACCGCTATCGAGTATCATTCCACGAGTACTAACATTGGCGACGAGGATGAAGACTAATAGTTCTTCGAAAGCGGTTATAGTAAAACTATGCGATTTCATGTCACGTTTTGGTGTGCCAAAGGTCATAGTTAGTGACAAAGAACTTCATTTACGTCACTGGAGTTAAAAAATTTTTTTGCTTCGGAATCACACAATTATTCACACTTATATACCACCCCTGTAGCAATGGTCAAGCAGAATCTTTTGTGAAAATTGTAAAACAAGGGTTAAATAGTATTTTTCTTTCCGGTTTTAAAATAGACGACTTTCAAATGCGGCTATCCATATTTTTATTTGATTATAGAAATTAGGAAAACATTACAACAGAAAAATCACCAGCTCAATTAGTGTTTGGGAGAGCATTACGTTCCCGCTTAGATTTACTGAGCGCGCAACAGACGCCCTCACTATCACAACTATCCTCTCTTATCAAGAGAAGGGCGATACTTCTCAGCGCACTCACGGAAAAAAGTTACCAACTTGCAAGTAACCTTGCACTACTAGATGAGGTATCATCAAAGCCATACGAAGGCATACTTCAAAATTTTGATGGTCATTTCACACCAAAGCGCTGTGGTTTTGTCGAGAGGTACAAATTCTACACCGCAGTACAACAAGTCAGCGAAACACCCTCGCAGTGGGCAGCTCGTCTAAGGGGCTTGACGGCCTTTTGTGGTTTTAAAATCTTTGAGGACACTTTGCTGGACAAATTTGTAATGGGTATGTTACCAGATATAGAGAGGGAGAAGCTGTTCACAATGGATATCACAGACCTAACACTTAGCAAGGCGTTGGACGCGGCTGAATGTGTGCGATGAGCACGGTCCAGCGCAACAACTACTCCAGTAGCGTGTGGTCAATATGGCGTTTTCAACTTCCGACAGCGGACGGAAAAGAACGTGGGCCACATCAAGCAATTGCAGTGTATAATAACCACAAGACAAGTGAATGTCGTTTCGCGAATTATAAGTGTAAAAATGCCATCAAAAAGGTCATCTAAAAAAAGTGCCCCAATAAAAAAGTGAAATACTTCCAAAAGGGTAGTGATGATGACGAGGGCAACGACGGTGAGTTTTTCAATAACATATTTTGTCGAGATGGAGATCCATTATACGAAACAGTGTTCGCAGACGGAAAACTATGGGTGACGATTTAAAATAGCTTTCGTACCCGGGGAGAGCGTATGGTTTAGACAGTATGTTAATAAAAATAATCACTACTGGGTAAAAGGAGTTAAAATGCGGAAGATAGGTAGAGTGATATATGAAATAAAAGTAACGGAGTAGAGCAGAGAGATACGAAGACATAGGAATCAATTGTATCAAAGACGAGAATATTCTCTGTTGGATATCAGAGGGACAGCGACAGCAACCTAGTACAAACCTTACTTCCGCTACAGAGATGCTATTGACATCTAGCCGAGAGGGAAGGAGATTGTGCAGTGCGGATGACATAAACATAACAACAGAGGAGTATCCAGAGCAAAGGATTTCTCGAGGAATCACATCAAGCACAGAGATTAGCACTCCGCCGCGCAGTGCAGATCTAGACCCAGCCGCTGCCGACAGTCCTCAATTCTGCACACCCTCATCTCCGATAGCAACAGGACCGCACGAAGAAACCTGCATACGCCCTCGACGAAATATACCCGTCGTCGACTATACACAATTCTTTTAGTAAATTGTAAATTATGGGGGAGAGATGTTTTATATATATGTATATAGTACGTAGTAGCTGCGCCACCTATATAGCATGTAGTCTGATGTTAATAAAGGCAGTGCGTTACCGACCGCTATCGAGTATCGTACGCTCTACATTCGTACGTACCACGCTCCATACTAACAGTATACATTAGCAGCTTCGCCCAACCCGTCACGACCACCCTCTCCAGTGGTAACTCAAGCCTAGGTTCGTTCCTCCATCATTGAGCCTGTGAGCTACGCAGTCGCTCGCGCGATACAGTGCTGCACTTGCAATCACTAGCTACCAACAGATATCCTTTGTTACCATTATCGCCTTCCGCGCTCGCCTCCTAAGCCCGATGAAGCTGACAAAGTCTCTAATGGCTCCAAGGCTCTTAAGGCAAACAGTATAGACATTTCGAAAAAGCTTTGCTCATATTTGTAGTACAAATTATTAAAAAATATGGTATATGTTCTGTCCTTCATCCAGGAGGCTCAGGGATTAATATTTAAGCGCAGTGGAAGATTTTACATTCGAACCCTCGATGCAGTGGTGGGTGACCAAACACTAGCCTGTGTTTCACAGGGCTGTGAAATTTATAACAATAAGTTTAAAACAAACTAATACAAGTTATAATAATACAATTAAACAAAATAGGAGAGGAAATGTCTAGTCATCAGTCGGTCAAGTCGTCATCGCCTCACACCAATTCTTCTCTTCTCGTGGCGAGATTACAAGTTTATACAATATCACAATTCAACAAATGAAGGATCTCTTGGTCTGTGACCCTCAAATACAGTTTAAACAACAACAATTACAAGAGGTTTTATCAAATTTATCAAACGGCGTGGCGCACAATTAAAAACCGGCACATTGACCTTCAAGATAATCACAAGCGGCCGCAATAGGGAAAACATCTCATCCTGTGGCCCAAACCCGCGCGTATTTAACCAGCAGATAACAATTAACAAGGTAATGTACAAATCATATCGCGAGCCGATCAAAACGCATAACATCTCAAAACAAATCAAACCTGCGTGACGACCAAAAAGATTACTACGTAAGAGCGACGACTGAAGTGAAGTAAGTGACAGACGTTAAAGCGCGAAAGTTGCCAGAGATAAAAAACCATAGACAACTTGCGTTGCCAGACCTCGGCTCCGAACAGTATCTATGGGCAACAATATATATATGTATAAAAAGATGGTAGAATGACGTTATCCAGTTTTGGTCGAATAAGTATAAATATTTGAGCCAATAAAAATAAAAACGGTAGAAATCAAAACACGACAATTGCATCCGACCGAATCGCGATTTGCGACCACGATAAACCTGGTTTAAATTTCGACATAGTAGTACGCTTAGGCATGTCGCGTTCTAAGATCAGCCGGTGAGTAATGTACCTAAATCCAGTAATCAGGTTGGGGCCATGTTCAAGTTAGGGATCTGTACCGGACTGGGTCGCAACCAGCACATGCACATGCTGTGATAATCCAGTCACAATGACTCTATTTTAGTCTGTCCCGTTTCTGGATCAGTCAATGTATATGCAGCTGCCGAAAGGATTGCAGGACAGCATAACAATGACGGCCGCGATCACTGACCGATCACTCGGTGGTCGCCGCTATTTTTAGATTGTACTACGCTTACCAACAGGCACAGTGCAGTCACTTTGTCGTGCTACTAAAAAATAACCCGCAGCTGTGTCATACGAGGAAATAACATGACTAAAAATATAAATACCTAACCGAAAATTTCCTGTTTGACACATTATTTTAGTATGATAATGGCTCCAGAACATTGATATATAATTTATGTACGTAATGCTCGAAAATTCTTAAGTAACTTTGTAAAATCAAACAAAATCAACCGGTAAAATTAGTTACCGTAAAAAAGGGCTTCAAATACTATAGAATTTTGAAAGAAAAATATATTTACCTAACGATAGTAAAAAGTACCTATTTGAAAACTTTAACGCACAGCTAGCTATAATAATTATTTATATATATTTTTTAATATTAATATTATTATTACATTTACCTTTACATTTACATTTACATTTTAAAGATTGATAGAAATTCAATTTACTTATTACTTATTATGTTGTTTTAGGACACTACATAAAATGTTAAAATTCATTCAGTTTTATTTTTACACAATCTTGCATCGAACATTCCCTGTTCATAAAACCTTATTTATACACAAAACTTTATTACAAATAAATTAATAGGATCAGTATTGCGGCATCTACCATACAGATATTTTTAAATTAGGACATGTTACAAAATATGTTACCAAAATATAACAAGGGCCCATTTCCAAAGCAACATTTTTTTCCTATTCAAATCCGTTACATTCCATTCCCCGGAGCAGTGAGCGGGCTACAGCCACAGAGCATGGAGCACGAAGCTATCTCGGCGAGATTTCGAAATTCCAAGAAAGGTAGGCCTTATAAATTATCTCAAAAGCGCCGACGCGGCCCTGTAGCCAGAATGCTTTTTTTATACTACAGGTAGGCTGGCGCTAAGAAGTTTATGGAATTTATACAACGACTCATAGAATTTGATATTTGAAATCATATATTTATTGGGAATAGATACTGCAATTTTGTTTCGTAATATCTAGAATAGAAAAACGGTTTCATTATTGTTCCATTCAGTTTATAAATATATCGCAATAAAGTTTTGTATATTCAGCCTTTTGGTCTAATGAAAGTTCGAGCACAAGAATTTTTTAATATTCGTCATTAATACGCAAACCTCATCATTATTTAATGCTAATTTATAATAACTAGTATAATAATAATTATATAATTAATAACAAAATTATATAAATTGTTTAATTGAAGCTTTGTTGCTTAAAAACATGAAATTGACCACATTCTACCAAAAATAAATTAAAATACTAGTATCAAAATCATTCCTTTATCATAGAAATTTTCAATTTGAGACCAACGTGATAAAAGTGTGTGGAATACGTGTGTAACGCCACGTGTTAGTATGGTTTTTTTTAAGAAGATACCCTGGTGGGTATCGTCGTCTATTAGACATTTCGCAGAAATACAACCCTGAAGGTCGAATTCCCTATTAATAGCCGCATTCGTTTATGGGTGATGATCCGAAAAATAATAGTTTTTAATATAAATAAAAAGAAATATGAATAGACAAATATAGTTGACAATATAAAATAAAACCATTTAGTCATTTTAAAGGTACCTAGCAACTAAAAAGCTCATTAATTGTGAGTGTACTTTAAACAACGATCGCCGATGCTTGTGGCGGATAGTATGGGTTAAAACCTGTGTGGTTCAAACTATTCTGGTCTTAAAAACAATAACTTCTGGAACGTTATTCCAATGCAAGATTGGCTCGCGGATGGTATTACGGAATTTGGGCCACAAAGCTGACTCAACAGCAACCTAGCCCTGTCCTTGTCTTGTAGACAATCTTTGTACATACTAGGTTTGATGTGTGTGAGCATACTTTCAAATAAGATAAAGTTTTGTTTTCCAAAATTAACTTGTAAGGAAATAAGTGCCTATAGGTACAGTTAACAAAAGTATAAGCAACTAAACATTATTTATTAAGTGTAAGTCACAATTTTAATTAGACTGATATAAAATAGTACATGATTTCCAGAATTCTAGTGGACTTACCGATAAATTTCAACATAAAATGAACTGTGGACTGTTGGAAATTTTATATGATACTCTAAGAATTGTACATAACTATATCAAATATTTTCTGGGAATTCAGTGTTTCTATGCTATGCGATCTTTCTACACACAGAAATAACGACATCTATTACAATATTTTGAAGAAATTTATGGCAAATTAGTAAACAAACTTCAGAATTTTTTTTTTTTTATGTTTATTTTATTGAAGTAGGTACATATTTATGGTCTAATTGATTCCGTGGCCATGTTATTTAAAACTACAACACTACATTTTTTACACGTTTATTTAACAGTTTATGTTTATTTGCAGTCTTTGCAGGGATCTTGAAATGACATGTTGTGATTTTCATTTTAATTCATTAACTTAGGCTTTAGACTCTATTTCTTTACTATATCAATATATTATTAAATAATAAATTTTATTACGCAGAATAAAGTTAAGTTGCTTCCCGCTGTCTGTCCCTATGTACGCTTAGATCTGTTAAACTACGCAACAGATTTTAATACGGTTTACACTACCATTTAGAGAATTTGTTACGGAAGGTTTATTATAGACAATTAAGTTTTGTTTAATAGAGAAAATTCAATTATTTGTAGTCAAATCGTCAAAAACGCTGGGTAACCCTTATGAGATACATCAAAATAATGTTCCAAATAATTGTAGCTTTTCAAAAATCTTAGAGTAAAGTCCGCAATGACATGTATCTCCTAAGGTTGACTCACAGTAACAATTTTTTTCTTCAACATAATAATTAAAAATATTACGATATTTGTTCAATGACATTTTATATATTTGTCAAGTTATTTTCTCTAATTTATTATTAATCTTTATCCAGATAAGTTTGTTAGTTAACTTGGGAATTGAATGTAGATTAAAATATTATCATTTACTGTTTCCCATTTTAATAAATACCGTAGAAAATTTTACGAATTCAAAATTACGCATGATATAAAAAATCCCTCTCAGCAAAACCGGTCGCGGTCGGTTGACTCACCGCACTCCCCACCTATGATGAATTGTGCGTCGCGAGCTAAGTGCACTATTCGTAAAAATGAACTTACATAACATACCATCACGCCTGTAACCCCCGAAGTGTTAGGCAGAAGTGTACATCATAGCAGTCGCGTTTAAGACCAATAGCCTAATGAGGCACATATGAACTATCAATGTTTTCAATTCAATGTTGCTTTATATTCTAAATCAGGCTTTTTTAAACATAAACTACACCAACCACTATGTAAATGATACCAGTGCGAATATAGAATTATGAACTCGATGTAGCAGAGTAGCGAGCGAGCGGACTTTATTGCTCTACGAGTCCATGAAGGTGGAGCGGGTTTAAGTTTGTATGTTTGTTTGTTTGTTTAGGTGATTAATCTTTGGAACTACCCGTCGGATTCGACAAATTCTTTTTGTATATGATATCTGGATTCACGAGGAATAGTATAGGCTGTCCAACATTAGGCTACGACTCTCAGCTAGCCTTAAATATTGATTTTTGTTAAGTAAGTCGGAAGTGGAAGCCCACCGAACTGCTTTTACCGGAATTCGCTGACGTAATAGTTAAATGCAATGATCTACAAAAATATTTGTCTTTAGTATATCGGCCGCCATATGCCGATCTCTTAAACATATGCCACAAAAAAGTTTTTTTTTGTTGAAGATTAAAAATTGATTTATGAGGATTATTTTCCGGTATGGCATATTAATCTTAACGAACAAAAGTAACTTTATCATAAAGACAATTTTATGAAGGTAATTTTTATTCTTTATAGCATGTTATTTGGACTCATAGTTTAGCAGATAATGGAAAATTTAAATAATTAGTACTTGCGGGAAGTGAGAACAATCATTATGATAGGCTACACGGGTGCGTTGGTGGCGTGGTGTTTGTCGGATAAAATTAACATGGGTGAAACCGTGGGCCACAGCTAGTTATATAATATGTGTAGCGTTTTGTGTTGATGTGTAATAAAATATAATCTGGAAGCATGCATGTTGAAGTGCTACAAAAAATCCCTAGATAATTTCTAACAAGGGGGCCACCATCTTCTTGGGATACTAAAATCGTTCTAAGACAGGACGCTCTATATTCACTTGATAATGGCAGTAATGGCCTTCAAAAAAGAGGATTAGTTATCAAGTTAGGAAGAAGAAGAACAGTTTGTTTGATGTAAGTCATTGTAAGCCAAAAACCAGACGAATGGACTTCAAGGAAGCAGACCAGATGGAAGATCAATGATTAAAACATAGTGTGGATTTACTTTGCAAAAGTAGGTAATTTTGAAACATCTATAATAATATCCAACTGACAATAATAAAAAAAAATTATATTGTATTTCATATTTGATTTAGTTTCGTATTATTTGACTGTTTTCTTAAAATATATTACAGTATTACTTATATATACATTACTTTTTTATATGTATATAAACGCAATTTATAGACCATACAAATATCCATAAGTATAGAAATGTATCCTAAATTACCTACTATAAACTAAAATTATACAAAATGTCATTAAATTCGGTCCAGTAATTTTTGGGCGTTCAAACATACAGACAGACAGACAAAAATTTCAAAAATTATCGAAATGTGTTCTGTGTATGATAGGAGGGGCCGTATTAATAAATTGTTCTCAAATATCTTCAATGTTCAGATTTCGACTCTTTACTTTTTTATTATAAGTATAGGATTGTAGTTGAGTGGAAGTTTGCTACGATCGCTGCGTATTTGGTGACCTTGATGCTTAATCATAATCACCATGGTATAATTTTTCTTTGCCACGTCATATTATTGTTTTGATCGTACTTTTCCACCTCACCACATTTAACTCGTAACCCTGAATGTGTTTCTTTAGTAATCATCTTAGGATTCGGCATAATATTTTGTGTATTTAGTTATAGATAATATAAAAATACTACACTATGCTGCTGCGTATGAATTATGATCTTATTATTACTATATATAGTATATAATAATATACATATATGAATATATATTATTATATAGTATAATTATTATCTATTAAAGTAGTTTAACGTTTTTCCTCAAGTCATCTTTATTTTTCAATCGTAAAATTGTTCACATCATTGTCAACTCGTACGAGACTCATAAAACGTATCCACTATATTATGTACACTGACGTGATGTTAGTAGGTACTAGTAGGTAATATCTAGATATTTAAAACATAATCAGAATTTATTATTTCTTGGCTATTATTTGCAGAACTATATCTTTCTGCTTATAATGAGGTCATTTTATATGCAGGATTCAAGTTTCTACATAGTTTTTAAAAGTTGTTGTTGATGAGATTTTAACACATAAAAAAAAACCAAGTAATTACCTATTACATAAAGTTTATACTATTTGGTCAACAATTGATGCGAATAATCAAGTATTTATTATTTAATATTATTTTTCACGTTCTTTATGCCAAAATCTAGTTTTACTCTAATAAATTGCAGTAAAGGCTTCCAAACAATTTAAATCTATGCTGCAAGATGTCTAATATGATATATGTAATGATTTATGCAATCATAGTATAGGTACATAAAATGACATAAATCATATATTTCCCCGCTACTTCAGCTGCGTGTTTTTCGTACTATATTCTTCTCCAGGTCTCAAGTTATTTCTATGCCAAATTTCAGTGTGATCGGTTCAAAGTTTTAGTCGTAAAAAGGCAATAAATAGACAGAGTTTCTTTCGCTTATATAATATATATAGAGTGGAATAATGTCATAAGAATTCTATTACGTATTACGAACACAACCTAAAATTGGTATCTATCTATAATAATGCACACAAGTCTTTTTAACTGCATACGAATTTAGTAATATAGGTAGGTAATACCATATTTACCTCAGACAACTACTTAGTATTAATATATTATACTTTAGTATTCTACTGCCTTCTGAAATCAAAAGGAAGCTTCTTTTAAATCATATTTTCGGCTTAATATAAACTGCGCAGTTTCAACGAACTCGAAATGTCGACATATGTATTGGTACTTGTTGGAGGTCGAACGCCTGGCATTGCCAAATTTGAACGGATGACGTCAACCGTTTATATTGGGCAAAGACCTCGACGAAACGAACTGTTTTACATCAGTCGCGGGATCTGGCTTAATTCGTGGAAAAAGCGAAACGTACAATGGTCGTTGTATGCGCGTCTATAGTAAAATCACGTTTGGATATAGAAACATAATTGCATAAGGCGACAAAGTGGTCACATTTTGTACCATTATCAACGGTCTGTGTGTTTTTAATTAACACAATTTACATTCTTAAATTACGTTTGAATAGTAGGTAGGTATTTCTAATGTATACGAGATCCTATTTGGTATCTAGTTGTTAGCTAATTACAATTATGTTCTTTTGTTTGATTTTAAACAAAAATCATTAAATGGAAGTAATATCTTCATCTCCAGCGACTTCATTAGGATATTTGAAATATCTATTATCACCTCTCCAATAAAGCATGTAGTTATGATGTAATATGTATATATAATTAAAACGGGTGATGTCAACTTTATCCAATCATTCATTTTAAGTTTATATTATTCATAAGCCTTTATTAAAAATTCATTTTGGTTATATTTCGTGAATCTTATTTTATTTTACAAATGAAGGAATAATTTACATAGTAATTTTGTTTATATTTCCAACACTTTACAATTTGTTAAGACGCTGGTAATGTTTTGGTTATTATTAATATTTTCCTCTTGTTCTATATAAATCTCTCTATGTTAAATCAGGTCTTAGCCAATATACTAAACGTGCAAGTATCTTGTTTCACAACGAAGCGACGCGACGCGACGCACCGGTTATGTGCTGCACAATGGATATTGTCTATATGCTTACTTGCTGAGAAGAATGCCTTCGTGCTATGCAAATTGTGATACAAAGCCATTGTGCTTATCGCTTACCGAATGTGAACGCAGATGTACGAAAGAATGTTCCATATCAAAACATGTTCATGTTTAAAAAATAAACATGGAAAAATTCAAAATATTTTGCTTATCCATTACCTGCTACTCTTGGGAGGTGAAAGCAGGTGTGCCTTTGAATGATGACTTAAATTTCTTGGTACTGAATTAAAGTGAGCCAATGTATTTTCACCACATTCGCCGTCATGATATAACTTCACATAAATTGGAGGTACTAACGATGTTAATGATAACAGAAGTAATAATAAAACATATATAATAGTTCCACGATGACGGTGACCAAACAACTTTTCCAGAAACATTTGTCAAGACTCATGGCTGTCTAGATCTACATGTACCTATATAAATATGACAAACCTATGCCTAGTGTCAGGTACATTTTTACATAGGTGATGCAGGGTGATGTGATGTAACTTGGTTAAAGGGAATATAAGGGTGTCTAGAAATTTGTCAGACATTCAAGATAAAACTAGCTTAGTACTTAAAACACCGAAGACCGAACGCAAAAATGAGGGTAGCTAATAGATCTGTAAAGCTCGACTGAATCACGACGTGATTGCATATGATACAAAGCTTCTTCTAAGGACTCGGCTTGGCGCAGCATATTTCTGAACGAACTAGTTTATACAGAGTTACTTCGAGACTTTTTTTGGCATTTGCAAACCGGTATAACGACGACGCGACAATAGACGATGGATTCGTATTTCGGTGGTCGCCAACGCACATGAATTATAAAGGTAGGTATAAATACTTATTACTACTTAGTCAAACACATGGTTCACATATTCTACTGATGAATTTCGACTTAAATACTGCATAATAAAGACTATAATATTTCTGAATGAATCATTCACTGTTCGTAACTGCATCTAGTGAAGCGGCTGATAGCTTTCGCAAACCTCGTTCAGAGTGACGGCGCGGCGTCTTATTGCGGATAGAAAGCGTCGCGACCTCACTTTCACTTCTTTACTAGCAAGCCCACTACCTTCAACTCGCGGATTCAATAACTTTCGTCGTTCATTTCATGTCACACAAATGTTAGACCACAAGAATATTCAGGTTACCGAGATCCGAAAACTACTGGTATAAAAATAATATCTACTTGGCGAGACGTACGGAAAAATTAAAATTTCCATAATCATGTTTTTATTTTATGAACCTGAGTGGAATTTAGAATATTTATTATAATGACGGTCTTTTAATAAACACTAGGATTACTTATTCAGTTTCAAATATTAGTTCTTGGAATTCTTTTACTCGTAATTCCACAGCACGTTTTGCTATATAATCTGTTTCATTTTCTCTTTCAGTTATTGTCAAGCGAGTTGACACCAACTTGCATACGAAGAAACATTCTTATTTCATTTAGTCAAGTTTTAAACCTAAAGAGTTGAAATTTAGCAAAAGCGACTGACCAAATATTTTTGAATTAATATGTGTTATCATGTGTAAAATTTTGAGTAAACTAATTAGGTACCTACCTATATGGTTATTAGTATATCGTACAATGAACGCTTTGAACCAATCAGTTGGTGTCAATTGATTTCCAATAACAGTATACAATTGAAAGAAGTAACGCATGCGGGTCTCGCTCAATTGTTTAATCAATAATCAGACGATTCTGTCCATGAGGACAATTCATGTTATTAACGTCACTAATACCAACAGACATTTAACTTTACAGGTTCGTTATATAAAACAGGGACGGTACTTATATGCGGTCTTACACCTGACATGGAAACAGGAAAATTGTACGGATAAACGAGTTTTTAAACCAAAAATCTTTTAAACCTTGAAATAAACATAAAAATTGTTAATAAATCATAATATGCGTGATTCACCAATATATCCAGGCGTGAAAAGATTATAAACACATGTTGTTAAGCAACAAAAAAAAACTGGATGTCTTTAATTATAATCATGTTTTATATTTACAAATACTATTATAACCAAAAGGTAGTCTTTTCATAGTACTTTTACGTTAGGTAATTAATTCATTAATTAGTTAATTTCTGCAGATATGTGCCATTCATCAAATTTCTGCAGATGTTTTGATGTTTTTAAAATTTTGTCGTTTTTCAAAATGTGCAGTTGCAAAAACATATTTTGGGAGAAACATACTTTAAAATTACATATCGTATGTAGCAGGATGCACGGCACAGTGGAGCGAGACGGTTGCGCACTGTGGCTTGGAACGCTTTTACCTTTTTCAACTAATATCATAATCATTATATTTTAATTTATACCTTACTCTTTGGAGTTACGAGTTAAAATTCGTTGTGGCTTGTTAAATACTTATAACGTTTACGCTGATAACTAACATAAAATTTCATTGCTGTTAACGTTGTGTATATTTCAGGAATGAATAGAACAAAAAAGAAACGTTTTCCACAGGTAAAAGGTTTATATTCCACGATCGTCGGGATGATTCTAAAGCTTTCTGGAATGTGATGAGCTAGTTCCATGAACCGCTTCCGCCGCTGCTCCTTCCGTCTCGGGTTGCTTTTCTCCAAACATTCTTGAGGCGGACACCGGACCCGGTTCAAGAATGCCGACCAGACGAGGACGAAGGCGTGCTAGCTCATAGCTGTGCACTTTGAGCCGGCTAGGTTCTCGTAGCATTCCTTACAGATAGCCAAGGTTGTTTCGCTAAGGTAGATGTTTGTTTATGTGCAGCCATTTTATCATAATTAATTTGTTCGTAGTGCATCTGCGCAATGATTCTTTGTCATTATCTACCTACACACTTTTTGTTAAGTAATTGATATGACGATGTTTGTTGAACGTTACCAATTTCTTTTATCAAACGTATAATACGTGTACATATATATAATATAATATATATATATATATATATATATTTATTTATTTATAAATGAATGTTAAAAACATTAAAATAGATAATATTAACCCAATTTATCTATATAATATCTACTGATAAAAATTATTTATAGGTAGGAGAGGCACAAAAATTATGTTTTAATAATCTATTATTTTCTTAATATATGAGATAACAAAAAGCTTTACATTGATAATAAAACTACGCATAAACTATATAGTTATGATAATTATATGTTCTGGATCAAGACGAGCAGTTTGGAACCATAACTTTACATGATATTGAAGGGCTTGAAACAAATACGTGTTTAAATAGAGAATTACAGCTGGCACCAATAAATAGGTAGGTAGGTACCTAAATTATCTTTTACATCAAGATATACTAAATCTTTAATACTGAGATGTTTGTGTACTTTTATATAATATTTTCACTTTTACCAACAGCATAAATATAAATTTTTATATCCCTAATTTGAGACATGATGGGTTCTTCATACAAACTTTCACCCAAGTTTTATTTTCACCTCATGTGGAATAACACAATGAAATAGTTCAGTTGAAGCTAAACTGTATAATCTAGATAATTTTCAATACGTATATTGGTTGTCATCATAAAATAAAACCGTATAATTACGCTTTAAGCCATACTGCGTGGTTAAACAGTTTAAAAACACTTTAGCCAATCTTAAAAATAATACTGGACTATCATTTAATAGGTAATTGTTAGAAATACAATATATTTATTATTATGTATAACAATCTCAATAACCAAAAACAAACTTGTACACGTTGAAAACGCTATCATTGCATAATTCCTGCACATGCGCTTAATAAATTAACAAACCGGTTGGTATGGCTGCACTTGTCATTCCGCCATTATCGCGCATGTGCATTTGGTGTTCTCATATCTTGTTCTTAGAAACTTTCATACCCTATTTTGTACCCTTAAAGTTTTATTTTCGCTACAAAAAATACGCTATGTCCTTTCCCAAGGTCCAATCTATCTCTATACCAAAATTCATCAAACTTCGTTCAGCGGTTTAGGCGTGAAAACGTAACAGACAGACAGAGTTACTTACGTATTTATAATATTATTATTAGTACGGATAATACTTGCAGGTATGCATGCAACTGACTATTTAAAATTAAGAAAATTGATACTTGATGCACGCATTTCAATATGGAACAACATAAATCAGTGAATGTAGTACTTAATTTATTTTTCTTGCATCTGTAAACTTTCTAATGGTTCTAACAGAAATAATAAATATAATCTACAGAACTCAACAGAATACGTCGTTTCCAATTCAATATAACCTTTTTCATTATCTCTTATATTAGATAATCATAGTCGAGATGAGTTTTATATAAATTTATATTCGTTTATTTCGATGTCATTCAACAGAGTATGTAACATGTTTTAAAACATATAAGTACGTAGTAGGTAGGTATATTGAGAATTAAAATCACAATCGCAAAATCGGTGCTCATGATCTTACTTCACATTACTCATCTTCATTACTGTCAACATTTATCTCAAGATATCTTTGTCACTCATAGAGTCAATATGGAGATTTTCTTATCAAATTCTCTGGCGTGAGAAAGACTCTGGAACTTGCTCACATGTTTTTGATCCATTCACAGAATATGTATAACATGGTTTCTGAGGTTTCCAGTCCCACGCACATTTGTGGGCCATGTTTATTAACAAACTTCCCGACAATATTGGCCAAAAACTTCGTCAGTTTTCTTATTTTACATGAATTTACTATAAAATGGTGTAGTATGTAAAAAAATATTTTTTTTTGTTCTTTATAGATTTAGCGATTAGCCATAATCTCACCTAAAGTTATGTAAAGATGTGGCCCAAGATGTTAATACGTGAAGCGTAGAAAGAAAGGCAGCCTCTCAAGTGCAACAGCCGAAAGGAACCTAAATTTAAATACTTTAATAAAAAAATAAATACTTTACTTATTACTTGTCCTTTTTAATATATTATCTATTATATTAATATATCTTGTCAATTGTACTTTTATACCAATGATACATTTATTTATTATTTTATTGATAAATCTAAGTACTTATAACAATTATAATCTACTTAAGTTCTTTTGTTTACTAAACAAATATACATTAAATAACGGAATTTCCTATTGTTCCATTAAAAGACTTTAATTTTGTTGATTAGTGTTGATTCATTTCAACAAATACCTAATTGGGTAGTTAACAAATACTTCTTATACATGTAAATATTATTGTTTGACTTCTTATCGAAATTTCGAATAAAAGAGAAATCTAATAGAATAACTCAGTCTATTTATTTATCCTGTTGAAAGCAATGTCCAAAGCATAATTGAGTGCCTTTTCTATGTCATATAAAAAATATACAGTGCGACCTGGGAAGTAGAACAATTGATTATACTTAGTACTTTTAAATTATTTATTTACTAATAAAGTATTTTATTATTTCTTCGACTTTTCTGTCATTTCCATACTTTCATTGCATGAACCGACAGATCGAGTTCAGTATAGCAGTATACATAATTACATATTCATACATATACATCCAAAGTTTGTACTTATCTAATCTACGGACCACGTGAGACAGATTTCTCAATGATTTGTGTGTTATGAGAAATTTTTTTCGGGAGTGTAACGGTTTTTATAATATTTTTTGTCGCCTTTGACCGTGTGAAGAAACCTCAATGGATGTAGCATGTGCACAAACGTCCAATTTAAAAAGAACTCTCACAATGTATTCGTTAACTCCTGCAGTTTAGTTTATACATTGCCTTGGAGGGGTGTAGGAGATCTTTTAACAGTAGTGGTTGCAAGTCTTCAATGAGCCGTTTCTTTGAGAACAGACTTTTTCAAGGCTTTATATTGTTCGTTGTTTTCACACGGAGTTCTTACTCAGAATTATACAAGCTGTTTTTATATACAAAGTCTTTATTCCTGTGAGAACTACTAGGTATTTAGGTACCTATTAATGAGACTCATTATCAATCACTCACTCAAAAGTTACATTCATAAATTCACGTTCATGACAAGTTAATTTTTGAATTCATTCAATCAAATTTAAAAATTCTTTCAAATTCATTTGAATTAGGTACAATTTTCATTTAGGTACTTAAATATGAATCATAAACCTATTAAATTACTTTTTTAACAACCCTATAGGCCTAGAATTCATTCTTTTTATTCAATTACATTGGTCTATTAAGTACATTTAGGGAGTTTTTAGTGGGATCTTGAGCTGCCATGTTGTGGTATTTATTTTAATTCATTATCTTAAAGATGCTTTGATCCTATATTACGTAATATTGCTGTCATTTTGCGTGATATAGTGTGGTTATTGTGCATAAGTGAAGTGGATTATAAATATTGACCAGAAACATGCATTTTGAGATCTTACAAAATTCCTCTGGATAATTCTATCAAGGGATAATTCAACAAGCATCTTGTTAGAGTCCACTTTCAATATTAGACAATTGGTACTACAAAGGCTTAAAAACATTGACACTGGCAAGTGCTTTTTGCGACGTCATATCAAGTAGAAGAGTATGTACATTTACGCAGTCTATTCTTTATTTTAATAGACTAGGATTATCGGGTATGAGATGGATAACCTCCAAGACAGTTTGACCTATTACCGTGAAAGTTGGTAGATCTAAGTGTTTTTTTCATGGAGAAGGTTTTTTTATGCTATCTATTTTAATATTAAGGCGAAAGAAGTCATGGACACAGCTAGTCAGTTATAAGTGTAAAAAGTTCAAAATTAATGATTACAGCTAAAATGTCATATTTTAAATTTGCATAACTCCCTCGGATCAATTATGATATAAGTAAATAGATTTCATAAATTATTGATATTAAAGTAGTGTGTCACTATATGCATCATGTAATTCAAGATGCGTTGATGTTCTGTGTTTCAACATTACTACAATGACAGATAGACTTTATCAGGCTTCAATGTAGATTATTATCAGTGACTTTACAAATCATTCGGAATATGCATTTTTCTCTTAGACTTTAGAAATCATGAAATAAATTCTACAATGATGTAATATGCTTATATGGCTAATAATGAACTTAAAGAATACGCCTGGATTGGAGAAGATTGTTGAATTACTTAGTTGTTAATTTTGACAAATGAGTAATAATTTGAATTTTTTATTGCTGTTTAAATTCAAATAGAAACATTTCAAGTTATTCATTCGAATACTCAGATCTTTGAGGATTTTTGTATGGTCTAATAACTTAAAAATATATTTATGGAATTTTATTTTGCTTGTAAAATAAAATGTATCCTAATTAATATACCTTACATATTAAAGTTTTTTACACGTTCATATATTATTAAAGGAAGTTTAATATTTTGTCGCTAAATTAAATAAAGATGTCGCATTTGGTGAAGCATGTCTTCATGTTTTTGTTTTTCATGGACTTTTCGTGATAAGGCATGTGAGAGAGTGCGGTGTGGGGACGCGAGTCGCGAAGCCGTTCGAGTCGGTCGGGTTCTCACGGGAACGCGCGGTGATTGCACCGCATTACGTCCTGTACTGGGTCGCTATAACTGCCGGCACATACAGTCACCCACGAAATGTGGACATGCTTCTTTTTCTCCAACACTTTTTCTATGCAATCATGGCCTTTCTTCTTACATTAAGGGTTAGAACTTGTTAGTACAAGTACTGTAATAAATATTTATTATGCGGATACACTGCTCAAATTATATTAATGAATGATAAAAAAACATGTGTACCTATATGTTCAAGAAGTTATACTTCTTTTGCGTAATAACATGAGAAATTAGCCTTCAATGATAATGAAGAATGGCAGTAAAACGAATTCATATTATTATTTGATATCTAACTTCATCATGTCGTACTTTCGTCTCATGCTGCGCGCGCAGCTCTCAAATTAACTCTCGACTAAACAAGCCAAGTAAAATACCTTAATGGATAGACTTTTTAAAGGTCGTCGTTAAAGCCAGTAATAAGTAATACTGGGGAGTTTTTGGCGGGATCTTGGAGTGACAAGTTGTGGTTTTTATTTTTAATTCATTTACTTAGGTTTTGAACCTATATTGTGTAATATTGGTGGCGTTTTACGTGACATACTTTGGTTTTTGTGCAGAAGTGGAGTAGATTATAAATATAAACTGAAGGCATGCATTCTGAGATCCCACAAAAACTCCCAAGAAAATTCTAACAAGGGAGCCACCATCTTGTTAGAATTGGTACTGAAATAGTCATAACATAAGACACTACATTCACTTGATAATGGCAGTAATTGTCTTCATTACAGAGGACTAGTTGCCAAGTTAGGAAAAATATGTAGAAGTAGTACTGAATTTTTTCATTAAATAATTATTTTTTTTAACCATTTGTTTATTTCGTCTTCTCGATTGACAAGGATCCTAGGGATCGTATACCTGATCTGTGAGTATACAATTGTTAATCTCTAATCGCAGCAAAAGAAATTACCTAGTGGTACAAGGCAGTTATCTTGTTTATAAATGAAAGAAACTATGATGCCGACTCCAAAAGCTGCTTCTTAAATTGTAAATTGAGCGACTTTTCCTATTGGAGCGCGCGACCGCGACTTGTTTCCAATCAACAATGGCATGTGACCACTTTTTGGTCCCAACATCCTGCCCGAGCTCTAGAAGATCCAGTTTTTATTATAACTTAATATGGTATGCTCTAACTGAATTGGAAACAAGGACCTCCGATTACCTAAACAGTTATTGGCAAGGAATGCCTACAAGCTTTTGGCTTCCGTTCGCGTTTGTTAACTTTAAATAGTTAAATGTAATATTAGGTCCTTACATATGAAATTGGCGTTTTGTTGAACTGTCACTTTGATCTCAAATATCTGGCGTCTGGTTACAAATTCCAAATTCAAATTTATTCCAAATTTAGGCTTGTGTAATTTGTGTTTCGAATTTAGTGATTAATTTGTTTTCGCACTATTTTATTTTTCTTTGACATCGTCCTTTTCACAAAATAGAATTAAAATATCGCCTTATTTACGAATATAAGTTCCATTGTGTCATCAGCGCTGCAGAATCAGCTCGAAGGATTAAAGATGTGTGTGGGAAAGCTACTGTAAAAAAAAACACGGTACGTTTTTGTTTCCAACGTTTTCGTTCTGGAAATTTTAACCTACGAAACAAACCCCGTGGACGGCCGGAGACCCTAGTTGAAAATGAAGAATCAAAGGTGATCGTTGAAGCGGATCATTCGCAAACCACATCAGAGTTAGCGGCAGGCTTCGGTGTGAGTGATGAAAAAAAAAATCACTTGAAACAAACAGGAAAAGTGAAAAAGCTTGAGAAATGGGTACCGCATGAATTGACTGAAGCACGCCAACAAACACCTATTGATTTCTGCATTACATTACTCAACCTTCACAATAACGAGGGAATTTTTGATCGTATTGTTACTTGTGACGAAAAATAGATCCTTTACGACAATCGGAAACGCTCATCACAGTGGTTGAACCCAGGAGAACCGGCCAAATCCTGTCCTAAGCGAAAGTCGTCTCAAAAAAAGGTACTGGTGAGTGTTTGGTGGACCAGTACTGGTGTCATACACTACAGCTTCGTAAGATCTGTAATGCAATAAAAAAAAAATTACATTTTTGAAATGTTCTGTATTCATATTAATTATTATGTCTATATTAGTTAAACTACGGATTATATTAGGTGACGGAATTATTATGTTTGGGCGTATTAAATGACTATTAGGTATTAAAAAATATTTATTGGACCTTATTCTTAATTATTTGCCTTTTTTAATAAATGATGCTTTTTATAACCATTATATCCAGTGATACGTTCACAAGCTAGGTTAGGTTAGGTTAGAGTAACACATTCACGGTGATACGTGGTCGGACAATAAAATTTATCTCAATATTGTAATTTATTAATGCTCATTTTTCATATTTTTACAACCCGTCATTATAATATCAAAGAAGGTAGATTTCTATAGCTCTATTTAGCAAAGTATCTATTTTAGAAAAAGAGGACCATTCAATATAAAAAACGAATGTTACGATTGTAGTGCTAGTTGTTTTTGAAAAATTAAAATACACGCCTTTTGAATTTGCAAAAAAGATGATAATGCCTAAATGTAATGTAATATAATGAAATGAAATGAAATGTAATGTCTAAATTTTAGTTTGAGTAAATTTTTTATTTTGGCCCGGATAATCAATCCAAATGGGTTGTAGGAATTGAACATATTAGTTACAGTGTTATCAAAACAACATACCTAACAGTTGGTTACAAATTCCTGTCTGCATACTTATCAGTTATATCTATAATGGTTCAAAATATCGCGGTGTGGACCAATAGATACGGTAATGGTTTCGTAACTATCGCTAGCAACGACGACCATTGATAACCTACCTCATTCGAGTTCATATCGAATACGAACAGTTACTTTAAATTAACACTCTCGTGTAAAAAGCTTTTTAAGAATCTAATTTTCCCAATGTACTTATAACATTCCTTTAAATTACAAACTACTTCTCGACGAAGGTACTTTTAATGGTTAATTTCATCAATTTAGTGGGCAATAGATATTATAACTTAAAGAATTGAAACTATCGAACTTAGAATAGATATTTTTTGTGTTTTGGGTATACTTATATCAAACATTTCACAAATATACATTAATCCAGGTTCTCGAATTAAAAAAATTTATAACGAGAATAAAATTAAACATTTTAAAAGACAATTGGATAAATAAGGATTATATGATTATATAAATAGTATATTGATATGTTTTTGGATGCACCCTTATAAAAATATTATTACCTATAGTTATATTTCATTGAAAAAAAATGGTTTTTGTTTATAAAGGTATGAAAATAAATATTTGTTATTAATTATTATCATAAAATACAAACAACTTATAAACTTAACCAGTACATTCAATTTACTAATAAACCTAAGTCACGGCGAAGTAAAAGCCATCTGAGGCATCAGGGCCCTTACAGTATAGACAGTTCTAAAAAAAAAAAACAAATTATATGCGATACCAACAATACATGATTTAAGATAAATAGCTTATAGTGTTTAATAATTGATACTACAATTATTGCAGGCGGAAATAGCTAAGAAATTTCGGATAAATTATTCACTATGGATTTCCGCGAAGTACCTAATGCCTTATATCTTTATAGTTTGTTTGCTGTACCTTTGTAAGAATTTATATACTCCGATATAAATGCAGAAGCATAGATTTAAACTTGTATGTTCAGAGCTCAGGTTAAGAGGAACATAACGGAGCAACCTCGTTGTCGTCTAACATTCTAAAAGTCATGCCAAAAAACTTAGCGGATGCCTAAAAACCGGTCGTTCAACTCGTAATAAACTTTTGTCTAGGAAAGAACTGCGAATATGAGTCATTTGTATGGGAAACTTTTAACTATTATTCATTCATGGTACTACGAAGTTAAGTACTTATTTTAATTATTTCCTAAAACGATGTTAAGGCGATTAATATTGTTTAAGTGTAAACACATTAAAACTGTAATTATAGATTACAGAGAAAATTTAGCTACTAGAATTAGTTGTAGATAAATATTTAATTAGTAGGTATAAAAGCTTGAATGCGGAATCGCTTTCTTTTATTAAATTGAATTGAATTAAAAGATGCCTTCGTTCACTATCTTCTGATTTTATACCCTGCTTACATCTGCTGTAACTTATCTATACAGACCTATATCACCTATCAAGGATAAATCATATTATATATGTGATTACGAATGTGCAATATGTATATTGTTTATTTATTAGCTAAACACCGAACCATATCAATCAAATGCAAATGGAATTATGGTCCAATTACGCCTACATTAGATGGCCAGGTCCAATTCTGGTGTTGTGTCAGGGATGCAGATGCCTGTTTATTTTCGTCGCATGAGTCGGAGGCATGTCGAGTCATCGTGAGATCACCAATTCTCATAATTGATCAAGTGGTTTGTTTTGTTTATGAAAAAAAAAAACGACAACAAAATAAAGCTTTACGAAGTCCGTTTTGTTAATCCCTGTTGATGTTAATTTTAATGATTATTACGTCCTTCCATAAAGTGTAAATTTTATTTAACTCGATTCTCCAACATCCTGTAACTTAAGTAAATTTAAAATGTATCTTAATACACCCTGAACTCGCCCATATGCCATAAAATGCGTTTAAAGATAAAACTGTGGTCCCCCGCAGAATATAAAAAGTGGTAATGTCTGGGAGCATAGTTACTTACCAGGGCTTTTGTAGTTTTTATGGCAATATTTCTATACGTACTATTAACATGAAAGTTGTACGGTTGTTAATATTTTATAGTTATACCTACAACCTACTGTACAATACAGCACACAACTAAACATCTTAACTTAAGAAACTTTAGAAAACGGCTGACCTCTTCGAGAACGATGAACTTATTTATTGATCTACATCGTTGAATATTTGATGTCCTAAAATTAATATACATATCTGTGGGGATCCATGTACATCTGGCTTTGATCATGTTGAAACGTGTTATACACACGTGCAATTAGAAGGGGTCACACAGCCTCTATATTATTTAAACTTTTCGCTACCCATTATTCCTCTCCCTAATATAGGGCCCGTACCAAATTACGTATTAATACATTCAATCCAGTTTCCATTCATATTTAATTCAATGTTTTTGTAAAGATCTTATTTTAAAGCAACAACTGGGTCGCAGATGGGTGTTGGGATAGAGAAATTTTAATAATAAACCGGCGTGAATTCCAGTTAGGACCGATAAACGTTGAGATTATTGTGACAAAGTTTAGAATAATAATACGGTTAACAACAAAAAGATCAGAACGGGAATTAGTGAGTCATATTAAAAAGTGTATTGATAATTAATACAATAAAATTTGAACTGTAGCATTAGGGGACAATTTTCCCAGATATTTTATGTAAATGTCGCTTCAAGAAATATTTATCCAATATAGTGGACTTGATCGCAACAATTTACTTTATTTACATTCTTTTTTGGTTTAGCGTTTGGCCAAAATCTCGCCGGATGTTAAGTGACGATGTGGCTCAAAATAGTAACACGCTAAGCCTAGTGTGGGGCGCGACTATCCCTCATATGCCACACTTATGTGTTTGGTGTCAGATTTTCTACTTGAGATTGTCTGACCATGCTATCTACGGTTTTATCATGATGATTTTCTTCGCCGAAAGCTCAGGCTCATCGCAAGAATTCGAACCCAAGTCGATCGACGCGGTGTCCATATACGCTACCACTGAGCCAGCGTCGTTTCAAAATTTACTTCTACAAATGAGAGTAGAAATAATTAAAATTGCCTAGCTATAAAATTCCATTTGAATCAACGTATTCAAGGATTTTAGGATTTTAACAGTGTAATATCTGTAGAGAATAACGTATAGTATTTAATAAAACGTTAAATAAACGTGTTACACGTATTTATTCATTCGTGCACACGATCTAATCATCATTGGCTATTGTTTAGTGTTGCGTGACTCCGTAAAGAGCTTAATAAAATATTAATTAAGTTTATAGAACCAAGCAACTAGCATGCCTGCTTGCAGTTCCTATTCGAACACAATGAATAATAATCAGATTTCATTTATCTTTTGAGGCGAGATTCAACATCTAGTTTTAGAAAAATGTTTCCCAATATCTGTACTTCCGTCGATTAGTAAGATTTTTGAGAAAATTATGCTTAAGCATCTAGTATATTTCAAGGCGCAAAAGATTTTGGATGGTCGGCAGTATGGTGTCACAAAATCGAAATCAACCACCGACGCTGGTACAACACTGCAAGTCATGTATTCAGGGCCTGGGAGGGATCGCAGGATGCAGTTGGTGAAACACTATGGTGTGCGTAAAATTTCTCTCGATCTGCTAATCTCTTATTTAACAGACCGCTGTCAGAAAATAAGTATAAATGGGGCAACCTCTTCGGGTCCTTAGATATAATCGGCGTTCCTCAGGTCTCGATTTTGGGATCGTGTTTCTTTCATATATAAACTATCTACTGCTAGTGGTTAAAAACAGTGCTGACATGGTTCTTTTTGCAGAAGACACTTCACTTATATTCAAAGTGAAAAGGATAGATTCAAAGGTTAGGCAATTAAATAATACTTTAATTAAAACATCTGTATGGTTTGCTCTAAATAATTTGCTGCTAAATGCAAACAAACCTAAATGTAACCAATGTTGGGCATGTTGATAATAGTATCAAGATAGAAGGGAATTTAGTAGGCTTAGTTGATTATTATTTCATCTTGGGTATTACGCTTGATCCAAAATTACAATAAAAAAAAAACAAATTAAAACTTTGGCGGGAAGATTAAACTCTGCAGCATTCTCAGTACGTAAGATTCGCCGGTTAACAGATATTGCCACTGCTAGGTTAGTTTACTTCGCTTACTTCCATAGCTTTATGTCCTACGGTATTTTGCTGTGGAGTTCAGCAGTTAAGGTATTATTATTACCATATTTATATTATAAAACCGGGCAGTTCGAGCAATCTACAATATGTGAGACCCCGCGAATCACTAAAGAACAAGTTCCAGAAATTTAGTATTTTAATTTTGTCCTCCCAACACATCCTTGATAACTTAATGTATGACTATCGCAAAATTTGAAAAAAAAATTACATGTACAGACATGAGTACAGACTTATTATTAGAGTTATTATGAAATAGTTACGCACGCACACCTGACCTGACCTAATAAACAATAGTATTTGTACTTATATATTATAATTGCCCAAAATTATAGGAAGCTTATTACCTGTGTTATTTATTACCTTCATTTATAGTGGTGTACCGATAGAGCGGATGGTCCCATTCCGTGGGGTTCCATGGCCAGGTAACGGTTTCTAATACCGCACTTGCAAATGCACGAAGATATCTGTAAGTTCAGAATATTGGCCATGATATTTGGACACCATTGCTAAATATGTTTGGTATTGAATAGCAAAATTTTTGGGTACGTACATTGGGTAAGTACTTGTAATGAGAAATTTATCTTGTTTTTTAATAATTGATAATAATAATAGATAACAATGATATAAAGTAACAGCTTTTGTTTTTCAACATCTTCTATGATATTAAAAGGATTTTGATTTGTATGAATTTATTTATTTGTTATTACACTTATTACTGCTTAGCCTCTATAATTAAAACTAAATTGTTGGTTGCCTGTATCGATACCCAATATGAGTAACATCGTTACTCATTTAGCCATGGTTTCCAGAAGAGACGTTTTAAAAAGATATCAAATTCATGATATTTTTTGGCAACATGATTTATATGTAAATTGGATGATAGGAACCTATTTTTAAAAGCTCTTTTGACTTAATATTTTGTGAATTGTAACGAATTAATGAACTAACTGTGATGATAACACATATACAATTTTTTTTTAAATTTACAATGATAATTTTAGCCAACTAAAAAGAGATCTATTAGTCGTAGAGATAGAGCTGTAAAACTCTCTCTTTTTTTTTTTTGAATCTTTATATCCTTAGCGTATATAGTTGTATTTTATTGTATTTCAACTTACGATATTGTTCAAATTGGGGGTTGATATGTTGTCTTCAGTTAAGTCTTATAGTCATCTGAGAACAACGTTCCTTCAAGAAGCAACATTTAAATATACTACATTCTGTCACATATTATTTAACCCTCAGTTGTATTTTGTAATGACGTACAGATTCGTAAATTTTACTATTTTGTTATATGTATAGATTAGTCGGTAGTAGGTACTGTTTAAAAGTTATTGTTTATTATATAATATAATGGTAGAAGAAATCGTTACTCCTTGTCACAATCCCAGTGATTATTTCATCCGTACATCGTTCGGATCGCTGCCGCTCTGACGTAGAATTTAGTTAAAAACTCGTGTACTCCATAAGCGGTGTGTGCGAAGCGGCAGACCGCAACATTCCCAGTGCTCGAATGATGCCATGCCACTTGTGGCGATCGGGCGACAGACGCCCGTTTATGGTGAGTACGATCGCGAAGGAATGTGGACCGCACTTAGGCAGACAGTGTGCTGTGCCGTGTGCAACAAGTGATAAGAACTAGAGGTAATACAAAAGACTCCCTTCTTTACGGACCAACCTAAAACCTTAACATTTCCGCAACTGTTTTCCTTTAGCGTTTTTTTTTTTACCTAACTAAGGTGATAATATACAAGCGTAGGTATGGCTGTTAAAGCTAATTTATACGTATTCAGTAGCTAGCATGCCAGCACTGGCAAGGTACTACTAGTTTTGTGTAAACACTTTTTCGGGTTAGGCCAGTGGTTTTACATTTTCTTTTAAATGGAGTTCGAGGATCCGTACGGAAGCAAAATATAAAAAGAAACAAAAATTCCCGTAATAAAATGCTTTTATCTCGGGAATCGATGTTTCTTTATTGATACTGATATGGATGTCAAAGTCGATTTTTATTCTAATATAAGTCATGCCTAGAAAAAGAACGATACTCATCACTCGTTACGTAATACCAGAGAATATGTGATAATACTCATCAATATTAGTCAATGAGGGAAGGAACCAACATACATACCATCTGATATTTTTATATCTCATTCATCATATCTATATTAATAAATCTTTAGTTATGTCTGTACAGTTAATTTTTTGTTCAAATTTCCCGATAGGCATACTACAAGGTGTCCAGAAAGGGTATCGGGTATTTGTTTTCGCGCCATATTCGAAACGGGGCGTCTATAGGGTGCGGGGAGGGGTTCGTGGCGTCCGCCATTTTGTGGAGTTTTAGTCACGATGGAACAGTACTCGGGGACGCATCGCGCATTTTGCGTACGAGCGTATTATCGTAATGGTGATTCAATAGTGACTGCTCAACGTCTCTATTGTTCAATTCAATTGGTTCAAGAATTGAAGGATACGGACTATGCTAATCGACTGAATTTTGCGAACGAAATGCTGTAGCGATTTAACAACTTTAACAACATACTGTTCAGTGACGAAGCAAATTTTCACCTGAATGGTCTTGTTAATAAGCAGAATTGTCGGTACTGGGCAGTGGAGAATCCGAGACGAAAGCATGAACGACCCCTGCATAGCCCAAAGGTCGTTGTTTGGGCCGCTATGTCTGCTAAAGGCATAATTGGTCCTTATTTTCATGAAGATCAACGAGGCCGAGCAATTAATGTGAATAGTGACCGTTATTGCGATATGTTGCGAAATTTTGTGGTCCCAGAGTTGCAGGAGTTTGCAGGTTTCAACTCAAGAACGTGGTTCCAGCAAGATGGGGCCACTTGCCATACCTCAAATGACTCAATGGAAGTTGTTAACGAATTATTCCCTAATAAAGTCATTTCGCGAAGAGGTAACATCAACTGGCCTCCCAGAAGCCCGCCCCGACCTTAGCCCGCTTGACTATTTTGCATGGGGATACCTTAAAAGTAAGGTTTATCAAAACAATCCGACGAATCTAACCCAGTTAAAGCAAAACATCAGGTCAGAAATGGCAGCAATATCGATAGCTATGTGTCAACGTGTTATCGCCAATCTTCGTTTCCGTTTAGAAGAGTGCCAGCAACGTAACGGTCATCATTTGGATAACATCATCTTTTCCAAATAATTTTCCAATTCATATGCTAATAATAAACAATAAACTTTTTTATTGCATACAAATAATTTTTGTTTCATTGAACTTACAAATACCCGATACCCTTTCTGGACACCTTGTATATGAAAGACACTGATCACGAATATACCATTAAATTTTTTTTGTCTGTCTATCTGCTTGTATGTCCGGATTTAACTCAAAAATGGCTTGACCAATTCTTATGAAATCATATACATAGGATCAAGTCATTGGTCACTTGATAGGGTATAAGAAATTTCATTATTAAGTTTAGAAATCGTAAAAAAATCATATTTTCCTTAATTCTTAACCGATTTTGATGAAATTTCATACACGAGAAGTATTTCATAGTCATTCCATGAATAATAAGTTATAAGAAGTTCCAATAATATTTTTAGGAATCGTAAAAAAAAAACATCCACAAGTCTATAATTCCATTATTTCTTAACCCCTTAACCGATTTTGCTGAAAATTGTAATTGAAATACATGCCATTACTCAATAGATACTACATATCAATAGTCAACAGTATGAGTAAAAATAAAATTACGGGATGTAAGTACATACTGCGTAGTCACAAACGCGTGTAGAGCCGCGGGCACATCGCTAGTATTATATAAAGTTAATAAGACACAAGCATAATTTTGTTAAAAATCGATACCGTAGATATTGAAATTTACAACTATACATAAGAACTTGAGAAACGTATCACAAATTGAAATGTTTAAATATTTCCTTACAGCAATCAGAATAACCAATCTTAGTTGCAATGACTGTTTTTTTTTGTTAAAAGTGTTTGCCAAAAAAGAGTTTGTTTTGCTAAAAAAAATTAATTAATATATTAGTCATCACTTGTACCAAAGCAAAGTATGACTCGCTCAGCAACAACGCATCCTTGCCAACTTATACACTTAAATGACACTAACATCTTTATTTTTGAAATATTTAAAGGAAATGCAATGACCTTTCATTATTAATTACCGGTACCTATATCATTTGTTATGGAATATTCTAGGCAAAACTGTGACTTGTAGTGTTCTAGTTTGAATTAACTGTCTGTCTGGATTTAAACACATTTTGAATTTTCTCAGATATAAACAATTAAATGCAACTTTTAAATTAAATTCCATGTTTGGTAGAAATATAATACTCGCCTTAAATTTTATGTGAAAATTTTAATTATTAATAATGACTGAACATAACTTACCTATCTCTTGTTCCCATTGCATATATCTTCGATGAAATTTTTTGGAAGTTAAAACATTTCACATGTATATTTCGAATATAAGTTTAGGTTTATAAAATACCTGTTGCATTAATGAAATAAAAATGAAAAAATATATTAATAAAATATTTTCTTATTTTATCTGGATATTAATTACGAGCGGTTACATTATCATTATATTAATACGTGAGAAGAAAACTTCGGACACATTTATAAGTGCATTGTGTGCACGGAAGTCTGAGATTTGGCATGGTTAAAGTTTAATATCTGGGCGACCGACCTGTGCTCGGTGTCTTATTAACAAAAAAAGAAAAACACCTATATAGGTAAACTTGGAATGTAAAACATTGTCTAAATACAAAGTTTCTTCGAAGTCGTTGGAGCCGTTTCCGAGAAACCAATTATATATATATATATATGGAAGAATTGCTCACTTAATATAATAAGATATGGAGAAGGGGTGCAGAAAGCTGAAATATATCTATAATATCTGTTACCAATATATTATTAAATAAATTAATACTGCGAATTCTAAACCGAACAGTGCCATTGAACTTAGATCCCCCAAGATATTGACATTGTCACTCAATGAAAAGTGACAGCAAGTGATATAATATTCATTGTTTAGGTTTACACTGCAAATGTCAAACAGAAAATTGTCTATGATTAAAATGTCGCTGGGTGCATTTTCCTTCATTGGGCGACCGCTAGTTGTAGTAAATACATGAGATTTAACGAATTAAATTCTCAATTAACAAAATTTATTATAACTTTCTTAGAAGAATCGAAAAAGCTATTTAATATGTTAATTTTGAAATGGAAAATACTAACATCTTATCATCAATATAAAGAAATTCTTTGGTGTTCCGCAGCCATGTATAGTTCTATATACAAATGTGCCAAAGAGCGAACATCTAGATCTAGAGCAAACCGTATCAGCGAACCCACACGATGAAGTGGCAGGGCTACATTAACTGTAGGCCGGCTAACGGTTCCTCACTGAAATATTTTTGTGCTGTTGCTTTTGAATGTTATAACTTGCATTCTAATAGTATGTATTTTATTCGATTACATATTATATATATAAGACTTATAATTGCATATTTAGATATACATATATAGTTTCCTTAAAGACTCAGGCTCATTGCAGAGTTTCGAACTCCTGTACACGCTTCCACTAGATCATCAATGATTCAAATCACTTAGCCTAGACATTTATATACTGTTTAAATTAATATTATAATATGATTGAAAAATTGCCGTTCTCCTATATCGGTATTTTCACAAGCAATAACACCGTGACTTTATTTGATAAGAAAACGTTAATATGAATGGACGGATCAACCAACTGATGAAGATAACGTCAGTCGAAGTCATGCTGATCGAAACATAGAACAACGGGAGAAATAAGGCTCAAAAAATTTACCAGTTTATCATAACGCTATTTCACGCTTGCGGTTTCAACAGCCGTGTACTCATCAAACTTCACAAGTACCTACATTTTCTTACACTGTATGTTGCATGTTCAGCTCTATAGTAACGGTTTTAGATCGAGTGCGTGCTAAAATGCGGCCAATCGTTTTGAAACGAATTTAGCATGAGTAAACAAATTAGTTCATATAATCAATATTAATGCCGATTCGGCAATCCGTTTCGATCACAAATAGAAGTAATTGCGATCGGTCTGACTTTAATATTCGTTCAATTATCCCATCCTTCTCAAAGGGGCTTTCATCGATTCATCAAGATATCACTTGTGTCGTTGGTCGATTAAGTAATTCTGTACATACGCAAGTACATATTATATTTTAAAGTAACTGTGCCCATGGCTTCGCTCACGTGGACTATAGAATGCCAACGCGAATCTTGCTCCTCCACTCCCGGCTATTTTAAAGACAAAAATACTTATTCAATTTTATTAATTACATAGATGAACACGTTAAATTAGTTTCTTTTGCACATTTTAACTAAAAATATGTGAATAAATCGTAGAGGATTTACACAATAGTTTTTTTTAACAATATTCAGATTATTTTGCGGTGATGAAAAATACAGACAGCGTCACGTTAATAAATTAGTACCTAATATTATAGCAACGTCGTAGAAATCTGTGGTGACTTCATTGTTAGGAAGTATTTGCAGCACCATTACTCCTTTTAAGTAAACATGTGGGGAAGAGGCATTCACTTTGTTATAACGTCGCTAGTCTGGCTACAGTATCTTTAGTGAGAGACTGCACTTGTTTATTGTTTGTTGATAGCAATTTGTTTTCCATCGCGTCACATCGGAGGTTTGTGACTTCCACATATTGCTTAACGTAGAACTGTTTGTTTGTTTGCTACACATACATATTTTTGTATTTCACAAAAAAGAGATACTGACTTATTTATTTTTACACTAAGCGAAATGAGAGATGTACATGTTATGGTTCATCAGACGCGCACTTAAGCACCACGACGAGCGACGTGAGTTCCATATTCCATTTAGATAATGAGGAAAACCTTCATCATGAAAACATAACACAGCGGTAGGAGGGACTTTTCTAGTGTTCCCCTTACGAGTCACTCTCAAACTGCCCAGTCAGTATTTTCAATGTACTATCCATAGATTACTCGTACTTTCCTGAGTATCAGAACCTCTCCGAGTTTACTCTTTTTGAATGCCATGATTATAAAATGGGGGAACACAATTTCACCCACAGTCATTTAATTCCAAACTAAGCAATAAATACATAATATACAAATATAGAATACCCAGACACATAACTGACGATTATGCTCATCACCCGAAAGTCAGTCATGATCGAACCCGCGACCTCTCGGTTCAATAGTAGGACTTACTAACACTACGCCATGAGGCCTGTTACTGATTAACTGTTTGAGGTCTTTTTAGTCTGGATAATTGTTGAGTTTTATTTGGCATAAAAATTAACCAAGTTACTTGCTCCCCATGCAGACACGCGGTAAAAGGATTGGCTAAGTTTAATGATAAGTTTCTCCCTACACTTTTCTATTTCATATGAAGGCTTGCTATAATAGCACCTATGAAAAGTGCTGTCATCTGCATAGCAATGAGTATGGCCTATAACATATCATTGATATGCAGAAGAAACAGAGAGGTCGAAAGCACAGAGACTTGAGGAACCCCAGCGTTTATGGACATGTACTGTGAGTTACATCTGTCAACAAGGACACGAATTCTGCGTTCATGCAGAAAGCAGTCAGAAAGTCCGTTAGCCGAAAATTTGGAGAGAAGGCCAAAGTGCCAGACCCTATCAAAAGCCTCCGCTATGTCAAGACTGATCGCCTGAGCCTCGCTATGCTTATCAATTGCCTCTCTCCAGCGGTGCAGTACATATACCAGAAGATCACCTGAAAACCATATTGACGATCATCAACGAACATACTGAGTGTTCATGATCTGCTCCATAATCTTGCACAACACTGAGGTTACGGCAATTAGACGGTAATTGACAGGGTCTGATCGATTTCCCTTCTTGGGAACCTGTTGCACATTAGATTCTCTCCAAACCCGAGGCAGAGATGTAGGACAGGCGGTAAAGGTGCGTCAACACTAGAGCCAACTTGGCTGCACAGTTTTTAAGTACTACCGCTGGGATACCGTCTGGACCACTGGACATCGAGCAATTCCCTAAGCACGTCACATTGCCTGAATCGTAACTTGGACATTGCGACACTGCAGCTGGGAGTTATAGACGGTAGTGCGTTGCGGTCATCGAGCCGGGAATTAGCCGCAAAGAGATTAGCTAGTCATGTCGTTTTCTCTTGCGAGTCATGTTCAGCTAGTGTTCCATCAGAATACCTCAGAGGGGGTAACGCTGGACGACAAAATTTAGCTCGCGCTTTAACCAGACTCCAGTAGACTCGACTGTTAGCTGGTTGACCTACGAGATCTTGGTCCATTCGTGCAATATGCTAGGCATCCGCTACAATGTGGCCTAAATGCTTTGGTTGCAGAATTGTACGCTGATTTAAGGGAGTTGATATTGGGATCCTTGTTTGCGTGACCTCTAGGCCAATCACGGAACGCAGTTTCTTACTTACAGCATCCGCACAATCTTGATTGTATCAAGAGTGTCCTCTGCGATTACATATGATATTGGAAGATGGGATATAATATTCCATTGCAATTCAAATCTCGCCTGCAATCGCCTCGGCAATCGCTGAAGGATCGTTCCCATCAAAGCAACGCTGGCGCCAAGATACGGATGCAAAATAATCCTGCATTTCGTCTCAAACTGCTGACGAGTAATGCCACACTGTATGCCAAATCCTTACGCAGGGTGGAGACAGAGGACGCGGTACAGATGTCACAACCAGGCAGTGGTCCAATGTGCCCAAAAGCGCATTAACTGGCACAACAAACCCAGTTGGATGGCTCGTCAAGAGAAGGTCCAGCAAAGAGTGCGCATGACCATCAACATAGGGAATCCGGGTGGGCTGGATTACCAACTGAGTCAAGTCATGAGTTAGAGCGAATGCATGGGCAGTTCGTCCTGCATGGTCTGTCTTGGAGGAGCCCAACTACAATTCGTGGAGTGCGTCAAAGTCCCCCAAGGACACTAATTCTGCAGTGGAAAACTGCTCCTATTCGTCGTCTGTAGCCCTGCTCTAGAACTCAAACAGATAAGTAGTCTCATCATCTCCGTTATGGGACCTATAGTGACACACTTAGATTCGGCTAAGAGTGGCCAAGTCGACGTGTACCCAGAGGATGGAGACTGGTACGACTAGACGACTAGACGGAGGAATAATAACTTGATATAATCTCATTTATGCACTAACTTGTAAATTCTATTTCTCGTACGTAGATGTAAACGCTATATGATTTACTATGTAGATCTAAAGTCCATTGTATGAACTGCATATAAATACCTACATGCAACAGAAGGAAAATATTAGGTACTCCAATGATGTAAAGATGATCGGAAAGATCGTAATGAAAGAAAAAATATAAACATGTATAATCTTTGTTATGATATTATTTAAGTTGACTCCAGAATCTCATAGAATCTCATGTACGTGAGTTAATATATTCAAAGTCGAAGTTCGAAAAAGCCGGGTTTTATACATATATCTGGCATTATTTGCTTCAAATTATATTATTTTGGGGTTCGTAAAAAAGTTGTAAAGCACAAAATTCTCTACGAATTTGTTCGTAGACGATATTTTATCTAATTAACCGTTTTTGAGAAACCGATAAAGATTTTCTATACAAAAAGCATTTTGGGTACGTACCTACACAGTCTCAATGATTACACAAGCTCTCAAAGCATTCGTTTCCTTGTTTAATTCCTCGTATTCGACAATCACCACCTTATCATGAGTAGACCTTATTTCTTATAAATAACGACGGCTCATTATATGAGTAAATATCGATACGCACTTCTGAACGATAACAAAGCAAGAACAATTGCAACGTTATCAAACAACTATTAAAACTATTCCAGGGAAATGTCGGATCGTACGTTGACCCCGGAGCGACGCGACGGTTATTACGATAACCGTGCTGTGTGTTATGCTTTATTTCTGCTCTCCCTGGTGGTAAACACCCGCGCGTCATCGCCAGTGGTCTTCGATCTACAAATAAATAATTTGAACATGTGGTCTTACACACCATGCTGATATTATAAATCTATCAAGACTCCCGTCCGCGCGGCGCGTCCTTTCGATTGCTTACTTTTATAGACTTTCCTGTGTTTATGACAATATTAAGAAAATATTTTAAACCAAAGTGTACCCCGTCGGTATAAGTAAGGTAAACTTGTAAATCGACTATTATATTCACATGGTACTTGTATTTTGTGTAAATCTGTCTTGACCTACCATAAATGCTAAAACGTCGATCGTGAAATTTGGTATAGAAATAGACCAAACCAAAGATAATTTAAAAAAATCATAAATGTCAAAGAAAATTTGGTGAATAACAGTGTCTTTGCCAATTTATGTCTTTCTAAAATTTTGCCTTTAAATTCTTTCCTGTTTCACATAGATAATTATAAAATTATTTGAACGTCATTTTATATTGATAAACTGTTTTCTTATAAAAACATATGCCAATATATTTATTTTATCATGTCTAACTGAACTTCTTTTTTTGTGTTGTTGTTAAACCTCTGATTTAAAGCCACTTTCACTAGTACGTAGTTACCCTCGCGACGTTGTCCAAACTGGTCATCAGATCACTCATTATGCATGTGGAGGGACATGACGAAAATGTGTAGCATGAACGACACCTGGGCACCACACTGGCACTGCGAGTCACCCTCAGCAATTATGATCCACCGGCTAAGATTATTCTAGCAGCTACCGACTTAGGCCCGCAGTCTGTTGAGACTCTTCCAAATTGGCCAGGGCAGTTCGTGATCAAAAGGTAGTTTTTCTGCTGCAGTAAAATATTCTGGAGTTGGAGCGTGCTTAGTAATCCATTAAGTAAAGTGATCTTCACTTGAATTACTTAATGTTGAGGTTGGAAAACAAGAAATTCTTTCGGCTTCTCAATTTGAGATGGTACAGTGTTATATAGAGGGTGCCTACTAACAGTTTCTTGTTTCGCTTTTTTTATAGAGTATGCAATCTCTCGTCGTACGCCTGAGGGATTTATCCCTGCTAATGGATAGAGCTTGCTCAGTTAGTTCTTAACTGAACTAACCAACAGGGACATTTGACTTACTATCCAGGATATATCACATAATACAACGCTTCCAACCGGGACGTATGGCAGCCTCCTATCCAAAGTGACACAACTCAACGTACTACACAATATACATAGAATTACTGTTTCTACATGAGATGTGGGTTTGTTTCCTTACGTTGTTTTCCTTGATTATCAAGCTTGTGTTAAGTTAAAAAACTCAGAAACACAAACGAGTAATTAAACGTGTGCAATTTGCATTTAACTGCTGTACTGGCATGGTTTGAAAGTATCAACTGAGCCCTTTTTTTTTTTGTTCCAATACATTTTAATGTATGCTGCACGACACATACGTTCCTATTTGTGGTATAAAATATTCAATGCGAATTAGTTTGCGAATATTCACGTAAATATATATTTCTAAGAAATGTGTAATTAAGGCAATGCTTAACAATGATTACAAACGTCGGTCGTGACTCGTGCTCCGGTTATGACAAGTATGTAGAATTGTAGAATGTCAAAGCGAAGGCGGGAGGAGCATATGGATTTGCTCAAGTGATTCCTGCAACGTAAACATTTGAAGTACGGCAAGTCATTTGCAAAACAAAGAGCGCAGAACGCAGTCGAAATAAAAATATTTACATTGCCCTTGCTGACTCAGGCCTCGGCTTTGTTTGTACAAAGAAATAACCCATTTACTTAAAAATAAATTAGTGTCATATCGTACGAAAACACATAAGTATAATAAATATATTCATTTCGCTGTTAGGGGCGTTGATATACGTTAGGGGAGAGATATTTGACAATTCATTGAGATACTTATCTCAAAATTTATATTAATTTTGATTGTCAAATGTATTTATTTTGTTCTACCATTCCCTATAGTTAATATCTTGACCATAATGCAAACTCTTTTTTTCAAGATAACTTTTCCAAGGTCATAAAAAAGAATTACGCATATTCATCCTTTCAGTCGTGAGTTATGGTCTTGAGGTCATACAAAAATCCGATTGAAAAAAGGACGTTCAGGTTTCCCAAAGAAAAGCTCTCAAGTGATGCGCTTACCAACACAAGAACAACATTTCAGTTTTATTTAAATATAATTATATATTTTATACATAGTAATAAATGTGATTTCACCTTTCCATGACAAAATAAAATTTCTTTATTTTAAAGTTATGACTCCCAAAGGGGTCTATATTGACCCGTAAGGGTTGGTTTTGATGTGTGAACTATTTCTAGATAGGAGGTGGAGGTCCAGAAAATAACACGACGAATTACTCTGTGATATTTGAATGCCAACTGGATAACGACGACTGGATGATGGATAGCTGTATTTTCTTAGCCGGCATAATCTTTGGACTTTATTGCGATGTACCGCATTTACAATCACTTTCAGTCTACTAGTCTATGACCATAAATTTGCAAATTGTCTATGGCAAATGGTACATTAGACCTTGTCCAGAAGAAGCCACTTCGCCGCGAATTATGTCGCATGTAATCGCGCGTACGTTGCGTCCAGAAGAAATGTTTAACGCATGAGCATTTATGGATAGATTTAGGTAGTATTCAAAATGGAGTTGGACGAATCGGTCCAGTTATGGCTAGGTTACTGTCACTGGAAAAGACGAAAGCGAAGAGAGAGTAGAAGTTACTTATTATACTTTGTACTATTATCATACTTACCAATTCTTTACGATAGAATGACACAGTAGGTACCTATCTATGTTTATAACTTTGTATCCAAATTTAAGACAACATGAGATAGTTATTCACCAATTTCCTTTTTTTGTTCTTTGGAGTCATCATATCTGAAAATATTAATTCAATTTCTTCCCAAGCTCTTCGTTTTAAAATGTTATTCCCTTAAGTAGACGAGTTCATACCCTATATTACCGGTCTTTTTTGTTTCATCTATAAAAACATTTCCTTATCAAAATTTTGTTTCTAGATTTTTCTAAATACGTGCGTGCACTCGATGGAAATTCGCGCGTGAACTTGATGGCGAACCTAACCAAGGAGTTAAAGGAGCCTCTAGTAACTCAGCCCGCGCGAAATGCTCACGTCATGCACGGCACGCCAGTTCCGCGCGAACTTTGTACTCGCGTGATACTTGTGGACGCGATGTATAGAGCTCAACTACTTCGCCAAGGCGCGTATGAATTTGTTGAATATATTTTGCATATAAAGGGGAAAATTAAAATTCAATATGGAATATTACACGACACTATTGCTACTTTGTAGACTGAGTCTGTCCGGTCTATCGGTATCTATTAACCACTTACCAATGAGATTGTTTACAATGAGGTATGTCATCGGCACGCGAAGGCGACGAGACGCGGTCCGGGTCACCGGTCACCGGACATGAGACATTACTTTAATGAAATAAAGACAATTTGCATGGAATAACTCTTGCATTTGCTCACTACATGCGTTATAGTGTTGTCAATATTGCAATGATAAAAACTACTAAATTAGTATGAAATTTATACTGATAAATAACATTTATTGCAGACGTAAATCATTTCACTATAAACAAACAATATGCAGCTATGTTATTAAAAAAAAATCAACAGAACTTTAGACATATTATGTATTTGATCTATGTGTGAATTAAAATAAATATAGATGCAAGGAGTTTTTGACGGAATCTTGATCTGTCATTTGTTGGTTTTTACTTTCATTCATAAACTTAAGTTATTTGATCCCGTATTATCTAATACTAGCTATGTCCGCAGCTCCACTCGAGTGGACTACAGAATTATATTTTTCTAGCTGTGCCCGCGACTTCGTCCACTTGGCATATTTTGTGAACAGCAACTAAATAAAAACCTCACCTCACTTCAATCTCACCCTATGGTATTTGACCCATATAAGTCATGATAAAACCCAACTAAAATCATTTTTAATGTTAACCGATATCACAGTTTAATAATCATGCTGATATATTGTCTAAAAGACATAAAGACTGACTGCTATGCTCGAGGTCATGGTTTCGATTCCAAGGTCGAAAGATCGAGCAGAGTTATTGGATTTTCTTATGAAATTCACAGTAGGCTCGCCCCCTATTACATGGGACCTAAAAACATTCCTCGGCAAACTGTGAGTGTATATTTACATTAGTACACCTCTGCCTAACACCTTTGGGTAATACAGGCGTGATGGTATATATATAAAGGCATACAAAAATGTTCAGTTTTGCAATTCTTTACGAAAAGCTAAATCTATTTAACAACTTTATTTTTGTAAACTGATGTTTTCATAGTTCATAATTTTTTAGTTCCATACTTTATAGTACTTTATAGTATGTCGGTTTAGTGTAAATTAACAAAAATCTTAATTTCCCAAAAACACTAAACAACGTTAATAAATATCTACTATTTATTATATACGGTTATACTAACCCGTACAGCAACATGTGTGCAAAACTGTTGGAAAATAAAAATACTTACGTTTCCATTTATTGATTTTACTGAAATTATGCAAAGATATAATGATTTGTTATCTTATCACTTTATTTCAGTAAATATTTGGAATATATTACATATAAATAGTATATATGTACATATATCTATACATTCCTTTTTATAAGTATATAACCTAAAACCAATTTATAATCCATACAAGTGTACATACGTATAAAAATATATCCTAAATGTACCTTCAGATTATAAACTATAATAATACCAAATTTAATTGGATTCGGTCCTGTAGTTTTTGCATGATTAGCGTTCAAACATACCGACAGACACACAGACAGACAAAATTTTTAAAAACTATCGAAATGTGTTCTGTCCGTTATTCTAAGACCCCCGTACAATTTTTTCTCAAATATCTTCAATGTATAGATTTGGACTGTTTAGTGTTTACTTTTTTATTATGTATACATGAAGATATCATGATAGTTTTCAAATATAGACCAAATATCTTACTAGTAAGGGGAAAAAAATAAACATTCTAAATCTATCCAATAGTTTATGCGTGAAGCACGCGCAAAGTCATGCTTCTATATCATTTTATAGAAGATAGATTGGTGGCGTATTCTGTGATATACATTTGGTTATTGTGCACAAGTTAAATGGATCGTAGATAATAACTAGAACCATGCCTTTTGAGCTGTCACAAAAACATTCTGGACAGTTCTAAAAAGGGAGCTACCGTCTTCTTCTTCTTCTGCTTCCTAACTTGGCAACTGGTCCTCTTTAATGAAGACCATTACTGCCATTATCGAGTGAATTATAGTATCATGTGATATGATGAGGACGAGTTAGTATCCTAACAAGATGGTGGCTCCCTTGTTAGAACTTTCTAGGTAGATTTTGTGGGATCTCAGAATGAATGCTTTCAGCTTATATTTATAATCCACTTCACTTATGCACAAAAACCAAACTATATCACGCAAAACGCCAACAATATTACATAATATAAGGTCAAAAACCTAAGTTTATTGAATTAAAAATAAAAACCACCACATGTCGCTTCATGATCCCGCCAAAAACTTCCAAGCTACCATCTTGTTAGAGCCTAGTTTGAACTTTGAAGATTAGAAAAATATTCTATCCACGTGACATTAGCAGAGTTGTGTATAAAGATACGTTGCCAGTTGCCAATAAAATAAAAAGAAGGAAAAATAACTGCAGATAATTTGGCAATTAAAGCCAACTGACTGAAACAGAATATTGAGTTAGAAACAACAATAATAACAACTCTCAATGAACTACATTCTTCTGACTCATCCAATGAACATGAACCTTAATTGAAGTAATTGTTAGTAATGTATACGATGACTATAACTATGTACATAAGTTGAAAATATCGTGGATATTGAATTGATTAAAAACCTTCATATACTAAATAAGAAAAACAAATACAAAAGCTACTTGTGACGGTAAACTTAAGAATATTGGCAAAATAAATGTAATATAAAACCCATTTATGCTATGCCACAAAAGCACGGACTTAGAAATAATAAAGAATTATTTTTGAGTGACTTGATCAGTAGGTTCTAAGTTATAGTAATTGTTTTCTTACATTCTTATGTGTATTTACCTTTATAATCATGTAGGATTATCTTAATTTATGACTAGCTGTGCCCGTTGCTTAGCTCACGTGGACGGTAGAAAACCCGCGCGAATCTTGCTCCCCGCTCCCGGCTATTTTAAAGACAAAAATGCTTATTGTGGGTGTTTCTTAGAAGATAGATGTATACCTACTCTCCCAGACTTTTTGTAGGTATTTTCAATGCTTATAGTTATGTAGTACATTAATGTGTTATATCTCTTATGGTTTACGTAATTACGTTTGTAATTTGCTATATCTCTTTTATTTAAGCGCCCGAATTGATTCACCAAGACCAGTTTTTTTTTATTTGTGCGGAACCCTAATTCTTTTTCTAAAATAAAAGTTACTTCCTATATCATCAGCTATATATCAGTGAAAGTCCCGTCAAAATCGGTTCAACCGTATCGGAGATTACCCGGAATAGACAGACAGACAGACAAAAATAAAAAAAATGGGCTTTTTGTTATAGGTATCGTATATACTTTCATATGCATTTAGTAAAAAACTGTTATTTTGACATTACAAACAGACACTTCAATATTATTAATTGTATAGATAATAACGATAATTGACGCCACGGAAACCAGAGTGATAGTGAGTGGTGAGTGGATCATAAAAGCAGATATGCTTTTTTAGGTAAATCGACCATTAACTTTGTTTACTATATTGTATTTTTATAGGTTATATCCATAATCTAAAAATGTAAATTTACTAAGCCACAGTGACCTACAGCTATTTACATGATATATTTAAAGCATGAATTTTACTCATTTTAAACCTTTAGGCCTTTGTGGTTTAATGAAAGCACATTTTTATGAATATGTTAATAGGTCTATTATTCTACAAATCAGATATGCCACTCTGGTTCTCGTGACCTCAATTTACATTGAAAAAAAAGTTGTAGGAAATAACTTGGAAAAAATAAGACGTCGTGCGTCGGTAAATGTATTGTACAGGATCCAGATTTTAACCTTATACATCCACTTCTATCGTTAAGATTCCGAGATTACACACAGTGTAATTGTATTGGTCAGTCGGTGATGTTATTGACTGGCTATTGGCTAATGCGCCGCGCCGGGTACTATTGCGTATCTTAAAGAAACTTTTAATATTAACGTCACTCTGAGTCGCTAATTTCGTTAGAGTGACAACATGGTTAATTAAGCCCGATAATTGAAATCAGTAGACTCTCTGGCCTTAACCTATCATGTATTGTTTTCGATTAGCCTGGACTAATACTGATTATGTATAAAGATCAAGCGGGTTTTTTTGTTTGTTTGAACGCGCTAATCCTTGTTTAATCTTAGCTCAGTTAATCTCCGGAGCTAGATTTGCAAAAATATTGTTGGATTTTATAGCCTAGTTATTGAAGATATATAATTTCACCCTACAACTCTACGGAGCAATAACCATGAACTTCAAGCAATGTGGAAATCCAATGTCTCCCATAGCCCTCCATATCCAACATGGATAACTTTATTTTGCATATGTCAATATCTTTTATTTATGAGCCTATCGATTCTCAGAATATCTCAGAATTGCCATGGAGATACGTCGTGATAAATATTTAGATAAGTCTTTTGAGATGGATGACAAATTTATGAAGCTAATATCAGACAGTGAGCGGCCCACCTTAAAGATTGCATTATCGATCGTAGCCGACTTGTAGAAACTCGCAGTCATCGTCACTGACTATTACAGACAATGTTTATATGAATATGTATAGACAAGTTGTTAGTTACCAACATGAATGTTACAAAACATATATTTTCTTCTTTTTTTTCTATTTACTGAGAATTAACGAGTAATGTTTTATGACGTAACCGAGTAGTCGTTATCATTAAAATTAATTTGTAATAATCACACTGAAGGAAGTCTGACGGATGTCTGAGTCATTCTTTGTGTGCCACGTGCTTTTCATTTGTTTCGGCTTTCCGGAGCGATAAAAATACTGAGGGTTATTTATAAACCTTCTATAATGTTACGTCATACTCGATTATTATTACTTTTTTATTTGATGTTTGTTTTCATGAACCGGTGGAGATTATTCCCACGGTGCGAACTGGCCCGTGTTTCGCCGTACGTTTAATTCCAATTTCAACCGTTTATTGACAGGAACTTGTAAATCGTTTTTTTTATTTTATTTAAAAATGTCACAGCTTTGACATCATAGAAAATAAATTATATTGATAAGCAGAAATTCAACCATTTATAATTTTTTTATTCTTTAAAATTTCTACATAAAATTATAATTTTCATGATACAAAATTAAAAGTGTCACCTATGTGTGTGTGCATCTGGGTCCTTGTGTGTACGTAATTAATAATTATGTTATAGTGCAACGCTTTCATATTGACATGAACTGATTTTATTTTTCAAATACTTAATAATTATCAAACCCAAGTTCATATTTAGGACTAAATTTTACGTGCATAGACAATATTCTTTTAGCGACGATATTTGACAGCTTTTATTTGAATCCACGCATCGTGGTTACAATATTTTAGTTATTTTATATTTTTGTTTTTAGACTACAGAAATTAGATCAAACATTAGAATAATTTACAATAACAATAATGATATGTAGGGATTTAGTGAACTACAACTAGTACACTCGTAGTATTTCATATTGAAAATCATATTTTACACAGCGTATGTTGGCAACTACAAAACCGTGTGATGATGACGACCTATAAACAATATCCATAATTCCATATAAATATAATGCCTAATCATTCTACAGAAATTTAGGCAATTAATAAAATTCTTGTGATTTGTACTAACCAAATAAATGTATAATATCTTTATTTGGTTAGCAATTGCTCATCGTACATAATATGTTTTAGGTCGAATATTTTATTTATTTATTATAATACTTATTATAATAATCTCATTTTATTTTTTACAAACTTATATTTATCCTTTCCAATGTATACGTGTACCTATAATATTTTTAAAGTGAATAGATACACTATCTATGACGTATTTTGTTTTTGAAATGTCGTATCACGCTTACAACGGCTGAAGTTAGATACTGTCAATCAAATGTTAACATAATATTGGCGCCGGAGAGACATATGATGTGAGATCCTATCTGTGTATTTTCGACTAACTGACACCCGCGTCTTTTTCCGCATCAAAAAATATTTTAGAATCCTTCGGACTCTCAAATTTGTTTTTTGCGAACTTGTATCAAAATCAGTTTCGCAGTAAAGCAATGATGGCTTAGTGGACGTGCACGGACATCGCGTTGATCGACCTAAAGTTCGAATCCTTGCAGTGAGCCTAAGTTTTCGGTGATACATGAGGCATGGTGGTAGGACATCTTTTAACGCCCGTCTGTCTAACATCTATCGAAGTATTCCGGCAGCTGCACTTGAGAGCTAGTCTCCCCACTAGGCTTAGCGTGTTGCCGTCTTGGATCACATCGTCACTTAAAATCTGGTCAGATTGTGATTAAACGCTAACAATGTATTGCTAATTGCTATTGTAATGTAGACAGACAACTAATGTATTGCTTTGTTTTTCATACTGGCTTGTCTAATGCGATTAATATTTGAATAATATTTCATATACAGACGCGACCTCTTTACAATTTTTAATGTAATGTGTATATAGATAATACATCATATAAAGACTATCGATATTCAGAAATGTATGATGCATTTCTAAATATTTCCGTTTCCAATTTAAATAACAACATTAAGATAACAGCGAATACGTCAGTTAATAGCATTGTAATCGGTATTTTATCATTGGAGAAATTACCGAAATCATCAGGTTGTTCTAATTGATGTTTTTTTTATTGTGTTTTATTAAAGTAGCAATTGACCGCAATAACATCTGATGTTAACTAGCGATAGATGTGGTCCCTGGTTTTAAAAACGATACCCACATCTACCGTTAACCTGTTATAATACCTTTATTTGACATCATAAACAGGTCACCTATATAATAATTATATAATTATGACACACGTGACCTGTATGTTATGTCAATAGAAGGTCATGTATTTAACCAAGCCAAATCTCACACACTTTCGCGCACGCAATACGCTTAAAAAAGTGTTCGAAGTTTCCTTCTCACGTATTAATATTATGATGATGATGATATTATCACACCTGAACGACTTGAGACTAAAACAAAAATTCACATGATGTGTATTATACAATAGTAGGTATTATATTTTATCACATTCGTAGCCTCAATGTTGCACAATAATTTTTTTTCTTCGTTAATTTCCCAGTCCATCACTCTATAAAAATATTAATTCATTTAAAGAATGATTTAATTAGATTAAAAAAATATTAGCTTACATGTATCTCTTTTGTAACTGTATGTTACATAAATCAAAGTGGGTTCTGATTTATTACACAATTTTATTCAGTTTGCATCGACTCCCGAGCGTTCTTAAAGGTATCCGCGATATAATTAAATTATCTGAAACGAATATCTCTATTTTTTTTTTGTCTGACTATATTACTGTTAGCCTTAGGGACCCTGGAGCTTCTGACGGCTTTTACAGCTTCACCGTGGCTGAATAACTTTGTGCATCTCTTACCCTTATTGATACTCCTTGATTTGGGTATTTAACAATAGTTCTGGATATTCTTCTCTCGACTTTCGGATGATTGGATCTTATTAACTATTAGATCCGGCGCAATTGTTTTACCGAAAATAAATTAGAATACCTACGGGTAATACCACTGACCAATATTTGCAGAAGTGATAATCTGTCACGATGTCATCATAAATGAAGTCACCAGTGATGCAATGCTGTTGTACAAAGTACATTTGAAATATTATTAATTACTAGCTTCTGATCGAGACTTCGCCTGCGTGGACTTCAGAATTGAGTATTTACTGATATAAAAGTATCTTAATCCACGTTATGAACTATCTGTGTTCCAAAGGAGACGGGTATTTTTGGGCTAAAAATAGAATTAGTTAAAATATGGTTTATAAAAGGAGTGAGTAAAGATTATTATCGATAATAATCAATTGTTCTGAATGAGTTGAAACTACGCTTCTTATGCAATTAATAGAAATCAAATGTTTTGAATTAACAGATTAAAGTTCTAAAAAATAAGGTACGAAAAATAAATCTTGAAAACAAATTGATTCAATAGATATCTTTTTATCGGAACTATATTTTTATGTACTATCTCAATTTGTGCTAAACTCTAATAGCTGAATGCCGACATCTGATAGCTCCTGTGCTCTTGTGTATAACTCATTTCGTAATGCAATATTGAATATCTTTTGAGAAAGTTTCTTGAAGCCCTCCCACTGTAAAAATATAATTAACATAACTCTTCATCAGAAATGTCAACCGCACTTCAAAAATAGTTTGTTAATTTGTAGTTTTTAAAATTCTGCTCTCAGATTGCCAAAATCAGTGGTTGTTTAATATATATTAAAGCGGTGAGCGATTATAATATTGAGATATACTAATATAATCACTCGATTATGAAGATATCTCGAAATATTATATCGATTATAGCCATTAGTCATTACTATTATTAGTAGTTCGATTACGAGTGATCATTCATAATCGAAATACCATTAGTAACTACTCATCATCATCTGCTCATAACCGTTTTCGGTTACAGCGACCGCTTGAACTCTTCATTGTAACATTCTGACTGTTCCGCCCTTTCGTGTGCACGTACATGACTGATGTACCCTATCTTCGCCGTAAACGTGCGGTCACTCTTGGAGCAAGTCAGAACATCGTCACAGTAGTTGTAACATATAGCCGCAGGTAGTTTATTTGTTTATTTAACTGTTTCAGTTTATTTGTTGTCTAGCTCTTCTTTTCTTCTATCCTCAAAAGTGTAAATCTTTTGATTTAAAAAGTCCCTCCACTCTGAACGTTTCTCAGCAGTTGATTCCCATTCAGAGGGGTTGACTTTGCAGGTTATCATGTGTCGTTTTAGCGCATCTTTATGTCGTAAAAGCTGACCGCCTTGCTTTCGCTTGCCTTTTTCAAGCTCACTGTAAAAGATGCACTTCACTACGCTCTCATCTGGTCTCCGAAACACATGACCACACCAACGAAACTGTCGCTGCATTAGATGCGCTTCCACGCCATATATATCAGCACGACGTAAGACATCAGTATTTCTTACACGATCAGATCAGTGTATTCGCATGATGTGTCACACATTTAACGTGGAAATGGTCATGTGTGCGTATATATTTTCTATACAAGCACCATGTCCCCGATGAGTTTAATAGTATTGGCAATACGATGGCCATATAAACAGAGACCTTTGTCGCTAATTTGAGGTCATGGGAGCGAAAAACCTTTGAACTTATATTACCAAAGGAAGCTGAAGCTGCACCGATTCTGGCGTTAATTTCGGCATCAAGTTCGCATTTAGATGTAATAGCGCTTCCCAAGTACCTAAACTTATCAACCTGCTCATGACGTCCTGACCAGTACATATTTGTAGAGGCACATTCTGCGAACCTACAGCCATTACTTCAGTTTTGCCTATGCTGATTTTGAGGCCGAATTTCTTACATGACTCGTCGAGACTAGATATCATCCTTTGTGAAGATGCTGGAGAATCCGCTAGAAAACATAAGTCGTCTGCGTACATAATTTCCGTTACTCTATCACATGATACTTTATTACGTGCTTTCAGTCTATCCAAATTAAACAGCCCTCTACCAAAACGGAAGCGTATTCTTATGCCTTCAGGATTCATCTGCAACGCATCCTTGACGACAACTACGAAATAAAGGGCGAACAGAGTCGGCGCAAGAACACACCCCTGCTTTACTCCACATGTAACCGAAAAAAAATTTGTTTCTTCGCCATTGACAGTAACGCAACATTGCATGTTATCATGCAGTAATCGGATCAAGCGAACAAATTTATCCGGGCATCCCAATTTAGATAAAATCTTCCATAGAGCCTCACGGGGAACGCTATCAAAAGCCTTTTCTAAGTTCACAAAGGATAAGAAAATAAGTTGACGGCTTTTTATATAGCTTTTATTTAGCTTTTTTTATAGCTTCAGATGTTCCTCTCCCAGGGCGAAAACCAAATTGTGTTTCAGGCAACAATTTCTTGGATACCGCAATAAGACGATTGAGAACTACCCTAGCAAAGACTTTTCCGGGAACAGAAAGAAGCGACACACCACGATAGCAATTGCAATCAGATCTGTCACCCTTGTTTTTGTACAAAGCACAAATTTGGGATATCTTAAACTCGGATGGCACTCGTTCGTCACGCCACATCCGGCTAAAAAGTTTCCATATCGAAAAGTGTAGCTCTTCGCGCTCCGTATTTGAGCAATTCACCGGGAATACCATCGATCCTAGCTGCCTTATTATTATTTTGTGCTTTAATAGATGTAACAACTTCCTGCAGTGCGGGTAGCTCATCCAGCTCTGAAACTAGCGAGAGAGAGGAAATGGAGTCAATAAATTGCAGATCTGCTGACCGGTCAACATTGAGCAGCCTGTTGAAATGCTCCATCCAGCATTTTAAAAACAAATCGTACGCCTTTCTGGCCCATCCTGTATTAGTATTTCAATGATGATTGATTATTCATAATTGAAATACCATTAGTAATTACTATTATTGTATTTCGAAGATGAGTGATCATTCATAATCGAAGTACCATTAGTAATTACTAGCGGTGTGCGCACGCGTTTATAGTTACGCAGTAGTTATTTAAATCCCGTAACTTTATTTTTACCCATATTGTTGACAATTCATATGCAGTATCAATTGAGGAATGACTTGTATTTAGCGTGTAGAATTTTAATTAAATAATTATTTTTATTTGTTTCTTACCAAAGGTATAAATATGAATATCCCTAATTTGAGATATGACGGGTTCTTCATACAAACTTTCACCCAAGTTTTATTTTCCCCATATGTGGAATAACACAATGAAATAATTCACTTTTAGCAAAACTGTATAATCCAGATAATATACAATAGGTATACGGTAGTATACCTATTAGGTAACGCTTGGAATATATAAACTCCCGCGAGCCGCGGTTGACAGCGCACGTCAAATAAAACAGTAATTTTGCCGTACTGCGTAGGTAAACAGTTTAAAAACATTTCAGCCAATATTAAAAAGAATACTTGACAATCATTTAATAGGTAATTAATAGAAATACAATATACTTTGTTTACGACTACGCGACCATTTTTTGAAGTGATAACTTCATAAGGGAGGGTAAACCGCTTCATAACGTAACGCGTTACGGTGCCATTAATAGTAGCATAATTTCAGTCAATTCTAATAATATGCTCGTAGCCTAGCGGTTGTAAGCGTGACTGCTATCGCTGAAGTTCGAAGTTCGAATCCTCGCTGGCTTCTCTTTCTATCATTTGTTTTTTTTTTCCTTTTTGATTAGTTTAAATTATTACTTCTGTCGAGCGTCCCGAGACGCACATGACATTTTATTTTTAGCTTTCCATTTTTCCTTTTTAATATGTACCAGTCATCATTCATAATCGCACAACTCTGTGTAATACATCAAAGGCTCGATTATGAATGATCATTCATATTCGTAATTCGTTTATGAATTAACACTCATCATCGAAATATCTCGATTATGTAAATTGTTCATAATAGAATATCTCGGTTATGTAAATCATTCAAATTCGCCCACCTCTAATACATTAGATATTAACTGACACCGTTTCCATATTTTTCATGTTCTTCATGTTCGCATGTTATTCATGTCATAGACAAAGTACTCTTACTCTTTATTTCGTTATTTATAAAAGCCCAATGAAATTGCATACTCAGTACGGTCAGTACTATGATGTAAAAATGACACAGCGGAAATACTGTAAATTTATATATTTAAACTTTACTGATGTCATAATCAACGTATGAGAAAACAGATTTATCATTCCCAGAATAAAAGTGACACATGATAAAACATTTTTAATTATCTAATAAATATGCAGTTCGTGGAGCAACCAATAGTTATTTGTGGCTTTACTTACCATGTTTTGAAGTTATGAAATAAACGAGTTACGAGCGATTACGCCAAAAGAAAAGTTTACTTTTCGATCCCAAAATTATATATTTAACAACTTAATCTAAAGTACAATAAATCTCACAGGCTGATTAAACCAGCGCGGGGCCTATAGAAATGTTACTAGGAGGCCGTAGGTTTTGATTGATAAGCGAGCAAATTTAGTAAAAACACAAAAAAGTTTGCCTACCTGGGAGTCTCGCATATATTTTACTTTTTTGCTAGGCGCGGGGCGGGATCCCTAGAAACACGGATATGTAGCATTTGCTTAGAGAAAACACTAACAAAAACTACTCACCTGGGTGACCTGGGAGGACCACGCATTTTTACATTTCTGCGGTAAGCACAGGACTTCCAGAAGTGCAGGTTCCGTAGCATTTGCTACTTCTATTATTAGCTATATGGCTTATCCGGTCCTGATAAAACTTCTCAGACAATCTCGTAACTCAATACCGAGCAAGGCTTGTTACGGTCAGAATATGCCCAATGATCTTATTTCACGAAAAACCTAACGCAGGAACACTTTCACTAAATTATGATCAACATAATTTGATACTTAACGATTTTTTTTATTAATATTAATTTATGCCTTTGTATGTAAGTACAAATTATAGACATTAGTTAATTATTTTAAAAGTATGTATAAAGTTTTTTTACTATTACCGACAGTTTGAAGATTTTTATACTTTTCTATGTGTGTTCAGTTCTAGTGCAAAAACTGTGCAATGCATTATTTTACACTGTTTCATTATTATATGTAGATAAAATAATATAGTATACAAGCATCGAAATAAATATACAGAGTGTTCCGTAAGGAATGGACCAACGCTATGATGGTGATAGAGGGTGACATGATTTAATAGAAACATATGACATATTTTGTCAATTAAATTTTGCATATATTTAAGCTTTTATTTTTATGTTATACCCATAATTAAGCAAGAATAACATTTTGATTATAAAGGTACATGTTTTCTTAAATCCCTTAAACAATTTTTTTTTATTTTAAATTTAAATTTTGTGTTCACAGAAGGAGAATTTCAACATAACATTTAAAATAATTATAACTTTAAAACTACTAGGCCTAGGACAATACATTTTAGTGTTTCTATTAGATTATGTCAACTCTATCACCATTATAGCGTTGGTCCATTCCTTACGGGGCATCCTGTATAGTGTATAGCATCAAAGAGCGCATCAAAACAAAAATTTTACGACGCAGGCTAGTTTGCACGCATGCGCGTTACCACGGGACTGGTTATTAATTTTAATTAGCGTCCCGCGTCCTGTCTTTTTACGCATGTTGCTTGACCACTGAAAGAATCGAGATATATAAGTTGGAGATAGCTATAGTTTTTAAATTAAATATACTTATTATTATTGGTTGTTAGGTACTCACAAAAAAATCGTATTCTGTTAGGTTGCTACTACATTTGTTATTTTTTAAATAACAGATCTACTCTATATTCATACATCAAAATATTTACAGTTTATTTATTTGAAAAACATAACAGTAGAGAGTCACAATACAAAAAACTATCAAAACAACAAAACAAAACTAGACGGATGCCCGACAACAAGATTACTATCATAGATAAAAGGTTTAAACTACTTATACGTATTTCAATGTTTTGTTTTCGTTTTAACAATAGACAACCGAAAGAAATTTAGTTTTAACCTGAAAGTGCATTTTACTCGGAAGTAGCACGAAAATAATCAGAATATATACAGCATTAAACAAACAAACATAAAATACTTCCAACTGAAACGGAATAATAGATAGATAGAAATATTGTACAGGTGTTGGCAAACCCCATTAAGGGAAAAACATAGGCTTCAATAAATGTGGGCTATTTATTGGCTATTATATATTCTTTGCGAGATCCTTACACTGAAAGACTTTGAATAAAGACTGCAAGAAAAAAGTGAATAAGCTTTTTAAAAGCCAACTGAGCTGTCGTTTATTTAGATCGAGATTTCGGGTTCATTACAGGATTCGAATCCATGCCAATCGGGCTTTCTATAACAATTACACTGTAATCGTTATCAGATTTAAATTTGAAAACTAGTTTACTTATTTAATCTGTTCACATATTTTTAATTTGTTTTAGGTAAATGTGCGTTTTAAAATTGGATGGTAGGACGAGAAAAATGTTCGATTGTATTGCGACCATTCTATACCAGTCTAGTAACACGCTTACAACGTGTCGAGTTCCGTGATCTGCTGGTGTACACACAGTAATCAAGCGGGTTGGTAGGTTATTAGTATCCGCCTGGGTCGCGATCACCACGCCCCCCGTCGGTTATACGGCCGTTACAGTGAGTGTGCCTTAGTTTGTCGCATCTCGAGACCAGATTGCCTGCCTAGAGGCCTACTACTTCCTACGGGCGTGATAATGGGGACCGCCGATGGATAGTTGCTCTCTCGGTGGTTGCCAGTTTTTGGTTTCTATTTTGCTTACCATGAAATATAATGCCGTCACTTTCCGTGCTACCGTACGATTATAATGTTAAGAATTTGATGTAGGTATTTGCTAATTTATTCAAATACTTTATTAATATAGAATTTTATCCTTACACTAATTCAATTGATGTAGTGCGTAAAAGTATCAACATTGTTTGCTTAAGTTTAATAGCATTGAAACGAGTGTCTTCATGCACACACTAGATATACTTTTGTGTGAATAAAAAAATACCAGAAGTTTACCTAATCTTCTGAAATCTAGTGCAGTGACAGCCATGATCACTATTACATTATTGAATAAAAGCAACTTTATATGTATCGCATAACGATAATAAATCCCATTACTTACCCTTAAAATATACATAATTTATTAGCCCTTAAGCATATCTATCCTTTCTGGACATAATCCTTCTTCTGATGTTGACAACAGTGCAAGACATCATAACACGTACAATGTGAATGATCTGCATATTACTAGATAGTACACAATTATTGTGAGCAGGCCACCAGTTTTAAAAGCAAACATTAGTTAACGCTGACATACAATATTTTTACAAGACCTCAACAGTACATCTAGCTATACCATAAAATAGTGAAAAAACATCTGTCGAAGGATACTAGTATCAGATTTCTATATTTACCCAATAATTGTGTAACCAAGAAAGACCCACTATATACAATGTATATTGTCTTATACACAAGAACTCACGAATACGTAAAACATATCTTTAAGTGGTTGGTTGACGTGTGTTTTGTGATAATGTTTCTACTTCGATAAGATAGCAACTGTGGCGTTAATGCTTATACAATAGTCTGTACTTTATACCTACAACAAGCCTAATAAGCTACGACTGAAATAGTTCATTAAACCTTTTAATCTAGGGATCATACCAGGGAAAATTGTGGAAATTAATAGACATATTTGTGAAATGTCTTGACTTTTAATTTGAGGACTAGAAAATATGGTAGACCTCAAAACTACTATAGTTAAGCACATTCATGGTGAAGTTTATTTCCTGAGGTTTTCTGTCTCTTATAACTGTACACTACCTACTTCTCCAGAAAATTCTACAACTGTCTCTAACTTTTTATCAACAACGCGGTTTTCGTCACAGTTTCATGAAATGAAAGTATTTTTTCACATTTGTACTAAAATAAGTAATGTACTTATACATAGTTATATTCTTGTTACGTCTCTTTTAACAGTTTACCAAAGAAATAAAATAAAAAGAATCAGTTGTACATTATGTGTTAGTTGTTTTGGCGGTAATAATTTTTTTGTAATATTTTTATTTTGCTATTTCATATTTATCATATTCTTACAGAATGTTTATTTTGATATTTCTATATTAAGAAATTGCAATTAAATTGTCCATTAAATTTACATACAGAGTTGTGCAACTCGCTAAAATGTAAAAATGTAGTTTTCTTTAACAAACTTTAAGTTTACAGTTGGGATTAAACAGGAAACGATTAACTAAATTTAGGACGCCATGTGCTTCTTTTTAAGGCCGTCCACTTTTGATAAAGAATGTTAAGCAGGTGGTTTGTGTAACAATTTAATAATAGATAAAGAAACATTTTACACTAGTATTGAGTCACATAATTTAAAACACGATTAATTTAGTAGAAGTACCAAAATTCAATTTGTAACAGGGAAAACCTTTTTTAGTGAAATATATTTTTGCAAAACTATAAGTTCGTATTGCTTCAAACGAACTGTTATCTGAGTAATTTATTTCCATGAAGATATTTTAATTGCCAACCTTCTTGATACAGCTATTTTATTACTAAGTGACTAACAATAAAGACAAGCAATAAAGGAGAATAATCAGTCAACTACTTAAGTATTTGTCTGATAAAACAGAGTTACTGCGCTGCATTTGCACGTAACCTCTGGTTTCTACTTATTGTGAAAACATTGTTTATACTTATATGTACGAATGCACTCAGTTCACTTTTACATTATTAAGTATAATTTATTTGTATTTTTATAAAATACTAGCTGTGCCCGCGGCTTCGTTTACGTGGACTACAGAATGCCCGCGCGAATCTTGCTCCCACACTCACGGCTATTTTAGAGACAAAAATGCTTATTGTGGGTGTTCCTTGTTTGTTACAATTGTGTAGTAAATTAATTTGCTATATCTCTCATGGTTTACTCAGCGTAAGCCATTTAAGCGCCCGAATTGATTCACCAGGACCAGTTTTTTTTATTTGTGCGGAACCCTAATACTTTTTCTAAAATAAAAGTAGCCTAATTTGCTTCCTATATTATCAGCTATCTACCAGTGAAAGTCTCTTCAAAATCGGTCCAACTGTTTCGGAGATCATCAGGAACAAACAGGCAGAGAGACAAAAATTTAAAAAATGGGCTTGTTGCTAAAGGTGTCGTATATACTTTCATATGAATTGAGTAAAAAACTGTTATTTTGACATTACAAGCAGACACTTCAATTTTATTAATTGTAGATAAAAACTATAGTACAATAACAATAAAATATTTTTATAGATAAATAAACCATTTAAAAGTCATCGCTTTCAATGTCACCTAATGTGGCAAATTGGCAATATATTAAAAGTCAATGGATTAAAATAATAATATAAAAGTGTAACGCTAGCCCGCTAGAGTAACTGGGATCTGTTGTTAGAAAAGAACAACGTCGCGTCGCCTGTAACTAATTATTGTTTTATATCATTTTTTTAGACATTTCCATATGATTTATTGTCCGACAAGACGCGTTCTGTGAGTCTCGAGACACCAGTTTATACTATAATAAAATGTTATTTGTTCAAAATCGTTCCAATAAAATCACAATTTTTTGCCTTTTTAATTTCTATCAATATTTTCATATTTATATTTAGAAGCAATTTTATAAATTGCTTTCTTTATATCGTAAACTTTAATTGTAATATCTATAATACGTCTACTCACTCGCAATGCTGATATAAATAGCATTACATATCTAAAAATAGGAATTAGGTAGAAAAATTAATGAGATAGCAATAACAGTATTTTTCCATTAATAATATTAAATTAAATAACATACAGTGTTTAATAAATTTTAGTGTTGACACACTTTCTGTTATTTAATTCGCGAGAAATGTAACACTACATTTTACATTTACTACATTTTAAGCATTAAAAGATTATCAATTACTTATAATAAAATTGATTACAAATAAATTAAACGATTATTTTAAATTTGAATGATGTTCTTTTACTAACGATATTTAATTAAAACTAGCTATAGAAGGGTTATTATTGTAATCTGTGGGCTTCACTGGTGGCGCTTATGAAATACCGCTACAAGGTCCGGCAAATACTTTGAGCTGAGGACAAGGTCGCATTGTCAGTTTCATTCTTTTGTTTGTTGTTTCATTATAACAAAAAAAGAGTAACTGCAGTTAATTTCTGTTTAAAAGACTTTTAGGTTGCATTCCATAAATAAATTTGTGTAGAATTTTAATCTGGTAGTTACCTCATAATAGGTGTAGTAATTCTAGTATGTAGTCATTAATGCCTTCTATCTATATACATGTTATTAAAATTAAAGGGTCTACCTAAACTACTGGATAGATTTTGATTCGTTTTTTTTTGTTTTACTCCTTAGATACTTGATTCTTATTTAGAAAAAATTATAAAGATATCTACATAAACAATAATAATTCAGTATTTAACACGTGCGGACCCGCTGATATCAAATAATATACGTATACTTAATTAAAAGAGAAAACACAATCCAGTTCATGGTGAGGTGTCTGTGATTTGCAATGGTGATTTGAAATGGAGATTTGACTCTTTTTTGTTTTATATGTAGATATCTAGACACACGTTTTATTGTATTTTTTTATGATTACGGCTTTTAATTACGCTGCTAATGCAGGGTGGTGGACAGTACCTACACCCCAAAACAATCTTATTTTTAAGATGTTATTAAAAAAACTTAGGCAATAAATAGTATGTATGTGGTCTTCGTACCCACTATTGATTTGCTGTGGGTGCAGTAGCCAACGAGCACCCACAGAGTGTACGCCCCTGATCACGATTCCAACTTCACTGACTGGCCAACCTTTTCACCAGGGTAAAGAAACATTTTACACTAGTATTGAGTCACAGAATTTATAACACGATTAATTTAGTAGAAGTATCAAAATTCAATTTGTAACAGGGAAAACCTTTTTTAGTAAAATATATTTTTGCAAAACTATATGTTCGTATTGCTTCAAACGAACTGTTATCTGAGTAATTTATATCCATGAAGATATTTTAATTGCCAACCTTCTTGATACAGCTATTTTATTACTAAGTGACTAAGAATAAAGACAAGCAATAAAGGAGAATAATCAGACAAATACTTATGTATTTGTCTGATAAAACAGAGTTACTGCGCTGCATTTGCACGTAACCTCCGGTTTCTACTTATTGTGAAAACATTGTTTATACTTTATATGTACGAATGCACTCAGTTCACTTTTACATTATTAAGTATTTATTATTTATTTGTATTTTTATAAAATACTAGCTGTGCCCGCGGCTTCGTTTACGTGGACTACAGAATACCCGCGCGAATCTTGCTCCCACACTCACGGCTATTTTAGAGACAAAAATGCTTATTGTGGGTGTTCCTTAGAAGATAGACGTATACTCTCAATGACTTTTTTGGAAGTCTTTTTAATATTACAATTGTGTAGTAAATTAATTTGCTATATCTCTCATGGTTTACTCAGCGTAAGCCATTTAAGCGCCCGAATTAATTCACCAGGACCAGTTTTTTTTATTTGTGCGGAACCCTAATACTTTTTCTAAAATAAAAGTAGCCTAAGTTGCTTCCTATATTATCAGCTATCTACCAGTGAAAGTCTCGTCAAAATTGGTCCAACTGTTTCGGAGATCACCCGAAACAAACAGGCAGAGAGACAAAAATAAAAAAATGGGCTTTTTGTTAAAGGTATCGTATATACTTTCATATGCATTTAGTAAAAAAACTGTTATTTTGACATTACAAGCAGACACTTCAATTTTATTAATTGTAGATAAAAACAACAGTACAATAACAATAAAATATTTTTATAGATAAACAAACCATTTAAAAGTCATCGCTTTCAATGTCACCTAATGTGGCAATATATTAAAAGTCAATGGATTAAAATAATAATATAAAAGTGTAAAGCTAGCCCGCTAGAGTAACTGGGATCTGTTGTTAGAAAAGAACAACGTCGCGTCGCCTGTAACTAATTATTGTTTTATATCATTTTTTAGACATTTCCATATGATTTATTGTCCGACAAGACGCGTTCTGTGAGTCTCGAGACACCAGTTTATACTATAATAAAATGTTATTTGTTCAAAATCGTTCCAATAAAATCACAATTTTTTTGCCTTTTTAAGTTCTATCAATATTTTCATTTTTATATTTAGAAGTAATTTTATAAATTGCTTTCTTTATATCGTAAACTTTAATTGTAATATCTATAATACGTCTACTCACTCGCAATTCTGATAAAAATAGCATTACTTATCTAAAAATACGAATTAGGTAAAAAAATTAATGAGATAGCAATAACAGTCTTTTTCCATTAATAATATTAAATTAAATAACATACAGTGTTTAATAAATTTTAGTGTTGACACACTTTCTGTTATTTAATTCGCGAGAAATGTAACACTACATTTTACACTTACTACATTTTAAACATTAAAAGATTATCTATTACTAATAATAAAATTGATTACAAATAAATTAAACGATTATTTTAAATTTGAATGATGTTCTGTTACTAACGATATTTAATTAAAACTAGTTATAGAAGGGTTAATAATGTAATCTGTGGGCTTCACTGGTGGCGCTTGAAATACCGCTACAAGGTCCGGCAAATACTTTGAGCTGAGGACAAGGTCGCATTGTCAGTTTCATTCTTTTGTTTGTTGTTTTATTATAACAAAAAAAGAGTAACTGCAGTTAATTTCTGTTTTAAAGACTTTTAGGTTGCATTCCATAAATAAATTTGTGTAGAATTTTAATCTGGTAGTTACCTCATAACAGGTGTAGTAATTCTAGTATGTAGTCATTAATGCCTTCTATCTATATACATGTTATTAAAATTAAAGGGTCTACCTAAACTACTGGATAGATTTTGATTCGTTTTTTTTTTGTTTTACTCCTTAGATACTTGATTCTTATTTAGAAAAAATTATAAAGATATCTACATAAACAATAATAATTCAGTATTTAACACGTGCGGACCCGCTGTTATCAAATATTATACGTATACTTAATTAAAAGAGAAAACACAATCCAGTTCATGGTGAGGTGTCTGTGATTTGCAATGGTGATTTGAAATGGAGATTTGACTCTTTTTTGTTTTATATGTAGATATCTAGACACACGTGTTATTGTATTTTTTTAATGATTACGGCTTTTAATTACGCTGCTAATGCAGGGTGGTGGACAGTACCTACACCCCAAAACAATCTTATTTTTAAGATGTTATTAAAAAAACTTAGGCAATAAATAGTATGTATGTGGTCTTCGTACCCACTATTGATTTGCTGTGGGTGCAGTAGCCAACGAGCACCCACAGAGTGTACGCCCCTGATCACGATTCCAACTTCACTGACTGGCCAACCTTTTCACCAGGGTTCCAGCTCTGTTCTAGGGATCCTTACCTCGTAACGAAAAAAAAACTGAACCCTTAAAGGATCACTTTGTTGTCTGTCTGTATGTCAAGACTCAAGACTCGAGACACTTTTTCTCGAAAACCACTAGAGGTATAAAGTTGAAATGAATATCATATTATATTATTTACTTATTTTTTTACTATTTATCATCGATATTTTTGAACATTTTTGTTACTATCAGGTATTGTTGGCATTTTTATACTAATGCATTTTATTTAATGTTTCTATTATCTCAAAAATGTGTTACAGGTACAGCAACTATGTTCATCTGTGTTTGAAAATCTTTTTTTATTTCATCAACTATTAATTGAAAAACAAAACAACCTCAACCAAAAATGAATGTTATAAAAAATTACCTACTTATATTAATATTTCTTACCTACGTTTGTCTATTGCCATAAATAATAATGCAATTCTTAAAATATCACTTAAAATTATTAAAGTAGGTCGTAATCCACAATAAATAAACTGCCCAATTAAATGTGTTTGCTCTCCATGACACAGAAAAGAAACGAGTTTAGATAGGGTGACCGCGCTGATATTAGCTGTGTTAGATAATATAGGACATGTGTGGTTTATTATCGCAATGTTTACATTAGCGACAACAGAATGTATTTTGTTGTAAAACTGCAATATATTCCCAATGTATTGCACGTATCAAAGAGCATAATTATCGGCAATTTTTTAAAATAAATATTTGGATAATAGCCTTTTCAGCCTTTTGTTGAATCATAAAAATCAGCGTAATAGTCTTTCAGACTTTAGTGAAGTGATAACCAGCAGGATATTACTTCTACATCATAAAATTAGGGCTAGAGTATTAGCGAGTTAGGTAACAGAACATTGTCTGCATCATCTTAATTTTATTATATTAAGTGAGCAATTCTTGTATATATATATATGTAATAGGTTTCTCGAAAACGGCTCCAATGATTTGGATGAAACTTTGCATTTAGATAATGTTTTACATTCCAAGTTTACCTAGAGGGGTGGTTTTCTTTTTTTTGTTTATAAGACACCGAGCTCAACTCGGTTGCCCAAATATTATAATATATATGCATAAATAAAATTAATATAAAATCTTCGGAATCGTTACTACATAACTGAATCATAGAATGTATTCGAATACAGAACTAGAGCGTATTAAATGATTTTACTTCCAGTCTTATTTACAGTATATCAACTTACATCCAACGATACTTGAAAAATATTACGAGGTCTCTTTTACACAACCTAATGGTTATAATCCAGTATTTATTTGTTACTTGGACAAAAATCGTTAATAATCGACAAATAAGATTCTACAATAAACATTTATGAGTTAAAATGTTTCTTAGTACCTACCAACATAGATGCTACCAAGGATATAACTGTGGCTATTATGTACATTTTTGATATATTATAATTATTAAGTAAATTATAAAGTTCTTTAGTTATATTATTCCATAACAAAATACCTACTTACGATGCTTATGAAAGTAAGACTCTTACTAAAAAGCATATATTTTTAATCTAACGGCTAATCGTTTCATAAAATAGGCCATTAATGGTGGCGATCTGTATAATCCGGGGCGTTCCTCTTTTGTCCTTGTTTCTTACGCAGTAAACATGAATGTATAAAAATGAGATCAAAACAACAGCCAGGGTCTTGAGACTCGGCATTTAATTACGTACTTGTATTGTTCAGGGGAAAATTATAAACTGGTTTTCTGGAGTTTAAAGCGATTCCCGAAACTCCATATAATAACATAATTCATTACTATTTTAATTTTTGTGTTTTTCGAGTTGGTTTATTTCTGTTACATTTAAGTTATCTTTTAATGTTAATGTTAAATTAAGGTGCGAGACAAGTTATTGCTATTCGAAACAGTTAACAAATTTTATTATGAAAGAAAACCATAGATAACTAATAAGAATTTATACAAATTTAAAAAGTTATTTTGGATTTCCGTTTTCAATAAACAATTATATTATTAAATTTTTATTAAACATTAATAAGAGAGATAACGATGCAACATCTTTGAAGTGTTCTGGAATAGATAACGGGTTTAAGAACTTTAATACCAAAACCCAACAGTCTGTAGGAAAATTGCTTTATATTGATTGAAGTGATTTGAAGAGACTGGATCTTATATTCGCAGACCAGGAACAGACCGAACAAAGTGCACGACAGCGCGGGAGGATCGATATATGGTGTCAACAACGACGAGAAATCAATTTCAAACGACTATTGAAGTCAAAACGCACCTTCTTCGTGCTGGAGGGAGCAATCTGAGCACGTGTACAGTAAGGCGGCGTCTTGCTGAAGCAAAATTAAAGCCATTTAGACCCGCAAATGGTCCAAAACTCGAAAGGTAGCATCGAAATTCAAGGCTGAGTTACGCTAGAGAACACATGAATTGTACTCTGGATGACTGGCCAAGAGTAATGTTTTCGGCCGAGTTGAAGTTCAATCGATGCATGCACGATGGGAGGCAGAGAATCTACAGAAGACCAGGAGAGCGCTATAACCAAGTTTGCATTGAAGAGAAAGTGCCATACGGTGAAGCTCCATACACGTGTGGGCTGGAAATTCTTTCGAAAGCTGCACCGAGCTAGTGGTGATTGAAAATGGCACTTTAACTACAGAAAGATACGTGAATGAAATCTTAAATAAATATGTTGGCCCATTTTTAGTAAATATAGGCGAGAACACCATCCTTATGCAAGATAAAGCTCATTCCCATACAGCTAGGATAGTGTTTGACTACTTTGAATGTGTCGTTATTAAACACATGGAGTGGCCAGCACGTAGCCCAAACTTGAAGCCCATCGAACATGCCTGAAACGACGTGTACGCCAGCTAAATTCGCTTCCAATCACGCTTCGTGAACTGAAAGAAGCATTGATAGAGGAATGGGAGAATATTCCTCAGCATCGGCTCAGAAATCTGGTGGAAAGCTTGTCAAACCATATGACAGCTGTATTAAGAGCTCTTTGTGCTAATCGTGGTAATCTCAACAGTACGGACTTTCGTATAATTATTGAGCATATTTTATGGTTTTTTGGAAGTAATGCACCTGTCAAAAGAGATTGTTCTCTAATCAATATAAATATGAACGAGTGAAAAAATACATCTAAGTGTCGCACTTTTGAAATCAATTTAGATTATCAAAACCAACATCAACAAATCATGTACCTAACCAGCTGCATTCTTATTTGAAAACTGGACAACAGTTTAGCTCCTCCGATAAATATATTATATAAAACAAGTAAGCGATTCGACGTTAGATTATGTATACTTACTTATTTATTATAGGTAGGTATAGTAGGTGTAAATGATTACCATGACCTCGTTTTTTAATAAAAAGATGTTTAATAAAAAATAGTTACTAAATTCTTTAGGCGTCCTGCTTTGACGAAGGAATAGAAAAATTCACGTTAAGGTATATGACTAAATCATGACAGTTACAATAGCAGGGCAAAGTTTCGAGTGATAAATAATCACGTGAGTGTATTGTACATTTTCTATACTAAGCATACAAAGCATTAGAGAAGAAACTTGATACCAAAATACACTTTTATTCAATACTAGCTGTGTCCGTGGCTTCGCTCACGTAGGACTACAGAATGCCCGTGCGAATCTTGCTCCTCGCTCCCGGCTATTTTAAAGACAAAAATGCTTATTGTGGGTGGTCCTTAGAAGATAGACGTATACTCTCCGTTAACTTTTTTGTAGGTATTTTTAATGCCTAAAACTATGTAGTACATTAGTTTGATATATCTCTCATTGTTTACTCAGCGTAAGCCATTTAAGCGCCCGATTTGATACACTATGATCATTTTTTTTTAATTTGTGCGGAACCCTAATTCTTTTAATTCTAAAATAAAAATAGCCTAAGTTACTCCTTGGGGTCAACATCAGACTAGGCTTATCAGTACAGAGGATTTGCGACCTCGTCGTAGGTCAGTCGTCAAGTGTCTTTTGAGATTACCCGGAACAAACAGACGGACAGACACAGAGACAAAACATGAAAAATGCCGTTCACGTTCATAGGTACTTACTACAAGGTGTCCAGAAAGGGTATCGGGTATTTGTAAGTTCGCGCCATATTCGAAACGGGGCGTCTAAAGGGTGCGGGGAGGGGTTCGTATGCAATAAAAAAGCTATTATTGTGGAGTTATTAGTCACGATGGAACAGTACTCGGACGAATCGCGCATTTTGCGTACGAGCGTATTATGTAATGGTGATTCAATAGTGATGCTCAACCGTCTGTATCGTTGCTGGCACTCTTCGTACACGCACGCGCCAAGTACGATAGCATTAGGCGATAACACGTGGATCAGGATAGCTATCGAGATATTGCTGCGACAGTTAAAATTCAAAACTCTGATCGTCCTCGCTTTAACTCGCGATGAAGAAACAATTGAAGAAGTTGGCGTCGTTTCGTCATAAATCCGTTACTTTTAAGGTATCCATCCGAAAGCGATAGTCCAAGCGGTTGAACATCAAAAAAGTCGGACTTTGGGAGCCATTCGATTACCTTACGAGAAATGACTTACATCTAAAATGCGTATAAAATTCAATTGGTTCAAGAATTGAAGGATACGGACTAATGGCTAATCGACTGAATTTTGCGAACGAAATGCTTGCAGCGATTTAACCAAACTCTTAGACAACATACTGTTCAGTGACCGAAGCAAATTTCAACAATGAATGGTCATGTTAATAAGCATAATTGCTCGGCTACGTGGCAGTGGAGAATCGAGACGAATAGCATGAACGACCCCTAGCATAGCCCAAAGATCGTCTGTTTGGCGCTATGTCTGCTAAAGGCATAATTGGTCCTTCATTTTCTATGAAGATTCTCAACTGAGTGCCGAGCAATTAATGCTGAATAAGTGACCGTTATTGCGTATGTTGCGAAATTTTGTGGTCACTGAACAGTAGTTGTCAGGAGTTTGCAGTTAATCAACTGCAAGAACGTCAGTTCCAGCAAGATCAGGATTGAGCCACTAGTCCGATACCTTCAATTCATGAACTCAATGGAAGTTGTTTAACGAACTTATTCCCTAGATGTAAGTCATTTCCCTGAAGGGGTAACATCGAACTGGCCTCACAGAAGCACGATTTCCTTGATGTCAACCGCTTGACTATGTTTGATGGGATACTTAAAAGACAGATTTATGAAACGAATCCGACGAATCAACTCTTAACAAAAATAGTCGAATTGTCAGCAATTGCGATACTGTAACGTGTTATCGCCAGATCTTCGAATTTCCGTTTGAAATGCCAGCAACTAACGGTCATCTTGAACATCATCTTTTCCAATAATTTCCAATTAATGCTAATAATAACGAATAAACTTTGATGCTTACAATAATTTTGCTTCTGACTTACGATACCGATGACTGTTTGGACAGTCTCTATAAGAAATCTCCATTTATCTCATAATACGTGTTACGAAAGATTTTGCAAAGCGTTTAGGTTTCCTACCGATTTTTACTTGAATATCAGTCGATAGTGTTAAGTACTAATTAAAATTATATTAGTAAATACGGCGAATTAAAAAAATGCATTTTTGTGGCTGGAACCCTCCTGCATGTCATATAGATCGTTCCACTGGTCTTGAATGATACGGCCACTGTAATGAATGTTACTAAAACACTGACATTACATTTAACAGACACTTCAATTAAACTTAAATTAATTGTAATTAAGGATGTACTAAATAATTTAACGAATGTAGTTTAATTTTAACATTTTCATGGAACAAATTTCTGATGGTTAAATAAAGATTGTGTCTGGGCAGTGAGAATCCGAGACGAAAGCATGAACACCCTGTAGCCCAAAGATCGTTGTTTGGGCCGCTATGTCTGCTAAAGGCATAATTGGTCCTTATTTTCATGAAGATCAACGAGGCCGAGCAATTAATGTGAATAGTGACCGTTATTGCGATATGTTGCGAAATTTTGTGGTCCCAGAGTTGCAGGAGTTTGCAGGTTTCAACTCAAGAACGTAGTTCCAGCAAGATGGGGCCACTTTCCATACCTCAAATGACTCAATGGAAGTTGTTAACGAATTATTCCCTAATAAAGTCATTTCCCGAAGGGGTAACATCAACTGGCCTCACAGAAGCCCCGACCTTAGCCCGCTTGACTATTTTGCATGGGGATACCTTAAAAGTAAGGTTTATGAAAACAATCCGACGAATCTAACCCAGTTAAAGCAAAACATCAGGTCAGAAATGGCAGCAATATCGATAGCTATGTGTCAACGTGTTATCGCCAATCTTCGTTTCCGTTTAGAAGAGTGCCAGCAACGTAACGGTCATCATTTGGATAACATCATCTTTTCCAAATAATTCTCCAATTCATATGCTAATAATAAACAATAAACTTTTTTATTGCATACAAATAATTTTTGCTTCATTGAACTTACAAATACCCGATACTCTTTCTGGACATCTTGTATAAACGAAATCTCTATTTATCTCATAATATAGTGGTATTACGATAAGATTTTTCAAAGCGTTTAGGTTTCCTACCGATTTTTACTTGAATATCAGTCGATAGTGTTAAGTACTAATTAAAATTATATTAGTAAATACGGGAATTAAAAAAATGCATTTTTGTGGCTGGAACCTGCTGATGTCATATAGATCTTCCACTGGTCTTGAATGATACGGCCACTGTAATGAATGTTACTAAAAACTAATCTAATTTATTAGTTATAGTTACATATGTATATTTTAAGTTGTTATGTTGGAAATATTTGTACTTATTTGTTTAAGTTCACTACGTCATATCCACAGATCAGGGGTCATATCCTTACCGTACTGTGAAGCTGTGGAACTATCTCCTGGATATTATGATAACATGGATTCCTTCAAACATAACCTAAGGAGACATTTGAACAGGCCAGTATGACATTGGGTTATGGGATTGCACTGTGTTTTAGAAGTGAGGCGTATTTATAGGAATAGTTTAAAAGGACGAGTAAGTAATTGCAACAGTTTGGAACTGTGTATCTGTAAACACAAAATGCTGTTACTAAATACTACTGCACCGTGTTACGAAAATGCTAAATAAAAAAACTCAAATCGAGTTGGATGTTTATAAGATTAAATTTTTTCTCTCTAGTGATTAACCCATAAGATCTTTTTCGTTAATACAAAGCTGACACCAACATTGCAGACGGGCTCATTAGTCACGAGATCTTCTGTGGCTTTCATTACAACGGGTTACCAACCGGCTGAGCTTTCATCTCACCAGTGACAGCAGTGACTGATGACCTGATGGGCATGTGAACGATTACCCGCAAAATCCATTGTCGGTTGAAAGGTTCAGAGTTCTTAGCCTTAAAATGAGAGCGGCGATATCAAAGTTTTACGTTAAAGCGGAGAAGTGTTTAAAGACGTTCGTTTATCTTAATTGACCTTGTTTTAAACATGTACAACTGCGGATGTATGTTCTTTGTGATATCATTGCAACTTTTCATTGTAGTTATTATTAAGTAAATGGAATTACAATAATAATATAGTCAGAACAGATACACAAGCAATGATCGAACGAAGATATGGTTTCAATCACAAATTTGTCGGCACTTCGGCTCAACTTCTCAAAAGTAATGAGGAATCTCAACTGGAATGAGGATTAGCAGTACCTAAGGGAAATTCAAAAATTCTAATTGTTTATCATTTACTAATATATCAATGGCTGATACATTAACAATTTGATGGTTATTGAATAAAATATCGATATAAAATCATATTACTCATAGCTATGTTGAAGTAATTTTCACTAATTGAAATATTTTTATCAATAGAAAAACTGTATGGCGAGAGGTAAGCACACGCTATATAGATTTTGCTTTCAATTGCCTAGATTGAGTTGATGACGCAAAAAGTTGTTCTTCTTCTTCATCTTCTTGTTTTGGCTCCGCAAAAGCACTTGCCAGAGTCAATGTTTTTAAGCCTTCATAACATTTTCCATTATAGAAAGTGAGGTTTTCAGTGTCAATGTCTTCAAGCTTTCGTAGTAATATACATTATATACAAAGTGGCGTCCAACAAGATGGTGGCCGCCTTTTTAGAACGATCTAGGGAATTTTTGTGGGATCCCAGAATGCATGCTCTTGGTTTATACTTATAATCCACTTCACTTATGCACAAAAACCAAACTATATCACACAAAACGCCACCAATATTACATAATATAGGGACAAAAACCTAAATTAATTAATTAAAAATAAAAACCACAACATGTCACTTCAGGATCTCGCAAATAAAAAAAACAAAATCGCTTACATTCAAATATTATAAGTATTATCTATACCTATTTAGGCGATAATTAAAATTTTTATTTTATTTCATTTAGGTAAATAATTTGTTCTAATCTTGACAAAACACTAGATTTCAGGCCATAACTTACGGTTTAGGTTACTACTCGAGACGAATGTAGAAAAACATTCTGTTTCGGATGAAATATATGTTTCGGTCGAACACCAGTGGCAAGTAATACTTTGTTTATCTCTTGTTAATGTAATCAGTACAGTAAGTAGTTCATCGCCGTGCACGATATGATTTTCATCACGTTGTTTTCTTTCACCATCGTGCTTGTAGCTTAAGTAAGAAAAATTCAATCCTAAAAAAACATAAATGTGAAAAAGAGGCCAAGTTCGGGTAGAAATGAGGTTTAGGGTAGTCGTTGTCACCGAGAAAAGAGCCGAGATCTAAAGGGTTCCAAGTTCTATTCAAGTTCCTTTAATTGTAGCTGTAGAAATGTACATTCTTCATTTCATTTACAAAACAATTTGTTACTTTCTTTGATATGGAACTTCTCACTTGGCAATTGTAATTAAATATTTAATAAAAACACAAAATTTCAAGGGTGTAGGTCGAATAGTATTTGACTTATGGAGGGGTCGAAAGTAGCTCGAAATGGTTCAAGTAAATATTAACACACTGGCCGGTATGTCGCCCTTTTTCCGAACTTGGCTGACACACTGCAGCGTGTCTAGATATGCAAAAAGTTATATTTATTTCATGTAGAATGGATGAAGGCTAAAAATTATTTTGTATAATTGTATAATTTGGATTTAAAATGAAAATAAACTATTTTGTGAACAAAAGTCGTGAACGTCGTAATTTCACACCAAATAATTAAGGTCAAAATTATTACGGTTTTATACAGCTCATGTAGTAAACTTATTAAGTTAAAACCTTATCATTACTGTTTCCCGGCATTTATGTTTACACTAACGTCATACAATAGCGGTTGATGACTGTTAAAGTTTAAATTATGACTCATTGTAGATTTACTTGTTTTCGTATATTTAAATGAAAATTTATTGCCAACCCGTAGGATGTTTACAAACAAGAGAACTTTATAGTTATAGCTATGTACTGATATCGGATATTGCATATGACGAATTGGCAATTTATTCGTATATATTTTTTATAGGTACATCATACTTACCTACCGGGGACGAGCGGTTGACTTCGCTCCCGCACACCCGCCACGACCGCGACCACCCTCTCCAGGGGCAATACGCTTTGGTCCGTTCCACCGGTATGGAGACCTTGAGCCACGCAGCCGCTCGCGCGATACAGTGACTCTGCTCTTGCAATCACTAGCTACCAACAGACATTATTACACTGCACCACCACATACGTGCACACCACACAGGTACATAGGTTTTATAAGGGACCTTTTTTATATTTTTTGGGTAGTTAGATTTAGACCATATTACCAGATTACTAAATGCATATTATACGCATGTTTTTCCCTTCCTCCCAGAAGACAGGAACATGTAGGAATATATGTGTATAGTTAGATAGATCGAATTAGTTAAATCGCGACTTATCTGAATGTACGGCAACAGCCCGAGCCAAGGTTCGGCCACTTTGCACCCTTGAGTTTTTTGCTGCGCTTTCGAGGCTGAGTGCCTGCCGCCCTCGTCCCCAAGCCCGGTGAAGTTGTCAAAGCCTCTAATGGCTCTACGGCCCTTAAAGCTAACAGCAATCAGTTCGAAAAAAAGTACCTATACGGTTTTAAAAAGGTCTTTTTAAGAGTATTTGGATATTTCGACATGCGATAATGTTTTTTATTTATACTACTTTAATGAGACTCTTCTGTAATTTCGTAATGTTTACAAAGCAGTAGCCTTTTGGTGCAGTCCATCTAATTTGAAGTGGTACCTGAATCCTAACTATAATTACACTCAAACCGGGCTGCGATTCATAATTAGTTAGAGTCACTAATTGGGTGTTAAACACTCGGGTCTGAGCTACATAAACTAGAGAAGTATAAAATACCAAAACATTTGTTAAAAAGTGTCATATATTAAATCTTCGTTTAACGGTAAATATCTACGCGACCACATTTAACTAGATAAACTTGGAAAGTAAAGCCGAGGCCGCACTGGTACAGCGACGGTAAAACGTTGGTGACACGGCGCGGGGCGGCGCGGGGCGGCGCGGGGCGGCGCGGGGCGGCGCGGGGCGGCGCGGGGCGGCGCGGGGCGGCGCGGTGAAGCGCGGTGTGGCGCGGCGCGGCTGTTCGATAAAGTAGGTGACCCCTCTAATCTTAGAGTTGATGCAGACTACATCACGAATCAAATGTCGTCGCTAATTACAGAAAAAATGTGTTAAATGATGACACTTAGGTTAGCTATAATACATTTGGTAATGTCACAGATATAATTAAATAAATTTCACATGCGGCCACCGCCATTATTTATAAAAGTTTGTTTTTGCGTTGTCGAATGTCGCCGTCATGTCACCGTCGCCGTACCAGTGCGGCTTCGGCCTAAAACATTATCTAAATTTCATGAAAATTGTTAGTGTCGAAACCGATAAACCAATTACATATAGACTATACGTATATATATATACAAGAATTGTTCATCGGGCATTTTTCACAGCATTTTGGCGGAACCGTGTTCGGATGAAGCCAAGATGTTGTACGACCTGGTAGTGCTGGCTGATCGGCGACTCTCTTGATTTGATGCTGGTATGGATTGGGTACAATGGGACTGATATATTCCTTAGAATAGAAGTCCCTTAAAAAAAAAGAATTGTTCATTTAATATTATTATATTTTGTTGATGTCGAACCGGTTATTGTTATCTAAATTAACCCAAATCACATCAGGGTTTGGAATGAGATTTACATTTGAGTTTAGGGATTAAAAAAATGTTTATAATATTTAGTCACGGTCCTCACGGAATGAGCGAACTTAATTGCGATTCTCAAACAATTTTTATTAGGTTTTTTGGTACTTGATACCATGTGATAAGTCCGTACGGCCGTCTGGTACTATCCATACGTGAAACGTGTGAGATGTGACGTTACATATGCGGACGGTTCACGAGAAAAACTTATGATTTATCCTAAGTTACGTTCGTAATCAATTCTAAAATTGTAATCATATTTAATACAAATATACTGTTTTAAATTTTTAAGCCGAACTATTACATATCGTGAATGTTTATTGCTTAGAGCGGAAGTTCTTCTGACCCTTTGTTTATCAGCAATGGAGCGAGCCGCGCGCACTGAGGCCGGATATGCACTGTTCTCGACGGAAATGCGTCGTCGGAAACCATTCATGGTGGTACTCACACAGTTCATAGGGAGTCACTCAACAATATATTTTTACTATACTAATATTATAGAGATAGAGAGAAGAGTACTAAAATTGGAAACATCAATTTTTTTTCCTATCCGCTTCACATGGAATGCCCATCAGGTCAGTTACCTGAGGTTACCTGCTAAATCCAAACTCACAAACATTACCCCTATATGATATTAGTACCTACAGATAATATAGATATTAGATAGTATAGGTAGTGTATGCTTACTGATCTGTGTGTATACATATTATAAGAATGAATTATGGAGTATGCAAAATGTTTAACTATAGCAAAACAGTTAATTATAATAATTGAATGTGTATTATTAACTTTGAAAAAAGTTACTCACTTAATATTTTTTCTTGGAAATATTAATGCACGTTCATGAGTTTCCTATCAAAATAGGCATCTACTGAACTAGTTTCTCTTGATATTATTCACTGGCAGTAATGAAATATATCTACAAGTCGTGTTTGCACGATACATATGTAAGAGTGGTAGCCCTAACCAAACTCTAATTTACTGTCAACGACTGCAGTATGTCACGAACTTAAAAAAACGATCAGAAGTGGGCTTAACACAAAATTTCTTTGTACAGTGTTCGCAAGGAACCCTTTTAAAAAGTTGTAATAACCTTATCACAATGATATCTAGTAGCATCTTAGGCACGTTTTATTGTATTTTCATGGTTACAGCTATTAATTACGCTGCTGATTCAGAGTAATGAACAGTACGAAAACTACACTCTAAGACGATCTTATATTTAATATATTATATATTTTTAAACTTACGGAATAGTATGCGTGTGAACTTCGTGCACACTATTTATTTGACGTTAATGCATAAGTTAGCGACCCTGGTCCCGATACCAATTTCAATAACTGGCCAATCTTTTAAAACTAATTTAAAAATAGGGTTTATCCAAAATAAGTGAAGAACAAGTACAATTCCAATAAAATAAAAAGAATGACTTCATAACATTTACTATGAAACAAACCAGACGGGATTTTATATGAGTTAATATGCCAATGAAATATAATATTTTTTCCTCAATGTAAAATATTATGTTTAGACTAATAAGTAAATACCTATTTATAGTAAGTATAAACGCTGGAGTTCCTCAAGGCTCTGTGCTTTCGTCCACTCTGTTTCTTCTGTATAAGTATAAGGCATATTTTCCAAAATTGTGGCGAAATATTAAGTTGTAGGAGAACAAAATATTTTTTGAATCAATTTTATATTTAATCATATTTACGGAATAGTGGACTACTCTACTTTTCGGAATTAAGAAGAGACTGCCGATGGCTCGGTTTTCAGAAATATATTTCCTGTTTGGTAATGTTAACAGTTATGTTTATGTGAAATGGTGATATGGTAATGAGATGGTCGATATGATAATGTGATTTCACGGTCGGGTCTAAGTTCTTTAAATCTAACGTACAAACAGGACAAAAAACTGTATAAATCAAATCTTAAACTCATGGAGAAGGGGCGTGAAATGATTCTACAGTACAGGTGATGTGTGTACGTATAAGAAGCTCAATAGGCGGGCGCATATCCAATTCATTGAAAGGTGACGCACGCCAATTAAATAGCGATCCTATCAAACTTATCTAATCCTATCAAAGGTAATACAACGAAACAAAGATTCAAAATGTTAACAAGAAATCTGTTTATTAGAAAAAGCCAGCTAACAAAGCTGAAGACCGTGGACAGCATAATGTTGTCACCCGAACCGGAACTTTTGACAGAGATCTATGGACGTCAACGCAGACGCCCGTTACGAATCTAGCTAAAGATCCATGTTCTAAATTAACCCGCGTAGGACCCGGTACCATACCTAAAACATGCCGGAGCTTGTGCGAGATTAGCATGGCCCTCAAAAAGGTTAAAAACAACAAAGTTGCCGGTGATGACAGAATCACAGCCGAACTTCTGAAGGCGGGTGGTAAACCAGTACTCAGGGCCCTTTAGATCCTGTTTAATTCACGAAGGGAAAACGCTGCAAGCGTGGACCAGAAGTGTTAAGGTGTTTTTTTTTTAAAAAAGACTATAATGCTTTGCTATTTATAGACTTAGATTTATTATAGACCACTTCTAAGCCATGTTTACAAGAAGGTGTAGAGAGTTATTACGAATGGTCTCATGCACATTTTTGACGATTTCCAACTTCCCAAACAAGCCGGTTTCCGAAAAGACGTCAATACCGTACACTACCGATATACGCTACGACAAGTTATACAGAAGACCGAAGAGTGCCTCTTTGCTTAGCATTAGTGAACTATAACAAAAACCTTCGATTCGGTTGAAACTTTGTATGAAAACGCGAAAATCTGACATATTGGAACTGTGGGCCAGATTTTAAAAGCTATTATTTTGCATTGAAGACTCACACAAGGAGGCGATATTTCTCAAACAGTGTTCACCGCAGCACTGGAAGATGTTTTCAAGGTTCTAGAAAGAGAAGGGTTACGCATTAATATAAACGGCAAATAAATCACTCACCTACGGTTTGCCGAGGACATAGTAATCATTCATGGCTTAGACCATAGAGGATTTCAGTGCAATGCTTACACGTAGATTCTCCGAAGGAATTGGTCATAAAATGAACATGGCCAAACGAAGGTCATGTCGAACGTTCAACTTCCGTACAATTGGTATTGAGTATGTTTATCTGGGACAAACTGTCCTGTTAGGTATGACCAAGTTCGAAACAGAGGTTAATCGTCGAATCCAGCTTGGTTGGGCTGCTTTCTGGTAGCTACGTAACGTCTTTTCATCCTAGATGCAGTATCTTGATTAAATGTAATACATAATTGTGCAATTTCTTAAATAAATAAATAATAATAATAAGATCTTTAACCTGTATGTGTTGGCAGTCGTGACATATGTTATTGAGACATAGTCACTAGCGATGAGCCTCATAAGAAAGCTCAAGATCACTCAAAGGGAAACGGAGCGTGCTACTCTCAGAGTATCTCTGTGTGATCGAATCAGAAATAAGGAGATTCGCAGTAGAATCAAAATCACCGATATAGTTCTCAGAATTGCTATACTTAAGTGGCTGTGGACGAGGCACATTGCTCGTGAAACAGATGACTGATGAGTCGAAGAGTTCTCGGGTAGCGATCAAATATCGGAAGATGCAGCGTAGGTAGTCTCGCTACAAGGTCTACCCACAACCTGGTAAAGGTTGCGGGAATTCGTTGGATGTGGATAGCGCAGAATCAGTCGTTGTGAGGATTTTTAGAGGAGGTATAACGTGACTCGGCTTAATGGTTGGATAGAATGTTTGATTTAACAACTAGATAATGCACTTCTGTCTATTTTACTATTAAAATAAAAGTAACTATAGTGCAAAAGATAGTTTCATTAATACATGCAAGTAATATGAGCATTACTTACCATAATCATCCTCACATCACCGTATGCACAAATTAGTCATGGTAATTACGGTAATGTGATTTTAACATTTTTGAATTATAACTAAATTATGAAACAAGTTTTAAAATATTTAAGCAGTTTCGATAATAGTAATTTTTTGCTAAGAAAAAAAAAAAATAAAAAAAGATTGAAAATTCATTTACATCGAAATTGTCCAATGAATGTAAACGATTCTCTGAAAAAACACTATTTCACTACTCTTAACCGTCATATTTTATCTTCTTTAAGCATCAACTAAGATGCGTCTTATCTGCACAAGCTATTTATCGATATTAGTTACGTCCGTTGAACATAATAGCAGCGTTAAAAGTCTTATGTGAGAGTTTTTTCAGGTGTGTTTGTTCATGATCATGTGAATCTGAGGATACTGGTGAGATAATTTGTAGCGACTTGTAAAATATCATGGATAGTGATATTTTCATATAGACACTACCAAAAGAACTCGTCATTTTGACAATAATCAAGCAAATTACTACTCACCCATGCAGTGTGACACTACATGGTTATGTGAATTGAGGGGTTTGGTTTTTTTTTTCAGGCTTTTTAAGTACATATTTTTCAGTGCCGAAAGTAGAAAACTTTTAACCCTATCTCGAAAAAAAAAAAAACAGTATCGTAGGTTACATTTTACATACGTTCTCCTCCATGTAACATGCTTTCGCCACAACTTTGGAGAATGAGAAGCAAAAACAACACTGACAGTATTAAAACTAAATATGAGGAGATATTTAACATTGTTTAATAGGTATGAATATTCTTTACACACATGACCTTGTAGTTGGGGCCGCCAAATTATAGCTTAATCAGCTTACGAATGAACACTGATATATAAAAAACCCGCACGAATTAAGTTTAGATAAATTTGAAGCTTATTTTGAATTATTCATAACCGTTCCGTAGCATATATCCAATTATAGATAATTATAAAACAAGGGTTAAATATTATGTAATAACTAGGAAAATATCTACTTATGTCACGTTTATATTTGAAAAAATATTTAACATTACTTACTTAATTTTTAAGAATTTTTAGAATACAATATGTAACTGACGTAGAATTACGTAATAGGTACTTATATAGAATAAGTAAAATACGCAATTATGTAGTAATATGGGTTTTATTAATCCAGACTTATTGCACACTACAATGTAGACATTATAAAAAATAAAAATATTATTCCTAGATATTTCGTCAGTACTAATAATTTAGATTGCACGTAAGTTAATACTAAGCTTTGAGCACACCTGTGTGCTGAGTGCCGACACACCTCTAGGGAATAACCACCAACAGGCACGACTACAAACACGAGACATTGTATGTTTCAACTAAATTTACTGGACAAGGCATTGTAACGAGATTTTAAAATTTACCTATAAATTCGTGAAATCAAAAAGTGACAAATAGCGTTTCGTAAATATTTTATACCTTGTAAACCTCCCCTACATAATTGACAAACATGATTAAATTAACTAGGTACCTACCTAACTAACAAATTAAAGCTGAATAATTACGATTTAGAATTTAACTTTAAATAGTAGAGCTACATTACAAAACTTTGTTAGAGTGACTCATTTAGCTGTCCTTCGCTGCCATTGACTTGTACCTACCAACCATTCATGTAACCCGCGGGATCATTCATCCCCGTTCTTCAATTTAAAGTTTTTGCTCAAATAGGATCAATATACAAGAAGATGTTGTTGTGTAGATTGTCAATACACTACAAGATAATTCTGTTTAATTCTTCCTGTGAGTTATATAAAGCATTCAGAAAACACTTCGTCTTTGTATTTCTTAATATCAAAAGAGATATTTTATTTTGTAGTGTTTTCCTGCAATCTTACGTCATATGGGTGAAGAAGATAAGTTAATAACACACTATACTTAGAAAAGAGATTGGCTCGTAAGTATAACTGCCGAAACGCATAGATGGGCGCTTGACAACAGATTTCCAACCTGAACACTACAAAATTTCACTTTTTGATACTGTTCAACATATATCCATAAATAAATACTTTAATGTAATTTTGGTTATAATCTTTTGTCCTAAATGAGAACATGAGAGAAACAAAGATCAACTGGAAGTAAGACTATCTTGCGTTTGTATTTCCGCGTGATTCGTCTTAAGGCGCTCTTGTTATGAAGGGAAACAAAGGACACCCAGTTCAGTTTTTTTTAAAAAAGGTTAAAGATCACCACGTTTCGGTTTTGTTCCTATTATCTGTGTTATTATATTAATTTTGTAAAGTATGTCTGTACATTAAGCCTAAAAATACCATTATACTTTACCATGTCAAAGAACAAACTATTTCGAGATTTGTTCTATTTTTTAAGGCTCTTGCCACATTTTTCACTTGTGTCGCGGCCTGATATAACTGAATACAATGGCAAAATACAATAATACTAAGATTGTTGCCGTTTATTAGCTGAACTAGCTGTTCTCGACGCTTGCAAATAGAATATATTATTGGCTTAACTTGCAATTTACAAAACAAAACTTAATAACAATAAAATATATCCTACAACACTCAGGACAGCATATAGGCATTAATGAAAGAATGTTCATAGTTAAAACAATACGACTGTTATCGTGTCAGTAATCTATATTTATAGAAATACCTATCTATATATGTACCTATATTAATAAATCTGTGGTTTTCTCTGTACGTGAAATTATTTGCCAAATTTTGTTCAACTAGATGGCGATATAAAAGGCCATTGATTTCGAATTTGACGTTTAAAAATTTTTTGTTCTCCCTCTTTTACATACAACATAGGTCCAAACAAACATATACACAACATAAACAAACATACAAACGTAGTATGTCTGGATATGGCTCAAAAAATGTCTTGACTAATTTTAATAAAATTTGGTAGACGGTAATAAAACTATGTTATTTCTCAATCGATTTTAATGAATTTTTGTATACAGTGAGTATATATTGTATACAGTATATCATTCCGAAATTGTTAGGTTATAAAACCTATAAATATAATCTCCAAAAAATTTAAGTAGGTATAAATAAAAATGTGTGCGGAGTCGCAAGTAAACTTAATAGCATAACCGAAAAACATTGTTGCAATTCTATAAACATGTACACATATCCATCTTTCTATTATTAGAAAATCATGACGTGTCACAGGCGCCAGTGAATACATCTAACTCTGTCCAAGCAATAGAAAATATGGCCATAGCTTTGGAATTCCTGTTCATTACTCAACACAAGTCAGGATAAAGAACGTTATAATGAACGACAACGTTGAACTACAATGAGATTTAAGATAGACCGTATCAACATTCCTGGAAAAGGAAATATTTTTTGTTCTTGTTGGGTCCGCGATTACGTGGAATGCAGAATACTGCATGTCAAACTCAATAAATACACTTTTTGGGTATTCGGAATTTCGTTAAAATTGGTCTTACCGTTTTAACTGAAGTACGCTACATTCGTTTACATTAAAAAAAAAAACATTTATACCATTACTTCCTTAATTTTTAAGAATTTATAGAATACAATATGTAACTGACTTAGAATTACGTAATAGGTACTTATATAGAATAAGTAAAATACGCAATTATGTAGTACTATGGGTTTTATTAATCCAGACTTCTTGCACACTACAATGTTAGACATTATACAAAATAAAAATATTATCCCAAGATATTTCGTCAGTGCTAATAATTTAGATTGCACGTAGTAAGTTAACACTAAGCTTTGAGCACACCTGTGTGCTGAGTGCCGACACACCTCTAGGGAATAACCACCAACAAGCACGACTACAAACACGAGAAATTGTATGTTTCAACTATATTTACTGGACAAATAGAAACCTTCGCTTACGTTCTAATCAGAAGTGTCTACTTAGTTAACTATTTTTTAGGGTTTACTTCAAAAGTAATAAATACTTAAATGTACATCTAGACTACATTTCTAATTGTAATTCATTACCTATATATAATTTAAAAACATGCGGCATTGTAACGAGATTTTAAAATTTACCTAAAAAATCCGTGTGTATTTGTGTGTGTGTGTGAGTTCTAACCAAAAAGTGACAAATAGTGTTTCGTAAATATTTTATACCTCGTAAACCTTCCCTACATAATTGACAAACATGATTAAATTAACTAGGTACCTACCTAACTAACAGATTAAAGCTAAATAATTACGATTTGAAATTTAACTTTAAATAGTAGAGTTACATTACAAAACTTTGTTAGAGTGACTCGTTTTGTAAAATACAAATGAGTTATTTTTATACTAGTTAATAAATGATAAAATGTTGCTGGGGAGCCCCAGTAACGTGCCATACAATATTTTATCGCGACGGTGATAATTACTCGTTCACGAACGAGGACTCATTTAGCTGTCCTTCGCTGCCATTGACTTGTACCTACCAACCATTCATGTAACCCGCGGGATCATTCATCCCCGTTCTTCAATGTAAAGTTTTTGCTCGAGTAGGATATTGACACTACAAGATAATTCTGTTTAATTCTTCCTGTAAGTTAGATAAAGCATTCAGAAAACACGTCGTCTTTGTATTTCTTAATAACAAAAGAGATATTTTATTAAGCTGGTGTTTGTCTGCAAACTTACGTCATATGGATGAAGAAGATAAGTTACTAAAACACACTATACTTATAAAAGAGATTGGCTCTTAAGTATAACTGCCGAAATGCATAGATGGGTGCTTGACAACAGATTTCCAACTTGAATACTACAAAATTTCACTTGATACATGTATCAATAAATAAATACTTAAATGTAATTTTGGTTATAATCTTTTGTCCTAAATGAGAACATGAGAGACACAAAGATCAACTGGCAGTAAGACTTTATCTTGCGTTTGTATTTCCGCGTGATTCGTCTCAAGGCGCTCTTGTTATGAAGCGAAACAAAAGGCCACACCGTTCACTGCTTTTAAAAAAAAAAAGGTTAAAGATCACCACGTTTCGGTTTTGTTCCTATTATCTGTATTGTTATATTAATTTTGTAAAGTATGTCTGTACATCAAGCCTAAAAATACCATTATACTTTACCATGTCAAAGAACAAACTATTTCGAGATTTGTTCTATTTTTTAAGGCTCTTACCACATTCTTCACTTGTGTCGCGGCCTGATATAACTGAATACAATGGCAAAATACAATAATACTAAGATTGTTGCCGTTTATTAGCTGAACTAGCTGTTTTCGACGCTTGCAAATAGAATATATTATTGGCTTAACTTGCAATTTACAAAACAAAACTTAATAACAATAAAACATATCCTACAACACTCAGGACAGCATATAGGCATTAATGAAAGAATGTCCATAGTTAAAAAAATACGACTGTTATCGTGTCAGTAATCTATATTTATAGAAGTACCTATCTATCTATGTATATTATTAAAACTGTGGTTTTCTCTGTACGTGAAATTTTTTTGCCAAATTTTGTTCAACTAGATGGCGATATAAAAGGCCATTGATTTCGAATTTGACGTTTAAAATTTTTTTGTCTGCCTGTTTTACATACAACATACCAAACAAACATATACACAACATAAACAAACATACAAACGTATGTCTGGGTGTAACTCAAAAAACGGCTTGAACAATTTTAATGATATTTGGTACACGTTAATAAAACAATGTTATTTTTCAATCGATTTTAATGAAATTTTGTATACAGTAGTATATCATTCATTGATAGGTTATAAAAGCTATGAATATAATCTCCAAAAAAGATGAGTAGGTATAAATAAAAGTGCGTGCGGAGTCGTGAGTAAACTTAATAATAGCATAGTCGAAAAACATTGTTGCAATATTATAAACATGTACACTTACCTATCTCTCTATTATTAGAAAATCATGACGTGTCACAGGCACCAGTGAATACATCTAACCCTGTCCAAGTAATAGAAAATATGGCCATAGCTTTGGAATTCCTGTCCATTTACTCAACACAATTCAGGATAAAGAACGTTATAATGAACGATCACGTTGAATTACAATGAGATTTAAGAGAGACCGTACCAACATTCCTGGAAAAGGAAATATTTTTTGTTGTTGTTGGGTCCGCGACTACGTGGAATGCAGAATACTGCATGCCACAAACTCAATAAATAAACTTTTTTTGGTGTTCGGAATTTGTTAAAATTGGTCTTTCCGTTTTAACTAAAATATACTATGAAAAAAGCGAAATGACGGCGCATGGCGCTGATAATTCTGTCCTAGATAAATGGAGTAATTCTGAGAAGAAAAGTACTATGGTACACAAAAGTTTGATTAATTATTCTTTATAGAGGTACCTACCATATTAACCGATAAGTACGTATTCCTTCTATTAATCTAATACAAAACTCTGAGATCATGAAAAAACTACAAAACTGAAGTAACTAAATTTTCAAAAAAAGTAGCTTATTATTGCTCAATATTCATATTAGTAATTTGTGTGGATAATTAGTAAATAGATTGTACTTAAAATCACTAGCTATACTATTTCCATTTTTTTATTTTCTCGATGACAGTTCTAATTTGATAGTTGCAGTGTTGTGACCAAATAAGTAATGATATCGATCGCATATATTTACGACAGTGACGATTCATCAGATTTTGATTAAAATAGATAAATAAAGATTACCTGTCGTTATAATTATTTCGTTTCATTGTAGAGCACCTACCTATATCTACTTATTTTACAACAGCTTCGAAAATTTTGAAGAAGTTGGCATTATCAAACAAGAATTAATACGTGTAACATCATGTAATGAAATATAATATGTATTAGTTAATAAATTTGTATAAAAGTATCCGGCAGTAGTTTAGTTTCTTACATTTTGTAAAAAAATATCGGGTCTGTTAACGTGTTACGTTTATCGATATAGCTCCAGCCCTATCAGTTTCTCCGACTCTGGTATTTCCTTGTACGTGTGTAAACGTTATATTTTTATAAAATAATGCATACATAATGTAAAAAAGACGCTCGTTCAAGTTTTCACAGGAGCTGTCATAGAGAAAATAAAGAAATGGAAATGGCATAATTCTAGCAAGGTTAGATAAAAAATAATGTGGGTTTAGAAAATTTCAGTATTTAGTCATTAATAAAATTGAGGTTTAACAAAATCAAGGCATGTGTGAATATTTTCTATTTCTTATTTTTTCGGGAAACATGAAACTTTAAAAGAAAAGAAAATATTTTGTAACTAAACTTCAATACTTAATCAATAAGAACAATCATATTTGGCTTTAATTGCTAAAATTTTGACTAATCATCAGTGACAAAAGGTGACCTTAATAAATCTTATAGGTAGTTAAAAAATAGTATACTTACTATCTACTTTGTCCAAGTATTTATAATAATTATCTTCAATAGAAGAAATAAACTTAAAAAGATAAACTTACAATCACAACTAATGGTTTAATCAATCAATCAATCTGTAAGAGCTTATTTACTTGAAAGAAACATTAATAACTTAGTATTAATTAACTACCTATGTCTTTTGAGCAATAAAGTAAAAAAAATACCTCAAAAGGTTTTCTGCCTTTCACTTGTTTAAAACTTCTGTTTAAATTATAGGAAACTATAATTTTGATGGGAAATAACTATTTTATTGAGCTTCAAACAATTTAAGTGAGAAGGCTTTGCAGTTACCACTCTGGGAAAAACTAATTCAATGGGCGTCCTGGTGACCCGCACGCGGCACAATCAAAATCGAGTGTGCAAGAGAATATTATAATGATGGTAAACAATAGGGGTTTTCTATCATCCCAGTAGATACTGGAGGACATTTCCTCTGTAAGATTGAATATCTTCATGATTAGCTATGCTGAAAAATTTCTAGCATTCGCTTAAAACAAACACTGTTGTCGTTAACAATAACAGTGTACCTATATGTTTCGTAGACATAATTTTCAACGGCGTTACGTAACACATCAATAATGCTCGTCGATGCTTCACACACTAATCACTATTCATACAAAAAAAAAACGCACGCGGCGAACGCTGCGAGGGTTCTCTTTACGCGTGCAAAATTACATATTTTTTTTCACGTTGTATTTCTATAAGAGTAATCGGATGTTTGCTCTGATTTATTTTTATTTGGTTTGATGATAATTACTACTAACCTAACAATTTGTATTTTGAGACAAATTTCGATAAAATTCAACAACCTAAAATGTATTTAAGTAATAATTTTCAATCCTAAACACCATATGCCACTGAGCGAATTTATTTGGTTAAAAAATTATTATTTTTTTGTTATAAAATAACACAATGACATACTTATTACGATTTAATTTTAACTATTTAGATTGATAAATTTAAAAAAAAAAAAACAATATTAATTGTTATGCAAATTTCTAATAGTATTGTGTAATGTTTTTTACTAACATCAAGTGTCGTTTTAAGCGACTTTTACAAAAGACGACGGGGGTTACCTACTCAATTCGAATGTATTTTTTTAATGGATGTTCATCCATAACTTCTTTGTTTATGAACCGATTTGGATGATTCTTTCTTTGTTGGATAGGGGATACCTCAAGAGTGGTCCCAGTTTAATTTCACTGTGATTGGGCTTTCAACTTCGAAGATACACAAGCGAACTCTTTAAAATCATAGTTTTTCTTTTTTCTTAAAAATTGTTTGGTTGTTAAGAATTGTCTTGTCATGTATATTTTTCAAATTTACCTACTTTTACTTGATGTAATACTGTAAATCATAAACCCCAAATAAAAATTGCACCTGGCTGCCATGCCGTGGTATTTGCATTTGAATTTATGATTGTTTCTGTATTTCTCAAACACGAAACACAGCTAATCGTTTGTTCTAGTTTAAAGTGAAAGTTGCGTATCATAGAACTGCAATTGAAACTGCTTGCATTTGGGTTGCAAGTTACAACATAAGTTGCGGAAGTAAAGCCGGCGCTATCTTACCACCACGCTTTGTTCTATAGGTGATGTTAGTTTTCAATCATTACAATAGCAAAAGGGCCCGTTTATTCATGCAGCAGACATCCGACCTAAATGAGTCAGGCAGGGAAGCGTGACAAATGGAGCGGATATATGAAATCAGTATCCTGAACTAACAATTGCTACAATGTGAGTCGTACATACGCATCGATAATTTAAAAAATTAACTATTAAAGCGTACGACGACGGGTGACGGTACCTACTAATACTAAGTACAGGTATTTCATCTAAAAACAGTCGAAATTCTGCCTGTATTCGCCGTATTGATATAGGTTTTTTTAAATTTGGTTTAATAAAACCTTGGGTAAATATGAAAACGCGACGTTATAATGCGTGACTCTCTTTATGGTCCTTGGACTATAACTGTAAAGCTGAAAAAATAATGTTTCGCATGTATAATATTTTTGTGTTCTATTGCGTTATTGCATAATTGCAATAATTAATTGCTTAGATCTTATTAATATATCTCACAGTGAAAAGAAAAAACATAATTACATATTTTTAGAATTATTACGAACATAAATCTTCAGGTTTTTTCATACACTGTCTACATAGACTTCAAACAAATTTGTAGTATTTTTAATATTTTATAGAACTCCTATAATTTCTCTATCCAATTTTACATATTTGACTGAAAGCCAACAAACATAACTCACCCAACATTCCTTTTTCGTTTCGTCAGTAACTAAGCATTAGAATTTAATGGCAATAAGTACGCTGTACGATTAAACAATTTCCGGACTTGCAAACAGAACACTATGATCCTTAAAACTGCATCATGTTGAACAAAGGAGGAGCCTGATTGCCCAAAAATGTTGTTCAATACGTTGTCATATAAAATATTTTTTAGGAAATCGAAAGGTATTTTGAATTACAAAAAAGTAATATACAAGAGATAGTAAGTTAGCTAAATTGGTCCTTCATCTTTCTGTAAGTAAAACATGAGTTTATTCGAGCAACATGAATTGATGAAGTAGGCACCATCACCACAAGGTGTCAACATTATTTTCAAGTTTGACATTAGTGATTGTCAATTTACTCCGTGGGAATAAAAAAACACAGTATAGTAGGTATTCAATTCTAAAAAACTTCTAGTGTTGTACAAATGTACTAGCTATATTTTAATATAAAAAAATAGTTAGTCATATTTTGTTTTGAAATGTTTACTTCGGATTTGTAAGTGAGATTATTTTTATTTTTTTTTAAAGAACTAGAAATTTTCTATATAGTTCGCTACGTTTCGGCATTTTGTTGTTGTCGTGAGCAGAGGGTCTGGATACTCTAGATTTTACATAATATGGCAATTTAGACGCTATTGTAAGCGCTGTACATCCCATTTTCTCATGTAGGTACATATAGATGTAGTATACGTATGCCCATACGTGTGAGTGAATCAGCGCGTGACTGCCCAACGCGTGCGCCACACTACACATTGTTCAAACTACAATGGCTGATGTCATACAACAACGTGATGTGTTTTAAGGGCATATGAGTGTACCTACTTAGCCATCTTTCGGTTTATCCCTTATTGAGCTTAAGAATAGAAGTGAGACGTATTTAAGGTTTAAAAGAATAGGTATTTACAAGTAACAGTTTGGAGCTGTTATCTGTACAGTGGAAAAACTTTTGCTATTAAGTTATTTACATGTATTTACACGTACGTGTACGTACCGTGATACCTGTTCCATATATACTGGTGGTGTGTGAAATAAAAGTACCTAAATTTTTTCTCTTTTGATAATGTTGTTCTCTATTCAAGCTTAAGAATCTTTTACTTTGTTAGAGAGAGATAAGTACAAACCAATATGACTTGGAACAAACTATTTACTCCTTAGAGTTATAGTAATAGAAAGATATAGATAGCATCATGTAATATGCTGTTATTTTGGAACAGGTTTTTGGAGTGTTAGTTCCCTGGAACAAAAATAGGTTTCTTAATTTACCTGTTATAGCTCACCCATACCTACTAACCTACTACTTATACTATTTCCATTTCTTTATTTTCTCGATGACAGTTCTAATTTGATAGTTGTAGTTTTGTCACCAAATAAGTAATGATATCGATCGCATATATTTATTATACATATTTTTAACAAACAGATTTTGATGAAAATAAATAAATAAAGATTACCTGTCGTTATAGTTATTTCGTTTCATTGTCGAGTACCTACCTATACTTACTTATTTTAAAACAGCTTCGAAAATTTTGAAGAAGTTGGCATTATCAATCAAGAATTAATACGTGTAACATCTTGTAATGAAATATAATATTAGTTAATAAATTTGTACAAAAGTATCCGGCAGTAGTTTAGTTTCTTACATTTTGTAAAAAAAAATATCGGGTCTGTTATCGTGTTACGTTTATCGATATAGTTCCATCCCTATCAATTTCTCCGACTGTGGTATAACTTTGTACTTGTGTAAACGTCATATTTTTATAAAATAATGCATACATAATGTAAAAAAGTCGCTCGTTCAAGTTTTCACAAGAGCTGTCATCGAGAAAATAAAGAAATGGAAATAGTATAAAGAACTTAATTCAATGGAAATTCTTAAATAACATCAATACATTAACTGTTTCTGGGATCATCATCGGCAATGTTTCTTTACTCACACTTAAGGGAAAAGAACGGACGGCAGAGAAATGTCTGATTAACATAAAATATTGAAAAGTAAACAACACCCACAGACCCAAAATATACTGCATGCGTTGGGTTCACTTACATCGTGACATGAAAATATGTACTTACAACAAAAATACATTCAGAAGCCTATGCATTGATCGATTATAAAGTTGAGTTGATTATCTCGTTTTTATAAACAAATATAAATTCTCATACAGTCATACTGGTAAGTAGGTAATTAATTTATAACTATAATATTTGTAATATTTCCGTGTACTTCTTCGTTATTATATAAGGTGAATTAATCCATTAAAAAAAATAAAAATTAAAGTGTTTTTAAAGTTCTAAAGGCATGCCTACATAGTAACAACAACTTAAATTTTTTTTGTATAATTATTTTTTTTGGGTAATCTTCGAAACGATTAGACCGATTTTGTCTGGACTTTCACCTTCAGATAGCTGATGTTATAAGGAATAACTTACGCCACTTTTATTTTAGAAAAAAGTATTATGGTTCCGCGCAAACAAAAATCAATTCGGAAAAACGACGATTTAGGAATGCTGAAATGGATTACGCTAAGTAAACCGTAAGAGATATATTAAATGAATGTATTAATTAATGTAAATAATGATAGATCTTAAAAATACCTACAAATAAGGCAACCAGAGCATGTTGCTATCTTAGGATCACCCAGAACAAGCATATTTGCCTTTAAAATAACCGAGAGCGGAGTCAGCACGAGCGCAGCCGCGGGCACAGCTAGTTTACTTATAAACTAAGAAATATGAGACAATAGTTAAAGCATACATTGAAAGTGTTGAAGGGTATTTATATTATAGACATACTGTAGGAAGTTAATAACCCATTTATTTACCTGGAAATACTGATAAGAGTTGTTTATTGTGAGAAACTATTATTTACGCATTCGATTTGATCGTAGTTATCAAGTGACCTAGAGAGATTTACTGTTGTGATCTTCTTCTTACTTCTTACCCTGCGTAAGTAGGGTCGGCAACATTACGTTTTCCTTTTCCACTCTAGTCTATCAACTTTCATCTCAGTGTTCACACCTTTTATACGCATAAAATTATGCTGTTGTAATAACCTTTTAAAGTAGTTCTTGGAATCACTCTTTCAAAATAATGAACAAATATGACAAACGAGAAATTCCAATGTGGTAGATATGAATGCTCTTTGAACCACGTAACAATAGTTAGGTACTGGAAAATATGTTTCTATTAAAACAATAAACAATGCTATCGTAATTCGTCAGTAAATTGGTATAGGCATATTATAATGTAGTTCAAAGTGCTAATCTATACTTTTTGTTTATTTATAATATAACTAGCGGCCCGACCCGGCTTCGCACGGGTATTTAACAAAAATTTCAAAATTAAAAAATTATAATAGACAACGAATAAACCCTTCTTTTTGCGTCAGGTTACTAAAAAATTAAAATTATAAAGAAAGTTTTAATGATAAGTTATGTTTTTATAAATTTTAATTGATTTAATTTTTTTTTTAATGAGCTTGTATTTTTATTTTTATTACTTTTTTTGTTATTATATTTTTATTAATTTTTTTGTTATTTTTTAAAAGTGTTTGAACTTTGGGACTGGGACTTTTTGAATAATCAATTTTTTTATTTCGTTCACCGTATCATTCCTAAGTGTCACTATTGCCCTAGAACAAAACCAACGAAAGTCCTTTTCGTGCAAATTTTCAATGTCAGGTTATAATACTATACTATCTATTAAATTTCTAAATTGTGGACTATTTGGCCTAGAAACTCGTCCAAAAGGATATCACGATTTCTGCTTAAATTTGGAGTGGCAAGCTGCTTGATAGGTCTCTTTGAGAACTCCCTCAACGGTTTTTAAGTACTCGAATGAGGTTAGACCGCGAACGTGATGTAGCAACATCCTAAGATAAAAACACTCTGATTGAGAAGGATGTACACCGTAGACTCTTCCTAAAGCGGCATCTTTTTTTATGCCTGGATGGCACGTCCACACCACGCCTCATTCTTTTAATTTATTGTTGGCCCTTGTGTAGTATTGCGGGACTTCGTGGTATAGAAGTGTCTTTGCGAATTCATCTACATTACAGAGCTCAAAGAAAGCCAGCAAAGTAGTTTTACGTGTGTTTTGGACCATTTGTTCAGCCGTTTCTGCGGTAAAATAAACCTAATTGGACAGCTAACGCAAGACTGTAGGATGCCGCTCGTGGATCGGAAATTCGAATATTCGCCAGACAGCTTCAGATGTACTTATGTACCAGCCATTCACGTAGTTTCCATTTGGGTTTATGACGCTAAAAGTAGCTTGGTCAGATCCGTTATATATTTGCAAATGTATTTGATAGCTTGAACTGAGTGGCAGTACTCCACATTTATGTGAGTGTTAAACGTCCTACACAATAGTGGAGAATAAGGAACAATCCATCTATTATTTATATTGCATCTACTTCCTCTGATATTTAGCGTATCGCACTGTTCTCCATTTTCGGCGTCACGACGACGATAAACTGCATATCCGTTCTCTCTGGTTTGGGTATCGTTGATGAAACGTCGAGGGTACTTTTTTGTACAGATATCGTTTTTCATACATGGTGCTGTTAAATTATGCTCTCCGCATGGTTTGTGCACCATATTTTTTGTTACGATATCGTACAATATCGGAACGTTTTGTCAATTAAAATTTTAAAATAAAAGAACACTTATTGTGGCATAACTATAGTACTTACAGATATACTATCGCGACACTTTTTGTAAATAATGATGTGTTCTGCAAAGTAGGAGTACATTATTTTATTCTGTGGTCAATAGTTATCGCAGCGCACGCGATATAAAGAATATTTTAGGTATTTTTTTACACCTTGGGTTGTATACATTATTGAAGTTTTAGTAAGGATCCCTAATTTTTTGAAAATTTAATATAGCATATGTCACTTTGGGATAGTGTAGCTACCCAACAGTGAAAGAATTTTTCAAATAGGTTCAGTAGTTTCGGAGTCTATTTAATGCAAACAAACAAACAATCAAGTCTTTCCTCTTTATAATATTAGTGAAGCTAAAGCGGAAAAGCTTTTTTGTTTGTTTGTTTAAACACACTAATCTCTGGAACTACCAGTCGGATTAGACAAATGATTTTTGTTTATGATAGTGTTATGATTGTCGATTTAAGCAATCATTTCTTAGTATATAATATTTTATTAATCTTTAATTATTATTTTATTCTTTTATTTATTAAATATATATTCCGAGAACATTTACAAATATGCACATTTTCATAAAGGAATCAATAAACTCTATGGGACCAACTGAAGTTAGAGTAGGTACTAAAAATGTCAGAAATCGTAAAAAACTTTTCACATACATTTCGTAGGAAATCATCGTGGTTTGGATAACCTTTTGCAATAAAAGAGACCCTACCTTATTTTTGGCGTTAATTAAACTTTTTATTATGGATAGTCTGGGCGCTACAAAGAAATAAAATAAAAACCCTTCGAATATCAATGTTTATTAATAATGCTCTACTTCCATGAACACATAGTTTGAACGTGTTTTCATCAGTTCGTTTTATGCTGCAAATAAACACTTCAGTTACAAGTGCATCAATTATCGAGACTAGTAAAAACAACTGCAGAACATAACATCTAATTGAGATATTAATTCTGATGACGTCAAAAGTGATCTTAATAATGAAATTGTCCCTCAACCATTTATAGTGTCGCGAATATTGGTTTATGATTTCTTGCCTAATTTAATTTACCGATACTCAAAAATTCTCGACTAGTAATTCCCAGGAATACTCACTAGAATTTTAGAGAAATTTCTAAAATTTTTAATTGACATTTAAATGTGAAATAGAATTTCGCTTATTAATACAAATAGTATTTATTAAGGTTTGATTAAGTTTTTCTAATATCTTACACATTTTTGTAATAAAATTAACCACATTGATCTTGAAGTATATTTATTTAAAACTTTATAAAAACAAGCTAAAATATTAAAAAGGAAACAAAAACCCGACTGCAACAAAAACACTTGACTAAATAAAAAATATTTTTCCATTTTTACTTTATATTTCGTTCCCAGACGTTGTACTTAAATATTATATAGTCTATGTCACTCCCACAATTAAGACTAATCTAACGACACCTCGTATACTAAAATCCATCAAGCCGTTTAAGTTACAGAGCGTGTCAAAGAAATATACATATGTACACATACATCCGCTCGAAATACATAACCCTGCATTTTCGCAGTCGGGTAATTAAACTATAATTAAAAAGTAAGTATTTTGAATTCCTATAAGTATAGATTTTAGGTTCCTTCCTGAGTTTAAGCAAAAATAACAATCATACAGAATCATTTAATGTATTTAAAATTATTTAATCAAATAGAGAAAAGGAACTATTTTTACAAACAGACTAAATAATGAAAAGTAACGATGGCTCAGTTGGTAGCATATACAGACTCCGCGTCGATCGACTTGAGTTCGAATCCCTGCAATGAAACTTAACTTTCGGTGAAGAAAAACATCGTGATGAAACCACAGCATGCTTGGTAGTGCCATGCGGCATGTAGTACCACGGTAGTGCTTTTTCTAATGCCCACCTGGCAAGCTATGCCCCCAAGTTGAAAATCCGACGCCAAATACCAACAGGTGTGTTCCGGCAGCTGCACTTGAGAGCCAGTCTTCCAGTAGGCTTAGCGTGCTACCATCTTGGGCCACATCGTCACTTAAGATCAGGTGAAATTGTGGCCACAACGCTAAATCCATAATGATAAAGAACTATTTTTATTTTTAATTTATTAACTTAGGTTTTTTGACTGCATGTTATGTTATATTGGTGGCATTTTGCGTGATATAGTTTGGTTGTTGTATATATGTGAAGTGGATTACCTACTAATATAAACTAAGAGCATGCATTTTGAGATGTCACAAAAACTGCTTAGATAGTTTTGACTGGGAAGCAACCATCATGTCAGAAGACCCCACTTTGTTATACATATTAGAAAATTTTACAAAAGCCTAAAAACATTGACACTGGCAAAGTGCTTTTTGTGGCGCCAAAACAAGAAGAAGTATATTATAAATGATTGACCGTGTTCCGACCAGGGCCCGGCCCGGTGTAACACGAATTATCCTTAACACGACGATGATGTTGATTTTTCATTTAGATGGAGGACAGGTACCTACTACGTTTTTTCACTACCGTGATTTCCAAGGAACAGTAACTCTTGCAACTTCTGTAACAGACTACTTACGCCACCTCTATAATATAGCTTGGCACTGGTGCTTCTACAATCTAAGTATGAACTGTGTCGGTAAAGATGCCGATTTTTCCATTTTTACTACAACAAGTTTTTGACTTTTTCAAGAACAGGTTATTTTCAGTTTTTATTTTAAAAAAGTGGTTGCGGTACAAAAACAATGGATCCCCAGCGATAAGTAAAAATATTAACATCATGTTCGTTTTACGTCTCAAACTTTGTGCTAAATTTGACACTACATGCAGTAACGAGATTATTGTTTGGGCAAATATGGAATACCACGCAGTGCAGTTGTAAAACATCCAAATTCATATTTGGAACTTCATGCCGTGGCTTCTTTATTACATACTTTTTTACAGTTGGTATATCAACTGGACCTTGTGACGCTAATGTCATTTCTGATACCAGTGAAGATGAAAATTTGTCCGATGCCTTTGCCTTTTCCCAATCTATGTAATACGCATGCGCGCACAAACACGTATTAATACACGTACAACGCCGAGGCCCAAGCAAACTCCCACTATGTCTAAACGAATATAAGAAACATATTATACATGCTTCCTATCTCATTTTCTCCCACGTTTTATGAACTTATGAATTTATGTGTCTGTCTCTTTTTACTGTCGCTTTTTCGTTTCATCGACTAGAGAATTCTAAAGAAGTTTTCACTTCAAAATATAATGTTGTTTTTATTTTTCGCACTGCATTTTATTCCGAATGCGGAACACACGTTTTATTCAGACTGGACTCCTGGAGTGCCAAATTCGGAGCAGAATGTTATTTTTTTCTAGCATTATTGGCCCTATATAATACAATAAACACAAACAACATATTTTTTTCGGGCGATTTAAAAAATCCATACTGTGAAGAGTTAAATGCTTTTTGAACTCCGAGCATGTTTACAGGCTTATAAATCTTAAAAAAATAATCATCTACCTATTTGGCTTTGGCTATTACTTTATTTTCAAAAGATAGTCAAAATACTTCATTAAATAAATGTTTCGTTTAGTTCCAACGCGCACTGCGGCTTATTTCCATACGGAATTTTTCCGCAAATCTGTGATGAAATTACATACAAGCGCGCGTTTAATCCGCACCGGATTTAAATCCTGTGTTTTGCTACAGATTTCTTGCGGTGAATCGCCGAATGGAATGTTTGCATCCTATGGGTATATATGAAACCTCGCGCACTACGAAAAATAATCCGCTCACCAGCCGCACTACCGCAGTGGCATAGATATTACACTAATATGGGAATAGATGAGCTATTCTCTGTTTTAATCATGAATATTTGGCCGAACCTCGATAATAGACGGAGTTGTTATTAACTATACTAGATATTCGATTTATGTAGGCGTTACTTTGCGGAAATCCATCGTAATTACTAAAGTAATTAACTATACGTCAAAATAGTTGTGGTGTCCGAACCGCATTGAAGGAATGTTGTCTCTACGTGCTTCCGATTACGACAGCGCGGCGTAAATAGTACAATTAATTATTATTAAATTGTCAAATAGTTTTATGCTCATTCTGTAGTAATCAAAATTTTATTTACCTTTAATGGTTTTTTTAAATAAAACCCCCTTTGATAAGCTTCAGTGCTATATTTATTTTATTTCACACGTTTAGCACGCCACAAATTCCACATTATAAAATATTGAATAATTAACTCCACATTATAATTTTTTTAATTGATATATCTATTAATAATTGTTGTACCCATAGATTTAATATTATATTTAAACTAAATCTATGGTTGTACCCAATACTACTTGGGAGTTTTTTCTTTTTCCCCTTTAACAATTACTTTGGATGCAACAAAGACCCAATGGTAACGTGCTCGGACACCGCGTTGATTAACTTGGGTTCGAATCCCTGCAATGAGCCTAAGCTGTCGATGAAGGAAAGCATCGTAATGGAATCATAGCATGGTTATATGACATTTTCTAATGCCCGCCTGACTAGAGCCACCACTCTCAAGTTGAAAATCTGTTACCAAGCACCTATAGGTGTGTTCCGGTAGCTAGACCAAGTTCCTCCACTAGGCTTAGGCACCATCTTGTGCCACATCGTCACTTAACATCAGGTAAGATCGTAGCCAATAAATAATAAAAAAATAAACACAAATGCGGACTTTGGTTTCGTAGTCCATGATCGTGCTTCTTCCATGAAGGTTGCGTTACAAATGACAAAACTCACGGAAATTTTACCGCAGTGCGCGAACCCATAATCTTTCGATGCGGTTTGAAAAAAAACCTTCTATTTAAAAAAAACATTGTGACTGACAATAATAACAAATTTGTATCACATATATTAGAACGGTAGATTTGTCGCACAAGCTTCTGTGTCTATATTATTGTGATTAAGATTGTGCTAATCAATCACGTAGTACATAATTATTATATCTAACTGCTACTCAGATAAAAGGTATTAGCAAATTGATAATAACTTTAGCGCCCGCAGCTCCTACAAAATAAGTATAATATAATTAAACATTATTTTCTTTGGTCAGAAATAGCCGAGGTTGCATACAAATCGGTATGTAAGAATCGAGGCCAGTTTATATTGCGCGCGTAATGTTGTTTAGGTATTAATCGATAAATTTTCTTGTTTTATATTTAAATAATTATGTTAAAGGCAATGTGTAGAATACCTGAAGCGATTTTCATACGCATTACGCGGTCTCCTAGTGGTTGTAAGCGCGACTGCTATGATCGATCTTGGGTGCGATTCCCAAGTCGAGAAAAGAGTTATTGGGTTTTTCTATGAAATTCTTAGTAGCAGCTCGGAGTTTGGCTTTGTGCCCAATTAATAGCAATAGGCTCGTTCCCTATTACATGGGACCTAAAACCATACACGGGAACTAACCTAAACTAACAAACTTAACTCTTCTGGGATACAGGCGTGATGATATGTTATGTTATGATAAATACTTAAACTAAGGAGTCTTACGAAACATAAATAGGTAGGTAACACACATTTGTAAGAGTTGGTAACCTTTGCAAGAGTTTGTTATGAAATGGGTTTACGTAAGAAGATATTTAACCTGGTTATGCTCTTCAGCGTTTTGTTTGAAAGGTTTATTGAAATATTTGTTTTCTTTGTCTTTATTTAGAGCAAGCCTTGAGAAGGCACTTATGAAAGTAAAAACAGAATCACCGGTTACAAAAGTATCCCTGTTAAAAAGAAGTGTCCCACTAGGCTTAGCGTGTTTACCATCTTGAACCACATCGTCACTTAATATTAGGTGAGATTGTGACCAAAAACGTTAGTGTCTTTGTTGTATACATCCTTGTGTTTAACTTTTTCACAGTACATAGAGCTCAGCACAATTAAAAAAAACAACGGCTATCACCGTGATTAGTGTTATCTAAATTTCATCGTTGGTTGTAAGTCTTACCGTTTTGAATAACTACAGGACTTGATTTTATACGAAAGATGGAACACACTGGCTCGGATACGGTTCAACAGCCTCACGGACATGTCATTGCGAAGATTTTGTTCGCACTCAATAATTAACTACAATGTATGTACAGGAAGAAGTTACTCCCAGACATCACCATCACTTACATAAATAATAATCATCATTATAATACATTTAATTCAGTAATCACCTTTTAAATTGTTTTGAACATATTATCCTATGAATAAATATAACTACACAAATTAAATATGAAACAAACCAAGACATTAATGTACATGTTATTTTATATCTATGATGATTTAAGTCAGTCCGCGTACATTATGAGTGGGTCGCGGCTTACGACGCGACGCGACGCGGTGGGTATGTCAAGGAGTGTCTTATGACTCAGACGGTGGCGCCCACACTTAATCTAAACTTTGAATTCTATAAGGCAGAGGGCGCCACAAAACAACAATAATGACATGTTGTGTCATTTATTTTATTAATTCAAGGAATGAAAGATTGACAGAAAATTGACAGAGAATTATTATAAAGTTCTCAATAATTTCACTGCGGAATCTATCACCCATATCGCTGCAAAGGAAAATACATTTCATTTATTTTAACAGATCAACAGCATTCAGCATAACTTTTTCCAATATAACATTACTAGTCTTTTTTTTCTCTAGTCTAGTCGTATTATTATTAAAACTTTAAGTAGGTAGTTAGATATTTAGGAAAACATCCAACCTTCTTTTGAATCAGTAGGATTAACGATAAGTAGCTACATAAATTTTTGGAATTTTATACATCGTCCTATGTACTATAAAGGCTTAGAACTATAGAATATAATTTAGTCTGAGCTTGTAGGTAAGGACGTTATTAAAGATGACGTCATACAAATGTAGTCTTTGAATTTCTCATGTAGTTCTACGTCTACGAATTCATAATAATGAAACGTAACATATAAATCAATGATATCTATATAACACCGTGTCCTGTTTAAACCGCTAAAAGACGATGTTAGTTACAAATAACATAAAAGTTTATTCTACGATGTCACGGTAATGTGCCGCCCATAAAACATTAAAACTCAGTCTATATTCTTCATTCAAAGACTGTTATGGTTGCGACGGCGCCGATAATTCGCCACGCGCCGTGCGCCCACTCTGCCCATTGTAAGCCGCCAGCGTGTAGGCGGACTGCACCCCTATTAGTTCTGGAGCCTTTACTAAAAAGACGAAGACTGTATTTGTAATGTTCCTAATAAAGATTGGTAAGTAGGTATTTTAAACGTGTTTGGAAATGTATGACTAAAACTAAAGGACGTAGAATCTGGTTTGATATCGTTTTGTTCACTTTTAGGTTTAATCATGATCATGAATCAGTAATGGCTCAGTGCCTCAGTTGTAGTTTGTACGGTCATGACATCGATCAACGTGAGTTCAAATCCCTGCAATGAACTTAGCTTTCGGTGAAGGAAATATCGTGATAAAACCATAATGTGGTGGGAGGACATTTTCTAATGCCCGTCTGGGGCGCTACTGGGGCTAGTTACCACCATGACGTTGAAAATCTGAAGCCAAGTACTTATAGATGTGTTCCGGTAGACTTGAGAACTAGTCCCCCTCCTCCCTTAGGAATAACGAGTTACTATCTTGAGCTACATTGTCACTTAACATGAAGTGAGATTATGCCTGCTAACAAGTAAATTGTTGAAGCTGGAGAATAACTTAAAAATCCCCGGACGTTGGAATAAAATACAGTTTTTCCAAGAGTTTTCTCCGGAAACCCTAAAACCTATTTTGTAAACAAAAATAAAATAATTTCCTATTTTATTTATTCTTTTAGAGAACATGATTTTAATTTATTTTGTCATTTTTGGCAACATCGACCCATGGTACAGGAAAATAAATGAAATACGTAGGTAGCTTAATTATTAATATATATAATACACAGCTCTTTCTGAGGTAATCTAGTAAGAAAAGTAATTCTTCGCTATCAAATTGGTTTAAAAACATTGATTAAGTAGGCTAAGTACTGTTATACAAAATTTGTATAAAAATGTGAGTTAGCCTATTTTTTATAAATAAAATTTGTTTTATTTGTTCGTTGAAAAATTAATTAGATTTTTGCTAGATGCAATATGTGACCTAAGTTTTACACGGTCACTTTTCAAACCAGGACAACCCCGAGGAAACCCGGCGATTAGCAACCCAAGGAGAGATTGTGGCCAAACCCTGAGCTTTTAAAGAATAAAAATGTTTTCATGTAAAAATATTTTCACAAGGAAAATAACTGTTTATAATTAACATCTGAAAATGTTTATGTATGTAGTTTATTTCATAGCAACAAGTTAGCTGCTAATTTATTTATAAAACAAGTAATATTTATGGACGAACAATGGTATCTATTAATAAAACCAACTAACCAACCGCTACAACATACTGGTTTTATAAAAATAATTCATATTTTAAATTACTTATTTAGGTAGGTAAATGATTACTGAAAATATCAAGGGACCGATCTAATTTTTTATTAAGTAGATACTGATAAACAAATCGCGTATTAATATGATAAAAGTTATCATATACCTATAATACGTGCAATTTAAATTCAGCAAATGTATATTATATTAATTTCTTTCTTTGCCGCTGTTTTATATTGAAAAGGTATTTGAGTAGGTACCTACACTCATATTATTATTTAGTGGTATCGAAAAGGTAAAATGAACGATATTTCCTCGTACCATTAAACACGATATCGAATTTGCTACTTAGTAACATGTTTTATGTATCTGATAAGGCACGACACAGGTTTAAAAGGATTTAATTGGGACTGCATCGGAACTTCGCAGATTATGCTTAGGTTCGTACAGAACGAGTTATCTTGCTGTCCCTTTGCGTGTTTATAAAGATGAAAGAGACAAAGGAATGAGGTAATGTACTTTAGTATTAGAGGCGAAAGGCCGGTTGACATGCGCAGGCGCAGGCGGCTTGCACGTGATCGCCAACGCAGCAGCCTTGCAAGGACGTCTATGCACCGGCAACTACTTATAGTTAATTAATTCCACCTTCGCAGTGACTCACCATACAACTCGGCTTAACTAACAATTAACAATATTGTTCTGGTTAAATCTATGCATTCATAACTAACTAAACTCTATTCAGCTAAAGAACTCTAGTGACAAAAATGTGCATATAGGTACAGTGTGGATTTTTCATATGAGGCAGCAAGGCTGGGTAATTTAACCGTTGTAGCTATAGCAAAACTTTCTGAGGAGACTATCCTTAACTTTTTGCGATATTTTGACTTGCAATTACAGTATTTTGACCGGATACTTTATAACATTTCTAGTACCTACTCTAACCTGAGCTGTCAGATAGAGTTTATTGTCCCTTAGATTCTTATAGAAACAGGATCGATTGAAATTAAAAAGTTTTTGTGTAGATTGCCAATTTTCTTGTTGTTGTATTAAAGAAAACTGTAAATTCCAGTCAAAGTGTCTCAAAAAGTATTAAGGGCAGTGTCCTCAAAAAATTTCCTGTAGCTTAGTAGGTACAATGGTTAAGCTACCTACCTTTGGGTAGGGTACCTTTGGGGTATCTAAAAAATACACTTGTATAATATACTTACAGCATCCGTTTTAGGAACAATTACTTGTAAACATGACCCGACGGTTAAATTTACCATCCATAATAAGCGGGTACGCGGTATAAGAAACATTTCAATAATAGGTATTTCAAACTGTTTACTGTCGCGCAATGCTGCTGTGCCCGGAACCTCACTGAATAGAGTGCGAGAGTGACAAAATAAATGATAAAATTGACAAAATCATAGTTTCGTATTCCCGTGTTTCCTCCTCCAAAACTGAACCGATTTTAATATATTTTTGAAGAATTATATAAGAAGGACTTTAGCTATGTTCGTATGTTTTCCTTTTCCTTTTTGTAGTCGTCAACTTTGTTTGCTAGACGTCTGAACATGACGGTAAAAACGGTAAAAAGGTATGTTTGGCTATTAAAAAAGATATGATCAGCTTTTAAGGCAAAACGTACCTACAGCCTAATATAGCGCTGAGTCCAGCTTTTACAGTTCAGGGTCTGGCATCCCTAGTTATGGATGAACTATTTTTAAGTAATTTCTGGGCGACCGAGCTGTGCTCGGTATTATAAAGAAGAAAAAGAAAAACAACTATCTAGGTAAACTTTGAATGTAAAACATTATCTAAATGCAAAGTTTCATCGAAATCGTTGCAGCTGTTTCCGAGAAACCAATTACATATATATACAAGAATTGCTCACTTAATATAATAAGATATATGTTAGATATATAAAAATCTCGTGTCACTATGTATGTTCTGGATAAACTCCGAAACTACTGAACCGATTATGATCAAATTATGTGTATCTGTAATTAGGTCCAACTTAAATGATAGGATAGTTTTTATCTCAATTATTTACAAATATGGGATATAAATAACTACTGCGTATTAACAAACGCGTGCAGAGCCGCATGCACATAGCTAGTAATAAGTACATTTATATTTAAATCGCAAGGCTTCTGATAAAGTAAGTTACCTATTTTCTTTTTTAAATTAAGTAAAATAATATTATTATAATAGATCTAATTATAGCGCCGTAGGTATACGCATGTTAATAACTTTTGTAGGTAGAGATACCTATATCTAAACCAGGTAATTCAGTTAACCCATTATGCTGCTACCAGGAAAACCCAGAGTTTTGTATTAATTATAACCATTGGATGTATAATCATACATAGAAAAGAAACAATTAATGTTTAATAATTATCATATATCGTGTATTAGGTAGGTACCTACCAAGTACATACAAGGAATATAAAATCTTGGGTTCTATAAGTAAATATTTACCAACCAACCAACCAAGTTAACCGGGATTCCTATTTAAAAATTCATATTCGTATTTAAATGTAGTATATTCAATTTTTGTTTTGTTTCAATTTCATTGAGCAGAATACGGAAAGTTTAAGTGAGCTTGCCTAATATATAAATTAATTAACATTTTAATCAGTAGCAATAGAATTTTCCACAGAAGTTACTAGTTTATTAAGACATTATAGGTAGACACCGTAATTTTTTTTTAACAATTGTCTCTCGAAAAATGACATTTTATTCATCAATAACAGTGAATAAAACACTGTTCTAGCCACAAGAGAATAAAAACTTTTTAAATTTTGAACAAGCACGAATTATTTAAATTGTGTAAAAAATTATTGCACGTGATAAAAGTGAAACTTCTTGAAATAAAAATATGCGATCCCTACCAACTCGTTTTATTAGTGTATATGCAACAAGTGATCCCGGAACGCGAAAAACAGAATCAGTGAGGGGTTTATTACTACGTATATGGTGGTTGCGATCCTTACCATCCCGCTTTATTACTCTATATTATATATATATCTTCTCTCTCGTGGAACGAATGACCCTAAACCTGAAGCGTCCTTGAACTTTCATTCTCAATAAATCAACGCCTTGCTCTCGCATTCAATGGTAAAAAGTAGAGTAGGTACATAACTCGCGAAGAAAATATAATCTATGTCCTTGTATCTCTAGCTCCGCTCAGGGTTCTACTTTAAAAACCCTTGCTACACTCGGGATTCTATTCTAGAATCATTCGCTGCTCTCGGGGTCCAACTCAGTCCCTCGAATTAAAGACCCTATTTTTTCAATTTTAGTGTAATCTACTACTATCCTCTTCTTTAAATTGATAATTTCGGGTTTTTTGAAGTTAGAACTTAACAATATCTAATTATCCTACTTTGTTGGTAATTTTCCTAATAAAATCTGCAGTCGAAATTTAGATTAAAATTTCTTTTATGGATGGACGTAAGAGTTGTTACTTTTTAAGAAAACAGAAAAATTGTACAATAGTGTTAAATAAAAATCCCAAAACTAGTTTATTTCTTTTTTTATCTATTACAAATAAAATTAGCGTTTTATATGGAAAAAGTAAAACGAAAAGAATATTATGAAATTATATGTTTAATCAAACGAAGTCTGGTAATGGTCTCTACCATTAATATTTATGCACTTTCGGGATTTAATTGATTCAATTGCTGAAAAAATTGGGGCAGGAGAATCAATAAAATCTTTGAAGGCGGTTTGCACAACCTCATCAGAATTGAGTTTTTTTCCTTGCAAGAAATTGTCCAAATTTCGAAAAAAGTGGTACCTAATCTGTTCGAGCAAGGTCCAAGGAGTATGGTGAGTGTCGGAGACGTTCCAACCATAGTTTCTTTAATTTAGCGACCGTCTGTCGTAAAGTATGGGTTCTAGCGTTGTCCTGAAGCAGCAGTGGACTAGAGAGATTGACCAGTCTCGGTTGTTTAATGGCTAGCTTTTCCATCATGGTTTGCAATTGTAGACAATACAGATCTGACGTTATCGTATGGCCAGATCTTAGGAAGCTGTAGTGTATGAAACCAGCACTGGTCCACCAAAAACTCACCAATCCTTTTTTCTGAGTCAACTTTCACTCGGGACAGAATGTGGCCGGTTCTCCTCTATTCAACCACTGTGATGAGCATTTCCAATTGTCACAATGGATCCATTTTTCGTCACAAGAAACAATACGATTCACAATTCCTTCGTTATTGTGACGGTTGATTAGTGTAACGCAACACTCAAGCGTGTTTGTTGGTGTGCTTCAGTCAATTTATGCGGTACCCATTTCTCAAGCTCTTTAACTTTTTCGGCTTGCTTCAAGTGAATGAAATTTTTTTTATCACTCACACCAAAGGTTGGCGCTAACTCTGACGTGGTTTGCGATGGATCCGCTTCTCCGATCATATTTAATTCTTCATTATCACCTAGGGTCTCCGGCCGAACACGGGGTTTGTTTCGTAGTTCATTATTTAAAGAACGAAAACGTTGGAACCAAAAATGTACCTTGCTTTCGTTTACAGTTGCTTCCCCTTACACATAATTAATTCTTTGACCTGTTTCTGTAGAGCAGATGCCACTGTGAAACTCATATTCGTAAATAACACGATATTTGAAGTTTTTCATTTTGTGAAAAGAACGATCACAAAGAAAAATGAAAAGGTACGAAAACAAATGAATCACTAAATTCGAAACACAAGCCAAAATTTGAATTTGGAATTCCTAACCAAACGCTAGATATTTGAGATTAAAGTGGCCTGTTTAACAAAACGCTAATTTCATATTTAAGGACCTAATATCATTTGATGATCTTCATGCTATATACAATTTTGAAAATCAACATTTATGCCGATGAAATAAGAGACCGAAGGCACAGAATAGTCTGTGAAAAGAGTAGCACGTAGGGACCGTCTTTTGTAAAGTTAAAATTTATTAGAGAATTTTGACAGATTTACAGTACTTACTCTCCTACCTTGCCTATTAAATTATAAATTCGAAAGTAATTAGGTAGGTAATCACATCACTTGCCACAGCTAATCGAGTGTAGCAATTTTGATCAAATTTAACACAAACATTACTCAAAATCCAAAAAGATATTAACGGGGTTTTCAATAAGAACTTTCTTTTTAAAAACAAAATAAAACAAAGAGTTGAGATGAAAATGATTCATATTCTTATTGTATTAGAAAGAGTAAGGTTTGGCCATTATAAATAAAAAATGATATCGGACAAATGTCCACCACGACCACGCTTACAGATATGGATTCTTTCATTAAATTTTAAAGTCACTTTTTCGCAAAATAGCTGGTTTATTTCGTTAAATCACGTCACGGATTTTGGGTTTTAAGGATGCAATCGATTCTTTTTGCTGCGTATAAACTCTGTCTTTACATAGCCCCACAAAAATAATTCAGTGGTGTTAAATCATATGATCGGGCCCGCCTCTTAACAGCTTAATTTCATAAAATTATGGGATCGGGAAATATGGTTTACAATAAATTCATTTTTCCGGTGTCTGTGTGACTTGTAGCACCATCCTGCCTGTTGAAACCACATGTCAATGATATACATATCATCAATAATAGACCAAAATTGGGGTGTCAACATATCTCTATAGCGTAATCCATTGATCGTCACAGCATTCCCAGCCAAAAATTCGAAAAAAATAATAGCCTAATCACGCCTCCAGGCCACAAATGCAGCAATTTTGCTTTTTGACGTATAGCGACATCTCTCGCCACAACTGACGCATCAACGCATCGACACAACTACGTAGATACACATAGCGACATCTATCGAGCCACATAAGTAGCTTCCTACTATCCTACATCGCGCTATAGAAATTAACTCTATCGTTGAGTATGTATACAAGAACCCGACTACAACAGTCGGGGCAGCTGCCCGCCAGACATAGCACTCGTCTGGCCCGGGATCCTCCCTTTCCTATGGCGTATGAGGAACTTTACTCTCTATTCCTCACCTCCGCTAAAGACGTATGCAAACAAATGAAAATAAGCTTCGCCAAAATCGTCAGCAAAATTCGCCATGTGCTCGTTGTGGTTAGCACCAATTGTTGAGAACGTCGAGGAATTGACAAATTCGGATCTCTTTTATCACTGTGGCTGACGGCTGCGCTTGTTTTCAGTGGAGCGACCCGGTCGAAGACGCGTTGGTGTTGGCAAATTATGTACCAAGCCTGTTGACGACTCAAAATCGACCAAATTCGTAATAGCGATCTCAGAAAGACGATTATGTTCGAAAATATCACGAATTTTACGAAATGTAACTTTTACAGATCCATAATTTTCAGTGGATTTCTATTATTTTAATGCGATTTTCGAGTAAAATTAAATTCATTGTATCAATTGCCGAAGCTTCGACTTCTCCTATACAAATTTACTCTGTGGCTTCTATTACTATCAAAACTAATTGTCAAAACCGCCATTGTGTTCCGATTTCCCTCTATTAAAAAACAGAGTTCTTGTTGAAAACCCCGTTATTTTGGAATACTGAAGTCTAATCATTCTGATGACAGATCTAATATTATGTTGTTGAGAAGGGAATGAAAACATTTTGACGCAGACGAAGTCGTGGGTAATTAATTATCATTTGTATGTAAGTACCTACCTAATACGGCTAAGTATTATGTACATACATAATACTTTATATTACAAATAATACATTTTCCTGATAGATAGTTAAGGGGAAACATAAACATTGCACGTTTCTCAGAATTACCGGTACACTCAAGTATGTCGGTAAAATAAGCAAAACATATGTAGGTACTTCGGAATTTATAAATAACCAAGAATGTGCAGGCAGCTTAATGTCTAAAGAATACAAGCAAAATCTATACTTATAATAAAAGAGTAAAAAGTCGAAATCTGTAGATTGAAAATATTTGAGAAAAAATAATACGGCGGGGTTTTGAACCATGAAATGATTTTTTGTAAGTCTGGTATGTTTTTAAATCCCATGTAATAGGGGGCGAGTCTATTGCCATTAATCGGGTACAAAGCCAAACTCCGATCTACTACTGAGAATTTCATAGAAAAGCCCATTAAACTTTGCTCGACCTGGGAATCGAACCCAGGACCCGGAGCGTAGCAGTCAGTGTTTATGTCTTTTCTATAATATTGGTATGATTGTTAAACTGTAATATCGGTTCACATTTAAAATTATTTCAATTGGGTATTACCAAGTTTATACCAGTAAAATACCGTAGGATGAGATTGAAGTGAGATGAGGTTTTTATTTAATTGCTGTTTTTCATTCACGAAATATACCACGTGGACGAAGTCGCGAGCACAGCAAGTATTTTAATATTATCAGATGCATTTTAGTCCAACTATAGTTGGTTTATATATCTAAAAATATACATAGACTTTTCTAAATGTTAGTAATAGTACGCATAAAATTTTTAAGGACAGAAAACTTAGAAAGCTAAAATTGGAAAAAAAAACTGATATTGCTTTTATATAATGAGTTTTTTGTATCAACTCAAGACCTTAACCGACAATTCGTACGATAGATGTGCTTGATTCTTATTTTGCTTTGTTCGTTATGATACTGGAAAAGTTTTCAGGAAATAAAAAATCCGGGAAAATGGTCCTTATAAATTTTATCAATGCTTTTAATGCTGTTGACCACGATCTTCTGATTGCCGCTCTTTCTTGTCTTTAGTTTTCACCCTTAGCACTGGAGTAGTTTTCATCTTGATCTCCGAGATCGTCACCAGGCTGTTCGAATTTATGATGGCGAATCAGATTAGTGTGCTCTAGAAGCTGGTGATCCCCAAGGCGGCATTCTATCTCCATTACTTTTTTTCCACTTTTATAAACTTATATACGTCTATTTTACAATCCCACTACCATCTCTATTCTGACGACCTGAAATTGTATCTGCATTGCGAAATAATCTTCCTTTTCTAATCAATAATTTAAACAAGGACCTCTCAATTTTACTTTCCTGATCTGAATCTTACGGGATTAGTGTTAATCCAAGAAGGTGTCAATCAGCTTGCTAAAAATGATTCCTCTTCAATACGGTGAAAAATCTTGGTATCATCTTCGATACTGAATTATGCTGGGCAGACCAATTCAAGGAAGTTAGTAAAAAAAATTATGCTTCTCATAATACACTCAGGATTATGCAGACGTTGCTTACATGGATCTCTCAGAAGGTCTCTTAAATAAACTTGATCGTCTACTCAATAACTGTATCCGTTTCATCTTCCGTCTTCGGAAGTTTGATCATGTATCTGAATACCGAGCCAGGTTGTTGTCTTCTTTTCTCCGTACTTAATAATCCCAAATCCCCTAAATATTTAAAAACACTATTTCAATCTCTCGCAGATACGCATAATAGACAGCCAAGATTTTCTGATTCTTTAAATGTTAGTATACCAAGTCATAATACTAATTTCCGCGACCAATTCTTTGCCGTAATAGCAGCACTACTGTGGAATTCGCTTCCTATCAACATCCAACTAGCCAACTCTCAGGATTCCTTCAAGTAATCGTTACGTAGGTTTTACTTGGAGCAAGTGAATATTGGCTAGATTTTTATTTTTTTACTTTACTAATTATTATGCAAACCTTGCATATACCTTTCTCTTGCTCCCCTGGAAGACTGGTAGAGAATGCTTTTTAACATTAAGTCCTCCATTTGAACTTTTTTGTGCAATAAAGAATATAATAATGATGTCTCGACTAAGCATGTAAATTCAGTCGTCAGAGAACACAACCATTAGCTTTGAAGTGGTGAATAAATCTCAACAAGTACAGGTATAATGGTCTTCTAGCTAATTAACGCAACAATGCGAGATATATTTGCTGTCGCTGTTATCTCTGCTTTTGCTAAAAATATCTCTATGGTAGGTACCTAGTTGCGCTTTATGAAGATAAATTTAAATACATACCGGTCATATGGCATAATAAAAAATCCAGTCAAATGTATCGTCTAATGTAATTTTTAAGTGTTTTAATATGTGAAGTATTTTTTATTGCCAAAGAGCAGAAAAAGGCATACGCCCTTCTGATGGTAAATGGTTACCATCGCCTATGGAGAGTTGCAAATACCAAGGGCATTACAGTCATACTGCTAACCTTGGAGGCCGTATTTCAATCCCCTTTTGAAGAACCCCATGTCATAGCGTTGGAGGTAAGACGTGCTGAGTAATCCATTCCACAACACTAGCGTACGTGACAGGAAGGTTCTAGAGAACCTTACTGTTATCATGTATCGGCTAAGTTTTAGAGAGTGTGAGCATTCCCCGTTGTACATGCTGTAGAAGATACAAGTATCTCTGTGAAGTTGTAAGGGGTCTAGATAGTATATTAATTCGGGAGATTTACGTCGTTGCAGTAAAAATTATATGGGTATAGGTAATTATACCAAAATGGGTTTATCTATTCGTTACATTTCCCCGATTAAACCAGCGAACATAAAATAAAAAAAGAAACATTCTTGTTATATTTTTGATATGAAAAATGTAATTTAGGCTAAATAGGTACTCAACAACGGTTGATAACAATTCTGATAGCAGTGGTTGCAAAAACATGGTCACATACGATATATTATGTTATTGCTTTTAATCACATGAAACATGACTGGTCAACGAATTAAGTGCACGATAAAGTCCTGGTCCATAACAACAAATTCTCAACATGATAGGTACAACTCATTTACAAAATGCTTCCAACCGCCGATAATATGTGGCCGATTCAAGAAGCCTAATCAATCGAAATTTTTATTCTCTACTCTATATTTAATAAAATAACTTTGGTTTTTTTTTTCGTAAACAACTTATAACGTAAATAAATAATATATTTATACAGTTTTCTGAGTATTCAGAAATGTTGCGTGTCTTTTTATACTATGAATTTCTTCAATACAATTTAACAAAATGGAAAAGAATGATGACTGAAAAGTAGATTGCAATCACCATATATGTATGTTTTTATTTGGGAGGTACTAGCTGGCCTTGCAGACTTTATTCTGCCCTTTCCAAAAGTCAAGAAGTCGACCACAGCGGCGCCACCCATCTAGATTGTTTTTTCCTGAAAACTTTCCCAGGATCATAACGAACAAAACAAAATAAGAATTACGCATAACCACCGTTAAGAAGCGCGAGGTCACAAAAAAATATATATAGAAAAAGCAATCAAATTTTTTCCACTTCTCTGGGTAATTTCAATTGTCAAGTAGTGACAGAGAAAATATTCAAATATAAATGAGTATTATTTATTTATTTACACATTATGCGTTAAATACACAATGGCGGACTTAATGCCTAAGGCATTCTCTGCCAGTCAACCATTAGGTGATGCAGAGATAAATGTTGGTAGGTGTAAAAGGTAAGGGTTTTATGAAATTATGTTTAACCTATTTAATATCACAATATATAAATAAAATATCAACACCAATATACTACATATATAATACATATATACTACACATATACAATACATACACATAACAATATCATACATAAATATCAATACAATAAATAAAAGTATAATTAGTCAACATTAAGTACTAAATACAGCATTAACCAGATAATTCTGCTAAATGACACTGGTAAAGCCGACGTACCTTGACTTTAAAACTGAAACGATTAGATGACATCCTGATTTCATAAGGAAGTGCATTCCATAAGAGAATAGATTGGATATAGAAAGATGAATGTACTAGACCGGAAGTATGGGCAGGACAGTAAAGAATAAGATTATTAGAAGAGCGAAGGTTAAGGTCATGATTAGAGCATAAAAACTGAAAATGTGGAGTTAAGTAAGAGGGAGTGTTAGGAGAAAATAGAATAGAATACAGAGTTGTCAGAGCCCGCAAACTCCGATGCTGGCGTATGGGCAACCAATTAAGCTCTGAACGATGGCTCGATACACGGTCATACTTACAAAGATTAAAAACAAATCGAATGCAATTGTTGAGTAATCTGTCAAGTTTGTTAAGAAGGTCAGCGTTCAGATCGTAAAAGCACACATCACCATAGTCAATTAAAGGAAATATTATAGATTGCACTAGCGCATGGTTTTCGTTTTAAGTGGGAGAAAATTTTTCAGGCGATAAAAAGACTTTAGAGTACCGATCACTTTCTGACTAACCTTGGAAATATGAGTTCTCCAATCCGATTTGGCATCAATGTGTAAACCAAGGTCCTTTACATTCGTACTAAACGGTATGACAAGATCACTGAAAATAATCTGAGACAGCGAGCTGAAGTCTATTCTGGTAATCATACGAGAGCTCCCTATTACAATTGCTTGACATTTGGAAGGATTAACTGGTAAGCCAAATCTCTCAGACCAATCCCTTAAGGCATTTAGATCCCGGTTAATAGTATAAATTGCATCTGATAGAGAATCTACTGCGGCCTGTGTGTATAATTGCAGGTCATCAGCATACAAATGATACGTACATCGCAGTTCATGAGTTAAAAGGTTAATAAAGAGTGAAAAAATAAGAGGGGAAAGTATACCACCCTGAGGGACGCCAGCACCAAGCTCACACCAATTAGACGTAGCCCCATCTATACGAACCGATTGTTGTCGTCCCTTTAGGTATGAAGCGAACCATGCCAGTGCCTCTAATGAGATATTATAATGAGAGAGAATAGCCAGGAGAATGTCGTGACTAACAGTATTAAAGGCATTGGAAAAATCTACTAGAACCAGCACAGTAATCATTCTATTCTCCACTCCATTTCTCAAATCACCAGTCACTTTAAGCAAAGCTGTAACTGTACTGTGACCTGGCCTGAAACCGGATTGTAGTGGACTCAAGATATTGTTACAATGTACAAAGGATGATAGTTGATTGTGCACTCATGCTTCGAGTACTTTAGAAAGAAATGAAAGTATAGATAAAGGTCGAAAGTGACTGGAAAGAGAAGGATTTGCAGTTTTAGGGAGAGGACGGACATAGGCTTTACTCCATATGGATGGAAACTGTCCAAAGGATAGAGAAAAGTTTATGAGATGAGATATAATAGGAAGAATCTGGTCAAGAATAGTAATAACCATTTGTCTACTCAAATTGTCACAGCCCGTAGCATTAGATTTTATTGAAAGAACGGACTTTTTAATCTGATCACAAGTAACCGTGGAAAACTTGAATGGGACCATGCCCATACGAGGCAATGCAACTATGTAGTGAGTTGTCTTACTTTTAGTTTGATCACTCAGTTTATCGGAGGTTGTGAAATGGTTATTGATATCATCTAACTTTAGTGTATTAGGTAGATCTAGATGTTGAGATTTACCAAAGCCAAGAGTCCCAAGGAACTTCCACATATCAGCCGAGGAAGAACAAACAGAGATATTATTAAGGATTTACTGACGTTTGGCATTGCGTATGGTCTGGTTACATCGGTTTCTAGCGGATTTAAATAAGTTCCAGTTCATCTCGACACGGTTTATTTTAAATTTACGAATAGCACAGTCTCTACGTCTCATCGCCATTCGAATCTCATTTGTCATCCAGGGTGCTGGAGGTCGCCTTAATTAAACTTGTTTTATGGGTGCATGAATATCGTATAAGTTTGTGATAAAATTGTTAAAAATACAAACTTTATCATCAATATTGTTAGCATTTATCAAAGGTTATAATTTTTAACATGAAAAGAAAACTATCCTGACGTTTTTGTTGTAAAGTATTTTCTATAAAATTTAATATAAATACATTTGTCATAAATTTATAATTTGGCAAACATGTACTTTATAATTTATACAGGAAAATTTTCGTTTCAATATTTTAGTGGGTAATTCTAAATAATTTCTACTTTTAAAATACTCTGTCAAAATAATCAATTCTACGAAATACAATCCTGGAAAATAATTACTTAATGGATCAGAAAATATTCCATAAGTATGATAAACTTATACGAAAACTTAACTTGGCCTTGCGTCACATTTACACTATTTTTAATTTAGGCGTCTTTGCCATTAGTAAGATTTTTATTAAAACGTTACTTGGACAAGATTAAAGGGTTGGCTTGAACCAAATCCTTGAATCAGATTTAAGATTGACACGTGCATACATTTGGACACAACTAAACTGAATTTAAGCTAATAGGTACTGAATTTTTTTTTTGTTGCAGGTCGCCGTAAGATGATTAATTATACGTCTACGGTGCAGGTGTACACTTGTAGACTATGATGCTAATGTTATAGGAAAAACTCCTAATTATAATAATGGAGATTTTCTAACCTCGCCATTTCTGAAAATGGAGACATGGTGAAAATGAAGTCTGTACATATTTAGTATTTTTTCCATTGGCAGGCTGTGGCTTACCAATGTAAAATATGGGTTAAAAGGTGTTTCACTTTCATCTCGTAGTAAATAATAATTTAAAAAACACGTGTAATAAAATTGTTTACAATAACTGTGGCACATCGCAGACATGAATCACCAAGTCTAGCATATCTTTGTGAAGGTGCGGGACTCTCGCATATTAATATTGTTCCAAATGCGTCTTGTCGACGGTTGGTGTCGTCTGCGTTATTTCCGTGCCCAAGCTTACGCTATTCCTGGCCAGACGGACGCGACGCCGAGGCGCCCGCGCATAGCATAGCGAAACTTCTAACATGCACTTCACCTTTATTTATAAATTATGAGAACTCTTTGATCCGATAAAATACAGCAGGTGTTATGAAATGATTAATACATCTGAAAGGCGTAACAAAGCTAGGGCGCGGGTGCGGTCGACTAACTTTCACAACAAATAATAATATCTTACAACCTGAACTAAAAATGTTAACCATTTCATTTCACTTCCAAAATGAGAACAAGGCTTTTTATTATCTAATATGTGATGGAATCGGGGAATCCTTTCTTTAAGTGTAGTTGATCTCATTCGGTCTAGCGAACACCGCTTTACTAACCAGTTTTCTTGCGGTAATTCCCCGTGTATTGTAAGGGTATTGCTATCGGTAAATATATCATTATTAATATACAGTGTAAGCTCTTTATAACGTTATCCTTTATAACGATAAGCTCCCTATAACGTTGAAGTGAGCCCAACTTGGTTGGTTTGAGTTAAAACCCACATAGTTGAAACACTCTTTATAGCGATACGCCATTCTCTATTACGAAGAAATTTGTTCATATTTTTAGACGGTAAATATTTATTATCGGTATTATTGTTTATTATTAGGTAACAAAAGACTTTGAAGCTCCGAAACATCCGAGGTCGGTCTAGCTTTTGTTATCCTTAATTGTCTTGAACACGTGCAGTATGACGCATTGTTTTCTCGGAAGTGATGGTCTTCGACCAAGCATACTGGGTACCTATCGTATTATCAGTCGTAAACCTACATTGAAACTGTTAACATGGCCAGTAAACGGAAAGCGATTAGTGTTGACGAAAAAGTTTGTGTGATACGTGCGATTGAAAAGGGAGAAAATAAAAGTGACGTTGGAAGGCGTTTTGAACTAAGTCAATCCACTGTTGCTACCATTTGGAAAAACCAAAAAACAGTTATACAGGCAGCGCTGGAAGGAAACTCTTCTAAAAAATTAAGAAAGCCAAAATTTCGAAGACTTAGATCCGGCAATGTTGTCGTGGTTTACCAATCAGCGCCAGAATAATGTACCCATCTCGGGGCCAATTGTAAAAGCTAAGACTGAAAAGTTTGCCAGCCAACTTGGCATAATTTACTTTAAAGCATCTGAAGGTTGGCTCGGAAAATTTAAGCACCGTCACCAAATTACGTACGGTAAAATGAACGGAGAGGCGCGAGATGTCGATATGAATGTGACTAACAATTGGATTAGTACAGTGTGGCCTAAATTAAAGATGAAGTACTCACCAGAAGACATTTTTAATGCAGATGAAACTGGCCTTTTTTTCAAGTTGACTCCCGACAAAACTTTAAAATTCAAAGGGGAAAAATGTGTTGGAGGAAAACTGTCTAAAGAGCGTATTACAGTTCTAGTGGCTGCCAATATGAGTGGCACAGAAAAAAGAAAGCTCTTAGTTATAGGCAAATCGAAAAACCCTCGGTGTTTCAAGAACATAAAACAGTTGCTAGTTACGTACAAAGCAAACAAGTCAGCTTGGACGACATCGCAGATTTTTGAAGAGGAAGTGAGAAAATGTGATGCTGAATTAAAATCACAGAAATCTTGCTTCTAGTAGACAATTGTTCTGCTCACCCAATCATAACATAGAGTTTGAATTTTTCCTAGCTAATACAACCAGTATTTTACAACCAATGGATCAGAGTGTAATTAAAAGCCTAAAGGGCCACTATAAACGGAAAATGTTGATGGATATGATCGAAACTGACAGCAAGGTCTCGATCAACATGCTACAAGCAGTGAACTTCTTATCAAAAGCCTGGCAAGAGGTAACAGCAGCCACTATCCAACATTCTTTTCAACATGCTGGATTATGTAGTAGCCAAGAAACGAACCAATTTGACAGTGAAGACAATCTAACACTGAGTGAATGGATAAGCCAGTTCAACATACCAAACAATTTTAACGAAGATCTACAATCGTACGAAAATGTAGATGAGGGTGTAGCCACAACTGGTACACTTACAGATGAACAAATTGTTGGTTTAGTGTCAAAAAGTCAGGAAACACCCGATAATCTAGATGAAGAAGATGATCAAGTGGACAAAGCCGAATCACCACCAACAATTCAACAAGCCCTAGATGCCGCTAAGTTGGTAGAAATTATTTTTGTACTTTAATCAAGACGATTCCACCACATATCTAGATATGAATAGAATACATAAAATAACACGAAACAAGTACTGGCATAGTAAAAAACGTCAGACAAAGTTATCAGACTATATGTGTAAACAATAATTTATAAGCATTTATTATCTAAGACATACATATTAAAAATTCTTGTTAATTTGGTTGTTTTTTTGTTCACTCCATATAACGATAACTCTCTATAACGACAAAAAATGCTCAGTCCCTTGAGTTTCGTTATAAAGAGTTTACACTGTATATATATATACAGTAGTGGTCGTACAATTAGAAACACTACCAACGGTCCTTGGCATTATGTAAGATACTTCACCGCAATCGTTTTTATTTTGAAATTAAACAATAAATAGGACAACAATATGTTCAACGATTTATCATTTATTAGAAAAACAATATAAATCCCATTACACAAGTGCAGTTTCAATATTACATTACGGACAAACATTTCAATCAATTTTAAGGTATGAACAATAATGGTAAACTAATTAGAAACAACAACAAAAAAGTATAAAAAACAATAATTTTTTAAGTATTAGTAATTAGTATTTTATTTACGAAATAGCTACTATCCACAGCCTACTAATAGTTATAATTAATATTTAGTGGCGTATCCCTTATTTTCAATAACAGCACTGCAACGACGTAGCGTTGATTCAATAAATTTCATACATTTTTCTAGGGGGATTGAATTCCATGCTTCATATAGTTCGTTTTGACTGGTGTTACGTTTGTTTGAGACTCTCTTTTTAACAATATACCAGAGATTTTCTATCGGGTCTAAATCCGGACTATTTGCTGGCCAGTCTAAAACGGATAAGTAAGTATACGCTGTTCGCTAAGAAAACATTTGACGCTATTGGCCATGTGTTTAGGGTCATTGTCATGCTGAACAATCCAGGTTACAGGCAAATGATCGTCCGCGTAGGGAATCATTGTGTGCTCTAAGATATTTTTGTATTGCCATTGATCCATTGTACCTTCAATCTTCCGAACGGGTCTAACTCCACATCCGGAAAAACACCCCCAAACTTTAATCTTACCGCCACCGTGCTTGACTATACTCCTTGTGTATTTATAATTAAAAGCATTGTTGACAGGACGTCTAACATAGCGCTTTCCATCGGAATTTACCATATTTATTTCTGTTTCATCTGAAAATAACACATTTCCATTCTTGCTTGTTTGGTAAGAAGCGGCACCTTTCGAGAGATTCTTCCAAACAATTTAGCTTCCACTAATCTTCGGCGTATCAGTCTTGACGAGATATTTCTCGGGTCATCAGGCGAAAAAAAAATCATTTTTAATCTGGTTGGAGCCTTTACTTGGGTCTTTTTTAACACGAACGATTAGCGCATATTCTCTGGGAGAGGGTTTTCTTGATCGAGCCTTTCTAAGAACATTTTCAACAGTTCCGTGTTTTATAATGATCAATTGCATTAAAATCTTTCTTAGCAGAACAATTTAAATGCTCAGCTATTATTCTGTACGCCCACTTATGATCTGTATGTAAATTAACAATGATTAGCCTAGTTGACGCGTCACAACTTTTATTTTTGCCTATTTGTAACAAAATAAAATTCAGATTAAGTTTTCAATTGCCGCGAAAATAATAGAAAAAGCCAAGAAATGTTATTCTCCAATTAAAAAAAAAACGAGCTATGGATGCTTTTTTAAAATGTTTCTAATTAGGCGTCCAAGCGGCCAGTAACAGAAAATAAACTCCTACATGTGTAAGACTCATTTTGTAATTAAAAGTAAGATATGTTTTATATTTTATGCATTTAATGAGTTCTTTATTTGAGTGGCTATATTATTACATGATTATTAATTATTGATTGTATAAGTATATTTTTTTACGAACATTTGTACGTTGAAGTTATACTTTCTTTATTCATAAGAAGTGTTTCTAATTATATGACCACCACTGTACATATATATACGGGGATTTTAATACATATTGTATATGTGTGTGTATATATATTCCCGTCGATTTCGACTACAGTGACTAGATTCCAACTAAGGCCTAAGGTGTTTGGTCCGGAAATTACTTACGTACCAACCCAATTTTCGCCTTGAATTTACGAGCGCAATAAGCGCACGTTAGAGTACCGTTTACAAAGTTATATTGTATATTTGAAGGCAGCTTATTTTTTACATGGTCACGCTTGGACTCCATATCGTGTCTTCTTTGCTATTCAAACGCGTTCAGTTTTTCTAAAAAAAGGTGGCTGCACTCATTTCGATTTTTAGCGAGCGACTCCCAAAGAGAAGGTTCAATGTTACACATCTTTTAATGTATTTTTTGGACGTATTTAAAATGTCGAAATTGGCCTCCGCTTTTTCACTTGCCATATTCCATTTAAAAAAAAAAATGCGCTTCGCCTTTCTCTCTTAAGACATTTGACAGAGATGCACGCACCAACGCAACTGACGTCGCATAAGATATTCCTCTATTCCGCAAACATAACATCATCATAATAACATCGGTATTACGAACCCGGTCCCAACATTTTATGTTTAAAATGTCACGAAGGTATAGACAGGCACCATATCTCAGAAGAGTAACAAAATATTAGGCAGGACAATCGCCGTATACACTTGGATTTATGTACTTACTGTCAAATCAAATCAAAATATCTTTTATTCAATTTAGGCCCCAAGAAGACACTTATGAATGTCAAAACACTATTACCGATTCGGAAAACATCCCAGCCATCGAGAAGAACCGACAAGAAACTCGATCGGATTTATCAACATCTTATTATCTTTTTTAAAATTGTTTTAGGGTATTCAATTACAGTGTAAACTCTTTATAACGTTATCCTTTATAACGATAAACTCCCTATAACGTTGAAGTGAGCCCAACTTGGTTGGTTTGCGTTAAAACCCACATATTGAAACTCCACTCCATATAACGATAACTCTCTATAACGACAAAAAATGCCCAGTCCCTTGAGTTTCGTTATAAAGAGTTTACACTGTATATACATAATTATAATCAGATATTATAGAAGCGAAACACCATTGTTCGGAATTTTACGAAAGCGGCTATAGCAGAGCCAATTGACTGTTAATCTCCGAATCAAGATCACTCTTGAACCCGATAGACCTTTTCTATTGATCTGCAGTTTGAATGAAGCCTAGTTCACACCGTCTAGGGCCATCACTTCGGTCTTTTTGATGTTAATTTTGAGCCCAAATCTACAATAGGCAGTGTTAAGTCTACTCATCAGGTCTTGGAGTCCTGAAGATTCCGCAACGAAGCACAGGCAATCAGTACATAATCTCTGTAACGAGGTCGTATGGACGTTGGTGTGTGCTTTTAACCAGGTTAAAAATATTACCATCTGTGCAAAAACGTATGCGGACACTCTCGATATTGGATTGCAAGGTCTCCTTTGCCACAACAGAGATGTACAGAGCAAAAAGTGTATGTGCTAGTACACAACCTTGTTTAACACCACAAGTGTAGGGGAAGTACTCTGTTTGCTCTCCATTAATAGTTAAGCAACAAATCATGTCATGAAGAAGCTTTACTATACGTATAAATTTTTTGCTGCTAACAAGTTTGGGACAAAACAATCTATAATGTTTTACGAGGCACACTGTCAAAAGCTTTCTCAAAGTCAATGATACAGAGAAACAAACGCTGTTCTCTGCACTTCTCCTGTAGCTGCCTTAGAGCGAATATTGTTTCGCAGTTACCTCTATTAGGTCGATTATATTTTCATGATAGTTTCACTAGGTGATTCCGGAGCACGTTGGCAAATACTTCAAATATCCTATAGAAATACTGGCATCACTAAAAGCCAGTCTATAGTCTAACCAATATAGGTATCATACTAAATTTATCGTTTACTGCCAAATGGAACAATAAAACAAATATATTCATAAGGTTTTAACCAATATATATATTACACAAATACCATGATATCTTTAAAATGAATCAGATTACAGTAATATTTTACAGAATAAATGCAATAATAATTTTATCAACGTGTAAGTAATTTTTTTTTTTTTTTATTTTAGCATGCCACAGTGTTTATAACGCTTAGATACACTGTCTAAACCATAGATTTAGTATGTACAGTATAGATCGACAATAGGTTGTATACGATGAAACCAAAAACTGAATATACTAGTGTTCATATTTTATTGATTTTCTTTGCTATATGAGTTACATTCAGGTGTAATAGACGTAACCACAATTAAACACGTTTACTAAATTAAGTTTAATCCTTAGATTTTCAAAAAATAAGAGAGGTTTATTTTGGTCACAATTTACGTAGGCCGATACAGGCCGATAGCACATACGAAAAATGGTCTCGTATTCCTATATCGTTTTACGCGCATACTATGTGCTCTTATTCTTTCGAGTCGCTGATCTGTATATAATAAATCTATGGTCTAAGCAGCAAATAGTGTTGATCAAAAAAAGTCGTTGTTTTTTTTAAAAGTATTATTATTCACACGGTAACCAGTACTCGCATTAGGCATTATTCGTAAGTCATAATATTTTAATAATTCAATTCTACTTTACATCAAGGCAAATACAGGATTTTTTTTTTTTCATATTCGCACACTTTTTGTAATTTGTTTTAAAATTAGTAACACCGGTGAAGCCACACATCGCGAGGAAATATGAATCCATTCTTTATTAGAAGAATATAGATAGAATATTAAAATAACAACAATGTTATAAAGAAAAAATTAGAATATGGAAAAAAGGGACTATTCTTTATCCATACCCCTTAAAAAAATATTACTTACTATGCGTTTTAAATGAGAACATAATTGTAACCGTGGCAACTTCATTCACTACTCGCCAAATTTTTTTTTAGAACCGTCTATACCGTTAGCAGTGTTAGCCTTAGAGGCCCTGAAGCCGCTGCGGTTTTTACAGCTTCACCGAACTTTGTATTGTACCGCCTATGTATTTTACAAATTTATAGTCGGTCACGTGACATACTAACTTGCACAATATGTTATTGTTTTTCCCATCGTACATTTTTTAATTGAAGATGCAAGGAGCACGCAAAGCAAGATGGCGGTTTGACAAATGTCAGCTTATTTGAGACGCATAGTTACAGCAATATACTTTTTAAAACGAAATCTGGATACATTTATACAAACAGACGAATTAATTTTTCGAAAATATAAAAATAATTAAAAGAATAGAAAAGTACAGAAATAAACATTCATATTTTACCACACATTAAACATTAATGCAAAAATTTTCTTAATATACTCTTGGTTAACATGTGAACTAAAATTAACGAACACAATATGCATCCTGTTCGCGTAGGCACCAATACAAACGACCACATGTTTAAGTTATATCAGATCATTATCATTTCGAATACCATTATCACTATCACTAAAACTAACACAACTAACGCATCAAGACGAATATCTCTATCATATAGAACAAATCTCACATATAAAAATTAACTGACAAGTTCTTGATGATTTTTGATGAAATAATTGAGAAAGCAATGGCTTTCGTTATCTCTGTCTCTCTTTTAAAAAACCTGTATAAGTATGTACTATGAATACATACAATTAAGATATTTTATAATATTATTATTTGTTTATAATTATGTATATTATGTTATTGTAATTCAGATATTTTTTCATACGTTTTTAAATTTTATTTTCTAATTTTAATAACACTAGTTATTTGATTAATTTTTAAAGTTATACTATAATTTTATAGTGTACCTTCGTAGTTTTATTAGATAACTAATTTGGAACAATACACATTCAACATTTAAAAATACCATAAACATGTAAACTAATTATATAATTAATATACTTGCTTAAATAATCGCATACATCAGTTGTCACTCGAACAAATCACTTCTACAATGATTTTAACCAAAACACATTTAAAAAGCTTTAGCGAACTAGTTAAATTTAAATATTATTATAATATAATTTAAAACTAAATCACAATCGTATATTGTTTTGTTTATATTGCGTGAATCTATTTAACAATATAATTATATATTTACAGGTTGTTATATTTATACATAATTTTTTTTCTTTAAGAAATAACGTATTTTCCTCATTTACTTAGAAAAACAGCAAAATTAATATTAGGAGCAAAAGATTATTATACGTTATATAATATGTATATTAATCGATGAAGTTTTATATTCTAAAGTGTCCATTAAGTAATATGTAAATATATTCAGATTAGAAATTATATATTTTACTTGTCTAAATATAAAAATCGCTACGTTTTCAGAAAAAATGACACCAATACCTACAAAAGCATATTATGTATATAAGTTTTAAATTTGGAATATTACATGATAAATACATATAGATCGAAGTATTATCCATAATAATGTTCGGCAGCAAAAATAATTACTTTTATACAATATACATAAAAAAGTCGTTAATTTGAAATAAGAGATAACACTGCAACGGTTTTGTTGACAATTAGAGCGATATCTTTTAACAAGCCAATAACGCGGTTTTTTTTTGTATTTTTATATACTTTCAAATAATAAAACATTAGAAAGTAATGGATTTGAGGGGGATGGGCGAACGAGATAAAATCTCAACTCTTTACACTATTCTGTCCTTACAAAGAACAAAAATATTGGTATTACATAGTTATAATTATCTTGATATATAATTGTGTAAATGAGGTAATAATAATAGGATTATACTTTGGAAATGCTCAAAATATCATAACATAGTTTATAGAAATACTTTTTTCATGCCTTATGAGAATGGCCACCACGCAGCCGAAAAAAAATTTTTTTTTTTCAATTTTCCTTAGTGTTTATTAAACATCTAATGTCTATCGAACAGAACATAGTCCGGCTTAAACTTTCGACAGTAGGCATTCGTCTCATTTACTATATTTTAAAACTAGCAGTGCCCGCGACTGCGCTCACGTGGATCACAGAATGCCGTCGATCGGTCACACGCGCGAATAGTGCTATTCCCGCTCCCGGTTAATTTAAAGATAAAATGCATATTGTGGGTGATAGAATATATTCTTCTATTTCTATGTGGTTATAGAAGATAGAGCATATGCTCTTGCTGATTTTTTGTAGGCACTTTTAATATCTACAGTTATGTAGTATATTTTATTTCACATATCTCTTATGGTTTACTCAGCGTAAGCCATTTAAGCGCCCGAATTGATACCCTATGATCAGTTTTTTTTAATTTATTTGCGCAGAACCCTTATATTTTTTTTTTAATTAAAAGAGTTCAAAGTTACCCCTTATAACATCAGCTATCTGCCAGTGAAAGTACCGTCAAAATTGGTCCAGCAGTTTCAGAGTTTACCCAGAACACACAGAAAGACAGACAGACATACTGACAAAAATGAAAAAAAAATTTATAGGTACCGTATATAATTTTATGTACATTTAGTAAAAAGCCCTTATTTTGAAATAACAAACAGACACTTCAATTTTATTAATTGCATATCAAAATCAGTTTTCATGTTCTAATGCTCGCCTCCTAGCTAAATTTCTCATGTTAAAAATCTGTCGGGAAGCACTTGTGTTCTGGCAACTACACTTGAGTCAGTCTATCTCTAGCCTTAGATTTAGGGCATCTTAGACTATGTTGTCTCACAACTTTGTCTTCAATTTTAATTATTTGTAGTTTTCTATATATGTCATACTTGATTATCAGTTACAAAACATACAATGAAATATACAATACCACTTCAAAATAATTCTCAAATTATTGTTTTTGAAAAAATTAATATATGTCATAATTTGAATCCGATGCTCACTAAGCAACCTGGAAATGTTATTTCTGTTATTGTTTTGTTTTATATTCAATCCTCTATCATTTTTCTGTTATTATTTGTCAGAAAAATGCTTTTTTTACGTTTATCGTATAAAGCTTGACAATTAAGGGACAACTCTACAGATGCAGACTTATAATAAAGCTTTTATTAATCCAAACTGAAGATTGCATTAGTAACGTTTATCATTGAAGACGTAATGTTTGAAAATCACGTTATAATAAAATATGAAAATTATGACAAAAACTTTCTGAGAGTTGACAATATATTAATTTTTTTTTCATATTTATTTATTGATAAAAACTCTAAAAAGTACAAATCTTAGGACAAATAAAATGGTTCATTTCTTTCATTTTATTTATTCACATGGTAGAAAACACGAATCAGAAAATGTGATGTCATCGTAAAATATTTATATACAATGTTGAGTGTTATTTTTATTAGGCTGTCTTCTGATAATTGATTACAAAATTACTACTAAGTGAATAAATAGTGACTTTTAAATTATATAGATGCTAAAGAAATTTCAGTTTTAACTGAAATTCTAGTAAAATTGGTACATAATACATATGTTTAAACTTACAGGCAAGCCGCCTTGAGCGTGACTTTCCTTATAGTCTGCGGGACGCGAGAGGGTAAAAATACTTACCAATAAGATAGTTTATTGCCGACCGTCGGCACTTATTTAAATTACGTTTTCTCTTAAACAAATTGTCTCCCTAAACTCCCTAAAGAGAACGATCGTCACGTCATTCAAGGTCATATTTTTAGTAATTATTATTAAAATTAGGGTATAAGCTGATTTTATTTAACAAAACGTCGGTGTCATTTTTGCTGTAGAACATATTGTTATTAGCCTATACCTTAACAATTCAACAATTAAGTTTTACAATATTATTACACGATTTTTTTAACAGTGAACATAGCTGAAAAGCAACGGATACTTAAACCTGGGACCGCACAGTATAGTAGTGTGTAATCACGGAGCCTAGATTTAAGGAGAACGATCATAAATTTCTGAAAATTGTAGGTCAGATCGTAGAGCACGTTAGTGTCGCAAATGTCAAAAGTTTGTGATAAAAAATATGTTAGGCATGTGTGTCACATGTTTCGAGAATTATTCAAATAAACATTACTATAATTTCTGACACATCAGCATAATATGAGGCCACGATAACCAGAGTGAATGATTTTCCTGGCCTCATAACGATATGGTTAGAAAATTAAGTTAGATTATATTACCTTTAGAACGGAACTTTTTTCGAAGATTTAACTAACTATTCATTACTATCAGTTGCATAAACCCATTTATTGCACACTTGTTCACCATATTAAAATTACTATTCAGCTTTAAAATCTAGGTACGAACGCAGCGCTACCTTTGGTGGCTTTAAAAAATTAATCTATCGTACGTTTTCTGGATCGTAATCGTCTTCTTCTTCTTTTTAATCAATGGCAAATGTGGTACATTCACAGATCTGCCCGTCACGTGCATAGAATATTTTTCTAATTATTCTTGTAATCTTCAAAAATAACTCTAAGAATATGACAGCTTTCTTGTTACCACTGTCCAGGGAGTTTTTGTGGCAACTTAAAAGGCCTATTTCTAGTTATTATTTATAATCCGCCTTTCGCACAATTACTAAATAACATCATAAAACGAAAAATGCAGTTAAAACTACATAGCATTGGGCCATACAAGGTAAATTAAAATGCCCGACACAAGTAACCTATTCATTGAAGCCATTCCAAGCCAGCCAAAATGTGATAACTCTGTTGTAAATTCGTGATTAGATATCCTACGTATTCGACATGACACTGAATCATCAAGTCTAGGTTTTTCTAATACCAATGAAGTAATAATATATCAAATCTCGACTAAATCATGTCTGTGGAAGATGCTCACATCTATTTATCAACTATAAAAGAGCTGATAATCTTCATACGGCTGAACAGTTTTTCATGAATCATAGCTAAGAACACTCTCGATCAAAACACCTTTCAAACAAAAAAAAAACTAGATCAAAACCGGTTCAGCCGTTTGTAAGCTACGATGCAACAGACAGATACGCACGTTAAGCTTATAACACACCACTCTTTTTGGGTCGGGGGTTGATAACAAAAGTTTATGAATTAAAATAAAAACCCCAACATGGCAAATCAAGATTCTGCCAAAAACTCCTACAATAGTCAATGTCGATTGTTCTCTTTATATCTAGGCTCAGTGTGACCTGTGTGTGACAAGTGGCGCGTCACGCGAGGTAAGCGCGTACGAGTGCGCGCACCTCACAGCGGCAGAGCGGGCACGCGGAGAGCGCGGCGCCGCAACGCGCGCACGACACAAGATGCCCGCACGGCAAGAACACCACGCTCACCTACCACAGAGACATATAGAATGAAATTCGAACCTTTTTAACCGACTTCAAAGAAAGGAGGAGGTTCTCGACTCGAATGTATTTTTTTATGGATGTTCAGCCATAACTTCTTTGTTTATGAACCGATTTATATGATTCTTTTTTGTTGAAAAGAGGATACCTCAAAGGTGGTATTGCTTGACGTTCACGGTTACTACTTCGCTTCTTAGAGTCGTATGCCTTAATAAATTGGCCATAGATAGCAAAAATATTTTTTCAATTTTGACTAGGAGTTCCCGAGATTAGCACGTCCAAACAAAAAAAAAAAACGCAAACTTTTATTTCAAGCGTTATAAAATTTATACAATTTACAGTCATATTTACACTAGTATTACAAATAAATTAAGTTACATAATCTCTTTAAACTTTTACCTCAGACTCGTATAAGCATAATATATATTTTTTAATAAAATATAGTTAATACAAGACAATTTTTAACAAAAAGAAAACCAACTTGAATCATTTAAATCATTTAAATACATGTAACTGGTTTCTCGGAAACAGCTTTTTGGGGGATGTGAGGAACAGGGTGTAAAGTTCCTCATCCACCATTGAAAAGGGAGGATCCTCCGACCAGACAGGTGTTGTGTCTGGCGGGCTGCTCTGCCCAACGGTTGTTGTCGGGTTCTTGTATATATTTCAATTGTTCGGTTAAATTTAATATTACATCATTCAGGTGTGCACAATCCCGCTGCAAACATTCCTCTAATGTGAACCTCAAATTGGTAAAAACTCGCTGACACATTGCGCGAGGAATAGCTCCCATTTCTTCTCGTATATTTATCTTCAACTGGTTAATCGTGGGTTGGTTTTTGGAGTAGACTCTACTTTTCAGGTATCCCCACATGAAAAAGTCTGGTGGCGTTAGATCCGGACTTCTAGGCGGCTATACAATGTCACCTCGGCGCGATATCAGTTTCCCAGCAAACATCTCGTTTACGGCCGCCAACGAAGCATTAGATGTATGGCATGTTGCACCATCTTGTTGAAATCACGTCGCACGATTATAGACTTCAAATTGTTGCAGTTGCGGAAAGAAAAAATCCCTTAACATGGCTATTTATCGGTCGGAATTTACAGTGATAGATTGCCTTTGTTGATTTTCAAAGAAATAGGGTCCGATCATTCCGTGTGCTGATATGGCCGCCCAAACGGTTACTTGCGGCGAACGCAGAGGCTTTTGATGTTTTGCACGTGGGTTCTCTGCAGCCCAGTAACGGCAATTCTGTTTATTGACATGGCCATTTAAGTTAAAATGGGCTACGTCGGAGAACAGAATATTGTTGAAACTCTGAAAGCGTTCCAACATTGTTTCAACAAAAGCTCGACGTAAATTGGGTCATTTGGCAGTAATTCCTGCACAAGTTTAATTTTATATGGGTGCAAATTCAAATCTTTCATCAAAATTCGACGCAGATGTTCTGGATAGCACAAGTTCAGCTGATCGCTTGCGAGTCGATAGACCGGGATTACGTCGAACTGAAGCTCTTCTTGTTCAATTGTCTTCCGTTCTTGTTGACCTTGGGCGTCCCGCAGGCTTCTGTTTGAGAGTCGAACCAGTAGCTTTCAACTTTCTGACCCACGATCGAATCACACTTTCCTTCGGATACTGATTTACGTCATGTAATCCAAATTCACGCCGAAATAAACGTCGATCAATAGCGCATGAATCGCCATTTTTATAATAATGTTTAACGCAGAATGCACGCTGCGCTCCGGTGAAACGATCCATCGCGATTAAATTTCCGAACCGTGCTTCTCATCCCCACCACCCGCGCAGCCCCCGCTCATAAGGTTCAAACGCAAGAGTGTTTAAAATCGTACGCCTTTCTGACCCACCCTGTATTTTACATTCCAAGTATACCTAGATAGGTGTTGTTTTGTAAGACACTGAGCAAAGCTTGGTCGCCCAGATATTGAAATTTAAATGGGACCACCCTTGAGGTATTCCCTTTCCAACGAATAAACAATCATCTAAATCGGTTAATAAACAAAGAATTTGTGGCTGAACATCCATAAAACATAAAATACATTCGAATTTAGTAAACTCCTACTTGTTTTGAAATCGGTTAAAAATAATAATGAATAGAGCGATTAATACATAAATATAAATAGAAACAAAAACATAACTACAAAAACTACTGAACGTTATTTCCGTCCGAGAAAATATGAATTGAGAATTGAGAAATTGCAATTCTGTACATTGAGACAATAATATTTTCATACAGTCATCAACAAAATATATATCAAAACTACACTCACCTCACTGTCCATGCAAACTTTACAGAGCCGCGCCTCTTTCAGCTGCCTATTCTCCTCTTCCAATGACAAATGCTTCACATCTTTCTTAGGTGATTCGACTAAGCCGTTGATATTTGTTCCTATATTATCATTATTCGTTACGACAGCGTTCATATTTGTTACATTCTCATTAGAGTCAGTTTCAGGTCTTCGTGGCTGTTGTGCTCTTTCAACGACGGGTGACAAAGAACGTGGCGGTGTTTCCGAATAAGACCTCAGACTATCTGGTCTATCCTCCCACTGAGTGGGAATTATACTGAAATATTGATAAAGATTTATCAACAACAAGCAAGCCATTCTTGGTTACTCTTAGCAATATACTCATGATAATATTGCTTGCACAGTGCGTGAAACACAGATGTATTAAAGTAGGGACAAGGTAAAAGAAATTATAGTCAAGTATAAAGTTAACGCGTGGCAAGAAAACGAACTAATTTGACCGTTCTCAGTGCATTGTTGTTTCGTATGCGTTATTGCTAGTAATCTTTACTTTTATCTTGAAATAATTATTTCAAAACATACCTAAAGTTGTGCGTAGTGTAGCTAGAGAAATTATTCTTACAGGTAAACGTTTTCGTGAGCATCTTGCTTACTTAGTTATTAAAATTACATATGACAAAAAAAAAAGTGTAGGAGGCGCCGACATTGGAAGTACATATTCGAACGCCAACTTATATTTGTCGCACGATATACAGGTGGAAAAAACAACCGGGACATGGAGGAAAAGTATATTAAATATTTAAGATATCAAATTTTACTAAAAAAAACATTTTTTCATTTTTATAAATAATAATAACTGCATTGACAGGTTTTTCAAAAAAACTTAACTTTACCGGGAATAGAACCAAATAAAAATGCAAAAAAATAGATATTCACTATGTTATTGCACCAATCCATATCCAACCATGGCCCCAATGCACCTAAACTAAACACGACCTGCATATCGAAGGGGGCGTAGGACGAAGTCTAAACTAAATCTGCCACTGGTATTTACTACTTACCCAGATCGAGGTGCAAAGTCTCGTAGAGTCTCAGCGAGTATATCTCGAGCGAGTCGTTGGCTGTGGGGGTTCATGCTCCACGCCTCTTCGTTCAGCTGCTCATCAAGAACTGCGTCGATTAATGACTCAGATGTTTGGAACGGTAGACCTTTAAGAAACGGTGTCAACAAACGTCAAAGAATATCCTCTATAATTTCTGTGACATTGTTATCAGGGTTCCATTCCGTGAAAATAATCCTATTGCTAAGCCTACATTGTCCGTTCTACCTTTAAACGCTGCATATTTTAAAACGTAACAGCCGGTAACGTTAATTCTTCACAGAGTATGCGTTCTCATTATGAATAAATAATAATCATACGGAAAAGTAAAATATTAGGAGGGCGAATAAGCAAAATATTTTATTTATTTATTTTGTCGTAACATTAAATTATATAATTATAAGCGTCGAACTTTGTGTGGTTAAAGTTAAAAAGCAAACTCTTATCATAAGATTCCAATATAAAACATCAAATAATAAAAACCGATCTCGTGTGATTCGAAATCACACTAAGGGTTCTAAACTGAATATTTTTTAAATTAAATACCTAACACAAATAGTCAGACACACACACACTTGGCTGATTTTGTAACAATAAAAAATATCAGACAGAAAAGATAGACAGATACTATAAACCTTGATTAAAAATCGATGCATACATTATTTTCCATATTTTTCTGGTAAATTAATTGCAACTGACGATTCGAAAAGTTATTTTAACTAATTTTTAGATATTAAACACTTAATAAAATAGCATCTTTTAATAATACAGTGTAAACTCTTTATAACGTTATCCTTTATAACGATAAACTCCCTATAACGTTGAAGTGAGCCTAACTTGGTTGGTTTGCGTTAAAACCCACATATTGAAACTCCACTCCATATAACGATAACTCTCTATAACGACAAAAAATGCTTAGTCCCTTGAGTTTCGTTATAAAGAGTTTACACTGTATTTTGAAGTTTGAATTGTCGAAGTTAAAAATAAAAATCGCAAACCGGTCAAACGTAATCTTCGGACCCACGCACGTCGCACTCTAGCGGCGTCGAGACCGGCGCCCAGAGCGGCGAGAGCTATCGGACTCTCCATGCATTCCTCTATCTAGAAACACCATACGAAATTAAAATAATTACAATTTTCAATCAATTTTAATATCTCTTGCTTGATTTTGAATTCATTACATAATTCAATAATAGATGAGAGGCACAAATATTTAAGACTTTAGAAAGATTGGATATACTTCTATAAAGGCAACGCATTAAACCAGTTTACTTAAATACAATGTTTACATAATTTTTGTTATACTTTTATTTTCAAAAATAAGAAATTAATCTCAAAATTATAATTTTAAAGTATAATATGTTTTATATCGTTTAAGTAAATCAAGTTTTAATAGGAATTGTTTTATTAAAGTAAATAATTATTTTTTACCTGATTTTCAGTAACGGGAAAATTTATTCGAGGATTCCTTGACCTCGAACTGAGACCACTTTCAGCAGAAACCTACACAAATCGAAATACTTTCAAGACAACTATTCCAAAAAATTACGTACTCAACATTTCATAACTAAAGTCAAATCGTCTGTCTGTTAATCTAATCAATATCTATTGTAGTTTAATCTTACAAACTTATTTAAAAAATATCTACACATTTTATTAAAAGTGTATGCATGTACGCGCGATAGGAGTTATATACTTATTTGAATAGTCACACTCTGTGATATATTATGGAGATTAAAATTTTGATAATAAATATATGCTTTTAGGAAATCTGTATTGTTAATGGTCCGACTTTTTAAAAAATGTCACGTATATTTAAACTTCTTGAATTAATAAAGTTTATTTCATTTAACGTTTCTTATATTATTTAAAAAACAAAGTTGTACCAAAGGCCAGTATACAACTTCGTATCATAGTATAACATCGAATGTGACTATTATCACGACAACAAAACAAGAGGTTTGGTAAAAACTCACTCGTCATAATTTTTTCATAATGCGCCTAAACTTACATAATTAAAATTTTACTTGAATACTTCTTGAAGTTTGTATAACTTAAAAAAAAACAACAACAAAGAAATAGACATGAATTCCGTAGAATACATATAAAAAAAAAAAACTAAAAACCCAATAATTGAATATAAAATATTAGTACTAACAGTTCGTTGCACGGCAGGCTGATTGCTACACGATTCGACAAAATCTTGACCTTTGAGAAGCAGTACGTATCCGCAGTGAGGGAACCAGCGGGCGTGTTCTGACCACGGTGTATCACCAGCCTCCCACTTGCCCAGACCACCGTCGCAATAGAAACAACGCACCTACAATAATACAACAAATTCTCATGAATTAAGCAACCAAATGCACGTGGCCGAGTGTCTTAAGCGCTCGCCCCCAAGCCACGGTGAAGCTGTAAAAGCCGTCTGAGGCTCCAGGGCCCTTATGGCTAACAGTATAATCAGTTAGAAAAAAAACATTGATATCACTTGACGTAGTTATCAGTCTTGTAGTCCATGCATTATACACCATTACGACGACCATTAAGATAACACGGATATCTACAAATTCACGATTACACAGGAGAGCATTTTTAATAATTGTGGAGGGGGGATATCTTACAAATCTCACAATGCGGGTCCAAATAAAAAAAAAAAATCCGCCCAAGTGTAGGTCGGACTCGCGCAGAGGGTTCCGTAATTGTACAGCCACATTCACCAAAATAATTAGGTAAAATTACTGAAGAAAGCACCAAACAATTTTGACGAAAAGATACAATATTGAGGGACAAACTTAACTTTGCCGTTGGAAATATATGCCGCGGTTAGTTTACCAACTACAAATAGGTTTGTAATAGCTTTTTTTTAATTTGTGTTATAATTACAAATTTACGGTTTTCGGATTTTTTCCTTTACTTGTGCTACAATACTTTGCTTCTTACTAACTTTCATAATTCTAGGTCAACTGGAAGTACCCTATAGGTTTTTATTCCCTTTGCAATTGTTAAAATATGGGACATAAATAGCCGTATCTATTGATTGCGTTGACTTATAAGCTTGATTTTTTCACAGCTCCAAGGAATTGCAGCTTAATACCCTCCACGCACTCTTGACAGACAGATAGACAGAAATACGGACAACGAAGTGATCCTATAAGGGGTTCCTTTTTTCTTTTGAGGTACGAAACCTTAAAATACGCTTCACGTAATTAATGATCATCCCCTGAAATCTAATTTTAATATGAATAACTACAGTTTTAAACAACAATGTTAGAATAGTCCGCCACCTTCTTCAAGCAATTACCGAGCAATGAGTTTTTGTAAATGTATTATTCTTTGTCAGTAAATCTTTTCTATTAAAATTTCTCAAAGGTGTTTTTTCTTGACAAAGATATATTTTCTCGATTAATTTTCATCAAAATAATTGATTCAAACATCATTATAACGCTTATATTGACTAAAGATAGTTTAAATTAATTTTTTCGTTAAAAAAGCTTACAACAGTCTTGCCATCTGTTGGTGCAAATGAAAATTTAATTAATTCGTCATCTATTAACAATCCATTTAACTTACACAGCATTCAATAATGCGCACAATATTAGCACGAGTCTGCTAGTTTGTATCTATCGCGCATCACGAAAAAACGACTATATAGATTTTGATCTTTTTTTTTTTTTGTTTTACCCCGTAAGTACCTAATCGTTTCTTATCTAAAAATATCATGAACTCTTGATTCAATTAAAAGTTATTAAAGATTTAAGAAACTACGATTATAATAATAGGCACTACGCGTTCTTCGGTAGTCCATGCGAGCATATCTAGTTAAATCTAAACCTGCCAAATTTTAGTTATAAGCTTCAACCGGTAGACTCTGAAAGCGATCGATGTAGGTGTAACATTATCAAATGGATTATTGAAATACCTGATCATCAGTTCCTGTATGGAAAAATCCAGCTTCAGCGAGAGCCCTCGGTGATTGTTGTCTATCCGCGGGCCACCTCTCAAAACTTGCCAGTCGCGATGCCAGAGAAGCATATTGTGGATGCCTGGCACCACCGCTGACCACACCCAATGTCCTCCATGTTCCACCCATATTAAGGAGTTGCTCGTTATGGGCCGCACCAGATCTTTAGAAATGTAGAAATGATCAATTAAACAAAATATATTTACTTAATCTTACATTAATATAAATATAGGTAAAAAATCATCAATACAACTCAATTTTATGCGACATTATTATAACATCATCATGTGACGCGTCAATGGGGAGGGGATAGGCTCATATAAAATCGTGGCTATCTCTCCCCATATCTTGTTTATTCAAAATATACAAACTAATTAACCATCAACACACCATCTACAAAGTTATATTTGAAACATAGCATACAATATTAATTACGATTATATTACATTCATATTAGAATATTTTTTTTCAGTTTAAATTAAAAATAAATCTATTATGTAAATATTAAAAAAAATTGTAAAAATAAATAAGATCGCCTGAAATATTTAGTGTCACTAATCACTATTAGTTATACTAATAAAAATGAAAAAATGATATTCTTGAAAACGAGAGTAATTTACTTTATTGGTACACCAATACTTTGTTATATGACATTTGTTACAACACAAATTCTTTAAGGCTAAACATGTAATCCTTGATATTGATATTGACTCACGTACACTTGTATAAACAATGTTATATTTTACATACACATACTATTATTTAATATTCACCTCTAGTTTCACAATAAACCGACAGATCACTAGTTCAATGCAATACTAAATACGAAACTGTACCTGTATAAAATATGTTGCTCATTTTTAATACAACCAAGATAAAGTAAAACATCGAGCGCGGAGCGGTACGCTGTACGACAACTTCCGTTTACATTTGATTTAGCATATCCACAATAAGAATACTCAGGAAACGAAATAAGGCCCCATTACCTATGGGTTTTAAAAAAAGTTGTTAGATTGAGACGTTAGCGTTTTTAAATCGCTCGTACGTTACTATTATGGGTCTTTAAATATCATTTGGTCACATCGTTATTTTCAGTACGACTGTCAAGTTTTCTTTATTATTTCACGATAGTGTCAATGAAGCCTGTGGTCCGCCTGGAGGTAAGCGGTCACCGAAGCCAATGAACGCTTGCAACACTAGAAGTAATACATGTGCGTTGCTAACCCTTTTTAAAATAAAGTGAGTTCTAACCATAAAGTAAAACAACCGGCTAAGTGTGAATCGAACTCGTGCTAAGAATTTCGAACTAAATAAGAGATTTTTTTTTATGTTAAATATAAATACATAAGACAAATATACTGTGTAGTATAACAGAACCGTCAAAATTCCTATCACACTATAGTATAAAATCTATTACGGTTTTTAAGGCGACGTTTGAGTTTTGTTGTATTATGTTTCAATCAAGCGCAGCGCGTTTTTAACGCCAATGTGATTGGGTCTAATAGTCGATAATTAAACTACTAACTCGAACTATAACTATATTTATATTGATATATTCACATCCTCTAGGTATCAAAATAAATTCTATATTAACAATAAATCATTCATTGTAAAATCTATATATAGGTCACAATAATTTTCAATTTTTCAGGTAATTTGATATATTAGAACGTAGCGTCTATAAGCATATTATATGGAAATATAAAAAAAAAACGTGATGTATGTCTACATGGACAAACAGTTTTTCTTCTGAAAAATCTTAGACCAAGACAAATCTTTCCTATTGGTATCAAAATAATATCGTGGAAAGAATAATTGATTAACAAAACAGACTTTACAAGTTAATCATTTAGCCTTTACATCGTTGCGTCTATATAAAACGTATTCAGGCCCTGAAAAAGAATCTATCAAATCAATTCAAAAACACTTTATTCCATTAAGATACTAAGCACGCATTTATGAACGTCAAAACAAAATCACCGGTTCGGAAAATGTGGCCAGTCATCGAGAATACTTAGCAAGAAAGTCGATCGGGTTCATCTTTTTTTTTCTTTGCTGATAATATTTAGTTAATAATCATATTAATCTATTAATTTTGTGAATGTAAAGAGACGGAGTAACTACCAAATATCACTATCATTCATGTAATGCTCCACCCCACCTTTTCACAGTAAAACCGGCTTGACATAGTCCTTGAACTTACAGTACGGCAACACAGTAATTTACTTGGGGATCTTATTATGAAACCTAACACTATTACCTAAAAAACCTTTATCGATCTCACTAAGTCTAAAAAACGAAATAACTAATTTATGTCTATTTCTAGTATTAAAACTATGCTTTTTTTCGATCTGGCTATACTGTTAGCCATAAGGATTCTGAAACCTCAGACGGCTTTTACAGCTTCACCGAGCTAGGTTAAAACAATGCCGTTCTTTGACAAAATCTAGCTTCTCAAAGAACTGCATAATTTTTACGAATATACATTAAACTGTCAAGGACGAAATTATTAACCTAGGTACCACAGGTCAGTAATTGTTTATAACCTCAGTTGTTATTTAAACGAATCTATCAATATTTGCCTGACAATAGTTTTCGGGCGGTTTGTGCAACATTTAATTTAACTCACCGTTAAACAAGATTGGTTAATTTCAATTAGCCTCCTAAATGGATTTATCGTAAACGCATTTACTACTAACTAACTAATAAATATGTAAAGAGAAACGAGCATAGACGATGGATGTCATCGTTTGTTATCTTTTAAAGTCAAATAAAAAACACGAAAATAGTGCAATTATCTTGTATTAGATATGAGTGAGAAATCTAGTAAAAGTGTTAATACCACACTGGCCCTTATGATATATCTGTTCCTTTATTCCCATATTTTTTTTACATACTTTGCATTTGTAAATCATAAGGACCAAAATAAGACTATGTAATTAACTTTGACAGTTCGTTAAACATATAAAACTAATTTTTATTTACACAAGATGCTAATTTTGTCAAACCATTTTAAATGCATGTAATCTTACTTTAAACATGTTAAGCAAGTCTCGCCTTCAATCTCATGAGATACGATAAATCTATACAATTAATAAAATTGAAGTGTCTGTTTGTAATGTCAAAATAACAGATTTTTACTAAATTCATTTGAAAGTATATACAATACATATAACAAAAAACCCATTTTTTAAATTTTTATCTGTCTGTCTGTCTGTTTTTTCCGGGTAATCTCCGAAACGGTTGGACCTATTTTGACGGGACTTTCACTGGTAGATAGCTGATTTTATAGGGAGTATCTTGGCTACTTTTATTTTAGAAAAATAATTAGGGTTCCACACAAATAAAAAAAAACTGGTCATGGTGAATCAATTCGGTTGCGTAAATCGCTTACGCTGAGTAAACCATAAGAGATATAGCAAATTAATGTGCTACATAATTTTAGACATTAAAAAGACCTACAAAAAAGTCAGAGAGAGTATATATATATATATATATCTATTTTGTAAGGAACACCCTCAATAAGCATTTTTGTTTTTAAAATAGCCGAGAGCGGGGAGCAAGAATCAATGGCATTCTCTGTAGTCCACGTGAGCGAAGCCACGAGCACAATTAGTTTAAAATAAAGTTAAACTTACGATTGAGACTGATTGTTCGTTTGATTATCGATTGTTTCTGGCGACGATGGCAGTGGAGGCGTATCCGATGGCTGTGATGATGTCGTTGATAGATTAGTTGGCTGACGCGCAATCTCTAAAGCAGCCGCGTAATCACATCGAGGGAAATACCTGCAATCACATATATTATACAGAATGACTATATGGCGTTATCTATAAACGTGTAATCTATGTAGTGTTTACGTTTCCATTTCCATATATAATATTGTTATCTATATAAATAATACGTGAAGCAAAAGCTTTCGGTACCTTTTTAAACGTATTGCGTATTTAAGCGTTTATAATATCTGTTACTAATATATTGAATTAAATAAATTAGGTAATACTGCGAATCCTAACCTGACAAGTGCCATTGAACTTAGACCCCTATTGACACTTAACGAAAAGTGACAGCAAGTGATGTAGATAATACTCATTGTTTATGAATACTGCAAGTTTCAAAAAGAAAATAGTTTATGATAAAAAGTCGCTGGTCGAATTTCGACCTTAGGGCGATCGCTAGTTTAACTAAACACACATAATTAGTACCTACCTAAACATAAATGCAAATATTAAAAGTCAACATTAAAGATAAAATATTGTAGAATTAATAAAGCTTTTAATTAATTTTACAAATAATTTTAAAACTGTAGTAGAATTAATTTCTTACATTGTTGAATGATGCATTATAAAACAATGATTTTAATGTTTGAAAAAATTTTCCATTTTGAAACTGACAATAAACTTTGAGTAATTTATTTTTCCACATTAAGAGTAGTTATAGTAGTTACATTTTATACAGTTATGCTGTTTTGAATTTAAACCCCTTTTCAGTTAAAGAATAAAGCACATTTTTGGCGTAAGATACAATTACAATGAAGTGTAATTATTATAGTTACTTGTCGTTTTGAAAAACACAAAAAATATTGACTTACATTCTATGTACCTCTATGGGTGGTCCCAATGAACCGAATCGTCTGAACGGAGCCAGTTCTCCCCCACACCAAGCACATCGGAGACGCCCACCGCCAGCGTGATAGAATCCAGCAGTGACAAGTGCTTCACGACTTACAGACTCGTCCTGTAAATAAATGCGATTTCAAAACGAATTTCAAACGAAAAAAGAATCACCCAAATCGGTTCATAAACATAGAAGTTATGGATGAAAATACATTAAAAAAAAAACATATACATTCGAATTGAGAACCTGCTTTTTTTGAAGTTGGTTGACTGACTGGCTGGCATATCAACGCACAGCCCAAACCACTGGGGGCCAAGACCGTGAAAATTTACATGTGGAATCCTTTTACACTGTACACTCTGTACACACTGTGTGTACTGTTACAATGTAGTAAGTGAACAATAAATAAGTCTTTATGAAAATTCAACCCAGAAGGTGGCGAAAAAAGTGATGTAAGTTTGTATGAAAATCCGTCATTTTCAAGATAGCTAAATGAAAATTGGTATTTAGCAATTCAGGTAGAAAGTAAAAAGGAAATATAAAATACAATTTTTTTTAAAGTAGCCAACTTTTATACAAACCCTTTATTTTTATTTATTTCAAGGGAAACAAACAGTTACAAATCCCATATTACTTTCTTTACAAGTAAAATAAAACACAAACCAAAATCAATTCACACTTTGCTGGTTCAATTTCTGTGATATTAATTTTATTGTTTGTTTTGTATGTTCTACATGGCAACAGGATTTATTTTATACCAAATACTGTTTGAACGCATTTCATTCTTTTGCTACTTACATATTGTCTGATAATGACGGAAGGTGCTACACACTGACAAAAAATATTTAGGATTTCACAATGTGCGTTAGGAACTTTAAAGTAGGAAAAATTTGAACTTTATTTAAATCTCTTCCATGATTAATATGTGTCATTGAGGAAATAGACAAGACATAAAATATTACTATAACTGTATTAATAAAACGTCATGTTCTAAAATTTCAATTTTCCTGTATCTTTCTTCGAATGTCTAACTGAATTATTTGTAATTTTGTGACATCATTGAAAACATTAGTAATTCACAAAATCATAACAAATGTCCTACTCAAGGTGGTGTCTTAAGCCATTTGCATTGCAAAAATTTTTTTTTTTTATTAAACAGTTATAACATTTCTGCAAATAATTGTGAAAGGAAATGGATATCAGAAATATTAGACCCTTACATATGAAATTGGCGTTTTGTACGGGAGAAATACAAAGTCATTTTTTTTTTTTGAAAATATATTTTATTAATCAAAGTATGCACCGTTATCTATGCACTTTTGCAATCTCATAGGTAGTTCATTGATCCCATTACTCAAAAAAACCATGGGGGGCGAGAATCAATAAACTCTTTGAAGGCGGTTTGGACTGCCGCATCGGAGTTGAATTTTTTTCCTTGTAAGAACTTGTCCAAATTCCGGAAAAAATTTTAATCTGTTGGAGCAAGGTCCGGGAGTACGGTGGATGTCCCAGACATTCAGATTGTAGCTCATCTAACTTAGTGGTTGTTTGTTGTGCCGTGTGTGGTCTTGCGTTGTCGTGAAGCAACAGTGGCCTAGAGCGATTGACCAATCCCGGATGTTTGGCAGTTAGTTCTTCCTTCATGGTTTGCAGTTGCTGACAATAGATATCTACCGTAATCGTTTGGCCAGATTTTAGAAAGCTGTAGTGAGCGACACCGGCGCTAGTCCACCAAACACTCACAAGTAACTTTTTCTGAGTGAATTTTCGTTTAGGGCAGGATTTGGCTGGGTCTCCAGGGTTCAGCCATTGCGACGAGCGCTTCCGATTATCGTACAGTATCTACTTTTCATTACAAGTAATGATTCGATTTAAAATCCCTATTATTGTTTCGTTTAAGCAAAGTAACACAGCAGTCGACGCGTGTTAGCAAGTTCGATTCACTCAATTCATGAGTTACCCATCATTCAAGTTTTTTTACTTTCCCAATTTGCTTCAAGTGGATTAATACAGTTTTATCACTTACCCCAAAGCCTGCAGCTATCTCAGAAGTGCTTTGTGATGCTTTGGAAGGCTATTGTGCCTTTAATTCTTCATTTTCCACTTTGGTCTGCGGTCGTCCACGAGGTTGGTTCTGAAGGTCGAAATTTCCAGAACAAAAACGTTGTAACCAAAAACGTACCGAGCTTTTTTTGCGACACCAGTGCCGTACACATCGTTAATCCTTCGAGCTGTTTCTGCAGCACTGGTGCAACGGTAGAACTCGTACTCGTAAATATACCGATATTTCATGTATTCCATTGTGCGATATTACGCGACGCCAAAGAATTATGAGGAAAAAACAAATTAATGACTGTTTTCAAACCTCAAATGTACCAGCTAAATGAATTTATAAATTTGAATTTGGAATTCTTAACCAAAGAGGAGATATTTCAGATCAAAGTGGTCAGTACGACAAAACGCTAATTTCATATCTAAGGACCTAATACTTAGATTAATGATATTGACTACATATATACAACAATATTTTATGCAGTTTAGTCCTTAAATACACAATTTTTTTAATTTACAACTAGCTATGCCCTGGACTTCGTTCTCGTGGACTACAGAATGCCGTCGATTGGACATATGCTTTCCCTGACTTTTTTGAAGGTATTTTTACTATCTCAGATTATGTAGTACATTAATTTGATTTATACAACCGACCGCGCATGATGCTATGCTCGTCTGCTCGAATCTCGATACTCGCACGCGCTCACACACTTGTATATAATATAAAGAGAAAAAGAGAAAACATTATATGGATGAGCTATAACTTTTTTTTTCATTGCCTGATGATTTTTTGCAAGTCAACACTTACCCCAAGCGCCATGTTAAGGGACATAATTCCTATAAAACTTAAATTTAAATATCATCTGGCCCTTATCATTACAAAAACAAAAATAATGTCACCTACTTAAATAATGAATACTAAATTATATAGATTGCTTTTTCTTTGGGGACACAGAAAATGTAAATACCATATATTTACTCATATTTACAAAAAAGTATATTGTTGTAGAAATACATTATTATATATTTAAAGCAGGGAAGGCAAAGTACGGCCCGCAAGCCACCTCCAGCCCTTAAAGGGACTTAATCCGGCCCACCAATGTCCCACCTAAAGTAGGAGTGTATGAGCCTTGGAAATGTATTTTGAAAGTCTCATCAACACATCAAATAGAGGAAAAACCAAGCAAAAGCAGTTCCATATGTCACACACACCTACCAGGTAGGACCTTCAAAAAGTTTTTTTTTAATTTATATTTATTATTATTTATATAGTAGGTACTAAGTTTGTAACTTTAACATTATTATTTGAGTTTGAAAGATTTCAAAATATTTTCTCATCCCTCCTGAAATAACTTTAATTTTTCTGGCCTCTAATAAAAAAAATTGCCCACCCCTGATTTAAAAATTAACACCAGACCTTTATCATTTTTAGTAACAATTTTTAAATACATTCAGTTCATGAAAACTTAGTGTAGTGGATGGATTATGTATGTGTCAAATGAATCATGATTTATATATGTTCATGTTTGCAACAATAAGGAACTAACTGAATCATGTCCTTTACAGGATGTCATAATGAATTCAGTGTAAAGTTACATATCCTATAACCAGGGGCCATAAAGACACTTCTAACAACATCTCATTTTCTATATTATATTATGTTGTTTAAAATAAAATCACATACAGATGAACATACATACATAGCGGTTAAAATCATAACCCTCCTTTTTGCTTCGCCATAGGGTAATAAATGGGATTTATTTTGGTCACAACTTATACAAGCCAATGGCATGTAAGAAAATAGTCTATTATCCCTATCTTGTCCTAACACAAGTGCATACTATTATCATATTACTTTGTCTTTTTAGTTGTCGACTTATATATTTATTAAATCTATGCATGTTGCTATAGTACTCCTATACCACCTAATAGCTTGATGAAAATAATTTTGTTTTTTGATTAACATTTAAGTTTGTTCTTTTGACTCTTAGATGATAAAATTGTTAAATTTCGAAGAAATATAGTTATAGAAAAGTGACAATGGATCACATATTTATAGTGATTGACCAAAGGTTCAGTTTCAGTTTCAGTTAATTTCAGCCAAAAATTGTCTGAAGCCTTTGAAACTCTATTTCTATTCATTATTGCATGTTGTTTGAGTAACTTCAGAGGTAGAAAAACAGCTATTCATACTTTATACAACTTTTCTATAAAATTAATAAAATTGAAGTGTATGTTTGTAATGTCAAAATAACAGTTTGTAGGTACAATTTAAACCACCACTTTAAAGGGGAGGATCTTCCGACCAGACGGATGTTGTGCCTGGCAGGCAGCTTCCCAACATTTGTTGTTGGGTTCTTGTATATATACTCAATTGTTTGGTTAATTGTAATATAGAGATGTAGGATGAGTCGTATGTGGCAAGATAGATGTCGTTACATCAATGTCGCTACAAGTTTTTTAATAAATGCATATGAAATCATATATGATACCTATAACAAAAAGCCCACTTTTAAAATTTTTGTCTGTCTGTCTGTTTGTTCTGGGTAATCTCCGAAACAGTTGGACCCATTTTGACGGGACTTTCACTGGTAGATAGCTAAATTTATAGGAAGTATCTTAGGCTATGTTTATTTTAGAAAAGAATTGGGTTCCCCACAAATAAAAAAAAATCTGGTCATGATGAATCAATTTGGGTGTTTAAATGGCTAATTCTGAGTAAACCATAAGAGATATAGCAAATTAATGTAATACATAATCATAGGCATTAAAAAGACCTACAAAAAAGTCTGGGAGAGTATACATCTATCTTCTAAGGAACACCCACAATAAGCATTTTTGTCTTTAAAATAGCTGGGAGATGGGGAGCAAGATTCGCACGGTCATTCTGAAGTCCACATGAGTGAAGCCACGGGCACAGTTAGTATTAAATGTATGCTTATTTTTAAAAATTTTAAGTTATTTTTTTTTCATATTCTTCTCAAGAAACCCTTTCATTTAATACCCGTTCATGGGGAGCATAAAAAACTACCAGTCCAATATTATACATCACAATGACATCACTTAGCTAACCATGCTTTGACATTTAAACTAAATGTGTATACAAAGTTACAACTGAATCAGTTGGGTATAACTGTTTTAAAATTTGGTTGCAAGATTTGACCCATACTAACAAGGCAAGCTAAATAAAAGCATTTTATAAAAATCATATAAATACAATTAATTTCAGTATGCATATAATAAAAAAATTTACATGTCTAAATAAGTTTTGGTTTCGCCTGAAACCAAAAATCCTGTTTCGGTTGGACATTACATATTTATGTAACTCATAGCAATCATGCAACAATATTATGCAACATATGGTATGTTAAACCTTAGTTTTTTTTTAATTTCTACTATAAAACTTTGGAACATCAAATATATTTAATGCATTTTAAGCTATTAACTTTAATGCAACTGAAAGTTATTTCAATTATAATAAAAGTCATCTCAACTTACATCCCAATTTGTGAATGACAAAAGTCTTAGAGCATCACTTCTGTACATTTCGTCTTCTTCAGTCAATCCGTATACCCGTGTGGATTCCACTGAATCATTTTGTTCATCTGGAGGTGACCAAGAGGTAGCAAATTCACCACCTGATGGACATTCTTGACCCAGTACCAGTGCTACATTCCCTGACATTTGTGAATTAACCACGAAAATGCAATTCGGCTCCATTCTCCTATGTCTCCACATAACCTGATCGCCATAGTTCCAATCTGATATTTTACCTCCACAACTAAAGCACTGAACCTCTGTTCCTTCTCCAGTGTAAAAAAAACCTGCCTTTGCAATTCTTATAGGGTCAACCGGAGCTGATGCAGGCCAATTATTAAATGTAGTTAGCCTGTTCGTTTCAAAATTCATTATAATCACAACACAACTGTGACAATGCCAAGAATTGTAAGAGAACCTAATTAAGTATTTTATAATATATAATGGTTATTGAAATTCCTGTATACACACTGTGATGAAATTATATTTAATTTGTTATTAGTGTTATTACAACGTACATGATAATAGAAAAAAAACTTCTTAGCTTAAATTTTGTTGCAATTTGCAATGAATTGACGCAAGTCGCAAACACGGAATTCACCTAGGGAATTAGAGATGCGTACAAAACATCGATTTGTCAAAATTTTTAAAAGTTTTAATTCAATATTTAATGTTCATTTTGTTATATAATCGAATTTATATCAGTTTTGATATATTTTTAAGGCAAGTCTTCTTCTTCTTCTTCCTAACATGGCAACTAGTCCCCTTTAATGAAAACCATTACTGCCATTATCAAGTGAATTATTGTGTCATGTGATATGACGATTTCAGTATCGTAACAAGATGGTGGATCTCTTGTTAGAAATTTCTTGGCAGTTTTGTGGGATCCCAGAATACATTCTTTCAGTTTATATTTAAAATACTCTTCACATACTTAAGAACCAAACTATATCACACAAAATGCCACCAATATGACATAATATAGGGTCAAAAACCTAAGTAAATAAATCCTACTTATATAATAAATGTGAAAGTGTGTTTATTTAGATGTTAGATGTTTGGAAATTTGTTACTCAATCACGCAAAAACGGCTAAACGGATTCGAATGAAATTTGGCAGACAGATATTCTATGACCTAGAATGACACACAGGGTAAATTTTATCCCGGTAATAGATATATCTCAACAAGTATTATCCTACAAATATAATAAATGTGAACGTTTGTATGTTTGTTTCACAATCACGTAAAAACTACTGAACGGTTTTGGATGAAATTCAGCACACAGATAGTCTAAAACCTTGTTTAACACATAGAATACATTTTGTTCCAGTTAATGTTATAGCTTGCCTGACCATTGTTATCAATTCATATCTAAGCGTAAGCCTAAGCCTACACCTAAAATTGTTCCGTTATGGTAAAATTGGTTAGATTGTTTGAACTGTTATCGTAAGACATTAGCCGGTAAAATGAAGCGCGCGGGCCGTTGCAGCGGTCGGCGAGTGCTAGAAATTAATAATTATTCGTTTTAAAGTCATATAAAACTCTTAGACAGACACAACAATAAAATTAAAATAATAATTTTTAGAAATGATTTGTTTCCGCACTTTTCCTACACATGAAAATTACCCCTCACCTTTTCCCATCCTTTCTCATCATCTAATTCAGCGGCATATTATCAAAAGCCCAATCTCTTTCGCTTTTTTAACAATAAATGTACTATTTACGTCAACTAAACCTAAACTTAAGCCTATACCTAAACCTAATCCTAATCACAATCCCAAACCTGAACCTAAACCCAAACCCAAACCTATACCTAAACCTTAATCCGAACCTAAACCCAAACGTAAACCCAAACCTAAACCCAAATCTTAACACAAACCAAAACCCAAACGTAAACCCAAACCTAAACCCAAATCTTAACCCAAACCAAAACCTCTTCGAACTCTTCGAATTCTTTCATGGTGTTATCTCACATGTGGTGACCCCGACTTGATATGGACACGCATCCTTCTGACTTTTTGACAAATTTCATAATCTAGTTAAGTAATAATCTAGGTAGGTAGGTAATTGATTTGGGGCACGAGTCAGGAACCTCCGCGTGGTGTGTCCCGGGCAACGTCGGCCGCTTCACGGTCGGCGGCGAATACCTGACGGGGGGTTTTTTTTTTTTTTTTTTTTTTTTTTTTTCTCTGGGGTTTTCTCCGTCGTTACATCCCTCTGATTAGCAGAGGGAGTGACTTGACGGGGCGATGGCGGGCCCGGCGTGCACTTACTCTGCCGTCGGGCAGGCGAGTGGGGCGACTCACTGCCTCCGGCATTCTCGTAATCCCATCGAAGTGTCGTGGTCATGTCTCGCGGCTTCGATGGGACCGAGGGTCTCGGCTTCACCGCCCGGACCGCGAGGAAGAAAACCTCTATAAAAAATCACCCCAATCCCAAGCGGCGGCGCACCGCGAGGGGATGCGTGGCTGGGGGGAGTCCAGTCACGAGTGCGACCCCCGTCAGAGAACCGGCCGACTATCTGACGGGTTACGCTGGGCTTACCCAGGCACAGGGGGCACTGCCTGGGTGGACCTACACTTCCCCCATTCTCGTGGGAATAAAAATGAGTGATCCATCCAACCAAAAAATTTTAACTCTTAGGTTTAAGGAAGGTAGTAGTAGCGCCAGAATTGGTGCAGCGTTGAGTGACGAGGGAAGTGCAGGGCGTCAAAAGCCGACAAGAGATCCGCTGGACTTAGATTCCGATCCGGTTGTGGCACCGAAGGTTACGACGGCCCAGAGGGGCAAACCGATGGCGTCCGGGGGTGATTCCGAGGTGTCTGGAAGGGTGGGGAAACGCCCGTTGGGGTCGCCCATGACGGGGTTGGAAGCAGAGCGAGATGGAGTACAGGCTCCAAAGCGCGAAACCGCAAGAAGGGGGTCGGTTCGCGGATTGGGGCGCTCCAAAAGCGTGGAGCGCTCAATTTGGGCCAAAAAGGGTGTGATGTTCGTGGGGGGTGAGAGTGATGCGGAGGGGTCCTGCAGCACTGACGTGCTTGACGCTGGGTCACTGAGGACCCGAACGGAGGATGGAGTGGCTGCCATCCTTGAAGTTTGTCGCATTTCAGGCAACTTAAAAGGGACTTGCATTAAGTCCCTCAAGGAGGCAGCCAATTCATTGAAGGAGGTGGTGGAGGTTCTGCTCCTGCGCACCTCCAATGAAGAGACGGCCCGCTTGGGCCGCGAGGCTAAAGTCCTTCGCCAGCAGGTGAAGGACTTAAAGGAGGAAGTGCTTGCGTGGCGCAGGGAAGCAAGCGAGAGGAGGATCATGCCTCCTCCTCCACCGCCGCCACCGCGGCCGGTCCAAGCAGAAGCGCCCCCCATGGGGTGGGAGAAAATGCTGGAGGAAACGGTGGGCAGATTGGAGCTGTCCATCCGCACCACTGTCGGAAGCGTGATTGATGCGCGCTTCGACAGCTTGGAGGTCGATGGGCGGCTCCTGCCCAAAAAGGTCATGCGCCCGCCTCTAGCGGGTGACAATAGGCCTGAGCCGGCTAGGAAAGAGGGGCCTGCTGTTGGACCTGGACCTGCTCGACGTACGGGTCCCAGTGCGGGGGGGACTGGTGCGAAGAGGCCCCAGTCCGTGTCTCGGGCTAGGTCGGAGGGAGTGGCTGCGCCGTCGGCACCTGCAGCCCCACTCGGCGTGGAGTGGGCTGCTCTACCGGGGGCGCCTAACTCACAGGTGGCTTCCCAGGCTCCTTCTGGAGGAGGGGGGGAGGCATGGACAGAAGTGGTTCGGAGGCGCGGAAAAAAGACGAAGGCACAAACCGTGCCTGCAGCTCCCGCGCCTAAAAAGGTGGCTGGGCCGAAGATGGCTTCCGTGCCACGCTCGGCTGCAGTTGTTATAACACTGCAGCCTGAGGCTGTGGCCGGGGGTGTTACGTACGCGGCAGCGGTACTGAAGGCGCGGGAGCATGTTAAGCTGGGGGAGCTTGGAATCAGCGACCCTAAGCTCCACACGACGGCCACGGGGGCCAAGATTATAGAAATTAATGGCCCCGATGGTGAACTGAAGGCGGATGGCCTGGTGACGCAGCTACGAGCTGCATTGGCTGGTGTAGCTGTGGTTACCAGGCCAATAAAACGGGCGGAGCTTCGGGTCGTTGGAATCGACGACTCGGTCGATGCAAATGAGTTGAGGGCGGCAATAGTTGGTGTGACCGGATGTGAGCCGGCCATGATTAAGGTCGGTTCCATCCGGCAAAACTGGGGAGGGGGAGCGGCGTTTGTGTCGCTACCAGCCGCTGAGGCGAAGAAGTTGGCCGATGCAGGGCGTCTCCTGGTCGGCTGGAGTGTGGCCCGAATATGCCCATTGCCGGAGAAGCCCCTGCGGTGCTTCAGATGCATGGGTTTGGGCCACACTCGCCCACTCTGTGAGGCGATGGCCGACAGGAGCGCCCTATGTTATAGGTGTGGGGGGTCTGGCCATGCGGCGGCAGAATGTGCATCGGTAAAGATGCACTCTGATGTATGTGCCGCCGCTGGCAAACCAGCGGACCATTACATGGGAGGGGCGAGCTGCAGGCCCCCCGCAACCAAAAGGAGGCCTCCCGGTATTGGTGCGGGTAGACCCGGGTTGGAGGTGATTGGATCAGCCCGTTAATGGACCGGAGCTGCATCAATTACCTCCAGGGTAATTTGAACCACTCCGCCACTGCACAAGATCTATTTGTGCAATCAGTGGCGGAGTGGAACATTGATATTGCGGTGGCTGCGGAGCCGTACTCTGTCCCCGCCCAACCTTATTGGGCGGGTGACATTGACGGCTCTGTAGCTATTTTTAGTACGGGGTCCCCCCTCTCCTTCAAGGAGAGGGGCTCAGGGTTCGTGGCGGCCGCCTGGGGAGGATACGGGGTGGTGGGAGTGTACTTCTCCCCAAACCGGCCCCTGAGGGAGTTCGAGGCATTCCTCGACTCCCTGGGGCCGGTGGTTGGGCGGCTGTCGCCACTCCCCATCGTCCTGCTTGGCGACCTTAACGCCAAGTCGCGGGCATGGGGAGGGGTGGCCACGAACCCGAGAGGGGCAGTGGTGGAGGAGTGGGCAGTCCAGGCTGGGCTGTCCCTCCTCAACCGAGGGGCGGTGCACACGTGCGTGCGACAGAACGGAGGGTCCGTGGTGGACGTTTCCTTCGCCACGCCGTCTGTCGCAAGTCGTGTGCGAGATTGGAGGGTGCTGGAGGAGGTGGAGACCCTGTCAGACCACCGGTATATCCGGTTTGGGGTCTCCACCTCCTCAGAGGTGCCGGCGCGCCGGGCTACAGGGGGGGCTAACTTCCCCCGATGGGTGGTGAGCCGCCTCAATTGGCAGGTTGCTGAAGAGGCGGCCATCGTCCAGAGCTGGCGCGCGCCGGCTCCTAGTGAGGAAGATATCGACGCGATCGCGGGCCGTTTCCGTAAGGCCCTTACGGCGGTCTGCGACGCGTCGATGCCGCGGAGCAAAAACCGCCCGCAAGGCAGGCGGGCGGTGTATTGGTGGACCCCGGAGATTGCCAATCTCCGGGTGGCCTGCTCCGCGGCGCGGCGGCAGCTACAACGCTGTCGCAGGCGGCAAATTCGCATAGAAGGGGAGGAGGCCCGGCTGCTTGGCCACTACAGGGAAGCTAGGAAGTCCCTGCAGGTGGCCATCAGCCGGGCAAAGGATGAGCAGTGGGAGGAGCTCCTCAGGACCCTGGACAGGGACCCGTGGGGGCGCCCGTACCGGGTAGCCCGGAAGAAGTTCCGGGGGCAGGCGCCCCCGTTAACGGAGTCCCTGGACTCAGAGGTCCTAGCGAGGGTCGTGGCCACGTTGATGCCCGACCCTCCGGAGCTCCTCCCGCCTCTCATGTTAGATGGGAGCGCTGTTGCGGAGGAGCTGTTACCACCCCCCCCCGTCACTGAGGAGGAGATGGGGTCGGTGGTGGAGCGCCTCCGCAACAAGCGGAGGGCGCCAGGCCCGGATGGAGTCCCGGGCCGGGTGTTAGGTGTGGCGCTGAACCACATGGGGGTAGAGCTTCGGGAGCTGTTCAACCGATGTTTGTCGGTTGGACGGTTCCCGAAGCTCTGGAAGATGGGGCGACTCTGCCTTCTGGGGAAGGAGGGTCGCCCCCCAGACTGCCCGTCCTCGTACCGGCCCCTGGTGCTGCTGGACGACACGGGGAAGATGCTGGAGCGTCTTCTGGCATCTCGTGTCGTCCAGCACATGGCGGAAGTTGGGCCGGTACTTTCGGACCGGCAGTTCGGATTCCGGAGAGGGCGTTCGACGCTGGACGCCCTCTCCACCCTGAAGGCGTGGTCTGCGGAGGCGACTGCGGGTGGAGGTAGGTTATTGGCGGTGTCGATAGACATCGCCAACGCCTTCAACAGTCTGCCGCATGGTGTTATACGGGAGGCGCTCCAGTTTTTCGGAGTGCCCTCGTACCTGCGGCGGCTGTTGGGGGACTACCTCCAGGGGAGGCAGGTCGCCTTCGTAGACGGGAGGGGCAGTGTGGTTCGGCGGCACGTGGGGTGCGGTGTTCCACAGGGGTCGGTGTTGGGGCCGCTCCTGTGGAACATGGGCTACGACTGGGTGCTCCGCGTAGCGCTCCCTTCGGGGATTCGCGTGCTGTGCTACGCGGACGACACCCTAGTCGTGGCCCAGGGGGGGACGTTTGAAGAGGTGGCGCGCCTGGCCACAGAGGGCACTGCCCTCGTGGTCGGGCGCATAAAGGCGTTGGGCCTCAGGGTGGCGGCCGAAAAGACCGAGGCCCTGCTCTTTCATGGGCCTCGGTGTGGGCCGCCTCCTGGGGCCCACATATATGTGGAGGGCGTTAGGGTCCGGGTTGGGGCCCAGATGAAATATCTGGGCCTCAACCTGGACGGTCGTTGGCGGTTCGAGTCCCACTTTAAGGGACTCGAACCGCGGATAGTGGGAGCGGCGGCGGCTCTCGGCCGGCTTCTCCCGAATTCGGGGGGGCCGGGCGCGAGCTGTCGCCGTTTGTTCGCGGGAGTTGTCAGGAGCATGGCCGTCTACGGGGCACCGATCTGGGCGGATGCCCTCAGCGCCACGAACAGACGCGTACTGCGTGCTACGCAGCGTGTCGTGGCGCTGAGAGTAATCCGCGGGTACCGGTCGGTGTCCGCGGGGGCGGCCATGGTTCTTGCTGGCTCCCTGCCGTGGGAGCTGGAGGCGGAGGTGCTCGCCGCCGTGTATGAATTCACGGCGGCGAGGAGAGAGATAGGAGAGCCTCCAGCTCCCACCGAGGTAGAACGGGTCCGACGGGAGACTCGGGAAGTGGTTTTCAGGAGGTGGGAGGAGGACCTGGCGGACGCGCGCTATGGACGGTATACCATAGACGCCGTCCGCCCGGTCCTCCGGGAGTGGTGCGCCAGGGAGCGGGGCTCCCTGACGTTTAGACTTGTGCAGGTGCTATCCGGACATGGTTGTTTCGGATGGTACCTGCACAAGATAGCACGGAGGGAGCCAAACACTACGTGCCACGAGTGCGGGGCTGCAGAGGACACGGCGCAGCACACTCTGTCTGAGTGTGCTGCGTGGGTGGGGCAGCGCCGCACTCTGGCCGTAGCTGTTGGAGGAGGAGACCTCTCGCTGCCGAGCGTGGTTAAAGCCATGGTCGGCAGCGAGACGGCATGGACGGAAATGGCCTCCTTCTGTGAGGAGGTCATCTCGCAGAAGGAGGCTGCGGAGAGGGTACGCGAGGGGGATCCCTTGAGCGGCCCTCTCCGCCAAAGAAGAGGGGATGGCCGGAGGAGGCGGTTTAACCGTCAACTCCCGCCACCCTAGCCGAACCAGAGGAGACGGGACGGGGGGGGCCCGTTCTCCTCATTGCACTGGTTCGGCAGGCGGAGGAGACAGCTATCGTGTACATAGAATGTCTCCTAATTAGGCCGGGGCCCGGTTAAAGCCGGGCCGGCCTCCGGGGTGGCGCGGCAGAATGCCAGCGCAGTGCCCGCGTCGCCCCAGTATGGGGCGGCTGTACACCGCGGAGTTTTTTTAGTGAGTAGGACTCTCACATAACCACTCGACCCCCCATTTCGAGTGTGTACCCATGACGGGTTTTCCACTCCGCGATAACAAAAAAAAAAAAAAAAAAAGGTAGGTAATTGAACAATGGAGAAGGATGAAAACTTGGAATGATAGTATGAAATAGGGGATGAAAGTTCTTATAAATAGAACCCCTATTGTCTCAAATTAGGGAAGTGAAAATTTATATTTATGCTTTTGGTAAGAAATAAAAGGGGTTCTCACGTTTTTCAAAAAACCTTCTCGCAGCCGGTACAATAAGGGTGAATGAAATGTTTTATTTTATTTTATTGTGACGGTTAATGTGTTAGAGTCTAATTGGCATATACAGTGTAAACTCTTTATAACGTTATCCTTTATAACGATAAACTCCCTATAACGTTGAAGTGAGCCCGACTTGGTTGGTTTGCGTTAAAACCCACATATTGAAACACTCTTTATAGCGATACGGCATTCTCTATTACGAAGAAATGTGTAGGAAGACGATTCCACCACATATCTAGATATGAATAGAATACATAAAATAATACAAAACAAGTACTGGCATAGCAAAAATCGTCAGACAAAGTTATCAGACTATATGTGTAAACAATAATATATAAGCATTTATTATCTAAGACATACATATTAAAAATTCTTGTTAATTTGGTTGTTTTTTTTTGTTCACTCCATATAACGATAACTCTCTATAACTACAAAAAATGCTCAGTCCCTTGAGTTTCGTTATAAAGAGTTTACACTGTAATTACAATACCATACACCCATAAACCCACATATGATTTTCTTTGGTTTATCGTGTTCCGAGATCAGTCAGTGTATATGCAGTAATATAGCGGGGTGGTAGGGATCGTAACCACCATACACATAATGAATAACCATCTATGATTTTTTTGGTTTGTCGTGTTCTGAAATTAATCTGCGTATATCCAATAATACGCAGACGAAGTCACGGGTACCAGCTAGTTTTTTCTCTAAATATTTATCGATACTATTTAAACATATTATTATGATAAAATATCGGTATTTTTTTAACTTGTCCATCCCTAAATTTGCCACAGAGTAAAAGACAATTTAGACATGAGTAGCACTGGCACACTGCGCTGTCGGCGCTAAATCTAGCGGAATTTTAGGGTAATCAACTCCCATTAATAGCAGTTGACTTCTACATAGTGGAAAATCTAGCGCTTTAACGAAATAAGAAATTACTATTATTATTATTAATATCGATATTAATAGACAAAATTCGATGAATTGAAAAAGCGAAAGAAAAGTAAATAAGTGAAGGTTTCGCTCGCACACATTTTTTTTTTAATAACCATTGGAAAACGAACGTTATTTCCACTGTTTTTCAAGTTCTGAATAAGTATTAAAATTTTTGTCGCTTCTACATTGCAATGCAGATATATAAAGAATATTTAGCACAGTGAATATAGTGAAAATTAAATTACGAATCCTCTCAACGTAGACACGGTTAAAGTGATTTTACGGGTAAGAATTGGCTTGACTTCTAAAAAATTCACATATTTAAATTATGATCTTCCTGATGACCTACTGAGTTAAATTGGAATTAATGAAAAATATAAATTAAAGATAGCCCAATGATATGGGAATATCACAGAGTTACAACCAGGTCCATCTGGTACTGGTACTCTTCAAGCATTTCAAACTTAAGACGCGCAGAGGATGAAGAAATATTATTAAAATACTAGCTGTGCCCGTGGATTCGCTAGCGTGGACTACAGAATTCCTGCACAAATCTTGTTCCCCGCTCCCGGCTATTTTAAAGACAAAAATGCTTATTGTAGGTATTCCTTAGAAGATAAACGTATACTCTGACTGACATTTTTGTAGGTCTGTTTAATGTCTACAATTATTTAGAACATTAATTTGCTATATATCTTATGGTTTACCCAGCGTAAGCCATTTAAGCGCCCGAATTGATATACCATGACCAATTTTTTTTTATTTGTGCGAACCCTCATTCTTTTTCTAAAATATAAGTAGCCTAAGATTCTCTCTATATCACCAGCTATCTATCAGTGAAAGTCAGGTCAAAATCGGTCCAACCGTTTCGGAGATTACCCGGAACAAACAGACAGACAAAAATTTTAAAAAGAGGATTTTTGTTATAGATATCGTATATACTTTCACATGCATTTAGTAAAAAACTGTTATTGTGACATTACAAACAGACACTTCAATTTTATTAATTGTATAGATTTGATGTTTTAATTTCAATACCGTGCCTTGCGCTATACTTAGGTAAACTCATTTTTGTTTAGAGCGTAAACGATAGGTACCTGAAATTACGAAAAATAAAGTATAACTACCTACAAACACTAATTTTTTGGTCAATCAAACAATATGGTTGGTTTATGGCGGTATTATGGAAATTTAGCTTACAAAATTAACTGCCTCGTTAGCCTAGTGGTCGTTAGCACGATTGCTATGAGTGAGGACCTGGGTTCGAATCCCAGGTCGAGCAAAGTGTTATTGGGCTTTTTCTATGAAATTCTCAGAAGCAGCTCGGAGTTTGGTTTCGTGCCCGATTAATGGCAATAGGCTCGCCCCCTATTACATGGGGCCTAAAAACATACTCGGCGAATTGTGGGTGTACATTAGTGTACACCTCTGCCTAACCCTTTGGGGAATACAGGCGTGATGGTATGTATGTTATGGAACGTATCTATTAGAGGTAAGTGATAATGAATGATTTACATATTCGAGACATTCAATTATGTGTCATTTACATAATTGAGATATTTCGATTATGAGTGATTATTCATAATCAAGCCCTTTGCGTATACTCAGAGGTGGGCGATTATGAATGATGACTGAATTGAGATGTGTATTTATTAAAATGTAGAGTGGGCACCTAAAAAAAAGGTCGTTCGATCGTAATAATTACCAATCCTATCAAATTAGTCACTACTGATATTAGTAACCACTAATATTAATAATTACTAATGGCCATAATCGAGTTATCTTTATAATCGAACTAGCAAACCCGGCGAACTCCGTTTCGCCACCAGAGGGCTTCGTTTTATGTAACATTTCGTTTGGTGATTAAAAGATGAAGAATTTTTTTTTTTGTTTTATATTTGAAAAGGAAAAATTTTATTTCATTTCACAACAGTAATGAATTCATTTCGATTACAAAAATAAAGTGTTATTTTGTTGAACTTCTCTAAGTAAATGAAAGCGAATCCAAACTAAATACTGAATCGAAGCGTTATACGTGTCCGCAAATTATCCGTTTCATTGAAGTGCTTTTTGGTAAACCACATTTTTTGTTTTTTGGTCTGACGTTAACACAAACAAAGCGGATGGTTTCCCAACTCATGAACACGCAACGTTTAACTGCCCATGTGAAAAACAATGATTTTCTAAATTTATCCCGCAAACACTAAGCGATTGGCCTTGCGACTTGTTAATTGTCATTGCGAACACAAGGCGAACTGGAAATTGCAATCGTTTGAAGTCAAACGGAAGATCAGTCGGAGTCATTGGTATTCGAGGAATACATACATTTTCACCTGCGTACTTTCCGTTAATAATGGTTGCCTCAATCAAATTCGGCATAAGTCTTTTTACCGAAAGTCGAGTACCGTTGCAAAGTCACGGTGGATTAAAATTACGCAATATCATAATAACTGTACCAACTTTGAGTTGCAAGTTATGTGGTGGAAATCCTGGTAACTCCAGAAAGTTCAAAAACTCCGTTGGATAATTTACTACATCATCGGGTTTTGTTATGGAATCAACGGATTTGTATGTCACCAAATCGCCAGCAATTTTTCATTGAATGGTGAAATTCAGTGCGTGTACATCATTATTCTTTGCGGCAAGAATTGCTCGTTGACTTAACCAAGCATAATTCTGATAGGTCTCACTAATGTTTGGGAAAACTTTTTCAATAAGAGCTAATTGAGAGTCTAGAAATCGGCAAAAGTCGTTGGTAAGAGTAATTAATCCAGATGTCGCATCAACTGGGACTTTTCCATTTCCAACAGCTAACACTTGTTTGGAAAATTGTGCAGCACTTTGATCATTTTGAAGTTGAACTCTCATATTAGTGGTTAGCGATAATGTTTTACGTTATTCCATAAAGGTGATGCCTTCAGGCAAGCATTCAATTCATCTGCAGGCGTTCCACGGGGAATTACTGGCAACGTCTGCCTGAAATCGCCTGCCAACAATATCACCAAGTCGCCAAAGATGTTGTTATTTCGCCGAAGATCCTTCAGTGTGAAGTTAAGTGCTTCAAGTGATTTCTTATCTGCCATTGTGCACTCATCCCAAACAATGAGCTTGCATTGCATCAACAATTTTCCCATTGCACTGGATCGGGAAATATTGCATGTTGGAGTATCAATTGTGTTTAAATTGAGTGGCAACTTAAGCGCAGAATGTGCAGTACGACCGCCATCTAGAAGAGTCGCCGCAATTCCAGATGATGCTAACGCCAAAGCTATGTCACATCTTGATCGAATAGTGGCCAAAATCAATGAAATGACAAAGGTTTTCCCTGTTCCTCCAGGTGCGTCCAGGAAGAATAGACCACCAGTATTATTGTCCACCGCTTGCATTAATGTTTCGTATACTTGTTTTTGCTGTTCATTCAGCAACGGCACATTATTTCGAACGAATTGCTGCAATGTATAAACATTGTATTGCAGCTCTCGATTTAATTCTTGGTTGATGGCATCGTGCATCGATCGATTTGGCGCAATCATTCCTACTTAAATCAGTAGCATGTTTGCAGTAGTCAAGCAATGATCCTCAATCAGAATCAATCCTTCATTGTAGATTTCATCGGTTATTTGGATGTCAGGATTATTCGTTTGAATGCGCAAGCGATGCAAGATATCTTCACATATGTCGTCTTTGTATTTGTTCCATAACTGAATTGGTTATGAAGGAAAACATGTGGTGATGATAATTGCGAACAGCGTTCGTATTTGGTACGCATTTGATGAAACAACTGAATCCGCAAGTGTTAAATCCCAATGAGAATCGTTCTCCAGCAAACCCAATAGTTGACATGCTTCTCGATATATTTGGCATTGGTAACCATTCACAGTTTTCAAATGCGCAAATGATTTTGGTCCACGTAAATTTACCAACAGCAGTCGCAAATAAAAACATTCATCATGAACAGTATGTATGTAACAGGATGAACAGTATACATGCGGCCTAGTGCATCAGTTGAAAACACCTGTGGCCAATCTGGAACTGGGGTTCCTTGTTTGCGACGTTGGAATTTCTTTTTTGACTGATTCCAAGTGTAATACTTGGGCATTTCAACGTACATCAGCGTCGCTGCGAATGGATCTGCTTCACACATTGCAAAGAAGCTAGTCAATGTTGTCGATGGTGGTCTCTCAGCTCGTTGTGCCGCATTAGCCTCAGTGAAGTAAACTCTTTGGCCATTTTCCAAATGCACTGCTAAATGTATAACTGTGGGATATCTTTAATGAATTTGAAATGACAATAATCGCCACAGTGCTTCATTAGTACTGACGTATCTGCCCATTTGGAAGTTGCTGATTTCGTCATTCGCATTTTACGACGCAATACCAAACACAGCCATGTCGCTGCCTTTTGTGACGTACTTGCACAATTATTTTATTGATTTGGCCGAATGACAACTCTCAACGTTTGCATGTGTTTCGAAAATTCATTATAGCAGCGGGCAATATGGTACAATGAATTCATTTCCTATCTCAATCTCTTGATTTTGAACTTTAACTTTGATAGTTCGATCATTATCTTCTTTTGAACGCCGACGATAAACTGGATATCCATCGTTCTCTGTGACTGTTTCAGCAACTAACGGTCTCGGATATCGTTTTGTGCACTTTCCATCAGCTATGCAAGGCGATAATGGATTTAATGCACCGCACGGTCCATGCACCATCTGTGTCGTCACAATGTCGTGTAGATGGGGATCAGTGACTGGATCAGGAATTTCAGCTGATATGATGTCATCCACTTCATTTGAATGTAATTTGTTCAGCAATCAAATTAGGATATGAGCATGTGGTAGTCCACGCTTCTGCCATTCCACCGAGTACATATAACAACGTGTGTCACCAAAAACTCGATACTTAGTAAGCACATCCATCATAACCTTGAGTTTTTGCTGAAATACTCTGGCGATTATGTCATAACGATCTTGCGGTTTTTGGCCCGGTTCCAACTCACGTTCAATTTCCGTCCACTTCGGATTGCATGTGAACGTAATAAATAAATTCGGAGTTCCATAATTTCGCACGTACGTCATAGCGTCTTGAGCGTATTCGTGCATCTGGCGTGGGCTTCCGATATAAGATGATGGGAGAATCGTCAGACGTCCAATATTCTGAACATCACCATCTGAATGAATAGCATCACGCAAGTGTATATAGTCCTCAGATCGTAGCTTTGCCTGATTGAATAGGATGAGCGCTAAACGTTCGGTCTCGACTTTTTTTGACATACATGTCGACAGCGAATTGCTGGAATAGCCGACGGCACTTCAGAATGACATTCTCCTCATGTATACAAATCATCATACGATACGCATAGTAATTCATTGCGCTTAGATTTTTGTTCGTTGATACGCCTGAAAATGAAAAAATTAAATGAATTGTTAATGGAAACCAATAATAGCAATAATTAGTGTGTGAATATTGTACCTGTAATTGGATCGACCATCTTCAACGTGATGTCGTATCCGTCTTGCCCTTGCCAATAAATGATTGGATATTGTAACCCATCGTACAAATGATGTGTCTCGTTTACACGATGCATGATATTGCTTCTTCGCTGAACGACAATGTCTCGCGATTTAGTTGGATCGCCAACAATAATTGCAGCAACATCATTAACGGTGGGTGCATTGAATCTTCGCACATGTTCACCTGTTGGGGTACAATCCGCTCTTATGACAAATTTGTGCGTATCCGATGACATTCGTTCCAATGCTGTTTTGAACATATTAACCATAGCATTATTAGCGTGAAAAAATGCTTGCAACTGTTCAATAATTCGTCTCTTTAACAGTTGTGTTCCCTGTATATTGCACCGCACATTCAGCTGATCCACCATCGACGAAATGAAATATATTTGCAGAAATTGATGCGCTTCATCTGGTGTTTGCACCATTGAACCATGCAAATGATATATTTGTCCTTGTATCTGTAATTGCAAATAATCATTTGTTGAAGAATACGGTGTAACTTCTGATCGTGTGATGGTGTAGTGTGTGGTGTATATGTAGTTGTTATGTGTTGCAATTCATTGTTTTGGTGTGAGTGATTGGTTATGTGTGTTGTATCTTTTACCATGCAAGTCGGCATGAAGCCGCCTTCTCGAATGATATTAGCTCCAAAGGAAGTCATGCGAAAGCAGTTATTGAATTCAAGGATGTTGTTGCGGACAGCGAGCGGGGCGAGCGAATAACGATAGTCTAATAGTATAAAATGAACAAGTAAATGAAATAATGCGTGTTAGGAATAAGGTTTATAAATACGTGTTAGGAATAGATATAATAATATGAACTGAATATGTGTATTTTAAAACGATAAGAATAAGAATATAGCTAGTTGTAAGTTTAAATGTATAAATTTCACTAGTTGTAAGGATGAACCATGCCAGACTCGGAACATCTGGCATGGTGACTCATGGTACTGCCGAGAGCGCGCACACAGGGCGTGCGCGCTCATTGGCTGAGCGACGCCCCGCACGGAATCCATCGCACTACCGGTTGCGAGGCAAAGGGCGAGGTTAAATATAGCGGAGAGGGCGGCAGTACTGCGATCAGTTCGAGAAACACTACAACAACAGCAAGCAGCGAGTCTGCGATCAGTTCGAGAAACACTACAACAACAGCAAGCAGCGAGTCTGCGATCAGTTCGAGAAACACCACAACACCAGCAACAGCAAGCAGCGAATCTACAAGCAAACTACAGTCAAGAACGTTATTAAGAAACCACATTGTTACTACGAACTACTGTAACTTTGTAAGAAACAAGAATAAAACAAGCGCTATTAATTTAGCACACATTAAAATATTGTGGACGTCCTTTTATTCACAATAGATGTGTTGAAGAAAATGGCTGGAATCGGGATCACTTCCATCGAACAATGGTTTCAGCGGCTGTGGTGGTGTAAGTAATGGATCCAGCTTGACACTCCACTCCACTTGCGCAGCACAATCCAGCCGTTTCTCTTTTGAACTTTAACGCATTGCAATATCGGCATATAGTCGTCATTGGTCCAATATCTAAATTTTCATCATCACTGTAGTTCGCAGTGGGATCATATTGGAATACCAAGCGATTGTATGATGCCAACGATCTTCGTGTGCTCACGCGTTGTCTCAATCGGGCATTTTCTCTTATTATATTTTGTCTTTCTTCGCTTAAGTTCTGTGAATACACTTGTTGCTGGCTTGCATGTCTTGTGCGGCGGCCGAAACAATGTATCAGGCACCGGCGCCATCTACTTAAAATATTGGTTTGTAGTACATGCTATGTATCAGAGATGGCGTTGTATGTGAAAAATGATTTTCCCGCTTTTCTGTTGAAATTTTTCCTGAATTTTCTTTGCTATAAACCTCACGGAGCCCGAGACCTTTCCAACGAATGCAAAACCGTGGAAATCGGTTCGTGCGTTCTGGAGTTATAGCGTCAGGAAGGAAAACCCGACTTATTTTTATATAGTAGATAGATAACCTCTGGATTCAATGCTTGTAAAAGGCTTAAAACAGTCCAGTTAGGTAGGACCAACTTTGAAAAAGAGGTCAGTCGACGAATCCAACTCGGCTGGGCAGCGTTCGGGAAATTGCGCGACGTCTTCTCGTCCAAAATACCTCAGTGCCTCAAGACGAAAGTCTTTGACCAGTGTGTGTTGCCAGTGATGACATACGGTACAGAGACGTGGTCGCTCACTGTGGGCCTCATAAGAAAGCTCAAGGTCGCTCAGCGAGCTATGGAGAGGGCTATGCTTGGTGTTTCTCTACGAGATCGAATCAGAAATGAGGAGATCCGTAGACAAACTAAGGTAACCGACATAGCCAAAAGGATTAGCAATTTGAAGTGGCAGTGGGCGGGGCACATAGTACGGAGAACTGACGGCCGTTGGGGCAGAAAGGTTCTCGAGTGGAGACCACGCACTGGAAAGCGCAGCGTAGGACGGCCCCCCTCTAGATGGAAAGATGACATAATAAAGGTCGCTGGGAGCCGTTGGGTGCAGGCCGCACAAGATCGGTCGCTCTGGAGATCTATGGGGGAGGCCTATGTTCAGCAGTGGACGTCCTGCGGCTGAAATGATGATGATGATGAAAAGGCTTTGAACTTCTAAGATCTTGTAGAGGAGAAACTCTACGGGTAAGAGACCCATTATTAATTACGCAAACATTAGCATCATCTAAAATATCTAATAAGGAGCGGGCAAAAAGGTCAGAATTGTGAGACCCCCACATGCGGTGATGTGCGTTAAAATCTCCCATAAGAATTACCGGGGGAGGATATAATTAACTGAACATCTGCAATAAGAGATGAATGGGGAGTGGAAATGTATAAGGATAAAAAGGATATACGGAAAGCCCTAATGGCCACCGCATTAATATTAGGGCTATGAGCTGGCAAAGAAATCTGAGAAAAGGTCAGACACACTCTTACGAATAAAGCCGAGCCTGCATAGCCGTCTGCTCCGTCATCGCGGATACATGAATATCCAGGTACTCGAAAGTGGGAACCCTGCTATAGCCAAGTTTCCGAAACAGCAATGATAGATGGAATAATTAAAACACTGACCCGTATTTCAGACAGATATATTTATTCATATTTTTCACAGCCTTTAGCACATCCTAACTGTTAGAATATTATCAAATATAATGTACAAGTAGCGCCATCTATGAGACATTAAATAAAACAATCTGTATGAAACCGCCAACCAATGACTTTTATTAGGTTACCTCTCAAGCACCTTGATAAGTAAGTCTACTTAATTTTGGAAAAAAAATGAAAATTGAAAATTCCAAAAACAGAGAAAATCTAACCTTAAGCACCCCGTAGGCTTCTCCTTTGAGTAGATTTACTCAATCGGTATTTTTTTTTGTAAAGATTTTATAGGCACAGGTACACAATATAATAATATACAAATAAAAAAAATAAAAAAATTCGTCATTGCGGTACAATAAAATATTTTTTATATGTTAAAATACATTATATTATAACGTAGAAATAAAACTATTAAGTAGTCCTTCTGGACATTTTATGTAGATATCAGTTTTCAGTTCTCCGTGCAGAAAAACAGTTGGAGATCTTGTACTGCTTTGTTGATAAATAATCTTATAGTTGTCATTCTGGCAACTGGTGCGTAGACATTTTGAGTTGTTTCTTCATAAAAACCTTTGGCAACAAATCTAGCTTTCTTTGTATTATCAGATTTTGTTCTAAAAACCCATCTAGTATCTATTGCCTTGTGATATTTTGGTAAATCACAGTCTATCCATGTTCCTAGTTTCTTATGTGCTTCTAATTCTTTTTGTATAGCACCTGACCAATTAAATAGCCGATTCTTTTACGCGAGTTTAAAACGAATGTACAAAAATAAAATTTTGTATCTGTCATTTAAGTTAACTGCACAGGGTTTCCAGAATGGGTTGTTTTTCCCCCATTTGGGGGAAAATAATGTCACTGGGGAAACGAAAATGATGGGAAAATTTTGGCACCAGGGAAATTTGGGGAAGTACTTTAACTGCATAGCCGTAATACTCTAACTACTATTTCTACTCAGGGTTCACAACCTAAAGCGTGGTAATTATCGTACCAACAACTTCCAAATTATCGTATTTCCCTCTATTGGACCAAAACTATCATACTTCACCAATTTCTGCTCAAGAGGACCTATTTTTTTAATTCTTATATTGTTAAATTTCTCATACTTTCTATAATGTACTATCGTACGAGGGCATGCAATTGTCGTAAATGTACGATACGTAGCCGTACGGTTGTAAACCCTGCTTCTGCTAATGCCATCTCTGATATGTTGATTGAAACTTCACATACTCGTTTTTGAAATTATTTTCTGTTTTTTATAGTAGCTCGGCTCGACAAATTGACTGTACTGTTTCTGTTGGGTGATGTACTTTCTCTCTTTCTCTTCAAATCCCCTTTCTTTTGGTGATCCTGGTTCAAAGCTGGTAATTATTACAGCAACAAGCAATGTAATGCATTATTCCTATGCAACGTATAACAAATTATTGAAGACACTATTAATCTACTGTCAGCTATCCTATTATTTTTATTAATGACAATAGTCGGCCGGCATTTTTGCAACGTGCGAATAAGCAAGCATTATGTAGGTAACCTTTAGGTCTGAAAGAGAGAGCTTTTCACGTTTCTCACACTCGACATTACCATGCTAATTAAGAGTTTTCCGAATTTACTATTATCAATCTCTGTCTATATCATTCCCACAATTAAGATGAATCTAACAACACCTCATATGGTAAAACCCCTCAAGTCGTTTAGGTTACAGAGCGTGCTAAAGAAATAGACATACATACATACGCTGGAAAAACTTAATCTTCCTTTTACGCGGTCAGGTAAAAACAAATGCTACATTGCATGTGTTTCTATAATTTTTAAGTTAGAGAAAATTTATATTTCTTAATAGATATTTACTGTACAAAATAATGTGGCTGTAGTTATACTTTTGTTATTTACGAAGCAGCTTAATAGCTCTGTTATCTATTTCTAAAGTTACTATACCTACAGATAGATAATCAATACAACAGAGAAGAACGCACGAAGAAAGCAAATGTGACTCTATTTTTTGTTTATCTGATCAGAATACGTTTTTATTTACAAATTGAAAAAAGTAATAAAAAACAAATTCTTATGTAAGATGGCACTTTTATGATTCTGAACACATATCTCCGTCCCTTAAAGTTGGCTTATACTAAAAATAAACAAAAACTTAAAGGAATAGGCAGATTTAAGTTTTTTAGGGGAAAGTTGCTGAAATAGTATCATTTTGGGGAATATTTTTAGCCTCCATAGGGGAAATTTTGAAAATACATTCTGGATACCCTGTAACTGCATTTCGTAGAATTCGTAGCCGACACTAGCGACCTCTCGGTAGAGAGTAGTATATTCTTTGTTAGCGACCATTTTTGGGAGTTTACCGCAGTTCATCGTCGGATTCATACTATTGCTGGAGATCCTGGCTTGGATTTTAATTTTAATGGATAATACTTATTAGTTATCGTTAAATATTGCTATTTTGCTTAGTAATATTTTTTAATACAGTCATGTTTGTACTTATTTTAATCGGATTACTGGCAATTTGTCTTCTTATCCTAGGCTTACATTTATTGATTGATAAAAAGGTCACATATAAAAATTTGAATGGTAAGCATGTTGTGATCACTGGTGGTTCTAGCGGCATTGGAAAAGCCGCAGCAGTGGAAGCTCTTAGAAATGGAGCCAACGTGACCATTATTGGCCGAGACGAAAACAAGCTCAAATCGACTGTTGAGGAAATTACTCCTTATTCTGTGAATCAAAATGTTCAAAAAGTTGAGTATGCCGTTCTGGACGTCACATCTGATTATAGAAAAATAGAAGAAGCATTTACAGCTGTGGAAACTAAAGTAGGTCCGATTTTTATGCTAGTAAACTGCGCCGGTATGTGTATTTGCGGGGAGTTTGAGAATATGAAAGCAGAAGATATTAAATATTTAATGGACTTGAATTACTTGGGATCGGCATACCCAACGAAATATGTACTGCCGGGAATGAAAGATCGAAATGAAGGTGTCATAGTATTTGTGTCTTCTGAAGCTGCTTTGATTGGTGAGCATTGAGTTGTTTCAGTATTATTTTAGGTTATAATTTAGAATCGTTTGACCGTAGATGAGAACGAGCGGGCCCGGGAGAGGGGAAGGGGTTGCCCCGAACGCTCTGACCATACTCCCATTAAAAGGTAACTCACGGGGTCCGCATTATTGGTAGTCAAAGTTCCAAGGTCATACTCGAAATTTGGACATTTAGTCATGTTTATGCATTCAGCATGGCAAGGTACAGGGAAGAAGCAATTCCCTATCTTCTGATACCATACCCATGAAAAAGTAATGGCCCTAGCCGGAGTTATAGGATGTTCAGAGTTTCAAAGTCAAATTTTCAATTTTGGTAGTTGAACTTGGAATAGCAATAATAAATGATAAGATTTGGAGTTGTCACTCGCTGGCCGCAGCCACCCCCCCACGCTCACTTGGCTTATGCCTTTCCTCATCACAAGAAATGTAACACGCTCAGAGTTCCCTTTGGTTGCTCCTCACTTCCTATTTACTTTTAAATAGTAGAACCTTAGGTAAAACTACTTTATCTAAAGAATATAATTTATAGTATTTTGTATTTATGATAGAAATTTACTGTAAAATTAATTTTTCACTATTTTATATGTATTGGAATTATCTAAATATTTACACGAAAGTGCTTGTTAATAGCTATAATAGTATAAAAACAATAATAAAATTGAATTAATTTTGAAGAATTGTTTAATTATACAGAGGTAGTATACAAACATAGTTCAGTCTATGTAGGTATTTTTGTTTAGGTTTGTGAAATATTAGTATGATGACAGAATAAGAATACCAAATCAGAATTTTGCTTTTCATTTGACCGGTTATGTATTTGCAACTTAAAATTTTGTAAGTTTTGAGGTTAGGAATGTTTTTATTGTTAAACGGCAAATTAACTTGTAATAAGAGTGGTAGTGATATAATGAGGGATCTATTCTTTATCAAATACAACCCCCTTTCAACCCCAAATTAGTGCCATAGCATTCTAAATACAACCCTTAGTTTGATATAAGACACTTATTTGAGGTACTGCTTTTTAAATACACTCATCAAAAAAGTCTAAGCAACATATACTAATTTAAATTTTAGGATGGTTCTTCACATTATAATGTTGTATTTTATTTTTAAAATAATATCTTTAGGGTTCTATGATGTAAAAATAACAGCTGTTGTCTTTATTAGTTCTTTTAATAACAGAAATGAACAATATTAGAATATACTGTAGAAACTAAGACACATAAGAAACTAAACTTTTCTCTTACAAAATGAAATTTCTAAAGAAAATGTATTTATTGTGAAAGAATAGAACAATTTAATACAAAGTATGGGCTCCTCTGCTATTCAGAACTTGTCGGCAACGATTATTCATTGAATTAATGAGACTGTTTATGTCATCTTGCGGTATTCACTCCCAATGGAATTGTAGCAAATCCTTCAGCTGTTGGGTTGTTGTCGCTACGTCCAAGTCCTTCAAAACACGTCTCTGGAGCATGTCCCATGCGTGCTCGATGAGGTTGAGATCTGGTGATTGTGCAGGCCAGGACAATACCCGGATGTTCTCCGTTGCAAAGTATTCACTGGTTCGCCAAGCTGTATGTGAACGCGCATTGTCATGCATTAACCTAAAATCGGAGCCAAAGGTTTGTGCAAATGGGTAGACATAAGGTCTGAGAATATCCTCAATGTAATTTTCAGCATTCATGTTTCCATTTACAAAAACGAGCTCAGTTCGCATGTTCTTCATAATACCCGCCCATAACATAACTGTTGAGCCGCTGTATGGATGAACTCCTGAACGCACCTGAGCCTTTCAGTATTTCCGCGCCGACGATACACTCGCACCCTTCTTGTATCAGGCTTAAACCCGAATCGCGACTCAACGGAAAACATAATTTTATCCCATTGTTCCTGGGTCCATGTTATGCGTTCTCTACACCATTCATATCGACGAGCGCGATTCCCGTGACGTATCGGTGGGCACCTGATTGGGCGTCGAGCTCGTAGGCCGTACTCATGCAGTCGATTTCGCACAGTTTGAGGACTTACATCAACACCACTTGAAATTTGTAGCCTCAAACTTATCTCTCGAGCGGTTAACATCGGCTGGCGTCTTGCAGTCAGTTGTATGTACCGGTCTAGCCGAGTGGTTGTACTCCTTTTACGGCCTGGATGCTGTTCAGCGGGTTCTCCTGTATTATTGTAGCGCTGCCAAAGACGACAAATAACACTTCTATGAATGCCAAAATGTCGAGATACCTGAGATTGATTACTTCCCGCTTGCAACACCCCTACAGCTCTTTGCATTTCATCTGCCATCAAATGACATCTCTTCATGACGTAAAGAATATCTAACAATTCAATTTTGTCGCTAACTTTATTTAAATGGTTGGTAAAATTATAAAATCAAGACTAAACTAGTAATTAAAACGCACTTAAATTCAAACAAATTCGCAGTCATTTGAATTTTATGAAAAAACAAACATAATCAAATTTTTTTTTACAACCAGCCAGTATGTCATCAATAACAAAAAAGTTTACTTAACTACGCACTTTGTTTGAGTAAATATTTAGAAATTAATTAATATAAATGGAAAAATTTGTAATATCACGCATGTTGCTTAGACTTTTTTGATATGTGTATGTAATGTTTTTGGATGCCTGTTAAAGCAATTTAAAGGAAGTGATCTTTAATTTCATCTATACAGCTAAATGAAATTACAATCCTACTAATATAATAAATGTGTGAAAGTGTGTATGTTTGGATGTTTGTTACTCAATCATCTGAAAACGGCTGAACGGATTTGAATGAAATTTAGCACACAGATAGTCTATGACCTGGAATAACACATAGGGTACTTATTATCACTGTAAAGTCTTAGTTTAACCAGTGTTATCCTACAAATATAATAAATGTGAAAGTTTGTATGTTTCATACTGAACCACGTAAAAACTACTGAATGGTTTCGGATGAAATTTAGCACACAGATAGTCTATAACTTGCAATAATACATGGGGTACTTTTTATCCTGGTAAAATCATAACTTAACCACTGTTATCCTACAAATATAATACCCATTTATGATTTTTTTGCTTTGTTGTGTTTGAATTCAGCGGGTGCATATGTAGTAATATAGCGGAGTGGTAGGGATCGCGTCCACCATACACATAGTGAAAAACCATCTATGATTTTTTGGTTTGTCTTGTTCCAAAATCAGAATGTGAATATGCAGTAATATAGCAGCGTGGTAGAGATCGCGTTCACCATACACATAGTGACAAACCCATCTATGATTTCCTTTTGGTTTGTCATGATCCGAGATCAATTTGCGTATGTTCAATAATAAGCAGACGAAGTCGCGGGTACCAGCTAGTTCGTTTATAAAAACAAACCCTTTTACAGGATATTGTCTAAAATCAAATGATACCCAGTACAAAATCGTCACAGCTCTGTCTCTTATCAATACAAAAAGTAACCATGAAAATATTTGATTTATTGATATATCAACTGATCTATACAATTAAATAAAGTTGAAATGTCTGTTTGTAATATCAAAAATGGAATCATGGTTGCTTAGATTCTAATTATATAATTATGTTTGTGAAATCATATTATTATGAGGATTATTTTCATAAAGTGTTGTTCAACCACTAAGTACTCGTCTATGAGACAATCTTTTTATTGTTTGTTGTTTAATGACAGCTAATGGAATGTTACTGTCAACCATCATTAGAATTTGATGAACTAGACTCAGCAGCAAAGGAACAACTGTCTTCACTTTTTGAAGGCAATGGCACACCACCCTCACTATCCAGTTGGTTTTTGGACAAACATATAACTATATTGCCAATATTTCTGCTTCACAGATGTGCTTAGACATTTTCGTGGAATATCGAACAAGTTGACTCAACAAGAATATTTAGAGTAATAAAAATACAAACTAAAATAATTATGCATTTGTATCAATCTCAATTAATAAAATTCAAGTAAACATTTTTATCCAACCCACAACAACAATTCATTCATCTATTGAATGGGTCAAATGACCCTAGCCATCATTTTTGGTGAATGCTTTTTTTATTTATGTTTGGATTATCATATTAATATAAATAGGAACCTTTATTTTTAAATAATCAGCAATGCAAGTTCTAATTTGGGTCATATGACCTCTATCGCCTTTCTAGTGTTAAATAATTAGGTAGCTATACAAACAAATATTATGTAGTATGTATATGTACCAACACACAGTATGTATGTACTTTATTCATAAGTACATGTTGTTTTTAAAGCCTGTTTTTTATTACATAGGCATATATGGCTACACAGCTTACAGTGCTGGAAAGTGGGCTGTCCGAGGCTTAGCTGAGGCTTTGAACATGGAGCTTGTTGGAAGTAATGTTAGGTTGATGGTGTCATATCCACCTGACACAGACACACCTGGATTAAAAAGGGAGGATCAAACAAAACCTGATGAAACTAGGTTGATCTCTGGAGCAGGAGGTTTACATACCCCTGAAGAAGTTGGTAGGCTTCTGATGCTTGATGCCATGGTTAGTATTACAAATTGTATAGTAATATAAGTATAAATTATTAGTAATCTTCTGTACATACAATTAATAAAATTGAAGTTTCTGTTTGTAATGTCAAAATAACAGCTTTTTACTAAATGCATATGAAAGTATATATGATACATACCTATAACAAAAAACCCATTTTAAATTTTTTTATCTGTCTGTCTGTCTGTCTGTTTGTTCCAGGTAATCTCCGAAATGGTTGGACCGATTTTGACAGGACTTTCACTGATAGATTGCTGATTTTATAAGAATTAACTTAGGCTACTTTTATTTTAGAAAAAGAATTAGGGTTCTACACTGTTAATATAATAATAACTGACGGGCGATGCGAATGATGACTGTAGGTGGAAGTGGGTTCATCACAATACCGATAGCATTCTGTAGTCCATGTGAACGGAGCCATGGGTACAGCTTGTTATTTAAATAAACTTTGTCATATTGCCATGTAAAAATCAAATGGTTTACATATTAGTATCAAATATTAGATATTTATTTTATATTTATGAATTTATTCGAACCATGAATTTTTATATCAATATGAACATGACGGCAATTAATCAATTGTTAGTGAAGAATAATGAAATATTGATTGCACTTCACAGTGTTTCCATATTTAATTTTATATCACAGGGTTGCCACTTTAGCCACCGTTGATTATTATGATGGTGATTAATTTTACATTTCTATTTTTTCAGGATGGAAAGACTTATTCAGTATACAGTCTTACAGGCAATCTCTTGATTACTTTATGGGGCGGACTCATCGAAAATGCACTGCAAGTTGTCATACAGATCTTCTCAATGGGATTGTTCAGATGTGTATATATTATCATTTTAATTGGATTTCATAAAATTGTAAGGGACAATTGGAATTTCAAACGTCCAGCTATGCTGCAGAGAAAAAGAAATTGAATTAATTCTTTCGAAGTCCAATAACATAAACAACTTACTGCATTTACATAAAGTTGCTTTAGTTATTCTTTATGAAAGACAAGTTTTCTCGTCTGTCTATCTATTCAAGGTTCATTTCACAAAAGTCAGTAAAATCTTTTTGGTAATTGTTTTTATTGACATAAAAAATAAACATGGAAAATAATGAAAGAAAGAAAGAAAGAAAGAAAACATTTATTCTTAATAACAAAGCACTTATTAAGCAAATATTAACTGAAAAAATAATTAGATATTACTGTAATAAATGTTTAGTATTAGCATTAGAGGAAATCTGGTTCTAAATACCATTATAATACAAATGATTCTATATTCTCAAAATATATGTGTTTTAGTTCTTAGTTTAGCAATATCATTTTTCAAACATTTTTTCTATTGACATTTTAAAATATATTTCTGAAAGTGTGTTATTAAATTTCAGAAAAAATGTACTTACATCAGATGTTCACATTTAATAATGACAATTATACAGACACAAGTATTTGACGCCATTCGAAAAAAATATACTATCTCAAGTTAACATTTTCAAACTATATTTTTTTTGTTTCTGTGGTTTTTGCAAATAAACATTAATTACTACAGAGATCTAATAATACTGTAAAGCTAGCAATGCGTAAACGTGAAATTTTTATAAACATAAAATAATCATTAATATTGTAACTTCAAACAATAAAACAAATAAATAAAAAACAATTATCCCCACCGTATAAAATAATAAAAATTGTATATCTCCACCCAATATAATAAACCCTATGCAAATATATTTAAAAGCAATTATATATTTGAGTTGTACAGCTTTATCTCCACAACTAATAGATCCACATTTACTTGAATAAAATTACCATTGTAAATGTAAAAAAAGATATTTCGTGTTAAATACCATACTCGAATAGATAATTAGTTACTACAATTTATAAATATCGAGTCCAAAGAACTTTAAAAATAGTTGTCATGTTATTTACATTCGAATCATGATGCCAAGCTAAAATTTATGAGCATGGGTTACAATACTATTCATATTGGGTATCGATATACATATTATATGTATTTAAATATGTAAAGATCACTACATACTTAACGTGTTTAACATAGAATACATTATAATTATCTATAGGCTATTAATCTCTATTAATCTAAATATAATATTATCTAATTTGTTTCTGTCAAATGTATAATTAAATATACCTACAAGTTAATCTATTCTTTATAATAATCAATTTAATTATACTATATGTAATGGAGATAGTTTTACTGATTTAAAAATAGATAATCTAAATGCATGTTTAACGTCTGTACTCGTTTAAGCATTTATTATCAAAGTATTAAAGTAGATTTATATTCCATGTATCTTACTTAATGAATAAATAACTGCTGCACGATATATAGTTATTATTTAACGGTATTACTGCATCGGTTTTGTTGGTAATCTAATTTAAAACCGCGACCCACGTATGCTGTGTCAGATCTGAACCACACTACAATGGGGCCGGCACTTGTATCTGGAAGTTAAATACTTAGGTAACAATTCATAATAGATTGCTTATTATTGGCATGCTTAACTGACTTGCAAAAGCCAAATTTAATTTACTAAATATTACCTAAAATTAAATGAACTTTTTATTGAGAAGATATAAACAGCAATTATGACTTTAGTAGGCGAGACCGAGGTATTTTGAAACAGAGGTGAATGCTATTTATTGTACAGTAATACCATAGATAAGTGAACCTTACCATAATATATTAGTGAAAACCGTTTCCAAATCGGTTAAGCCGTTTCTGAGATTAGCGCTCACAAACGTTGGCAAACAGACAAAAATAATAACAATCATTGTTTTCAGTTCTACTGCGTTCATAAAGACCCCCAATAATAGTTTTTCTCATATATGTATTTGTTGTATTAAACTCTATTCAAATAGGCAAGACAAAGAAAAATGGATTCAATGTATAGAATGCAAGAGTTGGGCTCCTGAAGCATGCACTGGTAGCGAACTTTATAAACTGGAACGCTACATAATATGTTAGTCATAATTGCTTAAAACAGAATAATAATTTTTAATTTCTTATATCTTGTAGTAACTGACCCGCGCAACTTCGTTTGCGCCACACAACGGAAGTTCTCAAAAAGGAATAAATTTTCCCCATTTTTGCAACATTTCTTATTGATACTCTGCTCCTATGGTTGTAGCGTGATGTTTAAAAGCCTATAGCCTTCCTCGATAAATGGGCTATCCAACACTAAAAGTATTTTTCCATTCGAACCAGTAGTTCTTGAGATTAGCGCGTTCAACCAAACAAACAAACTCTTCAGCTTTATAATATTAGTATAGATTTTTCTTATCGTAGACATAAATGAAATTACCTACTGTTACAAAATGTATACCTACTTCGGAAGAGGAAAAATCACTTGATTGTAGTGTTTATGGACGCCTGAAAATCGATAATTATTGTGAACTAACATTTAGATATTAATAATATGATTATTGTTTCTGTTTGGAGCTTTAATTAATGCTATACATATTAATGACGATCTCATCATACTTTCTAGTTTATCAGTACAAAATATTATTAAAAACTTTATGTTCTATCTTTGAAAGTTATATTCCAATATATTAACAATATATTATATGGCTGTTACTACTTTACAGCCCTTATTTATATTAAAAAAACTATCTGTTTCAACTTACCTACCTCAGTATGAGGGGTGTTGAAACAAAACCTGTGACGTTTAAGTCGATTTTTCAGCATATAATTTTACACTCTCTTTTTGTTACTCATCTGCAAGTACAAGAAATGAACTATCGATGGAAACTAATTTCATACGATTGTTGTCATAGATGTATATAGTTTTTTGTGTATGGAGCAAAAAGTAAATTGTTTCAACTCCCCTCGGTCTCCTTTAGTGGTATGGTGGTAGCGTGTAACGGACATCACAGCGTCGATCTATATCGAGTGCGAATTTCTAATATGAGCCTGAGTTTTCTGTCGGCATCGTGATGAAAACATAGCATGGTGGTACGGCGTTTTCTAAAGAAAATCTGTTATCTTCCGACAGCTGCACTTGAGAGCCAGTTCTCCCACTAGGCTTAGTAATTAATATCAGGTGAGATTTTGGCCAAACGCTAAAACTTACCTTTATAGAATAAAAAAAAGATCAGCGTTAAATTTATAAAAGACTAGCTGACCCGCGCAACTTCGTCTGCGTTTGCAACATTTTTCATTGATGCTCTGCTCCTATTGGCCGTAGCGTGATGTTATATAGCCTATGGCCTTGAATATACTCTAGAGAACACGTGTACAAAATTTTAGGATGATCGGTCGAATAGTTTACGCGTGAAAGCGTAACAAACAAACTCACTTTCACATTTATAATATTAATTAGGACTAAGTAGTACAATACTTTTCAACCTATTTGTTTTAAGAAGGCGCGGATGAAAGAAAAAGTATTACCTTACTCATAAATTCACAACCAAAAAATGAACATAGAAATAGGATTTTTTGCCAATGAGTTCTTTTTATTGTGTATATAACAATGAATAAAAATGAACCTTTGAAAATTCTAATTCTACTAAGTAGGAGAAAAGAGAAATAAAAATTATTTGTGTTATTTATTCTTTTATGGATATTTCTAGAAAACTGACTGCAAATACAGTTATTTCACGTAAACAACGCTGTTAATTTGCATATGATAAACCGAAACTCTTCTGTATATAACATGTTAAATTTATTCTATCATATTTGCGCGACGCACTTGTTTATCCTAGGATATTGTTGTTCGGTCGTACCTGCTTACAGCTAGCCAGATTGCTTCACGTTCATGGTTACTGCTTTGCTCCTGAGGGTCGTAGCGTGAAGTTATAAGGCCTAAAAGCTTCCTCAATAACTAAACTATGAAAATCAAAAATATTTTTCTGAAATATGACTGGTGTTTCCGAAGATTAGTGCGTTCAAATAAACAAAAAATAATCCAATATTTGAGCGGGTTAAGTTATTTGCCATTGTTGAATAGCAATTTTCAAAGATCTATCTTCAAAAATGTTAGATATTTATACAAACATTCATCCCTCCTTTCACCACCTTAGGGGTTGAATTTCCGAAAATCTTTTCTTAGTGCTCACCTACAGTGTAAAAGGAACCCGCAAGCAAATTTTCAAGGTCCTAACCCTAGTAGTTTCGGCTGTGCGTCGTGTTGGTATGTCAGTCAGTCAGTCAGTTGGTTATCCTTTTTTAACCGACATCAAAATAAAGGCGGAGGATAGGTACTCAATTCGAATGTATATTTTTGTTTTTTTTTTAATGGATGTTCACCCATAGCACCCTTGTTTATTTACCGATTTAGATGATGTTTTTGATTTTGTTGGTGATATCTCAAGAGTGGTCTCATATTAATATCATTGTCATTGGACCTTCAACTTTGAAGATACACCAGGGAACTTTTCAAAATCATTGAAGTGGGTTTTCTTTATTGTTAAAAACTGTCTTGTATATATAATGTAATATAGATAATTAACAAAACCTGAAACATCTTTAAGAATTAAAAAAAATAGAACCAAACCTGTAATATGTGCATTATAAGAAAAGTCTTCTATCACGGAGCCATCATTAAAGCGATCTCCACAGAGTCGTGTTGCTGATAATAATAACCAGTCACTTGGACAGTTAAAAATTTCTACTCCGGCTTGATTAGGTGGAATAACAGGCAGGCCATCTGAGAATCATTATCAAAACCATCAATTTAAATATGTAGTTAGGTGGCAAGACAAAACATTTTTTTAATTCTATACGGGTTACGCGTTTGGCTACAATTCTACCTGATGTTAAAAAAATCAAAATCAAAAAAATATTCAATTTAGACCCTAAGAAGGCACTTATGAAAGTCAAAACATAACTGCCGGTTCGGAAAATATCCCAGTCATCGATAAGAACCGGTAAGAAACTCGATCGGTTTTTTTTCTTTCAATACAAAAGTGCTAATATAAATTTGGGGGATGCACAGACGGGGAGTCACTTCCATACATTACTATCATTCACACAATGATCCACCCTTTAATAACCTTTTGAAAGTTAACCCGCTTGACATGGTTCTTGAACTTGTCCGGTAAATCAGCAATGTTGTTAGCGACGCATAGGCCTAAGCGTAATGATACGAGAATAACAATTGTAAATATAAGTTGTAAGGATGAATCATTTGCACGAACAATCAATAATTTAATGTTTCTAATGTTTTGAATATGTTACTATAGCGTGTAGGTATGTAAGAACAGTATATAAGTTATGAAAATGTTTGTAGTTTAATAAAAATAATCACTTAAAGTACTAAAATCATATATTGTCAATAATTCATATCTTATAAAAGTTATACGTAATGTTTTGTGTTATATAAGTAAAATAGCCTTCTGTATGTGTTTTATAATGTTTGTAACATCAAATAGTGTGCATATAACGAGTCACAAGACGTTTTAAAGTTGCAATGTTTAATGCTTTGTATCTCCCATGTTTATTAACCTATAATGTTAAAGTTAGTGTTTTTGAATAGGTATTTGTGTCTACATTAATGTGAAATAGTTTTTATTGTAATTGAGTAATTGTAATTAGAGATATTAACGATTTATTGTATTCTGTATACAAGTAATAATAATAATAGACAGAGACAGCAATATTGCAACCACTGCGCATTACCGCGGTTAACGGACCACACCCAAGTTTGGTAATGAGCAGTACAGATAGAGACGCCATCGTCCGTCTCGCTCTCCGGCAAACAATATAAAAGACGCTCTACTGGGGCCAACGAGCAGAGTTCCGATTTGGTCACTGTTGCGAACGGACGTGTCGCTCCGTTTTCAATTTTGACCATCACGTGACTTAATTGTTGCGATCTTATATTTGGAATTTATTTCAAATATATTGTTGCAATTACGACGTAAACCAACTGGTGTCTAACGCTCGCGTGGTAAACCGCACTTTTCGGTGCGACTTGCTTGTTTTTTTTTGTAAATCCACGGTTTTGTGGTCACTTGCTGGATACCTGACGGTGCCAACGAAGGCAAGTGGGGCGTGACCCGAGCAGCCCGCTGGTTGTCTCCTTCAGAGGCAAACAGCCAGACTCGGACGGGCCTGGGAATCTAGGCCTTTGCGGTTATCGCATAGTCTTGCCCCAGGTGTCTCCTGCCAAACCTTCCGATCCTGCACACTCCATCCCAGGGAACCTGTTTGGGCCTAGCCCGGTTTAATTACCGGTCTGCGTCCTCGGCCCCGGGCTTGTTAGGGCTCCTTAGGGTTGATAGGTCCTTCCTGTGTGTCATTGCACCTTGACAACAGGTCTCTTGCCGACTCCGATAGTCTTTTAAATTTTTTGGCGCACCCCCCTGCCCCTAAGGCAGGGAGGCCTTTAAATTTAAAATTAAATAAAAATGTCCCACTGTCCTCCCTCTTCTGCCGCCATGGCAAATAACGTTGCCGACCTGGCCACTTGCATAGGCAAGTTGCAAGCCAGGATGAAAGCGCTGGAGTTTCAATACCAGCGCTATCAAAATTTCGTCGTATTACGGTGTCCCTCTCTAGACGAGGAATACCGTAATCTACCTGAGAACGCCTGCGTGCGTCGCACCGCTGCGACCGCGACCCGTCATGAGGCCGTTTCAGGTAGCGAGGCGGCCGCTTCAGGTAGCAAGGCGGCCGATGACGTCACGGCCGCGACCGTTACACCCACTGGCGCCGCGCCAGTCGGCGTCGCGCCCAAACGTCCCGCGCGCAGCGTTACGCGCCTGTCCGCCGCGTCATCCGGGGCCATGGCCGCGCCTACGGCCACGCCCCCTGTCCCGACTAGCCAATCGCGCGGGTCAAGCCCCGCCTCCGTCAGGCGAGGGCCGCGTAATTCGCGGTCACAATCTAGGGTTACCAAAAATAGTCCGTACGTCCGTCCCGCGCGATCCACGGAAACCGCGTTAAAGACGAAAAATTCGTTTTCGGCCCTTCCGGTCGAACAAGACTCGCCCGCGAATCCGGATCCATCTCCGGAGATGGATACCGAGAACGACGGCTTCACCGTCGTGGCGTCGCGTAAGCGAACGGCGCGTAGCAGTCCGACTGCTCAACCGGCGCCTAAGGTAATAGCTAAGGCAGTAGTCAGGGGCGCCGCCGCCCCCGCGTCCTCCCAGCTCCCCGCGCCCGCCGGCGGGAAATAAGAGCGTGCCCCACCTCCAATCATAATCCGGGACAAGGCAGCCTGGATGGGAGTCTGCAATGAGATGCGCAGACTCAAACTCGACTACCACAAGGCTAGAAACATAGTCAACGGGATTTCTATTTCGGTGAGTTCTTCGGAAACTCACCGTAAACTAACCACCCTCCTCCGGCAGAAAGGTCTGCAATTTTATACGTATTCGCTCGCGGAGGAGCGCGTCCTCCGAGTGGTCATCCGCCGCATTCCGGTGGAGCTCGACCCGTCGGAGGTGTGCTCCTCGCTCAAGGAGCAAAGTTATCCCATCCGGGAAGTACACCGGATGTACAGTAAAGATAAGCGGCCACTACAAATGGTAGTGGCCATATTGGACCTTTCCCCCGAGGGAAAGGCCATCTTCCAGCTAGAGACGGTGTGCGGGCTCTCCGGGATTGACGTGGAGCCCCCACACAAAAACCACCAGCCTGCGCAGTGCCACAACTGCCAGCTGTACGGGCACGCTGCCCGTAACTGTCATTCTCGTCCGCGGTGCGTAAAGTGCCGAGAGGACCACCCCACACGGGAGTGCACGCGCGAGCGTGACTCCGTCGTCCCCCCGAGCTGCGTGTTATGCGGGGAGGAGGGGCATCCCACGAATTATCGCGGTTGCCCCAAGGCCCCGCGTACCACGCGGCCACGTACACAGAGGCAGGCGGCCCCCCGGGCGGCGCCCCCCGCCTCAGCCATCAAAGCGCAACCCCTGCTGGCGTCAGGGGAATTTCCCGCGCTGCCGGTCCCGCGCCAGCTCCCGGCCGCCGCCGGCCCCTCCGCACCCCGCGTGGTGCAACCGCAACCCGTGCGTTCATCGCAGAACGCATGGGGCCCCCGCCGCCCCAATCCACAGCCCCTTATGGCTATGGATATTCCCGCGCCCCGCGCTCCTGCGCCCCGCGCGCCCGCTAACACTGTCGTCAATAGTAACGACCTAATGATACTGCTCACCCGCGAGCATGATATCCGCGAGCTCATCGAATACAACGACCATTTGGAGCGCTTCGGTCTCATCAAGACCGCTTGCGCGTTCCCCCGCCTCGTAGAGACACTACAACGTCTCGATCGCGAGGCGAGTAATAAAAATTAGGGCCTTTCAATGGCTAAGTTTAAACCGAAAGCGTTAAATCTTTCATTTTTTAACGCGCGAAGCCTACTTCCGCAGCGTGATCTCGTCGCGACCTTTCTTAAAGATCACCAAGTAGATATCCTTTAAGTGCAGGAGACGCTCTTAAAGCGTGCTAAACGTGATCCAAAAATCGCGAACTACAATATTGTAAGAAATTACCGGGCCGGCCGCGGGGGCGGCACTCTCATTTATTACAAACGATCGTTATATTGTACGCCGGTAGATCCTCCGATACTTACCAATATGGAAGTATCCGTGTGTAGACTAGGAATGACCGACCACCCGTCCATAACGTTAGTCTCAGTTTATCTCTCGCCGAGGAAAGAGCCTCTCAGGTCTGACCTAGAAAAGCTACTTTCGCTCGGTGAATCGGTCATTATAGCGGGTGACCTCAATTGTGGACACACTTCGTTTGGCAATTGGAGAGACTCCAGTAATGGGGTTAAACTCGAAGAGCTAACGAACGTGCTAAACTTTGATGTCATAGCGCCACCCACTCCCACCCACTTTCAAGACAACTGTATGCCGACAGTGCTTGATGTAGCTCTCATTAAAGGTATCGCGCTTCGGTTACGACTCATTCGGGTCGTACACGAGCTCGACTCCGACCACCGTCCGGTCATCATGCAGCTAGGTCAACCAGACGACTCTAGCCCTCCTTCGGTCCAAGTGGTTGACTATGCTAAGTTAAAACATTATCTTGCGGACAGGCCGTCCTCGTCCAGTTTAGATAGGATCCCGGACGTATTGGGGTCCGTTGCGGATGTAGATCTCGCGATCGATTCCCTGGTCGACCACCTGCAGGTCGGCATCGGAGAGGCCTCGAGAGAGGTCGAAGAGGCGAGCGATCGCCGCTTCGTACTCCCTGCCGACGTGCGGGCGTTGTTGACGGAAAAGAACGCGGCGACTCGTGCGCACGACCACTATCCGACCGAGGAAAACCGTGCACGCTTACGCGCGCTTCAGAGAGCGGTTAGAGCCCGCATATTAGAACTCAGGAGTCACAGATGGGACGCCCTCGTCGAAGGGCTAAGGCCGTCGCATCTGGCTTACTGGAAACTAGCTCGCAGCCTCAAAATAGAGGCTTCTTATCTTATGCCCCCCCTCGAGAGGGGTCCCGGTATACCGCTCGCCTTCGATAGCAGCGACAAGGCGGAGTGCCTCGCCACTTGTTTGGAGAGCCAGTGCTCTCCGAACAGTGTCGATGCAAATACCGACCGGGTCGAGGGTATCGATGGATGCGTGCGGGAGCTGGATAAGCTCCCCGCGACAGCCTCCCTATCCCCAGTCACGTCTGAGGAGGTTCTTTCCATTATAAAAAGCCTTAAGCTCAGAAAAGCACCAGGTCCCGACGGGATCAGGAATGAAGTACTTAGGCTTCTTCCTGATCGCCTCATAGCTCTATTGGTCTGCATCTTCAATGTAGCCATAGTCCACTGCCATTTTCCAGCCGCCTGGAAAAAGGCAATAGTCATAGGTATCCGTAAGCCCGGTAAGAGCGCGTCGCTTCCCGACAGCTATCGCCCGATCAGTCTCCTAAATACGTTAGGGAAAATTTACGAGCGGATCCTTCTGAACCGTCTCAAGCCAATAATTGAGGAGAAAGACCTCTATCCGCCTGAGCAATTCGGTTTCCGTGCTAGATATTCTTGCACTCATCAAGTGCACCGCCTCACGGAGCACGTTGCATTTAATTTTGCTGAACTTTATAAACCCCGCCGTACACTTGCGGTCTTTTTCGACGTGGCCAAGGCCTTTGATAAGGTCTGGCACGAGGGATTGATTTACAAGTTGTACCGCTTTGAAGTCCCCGATAGGCTAATTAAAATAATTCGCGACTATTTAACAGATCGCACCTTCCGCTATAGAGTGGAAGGTGAATTGTCCACGCCCCGTCCAATACGCTCAGGCGTTCCCCAAGGTTCGATCCTGGCTCCTAGCCTATTTAACCTGTACGTCAGTGACCTACCTCGACTCCCGGAGGTCGAGGTAGGGCTATACGCTGACGATACAGTCTTATATGCCTCAGATAGGAATAGATCCCACCTCAGACACAAAGTCCAACGCTCCGTGACCACTCTCGGGAAGTGGTTTAACGAGTGGCGTATAGCCGTTAATCCCTCGAAGAGCGCCGCGATGCTCTTCGATGCGGATTCGTCACAGATACCGTGGAAGCTTAAACCTGTTAAGCTCTACGATAATCCGATTCCGTATGTAAGAGAGACCAAATATCTAGGGGTAACCCTAGATAGTAGGCTCTCTTTTAGACCCCACATCCGTAAGGTTAGGAACAGGGCCGCGTGGGTCCTGGGCCGGTTGCATCCTCTGTTGTGTTCGGTGAGTAAAATGTCCACGCGACATAAGCTCACGCTCTACAAGACGTGTATTCGACCAATTTTGACATACAGTTGCGCCGTGTTCGCACATATGTCCGAGTCGAGTTTCAAACGGTTACAATCGATACAGAATAGGTTCCTCTATCGTCTCACCGGGGCCCCGTGGTATGTTCGAAGCGTAGATCTCCATAGAGATATGGAGCTTCCTTCGATACATGCCTACGTTAAACAGCTCTCCCGTTCGTATTTCGACACCGCGTCGAACCACGCGAATCCGTTAATAAAAACAGCCGCCACTTATGTTCCGGCACCCACGGACATCCGGTGCAAACGCCGGCCGCGCAATATTTTTATTGATCCCGACGATCACATCGAAAATTCGAATAAATATTACACATCCGTCTCTCCAAACAGAGCGTGCCAGCGCCCACGCCCGCGTAACCACCGTTCTCTCCGCAGAGGGCGGGCGGTCAATTTCGCTCCAGCACACCCGTCACGTCCACCCTCTCTAGCGGTAACCCAAGCCTAGGTCCGTTCCTCGGTGTGAAACCCTTGGGTCAGGCAACCGCCCGCGCGATACAAGTGACACTGTACGTGCATCACTTAGCTACCTACATACAACACTACACACGTATGAACATACACACGTGCACACCACACAGGTACATAGGTTCTGTGAGGGACCTTTTTTTTCTTTTTTTACGCTAGTTAGTTAGCGCTAGTTAGTGTAGAAACATTCCGGATTACTGAATACACATACGCACGGTTCCTTCCTTCCTCCCAGGAGGAGAAAAAAAAAGGCCAACGAGCACACACGGGTACCACAAGCTGAAGAATCATGACTCAAGACTCAAGAAACTGGAAGAAACCGTACCCAGAAGATAGTATTAACAAATTGTATTGTGTCTTGAAGAATACAGCAAATTTTATTGTGGTGCCTGTGTGTCATTTCGCATCTTCACTAAAGTTCAACCCGCCAGCGACCCAGCGACCCAGTCCATTCCGCTCCGTGCTACGTCATCGCCGCGCCTACCAGCAGGCACCTCACTGCGTGTGTGTACCTTAATGTTTCACCCTCTTCACGCCTAGTAGTTTCGGGTGTGAACAGGGTTGGTCGCACGTAGTGAGAGGGGCTCGCACGCACTGGTTTCCAGACAGCTGGTTACCGTAGCGTGTTATCCGCCGTCGGTTATACAGAGTACGAGGGAATCGTTTCCGTCGCGTTCGCGCCCTCGGTGCGTGGCCCCGCTCTGTATAGATTGACGTAGCACATTGTATAATTGGCGTACGCACGCGCTAATTTTAGTTTTGGTCCTTCGAATAGCCGGATTGGGTCCAGTGAACAGTGAAAATGCCTACAGTACGGTCGCCTACGTCGAGTCGCAAGGGTGACAGTGAGGAAACCACGACCACAGATTGGTTGTTGAACACGCCGACAGAGACAAGTTCGGCTACCGCCACGTCCGCCACCACCAGGAAAACAGTACCTTCGACTTCGTCGATCCGCACACGCGCTGCGACCGCCGCCGCCGCGTCGCAAGACACAAGAACACCAGCACCCAGGAACATTGGAGGGAGCGAGGAGGCCCCACCGTGCGTTCCTACAGTGCCCGCAGCAAAAGCGTCCAGGGACATTGGAGGGAGAACAGCCCCACCGTGCGTTCCTGCGGCACAGCGCGCCAGATCGATAAAGTCAAGGTCAGTGAGATCGTCAAAATCCCGTACGGCGGAACTAGAGGCGAGGAAAAAATTGGAAATAGCTAAGTCAGCTGCCGCGCTGGCCGAGATTGAACTGGAAATGGTCCAGTGTCAATCTGAAGAAGAGATCGATGACGAAGACATCGAACGCGAAGTGCAATCCACACACATCGAGCAGTGGATAAACCAAAGTGCAACCATCATGGAGAAACAGGACTGCGAAAAAACAAAGGAGGCCTATGTCAAGGTAAGTGACATTGAGAAAATTGCCGATAAAATGGTCACCGCTGTGCAAGCCTCAACACGAGCCGTCATACCAGCCGCACCGTCGAAGTATGCCGATCTGCCTAGCTTCAATGGAGCATCGGAAGACTGGTTACCGTTCCTGAGAACATATCGGGATTCTGTCGCACAATTTAGCGACACACAGAATATGGCTCGTCTGAGGCACTCCATACACGGCACTGCGAAAGAGAGCGTGCGACAAATGTTGTTCACAGCCCATGATCCGGAAGAAGTCATCGCAACATTGGAGAGGAGGTACGGGAATTCGGAACGTCTCGTCCTGGCCGAATTAGCCGCCATAGAGAAGTTACCTCACATAGGGGAATCTTGTGACGAGATATGCGCGTTCGCCAGTCGAGTTAGCAACGCCGTCGCCACAATAAGCGCTCTACGGAAACCGGAGTACCTCTGCTCACTGCAGGTAAGTCGAGACATTGTTCAGAAATTATCACCATCGTTGCGGATCAGGTGGTTCGATTATGTCAAGACGCACACAGAAGATCCAGTGCTAGTGAACTTGAGAAAATTCCTTGAAAACGAAGCGGGCCTGTGGGCAACGTTCGCGCCAGTGGAAGCACCTGCAAAATGGTTCAACCGGCGTGTTTAATATGTAAGTTTATTTTGTCACAACTAGATGGCGCTTATTAATTTCTAAACTAGATAACGTTATGTTAAATTCATTTATATAGGTTTTTATTATGAGAGAAATAAAAGGTTTCGTAGTGCAAATTGTTATTATTTATTTTTTAACAAAGTTCAAACTAGTTCAAAATAGTTCAACATATAAGTATTGCAAAGTGCTGTACTTAACATTGGTCCAATCGACTCGGATTTTTGAATACAGCGAATCCAGGCCAGGATTCGTACCCCCCGGCCCCCGTACCCGTAGTGGATCGCTGCAGAAGGGTACGCGACGATAATGGCAAAGGGTCCTCTTACATAAAGACCTCTTCTGCAATTAGCATTGGAGTCAGAAGAAGTAAGAAGATCTCCCAGTTATCCAGTACAACAGTGAGTTCAAACCAGTGAAACGCGAGTTCAACATAGTTCAAAAGTTCAACAACGTCAAACCAGTTCAAAAGTACAACAACGTCAAACCTACAAGTGCAAGTACACCTGAGGTCATCGAATATCGATACGTGCCAGTTCAACAACGTGGGCAGCCTTCACCATATCACCAGCGGGAGCGGCCTACACCAGATCAGCAGCAGCAGCCGGGGTGTCTTTACAACGGTGTAACAGTTCAAGTTCAATCTTCAAGGCAGTTTGTGAAAAATTGTGTAATCATCAGCGTCGTGACGTGAGTTGTAAAAAACTTTAAAACACACTTGGAGGTATTTAATTTAATTTTGTTTAAGAAGGTAATTTTAAAAGTTTGGTTTTAATTTTATAGTAAATTTAGTTTAATTAAAATGGAAGGCCTTATTAATATGCAGTTAGACTTACATAATTCTATAACAAAAGGTTTAAGTAATTTTAAAAAATGTCCAAAAGAGAGACTTAGTAAAGAATATTTTGAAATAAGGTTAGAACATTTAGAAACAGATTGGCAGTTGTTTAAGTCAAATCATACAACATTGTATGAAACAACTATTATAGAAGAGTTAAATAATTCAAAGTATGTTTCAAAAAAGTTAGACGATAATTGTGAAGAAACTTATCTTTCTTATAAATGTACATTAAAGGTTTCATTAAACCAAGTCTTAATGTTAGAAAATAAATCAGAGCACCAAAATACATCTGATGTTAAGGCCAACAACTCATTGGTTAGATTACCAAAAATCTCGATCCCTACCTTTTCGGGTAATTATGCTGAATGGATCACCTTCCGTGATTTATTCACTTCACTTGTACACAAAAATGATTCTTTGGATGGTGCGCAAAAATTACATTATTTAAAAAGTCATTTAACTGGTGAAGCAGAACAGTTAATAAGATATACGCCTATAACAGATGCAAATTATAGTCAATGTTGGAGTCTTCTCGAAAAACGTTACAATAATAAAAAATACTTAGCTAATTGTATTTTAAAGCGTTTATTTGGTCAGAGACGAATGAACATTGTATCCGCATCTATATTAAAAGAGTTACTAGACACAACATCTGATTGTTTAAATGCATTAAAAAATATTAATATAGATATAAGTTCATGGGATGTTATAATCCTTTATATAGTAACATTAAAATTAGATCCGGAGACACGTAAACAGTGGGAATTAAATAATTCTGGTTCCGATGAATTGCCGACTTGGTTAGAGTTAAAATCTTTTATAGAAAGTCGTTTTCGTGCATTGGAATTCGTGGATCCTAAAAAACCCTCAGTACAGCATAGCGGTGGATCTTATTCAAAAACTTTGTTATGTAATGGTGTCTCGGCCATACGCTGTGAGTTCTGTACCGAGAATCATAAGCTTTGTTTTTGTAAGCAATTTGCCAAACAAGACTGTGTACAGAGACGTGATTTTGTTGCCAAAAATTCCCTTTGTTTTAATTGCTTGGGTAGTAACCATACCGTGTATAAATGTAAGAAGCCCACAACATGTAGGATCTGTAAAAAACGACACCATTCGCTTTTACACCCAGAAAACGAAATGAATGTTACTAGGCCTACTAACAAAGTAACCATTGAGGGTACTAACTCTTCAGCTAGTACACCTCCAATAGTATCGTGTCTGTCAACTCACAGTTCTTCCAAGCAAGGACAGGTTTTATTAGCTACAGCACTAGTAAATGCCAAGTCACAATTTGGTGAAACTTATGGATTAAGAGCATTATTGGATCAAGGCTCTCAGGCTAGTTTTATTACCGAATCCACAGTACAACTCTTACGGCTTGTTAAAACTCCACTTAGAGGAACTGTAACTGGCATAGGGGGAAATAAAACTTTAACATCAAAGTATATAGTATCTGTTCAGCTTTATTCGCGTACTAACAAGGAATTTAACATTGAGGTTCAAGCTTACGTTCTGAATAATATAACATCTTATATTCCTGAAAAAAGAATAGAGTCTATTGATTGGATAGACTTACCAAACACGTGCCTTGCAGATCCCCAGTTCAATACTCCTAGTAAAATTGATATGTTATTAGGAGCTAACATATACAGTACAATATTGCAAGATGGTATAAAGAAAAGTTCTAATGGAACTCTCGTAGCTCAAAATACCTCCTTAGGGTGGATTCTTTCTGGAACAGTACAAAGTTATGATACAAAGATTTACGGAAATAGTACTAATATATCAGTTATGCATGCACAAATAAATGAAAATGATATGTTAAGAAAATTTTGGGAGATAGAAGAACAGCCTAGGGAACCAGAACGAATGTGGACGGATGAGGAGAAAAAATGTGAGGATATTTTTATTAAAACAACTCAACGAACAACTGAAGGTCGTTACGTCGTGAAATTGCCATTTCGGGATAATCTACCGCGTTGCACAGGTGGTAATTCACGTTTAATTGCCATTGCAAAATTTAAAGCTCTAGAAAAAAGACTTCCTAGAGATCTGAAAGAAAGTTACACAGAAGTAATTAATGAGTACATACAACTAGGACATATGAGACCTGTAACGGAACATGATAGAAAAATAGATGAAGCCGTCTATCTGCCACATCATGCTGTCGTGAGGAACGATAAATCAACTACGAAGGTACGAGTGGTGTTTAATGCATCAAGTAAAAATAGTTTTGGTGTTTCATTAAATGATACGCTGATGATAGGTCCTAAATTACAAGCAGATCTAAGACATTTAGTATTACGATGGAGAGTTTCCCCGATAGTGTTGGTAGCTGATATCATCAAAATGTATCGGCAGGTCAGGGTGGCTGAAGAAGACGCTAAGTATCAGCGTATAGTGTGGCGTGACAACCCTGAAAGCGAAATTGAAGATTTCGAGCTAATGACTGTAACATTTGGAACAGCGTCTGCTCCCTACTTGGCAGTAAGGGCATTAAATCAGATCAGCTTTGATGAAGGTAAAGATTTTCCTTTAGCTGAATCACGGGTAGCACAATCATTCTACATGGATGATTTAATGACAGGATGTTCTGATGTAAAGGAGGGAATAGAAATATATACACAAATTACAGAATTATTAGAAAGGGGAGGGTTTAAGTTACAAAAATGGAATACTAATAGTGATGAGCTTTTATCAGAAATAAATCAAAAGGAAAATAAAAAGGACAACCAGGAAATGGATATACAAAATAAGGACAAACTACTGGACATAAAGGACAATATTGTAATGACTAACGAGATTAATTATTTCAACGATAAAAACAAACTAGACACTACAACTAAGATTTTAGGACTTACCTGGAACCGTAATGAAGACTATTTCCACTACTCGGTGCGTCCTCCGGTGACGATGACTGGATCTGAAACAAAAAGATCTATATTATCAGTAATAGCACGGTTGTATGATCCGCTGGGATGGATCGCACCCACAATTATTAAAGCAAAAATATTCATCCAAAAGTTATGGCTAGCCGGCACAACCTGGGATGAACCACTATCAGCTGAATTAACAAATGAGTGGCTTACTTACCGAGACGAGTTGTCACAACTCACGTTAGTTCAAATTCCACGATGGTTAGGTGTTTCAAAAGCAGATGTTCAAACGGAGTTGCATGGATTCTGCGATGCCTCTCAGTTAGCATATGCAGCAGTAATTTATGTACGAGTAGTGGACAATATTGGTAACAGACAAGTTTCATTGCTGACCGCAAGAACGAGGGTTGCTCCAATCAAGCAGATAAGTATTCCTCGTCTTGAATTGTGTGGTGCAGTACTTCTATCACGACTTCTAAACGAGGTGGCTAGTGTATTAGCGATTGATAAAAACAATATCAAGGCATGGACAGATTCAACGGTTGTCCTCGCTTGGCTTAACAGTCATCCTAGTAGGTGGAAGACTTTTTTAGCTAATAGGGTTTCAGAAATTTTGACCGGACTGGATTCCTCACAATGGTACCACGTATCGTCCAAGGAGAATCCAGCTGACTGTGCCTCACGAGGTGTTGACCCAAGGTCACTTGTAGAGAATACTATCTGGTTTTCTGGTCCACAGTTTCTTAGAGAACAAACGATCCTATACAAAAGGCCTAAAGATTTAAAAGTTAATTTGGAAGAAGTAGTCAGGTCACATGTTAGTACAATGTCTGAGGACACAATTATTCTTAGGTTTTCTTCTTTACAAAGACTGGTGAGAGTTGTAGCTTATTGTCTAAGATTTTCTAAAAGAAACAAAAAGCGGACAACTTATTTATCGAAAAAAGAAATAGATCAAGCACTATTATGTTGCATTAAAAAAGTACAAAGAGAAGAATTTCATGAAGAATACTTACAGTTGCAGGCCAAAGGTAGTTGTTTACCCAAAACGAGTAAATTAAAATCATTGTGTCCATATCTAGATGAAGACGGTGTTATGAGAGTGAGCGGTAGACTTCAGAAGTCTCAATTAGGTGAAAATACTAAACATCCAATCATATTGCCACACTCTTCCCATTTTACCAAGTTAGTTGTATCAGATGCTCACCAAACCACTTTACATGGTGGAGCACAATTAATGATAAATTATATAAGAACATCATATTGGATTATTGGCGTAAAAGGTCTTGTGAAACATCACATTCGCAAATGTGTCACATGTGTTCGACAAGGCGTTCGAATTCAACATCAATATATGGGATCCCTTCCATCCGTTCGATGCACGCCAGCCAGAGCATTCCTGCATAGTGGAGTAGATTATGCAGGGCCGATAAAGATTAGGACAACCAAGGGTAGAGGACATCGATCTCATAAAGGATACATCTGTTTATTTGTTTGCATGGCTACCAAAGCAGTTCATTTGGAAGTAGTGAGTGATATGAGTACCCAAGCTTTCTTAGCAGCATTCAGACGTTTTGTGTCCAGACGTGGCCACTGCGCTCAATTGTGGAGCGACAATGGAACGACTTTTGTGGGAGCTGCAAAGGAGCTTCAGCTGTTAATGAACCACCAGAAAGCTGTCGTAGCACATCTCGAAATACATGGGACTGAATGGCATTTTATTCCGCCCCATGCGCCCAACTTTGGTGGATTATGGGAAGCGGGCATAAAATCGACCAAGTTCCACTTGAAAAGAGTCATAGGTGAATCAACACTAACGTTTGAAGAAATGAGTACCCTTCTTAGTCAAGTGGAAGCTTGCTTAAATTCCCGTCCCATAACGGTAGTTAGTTCCGATCCTGACGATCCATTACCATTAACTCCAGGACACTTTTTGATAGGAGGACCGCTGATAGCTGTACCAGAGGTTAATAATTATTTAGAGTCAAATGTGAGCTCATTATCAAGGTGGCAATTCATTCAACGATTGTTACAAAGCTTTTGGCGTCGCTGGTCCCAAGAGTATCTTTCAAATTTAATGAATAGATACAAATGGAGTTCTCGAGTACCAGAGCCAAATATAGGTGATATAGTGCTCATAAAAGAGGACGACTTACCACCAAGTCGATGGTTAATGGGTAGAATAATGGAAAAACATCCAGGTACTGATAAGATCACTCGTGTGGTTACAATTAGTGTTAAGAGATCATTGATCAAAAGACCTACGTCAAAACTATGTATTTACCAGTTAATGTATAACATTGTATTGTAATTTCATTGTCTATAAGTTCATTAAAAAAAAAATGTGTAAAGTTCATAGAAATAAATAATGTCAAATTTAGTTGTAAGATCAAAGTTTGTTAAGGCCATTTCGGCACTAAATGCCCTTAGGGGGCGGAATGTTTAATATGTAAGTTTATTTTGTCACAACTAGATGGCGCTTATTAATTTCTAAACTAGATAACGTTATGTTAAATTCATTTATATAGGTTTTTATTATGAGAGAAATAAAAGGTTTCGTAGTGCAAATTGTTATTATTTATTTTTTAACAAAGTTCAAACTAGTTCAAAATAGTTCAACATATAAGTATTGCAAAGTGCTGTACTTAACACGGCGTGTGCACACCGCGCGAACCGAAGAGAACAGAGACAAACAAACAATATCCAGTAGCAGAAAATATTGTGTAAATTGTGAAAGTCGCGAGCACTGGATAACTGAATGCAAACAGTTTCGGGAATCGACCACCGAAGACAGGTGGGTAATTGTGAAAAATAAAAAGTTGTGTTTTATGTGTTTGCGTCAGAAACATTCGAAGAACAGTTGCAAAGGGCCGTCTTGCCGTAAGTGTGGACGGCAACATCACATAATGTTACACGCAATTCGTCAAGCGGCACAAGCGCCGCCGGAAAAGCCCGCGCCGCGACCGCAACCGCAACCACAAACACAACAGGGCGAAAATGAAGAGGCCACTCTCAAAACTGTGTACGCCGCCGCGGACGGAAAAGAGGTCTACCTCAAAATGATTCCGGTAGATGTGTTCGGACCGGCCGGTTCCGCTCGTGTGCTCGCGCTACTTGATGAGGGGTCAACTGTGTTACTGCTGGACAACGCCGTGGCTCAAGAGATCGGAGCCTCAGGCAAAGAAGACCTGCTCATCCTAGAGACCGTCGGGGGAAAGCTCGTTGAGAGGAAGGACTCTCAAATAGTCGACATCAAAATTAAAGGAGCTCACCGGCGGGACAAGCGCCTATTGAAAGGAGTCCGGACCGTAACCAACCTAAAGTTGTCGCCGCAACATGTGAGTATAGAAACTATAAACAAATGTGCGCATCTGAAAAACCGAAGCGAGCTCGTCTACAGCAAAGAGAGGCCGGCTCTACTCATCGGGCAAGACAACTGGGAGATGATTGTATCAAGAAAATCATCAAAGGGAAGCCGAACCAACCAGTAGCTTCTCTCACCAGTCTGGGATGGGTGCTACACGGTTGCTGCGCTACGAGTGACTCTACGCCGGTGAAATTCGTCAACCACGTAAACAACGTGAGTGAAGAGGCCGACATAGAAAAGTTAATCAAGAGCCACTTCGAACTAGAGTCCATCGGAGTGCAGCAGCGCCGCCCCACCAACGATGCCGATGGGAGAGCCCTTGAGATCCTCCACAACACCACCAAGAGACGACCCGACGGAAGGTTCGAGTCAGGTCTCTTGTGGAAGAGCGATGAGGAGACCTTGCCGAACAATTACGCAATGGCTCGTCATCGTCTGAACGGCATAGAAAAGAAGCTCGAAAAAGATTCCGCACTGAAGGGGGAATATACAAAACAAATTCAGAACCTACTCAACAGTGGATATGCCGAGAAGGCACCGACTGAAGCCACACCGGGTAGGACATTCTATTTGCCGCACTTTGCCGTGGTGCACCCGCAGAAGAGAAAAACCCGCATCGTATTTGACGCCGCAGCTAAATACGACGGCAAGTGCTTAAACGACGCGCTGCTCCCGGGACCCGACCTACTGCAGTCGCTGTTCGGAGTCCTGTTGCGATTCCGGCAGGGGCCGGTCGCAGTGGTCGCCGATATCAGACAAATGTTTCTGCAGATCCGCGTGCGCGAAGAGGATCTCGACAGCCTGCGATTCCTATGGCGAGGAGATGACCGGTCGTCGAAGCCGACCGAATACCGAATGACGTCGGTAATCTTCGGTGCCGCGTCATCACCAGCTGCCGCCATCTACGTCAAAAACCGGAATGCAGAAGATTTCAAAGCGACACACCCGGAAGCGGCCCAAGCGATCGTCCGAAACCACTACATGGATGACTACCTGCAGAGCTTCACCTCAAGCACGCAAGCTATAGAAACCGCGAAGGCGGTCCAGGTGATCCATAGGAAGGTGGGCTTCGAACTGCGGCAATGGGCGAGCAACGACGCGCAAATACTGAACAACCTGGCAGAAAATGAAGCATCCCCACAAGAAATTCACATAGGCGACAACGAGGAGAAAACGCTCGGACTACGCTGGCTAGTCGGGGAAGATTGTTTAGCGTTCAATAGTAACCTCAGAAACACACCGAGTGACGTCATACAAAACCAGAGAGCGCCGACAAAACGCGAAGTCACTAGCGCGGTGATGTCCACATTCGACCCGCTAGGACTGGTCGCGCCTATTCTTATACAGGGAAAACGGCTAATTCAAACCCTGTGGCGAACCGGAACTGACTGGGATGAGAGCATAGGGGAAGAGGCTCATCACCAATGGCGCGATTACATCAACAGTTTGTCCACGCTCCGCGATATGAAAATTCCACGTTATCTGACGCCGTCCATGGGAGCGGGGCAACTGCACACCTTTGTGGACGCCAGCGAAACGGCCTATGCAGCGGCATGTTATTGGAGATCGATCGCAAACGGGGTATGTGTCACATTGATTGCCGGGAAAGCTAGAGTGGCACCGGTCAAACCCGTGACAATACCCAGATTAGAATTACAGACTGCACTACTGGGAGCGAGGCTGGCCAACACGATCACTGAAGAACTGGAACTAAAAACCACGGACAAATTCTACTGGTTAGACTCGAGCACAGTACTGCAGTGGATGAAAGCCGATCCGCGCCGCTTCAAACCGTTCGTGGCCCACAGGTTGGCAGCCATCGAAGAGATTTCGAAGCCACACGAGTGGAGGTGGGTGCCGACACGCGAAAACCCGGCGGACATAGCCACCCGGGGAGTGCCAAATGGATTCAACGAAGACTCCAAGTGGTTCGTCGGTCCAGATTTTCTTCATCGGCCAGAAACGGATTGGCCGCAGAAACGCTTGGGAAAGTGCGACCAAGTATTGGATGAAGGAAAGAAGTCTGCGACTGTACTTACCGCGCGCACAAGAAATGACGACACACTACCGAGTCCGGAACGATTTTCAAGTTGGATAAAACTATTGCGAACCGTGGCGAGAATATTCCAATTTACAGAACTGTGTAAAAAAGGTCGCGTCGTGAACAGTGAACGTGGACAGCGATTGGAAGCCACACAAGAAAAAAGAAACCAAGAAAACCGTCCGAACAAAGAAAACGCAAGGAAATACAACGAAGTTTATACCAATACCCGATCGTTGTTTACAGCGGGCCGAGCTAGCCCTACTACACCACAGTCAACTGGATGCATTCGGGGATGAGATGGAATGTTTACGGAAAAACTTACCCATCAAGACAGGTAGCAAACTGAAGAAAATAGACGTCCAACTCGATGAACACGGCATCATTCGGTTGCGAGACAGAACACGGAAGATGAACATGAGTAGCGGAAACTTAGCGGTCCTAGACGGGAAACATAAAATCGCTCGCCTACTCATCGATCGCTATCATCGAAAATTCTGCCACGCCAACCATGCGACCGTCGTGAACGAGCTGCGACAAACATACTGGATTCTTGGACTGCGGAATTCTGTGAAAAAGGTGCTACACGAGTGTCAATGGTGCCGCATCAGGAAAGATAAGCCACAATTGCCGCCAACCGGAGATCTACCCGCCGAACGGTTGCAACACGGGGCGCATCCGTTTACGTGCACCGCGGTCGATTATTTCGGCCCTATGCACGTTACCATCGGCCGGCGAAGAGAGAAGCGATGGGGAGCCCTCTTAACCTGTTTAACGACGCGCGCGATACACCTTGAATTAGTGCCATCATTAAGTACCAGCTCCATGGTCATGGCGCTACGTCGCATGTCTGCCCGGCGAGGGAACCCGCGGGTAATGTATAGTGATAATGGCACAAACTTCATTGGTGCAGATCGCGAGCTGCGTGACGAAATGTCGAGGTTGAAGAGATCCGAGCTGGCTGAAGCGGCAAGTCATGAAGGCATCACCTGGAAGTTCATACCACCCGGCGCGCCGCACATGGGAGGCGCCTGGGAACGAATGGTGCGAACCGTCAAAACGGCCCTCTCCGCGATCCTGAACGAGAGAAGCCCGCCAGAAGAAGTGCTGCACACCCTGCTCACGGAAGTGGAGCACACCGTCAATTCACGCCCGCTCACTCACCTGAGCGCTAGCCCAGAAGATGAGGAAGCTTTAACCCCTAACCACTTCCTTATAGGTCGTTCCTGTGGTTCGTCGGTCGTCGGAAGCTTCGACGAGCACACACTCATCGGCCGGGCCGACTGGAAAACATCGCAACGTCTGGCGGACCACTTCTGCAGAAGGTGGCTGCGTGAGTATCTACCAACGCTCATGCCACGGAAGATCAGCGGGAGAGAGGCTCCACAACCACGACGAGGCGATATAGTTATCATCGCCGATGCTTCCCTACCACGCAACACCTGGCCGCGAGGCGAAGTCGTCGCCAGCTACCCCGGCCCAGATGGCAGGACACGTGTGGCGGACGTCCGGACCTCGAGAGGAGGTGTGCTGAGGCGTCCCACGTCGAGACTCATCGTCATCGTGCCTGCAACGTCGCGACCTCAATTTGGAGTGCACGACGGAGCGTACACTGGGGGGAGACTGTTAGCGACGCATAGGCCTAAGCGTAATGATACGAGAATAACAATTGTAAATATAAGTTGTAAGGATGAATCATTTGCACGAACAATCAATAATTTAATGTTTCTAATGTTTTGAATATGTTACTATAGCGTGTAGGTATGTAAGAACAGTATATAAGTTATGAAAATGTTTGTAGTTTAATAAAAATAATCACTTAAAGTACTAAAATCATATATTGTCAATAATTCATATCTTATAAAAGTTATACGTAATGTTTTGTGTTATATAAGTAAAATAGCCTTCTGTATGTGTTTTATAATGTTTGTAACATCAAATAGTGTGCATATAACGAGTCACAAGACGTTTTAAAGTTGCAATGTTTAATGCTTTGTATCTCCCATGTTTATTAACCTATAATGTTAAAGTTAGTGTTTTTGAATAGGTATTTGTGTCTACATTAATGTGAAATAGTTTTTATTGTAATTGAGTAATTGTAATTAGAGATATTAACGATTTATTGTATTCTGTATACAAGTAATAATAATAATAGACAGAGACAGCAATATTGCAACCACTGCGCATTACCGCGGTTAACGGACCACACCCAAGTTTGGTAATGAGCAGTACAGATAGAGACGCCATCGTCCGTCTCGCTCTCCGGCAAACAATATAAAAGACGCTCTACTGGGGCCAACGAGCACACACGGGTACCACAAGCTGAAGAATCATGACTCAAGACTCAAGACTCAAGAAACTGGAAGAAACCTTACCCAGAAGATAGTATTAACAAATTGTATTGTGTCTTGAAGAATACAGCAAATTTTATTGTGGTGCCTGTGTGTCATTTCGCATCTTCACTAAAGTTCAACCCGCCAGCGACCCAGTCCATTCCGCTCCGTGCTACGTCATCGCCGCGCCTACCAGCAGGCACCTCACTGCGTGTGTGTACCTTAATGTTTCGCCCTCTTCACGCCTAGTAGTTTCGGGTGTGAACAGGGTTGGTCGCACGTAGTGAGAGGGGCTCGCACGCACTGGTTTCCAGACAGCTGGTTACCGTAGCGTGTTATCCGCCGTCGGTTATACAGAGTACGAGGGAATCGTTTCCGTCGCGTTCGCGCCCTCGGTGCGCGGTCCCGCTCTGTATAGATTGACGTAGCACATTGTATAATTGGCGTACGCACGCGCTAATTTTAAACGTGCTTCGGGATCTTTTTATAAAACCTGACACTATTACCTATAAAACTTTTATTGGACCAAGGTACTTACTCTAAAACACGGTACGACTAATAAAATTCATCTCTGTTTCTAGTATTAACATTGTGCTGATCTTTGCCACGACGATTTGACCTAAGATGGTAACATGATAACCCTAGCTGCAACACGCCTTCAGGTGCTTGGCGATAGACTTACAACTTGAGGGTAGTTAACTAGCCAGGTGGGTATTAGAAAATTCTCTACCACCAAGCTATATGGTTTCAACACGATGTTTTCCTTCATCGAAAGCTCAGGTTCATTGCAGGGATTCGAACTCACGTCGATCGACGCCCATACATAACGTGTAACACCCGACATAATGGCACGCGTTCCGAGAATAGTTGGTGTTTATCTAGTAAACAAGCGGGGTAGGCATCTTTACCCGAATGGGTCACGAGTACGCGACCACATTGTACATAGTGATAAACTCGTTCCGGATATTCGTCGGGAGCAGTCACTTTATATTCCGCTACAGAGTGGCTTGCAGACTAGTAGTCACCGTTGTGTTTTATTTGTACCTACTTTGCTTACCAGTGCTTACTATAAGGCACAGTGACGTCACATTGGCTCGCTACTATAAAAAATAGCTGTTTTGAAACCATAGGTTCAAGCAATCCTAATAACAATCAATGGACACTCTGTATGGGTAGTTAAGCGGTAACAAGTAATGAGGTTAGAGAACTTAGCGTCGTACCCATAGTTTGAACAATGAGGTTTTTATAACTATTTAACATTTACTTGGATTGGCTCAGCTCACTTAATGAAATAATTCAAAGCTTCAATATACCATAGACTCAGTACCCATTCAAGCCGTGACTAGTCAAAGAGATCTTGGTATTACTATATCACAGAATCTTAAGTGGGATATTATTATATACATGATCAGGTAAGCATTCCATATAATCACAAAAGAGATATTTATTAAACAAAACTTACATTTGCCCAAAAATGGTTATTTTTCTTAAAAAAAATTGGTTGCCTGTAAAGTCGGTATACGGGCGAAAGTTTTACGTGACAACGACTTTATGTCTGTCTCTCTCGCTCTTAGGCGGGCTAACCATGCCCGAGTGGAACGGACGCGTGCCTCTCACTCGCTCTCATTGTGAGCGCATAACGTGAGCGGAGCGTAACGCAGTTTCTTGAAGTGTCACCCGGCAAACCAATTTATAAGACGTTGTCACGTCAATAAACCATATGAAGAGCGTCTTACCTATTCATTAAAGCTTAACTAACGAAGAACGAAGAAAGAGAGGTGACGTCATCGAAACACAAAATATTAAACGGTTACTACAACGTACCGGACATTTCAAACTTGTACTCTATGCGTTACAGCATCTACACATTTAAGAGGACACTCCATGAAATTATACAAGATTCCAAGCAATAGTAACCCTCGAACACACTTCTTATCTAATAGAGTTGTCACCATATGGAACACCCTTCCAAAGACTGTCATTAGAGCACCAACTGTGAACTGTTTTAAAAATAGACTGGACAAACATTTAAAATCATTAGATATACTAGTCTAGTGATAGTGATGTGATATATAAGCATCAGCTCGAAGAGCTGCTAGTTTATTCAATATTAATAAAAATAGTTTATTCTTTTTCAACCTGTATATTATTTGAAAAATCCACCCTGTTATATCATAATAAAGCACAGACCTAATATTACGTACATTCTAAATCTATCTAATAAAGACGAACGTACAAAGAGTTTCATCTGTAAGAGGTAAACAAGATGCAAATATAATAAACGCAACTCCTTATATTCTGTATTACCTACACTGTTTTAATTTCCATAATGTTATTTAAAAGAAATCGACCCTTAAGTAAGTACCGGTAACATTTTTTAAATTGCAAATCTGATACATGCTTAATGAATACATAAGTACATGCAAATAACAAGTAATCTCTGTCTCGTACGTTAGTATAAACTGTGTTAGAGGAGACAGTTATATAATTATATTACATACTAACTGGGCCTGCGACTTCACTCGTGTGAACTATGGAATGCCCTCAGTCGGGAACATGCTACCCGCGCTCCCGGTTATATGCTTATTATGAGTGATCCTTAGAAGATAGACATATTATATTCCCGCTGACTTTTTTGTAGGTTTTTTAATACCTACGATTATGTAGTACATTAATTTGATATATTTATTATCGTTTATTCAGCGTAAGCCATTTAAGCACTTGAATTTATTCACCCTGACCAGTTTTTTTAATATTTGCACGATACCCTAATAATTTTTCTAAAATAAAACTAGCCTAAGTTACTCCTTATAACATCAGCTATCTGCCAGTGAAAGTCCTGTCAAAATCGGTCCAACCGTATTGGAGATTACCCGGACCGAACAGACAAAAATTGAAAAAAATGTTTTTTTGTTATAGGTTTCGTATATACTTTCATATGCATTTAGAAAAAAGCTGTTATTTTGATATTACAAACAGAAACATTAATTTTATTACTAGTATAGATAGAAAATATTGTAAAGCAAGTTCAGATTTACATAGGTACAGTGTTGTAATAATAGGTATTCAACGCATTAAAACTCAAGACGAAACTGGTGAATTTTTTTGTAAGGGTAATATTCCAAGTTTGTAAATAGTAAAAAAGAATGTAAAAAATATGTCTGAAGAAAATGTGAACATGGACTTTTAAATAAAATAAAATATCTAAGATTAAGTGTGTTAGTGTGTGTGTATTTTGTGCATGTGACTAAGTAATTCTTCTGGAACAAAACAAGCCAACATTCAGCCTGGGCTATAATTAATTAATTTAATAATATATTAATTTTGCTTCATTTCATTAATGTGCACCCTGCTTAATATTTAGTAGGAGATTAAATTGCACCCGTGCGAAGCTGGGGCGGGTCGGTAATACCTAGGCTATAAAATGGACAAAAAAAGATTAAATCTGACGGGTAGTTCCAGAGATTAGCGCGTTCAAACATACAAATTCTTGAACTTTATAATATTAGTATGATTAAAAATAAGAACCGTGATCTGACTTTTACCACTCGTATTGTAAGTTATGTACCTACTCACCCGAGTCGTAATTTATAATCTGCATGTTGCCAGAGTTACTATAGGTCACACTACAACATTCCGAGGCACGTTCTATACATATGGCGTAGTTAAGATTATTCTGAAAGTAGACAGTATTAAATTAATGTATAGGTGGGACATAGTGGACTATATTAATACACTAAAAGTTCATATTTATGAAGTACAAAAATGCAGTCTGATATTTTTTATTCACAAAGTAGAAATATTAGAAAAATATAGCCAGCCATAAATTATTGATAAGTCTCCTGTCGGAGCGCGGCGGAGGCTAATCAATAATCTATGCAGCCAGCTATTGGTTATATTATAGGTTTATCTAACTATGTCATAAATTACTTATTTCCAACTGTCCACGAATAATTAACAAATAATAAATAACAATATAATACCAAATAGCTGGGGGTTCTTTTAACGATGAATTCCGAATTGTCGAAGTAGTTGAAAGATTGTATATACCCTTCCGGTTCTTTAAAATATTGGAGGCAGCCAGAAGGTGCGGCCAGTTCATCGCTTTCTGTCAATTGTGTGATCTAAAATATAAATAAGACCCTTAATATGTCAGCGGATAGAGGTCTTGCCTTCTAGAAATTTTCGAAAACTTCCCCAATATGTTAGTAGTATACCTATGGTTTTTTTTACTAAGTATTATTGGCTTATCGCACGCTCTCTAGAGAAGGATAATATGAAGAAATCATCAGATAGTTTATAAACTATGGCCTTGAATCCTGGTTGATACTGGTGGGCATTTGCTAGAACTCGCTAAGCACCCATCATTTTCTTACCGGCCGGCAGCAGAGAGACATTGACTTGAGAGACATTTTATTTTCTTTGCTTAGTATGTTGTCCTTAATCGATCACAGCGTTTCTTAACAACAGGTAAGTAATACTTATGTAAGGTGAGGTTCACGTATTTACTCCGAAATATATTTAAGTTTGATTAACATATCGACAACAAATCTATTGAATACTTGTACACACTTCTTTAAAGTCTTTGTCGATATTGATTATTATGTATTTATATTTAATGGATTTCCGTGACAGGTAAACCCGTTACATTCCAATGAACGGATATTTTAAAATTAGGATTGTTTATAAATAGGTAATTCAGAATGAATACTTTCTTACCTTTATAGAAAATAATCTATTTGCCGAAGAGACAGTCTGAATAGAAAAATAAAAAGGGCCATTTACATTTCCAACTTCCACGTATACTATAAAAAGAAAAACCTATTAAAATGCAAAAGTATTGTGGAAACAGTATTTTTATTAATTATATGACATTATATTATATCGTTTATACAATTTATTCCTCATAGTTATTCTAATTTTTTTTTTCGTCTTTATGAAAATAAAAAATGAATAAAAAAACGACAAATTATGAATATATTTTATTATTACCATGTTGATCATTATTTATGCCGCAAAGTATAGGTATTACACTATTTATATTTTGTCCAAAAATTATAAATTGGTCTAGTTGACATGTTCCTGCTGTTGGCGGTAACAACTGAAATTATAAAAATCGCAATTATATTATAGGAGAAATAAAAGGAGATTGAGGATATTTATTTTATAAAAAAACATACCTCAAAATGTTTAAAATCTACTCGTAACTGTTTAATTTCCTCTGACGCCTTGTTTACTGAAAACGTACAAGCTAATCTTTCATTGCTTGGTGAAGGAAAACCGGGATTAGTGAACCATCCTAATAACGTCGTAGAATTACCATCACAAGAAAATTGTGCTGAAAATCGAAAAACTTGAATTTAGTGCCGAATTTAGTTTTCGGGTCTAATAGTTTTCAGTATAGGAACTCGGTAAATAGGTTTCCAAACACTTTTCCTAAAAGGGAATTTAATAATATGAAATTTTGAGCACTGGACTATCTGTATCCCTACTATTTTTTGAAATTCTAAGAAATAGGTACCGACTATTAAAGGGTATCCTAAGTAAAAAAATTTCGAACAATTTCTTTAGCTGATATAAAAAAAATATTAGTCGACGCCTAAAACACCATGTCATTCATATGGAAACTGAAATTCAAAATACGGACCACCCTATTATCTATTTATGTTGTAAAATTCTATTTTACAGCTTACTTACAGTAACTATGTGCTTACTTACAGTGAACCTTACATAATCTATATTAATATAAACATTTTGGTTATGAATTAAATGTAACTTACTAACACAGCAAGTGCCGTAACCATCAGCGCATTCTCCCATGTCAGTCCCTCCGGAAGATTCACACTCATAGTTATGTACGCAGATACCTTCCAAACCATCACTAGAAGTACATATCACATTATCAAATTTTACTATGTTAAATACCTCGAAGAACCTTGCTTTATGTGCCTGATTTAAATTCAACTTCTTCAAAAACCTAAGTCGAGTCGATCCCTTCTTTTTACTGTGTATTCTTTTTATTGTGTTCGTATATTTTGATTTATTATTTCTTTTAAACTCAGAAATGTTTTGAAGGTCTGATAACACATTAGGAAAATGCTTTGGAGCTGGAATTTCCGTAAAATTATTTATGTTCTCCGAAGCATATTCCAAAGGTTGACTGTCTTCTTGGTTACTTGTTCTCTGCTCTTTTGAGTTGGTTGTTAGTGGTACTTCACCACTTTCATTTAATGTCGCCGAGTGCCAACGTTCTCCGTCGATGGACATTATTGTCCAAACAAAAATAAAGGCTTGTCTATTAAACAAATTCATTGAATTTTACAACTATTGATTTAGTCAACAAAAATTACAATAATTGCACTTGCACATATTACGTTGGTCCACGTTAGACTGGGTTCGACGAAGCACTTAGCATATTACCATTAGCTCAGCATGACGGATGTAATTATATATTAGATATCGTTCGGCTTTCTTTATTTACTCCATTTACTTCTAATTGGCTTTCTCAATACACAATATATATGTTATTCCATCCTTACTGAACACTGTTCATAATAACTCGGAAAAAATAAATTTCTAAATTGGTTAGTAAAATCAAAGAGAATAGGTAGGTTGAGTAAAAGCTTAAAGATGTATTTAAATGATAATAACGTGTCATTATCTCTGTGCACACGTGTAGCCTAGTAAGCCTAGGTTATACAATCATATATATATGAAAACACAAGGTGTGCCGCGCCCAGTTTGCAATTTAACAAGTTAAGCGTTGAGTTAAATGGGATTTATTTACCTTGAGTAAATAAATGCATTACTGCTTCGAGTGTTTATCTATGAGTCTATATATTTATAATTATAATTAAACTAGCTGAGCCCGCGGTTTAAGTACCTATTTTACGAAACAATTCACCATTATCGTCACTGTTTATTTCGTATGTTACTTTATATAATAAAGTATATCCTATATCCTGGCAAGATTACATAGCTATAAATTAAAAAAGAACCATGTTAATCGGATAAGATGTTATCGTGTGAAAATAACAAAAACGGACAGGCAGACAGAGAGACGTTAAGTTTGACTTGAGAGAGATGTCATTCAATAATAATTCTATGATTTTTTTTTTTTTATACATCCGATCGAATTTCTTGTGCCTCGTTTCGAGTGCCTTCATAGGCAAATGAATAAAGTATTTTTGACTTATTTTGGAGTATGCACGCAATCATGCACTCAGAGTATATTATTCAGAATATTACTGTTGGATAGTAAGATGAATGAACTGCATAGATAAGATAAGTTATCGGTAAAAAAGTCTCTAATTCTATTATAAAAGAAATAAAAAATACGTGGCGGCTTTAACACCGAATTTAAACTACAGTGTAGGTAGTATACCAATATTCATGTAACGAAAATTAACTATGCATATTCGCATAAAACCAAAAAAAGAACGAAAAAACAAAATCTTAAACAAGTATTTGGATTTATCGCGAATAAATAATAACTCATTTTGAAAATAACTTAATTGATAACATCGTTGCATCAGCTAAGCTTGATTTAGTATCACTCAAAAGTGTGTTACAATTATTATAAATACTAGCGGTCGCCCAATGATCGAAATTCGACCAGCGACTTTTTAATCATACACTATTTTCTGTTTGACATTTGCAGTATGAACCTAAAAAATGAATATTAAATCACTTGCTGTCACTTTTCATTGAGTGACAATGTCAATATTTTGGGGGGGTCTAAGTTTAATGGCACTTGTTGGGTTAGGATTTGCAGTATTAATTAATTTAATTTAATATACATATTATACATAAATTTTAGATTTCTGCACTCTTTCTCCATATAAACTTTAACCATGCCAAATCTGTCTTCTTTGCACGCAATATGCTAAAAAGGGGTATAAAGTTTTTGCTTCACGTATTAATATAATGACGATACTAGCTGTGCCCCACGGTTTCACCCGTGTTAATTTTATCCGACAAACACCGCGCCGCGAACGCACCCATGTAGTCTGCCATAATTGTTCTTCCCGCAAGTACAAATTCATTGATTTTTTCATTATCTCCTAAACTATGTGTCCAAATAGCATACTCTAAAGAGCGAAATTTAACTTCATAAAATTAATTGTCTTTGTATGGAAAAATAATCCTACCGAGTAGAGGCTAACATTATTAGTTATAACTAAGTAACAAAGAGAAAAAATTAATAACTCAACATAGATCGAAGTTGACGAACTTGCTCCACTTACTAACGGACTTGTTAACTGTGATATGAAAGATATTGTCCTTACGCGTACGTATTCTGCGTTCTACTATATTACCTATACAATTAATAAAATTGAAGTGTCTGTTTGTAATGTCAAAATAACAGCTTTTTTACTAAATGCATATGAAGTATATACGATACCTATAACAAAAAGCCTATTTTTAAAGTTTTTGTCTGTCTGTCTGTTTGTTCCGGGTAATCTCCGAAATGGTTAGACCGATTTTGACGGGACTTTCACTGATAGATAGCTGATGATATAGGAAGTAACTTAGGCTACTTTTATTTTAGAAAAAGAATTAGGGTTCCGCACAAATAAATAAAGCTGGTCATGGTGAATGAATTAGGGCGCTTAAATGGCTTATGCTAAGTAAACCATAAGAGATAAAGCAAATTAATGTAGTACATAATCATAGGTATTAAAAGGACCTACAAAAAAAATCCGGGAGAGTATGCATCTATCTTCTAAGGAACACCCACAATAATAAGCATTTTTTCTTTAAAACAGCCGTCTTATTAGTTTAAGACTAATTTAGATGTAGGTGTATACCTATTTAGGTATATTTTAAGAAATAAACTAAAACATAAAAACATTTAATGCTATTGTTCTAAAAGATTAATCGTGAATTAAAGGCATAGTTAAAGAATTTTTATACTGAATAGGTAAAATAATTACAAGCACGCATAGATACGTTAACCATGGAAGGCGACCCCTCGTTTTTCAGTAAAGGAAAATTCAGTCGCTTTTCTTTCGACAGGACTGAAAAAATATATTATTCATATTTTTATAACTTTTTTTCAGTCTAGTCGAAATTAATAGTCATTTTAATTCAGGAAATACATAATGGTTATAAACAATGTCATTGATGCCGAAAGATATATTATAACTACCATAACTTTTAAAAGTCAAACTCCTCTCGTTTCCATCATTGTATTTATTTAAAACTAGCTGTACTTTATATTTTTTTATGCATTTATATTGACTTTCATTAATTGATTGCCCTAATTTGATTACCTTATATTTTGTAAGTAATTATCACATGAACCCAAAATTTGTATACTTTCTGAAAAATGTAGTGATACTACTCGTGCGCGATAAGTTGAGACCTGAGCGCGATGACGTCATTGTCGGGTCCTGGTACAGTGAACAAAAAAAGAACACAACTAGCTTAGTATAGTAAGAGACTAAAAAAACCTATATTAAATAATGGCGTTGCGCGCTGTACAACGCTGGTGTCATCGGGGAAGCGGGCGGGGAGTCGCATTCCGCGCGGGTCTCAACTTATCGCGAACGAGTAGTAGTAAATCTATTTTAAATTATGTAGGTACCTACCTACCTCTACATTAAGAAATAAATGATTTGTATTTGTAATTCTAACGTACCTACCTAATAATAATTAAATATATATATGTATTAATAATTGTGAGACTAGCAGTGCCCGTGGTTCCGCTTGCCTGGACCACAGAATGCCACCGGTATTGTGGTAACCCAACTTCCACCCACGACGATCGCCCGCTGGTTATTTTAAAGATAAAAATGCTTATTATTTTATTTGCGTGAAATCTTAATTTATTTTCCAAAAAAATGTCACTCCTTATAAAATCGGCTATCTGCCAGTAAAAGTCCCATCAAAATTGTTTCAACCGTTTCAGATATTAGCCGGAACAAAGAGACAGATTTTTTTTAAGAATGGGTTTTTTTTCTATGTGCCCCGTATATATACTTGTTTTATATGCATTTAGTATAAAGCTGTTATTTTGAAATTACAAAGAGACAATTCAATTTTATTTATTTGTATAGTTATGGATCAAATTAGGTTATTCAAATTTTTGTCTACCTAAAGGTAAAACCATTCGCCTATTGTCCGAACTTATGCGACCACACCTGCGTGTGCGTAAGTAACTATGCAGTTTTTCAAAGCTCTACGCTCACTCTGCGCTTTGACTGACGGCCGCAATACAATTATTTCTGCTTATACATACTTTATGTTACAATCGCTTTATCACACACATGCCCTTATATACTAACATGTTTTGTCACATTGCGTTTGGTATAAAAGCCTCGTTGTTTTCCTCCGTGCAACATATCACACCCGAGCGTTTTAAGGGGTTGCACGCAAGATGATGCTAAAAGTAAGTTTTATTCATTTTATATCTGGTATTTAAATTTATAAATACATTCAATTTATTTTTATATGAGAGAATGAATTAACAACTTAATAATTTTAATAGGTACGTACACATATTTAAGTATTTTCATGATTTTGCTATGAATAATAATGATTTGAAAGCAAAACATCGTAATTAAATCAATGATAACGAAAATTAGAAAATTCCAATGGCTTTCTGGCTAGCTATCACTTTATCCAACTAGGCTTAGCGTGTAGGCTGCATTATCACCTACTAGCTGTGCCCGTAGCTTCGCTCACGTGGACTACAGAATGCTCGCCAGCTCCCGGCTATTTTAAAGATAAAAATGCTTATTGTGGGTGTTCCTTAGAAGATAGATGTATACTCTCCCGGACTTTTTTGTAGGTCTTTTTAATGTCTATAATTATGTGGCATTAATTTACCATATCTCTTATGGTTTACTCAGAAAAAGCCATTTTAGCGCCCGATTCGATTCACCATGACCAAGTTTTTTTCTTATTTGTGCGGAACCCTAATTCTTTTTCTAAAATAAAAGTAGCCTAAGTTACTTCCTATATCATCAGCTATCTATCTGTGAAAGTCTCGTCAAAATCGGTCCAACCGTTTTGGAGATTACTCGGAACAGACTGACAAAAATTTTAAAAATGGGCCTTTTGTTATATTTATCGTATATACTTTCATATGCATTTAGTAAAAAACTGTTATTTTGATATTACAAACAGACACTTCAATTCTATTAATTGTATAGATTATCAGGTGAGAATGTGGTTAATAGTAGTGTCCGACTAAAACAGGATTTTCATTGTTGAAATTTCTATTGTATACTCATGTTACTTAAGTGTAGTTTTACTATTTTTTACATATTATACAGACAGGTAACTGGTGTGAATGAAACAAGAAACAATAATTAAAGTATATATTATAACAAGAAAAAAATCATTATTCATGTTATATTTATTAACAATTTAACATGATAACAACTAATAAACATGTTAAGACTTGGTACTCTTATAAGAAAACTTTGTCAATTTAATTGTGTTCACAATAATTTTTTTTTTTTTTTTTTTTTTTTTTTTTTAGAACTGACTACACTGTTAGCCTTAGGGGCCCTAAAGCCGCTGCGGCTTTTACAGCTTCAACGGACTTGGGGGCGAGCGCAGAGGGCACTCAGCCGCGAAAGTTTTGTGGACGACTCGCACGAGGGTGCCAAAGTGGCCGGACCTCGGCTCGGGCGGTCGCCGCGTTCGCAAATAGGTCGCGATCTAATCGAATCCCTACACCTACGATTCGAGCTAACTAATTTATACACATAGGCACGTTCCCTTCCTCCTGGGAGGAAGGAAGGAACCGTGCGTATGTGTATTCAGTAATCGGAATGTTTCTACACTAACTAGCGCTAACTAACTAGCGTAAAAAAAGAAAAAAAAAGGTCCCTCACAGAACCTATGTACCTGTGTGGTGTGCACGTGTGTAGTGTTGTATGTAGGTAGCTAAGTGATGCACGTACAGTGTCACTTGTATCGCGCGGGCGGTTGCCTGACCCAAGGGTTTCACACCGAGGAACGGACCTAGGCTTGGGTTACCGCTAGAGAGGGTGGACGTGACGGGTGTGCTGGAGCGAAATTGACCGCCCGCCCTCTGCGGAGAGAACGGTGGTTACGCGGGCGTGGGCGCTGGCACGCTCTGTTTGGAGAGACGGATGTGTAATATTTATTCGAATTTTCGATGTGATCGTCACAATATTCTTAAGATAGATCACGAGATGTACACGAGTCACAAACGTACAACAATTCACAAATAATGAGGTTCGGTGAGACCGAAGAAATTCCGGCAAAATTTTGGCCAAAATCGAAACTCTGACTGAAACTAGATTTATTGGCCGAAACCGAACCTTCGATTACAAAATATAAAAAAAAAAAAAATAGAATACAAATATGATAATTCCTAATAAGTTAGCCCCAACTGCTTATGAGTATTTATTTACTTAATATATTTATTAATTTCATAAAGGCAGCGCCAACAGCGAACATACATATACATAACTTATTTTATCATTTATATATTAAATCTGTATATTAGGACAACCGAGCTTTCCTCGGTATATAAAAATAAAGAAATACACCTATGTAGATAAACTTGGAATGTAACAAATTATCTCATCCAAATCGTTGGAGCCGTTTCCAAGAAATTACACATTTTAAACAAAAATTGCTCACATAATAGTATTAGATTAGATACAAATGTGCGAACCTATTACAGACACTCACTACATTTACAATAATATAAAATTCTTATCAATAAAATAAAATAAAGTCTGGATGCTACATTTGAATGAAATATTATAATGTACATATATGATTGAATACTACACGTTACTAAACTCGATTTCATTCTATCAATTTTAAATGAAATTTGAATTGTCGCTATTATTACATTTCGACTTAAACGTTTAGCGAGCGAAATGGCAATATTAATAAATGATAATTCAACCCTAATTATTTCTAATAATGTATCCGACATTGAATGTCTAAAATATTTTCAGCACTTTGTAAATTAACTTCTGAATTTTAATTATAATTTGTGAAATCGCCCGATTCCAATTACTATTATAAGCATTTTTAAAGAATAAAGCCCATCCTAGTAGGATAAAATTTTGTGCTCTAGTTGTCAGGCAGTGTAGAGGAAGATTTTAAAATGAGTTGTAAGTTTTTTGACCTATGATTTTTGTGATTTAGACGTGCTCAAGTATAAAGTAAAAAAATCACCCACATAAAAAAATGTCATTTAAAAATACCAGTTTTTTTCCAATTTTGATACTTTTTGCGATAGCCCAATCAATAATGGTTCATAAAACACCATGGTGGTAAAATAAACATGAACTATTACTTTTGACGCAGAAAATATTTGTGCTTGGGGAAGGGGGTTTATTGTCGATAATGCGTTAGTGATACCTTTGATGTTTGCCGATGTGATTGTTGCCGAGAATTTGGTTGCCATCCTAGTCATCATAGTGATTGCGTTAAATTGTGTGAGTTTTTTAAACATATTTGCATCTATTTCAGCTTCTTCTGTTTTGTTGTGCCATGGTGGCAGTTCATGGCGGTGCGTTTATTTCTCCAGTGTACGGCTCTCCATACAGCTATGGTTCCTGGAACCCTTATAGCTCGTACCCAGCACAACCCGCATTGGCTTCACAACATTCTAATACGTACAGGTCGCCGTTCAACTTAGGACAGGTAAAGGGTTTAAAGATATAATATTTTAAGAAGATTTTGAGTCTTTTCATATTTCTTTAAGCAGCTCGGTAAAGTGGCATTGTTGTGCAGGTAAGCACAATGCAATCCAAATACAACGGCAACCATCGAGGAGATCGCTATTCTATCACCGGTCGATGCTGTCATGCCGCCCTTACAAGCCTTTCGGCAACTGGATATTTGTCTGAACCCGAAACGCAACAAACCAAAAGAGGGTTTAATATCAAATCGGTAACAGATTTTTACCATCATCCTGGAACGCGACACGCGTAAGCTGGCCACTATAGCGGATATTACATATGGATCAAGTTGTACATAATTGTTATGTCTAGTTATAGACTAGCTGTGTCCGCGGTTCGGTTCTTGCGTGGATTACATAATGTCATCGGCGCCCGCGCGAATAGTGCTACCTCTCGCGCGTCCAAGCGTTTATTTTAAAGACAAAATGCTTTTTGTGGATGATCCTTAGAAGATAAATACATTGCTATTACTAACTTTTTTGTAGGCCTTTTTAAGATTTTCAATTATGTACAAAATTGATTTGTTAAATATCTTATAGTTTACTCAGCGTATCTAAGCCATTTAAGCGCCCCAAAAGCGTGATTTTTCCATATTGATTCACTATTTTCATCACATCGTAATTCTTATACTACTTTATCTAATAAATATATCCTATACTAGATAACACAAGAAAAATATGTATGTCAGATAAGTGGTTTTCGAGTGAAAATAACACAAACATAAAGAGAGTCGTTGAGTTTTATAACCTAGTTGGTTGAGCCGAGTATACACACAATTATATATTTTAACATTCTCTTTTATCTATCATATATATTTATTCGATTCCTTTTAAATCTACCCTACATTCCTTCACATTTCCCCCTGCTCTCTTCCCCCGCTCTCGTCCCACCCTCAGAAAGTCAGTTAGTCTGCCGCTGTGCTCTGAAGCACCACGCGCCCGTGCCATTAAAACGTGCATATAAAAGTTGCCTCAACCGCTATCATCAGAACACACAGGTACATAGGTTCTGTAAGGGACCTTTTTTTTCTTTTTTTGCGCTAGTTAGACTATTGCGCTAGTTAGAGTAGAAAAACCATTCCGTTTACTAAATACACATACGCATGGTTCCCTCCTTCCTCCCAGGAGGGGAACGTGCATATGAGTTTATGTTAGTTAGTTCGAATTTTCTTAGGATTAGGGAATTAGATACATCGCGACCTTTTCGCATTCGCGACGACCGCCCGAGCCAAGGTTCGGCCACTCTGGCGGCTTTCGCGGCTGAGTGCCCTAAGCGCTCGCCCCCAAGTCCGGTGAAGCTGTAAAAGCCGCAGCGGCTCTGTTTTTGGATAGGGCCCTTAAGCTAACAGTATACAGTTCAAAAAGAAAAAAGTACCTACTCTTTTTCTTTTCTTTATCTGCCGCTACACTAGTAAACCTATTGAAATGATTGAATGTATACTTATGCACTTTTAGTTTGTACACTGGCGAGCTTAATGCTTTAAAGCATGACATAGATGTAGTACATATATGGCATGTATTATATTTTAAATTAGGAATTAGAAGTTTTATTTCCTGCGCTTCAGTTGTAAATTGGTTATAAAATGCAATTTAAAATAGTACTTGCGAGCGTGTTTTTCTGGCAATCTATCGAGAGTTTTAGATTCCCTTTTCTTATTATGTATTCTTCGCAACAAGTACGCTTATTTATTTGTATGATATGAATAGTTTGCAATACTAATTTGCAGTATTGCAATATACTACTAATAGAATTAACCAATTTAATACTGGATGAACATTTTGAATTAAGTTATAAAATTTTAGTGGACTACAATATTAATTTAAATACATACCTATATAATTGAAGGAAATGGTTGGCGTAAGGTTAAAAATTTGAAGCCACAAATATATAAAAATAATTGATTGCCAAAATAACTTGTATGAGTAAAATCTTATAGAAAATTAAGGCCCCCTTAATTCATGTACCTATAAATAATACAGCTAAGTTTTTTTTTGTTGCTTGTTTTTACAGGTATCTACATACACGAAATCTGTTGACACCCCTTTCTCGAGCGTGCGTAAAGCGGATATCCGCGTTAGCAACCCTGGTGTTGCAGTAGCCCCAGCGTACGGTGCTTATGCTGCCCCATCATACGGTGCTTATGCTGCCCCAGGGTACGGGGCTTATGCTTCCCCATACGTGTCCCATGTCGGTTTAGGCGCACCTGTCGCTAAGGTAAGCCCAGTAATATTAATATTTAGAACTTCCCCTAATAGGTTTATTATATTTTTTCTAGCTATGCCCGCGGCTCTGCTCGCGTGTACGACAGAAAACGCGTAGTGCATATAAAAATCGTGGTTTCTTAAAACTTTAATATCTGTTTATTGAATAATGATGCCTTGATAATTTTTCTTTTTTATAAAGATCAAGTATCTAAGAAGTAAAACAAAAAAAAATTGGTCAAAATCTATCAAGTACTTTTTGCGTGATGTGCGCACAACGACAACCCTCAATCGTTTTATATAAATAAAAATGTATATTTTGTTACAATAGTTTTCACGTTCACATTATGGTCAAATGTTTTTTTTAAACATATACTTGTATATGTGTGTTGTGAAAAAAAAGAGTAATTTTCAAGATCACTATAACAAAATGTCAAAAGGTACTATGAAGTTTATTGCTAAACCCATAGATGTAACTACATCTATGGTTAAACCGCTTGTTTCAAACATCTAGTCACCTAGCATAGAGTACTATTCGTAAATAGGGAATCACCTAGTGTTACCTATAACGCGTGTACATATGTACAAGCATTAATTTTTTTAACCGATTTCAACAAAAGACGAGACGTTACTCAATTCGAATGTATACCTACCTATAAATAATATATTTAAAAAAAAATACGGATGTTCAGCCTGTCATTTTTTATGAATCGATTTAGATGATTCTTTATTTGTTGGATAGGGGATACATCAAGGGTGGTCCCATTTTAATTTAATTGCATTGGACCTTCAACTTCATAAAAATATTAAATTAATGATCTTCGTGTATTTATGTAGTAATGTTTTGTTTTGAAACAGGTTGCCACTGGACTCTTAGGTGTGGCATACTCGGCTGCTCCTGCTGTTTCCCACATGACTTACAGTAACGGACTTGGCCTTGCGTATGCCTGGTAATGAATGCATGCAACTGATGCAACATCGATCATAATCATGTTACATTAATTGATCCATTGTATTATTGTATAAAGATTCCTTTTTATTTGTTACCTGATAGTTCTTAACATTATTTATTTACCTACACTTTAGGTATAAGTATTATAATAAACATAAAATCTTAGATTGATTGGTTTTTGTTTTTTAAATTTACTGTGGCGTCGAATGAGATAAGTGTTCGTTCGTTCGTTAAATAATTTCGTTTCGTCTTAACCACAGAACTTACCCTATAAGGCTCGTGCACATTAAGGCGGGCCGCACACCGCACCGCTTTGCATAACAAAAATCGTCCTGCATCACTTTCGTATATTTTTTATGAACCTTCGCACACTACAGGCGGGCCGTGACAGGCAGCAACGCAACGAATTGGCGGATCGTTCGCCAAGCGTATTGTTGCGGCTGCTGTTGCGTTGCGATGCGGCCCTCCTCAGTGTCCGATTGTAGGCGTAATAATCAGACGAAGTTCAGAATACTTTTCATAATTTGTAATTCTAAAAAATTTAAAGAGTGTAAAATTCAATAAACACCTCAATATTTTTGCTAATTTCGTGACACCTTAATATACTATATTTGCCTCATGTTTATTTTAAAGCAATAATGGCTCAGTGGTAGTTTGTATACCGACAAAGTATTATTTGAGTGATCGATGCGAATTAAAACCTTTACAATAAGCCTGAGTTCTGGCTGCAGGAAAATTTCGTGATGAAACCATAGCATAGTAGTACGGCATTTTCTAAAGACCGCCTCGTTAACTGTCGCCCTTAAGTTGAAAATATATCGCCAACACTTATAGGTATGTTCCGGCAGCTGCACTTGAGACCCAGTTTTACCACTAGGTTTTGGGTGTGACCAACTTGGACCACATCGTCACTTAACCTCAGGAGAGATCATTGCCATAAGACTTAATCTTCGTCAAACAGAAGATTGAATTAATACAGCTCTTCGTCGGAACTATTAATTGCATTTGACTGGACACGGTCAATGCCAAAAGCTGTCTGACTCAAATATTGCGTTGCAGTGCGGCCCGGCGCGGGCGCAGCGCGACTCCTAATGTGTTTGGAGCAATTTTGCAATGTGATGCGCTGCTGCCTGCCGCGGCCGTAGTATGCGCGAGCCTTTAATCCGTGTTTTTATCAAAGAATTTTTGCAATGAATGGCGAGATCTTGAAGTGACATTTTGTTATTTTTTTTTTTAAATATTAACTTAGATTTTTGACCCTATATTATGTAATATTGGTGGCGTTTTGCGTGATGTAGTTTGATTACTGTGCAAGTGAAGCGGACTATAAATTTAAACTGGAAGTTTAGGGTTGAGCCCGGTTATTTAAATAAATAAAAGTTCTTGTTCAATAAGTCATTATTATTTCACTCAATTACAAGTTATATAATTGTTACATTAAATATCAAAACTTAGGTGCGTCTACATGGACGTCTCTAACCGGACTGTCCTGTCTTACATTAAATGTGGAACGGGAAAATGGTGAGTGACACTTGACACCTACCCATCCATAACGTGCACTTTATAGATGAGCATGTGTGTGTGTCCCTACAGAAGCATACATTTTGAGGTGCCCCAAAAATTTCCTAGAAAGTTTTAGCAAGGAAGCCACCATCTTGTTAGGTTATTGAAATTGTCATAAGACAGGACACTATATTCACTTGATAATGGCAGTAATGGTCTTCAATAAAGAGGACTAGTTGCTAAGTTAGAAAGAAGAAGAAGAAGCTGGCGAGGCGTGCTTAGCCAGGGATGGTAGACATACCAGACTCTTGGTATAAATACCAAGTTGCCGTGCTTTTCAGTATCACCCTGTTGTTTCTGTCATCAAGGAGCTAAAAAAGATATCCAGGCGGATAGACGGAATAAGGTCCCTGACGTATAAAAAATTTTGGACACCGACGTACTAAAAAAAAGGTCGTCGAGGCTGAAGCGACGGTTTTAAGTCCCTGGTATTTGCTATTTGCTTGAAGGTAACAGCTTTTTTTTGAAATATCAACTTTTACATCTGTACCAGGTTTATTGGACCACTATCGAAATTCCTGGTATCTGCCTTTTTTATATTCCTACTTGCTCGTATACTACCATATTATGAAGGTCAAACTACAGAATGCAATGAAATTTGTGTCAAAATGTATGTAAATGTATACAGTATAACGTATGTGTAGTATATTTATGTAAAGCATACCTATATTCTTCCAGAGTTCCAAAATACAAAATAATATTCATACTAACCATAGTTACAACCTTGTTTCCACCCGCTCACCAATAGATCGCGTTGTGTTGCTTTTCAAAAAGTAATGAAACATAATTATGAAATGAAATTTGCAATTAATTTACAAAACAATGTGTTACTTTCTATGATATGGGGATTTGTAACTTGGCAAGCTTTAATTGCTGACAAAGGTGTTATAGTTATTTTTATAATATCTAATAGACGGTCCCCGAAAACAGAGTAGGTATATAGTTTTGTGAAGCTAGTATAAAGAAAAATTATCATTAGTTGTCTCTTGCCTGCGGTTATGAATGATATATACACGAGAAAATGGCCAGGTAACTATATATTATTATAGACATTTTTTATAAAAGCTGTTTTAGTGAGTTTTTCATAGCCTTGACGATTTAATATTTCTCGTAAAGTGAAAGTATGTAGTGATATTATGGAAATATAAGGAACAATAGGTTAGGATGATGTGTTGTTATAATATGACTAAAAATATTGTGAACTGTCAAGAGTGTCTTTTTCTATTTTTTTTTTTTTTTTTGTTTTGGCACCGCAAAAGCATTTGTCAACGTTAATGTTATCAAGCCTTCCTATTAGTAGTTATTTAAATCAAAGTGGTTCTCTTGTTAGAACGACTCAGGAAGCTTTTGTGGGATCCCAGAATGCATGCTTTCAGTTTATACTTATAATCCACTTCAATGCACAAAAACTAAACTATATCAGGCAAAACACCACCAATATAACATATTAAAAGACAAAAACCTAAGTAAATGAATTAAAAATAAAAACCATAACATGTCACTTCAAGTTCCAGCCAAGAACTCCAGCCAAGAGTGTCAATTTTTCAAACTGATAACAAATGTTATTTATCGCTGTTGATAACTTCAATCAGTGTTGCTAGATCTATTACAGATTGATTAGAATAATAAAATTGAACATAAATGTAGTGATATAATACTGAAACACATTTTTTTTATAGTCGGGAGAAAGGTTGTAATAATGTAATATAGAAATTCCTGAAAGCATTTTTTTCAAATGTGGACTGAAGTTTATTATCCGATCATAATCAGATTCTTTAGGAGTTACTATATTTTTTTATATTATTTTGTTTTAAAATACGTGTAAACTCTTTATAACGAAACTCAAGGGACTGAGCATTTTTTGTCGTTATAGAGAGTTATCATTATATGGAGTGAACAAAAAAACAACCAAATTAACAACAATTTTTAATATGTATGTCTTAGTTAATAAATGCTTATAAATTATTGTTTACACATATAGTCTAATAACTTTGTCTGACGTTTTTTACTATTCAAGTACTTATTTTGTATTATTTTATGTATTCTATTAATATCTAGATATGTGGTGGAATTATTCTGGCGCTGATTGTTAAACCACGACAACATTGCCTGATCTAAGTCTTCGAATTTTGGCTTTCTTAATTTTTTACAAGAGTTTCCTTCCAGCTCCGCCTGTAGAATTGTTATTTGGTTTTTCCAAATGGTAGAAACAGTGGAATGACTTAGTTCAAAACGCCTTCCAACGTCACTTTTATTTTCTCCCTTTTCAATCGCACGTATCACACAAACTTTTTCGTCAACACTAATCGCTTTCCGTTTACTGGCCATGTTAAAAGTTTCAAAGTAGATTTACGACTGATAATACGATAGGTACCCAGTATGCTTGCTCGAAGACCATCACTTCCGAGAAAACAATGCTTCATACTGCATGTGTTCAAGGCAATTAAGGATAACAAAAGCTAGACCGACCTCGGATGTTTCGGAGCTTCAAAGTCTTTTGTTACCTGATAATAAACAATAATACCGATAATAAATATTTACTGTCTAAAAATATGAACACATTTCTTCGTAATAGAGAATGGCGTATCGCTATAAAGAGTGTTTCAATATGTGGGCTTTAACGCAAACTAACCAAGTTGAGCTCACTTCAACGTTATAGGGAGTTTATCGTTATAAAGAATAACGTTATAAAGAGTTACACTGTATTTGATTATCTTTTATTAATATTATACTGTTTTTTTCTTACAGCTACATAAAATATAATTTTATTAGTGCAAGATATTTCTACCTTTGGTTAGCTGTTAAAATTTTCGAACATAAGAAAAAGATTCACAGAAATTGATCACAAATACGCCACTGTTACAAAATAATGCTACTATAAATTTTAAGAATAAAGAACTGGTGGAATTTTATGCATAAAAAAAAATCCTATAGTATATAATTACCTATGACATTTGACAGGAAAACTAATAGGCATATCCCGTTTATTTGTAGCTGTCTATAGAACATAAATTAAACAAAGACAAGGAAGTTTCATTTGGAATTTTTTAATTTATTTTTTTGTGAAAGTGTATAAAATATATTTATTCAGTAATTGTCAGACCGTATTATGTGTGCTGACTTTGATTGTAATTATTGACATAGGTTCTTACTAAATTTGAACGCAAAAAATGAAAAAAATAAATAAAATGAAATTGATTTCTTCATGACTAACAAAAACAGTTACTTCAGCAACTTCAACGTCATCAACTTTAGGGTCTACTGTGCCACTCTAAGACTAGGTAGTTTGTTTAAATGATACATACAATCAGAAGGTTGAATATAAAGTGTATTTGATACTTTTTTTTTTTTTTTTTTAGAACTGACTACACTGTTAGCCTTATGGGCCCTAAAGCCGCTGCGGCTTTTACAGCTTCACCGGACTTGGGGGCGAGCGCAGAGGGCACTCAGCCGCGAAAGTTATAACGGACGACTCGCACGTGGGCGCCAGAGTGGCCGGACCTCGGCTCGGGCGGTCGTCGCGTACGCAAATAAGTCGCGAACTAACTGAATCCCTACACCTACGATTCGAGCTAACTAAATTATACACATAGGTACGTTCCCTTTCTCCTGGGAGGAAGGAAGGAACCATGTGTATTCAGTAATCGGAAATGTTTTCTACACTAACTAGCGCTAACTAACTAGCGTAAAAAAAAGAAAAAAAAGGTCCCTCACAGAACCTATGTACCTGTGTGGTGTGCACGTGTGTATGTTCATACGTGTGTAATGTTGTATGTGGGTAACTAAGTGCTGCACGTATAGTGTCACTTGTATCGCGCGGGCGGTTGCCTGATCCAAGGGCTTCGCGCCGAGGAAACGGACCTAGGCTGGGTCACCCGCTGAAGAGGGTGAACGTATGGAGTGTGCGGGAGCGAATTTGACCGCCCGTCCTCTGCGGAGAGAACGGTGGTTACGCGGGTGTGGGCGCTGTCACGCTCTATTTGGAGAGACGAATCGATAGAGTTTATTGTACATACGAGTAAATAAAACTTTTTGCGCGGCCGGCGTTTATGCCGGGTGGTCATGTGTTTCGCTGTCGAGATGGTGTAACGTCTCAACAAGGCGGGGGAAAGCGCATACGGTCTTGAAGAGACCGTAACGCTCTAGGTGGTCATTGTAGTCAATGACCTCCTGAATACCATGCTCACGAAGGAGCAGGATCATGAGATCATTGCTCGGAACGTGAGAGGGAGCGCGGGGCGCGGAATTATCCATCGCCATACGCCGGAGAGCCCGCATACATGTTCTAATCGAAAGATGGCCTTTCCCTCGGGGGAAAGGTCCAGAATGGCCACTACCATTTGTAGCGGCCGTTTCTTCTTACTGTACATTCTATGTACCTCTCTGATTGGATAATCCTGCTCCGCGAGCGAGGAGCACACCTCCGCGGGGCTGACTTCCACCGGAATACGGCGGATCATCACGCGGAGGACGCGCTCCTCCGCAAGGGAGTAGGTAAAGTATTGGAGCCGTATTTGTTATTAAAATGTTCGGGTCTTTATACCCGAACATATGTGTCTGTCAGAGTGGGAGAATCCGGTCCCTTGTTCCTTGCTTGCGTTTGGTCAATGCCGTGTGGACATTAGATATCGTAGCCCAACAGATGCGGTAGCGGGTCGAGCGCCATGGTGCCGAGGAGCGTCCGCTTGGGGTGTTGTTCTCGGCCGTTCCCTTTCGTTATTTATTGCGATATTAATGTTGCGCTATTGTGAAGACGAAGTATCGGCGCCAGTCTTCCGCGTGGCATCCTGTGAAGCGCTTCCTCAATGCGGTAGGTTCGCATGTGCTTAACGCAAGGATGAGATCGTATTTGTGATTGAAAATATTTAGCTTGGTAGCAGCTACATCAACCAATTCTACTTCAACACCAATCATAGGCTGATTAGGGCAGAATTAAAAACAAAACAACCAAGGAAACTTATACCAAGACAAGAACCAGTAAAAGTAAAGCTCGAATAACACCAAATGGAACAGATAACAGCTAGCCTTAAAGACAAATTCCAAACTTAAAAGAAAACACAAAGAACCTAAACATACAGAAAAAATACAACTGGATAGAGAATATTATTAAAACTGAAACAAAACTCGCTGAAAATACCAGCGGGAACACAAGCAATGGCTTACAACTACCACTATAAAATTGCTGGAACAAAGGAGCCACATAATTAACACAAGAGACGCAAAGGACAAAAGGAAATATTTAACAGAAATTAACAGAGAAATAAAGAAAACATAAGAATAGATAGGAACAGAAATAGAATGGAGACTAATGAAAAACATAAAATAAAAAGGGGTGGCGTCAAAAAAGAATACAAGGAACTAACGATATCTAAAGACTGGGTAGTAAAAATGAAAAGCAATAGAGGGAAATGGAACCACGACAGAAAATACATATTGGAAATTGCAACAACCTATTACAAAAAACTGTATGAATATAAAAACACTTCTCGAGAAGAAATAAATTTAGTGGAGACTTCAGATATCCTCAAAATCCTTCACGTAGAAATAGACACAGCAATAGACACACAACGGAAACACAAAGCACCAGGACCCGATAGTATAAACAACGAGATAATACGATAAAGTAAGTAGGCTATCATACCGATCCTCATGGAAATGTTTAATGATATCATAGACACAGAAATTATCCCACAGAAATGGACAGAATCAAACATTATCCTTCTATATAAATAGGGAGTCAAATACGACATCGGAAACTACCATCCAATCAGTCTTATGTCTAACATATATAAGATATTTGCCAAGATAATTTTAAAATGGATAGAAGGAACACTAGATGAACATCAACCCATCGAATAGGCGGGTTTTCGGAAAGGCTACTCGGTAATCGATCACATTCATGTTGTCCGCCAGGTCTTAGACAAGTATAAAGCCTACCAGCGCGAGTACTAAATTGCTTTCATCGACTATACCAAAGCATTAGACTCCTTGGACCACGAAAAGATATGGAAGTCCCTAAAGGAACAAGGAATCAAACAAAAATATATCCGCTTAATAAAAAATGTATATAGTCATAGTACCGCGAGAATCCAACTAGAAAAGAAAGGTAAACGATTTAGAATAGGAAAGGGAGTCAGACAAGGAGACCCTCTATTTCCAAAGCTATTCTCAGCGGTTCTCAAAACAATCGTTAGAGATCTTTACTGGGAAAACCTCGGAATCAATGTCGACGGAGCCTCCCTAACACACTTGAGATTCGCAGAGGATATAGTGTTATTTGCTGAAACACCGGAAAACATATAACAAATGATACATGAACTTGCGTATGAAAGTGAGAAGATAGGTTCAAAATTGAACCCAGAGAAAACAAAGGTTATGACAAACGGGGAAAAACCACCATACATCTAGGAAATAATCAAATCGAATATACTTAAAGAACTTGAGAAAAGAATAACAAATGGCTGAAAGAGATACTGGAGTCTGAGAGAGGCCATGAAAGACAAAACTCCTCATATTAATGTAAAGAAAAAAATTTCAACACCTGCGTACTACCAGTTTTAATGTATGACAGCCAAACATGGGCTTTAATACAAAATACGACGAGAAAACTAGAAACCTGTCAACATGCAATAGACAGAAGTATGCTTAATGTGAAAAGATCGGACCGAATAAAAAATCATGTCATCAGTAAAAAGACGAAGGTCATTGACATAACATCCAAAATCAGAAGACTCAAATGGCAATGGGCAGGGCACATGATAAGAGGCCAATAGAAATGGAGCAAAACTGTGGCACGATGGTAACCTAGAGAAGGGAAAAAGAAAAGGGGCAGACCACAGAAAATGTGGGATGATGACATTAAGCAAGTAGCAGGAGTAACGTGGAATAGAGTGGCCCAAGAGAGACAGGAATGGAAAAGGTTGGAGGAGGCCTTTGCCGATTGGCAAACAGACCTACAAAAAATAATTAAAGATTAGAATAGAATAGATTAAAATTAGTTTAGCTACAAAATATTTGAATCCACAATCACAGTTTTTAGTTCTTATTACTTTGTAAATAGATACTAAGTTGGTCTGAATAAAGGGCTTTATTATTATTATACTTTAGAACTTTGGTGTGGCATTGCATGTTTTATATTCTTAATGTATTAAGATTAACTTATAATACGCATTTAAAGATATGTACATAAATAATTCTACTAAATTGAATTGGTTTCTCTTAAAACCTGATAAAAGAAAATATTTCTTTAATGTCAACTAAATTTTACAAAATTCATCTGGCAACTCATGTACCAAAAATTATTCAAATTTCAGTTTTTCTTTGTTGAAAATTTATAAGTGTATGAAAATTTTAAGCCATTTTATCTCTTTGTAAATAAATTCACATATAAAATAAATCCTTTAATGCTTCAGGCCTTGGTATTTACTACTTTTGTTTGCACGTCTCGCAACGTATGGACGTGATAAGGACAAGATTGTTCAGTACTCAGTTCAGTTGTGAATTAATTAGTTTAGCGAAGATGTCTGACAGCGGTGATAGTGATGTATCTTGGGTTCCATATAAAGATCGACCCGAGTGGAGCGACGTGACTCCTGTACCAGAAGACGACGGCCCTAACCCTGTGGTAGTTATTGCACACTCTGATAAATGTAAGTGTTAATTTGTCAATCGAAAGTAACTTCTAATAGAAATTTAGAGTAGTATATTACTTACAAATCTTAAAACAGTAACTTCAAATATTAAAATATGTGAATATATTGCTTGGTAACATTTTGACCTTTTACAGTATAAAAGGTGAATCTGAAGGTTATACTATATTTATCCATATAACATAAGTGTATACTTAAAAGTAATATATTTTATACATAAAATTTAAAGGATTTTTTTTGCTATTAAAATATCTTAAACAATTTCAGTTGAAGATGTGTATGATTATTTCCGTGCTGTGTTACAAAGAAATGAGAAGTCAGAAAGAGCATTGCAGCTGACAAAAGATGCTGTAGAACTCAATCCTGCTAACTATACTGTGTGGCAATACAGGTATATTACAAAAAAAATTCTTGTATAAAATTACTTTTTTATTATCTTCAATGGTCTTGTACAAAGTTCTGCTAGTTATGGGTTTATTTAATATTAAAAATCATAATCTAAAGCCAATATTTTCATTATTTTTATATTATTTATAATATTTGCCACTAGTTTTTTGAAGAAGTGCAATACCTACTGTTTATTAACAGATTAGCTAAAAATAAGTTTGGAAGTAGTTATTAATTATTCATATGTTTAATATTTAGATGGTTAGAATTTTGGTTTTGTGTCTCAGTTATGGGCACTAGCAGCACCTCTCTCAGTTAAGAAAATTGATTATATATAAAAGTCATTAAGTTTTTTAGAATTTAGTTACTGTTTGAATATAAACTTAAGGCTTCTAGGTTGAGGTGCAAATTTTTACAATATAAATGTAGATTATATTTAATTACTTCATAGTATAGAGTGTAAATGTTAATGTACCTCAATGAAAGTAATCCTGGTGGCACCCATGGTCTCAGTCTCATTTATTGACATTAGCTAGACTAGTGTATGCTATATATTATGTAGATTCAAGTGTATTGCTTGGGTCAGGAGCCATGTGGGGATCTTGGGCAATGAGGGTGCTGATGTTGCGGCAACAAGAGCTTTGGGAATACACAGGGCTCTTGATAACACCTACTTCCCCATCTCTTTTGTAAAACACACATCAACTTCCACCTACACTTACTGATATTAAAACACTTTTTAGTTACACATCTATATCATTCACACTTATGCGAGCATTGATGGGACATGCATACACAAAACACTATCTGCACAGGTTCAAAATGATTGAGACAGATGCCCCTGTGATAACACTACCACTCAGACTATCAAAGACGTTTCTGAGGATTGTTCACTATTTGATATTGCTCCTATTATATATTTGCTCTGTTACGTTTTAGGATAATATAGCATCAAAATTATATATTATTACAATATATTAATATTTTTTGCTATATGTTATCTTAGTCTTTACATATTTTATTTTCATGTATATCATTTGCAATTAACATCAATTTATACTAACCATTCATAGTCATTTACTGGGTGTAATCACAGATGACAAAACGCATCAAATCGAAAATGTCATCACTGTGAAACACCACAACTATCTTTACATTTACATTGCTACACATGTAATACTTAGAAAAAACTTTATGTTAACTAAGTGAATAAACTTAATAATGAAAATAAAGGTACTAACTATGTGGCTTTTACTGTAGTTTTTGCAGCATAGTATATATTGGAAACTGTAATTTGTTAAATAATCTGCCTAGTATAATATGTTTATTATCTATAGTTATTACTTTAAAAGATGCAGACAGTAATTTGAGAATAATTATTATGATAATCATTTCAGGCGTGATCTTCTCCAAGCGTTGGACACAAATCTCAGATTAGAATTAGATTATGTAGAGTCTGTCATTAAAAATCAACCAAAAAATTATCAGGTATGTCTAAAACATAATTTCATATTTGTTTTTAAATAGTGTATTATCTACTATCTACATATTTAACATAAAAGTAGAACAGTCTTTTAATAAAAATAAATAACGAAAATGTAATTTGTAACATTTATAATAAAATGCAGGTATGGCATCACAGGAGAGTTTTGGTTGAATGGCTTCAAGATCCTTCATTAGAGTTAGATTTAACTGGTGATGCTCTGTTACAAGACCCTAAGAATTACCATGCATGGCAACATAGACAGTGGGCCATTAAAAGTTTTGGGTGAGTAGTTTTTAGAGTTCCGAAGTCAACAATGAACCTTATAGTTTCGCTATGTCTGTGGCTGAGAATCTTAGTACTACAAAGCTATAATTTGGTATGTGTATACATATTTATTACGCCGACAAAGTGGTAAAACAAAATCTGTACATGTACTTGGCACATTTTATTCCTTATAATCTCTCTAGAGAATCAAGTTTAAATAAATCAGTTTTAAAATTCATGTATTTTAGATCTAATTAGTAAAATGAGTGTATTAACCTGAAATAACAAATTCAAATATAACCTTCTGGGGTATTATGTTATTTTGTAAATGTAATCAAAATTATTGGATAAAGAAAAAATATTATGGGCTACCATATCCCATATAAATGTTTGAAATAATTTTTGATAGGGAAGGAGTCGAATGAATGAGTCTTTGTTGAATACCAAAAATAGCTTAATATGTAACTAATCATACTATATTATAAAATAAAGCCTCCGCCGCGACTGTGTGTGTGAAAGCGGTAAACTCAAAAACTACCAAACTGATTTTCATACAGTTTTCATTAATTGTTCTACACTGTTAGCCTGAGGGGCCCTAAACAAATAGAGCCGCTGATGGCTTTTACAGCTTTACCGAGCTTGGGGGCGAGCGTCTAAGACATTCAGCCGCGTCAGCGTTGCCAACAAACGCACAAGGGAGCCAAAGTGGCCGGACCCTGGCTTGGGCTGTTGCCGGGACAGAGTGATTCATGAGAAAGGTTTAGATGTATAATTAATTAAAGTTTTATGTAGGTATATTGGATGAAATATGAGGATGATTGTTGAAGTTGTCAGAAAAAATCATGCCGACTTAGAGCTTTACTGGCAACTGCCGCCTAAACCAATAGAGCTATATGTATTACTCTGCTACCCGTGCGAAGTAATTATATAAAACAAAGTTACTCATAGTATTGTCACCTACAAATGTTTAAATAATTACCTACTGTCCTTAGCAATACAATAGTTTGAATAATATAATATCCTTAACTGAAATTATTTGATGCTTTTGGATAGATATGTGATATAATTCTATATAATACTTGCGTCCATTACCAAAACGGATTAAAATAATCAAATATCCATATCTAGACCCCACATCTTTTATCCGTAACATCCCTGATAAACTTAATATAATTAATTGTCACTATCTAAAATGCAGACTTTATTTTACATACATATTACTGATGTACATTGGAATGTATTAGGAATTATTCTATATAAATAAAATGATATGTTTGCCGTAGTTCGCGCATCACGCAAAAACTACTGGATAGGTTTTGATTTAAAAAAAAATTTACTCATGGATATACTTCTTATATATAAAAAATCACGGTATCTTTTAACAAACTACGATTTTTAGCGTTCAGTGATGAGTTTTCTTATCATGGAGAAGTAGATATTATAATAATAGTATATAGGTTAACGAAAATTAAGTCGCGGGAGGTTACTAATTAAACAAAGCTAGTACAAAGTAATAATAAGATCACAAAAATAATGTTAAAATTTTATTAATTTTTAATTCATCTGGGATAAGTTTTAGTCATTTTGCAAACGTATAGCCATTTTGTGATAAGTAAATTTAAAACAAGCGATTTTTAAATGAATGTTATTATTGAATATAATTAATTTAAATTTTTGTCTCATCAGACTGTACGACAAGGAAATGGATTTTGTTGACAACCTTATTACGGAAGATGTACGCAATAATTCAGCCTGGAATCAGCGATACTTTGTTATGAACAATCACCTAGGATGGACAGATATGAATGTACAAAAAGAAATTTGCTATACATTGGAAAAGATAAAATTCGTTAAGAATAATGAAAGTGCATGGAATTATCTAAGAGGCGTATTAATACACGACAAAAGGGGTTTAAGCGGAAATGCCGTTGTCATGTCGTTTTGTGAAGAACTGTACCAAAATAAGTGTCGATCACCATTTTTATTAGCTTTTATCATTGATATATGCGATGAAGCTGCAAAGAAGGGTGAATCTAATTGCCTTTATAACTTAAATAGGGCTGTGGAGCTAAGTCAGGTGCTATCGACTAGGCAAGACAAAATTAGGAGCAAATACTGGAATTATTTATGTGAGAGATTCAAGAAGAGGCAACAAGAACAATTTAATAAAGTGGCAACAGAAATTACGGATGAATGAATTTTTTATATGCTAATATAATACAATATTTTATAATACCAGTCATGTTTATATATTAGTCTATTCAGCATTTCATCTGAATATAAAAATAATATAAACAATACAAAAATAAAATTTTCAATTTTAAATATTATATTGTTATGAATTTTCTTTATAAATCTGATTTATGTTAAGCAATTATAAATGAAATTAAGAATTTATTATGTAGTTCTCAAGGTAATATTGTATATTTTGTTTTTGTTTTACAATGGAAATAAAGAGTTAATGTGGTTGGATAGCTTCATTTTTTTTCTATCAGATTGCGTTTATTTGAAGTTTTGTCCATCTCTGGATCTTGAATAGTGACTGCAGTTCTCTGTTCTGGTAAACCGATGTTCCTGCGTACGTTTGAACGCAAAGCTCGCGAAGCTACTTCACAGCTACAATCTTCATTATTCTTCACGACGCTCAATAAATTTGATATCTCTTCTACATCGTGGTCAGATAATGAGGTCCTCTTGTCTTTGTGTTTCGATACCTTAGAACCGAAATCACAGGATTTTTCAGTTACAGTAATGGAGAGCATTTTTAAAATATCAGGACAGTTATTGCACAGGCACTGTTGGCAATCGCAGAAAGGCTAAAATATTAAACGAAAACGCAATGTAAGAATAACTCGACTCTAGTACCTAAATTTGTTCAAAGATTTATTTTAGTTTTTGTCTATTACAATTCAATTTTACCTTTGACAATAACTGTTTATTCCCATACTTTTTACTTTTAACGGGAACCTCTCGTGTAGGTTTAGTACAATTTACATGATGCTTAGACATATTTTATTTTCCTGTTATTTATTAGTTTTACTTAGATATTTGTTAGTGACATGTTTGATATTTCGGTGTTGTTGACATTATTTTTGAAAGATTTGAAAAGTAGAAAACTATGGTAGACTTTGATAGCTAAAGAAGAATCGAAAGTTTTTACTAATCAAAAGAAAGGTTTATTATTCCTCTATCTTAACCACTGGTATACATAGTCGTTGAAGTTTATAATAAAAAAAACATGCTTTCATTTTAATTTTACTCGGGACAAAAAAAAAATCTTGAATGCTCACACCTTCGCTATATTTAATATTAATTGTAAAAAATATGATTTAACTAAATATCTATACATGAAATATATAAAAAAAATCGATTAAATTATAACTTACGAATATGTAAGTATCTCAAGTAAAATAAATACCAGAGAAATAAATAAATGAAAAGTGTATTGACACATAAAATTGTTGTTGTTTTAATTCTTATGATGGTGACGAGACATACAGAATTAAAGACTCTCAATAACAACCGGGAGCCAACAGAACTCAGAAAATTAAAACAACAACTAGCAAATCTTAATTGTAAATGTAGTATTTGTGAAAGAAGCAAAAATCAAACCAAATGTACTAAGAAAAGTCTTGATAAAGAAGTTCAATACGAAAAAGAAAACATATTTTTTCCTGTCTTGTTCACAGAAAATATGTACCGTTATTATTACAACAACTCATATGCTAAATATTTAATCCCTACAAACATAGTAAGGGAAGAAATATTTAAAGATGAAGGATCAGAAACTAGTCCAGAAAATTTTCGCTGTGATAAAAGTACGGGACATACTATAAGTGTATCTGAAAAATCTACATCTATTACGAAGAAAAAGTATTCGGAATATTCAAATTTAACGCTCTGCGACTACATCAGTGTATGTTCCAGTTGTTCTTTTGAAACTAGTGAATATGAAGAAAAGTATGTGCGGAAAAATAAAGAAAGAGTCAAATTTATTAACAATCAAAGTAAAGAAACAGATGTTCATAAATTTTCGATATTTAATGAAGATTGTTCGTGTATGGACAATTTCATGGATTCCATCCGACCACCCTTACAATTTAATACTTTAGTTTAGATGAGAATTGAGATACATTGGTATGAGTCAATACTTTGAGACCTTTTTAAGTTTTGTTTTTAAACATAAAATTAATTGAGAAACAGAATAAATTCATTTTGAATTATTTTAATTTTCATTCTTAATAAAAGTATAATAATTATCAATATAATTATTAAACATGAGATTTTTAGTATGTAACAATATAACAAATTTTATTAGTTTTGTCATGTTTACTTTGCAGAATAGTGCTTTATAAATCTGGCTGAAGGATCTGTAACTTGAACCCATTTTGGCATCCAATAGTAAGGTATAAAGTTATGCATTCCTGGGAATGATTTTTCAAATACATATCTGTAATATTTTGATTCAGTTGATTTAGGTTGAACACCCTCATATTGTATTTCATCTTCAGTGAATCTTTCTGCGATGATTTCACCTATAGTGGTAAATAATGATTTCTTAAGAGAGGCAACACCGTCACTGAATGCTTCTTTGTGCCGCCATAATATTTCATCTGGCAATAGTCCACTTTTATCAAAACTACTCCTTAGTAAATGTTTCTCTACGCCGTTTTGAGGCTGTCTTAGTTTTGGATCTATGGAGAGATAGTTATGGGTGAACTGTATGTCCAAGAAGGGAACACGAAGCTCTAAGCTAAATGCACTAGTTGTTCGATCAGCTCGTAAACCGTCATACATGTAGATATCGGAAAGTAATCGAATACTTTCTTTATGACCTGCGTCCTCAGAAGGTGCATCTCTGAAGTATATGTAACCTTGTGCTAATTCGTCAGCGCCTTCTCCACTAAACACAACTGTAGTATCAGTCTTTTCTTTAATATATTTCGATAGTAAGTACATAGGTACACTGGCTCGTGTAGTCGTAATATCAAAAGATTCTAAATGATATATAACATTATCTAGTGCTTCCCTCACGTCATTTTCATCAAATTGTACTTCATGATGTTCAGTGTCAAGATATTCGGCGACTTTTCTGGCTGCTATTAAGTCGGGCGAGTCACCCATACCTATAGCAAATGTTTGTATTTTATAAGGCAATTGATGTTCCTTGGCAAGTTTGACTACTAAAGCTGCAATAAGTGACGAGTCCAAACCACCGCTTAAAAGGCAGCCGATTCTTCTGTCAGACATTAATCTTTTACGACAAGCAGCCTCTAATAAACAAGCGATTCTTTTCATTCATGCCCATTTTTGCCAACGTTTCTTCTGATACAAAAGGAATAAATTTCGGTGCTTTCCCTGGAGTATAATACTGTCTTGTGTAATCTAGTTTGACTTTGCCGTTATCTAAAATACTCCACACTTGTAAATGACCAGGAGGAAATTGTCCTAAAGTAGAATTTTCGCTACCGTTTTGTTTCAGACCAATTAAACCCTTAGCCTCTGAACAAATTCCTAATACATCATTGTCTGGATCATGGAATCGAAACAAAGGCCGGACTCCATATGGATCACGGGCAATACAAACTTTTTTCTTTTCACCATCAATCAGACATAAAGCAAATACGCCATCAAGGCTCATTACCGCTTCTTCAATGCCGAAACGTTGATAGGCGTGTATGATAGTTTCGACGTCACATTTTGTTTCATAGGGGAAGTCGTATTGTTCTTGAAGCCGTTTGCAGTTATAAATTTCCCCGTTGCAGATGAGAGTGGTACGTGGGTAGCAGTGCAGGCGCATTGGCTGCATGCCGTGCAAACCATCGACGATAGCCAGTCTCTGGAAACCTAGAATAGTGAGAGGTTCTCGTGCATCTTGTTCAATGCGCCATGCGTCAGGGCCTCTGTGACATATGTTGGAAAAGCATTTGACACATGATGGGCTTAGTCCGCCAGTTACGCCAAATGTTGCCCAAATGCCGCACATCGTATATATGTACCTGGAAAAATATGAAATATATAATACTATATATTTTGGCATCATAATCAAAAATGGATATGAACATTAATGAGGTCAATTTTTTTATGTACAATGAATAATTCTAGGTATACACAACATTTTGTTTTTTTGCACGCTGTTGAAATATAAATAATAATAAAATAATATCAAATATGGAACTAGTTATTAAAAAATAGCAAATGTCCATGATAAAATTCATTTATATATAAAAAAACCCGTTTTAAAATTTTCTCTAAAATCTCTGAAACGGTTGGACTGATTTCAACATGACTTTCACTGGTAAATAGCTGATTTTATAGGGTGTTCAGAGCATTTCAGTAACTTTAAATTGGTTAGTAAGGTATAACTTGTAAAAAAAACCTTAATAGCATACCAATATTCTTATCAGTAAAGCGCTCTTATCAGTAAATGTGGTGAATCCCTGAAAATAATGTTACTGTATGACTAATACTTACGCTCCTTAGAATATTCCCTACAATAAGTCTTTGAACAATTCAAATTGTGTGTATATAGTATAAGGTATATGCGAGGATTGAAAATAAAACACCTAGTTCAAAATTAAAACAAACTGTTAAGCTGCTCCATCTTGTTAGTTTTCAAAGCCTCTATTGTTTTACATGTATGTATGTATGTATTAAAGGATCTTCACCAAAGAGAATTTAGAATATGTTTTGTCTCATTGCAGTGAATGTATCTAAAGATATATATTTTAACCACTCAGCAATATAATTAAGTTCCTATTGTTTGTTTGTAATAGGCATGAAATATTATTGATTAAAATAAATTCTATAACATACTACTTAATTTTTGTTTTTAAGGGGTATCTACGATGAGAAGTAATGGAAGTAGTGATGAAATTTGATAAATTAATAAATACCTATGGGCTATATATATGGCCATTTAATTCTATACTAAGCAAAGCTTGTAATGAAGTTTCTAAAAAACTAATATAAATATATTTCAACAACCACAGTTGTCAGTTGAATATGGGATCGAACCCGTGACCTCACCGGTCTACAGTAGGGTTTGCTACCACTACACCACAAGGCATGTACATTTGCAACAATTTACTGAGTTTCATGTAATTATTAAAACTATTTATGCTGATCATGAAGGTACACATTGTAAGGAAACTTTAACACTTAAAATGTTCTAAAAGGAAAAACACCAAACTCGGTTTCTTGGTGTTTAAAATCGACAGTTTGTCATTGTGGACTGGTGCGGTAGTGCCATGGCATGGTGATTAAGTACATGCCTTGCCTTTTCCAGATAGGGGAACATTTCCAGGCTAGCTGTTACCAATGATTTATTTTTCCCAAACTACAACTGGTGTATTTATTTCTTCTATCTCTTTCTCTGATGTTTAAAAACCAGAATTATCAATAGTTACCAATAAAAATATTATGCCACATAATAATTGTTGCTTATGTAAATTTTTTAAACCTTTAAAACATTTTTCCCCCCATAACCTTGTCTTATTTATGAATTTTTATTAAAACCTAGTTTAAACATCTGTTAACAAAATAAACAAGCCAATAACGTTTAAGTGAATGTACTTATACCTAACATATATATTTCATCAAATATAATATTATATGGTGGTATCATTATAATTATTATGGGTAACTATACCTAACACATTATTCTATTTATGTTCCTTAAAATATGTTCCATATGTTTGTATAAAATGTGTTAATAATTATATTTCCATAAAATAAACGGCCAAACATAATAGCATGCCTGATTTTTAATAATCGTACGAAAATGACTATGATTGTACTATGGATTACAATAACTGGACTGTACCTTTCTGCATACATTACATAGGAATTACTTTTTACATTAAATACCTAATACTAATAATAATAATAATAAAATACATACCTGATATGTAAATTGAATATTCGCTAGAATATAATTATCCTTGTTTTTAGCTTCGTTACCACAATTTCATCTATTTTAGCACGTGGAATGTATGATAAATTGATACCGGTCTATAAATCAACGTATTGGATAGCCGCCGTCTAAAGTGAGACGTCCGATTCGAATGAGTGACTGTGAGATCTGTAAAATGTAGATTCATAAACTCTATAAATAAACGTACTCACTCGTATAAATGCAGTGTGCGAAGTAAGAAAGAGACAAAAATCCGATCGTGTTTCGTTGGTAAGTTTTCGATTCGTTTTGACAGGGAAAAGCAATCATAGCAACGATTGCATCAGCTGGCGTCAAATTAATAGGCGACCGTTCACGGTAGAGTGCGCATGACAGTTAAAGCTGCATGAAAACTGACGGGTTTCCACCGTAAATATTTGACACGATATTCACGTAACGTCAACGAAACCATAACTGAAATCAGTTTACCAATAGTCAGATCATACCACTGAGGCATTGACCATTACTATAAATATAACCAGATCGGCTTTTATGGGTCAATTTCCACTTGTGCTGAGTTGAATCGAAGTGTCGAGAGTTAGCGGTGGGCGAATAAGAGATTTACTACACAGATTAGTTATTAGTAGCTAGCTATATACTAATGTAATCATTTGATTATGAAGATATCTCACTTATAGCCATTAGTAATTACTAATGCTAAGTTACTAATTTGATAGAATTAGTAATTTTAGCTTCCCACTCTACATTTTTAATAAGTACAATATATCTTAATTCAGTCTTTATTCATAATCGCTTTAGCGGAGGAGAGGAACAGAGAGTAAAATTCCTCATCCGCCATAGAAAATGGTAGATCCTCCGGCCAGACGGGTGCTACCTATGTCTGGCGGGCAGCTGCCCAACGGTTGTTTTTTTTTTTTTAGTTCTGACTACACTGTTAGCCTTAGGGGCCCTAAAGCAGCTGCGGCTTTTACAGCTTCACCGGACTTGGAGGCAAGCGCAGAGGGCACTCAGCCGCGTCCCACGGTTGTTTTTTTTTGAACTGACTACACTGTTAGCCTTAGGGGCCCTATCCAAAAACCGAGCCGCTGCGGCTTTTACAGCTTCACCGGACTTGGGGGCGAGCGCTTAGGGCACTCAGCCGCGAAAGTTTGTGACGACCCGCACGAGGGTGCCAGAGTGGCCGAACCTCGGCTCGGGCGGTCGTCGCGAATGCGAAAAGGTCGCGATCTAATTCCCTAATCCTAAGAGAGTCACGGTTGTTTTTTTTTTTGGAACTGACTACACTGTTAGCCTTAGGCGCCCTGTCCAAAAACAGAGCCGCTACGGATTTTACAGCTTCACCGGACTTGTAGGCGAGCGCTTAGGGCACTCAGCCGCGAAAGTTTGTAACGACTCGCTCGAGGGTGCCAGAGTGGCCGAGCCTCGGCTCGGGCGGTCGTCGCGAATGCGAAAAGGTCGCGATCTAACTAATTCCCTAATCGTATGAAAATTCGAGCTAACTAACATATACTCATATGCACGTTTCCCTCCTCCTGGGAGGAAGGAGGGAACCATGCGTATGTGTATTTAGTAATCGGAATGGTTTTTCTACACTAACTAGCGCAAAAAAAAGAAAAAAAAAGGTCCCTTACAGAACCTATGTACCTGTGTGGTGTGCACGTGTGTGTGTTCATACGTGTGTAATATTGTATGTGGGTAGCTAAGTGTTGCACGTATAGTGTCACTTTGTAACGCGCGGGCGGCTGCCTGCCCCAAGGGCTTCACACCGAGGAACGGACCAAGGCTTGGGTTGCTGCCAGAGAGGGTGGACGTGACGGGTGTGCGGGAGCGAAGTTAACCCGCCCGTCCTCTACACGCTCTGTTTGGAGAGGCGGTGGAGTAGAACGCGTTTGCTGTTTCGATTTGGTCGAGCGGGTCAGTGAAGATATTACGCGGCCGGCGTTTACTCCGGCAGGCATTGGGGTCGGGAACATATGAAGTTGCCGCTTTGGTTAAGGGATTCGCGTGGTTGGACGCGGTGTCGAAATAAGAGCGAGAAAGGTGTTTGGCATAGGCATGTATCGAAGGAAGGTCCATATCTCTATGGAGATTCTCCATACGAACATACCAAGGGGCGCCGGTAAGGCGGTGAAGAAACCTATTCTGGATGGTTTGTAAACGATCCCAATTATATCTTGGCATATGTGCGAACACAACGCAGCTATATGTCATAATCGGTCGGATACACATCTTGTAGAGCGGAGGCTTGTGTCTCGTAGACATTTTGCTTGCGGCACATAACAGAGGATGCAATCGGACGAGGTGTCACGGTTGTAGTCGGGTTCTTGTTTAAATACTCAATTGAAGAGTTAATTTCTATAGCGCGATGTAGGATGCGTCGTATGTGGCTCGATAGATGTCGCTATGTAGATGTCGTAGATGCGTCAGTTGTGGCGAGAGAAGTTGCTACAATCGCCCACATCTGAATATACATAAAGGGCTCGATTATGAATAATCATTCATATTCGTAATTCGTTTAATATTGATCACTCATCATCAAAATAACTCGATTATGTAAATCATTCATAATCGCCCGCCTCTATCGAGATTAATAAACCTACGTACATTTTAAAGTCACTTAGCATTTGTTATTTAATTCTTGTTTGAGTTTTATGCAGTGTTGCCAGAGGCCGATTGCACAAAGTTACCATTGCTCAAAAGTTACATGCTTGCAGTGACAGTGCATGGTTTGGATTTATCTACCACCCTTGTTGTCCTTTCCTTGTTCCTAGATTGCGGGAATGAGAAAGCGAGCTGTGAAACTATTTAAAATCTTACAAGTATACCGAGGTCACTTAAAAAAAAAAGAAGAATTATACCGACTAATACAAGGCAATCAAACTAATAAAAATACCTGTTTTTCATAAAAGCGAAGCTACGAAGAAAAATCCGTTATTTCATTCTACTTTTCTAAATAGCGTTGTTGAAAACTAGACATTGTGTCTGGACGGATACGTCAAGTGGAATAAAAAACAAAGAAAAATGCCTCAAATGTAGCTATTAATTTTTGGGAAATTTCCTCGAAATGTAAGAACCTCAGGTTAAGTTGAGTAAAACAAAAAATCATTATAAATGTATATAAACAATATTACTTGATTTGATACTAAAGTATCATACACAAAAGTAAGTAAGTTACCACTATGGGGGCGTTTATTAATTACGGGAGGCGATTTCGGCGATTTTTCGACAAAAACTTACCTGAGATTATTTCTAAAATTCGTATTTTGGTGTAAATACGTAAAGTCTGAGCTCGACTGCATTTGGCTATATGAAAAAAAAAAACATTTTTTAAAAATATTTTTTATTATAGACTAGTTTAAGGTAGAACGTAATATAAACACAGTGAGAAAATCGAACTATAAACTACTTAAATAGGAATTACTAAAATTTGTAAAGGAATATTCATTCTAATTCAGTCCACGGGCTATCATAAGTGGTCTCCAGAGTGACTGCAGAAACCAACATGTCCATGTGATTTTCTGCAAAAGGTGTTCTGTTAATCATTATCAAAATAAATACGTTATTTATCACAAGTATTTAATTTTGTACAAAATTGCCCTTTACAGTAATTGAATTAAATGAATATCTCAGAAGATATCACAGTTTTAAAAAACTTGGCAGCAAAATAATAATCAAGAACCGCGCGTGCATTTTTATTATGTAGAATTATGTGGGAGGCCGGCGCGGCGCACATCTTTCAATATACAATTTGTACGGAACCCTAATTATTTTTCTAAAATAAAAGTAGCCAAGTTATTCCCTATAAATTCAGCTATCTACCAGTGAAAGTCCCGTTATAATCGGTCCAATCGTTTCGGAGACTACCCAGAACAAACAGACAGACAGACAGACAAAAAACTATAAAATGGGTGTTTTGTTATAGGTATCGTATATACTTTCATATGCATTTAGTAAATAGCTGTTATTTTGACATTACCAACAGACACTTTTATTATTTGTATAGATTGGTGGCGTTTTGCGTGATACAAAAATTATCGTCTCAAAGTATTCGGATGATATTACAATGTAATGTAAACAGTTCGAAACCCGCAAAGCGCGAGTTATGGTCGCTACTTGTGAGATTTTGTTCTTCAAAATATTATTTTACTCACCATTCAAACAAGACAACAATAAAATTTATAATAAAGTATTTATCCATCACACTTGCGATAAAATACGTAAATTTATCTAGAGATAAAGAACTTAGGTAATTTAATACCGTGTATATCTGCATACACCCGATGCCTCGCATCCCGCAAAAGTTATGGAAGGTTACGTTTATAGCGGTCCAGCTATAATTTTTATTATAGTAACTTAGTTTTCTAGACTATAATATTAAGATTTTAATTTTATAGTTTGTGCACATATTCTTCAGATCGTGATTCGTAATAGTATATTAAATTCCCAGAAAACACGTTGTCCTAATTTGATATTACACGTAGATCAAATGAGTGTTATGTCAAATTAAGATGATTGATGTGTTCACTACAAATTTAATGTATTTTTGTTTATTATGTAACATCTGTTTACATGGCACTTCATAATAAATTAAGATCAAAAAATTTAATTTCTTTAATTATACATTAACGTGAATATTTATGATTTACTAAATTAACGTAAATTATCTATTGACAATTTAAACTCGCCAAGTTAGAAATCTGTTAACAAAGAAAGTACCTAACTAATTGGTTTGTAAATATGAATTGAAGAAATTACATTCTTACAGTTAAAGACAATTAACGGAAGTGCAACGGAACCTGGCATCAGTTAAATAACAGCCCTTTTATCGGTGACAATAACTACCCCCCGAAACGTTATTTCTACCGAACGTGGCGTCTTTTTCATATTTGTTTCTGTTGGTAAATAAAATACCGGCTGCTCACTTTAGCGGAGGTGTGAGGAACAGAGAGTAAGTTCCTCATCCGCCATAGAAAAGCGGCAGCTGCCCCGACTGTTGTAGTCGGGTTCTTGTATATATACTCAACGATAGAGTTAATTTCTATAGCGCAATATAGGATAGTAGGATGCGTCCTATGTGGCTCGATAGATGTCGCTATGTGTCGCTACGTAGTTGTGTCGATGCGTTGATGCGTCAGTTGTGGCGAGAGATGTCGCTACACTCACCATCAACCATATAACCTTTTAGACAAATCGTAAGCAATTACAAGTTCGGTGAAGCTGTAAAAGCTGCAGCGGCTCTGTTTTTGGATGGGACCCCTAAGGCTAACAGCGTAGTCAGTACGAAAAAAATAAAAAATAAAGTAAGCAATTGATTTTAGACTTCCGTCTGCGGACTTAAATCAAGCCAACAATGAAAACTAATTTTTATTTTTATGCAGCCTTCGTTATCTGTATACTTAAACATAGCTAATTACCTGACATACAGGTTCAAGTACCACTATGCTTCTACAGTTTGACTGACAAGGCAAACTATACACAATATGCAGTCATAATTTAACGTAAGTGGATTTACATTTAGATTGTCCATAATAAATTTAAAGTTTATTTTCAATCAGTTTGTTTTGCATTAGAGGGAAAATATATTATAATGCTTGCCCGATGTTTACTATATATAGTGTCTTTGAGTCGAATCTTTTCTGTGAAGCATAAATCCAACGAATCGTGTTAGAAAATTATTACTAAGTATCTGTTGTACAATGCCTTGACCTAAATGTTACATAAAAAAAAAGAAATATTTCTGTAAATAATAATATAGTCTGTCTAAGTAAAATATATCGTAATTTTCATTTAAATTAGTTAACTTTAACAATTAAAACATACTTACATAAACATATTGGAATAACCACTCGTACCAATAGAAAGCTTAATATTCAGTTAGTTTTATTACTGTTCACAAGATGACTATAGTGTGTTCATACCTTCAAGGTACAATTTTTTTTTTTTTTTTAGAACTGACTACGCTGTTGTTAGCCTTAGGGGCCCAATCCCAAAACAGAGCCGCTGCGGCTTTTACAGCTTCACCGAACTTGGCCATCAAGGTACAAAGGAGACACCTTTTTATATCAAAATTGCATTTTACACCGGTTTTCCATATCCAATAGATCACGCCACATTATTAGTGATTTAGACACAACTTCTTTCTCAATATTTGGAAAAGTCTTTTCTTGCCGTCCTAATTTTAAATCTCTTCCGTATCTGTTTATTCGGGTACGTTTTACTTTATTTTACGTCCAGTACCCTGTTTATTTGAGTCGAGGTATTTTACCATTAAATAAATAATATATTTATAGGTAGGTATGTATTTTTTAATCCTTTTCGTTTGCCTAATTCTGTAATTATCTGTGAAAATAAAGCTTGTTCTATTTACAAAGGACCCTCACTTATAAACTTTGGTAACGAATTACATCACCCCTCATCCTTCAGTTACGAAGGCTACAATATGTAAACAGGTGGCTTAGTAAAACGAACTTTTTGACCTTTACAAGTAATTTAACTGTCTGTAGAGTCAGTAGAGTGTAGAGCAGACGCACGATCCGATGAAGTTCCGTGTCGAGATATTGTAGTTATGGCTGTCTACGGAGTATATTGGAATGCTGACCGGTGCCTTATATAATACTACTTATTGACCGATTTTACTCTATTGAACCAGTGTTGATTGTTGTAGACGACGATGGATAGTATCGTCGCGCAAAAAAAACACAAGGGGTACTTGTGGTTACACAAGTGGTTGTGGTTACATTGATGAGGTCACCACACAGAGATCTAGAGAGATGGTATAGGTAATAGGCAATGGAGTTATTAGCATGGACAGCCAGGCTTCGGCAGCCAGTCCGATATACCATGGCTCATTGAAACCCGCGCACTAAGCAGACAAAAATTACTGACTATGGCAGCTGTGACGCTGTGAGAACTTGCATGATTGCTAGGTAGACAGTTGGTTGCGCGCAGCCAGAGCGAAAGTAGGCGAAAGCATGTGGCTGCCTGCAGCACCGCGAACCTGTCGTAGCAGCCAGACACGTATTTTGTGTTCCAAAACGGAATTCGCATTGAGATTCGTTAGGGCGAAATTTATTGTTGAGTGATATATCGTAGAGATATTATAATTATATCGTCAGAAAAACATGATGTGAAGAGTGCGATGGGAAAAGATCGCAAATATAATGTGAGAAAGTGAATGAAGCCATTGTCTTCTCTTAGAAATACATTTGCGAAGAGAAAAAAAGTGAGCAATAATTATAACATCTTTTATGTCCATATCTCTCGACTGAAGGGTCGACTAGCCGTCGAATGGATGAAGAAGTGCGCAGGAGCCCGGAACTTCATTTCAAAAACTATAAATCATATAGGTTGAATAATAGGTACTTAATTACATAAGTACACACATTTTGGCTATAATTATTTGATAACTATTTATTAGATGGAACTAAACCTTAATACAGCAATTTTTTTTTAATATACTTCTTCAATTTTACTGTGCTGCTATTTGCTTTCCTATGTCTGCACTGTATCAATCTGTTTGTTGTTCAAATGTTCGTCGTAAACTTTATGTCCCGTACTAATAATGCCGATTACGTACACCAAGTCCATGTTTCTGTAACAAACGATGCGTAGCTATAATTAAAAATAAAAGAAAACAAAAATGTTCAATAACTTGAATATATTCTATAACATTACAAGTTTTAGTATTTGGTCACAATCTCTGATGTTACGCGATGATGTAGCCCATGATGGAAACACGCTAAGCCTAGTGCGGGAAACTGGCTCTCAGCAAGAGCATCTGCCAGAACACACCTATAGGTGCTTGGCGACAGATTTTCAGCTAAAGGGTGGTAGCTAGCCAGGCGGGCATTAGAAAATGGCCTACCACCATGACGGTTTAATAACTATGTTTTCCGTAACCGAAAGCCCAGTCTCATTGCAGGGTTTCGAAATCATGTCGATCGAGGCGGTGTTTATACACGCTATCACTGAGCCATCATTGCTTCAACATAGAACATACAACAAAGATAAAACATACATTATACAACAAAGAATTAAAAAAACGAATATTAAAATCCTAGAAACGAAATTTAACATTTAAGATGCAAACAAAATGAAGAATAGTAAATTTTAAGTCCTTAAAACCGAAGGTAGGTATTCTTTAAGTTTTAGTAATATTATGTATTTAGTGATATAAATTGAACTAAATCTTCTTGATGGAATTTTCCTCTGATTTAGTTTTTCTTTTACACCTGCTACAAAATGATAATAATTATTCAAATATGGTTGTTATGAAAGTCAAATTTTTAAAAGGGCGCTTGGCTTTTAATTAGGTAGTTTTTTTATCACTATAATCACAGCTATAATACATTAAAAGCAAAGCAAGCTTTGCTCGGAATCTTAAAGAAAATCTATCTAGTACTTGGTGTGTAAAAAATTATAATCTAAATACAAAGATTCATCCAAATCATTGGAGCCGTTTCCGAGAAACAAATTATATATGTATATATATTTATTTTTATAGGTACACATTACTAATTACACAATACAAAAATAAATATAAATGTTACATATTTTAGCTAGCTTAAAATCCAAAATTTATTAATGCACATAAAGTACAGGAGTTGTAATTATTCCACAAAAAAATTGTTACCTAGATACTTGAATACAGAATTACATTATAGATAACATTAAAATACGGAAAAGTATTTTTTATTGTATTATAGATATAAGTGAATATTGTCAATAAGATTCGCACTATGAGCGATATATTATTGATATTTTTTATGAGCAACACATGCTGAATTGCTCACTTAATAGTATTAGATTATATTTATAGATGAGGTGGCTGTGTTTTTGAGCAACCGTACTACTGTAGAGTGTAGTCTAATAAACTTTATTCATAAATAGTCCTCAACAGTTTACAGAGGTTCTATAGTTTATTCACGTTTTATAGGTATATCAAAGTGGAGCAGTGTGTACACGTGTATGGAATATTAAAGATATGGACGGCGCGTGTGAATGTGTAATTAAACATACAGTTCCTAGTTAATTATATTAACTGTATTTGGGAGACAAACTCTCTCTTGACCATTTAATTCCAAACAAAATACAGGTATCTTTGGCTAAGCTAATGAAATCGTCGAGTCATTTCATTACTAAGACAACGGGAACAAAGATGGACATTTAGAAAAATAAAACCTTTGTAGAAAATACCGTGTACCGTGAAATTGTGGAACGATCTCCCGGCCAATGTTTTCCTTCCTTCTTAGGACATCGGGTCCTTCAAGCGTACCGTGCCGCCGTTGGATTGCCGATTTCTCGGAATTCTCCGTTGTGTATGGATTGTACTGGGCTCACCATGGACAGTACAGAGAAATGCCGAGCTACTATTAAATAAAAAACAACACAAATACTTACAGTAACTTTACTGTCTTTCTTGATAACGCTGCCAACGCTTCTGGGTTTTGCGTCGGTTCCGCTCAGCAGCAGTGTTAACACAATCATGCCAATGAGGAATATACCGAACTATTTTATTGTCCTATACAGTATTGTTTATTCGGTGTACGGGGATCAAATAATGATATATTACTGAGACGATAGATGTATTGGTATTATAGTAGAACAATTCTGTGATGAAATTAGTCACTAAGTAGTTACAATATTCCATTGAATTATGAAAAACCAGGCACGATTTTTCGTTATGATTCCTTGTCTGCATGATTTTGGATACGATTTTCAAGGTATAATTGTTTTATCCCACTTAAAAATAACGCAAGGAAGTATTTGACAGTTGTAGCAGATGTTTTTCTCTATTAACATCGTTACAAGTACTTTTTTTACAACTGATTAAACTGTTAGCCATAAGGGCTCTTGAGCCTTAGACGGCTTTAATAGCTTCACCGTATCTTGGGGGCGAGCGTTTAAGGCACTCTGCCGCGAAAGCGTGGCAATATGCTGAAGGGTGCTAAAGTGGCCGAATTTCGGCTTGGGCTGTTGCCGTAGTTGCAATTATGTCGCGAACTGGATAATTACCTTTCCGTAGAAATTCGATCTAAACTAAAATATAGATACTAAATATAGATCACGGGAGGAAGGAAGGAACATGTGTATATGTATTTAGTGATATGACAATTTTTGTCTAAACTAATTAGTAAGTTCAAAAGAAAGGCCCCTTACAGAACCTATGTACCTGTGTGGTGTGCACGAGTGTGGGGTGCAGTGTAATGGTGTCTGTTTGTTGTGTTGTAGTGAATGCAAGTGCAGTGTCACTTGTATCGCACGAGCGGCTACTAGACTCAAGGGCTCCACACCGAGAGAACAGACCTAGGGTTGAGTTGTTGCAGAAGGGAGTGGACGTAGCGGGTTAATACCTATTTGAAGCTATATCCTTTAGCGGTATTGAATTCTGACCCGAATTTCATATTGAAGGACGTGGGTTGAATCGTACTATGAGCCAGATTTTGTGAGAAAAGGAAAATATTGTGTCGCAACCACATCCTTTGTGTTGATCAATTTCTTGTACTTGTCTAGCTAATTCTAACCTAAAGGCACCTATCGATGTAACCCGGCAGCCGCACTTGTGAGTGATTTCTATTCTAGGCTTTACATTGTAGATACTATGTTTAACCACATAGTCACTTAACCTCAGGTCTGGTTGTGTTCAAATACTAGGTTATAATTTATAACATAGGCAGTAGAATACGTTTTTTTCTGATTTGATAATTTAAAATTAAATAGAAAGAGTTACTCTGAAGCAAAAGCAAAGAGCAAAGTAGATTTATGCAATAATTGCTATATATTTTTCTCCCCTTCCATATAAAATGAGTGTTTTATTGTTCAATGAAAGATTAACTAGATTTTCAAGTAAATTGTATTTTTTATGTTCCGAAAATGTCTTACAATGATCGTACAAACTTCCATAGACATAAATCACTTCTCATAGATTATGCGTAGACAAGCATCATAGATTATTACTTACAACATCTTCCCTCTTATTTTTTTTTTAAACAATCATTACTATGTAATATAACTAATAAATTTACCAAACACTGAACACAACTACACCAATCAAACTTCTTATTCGCTTAATCTCTTAAAACATCAGCTATCTAAGCATTAGTAAGTTCCCTTAAAATCTAAAATATGTATCAACAAACATTAGTGTTCTAATTTAAATCTTGTGAACGTGGTCCCAGTTTATCTATTGTATTATAGATATAAGTGAATATTGTCAATAGGATTCGCACTATGAGCGATATATTATTGATATTTTTTATGAGCAACACATGCTGAATTGCTCTCTTAATAGTATTAGATTATATTTATAGATGAGGTGGCTGTGTATGTACTAAGTATTGGCAAAGTGTAAATTACGATAAATCTAGTTTAGAATAAATTCGTTTAATTAATTATATAAAGCTTTTGAGCAACCGTACTACTGTAGTCTAATAAACTTTATTCATAAATAGTCCCCAACAGTTTACAAATGTTTTATAGTGTATTCACGTTTTATAGGTATATCAAAGTGGAGCAGTGTGTATACGTGTATGGAATATTAAAGATATGGACGGCGCGTGTGAATGTGTAATTAAACATACAGTTCCTAGTTAATTATATAAACTGTATTTGGGAGACAAACTCTCTCTTGACCATTTAATTCCAAATAAAATACAGGTATCTTTGGCTAAGCTAATGAAATCGTCGAGTCATTTCATTACTAAGACAACGGGAACAAAGATGGACATTTAGAAAAATAAAACCTTAGTAGAAAATACCGTGTACCGTGAAATTGTGGAACGATCTCCCGGCCAATGTTTTCCTTCCTTCTTAGGACATCGGGTCCTTCAAGCGTACCGTGAAGAGATATTTAAGCAGGCCGGTATGACGGCGGATACCGCCGTTGGATTGCCGATTTCTCGGAATTCTCCGTTGTGTATGGATTGTACTGGGCTCACCATTAAGGAGAGTACAGAGAAATGCCGAGCTATTATTAAAAAAAAAAACAACACAATTCTTACAGTAACTTTACTGTCTTTCTTGATAGCGCTGCCAACGCTTCTGGGTTTTGCGTCGGTTCCGCTCAGCATCAGTGTTAACACAATCATGCCAATGAGGAATATACCGAACTATTTTATTGTCCTATACAGTATTGTTTATTCGGTGTACGTGGATCAAATAATAATATATTATACGTTTGATGTATTGGTATTATAGTAGAATAATCCCGTGATGAAATTAGTCACTAAGTAGTTACAATATTCCATTGAATTATGGAAAACCAGGCACGATTTTTCGTTATGATTCCTTGTCTGCATGATTTTCGGTACGATTGTCAAGGTATAATTGTTTTATCCCACTTAAAAATAACGCAAGGAAATATTTGAAAGTTGTAGCAGATGTTATTATGATTTCTCTATTAACATCGTTTCAAGTACTTTTTTTTACAACTGACTATACTGTTAGCCATAAGGGCTCTGGAACCTTAGACGGCTTAAACAGCTCCACCGTAGCTTGGGGGCGAGCGTTTAAGGCACTCAGTTCGAAAGCGTGGCAATATGCTCAACGGTGCCAAAGTGGCCGAATCTCGGCTTGAGCTGTTGCCGTAGTTGCAATTATGCCGCGAACTGGCTAATTCCCTATTCGTAGAAATTCGATCTAAACTAAAATATAGATACTAAATATAGATCATGGGAGGAAGGAAGGAACATGTGTATATGTATTTAGTGATATGACAATTTTTGTCTAAACTAATTAGTAAGTTCAAAAGAAAGGCCCCTTACAGAACCTATGTACCTGTGTGGTGTGCACGAGTGTGGGGTGCAGTGTAATGGTGTCTGTTTGTTGCTAGTGAATGCAAGTGCAGTGTCACTTGTATCGCACGAGCGGCTGCTAGACTCAAGGGCTCCATACCGAGAGAACAGACATAGGGTTGAGTTGTTGCAGAAGAGAGTGGACGTAGCGGGCTGATACATATTTGAAGCTATACCATTTAGCGATTTCGAATTCTGACCCGAATTTCATATTGACGTACGTGAGTTGAATCGTACTATGAGCCAGAGTTTGTGAGAAAAGGAAAATATTGTGTCGCAACCACATCCTTTGTGTTGATCAATTTCTTGTACTTGTCTAGCTAATTCTAACCTAAAGGCACCTATCGATGTAACCCGGCAGCCGCACTTGTGAGCGATTTCTATTCTAGGCTTTACATTGTAGATACTATGTTTAACCACTTAGTCACTTAACCTCAGGTCAGGTTGTGTCCAAATACTAAGTTATAATTTATAACATAGGCAGCAGAATACGTTTTTTTCTGTTTTGATAATTTAAAATTAAATAGGAAGAGTTACTCTGAAGCAAAAGCAAAGAGCAAAGTAGATTTATGTAATAATTGCTACATATTTTTCTCCCCTTCCATATAAAATGAGATTATGAAAGAAGTTACTTAAACGTACAATTTGACGACTATAAAAAGAAAGAGGAAACGCAGACATAACCAAATTCCTTCTTATATTATTCCTGAATTTTTTTGATTAAAATCGGTTCAGTTTTGGAGGAGGAAACTGGGGCATGCGAAACTATGATTTTTTCAATTTTACGTAGGTATAATCAGTCCAATCTGCAGTTGTCACTTTCGCGCTCTATTCAGTGAGGTTTCAGGTACAGCACGACAGCAATAGATTTAAGAAATACCTATTATTAAAATGTTACTTGGATCGCGCATTCTCTTATAGACTGACGTGGTACCTATGTGTCGATTGCCAGTGAGTTGCCGCCATTTGCACTATTCTTCTTAGAACATATAGGTATAGTTCTGCAGTCGAATCTTAGGTAAACGTGTCATTTCACAAATTCCTATAATATATTTCAATAAAATGAGTGTTTTAACGCTTTACAAACTTGTGAACGTGGTCCCAGTGTAACTTTTAACGGTAACGATATGTGTACTTATAATATCTTTTTGTCTTATCATATAGTATCTTTTTACCTGATTTTTAGGGTTCCGTAACTCTTATAGGATTACTTTGTTGTTCGTCTGTCTGTCTGGTTGGCTGCCTGTCTGTCCGTGTGTCAAGGCACTTTTTCTCAAAAACAACTTGAGCTATAAAGTTGAAATTAATATCATATACTAAATGCTATGGGCCCCATGCTGTTCTAAAAAAATTGTAACGATTGGTCAATATTGTGAGGTGGTGGGTAAATATAGTTTTTTAAATAAACCAGTCTGTCGCTCACTAGTATCAACAAACATTAGTGTTCTAATTTAATAATCAATCAATTATTCATCTAACATTAAATGGGTAACATAGATTAAGTTACATAATCCATATATTTATCTGGAAATTTAATTAATCGACCTGATCGTGACAATTTTTTATTTGGGTTTGGAAGTTCAGCCTCTGCAGTGCACTCAGGACTGGAAACATCTGATGATTCATCTTGATCCCATACTCTCTGAGTGTGTTGGATATCTGTCACTTCATTCAATGGAACTTTATCTGTAACTTCACTTGGCCTAATAAAAATTTCATTTCTCCAGTATCTCTTTCCTTCTTCATTTTCCACCATGTATGCTCTTGGCTTATCACTTTTCTTTAAAATTTTTCCTTTTAACCATGTCTTCTCTATAGGATTCTTCTGAAATCTAATTAATTGACCTTCCCTGAAACCGTCTCTTTTAGTTGCTGTCTTGTCATAATTCATTTTGTTATCTAATTTTTGTCTCTTTAATATTTTTCTGTCCATATCATAAGTAAGCTTAGGTACCAGAGTCACAAATGAACTAGGAATATTTGTCCGCAGCTGTCTTCCCATCAGTATTGTAGCAGGTGAATGTACCTTGCCTCTAGGTGTATTTCTCTAGTTCAGGAGGGCCAGCAAAGGATCCTCATTAGCATCATCAGACTTTTTAAAGATTTTTTTTACAATTTTTACTGCACTCTCTGCTAGTCCATTTGATTTTGGATAGTGTGGACTAGACTTTATATGCACAAAACTCCAATCTTTTTCAAATAACTTAAACAATTCAGAATCAAAGCACAGCCCTCCATCAGAATATAGTAACACAGGAATTCCATGTCTTGCAAAAATAGCCTTCAATTGGTTAATCACTGTTACACTTCTCAAATCTCTTAAGCTAGCTACTTCAATGTAATTCGATAGAGCATCCACTACAACTAAATATTGTTTCTGTTTAAACTCAAAAATATCACATCCAACCTCTTGCCACGGAAGCATGGGAACTTTCTTATATTTTAAAACCATTTTTTGTTTGTTGTCCTGATATTTTTGACACACATTAGTTTTGTACAAATTTCTTGATATCCCGTGCTATACCAGGCCAGTACATTGTTAATTCAGCCCGGCTCACCATTCTAGAGATGCCAGGATGACCAGTATGTAAACTTTTTAGCATGTCCTGTCTTAATATTCTTGGTATTATGATCCTATCACCTTTAAATAACAAATCTTTTATTATGACAATCTCATCTTGAAATTGGTAATATGGTTTTAAGTCATCTTCAACATCTTTATAAAATTTTGGCCAGCCATTAAGGCAAACAACTTTAAGTTTACTCATAACCCTGTCTTTATCTGCTGCTTTTGAAAGTCTTTCCCAACATTCAGGCGTAACTGGTAAATTTTGCAGTAATAAACAGATTTGCAATTCTATGTCATCTTCAAAATTGGTCTCATGATCACAGCCACTCACTGAAAAATCTCTTGATAGTGTATCCGCAATATATAAATATTTTCCTGGGGTATATACAACATTCAGACAAAAAGGTTGCAGTCGCATCATCATTTTCTGTAATCTCGCTGGTACCTTACATAATGGCTTATTCATAATTCCAATAATGGGCTTATGATCAGTTTCTACCCTAACAGAATTTCTCCCAATCAAATACTGTTTGAATTTTTCTACTCCAAAACATATGGCCAGCAACTCTTTTTCTATTTGGGAGTATCTCACCTGTACCTCAGTTAATGCTTTTGAAGCATAAGCAATTGGACATCCTTCTTGAAGCAAAACTGCACCCAATCCAACAGAACTTGCATCCACACTAAGTGTTAATTCCTTTTCTGGCTCATAAAATACTAATACCGGCGCATTAGTTATTAGTTTTTTCAGTTGCTCAAAACACCTCTCATGATTATTTTCCCATCTATAATCAACATCAATTTTCAAAAGATGCCTTAACGGTTCTGTTATTTCAGCATATCCTGGAATAAATCTAGATACATAATTAAACATTCCTAGTACTCGTTGCAAGGCTTTTTTATCTTTGGGATGTGCTAATTCAGTTACTGCCTTAACCTTCTCTTTATCAATGCTTACTCCATTTTTACTAATAATATGTCCCAAGAAAGTAACTTCATTTACAAAAAACTGACACTTTTGTGTATTAAATTTGATTTGATTCTCTTTAGCTCTAGTCAATACTCTACATAAAATCTTTTGCAATTCTTTCTCTGATTCAGCCCAACAAAGCACATCGTCTTGAAAAGTAGCAACCTGGTCAATGTCCTGAAATGTATCACAGACCACTTTGTGAAATATTTCAGGTGCTGGTGAAATTCCAAATGGTAAGCGTAAGAATCTATACCTTCCCCATGCTGTTTGAAAGGTACACAACCTTGAACTACTATCATCTAGAGGGCACATCCAAAATGCCGACTGAGCATCTAATTTACAATATACCTTAGCACCCGCTAGACGTGCTGTAATATCTTCAATTCTAGGAAAAGGAAAATGTGCTCTCTTCAAAGCCTTGTTTAACGGTCTAGGATCTAAACATATACGGAGAGAACCATCTTTCTTCTGTACTACAATCATCTGACTTACCCAGTCAGTTGGTTCAGTCACTGGGGCAATGATACCCTTTTTCACTAAATTATCCAACTCTTGTTTAACTTTAGTCATTAAACTATAAGGCAATCTCCTGGCTGGGGAAACAACAGGCTTTACATCTTCACTTATTTCTAATTTTATCTTAAAGGGTAAACAGCCTATATTCCCATCAAACAAATCCTTGAAACTCTCTGGAATAATAGATTCTAAACTTTTATTGATCTGGTCCACTCTCTGAATGAGTCCAAGCAGTTCAGAACTTTCCAAACCCAATAAATTATAACAATCTGAACCTATAACATAAAATTCAATTGGATAAACTTTTGATTTGTACTGACAATTAAGAATACATTTACCAATGACAGGCACTTTTCCCTTAGTAAAAGAAGTGATCTTAACATTAGTATTTTTTAAATCTTTTGATCTTAGACCTAACTTTAAAAACTGCTTTTCACTAAGTACATTGCATTGTGCACCAGAGTCAACCTTAAAGCTAACCAGTAATGTATTAATTTTTAGACTAACACAATACCATGAAAACTTTTTTTGATTTTCCAATGATAATATTGCTACATTATATCCAGTATCACCATCACTATCCTCCTCTAATATATTTATTTTTTTAGTTTTACACTTTTTTGCGAAATGATTCTTTTTCTTACAAATAGCACATGTTTTTCCATAAGCCGGGCACTTCCCATAGTCATGTTTATATCCACAATATTGACACTCTCTGTTATTTTCCGTTTTCTTCTTTACTATGTCTATATCTACTTCTTTCTTAATATTTGGCTCACAAACTTTTTCCATTTGACTTACTTGCTTATCAACAACAGTATGATTTCGGCAAATATCTAACGATTTTTCCAAGGTGAGGTTCGTTGCTCCAAGAAGCTGTCTCTGTAGCCCAGGGTTATTAATGCCACAAATGAATAAATCCCTTACCAGCTCATCCTGGATTACACCAAAATTACAAGACTGGCTCATCCTCTTCAGTACCGTCATATATTGTTCAAACGATTCTTCAGTCTGCTGCTTCCTTGTGAATATTTGATACCTCTCATAAGTTACGTTAGTTTTAGGTATAAAATGGCCGTCAAACTTTTCTAACAAGCTACATAGTGTTTCTTCATTTGAACATTTAAATGTTTCATAAATATCTAAACAATAATCACCCCCATGGTGTAATAATATGCCAATTTTCTGTTTTTCTTTCGCTTCTGCATAATAAGCATCAATATAAGTAAGAAATTGTCTCTTGAACAATCTCCAATTATTGTGCATATCACCCTCCGTCGACAATGTAGCAAATCCCTTCAGACTTGGCTCCATGATTCCTAATTGTTTACCGCTGTCACCATGTTTTATTGTTCAATGAAAGATTAACTAGATTTTCAAGTAAATTGTATTTTTTATGTTCCGAAAATGTCTTACAATGATCGTACAAACTTCCATAGACATAAATCACTTCTCATAGATTATGCGTAGACAAGCATCATAGATTATTACTTACAACAATGAGATTATGAAAGAAGTTACTTAAACGTACAATTTGACGACTATAAAAAGAAAAAGGAAACACAGACAGCCAAATTCCTTCTTATATTATTCCTGAATTTTTTTGATTAAAATCGGTTCAGTTTTGGAGGAGGGAACTGGGGCATGCGAAACTATGATTTTTTCAATTTTACGTAGGTATAATCAGTCCAATCTGCACTTGTCACTGTCGCGCTCTATTCAGTGAGGTTTCAGGCAAAGCACGACAGCAATAGATTTTAGAAATACATATTCTTGAAATGTTACTTGGATCGCGCATTCTCATAAAGACTGACGTGGTACCTATGTGTCGATTGCCAGTGAGTTGCCGCCATTTGCACTGTTCATCAGAACATACAGGTGTAGTTCCGCAGTCGAATCTTAGGTAAACTCGTATTGATGAGTTGTTCGCCAACCTGAGTTGGAGGTGAGAACTTTACCAAAATCGACTTATCACACGCGTACGAACAGTGCATTTTATCGATTGAGTCTCAACCATGTACTGCCATTACTACTCACATGGGTACGTTTGCGTATCGACGTACTCCATATGGCTTATCATGTATACCCGAAAAATTTCAGAAAATGATGGAAGAAACGCTGCGTGGAGTGCCAGGGTGTGTCGTTTTTTTAGATGACATTTGTGTAACTGGACTAAATAGGCTTATTCATAAAAAAAATTTAAGAACCGTACTCGAAAGGTTGCGTGAAATGGGACTTACTGTAAAGTTAAGTAAATGTCGATTTCTACAAAACAGTGTAAAATATCTCGGCTTTATTATTAATAAGGATGGCTTGCGACCAGATCCAGATAAAATGGAGGCTATTTGTAGTGTACCTAGACCTCAAAACGTATCTCAACTTAAAAGTTTTTTAGGAATGCTAAATTATTACGGGCGGTTTATACCCAATCTGAGCACGCTATTAAAACCCTTGCAGAACCTGTTAACAAAAGGTGTCAACTAGAAATAGAGCTCCGAGTGTGAACGGGTTTTTATAAAAGCGAAGCAATCTCTTCTGAGCGAACGGGTGTTGACACATTACGAAGAGGGACGCGAGTTAATACTCTCAGTGGACAGTAGCGCGTACGGACTGGGTGCGGTGTTGGCACACCGCTACCCGGACGGTAGCGAACGCCCGGTCAGTTGTGTGTCGCGCACACTCAATGCCACAGAGCGTAATTACAGCCAGCTAGATAAGGAGGCACTTGCAATCTTGTTCGGTGTCACTAAACATCATCAATACTTGTTCGGAAGGCGTTTCACTTTACGTACTGACCACCAGCCGTTGACACATATTTTGGGAAATAAGAGAGGAATCCCACAGACGGCAGCAAGCCGATTGCAGAGATGGGCGGCACGCCTGGCCGCATATGATTTCGCTATAAAGTTCGTTCGATCGGGGGATAACGGCCTAGCCGATGCTTTATCGCGACTACCGTTGCCTCAGGAAGGTTGCTCCGCAGAGACAATAGGTTATGTAAATCTAATTAAGGATAGTTTGCCAGTAAATTTCAAAGACGTTTCCAAAGAAACAGAAAACGATGCGTTGTTATGTAAAATAAAAGGTTACGTTCTGTTTGGTTGGCCGTCTGTCCCTAGTTGCGACGCGGAGAAACCCTATTTTAATAGACAAAATGATTTTGTACTCGACCAGGAATGTCTTCTATATAAATACAGAATAGTCATTCCTGGCGTTCTACAAAAACAAATTTTAAAGGAAATTCATGAAGGTCATTTAGGCGTTAACAAAATGAAAAGTTTATCGCGGAATTATATTTATTGGGCATCTTTAGATCGAGACATCGAAGAGTTGTGCAAGTCATGTGCCGCGTGCTGCAGTGTGCGTGACGCGCCGCCACGAGTGCAGCTACACCCGTGGGAGTTCCCGCTGCATCCGTGGCAGCGTGTGCATGCAGACTTTGCGGATTGCGGAGGCACGCGATATTTTATTTTAGTAGACGCGCACTCAAAATGGATTGATGCGGTACCCACGAGGAGTACAAACGCTTGCGCAACAATTAAAGTGTTACGGAATATTTTTGCGCGTTATGGACTATCATCGCAATTGGTGACAGATAACGGTCCACCTTTTTTATCTCAGGAATTTAAATTATATTTAAATAATAATTGTATTAAACATACAACTTCGGCTCCGTACAGGCCTCAGGGTAACGGTGCAGCTGAAAATGCAGTTAAAACTGTAAAAAGGCCATAAAAAGGGCAATTTATGAAAATGACGATGTTAACATCGCCCTAAGTAAATTCCTTTTCCAATACCGGAACTGTGAACACATGAGTACGGGAGTGTCACCAGCAATGGCATTACAGGGACGGCGACTACGTAGCCGGCTTGATGCGTTGCGGCCGGACCGAGCGGCTGCGGTACGCGCCAAGCAAGAGCAGCAAGTAGCACGCGCTACCGGTGCCTATAGACACTTCCGGGTAGGTGACGCGATACTAGCCCGGGACTACACAGCGAGGGGGGATAAGTGGGCCGAAGCCACCGTCGTAAAGAAAACGGGCCCAGTCTCGTACCGAGTTAGTGTAGGTAACGGGGTAGAGTGGCGTAGGCATGTCGATCAAATTATGGATAGATACTCATTATCTAGGATGAGTAGCAGATCCGTGGTTGAAGAAAACGAAAACCCGGAAGCTAATAACGCAGCTGAAGTTGACGTTTATGAGGACGCGTCTGGCGGTGAAAACGAGATGCAATGTGAAGTGCTAAAGATAGGGCTTGCACCGAATGTTCAAGACAAAACACCATCACCGCAAAAATGCAAACAGTCCAGTCCGGTTGTACCCGTATCACCACCGCCAGATGCGTCTGCTCGTGCACTGCGTGCATTCAAACGAGCAAATAAGAAAAATATCTTTAATATAAATTATATTACCTAATAGTTGCTGTATTTGTTAGCTTAGCGGGGAGAGATGTAACGTTTGGTCAATATTGTAAGGTGGTGGGTAAATATAGTTTTTTAAATAAACCAGTCTGTCGCTCACTACCGACTTTCATTGACGTTCCAAAAATATTGTAAGTTAACACAATAAAAAAATACAGCCCTTCATAATAAAAGATTTAAAGTCGCACTCAGTGACTAATTATCAAAACCTATAGGGTACTTGCAAAATTTGGCACTAAGAGAGGTCTTTTAACAAAAGTTGAAAGAAAAAATTATACAATAAGAAATTCCTAATCCAGTGTGACATTATCATGTAACAAAATTATATTCGTTTTATTTTTCTCCAAAAGAGCTTAAGGTAAACAGTTGAAATTAATACTGAATAATAGGATTTAAGACCTCAAACTGCTGTAGAAAAACAAGTGTCTAGGTTATTACAATAAAAAGATACAACCGGTTCAGCCCTTTATAAAAAGAGTCTAAGAGTCACACTCAGTTACCAATTGCTAAACCTACAGCGTACTTTCAAGGTACATACAATTTTGAAAGCACTCCTAAAAGTTATGCATATAATGATGTCCATATACCTAATTGTAAACAATGATCCAGGTCGCCTTTTTGAGCATAAAATTCATTTAATGTTGTTTCACGTATATTTCTAACATAACATAAATATTTGTGATTTCTTCTAAAACATTAAATTACTTATAATGGTTTAAATATTAAAGTTAGAGTGGTATTAGGTCTTTCTAATTTACACAAATATCTAGTCATATTGTAGGTAAGTACAATAAGATTTTTTGTTATTTATTTGTTTTGTTTCTATTTTCCTATCTTTAACGGTTTTGGCAGCATATTCAAGAAAGCGAGCTTGGTAGAGATTTCTTTTCCGAGTTGATTTTATATTATCATTACTTATTTTTCCTTGTTTTGTTACATAACATTACTGAACATAGCCTAAAATATTTTTAGTAAACCATCTATAAAATAATTATTATTATTCAAGGAGTGGTTATTGAGTTACAAGCGCACTAACAGTCAGACAGACGGACAGACTGAGATAGATAATAAGGAATAAGGATAGTATATAATCAACATTTATGTAAAAGATTTTAGAGTAATGTATGTGCAGTAAGTAATATGATCAGGTCGGATCCCTCAGGGTGCGAGTTCTATTCGCTACTTGTCCGGTATTTAGGTAAATGTTATGTACATACGGGATTAAAATATGAATTGTATCAACGTTTTAAGAGGATTCAAGAATGAAAAGCTTAGTATAAATCATTCTCCGGATATAACCGTCACACTGAGGTTAAAAGTAATTAAAATAGATGTTTGTGAATGTGCTTTGAAATTAGGTTTTTTAAAATAAATTTTGGGTTAAAATATAAAAAATTTGTGGGATAGAATTTTACAATTTAAATCCTACAGAGAGGAAATAAGTAGGTAATAACACTAATGATAGTGGAACTTCGACTTCAAAGTCTGACGAAATGTCGATTCCGTCTAGCTATACGTAAAATAGCACACTGGGTGTCATGTATTAGGTACTTTATATTTTTTACTAGTGTGTTGGGTGTCTCTTTGCTTTTTAAAATAATCTACCTCGGATTTTCACATCTCTAGGTTAATATTAATTTTAAAAAAAAATTACTCTGATGTGGGGCGGGGGTTAACACAAAATAAATTTGAAAACATGCGGTTAACAGCAACATTTATTTGATCAAACATTTGTATTATAATTATGTTCTTCCATAACGTAAAAATATTTATAGGTACAGTAAATTAAAATTTTATAATTAATAGATACAAAAAAAAAAAGAATCTATTATTATATTTTCAAGTTTCCACTATTGTATTCAGTCTCTACAAGATATTGAAAAATGCAAACTGAGGTTTCGTTTTTCTATAGTTAAGTACATAATAGCACTGATACTGGCAGCTATTTACTTTAACATTAGTCTATTAGGGAAATATATTATTTATGAATGATAATAATGAAATCTAGTATTAGTCTATGTTTATGTGTCTAAATCTACTAGAGCTGTCTCTGTTGTTTAAATTATTTTTAATTTCAATTTGAAATGGTGACCAATACCACAACTATATTAACAATATTCATTTTTATATTGTAATTATTCAATGTTTATATAAAAAGCTAACAGTAAAGGAAAGTAATAGTAAAAAATAACTTATATAAAAGGTTTTTATATGTATTTTATAGAAAGGATTCATGAAACAATAATTATTGTACCTGTATTTAAAGTAATTTCAATAAATATTGGTAGTTGTTCTATTTGTAGACCAAAATCTATACAATTAATAAAATTGAAGTGTCTGTTTGTAATGTCAAAATAACAGTTTTTTACTAAATGCATATGAAAGTATATACGACACCAATAACAAAAACCCTATGTTTAAAATTTTTGTCTGTCTGTTTGTTCCGGGCAATCTCCTAAAGAGTTGGACCGATTTTGACGGGACTTTCACTGATAGACTTTTATTTTACAAAAAGGATTAGGGTTCCGCACAAATAAAAAAACTGGTCATGGTGAATCAATTCGGGCGCTTAAGTGACTTATGCTGAGTAAACCATAAGAGATATAGCAAATTAATGTACTAGATAATCATAGGTATTAAAAAGTCCAGGAGAGTATACATCTAACTTCTAAGGAACACCCACAATAAGCATTTTTGTCTTTAAAATAGCCGGGAGCGGGAGAGTAAGATTCGCGCGGGCATTCTGTAGTCCACGTGAGCGAAGCCACGGGCACAGCTAGTATCTAAATAAGTATGCAAGGAATTCATGTGAATAAAGTTTTATCATCCCGGTAATATTTTAATTAGTAGAGAGTTTGTTCAATAAATTAGAAGTTTAAAATTACTTAATTAACGCTAAGAAAAAAAATTATAAAAGTAATAAAGAAGAATTAATTTTCTTAGTACATCTACTAAATATATTAATATTTATTTATTTGAAGAAATCTACAGCTCTTAAATTCTAACTTACATACATAATTAAGTTGACATATTGGCTTAGCCAAAAATGATTTCAATCGTATTACAATAAAGTTATAATAATTCTATACCCCAACGAAATTATTAATTAAATATTATTTGCATCAAAAAGAACGATTTAGTGCTTCTGGCGTGAATGTGTGTGTGTGTGTGTGTGTGTGTGTGTAATAATCACATATATTTAACAAACTCTGAATAAATCAATAGCTTTTCTTCTAAACGCTGCATTACTGTCAGAAAATATGTCGAAATTTTCAGCTTTAGCATTATATAACTGTGTACATCTTATCAATACTGAATTATGGGCATAATTGGTCTTGGTTGAACGAACGTGAAAGGTCTGGGGTTTACGGATATGTTTAGTTGTAGTCCTTAGACCAATTCGTTCCTACAAACATGAACAATCAATTTATTCCTAATGATAATCTAAACGTATTAATTAACAATACTAATCAATCAATATTGCAAAATAATAATCTCAAGAAATTCCAGACTTAGAAGAAAATTATTATTAAAAATGCTTATTCTTATGTTATGAATTATGATATCTATAAATAATAAATCGGACAAGTAACGAGTTGAACTCGCACCATGAGGGTTCCGAACTGATTACATTACTTACCATATATCATTCTACAATATTTTACGTAAAGATTGTTTATATACTATTCTTATATATCTATCTCACTCTGTCCGTCTGTCTGTTTGTTAGTGCGCTTAAAACTCAAGAATCACTCGGTGAATATTTATTATTATTTTATACATATTTTCACTAAAAAGATTTTAAGCCATGTTTTGTAATGTAATGAAACAAAATAATTAAAAATAAGTAATGATAATATAGGATTAACTCGGAAAAAAAATCATTACCAATTTGGTAGTACCAAAACGCTTTCTTGAACACGCTGCCAAAACCACTAGACCAAAGAGTGAACGCTAGAAAGGAAAATAGAAACAACACGGGTAGTAACCCGTGCGCGATAAGTTGAGACTCGCCTAGAATGCAACCCTCCACTCGCTATCCCTGTAACTTCCCCTCAAGCTCCCGTGTTGTACTATAGGCAACGCCATTTTTTTAACAGCTTAGTCTCATACTAGATTACGTCACGCAACGACGACGCGCTCCGATTTTATAGTCTTATTTGATACTGTTTCGTTAGTAATTATTAGTGTTACTGATATATTTTATTGTTATAATGAAGGTTAAAACTTTACATAGTGGAGAGAGAAACCTGGTAGTTCTACAGCGGAGAATGAAATAAAATTGTCGACTCCAGGTAAAAAACGCAAACCAAAAGCAATAGAATATACAATTGGACAGTTTCGACTTAAGCGCTATCAGAAACATTGTGGATAGTTTTTATACTATTCGAAAAGGAATACCCACTTTGAATAAGATATTAGCTGTGTCTAAAAGAGATCTTAATTTCCAAAGGCAAAAAACATATTTAAGAAAAGTCTTAGTAGAAATTAAGAATGCGAGACATTTTTTGGTTCAAAAACCAGACATTCGAGTTTGGTGGGCAAGGTACCTACGACTTCTTAAGGAGAACGACGACCTAGGTGCCGCAAAAAGACCAGTCATCTAAATCGACAAAACCTGGATTCACTCACATTATTACACAGTGAGAAAATGCTGGCAAAATAGTACAGATGCATCAGTAAAAAAAAAACAAAGTTCCGGTCAAAGATGGGTGATCATTCATGCAGGAGAAGAGAATGGGTTCGTGAATGGGGCTGCACTAGTATACAAATATAAAAGTAATTCAGGAGACTACCAACATGAAATGGATACGACAAATTAAAAAAAGTGGATTACAGAAAAATGTATTCCCTATTTGCCACCCAATAGCATAGTGGTACTAGATAATGCACCCTGCCACTCTACACAAATAAATAAATCACCCACAAGTGTTGCAACAAAAGATGTTATCAGACAATGGTTATTATTAGATCACAACATACCGTTCGACGAAAAAATTAAAAAACCTGAGTTATATTATTTATTATATATAAATAAGCCACCAAAACAATATATGATAGATGGAATATTTAAAAAAAATGGCCATGAAGTTGTACGGTTACCACCTTGTATGTGTGACCTGAACCCGTTGAATACATATGGAATTTAATAAAGCGAAGAGTAGCGGACAAAAATATAAATCAATCCGAAAATGAAATAGAAAAATTAACATGGGATGCCATTAACAGCATAACTGAAAGCGACTGGCAAAAAAAAGTTAACCATGTAGACAGGCTCAGACAAAAATATTGGGATGATGAACTACTGTAAGAAGCAAATGAAACATAAATTATAATAAATTTGCAGTCAGATACCTCTTCTGAAAGTGAAGGATTCAGTAGCGACGAAGAACCCGAATTAGAAGGAGTAGAGCCACTTATCAGTAACGATGACTAATAATAATATTATTATAATAAATACCTACATAAACTTAAACTGTTTTATTAATTACAACTATACTTTTAGTAAACATAATTAAATGTCGAGTTAACCTTTAGAAACGTTCCGCCCGCTAGCCGTTATTGATAAAGAGATACCGCTCGGACTCAGGTAGCTGGGGCAACAAATCCTAAATAATATTTTGCATTATTTTCTTGACCTCTCCCCTATTACCTGTTATTGACAAAGCCATTAGACTGTTACACGGAGACCAGCGCAGTTCTATAAGGCCTATAAGTGCGAGCGAGAGGTCTGATAAAAATATTTATGACTCAGTACGCACGCTTGAAATAGCTCAAGTATAATAAATATAAGGCGGCGTTGTTCCGAGTACAACACTCTCTACTTTAAAAAAAATAGCAGAAACGAAGTCGCGGGTGGAAATTTGTGATATTTTTTTGTGCACAGTACAACCATGCGTCTATGGCGTCAACTTATTACCAGGTCTCAACTTATTGCGCACGGGTAGTAAATAGGTACACTCCGCTCAGAGATTGCGTCTGACACCTGTCAATTCGTCATGACTAGTGATGTACAATAAATAACATTAATAATATTTAGTAATGTTATTTATTGTATTCATTTGCATATTTATTCTATTCAATATATACATATATTGTTATTTTTATACGAATTATATTTCAAGCACAATGTAAATAAAATTGTTAATGAATAACTGCAATGAATTGAATCGTAATTTCTGAATGTAAAAAAGGAAAGAAAATAAAATTGCTTTATTTATTGGAAAATTTATATTATGAAATACATAGTTTTATTCTTAAATAATGAAGGCTACGTTAAATCAAAATTTAATCCGACTCCAATTCGCTTGAAGAGTCGCTGTCATCTTCACTAACATGTATAATCATATTATTGTCAATCATGATATCTATAGGGATATCGGGGTCAAAGTCATCAAATATAATCTATTTAGTTTTTTCAACCACCTTCATCCAGTCATCTCCTGTGACTTTTTCGCATGCTTCTTTTAAAAGCGTCTTTATCTTTTTTATGCTATAGCATAAAAACCGTATCTACCGTATACGGTAGATAAGTATTATGGCGGGCTGCATAACTTTTAATTTGAGCTCAGATTAGCTCTATGGCATTGTACTGGCAGTGGTATGGAGGAACTCGGAGAACGCGATGACCGTACTCCAGAGCCAGCTCATCTATTTCATATCGAACATTTGCCGGCTTATGGTCATTGACTAATTTCATCAGCTTTGCTTTTAGCATAGACATATTTACGTCAATGCCACTTCTTTACAGCCAAGCCATTAATTCCTCTTTTCTATTAGCTTGGGTAGGTGCTTTATTTATTTGCACCGAATGATAAGGGGCGTTATCCATTAATATAACTGAAGGCTCTGGCAGGCCAGGTAGCAACACATCCTGGAACCACTCCTTGAATGCGGCTGCATTCAAGAAATTCTTCGTGATAGTCGGTAGTGGTTTTTAACTCAAATGCCAATAAACCGTTTTCCACAAAACCATACTTCGCACAACCAGCGTGGCATATTATGAGTCGTGTTCCTTTACCCATTGGCACTTTCGACGTTGACGATTGAGCTTCAGCTGTCCAAGAACAAGAAAGCGTGTGATTGGCGTTCAGCCATGTCTGTCGATAAAAACCACATTGTGCTAATTTTCGATTTTATTCGCTTCTCTTAAAAAAGTAATTATTTTTAAAATGATGTCATTAGTTTCTAAAAGAATTTTCCTTTCGTCCGTTTTTATTTTGAAAACCAATATCTTTCAAAATTTTGGATAAAGCAGTTTTGCCTCCATTAAAAAAATCCGCTGCTTTCGAAGATGCTAGAAGCGTCAACCTATTAAGTTACTCATTCCTGGAATAGTACCATATATATGATTCCTTAATGCATCGGTGTCAAAGCTATCAATGTCTTTTATAGGTTTAGTTTTAATTTTCTTTTTTGGTGTTTGTCAAATATTTTCTTCCATGCCAGAGGAGCCGAACTTTTCTTTATTAATATATATTTGTTATCGTCCGTTTTCTTACTCCAAGCTTCTGAGAGATGCGCTCTTTGCACCTGGTCGAAAGGAATTACAGGTCCACCATTTTGTCTTTCAAACTCAAAGTAATATTGAAGCTTGATAATTAGTTCACGGGTTTTCACTTTTCAATGTTTGACCGCGTTTCGGCATTATTATTATACACCAAAAGCATAGGTCAGTATAACAAGCAGAAACAGTCAAATAAACAACAATAACAGTCTCGTGACTGAGAACACGAAAATACACAACGAGAAACACTAGAGAACGTAGTCTAAGCGAGCGAGACGACAAGAGAGGGCTGTATAGAGTAATAAAGTCCACTAAACACTCCGAGTTCATAATTCTATGGAGGACTGCATAGAGTGACGACTGTTCGGGAATGTAACAAAATGGCGGTCCCCACAACGCTATTAAATAAAGAAAGAAATATATAGTAGTAAGTTATTTTTTTCATTTTTTTTAATACATCTGACTGATACCACGATACTTATTTTCTTAAGTTTTGTATGGGCGTTACATTATCATATTATTAACTTTATTAAATACTAAGTACATTATATATTATAAAATTATAACGTTTTATATTATACCGCCAAATTGTATTAGGATTACAAAAATATTCGATTACAATTACCTCATTAATTTGTCACATCACTACAAAACAAACAGTTGCCATAACCTTGAAACAGCGCAGTTTGACTTTTAAAAACTATTGTTTTTATATTTGTTAATTAATAAATTTTTTATTGATTTTAGCCCAAAATTAATACGTTTATTGTAAGTTGGCATCATTATTCAATTTTTAATGTTATCACTCGTTAATAAGGTAAATAAAAGATATTTAAAATTGCGCCATTAAATATCCGCCAGTTCAAAATTACATCGCCCATTCGATCACGACCTGTCGGAAAAGCAGTCTCTGAGTAGCTGGATAGTAATAAAAAAACTTTTACAATCTACTAGATATCTGTGTAAACTAGGAAGATCTAAAACCACTTCATATGTAAACCACGATAAGTATAATAATTTAATGTTACAGAAGAAATAAAAAATATTTATGTTATGATCTAGACACGCGGCAGTGTCTCACAACAATAAATTAATTTTATGCTCAAAAAGGCGCCCCGGATCATTGTTTATTATTAGGTATATGGATAACATTATATGCATAACTTGTAGAAGGGCTTTCAAAATTGTAGTACCTTCAAAGTACTCAGTAGGTTTTGATAATCGGTAACCAAGTTTAATTTTTACACTTCTATAAGAAGGGTTGCACCTCTGTATCTTTTTATTGTATTAACCTAGAAACTTGATTTTTCTACAGCATTTTAAGGTCATCAATCCTAGTATTCAGTATTAATTTGAATTAGCACCTTAAGTGCTTTTCGAGTAAAAATAAGACTTAATACATATAATTTTTCTGCATTATAATTTTACACTGTATTAGGCATTTCTTATTTTATGATTTTTCCCTTAACGTTTGTTATAGACAAATTTCCTTATAGTTTTTGAGAATCGATTTGTGTCGTGAGCGTTATTTTAACTATGTATTGCCGTATCTCTTCAATAAGTTAACCTAGAACATTTATTTTTTATAGCAGCATGAGACCACAGTCTTTTGTATATTGTGAAACTAGCGGTGTGCCCGCGGCTCCGCACGCGTTTATAGTTACGCCGTAGTTATTTACATCCTGTAACTTTATTTTTACCTTTATTGTTGACAATTTATATGCCGTATCAATTGAGGAATGGCGTGTATTTCTCGTGTACAATTTTCATCAAGTAATTCTTTTTATTTCTTTCTTATCAAAAGCATAAATATGTATATCCCTAATTTGAGACATGACGGGGTTTTTAAACAATCTTTCACCCATGTTTTACTTTCACCATATGTGGAATAACACAATGAAGTGATTCACTTTTAGCAAAACTGTATAATCCAGTTAATTTGCAATAGGTATATCACTTAGAATATAGAAACTCCCGCGAGCCGCGATTGACAGCACACGTCAAATAAAACAGTAATTATGCCGTACTGCGTAGTTAAATAGTTTATATATACTTCAGGCAATCTTATAAAAGAATACTGGACTATCATTTAAAGGTAATTATTAGAAATACAATACAGTTCTTATTCAGTATTACAATATCAATATATCATCAAACCAGATTGACAATCAACAAACTGGTTGATATGGCAGCTGATGGCATTTCACCATTATCGCGCATGCGCATTTGGTGTTCCCTATATTTTGTCCATAGAAACTTTCATCCCCTATTTTCTACCCTTAAAGTTTTATTTTCGCTACAAAAAGTACCCTATGTCCTTTCCCAAGGTTCAATCTATCTCTATAACAAAATTCATCAAAGTTGGTTCAGCGGTCTAGGTGTGAAAACGTAACAGACAGACAGACAGACAGAATAACTTTCGCATTCATAATATTAGTATGGATTATTTTAACTTTATAGCTCAAGTCGTGAGAAAACGTGTCTTTATACACAGAGAGACAGCCAACCAGCCAGCCAGGTAGACAGACGAACAAAAAAGTAATCCTTTAAGGGTTCCGTTTTTTCATTATGTGTTCCGGAACCTTAAAAATGGAGGTCTGTAGTTGTATGTGTGTATTACAAAATCTATGCATAGAAACAAAGAAGTCACAGTTCTCAAAAGAATGGTTACTAGACAGAATCAAGTAGCGTTTGACATAATCTTGAAAAGAACGCACTCCAATAACACGTGCAATAACGTGATAACATGTCGCAGAAACTCACTGCTCAACTGTTTCATGTTGAATGATTTGTAAATTACATTTCACCGCGTCCGCGATTTACAGATCAACACAAGGAGTCCAATATTTCATTTCTGTCTTTTAAAATCTTTGCCAAATTAGTAAAGTGATAACGCTGCCTCGCCCTTTTAAAACCTGAAACATGATATTCTAGTCGTTTGAAAGGAAATCTCCATAAGAAGTTTTATTCAGGTGATCATCACTTTAATAGACTACATGACTAAACAACTATGAATATTCATGTACTTTTCAAATGTTATAGAAAATATAAATGCGCAAGATTTTGAATTATAATTCTATTAACATGAGAAATTAATAAATTTACCTTGAAAGATGGTCGAACTGCACTACAATGAAGAAAATGTACATAAATAATATTATAATAATAAGTATGAAAACATCGCTACTTAAAACTTCGCTTTGACTAAAAGGCGATAAATAGGCACTTATTTATTATACTGGCAAAAGGATATACACGGAGTTGGGGATAATACGGAATGAAGACATAGTAAAACGTAAAAGGTTGGCTTATAACAAGTAGAACTGGCAAATAATTGTAAGATTCATCATTTTCCATTTAGCGCCCTTGAGTTGCATGGATTTTAAGAGTTTTATAATATAATATAGTATATTATATCAGAAGATCGAAGTCAAATTAATAGCCTTGCGTTGTGTTCCTGCGATGGTTAATATTACTAAAGCTCCTTGGGGTAAGGGGGTTCAAGGTCGACAACGTGCTAGTGATACCTATGGTATAACACGCGCCTATAGACCGCGGTAGTCGCTTACCATAAGGCGGGCTGCATGCTTGTGTTTGCTACCTTATTAATTGTCTTTTTAAGTGTTTAGAGTCCTTAAAGAAATCGAAACAATTATTTTTAGTTGAATTAGATAGGTATTTTCTTTTTGACATTTGAAGTATTCATGAACCTAAACAATGAGTATTATCTACATCACTTGGTGTCAGTTTTCGTTGAGTGATAATGTCAATATTTTGGGGGATCTAAGTTCAATGGTACTGGACGGGCTAGGATTCGCAGTATTAATTTATTTAATGAAATATATTAGTAACAGATATTATAGATACATTTTAGCTTTCTGCACTCCTTCTCCATATAAACTTTAACCATGCCAGTCTTCCGTGCACACAATACGCTTAAAAAGGGGTATAAACTTTTTGCTTCACTTAATAATATATAGATTATAGGAAAGGGATGTGTTGAAGTATATTAGTTGAAAAAAGTACTTGCGTTTATTAGATACATAATTAATATACCTTTTTATCAAAGTTAAAAGGTTGTGTTATATATTTTTAAATATGAATTTATTTTTCAACACGTTACCCGTCTCTATTTTTAACCAAATAGCACGTGTCACTGCACTTCAAAGCTTCAGAATAAAGGAAGCTCATGGAAGTGTTATGAATGAATCAAATGCTGCTCAAAACCCCAAAAATGTAATTAATTGTGCACATATAATATGCCCCACCTGTAGATTATTCTTAAACCGTATAAATCTGTAACAATGAAACTGCTCAGTTTCGTAATTGTCATTCTTGTATTAATGGCGTTAATGATAGGGGATGGTAGCGCCGTACATAAAGGAGCTAGCAAAGTTATCAGGAAGGGTGGGCAAGTCATCATAAGTAATTCGCAATTGTTTTTATTAATATTGATTATCATATTTAAGAGTTATATAATTATTAATATACAAGAACGTGTTATACTTAATTGTTATATAGATTCGTTCGCTGGATGGTGCTTTTTGTGTCCGATTGCATTGCGACTACCGTACACTAGATGTAATTCACATTTGCTATCTACTTTCACTATAGCCACAGTATCGTGTTCCGAGCTCAGCCAGTTTATATTTATTATTTTTTATATTCTAACATACATACATAATTAAGATGACTTAATGGTTTAACTTAAATGATTTCAATAGTATTACAATTAAAGATATAACAATCTTATACCTCAACGAAAATTTTAATTAATATTATTTGCATTAAAAAGAAGTATGTAGTACTTCTGGTGTAAGTGAGTGTATGCGTGTGTGTTTCCGTTAATATATGTTTTAATTACACGTATTTATCAAAATCTGAATAACATCAAAAGCTTTTCCTTTAAACGCTGCATTACTATAAAAAAATATGTCTAAATTTTTAGCTTTTGCATTATATGAATGTGTACGTACACCTTATTAACTCCGAATGACTGGTATAATTGGTCTTGGTTGTACGTACGTGAAAGGTCTGGGATTTACGGATATGTTTGTTTAGTAATTAGTAATTAAGCAAGGTAGGTACCCGAAGACATGGTGATAAGCTGTTCTCAGTGAGTTTCTTTTGGTTTGTTGCGTTTAGGGATCAGCCAGTGTATATCCAGTTACCGAAAGTCTTGTAGGTAGTATGACAGCGATTATAAAGTGCTTACTTTACTTTGTTTTGCTGTGCTACAATTAAAAAAAAAAAACAGGCCAAGTGCGAGTCGGACTTGTGCACCGAGGGTTCCGTACTTGTACAGCCACATTCACCAAAGTAATTAGGTAACGTTACTGAAGAAATCACGGAACAATTCTACCAAAAAAATAAACCTTATTGATGGACAAACTTAACTTTTGCCGTTGGAAAAATGAACGCTAGAATGTAAAACACTCACTTTTTTTCATAAGTGAGGTAATATTGAGTAAAACTATAGTACATATCAAAAGAAAAAAGTTCATTATAGATAAAAAATAACAACTGAGGTACCTAATAATAAATAATTTAAATTTAAACATAGCACAATAATTATGTAAATGACGTTAACATTAGTTTTTAGTTTCTCGGTAGATTTGGTGACCGATACCGATGGCAGTTAGTCCGTGTATCTGGAAAAAATAAAGATTTTATTTAGAAAAACGGTTGGACTTTAGAATCGCTTCCGCTGAATTGGATGCTGTGAAGGTGTGGGAGGGTTAGAGGTATGAAAAGAAGAAGAAGGTGAAGAAAAGATCAAGGAAACAAATGGTTTTTGAGAACATGTTTTTCTATTTTGAAATTATGTCTAGGAATTAGAAATAGAAAAACTAATCTCATAGGGAAAATAAGAACAATTCCTGATAAAAATAAAAAACTAAAGGTATCAAAAGTGGTGTAGTCCTTTCTGTCTTTCAGTAGTAACATAGCGTGGTAGGTTTTATTGCCGTACAAAAAAGTTGTGCTTTACTACTATACGTGATTTAATAAATATTTTTATTATTTACCCAACGCATCATTTACTTAGTTGCCAGTAAGAACACGCTTTTCTACATCACGTACTTGCCATTCTTCATGTACATACAGCGAGATTATACGATATTATTCACTTTTCCTAAAACATTTACCGTTAAAATTAAAACCAGGTAGAAAAGTGGTTTTCCCAAGAATTTTACTAAAGGGAAATATTGTCAGAAGCACGCACTTCCTCTAAACTAGAACGTTTACTAAATTATACCCAGAATCTAATAGACGTGAAAAGCCAGATATTTAGTATAGTATAGATTTGGCAATAGGTTGAATAAAACGAGATCAAAAAAGGTATACATTGGTGTATGTATTATTTTCTTGATTTTCATTGTTATACGAGTTACATCTAGGTCAGTACATATAACCATAATTAAACAAATCTCCTAAACATTAAATTACACTTTAAGACTTAAATAAGCGGGATATGTTTTGATAACGATTTACGTAGGCCGATAGCACATACAAAATTTTCTCGTTTCCTTATCTCGTTCTAACACAAGCGTATACTATGCTCTTTCTCTTTCGAGTTGCTCATCTATATAACATAAAGAAAAGTATTTTATTTATTTTATTAATACTTTTTATTACTTTCTTAAAACTATGTGAAAAACACAGTTTCTATCGTTTGTGTGACGAAAATTACAAACTTCGTGTTAAATTTATAGAGCTTAATTAAATAATTGCAAGATGAGATAGGCCCAAGACCATAGAATTATGAACTTGGTGTGGTACAGTGAGCGGACTTTATTACTCTATGCCCAAGACGTACTTAGTTTTTGTGTGATGTAGCTACAAAATATCCTACCACTATACTATATTGTTGTTATCGAAAAGTGTATAGTGTAAAAAATTTGATATATATAAAAAAAAATTGTACATAACGTGACACCCGGCAGATGTGATACATGTTAGTGAATATTTAAAAAAAAATTTTTTGTTTATGACTGGAGTTTACTTCCTAAAGTAAAATAAGTAACTTATGTTAGTTTTTGAATATGCAATAAGCAAAGAGGTGATTGGTTAACTGTAAGTCACTGTGAAGATATTTATTTATTACTATGTGTATGATGGTCGCGATCCCAACCAACCGCCTTTGTCCATGTTTTAACAATACACTTTAAAATAAACCCGCCGCATTATATGTTTCACATCAAAAATGTAGATCGTGTTTGTTACCGGCTCTTCTCGATTTTCCGAACTGGTTAGTAATGTGTTGACATTCATAAGTGTTTTCTTATAACCTAAACTGAATTACTTATACATTTTTGATTTTTTTAAACTCAGTTTAGCTTTACGGTTCGAATCGCTCATTATAAATCTTAATCGAATACCTATCAATATATCAATAATATAATTGTATCCTATGTTAATCCCAAAAGTTTTATTCCATTAAAATCGATATAGGTATTAGGTTATATCTAGCACATTTATTAATATATCGTAAGGGACGACGAGGTTTCAATTACATCTACCATTCTCATTTCATTATGTTACAGGCATTAACAGACAAACAATTTATAGAGATTAATAATATTAGTATATATATAATATAGATACAAAAGCTTATCATATTATCTAACACTTGATAACTTGTGAAAGAAATTATTTGTCTGTTAGTAGTTTGACCGAGTTCACTCGGTTAACGTAAAGTTATCGGAGCAATTTCGTGTCGAAAGTAACGTTAAACTATTCGTCTTTGACTTTGCAGAACTGTACAAAGTTAGTGAATTGTGAAATACATTGTGGAAGTTACTCGTAACTGACCACAGAGAACAAATTTTGGTACTATTTTATTAGGAATACGTACAATTTGGGGCTTACAATTTACATTTTTTTAAAGCATACGGACCGCTTGAAGTAGTAGCGGCCGTAGTTTATAGACGCGTTTAATATCACAGGTATTACTAGCGCGTTGCCGACTTTGAACCCTTTACCTTTGGACCTCTGGAAACCCTACTCACCGCGTGAACACAATACAAGGTTATTTGGCTGCAATATTCTGTTCTAGCTGTTGCTAGTTACTAATAAATACATTTATTTTTTATATGTACCTATATAAAATTATTTATCACGATATACAAAAATATATATTCATTCATATAGGCACAGCTGAATACCTGAATACAATTTAGTTTAACTCCAGTCTAAATCCATTTCATAGCCAGATTATGAGTGTCACTTGTTTCAGATTAGAGTAATTTGTCGCGGAATATGTTAATTTTTTTTCCTGTACAGTTTTGTGGTTCTAGTACGGTACTTTACCTGTACGAGTCATTTTTTGCTAAAGGTTTCAACTGTGTCACGTATTCTGAGTTCGCTGTAGAGTTCAATTTACGTAATATGGTCTTTACGCGTGACGATGCATATCTATGAAGGAAAATTTTCATCGACGCAACACAACTATCCTACTCGAAGTTGGAACCAGTTACTATTGAATTCCCTATGGTAATCCTATTATTAAAATAGGAAATAACGGAATGAACCTTTTCTCTCTGTTTACATTCACCTACGTGCATCTGTGCCACTTTTGAGTACCTACTTTTGCAACAGTCATCAATTTGTTTAGTCGCATTATATATCATTGGAATCTTCTTTATTTATGACACTTCTTAGGACCACAGACAATAATTTGTCAAAGGAAGTCCAAAGTATGTTCCAGAAATATACACACTGTTTGTTCTTGTTTGTTATTCTTTCATCGCTCATACATTATACATTAATATCTATACATACTTCTACACTAATCCATACCAATATTATAAATGCGAAAGTAACTCTGTTTGTCTGTTACGATTTCACGCCTAAACCGCTGAATCAATTTTGTTGAATTTTGGTATAGAGATAGATTGTACCTTGGGAAAGGACATAGGCTACTTTTTGTAGCGAAAATAAAACTTTAAGGGTAAAAAATAGGACATGAAAGTATGTAAGAGGGAAATATTAGCTTCCATGACAACCAGTTTGTTGATTTGATATAACAGCGTTGTCAATATTGATTTAATGATAGTGTTATACTTAATTAGAAATGTATTGTATTTCTAATAATTACCTATTAAATGACAGTAAGTGTTTTTAAACTATTTAACTACGCAGTACGGCATAATGATTGTTTTCTTTAATGACGCTGTCAAACCGCGGTTCGCGGGAGTTTATACATTCTAAGCGATATACCTACTGTAAATTATCTGGATTATACAGATTTGCTACGAGTAAATTATTTCATTGTGTTATTTCACATGTGGTGAAAATAAAACTTAGGTGAAAGTTTGTATGAGGAACCCATTCATATTAATGCTTTTGGTAAAAAAGGAATAAAAGGGGTTTCACGTTTTTTAAAAAACCTTCCCGTAGGCCGGTACAATAAATTGATGAAATTTTATACACGGGAAGTCTAACTACAGTTTAAACTCTTTATAACGTTATCCTTTATAACGATAAACTCCCTATAACGTTGAAGTGAGCCCAACTTGGTTGGTTTGCGTTAAAACCCACATATTGAAACTCCACTCCATATAACGATAACTCTCTATAACGACAAAAAATGCTCAGTCCCTTGAGTTTCGTTATAAAGAGTTTACACTGTATTTACATAATTAATGGGCTATAAGAATTGTAATTACTTCTAGAATAAAAAAAAGTTTAATTTTCATCAATTCTCAACGGATTCTGATCAAATTTTATAGACGGGAAACATACTATAATTGAGAGGCTATAAGAATTGTTATAGGAGGATATAAGTGTTGCTATGTTGAATAATGCATTGGAAATTGTACATTAGAATAATAGTTTTCAACCGATTTTGATGAAAATTGTGCACGGGAAATACATGCCACTCCTCAATTGATACGGCATATGAATTATTAACAATATGAGAAAAAATAAAGGGATTGAAATAATTATTACATAGTAACAAACGCGCGCGGAGCCGCGGGCACGCCGCTAGTAATATAATAAAGCGGAAAAGTTCTTTTGATTCTTTGTTTATTTAAACGTGCTAATCGAATTCCATTTTTTATTTTATGTATACGATAGTTAGATTAACGAGGAATAGTTATAGGCTATCTTACATTAGGCTACAACTCTCAGCTAGCCTTAAATATCTATTTTTGTTAAGTAAGTCGAAAGTGGAAGTATACCCGAACTGTTTTATCCGAGTGCACTGGCGTAATGGTCAATAATAAGTAAGTAGTACATTAATCTAAAAAATATTGGTCATTCATTATACTATTTCCATTTCTTTATTTTCTCGATGACTGTTCTAATTTGATAGTTGTAGTGTTGTGACAAAATAAGTAATGATATCGATCGCATATATTTATTATAATTTGAACAAACAGATTTTGATTAAAATAAATAAATAAAGTTTAAATTAATTATTATTTCGCTGCATTGACTAGTACCTCTACCTATACCAACTTATTTTACAACAGCTTCGAAAATTTTGAAGAAGTTGGCATTATCAATCAAGAATTAATACATTTAACATCTTGTAATGAAATATAATATTAGTTAATAAATTTGTACAAAAGTATCCGGCAGTAGTTTAGTTTTTTACATTTTGTAAAAAAATATCGGGTCTGTTTTCGTGTTACGTTTATCGATATAGCTCCATCCCTATCAGTTTCTCCGACTCTGGTATAACCTTGTACGTGTGTAAAGTCATATTTTTATAAAATAATGCATACATAATGTAAAAAAGACGCTCGTTCAAATTTTCACAGGAGCTGTCATCGAGAAAATAAAGAAATGGAAATGGTATAGTATATCTAATGAAAAATTCAGCGATAGTATATGGCTATCTCTTAAACAATAAAAGCCACAATAAGATATTTTGAGATTTTGATATGAGCAATTGAGCATTATTTTTGGGTATTGCTTAATAATCCTTACGAACAAAAATTACATCATCACAAAGACAATTTTATGAAGTTAAATTTTTCACTTTAAAGCGTGTTGTATGGACACTTTTAGAAGATAATGAAAAATGAAAATAATTTGTACTTGCCAGAAGTGAGATTAATTATGATAGGGTTGCGTTGGCGGCGTGGTATTTGTCGGGTAAAACACGAGTGAAACCGTGGGGCATATGTAGTCTATCTATACAATTAATAAAATTGAAGTGTCTGTTTGTAATGTCAAAATAACAGTTTTTTTATGAAATGCATATGAGAGAATATACGATACCTATAAAAAAGTCAATTTTTTAAATTTTGGTCTGTATATCAGTCTGTCTGTTTGTTCCAGGTAATCTCCGAAACGGTTGAACCGATTTTGGCGGAACTTTCACTGATAGATAGCTGATGATATAGGAAGAAACTTAGGCTACTTTTATTTTAGAAAAAAAACTGGTCATGGTGAATGAATTCGGGCGCTTAAATAGCTTAAGCTGAGTATACCATAAGAGATATAGCAAACTAACGAACTACATGATTGTAGGCTTTAGAAAGACCTACAAAAAAGTCAAGCAGAGTATACGTCTATCTTCTAAGGAACACCCACAATAAGCATTTTTGTCTTTAAAATAGCCAGGAGCGGGGGAGCAAAATTCGCGCGGGCATTCTGTAGTTCACGTGAACGAAGTCACGGGCACAGCTAGTTTAGTAATAAAGCTGGATGGCAGGGATCTGTACCCGGTTGAGTCGCAACCACCATACACATGGTGATAAAACAGTAAGTTTCTTTTGGATTGTCGTATTTCGAGATCAGCTACTGTATATCCAGCTGCTCTGAGGTTTGCAGGTTGGCATGCCAATGGCTACCGTCGATGCATTACCGATCTCTCGGTGGTTGCTATTGTTTTTGAATTGTATTGTGTTTTCCATCAGGCACTTTGTCGAACTAAAACGCAAAAAAGTGTAAGAAAAGTGAATTTATGTATATCCCATGGAAAACTTAACTTGATTCCATAAGCCAACTGCAGGTAATAAACAAATTATCATTATTTATGAGTTATTTTCACAAAACTTTCTTTGTGACAAGAGAATTTATATTTAAAAAAAAATGTGTACTTTGAGTAGGTATACGTAAAACAAACTGAAGCAAGTTGAATCTTTAAACGTTTCTCTTAATACCTACCCGCCTTGTGTATTCGTTGTATATAAGCATTAAGCACACGATAATGTGTTCCGGATCTGAACCTCACATCGTGGTGCGAACACAACCTTTGCTGTATAGACACCAGAAAGTACCTACGTAATTCCTGTTAAGATATTAAATACATTTATAATTTCTAGTATATAAAAATATATAATATAAAAGTTCTGTTTTCAATATTTTTGTGATATTCTTAAAATTTTCTGTTTGATGTACTCATTTAAAAAGGCGTTTTCGAGACTTTTAAATTAGTTTATTTTATTAGAAATAATACGAGATAAAAACAAACTCATAACCATAATATTATATTCTTGGAGTTTTTGGCGAGATTTTAATCTGTCATGTGGTGATTTTTATTTTTATTCTTAACCTGTATGTATTATGTAATATTGGTACATTTTCTGTGATGTAGTTTGTTTATTATACACAACTGAAGTGGATTGTACATAATAACTTATGACGTAAATATAATACATAAATATATTTGTATAAAATTTACAAAATATGAAAAGAAAGACATTCTATCGTACCAAAAAGAAGAGAGAAAAATTAGCAAAATTGTTTGATGCGCTGCGAACGTCACATTTTCTTAGCCCCCCCAGACCCCCTTGTCACATCTTGTCACAGTAAGCGATACCCCCTCCCCCCATAAATGCGAACATTTTTTATGAACGGCCCCTAAGTCTACGCATCCTTGATCTAATTCTAAAGCATCACAAAACGGGCTATCGAACATATAGAAATACTAAGAAGATCATTCAACTACACTAAGTTCTTTACACGTATTAAGCATGGCATAGTCATTTTATGGTAGGTAACAATTATTACGTGAACATAAAACTGGCACATAAAAAATCCCTACCACAATTAATTTTTAATTAGGTACTACGCCTAGTATTAGTATACATTTAGTGCTGTATGACGTTTACCTAGTAGAAGTAATTATTTGTTTATACCGTTGGAATGAAATGAACATTGTTTAACATAGGTGTTTATTTATAATTAACCAACAAATTAATTAACCGTGTTCTGTTAGGTTTCGAAATACAACTACAAAATGTATTGCAACATAATAAATGCACGATTTATAACACTTTAAAATGAAAGGTAAGTATTATAAATTCAAAGCATTTCACTATGTACAGTGTTTAATTAAACAAACAGATATTTAGTGCGTGGTGAAAAACACATTACATTCATTATAATGATTAGTTAACAAATTAATTAAAAAAAAAATTAAATTAAAAAAAATAATTAAATTAATTTAATTAATTAATTAATTAAATTTTAAATTCATTTTAAAAAGATTAATGCCTTTATAATTTAAATTATTGATTTTACCGAACCGTTGTCATAAAACTGTGATTATTTTAAGTACTAGTAGTGCTCGCGGCTCCGTTCGCGTGAATTACAAAATGCCATTGGTATTGTGGTGAAAAGATAAGAATGCTTATTACTTTATTTGCGCGGTACATACACTAATTTTTTTTTTAAGTAGCCTAAGGTTCTCCTTATAACATCAGCTATCTGCCAGTGACAGTCCCGTCAAAATCGGTAAAACGGTATCGGAGATTACCCGGAACACAAACGAAATCATCATGAACACACTAATTATTAATCTTCTATCTAGGTATATTAATAAATTTGTACAGAGTGTCAATACTCGTACTTTTTTCCAAATTTTGTCATTCATATTCATATTAAAAGCCACATAACGAATATGAGAAGGAAAATTTATGTCACGTATGTTTGTTTGCACGTCTAGATTTAACTCAAAAACGGTTAGTTCGCTTTTTATGAAGTTCTGTACACGGGAACTACATAAATTATGTCATTCTGCTTCTTAAAGAACTAAACCGTAAAAAAGTATGTAAGTACAAGATATTAAACCTATTTTGATGACATTTTGTACACGGGAGGTATATTTCATTCCGCGAAAAATAATAGGCTATAAAATTATCAAAAATACTTTCAGATATAAATAAGTTATGTTTAGAAATAAAACTACGATACAATAATAATTACTGCGTAATAAAAACGTGCGGAGCCGCGCAATCAAATACGGTAAAATTAAATATGATACGTAGTGTATATGAGCTGTTATACTTATTCAGATTTCAAAGAAGTCCGGGATTAAGTAAAGTCCCGCTTAATAATTATTAACAGCGTTTATGTATAAAAACATCATTTGGAGGTTTCCGTTGTTAATATACTTACGGTGCTTGAAAGTTGACACATTCGTACACCTTTATTACCGTTCCAAAAATGAATTTAACTAGACTTTTTCTGTGCTTTATTTTGTCAATATCAATTTTGATGACAAACATCGAAGCAGCTCCAGGGAAAATTCCAGTGAAAGTTATAAAAAAAGCGGGTAAAGCCATTGTAAGTGCTATTTTTACGTATTTCTAGTTATACAAAATTTGATTTCGTCTTTTTTATTTTCTTGTTTATTTCAAAATAAAATTGAACTCAATTTGTTTTTAAATAATGTATTTTTTTTAATTTGGAATTCTAGGTATAGGAAGACTAATTTTTAATAAAATAAATTCAATTGTCCTTGTTTTCTAGACAAGGTTTTATTTTCTTTTAAAATATTATTTATGTTCTGAAAGCCATAAATAATGCCATCAACAGTGTCCTCGTCTACTGAGATTGTACTGATGGTAGTAGACCTACTAAATTGTACCATAAGGTTAACTGAGCATCATTTAACAGATTAATTTTCTGCTTAAAACTTTAATAACTTTTTATAAAAAGAAGATATCATTATATTTTATTTTTGATGAGGACCAAGTATCTAAGGGGTAAGAACAAAAAAAATTGATCTGAATCTATCCATTATTTTTTACGAAATGCGCGCACAACGGCAATCCTCAATCATCTTATAAATAAATAAATTATCAAGGAATGCATATTTATTTAATCAATATTCTAAATATTTCTTCTACAAAAGACGACCCGAGCTGTTGGATTAAAAGTTTCAGTATGTGGTTAGTTAAAAAAAAAAATTCTTGTCCAGGGTGATGGTCTACGAGCGATTAATATTGCAAGTACTGTACACGACATTGCGAGCGCGCTACGTCCTAAGAAGAAAAAGAAGCATTAGGAGATTTTTATATGTCTGCTTATTAATTTTTTTATGCCTTCATCACATAAATATAGGAATAATGTAAATAAACAACAGTTAATCTAATGTTACTTACTATATTAATAAATGTAATGTTTTTAATTAATCAACATTTTAAAGATTTGTGGTTTTTTTTGGCAAGTACTTCATATTATATACTTTTATAATTTGAACTATTTACCTACATAAATTAATATAACACTATTAATTAATGATCATGAAGGTTACGATTTTGATTTATACTAGGACTTCTAGAACTTGGGCCTGGGCTTAAAAAGATAAAAATGATATTAATTAATAGCTAATCCCATAGATTTTGAATAATAAATTATCAAATAATATAAGAAATTCTCCAGATTTTGGCAATCTGAAAGCAGGGTTTTAAGATTTTTCCTAAAAGTAAGGTCATGTTTAAATGTTTATAAATTATTTTTGAAGAGCGATTGATATTTTTGGCATAGAATTATGATTATTAAATTTGTAAAGTGGGATGGGGTTTACAAAAAAATAATCGGTTTTATAACATATGTACTTCAACTAGCCTAGAAATATCCATCTCTTTTGATCATTGTCTTGACTAGGTTATGCATATTTGTAGATATCTGGATAGGTAGGTAGGTCTCAAACCATAAAAAATGAAAAGACCGAAGAAAGAAAACATTTACGTCACCTGTCTTTTCTTAGGTTAATAGGTAGGTATATTTGTAAAAACTAACAATTACACTAATTGTTGGCGACAGAACAGTTATTTTCGTGTTTCTTGTTAGGTTATTATGTGATATTATTGTGTTTACGTGTTATGTACTATGTGTTATGACAAAATAGATTGATACAGACAATATTATAGAGAAATGTTAGCGACTACGGTACATTATAAGTTGCATGTTATATATTAAGATGTATATAAACGATTATGTATTGTGTGTCACATATATGAAAATAGAACTAATATAGAAAAGATTAATGCATAAAGTAAGCCAATAGAGTAAGGATATCAAATATTATAGAAACTTTACGAACGGAAAATAGTGATGCCGCCCGTAAATTACATAGTTTTGGCTTATGTACGGAATATATACTTGATGTATATTATATGTGAATATGTAATGGATAGGTAATACGATAAGGAACATTTTGATATATAACATGTGTACATAAGATATATAATGACAGAAATATAGAGAAATTAACAGGGCAACCAAAGCGAAAACCGAAATTAAAACACGAAATAAAGCGGGGCTCTCTTTACGGTCATTCTCTGAACTACGCTCGAAGAGGGGCCGTATTGGGCACGGTGCAATTCAACGAGTCAACGAGTACAAGTAACAACAAGAAGAAAGCTTTGGTCGTCCTGCGAACAATCAACAATCAAGATATCGACTTTCATTGAAGACCCGGCACCTCAAGCGGTCGTGCATTATTGCACCCCCCGGACCCCCTCACTACTAACATCGCGGCCCACTGGCATCCGTACGGCGTCTACGAGACGGGCATCCGGCGCAACAAAAACGCCCGTCCAAACCGGGGAAACGTCATACACCACCCCCCCCCCTCACGCAGAGGGGAAGTGACGCTTACCCAACACCTAATATATTCATTAGCCACATTGCAATTGTATATGTTCATACTACCTTTTCATTGTCTTACCAATTACTTATACGGTGTGCATTACAACGATACTATAATGAGGTTTTGGTTTAAGGTTTGATGAATTTGGATGGGAATTTTACCCACTACCAGATAATGCAAAGAACATGACTCTCTTACAGAAAACTGACGCATTACATATTTTAGCTGAAAATTATTATACAAATATAACAGACTGACGTTAATTAAGGAAACATAATGTTTATCACTAACTAAAATAGTGTTGTGAATTGTGTATATTTCGGAATTAACGAAACTTGAATAATTAATATATAAACAATTATTAGTTATAATTTGTGATGCCAAATTTATATTTATGTACATATATATTAATTTAGTTTAGATGAGCCAAACATTATCGCAGACCTTAAAGCGTGTCGTCCTCGGTGGTTCGCTCATATTGAGAGAATAGGAGGATGGAGTGATCAAAAAAACGTATCCGGGATCAACTAACTGAAAGCTACAGAAAAATACCTTCGAGAAATCCAAGCGGATGAGTAGCGTGCTACGGAGGCCAAGATCCACTTGGGTCGCTGCGCCAATGTAGTTTGTTTATATTTATTTATACGTAGAATTTTGTTGTGTAGAAATAATCTATACAATTAATAAAATTGAAGTATCTGTTTGTAATGTCAAAATAACAGTTTTTTACTAAACACATATGAATGTATATATGATACCTAAAAAAAAACCGTTTCAAAAATTTTCGTCTGTCTGTCTGTTTGTTCCGAGTAATCTCCGAAACGGTTGGACCAATTTTGACGGGACTTTCACTAATAGATAGCTGATGATATAGGGAGTAACTTAGGCTACTTTTATTTTAGAAAAAGAATTAGTGTTCCGCACAAATAAAAAAAAATGGTCATGTGAATCAATTCAGGCGCTTAAATGGCTTATGCTGAGTAAACCATAAAGGATACAGCAAATTAATATAATACATAATCATAGACAGTAAAAAGACATTAAAAAAGACCGAGAGAGTATACATCTATCTTCTAAGAAACACCCACAATAAGCATTTTTGTCTTTAAAATATCCGGGAGCGGGGAGCAAGATTCGCGCGGGCATTCTGTAGTCCACGTGAGCGAAGCCACGGGCATAGCTAGTTAATAATATATTCATTTAAAGAAGGAAACTTTTAATTCCTGTATCAACAAACTATCTATATTCAAGTTTGCTCGACAAAAAGATAATGTAAGGTATGCATGGCGGGTTATGGTCGAAGCCTTTGTCCGGTGATTCAAGTACAGTTACTACTTGCTAGTAGAATGAAATACTTTAGGGTAGGCTGTTCGTCGACTTGAGTTAATCAAATTTGTGGAGGGATATTAAGAATAATTGAATTTTGTCGTGTATAAAAATTTATTATTAATAATTATGCCTATAAGAAGAAAGTAGGTAGGTATAATAAGATTAAGAAACTAGATGTACCTCACTAAAAATATGTAGAAAGAATTTATGATTGAAATAAAATTAACTTATTTAAAATATTACGTTTTATGATTTTACAGTATACTAATTGTCATAAGTAGTACAATCATAGAGTAGGTATAATGTAACTTAACTTTCGTTAATGCTTATTTAAACTTTTGAAGCAATGATGATGGCTCAGTGGTACTGTGTACGGAGACCGCGTCGTGCGATGTGAGTTCGAATCCCTGCAGTGAGCCTGAGCTTTCCGTGAAGGAAAACATCGTGATGAAACCATAGCGTGCTGCTAGCTAGCACCCTCAAGTTGAAAATCTGTCGCCAAGCGCCTATAGGTTTGTTCCGGCAGCTGCGATTGAGAAACAGTTATTCCACTAGGCACCACCGCGTCACTTAGCGTCAGGTGAGATTGTGGTGATAAAGCTATACCTGTATACCATTTTAAAACCAACTATAATTTAGAAACGTGAAAAGGGTATTACTTAATCGCTGATATTATATTTATTATTTACACCATCGTTTACATTCCCATAATTATAGTAACTGTAAATAATAATATTATAATAATTATCGTATACGTAATTAATCCTGATCTACAAGCGCAGTATTCGTACATAGAAACTCCACTTATTACATGTTTAAGAATAAGTTTTTTTTCTCTTTATTGAAGTGGCTTTTACAGTTGGTGTATGCTAGCCCAATCAATAAGTTAAAGATGACACACCGCGGGGAATTACTTGTTTACTGACAACTAGCCTCCATCTTGTAAATACAACCATAAGCGAATCATGTACCTATAGTTCGCCTTTTCCTGTACCTACACGTAAGTTTTATAAAAGCGTTATATTGTTGACCAATGTTTTATTTATGATGAAAATCCATAGCGGAAATATCATTAGGCAAATTGAAGGCTATTGTAGCTCATTGCTGTTATCACAAGCATGCCAAGATTCTTGCGACAGCTTGCCTAAAGGACCGACTGCGTCTTTAACATCAACTGCCAAGCCCTGTACGCAAAAGTTTGAGGATAATTTGGTGTATAGGTATGCTTATTACCCGACTATGGCGAAGCGAAAAGGAGGGTTATGATTTTAACCGTTATGTATGTATGTATGTTCATCTGTACACGATTTTCTTCTAAACCACGTAACACAATTTGAAAAATGAGATGTCGTTAGAAGCTGCTTGTTTGTCCGCTGGTTAAAGGATATATAACTTCAAACTAAATTCAATATGACGCCCCCTAGAGGACATGAAGTACCGCATAAAAAAAAAAAATTGAATTATATCGTTTTGCATATCAAATGAAAGAGTTTAATTAGCACATTTAAAATAATAATATTATATTATATATACATATATATATTACTAGCTGTTGCCTGCGGCTTTGCTTGTATTAACTCGATAAACGTGTATAATATAATTTATAAAATCACGTCTCTGATGTTCGCTTAGGCTATAATAAAAGTTTATAACTCCAGTTATGTGAGTTTTGTAAAAGTTGGAAGCTGTCCTCTCTGCCTTCCCTTCTTCCCACACACCCACGCAAACGCGTCAAATGATACTAAGTGTTGAAATTTCCAATTTGACTTTTTATCACTCCGGCTAGAGGTTAGGTAGTGGACCTTCCGCCCTCTCTGTTTTTTCACGTACCAAACGATTCCAAATTTTTAAATTAGCTTTCCTTTGCCTACCCCCAGCCCCTGACTCAAATCCTGGATAAGCCAATGAGCATTGCCACACACTTTATCGCCAAAATAAAACCCCAAAAAAGCCCTAAGGACTGCTTACTTAAAATTCTTGTAAATACTTGTAGAAAGAACCATCGAAAAGGGAGGATCCTCCGACCAGACGGGTGTTATGTCTGGCGGGCAGCTGCCCAACGGTTGTAGTCGGGTTCTTGTATATACACTCAATCGAAGAGTTAATTTCTAAAGGGCGATGCAGGATGCGTCGTATGTGGCTCGATAGATGTCGCTGTGTGTCGCTATGTAGATGTCGCTACATCACTCCTCTCCGAGACCGGAGGTCGATAGCAGGTTGAGTCGTCCATACATCATCTAGTGATGCTTGCCGGGCCAGTGGGATGTTCCAGTGAGTCGGAACCAGATGCCGCATAGTTCACGGTGAGTCGGAACTGTCTGCGGTGATGCCCCAGTGAGTCGGGTTGATGCCCCCAGTGAGTCGGGGTAATGTAATGCCCCCAGTGAGTCGGGGTAATGCCCCAGTGAGTCGGGGTGATGCCCCAGTGAGTCGGGGTGATGCTGCAAGAATGCTCCAGTGAGTCGGAGTGTTGCAGTGCTGCGTAGTGACTGGCAGCTACGTCGACCAGGAGAGAAGTGCGTCTCTGCTTGCTGACCGGCCGAAGTGCAGTGTGCTGTGCCAAGGTCGCTGAGAAGGATGTGGGTGATGACCAGGAATGCGCGCGTCCGCTGCATGCTGGTGGTCAGGATACCCGTGGATGCTGGCTGGCTGTATGATTCGCTGCTCGAAAGCTTGTGGAAGTGTTGATGACGTCACGATGTAGCTGTGCGAAGAAGGTTGCGCTGACGTTCATGCTCGGGATCACCAGTGTAGAAAGAACCATCGAAAAGGGAGGATCCTCCGACCAGACGGGTGTTATGTCTGGCGGGCAGCTGCCCAACGGTTGTAGTCGGGTTCTTGTATATACACTCAATCGAAGAGTTAATTTCTAAAGCGCGATGCAGGATGCGTCGTATGTGGCTCGATAGATGTCGCTGTGTGTCGCTATGTAGATGTCGCTACATACTCTAGGGCATTAAAAATGAATCTCAGCCTCTCAAGTATGTCCTTCCTATAAACGACTATTAACTAGACATAACCTATAAATATATACATTGTAATTAATTAATCAAGAGGGCATTAATTAATTTGTACATAAGTTAAATTTTTGGTATACAGATAAATTGTTTATGGGTATGACCAATGATATTATAAGGAAAAAGGTTTAGATAGGTTACCTACATTATATTTTCACAAGACAAATGGCACGCTACTGCACACATACAAGACATATCATGCATAATTTTGCATATCATTAGTTATGACAGTATCTCAAGAATGACATAAATCGAAAAAAAATAATTTTATTATCATCTTTAAAACAGTTGTTACAAAGTAAATATTGCTGGATGGTACAGGAAATGACAATTGCGTCAGGCTGAATCTCGACCATTATAAACTAGTTGTAAAACAGTAAAACCCACGCTCGCGTTCGGTAATCAGCCAGTGTATATCCAGTAATTAAGTGGAGTTTTAGTCTGCACCCGTCTGGGTCGCGACAACCCTACACATGGTGAGAACCCCGTCACAGCGACTCTAGTTTATCGCGTTTGGGAGCAGCCAATGTATATCTAGCTGCCGAGAGACTACCCGGCATGATAGTGACGACCGGCGATGGATAACGATGTATCGGTGTTCGCAGTTGTCTTTGGATTGTACTGAACTCACTATCAGGCACAGTAAGTACCGTCTCTTTGCCGAGCATATAAAAAAAAAGTATTGACTAGGTATTTATACGGACAATCCAAATATCATAACAGGGATTTTTAATGGAGTTAAAATTTCTAAAATTCTTTTCTCATTCGATTTAATTTTCAGGTTAGATTATTTGATGATGTAGCTGTAGCTGGTGCCCATCAAGGTTTTCAAAATGCTCGAAAACACAAATCTATTGGTCATTTATCGCATAGCACAGTCGCAAAAATAGTTCATAAAAATAGAAAATTCGTTTTTCTATTTTGTTCGCAAAAGTTTTTTATTCACAAAATAGAACATGTTGAAACCAGTCATGGTGCCATTGTATTGCAAACAACTAACTTTGTTCGTAATATTTTCTTACAATAAATGTTATGTTAAATAATGGATATCGTGTCCCTTTTCGCAAGCGATTTGCATGACGTGACATATCAAAAGCTATGAAAGGCTAGTGAAATAAGAGATGGTCAACTCTGAACTAGGGATGCTCGATATTAAAAGAAACATCGATGTCAAAATCACTAAGTAAACATCGATATAAAAATATCGTTTTTAGAAATCATTGATATTTTGGTACTACCTAAGTGGGTGACTTGTTTATTTTTTGGATGCTACCTTTAGTGTTGACGATTATTTTTAGGAAAACCTGTATATATTTTGTTTACCGGAGACCCATGAACTCAATTTACAACAGACAAATTTAGAATCGTCGATGTAGCGATGATTTAGGGAGCCTAATGTCGATGTTAAAACATTGATGAATTTAGATGTTTAGATCATCTCTACACTGAGCTGGACTGTAGCCAAACAAAGTGAGGGTTGGCACGAGTAACGATCGCCCGCAGGACTTATAAACGAACTTTCAGTTCTATTACTTACTTTTTAGGTACCTATAATATAAAATCAAAGTGTCTAAAATCAGCTATTTTAATTATTGAACAGCTTCGGGATTATTTCAATAAAACTTTTAATGAGAATCAATTACTTTTATTTGCAGGTTTACCTTATATAATTTTAATTATTAATTAATAACGAGTAATACAGGAATTTAATCTATTTATAATGACTTAATATATCTGTGTAATCAATTATTAGAAGTATTGTTATAATATACTTATTATATATTATATGCAAGCTAGTTCTAGCTAGATTTTAACATAAACAAAGAAATCAATTACTTAAAGAAAACGTATAATAGTAACTACATTTTAGTTCTAGTCACTTTTATTCGGTAAGATAAAACAAAATAAGAAATTAAAAACAAATGTAGAACAAATTATAAGCTACATAGGTACTGACTTATTCAACATATAATTAAAATGTAATCGAGTTATTTGTTTAAAACAGTATTTATTACAAAGAAACTTTTTATTTTAATACAGAAAGTTTTGAAAATAAAACATGACAACATGGAGAAAAGAGTTTTAAGGAGAGTTACAAATTATAAACAACTTTCAATTTCCCTAACAACGAAGTTATTTTTAATTAATCAGAAATATCGCCTCTTTGGATGTAATTAAAATTTACTGAAAGCGAGTTTGACCGTGATGGGCTTTTGCGACTGCGTGATGCTGATTCAGAAGGAAATTTCGTTTTTCAACCAAAGCGTCGTGTTTCTCATTGAGAACCTTTATTTTATCATCCAACTCTAAACTTCCCCTGAAAATAGAATAAAAATTAATAATAAACAAAAATAATATTTAATATCATATTATATTTATTTCATATTATTTTCTTTTTCATTAAAAAATCATAAAATATTAATTATAAGTAGGTACGAACAGGTAGGTTGTACAAGTAATTTATTTTACTCCGAAATTCATTTATTTCGAAGACACCGTCTACAATACAAGCCTAATGGTTCCTTGTACATTGTGACCCTGATAAATTGTACTATTGTACTGTTGTAATATAACAAGACGTATCGTAGGTTTGTGTGTTTTTGTGTCATCTCTTTTGTACACCGAAGTCTTGCGTATGAATATAATGTTGCCACAGTTTTATTTTTGTGTCTTATTATTTTTATTATTGAATTCACTTTCAAAAAATATTACAAGCCAGATATTTTATCATCATGACCCACTGCATATTGGTGTATGATTTATTTATCTGCTGGGCATATTATATGTAGGGATTTAATTAAATGATAAATAGGTGAATATTTTGTCGAGGTGGAAAGAAATCAAATAATAAAACAGAAACAATCTCTTTGGAGATTCCGATTCGTGAAATACCTCCACTATACAGAGTATCGCAGCCGATACTAATGAGAGGTGTTCATGCAGTGAGTTAAGTTCCATAAGGAACGGGGATTGAACGTCGGCAACACGCTAGTGTCATCTCTGATCACAAGCGTCTATGGGCTACGGTAACCGGTAACCGGCACCTGATGGTAAACCGAGTCGTACTGTGCAGATGTTGAATAGTCTCCTAACCAACGTGTATCCTACTTCCTATGATATAGGGCTCTAGATACGAGGCGTGAAGATGCTTTTTAGCAGAATAGTTTGACATCGACGATCGCCGATGAAATTTGTATCACTGACGGTTGCCGTTGTTTGTGGACTGTAACGTACTTACCATCAGGTGCTGAACACTCATTTTGCCGAGCTAATAATAAATAGTAATAATAACACTATAGTAAAAAAAAAGTAAAAGTAACAATTGTAACTTGGACTAGGTTCATGACGTATTCTAACTCAGTCCTCAATAGTGGCAACCTATTAATGAATCATCTTAGTTAGGACTTGGTCTTTCTGAGTTTGGTAATAGACAGCCATTGACTGTAGTGACAACTTAGCCTCAAGTGGCCTGCAAGCTTATTTACTACTTCGGTAGGAATCTTTACTCGACTGGGTGGCAACCGCCAAGCGCATAGTGATAAACCCTCCACAGCGACACTTTTTTGATTTGTCACGTTTCGGGATCTGCCAATGTTTATCCAGCTAACGAGAAATTTACAGGCCGGCATGACAACGACCGTCGATGGATTGTACTGTGTTCTACTAAAATTAAAAAATACATTCTTCAATTTAGGCATTAAGAAAGCACTTATGAAAGTCAAATTCCAAAAACTTCCCAGTCACCGAGAAGAGCCGGTAAAAACCTCGATCGGGTTTCTATTTTTTATATACAAACGTAAAACCTGAAGTTTTGATGGATTGCCTTATTTTGACATCTGGTTTGCTGGTTCGTGACAGGGATACGTATAGAAATGATGGATGATAAATAAAATCTTACACAATAGCGAGGATATTCTCTGGCACGTCGGGGCGTATGGCGTCAAGTTGTCGCTTCAAGTCATCAACGAAGTTTTGTTGTTGAATCAACTCATTTTCTAACTCATTTATATTAGAGTTCACTTTATCGGTCTCGAGTTTAACCTTTTCTCCGTCCTGATTCCCATTTAATAACAAGTTTTGAACATGATTAGGATTAAAGTAAATATATTTTTAAATTCGTGGTGGGTAACAGGGCAAAAGAGATTAATTGTAGATAACCGAAACAACAACATTAAACGGTAAACGATTTCAGCAATCAATCATTATTAAGAAAAACTTCCAGTCTAAGTGTTTTATTTCTGTTTACTTCGTGTGAAATGCTACGTTCCTGTTTAGTAACAATTTCATATAATACCTCAAATAAAATTCCTAGTAATTAGTTATTAACTAGCGGTGTGCATGCGGCTCCGCACAGGTTTGTACTACGCAGTAATTATATACACCCCGTAATTTTATTTTTACTCATATTATTGAGTCTTGGTTATATTGGTTTGTTTTAGTATGCCATGGCCCGAGATGTTATTTAACACGTTGCTGTTGCGTCGCCACCAATCCGGATACATACTTCTAACATGCTCTCTTCCTTTTCAAACATCGTAACTTTCGTCTTCTTTGCATTCATTTTTTTAAAAGTTTCATTCATAATATCCAGCATCGCTTGTGAATACTTAGCCAAAGATGCAAGTAATACTTGATCATCAGCGTAAAGAAGACATTTGACGAGTAATTCAGTCATTCTCAGTCCACAATCGCTCTCTTTCAAATCTGTTTCCAATGTGTTTCCTTTTTACCCCTTATATGGCTATAGTTAATTAACACTGTACCTAATCAAAAAAAAAAGCTGATAATCGCACTTAAGAGCATACGGAAACCCAAGAACGATATTACTCGTAATGTTTATTGAAATTTTGGTAATGTATTAGATGTTTTGGGAATACTACAGGGAATCTTATCTAACTCGTGATAACTCATGGAAACTAATGATATCATAAGTGTGTTGTAATTTTGAAGCGTATAATCTTAAAGACAAGATTCGGTTATAAATACTTTACCTACATTATCTAAGTATATAGAAAATTTAATTATATTAATTCACGATCTAGGTCTGAAAAAATTAATTATGTCTTATGAGAAATCTAGGAATGAAAACACCGAAATCAAATAAACTTCATTTTAAGTTCAGGTTTAATTCTACTCACATAATATTCATGCGCTCTTCTAAAGCAATTAGCTTTTTCTCGTAAAGAATCTTCATATTGACATCTGAAATAAGAGTTCTAATTTAATTTGTGAAAGATAATCTAAAGAGATCTTGGCTTTTGCTTAGATGTAATAAACAAAGATTAATTATTTATTAAATTGATGTTAGCTTCAACTGATTAATATTAATCTTGTTTATAGTAATTTTTAGTTAATAAAAATTCAAAATTGAATCTAGGTCCTGAAAAGACACTCGTGAATGTTACAATACTACTACCGGTTCGGAAAATATCCCACTCATCGAGAAGAGTCGGCGAGGAACTCGATCGTATTTATCATTTATTATTTACAACGTAAGTAGTATTTACAGATAACAGTTATATTATTTTAGTGGATGTAAACAGAAAAGAGTTATTTCCAGTGAAGTCTTCTTCTTCATTCACGTAACGAACCATCTTATAATAAATAACCGATAGTAAAATCGGCTTGACTTGGTTCTTGAACCGATTGCCTAACAAAAAGGTAATGTACTTATGAACGTTATTATAGAATCTAACACTATTACCTAGAAACTTTTATTGATCATACCGAGTGTATAATAACAAGGGATGACTAATTTGTGTTTATTTGTTGTATTAAAACTGTACTGGTTACATAATCTAGCTTATCTGAGTATAAGAGAACATACATAAAATTATCAAAAATGTCCTGGAAGAGATGTATTAATATAATAACAGAAGTAATAATTTCAAAAATATATTATTTCGGAGTTCTCATATTAAATGAAAATACGGTTAAATCACATTTTACGTTGAAACGCGTCCCAGTATACAAGTTTATGTATGCCTATGACATAACCCCATGAGAGCCGTTATAAACTTGGCTATTACGTCTGGTAGACATTTTTAAGATCTTTCTATAAATTCATTTAATAACATCCTTTCCTGAGATTCGAATTATGTTTAATATTGTTATTTATATGTATTGTACATGAAACTTTTGAAATCGATAAATCATCGGTAATACTGCAATATGTTCCATTTGAAAAGACTCGGACTCAATTATTAATTGCAAAATGTTATATGTATAGCTATTTTCACATTAGATTCACATTCAGGATTGATTTGTATAACATTATACAGACTTTACTAACGAACGATATAAATCTCATACACCTAGTGAATAATTAAAAAAGTTTTCTCTCTCTCTCCTGCAAATCAGTTGATAGAGACATAGCCAGTATTGCAATATCAACGACGACATACAGACATACATGTTCTTCAACATCTTAAAATGTAATATTTTTAAAGTTCTGTAAAGCAGTTTTTGTAAAGCTCTGAAGTTATGATAGCTTACTGATAGCATGCGCAAATATAGCATCAATCAATGCATGTTCGATCTTACAATTATCCTAAACTTTCAGTAACAAAAAGACCTGTGATGAAACTAAGCATGATTGTGGGACGGATATTTTCAGATGCTTCTGTGTCTACAACATGTCGTCTAAATTTGTCTAATCTGTTATCGAGCTTTTAACGGTGTATTCCGGTTCATAGTGGTAAAGCATTTTCTAATGCCTGACTGGCTAGCTACCATCCTCAAATTGAATATCTGTCGCCAAGCAACTACAGATGTGTTCTGGCAGCTGCACTTGTGAATTATTATCATCGTCAATTGACATCAAATGTGATTGTGACCAAACGCTAGAATATAAAATGGAATATCAAAAAATATATTCTTATTCTTAAAAAAGAACTTGCCAGAGTCAATGTTTTCAATCCTTCGTAGTAGTAGATATTTTATTCAAAGTGGCGTTTAACAAGATGGTGGCTCTCTTGTTAGAACGATCCAGGGAGTTTCCGTGAGATTTCAAAATGCAGCATGCATCAGTTTATATTTATAATCCATTTCACTTATGCACTAGATAATCTATATCACACAAAATGCCACCAATATGGATTAATGGATTAAAAAGTTAATGGATTAGAAATAAAAACTACAACAATACATGTCACTTCAAGATCCCGCCAAAAATTAAAGAAATAAATTTTATAATACAAAAAGACACGTACATTTGGAGTTTCATCTCTTGTTCTTCTTTACTGAGTAAATTAGTCATCTTGCTACGACTTTCACGTGCTGCATTATTTGCTTTGTTTATGTCTTCACACTGACGTTTTAATTGCAATCGTCTAGCTGTTAATCTTACTGAAAGATGAAAATAGGTGTATATGCTTACTTTTTTATAGTAGTACGGCAAAGTGACTGCACTGTGTCTAATGTGCCAGAAGGACAGTAAAATTCAACAAGACAATTGCTAACAAAAAAGAAAACCAACTTTAATGATTTTTGAGAAGTTCCTTGGTGTATCTCAAAGTCGTAGGCCAAATGCCTATGAAATTAAAATGAGATCACCCTTGAGGTATTCCTTTTCTAACGAAAAAAGATTCATATAAATCGGTTCATAAACAAAGAAGTTATGAAAGAAAAAAATATACATTCGAAATGATAACCTCTGTATTTTTTGGAAGTCGGTTAAAATTTAGTTTTTCTTGTATATCTTCTACGTACAGACACCGATCAGTTACGTTTTTATTATATGTATAGATAGAAGACAGATGATAATGAATAACAAAATATTCATTTTTTTATTGATTTTTTTACTGAAATGACACCCGTAGCTTTTATGGTTTTCGTCAAATTCTACAATAGAACATGAAGGTGGTTGATTAATTATAAGTATGTTATACGCACTGTTATCTTGTTTAAGTTTCTCTACTTCTGTGGAGAGTTTGCGTACGGTTCCCAAAACCGCTAAAGTCGCCTGATACCGTTGTTTGTTCTCTGTCTCCAACAAGGGTAACTCTGATTCCTTTAAAATATAAATGCTTAACATAATCTTAAAAACGTAAATCTTTATGATTTTGAAGTTCAATTTTTATTATTATGATGTATGAAGATGCGGAAGTAGATTATTGCCGAGTTTTGACTAGGATTCCAAGTGCAATAACCAGAATAACCCATAAGTATTCGATGACGGATTTTCAACTAGAAGATGGAAATTGGCATAGTTGTAACACAAGAATATTTCGGTATCGTATATTTACTCAAATAATCAAAGATGAAAACAATATTGGGGGAGGGATTTTGGACTCATAAAAATGTTCTTGAAAGGTAGTAAAAACCGTAGTCTTTTTCATTCTACTTGGTACTTGGTAATAATGATATCCTAATACTAAAATGAACTAGCGCTGGATTTTAGGTTATAATGTAAGACCGATTTTTAATATATTTCAAAGTGGTCTTTAACCTGCAAGACATTTAGCAGATTATCCAGTAAAACGCGGTAGCCTCGAATAGTCCATTATGTTTTAAACTGATCTCATTTTTAAAAGAAGGAAAACAGCGAGAATCTGATAATACTAAAAAAAAAAACATAAACTGTAGTATTTAGTATTCCATGATAAGTTCACTGTTGGCATATACAAACGAAAGGCCCCCATATCTTTTAAACCTAATGCATGCAAAATACGAGACACACCCACCATGCGTTTTAATTGTATTCTATAACTTTTATTACTTCAAACATTAACATGTTAACGCATACTTATATTGTTATGGGTTCTTGTAAACGGTTCCCCAATATTATGAGACCCTTACCTGCTCAATTAAATCATTTTCGATTTCCTGCAAATTCGACTTCAACAAACATATTTGAAGTTGTTGTTGGTGCGGTGATAACATTTTTATATATTTTGCTCGCGACAAGAACGATTTTGTTTTCGTTTAGAAAAAAATAAAAGTGTAAAAGAAGGCAGCCACTTTGTTACGCAAATTGTATTCGCGCTAAAATGATCCACAGAGTAAATATGATTTTAACTTTTTAAATTTTTTCATCAATTGTGACATAAAGCAAGCACAGGAAGTTACTTATTCAGCCAAACTTTTTACTACTTTAATTTCAATATAAATCTGATTTTAGTATTCCCAACGCGTTTATGACATATATTTGCGAAAATTATAGTTATTTATATCATTAACTATTTTGTTAACGGTAACTATATTAACTTGAGGAAATTATCATTGAATACGATTATTAGATATTAGAATACGATATTATTGATTAGATAATTAGGCGCTGGCGTGTTTTATACGACTTGCAAAAAGTATCAAAGTTTAAAAAGTTTATTCATCATTTTTATTAAATTTGTTATTCATGATTTTAAAGTAGGGCCAATTAAATTTAATATATCACATTTGACATCTGTCAAATTTAAATTTAAAATTAATTATGCTCGAATTACAACCACAAGGCGACCTCTAGTTACTATTAAATATATTTTTAACTGAAAAAGTTAATCATTTTACAGTTGAAAAAATTAATTATTTTGTGAGCCCTCTGTTTCAGGGTTACGTTGTTGATTTTCGATGAAGTGTCAATTGGAATCTATTAAATTGGCCCGTTCTACTTTAGCTAAATTTATTGAAAATAAGATTTTCATGTTTTGGTAAAATTACATATTACATTTAATTTACTTTTAAAATGTAATTTTACATCTAACACCAAATATTATTTGTTGTTATAATTATGTAATGATTCTATAATATTATAATATTATAACTTATAACATTATTATTTACGTGTATTAAGTACACTTTTAACAAATGTATCCATTAGTTATTGTAGCGACATCTCTCGCCACAACTGACGCATCAATGCATCGACACAACTACGTAGCGACACATAGCGACATCTATCAAGCCACATAGGACGCATCCTACTATCCTACATTGCGCTATAGAAATTAACTCTATCGTTGAGTATATATACAAGAACCCGACAACAACAGTAGGGGCAGCTGCCCGCCGGACATAGCACCCGTCTGGCCGGAGGATCCCCCCTTTTCTATGGCGGATGAGGAACTTTACTCTCTGTTCCTCACCTCCGCTAAAGTTATATACATCATCTAAAGTTCTATTATTGATGCAAAGTTAAGACTAAGATAAAGATAAGATTAAGATACTTAATTTGAGAAACTAAAAATAATATGTATTAAAAGCTTATCACAATGCATTAAAGAATATCTGTACGTTTTTAATATAATATTTATAATTATATAACACCACTATTAATTTATAAATCCGTTAGGCCAATACTGACTTTTAGGATTAGCAACACCTATAAATATGCAACTGGCATATTAAAATTATTTTCTTCAATTTTTTTAATGTGTTCGTTCGAAATTCGAAATTTAGATAACTTTGTTGTCTTAATTTTTATCTAGCCTTCTTTCTTTTCTTTTAGATTAGTAAACAGAATTGATTAGCATGAATTTTTTTTCTGTAAATTGCCAATTTTCTTGCTACCTGTACACTTAGAAAACCTGTAAATGCTGGTCAAAATATCTCAATATGTTTAGGACAGTCTCGTCAGGAAATTTTCCTGCTACAACGGTTAAGGAATCTTATTATATTATAGGTACCTTCCTATGTGATGTGTGTGACTCATAGATTTAAGAAAAATTCCGATGGGGCCTTCAGAACAAGAAACGCGGGACATGCATTTAGCTCTGTATCCTTGACAACCAGATAACGACACGTGCAATAGTATGAATAATGTTGCCAGGGCAGTTAAAATAAGTTTTACTGTTTTTTACCACTCCAACAGAGTAGTCGTTAATTCATCATACGTCAACAAACATTTGCTTTTTTACTTTAAAAAAAAACTGTTTATTAAAAAAAACACAAAAAACAATACACTTATCTTAACTCTAAATCTTAAATTATAACAAGATGTTTATCTAAGAAACTACTACCTACTTAAGTAGAACTACGTTATTTTCCTTTATAAAGTATGGCTCACGTATATTTTTAATTTGGTTTGTATATTTGTTTTCAAGCTTTTTATCTCTATCTTTTCGTAATCTATTTAGTGTTCTAGGCAGAATTCATCTTTAAACCCTCTCAGCGTACTCGTTGTTACATCTGGGAATATCAAAGTTTAGAAAATACGCTAGATTATGCAAGGTCTTATCTTATTTAAATTCCACTCATAGCTGTTATTACTATATTGAGTTACAATTGCTAAATCTACCTTATCGAACACGCTCAGAACTTTACTATAACGAAATTGATTATGATAAGTATCTTTGTTTTTTTATTAAATTTAATCTATAATGGCACAATGGTTTTCAATAACCTTATTTGTAAATTACATATACCCTTCAGGTATTTTTTATATATACGTACGTAGTTAACCATTATATAATTAATCACAGAATCCAATAATGACATATACAGGAACCTCAAAATATTGTAGGGAACTTTATGTTTAAGTATGCACAATTTTGACAACACAGTTCTAAGTTTATAAGAAATCTGGTCAACATGTGGACACCAATTCAACTTATGGTCTATTTTTGGCCCCAGGTATATTGCACGCTGCAAGGTACACCACGTCAAGGTGCAAGCATCTGCATGAGGTAATGTTTAAGTGCGTGCAGCTGTGCTCATGAGTGACGATTTTAGACAGGCAGTTTATTTATTTACATAGCGAATGTGTACACATTGTAGAAACACTTAAAACCAAGGACATTTACATACCAGTTTTAAACTAAACATGTATTTGCCATCTTGATTCTATCATAATCAATGAATATTTATTGCTTCACTGTTTTTTTTTTAACTTACTACATCTATCCCTCATGGCTCCGATGTCTTCAATTTTTGGCGTCCATCTTGGATTTTAGATTTTTACTCAGTAAATTACTTAGGGTTCTTTATAATTTTTACTTTGTACCATATCGCTGTCTCTTTCAGTTTTGCAGATCGTTATCAAACAAACATACTATTATGTAAAAAATTTACTCTTCTTTTGCTTTCGTGTTAGTGAGGTTATAAATAAAATGATCTTTCAACGCTATAATTTAAATACATATTATATTTTGCTATAAATTCCAAGAAAAACTTTCATTGTAACCTAGCAATATTTTTGAAATTTTATTTTCAATAATTGAAAATAATATCAAAATATGCTTTGTTATTTAATTAAATAAAATACCATTTTACTTTTTTGCGAAGAATTTTTACAATGTAATTGCACACAAGAGGGCATATTTTTGAAATAATACTAAAGCACACGGGGTGCTGACATGACACATCCTTTCAAAATTGACACAATTGAATACTAATATGGGGCATATTCGTTTCCTGAACCGTCCCGTCTGCCTTTTTCTTAAATCTGTGGTGTGATTATTGAATCCGTATTAGTATTTTATTTAATTCTAAAATTCTAAGCTTGAAATTTTGTCAAAATAATGTTACTTTCTAATGTAATAACAGGCCTCGGGAGGACGAAAGCTATTGTAACGGATCTGGTTGAGGACACTCGGAGAATGTAATTATTAGATTACTCCAACAATCATTTCGATATATCTAAATTCCCTTAAACTTTAAGACGGGAAATCGTCTTTGCCGTAATACTGGTGAAATAAATTTTATTGTCAGATTTTACGACAATAGGAGAATTTAATAAATTGTTTTGCCAGTTAGAACGAAAGTCTAAAAACGAATATCGACAAGAGACGATTTCAATGAAAATAACAAAGCAAATAGCGTTTTGGTTTTTTATCTCTAAATTAAAACCAAGCCAACACCGTAATTAACGATTGAAATGAAAATATTTGAAGGCGTCGCGACATTATGCCTAAATAAAATGATTTCTATAATTAGATAATTAGGTTATAGTAGTTACTGTTATTGTATACAGTTTTAATTAATTAAAAATATCTGGGCGACCGAGCTTTGCTCAATTTTTTGCCAAAAAATCTATCTAGAAATTTAGAAATATTTAATTTTAATTTATGCAATATTTTTATTTTAATTTCAAAATTGAGTAAAACAGATAATGATTGATATTATAAATTTAAGTGTTTGTATCAAACGGATTCCTGGCATAGCTATGATAAATGAGTCAGTAACGCCATAAAAAACTTAAAGCTTTGATTCTTATTTTCGTTATTTTACAGTAGTAGCAAAAGGCTTTTGCACTTTCATTTTTAATATAAAATGGAATGAAAAATATGCATGAAATAAGAGAAAAGCTTCCTTACAGAATAAAAAAATAAATAAAAAGATTTGCCACACAATAAGCCTAAGGACGAGCGTTTTTGGCGGTATCTTGAAGTGATATAATGTGGTTTTTATTTTTAATTCATTTACTTAGGTTTTTGATCCTATACTATGTAATATTGGTGACGTTTTGCGTGATATACTTTGGTTTTTGTGCATTATTAAATTGGATTATACATATAAACTGAAAGTATGCATTCTGGGATCCCACAAAAACTCCCTAGAAAGTTCTAACAAGAGAGCCACCATCTTTTTAGGATACTGCAATCGTCATAAGACAGGACACTATGTTCACTTGATAATGGCAGTAATGGTCTTCATTAAAGAGAACTAGTTGCCAAGTTAGGAAGAAGAAGAAGAAGAGAAGCCTAAGGACCATGCTAAGCAGGTTTTTCAGTCAAAAGGTTATTATATATAGAATGAATCACCACGTGAATGATAGGATGTCTGAAAGTTACTCTCTCTCTCTTTGTGCATTCACAAAATTATTTTATTATGAGTAAATAGTTGACTGTAAAAAAAGACAAAACCGTTCATGTTTCTTGCCGGTTCTTCTTGATGACTGGAATATTTCCCTAACCAGTAGTTAGTGTTTTGACGTCAATAGATCCGGATTTACGTAGCGAGTAGAAATTATGTCATCATCATCATCATCATATGCCTAGCCTCAGCCAAGAATCGCCACTGGACACAAAAAATTATGTGTGCGGCGAAAAATGTAGTTATTAAGAATAAGCTGTCGTGACTGCTTGTTTGATGGCAGAAGAAAAAAGAACTTGAATGACGACGTAGAATTTTTCTAATTATTTCAATATATTCATGAGTCTAATGCGTCCATTGATTGGCTCTCCGTATAACGTATACACCACACACATTGGAATAGTTGCCCCTTCAAGGTATATGCGATTTAGGCGATTTTTCTCTCCGAAATGTGGTCATAGGTATTCACAAGCCCGGCAAGAGCGCGTCGCTTCCCGACAGCTACCGCCCTATCAGTCTTCTCAATACCCTAGGTAAAATCTATGAGCGGCTCCTTCTGAACCGTCTCAAGTCCGTAATAGAGGAGAAAAACCTCTATCCGCCTGAGCAATTCGGTTTTCGTGCTAGACATTCTTGCACTCATCAAGTGCACCGCCTCACGGAGCACATTTTGTTTAACTTTACCGAGTTATATAAACCCCGTCTGTTACGAATAAAAGGCTGATTAAAATAACGAAATTCTTTTTATAATATGCATCATTATTTACATATTTAATGTAGAACACCAAACTTCAAAATCTGACAAACTAAAACTTTTTCTTCTGTTTCAACATAATAATTAAAGAAGGTTGGTTATAGCATTCCTCCCATCCTTTTATTGAAGCTCCTCAATAAGACGTCTTGGGGCTCTGGTAGTTCTCATACTTCGCCGTGGTATTCTAGTATCTGTGTTGATTCCAGAAATATCTGTCGTATCATTGTTTATAGTAATTTGTACAGGTGATGATACTACATCAGTTGTACGCGATGCTTGCAGTGCTTCTTGTGTTTCAGGATTTCCATCCGGTGTATGGAGAAGTATGTTATTCATATCATTTGGTGTGTTTTCATCAATTCGTGGTCTTATCTGATCTGTATGTCTACGCTTGAGACTCCCGTCTGGTGTTTGTATAACATAAGAGTATTTGTGTGTTTTCTTTGATACAACAGCTGGCTTCCAAATTGATTCTTCTTCTGTTCGTACATAGATATTATCACCAGTCGAATAGTTCGGTTGTCTTCCTAGTTGTTGATTTTCTGACAGTATGTTTGCCTGAACTTGTTTATGCTGTAACATTCTCTTAGTACTAGGACGTGCATTATCCAATACACAATTTAACTGCCTTCCAAACATCATGTATGCAGGAGACTTCATTGTCGTGTTATGCGGTGTGTTTCTGTATGTAAACAGAAAATCTCGTAGTCGTTCTATTGTATTACTATGTTGTCTACTATCAGACATACGCGTTTTGAAAGTGCGTACTAAACGCTCAGCTAGACCGTTGGTACGTGGATGGTAAGGTGATGAAGTAATGTGTAATATTCCTTTCTTCTTGCAGTAAATGTTAAATAGTTCCGATGTAAATTGTGGGCCATTGTCAGATACTATTATTTCAGGTAAACCAAATGTTGTGAATATATCGTCAAGTTCATAACATAATTTATCTGTCGTGGTTCTGTTCATTGGTCTTACTTCTATCCATTTTGATAGAGCGTCACAAAGAACCAACCAATATTTGCCCTGGAAAGGTCCCGCAAAATCAATATGTATTCTTTGCCAAACGTTATCAGGTATAGACCAAGAAAATATCGGTAGTTCCGGATTATTCGGTCTATTTTCTTGGCATGCGTTGCATGATTTAACATAATTGTCAATATCTTCCTCGATCGATGGCCACCAAACATAGAATCGCACAAGTGCTCTCATGGCAGATATGCCTGGATGTCCTCTGTGAAGGTACTTCAGTGTTACTTTCTTTAGCGAGGATGGTATGATTATTCTTCCTTGCCACATTAATATGTTATTTTCTACAGAGAGTTCGTTACGTTTTTTGAGATATGGTTTTAATTGGTCATCATCAAAATTGTAAGGACTCCAATTTGTCTTAACACACTGGATTACTTTCTTGAGTGTTTCATCTTGTTTGGTGTGTTTCTTAATGTTCTCTTCGTTTATAGCTATGTCTTCGAACTGTATCTCATGAATGTTTTGTACGATTCTGTTGATTGTACGTTCTGCTTTTGATGGTTGCTCATCAGGATTCGGCATTCTGGACAGAGAGTCTGCGAGTACGTTATTTTCTCCTTTAGTATATAAAATATCGTAATTGTAACTGCCGATCACCAAAGCCCATCTGACTAGTCTGTTGTTTACTATTTTTGGCAGATTTCGATTTATTCCCAGTATATGAATGAGTGGTTTATGATCTGTTATTAAAGTAAATTTAGAACCGCGTAAATATTGGTCAAATTTTTTAATGCCGAAGAATATTGCTAATGCTTCCCGATCAATTACGGAATATTTACTCTCTGCTTCTTTTAATTTCCTTGAAGCAAATGCAATTGCGCGTTCTGTATTGTTATGTTTATGAAACAAGACAGCTCCTACTCCTTTTTCCGAGGCATCGCAAGCTAAATATAGTGGTTGTTTTTCATCATATGCGATGAGAGGTTTCGATTTGACTATACATTTTTTTGTTTCGTCAAATATAACTTTTTCATGTTCAGTCCATTTCCATTTCTGTTTCTGTCCTGTAAGTGCATGTAGATCTGCACAAATGCTGTGGAGATGAGGTATGAATCTTTCGTAAAAATTTACTAATCCCAAAAATGATCTCAACTCTTTGGTATTTGAAGGAGGCGGTGCTTTGAGAATGGCTTCAATTTTGTTCTTCGTTGGTTTGATTCCATGTTTGCTAATGCTATGACCAAGGTATTCAATTTCATTCTGAAGAAAAAAACATTTGTTAAGATTTACTTTCATTCCAGCTTCCTTGAGTCTATTTAATACTTCTGATAATGTCCTGATGTGCTCCTCATCATTTTTTCCGGTTATAGCAATGTCATCGAAATAGATAGCTGTGTTTGCTATGTTATTTAGTAGTCTTTCTAAATATTGTTGAAAAATGGAAGGTGCTGTTGTTATTCCGAATGGCATTCGGTTATATTGGAAATATCCCATGTGTGTTGATATAGTTAAATATTTTTTTGATTCAGGTGCTATTTTAAACTGTAAGTATGCATCTTTTAAATCTATTTTAGAGTATTTATCTCCATTCGCGAGACGTTGTCTGATATGATCAAAATGTGGTACTGGGTACGTATGTGTTATTAAGCACGGATTAAGTGTTGTACGATAGTCTCCACATATTCGTATTTGTCCATTAGGTTTCATAATGTTGACAGTTGGAGTTGCCCATTCAATTGGAGTTTTGTTTGGATCGACCTGTTCGATGATTCCTTCTTTTGTAAGGCGCTCTAATTCGATTTCCACGTTTTTTCTCATACTAAACTTGATCGGTCTTGATGGTACATGTTTTGGTTTCGTTCCTGATTTCACATGAATGTTTACTTCATAGTTTTTGACCTCTCCCAGCTTATTATTAAAAAGTTCATTGTTGTTATCAATTATTTGCTTCAGTGATATTGACTGAGTTTTTATGGAATAAACAGAACTTGGAAACTTCATATTGAACATTTCACTCCATTGTAATCCAAATAGCATAGGTTCTGCATTTTTTATTACAACAACTGGTAAAATCTTTTGTTTTCCCTGTACTTCAACTGTTACGTCGGTAAATCCTTTGGGTTTCAGTTTGTAATTGCCATAAGCTCTTAATTTTGGCCCTTCCAATAGTTTAGGTGAACCAATTCTCTTCCAAAATGACGTACTAATAATTGAATAAATTGAGCCTGGATCCCAATCTAAAGTGCATTTGATACCATTGATTTTTGTATCGATCAGTTTGCACCTCGTATTGTTTGTATTAATTTTGTGTACATTAGATTCACTATCGCTCTCTTCTGAAACTATGCTTCTTGTCTGTTGTTTGTTTAATTCTAAATTTGTTATAATGTTGTGTACATTGCGTCTATTTGCCAAATATGCTCTTCCTGTCTTTATGCAACAACTTTCGAAATGTCCTATTATCTGGCATGCTTTACATTTGTATTCATTTGCTGCACAATGTTGCATATCATGTCTCTCATTCTTTCCACACCTCAAACAATGTTTTTTTGTAAGTAGCCGTTTACGATTATCAAATCTATTAACTTGTTCTTTACGCTGAATCCGTTGTACCATTGTCTGTGTAGTGTCAATAACATTATCATTTTCAGCTAGTTCTCTTGATAAAGCTATTTTAAATACTTGATCGAAAGTAACGTTTATTAATTTACCATCAATAGTTCTCTCTTGAAGATCTGCCCATCTCTGTTTCAAATCAATTTCGAGCATATTGTGATTTAAGCCGGTTGCAAATCAATCACGTAATTGACGATCCAGGAATTCACCTTCATAACCACAGACTATACTTAATTCCTTTAATTTGTTAGCGTAAGTTTCCATTGATTCGTGCAATTCCAAAATTCTACTAATGCTTTAAATTTTGTTGTTTTCTTGTGGTAGAAGCTCAATGGTTTTGCTTTCACTTCTTCATACGTTTTATGTTCAAATGTGTTTGTAAAGGATGTCTTAATTTGATGAAAAATTTCCGGTGGTAAACATGTAACTAATAAATCTTTTTTAATCATTTGGTATTGACTTCCATAAATATTGCATTTTTGTTCAAAATATTCTATAAAATTGTCAACTGTTGTCGTTTTCGGGTTAAATTTGTCATGTGAAAAATTATTAATTCTCTTACTTATTTCATTAACGTCTTCTTTTGAAGTTGAATCCGTTGGTGTTGTTATATGTTGGGTTCTTGTAATAATACGTAGTAAGTCAGTAATTTGTTTTTGTTGTGTCATATGTACCTCCATAAATTCTTTGAACTGTTGTTCATTCATCATTGATGTTGTGCTAGTTCAAGTTTTTTTTTTATCCTCGTCGCCACTTTGTTACGAATAAAAGGCTGATTAAAATAACGAAATTCTTTTTATAATATGCATCATTATTTACATATTTAATGTAGAACACCAAACTTCAAAATCTGACAAACTAAAACTTTTTCTTCTGTTTCAACATAATAATTAAAGAAGGTTGGTTATAGCACCGTCGTACACTGGCAGTCTTTTTCGACGTAGCCAAGGCCTTTGATAAGGTCTGGCACGAAGGATTAGTCTATAAGCTGTACTCCCGCGAAGTCCCCGATATATTAGTTAAAATCATCCGCGATTACCTCAAAGACCGCACCTTTCGCTACAGAGTGGAAGGTGAACTATCCACACCCCATCCCATACGCTCAGGCGTCCCCCAAGGTTCCATCCTGGCTCCTAGCCTCTTCAATCTGTACGTCAGTGACCTACCAAAACTTCCCGCGAAAGTTGAGGGAGGGTTATACGCTGACGATACAGTCATATACTCCTCTCAAAGGCAAAAGATCAACCTCAAATGTAGAATCCAAAGAGCCGTGACCACTCTCGGAGAGTGGTTTAACGACTGGCGAATAGCCATCAACCCCACGAAGAGTGCAGCAGTGCACTTCGACCAAACCGCCTCACAGATACCGAAAAAACTCAAAGATCATCCCCTTGAACTCTTCGGTAATCCGATCCCCTGGGTAAAGGAGACCAAATATCTAGGTGTAACCCTAGATAGTAGACTCTCCTTTATACGCCACATCACTTTGGTTAGGAAAAGGGCCGCCTGGACCCTCGCCCGATTGCATCCTCTGTTATGTGCTGCAAGCAAAATGTCTACGAGACACAAGCTTACGCTCTACAAGATGTGTATCCGACCGATTATGACATATAGCTGCATTGTATTCGCACATATGCCAAGATATAATTGGGATCGTTTACGAACCATCCAGAATAGGTTTCTTCACCGCCTTACCGGCGCCCCTTGTTATGTTCGTATGGAAGATCTCCATAGAGATATGGACCTTCCTTCGATACATGCTTATGCCAAACACCTTTCTCGCTCTTATTTCGACACCGCGTCGAACCACGCGAATCCCTTAATCAAAGCGGCAGCTTCATATGTTCCCGACCCCAATGCCTGCCGAAGTAAACGCCGGCCGCGTAATATCTTCACTGACCCGCTCGACCAAATCGAAACAGCAAACGCGTTCTACTCCCCTGCCTCTCCAAACAGAGCGTGCCACCGCCCACGCCCGCATAACCACCGTTCTCTCCGCAGAGGACGGGCGGTCAACTTCGCTCCCGCACACCCGTCACGTCCACCCTCTCTAGCGGCAACCCAAGCCTAGGTCCGTTCCTCGGTGTGAAGCCCTTCGGTCAGGCAGCCGCCCACGCGATACATGTGACACTATACGTGCAACACTTAGCTACCCACATACAACATTACACACGTATGAACACACACACGTGCACACCACACAGGTACATAGGTACATAGGTTCTGTAAGGGACCTTTTTTTTTCTTTTTTTGCGCTAGTTAGACTAATGCGCTAGTTAGTGTAGAAAAACCATTCCGATTACTAAATATACATACGCATAGTCCACTCCTTCCTCCCAGGAGGAGGGGAACGTGCATATGAGTATATGTTAGTTAGTTTGAATTTTCTTAGGATTAGGGAATTAGTTAGATCGCGACCTTTTCGCATACGCGACGACCGCTCGAGCCAAGGTTGGCCACTCTGGCACCCTCGTGCAGGTCGTCACAAACTTTCGCGGCTGAGTGCCCTAAGCGCTCGCCCCCAAGTCCGGTGAAGCTGTAAAAGCCGCAGCGGCTCTGTTTTTGGATAGGGCCCCTAAGGCTAACAGTGTAGTCAGTTCAAAAAAAAAAAACCTGTTTTTACTATGTTCTGTGATTTTGTTAGTCGAACCAAAGATCAATAAAAATTCGGTTGAACAAACTATTGTTATTTTAATCTATATTTCTACAAGTACTATGTAAAAACTAATAATGTTATTATGTTATTATGTGATTAAGCATTAATATTACCAATTAAATAGCACCTTTTATTTACTTTCTGAAGTAAATTTAATAAGTAAATTAAGGCGACGTCTGAGGATTACATTTTTAAATCCTTTTATCCCGCCTCTTGACGCTTTCAGTGGCAGATTAAACATTTACGAGCTGTGGTGATATTTTATCCGACATTTTTAAGGTGCCTTTTTAATATTTAAAAGACGAAAGTATTAAACATTTTCACTTTCCGTATTAGTCTACAGATTTCATGTTTCATGTTCATGGTTACTCCTCCGTTTTTTAGAATTGCAGCGTGAAATTATGTAGCCTTATAATCTTTCTCAATAAATAGGCTATACAATACAAATAAAAATTTTCATATCTAACTGGTAGTTTCAGATATTAGCGCATTCAAACAAACAAGAAACAATCAATGAAGCCTTATAGATGAAGGATTGGAAATTCTTTTATAAATTGATATTATCCATTTTACAATAATTAGAAGAGCTGGTTGTATTTCACTATTCAGGTCAAATAATTACCTAAGTCTTTTGAAAACGAGATACTCCCATTATACTTCGGTGTTACTGCGGCGTTAGAGTAGAATCATACTTAGCATTCCATGACTTTAGAATTAGAAATTCAGAATTAGAAGAATTAGGATTTAAAATCATTAAATAGAAATAAATAATTTATTGTATAATTAATAATTTAACTTTTTTACATATTTACGGAAAAATAGCATTTAACTGAAATCAAGTTCTTCGTAGTTATGACATCACTTCTCCTTATTTATTTTTAGTTAATGTTTTAAGTAATTCAACCCCTGCGGTCATCAATTCAAGACCCTTTTCCTGAAATAAAACATAATATCAGTTGATACTTCATATAAAAACGCATTGTAATTAATACGAGACTATTTGTGTCCCACAGCTGAGCAAAGATTCCGAGGGACGGCATGAGCTCAATCACCACATCCTCCACCGTCAGCCGATAATGTTACCAAGTTCTAATTAGAAACTGTACGCGAATTCCTAAAAACTAGTTGATAAGTTAGCATGTTCGTCAGATAATATAGAATCGATATTCTGCTGGACTAAACCACTAACCACACGACCACCGCGACTTATGTATACTTGTGAATCAGAAAAAGTACGTCGTCTTTACTGTACTGAGTCACGACCACCACGGACATGTGGTTCTCTTTAGTTTATCACGTTTAGAGTACAGCCAGTGTATAACCGAGAAGCTTACAGGTCGGTATGACAGCGACGACTAGAAATGGATTGCCGAGGTCTCTCGGGTGTCGCCGTTATTTTTGGATTGTTTTGTGCTTACTATCAAACATAGTGCCTTCGCTTTGCCGAATTACTAAAAAAGTAATAAACAAATAACTGGAGGTATATGGGTCATGTAAAAATTTAAAAGTATTTCTGTTCAACAGTCTAGTTCAAGCGACTTTCTTGGGGCTATTAGTAGTCCAATATGACGACAGTAATCCGTGATCCGTAATCCTGAGTGGTATACCTTGACCCCAAGGGAGAGACGATGACCTACACAGTATATTAGTTGCCAAAAACATATGTCAAAGTGATGAATTTGCAAAAGAAAAACAAGTGGCCTACGAGATAAAGAAGTTTGTGATGGTGGTGATGTGGATGATCCTTCGCGTATCGACGATTATCGATGTTCTTCGGCTTTACTGTACTTACAACGAGTCAGTATAGAAATGTAATACTTACAGCAGCTTCAGCACCCTTGCCTAATAACTCCAATGATTCCTTACTTATTAAAATATCCAAACATGGTTGTGGTTTCGGCGCCGCGTTACCCGTCCCGACGAACAATGCAAACACTGCCATCAGCGTTATAAATACAGCGGTAAGCTTCATGATTATAACTTATTTGTGCGGAGGTTCTGACACCAACGGAGTACAGTTAAGTATGTGATATATGCACTAATCACGAGCGCTATTTAAACGTTTCAGGGTTTGTTAAGTTTTCCTGTGCAAAATGACGGTGACTAATAAAATACATTTTTAGTAAATTACAAGGTTGCTAAGACATAAAGAACAATTAAAAAATATGGGACTCTCCAAAGATAGAGTGAATCAGTTTAATGAGCAAGCATGTATCACAACTTACAATTTTCATTAAAAGTGGTTTAGGCTATGCATGAATCAATTCATGATATTATAATTGGTCATGTAGAAACTTTTAGAAAAAAAGTGGTTTCTTTAAACTTGACATTTTTTAAACATAAGATCTTGCAGTACGTTACTAGTTAAATTTTAATAGTATGTAAACAAATTATATATTAAGTACGTGGAAATCTAAATGAAAATTTGCCAAACACCAAACTCAAGTTAAATTATGATGAAAGGAATTATGAATTTATTGTAAGAATAAAATATCGTAGGTAATTACGTAAAATTACGTGTTTAATGGCTTGTTTAACTAATATACCTTTGCCGCTTTGAACATTTCATTTGATTCATTTTACCCACATAATATGACAAGTCTTAATATATTAGTAAGGACAATAAACAGTCAGATCTGTGATTCAAATAATGTAGCCGATCACACGTCACAATACCAAACAAAATAATCTATTTTCCATAAATATAATCTCTACTATATTATACTAATTACAAAGTATACTAATATACAAAATTAAAAAGTGATTTATGAGCATATTAATCCTTATGAATGAAAGTTATTTCATCATCAAACTATTTTATGAAGATAAACTTTGTCCTATAAAGTATGTTATTTGGACGCATAGTTTGGGAGATAATGTAAAATTAAAATAATTCAACACTCAATTCGGGTCTACGAAGTAAGTGACACGAACGAGCCGTATGAGTATGACGCATAACCCCGGCAGCTCGGTCAAAATATTATCTATACTGAAGTAATGTGAGTAATCAGTGATTTCTTTTAAATTATATGTGGGTGAAACCGCGGGCCACAGCCAGTGGCTAATAAAGTCGAAGTGGCCCATTGATTACATTATTGGTGAACAACTGTGAGTAAGTAGGGTTGATCATCTTTCCACAACACAACAACACGCGTTGTGCTTCGAAGTCATAGTTTTACAATAACCTCCGTTTCGGTACGAACTAAAAAGTTCACTGTCTCTTATCTTTGTCGTACCATTTGCCGAGCTATTAATTCTATAAAAAACTGTATCTCTTTGAATTTGTTGATAATTAAAAAAAAAACAACTCAAATTTATGAAATAATATTTTTATAAATATATAATTATATTTTTGTTTCATAATTTTGAGTTATTTTTTTCATTCGACTTAATTTTTTTAAATGACACTCATTATTTCGAAGTTTTTAGTTATAACTAAAAAATGTAATATTTGTTTTTAATATTTAGAGTTTCACCAAGGTTTTAAGATGTTGCCCCTTTGACACCACATCCGTAGCTCATATCAATAAGCCAGGCAGTCAAACGCATTAGTCTATCTATATCTTAAAAACTACAGAACCGATTTTGTTGTTCCCTAAGTTGAAGTAAATGTAAGCCAATAAAAAAGAAATGGTCAAAATCCGATTAGTGGATTCATAGAAATACGTTGACAAACATATATAAATAATTAAACCTATAAAATTTTGTATATTTGTTTGGATCCCTAATAGATTATCATATTGTGAATATTTTGCAGGTCCAATAAAATTAAATCCTCCTTTTTTTGAAATCGGTTATATTTTGAAATATACTCAATGGTGTTATTAGATGTTATAGATAAATAATAATAGTAGCCCGGCCCACCTAACGGTATGATTTCATTTCCTCAGCTTGCCGCCCCGGGTTATATCCCCACGGCTATAGGGTAAATAGGCCCCTGACTAGATAGAGGTAAACATCCTCCGAGTAGTGGATGTCCGGTAACTGGAAAGTATAATTTCATTGTTTACAATTTAATAATAAAAAAAAAAGTAATGCTACGTACTGGAACAAAGTTATTTTTAGTTAAAATTGCAATAACAGGAATACTATGCTGAGGCTATTATGTACGACAACATCTGTCCATTTCAACATTCAGACAGGGTATTTGAAATTGGAAATAATTTCAGTGACTTTCGAAAAGTTTAAAACATAATTTTCTTTCAACATTTTGGTTGGTTACTTGTTATGGCTTCATAGATCTAAATTCAAATTACATAGGTGTTTTTTGAAATGAAAACTTCTATAGGAAGGTTTGGATAGGGAGTTTGTTACGGCGGTTTTCAATAACCTATCTATCCTTTATTTCAGTTACTAAAGATAGACAAATATATAACCTTTTGTCCTTACTTTTTTTCAATAACCTATCAATGGATAGTTTTTAATACCTAATTAATATATTTTCATATCCTATAGCATGAATAGATAAGAGGGAAGCCGGTGTCTGTCTTAAAGATAGTACTTATTACAAATACATATGTATGTACAAATCGGGGATAGTAAACTCAGACATGTTATTGAAAACGGTCGTAAGTCGTCATCAACATGATTATATGTAAAAAAAATACGGGTTATAAACAGCCCTAGATATCAAAAAGTACAAAGACTATGAGTTTGATTTTTGGATATGTGTTAATTGAACATATGACTGAAAATACTATCAGAGCCAAAACACGATTATGACAAATTTTCTCGATAGAAAAAAATCCAAAGTAGCCTCTGTTTTTAATTATTAGTACTTGTAACTTCTGAACGCAGAATAATATAAATTCGAGACTTGATTTACAAAAAAGACATAGGTATATTAATTAATCTCCAAAGACAGAATTTCAATTAGTTAAATAGTTTAATCACATTAAAATAAAAACTGTTTTGGCGCTTATGTTGTTTTAAATTCGTCGCGCGCGCAGGCCTCCCTCTCTTTCTCTTGCTTCAGTCAGTAATATACGCTATCACTATCTTGTCGCCGCTCATTCGGCAGGTGATCTTCTATCATGTTGAACCTATGCTCGATGATTCGAAATGACCGATTCAGCACGTGTGTAAATATTATTAAATAGTTACTGTAATTATTAGTTAAAGTAATGTTATAATTATAGTGTAAATATTGTAAAGCGAAACAAACCAAAACCGCAAAAAAAACATTTGAAAGATATGCGGGAAAGAGCCTGTCTTATGAGAGAAAGAAAAAGGTGAGTTTTTTATTCACTACGTACCTAAAGTATACCTAGGATAGGTTTATGAGTAATTCGGATGTATTTTCATTGCAGAATAAAGTTATCATCATCGGAACCATCGCTAATTGCTAAAACTGATACCCAGTCATATACAGAACATAACACATGATTTACATGACATCAGAACAGCTTGATAAGTCGCCAGTGTATATGAATTTAGATATGCCGTCTTCCTCTGCTTCGAAGAATATTGAAAGGTAAGTACCTCCCTCCACATAATATGGTACCAACTCTATGTACAACTTACTTATGCACCATCTAACATAAAGTCAATATCATAAAGCAGCTATCTAAATATATTATTATATTTCTCACTCAAATGCCTGCCGATGTTGAGTGGTTTCTGTTGCACTTTATAGTACAAGAGCTAGGCTATTGGTAAATTTACGTCATTGAGGCATGTTATGCAATATCATGCCGAATATGAGCCAGGGTTCCGTACCACCACAAAATATGATGTTAGCGCACAATATGTGATCAAAAAAAAAATTTATTTTTATTTTTAGACCCGCTCACACTAAAACCGCCATTACTCGAAGTATTATTAGTCTATTTATTTATTTATAAATGTATATACATTCTATATATATTTTCTACTAGCTGTGCCCGCGGCTTTGCTCACGTGAACTACAGAATGCCCGCGCGAGTCTTGCTCCCCAGCTCCCGGCTATTTTAGAGACAAAAATAGACGTATACTCCTTCTGACTTTTTCATAAGTCTTTTTAATGTTTATAATTATGTAGTACATTAATTGGCTATATCTCTTATAGTTTACTCAGCGTAAGCCCTTTAAGCACCCGAATTAATTCACCATAACCAGTTTTTTTTAATTTGTGCGGAACCCTAATTCTTTTTCGAATATAAAAGTAGCCTAAGTTACTCCCTATAACATCAGCTATGAAAGTCTCGTAAAAATCGGTCCAACCTTTTTGGAGATTACCCGGCACAAACAGACAGACAGACAGAAAGGCAAAAATTTAATTTTGTTTTTTTTTTGGTTACTGGTATTGTATATACTTTCATATGCATTTAATAAAAACGCTGTTATTTTGACATTACAATCAGACACTTCAATTTTATTATATGTATAGATAGATAAGTCAAAATAATCAGTGCGTCCCTACAAGTCATTTCCGTACATATTTCCCTCCATATCTCGAAAAAATATTTTTTATCGTGGCCAGATGTTTTATTGCTGTTTTCTATACTCCGTCCCTTGAGCTTTATCATAAAGAGTTTCCACTGTAAATGTAGGCAATTCGGTATATTGACACACAATGAAAAATTCAACTGTCTACCTATTACGGTTAAAAAGATACAGCCCTTTAAAGGTAGGACAAACAGACAGCGTAGGTTAAGAAACAGAGTGCCTTGTGGACCTTTTAGGTATGGAACCCTATAAATCAAGTAGTTAAACCTATGTTCTGCTTCTTTTTCTTAAAAAATAATCTAATTATTTCTTTTCTAGGCCCGAAAAAATATACAAAGCAAACCCGCCAGACACCTGTTCAATGAGTGAGACAAAATACCAACATACAGAAAATAGCACTGCGCAGACCTCGCCATTACACAATGATATTGGCAACGCAATGTGCCATGCATTTGACTACCATGACAAATGCAATAGATCTTTTTGCTCTGAACTCACAGAACACGCAGACAATAAAAAAAATCTTAACACACATTTGTTTCATCGTATTCGTTATTTAGTGGGCAATGTTGCATCGCAGGCAAGAAGCTTAATTGAAAATGTAGACAGCAATGTTGTGGAAAGGTTCAATGGGGTAATTGTAAAATTAATCGGTGGGAAGCGAATAAATTATTCGCTCAAACGCTCATATCAGGCAAGATGTTCCGGAGCAATAGTATCCTTCAATTCAGGAAAAATACTGACAACGGTACATAAAAATATTTATAACCAAAGTCCTTCATCACAAATAAAGCAGTTTGAAGAAGAGGTTGAAAAAAAGAGAGAATACAACCGAACTATACAAAGAAAAAGAAATCGTAAGCTAATAAAAAAAAAAACGACTTTGATTATGGGGAAAATGTTCGTATGCCTGACTTGAACTCTGAATGTTTTGAACTGGCAAAAACGGCGTTCCTGAAAACATTGGAGAAGACTGACGAGTAACGTCGTGCCATCGAACAACGAACAATTCTACAGAGTGAAAGTGGGGAATGGCTGGAGCTGCGTCGAAATTTGTTAACCGCTTAAAATTTTGGTAAAGTGATAAAAAGGAAAATAACTCACACATGTGCCAATATCGTCAAGAATATGCTGTATAAACCCAATCTGAATCACGTCGCTTCTATAAGTCATGGAAGAAAATATGAGAAAATTGCTTTAGAACAACTGTCTTATCAAAAGAAAATTAATGTAAGGCAATGTGGTCTTTTCTTGATGAAATTTACCCATTTTTAGGAGCTACGCCTGATGAAGTTGCTGATGACATGCTTATTGAAATAAAGTGCCCCGTAGCGCCTTTTAAAATTGGGATTGATGCTGCAATACGAGAAGGTAAAATGCATTTTTGGAAGAATAACAATAAATCTGGAGAAATATATGTGAATAAAAACTCTGATTGGTTCTTTCAAGCCCAGGGCCAAATGCATATTTGTAAATACACAAAATGTTTGTTGGCTGTATGGTTTCGGGAAAATGAACTAAAAATAGAAATTCTACAGAAATACGACCAATTTTGAAAGGACAAAATGGAACCAAAACTATTATCATTTTATTTTGATTGCTTATTACCGGAGCTTGTAGATCCTCGGTATACAAGAAATATGACAATTCGTGATCCAACTTATGTTATTCATAAGACAGCGGGCAAGAAAGAAAATAAATATGATAACGGGAATGAGAATGTAGCGACATCTACATAGCGACACACAGCGACATCTATCGAGCCACATACGATGCATCCTACATCGCGCAATAGAAATTAACTCTTCAATTCAGTATATATACAAGAACCCGACTACAACCGTTGGGCAGCTGCCCGCCAGATATAACACCCGTCTGGTCGGAGGATCCTCCCTTTTCGATAGTTCTTCTACACAATGTACCGAAAAATACTTCAACTGAATGTGTAAAGGAAAATCATGAATCTACTAGTAGTGAATTATTTCTTAATTATGAAAATTTGTAATGTATATATTTGTTTAATAATATATTGGTGGCTACCTACCTACTATTCCAAAATTGTGGCATTTTATTTAGTTTTACTCTTAATTGTTGCTGTTGGTAAAATCCTATATTATTTTTCAGTCTGTTGATTTATCAAAATTACTGACACACACCAAGGGTTTATCTACTAGACTAGAATAAGTTTGCAAGAGCATTCTTATTGCTTAAATAATTGATCTATTCGACACTGCTACATAGTCTGATTTCAGAAAAAAAGACTAATTTAGGGACATCTTGCACATCAAAATCCGTTTGAGTCGTTGTCGTGCATATAAATATATATATACAGCGTTATTGTTTATTATACGTGAAAGCGGGCAGGGGCTGGTTCCATACACTAAAACCAACAACTTTTGTTCTACGACTTTTCGAAATTCATTTGTCAATTTTTTCATACAAAAAATAATAATTAATTTAATAAATGTAACTCTACGGAAACTCGGTAGCGCCACTGAATACTACACGGTTAGGTACCTTCGCTAGTGGACGGGCAAGGTACGGGGCGCGGCGTGCGCTGTGCGGTGCGTGTAGACTTTAAAGAATTTAGACAGTACAAAAAAATCTTTGATATATATTTTTTATTTATGTATTAGGAATTTGGTAAAGTCGTAGAACAAATGTTGCTAGATACGGTGTACAGAAGTAGCACACGGCCGGTTTCACATATATTAAAAAATAACGCTGTATATACAGCACATATCTGATAAACATTACTCTTCAGGTTAGTCGGAAAAAAATGTAATAGACCTGGGCTCAACAATAAAGATCTGTCATAAAAACTTAGATTATTGCAGTAACACGAAACATATTTTCACGTTACTTCTCAAATTTTTGCTAACGGTACAAAAACTACCAAGTTGTAACTAGGCTAGTTAGGCTAGGCTATTCTGTATGTTTTGACGTGCAATTTCTATAGACAAATGGATTTTATTACGTTATCTGATGATGTAAAGTTACCAACACCTAGCTCTTGTACTATAAAGTAAAACAAAACCGACGATGACTTTATTTTCTACATAGATACATAGTGATTTTCGAAATGAAATTATTAAGTTTTCAATTATTTTTATTACAAACATACATACATATCATCACGCCATGTCCCGTCAGATAGTAGGTAGGTGTACTTGTTTGATTTGGAATTTTTATTAGTGCAATCAGTTAAAAAAAATAACTTATGCATACATAGATACCTATTTTATGGTTTGTTTAAATTGACTGTCAACATAAATTCACGTATTGATCAAGAAGAACCAATAGACAGGTATTTAATTACTATATTGTAAGTATTTGTCAAATAGAAGGTACTTAGGTAGGTACTAAAAATATGTTAATAGCGAAGCGTCTTTTCCGCATTTTGAATGATTTGATTATCGCAAGCATATTCGCGACGATGTTATACTCGTAGAGCGGGGCCGGCAGCCGCGGCGTGGCGCGCGGGGCTCTTCGCTCTTGCTACGACTAAGCCCCGCCCTTTACGCTTAAATTATTTTTCGACGTAGGCCCTTATAACACTATAGTATCTATTCCAATTATAACTTGGTGCGCTGGACCAGCTGTGACAGTATACATATTATATTACACATACATACATACATAGATATTATATACCTATATATAAAATAAATAAAAAATAAAATTATAATAAATATTGTATAATATATTAATTAATATTCTCCTAAAGATATAATATAGTTTGAATAACGAAGAAAACGGAGCCTTTGTAGTAATATAACCTAAAAATTAAGATCATTTTTTTTTTATTCCCACAATTACTTACTATCCAGTGCCTATTTTATAGTAATTTAGAAGTTATTTTATTAACGTGATAAAACAAATTTATTGTGTGAAACAGTTTTGTTAAACTAGTTTTAATTTAAAATTGATAAATAATTTCGATATCCAAAAAAACCCAGTTTGTTTATAGTTTTTAGTTTTCACTTCTGTCGGCAGTTCTCATGACTGGCTTTGAATTTTTATATTACTTACGTGGCAAACAAGCATACATGCCGCCTGATGGTAAGCGGTTACCGTAGCTAATGGACGCTCGTAACATCACAGGTATCACTAGCATGCTGCCGACTTTGAATACCCCTTCCCTAAGGAGCTCTGGAAAACCTAATCACCTATGGAACTTGAGTTGAGTATTGTATTAATACAATGTTATTTGGCTGGGATCTTCTGAATGGAGATATTTCTAGGTGACGACGTTGGGTATGTAACACGCAGTCAGAATGCCTGTTAAAGACTCTAATTTTATAATTGATTATTATATACGGTATTGTAAACATTTGTTATTAAATTTCTATAGGAAGTGTTTTGGTCACAGTCCTAATTTTCAAAAATCAATAAAATCAAAATATGAGGATACAATTTCACACACGGCCATTTAATTTCAAACTAAGCAAACCTTGTAATATGGTAACTAAACAGCTGATATACATACATATAGATATTTAACACCCAGACACACAACTGACATTTATGCTCATCACACAAAGTCAGTCATGGGCGGTGATCGAACCTGCGACCTCTCGGCTCAATAGTAGCGTTTACTACCACTGCGCCACGAGGCGCAACCAACCAAGTTATGATATGTTCTTGAAATACATGTTTATAATTTTATCTTAATTTAATTCATATTCCCGTTTTTGGCATATCTTCTCCCAAATTCTTAATATATTTGTCAAATCGCGACACTCTTTAAACTTCAATCAAGAGTAACCGTCGTGTTTTATGAGCTACAGATAGTTTACTAGTAGAATATAATAATATCAACCCCTTCTGTATTGCTTTCCTGTATCCCTATGGAAACTGTATCAAAACATTATAAATTTTAATTATTAAGTTTGTTTTAGAGTGAGACAAATCCAAGAAGAGTTCTCAGTTAGCGATCAAATATCCGAAGATGCAGTGTGGGCAGACTCGGTACAAGGTGTACTCACAACCTGGTAATTTTGCCAGAACCAATTGGATGTGAGTAGCGCAGGATCAGCCGTTGTGACGATTTTTTTAAAGAGACATAATGTCTTTCAGTGGACCTCTTTCGGTTGAATGGGTACATGGAATATTTGATTAAACAACTAGAGAAAGTATTTTTTGTATTTTTTTTCTATTAAAAATCTTATAAAATAAAAGTAACTATAGTGCAAAGTTACTTTTATTGTTACATGCAAGCAATGCTTACATTACCATAAACATCCTTACATATGCACTATGCTCATGTGAACTATGGTTATGTGATTTTTTAATTATAACTGAATTAAAAAACAAGTTTTAAAATATTTAAGCTATTTTGGTAACAGTAAACCTTTGTAAAAAATAAAGATTGGACATTTATTTACAGAGTAATTAATGTCCAATGAATGTGAACGATTCTTTGACAAAACATTTTTTCACTAGTATTATAATAAATATCATTTTGAAGCATCAACTAAGATAAGTCTTGTCTGCACGAGCTATTTATCGATATTGCGTCCGTTAAGCATAAATAATAGCGGCTTCAAAACTTGTATTTTCGAGTTTTAATAGGTGTGTGTATGCTCAAGATCACGGGAATGTGAGGAAACTGGTATGACAATTTGTAGCGATTTGTCAAATGTTCATGGATAGCTATTATATATTTTCTTTATATATCTTCTTCTATCTATATTTTATATACTAAGTCCTATTTTAATGATAGACTATCTAAGACTTTATTATTTAGAAATTAATACTAGCAAATTGCTACTCACATAAGCAATGTGACACTATTTGTTTATGGTTTATTATACTTGGGGGCTTTGGCATTTTTTTTCAGGTATTTCCAGTATATAATTATCAGTTCTTTTCAGTGCCGAATATATAAGACATCTATCTCTAACTCGAAGAAAAGAATCTGTTTCGTAGGTTACATTTTATATACGTTCTCCTCGATGTAACATGCTTTCGTCACAATTTTGTAGAATGTGTCATAAGTGGTTTTTGCATGAAAAGAACATAAACGGACAGACAGATAGAAAGACGTTGAGTATTATAATATGTACTTATTTAGTTTATCCACGTCCAAATGGTAAAAGTGAAAACACGGAATCGCTGTCAGAATTAGAAATTCAGAATAAGAAGAACATAGAATTTAAATCATTACATAAATAATATAATAAAATTTATTTTATTATTAATTAGTATAAGTTTAACTTTATTATATATTTATGGAGAATTAATATTTAACTGCAATCAAGTTCTTCGTAGATGAGACATCAGTTATTCCTTGTTGTCCTTATTGGGCTTAGTCAATTCTTTAATTATTTCAGCTCCTGTTGCCATAAATTTTAGACCGTTTGCCTGAAATAAAACAAACTAATTCATATATAATCACAATAATAAGAAGCCTGTATGTGTATGCGTGTTCTTCCTTATAATGCGTAGAAGACATCAATTGTGTCCGACTGCATCACGCCCACTATACACCAGTTGTAACACCCACCAAAGTGCGACTCTTACGTGTAATCAAGCAGGGTGGTAACGGTTTTTACTGGACTGGGTCACGATCACCATGGACATATGGTTCTCTTATAGTTTGTCGCGTTTCGAGTACATCCAGTGTATAGCCAAGTGATTTAACAGCGATGACGTGAAATGGACTAATGAGATCTCTCGGTAGGTGACATTTTTGGATTGTTATGTGTTTACCATCAAGCACAGTATCATTACTTTCCCGAACTAATGAAAAAAGTAATAAATAAAGAATTAGGGGTATATCAGTTAAGTAAATATGGCAGTGCATTTCTGTTCAAGTTCAAGCGGCTGGATCAAAAGGCTTTCTTGGTGGTTAGATTAGTCTAATATGATGATGACGAGTGCACATTCGTTATTCCCTATGCGATCTATGTCGACCCCCAGACTTTTACGATGAACTGCAATGGGTAAATGTCAGAGAATAATAACCTTTCGAAGTTAGTAACACTATAATAAATTGTCAAAATCATATTAGAAATTGATGAATTTGCAACAAAGATCATTACTGTTGAGCAGGTGTTTTGAGGTTCAGTTCAGGGATCTAACTAAAACAAAAAAGACAAGTGGCCTACGAGACAAAAAGGTTGGGATAGTGGTGATGTGGATGATTCCTCGTGTATCGACAATTGTCGATGTTCTTCGGCTTTACTGTACTTACCACGAGTCAGTATACAAATGTTATACTTACAGCAACTTCAGCACCCTTGCTTACTAATTCCATACATTTTTCTTTCTTCATTAAAATACCCAAACATGGTTCCGGCGCCGCGTTACTCGTCCCGACGAACAATGCAAACACTACCATCAGCATCATAAATACAGCGGTAAGTTTCATGATTATAACTTATTTGTGCAGAGGTTCTGATAGCAACGGAGTACACTCAAGTATCTGATATATGCATTAATTAAGCGAGCTATTTATACGTTTCAGAGTTTCTTAAGTTTTCCTATGCAAAATATCTGTGACCAGTCATGCTGTGTTTTACCCACATTCTTACGAAATCAAAAGGATAGTAAAGAAAAAGATGGGACTGTCCAAATAAAGAGTGAATTAATTTAATGAAGCAAGCATGTATTATCATCGGTTTCATCTACAATTTTCATGAAATATGGTTTAAGGTATGCTTGAATCAATTCATGGTAATAGAATTGATCATGTGGAAACTTTTAGAAAAAAACGGTTTCTTTTTTCCCTTTCTAATTAATAAGCTTAATCTCTAGTTAATTTATTGTGATATTTTTTAAGGTTCCGTACCTCGTAATAACATAACTTTTTTATCGAAAACTATTTGAGGTATAAAGTTGAATTTAATACCATAATTACTGTCTACGGCCTCATACTGCTATAAAAAATCGTCGCAATAAATAGATACAGCACTTAATGAAAATTTAAAAGTCGCCTGACTTAAATAAAGACATAATAATATAGAGTATTTACAAACTACATATAGTTTTGATTCCCTCCTACTAGTTATTCATATAATAAATAGTAAACAATGATCTGGGTCGCCTTTTTGAGAATACATTCTTTGACAATATAAGGAGTACATAATGGACTTTTTTTGCTATTTCGTTATATTTTTTTCGAGTTTAAGTAGTTCTTGATTTATAAGCACGTATTGGACATGCAGACAAACAGATCGAGGTTCGTTGGAGAATATAAGGATAATAAACAATATTTACAATAATGTCCTGTGTGTAATATAATCAGCTCACTAATTGACCGTTTTTTAATATATAAGAACTTGCAGTAATTTACAACTTAAAATAGTATTTAAACAAATTGTTATATTAAGTTCTTGGAAATACAAGTGAAAACTTGTCAAAAAACCAAACTCAACTTACGTTAAATTGAATTATAGTATAATGTAAAAATACAACATGGTATAATATTTACGTGAAGTTTTAACTACAATTATCAATCAAACTAATGCCTGCCGATTATAATATATTATTTATTTATTTTTTAGACTCTTAATGACTATTCTGTTGCGGATTAAAATTGTATAATTTGGGCACATGTGATTAATAATATTGTATTACTGTTGCGTTATTATTGAAGTCTTTGATCTTATTTCAACATGATGAAATGCTAAAAAATATAGAAAAAAGAACTTTGTTATATAGGACATGAAAATTATCGCCACGATGGCACGCTTAGGTTTATCACGTTGTGGGATCAGCTGGTATATATACAGTGATCAAACGAGGTGGTACCCGACTGGTGATCTGTATCCGACTGAGTGATAAAACCTATACATTGATTCTCTTTTGATTTGTCGTGTTTCGGGATTAGCCAATGTATATCCAGCTGTCGAGAGGCTTGCAGGCCGGCACGATAGCGACGACTGGCAATGGATTGCTGATCCCACAGTGGGTTCGATCTAAGCAAGCGCCTGACGTCATAATCAATGCGACTTGTATAAACATTAATCCACCTATCTTCTTATGTAATGCAGAACATAATAAATTTAAAACTTCTAGTATTTTATAAATGTACTTTAAAAGCTTTGTTACAATAATAAATTGTTGAAGTTGTATTTTATTTTCACATGTTTACTTCCGGCTTTCAGGAAGAACAGGAAATTTTTTATTAATACTTTTAACATATTAAAGTGAAATTAAATTCGAAAAACGACTTTAAAAAATCCGAATTTCAATTACGACTATTCTTTAGAAGTCCATAACTTTTTGACAAATAGACATCATAGATAAAAAATGGTAGTTCACACTGTACCTCCAAGAAATACAATTATTATGCCGAATATGAACGAATTTCAGAATCTTACTTTTTTCCTTATTCACTTCACGTAAAATACTCAATTTGTTATATCGTTGATATTTCTGGGTTTTTACTAATAGTAACGTTGGATATTCTGCAATGGAAATTTCATTTGATTTATTTATTACCAATACAATATGATATGTCTTTATCAATGAGTAATGACAATACATTCTCTGATTCTCAAATCTGTGACTCGAATAATATCTGAGCTGGCTTGTGATCGTTGTACTACAAGGTGTCCAGAAAGGGTATCGGGTATTTGTAAGTTCAATGAAACAAAAATTATTTGTATGCAATAAAAAAGTATATTGTTTATTATTAGCATATGAATTGGAGAATTATTTGGAAAAGATGATGTTATCCAAATGATGACCGTTACGTTGCTGGCACTCTTCTAAACGGAAACGAAGATTGGCGATAACACGTTGACACATAGCTATCGATATTGCTGCCATTTCTGACCTGATGTTTTGCTTTAACTGGGTTAGATTCGTCGGATTGTTTTGATAAACCTTACTTTTAAGGTATCCCCATGCAAAATAGTCAAGCGGGCTAAGGTCGGGGCTTCTGGGAGGCCAGTTGATGTTACCCCTTCGCGAAATGACTTTATTAGGGAATAATTCGTTAACAACTTCCATTGAGTCATTTGAGGTATGGCAAGTGGCCCGCCCCATCTTGCTGGAACCACGTTCTTGAGTTGAAACCTGCAAACTCCTGCAACTCTGGGACCAAAAAATTTTGCAACATATCGCAATAACGGTCACTATTCACATTAATTGCTCGGCCTCGTTGATCTTCATGAAAATAAGGACCAATTATGCCTTTAGCAGACATAGCGGCCCAAACAACGACCTTTGGGCTATGCAGGGGTCGTTCATGCTTTCGTCTCGGATTCTCCACTGCCCAGTACCGACAATTCTGCTTATTAACATGAACATTCAGGTGAAAATTTGCTTCGTCACTGAACAGTATGTTGTTAAAGTTGTTAAATCGCTGCAGCATTTCGTTCGCAAAATTCAGTCGATTAGCATAGTCCGTATCCTTCAATTATTGAACCAATTGAATTTTATAGGCTTTTAGATGTAAGTCTTTCTTTAAAATCGAATGTAAAGACGATTTTTTGATGTTCAACGCTTGGCTTCGCTTTCGGATGGATAAAGACGGATTTTGACGAACCGACGCCTCAACTTCTTCAATTGTTTTTTCATCGCGAACTGAACGAGGACGACCAGAGTTTTGAATTTTAACTGTCGCACCTGTATTCTCGAACATCCTGATCCATTTCCTAATGCTATCGTCACTTGGCGCGTGGCGTGTACGATATTCCGCACGATAGAGACGTTGAGCAGTCACTTTTGAATCACCATTACGATAATACGCTCGTACGCAAAATGCGCGATGCGTCCCCGAGTACTGTTCCATCGTGACTAAAACTCCACAAAATGGCGGACGCCACGAACCCCTCCCCGCACCCTTTAGACGCCCCGTTTCGATTATGGCGCGAAAACAAATACCCGATACCCTTTCTGGACACCTTGTACCATTTGTACTAAATAAAATATTCTATTTTCCATAAATATAATGTGTAGTATAATCGTATTGGGGAAAAATCGGCGAATTTCAAGGGTTTGAGTTCGAAAGACGTTCAGTACCGTATTTAAAGATAACTGGGGAGGTGGGAACAAAGGCCTGCCTTGTGATTTGCCAATGGCCGTTTCCAGCGGGAAAAGGAATTGGCTAGGGGTAACCATATGGATGGAGATTTAGGTGTAATGCTATATTCGGGGAACCGGTGGGGTTTCTAAGCTTAACCTTTGAAATGGGCCCAGAGTGTTAAATGATGGGGCAAGTTGAACCGAGCTTGAGGGCTGGATCGGTGGTTCTTGACCTTTGGGGATACCTCCGAAAGCGGAAGGGTTCATGGCCTGGAGGGTGATCCGGGAACGATTGGGCCGGGGCCCTTTAAGGGGCTGTACATGGTCTTGTGGGGTTGGGCCTGCGAGGCGGCTGTCACTGGTTATCCGGTTTGACCCCCTTCGAGTCGCCATGCGGTTTGGGTTATTTTAAGGCGTGGCACTCCAGTCTAGATTAGGCCACCTCGCAGGGGTACAAACGGACTTGGCTCGACTTCTGAGGCCTCTCCGATGCCGAATGGTGCTAGAGGTGATTGGTCTGGAAGTCGCCGGACCTAACGCCACGATGGCGGGAGGTCATTTTAATCTTCCCTGTACCTTGACTGGTAGATGGGGGTCACTGGATGAGCGATGGAGCGGCGTGTCGGACCGAAGCGGACCCCGGATTTCCACGGTATTTTAGCGGCTTGTCTAAGCTGTTTAAGTGTCTTGGGAGGGGGTTGGAGATTTAACCGTAAGAGTTTACCTGGAACAATTTTTCCATTGTGGAGTTTCCATGTTGAAGGTGGACTGGAGCCTGTAATTCCGGCCGAACTTAGTAAGATTTGGTTTTCCTTGGAGAGGTCCTTGTTGAGGTCTTGGCGGATAACTCTCTTGGGAAGAGACTTCTAGTTCGACGAAGTTTCGGAGATCTATGGCGATAACGAGCGTTTGACGAGAGTCCGCCCCTCGGCCGGTATTCATTCATAGTGTGCGTTGGTTGATACCGCTTTAAGAGGTTCCGCTGGCGTCGGTTCTTTAAGATAGTGCGCTCGCGGAATTTCCCGGCTTAAAGTTCGAAACCTTTGGGATTTATTGGCCAGGTACCTGAGGGGGCAGGTTGGCGAAAGCCGGATGAGCTAACCTCCGAGCGGGTTTGAGAGTGCCAGGGGCGCTTGGGTTGGGCGGGATTTCGCGATCAGCCGAGGGATGGTTTCTGAGTTGCCCGGGCGGAGCGGGGGTGCTGGAGCGGGGCGGGATTCCTATGAGGGGTCTTTGGGGCCCAGCGTTGAGTCGAACCGGGGCGGGCGGGGGCGGCCTGCACGGGGGTGGTCTGGGGGCGAAGGGGACGGAAAGGGCTTGGTTGACGAGGTGTTCGGCCCGGACCATGGGGGGCGGAGGGGAAGCTTGGCCCAGGGCGGGGCGGGGGGGGTGTCGGGCTTGGGGCACCATGCGAGGAGCCCTTCCCTGCTTACGGTGGGGGTGTGTGAGTCTCCCTGATGTGCCTCTGGGGGATACCCTCGGGACTAGGGGCAGTTCGCCGAAGGACACGGGAAAGTCCTTCCCAGTTGTCAGGGAGGTTCGGTTTTGTATGGAAGTTCTATACGGGATGGAAATTTCTAGGTTAAATTTTTCCCGGGATCTAAATTAAAGGTTGGAATCTTTCTCTATTATCCGATTACCTTGGAAGGGATTTTTTGCTTAATGGGAAAATTCCTGGTAGTCTCGACGGGGTCCCAACCCAAGAATCTTTCGGGCGGTGTGTAGGAATGTCCACACGGAAGGGGGTCTTTGGAATGGATTCTGCTACGGGGGTCGGGCGTTTCCGGTATTTTAGGAATTTTTCGTTTTAGCCTTGTGGCTTTTCCAGCGGGTTTTGGGGGTTTTGGGGGTTTTGGTGCGTTTCCAGGGGTCGGGGGTTTCGGGGGGGGCGTTTATTTTGGGGGTGCCGGCTTGGGGCTTCCGTTTGGGGTTTGCGCGTTTGAGCCGGAAGGCGGGATTTCCGGATTGGAGTGAAGGTTCTTTGGGGGGGTTCCGGATAGAGGGGTCCAAGTGGACTTATCGGGGTGGATTGGTGGGCACAATTTAGGGGTGGCCGTGGGGATGGGTTTTTGCGGGGGGCCAAGGGGCGGGCGGCCTAGGGACCGGGGGTGATTTGGGGGTGGCTTGGAGGTTGTGGGGGGTCTGGCTGCGCAGGGTCCGCGGGGCCTAGGTAGGGCGGGGCTGGAGGGGAGGGGCTAGGGATGGCGGCGGGGTGGTCGCTGCCGAGGTGATGGGTTTGGCCAATCGCGTGGCCCTTTTTGGTCGGGCAGGATTGTGACTTTAATTCAAGTGAAGGACAAAAATTTAGGCCTGGTTCCTTGCTTCCTAAACGGCTTTCTCGGTTTATTGGTGGGTTTGGGGGGGGGGTCGGGGGGTTTTTTGTTTCAAGAAGTTAATAAAAGCGTGTTTGGTCACTATGTCTCCTTTCCTCTCATCCCCGGAGATCCTCGTCTGTCTTGGAACTGTTCCTCGGCGAGAAATTTTCGTCTCCCTCGCTCCCCTCTCCTCTTCCACCGAACTGTCCACACCCTTATCCAAGCCTTTCCAATCTCTTCTCTATAAGCTTTCCTCGATTAAATAATAAATAAGTAAACTAATAAAAATATAAAGTTGAATAAGAATAAAAATTAAAAGCAAAAGCTAACAGAAAGGGAACCGGCGCTTTACCAATGGGCCCCAGATTCGGTTCCGGAGTAGGAGTACCAAGGAAGAAGACCAAACGGGTAGGGGTGCCAACCCCGACCCACAACCTAGTTGATTCCATGAGAGTGCAGAAAAAAAAAATGGAAACCAAGGGACCTAAACAATACCCAACAACCGTTGAGGGGAAGGAAAGGGGGAGGAGGATCTCCAGGCCATACCAGGCAAGTCGGGACCGAAATTCCGGGAGAGGTCCTCCGCCTTAACATCGGCCCTTATCTCTGACGAATCCGTGTACATGTTTGGACGTCTCACAACAAACCAATATATAAGTTAAGAAAAGGGACTACCGGGCCCGGAGTCCCGGTTGCAAGAAGGGCCTTATTCCAGGAAAGGCCCTATCCCCGGGGCCGAGTTGTAAGGAAGGCAATTTTCCGTGGCTCCGCCCAAACAACCACAAAGGATGGTAAGGATAGAAGGGGGGGAGAACCTGGGTTAACTAGAAAAAGGAAAGGCTAAGACCCAGGCCCGCCGGTTATGTTTACCTCAGAAGGGAAAGGAACGTCGGGCACGCCCGTTCGGTCCGTGCACCGTTGGTTTCCGCAGCACAACCGGGTTTCGTGTCTTAAAAATTGCGCTGAAAGCGTTTTGTCTAGACAAGTACGGTTTTTCGTGTGCACCGAGTGCTACACGAAATGGGAGGAGACGGGCTATGCGCGCAACGAGTCCTAGATTTAATTGATAATGGCAGTAATGGTCTTCATTAAAGAGAACTAGTTGCCAAGTTAGGAAGAAGAAGAAGAAGAGAAGCCTAAGGACCATGTTAAGCAGGTTTTTCAGTCAAAAGGTTATTATATATAGGATGAATCACCACGTTAATGATAGGATATCTGAAAGTTTCTCTCTCTCTTTGTGCATTCACAAAATTATTATATTATGAGTAAATAGTTAACTGTAAAAAAAGACAAAACCGTTCATGTTTCCTGCCGGTTCTTCTTGATGACTGGAATATTTCCCTAACCAGTAGTTAGTGTTTTCACGTCAATAGATCCGGATTTACGTAGCGAGTAGAAATTATGTCATCATCATCATCATCATATGCCTAGCCTCACCCAAGAATCGCCACTGGACACAAAAAATTATGTGTGCGGCGAAAAATGTAGTTATTAAGAATAAGCTGTCGTGACTGCTTGTTTGATGGCAGAAGAAAAAAGAACTTGAATGACGACGTAGAATTTTTCTAATTATTTCAATATATTCATGAGTCTAATGCGTCCACTGATTGGCTCTCCGTATAACGTATACACCACACACATTGGAATAGTTGCCCCTTCAAGGTATATCCGATTTAGGCGATTTTTCTCTCCGAACTGTGGTCATAGGTCATGGTCATAAGCCCGGCAAGAGCGCGTCGCTTCCCGGCAGCTACCGCCCTATCAGTCTTCTAAATACCCTAGGTAAAATCTATGAGCGGCTCCTTCTGAACCGTCTCAAGTCCGTAATAGAGGAGAAAAACCTCTATCCGCCTGAGCAATTCGGTTTTCGTGCTAGACATTCTTGCACTCATGAAGTGCACCGCCTCACGGAGCACATTTTGTTTAACTTTTCCGAGTTATATAAACCCCGTCGTACACTGGCAGTCTTTTTCGACGTAGCCAAGGCCTTTGATAAGGTCTGGCACGAAGGATTAGTCTATAAGCTGTACTCCCGCGAAGTCCCCGATAGATTAGTTAAAATCATCCGCGATTACATCAAAGACCGCACCTTTCGCTACAGAGTGGAAGGTAAACTATACACACCCCATCCCATAAGCTCAGGCGTCCCCCAAGGTTCCATCCTGGCTCCTAGCCTCTTCAATCTGTACGTCAGTGACCTACCAAAACTTCCCGCGAAAGTTGAGGTAGGGTTATACGCTGACGATACAGTCATATACTCCTCTCAATCTCAAATGTAGAATCCAAAGAGCCGTGACCACTCTCGGGGAGTGGTTTAACGACTGGCGAATAGCCATCAACCCCACGAAGAGCGCAGCGGTGCTGTTCGACCAAACCGCCTCACTGATACCGAAAAAACTCAAGGATCATCCCCTTGAACTCTTCGGTAATCCGATCCCCTGGGTAAAGGAGACCAAATATCTAGGTGTAACCCTAGATAGTAGACTCTCCTTTATACGCCACATCACTCTGGTTAGGACAAGGGCCGCCTGGATCCTCGCCCGATTGCATCCTCTGTTATGTGCTGAAAGCAAAATGTCTACGAGACACAACCTTACGCTCTACAAGATGTGTATCCGACCGATTATGACATATAGCTGCGTTGTGTTCGCACATATGCCAAGATATAATTGGGATCGTTTACAAACCATCCAGAATAGGTTTCTTCACCGCCTTATGCCAAACATTATGGCAGAGACAGAGGAGAAAACCTCTATAAAAAACCCAACGACGGGTGGGTGGGGGACAGGTGGTGGGTTCATCCGCCACCTTCTCCTGCCAGGCCGAACCAAGGGGAGATGGGTCGGGGGGCCTGTCTTCCCATTGCACTGGTTTGGCGGACGGGGCGACAGTTCGTCACCGGGCTGTCTCCGTCAGCGGGCGGCCCTTCCGGGCCTTGCCGCATGCCAGCGCAGTGCCCGCGTCGCCCCAGTATGGCGGCGGACGGTGCACCGTGGAGTTTTTTTAGTGAGTATGAGTCTCACATAACCCCCTTTGCGAGTGTGTACCCATAACGGGTTTTCCACTACACGTCAAAAAAAAAAAAAAAAAAAAAAAAAAGGCAACCGCCCGCGCGATACAAGTGACACTATACGTGTAACACTTAGCTACCCACATACAACATTACACACGTATGAACACACACGTGCACACCACACAGGCACATAGATTCTGTAAGGGACCTTTTTTTTTCTTTTTTTGCGCTAGTTAGACTAATGCGCTAGTTAGTGTAGAAAAACCATTCCGATTACTAAATACACATACGCATGGTCCACTCCTTCCTCCCAGGAGGAGGGGAACGTGCATATGAGTATATGTTAGTTAGTTCGAATTCTCTTAGGATTAGGGAATTAGTTAGATCGCGACCTTTTCGCATACGCGACGACCGCTCGAGCCAAAGTTCGGCCACTCTGGCACCCTCGTGCGGGTCTTCACAAACTTTCGCGGCTGAGTGCCCTAAGCGCTCGCCCCCAAGTCCGGTGAAGCTGTAAAAGCCGCAGCGGCTCTGTTTTTGGATAGGGCCCCTAAGGCTAACAGTGTAGTCAGTTCAAAAAAAAAAAAACTTTTTTTACTATGTTCTGTGATCTTGTTAGTCGAACCAAAGATCAATAAAAATTCGGTTGAACAAACTAATGTTATTTTAATCTATATTTCTACAAGTACTATGTAAAAACTAATAATGTTATTATGTGATTAAGCATTAATATTACCAATTAAATAGCACCTTTTATTTACTTTCTGAAGTAAATTTAATAAGTAAATTAAGGCGACGTCTGAGGATTACATTTTTAAATCCTTTTATCCCGCCTCTTGACGCTTTCAGTGGCAGATTAAACATTTACGAGCTGTGGTGATATTTTATCCGACGTTTTTAAGGTGCCTTTTTAATATTTAAAAGACGAAAGTATTAAACATTTTCACTTTCCGTATTAGTCTACAGATTTCATGTTTCATGTTCATGGTTACTCCTCCGTTTTTAGAGTTGCAGCGTGAAATTATGTAGCCTTTTATAATCTTTCTCAATAAATAGGCTATACAATGCAAATAAAAATTTTCATATCTAACTGGTAGTTTCAGATATTAGCGCATTCAAACAAACAAGAAACAATCAATGAAGCCTTATAGATGAAGGATTGGAAATTCTTTTATAAATTGATATTATCCATTTTACAATAATTAGAAGAGCTGGTTGTATTTCACTATTCAGGTCAAATAATAACCTAAGTCTTTTGAAAACGAGATACTCCCATTATACTTCGGTGTTACTGCGGCGTTAGAGTAGAATCATACTTAGCTTTCCATGACTTTAGAATTAGAAATTCAGAATTAGAAGAATTAGGATTTAAAATCATTAAATAGAAATAAATAATTTATTGTATAATTAATAATTTAACTTTTTTACATAGGAAAAATAGTATTTAACTGAAATCAAGTTCTTCGTAGTTATGACATCACTTCTCCTTATTTATTTTTAGTTAATGTTTTAAGTAATTCAACCCCTGCGGTCATCAATTTAAGACCCTTTTCCTGAAATAAAACATAATATCAGTTGATACTTCATATAAAAACGCATTGTAATTAATACGAGACTATTTGTGTCCCACAGCTGAGCAAAGATTCCGAGGGACGGCATGAGCTCAATCACCACGTCCTCCACCGTCAGCCGATAATGTTACCAAATTCTAATTAGAAACTGTACGCGAATTCCTAAAAACTAGTTGATAAGTTAGCATGTTCGTCAGATAATATAGAATCGATATTCTGCTGGACTAAACCACTAACTACACGACCACCGCGACTTATGTATACTTGTGAATCAGAAAAAGTACGTCGTCTTTACTGTACTGAGTCACGACCACCACGGACATGTGGTTCTCTTTAGTTTATCACGTTTAGGGTACAGCCAGTGTATAACCGAGAAGCTTGCAGGTCGGTATGACAGCGACGACTAGAAATGGATTGCTGAGGTCTCTCGGGTGTCGCCGTTATTTTTGGATTGTTTTGTGCTTACTATCAAGCATAGTGCCTCGCTTTGCCGAATTACTAAAAAAGTAATAAACAAATAACTGGAGGTATATGGGTCATGTAAAAATTTAAATGTATTTCTGTTCAACAGTCTAGTTCAAGCGACTTTCTTGGGGCTATTAGTAGTCCAATATGACGACAGTAATCCGTGATCCGTAATCCTTAGTGGTATACCTTGACCCCAAGGAAGAGACGATGACATACACAGTGTATTAGCTGCCAAAAACACACGTCAAATTGATGAATTTGCAAAAGAAAAACAAGTGGCCTACGAGATAAAGAAGTTTGTGATGGTGGTGGTGTGGATGATCCTTCGCGTATCGTCGATTATCGATGTTCTTCGGCTTTACTGTACTTACTACGAGTCAGTATACAAATGTAATACTTACAGCAGCTTCAGCACCCTTGCCTAATAACTCCAATGGTTCCTTACTTAATAAAATATCCAAACATGGTTGAGGTTTCGGCGCCGCGTTACCCGTCCCGACGAACAATGCAAACACTGCCATCAGCGTTATAAATACAGCGGTAAGCTTCATGATAATAACTTATTTGTGCGGAGGTTCTGACACCAACGGAGTACAGTTAAGTATGTGATATATGCACTAATCACGAACGCTATTTAAACGTTTCAGGGTTTGTTAAGTTTTCCTGTGTAAAATGACGATGACTTAGTAAATTACAAGGTTGCTAAGACATAAAGAACAATTAAAAAATATGGGACTCTCCAAAGATAGAGTGAATCAGTTTAATGAGCAAGCATGTATCACAACTTACAATTTTCATTAAAAGTGGTTTAGGCTATGCATGAATCAATTCATGATATTAGAATTGGTCATGTAGAAACATTTAGAAAAAAGTGGTTTCTTTAAACTTACCGTTTTTTAAACAGAAGATCTTGCAGTACGTTACTAGTTAAATTTTAATAGTATGTAAACAAATTATATATTAAGTACGTGGAAATCTAAATGAATTTTTGCCAAACACCAAACTCAAGTTAAATTATGATGAAAGGAATTATGAATTTATTGTAAGAATAAAATATCGTAGGTAATTACGTAAAATTACGTGTTTAATGGCTTGTATAACTAATATACCTTTGCCGCTTTGAACATTTCATTTGATTCATTTTACCCACATAATATGACAAGTCTTAATATATTAGTAAGGACAATAAACAGTCAGATCTGTGATTCAAAAAATGTAGCCGATCACACGTCACCATACCAAACAAAATAATCTATTTTCCATAAATATAATCTATACTATATTATACTAATTACAAAGTATACTAATATACAAAATTAAAAAGTGATTTATGAGCATATTAATCCTTACGAATGAAAGTTATTTCATCATCAAACTATTTTATGAAGATAAACTTTGCCCTATAAAGTATGTTATTTGGACGCATAGTTTGGGAGATAATGTAAAATTAAAATAATTCAACACTCAATTCGGGTCTACGAAGTAAGTGACACGAACGAGCCGTATGAGTATGACGCATAACCCCGGCAGCTCGGTCAAAATATTATCTATACTGAAGTAATGTGAGTAATCAGTGATTTCTTTTAAATTATACGTGGGTGAAACCGCGGGCCACAGCCAGTGGCTAATAAAGTCGAAGTGGCCCATTGATTACATTATTGGTGAACAACTGTGAGTAAGTAGGGTTGATCATCTTTCCACAACACAACAACACGCGTTGTGCTTCGAAGTCATAGTTTTACAATAACCTCCGTTTCGGTACGAACTAAAAAGTTCACTGTCTCTTATCTTTGTCGTACCATTTGCCGAGCTATTAATTCTATAAAAAACTGTATCTCTTTGAATTTCTTGATAATTTAAGAAAAAATGACTTAAAAAACAACTCAAATTTATGAAATAATATTTTTATAAATATATAATTATATTTTTGTTTCATATTTTTGAGTTATTTTTTTCATTCGACTTAATTTTTTTAAATGACACTCATTATTTCGAAGTTTTTAGTTTTAACTAAAAAAATGTAATATTTGTTTTTAATATTTAGAGTTTCACCAAGATTTGAAGATGTTGTCCCTTTGACACCACATCCGTAGCTCATATCAATAAGCCAGGCAGTCAAACGCATTAGTCTATCTATATCTTAAAAACTACAGAACCTATTTTGTTGTTCCCTAAGTTGAAGTAAATGTAAGCCAATAAAAAACAAATGGTCAAAATCCGATTAGTGGATTCAAAGAAATACGTTGACAAACATATATAAATAATTAAACCTATAAAATTTTGTATATTTGTTTGGATCCCTAATAGATTATCATATTGTGAATATTTTGCAGGTGCAATAAAATTAAATCTTCTTTATTTTGAAATCGGTTATATTTTGAAATATACTCAATGGTGTTATTAGATGTTATAGATAAATAATAATAGTAGCCCGGCCCAGCTAACGGTATGATTTCATTTCATCAGCTTGCCGCCCCGGATTATATCCCCACGGCTATAGGGTAAATAAGCCCCTGACTAGATAGAGGTAAACATCCTCCGAGTAGTGGATGTCCGGTAACTGGAAAGTATAATCTCATTGTTTACAATTTAATAATAAAAAAAAAGAAGTAATGCTACGTACTGGAACAAAGTTATTTTTAGTTAAAATTGCAATAACAGGAATACTATGCTGAGGCTATTATGTACGACAACATCTGTCCATTTCAACATTCAGACAGGGTATTTGAAATTGGAAATACATAGTTTAAGTGACTTTCGAAAAGTTTAAGACATAATTTTATTTCAACATTTTGGTTGGTTACTTGTTCTGGATTCACAGATCTAAATTCAAATTACATAGGTGTTTTTTGAAATGAAAACTTCTATAGGAAGGTTTGGATAGGGAGTTTGTTACGGCGTTTTTCAATAACCTATCTATCCTTTGTCTCAGTTACTAAAGATAGACAAATATAACCTTTTGTCCTTACTTTTTTTCAATAACCTATCAATGGATAGTTTTTAATACCTAATTAATATATTTTCATATCCTATAGCATGAATAGATAAGAGGGAAGCCGGTGTCTGTCTTAAAGATAGTACTTATTACAAATACATATGTATGTACAAATCGGGGATAGTAAACTCAGACATGTTATTGAAAACGGTCGTAAGTCGTCATGAACATGATTACGTGGCGATTTGACGATAACACTATAGTATCTATTCCAATTATAACTTGTTGCGCTGGACCAGCTGTGACTGTATACATATTATATTACACATACATACATACATAGATATTATATACCTATATATAAAATATAAAAAAATAAAATTATAATAAATATTGTATAATATATTAATTAATATTCTCCTAAAGATATAATATAGTTTGAATAACGAAGAAAACGGAGCCTTTGTAGTAATATAACCTAAAAATTAAGATCATTTTTTTTTAATTCCTACAATTACTTACTATCCAATGCCTATTTTATAGTAATTTAGAAGTTATTTTATTAACGTGATAAAACAAATTTATTGTGTGAAACAGTTTTGTTAAACTAGTTTTAATTTAAAATTAATAAATAATTTCGATATCCAAAAAAACCCAGTTTGTTTATAGTTTTTAGTTTTCACTTCTGTCGGCAGTTTTCATGACTGGCTTTGAATTTTTATATTACTTACGTGGCAAACAAGCATACATGCCGCCTGATGGTAAGCGGTTACCGTAGCTAATGAACGCTTGTAACATCACAGGTATCACTAGCATGCTGCCGACTTTGAATACCCCGTCCCTGAGGAGCTCTGGAAAACCTGATCACCTATGAAACTTTAGTTGAGTATTGTATTGTTACAATGTTATTTGTCTGGGATCTTCTGAATGGAGATATTTCTAGGTGACGACGTCGGATATGTAACACGCAGTTTTTATTTACATTAATGTTAGCTCTTGTTATGATTGACAATATTTTCATTATATATTATTATATTTATATGTAGTTCTAGTTTTTTTTTTAATTTATGTATTCCTTATTTCAAGGACAGCGGGTTAGGTTCATGTACTTTTTTTATAAAAATAATATATCTTTGAATTTCAATTTTAAAATGGTATTGACAGAAAAAAATATTATTCCAGGACCGGTTCTAAAAGACTCGAGTGGATATTATAAAATTTTATATATCTGACACAAATTTGAGAGAAACAAATATGTAATACAGTGTAAACTCTTTATAACGTTATCCTTTATAACGATAAGATCCCTATAACGTTGAAGTGAGCCCAACTTGGTTGGTTTGCGTTAAAACCCACATATTGAAACACTCTTTATAGCGATACGCCATTCTCTATTACGAGGAAATGTGTTCATATTTTTAGACAGTAAATATTTATTATCGGTATTATTGTTTATGTTATGTTATCAGGTAACAAAAGACTTTGAAGCTCTGAAACATCGGAGGCCGGTCTAGATTTTGTTATCCTTAATTGCCTAAAACACGTGCAGTATGATGCATCGTTTTCTCGGAAGTGATGGTCTTCGACCAAGCATACTGGGTACCTATCGTATTATCAGTCGTAAACCTACTTTGAAACTGTTAATATGACCAGCAAACGGAAAGCGATTAGTGTTGATGAAAAAGTTTGATAGATGAAGATATGAATAGAATACATAAAATAATCAAATACTGGCCTAGCAAAAAACGTCAGACAAAGTTATCAGACTATATGTGTAAACAATAATTTATAAGCATTTATTTTCTAAAACATACATATTAAAAATTCTTGTTAATTTGGTTGTTTTTTTTTTGTTCTCTCCATATAACGATAACTCTTTATAACGACAAAAAATGCTCAGTCCCTTGAGTTTCGTTATAAAGAGTTTACACTGTATTTGATATAAAATGAGTTTAATAAGATAAAATATAATATAATTATTATGTTTGAAATACCCCATGTTGAAATCGACACATATCGAACCGGAGAGGTATCACCTGAATTTTGTAATAATATTACAAATAATTTTCCTATTCCTCCTATAATATTTATATTTTTGGTGCTGCGCCGTCTGCTTGAGCGGTGTTTCCTGGTACGGGTTTGCACTGAGCCGACTCCAGGAGGCGACGATTGCTGGTACGAATTTACATTGAACCGATCAACCAAGACCACGAGATCCTGATTCGTAGTTCCAACGCTGAGCTGCCTGTACTGGAATACTATCTAGTTTGGACATTGTGAAGTGGACATTGAGAATGCCTGTTAAAGACTCTAATTTTATAATTAATTATTATATACGGTATTGTAAACATATGTTATTAAATTTCTATAGGAAGTGTTAGTCACAGTCCTAATATTGAAAAATCAATAAAGTCAAAATATGAGGACACAATTTCACACACGGTCAGTTAATTCCAAACTAAGCAAACCTTGTAATATGGTAACTAAACAGTTGATATACATACATATAGATATTTAACACCCAGACACACAACTGACATTTATGCTCATCACACAAAGTCAGTCATGGGCGGGGATCGAACCTGCGACTTCTCTGCTCAATAGTAGCGTGTACTATCACTGCGCCACGAGGCGTAACCAACCAAGTTATGATATGTTCTTGAAATACATGTTTATAATTTTATCTTAATTTAATTCATATTCCCGTTTTTGGCATATCCTCTTCCAAATTCTTAATATATTTGCCATATCGCGACACTCTTTAAACTTCAACCAAGAGTAACTGTCGTGTTTTATGAGCTACAGATAATTTACTTGTAGAATATAATAATATCAACCCCTTCTGTATTGCTTTCCTGTATCCCTATGGAAACTGTATCAAAACATTATAATTTTAATTTTTAAGTTTGTTTTAGAGTGAGACAAATCCAAGAAGAGTTTTTTTTTTTTTTTTTTTTAGAACTGACTACACTGTTAGCCTTAGGAGCCCTATCCTAAAACAGAGCCGCTGCGGCTTTTACAGCTTCACCGGACTTGGGGGCGAGCGCTTAGGGCACTCAGCCGCGAAAGTTTGTGACGACCCGCACGAGGGTGCCAGAGTGGCCGAACCTCGGCTCGGGCGGTCGTCGCGAATGCGAAAAAGTCGTGATCTAACTAATTCCCTAATACTATGAGAATTCGAGCTAACTAATATATACCCATATGCACGTTCCCCTCCTCCTGGGAGGAAGGAGTGGACCATGCGTATGTGTATTTGATAATCGGAATGGTTTTTCTACACTAACTAGCGCAAAAAAAGAAAAAAAAGGTCCCTTACAGAACCTATGTACCTGTGTGGTGTGCACGTGTGTGTGTTCATACGTGTGTAATGTTGTGTGTGGGTAACTAAGTGTTGCACGTATAGGTGTCACTTTGTATCGCGCGGGCGGCTGCCGAGGAACGGACCTAGGCTTGGGTTGCCGCTAGAGAGGGTGGACGTGACAGGTGTGCGGGAGCGAAGTTGACCGCCCGTCCTCTGCGGAGAGAACGGTGGTTACGCGGGCGTGGGCGGTGGCACGCTCTGTTTGGAGAGACGATGTCGGCGTAGAACGCGTTAGCTTTTTCGGTTTGGTCGGGCGGGTCAGTGAATATATTACGCGGCCGGCGTTTTCTCCGGCAGGCGTTGGGGTCGGGAACATAAGAAGCTGCCGCTTTTATTAAGGGATTCGCGTGGTTCGACGCGGTGTCGAAATACGAGCGAGAAAGGTGTTTGGCATATGCATGTATCGAAGGAAGGTCCATATCTCTATGGAGATCCTCCATACGAACAAACCAGGGGGCACCGGTAAGGCGGTGAAGAAACTTATTCTGGATGGCTTGTAAGCGTTCCCAGTTATAACTTGACATATGTGCGAACGCAACGCAGCTATATGTCATGATCGGACGGATACACATCTTGTAGAGCGTAAGCTTGTGTCTCGTAGACATTTTGCTTGCAGCACATAACAGGGGATGCAATCGGGCGAGGGTCCAGGAGGCCCTTTTCCTAACCAGATTGATGTGGCGTATAAAGGAGAGTCTACTATCTAGGGTTACACCTAGATATTTGGTCGCCTTTTCCCATGGGATCGGATTACCGAAGAGTTCAAGGGGATTGTCCTTGAGTTTTTGCGGTATCTGTGTGGCGGTTTGGTCGAAGAGCACCGCTGCGCTCTTCGTGGGGTTTATGGCTATTCGCCAGTCGTTAAACCACTTCCCGAGAGTGGTCACGGCTCTTTGGATTCTACATTTGAGGTTTCTCGTTTGCCTTTGAGAGGAGTATATGACTGTATCGTCAGCGTATAAGCCTACTTCAACTTTCTCCTGAAGTTTTGGTAGGTCACTGACGTACAGATTGAAGAGGCTAGGTGCCAGGATGGAACCTTGGGGGACGCCTGAGCGTATGGGATGGGGGTGTGGATAGTTCACCTTCCACTCTGTAGCGAAAGGTGCGGTCTTTGAGGTAATCGCGGATGATTTTAACTAATATATCGGGGACTTCGCGAGAGTACAGCTTATAGACTAATCCTTCGTGCCAGACCTTATCAAAGGCCTTGGCTACGTCGAAAAAGACTGCCAGCGTGCGACGGGGTATAGATAACTCGGAAAAGTTAAACAAAATGTGCTCCGTGAGGTGGTGCACTTGATGAGTGCAAGAATGTCTAGCACGAAAACCGAATTGCTCAGGCGGGTAGAGGTTTTTCTCCTCTATTACGGATTTGAGACGGTTCAGAAGGATCCGCTCATAGATTTTACCAAGGGTATTTAGAAGACTGATAGGGCGGTAGCTGTCGGGAAGCGACGTGCTCTTGCCGGGCTTGTGAATACCTATGACAATGGCCGTTTTCCAGACGGCTGGAAAATGGCAGTTGGCTATGGCTACATTGAATATGCAGACCAATAGAGCTATGAGGTGATCGGGAAGAAGTTTGAGTACTTCGTTCCTGATACCGTCGGGACCTGGTGACTTTCTAAGCTTAAGGCTTTTGAGAATGGCAGAGATCTCCTCAGAAGTGATTGGGGACAGAGATTCTGATACCGGGAGCTTATTCAGCTCCTCCACGCGGGCTTCGATGTCTCTGACTCGGTCGGTGTTCTTGACGCTGTTCGGGGAGCACTGGCTCTCCAGACAAGCGGCAAGGCACTCCGCCTTGTCGATGGTATCGAAAGCGGGTGTAGTGCCGGGACCCCTTTCGAGGGGGGGGGCATGCGAGGTTGGGCGTCTATTTTAAGGGCGTGGGCTACTTTCCAATAAGTCAGATGTGACGGCCTTAGCCCTTCGACTAGGGTGTCCCATCTGTGACTTTTGAGCTCGGTTATACGGGCTTTAACCGCTCTCTGAAGTGCGCGTAATCGTGCGCGGTTTAGATCGGTCGGATAAGAGTCATGCGCACGAGTCGCAGCGTTCTTCTACGTCATCAACGCTCGCACGTCGGCAGGGAGTACAAAGCGGCGATCGTTCGCCGCTTCGACCTCTCTCGAGGCCTCTCCGATGCCGAATTGGAGGTGGTCAACTAGGGAGTCGATTGCGAGATCTACGTGTGCAACTGACTCTAATTCGTCCGGGACCCTAACGAGACTGGGCGAGGACTGCCTATCCGCGAGGTAGTGTTTTAATTTTGCATAGTCAACCGTTGTGACTGTAGGAGGGCTGGAGTCATCTAGTTGTCCTAGCTGTAGGATGACCGGGCGATGGTCGGAGTCGAGTTCGTGTACGACCCGAATGAGTCGTACCTGAAGCGCGATATTTTTCAGGAGGGCTATGTCAAGCACTGTCGGTGTACAGTGATCTTGAAAGTGGGTGGGCGTGGGAGGCGCTATGACGTCAAAGTTTAACTCGTCCGACAACCCTTCGAGAATAACCCCATTGCTGGTGTCTCTCCAATTGTTGAAGGACGTGTGTCCACTGTTGAGGTCACCTGCGATAATGACCGATGTGCCGAGCGAGAGTAGCTTCTCTAGGTCAGACCTGAGAGGTACTTTCGTCGGTGAGAGGTACGCGGATACGATCGTTATGGACGGATGATCGGTCATTCCTAGTCTACACACGGATACTTCCATATTGGTAAGTATCGGAGGATCTATTGGCATGCAATACAACGAGCGCTTGTAGTAAACGAGAGTGCCGCCCCCTCGGCCGTCGCGGTCATTTCTAACGATGTTATAGTTTGCGATACTCGGATTGCATTTACCACGCTTTAAGAGCGTTTCCTGTACTAAGAGAACGTCTATTTGGTGATCTTTAAGATAAGTCGCGACGAGATCACGCTGCGGATATAAGTTCCGCGCATTAAAAAAGGAGATGTTTAAACCTCTCGGCTTGAGTTTAGCCATTGAGAGGCCTGAGGTTGGCGGCTTCGCGATCGAGACGCTGTAACGTCTCTACGAGCCGGGGAAAGGCAGCTATGGTTTCGACGAAACCGTACTGCTCCATATGGGCCTTGTATGCGAGGATTTCGCGTATCTCATGCTCACGAGTGAGCGATAACATGAGGTCATCCATTGTGGTGGCGCGGGACGCTGGAGCGCGGGGTGCTGGAGCGCGGGGCGCGGGGATGTCCATAGCCATGAGGGGCTGCGGTTTGGGGGCCCATGCGTTCTGAGTCGAACGCACGGGTTTGGGCTGCACCTGAGGTGCGGGGGGGCCTACGGTCACCTGAGTGCGGCGGGGGGCAGGGAGGGACGGAAAGACCTCTGGATTGAGCAGAGGTTGCTGCGCCCGGGACCCTGAGGCGGGGGGTGTCCGCTGAGGGGCAGCCTGCCCAGGGCGGCGGGGGTGCGTGGTGTGCGGGGCCTTGGGGCATCCGCGATAGTTCGTAGGATGTCCCTCCTCCCTGCATAGTACGCAGCTCGGGGGGGTGTTAGAGTCACGCTGACGCGTGCACTCCCTGGTTGGGTGGTCTTCGAGGCACTTAACGCACCTCGGACGAAGGAAGCAGTTGCGGGCGAAGTGTCCGTACAACTGGCAGTTGTAGCATTGGGAGGGCTTCGAATTTTTGTATGGAGGCTCTACGGTTATTCCGGAGAGCTCGCATACAATTTCTAGGTTAAAGATTTTTTTGCCCTCAGGCGTTTTATCTAAGATTAAAACGAGCATTGGAAGGGCTCGTTTCTCTTTATTATACATCCGATGTACCTCTCGGATGGGGAATTTTTGTGCTTCAATGGAGGCAAAGACTTCCTCTGGTGAGATCTCGACGGGGATACGCCGAAGCACAACCCGTAAGACACGCTCCTCTTCGAGGGCGTAAGTGTAGTAAGGAATGTTCCTACTACGGAGGAGGGTGGTCAATTTGCAATGGCAGTTTGACGTGCTCATCGTCAGGGAGATACCTGTCGCGATATTACGCACTTTAGTGTAACCTATTTTTAGCGTTTTAAGCTCATTGGTGAGCTTTGTCCAGACAGTTTTGTCGTGGATAATTATCGGGGGGGGGTTTTTGCTTTTTACCGACGACCGGTTCGTCGGTATTTGAGGAGGGTGCGGGGGCGGCGGAGCCGTTTGCCGTTTTTGATGTTTTTGCCGCGTTTTGCTCTACGGGGCTATCACGGGGCGCGCGTTTGCGGGATTTGACGACCGTGAAGTCGTCATTGTCCGCGGTAAGTTCGGTCGGGATTATGACCGGTTCTTGGAAGTGGAGCGAGAGTTCCATTTCCGAAGAGGGGGTTGGACTTAGTGGAGCATCCATATCTGTTTCGACTGGAAGGGCCGAAAAAGAGTTGGACATCGATGTTGATTTTGTTGCCGCGGGGGCAACGGGTTTAGCGGGGCGGCCATAGGGACCGGGGGTAAAAGATCGCTGTTGCGATTTTGCTTGGGACTTGCTAGGGGCGTGGCTCTCGCTTGCGAGGTTAGTGGGGTGGGGGTACTCGGTCGCAGGGACCGAGGCGGGTCACTTGAAACCGGGTGGCGCGGCGGCGGGTGAGATCGCGGCGGAGGTGGAGGGGATGGCGTGCGCGGTAACGGCACTCTGATTGGGTGATGGCGGCCGCAACGAGTCCGCCATCTGTGCCCTACTTATGTACTCATTACTGAGCTCGGGCATGTGAAGAGACATAAAATTAACTAAGCGCTGGTTTTCGGCTTCCAGCTGCCTAAAACGTGCTTCTAACTCGGCGTATTTTAATTCGGCCATCGCGGTGGCGGTTTGGAGGTCGGGGGAGGGAATTTTATTGTTGGTTAGTTACAAGTGAAGTTAATAAAAGCGTGTTATGGTCACTATGTCTCACCTTTCCTCTCATCCCCGGAGAGTCCATCGTTACTGTCTTGGCTGAACGTGTTCCTCGGCGAGAACATATTGTCGTCGCTCTCCCTCGCTCCCCTCTCCTCTTCCACCGAACTGTCCACACCCTTATCGATAGCCTTATCCAACTTCTCTTTCTTCTCGATACACCTGTCCTTGTCCGCGTCGATCTTAACAACTAAATAAAATAAGTAAACTAATAATAATAATAGTAATAAGTAAATAAGTAACTAAATAACTAAAATAGCCCTAATTCGCTAAAACGCAGAAGGATGAATGAAGAAGGCTTCGAGCATGCTTTACACAGTCAGGGACTCCCAGCATTCGGTCCGCGAGATGAGTATGATGTAACCGAAGCGAAGAAGTCACGCCAGAACGGGGTCAACGAGGGTGCCAGCACCTCCAACGACCCACATAGTCCTCAGATTCCGACTGAGAGTGCAGAAAAAGAAACAAATGGAAACCAAAGCGGACCTACAATACAGAATATGCTCCAACAACCGTTGAGGGTGGAGGAAAGAGTGAACGTCTGCAGGAGGATACATACCATGCCAACGTACACGGTCGAGGAGCCAGACGACATTCCGGGAGAGAGTCCAGTCCGCCTTGAACCATCGGCCCTTATCTCTGACGAATCCGTGTACATGTTTGGACGTGCTAACAACAACTATACACCGAAGTATATAAAGTTGAATGAATTTAACGGGCTACCCAAGCCCGGAGCAATGATACCTGTGTGTCACGGTGTAATGAAACACAGGAAAAGGACCTATCGTTTCCCTAGGGGAGTCCCTAGCAGTCTTGTGGCAGAGGACGCAGGCCGGTATATTCCGTGGCTCCGCCCAAACAACCACAAGGATGGATGGTAAGGATAGGAAGGGTTGGGTAGGAGACACCTGGGGCTTAACTATGCAAAAAGGCAAAGGCTAAGATTCCCAGGCCCGTCCGAGTTATCGTTTACCTCAGAAGGAAGTAACCGGAGAGCGCTCGGGTCACGCCCCGTTCGTCTTCGTTAGCACCGTTAGGTATCCGACGAACGACCACTAAACCGTGGATTTGCGTGTCTTTAGAAACAGGATTTCGCGCTGAAAAGCGCGTTTATTGTCGTACTGACAAGTACGGTTTTTTCGTGTGCACCGAAGTGCTACACGAAATGTGCGAGCGAGACGGCGCTATGCGCGCAACGAGTACCTAGATACTCGCTGCACAACAATAACACCGACCTCACTATAGCAAGCGGTATGAATAGCTTAAGAACTAGCTTAAAACTGTGTGTTTTGAACCGGCAGGCCTAGGACCGGGTCCGTGGATCAAAACAAACAAGTCGTACACTAGTACAAGCATAGCGCGAATGAAATGGCTTAAAAAACTAGCTTTACACTGTGTACTCTGAACCGGCAGGCCTAGGACCGGGTCCGTGGATCAGAGCAAACAAGTTGTACACTAATTTAAGCAGAGTGCGATAATTCGGAAAGCGATCGAGAGCGCGAGCGGACACTTCCGTTCACGTCAGCGGTCGAAATCGGAATTCCCCCAAGAAGAGTTCTCAGGTAGCGATCAAATATCCGAAGATGCAGTGTGGGCAGACTCGCTACAAGGTGTACTCACAACCTGGTAATTTTGCCGGAACCAATTGGATGTGAGTAGCGCAGGATCAGCCGTTGTGACGATTTTTTTAAGGAGACATAATGTCTTTCAGTGTATGTCTTTCGTTTGAATGGGTAAATGGAATATTTGATTAAACAACTAGAGAAAGTATTTTTTGTATTTTTTTACTATTAAAAATCTTATATGTAAAATAAAAGTAACTATAGTGCAAAGGTACTTTTATTGTTACATGCAAGCAATGCTTACATTACCTTAAACATCCTTACATATGCACTATGCACATGTGAACTATGGTTATGTGATTTTTATATTATTTTTGTAATTATAACAGTTTTAAAATATTAATATTAAGTTTTAAAATATTTAAGCTATTTTGGTAACAGTAAACCTTTGTAAAAAAATTAAATAAAATAAGATTGGACATTTATTTACAGAGTAATTAATGTCCAATGAATGTGAACGATTCTTTGACAAAGAATTTTTTCACTAGTATTATAATAAATATCATTTTGAAGCATCAACTAAGATAAGTTTTGTCTGCACGAGCTACTTATCGATATTGCGTCCGTTAAGCATAAATAATAGCGGCTTCAAAACTTGTATTTTCGAGTTTTGATAGGTGTGTGTATGCTCATGAACACGGGAATGTGAGGAAACTGCTATGACAATTTGTAGCGACTTGTCAAATATTCATGGATAGCTATATTTTTATATACTAAGTCCTATTTTAATGATAGACTATCTAAGACTTTACTATTTACAAATGAATACTAAAACCTGTCGTCATTTTGACAATAATCAAGCAAATTGCTACTCACATAAGCAATGTGACACTATTTGTTTATGGTTTATTATACTTGGTGGCTTTGGCATTTTTTTTCAGGTATTTCCAGTATATAATTTTCAGTTTTTTTCAGTGCCGAATATATAAGAAATCTATCTCTAACTCGAAGAAAAGAATCTGTTTCGTAGGTTACATTTTATATACGTTCTTCTCGATGTAACATCCTTTCGTCAAAATTTTGTAGAATGTGTCATAAGTGGTTTTTGCATGAAAAGAACATAAACGGTCAGACAGACAGAAAGACGTTGAGTATTATAATATGTACTTATTTAGTTAATCCACGTCCAAATGGTAAAAGTAAAAACACGGAATCGCTGTCAGAATTAGACATTCAGAATAAGAAGAACATAGAATTTAAATCATTACATAAATAATATAATAAAATTTATTTTATTATTAATTAGTATAAGTTTAACTTTATTATATATTTATGGAGAATTAATATTTAACTGCAATCAAGTTCTTCGTAGATGAGACATCAGTTATTCCTTGTTGTCCTTATCAGGCTTAGTCAATTCTTTAATTAATTCAGCTCCTGTTGCCATAAATTTTAGACCATTTGCCTGAAATAAAACAAACTAATTCATATATAATCACATTATTGTTATTAATAAGAAGCCTGTATGTGTATGCGTGTTCCTTATAATGCGAATATATATATTATATATATGCGATATATAATGCGTACCATACACCAGTTGTAACACCCACCAAAGTGCGACTCTTACGTGTAATCAAGCAGTGTGGTAACGGTTTTTACTGGACTGGGTCACGATCACAATGGACATGTGGTTCTCTTATGGTTTGTCGCGTTTCGAGTATATCTAGTGGTTTAACAGCGATGACGCGAAATGGACTAATGAGATCTCTAGGTAGGTGATGTTGTTTTTGGATTGTTATGTGTTTACCATCAAGCACAGTATCATCACTTTCCCGAACAACTAAAAAAGTAATAAATAAAGAACTAGGGGTATATCAGTTATGTAAATATGGCAGTGCATTTCTGTTCAAGTTCAATCGGCTGGATCAAGAGGCTTTCTTGGTGCTTAGATTAGTCTAATATGATGACGACGAGTGCACATTCGTTATTACCTATGTGATCTATGTTGACCCCCTGGCTTTTACGATTAATTGCATTGGGTCCATGTCAGAGAATGAATATAATGGGACCTTTCGAAGTTAGTAACACTATAATTAGTTTTCAAAATCATATTAGAAATTAATGAATTTGCAACAAAGATCATAACTGTTAAGTAGGGGTTTTGAGGTTCAGTTCAGGGGTCTAACAAAAACAAAAAAGACAAGTAACCTACTAGACAAAAAAGGTTGGGATAGTGGTGATGTGGATGATCCTTCGCGTATCGACGATTGTCGATGTTCTTCGGCTTTACTGTACTTACCACGAGTCAGTATACAAATGTAATACTTACAGCAACTTCAGCACCCTTGCTAACTAATTCCATACATTTTTCTTTCTTCATTAAAATACCCAAACATGGTTCCGGTGCCGCGTTACTCGTCCCGACGAACAATGCAAACACTACTATCAGCATCATAAATACAGCGGTAAGCTTCATGATTATAACTTATTTGTGCAGAGGTTCTAATAGCAACGAAGTACACTAAAGTATCTGATTAATGCATTAATGAAGCGAGCTATTTATACGCTTCAGAGTTTCTTCAATTTTCCTGTGCAAAATATCTGTGACCAGTCATGCTGTGTTTTACCCACATTCTTCCGAAATCAAAAGGATAGTAAAGAAAAAGATGGGACTGTCCAAATAAAGAGTGAATTAGTTTAATGAAGCAAGAATGTATTATCATCGGTTTCATCTACAATTTTCATTAAATATGGTTTAGGCCACGCTTGAATCAACACATGGTAACAGAATTGATCATGTGGAAACTTTTAGAAAAAAGCGGTTTCTTTTTTCCCTCTCCAATTAATAAGCTTAATCACTAGTTCATTTATTGTGATATTTTTTAAGGTTCCGTACCTCATAATAACATAACCCATAAAGGATTACTTTGTTGTCCGTCTGTCTATCTGTCCGTGTGTCAAGACTTTTTTTATCGAAAACAATTTGAGTTATAAAGTTAAATTTAATACCATAATTACTGTCAAACTACATACAGTTTTGATTCCCTCCTACTGGTTATGTATATAATGTTATTAATATAATAATAAACAATGATCCGGGTCGCCTTTTTGAGCATACATTCTTTGACAATATGAGTACTTAGTGGACTTTTTTCCTATTTAGTTATATTTTTTTCGAGTTTAAGTAGTTCTTGATTTATAAGCACGTATTGGACATGCAGACAAACAGATCGAGGTTCGTTGGAGAATATAAGGATAATAAACAATATTTACAATAATGTCCTGTGTGTAATATAATCAGCTCACTAATTGACCGATTTTTAATATAAGAACTTGCTGTAATTTACAACTTAAATTAGTATGTTAACAAATTGTTATATTAAGTTCTTGGAAATACAAGTGAAAACTTATCAAAAAATCAAACAACCTAAATTAAATTATAGTATAATATAAAAATACAATATGGTATAATATTTACGTGAAGTTTTAACAACAATTATCAATCAAACTAATGCCTACCGATTATAATATATTTTATTTATTTATTTTTTAGACTCTTGATGACTCTTCTGTTGTGGATAAAAATTGTATAATTTGGGCACATGTGTTTATTATTAATATTGTATTACTGTTGCGTTATTATTTGAGTCTTTGATCTTAGTTCAACATGATGAAATGCTAAAAAATATAGAAAAAAGAACTTTGTTGTATAGGACATGAAAATTATCGCCACGGTGGCACGCTTAGGTTTATCAAGTTGTAGGATCAGCTGGTAAATATACAGTGATCAAACGAGGTGGTACCCGACTGGTGATCTGTATCCGACTGAGTGATAAAACCTATACATTGATTCTCTTTTGATTTGTCGTGTTTCGGGATTAGCCAATGTATATCCAGTTGTCGAGAGGCTTGCAGGCCGGCACGATAGCGACACTGGCAATGGATTGCTGATCCCACAGTGGGTTCGATCTAAGCAAGCGCCTGACGTCATAATCAATGCGACTTGTATAATCATTAATCCACCTATCTTCTTATGTAATGCGGAACATAATAAATTTAAAACTTCTAGTATTTTATAAATGTACTTTAAAAGCTTTGTTACAATAATAAATAAAAAATTGTTGAAGTTGTATTTTATTTTGACATGTTTACTTCCGGCTTTCAGGAAGAACAGGATTTTTTTTATTAATACCTTTAACATATTAAAGTAAAATTCAATTCGAAAAACGACTTTAAAAAATCCGAATTTCGATTACGACTATTCTTTAGAAGTCCATAACTTTTTGACAAATAGACATCATAGATAAAAAATGGTAGTACACACTGTACCTCAAAGAAATACAATAATTATGCCGAATATGAACGGATTTCAGAATCTTACTTTTTTCCTTATTCGCTTCACGTAAAATACTCAATTTGTTATATCGTTGATATTTCTGGGTTTTTACTAATAGTAACGTTGGATATTCCGCAGTGGAAATTTCATTTGATTTATTTATTACCAATACAATATGACATGTCTTTATCAATGAGTAATGACAATACATTCTCTGATTCTCAAATCTGTGACTCGAATAATATCTGAGCTGGCTTGTGATCGTTGTAGCATTTGTACTAAATAAAATAATCTATTTTCCATAAATATAATGTGTAGTATAATCGTACTGGCTGACTGGTTAGAAAAGTGGAATATTCATCCGAAGTCTGCAGGTTTGAGAACTCCAAATGTTATTTTACCTTTACTTTCTGGCTAAATTACCTTATTCGCGGTCTCAATCAGACTTAAAATCATTCTAAGTATCGCATTTAAGACTCGTTAAATTATTATAAAATAATCCACAAGTAAAAGCTCTCGGTAGATTTGTTAACCAGTTTTAAGTAAACATTTATGTCATTTCGTAAACTGCTGTTACATATTTATCTGGTAGCTAAGCTTCAAGCAGTCACAAAAACTTAATCAAATTTTTTTAAAGACTACAAAAATGTCGTATGATTTCTTATTACTTTTTATTAGCTTTTCTCTTTTCTGTCTTAACAACAGAGATATTAATGCTTTCGGTTTAATATCAAACTTTCATAAACTATAATAATTACAAAATCATCTGTTCTTGTTTAGCACGTTTTAATATCCTACATTTTCTGAAAGGTTGTGGTCTACTTCTCCCACGGGGACCGGCCAGATTGGGAGAGTTGGAGTTGAAATAAATACGCTATTCATCACAAGTATTTAATTTTGAATAAAATTGCCGTTTATAATAGTAATTGATTTAAATAAATATCTTAGGAGATATAACATTTTTAAAATAAATCGGCAGCAAAATAACGATCAACGAGCGCATTTTTGAGTTTTGGGTTGAGATCTTAGTCTGTCGTGTAGGGTTTTTTTAAATTATAAATTTACCTTATTTGACCCTATATTGAGACATAAGTCGTATTTACATTGTTGTACATAAGTGAAATGAATAAATATATATTTATTATATTTATATTAAAAGAAATTATTATTACATGTACATACATAACTACAGATTAAAATATATTATGAAAAGGAGTCCCTTTAGGCAAGGTTCCAAAGATACTGGCAGCGTTCCACCTTTGAATAGCTAGACTAATTCTTTGTCCGAGGTAGCTGCCAGCTCTTCGGTCTCCTGTGATGTCGACTAACCTTTTTACTATTTCCTTAAGAAGCCTTGTAGCGCTAGGACCCCACGGGCCAAGGGTCTCGACGCCGAATGGGACAAAATCATATTCAGAGCCCAGACCCCTATATTTGCATGCCTTAGCTTTTTCAGCCGCCTCACAAGCCACACCAGCTCTGTTGCTGGTTCCAAGTAGATGGGAAGGGGCCAGCGTGTCTGAACAGGTTGCATCCCATAATAGCACCCGGCACATCTTCCATGGAACCAAACTCATACCGTCCGGTCTCTTGCCATCGTCTCTTGCAATACCAGTCGGCTCAAGTAAACTTGGAACGTTGACGGTGGCAAGTGACCGGCGTATGATATCGTTAAGTGCGGCATGTCTCGAGAAGCGGCCTGCACTTTTTTGACATGACAGTCCGTGATGTCCTAGCTTGTCGACATCACTGCCACAGGGACATTTATGAGTAACGCAGACCGGAACCCCAAGCCGTAGACAGGTTGCGATTCGGAGCGTGTCAGGTTCAAGAAATGTTCCTATATTTGACGAAGGATACGCTTGAAGCCAGTAGCCGGCCTCATGCGCACCCACGGCCAAAAGCCTAGCATGCGCCGAACCCGTACTACAGCTCAAAAAATTGTCATAAATCAATTTGCAGTTTATGTCGTCCCAGCTCCTCTGTGAATTTGGAGAAACTGGAAAATTTTGACCTGGGCATGCAATTAAGAAAGCGTTTCTAGCTTCTTCCAAGCCAGCAATCTCAAAGTATGAAGGGGATACCCTTAAAATTTTACTTATGAGATTTGCTGAACTATGGACAGAAGATAGGAAGGCTGGTAAAGCGACACTGGAAATTTTGCGAATCCCTAAACCACCATAACGGATGGGTAAGGATGCTTGGGTCCAAGATTGCTCGTGCAGCTACATATTAAGAATCGATTCTAAGGTAATTTTGATTAAGTCGTCTACTTGTGTCAAAAGATCTGGGTGATTCCAAAAGGAGCAGCAACGGAGCACATATGTAAATTTAGGGACGAAAAGACAGAATTTTAAGATGCAAAGTGCATAATGTGGACTAATTTCAAGGAGACGGGCAGCAGAATTTTGGAATTTAGTAATTGAAATATTCAAAAATTCAGAAAAAGATTTATCAAAAATTGGAGAACCTAAAAAGTAAAGGGAATTACTGTTTACTATCTTAATATTTGGAGCCAAAATATTAAATTTTTGTTTTACGTCATTTAAATTTAGGTCGCAGTTATTTATAAAAAGTTCGCATTTGCTAAAATTAAGCTCCAAACCAATAGCTTCAAATTTATTTTTGATTAAAAAAAGGTCCGAAAACACAGTATCCACATCACCTCCTAGGGTAATTAGGATTGAAATTGAAATGAATTAGATATAATAACATGACATTCTAAAATGTCACAAAATCTCCTTGGTTCTAACAAGGAAGTCGCTATTTAGTTAGGACACTGAAATCACCACAAGACCCTTTGATAGTAGTAATAATCGTCAACAGCGAAGTTAATTATTTATATCAAGCGAAACAGAGAGAAGTAGGGCACAGAATTTTTTTTTGGAATTTCTCTCTACTTGGGGCAGCCCGACTGGTGGAATACCTCCACCCTAAAGAAGATCGCAAACAAAAATAACCTTGTGTTGTGTACCTGAAGTGAGTATGGTTTCCAAAGTACCCAAAGAGGGGGTTTAATGTCGGCAACACGTCCATAAGATATGGTAGCCGCTTATCATCAGGCGGGCCGTCTGCTTGTTTGCCACATTTATCGCTTAAAAAACACTCAACACAATTCTGAATAAAAATGCTCATACGTATTCGTAAATTGGTTTATTGAGACAAGAATTTTCATGAGAAATACCAACCTACCTCAAATTTTATTGGCGCCAGGACGTGCTCATATCATAATCCGTTTGAAATTAATTCGAATAAAATTCAACATTTATTTAATATTATAATAGTGTATATTAGTAAATGACGGATTACTTTGGTAAGTTGTTATGCAAATTAGTTACAATTTAATATGGTATACTGAACAATATCTACATAGCATAACAAAACTCTACGTCAATATTTGTTACAATAACTTAATAAAGCTTTGGTTAAACATAAGCTTAGTGTGGGAGAGTATGAAGTTCTTCGTTCACATAATAACTGTATGTAGCTTACAAGTTTGCAATTCTTCAAAAAAAACGGTCGTAAGTCGTCATCGACATGGTTACATGGCGTTTTAACGATAACACTATAGTATATATTCCAATTATAACTTGTTGCGCTGGACCAGCTGTGACTGTATACATATTATATTACACATATATACATACATATTATATACCTATATATAAAATAAATAATAAATATTGTATAATATATTAATTAATATTCTCCTAAAGATATAATATAGTTTGAATAACGAGGAAAACGGAGCCTTTGTAGTAATATAACCTAAAAATGAATAGCAATTTTTTTTCAATTCCCACAATTACTTACTATCCAATGCCTATTTCATAGTAATTTAGAAGTTATTTTATTAACGTGATAAAACAAATTTATTGTGTGAAACAGTTTTGTTAAACTAGTTTTAATTTAAGATTAATAAATAATTTATAATTTTATCTTAATTTAATTCATATTCCCGTTTTTGGCATATCTTCGCCCAAATTCTTAACATATTTGTCAAATCGCGACACTCTTTAAACTTCAAACAAGAGTAACCGTCGTGTTTTATGAGCTACAGATAGTTTACTAGTAGAATATAATAATATCAACCCCTTCTGCATTGCTTTCCTGTATCCTTAAGGAAACTGTATCAAAACATTATAAATTTTAATTATTAAGTTTGTTTTAGAGTGAGATAAATCGAAGAAGAGCTCTCAGGTAGCGATCAAATATCCGAAGATGCAGTGTGGGCAGACTCGCTACATGATGTACTCACAACCTGGTAATTTTGCCGGAACCAATTGGATGTGAGTAGCGCAGGATCAGCCGTTGTGACGATTTTTTTAAAGAGAAAAGAAATGTCTTTCAGTGTATGTCTTTCGTTTGAATGGGTAAATGGAATATTTGATTAAACAACTAGAGAAAGTATTTTTTGTATTTTTTTTCTATTAAAAATCTTATAAAATATTAGTAACTATAGTGCAAAGTTACTTTTATTGTTACATGCAAGCAATGCTTACATTACCATAATCATCCTTACATATGCGCACTATGCACATGTGAACTATGGTTATGTGATTTTTATTTTATTTTTGTAATTATAACTGAATTAAAAAACAAGTTTTAAAATATTTAAGCTATTTCGATAATAGTAAACCATTGTAAAAAAAAAAGATTGGACATTTATTTACAGAGTAATTAATGTCCAATGAATGTGAACGATTCTTTGACAAAGCATTTTTTCACTAGTATTATAATAAATATCATTTTGTAGCATCAACTAAGATAAGTCTTTTTTTTTTTTTTTTTTTTGAACTGACTACACTGTTAGCCTTAGAGGCCCTATCGTCAAACAGAGCCGCTGCGGCTTTTACAGCTTCACCGGACTTGTAGGATAAGTCTTGTCTGCACGAGCTATTTATCGGTATTAGTTGCGTCCGTTAAGCATAATTAATAGTGGCGTCAAAACTTGTAATTTCGAGTTTTAATAGGTGTGTGTATGCTCATGAACACGAGAATGTGAGGAAACTGGTATGACAATTTGTAGCGAGTTGTCAAATAATCATGGATAGCTATATTTTCTTTCTATATCTTCTTCTATCTATATTTAATATACTAAGTCCTATTTTAATGATAGACTATGTAAGACTTTATTATTTAGAAATGAATACTAGCAAATTGCTACTCACATAAGCAATTTGACACTATTTGTTTATGGTTTATTATACTTGGAGGCTTTGGCATTTTTTTTCAGGTATTTCCAGTATATAATTTTCAGTTCTTTTCAGTGCCGAATATATAAGACATCTATCTCTAACTCGAAGAAAAGAATCTGTTTCGTAGGTTACCTTTTATATACGTTCTTCTCGATGTAACATGCTTTCGTCACAATTTTGTAGAATGTGTCATAAGTGGTTTTTGCATGAAAAGAACATAAACGGTCAGACAGACAGAAAGACGTTGAGTATTATAATATGTACTTATTTAGTTAATCCACGTCCAAATGGTAAAAGTGAAAACACGGAATCGCTGTCAGAATTAGACATTCAGAATAAGAAGAACATAGAATTTAAATCATTACATAAATAATATAATAAAATTTATTTTATTATTAATTAGTATAAGTTTAACTTTATTATATATTTATGGAGAATTCATATTTAACTGCAATCAAGTTCTTCGTAGATGAGACTTCAGTTATTCCTTGTTGTCCTTATTGGGCTTAGTCAATTCTTTAATTAATTCAGCTCCTGTTGCCATGAATTTTAGACCGGTTGCCTGAAATACAACAAACTAATTCATATATAATCACAATAATAAGAAGCCTGTATGTGTATGCGTGTTTTTCCTTATAATGCGTAGAAGACATCAATTGTGTCCGACTGCATCACGCCCACCATACACCAGTTGTAACACCCACCAAAGTGCGACTCTTACGTGTAATCAAGCAGGGTGGTAACGGTTTTTACTGGACTGGGTCACGATCACCATGGACATGTGGTTCTCTTATAGTTTGTCGCGTTTCGAGTACATCCAGTGTATAGCCAAGGGGTTTAACAGCGATGATGCGAAATGGACTAATGAGGTCTCTCGGTAGGTGACGTTTTTGGATTGTTATGTGTTTACCATCAAGCACAGTATCATCACTTTCCCGAACTACTAAAAAAAGTATGTAAATATGGCAGTGCATTTCTGTTCAAATTCAAGCGGCTGGATCAAGAGGCTTTCTTGGTGCTTAGATTAGTCTAATATGATGACGACGAGTGCACATTCGTTATTCCCTATGCGATCTATGTCGACCTCCAGACTTTTACGATTAACTGCATTGGGTCCATGTCAGAGAATGAATATAATGGGACCTTTCGAAGTTAGTAACACTATAATTAGTTTTCAAAATCATATTAGAAATTAATGAATATGCAACAAAGATCATTACTGTTAAGCAGGGGTTTTGAGGTTCAGTTCAGGGGTCTAACAAAAACAAAAAAGACAAGTGGCCTAAGTGACAAAAAAGGTTGGGATAGTGGTGATGTGGATGATCCTTCGTGTATCGACGATTATCGATGTTCTTCGGCTTTACTTTACTTACCACGAGTCAGTATACAAATGTAGTACTTACAGCAACTTCAGCACCCTTGCTAACTAATTCCATACATTTTTCTTTCTTCATTAAAATACCCAAACATGGTTCCGGCGCCGCGTTACTCGTCCCGACGAACAATGCAAACACTACCATCAGCATCATAAATACAGCGGTAAGTTTCATGATTATAACTTATTTGTGCAGAAGTTCTGAGAGCAACGGAGTACACTCAAGTATCTGATTAATGCATTAATGCAGCGAGCTATTTATACGTTTCATAGTTTCTTCAATTTTCCTGTGCAAAATATCTGTGACCAGTCATGCTGTGTTTTACCCACATTCTTACGAAATCAAAAGTATAGTAAAGAAAAAGATGGGACTGTCCAAATAAAGAGTGAATTAGTTTAATGAAGCAAGCATGTATTATCATCGGTTTCATCTACAATTTTCATTAAATATGGTTTAGGCCACGCTTGAATCAACACATGGTAACAGAATTGATCATGTGGAAACTTTTAGAAAAAAGCTGGTTCTTTTTTCCCTCTCCAATTAATAAGCTTGATCACTAGTTAATTTATTGTGATATTTTTTAAGGTTCCGTACCTCATAATAGCATAACCCATAAAGAATTACTTTGTTGTCCGTCTGTCTATCTGTCCGTGTGTCAAGACTTTTTTATCGAAAACAATTTGAGTTATAAAGTTAAATTTAATACCATAATTACTGTTTACGGCCTCATACTGCTATAAAAAATCGTCCCAATAAATAAGGGAATTTAGATATATCGAAATGGATGTTGGTTTTATCTAATACAGTGTAAACTTTTTATAACGAAACTCAAGGGACTGAGCATTTTTTGTCGTTATAGAGAGTTATCGTTATATGGAGTGAACAAAAAACAACCAAATTAACAAGAATTTTTAATATGTATGTCTTATATAATAAATGCTTTTAAATTATTGTTTACACATATAGTGTGATAACTTTGTCTGACGTTTTTTGCTATGCCAGTACTTGTTTTGTATTATTTTATGTATTCTATTCATATCTTCTTCTATCAAACTTTTTCGTCAACACTAATCGCTTTCCGTTTATTGGCCATGTTAACAGTTTCAAAGTAGGTTTACGACTGATAATACTATAGGTACTCAGTATGCTTGGTGGAAGACCATCACTTCCGAGAAAACAATGCGTCATACTGCTCGTGTTCAAGGCAATTAAGGATAACAAAAGCTAAACCGACCTCGGATGTTTCGGAGCTTCAAAGTCTTTTGTTACCTGATAATAAACAATAATACTGATAATAAATATTTACTGTCTAAAAATATGAACACATTTCTTCGTAATAGAGAATGGCGTATCGCTATAAAGAGTGTTTCAATATGTGGGTTTTAACGCAAACCAACCAAGTTGGGCTCACTTCAACGTTATAGGGAGTTTATCGTTATAAAGGATAACGTTATAAAGAGTTTACACTGTATTTTAATTTTAAAATTGAGTAAAACAGATAATGAATGATATTATAAATTTAAGTTTATATCTAACGGATCTCTGACATAGCTATGATAAATGAGTCAGTAACGTGCCATAAAAAATTTAAATAATGTTGTAATATTGGTGGCATTTTGCGTGATATACTACGGTTTTTGTGCATTATTGAATTGCATTATACATATAAACTGAAAGTATGCATTCTGGGATCCCATAAAAACTCCCTAGAAAGTTGTAACAAGGGAGCCACCATCTTGTTAGGATACTGAAATCATCATAAGACAGGACACTATGTTCACTTGATAATGGCAGTAATGGTCTTCATTAAAGAGGACTAGTTGCCAAGTTAGGAAGAAGAAGAAGAAGAGGAGAAGCCTAAGGACCATGTTAAGCAGGTTTTACAGTCAAAAGGTTATTATATATAGGATGAATCACCACGTGAATGATAGGGTGTCTGAAAGTTACTCTCTCTCTTTGTGCATTCACTAAATTATTTTTATGAGTAAATAGTTCACTGTAAAAACACAAAACTGTTCTGGTTTCTTACCGGTTCTTCTTGATAGCTGGAATATTTCCCGAACCAGTAGTTACTGTTTTGACGTCCATAGATCCGGATTTACGTAGCGAGTAGAAATTATGTCATCATCATCATCATATGCCTAGCATCACCCAAGGTTCGCCACTGGACACAAAAATTATGTGTGCGGCGGAAAATGTAGTTATTAAGAGAAAGTTGTCGTGACTGCTTGTTTGATGGTAGAAGAAAAAAGAACTTGAATGACGATGTAGAATTTTTTCAATTATTTCAATATATTCATGAGTCTAATGCGTCCACTGATTGGCTCTCCGTACATCGTATACGCCACACATTGAAATAGTTGCCCCTTCAAGGTATATGCGATTTAGGCGATTTTTCCAGTGTGTACCTGTCACCGTGTATCTCGAACAAAAGCGTATGATAAAACTACATACTAGGCAATAGAACAAAATAAGTAACGTTTTTTTACTGTGTTCTGAGTAGGGGGTTTTCTACACTTCCAGCTCAACCAAGTACCAACAACTAACAAGACACCTGTTAGTTTTACCGAGGATGCGACAGTAAAATCACAAACTTAAGACTTGTTTGTATACAGTGGCACTGGGGTGTCTGTAGGGAAACACAAACTAAAAAAAAAAGTTTGGTTTCAAAATGGGGGTTTTCAACCATTCCCGATGGATTGGCGTCATCCGTTTTTATTTATCTCTTACAGCTTCAGAGATAGCTTTTTGAATTCTACATCTCATTAGCATCCCATTAACCTATCGTGTTATAGATAACAACTAGCTCGCTTCGTTACATCGTTAATAAAAAGAGGAAATGACTAATATCTTGTGTTTTTTTTAAATAATAAACAGTTTGCATATTTTATTATATTAATTTATTATATGTATTATGAAATATGTCTTAAATAAATATGACAATATTATATCATTCTCTATCATATTACAATTAAACAATTGAACACAATCATTCATAGTACAAAACCTGTAATCATACAGTATAAATAATACAGTACTCGTATGCATATAAATATTGAAATCACATCTTACATTTCTACAACGTTCAGAGTTTTAATTATTACTAGCACTCGCCGACCGCTACCGCGGCCCTCTCGCTCCGCTCGCTCAGCTCGTGCGTTGTGATTACAATACCTACCTAACCTAACCAATCTAGTGAGATTATTAATCATTGAACACCTAACTGCTACATTGTACTATCGTTACACATTATACTACATTGCTACATTGTAATCTACCGACTGTAAGACACCAGTAAATGACAACACTCTTTTATTTTTGTATTATATTATTATTTATCTCAAAAAATATCTCTTAAGTAAATGTGGTACAATATTATATCATTCTCTATCGTATTACTATTAAACAAATTAACAAAATCATTCATAGTACAACCTGTAAACATATAGTATAAATACATTAAGCAGTACTCGCCGCAAACGGAAGTGAACTCATTCTGTATTGTATGTATATTGAAATCCCATCTCTTTGCATTTCTTTCTAGAAATAATTTGTGGTATCTAGACGGCGGTCGTCCATACGAATCGAAATAATGTCCGAAACCATTTTCATCGACGTATATAGCTATCCAGTGAGAGCCCGGTTTTATATCTGGATCTAAATTACTTATAACATATATAGGTGCTTCCATGTGTATAGGTAATCGGTTAGCGGCGTATACATTACTTTTTAAGTTTGAATGTATATTACTTAAATGTTTTTGTATTTGTAATGTATTCATAGTTGAATCAAGCAATCGCGATAATTACTCTTCACAGTACAATAGCTCATATGCAAATGTAATGTAATGTTATAGCCTATAACTTTATATTTAAAGTGTAATGAGGGATAAAAATAAAAAACATAACATAAATACATATTACTAAATTTATTTCATTTCAATTAAATTTATACATGTTAACTTAAAAGTATTACAATTAAAACTTAGCTACTATAATCTACGTTTACATTACAATTTCTATCAATTTCAATAACATTATCAAATTCAGCATATACAATACAGTTGATAGTTTGTAAGAGATTTGACTCAAAACGTATTTCTAATCTTACACTACCATGTCTTATAAGATTCCAATGTCCCGATGTGTTAGCCGATAAATCAGGTGTTAAGTCGAAAGCTAATAGACAGTAACCTTTAGCATATTGTTCCTTAGATATTGCGTTACCTTCATTTAAAAAATGTATACCGGTTCCCGAGAATAACGTATGATAGGCTGATGTGAAAATATCATTATCGAATGATGGTTGTAAAGTTTTCGAAGGTATTTGTTGACCATCAATATATAAACAAAATGAATTAATACCATAATTTTCAAAATTAAATGGATTTTTATTAAAACTACCATTAAATGCTGTGTTATTTACAAATCCCACTATACATCTTTTAGGTACTTGTCCTAGAAAAATATTGTAAAGTGTTTTCCCTGTACTCCTGATGGTATTGTTAAAACCTTAATTTCAGCTCGAGTTATAGGATATTTAGCTGTAGTAGAGACTAAAACTTTTTGGTGTGCAAGTGACGAACAATAAGTGTTGCATCAGTGATACATACTTTAATCTTTAAATCATTTGAAGAAGACATTAAGTTAAACGTTTCTCGAGAACGAACCATTTTTACAGACATTTCAACGCCATTGATCAGAAATTTATCTTGATTAAATATATCACCGTGTAAATGTCCAATCATTTCAATTTCTTTACTTTCACTTGCTTGATCTCGTCGTTTTGTGAATCCCACATTCGACTCATCGGTTGAATTCATGTTCCCAGCTGTATCTTCATACCAAAGCCCACACGTCAGATGAGATTTTTTAGCACCAGAACCATAATTTAATAAACTTTCTATATAAGCACGATAGGCATATGTATTATTCGGTGGTGATACAAGTTTTTGATTCAAATAAACATCTAGTTGACTAAATAGCGAATGCATCCAATTATTTATTGGAGCCACTACTGTTGTTGAAGTTAACTTTGTTGAGTCTTGATTGATTATCTTAGCCTTTATATGAATCAATGTATGAGACAAATCAATGTAGTCATCGCCAGTCCCGCTCGCTGCACAACAAAACACCGCCTATAAAAGCGGAAATAGCTTAAAATGTTAAAACCGGGTGTTTAACCGGCCAGTGGACCCCGTCAAAAACAAAAAGGTAACGTTACCTGAAGGCTTAACCGCTAACGTTACTAAGCAATGTCGATTGGACAAACGGCCTGAACCCGTCCGTCGACGGAAATCGGAACCCCAAGAAGGCCGGAGCGCAATATCCGAAGTCGGTCAAGTCTAGTGCAAACTGGTCACCGAATCCAAATTGGATAACCGGTAATTTGGAATTTTTTAGGTAGGAATATGCTTAGGATTTTGTTAACTGAAAGGATTTTGATTTTACAATTAAATAATTTTTTAAAAATATATAGAAAGTCTTTTGTAATTTTTTACATATAAAATCTTAATTTAATCAAGATGTAATTATTTTTTGAATTATTGTAAATTATTATTTTTAAATTTTATTAAACTTTAATATTAAATTAAATTAAGATTTTTAAATTTCTTTAAAAATTAATAAAAAAACTTATAAATTTTAAATTTAAATAATTTTGAATATTACTATTCCTAAAAATTTTTAGAAATAAAATTGAATAATATAGTAATTTTTAAGAAATTATGTCTTAATTTAAACGTTTTAAAAGATTTTTATTATTATAAGTTTTTAATGAAGAATTAACTATATTTGTGACCAATACCTTGTATATTTAATAACAAAATTTAATACTTAAGAATTATATTTGATAGTTGGATCTATAACGGGATTTGTTTGCATGTATTTTAGAATTTAAATTTTTTAAGTTTTTTATACTAGTCAATTTTTTGATCCATTACTAATTTATTTTTCTGTATTAAAATTTCAAAATATTTTCGAGTTACTTTAATAAGTTTTTGATTGTTAAATTTTGAATTGTAAAACATGTAGGAAAATCAGAAAATTGTTTATTTAGTTAATTTAAAATCCAAATGGTAAAGTAAAAAAATCTGTAGTTAGCATTTTAAGAAGTAGATTAATCATTAAATTCTAAAATAATTATAATATAAGTATTTTATTAATAATTAAGAAATAACCTAAGCAAATGAAATTAGTATTATGTTTTTTAACTTAGTTATTTTATTATTCGTCCATTGGTAATTAACCAGTTTTCATAAATTTAAAAATTTTAAATCATTATTATAATAAAATTATTTTATAGGTTTATCGTTTTTATATATAATATATATATAATTAACAGTTTTCTAGGTAACATCTATCAAGTGTCTATTTCGGATTGAATCCTTTAAAATTGTTCTGTAAATGAATTTGGTGAAAAATAAATTATGTCACAGGATAAAAGATGGTAAGGATCTATTATGGATTTTTAGTTTTGGTTTAATAAAGTTTACCAACACAATCCATGACAAAAAGACTATTAAGTTGTAAAATTCAAGCATTCTGTTCAATTAACTGGACGAGGTTTCTTTTTAATTTTCTTATATGTGACGGAGTGAACCGTTATTACCTATATTATTTCCCTGGTTTAGATTAATTGATTGGTCCATTCAAAGAATAGATGGACATTTAACATTAAAGTTTTAATATTTAAAAAATAAATTAATATTTAGTGTTCTTTAGGGTTACAAAAAAAGACAAGTAACTCTGAAAAAGGTTGGAATGTTATTGAATCTCGGTATCGAAGATGCATTTTTGGCTTCTGTCTTACCGATCATGATATAAATTAATATTGACATTCAATTGTACCATAAATTTTCAAAATAATTGATTTCTGAACCTCAAGACAAAATGAACAGGTTTTTATAGTAAAAAAAACGTAATGTCAAAGGTTTAATTATGTGAACGGTACTAATCAGTTTCTTAATTATTAAGCAAGCATTATACCTTAATTTCTCAATTTCTGAATTGTCTATTTGCTGTTATTTACCCAACTTCCGAAATCAAAGAATATAAAAAAAATGGCTCAAATAAAAGGAATAGTTAATAAAGTTATTTATTTTTAATTTCATTAAATGTTGGCCAACGTAATAAAATGGCAATTAATTGGCTTTTAAAAAGCGGTTTTTTTCCCTCAATAATAACAATCCTAGTTTTAATTGTTATTTTAACCGTACTCTTAATAACCCTAAGATTTTTTTCCGTGTGTCAATGTGTTTAAAGATTTTTATAAGAAAATTTATACTAATTAAATTTTCAAATAATATTTGAAACTTACGAGTTTGAATTATTTATTAATAAGTTATTTAATTTTTTCAGTCTTTTTGATACTTTTAATTTTCCTTATAATTTTCAAATTAAAGTTATTTTTCGTATTGCTTTAAAAAGGGGTTTTATGGAAAAGGAAATCTTAGTATAAGTAAATATTTAATAATTCCGGTTAATATTACTAATTTGATTCATGTAATTAAAATTTATTTCAATATAATTAAAACTTGTAAAGTGAAATTTAAAATTAACAAAATAACCTATTAATTAAAAATAAAAATAGGTTAAATAAAGTTTCTCCGATTATAACAAAATTTATTATTTATTAGATCTTTGATGCCTTGGGAATTAAAAAAATTTAATGTTTTTAATTATTAATTGTAATTAAACGTTTTTAAATTGGAATTTAAATTAAATGAAGATGAAAAATTGATTTTAGCTTGAAATCAAGTGTTAATCAAATTAAATATAATATAAAAACAGGTTAGACTGGTTTACAATCTTATCGATAATAAGTGATTAAATTTATATTTGGTTTTGGGATCCGAATCAATTGGATATTGATGGCACAGTGATTATTAAGGAACCTGCTATAATTTTCATTGTTTTAACAACCGTTGAACATAAAAAATACTTTGTATATTATAATACTTTGTTGAAATATAATAAAATTTTAATGTATTTATTTGATTACACTGTTCAATTTTTGAATTTATTTATTTTTAAGTTCTTCGGATTCAAAAATAAATGTTAACTTTCTTAAACCCTAAAGCATCGATGATTAAATCAACACTTTTTCAAGAAATCATAATAAATGAGTTAAAGTATAAATCAATTATCCATACTTCATTAATCTAATTTCATTTTTACTAATTTTATATTATTGTTTTAAATAATAATTTTATAATAAATAATGTTTAATTTTTGACAATACTTGATTTTTTGACAATGTACTATCTTTCGACAATTTTAAATAATAATTTTTTTTAAATTTTGATAAAAACACTATTAAAAAATGGAAAAACTACTGAGCTCGTTGAAAAGAATAAATTAAAAATTTACCATTCTGGAATACTAAATCGTATAATTAACATTTATTTCTAATACCATTCGTTAATAAAATTAAAATATCGTATATTTCTTAATTTTATAAATTAATATTAAGTAAACTTGAATTTGTTACAAATTTATGAAACTTATCAAAATATAAATTTTTACAAATTTATTTAATAATTATCCTTAAAATTTTAGCTTTTATAAAATTTAATATTTCTAAATTAATATTATCACTTTCTTTTCTGTTTAAAAAATTTAATTTGGTTTCTTTTTAATTAAAATGTTGTTTATTTACCTTCTGAATTTTTATATTCCGATTAATTGGGAATTTTAAATATTTAGATTCCATTTTAAATCGATAAATTGATAATGAATTTAGTTTAAATTGATATTGTTAAAGGTTTTAATAAAATTATTTTTGAATAATGAAATATCGAAAGTCAACAGCAAAATTTATTATTTTTTTAGAATATTCATGAATTAAATTATATTTACTCTTTTGACAGATAATACCTAACATTACCTTTTTTGGTTTTGTTTTTAATTTAAATTTTTAAAAGGTTTTGGGGTCAACTCAAGGGGAAAAATTTAAAGGGGTTTTGGATTTAGCACCCATTTTAATTTTAAAAATTTTTTAAATAAATTTTTTTTTCAAATTAATTTTTAAAATTTGAAAAAACCCGGGGGTAAGTGGGAGGAGTCAAAGGGGCTCTCGTTCTTCAGTGCGAGATTGGTTAGATAATTCAGATATTATTAATGAAAACGTTATGGCAGATCCCAATAATATCGGCTCTACCACATTTAACAAACGTTTCGAAGAAATAGGATTTCGCCAAAATTTGAATAAATGTGGTGGAAGAAGCTCGCGAGGGCCATTTCAATCTACTACCACAGCGAACATTCCTAATATCACTACTAGTATAGAACACAATACTACTGAATTAAAAACACAACAGCCCACTGACATATCTTTATTAGCACAGGCTATAACATCGCTCAGCAGTGCCAAGCACAAATGTGGAGACAGCAGGCTGCCTATTTTCGATGGTAAGCCTTTGGACTGGCTGGCCTTCAAGCGACTCTACGAGGACAGCAAGGGCACCTTTTCTGCGTCTGAGAACTTGACACGCATCGGTATGAGTCTCAGAGGAGCAGCTCGTGAGGCAGTTTCAGTTCTTCTCGTGTCAGCTCATGATCCTGCCGTAGTTATGGACGCATTAGAAATGAGGTTTGGTAGATCTGAATCGATAGTCCTCAATGAAATTATCTCTGTTCGCTCTTTACCTAAATTAAATTCTGAAAACTGTGACCTTAATAAATTCGCTTGTAGAGTTCTAAATTGTGTAGAGATTATGAGGCTCCTCAATCAGAGGTGTTACTTAGAATCTCCAGAGCTTATTCAAGCTATTTTAATTAAATTAACGCCTTTATTACGTAATAAATGGACCGAATTTGGTAAAAAAAAAGGACATGCTCTCCACCTGCTGCTCCTTTATGGGCGGAGCATGGGAGCTCTTAGTACGCAGTATAAAGACCGCGCTCAAAGTGACACTCAAAGATAAGTCGCCCTCAGACGAAGTTTTATTAACTCTCCTCCTGGAAGCAGAAGCGATTGTGAATAGTAGACCTCTCACGCACGTCTCTCCTGATCCTGACTATCCCGAAGCTCTCACTCCTTTTCATTTTTTAATTGGGACGTCTACAGTCAATCGTTTATCTTTTGAAGTTGAGGAAAGCGACCTTCATGGCAGAATTCGGTGGAAAAGGGCAGCCAGAATGGCCGACCACTTTTGGCGACGTTGGTTGGTGGAGTACCTGCCTCTTCTGAATCCAACTAAAGGAATTGGACAGCAGCCAAATATAAAAGTGGGAGATGTGGTTCTAATAGCGGACAATAATTTACCTCGTGGTGTGTGGCCAAAGGGAAGAATCGTATCTCTATATTATGGCAAGGATGAAATTCCTAGAGTAGCTGATGTCGCCACCTCTGCGGGCCAGTTAAAGAGACCCCTCAAAAAATTAATTCTTCTGTCTAGTTAGGCAATTTTTTTAAAAAAAAAAGGGGAGGATGTTGAGAATCGGACCTTCTTTAATTTCTTTTTAATGTTTAATTTAAGAATTATATATAAATGTCATTTATTTTTATTTTTATTGTTCGTTCAATATACGTCAAATGTAATATATGTATTAAAAGATCGCCAATTTTCCTGTTTCTCTCCTAAGCCCTAATCTTTCACAAAAACTGAGCTATCCGCAACAATATATATATATATATATATATATATATATATATATTTATTTTACATATAATATTTATTCACAAAATCATAGTACTTTGATATACTTAGTATTAAAATAACTATGAATACTCTTTACAATTTAAAGTTAAATATTAATTATACAAAGAGGTATATTTTACTTATTGCATAAATTATTAAATTATGTAAGGACATTTTATATTACAAATACTTAAAACTAACATGATTCTTACTTATCTATTTCATCTTGTAATGACCCCAGGCTAATGTATCTACATTATTAGGTAAAATATATCGTTTTGTATCATTATACGATAAACATATTTTGTTTAATTTTTGAGTAAAAATAACATGTTTTAATGATTTAAATCTAAGCATACTACTTAACTGAATATTTCTATTAAATAAACATGACTTATAATTTTCCATAGTCATATTTTTTGTTACACATTTGTTAACTCTTTGCTTTTGTTACTAATTTATCGTCTACTTTTATTGCATACATTTTAGATCTCAGTCCTCTATATTCTTTTACAATTTTACCGTTATTTTCATCGTTAAAAAATCCTAAACGTTTTTTATTTATCATTGGATAGCCAAATACATTATTAGAAGGATAATCAGATGTATCGAAAAATCTATTGAGATCGGATTTTATATCCTCGTAAAAATTATCTGTAAAAATCTGATATATCAAACTATCAGTATCCGTATACAGTAATTTTATTTTATTATTAAATTCATTAATCATATATTTGTAATGGAAATCATACATAAGAGTTTTAGAAATATCTAGGATACAAAATCCTAAATAAATGGGTTTATTATAAATTAACTTAGTTTTTCGTGATTGTACTGTTACTAAGTTTTCTGTAAATATAGATAAGCTGTGGAATTCTGGTTTTGCTATTAAGTCTTGTGTTCCAAGAACTTTACCACGATTTTCCCAGTGAGTCAATAGTTTTACATTAACCCTTTTTTCAATATTTTCCATAGTCTTTCCAAATACTGAATTATTCATCAATTTATAGAAATCTTTCTCAAAATCTGATGTGGCTAATGTCCTCAACTTAGTATTTAAATTTATATATTTTTGTAACCAAGGACTTTGTTTATATTTTAATATTCTATGAATTTTCCTTAACTTAATCCCCATGTTTAAAGATTGTTTGAGATTTCTATAATGAATTTTATATTTAGTTTTATTATGGAGGTTAGGAACTAATTTTATTTCTTTTGAATTACCGATACATATTTTTTCAGGACATAGAGGTAAGTCTGAATGCAAATTGTAAAGTTCATTAGGATACTCTAAATCAACTTCCAAAATGAATCCAAAATCTGCTGTATCTGATACATCAAAATTTGTTTCTGGATTCACCCATTCAAAACCTCCTACGGGGAGAAACTGAAACATAACCCATCCATATAGATTATTAGCATCTAAATAAGTTATATATGAGTTGGGTTTATTTTTATCATAATCTTCCATGAATTCATTATTAGCCTTTGCGTAACGATGGCTACACTGAGATACTCCTCCTTTTATGCTACCTACCTACCTACCTTTATAAATGCTATATGTTCATAGTCTTTCAATAATTCTAATTCAATTCGAGTGTATTTTAACATAGCATCCCAACTTAACCCTGGAGCTGTAAAGTAGTGAGCGGGATCCAAGTCATAAGTCTTAATACATAGTTTTCTAAAATTCTCAAATATGTCTGTTAAAAGCAGAACGTCAGTTTTTAGGTACAAATTCGAGCAATCTAACATATTTTTACAGTTAAAGTGATCCCAAACGTCCTTAGCATAATCATAATCATCATTAGAAATATTAGAATCAGTCAGTGAGTTATAAAATTCTTTTTGATTAGGGAGCGATGTAAGTTTTAAACAGTCATGAGATGTCATGAATTCATAAGGATAAACACCTTTCCTTCTTAATCGTTGGAAATCTTCGTTAGACGGAAAGTTTTTTTTTAATGAATGAAACTGTTCATCATTTGGATTTTTACTTAGTTAATCAAGGCTACACGATAAAAATTTAAAAGAGTCTACGAATCTTAAGGTAACTTGTTGATTATTAGGAATCAGTTTTTTTGAGAAAGAAATATATTTTTCTTTGTTTTTAGCGTCATAGTTATTTAGATTATGTAGAAATACCGGAATATAACGTGGAGCTTTAAATTTTTTCATACATATTTCATGTGCAACCCCTCTAAAACTACCTGTATACCAATCATAATCAATTGATTCTTGATGTAAATCGCATTCACTTAAATAACAAATCTGTGATTTTGATATTTCATTAATATCTTTGGTTAACAGTGGTTTGGGGCTCTTTCGAAAACTATTTTTCTTACAAATTATTTTAAAGTTTTCATATAAACTATCCATAAAAACTTTAGTACAGTTTGATCCACTATGCGTCACATATTTCGATAAGTTATCATCATATGAACATTTTATGTAGTAACCAAAGCTGTATACCTCATGTTTCTGAATATTTTCCGTAAAAGATTCAGAGGGATCGTTAGAACATGATTTAATTGGGTTTATGAAAGCTTCAAAATCAGCATATACAACAAAAGGAATTAGTAATTTTTTCTCAAATCTATCAAATTTCAATTTATCATTTGATACTAGCTGTCCATACCAATTTTTTGAAGTTTTTTCACTATTCGGTAGCTCTGTACTTATATGTGAGCAATCATGTTGTTGATGGTTATTTAATCTTTCTTGTGTAGGAAAATGTAATAAATATCCATCGCATATATGTACTGCGCGACTATGAACTGATATTTGTTTACTGACTAATCGGGATATGTTTTTAATGTAGCAGTAATGAGAATTTGTACCATTTAATAAATACAATAAATTGATATGAACACTTTTACGACACTTAGTTATAAATAACGGACCTATAACTCTATGTCGCTTTTTTTCTTTGTCGCATTCTTAACCAAAAACATTTATACTAATATTATTTAAATTTTCTATTTTAGTTATATCATTTATTTTTACAGGAAAAGAAACCCCCTCGAATTTAACTTTACTCGAATGTATGCTATACGATGTCACTCGATCAGCGTTATTAGTAACTGGGTATAGAGCAGAAAGTAAAGCCCATTTAAAACATAGGTTATCGGTATTCTTTACATTAATAATGGCATTCTTTAATTTGATATCCAGTGGTAAATCTATATAAGTACCCCACGTAGCGGATTAAATTTATTTACATTCATTTCTAAACATTTGATTGCTTTCAGACTCCAACCACTATCTTTTTTTTTCAAAAGTACTAATTTTATTTGCTTACGTATTACTTAAAGATATAAAGAAAATATTTAAGTCATCTCCTAGACTTATTATATAGTTACATGTTTGAAAATCAAAAGAATTAGTAAGATTTTTAGTTTGTTGAATGAAATCGGCGTGTAATATAAAATTTAATTTAAAAATTGTATGTTGTTTAATAGAATCTTCAACTAAAAATATTATCTCATCCTTAATGGAGTTTATAAATAGCTCGGGGGTTTCAAACATCATATTAGAACTTTCATTAGTCTTACTATTAATTTTATATGTTATTATTCTTTGACCAAAAGCGGATTCAACAATAGAAACATTCGATAAAGAATTATGTAATTTCAAAACATTATTTTTATGTAAATTGCTTTTCACATGATTTGAAAAATATCGCCTACTAACTAGTATTTGACAAGTACTACAATTTACCTTATCATTCTTATTATCAATGAATTCGTCGTTTCTGGTTGATGAAGTAGAAGGTCCTTCATTACATCTTTTTTTTTAATTTCATACTAATGTTATCTGCTTTAGTTTCAATGCGTCGTTTGAGAGTCCCTCCAATCTGGTTTGGTTGACTATAAGTAAAATAAAAAATAGTGTAAGTAAATGAAAATATAATAAAAAAAGTTATAAAAGCCGAATGTTATCTGTAATTTTACACACTTACCTAAATTTTGTTACAGCTGATGTTATATAGCTCCACATCGTACAATGAATTATGCAACCCCCATTTTTCCACTTCTTCACAAATATTATAAAGCTCCACGTCATCGACATCATTATTGTAAAGTTCTTTTATATGATCATTTGTTACATCGAAGAAAGCGCTACCAATAATTTTTTAGATTGTTAATACAACAAGTTCGTTAGAACAACTGATTTTAGTATATAAATAACACTAACTATTTATACTATGAACATATAGAAAACTATTATATTAATGTAGAAGAGATATTACAAATTAAAAAACCTTTAAATTGTTCTTAACTAATGATGATATTTATCATCATGTATCATTACTATAAGTGAATTTTTTACAGTCCTCTGTTTGCGCTATTTCTTTTGTTATATTATATATTATTTCTTGAGTACTTTTATAGTTTTTATTATCTTCATTTAAATAATATTTTAATCTAACATCCGCATGCTTCCAGTATTGTGATGGAGGGACTTTTGTTAACTTTTTCATTTCATAGACTTCTATTTTTATATGGTGGGTGGCATTTTTTCCATCATCCTTGTTCGTTGTAATATATGATGTGCTTCCATCCTTATTAAATTTTCCTATCATCGATGATATTATTTTGGTTGCTCCTCAAAGAACTCCTCTACATTGTGAAATCTTTTATTTTTATTTGTTGTTTCCTTTTTCATAAAAATCTTTTCTTGACTAGCATCAGTTTCACTGGACAGAGGTAAATAATATGATTTGTATGTATTCTCTTCGTTGTTTAGAAGACTGAATGACTTCTGTAACAATACAGACTAATTCATATGTGTTCAATATTATAGAGGAATATAAAACAGAAACATAATTTTAGATAATTACTCACCTCCATTTTAATGTTCTATAAATTAATACGATTTACAACACCAAGAAATTTCACTGACGTTTCCACTTCACGTTCAACTTAGTATACCACAGTAAAGACTGATGAGTTATAATAACTTCGAGTGTTTATATGCTCAACAAATATCTGATAAGTAATGACTTCATTGTTAAACGACATCTATTGTAAGTACTTATTATAATGAGCTCATTACTAAACGATCTCTGATAGTTATATTTATCTTAATGTCTTCCTTCCTAAGCGATAACTAATTGAATATTATTATCTTAATGTCCTCATTCCTAACCGATATCCTAATGCATATAATTATCTATTTACGACCTCATGTATACGCCGCTAACCGATTACCTATACACATGGAAGCACCTATATATGTTATAAGTAATTTAGATCCAGATACAAAACTGGGCTCTCACTGGATACATATACGTCGATGAAAATGGTTTCGAACATTATTTCGATTCGTATGGACGACCGCCGTCTAGATACCACAAATTATTTCTAGAAAGAAATGCAAAGAGATGGGATTTCAATATACATACAATACAGAATGAGTTCACTTCCGTTTGCGGCGAGTACTGTTTAATGTATTTATACTATATGTTTACAGGTTGTACTATGAATGATTTTGTTAATTTGTTTAATAGTAATACGATAGAGAATGATATAATATTGTACCACATTTATTTAAGAGATATTTTTTGGGATAAATAATAATATAATACAAAAATAAAAGAGTGTTGTCATTTACTGGTGTCTTACAGTCGGTAGATTACAATGTAGCAATGTAGTATAATGTGTAACGATAGTACAATGTAGCAGTTAGGTGTTCAATGATTAATAATCTCACTAGATTGGTTAGGTTAGGTAGGTATTGTAATCACAACGCACGAGCTGAGCGAGCGGAGCGAGAGGGCCGCGGTAGCGGTCGGCGAGTGCTAGTAATAATTAAAACTCTGAACGTTGTAGAAATGTAAGATGTGATTTCAATATTTATATGCATACGAGTACTGTATTATTTATACTGTATGATTACAGGTTTTGTACTATGAATGATTGTGTTCAATTGTTTAATTGTTATATGATAGAGAATGATATAATATTGTCATATTTATTTAAGACATATTACATAATACATATAATAAATTAATATAATAAAATATGCAAACTGTTTATTATTTTAAAAAAACACAAGATATTAGTCATTTCCTCTTTTTATTCACGATGTAACGAAGCGAGCTAGTTGTTATCTATAACACCATAGGTTAATGGGATGCTAATGAGATGTAGAATTCAAAAAGCTATCTCTGAAGCTGTAAGAGATAAAGAAAACGGATGACGCCAATCGATCGGGCATGGTTGAAAACCCCCATTTTGATACCAAACTTTTTTTTGTTTTTTTTTTTTTAAGTTTGTGTTTCCCTACAGACACCCACTGTATACAAGTCGTAAGTTTGTGATTTTACTGTCGCATCCTCTGTAAAACTTTGTTGTTGGTACTTGGGTGAGCTGGAAGTGTAGAAAACCCCCTACTCAGAACACAGTAAAAAAAACGTTACTTATTTTGTTCTATTGCCTAGTATGTAGTTTTATCATACGCTTTTGTTCGAGATACACTGTGACAGGTACACACTGGAAAAATCGCCTAAATCGCATATACCTTGAAGGGGCAACTATTTCAATGTGTGGCGTATACGATGTACGGAGAGCCAATCAGTGGACGCATTAGACTCATGAATATATTGAAATAATTGAAAAAATTCTACATCGTCATTCAAGTTCTTTTTTCTTCTACCATCAAACAAGCAGTCACGACAACTTTCTCTTAATAACTACATTTTTCGCCGCACACATAATTTTTTGTGTCCAGTGGCGAACCTTGGGTGATGCTAGGCATATGATGATGATGATGACATAATTTCTACTCGCTACGTAAATCTGGATCTATGGACGTCAAAACAGTAACTACTGGTTCGGGAAATATTCCAGCTATCAAGAAGAACCGGTAAGAAACCAGAACAGTTTTGTGTTTTTACAGTGAACTATTTACTCATAATAATAATTTAGTGAATGCACAAAGAGAGAAAGTAACTTTCAGACACCCTATCATTCACGTGGTGATTCATCTTATATATAATAACTTTTTGACTGTAAAACCTGCTTAACATGGTCCTTAGGCTTCTCCTCTTCTTCTTCTTCTTCCTAACTTGGCAACTAGTCCTCTATAATGAAGACCATTACTGCCATTATCAAGTGAACATAGTGTCCTGTCTTATGATGATTTCAGTATCCTAACAAGATGGTGGCTCCCTTGTTACAACTTTCTAGGGAGTTTTTATGGGATCCCAGAATGCATACTTTCAGTTTATATGTATAATGCAATTCAATAATGCACAAAAACCGTAGTATATCACGCAAAATGCTACCAATATTACATAGTATAGGGTAAAAACCCAAGCCAATGAATTAAACATGAAAATCACATTATGTCACTTCAAGATACCGCAAAAACGGTCGTCCTTAGGCTTATTGTGTGGCAAATCGTTCTATTTTTTTTAATGCTGTAAGTGAGCTTTTCTCGTATTTCATGCATATTTTTCATTCCATTTTATAGTAGAAATTAAAGTGTAAAAGCATTTTGCTAGAACTGTAAAATAACGAAAATGAGAATCAAACCTTTAAATTTTTTATGGCACGTTACTGACTCATTTATCATAGCTATGTCAGAGATCCGTTAGATATAAACTTAAATTTATAATATCAATCATTATCTGTTTTACTCAATTTTAAAATTAAAATACAGTGTAAACTCTTTATAACGTTATCCTTTATAACGATAAACTCCCTATAACGTTGAAGTGAGCCCAACTTGGTTGGTTTGCGTTAAAACCCACATATTGAAACACTCTTTATAGCGATACGCCATTCTCTATTACGAAGAAATGTGTTCATATTTTTAGACAGTAAATATTTATTATCGGTATTATTGTTTATTATCAGGTAACAAAAGACTTTGAAGCTCCGAAACATCCGAGGTCGGTTTAGCTTTTGTTATCCTTAATTGCCTTGAACACGTGCAGTATGACGCATTGTTTTCTCGGAAGTGATGGTCTTCCACCAAGCATACTGGGTACCTATAGTATTATCAGTCGTAAACCTACTTTGAAACTGTTAACATTGTCAATAAACGGAAAGCGATTAGTGTTGACGAAAAAGTTTGATAGAAGAAGATATGAATAGAATACATAAAATAATACAAAACAAGTACTGGCATAGCAAAAAACGTCAGACAAAGTTATCACACTATATGTGTAAACAATAATTTATAAGCATTTATTATCTAAGACATACATATTAAAAATTCTTGTTAATTTGGTTGTTTTTTTGTTCACTCCATATAACGATAACTCTCTATAACGACAAAAAATGCTCAGTCCCTTGAGTTTCGTTATAAAAAGTTTACACTGTATTAGATAAAACCAACATCCATTTCGATATATCTAAATTCCCTTATTTATTGAGACGATTTTTTATAGCAGTATGAGGCCGTAAACAGTAATTATGGTATTAAATTTAACTTTATAACTCAAATTGTTTTCGATAAAAAAAAGTCTTGACACACGGACAGATAGACAGACGGACAACAAAGTAATTCTTTATGGGTTATGTTATTATGAGGTACGGAACCTTAAAAAATATCACAATAAATTAACTAGTGATCAAGCTTATTAATTGGAGAGGGAAAAAGAACCAGCTTTTTTCTAAAAGTTTCCACATGATCAATTCTGTTACCATGTGTTGATTCAAGCGTGGCCTAAACCACCTAACAGGTGTCTTGTTAAGCTGGTACTTGGTTGAGCTGGAAGTGTAGAAAACCCCCTACTGTTCTGTGATCTTGTTAGTCGAACCAGAGATCAATAAAAATTCGGTTGAACAAACTAATGTTATTTTAATCTGTATTTCTACAAGTACTATGTAAAAACAAATAATGTTATCATGTGATTAAGCATTAATATTACCAATGAAATAGCATCTTTTATTTACTTTCTGAAGTAAATTTAATAAGTAAATTAAGGCGACGCCTGAGGATTACATTTTTAAATCCTTTTATCCTGCCTCTTGACGCTTTCAGTGGCAGATTAAACATTTACGAGCTGTGGCGATATTTTATCCGACGTCTTTAAGGTGCCTTTTTAATATTTAAAAGACGAAAGTATTCAACATTTTTACTTTCCGTATTAGTCTACAGATTTAATGTTCATGTTCATGGTTACTCCTCCGTTTTTTAGAATTGCAGCGTGAAATTATGTAGCCTTATAATCTTTCTCAATAAATAGGCTATACAATGCAAATACAATTTGTCATATCTAACTGGTAGTTTCAGAGATTAGCGCATTCAAATAAACAAGAAGCAATCAATGAAGCCTTATAGATGAAGGATTGGAAATTCTTATAAATTGATATCATCCATTTTATAATAATTAGAAGAGCTGGTTGTATTTCACTATTCAGGTCAAATAATTACCTAAGTCTTTTGAAAACGAGATACTCCCATTATACTTCGGTGTTACTGCGGCGTTAGAGTAGAATCATACTTAGCTTTCCATGACTTTAGAATTAGAAATTCAGAATTAGAAGAATTAGGATTTAAAATCATTAAATATAAATAAATAATTTATTGTATAATTAATAATTTAACTTTTTTACATATTTACGGAAAAATAATATTTAACTGAAATCAAGTTCTTCGTAGTTATGACATCACTTCTCCTTATTTAACTTTAGTTAATATTTTAAATAATTCAACCCCTGCGGTCATCAATTTAAGACCATTTTCCTGAAATAAAACATATTATCAGTTGATACTTCATATAAATATGCATTGTTATTAATACGAGACTATTTGTGTCCCACAGCTGAGCAAAGATTCCGAGGGACGGCATGAGCTCAATCACCACGTCCTCCACCGTCAGTTCCACCAATGTTACCAAATTCTAATTAGAAACTGTATGCGAATTCCTAAAAACTAGTTGATAAGTTAGCATGTTCGTTAGATAATATAGAATCGATATTCTGCTGGACTAAACCACTAACCACACGACCACCGCGACTTATGTATACTTGTGAATCAGAAAAAGTACGTCGTCTTTACTGTACTGAGTCACGACCACCACGGACATATGTTTCTCTTTAGTTTATCACGTTTAGGGTACAGCCAGTGTATAACCGAGAAGCTTGCAGGTCGGTATGACAGCGACGACTAGAAATGGATTGCTGAGGTCTCTCGGGTGTCGCCGTTATTTTTGGATTGTTTTGTGCTTACTATCAAGCATAGTGCCTTCGCTTTGCCGAACTACTAAAAAAGTAATAAACAAATAACTGGAGGTATATGGGTCATGTAAAAATTTAAATGTATTTCTGTTTAACCGTCTAGTTCAAGCGACTTTCTTGGGGCTATTAGTAGTCCAATATGACGACAGTAATCCGTGATCCGTAATCCTTAGTGGTATACCTTGACCCCAAGGAAGAGACGATGACCTACACAGTGTATTAGTTGCCAAAAACATATGTCAAATTGATGAATTTCATTGATGACGAGTCAGTATACAAATGTAATACTTACAGCAGCTTCAGCACCTTTCCTAAGTAAATCCATACATTTTTCTTTCTTTATTAAAATACCCATACATGGTTCCGGCGCCGCGTTACTCGTCCCGACGAACAATGCAAACACTACCATCAGCATCATAAATACAGCGGTAAGCTTCATGATTATAACTTATTTGTGCAGAAGTTCTGAGAGCAACGGAGTACACTCAAGTATCTGATTAATGCATTAATGCAGCGAGCTATTTATACGTTTCATAGTTTCTTCAATTTTCCTGTTCAAATTATCTGTGACCAGTCATGCTGTGTTTTACCCACATTCTTACGAAATCAAAAGTATAGTAAAGAAAAAGATGGGACTGTCCAAATAAAGAGTGAATTAGTTTAATGAAGCAAGCATGTATTATCATCGGTTTCATCTACAATTTTCATTAAATATTGTTTGGGCCGCGCTTGAATCAACACATGGTAATAGAATTGATCATGTGGAAACTTTTAGAAAAAAGCGGTTTCTTTTTTCCCTCTCCAATTAATAAGCTTAATCACTAGTTAATTTATTGTGATATTTTTTAAGGTTCCGTACCTCATAATAACATAACCCATAAAGGATTACTTTGTTGTCCGTCTGTCTATCTGTCCGTGTGTCAAGACTTTTTTTTTATCGAAAACAATTTGAGTTATAAAGTTAAATTTAATACCATAATTACTGTCTACGGCCTCATACTGCTATAAAAAATCGTCGCATTAATAGATACAGCACTTAATAAAAATTTAAAAGTCGCCTGACTCAAATAAAGACTCATAGAGTATTTACAAACTACATACAGTTTTGATTCCCTCCTACTAGTTATGCATATAATGTTATTAATATAATAGTAAACAATGATCCAGGGTCGCCTTTTTGAGAATACATTCTTTAACAATATAAGGAGTACTTAATGGACTTTTTTCCTATTTAGTTATATTTTTTTCGAGTTTAAGTAGTTCTTGATTTATAAGCACGTACTGGACATGCAGACAAACAGATCGAGGTTCGTTGGAGAATATAAGGATAATAAACAATATTTACAATAATGTCCTGTGTGTAATATAATCAGCTCGCTAATGGACCGTTTTTTAAATATATAAGAACTTGCTGTAATTTACAACTTAAAATTGTATTTAAACAAAGTGTTATATTAAGTTCTTGGAAATACAAGTGAAAACTTATCAAAAAATCAAACAACTTAAATTAAATTATAGTATAATATAAAAATACAATATGGTATAATATTTACGTGAAGTTTTAACAACAATTATCAATCAAACTAATGCCTACCGATTATAATATATTGTATTTATTTATTTTTTAGACTCTTGATGACTCTTCTGTTGTGGATAAAAATTGTATAATTTGGGCACATGTGTTTATTATTAATATTGTATTACTGTTGCGTTATTATTTGAGTCTTTGATCTTAGTTCAACATGATGAAATGCTAAAAAATATAGAAAAAAGAACTTTGTTGTATAGGACATGAAAATTATCGCCACGGTGGCACGCTTAGGTTTATCAAGTTGTAGGATCAGCTGGTAAATATACAGTGATCAAACGAGGTGGTACCCGACTGGTGATCTGTATCCGACTGAGTGATAAAACCTATACATTGATTCTCTTTTGATTTGTCGTGTTTCGGGATTAGCCAATGTATATCCAGTTGTCGAGAGGCTTGCAGGCCGGCACGATAGCGACACTGGCAATGGATTGCTGATCCCACAGTGGGTTCGATCTAAGCAAGCGCCTGACGTCATAATCAATGCTACTTGTATAAACATTAATCCACCTATCTTCTTATGTAATGCGGAACATAATAAATTTAAAACTTCTAGTATTTTATAAATGTACTTTAAAAGCTTTGTTACAATAATAAATAAAAAATTGTTGAAGTTGTATTTTATTTTGACATGTTTACTTCCGGCTTTCAGGAAGAACAGGATTTTTTTTATTAATACCTTTAACATATTAAAGTAAAATTCAATTCGAAAAACGATTTTAAAAAATCCGAATTTCGATTACGACTATTCTTTAGAAGTCCATAACTTTTTGACAAATAGACATCATAGATAAAAAATGGTAGTACACACTGTACCTCAAAGAAATACAATAATTATGCCGAATATGAACAAATGTCAGAATCTTACTTTTTTCTTTATTCGCTTCACGTAAAATACTCAATTTGTTATATCGTTGATATTTCTGGGTTTTTACTAATAGTAACGTTGGATATTCCGCAACGGAAATTTCATTTGATTTATCTATTACCAATACAATATGACATGTCTTTATCAATGAGTAATGACAATACATTCTCTGATTCTCAAAACTGTGACTCGAATAATATCTGAGTTGGCTTGTGATCGTTGTACCATTTGTACTGAATAAAATAATCTATTTTCCATAAAACTAATGTGTAGTATAATCGTACTGGCTGACTGTTTATAAAAGTGGAATATTGATCCGAAGTCTGCAGGTTTGAGAACTCCAAATGTTATTTTACCTTGACTTTTTGGCTAAATTACCTTATTCGCGGTCTCAATCAGACTTAAAATCATTCTAAGTATCGCATTTAAGACTCGTTAAATTACTATAAAATAATCCACAAGTAAAAGCTCTCGGTAGATTTGTTAACCAGTTTTAAGTAAACATTTATTTCATTACGTAAACTGCTGTTACATATTTATCTGGTAGCTAAGCTTAAAGCAGTCACAAAAACTTAATCTAATTTTTTTAAAGACTTTAAAAATGTCGTATGATTTCTTATTACTTTTTTTTTTAGCTTTTCTCTTTTCTCTCTTGACAACAGAGATATTAATGCTTTCGGTTTAATATCAAACTTTCATAAACTATAATAATTACAAAATTATCTGTTCTTGTTTAGCACGTTTTAATATCCTAAATTTTCTGAAGGGTTGTGGTCTACTTCTCCCACGGGGACCGGCCGGATTGGGAGAGTTGGAGTTGAAATAAATACGCTATTCATCACAAGTATTTAATTTTGAATAAAATTGCCGTTTACAGTAATTGATTTTAATAAATATCTTAGGAGATATAACATTTTTAAAATAAATCAGCAGCAAAATAACGATCAACGAGCGCATTTTTGAGTTTCTTTGTGAGATCTTAGTCTGTCGTGTAGGTTTTTTTTTAATTTATAAATTTACGTTATTTGACCTTATATTGAGACATAAGTCGTATTTTATAGCGTGATCGTTGTACATAAGTGAAATGAATTAGATATAATAACATGACATTCTAAAATGTCACAAAATCTCCTTGGTTCTAACAAGGAAGTCGCTATTTAGTTAGGACACTGAAATCACCAAAAGACCCTTTGATAGTAGTAATAATCGTCAACAGCGAAGTTAATTATTTATATCAAGCGAAACAGAGAGAAGTGGGGCACAGAGATTTTTTTTTGAAATTTCTCTCTACTTGGGGCAGCCCGACTGGTGGAATACCTCCTCCACCCTACAGAAGATCGTAAACAAAAATAACCTTGTGTTGTGTACCTGCAGTAAGTACGGTTTCCAGAGCACCGAAAGATGGGGTTCAATGTCGGCAACGCGTCCATAAGATATGGTAGCCGCTTATCATCAGGCTGGCCGTGTGCTTGTTTGCCACATTTATCGCTTAAAAAACACTCAACACAATTCTGAACAAAAATGCTCTCACGTATTCGTAAACGGGTTTATTGAGACAAGAATTTTCATGAGAAATACCAACCTACCTCAAATTTTATTGGCGCCAGGACGTGCTCATATCATAATCCGTTTGAAACTGAATTCGAATAAAATTCAACATTTATTTAATACCATAATAGTGTATATTAGTAAACAACGGATTACTTTGGTAAGTTGCTATGCAAATTAGTTACAATTTGATATGGTACACTGAACAATATCTACCTTCTATAATCAATAATTTAAACAAGGACCTCTCAAGTTTACTTTCCTGGTCTGAATCTTACGGGATTTATGTTAATCCAACTAAGTGTCAATCCATTATAATTGGTAGCTCAAAACAGCTTGCTAAAATAGACTTTAATTCGTTGGACTCCTCTTCTATACAATAAATGTACCATTCCTTACTCAACTACGGTGAAAAATCTTGGTATCATTTTCGATACTAAATTATGCTGGGCAGACCAAGTCAAGGAAGTTAGTAGAAAATTTTATGCTTCTATTCACTCTCTCATGCGTTTGAAAAACTTTCTTCCTGTTAATACTAAGATTTCCCTAGTGAATACTCTTCTTCTACCACTTCTGGATTATGCAGACGTTGCTTACTTGGACCTCTCAGAAGATCTCTTAAATAAATTTGATCGTCTACTCAATAACTGTATCCGTTTCATCTTCCGTCTTCGGAAGTTTGATCATGTTTCTGAATACCGAGCCAGGTTGAAATGGCTACCTATTCGGCAACGTAGGAATATAAGAATACTTTGTCTTCTTTTCTCCGTACTTAATAATCCCAAATCCCCTAAATATTTAAAAACACTTTTTCAATCTCTCGCGGATACGCATAATAGACAGCTGAGGTCTTCTGATTCTTTAATTCTCAGTATACCAAGTCATCATACTAATTTCCGCGACCAATCCTTCGCCGTTACAGCAGCACGACTGTGGAATTCGCTTCTTATCAATATCCAACTGGCCAACTCTCGAAATTCCTTCAAGTATTCGCTACGTAGGTTTTACTTGGAGCAATTGAATACTTCTTAATAATATATAATCTTAATAATCGTTACAATCTTTTTTTTTACTTAACATTATGCACACCTTGCATATACCTTTCCCTTGGTCCCTTGGAAGACTGGCAGAGAATGCTTTTTACCATTAAGTCCTCCATTTATCCTTTTTTTTGTGCAATAAAGAATATAATAATAGCATAACAAAACTCTACGTCAATATTTGTTACAATAACATAATAAAGCTTTGGTTAAACATAAGTTTAGTGTGGGAGAGTATGAAGTTCTTCGTTCTCATAATAACTGTATGTAGCTTACAAGTTTGCAATCTATACAAATGAATAAATAACAGCTAAATGCATATTAAAGTATATACGAAATTTAAAATAGAAAAATATTTTTTTAAATTTTTGGTCTGTCTGACTGTTTGTTCCGTCTAATCTCCGAAACAGTTGGACCGATTTTGCCCCGACTTTGACTGGCAGATAGTTGATGTTATAAGGAGTAACTTAGGCTACTTTTATTATAAATAATGAATTAGGGTTTCCGCACAAATAATAGACAATTAATTCGGGCACTTAAAGAGCTTAAACTGAGTAAACCATAAGAGTTAAATCTAGCTATAATAGTTCAATAATAAAGCAAATACCCCTTACCTTACCCCGTCGACCTGGACTGCAGAATATGAGGTATTTGTGTTTGTGGAGTGAACTGTATGTATGTGTGTGTGACAGCCTCAGATCTCATAGGACACTCACTCAAGCAATCAGTTTAACATAAACTCGCGGTACACCAACTCAACGGTATACAATGCAACATTTAACAACATGTATCAAAACACTCGGCGGACTATAACGTAGCGCTTCACTCAACGTCAGTAATGACGTCGCGCATACAACAAACAAACGCGAGCTCGCGCGGTCTGTTACGTGACGAGCAGAGCCATCGAAAGAAGAGCGGGGGGCGGGGCGACCCGGCGCCTGCGCAGAATGATTGCCCCCGCGCATACAATTCACCAAGCACAGCGATCGCGGCATCGTACGATGCGACTATGAACTTATTCCAAACAGTTCGTATGAAGAACCCATCATGTCTCAAATTAGGGATATGAAATTAATGTTTATCCTTTTTTTAAGAAAGAAATAAAAGGGGTTTCACGTTTTTAAAAAAACCTTGCCGCAGGCCGGTACAATAAGGGATGATTTTAATTATTTTTGAAGTTTTATTGGGACGGTTAATGTGTTGGATTCATATTGGCATATAATGACAAAACCACACACACTAATAAACCTATCTATGTTTTTTTTTGGTTAGTCGTGTTCCGAAATCATATAGCGGGATGGTAAGGATTGCGACCACAATACACATAGTGATAAACCCATATCCATCTATGATTTTTTTTTGTTTTGTCGGGTTACGGCAATCGTAGGTGTATATGCACTATGCAGTAACAATGGCTTCGCAAGACGTCGTCGGGCTACGTCAGCGACCGCCGACGTCCTCGCGCCTGTGGGGGCCTCGCAAAAAACTTTTAACTCAACATAACAATGATATTTCAAGTTAATTTATCTATATTAATTAATACATGTAATATTTTTCCCAAATTTCTCGATAGACTTACTTATATGAAGAAAACTGATGTCGAATATAGCATAACAATTTTTCAAATTTAACTCAAAAATGGCTTAACTAATTCTCATGAAACGTTCTACACGGGAAGCTTATGTGATCGTTGGGCAATTGATAGGCTATAAGAAATTTCAATAATAAATTTAGAAATAGTAAAAAATCCAATAAAAATATTTTCATATTCTTAAACGATTTTAATAAAATCTATTTATAAATCTGTAGTACTGTCTGTAAATTTAACATTTTTCCAAAATTTCCTGATAGGCATACTATATGAACGATACTGATGACGAAAATGCCATTATATTTTTTTGTCTTAACCGATTTTGGTGAAATTCTGTACTCAAGAAGTATAAGTACCTACCTAATTATTTAATTGGTGGGCTATAAGAATTGTCAATATTAGTTTTATAAATCGTAAAAAAGTAAAAAAAAAAATTAATTCTCAACTGATTCTGGTCGAATTTTGTAGACGAAATACTACTTACATTACAAGTCGTAGAATGGAACAATAATGTTCAATCGTTTTTATGAAAATTGTACACCGGAAATATCATATTTGTTAATAAATTTTTATTTATGAAGCAGCAAAGAATCATGCAACCTATAGCCTAAACCTATGTATAAACCAACCATAATTTTTTTTTAAATGCTGTAGTTCTAAGGCCAGTCATAGCAGGTCGTTAATTAATCCTGAGGACTGAGTTGCAACGCCTATTTTACTGAGGCCTGATGGACAGAAGTAGGAGTGAAGATGGTGTTTCAGCAGTCGAACTTTGTACAAGCTCTTCAGTCTTTATATTTAATGATAATTATATATTCTATTAATTTTGTTTTATATCTTTACTTTTTAATGCAAATATATAGTGGTAATACAAGAACATCGCTCAAAAGCTCAGGTTTCCTCATAATGTTTTTTTTCACTGTCAGCAAATGGGTTTACAAATTCAGATCAGTAAATCTACCGGTCGTCGCGTTCGCAAATAGGTCGCGATCTATTCGAATCCCTACACCTACGATTCGAGCTAACTAAATATACACATAGGCACGTTCCCTTTCTCCTGGGAGGAAGGAAGGAACCGTGCGTATGTGTATTCAGTAATCGGAATGTTTCTACACTAACTAGCGCTAACTAACTAGCGTAAAAAAGAAAAAAAAGGTCCCTCACAGAACCTATGTACCTGTGTGGTGTGCACGTGTGTATGTTCATACGTGTGTAGTGTTGTATGTAGGTAGCTAAGTGATGCACGTACAGTGTCACTTGTATCGCGCGGGCGGTTGCCTGACCCAAGGGTTTCACACCGAGGAACGGACCTAGGCTTGGGTTACCGCTAGAGAGGGTGGACGTGACGGGTGTGCTGGAGCGAAATTGACCGCCCGCCCTCTGCGGAGAGAACGGTGGATACGCGGGCGTGGGCGCTGGCACGCTCTGTTTGGAGAGACGGATGTGTAATATTTACTCGAATTTTCGATGTGATCGTCGGGATCAATAAAAATATTGCGCGGCCGGCGTTTGCACCGGATGTCCGTGGGTGCCGGAACATAAGTGGCGGCTGTTTTTATTAACGGATTCGCGTGGTTCGACGCGGTGTCGAAATACGAACGGGAGAGCTGTTTAACGTAGGCATGTATCGAAGGAAGCTCCATATCTCTATGGAGATCTACGCTTCGAACATACCACGGGGCCCCGGTGAGACGATAGAGGAACCTATTCTGTATCGATTGTAACCGTTTGAAACTCGACTCGGACATATGTGCGAACACGGCGCAACTGTATGTCAAAATTGGTCGAATACACGTCTTGTAGAGCGTGAGCTTATGTCGCGTGGACATTTTACTCACCGAACACAACAGAGGATGCAACCGGCCCAGGACCCACGCGGCCCTGTTCCTAACCTTACGGATGTGGGGTCTAAAGGAGAGCCTACTATCTAGGGTTACCCCTAGATATTTGGTATCTCTTACATACGGAATCGGATTATCGTAGAGCTTAACAGGTTTAAGCTTCCACGGTATCTGTGACGAATCCGCATCGAAGAGCATCGCGGCGCTCTTCGAGGGATTAACGGCTATACGCCACTCGTTAAACCACTTCCCGAGAGTGGTCACGGAGCGTTGGACTTTGTGTCTGAGGTGGGATCTATTCCTATCTGAGGCATATAAGACTGTATCGTCAGCGTATAGCCCTACCTCGACCTCCGGGAGTCGAGGTAGGTCACTGACGTACAGGTTAAATAGGCTAGGAGCCAGGATCGAACCTTGGGGAACGCCTGAGCGTATTGGACGGGGCGTGGACAATTCACCTTCCACTCTATAGCGGAAGGTGCGATCTGTTAAATAGTCGCGAATTATTTTAATTAGCCTATCGGGGACTTCAAAGCGGTACAACTTGTAAATCAATCCCTCGTGCCAGACCTTATCAAAGGCCTTGGCCACGTCGAAAAAGACCGCAAGTGTACGGCGGGGTTTATAAAGTTCAGCAAAATTAAATGCAACGTGCTCCGTGAGGCGGTGCACTTGATGAGTGCAAGAATATCTAGCACGGAAACCGAATTGCTCAGGCGGATAGAGGTCTTTCTCCTCTATTATTGGCTTGAGACGGTTCAGAAGGATCCGCTCGTAAATTTTCCCTAACGTATTTAGGAGACTGATCGGGCGATAGCTGTCGGGAAGCGACGCGCTCTTGCCGGGCTTACGGATACCTATGACTATTGCCTTTTTCCAGGCGGCTGGAAAATGGCAGTGGACTATGGCTACATTGAAGATGCAGACCAATAGAGCTATGAGGCGATCAGGAAGAAGCCTAAGTACTTCATTCCTGATCCCGTCGGGACCTGGTGCTTTTCTGAGCTTAAGGCTTTTTATAATGGAAAGAACCTCCTCAGACGTGACTGGGGACAGGGAGGCTGTCGCGGGGAGCTTATCCAGCTCCCGCACGCATCCATCGATACCCTCGACCCGGTCGGTATTTGCATCGACACTGTTCGGAGAGCACTGGCTCTCCAAACAAGTGGCGAGGCACTCCGCCTTGTCGCTGCTATCGAAGGCGAGCGGTATACCGGGACCCCTCTCGAGGGGGGGCATAAGATAAGAAGCCTCTATTTTGAGGCTGCGAGCTAGTTTCCAGTAAGCCAGATGCGACGGCCTTAGCCCTTCGACGAGGGCGTCCCATCTGTGACTCCTGAGTTCTAATATGCTGGCTCTAACCGCTCTCTGAAGCGCGCGTAAGCGTGCGCGGTTTTCCTCGGTCGGATAGTGGTCGTGCGCACGAGTCGCCGCGTTCTTTTCCGTCAACAACGCCCGCACGTCGGCAGGGAGTACGAAGCGGCGATCGCTCGCCTCTTCGACCTCTCTCGAGGCCTCTCCGATGCCGACCTGCAGGTGGTCGACCAGGGAATCGATCGCGAGATCTACATCCGCAACGGACCCCAATACGTCCGGGATACGTCAAAACTGGACGAAGACGGCCTGTCCGCAAGATAATGTTTTAACTTAGCATAGTCAACCACTTGGACCGAAGGAGAGCTAGAGTCGTCTGGTTGACCTAGCTGCATGATGACCGGACGGTGGTCGGAGTCGAGCTCGTGTACGACCCGAATGAGTCGTAACCGAAGCGCGATACCTTTAATGAGAGCTACATCAAGCACTGTCGGCATACAGTTGTCTTGAAAGTGGGTGGGAGTGGGTGGCGCTATGACATCAAAGTTTAGCACGTTCGTTAGCTCTTCGAGTTTAACACCATTACTGGAGTCTCTCCAATTGCCAAACGAAGTGTGTCCACAATTGAGGTCACCTGCTATAATGACCGATTCACCGAGCGAAAGTAGCTTTTCTAGGTCAGACCTGAGAGGCACTTTCCTCGGCGAGAGATAAACTGAAACTAACGTTATGGACGGGTGGTCGGTCATTCCTAGTCTACACACGGATACTTCCATATTGGTAAGTATCGGAGGATCTACCGGCGTACAATATAACGATCGTTTGTAATAAATGAGAGTGCCGCCCCCGCGGCCGGCCCGGTCATTTCTTACAATATTGTAGTTCGCGATTTTAGGATCACGTTTACTACGCTTTAAGAGCGTCTCCTGCACTAAAAGAACATCTACTTGGTGATCTTTAAGAAAGGTCGCGACGAGATCACGCTGCGGAAGTAGGCTTCGCGCGTTAAAAAATGAAAGATTTAACGCTTTCGGTTTAAACTTAGCCATTGAAAGGCCCTAATTTTTATTACTCGCCTCGCGATCGAGACTTTGTAGTGTCTCTACGAGGCGGGGGAACGCGCAAGCGGTCTTGATGAGACCGAAGCGCTCCAAATGGTCGTTGTATTCGATGAGCTCGCGGATATCGTGCTCGCGGGTGAGCAGTATCATTAGGTCGTTACTATTGACGACAGTGTTAGCGGGCGCGCGGGGCGCGGGAATATCCATAGCCATAAGGGGCTGTGGATTGGGGCGGCGGGGGCCCCATGCGTTCTGCGATGAACGCACGGGTTGCGGTTGCACCACGCGGGGTGCGGAGGGGCCGGCGGCGGCCGGGAGCTGGCGCGGGACCGGCAGCGCGGGAAATTCCCCTGACGCCAGCAGGGGTTGCGCTTTGATGGCTGAGGCGGGGGGCGCCGCCCGGGGGGCCGCCTGCCTCTGTGTACGTGGCCGCGTGGTACGCGGGGCCTTGGGGCAACCGCGATAATTTGCGGGATGCCCCTCCTCCCCGCATAACACGCAGCTCGGGGGGACGACGGAGTCACGCTCGCGCGTGCACTCCCGTGTGGGGTGGTCCTCTCGGCACTTTACGCACCGCGGACGAGAATGACAGTTACGGGCAGCGTGCCCGTACAGCTGGCAGTTGTGGCACTGCGCAGGCTGGTGGTTTTTGTATGGGGGCTCCACGTTAATCCCGGAGAGCCCGCACAACGTCTCTAGCTGGAAGATGGCCTTTCCCTCGGGGGAAAGGTCCAATATGGCCACTACCATTTGTAGTGGCCGCTTATCTTTACTGTACATCCGGTGTACTTCCCGGATGGGATAACTTTGCTCCTTGAGCGAGGAGCACACCTCCGACGGGTCGAGCTCCACCGGAATGCGGCGGATGACCACTCGGAGGACGCGCTCCTCCGCGAGGGAATACGTATAAAATTGCAGACCTTTCTGCCGGAGGAGGGTGGTGAGTTTACGGTGAGTTTCCGAAGAACTCACCGAAATAGAAATCCCGTTGACTATATTTCTAGCCTTGTGGTACTCGAGTTTGAGTCTGCGCATCTCATTTCAGACTCCCATCCAGGCCGCCTTGTCCCGGATTATAATTGGAGGTGGGGCACGCTCTTTTTTCCCGCCGGCGGGCGCGGGGAGCTGGGAGGACGCGGGGGCGGCGGCGCCCCTGACTACTGCCTTAACTATTATCTTAGGCGCCGGTTGAGCAGTCGGACTGCTACGCGCCGTTCGCTTACGCGACGCCACGACGGTGAAGCCGTCGTTCTCGGTATCCATCTCCGGAGATGGATCCGGCCTCGCGGGCGAGTCTTGTTCGACCGGAAGGGCCGAAAACGAATTTTTCGTCTTTAACGCGGTTTCCGTGGATCGCGCGGGACGGACGTACGGGCTATTTTTGGCAACCCTGGATTGTGATCGCGAATTACGCGGCCCTCGCCTAACGGAGACGGGGCTTGACCCGCGCGATTGGCTATTCGGGACAGGGGGCGTGGCCGTAGGCGTGGCCACGGCCCCGGATGACGCGGCGGACGGGCGCGCAACGCTGCGCGCGGGACGTTTAGGCGCGACGCCGACTGGCGCGGCGCCAGTCGGTATAACGGTCGCGGCCGTGACGTCATCGGCCGCCTTGCTACCTGAAGCGGCCGCCTCGCTACCTGAAACGGCCTCATGACGGGTCGCGGTCGCAGCGGTGCGACGCACGCAGGCGTTCTCAGGTAGATTACGGTATTCCTCGTCTAGAGAGGGACACCGTAATACGACGAAATTTTGATAGCGCTGGTATTGAAATTCCAGCGCTTTCATCCTGGCTTGCAACTTGCCTATGCAAGTGGCCAGGTCGGTAACGTTATTTGCCATGACGGCAGAAGAGGGAGGACAATGGGACATTTTTATTTTATTTTAAATTAAAGGCCTCCCTGCCTTAGGGGCAGGGGGGTGCGCCAAAAACTTAAAAAGACTATCGGAGTCGGCAAGAGACCTGTGGTCAAGGTGCAATGACACACAGGAAGGACCTATCAACCCTAAGGAGCCCTAACAAGCCCGGGGCCGAGGACGCAGACCGGTAATTAAACCGGGCTAGGCCCAAACAGGTTCCCGGGGATGGAGTGTGCAGGATCGGAAGGTTTGGCAGGAGACACCCGGGGCAAGACTATGCGATAACCGCAAAGGCCTAGATTCCCAGGCCCGTCCGAGTCTGGCTGTTTGCCTCTGAAGGAGACAACCAGCGGGCTGCTCGGGTCACGCCCCGCTCACTTTAGTTAGCACCGTCAGGTATCCAGTGAGCGACCACAAAACCGTGGATTTACAAAAAAAAAAACAAGCAAGTCGCACCGAAAAGTGCGGTTTAGCACGCGAGCGTTAGACACTTGTTGGTTAACGTCGTTATTGCAACAATATATTTGAAATAAATTCCAAATATAAGATCGCAACAATTAAGTCACGTGATGGTCGAGAGCACAAACGGAGCGACACGTCCGTTCGCGATCAAGACCAAATCGGAACTCCATCTGATAGAATTTTTTTTTTTTTTTTTTTTTTTTTTTTTTTTTTTTTTTTTTTTTTTTTTTTTTTTTTTTTTTTTTTTTTTTGTAGAACTGACTACACTGTTAGACTGTTAGCCTTAGGGGCCCTAAAGCCGCTGCGGCTTTTACAGCTTCACCGGACTTGGGGGCGAGCGCGGAGAGCACTCAGCCACGAAAGTTATAAGGACGACTCGCACGAGGGCGCCAGAGTGGCCGGACCTCGGCTCGGGCGGTCGTCGCGTACGCAAATAAGTCGCGAACTAACTGAATCCCTACACCTACGATTCGAGCTAACTCAATTATACACATAGGCACGTTCCCTTCCTCCTGGGAGGAAGGAAGGAACCATGCGTATGTGTATTCAGTGATCAGAAATGTTTCCTACACTAACTAGCGCTAACTAACTAGCGTAAAAAAAGAAAAAAAAAAAGGTCCCTCACAGAACCTATGTACCTGTGTGGTGTGCACGTGTGTGTTTTCATACGTGTGTAATGTTGTATGTGGGTAACTAAGTGCTGCACGTATAGTGTCACTTGTATCGCGCGGGCGGATGCCTGACCCAAGGGTTTCATACCGAGGAACGGACCTAGGCTTGGGTCACCCGCTAAAGAGGGTGAACGTATGGAGTGTGTGCGGGAGCGAATTTGACCGCCCGTCCTCTGCGGAGAGAACGGTGGTTACGCGGGCGTGGGCGCTGTCACGCTCTATTTGGAGAGACGAATCGGTATATTTTACTGTACATACGAGAATATAATTTTGCGCGGCCGGTGTTTATGCCGGGTGGTCGCGTGTTTCAGAGTCGAGACGGTGTAACGTCTCGACGAGGCGGGGGAAGGCGCATATGGTCTTGACGAGACCGTAATGCTCTAGGTGGTCATTATAGTCCATGACCTCCTGAATGCCGTGTTCACGAAGGAGCAAGATCATGATGTCGTTGCTCGCAACGTTGGAGGGAGCGCGGGGCGCGGAATAATTCATCGCCATACGAGGCTGTGGATTAGGGCGACGGGGCCCCCATGCGTTCGGAGCCGAACGCACGGGTTGTGATTGACCGCGAGGCGCGGGAGGGCCGGCGGCGGCCGGGATCTGGCGAGGCACTGGAAGCGCAGGAAATTCCCCTGGCGCCAGCAGGGGTTGCGCTCGGAGGGCTGAGGCGGGAGGCGCCACCCGGGGGGCCGCCTGCCTCTGGTACCGAGGCCGCGTAGTGCGCGGAGCTTTGGGGCAACCGCGATAATTCGCAGGGTGCCCCTCCCCTTCGCACAGTACGCAGCTCGGGGGAGTGGTGGAGTCACGCTCGCGCGTGCACTCCCTAGTCGGGTGGTCCTCTCGGCACTTGACGCACCGCGGACGAAGATGGCAGTTACGGGCGGCGTGCCCGTAGAGCTGGCAGTTGTGACACTGCGAAGGCATGTGGGTTTTGTATGGGGGCTCGACGGTGACGCCGGAGAGCCCGCATACATTTTCCAATTGAAAGATTGCCTTTCCCTCGGGGGAAAGGTCTAGGATGGCCACTACCATTTGTAGAGGCCTCTTCTTCTTGTTGTACATTCTATGTACCTCTCGGATAGGATAATCTTGCTCCGCGAGCGAGGAGCACACCTCCGCGGGGCTGACTTCCACCGGAATACGGCGGATCACCACGCGGAGGACGCGCTCCTCCGCAAGGGAGTAAGTGAAAAATTGAAGCCCTCTCTCCCGGAGGAGGGCAGTGAATTTACGATGAGTATCCGACGAACTCACCGTAACGGAAATACCATTAAGGGTATTTCGAGCTTTGTGGTATGGCAGGTTAAGCCTGCGCAACTCATTTACCAGAGACGTCCAGGCCGCTTTGTCCCGGACGATAATAGGAGGTGGGGGGCGCTCTTTTTTCCCGACAGCGGGTGCGGGGAGCGTGGAGGACGCGGAGGCGACGGCGCCACTGACCGTTTTCACGGTTTTTGTTGCGCGAGACGGTTGCGCAGTTGGACTAATTCGCGACGGGCGTTTGCGCGACGCGACAACGGTAAAACCGTCATTTGGGGCCGCGGTATCCATCTCCGGAGACGAATCCGGGCACGCGGGCGAGTCTAATTCGACCGGAAGGGCCGAAAAAGAATTGTTTGTTTTCACCGCGGTTTCTGTGGAACGCGCGGGACGGACGTATGGGCTGTTTTTAGCCGACCTAGATTGGGACCGCGAATTGCGCGGCCCTCGCCTAACGGACGCGGGACTTGACCCGCGCGAATGGCTAGTCGGGACTGGGGGCGTGGCTACGGCCCCGGATGACGCGACGGATGGACGCGCGACGCTACCTACGTCTCTCCACGACGAAACGCGTGGAGGCGCGGCGCCGACGGGTGCCGCGTCAGTCGGCTTGACGGTTGCGATATTTGCGACAGAGGGCGCATCGCTCGTAGAAGCGGCCCCCTGATTGGTCGCGGCGGACGGACGCGCGACGTTGCCTGCGTCTCTCCACGACGCGACACGTGGAGGCGCGGCGATTACTGGCGCGGCGCCAGTCGGCCCGGCTGTCCCGGCAGAGGGCGCACCGCTCGCATAAGCGGCCCCCTTATTGGCTGTGGTCGCAGCGGTGCGACGCACACTCGGAGTTTTTGTCAACGAGTCGAAAAACTCGTCTTCAGCCGTAGGGTATCGCACGAACATAAAGTTTCGGTACTTTTGATGTGCGAGATCCATCGCCTTCATCTTGTCCTGGAGCTGACATATGCAGGCAACCAGGTCGTTTATGCTCATCATATTTGCCATCTCGGCGGAATTGGGTGGGGTTTGGGACATGTTTTTAATTGAGGCCTCCCTGCCTTAGGGGCAGGGGGGTGCGCCAAAAATTAAATACGACTATCCGAGTCGGGCAAGATCCTGTGGTCAAGGTGCAATGACACACAGGAAGAACCTATCGGCCCTGAGGAACCCTAGCAAGCCCGGGACTGAGGACGCAGACCGGTAATTAAACCGGGCTAGGCCCAAACAGGTTCCCGGGGATGGAGTGTGCAGGATCAGAGGGTTTGGCAGGAGACACCTGGGGCAAGACTATGCGATAACCGCAAAGGCCCAGATTCCCAGGCCCGTCCGAGTCTGGCTGTTTGCCTCTGAAGGAGACAACCAGCGGGCTGCTCGGGTCACGCCCCGCTCACTTTAGTTAGCACCGTCAGGTATCCAGTGAGCGACCACAAAACCGTGGATTTACAAAAAAAAAACAGCAAGTCGCACCGAAAAGTGCGGTTTACCGCGAGCGTTTGACACCCGTTTGGTGTACGTTGATATTACCAAAGTATATTTGAAATAAAATTCCAAACATACAATCGTAAATAATAGTCACGTGATGGTCAAAATTGAAAACAGAGCGACACGTCCGTTCGCAACAGTGACCAAATCGGAACCATCTGATAGAAGCCCCACGACCGTATTTATGCCACGGTTTGCTTGTCAAAAAGGCTTATTATTGGCAGGAGAGAGCATTACTAAATTATATAATTGTACCGGAAGTCAATATAAAATCTAAATAATCTATTATCTGTTAAATATAATAAAAACGTAACTGATCGATGTCTGTACATAGAAGATATATTAGGAAAACTATTATTGACCTATTATTAAACTTTATAACCGAGCAGAACCCAAAACAATGATTGTTAGAATTTTTGTCTGTTTGTCTGTTTGCCAACGTATGTGCGCGTTAATCTCAGAAACGGCTTAACCGATTTGGAAACGGTTTTCACTAATATATTGTGGTAAGGTTCACTTAACATTTTGTGTTTGTTTTACTTCAATAAATTGATTAAAAAAAAGTTATATCAATTTAAAAATCACGTGGAACATTTGTTCGATAAAATGCTATAAAATAGCTCTTCAGTTGAATTGACTGAAGTTTTAGTTATCTGTATAATATGGTTTGTAAAAAAAAGATGATTGAATCTTTTCATAAAGTTAAAAAATGGAGTTTCAAAAATTTTAAAATTCCAATATAAATTGACCTCAGATCTATGTGATAAATCATATTAAACTGTTATAAATCGATTCATAAAAAAATCGAGGTATAAAAGATCGATGTCTCAAAAATCGAAGAACCCATCAAACCAATTTTGATGAATAGAGATATATTGGACCTTGGAGACGGACATGGGGTACCTTATGGCGCAAAGATAAAACATGAAGGGGTCAAATAGGGGATTAAATTTAGTATGAAGAACCCACTATTTCTCAATTTAGGGATATGACGATTCATATTTATGCTTTTAGGAAGAAATAAAAGGGTTTCGGTTTTTGAAAAATTAATCCGCAAGGTGGTACAATAAGGGATGATTTACAATTCCATACACATAGAGTGATAAATCCATCTATGATTTTCTTTTGGTTCATCGTGTTCAGAGATCAGTCGGTGTATATGCAATAATATAGCGGAGTGGTAGGGATCGCGACCACCATACATATAATAATAAACCCATGTATAATTTTCTTTTGGTACGTCGTGTTCCGAAATCATTCATTTATATACAGTATTATAACGGGGTGTTAGGGATCGCGGCCACCATACACATAGTGAAAAACACAAGTATGATTTTCTTTTGATTTGTCGTGTTCCAAGATTAATCGGTGTATATGCAGTAATATAGCGGTGTGGTAGAGGTCGCGACCACAATACACATGTATGATTTCCTTTTGGTATGTCGTGTTCAGAGATCAGTTGGTATATTTCTATACTATCTATTAATATAATATATAGATAATAATATAATTAAATTAATATAATAAAGCGGAAGAGTTTTTTTGTTTGTTTGTTTGAACACGCTAATCTCTGGAACTACCCCAGTCGAATTTAAAAAAATCTTTTTATATATGATAGCCAGACTCACGACTATCCAGCCAGGCTATCTAACTAATTTAGATAATAACTAATGCTGTAACTCTCAGCAATCCTTAAATATTGATTTTTGTTAAGTCGGAGGTGGAAGCCCTTCCGAGCTGCTTTATTCGCTTGCGCTGTCGTAATGGTTAATGTTACGAAAATATAATTTGCGACAAAAATACTGATTCTTAATACCTATATATACACATATATAAAGTTCGCAATAGCATATGACTATCTCCTATACATAAGCCTCAGAAAGCTATTTTGTTACAAACAATTGTTAAAAATTAAAAATTGTTTTATAAACATTATTTTTAGGCATGGCATATTAATTCTTACAAATAAACGTTTCTTCGTTATGAAGAAAATTGTATAAAGTAAAGTTTTGCTCATTATAGTATGTTATTTGGACACATAGTTGGTAGGAGATAATAAAAAAATCAAATAATTTGTACTTTCGACAAGAAAAATAATTATGATAGACTACACAGGTGCGTTGGCGTTGCGGTGTTTGTTATATAAAATTAACACGGGTGAAACTGTGGGGCACAGCTAGTTCAAAATAATCTTATTCTTCCACATTTGAACACATAGAAGTTTACAAATTCTTACGCTTGCCATATTGTGAACATGTGCGATCGACTCAGGGCTTCGGCCGGCTATAGAATCTTTCAATCGGTATGACGGCGAGGAATTTGTCTCCGGCGCGGCGCGGCGGTTCGTGTTGCTTTTGGACTTTCCATCATTTACTGTACAGTTAATTGATAATAAGTCGAGCTATAATAAACAACCCACAGTATTTATTGTATGCCAATCTGAACATTATCATATTGTGTAGGTACTACTTTACCTTAATAGTCATTGTACCTACGTTCTACACATAAATCGTACGTGTTATATTAAATGATGTATAATTTCCTCAGAATATTGCCATGGCTGCCTCGTCACTACAACTCAACGGAATTTTAGTTTAAATGGCTTTGTAACTATACAACAATAAAAGCCTTTATCAAGCGGCAATTGTAACGGTACAGCGCAACATGACGCGGCGTCTAAGACCGGTGATGTGTAAAAATAAAGAATTACTCTGAAAACATCGAGGCACTGACAACACGTGAAGCAGTATGACATACAGTATGTATTTATAATTATTTTGTTTTAGGGTTTATTTAATCACGTTATATTTAGGTATCAAATTTTTTAATTTATTCTTCACTAGCTTCTTCTGCGTGGACTTCAGGATTGGGTTCAAAAAGAAATGAAAAATAGGTAATTTACCGAGATAAACAGTATCCTACATGTTAATCAAGGTTATAAACTATATGTGTGCCAAATTTCATCCAAATCCATTCAGCCGTTTTTGCGTGATTGAGTAAGAAACATCCAAACATACAAACTGGTAATAAAAAGTGATGATGTGGCCGAAGACGACAAAAACACAAAGATAACACGCTAAGTTAAGACTTAAAGTCAGTCTAGCGGCTGTACAAATACAGAAAGAATTTCATCTCAAATGTAGATGCTGAAACTCACCTATAGGTGCTTGGCGACAGATTTTTCGTTTGAGGATGATAGCTTGCCAGGCGGGCATTATAGAAGGCTCTACCTGAATGCAAGTGCACCATGTAACATGCAGTCATATATAGTGGCAAATCTGATCAAAATTCAAAATTTCAATAATAATCTCATACGACATGCAACAAGGCTAGTTCAGCTAGCAATTTGTGTTGTCATGAATCTTGATAGACTTGGTAACATCTGGACTTTGCAATTTCGGGTTTATGCAAATCTCGCCCTATATCACAGGCACGTCGCCATGATTCAGTATTAAGGTAGGTACCTACTTTGTACTGTATTCATATGAATTTACATAATAAAACATAAAATATTTATTTTCAGTTTCAAATAAATATATAATTAAATATAATATTTCGGCTGATTGACCTTACTGGGTTATAGTTTTTTATAAATATTGATTAGCAGGAATGAGTCCAGTATGTAGGGACTTACATCCAGGTAATATAACTTTAATGTGGGAGACTTTCCTGCAAATACCTATCCGTACCCATAAAACTTTATTTGTTTTTAGTGTGACCCGACATTATATTCGTGAGTAATGTATAATGAGTATTTAGTCAACATCTATTTCATTCAGTTATGGTGGACTAGTTGAATGTCGATTTTCATTAATGTATGAGCCATCACCTTTTATTTTTTTTAAAGCTTAGCTACCGTCTTTGTTTCTAACATTTTAATTTGTTTTCGATTCAATGAAATAACATAAAATAATGTTGCATTTTTATATAGACCAACAATATTATTAATTTTATTCTCTCTAAAGAAGTTTCTGTTATGTTTTAAATGAGAATAATGAAACATCCCTCATTAAGTTTATAAGACAACTGGTTTATTTTACATGTACCTCTACCAACAATATTATACTTAAGTACCTACATAACAATTTGAACCAGAGCACAGGACAGCAGTTTTGATTCGAAGAAAGATATTTTCTGAATTACCTAACCTACAAAGGTAAAGGTGTTCAGGCAATTAGGGATGTAAATACTTTGTTATAGGGGCCATTGACCTATATAATCTCAGGTGAAGTAAATGTTTTATATTGTTGAGGCTCTACTATAAATGGGTACCATAATTTTTCGTATGTCACATGTTTATTGAACACTGTATATTAAGCTCTTTACATGAGGGCTTAAATAACTAAAACATTTTTCGAAAATCAATAATCCTAAGGAAAGTAGTTATAAAAGACCGTGTACAATGTTTCGCATTGTCATTATCCAATATTTGGAATGCCAGCTAAACCTTTCTTTACCATTTTTACATACACAATGACCTTAGATAATTTCAATATATTATAATAAGTTTTTTACCTAGTTGAAATAATAGGCCGTCGATTTTGTCGACTTAAATATTAATGAAGCAAAACTTTATTGGGTGTGATTAATATAAAATTCCAAGGTAGAATTTTAATGCAACCTTTTATATGCAACGTTTCTGACGCAAAAAGTACGGAAAATAACGACTTGGTCAAAATAAACTATGCTATAAACAGAGCGAGATAGATGAGTGCGACAGAATAAGATATTAGGCAAGTGCTCACGAGCAAAATAAATCAACAAACAAGTTAAATGATTAAAAAAGGAAACAAAAAACCTGATTGCAATAAAAACATTAGACAAAAAAAAAACAATTTTTATTTTTTATTTCATTTCCAGATGTCGTACTTAAAATCTTATATACCCTATGTTACTCCCGCAATGAAGATGAAACTAACGACACCTCGTATGCTAAAATCCATCAAACCGTTTAGGCTACAGAGCATGCCAAAGAAATAAGACATTTAAATATGTATGTACATACATACAAACATACGCTTGAAAAACATAATCCTCGTTTTTCACCGTTGATTAAAAAGGGCAGATGTTTTAGTACGTCAGATAATTGTAAGTATTTCAAGGATAATTTTGACGTTTGGACAAAAAAATATATTGAAAACCTGTCATAATTTGAAAATTATTCCTCAAATAAAGTTATCTGTTGATTGAAAATTACAGGGTGGGCCAGAAAGGCGTACGATTTTAAAAACACTCTTGCGTTTGAACCTTATGAGCGGGGGCTACGCGGGTGGTGGGGATGAGTAGCTCGGTTCTCGGAAATTTAGTCGCGATGGATCGCTTCACCGGAGCGCATCGTGCATTCTGCGTTAAACATTATTATAAAAATGGCGATTCATGCGCTATTGTTCAACGATTATTTCGGCTTGAGTTTGGATTACATGACGTAAATCAGTATCAGAAGGAAAGTGTGATTCAATCGTGGGTCAAAAAGTTCGAAGCTACTGGTTCGACTCTCAAACAGAAGCCTGCGGGACACCCAAGGTCAACAAGAATGGAAGACACAATTGAACAAGTTAGAGCTTCAGTTCAACGTAATCCTAGTCTTAGACTCGCATGTGATCAGCTGATCTTGTGGTGTCCAGAACATCTTTGCGTCGCATTTTGTTGAAAGATTTGAATTTGCACCCGTATAAAATTAAACTTGTGCAGGAATTACTGCCAAATGACCCAATTTTACGACGAGCTTTTGTTGAAACAATTTTGGAACGCTTTCACAGTTTCTACAATATTCTGTTTTCCGACGAAGCCCATTTTTACTTAAATGGGCATGTCAATAAACAGAATTGCCGTTACTGGGCTGCAGAGAACCCACATGCAAAACATCAAAAGCCTCTGCAGTCGCCGAAAGTAACCGTTTGGGTGGCCATATTAGCACACGGAGTGGGACCCTATTTCTTTGAAAATCAACAAAGGCAATCTGTCACTGTAAGTTCCGACCGAAACATGGCCATGTTAAGGGATTTTTTCTTTCCACAACTGCAACAATTTTAAGCCAATAATCTTGTGACGTGGTTTCAACAAGATGGTGCGACATGCCATACATCTAATGCTTCGTTGGCGGCCGTAAACGAGATGTTTGCTGGGAAACTGATATCGCGCCGAGGTGACATTGCATGGCCTAGAAGTCCCGATCTAACGCCACCGCTACCTGAAAAGTAGAGTCTACTCCAATAATCCAGCCACGATTAACCAGTTGAAGATAAATATCCGAGAAGAAATGGCAGCTATTCCTCGCACAATATGTCAGCGAGTTTTTACCAATTTGAGGTTCAGATTCGATGAATGTTTGCAGCGGGATGGTGCACACCTGAATGATGTAATTTTTAAGAAATAAATTTCCCAGATGTCTATTTTTATTGAAATAAAGATGTGTATGTGTATTGTATTTAGTTTTATTCTTTAAAATTGGCAAATCTTTCTGGCGCACCTGTATTTGACAAACAAAGTGTACGGTACTTATTCCCATATGCCTTTTCTTTTCTTTACAATTTTCTCAACTGAGTCTTATTCAATATAGCCGAGGGGTATTACGCTAAGCCTAGATAAAGAGCTGACTTTCAAGGGCTTCTACTGCAATTCACTGATAGGTTCGAGGTGGCAGATTTTCAACTTGTTGATAGTGCGATGTTTGCTTTTACCAAAAGCTTATGTTCATTGTACGATTTGAACACCCGTCAATCTCTGCACATGTCCAAGTACGCTCTGAACCAATATCGTTTCAAAACGTCTAAGCTGTCCAAGACATACTGAAAATACACATATTTATGAATAATTTATACTTCATAATTCGTTTACACAAAATATTTTTGCACTTTTTTATTTATGAACTGCAAATATTAACAAACAGCAACAAACACTGAGAGATTGGTTAATTCATCGCCGGATCGAAGTCATGCCGACATGCAAACCTCTCGGCAGCTGGATACAAACTGGTTTATCCCGAAACGCGACAAACAAAAGATAGTTACTGTAACCCGCTGTACTGTAAATTATAAAGATATACCCGCCACGCGCCATTCCGATACCATTGCAGTGTCCTATCACCCAGCAGTTAATGATAATGCATTTAAATACATTAAGAAAATGCAAATAATAGTTAGGTATTTGATATTTAAAAAATATGTAACTTCCTGAGCCTGAAATTTATGATTAATGGGTAATGCTTATCGGTGGCAAATCGTTTGAAGAAAGCCAGTCACGATTTTAAATCGAGGTAACAAAATTGCGTCTTGAACGTTTATCTTCTGAGCAATAAATTAAGGCAAAACCATAATTAACGATTAAGATGAAAACACCGCGACGTTATATTCAGCTAAACCGTTTTAAATTAAATTTTAATAGTACTCCCGATCCCTTCCCTTACACTTTACATTATAAATGGTATAAAATATTAATAGATGAAAATTATAACAGGCAGGCAGACACGGTAATTAAACAATACAATTTTTAATAGAAAAGAATACCAATTTCAATTATTTTGAAGAGTTTCTTGGTGTATCTTCGAAGTTGAAAGTGCAATGTCAATGAGATTAAAATGGGACCACCCTTTCCAACAAAAAAAGAATCATCGAAATCGGTTAACAAACAAAGAAGTTAAAAGGTAGGGTGAACCATCTATAAAAAAAAGACACCCGAATTGAGCAACCTCCGCCTTTTTTTGTTCCTTTGTTTGTACTCAACCGATTGAGCAAAAATGTTGTAAATCACAACTTCAAATTCTGTAAATCAAATGTTAAAAGAATAAACAATTGACAATGAAATCGACGTTACTGAATACCTATTAAACTGTCTCCATATAATTTCATCATACCTAAATATTTGTTTTCTAAATCTAATTTGTACAAGGAATCCGCAAACTTTAATTTAAAGGATTTGTAATGATTTTGTTTAAATACGGATCAGGCAATTTCACTTTAGCTAAAATTAAGTTGAAATAAAGCTTTTAAGAAGTTCCTCTACCGAAATTCAACATTTTGCTAAAAAAGGTTTTAAAATCATTCTTACTTTATAAACAACACAATGTTTTGACTCAGCATTTTAATGGGAGCTACTTACTACGTATTATCTGCCCTGGCAGGTATAACATAATCTCAGAATCATTCTGTGTCTTCATATTTTACAGAATTTTCAAGATCTTCGAGGACGTAGTAATGTTTAACAAAGTAACAAACCAAGCCCAGGTTTCTACTATCTAAAATCTATTTCCGTCGCTATTACTTATATGAAGCAATGATGGCTCAATAGTAGCGTGTACGGACATCACGTCAATCGACGTGAGTTCGAATCCCTGCAATGAACGTGAGCTTTCGGTGAAGGAAAACATCGTGATAAAACCATAGGATGGTGGTAGAGCATTTTCTTATGATCACCTGGCTGACCGCTAACTACCACCACCTATAAGTTGAAAACTGTCGCCAAACTCCTATAAGCATGTTCCAGTCGCTGCACTTGAGAGCCAGTCTTCCAATAGACTTAGGTTGCTACCCTCTTGGACTACATCATCAGTTAACAACAAATGAGATTGTAGCCAAACGCTAAAGCTATTTTTTATGTCCAAGTATTCACTGATTTGTTTTTGAAAATATTGTATTACTCAAGGTTTCATTATTAGCATAGTAAAGTATCATTAGGTATTATTTGTTTCGGTTGTTTAGCAATTTTTCCAAGTGAAACTTCTTTGGGCGAGGTAGGGAAAAAAAGGGTTTACATACTACTTTTTTAATATTTTACAAACACTGTTACCCTTATAATCCATACCAACCAACAGCTTCTTAACTGTTAACCAAATGAATCCATAGATAATATTTGCATTGAAGTCGTTTGTTTGTTTTGATACTTATTTACATAAGGAATTTTGTCCCACAGTGAGCTAGTTTAAGCAATCTTAATATTATTTAAATGTAGAATTTATCAGTATTAAACATTGTTGACTTTTTATCTCAACGTTAGTGTACGTCATAAATGATAATATATTAATACACATCTATTTTCAATTATTTAAACCAAGATGAAACATAAGATATAAGCATCAGCATTATATAAATAACATTTTAACAATGCCATTTTTTAAGTCATTTCATCAAAATGTATAGGGTAGTGTTGTGTAACAAAAAAAAAACATTATAAGAGCTGACATAAAATCTTGCCTTAGGTGATATTTACATATATCCGAAATATCTAAAGAAACATTCACTCTCTGACGACAGACTCGCTTGTGAAATTAATATCATTGAGACGTTTTCAAAATAATACATTGTTTATAATGATCTTAAATCTTTGTTGTTTGTTCAACTATTACAGGTTCGAGACAAATCACTCGCCAGTATAAATAGAGATTGTTAGACGATATATAAAGTCCATGGACGTATAAAGGCTAATAAAATTTCTTATGATAGCCAAGTGGAGTGGATACATACATACGAGTATAATCGCTTTTCTTCAAACTATACCTGTACGTAAGTTAAAAAACATAAGTTTTTTTATGAATATATATGTCTCTTCTCAAAATCTATATAAGGATTAATTTTGAATACTATAAATATTATAACAGATTGTTTTTCATTTTATGATGTCCTCCCAGAAATATTAGTCAAAACCCGATTAGATAATGATCTAATCTTCGCGTATCTAGAGTGTGTACAAAAGTAACCCGCAAAGCAAAAAGTAAAAAAAACAGGATGCAAATAAGGCAGTGAAATAGTTATCTAAATCTGTGAGACTAAAAGTAAAAATATAAATCCTTGGGTCTACTTTTTAGGGAGTTCCCATTTGGTGTCAAGACAGTCGATTCGCGATTGTTTTTTGATATACTAAGTAAGGTTGCGTATCAACAAGAGATATGTTCGGCGTGTTGATAGTAGTATCAAGACAGAAGGGAATTTAGTAGGCTTAGTTGATGGTACTGTCTTCTTGGGCATTACCCTTGATTCAAAATTACAGTGGGGTCCGCATATTAAAACTTTGGTGGGAAGATTAAGTTCTGCTGCATTCGCAGTACGCAAAATTCGCCAGTTAACAGTTATTGCCACCGCTAGGTTAGTCTACTTCGCTTACTTTCATAGCTTATCATAGTCTTACGGTATTTTGCTGTGGGGTTCAGCAGCTGAGGATGATACCATATTTATATTACAAAAGGGGGCAGTTCGTGCAATTTACAATATGAGACCCCGCGAATCACAAAATAACAAGTTCCAGGAATTTAGTATTTTAACTTTGCCCTCCCAATACATCTTTGATAACTTAATGTATGTTCGTAAAAACTTAGACAAGCTGGATTTTGTCAAAGATCAGCACAATGTAAATACTAGAAATAAAGATAAGTTAGTCGTACCGTGTTTTAGACTTAGTAAGACTAATAAAAGTTTTTTAGGTAATAGTGTTAGGTTATATAACAAGATCCCGAAGCACATTACTGATTTACCTGACAACAAGTTCAAGGACCATGTCAAGCGGGTTTTACTGTTAAAAGGATATTATAGGGTGGATCATTATGTGAATGATGGTGATGTCTGGAAGTGACTCCCTCTCTGTGCATCCACTAATATATTATTATTGTACCTGTTATATTTGTAATATTTGTACAGTTAACAAAAAAAAAAGATAAACCCGATCGAGTTTCTTACCCCTTCTTCTCGATGTCTGGGACGTTTTCCGAACCGGCAGTAGTTTTTTGACGTTCATAAGTGCCTTCTTAGGGCCTAAATTGAATAAAGATTATTTTGATTTTGATTTTTATGTGAGGTAGATAGGCGGTGCGTGAAGAAAAAATTCACTTAACAGGTGGTTGTCTTAAAATTTATTAACAATCAATATAGCCAAAACTAATTTTATTACATTTACAGCAAAGAATAAAAAGGTACCAGAATTCATACCTCTAAAAACTAACAATCAACGTACAAATAAAGTAATTAAGGAAAAATATTTAGGCCATACGCTGGACAGTCAACTCACATGGAAAACACATATATGTAAAATAAAACAAAAATAATATCACTTACCGGTGCATTACGCGAGATTGTCCATTGTCTACCGCAAAAAATCCGCTACACTATATATAACTCCTTAGCCAAACCGCACATAGATTACCTGGTGGAAATCCGGGGATCCGCTGCAAAAACTAACCATAGTACCTTACAAAGAGCACAAAACAAACTAGTAAAAATATTATTTAATTACAAATTTTTAACACCTACAACTAAAATCAATAAAGTTACAATGTTGCTGTCTATTGAACAAACATATAAATATTATTCTTGTTTACTCATACGAAAAATATTAAATAAAGACATTCATAGCAGAATAACATTTACTAAAAATAAAAATACACAAACAAAGATACTAAGAAGCGCAGAAAATTTGGTCTTATGTCATCCACCGACAAATTATGGAAAAAAGAACATCACTTTTAAAAGCGCACAATTATATAATAAACTACCCAAAAATATTAAAGAAGCTAAAACTATCTCAGAGTTTAAAAAACTATTAGTAAACTACCTAAAAAACTAAAACTAAATTACTAAACATTTACTAAACTCACATAGTCGTCTTAATAATTACCTATTCTTTATTAGATCTACCTTCAATTTAATAATTAAAATGCGATGTTTTCGCAATACGCTTGCTCGTCCGCTACGTATATTTATATTTTAAGAATATAATGTAATTTATTATGTTTACATTTAAGTGAATTTTGTAAATTCTTATGGAAATAAAGATGTCTTTAAACCGAATATGATTATTTCACTTTCCTAGCCTCGCTTAACGCTGCTCCTGTTGAAAAAGGATAGATATTTAGCGGATATTTATATATATAAGAAAGTGAGAGATATGAGCGAGGAATGTGTGCAACACGGTGAGGGTAACCAAAGCTAATGGACCACTACGCATCCTCACATCATTCAACTACACACCGTTTCACAGCTTCGCTAAGCATCCTCGCATCACGCAAGATCCTCGCATTCCTTTGGTGGAAACCATCACACCTTATTATTTCAGTTTATTATAGGTCAGGAACCTCCGCGTGGTGTGTCCCGGGCAACGTCGGCCGCTTCACGGTCGGCGGCGAATACCTGACGGGGGGGGGGGGGGGGGGGGGGGGGTTTTTTTTTTTTTTTTTTTTTTTTTTTTCTCTGGGGTTTTCTCCGTCGTTACATCCCTCTGATTAGCAGAGGGAGTGACTTGACGGGGCGATGGCGGGCCCGGCGTGCACTTACTCTGCCGTCGGGCAGGCGAGTGGGGCGACTCACTGCCTCCGGCATTCTCGTAATCCCATCGAAGTGTCGTGGTCATGTCTCGCGGCTTCGATGGGACCGAGGGTCTCGGCTTCACCGCCCGGACCGCGAGGAAGAAAACCTCTATAAAAAATCACCCCAATCCCAAGCGGCGGCGCACCGCGAGGGGATGCGTGGCTGGGGGGAGTCCAGTCACGAGTGCGACCCCCGTCAGAGAACCGGCCGACTCTCTGACGGGTTACGCTGGGCTTACCCAGGCACAGGGGGCACTGCCTGGGTGGACCTACACTTCCCCCATTCTCGTGGGAATAAAAATGAGTGATCCATCCAACCAAAAAATGTTAACTCTTAGGTTTAAGGAAGGTAGTAGTAGCGCCAGAATTGGTGCAGCGTTGAGTGACGAGGGAAGTGCAGGGCGTCAAAAGCCGACAAGAGATCCGCTGGACTTAGATTCCGATCCGGTTGTGGCACCGAAGGTTACGACGGCCCAGAGGGGCAAACCGATGGCGTCCGGGGGTGATTCCGAGGTGTCTGGAAGGGTGGGGAAACGCCCGTTGGGGTCGCCCATGACGGGGTTGGAAGCAGAGCGAGATGGAGTACAGGCTCCAAAGCGCGGAACCGCAAGAAGGGGGTCGGTTCGCGGATTGGGGCGCTCCAAAAGCGTGGAGCGCTCAATTTGGGCCAAAAAGGGTGTGATGTTCGTGGGGGGTGAGAGTGATGCGGAGGGGTCCTGCAGCACTGACGTGCTTGACGCTGGGTCACTGAGGACCCGAACGGAGGATGGAGTGGCTGCCATCCTTGAAGTTTGTCGCATTTCAGGCAACTTAAAAGGGACTTGCATCAAGTCCCTCAAGGAGGCAGCCAATTCATTGAAGGAGGTGGTGGAGGTTCTGCTCCTGCGCACCTCCAATGAAGAGACGGCCCGCTTGGGCCGCGAGGCTAAAGTCCTTCGCCAGCAGGTGAAGGACTTAAAGGAGGAAGTGCTTGCGTGGCGCAGGGAAGCAAGCGAGAGGAGGATCATGCCTCCTCCTCCACCGCCGCCACCGCGGCCGGTCCAAGCAGAAGCGCCCCCCATGGGGTGGGAGAAAATGCTGGAGGAAACGGTGGGCAGATTGGAGCTGTCCATCCGCACCACTGTCGGAAGCGTGATTGATGCGCGCTTCGACAGCTTGGAGGTCGATGGGCGGCTCCTGCCCAAAAAGGTCATGCGCCCGCCTCTAGCGGGTGACAATAGGCCTGAGCCGGCTAGGAAAGAGGGGCCTGCTGTTGGACCTGGACCTGCTCGACGTACGGGTCCCAGTGCGGGGGGGACTGGTGCGAAGAGGCCCCAGTCCGTGTCTCGGGCTAGGTCGGAGGGAGTGGCTGCGCCGTCGGCACCTGCAGCCCCACTCGGCGTGGAGTGGGCTGCTCTACCGGGGGCGCCTAACTCACAGAAGTGGTTCGGAGGCGCGGAAAAAAGACGAAGGCACAAACCGTGCCTGCAGCTCCCGCGCCTAAAAAGGTGGCTGGGCCGAAGATGGCTTCCGTGCCACGCTCGGCTGCAGTTGTTGTAACACTGCAGCCTGAGGCTGTGGCCGGGGGTGTTACGTACGCGGCAGCGGTACTGAAGGCGCGGGAGCATGTTAAGCTGGGGGAGCTTGGAATCAGCGACCCTAAGCTCCGCACGACGGCCACGGGGGCCAAGATTATAGAAATTAATAGCCCCGATGGTGAACTGAAGGCGGATGGCCTGGTGACGCAGCTACGAGCTGCATTGGCTGGTGTAGCTGTGGTTACCAGGCCAATAAAACGGGCGGAGCTTCGGGTCGTTGGAATCGACGACTCGGTCGATGCAAATGAGTTGAGGGCGGCAATAGTTGGTGTGACCGGATGTGAGCCGGCCATGATTAAGGTCGGTTCCATCCGGCAAAACTGGGGAGGGGGAGCAGCGTTTGTGTCGCTACCAGCCGCTGAGGCGAAGAAGTTGGCCGATGCAGGGCGTCTCCTGGTCGGCTGGAGTGTGGCCCGAATATGCCCATTGCCGGAGAAGCCCCTGCGGTGCTTCAGATGCATGGGTTTGGGCCACACTCGCCCACTCTGTGAGGCGATGGCCGACAGGAGCGCCCTATGTTATAGGTGTGGGGGGTCTGGCCATGCGGCGGCAGAATGTGCATCGGTAAAGATGCACTGTGATGTATGTGCCGCCGCTGGCAAACCAGCGGACCATTACATGGGAGGGGCAAGCTGCAGGCCCCCCGCAACCAAAAGGAGGCCTCCCGGTATTGGTGCGGGTAGACCCGGGTTGGAGGTGATTGGATCAGCCCGTTAATGGACCGGAGCTGCATCAATTACCTCCAGGGTAATTTGAACCACTCTGCCACTGCACAAGATCTATTTGTGCAATCAGTGGCGGAGTGGAACATTGATATTGCGGTGGCTGCGGAGCCGTACTCTGTCCCCGCCCAACCTTATTGGGCGGGTGACATTGACGGCTCTGTAGCTATTTTTAGTACGGGGTCCCCCCTCTCCTTCAAGGAGAGGGGCTCAGGGTTCGTGGCGGCCGCCTGGGGAGGATACGGGGTGGTGGGAGTGTACTTCTCCCCAAACCGGCCCCTGAGGGAGTTCGAGGCATTCCTCGACTCCCTGGGGCCGGTGGTTGGGCGGCTGTCGCCACTCCCCATCGTCTTGCTTGGCGACCTTAACGCCAAGTCGCGGGCATGGGGAGGGGTGGCCACGAGCCCGAGAGGGGCAGTGGTGGAGGAGTGGGCAATCCAGGCTGGGCTGTCCCTCCTCAACCGAGGGGCGGTGCACACGTGCGTGCGACAGAACGGAGGGTCCGTGGTGGACGTTTCCTTCGCCACGCCGTCTGTCGCAAGTCGTGTGCGAGATTGGAGGGTGCTGGAGGAGGTGGAGACCCTGTCAGACCACCGGTATATCCGGTTTGGGGTCTACACCTCCTCAGAGGTGCCGGCGCTCCGGGCTCCAGGGGGGGCTAACTTCCCCCGATGGGTGGTGAGCCGCCTCAATCGGCAGGTTGCTGAAGAGGCGGCCATCGTCCAGAGCTGGCGCGCGCCGGCTCCTAGTGAGGAAGATATCGACGCGATCGCGGGCCGTTTCCGTAAGGCCCTTACGGCGGTCTGCGACGCGTCGATGCCGCGGAGCAAAAACCGCCCGCAAGGCAGGCGGGCGGTGTATTGGTGGACCCCGGAGATTGCCAATCTCCGGGTGGCCTGCTCCGCGGCGCGGCGGCAGCTACAAGGCTGTCGCCGGCGGCAAATTCGCATAGAAGGGGAGGAGGCCCGGCTGCTTGGCCACTACAGGGAAGCTAGGAAGTCCCTGCAGGTGGCCATCAGCCGGGCAAAGGATGAGCAGTGGGAGGAGCTCCTCAGGACCCTGGACAGGGACCCGTGGGGGCGCCCGTACCGGGTAGCCCGGAAGAAGTTCCGGGGGCAGGCGCCCCCGTTAACGGAGTCCCTGGACTCAGAGGTCCTAGCGAGGGTCGTGGCCACGTTGATGCCCGACCCTCCGGAGCTCCTCCCGCCTCTCATGTTAGATGGGAGCGCTGTTGCGGAGGAGCTGTTACCACCCCCCCCCGTCACTGAGGAGGAGATGGGGTCGGTGGTGGAGCGCCTCTGCAACAAGCGGAGGGCGCCAGGCCCGGATGGAGTCCCGGGCCGGGTGTTAGGTGTGGCGCTGAACCACATGGGGGTAGAGCTTCGGGAGCTGTTCAACCGATGTTTGTCGGTTGGACGGTTCCCGAAGCTCTGGAAGATGGGGCGACTCTGCCTTCTGGGAAAGGAGGGTCGCCCCCCGGACTGCCCGTCCTCGTACCGGCCCCTGGTGCTGCTGGACGACACGGGGAAGATGCTGGAGCGTATTCTGGCATCTCGTGTCGTCCAGCACATGGCGGAAGTTGGGCCGGTACTTTCGGACCGGCAGTTCGGATTCCGGAGAGGGCGTTCGACGCTGGACGCCCTGTCCACCCTGAAGGCGTGGTCTGCGGAGGCGACTGCGGGTGGAGGTAGGTTGTTGGCGGTGTCGATAGACATCGCCAACGCCTTCAACAGTCTGCCGCATGGTGTTATACGGGAGGCGCTCCGGTTTTTCGGAGTGCCCTCGTACCTGCGGCGGCTGTTGGGGGACTACCTCCAGGGGAGGCAGGTCGCCTTCGTAGACGGGAGGGGCAGTGTGGTTCGGCGGCACGTGGGGTGCGGTGTTCCACAGGGGTCGGTGTTGGGGCCGCTCCTGTGGAACATGGGCTACGACTGGGTGCTCCGCGTAGCGCTCCCTTCGGGGATTCGCGTGCTGTGCTACGCGGACGACACCCTAGTCGTGGCCCAGGGGGGGACATTTGAAGAGGTGGCGCGCCTGGCCACAGAGGGCACTGCCCTCGTGGTCGGGCGCATAAAGGCGTTGGGCCTCAGGGTGGCGGCCGAGAAGACCGAGGCCCTGCTCTTTCATGGGCCTCGGTGTGGGCCGCCTCCTGGGGCCCACATATATGTGGAGGGCGTTAGGGTCCGGGTTGGGGCCCAGATGAAATATCTGGGCCTCAACCTGGACGGTCGTTGGCGGTTCGAGTCCCACTTTAAGGGACTCGAACCTCGGATAGTGGGAGCGGCGGCGGCTCTCGGCCGGCTTCTCCCGAATTCGGGGGGGCCGGGCGCGAGCTGTCGCCGTTTGTTCGCGGGAGTTGTCAGGAGCATGGCCGTCTACGGGGCACCGATCTGGGCGGATGCCCTCAGCGCCACGAACAGACGCGTACTGCGTGCTACGCAGCGTGTCGTGGCGCTGAGAGTAATCCGCGGGTACCGGTCGGTGTCCGCGGGGGCGGCCATGGTTCTTGCCGGCTCCCCGCCGTGGGAGCTGGAGGCGGAGGTGCTCGCCGCCGTGTATGAATTCACGGCGGCGAGGAGAGAGATAGGAGAGCCTCCAGCTCCCACCGAGGTAGAACGGGTCCGACGGGAGACCCGGGAAGTGGTTTTCAGGAGGTGGGAGGAGGACCTGGCGGACGCGCGCTATGGACGGTATACCATAGACGCCGTCCGCCCGGTCCTCCGGGAGTGGTGCGCCAGGGAGCGGGGCTCCCTGACGTTTAGACTTGTGCAGGTGCTATCCGGACATGGTTGTTTCGGATGGTACCTGCACAAGATAGCACGGAGGGAGCCAAACACTACGTGCCACGAGTGCGGGGCTGCAGAGGACACGGCGCAGCACACTCTGTCTGAGTGTGCTGCGTGGGTGGGGCAGCGCCGCACTCTGGCCGTAGCTATTGGAGGAGGAGACCTCTCGCTGCCGAGCGTGGTTAAAGCCATGGTCGGCAGCGAGACGGCATGGACGGAAATGGCCTCCTTCTGTGAGGAGGTCATCTCGCAGAAGGAGGCTGCGGAGAGGGTACGCGAGGGGGATCCCTTGAGCGGCCCTCTCCGCCAAAGAAGAGGGGGTGGCCGGAGGAGGCGGTTTAACCGTCAACTCCCGCCACCCTAGCCGAACCAGAGGAGACGGGACGGGGGGGGCCCGTTCTCCTCATTGCACTGGTTCGGCAGGCGGAGGAGACAGCTATCGTGTACATAGACTGTCTCCTAATTAGGCCGGGGCCCGGTTAAAGCCGGGCCGGCCTCCGGGGTGGCGCGGCAGAATGCCAGCGCAGTGCCCGCGTCGCCCCAGTATGGGGCGGCTGTACACCGCGGAGTTTTTTTAGTGAGTAGGACTCTCACATAACCACTCGACCCCCCATTTCGAGTGTGTACCCATGACGGGTTTTCCACTCCGCGATAACAAAAAAAAAAAAAAGGATAGGGAGGGCGGGGTGCGAGTCAGGAACCTCCGCGTGGTGCATCCCGGGCAACGGCGGCCGCTTCTCGGCCGACGACTAATACCTGACGGAGGGGGGGGGGGGGGGGCTACGTTGAAAAACGTGGCGTGTTGGCGGGTTCGGCGTGCACTCACACTGCCGTCGGGCAGGCTGGTCGGGCACTTTGTCTGGCTTGTCGCTGTCGATCTCGTAATCCCATCGGAGTGTCGTGGTCACGTCTCGCGGCTTCGTATGGGACCGAGGGTCTCGGCTTAACCGCCCGGACCGCGAGGAAGAAAACCTCTATAAAAAATTACCCCGAATCCTAAGCGGCGGCGCACCGCGAAAGGATGCATGGCTGATGGGATGTTCAGTCTTTAGTGCGACCCCCGTCAGAGAAACGGCCGACTCTCTTGACGGGTTACACTAGGCTTACCCAGGTACAGGGGGCACTGCCTGGGTGGACCGTTTCTTTCCCCCACACTCGTGGGATCAAATATGAACACAAATTTACAAAAAACAAAATCTCTTAGTTTAAGTTTTAGCTCTAAGGAAAAGAAGGAATGCAGCAAACTGGCCGAAATTCCGCCCGGTAATGGGCAGGAGGCAGGAAAAAAGTGTTCAGACGTGGACGACGTTACTTGCGAGAATTCACGAATCTCTCGCATGGCGTCCAGCGGTGCTTCCGGCGGGAAGGTAGTCGCGGGGAAGCGTACCTTCGGGTCTCGCTTCGATATCTTGGAGGGTGAAAACCCAGACCTTGAGCCTCCGAAGCAGAACACCGCAAGAAGAGGGGCTACCCGTGCTCTAGGCCGCTCGAGGAGCGTGGGACGTTCTATTCTTAAGAATAGTGTCCCAGTAAGCTCCTTTCTGAAGGATAGAGTGGAGGATGGGAGCTCTGCCGATGATGAAATTGTCGTAGTCAGGGGGAGTGATGGTGCTGAAAGGTGCACCAGTGTTGAGGAATTGGATGCGGAGACTCTAAAGTCCCGCACGGAGGGTGGAGTGGCCACCATTCTGGAGGTTTGCCGCACCTCGGGTAATTTGAAGGGGACTGCCATCAAAGCCCTCAAGGGTGCGGCCAAAGAGCTCAAGGAGGTAATGGAGACGCTCATGGCGCGCACTGTGAGTGAAGAGACGGCCCGTCTCGGAAGAGAGACAAGAGTCTTGAGAAAGCAGGTCGACGACCTCAAAAAGGAGGTCCTCGCATGGCGTCAGGAAGCAGGTGCGAGGCATATTATGCCTCCTCCCCCTCCTCCTCCTCCTCCTCCTCCTCCCACTCACCAGCTTGATTCTCCACATGAGTGCGAGAAGGTTATGATGGGGATAATTGAAAGGCTTGAGCGGTCAATCCACTCCACGCTGGGCAAAGTGCTGGATGCGCGCTTTGATAGCTTGGAGGTGGATGGCCGACTTTTGCCTAAGAAGGTGATCCGACCCCCTTTGGCAGGAGATAAAAGACCTGGGGGGGAGAAAAGACCCAGGCCGACTGCAGAATCCAGGTCCACTGGGTCTACTGGTCCCAATGTGGGGCCAGGCGGGAAAAGGCCCCGGTCGGTATCGCGGGTCAGGTCGGAGGGGGCAGCTGTGCCCATATCGACTCCTCGGAACATGGAGTGGGTGGCTCTCCCGGGGTCTTCTGTTTCCCAGGCTCCATCTGAAACCGGAACGGAAGCCTGGACAACGGTGGTGAGGAAGTCGAGGAGAAAAACAGCGCCGGTGGTGGTGCCAGCAGCAACTCCCGCGAAGAAGGGGAGCAAGAAGGCTCAGCCGAGGATGCCTAAAGTGCCACGCTCGGCTGCTGTCCTGATAACGTTGAAGCCGGAAGCAGTTGCAAAGGGAGTGTCATATGCGGCTGTGGTAATGAAGGCGCGAGAGTCCGTCCAATTGCCGGAATTGGGAATAGAGGAGCTTAAGCTCCGCACGACGGCAACAGGAGCCAGGATCCTAGAGATACCTGGCTCTGACGGTGATAGTAAAGCGGCTGGCCTGGCGACACAGCTGACATCGGCGCTTGCAGAGGTCGCTGTGGTTTCCAGGCCGGTAAAGCGTGCGGAGCTCAGGATCCTTGGCTTGGACGAAACGGTCGACCACACAGAAGTTTTGGTGACCATTGCCAGAAAGACTGGATGTGAGCCAGCCATGATAAAGGTTGGCTCCATCCGGCAAGATTGGGGAGGGGGAGTGACAGTTGTGTCTCTCCCCGTGGCGGAAGCCAAGAAGCTGGCTGAAGCTGGGCGTCTCATGGTTGGCTGGAGTGTGGCCCGTATTCGACCACTCGAAGAGAAGCCCATGCGCTGTTTTAAGTGTATGGGCTTGGGCCACACTCGCCCGATGTGTGAGTCAGAAGCTGATCGGAGCGCCCTATGCTACAGATGTGGGGGGTCTGGCCACGCGGCGGCGGAATGTGTATCTACAAAGCTGCACTGTGCTGTATGTGCCGCCGCTGGCATTGCCGCGGCCCACTATATGGGGGGGGCAAGTTGCAAGCCCCCCACCGCCAAGAGGAGGTTCCCCGGGGCTCGCCTGGTGAGACCTAGGTCGGAGGTAGTTGGTATGGCTCAGTAATGTACTACAGCCGTACCAGCTACCTCCAGTCGAATCTGAACCACTCCGCCACTGCACAAGACTTGTTTGTGCAATCAGTGGCGGAGTGGAGCATCAGTGTTGCGGTGGCTGCGGAGCCGTACTGTGTCCCCGCCCAACCTTATTGGGCGGGTGAACTTGACGGCTCCGTAGCGATTTACAGTACGGGCTCCCCCCCCTCCATTAAGGAGAGGGGGTCAGGGTTCGTGGCGGCCGCCTGGGGAGGATTTGGTGTTGTGGGAGTCTATTTCTCCCCCAACCGGCCCCTGAGGGAGTTCGAGACGTTCCTCGACTCTTTGGGGCCAGTGGTCAGGCGGCTGTCGCCGCTCCCCATTGTCCTGCTTGGTGACCTTAACGCCAAGTCGCGGACATGGGGAGCGGTGGCCACGGACCCTCGAGGGGCAGTGGTGGAGGAGTGGGCAGTCCAGGTTGGGCTGTCCCTCCTCAACCGAGGAGCTGTGCACACGTGCGTGCGGCAGAACGGAGGGTCCGTGGTGGATGTCTCATTTGCCACGCCGTCTGTCGCGCGCCGTGTGGAGAACTGGAGGGTTCTGGAGGAGGTGGAGACCTTTTCTGATCACCGCTACATTCGGTTTGAGGTCTCCACCTCCCTGGGGGAGCTGGTGCGTCGTAGTCGTGGGGGGTCGGCGTTCCCCAGTTGGGTTCTTGGCCGCCTCGACCGAGAGGTGGCGGAGGAGGCGGCCATTGTGCAGAGCTGGCGAGCGCCGGCTCCGGCGAGTTTTTTTTTTTTTTTTAAATTATTTTCCAAAATACAAAATACATAATATACTATTTTCTAAAATCGCCAAACTGAAAAACAGTTTGTTGGCGAAAAACAAAATGCACTCAAAACAGTATTACATAACATTTAAAACATTATTATATTAAATATTTATTTCAAAAAATGGTGTCTAGTATTATGGTCTTTATTCTCTTCTTAAATGTATTTACACTTTCGTAGTCTTCTGTTCTCAACATTTTATTATTATGTATTCTCGGTAATATATACTCTGTTGTTCTTTCTCCGTAAAAGTTACTTGCACCAGGCTCTAGGAATTTTTTTATAGTGGTTGGTCTTAAGTTATTGTGTTTGTTATATACCCTTGGGATAGCATATCTAGACAAAGAAGAAAATTTTGCAACTGCTATTAAATAAGATACCTTATCATGTACTGGCAAGATATTACATTTTTTATATAAAATATTATAATTATTATTACAAGAATCCTTTGTCTGTTTATCAACCAAAAGTTTAAGAAACCGTGTCTGTAATGATAAAATTTTGTCTAGGTATGTACGAAATGTACGGCCATATGTACTTAAACCATAGCTTAGTGTAGCATCGACCAGACCATGATACAATATATATAGAATTTTCTTACTGCACACATATTTTAAATGGTTAAATTTATACAATAAACTTCTTAATTTGTTACAAACATTTTCAGTGTGTTTCTTCCAGTTCATGCTACAATCAACTGTTAACCCAAGATACTTGTATTCATTTACAACCTGTATGGCGGGGCAACTGCACATATGTTTATTATTATGAAGGCAATCATATGAATGACCCAAGATATTCAGTGTTTCATCAGGCTTTCGCAAATAAGATGACTGAATGAGCATACATTTGGTTTTTGACACATTCACTATAATACCATTATCATGTGCCCATTTTAAAATATTTTCAAAGTCCTCCTGAATACACTTTTCTATAACTTTCAACTCCTTGTCAGCATACATTATGCACGTATCATCCGCATACATATATACAGAAGAGTTAATGATAACATTAGACATGCTATTTACGTGCATGATGTACCCAACAGGGCCATACACTGAGCCAGTTGGGACACCATACCTTATAAAAGCCTCCTCGCCGTATGTTCCGTTGACAAGTGTTCGGATAGTCCTGTTATTTAAATAGCTTCGAAACCATTTGTTCACTGGACCACGGATACCACAGCCTTGCATAGCATCAATTAGTACCCCGTGGTCCAGCGTATCAAATGCCTTCTTAAAATCTATAAACAAAGCTACCACATACCTTTTTTTATCCAAATGTCTATTTACATCATCCGAAAACTGGTCAAGGGCTGAGCTAGTACTTCTATATTTTCTAAATCCGTGTTGAACGTCTGAAATTATGTTATGGTTTTCTAAAAATGAACTAATTTTGCCAACAATAATTTTTTCTACAATTTTATTCAATGATGATAATATTGCTATAGGTCTATAGTTTGAATAATCCATATGATCACCTTGCTTAAAAATAGGTCGAATTATTGCTTTTTTTAACATATCTGGGTACTCCCCTGACATAACACTTAAATTTATAAATTTAGCTAAAAGTGGCCCCATTTCCTTTTTAATATATTGTAAATCTTGTACCCGTTTACCATCTATTCCCGGTGCTTTATTTAAACTTAAACTATTTATAATCTTCTCTACATCACTAGCAGTTATCTTTCCAAGTCTAAAGGATACGTCACTTGATATCATATAAGTATTTTTATCTAAGAATTTGAAGTCACACTTATGTTTTATTGTTTCAATTTCCTGAGAAAATATTTTAGAAAATTTTGTACACCCTTTCTCTGTACTATCCTGTTTACCTAACGACTTCATAATAACTTCATCCAAATTATTTACACATTTACCTAACCATTTGTTAATTAAGCACCACGTTTTTCTTATATCACCTTTACAATTTATTATTTCTTTTTTCCTAAATTCATTTTTTGCCATAAATATAAGTTTGTTTGTTAAATTCCTATGTCTTGTGTACATAATTCTACAACTTTTGTCATTCGGTCTAGACTTCCACTTTCTAAATAACTCATCACGTTTACTAATCATGTTACATAATTTTTTATCTATCCATGGTTGTTTTTCTACTTGTTTCCAATTACTTACATCTATTTTAGCACTGGCATATATATCATTAAACACGCTACAAATTTTATGGTATAAGTCTGTCGGAGAGTCCATCAGAAGAAGTTCCTGCCAATTAAACTCTTTTATTCTTTGTTGTACTAAGTAATTATCAAAAACGCACACTCTGTTACATTTATTCACGTTATTAGACGCTCGAAAACCAACCGCTAAGTTCACACCAATCAAATAGTGGTCAGACAAGGTGCACGTGAGCATGTGTGCAGCAGCGCTTGCGTCGCTACGCACCCATATATGGTCGATACACGACTTCACTAACTGCCCCGCCACTATTTCCTCTCTAGTATATTCATGAATCATGCACTGTAGGCCATGTTCACACATCATATTTAGGTAGCAGTCAGACACATTGCATGTTTTTAATATATTAATATTTATATCTCCCAACAATATTACATTTTCTCTCCATGGTATCCGCTTTAGGTATTTATCCAACTCCTCAATAAATAATCTTTCGGTTGGCTTTGGAGGCCTATATAATGCCAAAATATCTATCGTTTTTTTATTTTCTTTTATAACGATATGGATGATTTCCATTGTTTTTCCTTCAATGTTTTTTACCTCAAAATTTATGTGTGATTTTATATACATTAAGATTCCACCTCCTCTTTTATTTTCTCTCGTGAAAGCATGCATGCTATATCCTTCTATGGTATATAAACTGATTTCATTAAATTTTATGTTTATTTCGCTGAGTACTATAATTTCCATGCAGTAATTACACTGTTTCAATAGCAACAAAAACTCATCATAGTGTTTACGCAGCGATCTAATATTTAGATGTATAACTTGTAAATCTATTGTTGTATTTTTTATATATAGCCTCCATTTATCTGCATCATCAAACTTTGTGAAATCAATGTTATTACAAATATTCGATAATAAATCGAATTTTAAATAGTTATGGATTTGTGAAGTGTATAGCGACCCTTAAGCGCCGGGCCAGCGCAGCATCTATTGTTTACCGTCGAAACTTAATCTTGCAATATCACACTCCCTACGAATGTTTATTATCTTTGAGTTTTCGTCTTTTTTCACTAAAATTCTAAGATTCTGTATCCATATAAATTTATAATCTCCTCTGAGCATAGTTCTAGCACTCCAAAACAATTGCCTTAGCTGTTTAGTTAGGCATTCATTGATATATATGCGTTCATTATTATTATTTGATAGGACTTCGCTGTTTTTTAACTGTAGCTTTCTCTGCTTTAACCATTCATTTCTTACTGCTTTCGTACGCAACATAACAATTATTGCTCTAGATCTTTTGTTTGTAGGTTTTTCTTTGCCTACCCTCCTTGCCTCCTCGATGTTTATCGGATCTAAATTTAATTTTTGAGCGACTTTTTTAATAATATTTTTTGTGTTTTCTTCTTCTGTCTCCTCCAAACCCACTATTTCAATACACTTTTCGACTTCTTTTTGTTCTAGTAAAGATAATCTTTCTTCCAATGCCTCATTTTTTGTTTGCAAATTTATATTTTTTTCTTCCAATGATTTCATTTTTTTCTCAGCACTTTCTTTGAAAGACAACATTTTTTGGTATTGTTCTGCATAGAAGTCAACAGTATCTGTCAAATCATCAATCTTTTTCTGCATTTCATATAAAATCTCCAACTTCTTATTAACTTCTAATAAGACGGCCTCGCCCGTTGATGTAGCCACATCAACATTTATTATTTTAGAAGGCTTTATATTGGGACTGCTACCATCATTTTTTGAACACAATTCACAAATTTCCTGTCGTTGAAACTGCTTGATATTTGTTACACACTTTTTATGAAATACCGATTCACATGAACCCTTACATCTTAACACTTCATCTTTATTTAAAGAAACGAATTGCTTACACTTTTTACACTGTACCATTTTTTAGCTTTATTAATTGCCAGAGGGTACAAAATAGCGTCCGTCCGCAGAGCGCGCACGAGACAGATTTTCACGTACGGAAGCGTATTGAAGATATCGACGCGATCGCGGACCGTTTCCGTAGGGCCCTTACGGCGGTCTGCGACGCGTCGATGCCGCGGGGCAATAACCGCCCGCAAAACAGACGGGCAGTGTATTGGTGGTCCCCGGAGATTGCCGATCTCCGGGCGGCCTGCTCCGCGGCGCGGCGGCACCTGCAACGCTGCCGCCGGCGGAGAGTTCAGCAGAACGGCGAGGAGGCCCGGTTGCTTGCTGCCTACAGGGAATGCCGTAATTCCCTGCAGGCAGCCATAGGCCGGGCCAAGGACGAGAAATGGGAGGAGCTCCTTAGGACCCTAGATCGGGATCCGTGGGGGCGCCCTTACCGTATGGTTAGGAGAAAGTTCCAGGGGCAGGCGCCCCCTTTAACGGAAACAATCAATCCAGAGGTCCTAGGGAGGGTCGTGGCCACATTGCTGCCCGACCCTCCGGTGCTCCTCCCACCTTCCATGTCCAATGGGGGCTTTGTTGCGGAGGAGCTAGCACCGCCCCAGATCGTTACTGATGACGAGATGGGGCGGGCGGTGCAGCGCCTTCGCAAGAAGCGGAGGGCACCTGGCCCGGACGGGGTACCGGGTCAGTTACTAGGAGTGGCGCTGGGACACATGGGGGGAGAGCTTCGGGAGCTGTTCGACCGCTGTTTACTGGTCGGACGGTTCCCGAAGCTCTGGAAGGTGGGGCGACTCTGCCTGTTACCGAAGGAGGGTCGCCCGCCGGACTGCCCGTCCTCATACCGGCCCCTGGTGCTGCTGGATGACACGGCGAAAATGCTGGAGAGAATAATAGCCTCCCGTGGCATCCGGCACATGGAGGAGGTGGGGCCGGTCCTATCGGACTGGCATTCGGTTTCCGGAGAGGGCGTTCCACTTTGGACGCCCTCTCCGCCCTGAAGGCGTGGTCCGAGGAGGCGACCCGGGAGGGAGGTAGGCTGTTGGCGGTGTCAATCGACATCGCCAACGCCTTCAACAGTCTGCCGCACAACGTTATTCGGGAGGCACTCCGGTTTTTCGGGGTGCCCTCGTACGTGCGGCGGCTGTTGGAGGACTACCTCCAAGAGAGGGAGGCGTCTTTGCGGACGGCCGGGGGATTGTGGCCCGGCGCCGCGTTGGGTGTGGTGTTCCACAGGGGTCGGTGTTGGGACCGCTCCTGTGGAACATGGGCTACGACTGGGTGCTCCGCGTAGCACTTCCGGAGGGAGTCCGCATACTCTGCTACGCGGACGACACCCTGGTCGTGGCCCGGGGGGGGAGTTATGTTGAGGTGGCGCGCCTGGCCACGGAAGGACGGCCCTCGTGGTCAGGCGCATCAAAGCGTTGGGTCTTAGGGTGGTGGCGGAGAAGACCGAGGCACTTCTTTTTCATGGACCTCAGTGTGGGCCTCCCCCTGGGGCCCACATATATGTAGAAGGGGCGAGGGTCCGGGTCGGGGCCCAGATGAAATATCTGGGCCTCGTCCTGGACGGGCGTTGGCGGTTCGAGCCCCATTTTAAGGGGCCGGACCGCGCATTGTGGGAGCGGCGGCAGCTCTCGGTAGGCTCCTCCCGAACTCGGGGGGACCGGGCGCGAGCTGTCGCCGGCTGTTCGCGGGGGTCGTGCGGAGCATGGCCGTCTACGGGGCACCGATCTGGGTGGATGCCCTCAGCGCCACGAACAGACGCGTGCTGCGTGCTGCGCAGCGTGTCGTGGCGCTGAGAGTAGTTCGTGGATACCGATCGGTGTCCGGGGGGCGGCCTGTGTGCTCGCCGGCTCTCCGCCGTGGGAGCTGGAGGCGGAGGTGCTCGCCGCCGTGTATAGATTCATGGCGGCGAGGAGGGCGTCAGGAGAGCCTCCGGCTCCCGAAGAAGTTGAAGCCGTGCGGAGGGATGTCCGCGAGGATGTGCTGAGGAGGTGGGAGGAGGACCTGGCGGACGCGCGATATGGGCGCTACTCCATTGACGCCGTCCGTCCGGTCCTCCGGATGTGGTGTTACAGGGAGCAAGGCTCCCTGACATTTAGGCTTGTGCAGGTACTGTCCGGACATGGATGCTTCGGATTACCTGCACAAGATAGCCAGGAGGGAGCCCTCGCCTGTGTGCCATGAGTGCGGGGCTGCAGAGGATACGGCGCAGCATACTCTTGGTGAGTGTGCTGCGTGGGAGGAGCAGCGCCGCACTCTGGCCGCAGTCGTTGGAGAGGACCTCTCGCTGCCGAGTGTGGTGAGAGCCATGCTCGACAGCGAGAGAGCATGGACGGCAATGGCCTCCTTCTGCGAGGACGTCATATCGCAGAAGGAGGCCGCGGAGAGGGTTCGTGAAGGGGACCCCCTGAGCGGCCCTCTCCGACAAAGAAGAACGGGTGGCAGGAGGAGGCGGTTCATTCGCCAATTCCCGCCACCCTAGCCGAGCCGAGGAGACGGGTCGGGGGGCCCGTCTTCTCATTGCACAGGCTCGGCGGACGGAGGAGACGGCTAGGGTGTACTGAGCCGTCTCCTATTTAGGCCGGGGCCCGGATCGGCCGGGCCGGCCGCCGGGGCGGCGCGGCTGTATGCCAACGCAGTGCCCGCGTCACCCTACTATGGCGGCGGATGGTACACCGTGAAGTTTTAGTGAGTAGGATCTCACATAACCACTTCCCCCCGGGCGGGTGTGTACTCATGATGGGTTTCTCCACGTTAAAAAAAAAAAAAAAAAAAGGATAGGGAGGGCGTGGGGTGCGATGTCAGAAACCTCCTCGTGGTGCACCCCGGGCAACGTCGACCAGTTTGGTCGGCGGCTAATTTCTGACGCGCTCCTCCTTGTATCCCTCTGCTTATCAGAGGGGACTATGGAGGAGCGCCGGCTGGAGGGCCGTTAAAAGCTCCTGGGTGTGGCGTGTGAGCAGCGCACCCAGTACCGGGCTGGGGCCGATGAGGGCTCAGTTTGAGCCCCAAGGGCCCAGTTCCGGGTAGCGGCTGGCGGGATCGGTTATTTCATACCGATCCCGGCAGGCGTACTGCGAACTCGACGTACAGGTAAAGCTAAGATGGAAAGTGCACAGCTAAAAAAGAAACTACCCCAGGAGGGTACCCGAAAGGGAGAATCCCTCTCCGAGCCTAGCTCGGGCTGCCCCGCGTCTTCTGGGGGGGGCAAAACTTTGCGCAATCTGAATAATAAAACGACGACTTTGGCTAACAATAGGACTAGTGATGATGCAAAAACGACGACTTCGGCTACGGACAAACGGACGACTGATAGAGCTATTGTGATTTTGGAGCGCGATCCTGTGCTTGACCAATTCTCGGTCCAGCATTGGGGTGACGGCTTTAGTAGCTCTCCGACGGTGTCTGTGGTTATAGGCAAGAAACGGTCGCATGGCGACAAAGCTGGCGCGGATGGGGTGGCCCCTAGCAAGGTAACAACTGCCCAGAGGGGTAAAGCCCGTAACCTGGGCTCTTCTGCTGGGGTGTCACGTACGGCAGTAGTCGGTGAGGCAGGCGGGGCCAATTGTCCTGCTACTGAACCGGCCTGCACCGATGAAGCGGTCGCTTTCGCGGATGTGGGGGTTCTCGACGGGATCGAGCTACTCGACCCGGACAGTCTGAGAGCCCTCGCTAAAGAGAAGACGGATGAGATCCTTAAGGTTGCCAAAAAATCTGGCAACCTTAAGGGTACTTATGTCAAAAAACTGAAGGAGGCAGCCTGGATCCTCCAAGAGGTGACTGCCACTGCTCTTGCGCGAACGGTGGCGAAGGAGACCCTCCTCCTCCGGCGCGAGACGGGGAGGCTCCGTCGGGAGATCGATGAGCTGAAGGCGGAGCTCTCCTCACTACGCAGTCGGGTGGAGGTTCCTCCTGTGCCGCCTTTGACGCGGGAGATGCCGGTAACCCAGGGACAGGATTCCCTGATACAGGCTGTGATGGATGCGATGGCGGAACATATGTCGAGGATGGAGCGGTCGCTCCGTGTGTCTATGGGGGAGTTAGTTACTGCCCGCATAGAGGCCCTGGATGACCGTCTCCTCCCCGCCACGGTGATTCGACCACCACTGGCAGCAAACCGAAAGACGGCGTCTGGTTCCGCAGCTCTCAAGGCTGCAAGGACTAAAACAGCGGCTTCACGGCGTCTGAAGCCTGCCCCTGACCCTCCTTCTGAGAGCGTGACGGCGGATATCCTGCCTCAGGAGCCCATGGAGATGGAGTGTGCCCAGCCTGGGGCAGCAGCCTCTTCTATGCCAGCAGAAGGCACAGAAGGTTGGTCAACTGTGGTCCGCCGTCGCCGTAAGGCGAAAAAGAAGACCACCCCTGCGGTTCCAACGGCTGTAGCGACAGCGCCTCCTGCGTCTCGTGAGAAGGCTGTGCCCAGGCCGAGGAAGAGGCTCCCCTCGGCGCCGCGCTCGGCCGCGGTGCTCATTACACTGCGGCCGGAGGCAGTGGAAAGGGGAGTGACCTACAAGGCGGCCCTCATGGGGGTGAATCGAGCCGCAGTTGCGCAACTGGGTATAGAGGGCTTGTCACTTCGCCCCGCGGCCACGGGGTCTCGCCTTATAGAGATTCCTGGCGCTCGTGGCCCGGAACAGGCTGGCGAGTTAGCTCTAAAACTCCAGGAGGCGTTGGCGGATGTGGCCACAGTAGCCATACCAGTTAAGAGGGCTAGCATACGGATCGTAGGGCTGGACGAGACAGTGACGGAGGAAGAAGTCATCGCGGTGGCGGCAGCGAAAGGGGGTTGCGAGTCATCCCTCATTAGGGCGGGCGAGATACGCCCCTACGGGAGAGGCAGTGGAGCGATCTACCTGTCACTCCCAGTCGCTGCCGCCAAAGCGTTGATGGAAGCAGGTCGTTTCCTCGTGGGCTGGAGTTCGGCTCGCGTCCACCTACTGGAGGGAGGACCGCTACGATGTTATAGATGCTTGGACGTAGGCCATACTCGGCCCACTTGCATGTCAGAGGTGGATAGAGGAGCTCTGTGCTTCCGGTGTGGGGAGCCAGGCCACAAGGCACTGCAGTGTGTAGCTAAAAAGCTGCACTGTGCCTTGTGTGCCGACGCCGAGAGGCCGGCAGACCACTACATGGGTGGCGCCAAATGCCGGCCACCCGTAAAAAAGAGGGTACCACCACCTACGAACGCGAGCACCGTAGGAGATGCGTAGACGTTGGGTAGAAGAAGGGGGTGCTTTCGCCTCCTTCCTCTGCCCTTGCTGAACCAAGGGGAGATGGGTCGGGGGGCCCGTGTTCCCATTGCACTGGTTCAGCCGTCTGGGAGACAGTCGGGGTTGTACCAGACTGTCTCTCTTTAGCGCTGGGGCCCGATTGGGGCCAGCCGCCGGGGCGACGCGGAAGATTGCAACCGCATACCCGCGGCGTCCCGCTATGGCGGCCGATGGTACACCGTGGAGTTTTAGTGAGTAGGAGTCTCACATAACCACTCGTCCCCCCGGGCGGGTGTGTACCCATGACGGGTTTCTCCACGTTAAAAAAAAAAAAAAAAAAAGGATAGGGAGGGCGTGAGTGGGGGAGGTAAGAAGCGGACTGGCGAGCCGCTTAACGCAGGCCAGAGCCCAGTTGTTGCCGCAAAGATAACGACGTCCCAAAGAGGGGCACTTCGTGGATCGGGCCGCTCTAAGAGCACTGGACGCCCAGTTAAGGGAGGAGGGACGACTTATAACCCACAATTTTTGAATGAGGCAGATTCCCAGGCAGTCGTCCAAAAGGCCTTTCTTAAAGGGAAGAGCGTTGGTGGGGACGTTGATGACGAGGAGGATTTGGTAGAGGACAGGAGTGGTGCTGTGGGGTACACTAACGTGGAGTCGATGGACTCAGAAACGTTAAGAGCCCGTACGGAAAGCGGGGTGGCCACTATCCTTGAGGTTTGCCGCATCTCGGGAAATCTAAAGGGGACTTGTATTAAGTCCCTCAAAGGTGCGGCGAATACTCTGAAGGAAGTGGTGGAGGCGCTTCTGGAGCGCTCTACTAACGAGGAGACGGCCCGCCTCGGGAGAGAAACGAGGCTGCTCCGTCAACAGGTTGATGACCTCAAGAAGGAGGTTCTCGCGTGGAAGCGGGAAGCCGGCTCGAGGCTGATTATGCCGCCTCCTCCTCCTCCTCCCCTGCAGCCAGTGCAGATTGAAGGTCCTCCCCATGGCTGGGAAAAGGTCCTGGCGGATGCGGTAAGTGGCTTGGAGAAGTCCATTCGCTCCACTGTCGGGGAAGTTATTGACGCCCGATTGGACGGCCTGGAAGTGGATGGACGGCTCCTGCCGAAGCAGGTCCTGCGACCACCGCTAGCGGGGGATAAGAAGCTCGCTGGGCCCAAAAGGTCTGGACCTTGTGCTGGACCCGTTCCTTCCAGCTTGCCCGGCACTAGTGTGGGGCCTCCTCCATCAGGAGCCAAAAGGCCCCGGTCCGTGTCCCAGATAAGGGCCAAGGCCCTGGAGAAAAGGCCGAGGCCTGCTGCGGGATCTGGGCCGGCAAACCATGCTGGCCCTAGTGCTACGTCGGTGGGAGCGAAGAAGGCCCGGTCCGTATCACGGGCTAGGTCTGAGGGAGCAGCTGCGCTCTCTGCACACACCGCTCCACTTGGTATGGAGTGGGCTGGTCTCCCAGGGGCTTCCATTTCACGGGCCCCCTCTGAGGCTGGAGAGGAGGCCTGGGCCACTGTGGTCCGACGGCCTAAAAAGGCGAAGCTCCGGATCATCGGAATAGATGACTCCGTGAGCCAGGAGGAGCTGAAGGTCACCGTTGCGCAAAAGACCGGATGTGAGCCAGCCATGATTAGGGTTGGCTCCATCCGGCAGGACTGGGGTGGGGGAGTGACACTGGTGTCACTCCCCGTGGCCGAAGCCAAAAAGTTAGCAGAGGCGGGGCGCTTTCTCGTTGGCTGGAGTGTGGCCCGGATCCAACCACTGCAGGAGAAACCCCTGCGGTGTTTCAGGTGTATGGGCTTGGGCCACACTCGCCCCTTATGCGAGGCAATGGAGGATAGGAGCGCCCTGTGTTACAGGTGTGGGGGGCCTGGCCATGCGGCGGCTGAGTTTGCAGCAACCAAGCTGCACTGCGCCGTATGCGCCGCCGCTGGGAAACCAGCGGACCATTATATGGGGGGGGCGAAGTGTAAGCCCCCATCACCCAAGAGGAGGCCCCCTGGGGCTGGTCTTGGGAGGCCTAGGTCGGAGGTAGTTGGTACGGCTCGGTAATGCAGCACAACCGTACCAACTGCCTCCAGGGGAATCTGAACCACTCCGCCACTGCACAAGACCTATTTGTGCAATCAGTGGCGGAGTGGAACATCGATATTGCGGTGGCTGCGGAGCCGTACTCTGTCCCCGCCCAACCTTATTGGGCGGGTGACATTGACGGCTCTGTAGCCATTTTTAGCACGGGGTCCCCCCTCTCCTTCAAGGAGAGGGGATCAGGGTTCGTGGCGGCCGCTTGGGGAGGGTATGGGGTAGTGGGCGTATACTTCTCCCCAAACCGGCCCCTGAGGGAGTTCGAGTCGTTTCTCGACTCCCTGGGGCCGGTGGTTAGGCGGCTGTCGCCACTCCCCATTGTCCTGCTTGGCGACCTTAACGCCAAGTCGCGGGCATGGGGAGGGGTGGCCACGGACCCGAGAGGGGCAGCGGTGGAGGAGTGAGCAGTCCAGGCTGGGCTGTCCCTCCTCAACCGTGGGGCGGTGCACACGTGCGTGCGACAGAACGGAGGGTCCGTGGTGGACGTCTCCTTCGCCACGCCGTCTGTTGCACGCCGTGTGCAGGACTGGAGGGTGCTGGAGGAGGTGGAGACCTTGTCAGACCACCGGTATATCCGGTTCGGGGTCTCCACCTCCTCAGAGGTGCCGGCGCGCCGGGCTTCGGGGGGGGCTAACTTCCCCCGATGGGTGGTGAGCCACCTCAATCGGCAACTTGCTGAAGAGGCGGCTATCGTCCAGAGCTGGCGCGCGCCGGCTCCTAGTGAAGTAGAGATCGACGCGATCGCGGGCCGTTTCCGTAAGGTACGTAAGGTGTATTGGTGGACCCCGGAGATTGCCGATCTCTGGGTGGCCTGCTCCGTGGCGAGGCGGCAGCTTCAACGCTGCCGCCGGCGGCAAACTCGGCAAGAGGGGGAGGAGGCCCGGTTGCTTGGCCACTACAGGGAGGCCAGGAAGTCCCTACGTGCCACGAGTGCGGGGCTGCAGAAGACACGGCGCAGCACACTCTGTCTGAGTGTGCTGCGTGGGTGGGGCAGCGCCGCACTCTGGCCGTAGCTGTTGGAGGAGATCTCTCGCTGCCGAGCGTGGTTAAAGCCATGGTCGGCAGCGAGACCACATGGACGGAGATGGCCTCCTTCTGTGAGGAGGTCATCTCGCAGAAGGAGGCTGCGGAGAGGGTTCGCGAGGGGGATCCCCTGAGCGGCCCTCTCCGCCAAAGACGAGGGGGTGGCCGGAGGAGGCGGTTTAACCGTCAACTCCCGCCACCCTAGCCGAACCAGAGGAGACGGGACGGGGGGGGGCCGTTCTCCTCATTGCACTGGTTCGGCAGGCGGAGGAGACGGCTATCGTGTATCATAGCTGTCTCCTAATTAGGCCGGGGCGGCGTGGCTGAATGCTAACGCCGTGCCCACGTCGCCCCAGTATGGCGGCGGATGGTACACCGCGGAGTTTTTTAGTGAGTAGGAGTCTCACATAATCTCTCGTCCCCCCATCCGAGTGTGTACCCATGACGGGTTGTCTACTCCGCGTTAACAAAAAAAAAAAAAAAAAGAACTACGGGGTGGGGCACTATGTCTGGAACCTCCTCGTGGTGTGCCCCGGGCAACGGCAGCCGCTTCACGGCTGACGGCTAATACCAGACCGACGACGTTCCTCCCCTGTACCCCTCTGCTCATCAGAGGAGACAGGGGATGGGGCAAGAGTGGACCTGCTTCGGCTCGTCCACTACGGACGGACTCGTCGTTGACGGCGGAGGAGGAAGAAAACCTCCTTAAAAAATTGAGAGGATACAACCTCTTTAAAAAATCGCTGACGGCGGTGGAGTAAACCACCTTAAAAAACCTTGGACGGACTGTGGTGGAGTAAACCACCCTTTAAAAAATCACGGACGGACGGTGGAAGACAACCACCTTAAAAAATTACTGGACGGAGGTGGAGAAAACCACCAGTATAAAAAATCAAGGACGGACAGTGGAAGGAAACCACTTTAAAAAATAACCGGACGGTTGAGGATGAGCACCTCGTTAAAAAATCAAAGACGGACCTGACAAGGACGGACGGGAGCTCAATGACGGCAGAGGAGGAAACCTCTATAAAATACCAACGACGGACTGGTGGGGGAGGGGGTGCGTTCATTCGCCTCCTTCTCCTGCCGTTATAGGACGGCAGAGGAGAAAACCTCGGTAAAAAATCATGGCCGGGCTAGCGGGGTGGGGGTGCGTTCATTCACCCCTTACCCCCGCCATATGCCAAACATTATGGCAGGGACAGAGGAGAAAACCTCTATAAAAAACCCAACGACGGGTGGGTGGGGGACAGGTGGTGGTTCATCCGCCTCCTTCTCCTGCCAGGCCGAACCAAGGGGAGATGGGTCGGGGGGCCTGTCTTCCCATTGCACTGGTTTGGCGGACGGGGAGACAGTTCGTCACCGGGCTGTCTCCGTCAGCGGGCGGCCCTTCTGGGCCTTGCCGCCGGGGCGGCGCGGCTGAATGCCAGCGCAGCAGCCGTTTTTGCGGGATTGAGTAATAAACATGAACTTTCACATTTATTATATTAGTAGGGTAACACTGGTTAAGTTATAACTTTTACCGGGATAAAAAGCACTCTATGTATTATTCTAGATCATAGACTATCTATGTGCTGAAATTTCATTCAAATCCGTTCAACCGTTTTAGCGAGATTGAGTAACAAACATACAAACTTTCCATTTATTATATTAGTAAGATAAGTACTATCTTTAACTTAAAACAGATATCAGCTTTCCTCTTATTTAACCAAGTTATAAGATATGGATATATATTATGTAGATACAAAAAAAAATCCATTGATAGGTTATTACAAAAAAAGTAAGGACGAAAGGCTATATTTGTCTATCTTTAGTAACTGAAAAAACGGATAGATAAGTTATTGAAAACGGCCGATAGTAGTTGTATTATAATTGTACTGTGCTTACCACAGGGACAGTACTGTCAGTTTGCCGTGCTTGCCAGGCCTCATGGCGGAGTGGTAATAAGCCCGGGTGCGATCCCCGCCTGTGACTGACATTTGTGTGATGAGCATATTTGACAGTTGTGTATCTGGGTGTTTAAATATGTATATATGTATGTATATCAGCTGTTTATTTACCATAATACAACCTTTACTTGTATATTTATTATTATTATTATTATAACTACAAAAAAAAAATCTATTACATACTACATATCATTATCTACTACATAGAAAGCAAATCTTTCAGATTTTTGCTTACCAGAAGAATCAGTAAGGTTTATAGAGAATTAAGCATTTCAGAGTTACCTGATTCATTTTCCATTAAAGTATAATAAGTTCACTATAATTTAGCAAATGATAACGTATCAAAGCTGATTAAATATATCGATCCCGCGCACCATTTCGTGTGAAGCTGCGATATTGAACAATATAAGTAGTGTAATCAGAGGCTGTGGAAATACATTATCATGAAAGTTAGCTTAATAATGTTATTAATAGCTTAAGTAACGCTGTATTTATGATTCAAGGAACATCTAATATTAAAAAATATTAAACAAAAAATCGAGATTCTTAAAATTAAAAGTAATGACATTTTTATCGTTATTTCATTTATTTGTTAAAATTCAACCTATTATGGACTTGTTGCGGACGGGCGGGGACGGCTAACGTTATATAGAATAACTAGCGATGTGCCCGCGGCTCCGCGCGCGTATACTACTACGCAGTAGTTATTTACATCTCGTAATTTGTCAATAATTGAGATAAAAACTATCCTATCTTTTAAGTTTGAAGAAATTTGATCATAATCAGTTCAGTAGTTTCTGAGTTTAGCCCGAACATACATCGTGACACGAGATTTTTATATATATAGATTATGCGCTACCATAGACTTATTTATAAATAAAAGAACAAGTGTAAAATTTATTATTTATTTTCTCGTTCTAATATCACATTAATTTATAACAACATCATATACTTACACATATTAAGTACTAATTATAAATTAAGTTAACTTTAATATTATGTTTTAACAATTATTTTGTTACTACTGACTACACTGATACGTCTAAATATCTAAAGAATTACTTAAAAATAACATAAGTAAAGGACTTGATCAACAGGCAACGCATTACATATACAATATATAATTAAATTTACATTAATTGTTTTAATGCTCATTCATAAATATATTATATTATGCATATTTCGTCTATGAAGACTTTGATTACATTAACATTGATATTTTGGCCACGAAAATATGAAATTAGATATCCCCCACTTTAATTTGTGTGCCAACGATACGACCATAAAATAAGGTAGGTACCGTTTTTGTATCTTATTCCGTATTGGCACTGACATAATGTCACCATTACCATTGACTAGCTGTGTCCCATGGTTTCACCCCTGTTAATTTTATTGTACCAAATTTAAGGAGTAAGACAGTTTTTTTTTAAATCAAAATCTATACAGTAGTTTTGCATGATGCGCGTACAACGATAAACCTCTATCATTTAATTAATAAAGATTTCAAAACATTTCGTCTAACTAGTGTATGGTATTTGTAACCCATTGATTCAATACTTTCTTTGTGTTATTATCCTTATAAACCTTACAAACGTGGTGGGTAGAGCATAAATCCGAGGGTTGTAAGTAAAGGAGCAGCAAATGGCGGGGGAGGCGCAGCACAGTACGCTCTAGGATGCTGACTGCATGCAGCAACATTCTGAGCTAGAACCCAGGCCATTCGGCGTAGAAGAGTACTAGCTGCATTGGAACATGAGCGGCCGGCGTCTGCCACGCACACCATGAATGCATCTCTGGCACTGAAAACCAAGTATAATATTATAAAAAGGATAATAAACTCTGTATCTAAAATTTATGTCAAATAGCTAACCTGTGCGAATATTTCGCATAATGTAGAATGTAAATAATCTAAATAACAGCTATCATATTAGTTAAATAGATTGTTCATGGAAGCGCCTACATGTTAGTTTAATATATTATCAATGAACATGTTTTTGATTTTTACACACATATTATTATTATTATTTTTTCTCTTTTATGTCCATAGCGGGGAACGTAAGATTTAAAATGATGCTTGAACTATATATTTCATAAAGAATTATAGGATGTGTGACGTTGCCACAAAAAAGAAACACTTGAAATATAATGTAAGTAATATAATATAGAATAATATAATATAGATATTGTTTTGATATAGATATAGATATTAGATTAGATATAGATATAGATATAGATATTTATTTGATTGTAGAGTTTCGTTTTACCAGCATAATTCAGCGTTCCTATTGAAATATGTGAGTTGTTGCGCCCGATCTTCGATTTCTCGAACTGCATCTTGCAGTTCGTTCACACAACTTGACCAGTCGGGAGATACACGTGCCCAACAATTAGGCTCTTTTAAAAACTCTGAAAGAAAGACACTTTATATATCTATTTGTATAATTGCTGTTTGCTTAATAGACACCGCTCGCTGCAACGCAATATAAAAGTTTATATTGCTTAAATTAATATAGCGGGTAGTGATATTTTCTTTGGACACATTAAACTTAAATACTTGACGCATTTGACTAAAAGAAAAAATATAACTGGAAGTCTTTAAAATGTTAATTTGTTTATTTAAAACTCAATCAAAAATATGATAAGAAGGAAATTTAAAAAAAAACATAACCGACTTCCAATGACTTTGAGGAGCTCCCTGGTGTATATTCGAAGTTGAAGGTTCAATGCCAATGAAATTAAAATGGGATCATAAAAAAAAGGTGAACTAAGAACTTCCTCTTTTTTTGAAGTCGGTTAATAAAATAAACTATATATTAAATCTTTTATCAAAATATAGAAATAACACAATAATAACTCTTGAAAATTTTATTCAAATATCACCAACGGATATCCCAAAATTATTTTATAAACCAAAGTCTCAAAACATTTTATTTAAAAAAAATTTGTAGTTAATATGAAAAAAAAAATTGTTTTAAATTATGGTGGACTACTTTTATTGAAATAATATATATATAATTAAATTCTATGTTGGGATATTCTATTCTATGATATGGGAACCACTTGATGTGATATGACACAACTTATGTGAATATTTGAAATCAAATTTGTTGTTTACATAAGAATTCTTGATAATATTAATTAGTATTTGTAATAAGAAATATCCGCTATTTAAAGCTTTACCTCTTCTAAGTGCAGTGTCATTAGTACAGAGGAACCGCATAAGAGCTCTGGCACCGCCGATTTGTTGCTGTAGAAACTTTTGACCATCCGTAGGCAAGCATTTTTTTATCCATGCATCCATACATGTCATTCCTGTTTGATAAGCCCTGAATGAAAACGATGACGGTTTAAACGTGAAGGTAGAATTACAAGTTTATTAATTTTTATTAGTTTATTGAAATGTAAGTTTTAATTTTGGTTTACTTATTGTATAAACTATGAAGTAGCAAAGAAATATGCAGTCCACCTAATGTTTCGTGCGAACTGCAACCAATAACTATGTATAACCAAACTTAGAATATCGTTTATTAAACATCGATTAGGTAGCGATTAATCGATAGCTATTTCCATCATCATCATCTCAGCCCAAAGACTTCCACTTTTCCGAAATTATCAGTCCTGAGCTGTTTGCATCCCGCAACTTTTAGTTTGTCAGCCCACCTTGTAGAAAGTATGCCCACGTTGCGATTTTGCGGCCATCCGTCCTACGAGCAATTGTCCCGCCCATTGCCACACCACTTAAGTCTAGCAATTCTTAGAAAATGTCAGTTACTTTAGTTCTTATGCGGATCTCGTTATTTTTGATTAAATTACATATCCGTCTCCATTGTTCTTTGAGTGACTTTGAGCTTGGTCATTTGGACTATCGTTTAATCAATCGATGATTTATTTCCAAAGAAAAGATGATTTTTTTTTGCCTTGTCAAAGTTAACAAATTACGTAAGCCTCGCACACGCGAGTGTGCCTTTTTCCTTTGCTGTCGTCGCTCGGTTGGCCGGACATTACATTCAGTACTTTGAAACAATCGATACTAGCGGATTTGCAAATACGGTCCTGAAGCCAATCTTAATAGGTTGTTATCCCTTGATTACTAACCACACACTTCGGATAGAAACATAGCAGCATATTAAGTAATGGTACTTTGGGACAGAAATAAGTGTGGCGATGTGGCACTGTTATTTTATAAAGTGCGCATCGTCGATAATACTGCAATACGGGCTATGTTACTATGAACTGATTTTACACCAACAAAGAGAAAACTTTTTAACGATTGTCTAATAATAGTTGTGTTTCATACATATCATGGTGTTATAACATTAGTAAAATCTATGTACATATACAGTGCTATACAAAACATTCTAGAACGTAAATCTAACATTTGCAATGAATAATTGAGACTGAGTCTTTTGCAATATCACCGACGACAACTCATTGTCAATTGAATTTAATGTCAGCAAAGCAGTTATAGTTTTACATCCCTTACAATCTAAACTACGTCACTTATTAAAAATATTTCTGTATGTCGAAGATTCTATGTAGCTTAGAAATATAAAAAAAATCAATGACACTTCATATGAAATCAAAATAGGTGTATTTAAATTTAATTACCATGTAAGCTAAGAGTGCTGAAATGTAAATACATCATATTTAATAAGTCTCTTAGTATGCATAACTGCTTGTTTATTTATCTTTAGTAGATATATTGTGCATTAGTGCTCAGTATAAACATATCAGATAATAGGGATCTTCTTGTGTATGCCACCCATTACTGGGGTGAGGGAATTGAGAAACACAGAGAGGCTGTTGCTGTCTCCTTAGATGTTAGTAAAGCGTTTGATAGGTTCTGGCATGCAAATCTCTTAAGCAAGCTCCGGGATTATGGAATCCCTGATAGCCGGCAAACCTGGACAAGTGATTTTTAGAGGGTCCGGACACAATACAAGTGGTTGTTGATGGCTGCTCGTATGACCCCAAGGCCGGAGTTCCTCAGGGATCTGTACTCTCAGCGATACTATTCATGCTGCACATCAACGATATACTAAAACCCGGTATCGTTGGCTACGCAGATGACAGCACTGTAACTGAGAGGTACTTATCCAATCCGCAGGCAAATTTAAAGGAAGTCCATAATGAGATAGAGACCATGGTCGAACGCTTGAATCTGAACCTTAGGTTCGTATCCGACTGGGGTGATGCGAACTTGGTCAGGTTTAATGCTGAAAAAACACGGGCTTGTCTGATCTCAGCTAAACGGAGTCCATTTTTTCTGTCTCCTACTTTTCGGGGGGCTTCCCTTCAGGTCGTTGACAACCTTGAGCTCCTTGGGGTCCAACTAACATCTGATCTCAACTTTGGGCGTTCGATCGAGATAAAGGTGAGAACAGCTGCCAAGAAATTATGGATACTCTTAGGCGGTATTCCACACCGAACCAGATTCTTAGCTTGTATCAAGCACAGGTAGCTCTTGTGTAGAATTTTGCTGTCACCTATGGGATGGAGCAGTCAAATATCAGTTGGCCGGTCTCGATTCCATTGAGCGCCGAGCTCGTCGACTTATTTGCGATGAAGCACTGATGAAGGCAAAAATGCTCAGTCTAGAGCATCATCGTAAAATAGCTTGCCTCTCAGTGTTTTACAGGTTGCACTTTAGAGAGTGTGCACAGGAATTGCACGATTTAATTCTGCCCAATCCGTTCCACCATAGGACAACTAGACGCCGAGAAGGATTCCACCCTTATGTCGTGGAATTTTCCTTGCTACGCACGAAGCGTTATGCTTCGTCGTTCATTATGCGAACGTTAAAGGAGTGGAATTCACTCCCGTCATATGTTTTCCCATCCACATATAACTTGGGAGTCTTCAAGCGAAGAGTGAATAGGCATTTAATAGGTAAGCGCGATACATCGTCGGCCCCATCTTTACTTTCCATCAGGTAAGATTGAAGCCAAGCGCATACAAGTATTGCATTAAAAAAAACACATGAAACAACGAATGGGTCCTTGTTCCTGGTTTATTTATCTTTGGCCATCTAGTTTACTTGTTTCCAATTCAGTTCTAATGGAGATGAAACTTGCGACCTCCTCAAATCATTAAATCAATTAAATTTTGTGAGATCTCCAAGACTTCAGATTACGCTTACTTTGTAATGTTTTCATCAAGTTGTAAGATAGTCATATGGAAATTGATAAAGTTAGATTTGAAACAAATTAATGAGGCAAGTTCTTCAAATTATCATGTTATGATATAAGTTTTGGTTGAAATAACAAATAACAACTTACGAATATGTGGTGGTTAATATACTGAGAAAAATATATTTTATAGTTGCGATAAAAGTCTTTGTAAAGTAAGTTTACAAAGTTTCTCTATTAACCCGACACACAACAAGAAATTAAACTGTAGAGACAAAAATTTTATTTATGTTTTAATAACTCGCATTGTTAAAAAAGTACTCGAATAATAATAGTTTTACTTGTATACAGGTTTATATATTTATTCATTAAATAAAATATAAAACTATTTTTATTTACAAGCTACAGTACATAAATGAGTTTATCATTTGTAAGAGTTAAATCATGTTTTTATATCAAATACTTTCTGTTTTAAGGTTACTAACTCTTTTAAATATTGTATTTACATTAGTGATTTATTTCAAATGTTATAATTTATTCTAACACATTTTAGGAACGCGCAGTATTTAAAACGTGCTTTTGAACACAATGCAGTTTCTCGGTAGGTAGAAAACGGGATAATTTCATACATACATACATACATACCATCACGCCCGTGTCCCCGAAGGGTTAGGCAGAGGTGTATTTTCATATCCTTGTCTATTTGGTTGAAAACATATTTAGCTCGGTTTTTATTTTCAGTCCAACTGCATTTTACCTGATGATTAGTTGAAGATGAACAAAGTATTCCTTAATTTTTATGTTTTTATTTATCGGATAAATTATTTACGATATATTTCCATAAAGTAACGCTCTCGTCATTTAATCTATTTCTTACTTACGCTCTTACACTACGCAGCCAAAGTACAGAAATACTAATTTGGAAACAAATAGGCAGCTGAAAATACACAGATCAGGGTAATTTCGACACGTGATGCGTCGAAGCGTGTTACTTAGATGGGTTTTCACGTTGTGGTTGTGTTTCCCGATGCAGCGATTGTGCTGATCCAGTTAGGTAGGTACGAGTTGAGTCACCTATTATTATTTTCTTATTACTGTTTGTCGAATCGCAAAATACACACGCAAAGTTGTGGACCCCTCTTACTAATCATGTAAAGTTTCGTTTTAATTGTCTATTATCCAAAAGGAAATATCTTGCCCTTGTTACGGAATTATAACTTTTCGAAGAGTAATTCAGTCCTCTCAACAAACTTCGGAACATGAGGTCGGTTCTAAGTTCGTAAAACTTCTCGTAAGACACTCTATACATGTTCGGGAATTTTCTGAATATACTCGAAATAAATCGTAATAGAATCCCAGGAATTTCTGATGGATGAGTGTCACTTTCCTTAATGGTTCTGTTTTCGACTACGGATTACGGATTTAACTTCAATGGAAAAGTTTACTTACATCGGGGGAAAAATAACAATTCAATGGAAATTTGATGTCGTTTTTTAACACTGATAGTTCACTTCAGGCGTATGAATTGTGAATGAAATATTTTGGGATCGTATGAATATGTAAACCTCTAACGGGGTGTTCTTATTTTCAATGACATGAAAAACAAAAATTTCTTACTTGTTATTATGATTTCGATTTTGGTTCCTATTATTAGGTAAATATGTCAAATATTTTATTTATTAGCTTTGCTGAGCTTAAGTAATCATAAAACCCCGAAAAAAGATAATATTTTAAATTGTACTTAGCACGGTTGTGACGGCTGAACCACATGCCAAAATCTCAATGAAAGTAATGTTAAAATAAAATTAAATGTAATTTTATTCATAGAAGGAAAACGATAACATCGGCCAACATGATTTTACTTGTTTCAAATATAATGATTTTTTTTAACAGTTTATAGAGTACCTACTGATGGCGAAACCGAATCTCATTTCATCATATCACATAAGATAAAAAAAAAATGTATTTTTTTTTCATTTTATTAAAACTGAATTGAATTATTTAGGTTTGGCGCTCTTTTTTCAAATTGTGCAACTTCTCGTGAGAAAACTTATTAGTTGTAAAAGCGACACACCCAGTGACAAGGCGCTACTTGAAAATAAGCCGATATAGTAAATTTAATCATGGAGACTATTCATAGATTCATCGAACTGAGCTTTAAAGGTGTATTCTTTCACAATTCCAATGATTATGCTTCTGTTCCTGTCGTCCACTCTGTTCATTTAAAAGAAACTTATGAAAAATACGGTTGGTAGCTTTGTGAAGATCTCAAAATTATAACTATGATGTTAGCTCAACAATCAGGATATACGAAATATCCTTGTTTTTTGTGCGAGTAGGACAGTGGAGCGAGACATCTGTACTACGTAAAAAAAAACAATGGAAATCTCGGAAAAACCTTGAACCTGGAACCAAAAATGTTGTAAGAAAAACCTTAACGATCCTCCTCAAATTTTTTTTATTACCTCTGCTTCATATTAAACTGGGGTAGATGAAACAATTGTTTAAAGCATTAGACAAAGAAAATGATAGATTTAAATACCGGAGTCAAAAATTCCCAAAGTTATCTGATGCAAAAATAAAAGAAGGAGGAGTATTAGATGGACCACAAATGAGATCTTTGATGAATGATGGGGAATTTGATGCAACAATGAATACTAATGAGTCAGAAGCTGGGCTGGCATTTAAAAGTGTTGTTAACAATTTCTTGGGAGATCACAAAGACCCTGACTACAAAACATTATGGAAACTTTATTGGATGAATATAAAAAATTAGAATGCAATATATCTCATAACCCCACTTTCTCGATTCACATCTGGATTTTTTTATACTAAAAAATTTGGTGATTTTAGTGATGAAGACTGAGAACGATTCATCAAGACATAAAAACTATGGAAACAAGGTATCAAGGTTGATAGAATGTAAATATGATGTTTGATTACTGCTGGTCACTGAAACGTGATATTGATGATAAAAAAAATCTCACTCGGGCCTAGTTTTATATGAAAACGCAAAAGAAGTCACTCTAAATGATCCTATAGTAATGATTGTAATTAACATTTCATTTATAAATGTCGAAATATACGTATTTGTCACATAATAATCGATTTTTTTTTTCTTAAAATTTTTTGATGAAACTTTATTATTATTTTATTTATTTTACAATTGCAAGGAAAACATACAGCTAAAAACAAAAATATATAATATGAAGATAATTCTGAAGGCCATTTAAAAGTTTTCACAAATAGACAATAACAATAGGTGAGAAGTTAGATCGGTTGAAAGGTACAAAAGAAATAGTATTTACAGAAAGAATAATGATGTCAGTTTATTTTGAAGTCCAGAAGCGGTAGTATTAAACAAGTCGTAGCTTTTGTCAAATAAGTTAAATTGCCTACATGCCCTTCTAGTAAAACTATTCCGTCGATAATTGGTGTTAACCGATGGCACGAAGAGAAGACGCGGACTTCTGAGGGAAGTAGAGGGAGTACGCAAATAAATGCTACTCACGAGTTCTGCATAGTCCACGGCTCCACCACATATTTTTGAAAGAAATGTTAAATCTGCTATTCGCCTACGTTCATGTAATGGTAGAAAATGAGAATGTCTGCAGCGTTCACGATAATTACAGAAATAGCAGTTTGATCTGAATTACAAATAACATAAAAAATTTTTTGAATGCGCTCGATCCTATCGATATATATATATAAAATTATAATTTGGGTTCCACACCTTTGAAGCTCTTCACAGGTATTCCTTCAATTCAGGCCCTTCTTTTCCCTTTTATCTATGATTTTTATTTTAATATTTCGATTTCTTCTGGTTAAAAGTGCTGCTTGTAACTTTTGATGGCTACTAATATTAGACACTGAGAACATGTCGAAAATGAAGTTGACGGCGTCGCGTCGATATACGAGACTCATTTTGATTCATATTTTCATTACGACGTTCTGCTTCTACTACGTTATTTTGTACTTTCCTGCGATGCCTTTCATTGAGCCCATTACTGTCACGGCGTTAAATCTTAAACTTTTGGTATTTTTTTTAAATGTTTTGCATTTTTCACAATGCTGTTTTTCTTTTAACTTTGCGACTTCATATTTTTCGGATTTACTTTTCAGTTATTATGCGATATCATCTCCTGTCTCGTCTTCTGTCTTTCTTTTTATCTTTTCTTCTAAAGATATTGTCTTCATACTAGTCGGTATCTATTAAAAAACCATTAAAAGTACTTAAATAAGATACACTTACTTGACTTAAGTAATATAGGTTCCTATATAGTCATAAATAAACTTTTATAATTTTAATAATCGCCAGTAATTTACATTAATGTTGTCACAGCCATGGGCAAAGGTCAGGTCCGTGGTAGCATAAATCCTATGGTCGTGACTCCTATGATTGTGACAATTTCTATCCGTGGCTGGTATAACCTCAAATCTATTTACTCTATATTGTTAGTTAATTTACACAACATGTGAACAATAATGATCAACGAATACATGCAATTATTAAAAATAAATATAAACAATTTCCTCAAATATTATAACGACGGTTTTGATGTGTTATGCTCGGCAAATCCTAGAAATGCCCAATCAAACATATTGATATGGTATTTAGCTTGGTTTGTGAGAGTTTAGCTTGGCTTGCTACCGATTCGAGCTTAGTCGGTAATTGATGCATAAATCATAGGAGCTTGCGGTAAGCGTTTACGATGCATCCACACGTTTGTGAGTAGTTGGTATCGCTTGTTCGAATTAAATAATCGGTAAATACCGGAAAACCCTGGTACGATTTTTGTGAATTTTTAACTAATTTCTTTGCCGAATTTTCCGTATGCTATCATTTTTCCTCGTATAATTTTGCTTCCATTTTACAATAATAATAGGTTAAGCTAAATGTTGTAACAGAGATCTGTGGTTATAACGGACACAAGTTCGACCGTCCGTCATATTTGCTTGGATAAAACACACTCGCACACTCGCAAACGTGTGGATTGGATACCGATGTTTGGATTACCTATTTTATCCAAGCATTTGTATAGGTTTGAAATTTGCGGCAAGTGCCAAACTTGTGGATCCGGTATAATTGTTACCCGATCGCTTCGCTCGACACAAATTAAAGTTTATTAATAATATTGATAGGTATTCTATGTCCTATTCGATCATATATAATCAATTTCCATTCCAAATTTTATTAGAATCCGTCTAAGCCGTGAAATATTCGAACAAAACATATTATTTTAAAAATCTACATATATATTAGATAATTATAATTACCCGAAATCAAATTAACTTATATTACACCTTCCAACTTTTCCAATTAGCTCACAATTCAAGAATTCACAACTTTGTGTTACTTCAATAAATTCACAAGACCGAAATCTCTTTAGAAATTTGTACCTGAGGCAGCTTGTATTGTGAAAAACCTTCACTCTACAAAAGACCGCAGCCAAATAAACCTTGATTTGTATTTCTGCGGTGAGTAGGGATACTTCACTTATTTAGGGAAGGAGGTTCAAGGTCAAAACGTGGTAGTGTGATATCTTGATGCTACAATCCAGGCCTCCCTAGGCTACGGTAATCGCTTACCATCAGATGGGCAGTACGCTTGTTTGCCACCTTTTTGTATAGAAAAGAGAATATAATGAGCTTAGATAAAGCCATACGATCGTCTACATTTTATGTTGGTAGGTAAATAAGATAATTTCATTCTGACCCCAAAGTTCCCGTGGGTCTAATGAACAAACTTTGTTGTCATTTAAGTTTCGCAAAATTCAGAAAATCCTGTTAAAGTTTCACATAGTTTAATGTTTGTGAAATAATAAGGTTGTAGGATAACATATTGCGATTATAATCTTTTCAATTTGGGTGGAATTTTGTATTAAATACCCGTCATGTCTCAAATCTATACAATTAATAAAACTGAAGTGTCTGTTTGTAATGTCAAAATAACAGGTTTTTACTAAATGCATATGAAAGTATATATGATACCTTAAAAAAAAAAAGCCCATTTTTAAAATTTTTGCCTTTCTGTTTGTCTGTATGTTCCGGGTAATCTCCGAAACGGTTGAACCGATTTTGACGGGTCTTTTACTGATAGATAGCTGATGATATAGGTAGTAACTTAGGCTACTTTTATTTTAGAAAAAGAATTAGGGTTCCGCACAGGTAAAAAAACTGATCATGGTGAATCAAATCGGGCGCTTCAATGGCTTATGCTGAGTAAACCATAAGAGATATAGCAAATTAATGTACTACATAGTTAGACCTATAAAAAATCCGGGAGAGTATACATGTATCTTATAATGAACACCCACAATAAGCATTTTTGTTTTTAAAATACTCGGGAGCGGTGGTGCAAAATTCGCGCGGGCTTTATGTAGTCCACATGAGCGTAGCCACGGGCACTGCTAGTTAGGGATATGCATATTTATGCTTTTGGTAAGAAAGAAATAAAAGGAATTATTTGATGAAAATTGTACATATTATACATGCCACTCCTCAATTGATACGGCATATGAATTGTCAACAATATGGTTAAAAATAAAGTTACGGGATTTAAATAACTACTGCGTAACTATAAACGCGTGCGGAGCTGCGCGCACACCGCTAGTTATACAATAAGCCTGAGAGGTCGGTAAAGGAAAACATCTTTATGATACAATTTAAAAACCTTCTCACGAATGAACAATGAGTGATGTATTTCTAGATTTACCCTGTTACCATCTTCGTATTCTTCGTCCACACTTATTATTAATTAACATCAGGCTAGATAGTATTGAATCCCTAATTTATACAAAACTACCGACCCGCCTCAGATTCACACGGGTGCAATTTACAAAGTGGTGCATTTTAGCATGAATAACCGAAACATGAGTTAGAGTTTATAACTATAAACGTGCGCTTAGCTCGCGAGACGCCATTCAATATAAGTGCGACGCGGCGTGCCGCGGCCGGCCAACTGTTTCCCTGCAAGAGATTTTTTTGCTTGCGCCGTTGCACGTAATTTTGAATCAGTCATATCTTCTACGATATTTATTGAAATAATGTAATGTAAAGAACTATATTAATCTATATTCACTATCTAAGTTAACTAACATATTTATCTGGATAAGGAATAATAATGAATTGTAGAAAATACCTTCGCAAATAACCTAATATTTTTAATTTGTGTGTTGAAGATAAAAATAATAACTGTGAGTCAACCTTTTAGAGATAGACATATGGCATGCCAGACTTTTCTCTTGGGTTTTTGAAGAACTACAATTCTTTAGTACATTGTTTAGATGCATCTTTTAAGGTTTAGCCAGCGTAAGCCATGTAAGCACCCGAAAATCGAGTTATTGACGACCTGATTACAAAACATTGGATTTTCTCTATTATAATAGGTCGGGAAAAAGTTTCTTCGCATAACGTAGGTATAAACTTGTTATAAAATTTCTTTGGCTGTACTATTTGTGCCTGGCTGGTTTTGATAACATTAAAAATAAAAGATAAAAAAAGTTGTTTCCCACTATTTTTCATTTATTTTTCTTACTGTAAAAATGAGTGAATCTAATGAAGAAATTCGATATATTTTAAAATATTATTACAAAAAATGAAAAAATGCAACTCAAGCAGCGAAAAAAATTTGTGATATTTATGGACCTAATGCAGTGTCAGTAAGCGTAGCATAAAGTTGCTTCAAACGATTTCACTCCGGAAATTTTGATGTTAAAGATGTACCTCGCTCTGGTCGCCCTGTTACGAATAAAATGGACGCCATTTTTGAAAAAGTGGAGCAAGATCGGCATGTCAGTAGTTACGATGTAGCTGAAGAACTGGAAATTGACCACAAAACAGTTTTAACCCATTTGAATAAAGCTGGCTATACCAAAAAGCTCGATATTTGGGTGCCACACGAGCTCACTGAAAGAAACTTAATGAACCGTATACTCATTTGCGATTCATTATTGAGACGTATTGAAACCGAGCCGGTTTTGAAGAGATTGATAACTGGCGATGAAAATGGATCACGTACGAAAAGAACGTTTGAAAAAGGTCGTGATCTAAGGTCGGCCAGGCTTCACAGACTGTGGCTAAACCTGGACTAACTCGAAATAAGGTGATGCTGTGTGTATGGTGGGACTGGAAGGGCATTTTTACTCACTCAAACACACTCACTCACTCACTTGGCACTCAGCAAAAATTAAGAGACTTTGGCTGGGAGGTGTTAGTGCATCCATCATATAGCCCTGACCTTGCACCTTCAGATTATCACCTATTTCGGTCTCTTCAGAATTCTTTAGGTCCTGTAAGGTTAACATCAAGTGAGGACATCCAAAACTGTTTGTTGCGTTTTTTTGATCAGTAGTCTCAAATTTCTACAGCAACTGGATCATATCTCTGCCTACAAAATGGTAGAAAGTCATTGAACAAAACGGCACATATATACTGTAAATAAACTTTGAAAAAAAGGCTTGAGTTTTCATATAAAAATGCGAAAAAACTTTTTCCCCGACCTATTACAAAAACTTAATTGGAACGTGTTCAAAACACACATGACACATCACATGAAAATCACATGACTACCTAATAATACTTCATTATAAACTATCATTTTATCAGACGGCCAGAATTATGCGACACCTCGCATACCGAGTGTTAAATTACTTTAATTTTTCATTATCTGTCAAATTATTCGTCCAAATAACATACTATAAAGGGCAAAGTTTATCTTCATAATTATTTAATAAAAGTGATATACGAACAAAGGCTACTTCATCATTAAGACAACTTAATGATGAAGTAATTTTCGTTCCTAACGATTAATATGCCATGTCTAAAATAATGCTCATTAAAAAACTTTTTAATTTTCAACAAACTCTTGTCACAAAATACTTTATTGTGGCTTATGTATAAGAGATAGGCATATACTATCGCGGATTTTTTTAGGTATACTAAGAGTTAATATTTTTGTGCAACATTATATTAACGTATGACTAATCATTATGGCAGCGCACGCGGATATAACAGTTCGAGAGTGCTTCGTGTTCCGACTTACTCAACAAAAATCAATATTTAAGGCTAGCTGAGCGTTGTAGCCTAATGTTAGATAGCCTGTACTATTCCCCGTAAAATTGGCTTTACATATGAAATTGGCGTTTTATACGGGAGGAATATAAAGTCAATTATTTTTTTGTAAAATATATTTAATTAATCAAAGTATGCACCGTTGTTATCTATGCACTTTTGCCATGTCCATAGGTAGTTCATTGAACTCTTTACTAAAAAAAACATGGGGGCGAGAACCAATAAACTCTTTGAAGGTGGTTTGGACTGCCGCATCGGAGTTGAATTTTTTTCCTTGTAAGAAGTTGTCCAAATACCGGAAAAAACTGCAATTTGTTGTAGCAAGGTCCGGGGAGTACGGTGGATGTCGAAGACATTCCAATTGTAGCTCATCTAACTTAGTGGTTGTTTGTTGTGCATTGTGTGGTCTGGCGTTGTCGTGAAGCAGCAGTGGCCTAGAGCGATAGAACAATCTCGGTTGTTTAGCAGCTACTTCTTCCTTCATGGTTTGCAGTTGCTGACAATAGATATCTGCCGTAATCGTTTGGCCAGATTTTAGAAAGCTGTAGTGAACGACACCGGCGCTAGTCCATCAAACACTCACAAGTAACTTTTTCTGAGTCAATTTTTGTTTAGGGCAGGATTTGGCTGGGTCTCCAGGGTTCAGCCATTGCGACGAGCGCTTCCGATTATCGTACAGTATCCACTTTTCATCACAAGTAATGATTCGATTTAAAATCCCTTCATTATTGTGTCGGTTGAGCAAAGTAACACAGCAGTCTACGCGTGTTTGCATGTTCGATTCACTCAATTCATGAGGTACCCATCGTTCAAGTTTTTTTTTACTTTCCCGATTTGCTTCAAGTGGATTAATACAGTTTTATCACTTACCCCGAAACCTGCAGCTATCTCTGAAGTGATTTGTGATGGATCTGCTTCCACAATAGCCTTAATTCTTAATTTTCCACTTTGGTCTCCGGCCGTCCACGGGGTTGGTTCTGAAGGTCGAAATTTCCAGAACGAAAACGTTGAAACCAAAAACGTACCGTGCTTTCTTTTACGACACCAGCGCCGTACACATCATTAATCCTTCGAGCTGTTTCTGCAGCACTGGTGCCACGGTAGAACTCGTACTCGTAAATATACCGATATTTCATGTTTTCCATTGTGCGGTAATAAGCGACGCCAAAGAAAAAAATAATGAGGGAAAAAACGAATGAATGACTGTTTTCAAAATTCAAATATACCAGCTAAATGAATTTATAAATTTGAATTTGGAATTCTTAACCAAAGAGGAGATATTTCAGATCAAAGTGGTTAGTACGACAAAACGCTAATTTCATATGTAAGGATCTAATATTAGTATAGATATAAACCTTCCATAAAAATATCTCTAAATGACAGTGAAAACCGTATAAATGTCCGTTTGGTGATTTAGAAGTAAGCGGACAACTAGACAGATGCGGATAGCAGCTTTCTTTTTTACTATGTATTAATAATAAAAAATCTACAATATTAAAAGTTTTTTAATAATAAGAAGAAAAAATATACGTATAATGCCGCCCATAGACGCTACGGTCTACCGAAGAAGTTTATCTGTGTGTATATTGGAATAAACCCGTGCAATTTTTCAAACCGGCAAAAAATTTATAATATTTTTTCGGGTGAGCCTGTTCTCGGGTCGTCTGCTCCAGTTGATTTCTAGTCTCTGTCTATAGTTAACCTATTTCGATAAAGCATGTAAACAAACCGCTTTAGGGTCCTCACAACTCTCGAAATACAAATATTGTAAATGATGTATTGTATTGTAAATCTTGTATTTGTGCGCACCTGTTAGTACCGATAAACCTCTACGGTAGACCGTAGCGTGTATGGCCGGTGTAAGAATCAGACCCTCTTTGATTTCTTTGTGTTTTTATTTTTAATAAAGTTTAATTTAAGAATTATATGTACGTTATTCGGTCATTATAAGGCAAGAGAAAAAAACATTAAAAGATCGCATTTTCTTCCTGTTTACTCGTAATCCCTAATCTTTCATAAAAACTGAGCTATCCTCAACAGCCGAATTAATAAAGTAGGTACAACGGATTTTCTAAGCGCTTAACTAAATTTACTCACTGGCAATGCGCATCCAATTCTTTCTTTGTCTTCGGAAGTCCGACCGGTGTTCGAGGTATTAAGCCTACACACACGTTCAGTTCGTTAGCATCACAATTGTCGGTTTCACTTAATTGAGCTCCTCCGCCGCCTGAAACCAATATAAACCGTCATTTTAGAACTTTAGGAGAAAATATTTTATGAACTTGTTATAATCTAGTTAGTTTCAGTTGTTTGCATTTTAATGGAGCTAAATTGGTACTAATTTTTACCAAAACAGTATACTAAAATTTTCTAAATAAATTGTACCTAATGAAAATGAGTATTGTTGAGATTTAGTTTTGATTGTTGTATATTTTATGATGTATAAAATAATAGTACCTATCTAAATAAGCGTTGAACGCACTTATCATAATGCCGTTTTAATAATTAGTCCCCCTACCCTTACCAATGTTATAAAATATGCAAAATTGAGTTTGTTTGTTTGTTTGTTACTCAATCACCTAAAAACAGCTTAACGGATTTAGATGAAATTTGTCACAATGATAGCTTGTAACCTGGCTTATGACGTATAATGCTTTTTATCCCGGTAAAGATAGTTTTTTGTACACGCGAGCGGAGCCGCGAGCACAACTAGTTCATAATAATCCCAATATTATTATGTACAGTGAAAAACAAAACTCATACTTTTAGGCAAATAATTTACAATAAAAAATGGCTATCAGTTTTTCATATTTTATCTTGTTACCCAGTTTATTTGACTAACAGCTTATGAAAGGTGTCTATCAAATGTTGGAGCTATGTTTAATCAAATGAACTATGAACTACATTCCTGTTGAAACGTAAACTTGTGAAATAAACATGCGATGCGGGTTCAAGCCACATAATAAATAGGTACACAAAGCCAGCTCCATACAACGAGCAATAACAGCACACAACACGTAAATGCTACGTATGAGGAACTCGGATCAAGTCGGTCGAACGCCAGTCGCGAGTGTCCGACCTAGGTTATGAATTAAGAAGGCAAATTACTTAAATAATTTTATCGAAATTGTTGTGTATTTGATTGTACTAGCGATAGCACTAAAGTTTCTTCATAATTATGGTGGTTCTACCAGTCTTCTAGTGTTACGAATAGATGTGTTCCGGCACCTACACTTCGAGCCAGTCTTCCTCCACTAGGCCTAGCGTATCTTAAGATCAGGGGAGATTGTGATTAAAACACTAAAAACCTATACTTTCATATGCTTTTAGTAAAAAGCTATTATTTTGACATTACAAAGAGACGCTTCAGTTTTATTAATTGTTTATGGATGGATAAAGATTTTATGTTTGGGCTATTGTAACGTCTAACAAAATTAACTGTTGTTTATTTTACCAAGTGGTTAAATGTTTTTAATGTACCTATACACGTAGGCGAGTCATTTTTTAATACCTTAATATAATATATATGGCGGATTTCTTAACTTTTCTTCATTTTTCAAAGTACAACGACTTACATACATGCAAAGTTGCCGGTGTAATATCTATGTAAAATTCTTAAGCTAATATGTATGAGCACAGATGTAGCGAAGTAAAAGTCCTACAAACTTTATTAATGTGGTGAGCGATGCCAAACACGTTGAGTTTTATGGTATTAGTTAGATGTTCACATCAAACTGATATAGGATCTCGTAGCTCATAAATTTTCCCTCGTTAAAATAAAAAGAGAACGAGCACAATTACGACCAGCGATTGTGGATATTTCATAAGATGAGATTTTTTTAAGCAAACCTTAAATATTTACGGTGAGGACAATTTATGTATTAAAAAAATGCATTTATATAGAAACGTATTAATTTACACTTCATTAGCGTAATATTTTTTTTATCCACCTTGCTCCCAACTTAATGCAATTAGCCGTCAATGATACTAATGTAAATTCATTTTATTTAATGTTAGTTTAACGGTGTATAATAGTTATACTGTATAACAAACATTGTGTGTTTATACATAATATTAGAATGTATACAATTTTAAGGAAGTGCGACATGATGAAGTTAATCATCAATGATACTAATGTAAATTAATTTTACTGCCTTTTTTTATTGTGTTATAATAATTGTACGTTGTACAAATAAATATTACTAGCTGGAAATGAAAAGAAATCACTGATTAATAATTTTACATCAGTATAGACAATATTTTTATCGGGCTGCAAAGGTTACGCGTCACATTCGTACCGCTCGTTCGCGCCACTTACTACTATAATCGTAGACCCGAGGCGAGTGTTCAACTATTTTAATTTTCCATTAACTCCCAAACTATGCGTATTCAAATAACACCCTATAAAGGGCAAACTTTATCTTCATAAAATTGTCTTTATAACGAAATAACTTTCATTCATAAGAATTTATATGCTATACCTAATAAGAATGATCATAAAACACTTTTTAACTTTAAACAAATCTTTATCATAAAATACCTAATTGTGGCTTGTGTATAAGTGATAAGCATATGCTATCATTGACCTTTTTTATATATACTAAGAACCACTATCTTTGTATAACATTGTATTTACGTATCATTAACTATTACGCCAACACAGGCGGAAAAAGCATTTCAGGAAAACTTCCACTTTTGACTTAACAAAAATCAATATTTAAGGCTAGCTGAGAGTTGTAGCCTAATTTTAGATAGCGTATATTATTCTTCGTGAATCTGAATATAGGATATAAAAATAATTATTCCAGTTCGGCTGGTAGTTCCAGAGATTAGCGTGTTTAAGCAAACAAAAATACTCTTCCGCTTTATTATAATATATAAGTAGTATAGATTAACATATCGCACTTCAAAGACGTAGTTATTTACAAGTTGCCCTTCATTATTTATGTATTGTATTATATCTATGTACAAACCAATATATATAAAATAATAAAATAAGCTTCATTTCTATAACATTTGTGTCAATAGGTATAAAAGTATTTACTATACACTGAGAACGAAGACCAACATGTTCCATAGACTTCATCAGTTCTGCTAATAAATTGAAAGTAAACAAAGATAAAGAGGACATTATTATCTGGATTTAATTACTCGTATAAGATTCGGTCTGCTCCGAGGTGTAACTATCAAGAATTCAAAATATCTGACTAAAATCAAGTATGTGGCTGGCTTTAATATTTTTTTCATACTTATACAGGAACATAGGTAGAATTAAATATTGTTTTTTTTTTTATATAACATACTAGCTGTGCCCGCGACTATGCTCGCGTGGACTACAGAATGCCGTCGATCAGGCATACGCACGAACCATGCTACCCCAGCTCTCGGTTATGTTAAAGACAAAAATGTCTGTATTGTGGATGATCCTTAAAAGATAAATTTGACTGACTTTTTTGCAGGTCTTTTTAAGAACTACAATTATGTATAACGTTAATTTGACATACGTATTTCTTATGGTTTACTCAGCTTAAGCCATTTAAGCGCCCGACATCGTCGTTTATCTGAATTGATTTTTATTTGTTTGGAACCCTAATTCTTTAATAAAATAAAAGTAGCCTCAGTTACTCCATATAACATCAGCTATCTGCCAGTGAAAATTTCATCAAAATTGGTCCAACCGTTTCAAAGATATTCTGAAACAAACAGACAGACTGAAAAAATAATTAATATTGTTTTTTTTTTTTGTTATACGAGTAAGTACCGTATATACTATCTAAATGCTGTTATTTTGAAATTACAAATAGACACTTAAATTTTGTTTATTTCTATAGAAAAGTGACTGTACCTTTTTTGCATTTTTTAAATATCTACTTTTTTGTAATAACTTTGAAGTAGGTACTGGTCAAGAGTAGAGGTAGAAGTAGACCATGAAACGATGAAGGTGTTTCGACTATCATGTAAATATACCACGTTGAGTAACTCGATATACACTAGGCGTCGCGTCGCGTCGCGTCGTAGAAACACGACACATAAGAGTTCACTAGTTGCCACTGCTTTCCCATTCCGCTGTCGTTTTTTTTTGTTGTTTACGTTGTTTTATTAATCGAAACGGTTGTTCAGCTTTCTGGTGAAGATGACTTGGGTATCTCAGATATAATGTTACATCACTTAAATCCTATATTATTTTTAATCATCATGTATTAGGCCCCTACGTATGAAATTGGTGTTTCGATGAACTGGCCACTTTGATCTCAAATATCTGGCGTTTGGTTAGGAATTTTAGTTAGAGTTTTTTTCTTCCTGATATAAGTATATCAGGTAAATCAGGTAAAGTATATCAGTAAATGGTAAGCCATTATCGGAAGTCAACGCTTGTACTACTAGTTATTTTCATTGTGTTGCTTACTTACTGATTACTAAGTAATATCTGGGCGATCGAGCTATGCTCGGTGTCTTATATACAAAAAAAAGAAAAACACCTATCTAGGTAAACTTGGAATGTAAAACATTATCTAAATGCAAAGTTTCAACGAAATCATTGGAGCCGTTTCCGAGAAACCGATTACATAAATATACATACAAGAATTGCTCACTTAATATAATAAGATAAGTATTATTGTATTAAGTTACTAGTATTTTCTTAAGAAAAGTCATTGAGATTAAACTCTGTAAAGTTACAAAGTTATTATATTTATTATTCGACAATTATTAATACTTAATTATCTTTATTGTGCAAGTGTCGCATCTGTCTAAACTTGTAAATGTCTAAAATGTTAACAATACAGACAAGAAAGCTATCTTGCTAGAAAGTTAGTTGGAAAATGTTCTTAACAATGAAAAGAAAACCTCGGCTCTATACAGTAATGGGAATTTGGCAATTGTTTGAATAAAGTATGCTCTGAAATTTTGCATTTTTTTTATTTAATTTGTTCGTAGAAATAAAGAAAAAATTAAACAGTTATCGACATACATTTAAAATGTATGGCGATAACTTCGTCTAAAAAAAAATTCTACTTATTGTTCTGGATTTTAACAATTTTGGCGATGTAATATAGAGATAATGCTAGAGAAACAAATTGCGTTTTATAATATATATGTATAATATTAACATAATGAAATATTATTTATTATACTGTTTTTACATCTCGACTCTTGAGCATAGCTTTGCAGGCACAACTAATTTTGTTACATGAACTACTTATTTTTGGACCGAACCATACAAACAAAGCAACATTAGGCCAAATCCTAACCCAATAAAATCAATTAACTATTTATTTATTAAGCGTTTACAACAGTAAGACAATACGATATAGATACTGACACTTTAAGGTAAAATACCTAATTACGTAAGTTAGAAACAATTATTACTTTAAATTGAAATTTTAACCAATCCTAGCCGACATTATCCTGTTTATTCAGAATTTTTTAGGAAGTCATATTGAGCAGAAGATCTTAGTCATTCTTTTGACTAAATTAGCTTCTAATAATAAACATCCCCAAAACTGTATTTTAATAAAATTGTACTAAATTTTATTGTTAAACTTCCTACTTGTCACACTGAATTCTAAAATAAGTCATGTCAGGTTCAAGTAAACTATGGAACTCACTTCCACTAGATATAAGATATGCAATACACACTACTCTGTCAAAAAATTACCGGGAAAAAATTTATAATACACAAAATGTTAGTTATTTATCCAAATTTATTTTATCGCCTTCAAAGCATGCTCCTTTAGAAACGATACACTTACGCCAACGAATAATCCAATCATTAAAACATTTTTTAAACACTTTTTCCGGAATTGAGTTTAGTTCTCGTCGCGAATTCTAATTTATGTCTTCTACTGAATAAAAACGAGTGCCACGAAGCGATAATTTGAGTTTAGGAAAAAGAAAGAAGTCGGTTGGAGCCATTTCTGGTGAATAAAGTGATTGCTCAATAGTATTTCTTGAGTTTTTGGTCAAAAATTCGTTCACAATGATAGCCGTCTAAATAATTATATATGTATAAATTCCGAGTGCACAATGCCGCGATCGTAAAATAATACAGTCAACATGACTTTGACTTTTGATCGACTTTGTCGTGGTTGTTCTGGTTTCGGTTCAGTTGTAAGGCGTTTGTATGTCAAACTCGTAAACCCACTACTCTTCAGTAGTAACAATGCATTTCATGAATGTTGGCTCGGAATTGACTCGTTCTAGCATGTCCTCAGCGACTCTAATGAAATTGAGTTCTTGGAGAAAATTCAGGTCTTATGAGACTAGACGAGCGGCAACATGTTTCATACCCAAGTGAATTTTTAAAATGATACGGATCGACTCGTGATACACAGAAAGTTCAGCGGCTATCTCTCTTAAAATTTAAATGAGGGGTTTCATTCACTATTTTCTTCACTTTTGAAATGTTAACTTCAATTGAAGACGTTGATGGCCTACCAGGGCGAGGCAAATCTTCCAGAATATCTCGACCGCTTTTGAACGTTTTCTACCACTCATAAGCACGTGTTTTTGATAAAGTAGATTCACCGTAAGCCTTCTGTAACATTTTCAGTGTCTCCGAGTACGAAATTCCATTGGCGATGCAAAATTTAAGACAAACTCTTTGTTCGATGTTTTTGTGCATTATGAAATTCACAATACACACTAGATATGATCTTACTTAAAACAGCATTATGCATAATATAAACGACAGATACAACTCAAATCCGCGCCAAAATGAAAAACAGTTGTGCCAATATAACAACCAAAAAAAATATTTAAACTCTACTTTGGTGCGCAATAAAGTTTTATTGTATTGTTATGTATGTAAAAAATGCTAGCCGAAACCAAGATGAAGTACTATTATAAACTCATATTATCTCTCTCGTGATAGATAAACGTTTATTGTATTGTACGTGTTGATATTACTTTCTAAAGATATTATACTTTGCATGAAGGCACAAAGAAATCTATTATTATGCGAGGAGATGCTTCCCCTTTAGATTATAATAATGTCGTTCGAGTTTTGAAATATATTTTATGAATAACTAGCGCTTTACCAGCGGCTTCGCTTGCGTCATAGTTGATTTATGTCCCATATATTTTAATCTCTAACTGATCTTTCTTCTAGATGATCTATAAAAATGACAGATTTTCATTCAAACTTTCATCACCTTAGAGATTAAATTTCCAAAAATCTTTCGTTAGTGCTTACCTACAGTAGGAACCCGTATGCATATTTTCACGTTCCTAGCCCCTGTATGTTGGGCTGTGCGTTGATATGTCAGTCACTCAGTCAGTTATACTTTTTACCCAACTGCGAAAAAGGAGGGTTTTCGAGCTTATGTATGTACGTATGTGTCTAGTTCTTTGGCACGCTCTGTAACCTAAACGGCTTGATGAATTTTAGCATACGAGGAGTCGTTAGATTCGTTTTAATTGTGGGAGTTACGCATGCTATTTATAATATTTAAAAATGACGTCTGGGAATCAAATAAAAAGCAATAACAGAAAAAATAATAATTAAGAAGAGTTTTTGTTATAGTCGGATTTTTTGTTTCCTCTTTATTAATAACTAGCTGTACCCTCGGCTGCGCTCGCGTGGATTAGAGAATGCCGTCGATCGGGCACACGCGTGAAACCTCGTTCCCGGTTATTTTAAAGCCAAAAATACTTATTGTCGGTGATCCTTACAAGATAGACATATACTCTCGTTGACCGTTTGTGGGTATTTTTAAGGTCTACAATTATGTACTACTTTAATTTAAAATATCATATGGTTTGCTCAGCGTAAGCCATTTAAGCGGCCCAAAATCGACGTTTTTTCCAAATTGAATTTTATTTGCGCGAACACCTATTTATTTTACTAAAATTAAAGTGGCCTAAGTCACGCCCTATAACATCAGCTGTCAGTGAAAGTGCTGTCAAAATCAGTCCAATCGTTTTATAAATTACCCAGAAAAAGCAGACAGACGAAAATTTAAAAAAAAGTTTTTTTTTGGTATAGGTACTGAATATACTTTCATAATATTGTATTAAGTAAAAAGCTGTTATTTTGACATTACAAACAGACACTTGAATTGTATTAATTGTATAGATTTAGCTTATATATAGATATTACTAATCTCTATTGTATAGGCGCCAGCTTGAACTAATAATTAATCTATGATGTCAGTCAAATAATTTAGATCGCAGTTTCTTAATTTGGAATATCAACTGTTGTAGGAGACAGTTTAACATACTTTGGAACAAGTTTACAGAATTACAATAATAAAATAACACCATAAAGAATTAAAACCCAAAAACAAACATCGTGTATGGTTACTAGTTTCATTATGTAAAAAAAGTTATGTAATATTTACATATCTGTCGCATGCAGAACGAGATAAAAATTTTTTTTTTTTTTATTATTTAGAACTGACTTCACTGTTAGCCTTAGGGTCCCTATCCCAAAACAGAGCCGCTGCGGCTTTTACAGCTTCACCGGACTTGGGGGCGAGCGCTTAGGGCACTCAGCCGCGAAAGTTTGTGACGACCCGCACGAGGGTGCCAGAGTGGCCGAACCTCGGCTCGGGCGGTCGTCGCGAATGCGAAAAGGTCGCGATCTAACTAATTCCCTAATCCTAAGAGAATTCGAACTATCGAACATATACTCATATGCACGTTCCCCTCCTCCTGGGTGGAAGGAGTGGACCATGCGTATGTGTATTTAGTAATCGGAATGGTTTTTCTACACTAACTAGCGCATTAGTCTAACTAGCGCAAAAAACAGAAAAAAAAGGTCCCTTACAGAACCTATGTACCTGTGTGGTGTGCACGTGTGTGTGTTCATACGTGTGTAATGTTGTATGTGGGTAGCTAAGTGTTGCACGTATAGTGTCACTTGTATCGCGCGGGCGGCTGCCTGACCCAAGGGCTTCACACCGAGGAACGGACCTAGGCTTGGGAAAATCAATTATTAACCATTCTGGAAATTTATTAATATTGTGCGACCTACTTAAAAAATTTTATAGACTTGATTTTTGGTGAGCATTCTTAAAACGTTACATTAACAAATTTTCAAGAGACATCAAAAAATAAAAAATTTTTTTTTGAACAACCAAAAAAGGTATTGTAATTTATATAGATTTATATTTTGCGCTGTGTAAATTGTTTTTTTGATAGTCTAATTTGTGGTAAAGAAAAGTTACAATCTTTGTTTTGAAAATTGGGATTGCTATTTTTTTATCAGGTCTAAATCAAAAATCATTTATGGAATTGCATTCTACGTAAATATTATAATACTAGCTGTGCCCCTCGGTTTCACCCGAGTTTTTATCCAACAAATACCGCGCCGACAACGCGACGGACACATGTAATCATAATTGTTATCACTTCTCGCAAGTACAAATTATTTTAATTTTTCATTTTCTCCTAAACTATGTGTCCTAATTACATACTATAAAAAGAAAAATTTAAATTGTCTTTATGATGAAATAACTTTGGTTCGTAAGGATTAATATAATAAGCCTAAAAATAAAGCTGAAAATCAATTTTTAATCTTCAACATAAAAACACGCAAAATACCTTATTGTGGTTTATGCTATTAAGAAATAGGCATATGTTACCGGTGACATTTTTTAGATATACTAAAGAACAATATTTTTGTAGAATATTATATTTACGTATCACTAACCATTACGCCAGCGCATGCGGATAAAGCAGTTCGGGAACACTTTCACTTCGACTTACTTAAACAAAAATCAATATTTAAGGCTAGCTGAGAGGTTTAGCTTAGTTCCAGATAGCCTATACTATTCTTCGTGAATCTGGCTATAATAAACAAAAAGAATTTTTCGAATCCGACTGCTACGATGGTTTTTTTCTTTCTCACTGACTATACTGTTAGCCTAAGGGGCCCTAAAGAAATAGAGCCACTTATAGGTTTGACAGCTTCACCAGGCTTGGAGGCGAACACTTAAGGCATTCAGCCGCGAACGCGTGAGCAACATGCGCACAAGGGTGCCAAAGTGGCCGGGCGTCGGCTTGGGCTATTACCGCGGTTGTGAAAAGGTCGCGAATTGACTAATTCTCTATCTGTAGAAAATTTGAGCTAAACTAACACATACATATAACATGTCCCTGCCTGTAGGAGAAAAAAATGAACATGTGTATATGTGTTTAGTATCCCGGAAACATGATCGAAAGTAACTATCGTAAAAAAAGAATAAAAAGGTCCCTTACAGGATCTATGTACTTATGTGGTGTGCACGAATGTATGTACATATTGTGTGTAATGATGTGTGTGGGTAGCTACGTGATTGCAAGTGCAGTGTCACCAGTGTCGCGCGAGCGGCTGCATGACTCAAGGGTTCTACACCGAGGGAATGGACCTAGGCTTGAGTTGACGTAAGAGAGGGAAGACGTGACGGGTTTGCGGGAGCGAAATTAGCCACCCATCCCCTGCGGAGGGAACGGTTGTTTCGCGGGCGTGGGCACGAGCACGCTTTGTTTGGAGAGATGGTGGAGTAGTATTAGTTTATTTCCTCGATCTTATAAACGGGATCGGTGAAGATATTCGCGGCCGGAGTTGTTCGCGGGGGATGTTCGGTTTAGGGGTTTAAGTCGCGGCAGCTTTCACCAACAGATTCACGTGATTCGAAGCAGTGTCGAAGTACGATCGCGTAAGATATTCAATTTACGATTCGACCAACGTACCAAAGGGCTTTGTTAATTTTACGTAAGAATCGGGTTTAGAGGACTTGGAATTTATTAATGTTGATCTTTGACGTATGTGCGAATGTAGCGCTGCTTATATGTCATGATAGGAGGGACATATGTCTTGTATAATGTAAGCCTATGTCTCAGGAACATTTTGCTTAGTATCAAGGGGTGCAGTCTATGTGTATTGTAAATCACCCTTATTTTTTAAAACACGAAACACTGTTATTTCTTCCTAAAAGCATAAATATGAATTTTCATATCCCTAAATTTAGAAATAGTGGGTTCTCATACAATCTTTCATCCCCTATTTCACCTCTTAAAGTTTTATTTTCACGACATAAGGTAAGCCAATGCCTTTCTTTAAGGTCCAATATATCTCTATACCAAAATTCATCAAATTTGGTTTGATGCGTTCTTCGTACAAACCTTCATCGTCTATTTCAGGGCGTGAAATGCAACAGACAGGGCAGACAGAGTTACTTTCGCATTTATAATATTAGTATGGATTATTAATTTCATTATGCTGTCGTTCTCTATGGCGTCAGTAAATTACCCAATAGCAGAATAACGACAAGAGTTTATAATAATAAATTGTTTAAATTAATTCTCTCTCTCTCTCTCCTATACCTTTCTTTGTTTCTCTTTAACTGATACTTTAGCATGGTAAAAATAGCAAAAGATCGATTGTTGTGGAGTCCTTTTTGTTTTCTATAATAGGGATTTTTATATTGTTAACACAAATCTGAAAAGTGAATAAAAGACAGTCAATTTTTTGAAGAGATCGGCCTTTTAGACCTCGATTTATTGTGAATCGATACATCAGAGTTAGATTCGAATCGATATTTTTCGGAATGAATTGCCTAGCAGCGATGCGGCACTCGACTTGCTTGCGTGATTATATCCAACCTAGGGTGACCACTTATTAATATGATTTATTATATAAAAAATGGTGGTGTGGTCAACTCATATTGGAAAGTTCTAAATTCTCTGAAACTGTACATTTTTTAACTTTATGTAAACTTTCAATAATCATCATTTTACAAACCAGTTTCAAAGTTTCAGCCAATACAACTGAAGAGATATTTTATAGCATTTTTATCGAACAAATGTTCAACGTGATTTTTTAAATTGATATAACTTTTTTATTTATGAACTCATTGAAGTAAAACCACACTAAATGATAAGTCAACCTTACCAAAATATATTAGTTGAAACCGTTTCCAAATCACTTAAGCCGTTTCTAAAATTAGCCGGCACAAACGTTGGCAAACAGACAAACACAAAAATTCTAACAATCAATGTTTTGGGTTCTCCTGCGTTGATAGAGACCCCCAATAATAGATTTTCTCATATATCTTCTATGTACAAACATCGATCAGTTACGTTTTTATTATATGTATAGATAGATGTAGATATGGTGGTCGCGATACCTACCACCCCTCTATATTATTGCATAAACACAGACTGATCTCTAAACACGACAAAGCAACAGAAAATCATAGATGGATTTATCATTCTATGCGTATGGTATTGTAAATCATCACTTATTGTACCACCCTGCCGATTAATTTTTCAAAAACTCGAAACCCTTTTATTTCTTCCTAAAATCATAAATATGAATTTTCATATCCCTAAATTGAGAAATAGTGGGTTCTTCATACAAAATTTCATCCCCTATTTGACCCCTTCATGTTTTATCTTTGCGCCATAAGGTGCGCCCTATGTCCGTCTTCAAGGTCCAATATATCTCTATTCATCAAAATTGGTTTAACGGGTTCTTCGTAAAAAACTTTATTCCCTATTTCACCCATTAAAGTTTTATTTTCACCACATAAGGTAGCCAAAGTCTTTCTCCAAATTTCTACATATCTCTATATCAAAATTCATCAAAATTAGGCTCTTTATACGAAAATTCACCCCTCATTTCACCCCTTCTAATTTTATTTCCAAAAGTAGCCAATGACCTTCCTCAACCAAAGTTCTTAAAAAATTGGTTCAGCGGTCTAGGCTTGAAAATGCAACAGACGGGACAGAAAGAATTACTTTCGCATTTATAATATTAGTAGGTATGGATTATTCATTTCATTATGCTGTAATTTTCTATAGTGTCATTTACCAATTAAAATACTAACAGAAATTATTAATTACCCAACACCAAATTAACAAAAACAGTTTATAATAATTAATTTTTGAAATGAATTCTCTTTCACTATATACCTGTAATAAATTCTCTCTCTCTATACCTTTCTATGTTTCTCTATAATAACTGATACTTTAGTAAGGTAAAAATTACAAAAGATCGACTGTTGTGGTTCCCTTTTCATTTTCTATTTTAGGGATTTTTATATTGTTAATACAAATGCGAAAGTGAATCGAAAAAAGATCAATTTTTGAGAGATCGATCTTTTAGACATCGATTTTTTTGGGAATCGATTCAAATCAATCTTTTTCGAAATGAATTGTCATCCCTAGCAGCGGCGCAGCTATATTCAACTGACAATATGCAGCCTATGCAGACCCCCTTTTAATATGATTTAACACATAGAACTGAGGTCAATTTATATTGGAAATTTCATTTTATTAAACTCTTCATTTTTTAACTTTATGAAAGGTTTCGATCATCATCGTTTTACAAACCATAGTATAAAGATAGCTAAAATTTCAGTCAATTCAACTGAAGAGCTATTTTATAGCATTTTTATCAAAAAAATGTTCGACGTGATTTTTTAAATTGATATAACTTTTTTATTTATGAACTTATTGAAGTAAAACAAACACTAAATGTTAAGTGAACCTTACCCGAACATATTAGTGAAAACCGTTTCCAAATCGGTTATGCCGTTTCTGAGATTAGCGCGCACAAAAGTTGTCAAACAAACAAAAATTCTAACAATCATTGTTTTGGCTTCTCCTGCGTTTATAGAGACCCCCAATAATAGTTTTTTTCATATATCTTCTATGTACAGACATCGATCAGTTACGTTTTTATTATATGTATAGATATAGATAATTCTTATGTACTTTGAAGCGTTCCCCTAATAAAGGCCTCCGATTTTTATCTAATTTTTACTTTTGTCGCCCTGTTTCCGGCTCTATATTTATTTACTCATAAAAGTCATATACATAATTTATAGTTTAAATGATTCCTTATTTTCTAGTCTATACACATTAAACTGATTAAACATTATTACATTAAATATATCAAACACATTTACAGTTTATACTAAAGTAATAGGCTAAAAACGTTTTCATTAAATAATGAATTACTATGTGGCGCAAATTAAAATGAAACACTCGTAAAACAACTTTTATCAAACTAATTAGACTAATTTGATTAAATACCTACTGGTTTGACTTTAGAATAATTGACAAGCTTTCAACGCTAAAATAATTTTAACAATTTTCATCCTTGTAACTACATAATTTTCATTAACTCGTTTGTGTGCCAGATGGCGGTTAATTTTTTAATTATTTATGCTATTTTTGATTTGAATAAAAATGTGTTTTAGAATTTTTGTAAATGAAATTTTAGCGGTAAGTAGTGATATTTGCTACGTACAATTCTTTTTTCACATTTATTGAAATTATACTAATAATCGATCATCAGTACTATTGACTGGACCCTGTTAAATGGCGGCCGACAGCTCCGCTTCAGCTTATGCGCAACGAAACCTGGTGAAATTGTCAAATCCTTTCAGGCTAACAGCATAGTCACTTCGAGCAACAGACATGAAGATTGGGACCGTTGCAGATTTTCTAAAATTAACCAATCCAATGATAATAATGATTGCGCCACCGTATGTGACTCTATCCATAATGTAGTCGTACTTGTTGGGGTTGCCATAAACGCTAGGTTCTCGTCGGAATGAAAAAAAAAAACCGAATATTTAATTATTAAAAGTACTTTCCCTGCTATCGCCATCTTTTCCTTGTTTGCGTTTAAGTGATAGTACGTATTCTAGGGAAGCTGATTTGGATATCTGAAAAATTATTCTACACTAGCTAGCGACCGGGCACACGCACGAATCTTACTATTCACACTCCCAGTTATATTAAAGAAAAAAATTCTTATTGGGGGTGATCCTTAGAAGATAGACATTTGCTCTTGTTAATTTTGTAGGTCTTTTTAATGTCCGCAATTATGCAGTATATTAATTTTTCATTTGATATATCTATTTTGGTTTACTCAGCCTAAGCCAATTAAGCGCCCTAAAATCGTCGTTTTTCTGAATTGATTTTTATTTTCGCAGAACCTTAAATAATGTTCTAAAATAAAAGAATCCTAGATTACTCCCAGTGAAAGTCCCGTCAAAATTGTTCTAACTATTTCGGAGATTACCCGGAACAAACACACAAAAATTAAAAAAAATTGTGTTTTGTCATAAATTCAGTTGTTTATAATACTTTTATAATATATATTTAATAAAAAACTGTTGTTTTGACATTAAACAGACACTTCAATTTCATTAGTTGAATAGATCCCTAAAATATTATTTTATTTTAAACCATTGTATTGTATTGATTACTGCATAATTAAATTTTGTTGAAGGAAAATTGTGAGTTGCTACAAATTGAGCTTTTGTACAGCCAGTCGCGAATAAACACTTCAATAGACTTAAATAAACTTTTAATGGCTCCGTTTGTTATCAAATTTATTCCTTGTCATTTCTGGTGTACTTTAAGGAAACTTTGAATTTAATAATTTTTTACATCTTTATATTTATCAATACACAATAATAAATAAATTTAACAGTGCACGTTAAATTAAAGAACCAAAGTCACCGACACAACCCTCAGAATAGCTGAGCTTAAGTCGCAGTGGGGAGAGCACATTTCCCATAGAACAGAAGCCTGATGAGGCTGACGAGTTCTCGAGATGCGACCAAGCTCCAGAAGACACAGTTAGGGCAGACGCGCCACAAACTGTATCGATGGGAAATCACTGGTTGCGAGCTGCGCAGAACTGGTCGTTATGGTGATCGTTGGGGAAGGCCTATATTCAGTGGATGTCTTTCGGCTGAATGGATGGATTGGTTGTGTTTTTTTAAGTATGCTGTTTCGTTAGTCTATATTCCATTAGAACTATTCTGTTGTTGATTTCAAATGAATATTTAGTTCCTTTATTTACATATAATTTATTACTTACTAGCTGACCCGTATAACTTCGTCTGCGTCACATAAGAGAGCTAGCGAGGTTAGAGAGAGTGCGGGCACTTATGATACAATTTTAAAGGAGCTGAAACTTTATTTATTTTGCTGCGGAGTTATTTTATAGCTGTGTATCTCCTAAGATATTCATTGAAATAAATTGATGTAAAGGGCATTTTTGTTATAAGTTAAATACTTGTGAGGAATAACGTATTTATTCCAATAAGGATTAATACCAATATTTATAAAAACATCTTCGCCAATAATTCATTATTTTAGAACAAATTTTTGTTAGGTACCATAAAAAAAGGTTATATTACGTCAACCTTAAAATATAGACATATGCTATCGCGGATTTTTCTTAGAACTTATTAAGAGAAACAATTCCGTCACTCATGATTGTTGCGTAACTTTAACGATTTATGCAGCGCACGCAGCGGAAGTTTCAAAAGTAATAAATTTTTCCCGTTTTTGCAACATTTTTCATTGATGCCCCGCTCCTATTGATCGTAGCGTAATGTTATATAGTATTACTAGATAAATTCGAAAAGAAATTCAAACCAGTAGTTCCTGAGATTAGCGCCTTCAACCAAACAATCAAACTCTTCTGCTTTATAATATTAGTATTGATATAGATTATGACATGGTTTTAGAAATATGGTATTGTAAATAAATTATTTTACAAAATATATTTTTTGTAGGTATGACAATATGTTAAATGTAGATATTATCGTTCTTATATTATAAATTTTACGTTACGCAATATTAAATCCCAGGTAATAGCTTGACAGAATCAGCATAATATTGGTATTAAATAAATATGAGGCAAGTTCTTCGATAAATTCGCTTTAGAAATATTTGTGTATTTAACAATAGGTTTGTTTAACTACACCTAAAAAATTAATAAAATTGAAGTGTCGGTTTGTAATGTCAAAATAACAGTTTTTTTACTAAATGCATATGAATGTATATACGACACTTATAACAAAAAGCCCATTTTTTAAAATTTGTCTGTCTGTTTGTTGAGTAATCTTCGAAACGGTTGGACCGATTTTGACGTGACTTTCACTGGTAGATAGCTGAATTTATAGGTAGTAACTTAGGCTACTTTAATTTTATTAAAAAAAATTAGGGATCCTCACAAATAAAAAAAAACTGGTCATGGTGAATCAATTCGGGTTCTTAAATCGCTTATGCTGAGTCAACCATAAGAGATATAGCAAGTTAAAGTAAAACATAATTTTAGGCATTAAATAGATATACCAAAAAGTCCGGGAGAATATATATCTATCTTCTAGGGAACACCCACAATAAGCATTTTTGTCTTTAATATAGCCTCCCGGCTACAAAATGCCCGCGGGGGAGCAAGATTCGCGCGGGCATTTTGTAGTCCAAATGAGCGAAGCCACGGGCACAGATAGTGTATGATAATATTGTTATTCGTGAGATAATATTAGAAATGTAAGTTAAAAAAAATACATGAAGGTAAATTTAAGAGTTATTTTTGTTTTTGTTATATCAAAGAAGTATAACATCTTACGTGCGTACATGTGAGTACACATTAGTTTTTTATTTGAATTGAAAAGTTTTATGTGACATAACCATTGTGGAATGTTGCAAGACAGTTAATGAAAACCTTCAAATGACACTATAACAACATGTTTCCTAACCTATCACGCAAGGAAGGAAGGATATACATAGTTATAATCATTTCTTAATGATACTGATCGGCGAATGTCACTAGGTACTAAAAGTAATAGAAACTTATCCCTAATAGAAATTCTTCGTATATAGTACTTAATACTTTGTGATAAGGTTTTAATAAAACGAGTCAATAAAATATTTTTTTTAAATCAAAATATAAAGGCTATCTTTTGTGATATCCCTTATACTAATGTATATGAATTTTGCAGAACGTTGTAAAAATGGCATGACAATATAATGGTCTATTGTTCGCTGTTATACACCCTTTTAAGATAAATCATAAAACTGATACATTCCAGCTTCCTATAAAATAGATTCTCAAATGTAATATACCCGGAAAATTGTTTTCTTTTATCTCAGATCGGTTAACCTTAATATTTATATTTATTATTGTAATATTAATTATTTGATAAGCGTATTTTTAAGCCTTTTGATTTTAATAATTAGTTATGCCGTTTCTATGAATAACCGTGTATTTAACACACATACTGTATTTAACCACAGTCGATAAATATTCGTGTGTCGTATGCTCAGTTCTTCTTCAACACATTCTTCATGTTTCTGAATGATCTACTAAGCTAGTATAGCCTAATTTGTCATTATACTTAGCATATTACGTACTTGAAAATATAATCTACCCCTAGTATGCGGTGAGATTTTATTGTGTATTTTAGATAGCATTTTAAAATATGAGATAAATGTTTTTACAGTTATTGAATGTAATAATAATGTCGGAAAAAACACACAACCCACTATGGAAATGGAGCTTTTAATTTATATACCTACCAGATCATTTTACATCTACGGTTACTGCTGTGCTCTTATGGGTCGTAGCCTGTAAACTTCCTGAATAGGTACCTCAATATACATATATACATAGTAAATAGCTTAAACTGGCCGAACCTTGTGAGATACATCAAAATAATGTACTAAAAAATAGAAAAGTCTGCAACGGCGTATATCTATCTCCTAATGTTGACTCACAATAACTTTTTTTATCTTCAACATAAAAAAAAAAATGTGTTATTTGCGAAGCTATTTTCTCCAATGCAGTATTAATTCTTATTGAGATAAGTATGTTTATTAACTGAACATTTAATGTGAATTTAAGTTATACTATACATTATATCATTTAAATGAATACCGTAGAAGATGTCACGGATTCAAAATTACAGGCAACCATGTTATGAAGTAGTGAATTAAATAACTAGAATTTAGAACAAGAATATAATAAAAGAAACTAAAGGTAAATAATATTGAAAGTGATTGATAAAGCAGACAATCATAACAAACCAAGAAATCACACGCAGCGAAACGGTTGGTCAACACTCCGTACCTATGATGAATTGTGCGTCGCGAGCTAAGTGTACTTTTCGTACTAACTATGAAGTTTAAAATACCTATACTAAAGCCATAAACTCTAACTCATGCTTTTGCTCTCAACCCGTGAGAAGATGGGGCGGGTCGCTAGTAGGTTATATATTACAGAAAGATTTTTTCATAACTGACTGGTAGTAACAGAGATTAGCGTCTTCAAAAAAAGAAAAAAGTATGGTGAGTTTTATAAGATTAGTATTATACGGTAATAATATAAGTATATGTTTCGACTTTCAAATGACAGTTGAGATGATATCTGTTGGATAGACCACAATTACTCACCAATTTTGATGGAATCATGATCCACACTGCATTCATAGTTTTCAATTTACTTATAATTTTGTCGTGACAACGGTGATCATGCTAGTTGGTGAGTAAAAGGGAACTCAAAGTGCCGGCAGTCAAATCAACCAATTTGAAACATTACTTTTAATGCAGAACTTGACTGTACAAAAGACATTTTCTACGTTAAGCTTTAAGTAGTCAAGAAAAGGTAAGGCAAAATAGATTAAACGATAAAATGAATAGATATAACAGATATTCTACAAAGTGACAAGAAGGTCAAAATTGGCGCTCTCCAAATAAGAAATGCGAGTTAGGAGCCGGAAAAGAGAAATTGTTTGAGAGAATACAAATTTCCGCTTTCGAAGATAGATGAAGAGAATAGCCGCCACATGCTAAAACCGATAAACTTAATGCAGTGTCACATCCAATTATAAATTATAATACTTTTCATTATTTTCAATCTTATCGAAAATCCCACAACTTAAATAAAATAACTTCATACAAATCAGATAAAACTCATGTTCTAAAAATAAATAATCGACCTTTTGTTTCCAATAAATCAGAAAGAAGAATAAAATCTTTTAAAAAATGCTTTCAATATTGTATACTTAATAAATACGTGAGATCAAGTTAAAATTTCGAACGGTATTTTGTCTAAAATCAATTTATAATTAAATTGAATAAAAGTCAGTCAAAAGCCCCTCCATTATTTTCAGATATTCACAAGCACGACTGACTACGCTTCTTTAAAAGATAGCGACACCTTACATGTAAAGTAGAGTATTTTGTGTTCTGTAACAATTTTCCTTTAATGGTGCCAGCAGTAATAGGATATAGGATATATATATAGATCGCCTTTTAACATTAGATCAGTTTCCAAAATCCAAAAAAAAAATCATAAAAGGCTGTTTAATTAAATGTGCATATTTTTGTTAGCTTTAACATTCTACAACTTCTATAGTATATATTTTATCTAATATGTATGTGAATATATATATACATTCGACCAAATAATATCATTACAATATTATTAACAAATTCTTCGTGTAAGAAAATTAGAGATGTTATTTAGTCACAATAAAATTGTCTATTTTTTCATATTTTCCTTGTTTTCTTTTGTCGTTAATTCGTCCTTGGTGAAAATTTTATATGTCGATATGTACATATTTGATATTAGTCACTTATTCGGTACGAAGTGAAATAAACGTAGCCCAACAAATACTAATATTTATGGTACAACGTGCTTGTCGCCTTACGCTGGGAATGAAGGGTATTTTTATTCATTATGGGTAACATTGCTTCCAATGTAAGTCGACGTTAAAATTGGGAATGAAAATTTATTATAGCTTAAACTTGATAGAACGAGCGCAAATCGACAAGAGTCGGCTTTGAAGAAAGAAACATCAATGTAGACAAGTAAATGAAAAATTTAATTCTGTGATTTTTGGTCTCACCTTCTCTTGGTCTCAGTACAAATACTACAAAGTATGTTTTAGTCGGTTAATATAAAGTGCATTTCGATGTTGTTGGTTTTGAATCAATTTCCACTTTTGAGTCAATGTCTCTCATTTCCAATATTTATGAGATTTACAAAATGAGCCTAAGTGTAAACAAGTCACATTGAATCGATTTTCAACTAATAAGTCAGTTCTATTACTTAGAAAATTTTAAGTCTTTACATATTATGTTAATCTTCTCTGGTAAGTTCTTTTCTAGTTATTTCATCTTATACGGAGCTAGCAGTGCCCCACGGCTTCACCCGTGTTAAATTTATTCTATCTATACATGGTATATTCACATCTAATTAAATTCTATTTTGCAATATAGTAACGCAATTTAACAAAGCTGGCGGTTCATGTGGTCGAATAATGAAATTAGTTTCGTACAATATTGAGTTTGATTTCCAGCTAATACATTCTTCCGTGGGTATGTATTTATTTGATGAAAACAGATATTCAATTAACGCAATAATGTTAACATAACAATGCTATTTTACCAGATAACCGATATTGATGATGAAGGTTGAGAGGCACTATGAGACATCGAATAGGTAATTTTAATTCATCCTCTGTGTTTCTTGATATGGACACAGGTGATTTTATTATAAACTAGCTGTGCCCGCGGCCTCGCTCACGTGGACTGCAGAATGCTGTCGACCGAGCATACGCGCGAATCTTGCTATCTCCGCTCCCGCCCGAATTGATTCACCATGACCAGTTTTTTATTTGCGCGGAACCCTAATTTTTTTTCTAAAATAAAAGTAGCTCAAAGTACTCCTTACAACATAAGCTATTTACCAGTGAAAATCCCGTCAAAATCGGCCCCACCCATTCGGAGATTACTTGGAACAAACAGACAGACAGAAATTTTAAAAATAGGTTTTTTGATATAGGTGTCGTATATACTTTCATATGCATTTAGTAAAATTCTGTTATTTTGACAACACAAACAGACACTTTAATTTTATTAATTGTATAGATAGATATCTAGGTGACTTATCTTGACACGGTTTTTTGGTAAAAAACATAAGTATAAACTTGGAAAGTAAAACAGTGTCTTAATACCAAATATGATCCAAATCGTTACAGCCGTTTTAGCGAAACCAAACACCTAGGTATATATGGTATTTATGTCCAATTATAACTGGTTCAAGCCGCAGCTTGTATCAACAAATTTATTTTAGTAATAATACCGGTTGACGCTGATGGTAAATATTGTGATGAAACTGTTGGAAATGTTTCTTTTCTACCATAATGTAACTATTGGAATAACAATCACTCGAGAACACTTGGGAAGAGTAGGTCTATATCTAGCAATGGTACATGTACATGATTGTATTATTATGCACTACGATAAGTAAGAAAGAGTTGTGTTCAGGTTCTTAAAGATAATTATTTTTTACTGGCTGTGCCCGCGGCATCACTCGCGTGGACGACAGAAAAATGCTTAATGCTTATAAAAATAGTGGATTCTTAAAATTTTATAACTTATTTATGGATTGATGATACTGTGGTATTTTTTTAATAGGAGCCAAGTATCTAAGCAGTAAAACAAAAACAAAAAATATCTATCTAGTAGTTTTTGCGTGATGCGAACACAACGGCAAATCTCAATCATTTAATTTATATTGATTATGTAAGTAAGTAATGTATTTTCAAAGAACACGCTTTGCAAAACTTCACAATTATAAAAGAAATATATAAAAGTTATGAATTTTGTTTAACAATATAGTTAACAACAACAAACATATTCTTTGTCAGAATAAAACACATATTTAAAAAGAAGAGTTGTAGGTATATCTATACAAACAAAATTCGCACAAATACGTAGAAAATTCCGTTTCATAAATAAGATAAACGTATCTTATTTTACATCATTTTCATCACAATAATATGTGGTCTGTAAAGTGACTTAATATACTTACCAGCAAAGAACACAACACTAAAAAAAAAGAATAGAATATTGACCATCGTATAATATGTTGACTAGTCAAACTCAGCTAATTTGAATGTAAAAACTTTTATTTTTATAAACACAAGCGACACCAATAAAATATCACTTCCAAATTTATTTAAGTCTATATAGTGTTATAGAAACTTTAAGAGATGGTACAAAACTTTGTAATTGGTATCGGTATGACGGTGGAGTAAATTTTAGAAACGCGTACGTACCAAACGAGACCCCGTGTTCAACTGAACTGGATGTCAGATAATTCTCAAATCTCATTCTGTAAATCTCTATCCAGTGTCTCTATCCAGATTACAGGGATGATCGTCACGATTCGCGTAAGCGACCGACATGGTTATTGGTATAAATTAATAAATTAGTTTAAGAAACACAAATATAAGAGTAAAAAATAAACAATAATAAATAAATATAAATACAAATTATTAAAGTATTGTAAGTAAAGACTCGCCACATTTCTCTGTCTATCAATTGTAATAGATGACTGAAAAAATTAATTTAATTTTTTGATATCAACATCTTCGAAAGGATCAATAGTCATAGCTTTGTACAGAAATCTAGTTTTTCTACTAGTAAGTATCGATTAGCATCTGTTTACATTAAAGGGTATATATATGAAAGTGCATACAGGCCGGATTAACCAGAACGTGAGCATTGCGTTGTTTCAATATTAACACGATTCGATTCGAAGCTTTGGTACAAGTCTGGCCTCCAGCGTTATGTTATACGACGTATTGAAGTTTTCCTAGTTTATTTTATTGGTTTCGGTACTTTCAGCAGTTTAAAATTGTTTTGAATTTATACTTACATTTTATAGACAACAAAAAAGTGCACACTGATATTTTGTGTAAGATATATTATATGTAATGTGTATATCATGGTCTGGCAATTGTATTAGTTATGCTAAACATCGAAAAGATATACAGTATGGATTTTTAGAAGGGATTGTATGACCAAATTCGAAAATTCGAAACTACGAGAAATAGAGAAAAGTGATGTATGGATTCATGAGCTAGATTTATAAAACAAAAATTGTATATTATCCTATTATCTATTTACAAATCTCTTCTCAATCAAATCTCTTACTTGAGCGGCAAATTGAGATAGATTTTTACACTAGTATTATTGAAAATAAAAAGGAAGGGCTAATTTTTTAATTTAATAATTTTGTAAACAAAAATTAATCTATTAATTATCTATTTAAAAATGATTACTGGTGGTATGTTCTTAAATACTGGGTAACAATATCATAATATCCCGGATAAACTCTCAACTGTGCCGTAATGGGACTAGTAAAGTTTATTCATTACTTGTCCCTTGCGACCCTTGATAGGTCCCTTGCGAAATATCATAATCAACTTTTATTATTGGTCAAGCTTAGTCCCAAACATTTGTATGAAGTTTTATCAAACGAAGGGATGCATTTCCGAAAACTAAATGCTTATTGATTAATTCATATTGTAATAATGCAATAAATATTATACAAGGTTTAGGCTTTGGTTACTTTGAAATTTTGGTGGTCGTACGTTAGACGCAAATTTTATGAAAAGTTACTTTCTTTCGTCCATGGGACAAACAACCACTAAATTTCAAGTTAATCTAGATATTCTACATATATTTATTAATTCAATAAAAAATTTATTATTCGAAAAAGCAAATTTACTTTTTAGTAAAATGTTTAGGCCAAGCTGAAACAAAAAAGTTGATTTACCCACCTACACAATTATTATTATTTTATTATAAATTATTCAATCGAATCAACAATAAAACATAAATTTACTAATGACCAGTAAAATATATTATATAATTGTTACGAAATTCAAATCTTATTTCAATATGTATTCGAAATAAAATTTTGTAATTGTAAACATATAAATGTTTCAGAAAAAGGAGAAATATTTTATTAATTATAAGTAGGCAATAAGTTATGTTTATAATTTCGAATTAATCTATTTTTATTATATAGTACTTAAGTAAATATTAAATAATAGGTCTGTTTACAGTCAAAACGTTTTGAGGATCATATATTTACTATGTTTGAGCCTACATCATAGATAAAAATCTATATTCTTTTTGTACGAACTCATGAGGAACAGATAAGAATCGTGACTAAATACTATTCTTAAATCTCTAGTCACTCAAAGGGCAATGAAGAAGACTATGCTCGGAATTTATCTGCGTGATCGAAACTGAATTGAGGAGATCCGCAGAAGTACTAAATTCACCTACATACATAGCTCTAAGAATTGATAGATTTAAGTGGCAGTGAGAGGAACATATGGCTCGTAGAATGGAAGAACAATAGGGCCGTAGTGTTCTAGTGGCAGCAGCCACGTACCGGAAGACGCAGCGTGGGCAGACCTGCCACAAGGTGGACCGACAACCAATTAAGCAATTTACAATATGAGACCCCGCGAATCACTAAAGAACAAGTACCAGGAATTTATAATAGTATTTTAACTTTGCCCTCCCAATATTTCTTTGATAACTTAATGTATGTCCGTAAAAACTTTGACAAGCTGGATTTTGTGAAAGATCAGCACAATGTAAATACTAGAAATAGAGATAAATTAGTCGTACCGTGTTTTAGAATTAGAAAGACTAATAAAAGGTTTTTAGGTAATATTGTTAGGTTCTATAACAAGATCCCGAAGCACATTACTGATTTGCCGGACAACAAGTTCAAGGACCATGACAAGCGGGCTTTACTGTCAAAAGGTTATTATAGGGTGGATCATTATGTCAATGATAGGGATGTCTGGAAGTGACTCCCTCTCTGTGCATCCACTAAATTATTATTATTGTACCTGTTATATTAACATTTGTACAGTTAACAAAAAAAATATAAACCCGATCGAGTTTCTTACCGGTTCTTCTCGATGTCTGGGATATTTTCCGAACCGGCAGTAGTGTTTTTATGTTCATAAGTGCCTTCTTAGGGCCTAAATTATATAAAGATTATTCTGATTTTGATTTTTTTTAAACTAGTGAAGGTTGCGGAAACCAGCTTGATGCGAACAGGGCAGGACTGGTCATTATGGCGATCTTTGGGGGAGACAGCAGTGTACGTATTTTGGCTGAATGGATGGATGGAAATGTATAGTTGTCCGAATACCAACTGTAAGTATTTAATTAAATTCATAAGCCTAAGTTATCGCATTTCGGTTGAAAATTATTTGTTGTATCTGGTATTATTGTTAGTGGATAGTTTGATACCAATGTGGTTTCGTATAAAGTACGTATATAATACAAATTTATTCACAGCTTATAGTTTCCGACAGTGCTTGTTTTTCCGTTTAAATGTATAATGAATTTGATTGTTGTTATAATTAATTTTGTTTAAATGGATAGTAATTAGTATGTATGTATATTTCTCCTAGTACTTATCGCAAGAAACCTAGGCTGCGGTGACCGCTTATTTGCGTTTCGTGGTTTAAAAAAGAAAATATTATTTTTCTCGTGTATTTGTTACTAGCTGGTGACCGGAACTTCATTCTGGTGAATTTTTTTTTTTATCACTGCTTAGCTTATATACAAAAGCACAATAATATATATCTCAGTATCTCAGTCTTTCGCAAGTCTAGTCCTTATATAGTAAATCTGAAAACTATATTCAAATTGGTTCAGTAGTTTTATTCCATAATTAAAAGTGCAAATATGTATGTTTTTTTTTTAACTGGGACAGTATCGGGAAGTCCGAAAACATAGGAGATACAGGGATATACTGTTTTTTGGAACCATTCGTTCTTTTTGGTCACAATAATTTTGTTATAGTAATTTTTTTGGTCAATCGTGAGTTTCCAATAACAATTATTGAAATTGAGTAATTCTTTTTTAATTTCATTCAAGGATCATGTCATTGTATTGGAAGAAAACAGTTGTGACAGCAGAAATAATTGTTCACATTTAGTAAATCGTTTTTCATATAATACGAGAATGCAATGTATTAGGTAAATCATAGTCGAACTACTTACTCGTGCTTAAATCATTAGAAAAGTGTTCCATTATTTATTTCTATATCGTTATGTACCTGGGCACTACACAAAATTGAGGAAAAACGGTATACTTTTGTGACAATTAAAAACTTAACATTAATTGTCATTACTACTACATAACTGCACTTAAACTACATAGATGAATAAAATCTCATCCATTTTTCCTTTCATTGTTGCTGTGCTATTATAATAGGCCGGGGAAAAAGTTTCTTCGCATTTTATACGAAGACTCAAGACATTTTTTCCAAAGTTTATTTACAATTTATTTACAGTATATATGTGCCGTTTTGTTCGATGACTTTCTGCCATTTTGTAGGTAGAGACATGATCCCGTTGATGTAGAAACTTTGGGACTTCTAATCAAAAAACGCGATAAATAGTTTTGGCAGTCCTCTCTTGATGTTAACCTTATAGAACCTAAAGAATTCTGAAGAGACTGAAACAGGCGAAAATCTGAAGCTTCCAGGTCAGGGCTATGTGGTGGATGCACTAACACCTCCCAGCCAAACTCTCTTAGTTTTTGCTGAGTGGCTAAAGACGTGTGTGGTCTAGCGTTATCGTGATGAAAGACCACACCATTCCTGTTGATCAATTTCGGCCGCTTTCTCTAAACTGCTTCCTTTATTCTCATCAGTTGTTGGTAGTAGAGATCCGAATCGATGTTTTTGCCGGGCGGTAAAAGCTCATAATGAACAATGCCCTTCCAGTCGCACCATACACACAGCATCCATCACCTTATTTCAGCCCAGGTTTTGCCACAGTCTGTGACCTTAGACCACGACCTTTTTCGCACGTTCTTGTCGTCCGTGATCCACTTTTCATCGCCTGTTATCAATCTCTTCAAAAACGGCTCGGTTTCGTTACGTTTCAATAATGAATCGCAAATGAGTACACGTTTCATTAGGTTTCTTTCAGTAAGCTCGTGTGGCACCCAAATATCGAGCTTTTTGGTATAGCCAGCAATCTTTAAATGGGTTAAAACTGTTTTGTGGTCAATTTCCAGTTCCTCGGCTACATCGTAACTATTGGTATGCCGATCTAGCTTGACATTTTTCAAAAATGGCGTCAATTTTATTCGTGACAGGGTGACCAGAGTGACATCTTTAACATCAAAATTTCGGGACTGAAAACGTTTGAACCAACTTTGTGCTACTCTTACTGATACTACTGCATCAGGTCCATAAACATCACAATTTTTTTTCACTGCTTGAGTTGCATCTTTGCCATTTTTGTAATAATATTTTAAAATGTATCGAATTTCTTCATTAGATTCACTCATTTTTACAGAAAGAAAAACAAATGAAAAATAGCGGGAAACAACTATTTTTTTTTTTATTTTTTTTTTAACTTTTTAATATTACCATAACCAGCCAGATAGTACAAATAGTAAAGTCAAAGAAATTTTATAACAAGTTTATACCTACATTATGCGAAAACACTTTTTCCCCGACCCTTATATAATAAAGTCTTCGTTATTAAAATTTACCAGGGAACGTTAAATATTGGAAAAATAACAAGATATATTGAATATAGCAGTAGTTTTAGTGAATGATACTATTTCCTTGAGTAATATAAATAATGTTTTCTGTCAACAAAATGGTTTACCTCCCTAAAATAGTACAACGAGTAAACGGTTGTTACATGAATATTTTCCGGACCGTTCGATGGGCACATAGGTTCATATATACATAATGTATATATTTTTAAATTTGCCACATATGGGTCCACCAGCTATGTTTTAATAAAACCCCAATAAAATATTCTTGGGAATATTTACCGAATAAATAGACATAGATATGATATAATAATACTAGGCTATGCATATAATTTAGAAGAAATCACTGATTGATGATTTATAATACTTCAGTATAGACAATATTTTTATCGGGCGGCCAGATGGTTACATCGCGGCATCGCACTATTGCTACTATAGACATAGACCCGAGCCGAATGTTGAATTATTTTATTTTATATTATCTCTCAAACTATGCATCCAAATAACATGTTGTAAAAGATGAAGTTTATCTTCATTAAGTTGTCTTTGTGATAAAGTAACTTTTGTACGTAAGGAATAATATGCCATACTTAAAAATAATGCTCATAAATTATTTTTTAATTTTCAACAAAAAAATAATTGCAAAGTACCTTATTGTAGCTTATGTATAAGGGCTATATATGTCCTATTACTGAATTTTTTTAGATATACTTATGACCAATATTTTTGTAGAACATTATATTTACGTATCATTAACCATTAAGCCAGCGCACGCGGATAAAGCAGTTCACGAGGGCTTCGACTTCCGACTTACGTAACGAAAATCAATATTTAAGGCTATATGGGAACTGTAGCTTAATGTTATATAGCCTATATTATTCCTCGTGGGTCTGGATTTCATATATAAAAAGATTTTTTTAAATCCGACTGATAGTTCCAGAGATTAGCGTGTTTAAACAAACAAGCCAACAAAAAAGCTTTTCCGCTTTATTATATTAGTATATATTATGTATAGTATCTAGTTAAATTTCGGGAGCACTGCCGAGGGTTTTTAAAAAGTCTAAGACAAGACTGATTCTCAAGAAGCTTTATTAAGAATGCTTTTATTTGTTACAAATGTCTCTTTTATAAACTCTTATTCTATAAACACAAAGTGGGGCTGTTTACTATGAAATAATGAGAAATATGTCGCAATACATTCAGTCAAAACACCAGGTGTCTATCAGTAGTTTGCAGACATAATATGGGTTAAAAACGTAACATCAGCATTTCTAACGTATGTACCAATTAACAAGACGTAATAAGAGAGGGTACAGACTGCATAACTCCTCCCCCCTCAAGTTCGAAATTATCAGAGGGATGATTATCACTATGATTATTTCGATAGCAATAATTTTTACAAAAACTGAGCTTATATACTAAGAATACAAGAATTAATAGAAATATAATCACATATAACAATAAAGTTCCGGCACTAACACTTTTTACATTAATAATTCTTTCACTTGATGTTTTTAGTTCACTTTCACTGATTTTTAAAAGATTATTTAAATGTTGAAGATTTATTAATTCACTGTTATCCAAATTGATGGGTTCACGTTGCAATTGTTGCTCAGTAATTGTTATTTCGGGAAGATTAATAATCGGTAATTTTGACATCTTCAAATTACTCGTAGTAATATGGTGAGCTTTTAGCGTAATTTCACCAATTTTAACATCGCAATGGTCATCTAGGACGAGGAAGTATGTCCCTTCTATATTTTCTTTCGTTATTTCGTCGTTACAAATTTTTGATAATATATTCTCAGCGTTACTATGAAGAATCCATCTCTCTTTTCCAATTGGTTGTATCTTAATGGTCTTGATTTCAACTGGTACTGGATGACAAGAACTCGTATTCGAAGAAAATTGAATTAATGCTGTTATGCAAGTGTCTTCTGAAGTTGTTCGAGAATCATCCTCGTGACACAGGAACATTTCGTCGTGAAGTTCATTACAAGGTAAAGTGAGCGAGACAAATTTAGACCCTTTTACTAATAGGTAAGGAAATTTAGGAATAATGATGGTGGTATGATTAGAAGGATTGGTCATAGGTATTGGAATTGCTCTGTAGTATGTATAAATTTCATCTCTAATTATTGGTATATCTAAAATGAATGTTATTTGACTTCCTTTTGTATAAGCTTTAAGCTCTATACATTGCTCTATTTTAACTAAATTGTCATAACTTACTGGATACACAAGTTTGTAGAATTTCTCTATCTTTTTTAACAATTCTAATAATTCATTTGAGTTTATAAGAGATTGGTGTAATATTTTTAATTTACTGAATGCCAGAGAAGTTTCAATTTCATTCAACCGAATGTAGAGTAGTTGAAAATTATGGAAAAATAAATTATAAACATTAATAAAATTATGGGTAGTTATATCAATATTAGTTTGATTTATTAATTTTTTTATTTCTCGTAACTCTTTATCTATTCGAATGAAATTGTCCTTCGTGAAATTTGTTATCTTTATCATTGATTCAGAAATATCTGATATTAAGGTTACCTTTTTAATGAGTGTATTTTGGCGTGTCGTTAGAGAATCAATCATATTTTCATATCTTAAAGCATCATTATGATCTAAGTTACCAGTTATAAGCTTAATAATAGATCCAAGAGGATTGAGAAGTCCACGTTTAATTCTAGTTGATGGAGATAACTGTTCTAATTTTTGAATACTAATATTCATTACATAATTCGTTTGAAGCTTTACATTAAAAAGTTGAACATTAGATGTTTCATTATCAAAATGTGTTTTTAAATATTGATTAAATTTAGTATATCTTTTTATATTGAATTCTAAATCCTCACGTATCAGACTTAAATCTAAAATCTTAATTATTGTCCACTTATCATAACTTACACTAGCTTGACCTTGTTTCACAAGGACTATACCGGGATTTTTATCGATTCTGTGAAGTTGAAGGACGTGAATCCTGATGATCAGAGCCAGGAGCCCGAGGAGGTACCTGCGAAGGTCGTTTTATATCCTTAATAGGCACGTTTGTTTTTCGAGTTTTCATTTTTACAGGACAGATATTTCTGTCAATTTTACCATATACTTGTGCTTTTTGATAACGCGGTTTATCTTTACTTCGCCTTGTATTAACACCTTTTACAAATATAGTGTCCTCTTCTTGAATATCAAATGATGTTTCACCACCACGTTTTGTTTTAATCTTTTCTTTATTTTCAATTACTTTGTCTGTTAAATATTTATAAAGATATTTCGTTCGTTTCATATGATCGTTTACTAATTGTTGCGTATATTGTTTGTTAAAGTTTACTTCAAAAGTACTATTAGAATCAGTGTGTCCAAAAACTACTTCAAATGGTGTAAGACCAGTCGTTGAGTGAATGGTTTGATTGTATGACATAATTGCATAAGTCATAACGTTAGCCGCGTCAGTTATTTTATGTTCATATTTAGCGATACGATATATTTCTAAAATAGTTGAATGGAATCTTTCAATTAAACCCATAGAATTAGGATTATGTGGAGTGCTTATGTGTAATTCTATTTTATAAAATTGTAATGTTTCTTTTAAAAGTGTATTGTTGAATTCAGTACCAGAATCAGCACTGATCTTATTTGGTACGCCATAAAATGAGAAAAATTTAATTAAGGCACGAACTACTTCAGGTGTAGAGCGATTGGATATTTCAAAAGCCTGACCTAGTTTACTGAAAGCATCTATTATGGTAAGGAAGTAGCTTCCTTCTATAGAGAATATATCTATAAATATTTCAGCAAAAGGTTTTGTTTGAGTTTGCGTTAACATTAATTCTGGTTTTAAAGGTTTGCGATCATATTTTAGAGTTTTACAAGTTTCACAAGAATTGATTACAGAAGCGACTGTTATATCCATATTTGTCCAAAAATAATTACGCTTTAATTTCATAAGAGTTTCTTTGATTCCACGGTGACTTGTTTTACCTTGATGATAAGCAAGTATAGTGGCACGTTGCTCTTTTTCATCACCTAAGTATATAACTCTTTTAGTACATTCATATATTTTGACGGTATCTTTTTTAAATAGTTTTATCACGGCATTTGTAAATTGTTTACGGTGAATTTCGCTCTCAAAGTAAAAGAAATATTTAATTTTAGGTTTTATATATTCTAAAAGAAATTTCTTAACAAGGTTAGTGTTGTTTACAGGTAAATGTACTTCCAAAATTTTTTGTTTTTCATGTGATAAGTCTTTTATTGATAATTGGTTTCGGTTCCAAGTAAAAATAAGGATTTGATTAGGTTTTGTGTCGATGGCTTCTTCAATAATGGGAATACCATTCGTATCAATATCTTCAGCAGAATGTATGGTTTCCGGTAATGAACAGGCAGTAATAGTACTGGATGAAGGAGAACGAATTGGGTGAGTTAAAGTCTTATCGGAATCTGAAGGAATAGTTAACGTTTCTGATGAGTCTGAAATTAGTATTGGACTCTCAGATCGTTCAGTGTCACTCACGTTTACTCGTAAGGACATATCGTCCTTTAATATATTTAATTTAATTCGTGATAGAGCATCAGCATTACTATTTTGTTTACCGTTCTTGTATATTATGTCAAAATCGAACTCAGCTAGTCTCAATTTCCATCTAGTAAGTTTACTATTAGGTTCTTTCAGTGAATTTAACCATGCTAAAGGTCTGTGGTCAGTAAATATTGTGAATTTGCGTCCATACAGGTAAGGACGGAAGTGTTTTACTGCCCAAACGATGGCTAACAGTTCCTTTTCTATTGTACTGTAACGTGTTTCTGCATCATTAAGAGTACGACTTGCATATGCGATAGGTTTTTCATTTCCAACTGATCCTTGTGAAAGGACAGCGCCTAAAGCGTAGTTTGACGCGTCTGTTGTTAAAATGAAGGGTTTAGAAAAATCAGGAAACTGTAATATAGGAGCATTCACAAGTAGCTCTTTACATTTTTGAAAAGCTTGAACATATGATTCATTAATTTCAATTTTATTTTTCTTTTTCAAACACGATGTAAGGGGTTGTGTAATTTTTGAAAAATCTTTTATGAATTTTCGGTAGTAGCCTATCAGGCCAAGAAAACTTTTAATTTCAGTGGATGTTCTGGGGAGTGGGAAGGCAAGTACTGCCCTGATTTTATCATCATTTGGTTGTAAACCATGCTTCGTAATTTTGTGTCCTAAGTAGAGTACATCTTTTTTAAAAAACTCACATTTATCGAGAGTTACTTTAAGATTGGTTTGTTTGAGACGATCGAACACTTTTCTTAGCTTCTCTACATGTTCTTGTATACTACTAGAATAAATGATGATGTCATCTAAATATACTAAGCAATGTATACCTTGCAACCCACGTAACACGTTATCCATTGCGCGTTGAAATGTTGCAGGTGCTGTTTTAAGTCCAAATGGCATCCGTGTAAATTCAAAATGTCCCATTGGTGTAGTGAATGCAGTTTTGGGTCTATCTTGTTCATCAACTTCAATTTGGTGGTACCCACTTGCTAAATCCAATGTACTGAAGTAAGTAGATTTCCCTAACTTGTCGAATAAATCATTAATATTTGGTAAAGGATACTTATCATCAGTAGTAATATCATTTATACGTCGATAGTCTACAACCATTCTAAATTTCTGTTCACCGGAGGCGTCCATCTTTTTTGGAACTAGGTGTACGGGTGCACTCCATGGTGAAAACGATTCTTGTATAACATTATCTTTTAGTAATTTTTCAACTTGTTTCTGTATTTCATCGTTTTGCGATGGTGGAAGTCGGTATTGCCGTATGAAAATTGGATCTTCATTTTTAGTCCGGATTCGATGTTTTACTTGATTAGAAAATGTAAGAGGCAGTTTATCACAATAGAATATATCCCTGTATTCAAAACAAAGTTTTTCTATTGCTTCTCGTTCTTCTTGATTAGCATGATCTAATCGGAGTTTCGATAAATTTTGTGTAAGTAATTCATCAATCTCAAAATCATTTAATTGTTGCCCGGTTGATAAATTTATTTTGCAAGTATTATTATTAAGGCTGGTTATATTCAATGGTTCGTTAAAAGTTAAAGTCACACTATCTTGCGAAGCATTCTGCATGACTGTTGTTGCAAATGAATCTTTGCAAGTAACTATAGCGCTAGGCATACGTACTTCATTTCCAAAATTTTTAAAATTAATTATTGCTTCACCATTAATTAAATTTGTAGGCACCTTAACACGGGTTTCAGTGCGTGGTTCTAGCGTTATTTCCCACGGGGGACTATAAATTATTGGAATTTCTGTATTTTGTGTCCGTAAAATTAAATTTTTCATGTCTATAGTCGCGTTCAATATTTTTAATAAGTTAGAACCTATTAATCCGTCATATCTTCCATCTACATTATATATATAAAATTTATGATTCATCGGACTTTTAAAACTTTCCAATAAAGGTATATCTATAACTTCGTCATGTAGGCTACGTCCATGTGTACTAATAACTTCAAAAGGATCAATATATTTATAATCTGAAAAATATTCATCAGCTTTAGCGGGACTAATAAAACTTCTGGTACTTCCGGTATCAATCATTAAACGAGCATCAATTTCAGGAATATAAATATGCGGTAGTTTATTTATGCCGTCATAATTTAAGTGTACTATTTCTGGGGGTCGCTTTTGGAGGCTTTTATAGGAAAATTTACGCATTCATTTTCAGCTTCTTCAGTTTCAACAGGTTCTATGTTTTCATGATAATCGTCATAAGCAGTTTGTTGATTATCGTCAATGAAATAATGATTTTCATATTCTGTATAATCAGGTTGATAGTCTTGGTATTCAATTTCAGGGTCGTTCATTTCTAAAGACTCTATCATATTTTGTCTAATAGGACGAGCTGTGCGCATTGACACATCGCTTGCCTGAAATTGAGGTGGATTACGTTGAGGTTGATTTTGTGGTGGTATACCAAATTTAAATTGTTGATTTGGCATGTTGAAATTAGGTCGGTTTTGTGTATTGTTAAATTGTGGTTTGAACCCTTGTTGATTAGGAATACCGAATTTAAAATTATTATTTCCAAAATTTGGTTTATATCCTTGTTGGTTTAGGTTAGGTCTGAATTGTACATTTTGATTTGGAATACCGAATTTAAAATTATTATTATACGGTTTAAAATTATTTTGTGTTTGGTATGGAATTCCGAATTTAAAATTTTGTTGTCCGGAATTAAATGTATTTGGCACAAATGCAGGTTGAGGTTTGAAATTATTATTAAAATTATTTGTTAAAGTAGGCGTGAAAAATTGTTGAACTGGTTTAATATTAGATTTATTTTTATTTTTAGAATTGTACTGATATTGAAAATTGACCTCCTCCATGACAACACTTAGTGCGTTTTCTAAAACGGTACAACCTTTAAGTCGCACAATTCGAATTAAATCCTCTGGTAAATTATATAAAAATACATTCAAGCACATATTATTATAGATAATCATTTTAGCGGCTTTGAGGCCTTCATCAGTTAATAAATTGACCTTGGAGAAGAGGGTGCAGCGTGTTTGTTGTATCCTGTTACAAAATTGCGTATATGTTTCACCAACTTTAATTTTTAAATTTTCCAACTCAATTGCCACACACTCTTCCGATCTAGGATCACCAAAATGTTGAATCAAAACAGCTCTTAATTGTTCCCAAGTTGTTATGTCTTCTCTTTCACTTAGTAGAGCAGCGGCTTTACCACATAATCTACTAGTTATAGCATGAAACACATATGTAGTTTGAACAACATTGTTTGATCCGCTAAAATTTCTGATTATATATTCACTTTTTTTAATAAATAAATTTAAAGTATTTTGATCACCATCGTACTTGGGAATTAAACTTAAAAGTTCTTTTGATACTAATTGAATTGTTGATTCATTGTTGCGTTGCATTTTGAATTGTATTTATTTAATTAAACACACACAAAGTAAAATTCACAAAATTAAAATTCACAAAATAAATCTTATAACAAAATTATCAAAATCAAAATTCTCAAAATTAAAATTATCGAAATTAAAATTATCAAATTAAAATTCTCAAAATTAATATTTATTATTAATATTTCTCAATATCTTATAATCTATGAAGTCAAATAACTTTCGACGATTTTTATTCGAAAATTATGAAAAATAATTTTCAACGATGTTTGTTTGAAAATTATAAAAATTTGTTAAATAATTTTCAACGATTTTTGTTTGAAAATTATAACAATGTCCAACGAAAAATACAACCACAGAAAATAACAAGGACGAGACAAGGATTGTAAAAATGGTCACTTACAGTCTGCTCGTTCCCATGTCTTGCCGTATAGCTGCTTTCGCTTTTAGGACAGGATCTCTCGGAAATAGATGTGGAACCCGACGTTAACTTATTTATTGGTTCGTAGATACTCAAATTCTGCACATGAGACCGATTTGTAAGACTCGAACACAGACTTTTATTGTTGATTGAGTATCCTACCGGCTGCGCCAGTTAAATTTCGGGAGCACTGCCGAGGGTTTTTAAAAAGTCTAAGACAAGACTGATTCTCAAGAAGCTTTATTAAGAATGCTTTTATTTGTTACAAATGTCTCTTTTATAAACTCTTATTCTATAAACACAAAGTGGGGCTGTTTACTATGAAATAATGAGAAATATGTCGCAATACATTCAGTCAAAACACCAGGTGTCTATCAGTAGTTTGCAGACATAATATGGGTTAAAAACGTAACATCAGCATTTCTAACGTATGTACCAATTAACAAGACGTAATAAGAGAGGGTACAGACTGCATAACTATCTACTGTATTTCTTTGTTGTCTCGAAGCCTCTAATACATTTATAATTGTCTAGCACAACGTAAGCGAAAAATTCGATTATTATGTCAAACGTACTGCGGAGTAATTTCCATTTGGCCACCATTAAAGCCGAAATCAAATTACCACAGGGCATTATAGGTTACTTGTCTTAAATATCGTTAAACAATGTAAACAGTAATTTCAGTTGTTCCGGTACCCTTGATTTATTACGTTAATTATATTATGTGGCGGGAGTTGCTACGGGTTGATAAATTAAATTTAATTGTTTCAATTTGTTATTATAAGTTAATATATTATCAAATTTTAAATAAAACATGTTATGGTATGGTATGGTCTACATAATAAATTTCGGAGGAACGAATTTCTTTAAAAAATTAAATAGTTAGGAACATATTTTCAGCCTGCATTTTTTAAATATGATCTCTATAGAGATAGTTATCATAGTTTTTGGTATTTTAAAAGACATAATCATTTAGGTCTAAACTAGTAACATAAACGTTAATTAACAGTAATCTAAAAGTAACATTAGATGAAATAATATGAAAGTGAAAGAGTTTTGGTGATTGAAATCTATTATTTTTCTGATAGTCAATAATAATTCATTATGGTAGATATCTATTACAAGTATTAAATTAGAGAGGGGTAGGTAGGGCAGAGAAAAATTTCTTTGAAGATTTCTCTACCAAGCGGGCCGTATGCTTGTTTGCTACCATTGTAGAAAAAACAAAATAAATAAAGAAAATACTTAGGGGTCAAAATAATCAATACTAACCAGGATGATATCGCGCGATGAGTATAATTTATTACGCTTTGCCTTTACTTTTGGTGGTTTGCCAAAATTACATGAAATGGGAAATCTTTAACAAATAAATTATTCATGAAAGCACGCAACATAACATAACATACCATCACGCCTGTATCCCTGAAGGGTTAGGCAGAGATGTACAAATGTACACCCACAGTTTGCCGGGTATGTTTTTAGGTCCCAAGTAATAGGGGGCGAGCATATTGCCATATTGTCTTCTCGTCCAAAATACCTCAGTGCCTCAAGACGAAAGTCTTTGACCAGTGTGTGTTGCCAGTGATGACATACGGCACAGAGACGTGGTCGATCACTGTGGGCCTCATAAGAAAGCTCAAGGTCGCTCAGCGAGCTATGGAGAGGGCTATGTTTGGTGTTTGTTTCTCTACGAGATCGAATCAGAAATGAGGAGATCCGTAGACAAACTAAGGTAACCGACATAGCCAAAAGGATTAGCAAGTTGAAGTGGCAGTGGGCGAGGCACATAGTTCGGAGAACTGACGGCCGTTGGGGCAGAAAGGTTCTCGAGTGGAGACCACGCACCGGAAAACGCAGCGTAGGACGGCCCCCCACTAGATGGAAAGACGACATAATAAAGGTCGCTGGGAGCCGTTGGGTGCAGGCCGCACAAGATCGGTCGCTCTGGAGATCTGTGGGGGAGGCCTATGTTCAGCAGTGGACATCCTGCGGCTGAAATTATAATGATGATGATATTGCCATTAACCAGGTACAAAGCCAAACTCCGAGCTGCTACTGAGAATCTAATACAAAAACCCAATAACACTTTGCTCGACCACGCAATAGCGACAGCACGCAAACAAACAATACATACACAAATAAGTAAAAACCAGCTGACCCGACCGAACATTTTGCACATTATAGTATGTAAACAATGTAACAGCTATATTGTTAAAACATATTGTTAATACTGGTGCCTTGAATATTTTTTTTTTGTATCAACAGATAACATTCCTAATGAAGTTGATATTAATTTATTTCACAAATACATTAATTTTTACATTTTTGCCTGGAACATAAGCTTTAAAATGATGTTCGAAACATAAATTTTGAAGAAGAATTAACGGATATATAGCATTTACAGGAAAAAATACCCGCGAGATTTACATATACTACACATTTCCAACCTCCAATTGAATTATTCGTAAGTAGGATATTGTAACATTGAAGCCATTTAGACACCTTCAAAGTTTGCCTTTAATTTGCCTATATAAAAATATTGTGTGCGTTTGTCAGTGTTTCTATAACTTTTAAACGGCTTGACCGATTGAGCTTATATATTCACATAATAGGTATAGTTATTTTACCGAGACAACGGTTTATAGATATACATATAGGATCCGATAGGTGGCATTGTGATGGAGCCATTAAATCCAGAAAAGGGCACAACAACTTCTGCCGGACTAGGTAGTTAAGTATAAAATAAGTATAATACAGATTTGTAACTATAAACGTAACCCAAGTCCGGTGAAGCTGTAAAAGACGCAGCGGCTCTGTTTTTGGATAGGGCCCCTAAGGCTAACGGTGTAGGCAGTTCAAAAAAAAAAACCTAACGTAGCTAGGTATTACTGAAATTAACCGACTGCAACAAAAACATTTGACTCTTTTTTTTCTTCTATTTTTGCTTTTTATTTAATTCCCACACGTCGTACCTAAATATTATATAACCTATGTCACTCCCACAAATAAGATGAATCTAACGACACCTCGTATGCTAAAATCCATCGAGCCATTTAGGCTACAGACATACAATACAAACGCTCGAAAAACATGTCCCCTTTTTCGCATTCGGGTCATAATAATATGTATCGAGATAATACCAGCTACCCTTACTCGTCTTAGCAGTTGCTGTATTCGGGTTATTAACAACCATTGAATCTGTTTATACGGATTATCTGTTAGGTTAAAATAAATAGAAACAAAAATATAATGAAATTATAATATTATAATTATATATTATTAATTATATAAATATTAATATATAACTAATTATATATTCATATTATTATTAAATATAATTAATTTATTTATTACTAGTTGACCTGTCAGAGGTTTTTCTGCCCTTTGCAATAGTCAATAACTCGGCCACAGCACCAACTATCCCGTTTTTTTCCCTGATAACTTCTACAGTAGCTTAACAAACAAACCTAAGTAAAAATAACATATTGTTATAATAAATAGTTTTTTTTTTTAAATTAGTATATAAGAGAATTATAGAGCCAAAAGGGAATATGGAATGAAAGAAAAATAAAATCTAATATAAATATAACTCCAGGACATTTACACGAATTAATTAATTTAATATACTATAATAATAATTTTGATATTCCTTTACTATTAAAAAAATTTTATACTTGATTTATAAATACCGTAGTTAAATTAAACATAAAATATAGTCCATAACAGGTTTCCTGAATGTCTATCTGAAAAATGACACAATTAATAGAATTGTCAGGCAAGACTGGAAGTAGCAGCCGGCTCAGCGTAATAATCTCGACCATCGAGATATTCGTCATTATGACATGGAAATACTAGAATATTAATACAAAATTCCGATATGAGATTTCTCCAGTGATTTTAGTTCAGTCTTCAGTTTATTTCAATAATTTACATTGGATATGTTTATGCTAATGTTATATTAACTTTTAAAAATAATTATTATAAATTCAACTGCAATTTTTAAAAAATTGTCTAATTTTTTTATATTCATAAAAACCAATCTTTACTATTCCATAGTCTATCGTATGATGACAATCGTTTTTCTCCCAGCTCTCAAATACACGTTCTACACGATCAGTTTTTGAAATTATCAAAATATTTTTGAATAGTAGAATCATAGGTTTTATAAAAATAAATAAAACCTATGATTAAGAAAACATATTTCTATCTAGCTCCCAACTGCGCGTACCCTAAAAATATCATAGTATTTGACATGTTGGCAGTCTTCAAATGTAAACAAACAATGTATTATAATTAATTATGATAAAATTATATGAAACATTGTATATTAAACTAAAAGGATCGTTGTATAAATGATATCTGAACGGACGAATACATTAACCTAACCGATGCCCTGGAAAATAAACAATTACATAACATACACGAAAATAATACAGGAAATACAAGGAAATAAGAGTATTAAGATATTAAGAGAAATAGAAGCGGACAACATACACCTAATACAACAACATTCCTTATTGGAACCGTGAGTTACGGTCTCTAGTTCACTAAAAATTCTAATAGACGAGATGATTTTCAGTTTTTCCAAAATTGTTCAATTTTCCGGATTCCTTTTCAAATTTTCCTTTATCTAAAAACCTTATTTGGACTATTACTAACATTATAAAAAAAAGAATTAGCCAAAACGGTCCAGCCGTGTTTAAGTGAAACGCTTAGCAACAAATAGCATTTTATTTTTAGGGTTCCTTAAATCATAATGAAAAATAAAAATTAAACCCTTATAGGATCAGTTTGTTGTTCGTCTGTCTGCCTGGCTTGCTGGCTGTCTGTCCGTGTGTCAAGACACTTACTCGAAAACGATTAGAGGTATATAGTTGAAAATGATATCATATGCTGGCCTACTGCATCATGCTGCTGTAAAAAAAAAATTCTACGCTAACGCATTAAAGAGACGAACACTTCATAGTTAAAATAACGCTTAAGATCCGACTATCAAAACCAATACGGTACTTCCCGCAGACCTACAGTCTAGAAATTTCGCACCAAGGAAGGTCTCTAAACCAACGTTTAGGAATAAATCCAAAAATAAGGGATTTTTAATCTCGTCTGAAGTTATAAAGTAACAAAAATATAATTAAGGTTTATTTTTTGTTTCTGGAAAATTTTACTTGAGATACATAGTTAAAATTAATACCGATTACTAATAAAATCTATGAACTCAAACGGCTGTAAAAAATCAAGTTTCTAGGTTAACACAATAAAAAGATAGACATAGAATATAAAGACAGCCCTTTGTAATAAAAGTGTAAAAGTCGCATTCGGTGAGCGATAATCAAAATCTACAGGGTAGTTTTAAACAACATACAATTTTGAAAAATCTCCTACAAGTTATGTTTCAATATATACTTCAATATATATTTTTAATATGACATAAAAAGACATATAGACGGACAAACCGAGGTACATTAAATAATGTAAGGATACTATATAAACAATATTTATGTAAAAGACGATACAACAATGTAAGGTACGGTAAGTAATGTAATCAGTTCGGAATTCTCATGTTCTAAACGCTTCTTGTCCGATTTTTATTTAAGGTATTTATATTCATGCTCATAAATTAATATTATAAGTTTTCTAGCCTTTTTTTAAAGTTATACTAGCAGGCGCTTTTTGAAACAATGATAAAAGTTAATTTTTACATTTCACGCGCTTATTGTAACAGATATTGTAGACTATGAAGTTGCTCGCTAAAGCTCTTGTTTTATTGTAGTGAAGATAGTCACAGTCTATGTTATGCCTCACATAACTTCGACTTTGACTTTTTACAAGGGCCCGCTTCCTCTACCAGTGCGTCATATCATATAATATACCATTTATTATAGTGGGGTATATTCATACATGGATATTCATAGCTACCCCACTAGTCGGACTGTATGGAAGGATATCTATGGCGTAAAGCACAAAGAGTGGGGCATCTCGCTTGAACTGTTGAATAGTAACACTGATGGATAGTGAAAACCTCTTTTAATAATTTAACTACAACTAAATATGGTTCCTGAGTGCCGCCTGGCTGCTATTAGCCAAGTATTTTGTAATAAATTTCTGATGATTCTAGGTTCAAATGTCGATTACTTAAATGTTAATTATTATTGTAAAGGAAATGGTTTCAAAAAGCAACCCTAGAGTTTCTTACCAATTCTTCTCTAGGAAAAGTGCCTTCCGAATTGGTAGTAGAGTTATTTTAAATACCGAGTATAAAACATATTACCAATTACGTTCTATTATTTATATAATCTAACTTAACAACTAACCTTTTAAATATACATCGTACAAGTACGCATACGCAAAATTATAGCATCATTTTGATGTTATAAAATTGTCCTCTACCATTTCTGTGAAACTTCCATTGACTCTCCAATTTGGCCATGACGTTACTGATTTAATCATTTACGTAGGTATTTTCATAACCAACAGGCCAAAATCACTGAGGTAACATTTTGGTAAAATTTGCATAGATTTTAGGAATTGTGTGTTTAATTTAACATAATTCGGGATAAGTTTTGCTTCAAATTAAGCTGGAAGTTTATAATTTTATACATTATTTCGATAAACCAACTGTGTTTTGTTTACTCAATAAATATTTTTTTATGGATATTCAGCCATAACTTCTTTGTTTATGAACCGATTTGGATGATTATTTTTTTGTTGGATAGGGGATACCTCAAGGATGGACATTTTAACTTCATTGGCATTTGACTTTGAGCTTCGAAAATTTGTGTATCTTTAAAATCATTAAGGGTGGTTTTATTTTTTGTTAAAAATTGTCTTGTCTTGAATATTTTTTTCACTTTTGTTAACAATGATAATAGGCCCATTATACATTCCCATCGATTTAATTAATTAAATGTGAAAATAACATAATTCAGTGGTTTAGTTAGCATGAGTAGCACCGAGAGTAGAAAATCGTGCTTTTAGGGGCCGGTGGATAAAACGAAAAAGCTAAAATATCTGTTAGCCTTCCAGGTGGTTGAACTTAATGCCTCATCCATATGCTTGCCACTAGCCGCAAACTTTAAACCTCTACAAGCACAATAGGATACGGAAAATTCATCAAGGAAGATAGGTAAAAATTCACAGAAACTGTACCAGTTTTTTCAATTATTTATCGATTATATTTATTTCGCGCAAGCGATACTAATTATACACGTAAGCGTGTGGACGCATCGCAAGCGTTTGCCACGAGCTCCTTTGATTTGTGCATAAAATACCGATTTAGCTCGGATCGGTGGCAAGCCAAGCCAAACGCTCTTATTCAGACGTTTCAATTTGTGAACGTTTGCCGAGGTTTGGCAAGCATGTAGATGGGACATTGTATTTATTGTTTTTTGTGCTACGCCCCTATCCCAGAAATGTAAAATATATGGGGGGCCTCCCAAGAGGACAAATTTTTTTTTGGGTCTTCTTTAAATATTTTACCCTATTTTTTATTATCGTATTTATACAAAAACCCAGAATCTCCTAGATTTGCAAACATTTCTTGAAAGACATTGTGATGGTTTGTGTAAAAAAAAAATTCCATGGTCAAGTGGCTAAACGAGTGGAACCCGGGGCGGCAAATCGCTCTTTTGATGGCTTAAGCAGAAATTATAAAATAGCTGTTTGCTTTTCAGATGGATAACCTTTATTTTTTAGTGTTTTCAGTACTACGGACCCAAAAAAGTAAAGTATGTGAGGGCCTCGCAGAAATATGAACTTTTTGTCTCTGTGTGTGTGTTCTTTACATTTATCACTTATTTTATTATTGTAAACAAAAAAGAAACCTAAAACCTCTTAGGTTTGCATACATTGCAAACATTATGATGGTTTAAGTTTTTTATTTTTCCCACGCTCGGGTATCATCTCCAAACGGACCACTCTCCTTCCCTCTATATATGGTACAAATAACTTATTTAAAAAAAAAAATCTAGTTTAGTAAGATCAATAAATATGCAGAAAGCCTTTCACAGAAACAATTGTCCCACCGTTTCCCCCGTGTTAAAATTTTGGATAACATTTGCGTTAAATCCATTTTTACTAAGCGTCTACATCACCAAAAAATGCTAAATTTCATTCAGTTGGACCTAAAGTTTCGGAGATCTCGTAATGAGTGAGTGGGTTTTAGATTATACATTCTATGTTCATTTCAACTAAGTACTTGTTTGCACATTCATTGTAGGAGTTTAGTTTATGCGTTAAAAGCTCTAACGTGATATCAGAAATCGACAAAACTATTTATTTATTTAAAACAGATACAGAAAAACATGTTATAAACTTCGATAAGTTGCCCGAGCTTGAAATACACTACTAACTTTGCCCAGGTATAAATATAGTTTTCTATTAATTAGCATGTAAAGTTTAAGTGGCTTGTTTGATGATTTGCTTAAATTTATTGTAATTTAATTTTTTTTTAAACATTTATTTCTGTTTTATAATGCCGAACATGTTACATTAATCATAATAGATACTTTTTAATAAGGCATATTGCACCTAATTATTTTCAATTTTTTTATTGAATTATAGGCTATATTATTCCATTTATCTACTAAATTCATATATTGGTTAGAGGCTCAAATAATTTTGAAGCATTAATATTTTGCCTGTGACATTTTTTAACTTACAGAGGTATATGCATTCCTAATTCGATTTAGTTCTTATGTGACTTTTAATTATTGTACCTGTATATGGTTTTATTGTTGGTTATATTTAAAAAAATGTCATTTGGGAACTTCCTAAATGTTTAGAGCACAGCGAGTTTAGAATTATAATCTGTTCATCTATATGAATTTTAATAAAGATCAGATTTTCAAAAACTTCGTTTATATAAAAGTTTAATGAAAATAAAATTCCTAAATAACGCGTGAATTCAGACAGCTGCAATTTATAGTGAATCATTAACTCCACCACAGCGTGCTCGTAAAAATAACAGGTTGTAGGACTGAAGAAAAGAAATAGCTTTTCTGTACTACCATTGAGGATGGGTTTAAAATAAATATTTTTGAGACAAAGATTCATGGAAAATGATGCGTTTACAATATGATTATGCGACTTTAATCTCTTTTGAAATAATATTGGCGTATAATTTTAGCTTATAAAAAATTAGTTCGGGAATACACTGATTTCAAAAAGAGGAGGATATCAATTCGACAATAATGTATGTAACATTATTAGAACTGTAATATATTCATAATTATGATGAAATATGATAATCTTTGAAGGTCCATACAAATATACAACATTTTAGTTTTTATAAAACGGGTATAATTTAAAACCCTATTTATAGATTGAATTTACTTAAATTTATTTTACTATGAAGAAAATCATCCATACATCAAAAATATTCAAGTTACATGATTAAAAATATATTAATTTCATTAAGGGCGCCCAACACATACTTGCAGGCAGGAACTATATAGGTATGTACAAGGTGTCCAGAAAGGGTATCGGGTATTCGCGCCATATTCGAAACGGGGCGTCTAAAGGGTGCGGGGAGGGGTTCGTGGCGTCCGCCATTTTGTGGAGTTTTAGTCACGATGGAACAGTACTCGGGGACGCATCGCGCATTTTGCGTACGAGCGTATTATCGTAATGGTGATTCAATAGTGACTGCTCAACGTCTCTATCGTGCGGAATATCGTACACGCCACGCGCCAAGTGACGATAGCATTAGGAAATGGATCAGGATGTTCGAGAATACAGGTGCGACAGTTAAAATTCAAAACTCTGGTCATCCTCGTTCAGTTCGCGATGAAGAAACAATTGAAGAAGTTGAGGCGTCGGTTCGTCAAAATCCGTCTTTATCCATCCGAAAGCGAAGCCAAGCGTTAACATCAAAAAATCGTCTTTACATTCGATTTTAAAGAAAGACTTACATCTAAAAGCCTATAAAATTCAATTGGTTCAAGAATTGAAGGATACGGACTATGCTAATCGACTGAATTTTTGCGAACGAAATGCTGCAGCGATTTAACAACTTTAACAACATACTGTTCAGTGACGAAGCAAATTTTCACCTAAATGGGCATGTTAATAAGCAGAATTGTCGGTACTGGGCAGTGGAGAATCCGAGACGAAAGCATGAACGACCCCTGCATAGCCCAAAGGTCGTTGTTTGGGCCGCTATGTCTGCTAAAGGCATAATTGGTCCTTATTTTCATGAAGATCAACGAGGGCGAGCAATTAATGTAAATAGTGACCGTTATTGCGATATGTTGCGAAATTTTTTGGTCCCAGAGTTGCAGGAGTTTGCAGATTTCAACTCAAGAACGTGGTTCCAGCAAGATGGGGCCACTTGCCATACCTCAAATGACTCAATGGCAGTTGTTAACGAATTATTCCCTAATAAAGTCATTTCGCGAAGGGGTAACATCAACTGGCCTCCCAGAAGCCCCGACCTTAGCCCGCTTGACTATTTTGCATGGGGATACCTTAAAAGTAAGGTTTATCAAAACAATCCGACGAATCTAACCCAGTTAAAGCAAAACATCAGGTCAGAAATGGCAGCAATATCGATAGCTATGTGTCAACGTGTTATCGCCAATCTTCGTTTCCGTTTAGAAGAGTGCCAGCAACGTAACGGTCATCATTTGGATAACATCATCTTTTCCAAATAATTCTCCAATTCATATGCTAATAATAAACAATAAACTTTTTTATTGCATACAAATAATTTTTGTTTCATTGAACTTACAAATACCCGATACCCTTTCTGGACACCTTGTATAAAAGGTGTGAATACGGATATGGTAGTTGATAGAGGAACATAGAAGAGGAAAATATTTTGTGCAGACCCTATTTAAGTATAATCAGAGTTATAAGATTTTTATCTATCAATGAAGAGACGAGGGGTCACTCTAGGAAATTTACGAATATATACAAAAACTTAATAATACAGTCTTTAAATTTTGAATTTCTTCAGGTTATATAATTGGAGTATCTATATAATACAGCTCACTAATGGTACTATCAAGTCGGTAGTTTTAACTATGACGTCAATTGCTGTGTTGAAAGGATTGTCCCGTTCGAGACGTTACTGGTCGTCTAGAATCTAAACTTATTGACTTTTCATCAGTAAAAGCTCATAAAATAAAACGCTCAAGAAAACTTTCATAATTTATAATTTCCATATCGTCAACAGAAATAATAAGAAATAAAACACATTTTGGAAATAACATGCGGTACTCAAATAGTTTTCATTAAAAAAAAAACATCTTCAGCATTTACATTTACAGAGCCTCTTTTTTGTTAACTTTCACAATTTTCCACGTCGCTTATGTTCAGTGTACCGTGATATAGTAAAGGGATCATCTTGTTTGATATACTCATATTTACCAAAATATTTATGAAATTGTAGCGCTATCTTCATGAGAGTCACACACCGTGTACTACCAAATAAAATATTAAAACAAGCTCATAAAGTAAGCATTTTTACTGCGAGTTTTAATTTTTGCTCAACCATTAGCTTTTACACTGGACTTCACTTAAAACGGAACATTTATATTTTACATGTGTGCTTTTAGTACCTAAATATAATGGGCTACCATTTTTTTAACACATTATGCAAAAAAATAGTTTATATTGGCAGCATTACCAGCATGCAGTTATTATGATTAAAAATGCTCAAAATTCATACATTAGATAAATGCTGTCATTAATATATAAGTGTAGGCGAATATCTCCGCCCTCCAAAACATCGTAGCCAATTAACCTTATGTTGTGCTCCTGCGGTGAGTAGGATTACCAGAGATGCGGGAGGGAGTGGTCAAGATCGGCAACGGACTACTGATACCATAGGACGGTAACTGCTGTACTTTTGCTTGCCACCTTAGTTGCCCTAAATAAACAGAGCCGCTGATGGCTTTGACAACTTCTCTGGGCTTAGGGGCGAGCGCTTAAGTCACTCAACCGCGAAAGCGTGGGCAACATGCGCGCAAAGGTACCAAAGTGGCCTGACCTCGGCTAGGACTGTTGCCGCAATTGCGAAAAGGTCGCGAACTGACTAATTCCCTATCCCTGCCTCCTGGGAGGAAGGAAGGAACATTTGTATATATATTTAGTTTTCTGTAAACATAGTCGAAACTAACTATAGTAAAAAAGGTCCCTTAGAGAACCGAGTGACGATACCCGAGTACGTTGTGTGTGGAAAGTAATGACTACAGGTTAGGGCTTCGAAAAGCTGTAAGACCTGTAAGAAATGAAGAAATGGGGGCTTCCTTAAAACTAGCAAACAATTCAAAGTTCATCGATCGACACTCAAACAACGTCTAAAATGAATAAACAAAGAAACATGAAGAACAATGAATAATGAATAATAGTTCAGAAACTTTGAGTTCCTTTGTGGCATTTTATTGTTTCCTGAGTCAATTTAAATAAAACTTCTAAATAAATCTTAGAATAAACTGAGACTATGCCTCTTTACTCGGCATGTGTATGTAAAGTGGCCAATTTTCCATTTCGGCTTTAATCTAAAAATATTATACAACTTCTTGATATAAGTCAAAATAAGAATGTGATATGAAAACTAGATTAGTTTGAGCTAATACATCAATAAAGAAACGTATAAAATGTTGATATTTATCTAATAGACAGACATTTAATTGAAGCCACCTTACCCGACCTTTCTCTACCAACGAAATTGTCGAAATAACGTACTGTTATTTATTGAATTTTATTAGTACCACTATCATATGATATTTAAGAAAAATAGCGTGAAGAAATCTGAACGTTTGTGAAATATTCTCGTAGTATCATCATGTAGTGGAAAAAATATATAACAATACAGTTTTCGGTTTTTGAAATCAAAAATAAATCCTAGGCTGGTGTTTAATTTTATAGACCCATAAAAAATCTTATAAGTTAACACACCTCCGGAAATGTTATTAGTGTTTAATTTTGCTTAACTAGGTACAGGAAAAACTTATACCTATGGCGAGCTTTTCTTCAAATGTATGAGAGTGAATCTGATTAATTAATTGATTAGTGATTAATTCTTAATTAATTTGTTATTGATCTTTTTAAAACTACTATAAATAAAGCAAGAAAATTATCAAGTATGAATTTCTTTAATAATGAAGATTTTAAAATTTGTATTTTTTTATTTGTCATTACATAACTTTTGAACCGTTTTGAATTTTGTTTTTTTTTTTTATTATTGCAGTGTTTGTGCAGTAGGAGCCTTCAATGTTTAAGATGTATTTTAAAAAATGTAACATAAACAATAAGGACTTGTAGCTGGCTAAGTGAGTTTAGTTGTGAATTCTTATTTTTGTAAATTAAAAAGCCGTTTATCTTTCTAAAAACGAATAAATAAATTACTCTACACAAAACACCTTACATAAATTAAATCAGTGTAAAAATACAAGTAATAATAAACAATAACAACCTTATATCCCGTATCGTACGACCTTCTAAGTAATCATAGATATATTGACGCTCGATACACAATATTATATTATTTTCCCGACACACGGCAATTGGATCTTCCTGTTGATCTTGTACATACATCCGCGTTTACAGAATAGAGTTTGAATACATATTCCGTTTGAACACGTATTTAGTTACCCACAATTTCGTGTTACTCTTATTGTTAGCTTTACGAAAAATATAGTTTTTAATTTTAATAAATGTTACGTACTTTCTAAATGAAAAATAAGTTGAGATTTCTATTAAAACTTCTCGATCATGACGGAAGTTTGTACAAAATAAAATATTATTATATTCTTGTTTAAGATCTCATAAAACATAATTATATTTTTAGCTTGACGAAAAATATAGTTTTTACGTATAAATATAACTTTACGTATTTTCTAAATATAAATATCTCATGAAAACAAGTTGAGAATTCTACTAAAGCTTATCGATCATGGCGGAAGTTTTTACAACATAAAATATTATAATTATTGTTTACTCTACCATAAAACATATTGTTATTATCTTTTATTTTAGAATATGTCTAGATTTTAATATTGTTCTATTGTATTTAATTCTTAGTAGCTCAGTTTTGACTTCCGATAGTTGAAAGAAAATGTCATTTCTTATTCAGTTGAGTATTTGTTTACAATAAAGTGAATTATAGTGAAATACCTTGGGTTTATTTATTCAAAATATTTTACATTATATATAAATAAATTAACAGATTTAATCTAAGTCATCATCATCATTTCAGCCGCAGGACGTCCACTGCTGAACATAGGCCTCCCCCATAGATCTCCAGAGCGACCGATCTTGTGCGGCCTGCACCCAACGGCTCCCAGCGACCTTTATTAGGTCGTCTTTCCATCTAGTGATAGTTAAACACTCTAATAGTTAATCTAGTGATAGTTAGTTAATCTAAGTGAAGTCTAATATTTATTGTAATATTCATTTTCTATTTAATCCTCTATTGTGAAGCTTTTTTTTTGGGTTTGTGTTAGATACTTTTTCTTATAACTGTTGTTAGTTCTATTTTTTATATTTTTTCTTTATTTGTAAAATAAGGTAAGTTGTCTATGGGGCTGATTAGAAATACATACATTAAATAAATCCTCTAAGTTAAACAGAATTTTTTGTTTGTTGAACTCTTGTCAGAGAGTTATTTCGTTCTGAATCGTTTGTTTTAAAAAATTCACATAATCTTACCTGATCAGTTGATTATGGCACACTGATTTTAGAGTATCTGCCTCTTAAATGCAGCTACTGGATAACATCGTAGGTGCTTGACGGCAGATTTTCAACTTGAGGATTGTAGATAACTAGGCGGGCATTGGATAATGTCAGTACCACAATTCAAAATTTTAATTAGCGGTTCCGTCCTTCACTGAAAGCTCAGCCCCATTGTAAGATATGAATCCACATCGATAGATCGATTCTATTTTCTGTACATTACTAATGGAACTGTATATCAATTAATTGTGCTGTACGAGGTAAGTCCCAGAAGTATCCGAACCTGTACCCATAACGTCGCACCAAAACGTCCGAATGACCTTTATGAAGTACGAACATAATAAGTGACTCTTCACGAAGTCATCGGCTACCATGGCTACCGACGAGATTTATTTTATCGAGCTCAGTGTGTCTATACGTACATTGTCGATTTCGCGTTCGTCGGATTTTGTTACAGTTGAAAATGACGGAGATCAGAACAGCGAATGATGCAGGAGGCAAAACTCAAATTAAAGAGTGGTACAAGCGATTCAAAAACGGTCGGACGAGTTTTTTGGCGAGCCGCGACTGGCTTCTCCACCATGATAACGCGTCAGCGTATTCACTGAATCTCATGAACAGTTATAGTGAAACACAATTTTATGGAACTCCGTCAGCCTCCGTACAGTCCCGACATAACCCTCAGCGACTTTTGGCAGTTCCCAAAATTAAAAATGCCGCTCAAAGAACACCAGCTTGACGACAGAGAGACGGTTAATACGAATGCGACGCGTGCACTCATGACCATTTTGAAAACCGATTACCAGAACTGCATCAATATGTGGAAGCATCGATGTTTGTATTGTTCAGTCGAAAGGGAACTACTTCGAAGAATGTCATTAGCAGGATGACAAAAAATAACAGTTAATAAAAGTTACAGGTACAGGTCGGATACTTTTGGGACACAAGTGTATTTTTATATTAGTTTTTTTTTTTAAATGTATGCATGATACGAAACGGACGACTGTAAATTATATGAATGAGTGATGAACGAAAGAGCTAAAGACATGTTAAAAAGTATAATGACGAATTCGGCTCTGAACTAAGAAAAGAGTACACTTAGTTCGATCTAAAATTGTAAAGTGTTCACTCTAACGAGAGATAAAATAAGTTTTAAGAAGGGGATCACGTTTATATTTAATAAGACGCTACATACCTAACAATAATATTATTATATCTGTCAGACATGCATCTATGAAGCTAGTAGTTTTTGCTTCAAAATTTCGAAGACAGTTATTAGCTACTTGTATATTAATTACAATAGTATTTTTATTCATTTATAAAATGGTTGGGTTGAAATAGAAATTTCGTATTTAATATAAGTGTTCGGAAGCCGTACAGTCTTAGTAAGAAAATAGGCACATTCTATGTTCTCGTCATAGTAGTCTACTCGAACGTGTAGTCAAAAGCAAATAATGTAAACTAGCTGATCGATGCGAATATTTCGCATATTGTTGAATGTAACAGCTGTCAAGTTAGTTAAACTGGTCATTAATAGATGACGCCTTGGTTATATTTTCATTAGCATCAACAGACACTATTCCTAATGAAACCTTTTTATAATCACTTTTTTAATGAAAACGTTAATTTTAATATATACGTCGATGTTTTGTCAATAAAAAAAAAACAAATTAGGTAAAGGATAAGGAAATACAGGCTTTTTTATTTTATTTTACGTCGATGTTTTGTCAATAGCTAAGCTATATTATTGTATATGAACATTTTAATTTTGATGATGAATTAACGAAGATATGACGTTGCAAGATAAACACATTTTGGTAATAATATAATTTTATGATTAACGTTCCATAAGTTCAATTATACTTTACCTAATTCGTTTATAATAAGGTCTTTACCTATGAAATTGCCGTTCTGCAGTACTGCCCATTTCAAATCAAAATAATTTTTGTTTGGCTAAGAATTGTTATTTCAAATTAATTTTATTTTAAAAACATGGAATTCTTTTTCCAAAGGTAGTCATTTGTTTATTGATTAGTGTTACATTTTCATCGCATTTCAATCTTTTTTGTCATCATGGATACGTAAAAAATTCGAGTAATTATGGAATTATGGAAAAACCGTAGTGGTAGCAACGCGGCACAAGCGGCACGCAACATCAACGACGTTTACGGAGCTAACACTACAAACCAACGCACCACCTGTTATTGGTTTGCTCGCTTCCGTTCTGGGAATTTCGACTTGAAAAATGAACCTCGCGGTCGTCCGAAGACTTTGGTCAACAATGACGAATTAAAGGCGATTGTGGAAGCTGATGATACACAATCTAAGGCTGAATTAGCAGCAGCTTTCGACGTTAGCGTCAAAACAATATTGGTCCATTTGCGTCAACTTGGCAAGGTAAAAAAGCTTGACAAATGGGTGCCCCACGAACTCAATGATCGCCAGTGCGAAGTACGCGTCGAGACGTGCCTTGCACTGCTCAACAGACACACAAATGAAGGAGTTTTGAACCGCATTGTTACCTGCGATGAAACTTACCCCTAGAAAAGTGATAGTCACTATTTGGTGGTCTAGCGCCGGTGTGATTCATCACAGCTTCTTACCAAACGGGGTGAGCATTACTGCAGATGTGCACTGTGAAGAACTGAACACAATGATGGAGAAGCTGGCACATCTTCAACCAGCATAGGTCAATCGCTCGTCTCCGCTGCTCCTGCACGACAACGCACGACCTCATACTGCACAGCAGACGGTCTCCAAGTTGCAGGAACTGGGGTAGGAAGTTCTCCGTCATCCGCCCTACTCACCAGACCTTGTGTGCCTACAGACTACTACTTTTTCCAGAATTTGGATAACTCCTTGGCGGGAAAAAAAATTCAATACCCGAGAGGCAGTACAAAATGCCTTTGAAGAATTTGTTGCCTCCCGTCCAGCTGATTTCTTTAAGAAGGGCATCAATAAACTGCCACTGCACTGGCAAAGATGCATTGATTGCATGGGTGATTACTTCGATTAATACAAATAAAAAATACATGAAAAAAATTCGTTTAAATTTTTTCATACAAAACGGCAATTTCATAGGTAAAGACCTAATATTTAAATCTATATTCTATCTCAATAATGAATTTTAAAATTATTAAAATATCTTTATTAGTATAAGATTTTTTTTAAATCATATTTATGTTATAACTAGCTGGTACCCGCGACTTCGTCTGCGTATTATTGGATGAAGACCGACTGATCTCGGAACACGATAAACAAAAAGAAAAACATAAATGGATTTATCACTATGTGTATGGTGGTGGCGATCCCTAACACCCCACTATATTACTGCATATGTACCAACTGACCCCGTAACGCGATCAATATGTCTATGGTGTTGTAATCATATGCCAGTATGAATCCAACACATTAACCATCCCAATAATACTCAAAAGTAATTGAAATCATCCCTTATTGTAAAAGTATCCCTTATTGTACCGCCTTACGGGTGATTTAAAAGGAATACGAAACCTCTTTATTTGTAACCAAAATCATAAAAAATAATTTTTATATCCCTAACTCGAGAAACGATGGGTTCTTCGTACATACTTTTATCCTCTATTTCATCCCTTCAAGTTTTATTTTCGTAACAAAAGGTATCCTATGTCCTTTTCCAAGGTCCAATATATCTCTATACCAAAATTCATCAAAATTGGTTTAATGTGTTCTTCATTCGAATTTTTAACACCTATTTCAACCCTTAAAATTTTATTCTCTGAACAAAATATAGCCTAAGTCCTTTGTTAAGGTCTAATCTATTTCTATACCAAAATTCACCAAAATTGGTTCAGCGGTTCAGTGTGAAAACGTAACAGACAGACAGGCAGTTACTTTCGCATTTATAATATTAGTATGGATATTCTCATTTCGCGCAAACACAAGATAATATCATATTAATGAAAACTCTAGTCACGCATAATGAAAACTCTAGTCACGCATTTACTTCAGGAGAGAGGTGGGATTTGAAATAGAAAAGAAAAAATTAAACAGAAGCAGCTTATATCTTAAATGATCCATAGAGACGTCGCGTCGTAGACGTGATATGCATTGACAAACGTTTATCTTTTTATAACAATGCGATGTTTACATTTTATCCGGAGAAGTGATTTTCATATTTATTGTGCCTTTGTTTTACCTCGGACAATAAAACAGGCTGATATTTTAAGGTTAATAGTAATAGTAATAGTATATAGTTATAAGTATGTTCCGTGTTGATATGGGAAAATTACTTGGACATACGTGGTCCACAGTGTCATATTTATCGACAATTTAATTATTTATACATATTTACGATAGCTTTCGTATTTTTATTAAAACTTTTATTATACACTAGCTGTGCCCGTGGCTTCGCTCACGTGGAGTACAGAATGCCCGCGCGAATCTCCCGGCTACTTTAAAGACAAAAATGCTTATTATATGTTCCTTAAAAGATAGATGTATACTCTCCCGGACTTTTTTGTAGGTCTTTTTAATGCCTATGATTATGTAGTATATTAATTAGCTATATCTCTTATGGTTTACTCAACATAAGCCATTTAATTCACCACAACCAGTTTTTTTATTTGTGCGGAACCCTAATTATTTTTCTAAAATAAAGTAGTCTAAACTACTCCCTATATCATTAGCTATCTATCAGTGAAAGTCCTGTCAAAATCGGTCCAACCGTTTCGGAGATTACCCGAAACAAACAGACAGACAGACAAAAATTAAAAAAATGGGCTTTTTGTTATAGGTATCGTGTATACTTTCATATACCATTTAGTAAAAAACTTTTATTTTTACATTACAAACAGACACTTCAATTTTATTAATTGTATAGATAGATGACTCCCATTTCACTAAACATATTTGTTAAATAAATAAATAAAAAGTAAAATTTTAAAGTATTGTAATTTTCAACTACATATACTATTCACACTGTAAATGTAGTATATGGACTCTGAAGATATAAAAAAAAAATTGTCCGACTAATGCAGATTCCAAAACAGTAAGAAACTACGTTACATTTAAGGGTGAACGATGCGATTTTTCGACGCTAAGGAGATAAACGTGAAGCAATCCTTTATCCTGCAGTAAAAACTATACACACTATAATATCCATAGTAATTAAAAATAAAATGTTTCTTTTGTATTTGCATAGAATAGAGGTCCTTTTAGGAGACTTATTGTATACTACTGTGATTTCTAGATACAGTAAAAACTAAAAGGGTTCTTTGTATAAACAACAAGCCTGCACAATATTTAATTCATACAGGAAAGTTAAAACTTGGAACCATTGAAATTTGGACTTCCTCAAAAAACATTAAATTAAATTTTAATCAAACACCCATTCTCTAGCTGTAATAAATATATCTATTAAATTAAATGCAAATTCGTAGTCTGATAGTTTGTCTATAATTCAGACGTGTTTCTCTAAATATAAAAGTTTCGTGTAAATATATCTATTAAATTAAATGCAAATTCGTAGTCTGATAGTTTGTCTATAATTCAGACGTGTTTCGCTTCTATCTATATACAGGTAGATTGAAGCGTCAATTGTCATCATTAATTAAACATAATATACTCCTATTCAAATATTTAATTGTTGGCATATACAAACCGTGAATAATTATAATCAATCGCTTTAAAATATAGGTATATATAAGTACTAAATAAATAACTATACATACAACAATACAATTGATAGCATCTTAGTTATTTTACAATTTGGTGGATATTTACAATGATCATGAATAATATGTTTAATCGAGTCCTCTGTTACACGTCTGTTTTGGGGACTGGAGTAGTATTCTCTTAATTATATAGTCAATGGGACCCTCAACTTCATTTACCCTCATCTTTTGTGCTTTGTGCACTGGTGTCGATAATGGAGAATATATAAGGATTAATCTACACGACATTGAAGTGGATCCTGCCATCTCAAAGACCATTTGAAAATAAGCGAAATGTAGGACCTTTCATTAGTAAACACGTAATCGGTCCTATATTTGTTTCCTTTACTTTATTAGGAACGCAATTAAGATTAGGCGGTAGGTATTTATATAAACTCTGTTAAAGTTCTAATTTTACACAGTGAATGTAATTTTTTCGGTTATTCTTAACTGGTATGCATACCATCACGCTTATATTCCCCGAAGAGTTAGGCAGAATAGAGGAATAGAGTGTAGAATAGAGGCAATTTACGTAAACGACAGCTTTTGCTCGTGCACCTAGCTGTTGAAAAGGTTCCAATTATTTTTCTCTCATTGTTTCCCAACGTTTTTTAATCTTTATGTGTGTTAGCGACGCGTAGGCCTAAGCGTAATGATACGAGAATAACAATTGTAAATATAAGTTGTAGGGATGAATAATTTGCACGAACAATCAACAATTTAATGTTTCTAATATTTTGAATATGATATTATAACGTGTAGTTATGTAAGAACAGTATATAAGTTATGAAAATGTTTGTAGTTTAATAAAAATAATCACTTAAAGTACTAAAATCATATATTGTCAATAATTCATATTTTATAAAAGTTGTACGTAATGTTTTGTGTTATATAAGTAAAATGGCCTTCTGTATATGTTTTACAATGTTTGTAACAACAAATAGTGTGTATATAACGAGTCACAAGACGTTTTAAAGTTGCAATGTTTAATGCTTTGTATCTCCCATGTTTATTAACCTATAATGTTAAAGTTAGTGTTTTTGGATAGGTATTTGTGTCTACATTTATGTGAAATAGTTTTTATAGTAATTGAATAATTGTAATTAGAGATATTAATGATTTATTGTATTCTGTATACAAGTAATAATAATAATAGACAGAGACAGCGATAGTGCAACCACGACGCATTACCGCGGTTACCGGACCACACCCAAGTTTGGTAATGAGCAGTACAGATAGAGACGCCATCGTCCGTCTCGCTCTCCGGCAAACAATATAAAAGGCGCACTACTGGGGCCAACGAGCGGGAGTTCCGATTTGGTCACTGTTGCGAACGGACGTGTCGCTCCGTTTTCAATTTTGACCATCACGTGACTTAATTGTTGCGATCTTATATTTGGAATTTATTTCAAATATATTGTTGCAATTACGACGTAAACCAACTGGTGTCTAACGCTCGCGTGGTAAACCGCACTTTTCGGTGCGACTTGCTTGTTTTTTTTTTTTTTTTGTAAATCCACGGTTTTGTGGTCACTTGCTGGATACCTGACGGTGCCAACGAAGGCAAGTGGGGCGTGACCCGAGCAGCCCGCTGGTTGTCTCCTTCAGAGGCAAACAGCCAGACTCGGACGGGCCTGGGAATCTAGGCCTTTGCGGTTATCGCATAGTCTTGCCCCAGGTGTCTCCTGCCAAACCTTCCGATCCTGCACACTCCATCCCCGGGAACCTGTTTGGGCCTAGCCCGGTTTAATTACCGGTCTGCGTCCTCGGCCCCGGGCTTGTTAGGGCTCCTTAGGGTTGATAGGTCCTTCCTGTGTGTCATTGCACCTTGACAACAGGTCTCTTGCCGACTCCGATAGTCTTTTAAATATTTTGGCGCACCCCCCTGCCCCTAAGGCAGGGAGGCCTTTAAATTTAAAATTAAATAAAAATGTCCCACTGTCCTCCCTCTTCTGCCGCCATGGCAAATAACGTTGCCGACCTGGCCACTTGCATAGGCAAGTTGCAAGCCAGGATGAAAGCGCTGGAGTTTCAATACCAGCGCTATCAAAATTTCGTCGTATTACGGTGTCCCTCTCTAGACGAGGAATACCGTAATCTACCTGAGAACGCCTGCGTGCGTCGCACCGCTGCGACCGCGACCCGTCATGAGGCCGTTTCAGGTAGCGAGGCGGCCGCTTAAGGTAGCAAGGCGGCCGATGACGTCACGGCCGCGACCGTTACATCCACTGGCGCCGCGCCAGTCGGCGTCGCGCCCAAACGTCCCGCGCGCAGCGTTACGCGCCTGTCCGCCGCGTCATCCGGGGCCATGGCCGCGCCTACGGCCACGCCCCCTGTCCCGACTAGCCAATCGCGCGGGTCAAGCCCCGCCTCCGTCAGGCGAGGGCCGCGAAATTCGCGGTCACAATCTAGGGTTACCAAAAATAGTCCGTACGTCCGTCCCGCGCGATCCACGGAAACCGCGTTAAAGACGAAAAATTCGTTTTCGGCCCTTCCGGTCGAACAAGACTCGCCCGCGAATCCGGATCCATCTCCGGAGATGGATACCGAGAACGACGGCTTCACCGTCGTGGCGTCGCGTAAGCGAACGGCGCGTAGCAGTCCGACTGCTCAACCGGCGCCTAAGGTAATAGCTAAGGCAGTAGTCAGGGGCGCCGCCGCCCCCGCGTCCTCCCAGCTCCCCGCGCCCGCCGGCGGGAAAAAAGAGCGTGCCCCACCTCCAATCATAATCCGGGACAAGGCAGCCTGGATGGGAGTCTGCAATGAGATGCGCAGACTCAAACTCGACTACCACAAGGCTAGAAACATAGTCAACGGGATTTCTATTTCGGTGAGTTCTTCGGAAACTCACCGTAAACTAACCACCCTCCTCCGGCAGAAAGGTCTGCAATTTTATACGTATTCGCTCGCGGAGGAGCGCGTCCTCCGAGTGGTCATCCGCCGCATTCCGGTGGAGCTCGACCCGTCGGAGGTGTGCTCCTCGCTCAAGGAGCAAAGTTATCCCATCCGGGAAGTACACCGGATGTACAGTAAAGATAAGCGGCCACTACAAATGGTAGTGGCCATATTGGACCTTTCCCCCGAGGGAAAGGCCATCTTCCAGCTAGAGACGGTGTGCGGGCTCTCCGGGATTAACGTGGAGCCCCCACACAAAAACCACCAGCCTGCGCAGTGCCACAACTGCCAGCTGTACGGGCACGCTGCCCGTAACTGTCATTCTCGTCCGCGGTGCGTAAAGTGCCGAGAGGACCACCCCACACGGGAGTGCACGCGCGAGCGTGACTCCGTCGTCCCCCCGAGCTGCGTGTTATGCGGGGAGGAGGGGCATCCCGCGAATTATCGCGGTTGCCCCAAGGCCCCGCGTACCACGCGGCCACGCACGCAGAGGCAGGCGGCCCCCCGGGCGGCGCCCCCCACCTCAGCCATCAAAGCGCAACCCCCGCTGGCGTCTGGGGAATTTCCCGCGCTGCCGGTCCCGCGCCAGTCCCCGGCCACCGCCGGCCTCTCCGCACCCCGCGCGGTGCAACAGCAACCCGTGCGTTCATCGCAGAACGCATGGGGCCCCCGTCGCCCCAATCCACAGCCCCTTATGGCTATGGATATTCCCGCGCCCCGCGCGCCTGCGCCCCGCGCGCCCGCTAACGCTGTCGTTAATAGTAACGACTTAATGATACTGCTCCTTCGCGAGCACGATATCCGCGAGCTCATTGACTACAATGACCATCTGGAGCGCTTCGGTCTCATCAAGACCGCTTGCGCGTTCCCCCGCCTCTCAGAGACACTACAACGTCTCGACCGTGAGGCGTGTAATAATAACTTAGGGCCTTTCAATGGCAAAGTTTAAACCGAAAGCGTTAAATCTTTCGTTTTTTAACGCACGGAACCTATATCCGCAGCGTGATCTCGTCGCGACCTTTCTTAAAGATCACCAAGTAGATGTTCTTTTAGTGCAGGAGACGCTCTTAAAGCGTGCTAAACGTGATCCAAAAATCGCGAACTACAATATTGTAAGAAATGACCGGGCCGGCCGCGGGGGCGGCACTCTCATTTATTACAAACGATCGTTATATTGTACGCCGGTAGATCCTCCGATACTTACCAATATGGAAGTATCCGTGTGTAGACTAGGAATGACCGACCACCCGTCCATAACGTTAGTCTCAGTTTATCTCTCGCCGAGGAAAGAGCCTCTCAGGTCTGACCTAGAAAAGCTACTTTCGCTCGGTGAATCGGTCATTATAGCGGGTGACCTCAATTGTGGACACACTTCGTTTGGCAATTGGAGAGACTCCAGTAATGGGGTTAAACTCGAAGAGCTAACGAACGTGCTAAACTTTGATGTCATAGCGCCACCCACTCCCACCCACTTTCAAGACAACTGTATGCCGACAGTGCTTGATGTAGCTCTCATTAAAGGTATCGCGCTTCGGTTACGACTCATTCGGGTCGTACACGAGCTCGACTCCGACCACCGTCCGGTCATCATGCAGCTAGGTCAACCAGACGACTCTAGCCCTCCTTCGGTCCAAGTGGTTGACTATGCCAAGCTAAAACATTATCTTGCGGACAGGCCGTCCTCGTCCAGCTTAGATAGGATCCCGGACGTATTGGGGTCCGTTGCGGACGTAGATCTCGCGATCGATTCCCTGGTCGACCACCTGCAGGCCGGCATCGGAGAGGCCTCGAGAGAGGTCGAAGAGGCGAGCGATCGCCGCTTCGTACTCCCTGCCGACGTGCGGGCGTTGTTGACGGAAAAGAACGCGGCGACTCGTGCGCACGACCACTATCCGACCGAGGAAAACCGCGCACGTTTACGCGCACTTCAAAGATCGGTTAGAGCCCGTATATTAGAACTCAGAAGTCACAGATGGGACGCCCTCGTCGAAGGGCTAAGGCCGTCGCATCTGGCTTACTGGAAATTAGCTCACAGCCTCAAAATAGAGGCTTCTTATCTTATGCCCCCCCTCGAGAGGGGTCCCGGTATACCGCTCGCCTTCGATAGCAGCGACAAGGCGGAGTGCCTCGCCACTTGTTTGGAGAGCCAGTGCTCTCCGAACAGTGTCGATGCAAATACCGACCGGGTCGAGGGTATCGATGGATGCGTGCGGGAGCTGGATAAGCTCCCCGCGACAGACTCCCTGTCCCCAGTCACGTCTGAGGAGGTTCTTTCCATTATAAAAAGCCTTAAGCTTAGAAAAGCACCAGGTCCCGACGGGATCAGGAATGAAGTACTTAGACTTCTTCCCGATCGCCTCATAGCTCTTTTGGTCTGCATCTTCAATGTAGCCATAGCCCACTGCCATTTTCCAGCCGCCTGGAAAAAGGCCATAGTCATAGGTATCCGTAAGCCCGGCAAGAGCGCGTCGCTTCCCGACAGCTATCGCCCGATCAGTCTCCTAAATACTTTAGGGAAAATGTACGAGCGGATCCTTCTGAACCGTCTCAAGTCAGTAATAGAGGAGAAAGACCTCTATCCGCCTGAGCAATTCGGTTTCCGTGCTAGATATTCTTGCACTCATCAAGTGCACCGCCTCACGGAGCACGTTGCATTTAATTTTGCTGAATTATATAAACCCCGCCGTACACTTGCGGTCTTTTTCGACGTTGCCAAGGCCTTCGATAAGGTCTGGCACGAGGGATTGATCTACAAGTTGTATCACTTTGAAGTCCCCGATAGGCTAATTAAAATAATTCGCGACTATCTAACAGATCGCACCTTTCGCTATAGAGTGGAAGGTGAATTGTCCACGCCCCGTCCAATACGCTCAGGCGTTCCCCAAGGTTCGATCCTGGCTCCTAGCCTATTTAACCTGTACGTCAGTGACCTACCCCGACTTCCCGACTTTTACTTTTTTTCTACAAAAAAAAAAAAAAAAAAACGGGTGCCACGAGCTGAAGAATCAAGACTCCAGACTCAAGAAACTGGAAGAAACAGTACCCAGAAGATAGTACCTATAAATTGTATTGTGTCTTGAAGAATACAGCAAATTTTATTGTGGTGCCTGTGTGTCATTTTTGCATCTTCTAAGTGTTCAACCCGCCAGCGACCCAGTCCATTCGACTACGTGCTACGTCATCGCCGCGCCTACCAGCAGGCACCTCACTACGTGTGTGTACCTTGATGTTTCGCCCTCTTCACGTCTAGTAGTTTCGGGTGTGAGCAGGGTTGGTCGCACGTAGTGAGAGGGGCTCGCACGCACTGGTTTCCAGACAGCTGGTTACCGTAGCGTGTTATCCGCCGTCGGTTATACAGAGTTCGAGGGAATCGTTTCCGTCGCGTTCGCGCCCTCTGTGCGCGGTCCCGCTCTGTATTTTGTTGACGTAGCACATTTGTATGAGGGCACACGCACGCGCCTCATTTTAATGTGTTTGATATTTTTTAATTATTTTGATATAGCTACCATAGAAATACCAATTGTCGCAGATCATTAAATAAGTATGTAACTACCTACTACATTGGTGTGAGGTAATTACAGCTATTAAAACTAAAGTTTTTAATTTACCACTTTCTACATTGACCAAACCAAAGCACGTTCACGTAGCTATGTAAAAGTGTTAATAATTGAAGACTGTCTTTTGACTTTACTAGCTTTTTCTTTACATAAGACGACAACTTACATTTTAAAATACAAAAATATGGCTAATGATATGATATATAGCCCAATTCATCAAAAATTACTTATGGTTTTAAATTATTTTATGAAATTACAATATAACTTTTAATCAATAACTGTAACAACGTGTTTTATAAATATAAGTATCAATCCTTACTTATCCACGGTAGGGGTCACAATTCTTCGATCGAGTTCATATACAACAACATGCACACGTGATTTTATTTTATTTATTATTGTACAGAAATTTCCATTTCTTTTGGGGTTATTATAACTGTCTCGTTAGCCCAGTGGTCGCTTGCGCGACTGCTATGAGCGAGGTCCTGGGTTCGAATCCCAGGTCGAGCAAAGTGTTATTGGGTTTTTCCTATGAAATTCTCAGTAGCAGTTACCCGATTAATGGCAATAGGCTCGCTTCCTATTACATGGGACCTAAAAACATACTCGGCGAATTGTGGGTGTACATTAGTACACCTCTGCCTAACCCTTCGGGGAATACAGGCGTGATGGTATGTTATGTTATGTTATTATAAATCACTCATTTCCACTACTTACAAATTTTATATTTTCATCTTTAAACTAGTTTCAGCTGTGCGTTTATAAATTAAAACACTATTGGGATTGCTTACTTGACAAAAGCATTAAGATTGCCTCTCACGGTCCGTGATATTGAGGGTTCTCACGCACGGCCGACGAGCACGGACAACCACACACCGAACATAGGTTATGGACTTGTCTGCGCTACCACAGACGACGCTCTTCTCATGGTGCGTACCGACGCCTTGCCGCGTCCGTGCGGGCTGGTACGCATCCGTCCGAAATATCACAGACCGTAGAAGCCCACCTTAATATCTATAAGTATTTATCGATATTCAAGATCCTGAAAATCAATTTTCATGCCTCGAGCTACCGACACTACGAAACTCTGATTATAAATTCTCATCAATTTTCACCCAATTAGGAGTTGTTTTGAGTAAAAAAAGTTAATTTGTTTGTTTCCTTTTTTTTTTAAATAGAAAGCTAGTTGATTTTGAAGGATAAAATAAAATTCGGCTCAGCTTTAGAATCGCTACCTTCGAGTTCAGACTCCAAATTTTTACAGTTATATCACTATTTAATTATGCTAGGTAATTATAATTTTTCACACTGCAGAAAAAATTAATATATATTGAGCCAAATATTGAGTTGGCGCAAGAATTTTTGCCGAGTTACCCATGGCTACTCGAACATACCATCGAAGGAATCTCTTCAAATGTCTTGTTGGACTTTCGCGCTGTATCGCAATAGATTATTCGTAAATATCTAAAATAAACGATAATTGAAACACAATTTACACATATATATTTCTTATTTTATGCAATCATACTTCATTCGAATTTGAATGAATGTAAAAGAGTTATGATTATTGTTGTGATTTGCTCGAGTGGCGGGCCAGATGATGTAGGATTATTTTATTAATAAGAAGCAGCGTAAATTTGTAGACGTACTTTTATTTTAGACATACATGACAGACCCTTTTACATAGACAACGGAAGTACCATAGACAAACATATAACAAGAGATGTGACTACTATAAACACGACAATAATCAATGCAAAAAACAATATACTACAACAAAGCGAATGAACTCACTAAAAATTGAAACTATATATGTTTAGTAGGGACATATATTATGTTACAAAATAAGAACCAGAAATTTATATCTTAGATCAAAGCAACGGTGTTTTCATATTATTTCAATAAAATAACCGTAGAATTCATCACAAGCAAAAATATCGCATATTATTAATATTGTAATAGCATTAATCTATTCTTATAATCATTGAATAAACTTATTTATGAATACAAAACACGCTTACGAAGTTCTTCTGTGTAGATTACAATTATTCTCAGTGTCAATTAATCAGAGCCAAATCTTAGATGACAAAAGCACTTTTTTATAGACGAAATTCCAATTTAATTATGACCGTACTTTTAGCTCTTTAAAAAGAATCTGTAATAAAAGATCTGCGTTGAAATAAAATTAAGGACTCTATTATTGAATCTTTTAATTTAAATGACATTGTAAAATTATACTTTTTTACAGTCGTTTCGAGGACAATTCAAAAATGATTTTTAAATAGTAGAAAAAATATTATTTATACCTATTAAAATTAATAAATATTCATTATTATTATTAAACAAATAGGTATAAATTACTATTACCGTCTGTGTTTAAGAAATCGATAATCCATCTGATTTATAAAAAAAGGAGATAGACATCTTGTAGGTAAATATCGACCCATATCTGTTCTCATAGCCCTTTCAAAAGTTTTGTAGAGAGTCTATTAGAAGCACGAAGTCGAAGACTGAGGGGTTTTAATGAGTCGATGTTCCTAATTACCGTACTACCCGTGTAATATACAATGTTTTTCATCACATTTACGAGTAAATAAATAAAATAATGTATAAGAAGTAAACTTATTATAACATAGTTCAACAATATAATTATATAATAGTATACAGAGTATAAACATTGAAATAGGTCAGTGAGGGCAAGTCTGAAACTAAAAAAGGATAGAGAAGTATATTCTAAAGAACCATCCAAAGAACGAAGGCACAAGATTTTTTTTTTTTTGGAACTGACTATACTTTTAGCCTTAGGGGCCCTGGAGCCACTGCGGCTTTTACAGCTTCACCGAACTTGGGGGCGAGCGCTTAGGGGACTCAACCGCGAAAGTTTTGGACGACCCGCACAAAGGTGCTAGAGTGGCCGAACCTCGGATCGGGCGGTCGTCGCGCATGCAAATAGGTCGCGATCTGACTAATTTCCCTACTCCTAGAAAATTCGAGCTAACTAACATATACTCATATACATGTTTCCCTCCTCCTAGGAGGAAGGAGGGAAACATGCGTATGTGTATTTAGTGATCGGAATGGTTTTTTTACACTAACTAGCGCAAAAAAAGAAAAAAAATGTCCCTTACAGAACCCATGTACCTGTGTAGTGTGCACGTGTGTATGTTCATACGTGTGTAATGTTGTATGTGGTTAGCTAAGTGTTGCACGTATAGTGTCACTTGTATCGCGCGGGCGGCTGCCTGACCCAAGGGCTTCACACCGAGGAACGGACCTAGGCTTGGGTTGCCGCTAAAGAGGGTGGACGTGACGGGTGTGCGGGAGCGAAGTTGACCGCCCGTCCTCTGCGGAGATAAAGGTGATTACGCGGGCGTGGCCGATTACAAAATTTGCGAAGAGCGTGTTTTTATATGCGGTTGGCGGGCTAGTGCTCCATAGAAAATACAAATATGTTGATTTAGAAACTTAAAACACGCAAAGACCCATAAAGCCAAATGGATTGTAAAAAATTGGCCTCCATTGCAAAAGCCATTACGCACTCAGGCGCTAGCGCAAAAAAGCCATCGGATTTTATTTAGGGGGTTACACCCAAGATAACCTGCATAGTAGATACTGTTTACGTGCAAGTGTGATGAAAAAGTACTTTTATTTTTAAAACCATATCTACATTTTTTACTATCACGTTACAAAGAATAACATAATCATAATAAAACATAGCCTATGTCACTCTATCCAGGATAATGTAGCTACTTATTAGCAAAATAATTTCTCGAAGCGGATCAGTAGTCTCAAAAATTAACTCATATAGCGTAAAAGCTTTACGTCTTTATGATAAGTAGTAATTAATACCTAAAGAAGAATATAAATAGACTTCTAATCATCTGCGACTTCTTACGCTTTAATTATAATATAATGAACAGATTGAACGTGCATTCTATCAGTAAAATAATTTTAAAATCGGATTTTTACCTCCTACAAATTATTCACAAATTTTAATTCTTTATAGTAAAATAATTATTAACTCATTATAATTGATGCGTTTTTTAGTAAGTGATATAATTTAGTAAGATTTAAAAATTTAAATAATTATGTTTGTGTTAAAAGAATAACATATTAGGAACGATATGAAAGCTGTCACAGAGTGTATAGCCGACATTTTATTCAAACTCTTAAACTTAATAATATGATGATGTAATCCCGAAGTCCTTCATCAGGGACACAGAGCTTCCAGAAGAAGAACTCCATTTAGTTCGATCGTGCGTGGCATTTTTCAGCTCTTTCCAGCTGAGCCCAGTTCAAGCGGCCTCCTTTTCCACAGTGCGCCTCCAGGTAGTTTGGGGCAACCGGGTCGTAGTTTGTCAGTAGATTAAGAGACCTTGTTTGGACAAGTGGCTATCAGATCTTCGTAGAATATGTCCAATTCATAGCCATTTTCATAAAATAATTTATTTACATTTCATAAAGGTAACTTATATTTAATATTCCACGTGTTACCAATTTCACGAGCAATCATTGTAAAATACATTCAAACGAGGCGTTTATCTTAGGTTCCTATTTTCACAAACGTTGTATCAAGAAATTTTCAAAACCTTATCATAATCTTCTATTCCACTAAATGTTGTTGTTAATATAACTAATAATATGATGTTGATTAAATAATGTTGATGTTGACTTTAAGCTGGTTTATGCATTTCTACGCATATTGATATACTTATTTATTTTAACTAGCGTTCGCCCTAAGCTCGAAATTCGGCCAGCGACTTTTTGACATTTACAGTATTCATAAACAATGAATATTATCTACATAATTTGCTGTCACTTTTCGTTGAGTGACAATGTCAATATTTTGGAGAGTCTAAGTACAATGGCACTGGTCGGTTTAGGATTCACAGTATTAATTTATTTAATTGAATATATTACTAAGAGATATAGATAAATTTTAGCTTTCTGCACTCCTCCATATAAACTTTAACCATGTCATATCTCAGTCTTCCGTGCACGCAATACGCTTAAAAAGGTACCGAAAGCTTTTTCTTTACGTATTAATATATAGATGATATAAAAATGTAATTTTGAATTTTAACTTAATAGAAAACTTTATACGTATTTAGTAAGTGTAATATAGAATAACAAATTATGACATTTGAATCGGAATTGGACAGTAACGATAATTGCGTTTATTTATTCATTCGTTGTTATTCATGATTGTGTTAAGTTAATTTATAAGGAAAATAAATAAGAATATTATTGTTAACTACTCAATGACCCGATTACTGTTATTATTACGCCCATCGAACAAGTTATGACATTCAAATATTTAGGCAGCAAAATAAGATTGACTCTAGGTGTACACCTGATATCATAGCCCGGATAGCGATGGCAAAGAAAGCTTTCATGAGAAAAAAATATTTATTTAGAGCGAGAATATCAAGATGTGTTAAAAATAATTAATTAAAATATATGTGTATGGAACGTAGCCATTGAGCGTTGCTTCATATGAATGTGAAACGTGGACGAGGATAAAGAGGGATGAGAAAGATTAGAATCATTGGAAATGTGGTATTGGAGGAAGATGTAGAGAATTTGATAAGCGGAAAAGAAAAACGAATGAAGCTATTTAACATGGTAAAAGATAGGAGGACCTATTAAAAAGTATATAATTACCTATTAAATGATAGTCTAGTATTCTTTTTAAGATTGGCTCAAGTGTTTTTAAACTATTAACTACGCAGTACGGCATAATGACGGTTTTATTTTATGATGTCAACCGCGGCTCGCGGGAGTTTATATGTTCTAAGCAATATACCTGTGGACGCGTCAACTAAACAATATAGAAGGTCGCTAATCCACGAGCGGGAAGATTAAGCATATGAGAGAAATTACCTTGAAACTGGATAAGTATATAAGCAGATGCAGCCTTCAGCTGGTAGCGCTTCTTCTCGGCCAATTTTTTTAGGTTTGGGTCTTCGATAGCAGTGGACCAGCTGGATGTCGTGCAGCGTGCACAACTCCAACAAGCTGGATAATATAATTCGCGATACGAGCTAAATTGACTCGCAGCGGCGGTGGTCAATCATAGAGTGTCCTTAACAAGGACAATGTGCGGTGCAGCGAAATAACAATGAAAGAAAAACTCATAACAAATCAACCCCCAATAAATAATAAACTTAATTGCTAATGATAAAGCATTAGGCGCTAACAATACCTATTGTAAATTATCGAATAAACAGTTTAGCTACAAGTGAATTATTTCATTGTTGTTTCACATGAGGTGAAAATAAAACTTCGTTAGGGATATCAAAATGTATATTTATGCTTTTGGTAATATAGAAATAAAAGGGGTAAAAACTCATAGTAAATTTCATGAATGTATAAAACACTTTATACGTCCATGGTAAATGTATTTATATTCCATAGATGTAGTAGGTATATAAAACATATTCTGTGTCTATAAGTCTAACGTAGTATAAATATGATTTAATTGTTTACATATAATAAATATTTAGAAGTAAAATATATTAAAATAAATATGCGTAGGTACCTACCAAATAAATTTAACTGAAACCTCTTTTAATTTTAAAGAAATAAATACTTCGATAAAGTGACGGCAGATGTCGTTGCATAGAGTAAAGTAAATACATCGGGAATAATACATTAACTATACAATTAATAAAATTGAAGTGTCTGTTTGTAATGTCAAAATAACAGCTTATTACCAAATGCAGATGAATGTATGTACGATACACATAACAAGAAACCAATTTTAAAATTTTTTTTCTGTCTGTTTGTTTCGCGTAATCTCCGAAACGGTTGGACCGATTTTGACGGGTCTTTCACTGATAGATAGCTGATGTTCTAGGGAGTAACTTAGGCTACTTTTATTTTAGAAAAAGAATTATTGTTCTGCACAAATAAGAAAAACTGGTCATGGTGAATCAATTAGCGCGTTTAAATGATTTACGTTGAGTAAACAATAAGAGATAAAGCAAATTAATGTACTACATAATTGTAGGTATTAAAAATACCTACAAAAAAGTCAAGGAGAAAATACGTCTATCTTCTGAGGAAACCCACAATAAGGAATTTTTTTTAATAGCCGGGAGCCGGGGTATAATATACGCGTGGGCATTCTGTAGTCCACGTGAGCGAAGCCACGGGCACAGCTAGTACTTTATAATATGTATGTTAAGTGTAATTTAATAAAAATCTTGATAGTGTACACATCAAACAACAATATCTATCGTAACAAATTTAGATAGAATAGATATTTTTAATGATTTGAAACATTTCAAAATAATTATAAAATTATTAATATAAGTACGTACAGAAAATATACCTCAGTGTGACAATAAATTAATAACAAATCAATTTCATAATAATTTAAACGCCATTTATGAATACTCATTGAAAATAATAAAAAATACTACTACTGGCTAGTGTGCCTTTAAACTAACCCTTCCACTGATATTCTTTATTTAATTATGTATATATTTTATAATTAGAATTTGTCACTCCTTCAAATATACGTCCTATGCAGAAGTACGACTTTAATTTATATTAGCCCAAAAACCCTTAGATCTTCAAATTCCCAACATAAACACGTTTCGATTTATTGTTTTCTTTTTTAATTAAGTAAAGATAAAATAATTTGGATTAACTTCCTATCTTTTCACTTTAATTACAAATATATATTTAAAATAAATTTAAAAAGCCACATACATACAAATGTATAAATTCTGTTTTTATATATAGCTAATCTAAACGCAATTTATAGACTATACCAATGTCCATGCGTGTAAAAATACATCCTAAATGTACCTTTAGAATATAAACTACAAAAATTTCATTAAATTCGGTCCAGTAGTTTGCGTGATTGGCGATCAAACATACCCACAGACAGATAAAATTTAAAATAATTATCGAAATGTGTTCTGTTCATGATTCTAAATAACTAGCCCCTATCCTCCCCTAAGCTCATCCCCCGTGTTATTTACGAGTAGATCATATTTATCTATATTATTAAGAAGCTCAAGAAATATTTTATTTTATTAATAGACTATAGAATGTTACAGAAACAATGATGTCTCAGTTGGTAGCGTGCACGGACACCGCGTCGATCGACGTGAAGTCGAATCCCTGCAATGAGCCTGAGCTTGGTGCAGAGAATGGTGGTAGGGCTTTTTTAATACCCTCCTGGGCTAGCTACCACCCTCAAGTTGTAAATCTGTCGCCAAAGACCAATAGGTGTGTTCCAGCACACCTGCACGTGAGAGCAAGTCTTCCACTAGGCTTAGCGTGTTACCATCATGGGCCACATCGTCAGTTAAGTCAGGTGAGATTATGGCCACAACGCTAAACCTATAACGATAAAAAACTGAATATTGTTTAAGAACCAATCTTGAACGATGTGACCGAGTGAGGTTTCACTAGCTTTCGTTTGTCAAAGAATTCCCACAAGGCTGCCGATGTAAATTTAAATTATATTTAAAAGAGCTACACTGTTTTCTTTACTTCCAATGTGCTAGCGGGATTTTATTTCCATTTTCCTACATTTGAATGCTTTCAAATGAAGAATAATATTATTACTCTTTCATTTATATTACAACCGTATCATTTGCATACGTCACGTAGCAAATTTTCTTATATTAAACCTCGACGCAAAAAAAGACATTTTATAAGTTTCTATCTGTGGTATCGTAGCACAAAAACGGCTGAACCAATTTTGATGTATTTTTTCTTTTGAAAAAAGATTTGGCCGTGAGTGTCCTTTGCTATCATTAAATAAAATCATGTTCAGCCGTATCAAGGTTATTAGCTGTTTTCTAATTGATAAATATATTTGTGCATCTTCCATAGGTCTGGTTAAATCGAGACTGGGTATTCTGTTACTTCAATAATATTAGTAAAACCTTGACCCGATGCTGCAGCGTCATTTGTAATATGTAGGATACCTAACTTTTCATCAACTTTCAGCAGAGAATTCGTAATTGGGCTCATTGAAATGGCCTTAATGAATAGGTTAATTATCCCGAGGGTTTATTAAATATTTAATTTACCTTGTTTTACTTATATCAGTGTTGTACAATTATATTATTAATGTAAAATAATTATTAAACCCCCGGATTCGAATCAGTTTACGTTATACGCTACATCGAATTCTACTATAATAGTCCACTGATCGTTCTTTTAAATCAATTTACATAGAAGGTAAATTGAAAATTTGTTACACCTATTCATTAACCATATTCATATAAGTAACCTATTCATTGATGCCATTCAAATGAGCACAAACACGATATCTCTATCACGATGTACACAACACAATATAGTGGTGCAAAACGCCTACATATTTAAGTATATAAAGTAAGCTATCGGTCGTTAATTAAATAAAATGTTAATATTACGGTTCCTTTAATATTAAACGCAATTATATTGTAGACTTTATTAAAAAATCTCTTCTTATCATCATTTAATCACAGAAATTAAATATCATAATTAAACGAGAATATATTACATTTTATCGTGTTTTTTCATGACATGGTTTTGTTTACATTAATGTAATCGAAGTTCGAAAATATGGGTAACAAAATTGTATACGTGCGTTCGAAGTATACCTCCCCATGACGTTGCTTTTACCGAACTTGACGAGGGTCCCGTGTCTATCTAAAGGAGTAATCTGGTATTTGATTGATAGATTTATCAATCTATCTATAAATCTTGAACTTTACTTGTACAAACCCAAAAGTACGTTAGGTTACTTTATGCTCAGTGGACTATATTTGCGAGTTTTTATTTAATAGTAAGATATTGAATATAAAATACACAACGTCATATATTATGCATCAAATTAATTGACAAATCAAAACTAATTAGCTCCTATTACACTGTACAGTAATAATGGTAATACCAGTCTATTTTAAAGCAGGTTCAATATGAAATAATTGCCTCTCCACACATAATCAATTTTATCTTATTATAGGAGCAACCACCTGCGACTTCGTTCGCAATCTACACAATTAATAAAATTGAAGTGTCTGTTTAAGAACAGCTTTTTAACAAATGCGTATGAAAGTATATACGGAACTTATACCAAAAAACAAGTTTTTAAAATGTTTGTCTGTCTGTTTGTTCTGGGTAATCTCCGAAACGGTTGAACCGATTTTGACTGAACTTTATCTGGCAGATAGCTGATAAGGCGTAACTTAGGCTACTTTTATTTTAGAATAAGAATTCAAAAAGTATATTTAAAAAAACCGGTGCGGCGCGGCGCGGCGGCGGGCGACTTTTGTTGGTGGAAGCAGGCTCACCACAATACCGACATTCTGTCCACATAAGCGTAGCCGCGGGCACAGCTAGTCAGTATTTCTGTCAGAAAGGGTGCGTGAGGCGAGGCGTGCGGACAGCGGGGGAAGATGCTGCATTCAACTCGCGCGCTAATTATACTTATATTCATTTTCTTCTTCTATGCTAGGTTCTTCTCATACATGGACCCTGAATAGGGTATGGAAAATCAGTACACTTTATTCGAAAACAATATTTCTGGGTTAAAATTTACGTATCTTATTTATCTATATTAGGAAATATGTAGTCCTGTCTGTACTTGTAATATTTTTTTCAAAATTGTTTTCCAATTGGCACACAATATGTTTTATGTATGTAATACGAATTTGCCATTAAAAATTTTTTTGTCTGTCTGTTTGTTTGTCCGGATTTAACTCAAAAATGGCTTGACCGATTCTTATAACATTTTGTACATGAGATGCATAAGTCATTGGCCAATAGCACAGTGGGTACAAGAAATTTCAATATTAGTTTTAGAAATCGTAAAAAAATTTAAAAAAAAGTCTGATTTCGTTAAAATATTTTGACCAACTTTGATAAAATTTTGTACACGGGAAGTATAAGTCATTCCATGAATGATAAGCTATGAGAATTTTCAATAACACTTTTACGAATCGTAAAAACAGAATTTCCAAATATTTAAAATGTAATTAATTCTTACCCGATTTTAGCTAATTTACCGCCAGTTTATACATAATATTAAATATTATTTATTTCTTTGTCATACATTAATATTTGTCATATTTTAATTTACATCATGTAAAGTGCTTAGTAGATTAAGTTATTTCTATATAAGCTATTTACTTTTGTCAAAATTATTTTACATGTTTGTCATTTATAAAATTCTCATAATATTACGATTTATTTATTAAATTATTGGCTATAAATTTATTTTTTGATATATTCACATTTAATATTATATTCACAATTTCTTCTTCATCAAGATTATCAGGAATATTATAGTAGACACAGCTGTTATATCTAATTTGGGTTTTGGGGGGAATGAGCATAACAGAATGTGTTAGAATGTGTTATAGGAGTGAGCAGTGATGCCACCGAAATTGTACCTTACACAGATACCTACACTCTTTACCTTTCTTTGTCTCTAGCAAGTGCCGTTGTTCTTGGGCTATACCTACTGAACAACTACCTGTGCCCCACGGTGTCACCCGTGTTAAATTTATTTGACCGACTGTCCACTGCGTTGCACGTCGCCGCACCGCGCCGCCAACGCATCCGAGTAGCCTCTAATTTTTCTCACTTTCCGCACTCGCACTTGCCTACAGCTTTCTAGATTGCTTGACGTCCATAGTTACTGCTCTGCTCCTTAGTGTCGTAGCGTAAAGTCAGAATTATAGTTTATAACCTTCCTCAATAAATTTATACTTATCTTATTATATTACGTGAGCATTTCTTGTATATATAAGTATATATGTAATTGATTTCTCGGAAACGGATCCAACGATTTCGATGAAACTTTGCATTTAGATAATGTTTTGCATTCCAAGTTTATCTAGATAGGTGTTTTTCTTTTTTTTGTTATAAGATACTGAGCACATCTCGGTCGCCCAGATATATATAATAAAGCGGAAAAGTTTTTTTGTTCATTTGTTTGTTTAAACACGCTAATCTTTGGAACTACCTGTCGGATTTGAAAAATTATTTTTGTATATGGTAGTCAGACTCACGAGGAATAATATACGCTATCTAACATTAGGCCACAACTCTGAGACCGCCTTAAATATCGATTATTGTTACTTAAGTCGGAAGTCGAAGCCCTCCCGAACTGCTCTATCCGCGTGCGCTGGCGTAATAGTTAATGATACGGAAATACAACGCTCTAAAAAAATATTGGCCCTTAGTATGTCTAAAAAGTCAGCGATAGCATATGCCTATCTCTTATACATAAGGCACAATAAGGTATTATGTGACAAAGATTTCTTGAAAATTAAAAAGTGATTTATTAGTATTATTTTTAGTCATGGCATATTAATTTATCCTTACGAACAAAAGCTACTTCATCATAAAGATAATTTTATAAAGTTAAATTTTGCTCTTTATAGTATGTTATTTGAACACTTAGTTAAGGAGATAACGAAAAATTTAAATTATTTGTATTTGCAGGAAGAACAATTGTGATAGACTACACGGGTGCGTTGGCGGCGCGGCGCGGTGTTTATCGGATAACATTAACACGGTTGAAACCGTGGGGCACAACTAGTAGGCTATAAAATAAAAAAGACTTTTTTAATCAGACTGGTAGTTTAGAGGATTAGCGCGTACAAACAAACAAATAAACAATCTCTTGAGCTTTTTAATATTAGTATTAAAAATAAGTCCGTGGTACTGAACTTTTTTCATTTACGTAAAAGTTAAAGCGAATCTAATACTTAATTAATACTTAGTTCGTCTAAAGATTATAGTAATTATATAAGATGAAGCCTGTCACTATTAGAACCTCAGGCTATCACTTAATGAAAACCCAAAATAACGTAGGGCAACGTACCAAACTGTTACGTGTGCAAATAGGAGTGTCGCTAAAGGGTCTGGGTAGTTTTGCACATTTTTAGGTGAAATGGGAAGTTTCTCGTGCAATGTCGCATTGACCGTGAAATTGATGTGATTCTTTGATTTCTATATTGCAAGCAATCGTTAATAATACATTGTTAATATTATTTATGTTATTGGTGGATTAAATAGTAGATAATTGAATCAAAGATTATGGAAAAATCGTAAAATACACATAAGATTCTTGGTTTAATAAAAATATCTAATTATATCGTGTTTAGTGTAAACCTATTTACTTCATTAAGAATGTTTTCAAAACTTTCCTAATATTTAGAGATATTGACTGCCTAGATTTTTTTTTTACTAGTATAAGGAGATTTTAGGAATAATAGTACGATTATATAGGTACACTTTTTATTAACGTTAATAAGAAACACGATTAGCTAGCTTTATCGGCTGCATGATTTTTTACGGAAAACAGCTCCATCGTAATTATATAGAAAAAATACCAGTTACACTAAAGTCAGTATTTTAATATTAACAGTGCTAACTATGAAGAAATAAGTAAAATCATATTTCATTAATGAAAAAGTGCCATATAGGAAAATACTATTTCTAACAATATTTCTAAAACAGAAATGAAGTTATAAATGACAAACTTTTTTCGATTTTTCTATTAGCCAGTTTTATAATTAAAACTTTTGTACTATTAAATAACTTAGTAAACAGAAATGTGAAAGTTACTACTAATAACCACAGAGGGGAATGTCGTATAATTCACCCAAAGCAAGTTGTAAGAGAATTTGGCTCTGACTCCGTTACAATAAAATGAACTGTATGATTTGTGCCTTCCTAAATCCGTAACAAAAGCAACCGTAAACTTTTAAATGAAAATGTTTCTTTTGTTAAAATATCTTTATTCAAAAAAGTAATATTAAATATCTTTATTTAAAAAGTAATATTAAGAAGCTAAATTGTGTAACGTGTGAAAAAAGATTCTATTTGACTGTGAATAGGGGGCGGGAATGAGAACAATGTACCTATCTCCAAAAATAGATAAAAATATTATAATATGACAATTGAGCCTAATATTTAAAGATCACGTTACACAATTTGAATTTGAGAATTTGTTTTTATACCCAACATTGTTACATTTTTCCTTTTTTGTCTATTGTAGGTACTTCTTCCCACATAGTACGTACGACTTGACAAAATAATAGCTTAGAAATTATTACGTACCTACAAATAGTATTTCTTTTTTATCGCTAAATGTTTAGGCGTTGTAGCCACAATCTCACCTGATGTGGCCCAAGATTGTAGCACGCTAAGCCTAGTGGATGACTGGATCTCAGGTGCAGCTGCCGAAACACGTCTATTGGTGCTTGGCGACACATTTTCAACTTGAGGATGGTAGCTAGAAAAAGTCCTACCATCATACTATGATTTCATCACGAGGTTTTCCTACACCAAAAGCTCAGACTCATTGCAGGGAATCGAACTTATGTCGATCAACGCGAAGTCCGTACTCGCTACCAACTGAGCCATCATTGCTTATAAGCATTGCTTATTGTATACAATACAGTTGGAGTTATTGGTTTTTCGGAAACGGCTCCAACGATTTCGATGAAACTTTGCATTTAGATAATGTTTTACATTCCAAGTTTACCTAGGTAGGTGTTTTCTTTTTTTTTTTTGTTTCTAAGACACCGAGTACAGCTCGGTCGCCAAGATATTACTAATAAAGTCTATAATATTGAGTGAGTTAAAAGTCATATGTAATATATTATGTACTAGGAAATCATATTTATTTTCCCAATTTTATTGACGATAAAGAACCTTATCACAACATTATTTTCAATTTTTTATTGCATGAGCAAGTTGAAGTTATATTTTGAATGATTGTAGTTAGTTTTATTCACATATCACAAAGTCTTTTTCTTCCTATTCAATTGTGTAATGGATCGTAGATATATTATTACAGTTGAGCAAATTGTACTGGCATGTCTGGTTGGAAGATTTATCGCCTAATTACACTGCTCATGACATGAATACATCATTAATTTCCAGAGTCTAGACCTAAAGGATTCCACATTATTGATATTGATCCAATATCCAATATTATTTTAGTATAAAGTACTTCGCAAGATAATATTATAATATTTGTAGAAATTTTGTAATGTAATGTAAAAATACATTTCACAGTTATGAACTAAAATCTTGTCTACTTTTATTTTATATATTCGATTAACCCCAATTAATTAACCCAATATCCCATCGATTAACGTCCGTTTTCAATAACCTATCTATCCGTTGTTTTAGTTACAATTAATCCTTTTGTACTTACTTTCGGTTCAATAACCTATTTATGAATAGTACTTCGTATCATATCATATCATTCCATATCCTATAGTTTAGATAGATAAGAGGGTAGCCGATACCTCTTTTAAGTTAAACATAGTTATTAACTACTTAGTACAAATATGTACTAATCGGAGATAGTGATCTCAGATATGTTACTGAAAACGGCTGTTAGTCTATAACTAAGAATTTAAGTTAACAAAAGTTTAAAGCAAACAGTATTCTATAAGAAATTATAAATAAGTAATTGTGGTCAAGTAGTTTATACTGGCGCGTTGAAATATCTATTCTTATTTCTATTTCTACTTCTACTTTCTATCTTTACTTATTTTTATTTCTAATCAATTATGAAATTTATATGAATTTACATATTAAGGTTAAAAAACACTATTGGCTGACGGTGTGTGAAAACATATTGAGAAAACTTGAATGCTTGAGAATTGTTCTTGTAGTACAAGCAATATGCGGGAAAACAAAGAACTGTAGACTGCTCGGTGTTTAAAATCGCTAAAGCGTCGTGGGCTTACCCGTGTTAGTTAAGCCTTTGAATTCCCTCGGGAAGAGGCCTTTGCTCAAGAATGATGATACTTACAGGCTGAAATTATTATTGTATATGAAAATTTACAACCAATGAACTGGCCTTTACAGTTGAAATAAAAATAAATCCTGACCGTTGGAAAAGTATAAATACCTTGATAATGGCGCGGGATGCATAAAGGGATTTAGAGACGTGGAGAAAACAAAAAAGGATTACAAAGGTTCGCAGAAAAGGTGCTTCGTTATTATTACTTACCCCAGTACATACGGTAAAGAATAATGTGAATTTAATATGTGTGGTACAATAATAAGATTTAATAACTACATAACAGTTCCAAGTTGATTTTTAAGAGACAAACATGTACTTTCATAATTTGTCACATGTCGAGTTGTCCAAAGTAAAAACAAAAATAGATCGGGATACAACTTCTTCAAGTTTATTTGTTTCATAAGTGCTATAAACAATAACAAAATCATGAATCACCAAGATTCTTTGTCTCCCTGTTATTAAATCCGCAACATTTGTCAAGAGAATGTTTGTAGTATTTTCTAAAACTGCGTATCCACCAAAGATGTGCGAGGTAGATAGGCGGTGCACGAGGTAAAATTAACAAATAGGATTACTTATTTTTCCTAGCCTCGTTTAATGCAGCTCTGGTGGAAATGGGCTAGAAGACACGGAATTAAGTATTTGTACATATAAACTAGCGAGAGATGTGAGCGAGGAATATGTGTGAGAGACATTACAACACAGTGGAACTATTACAGAGCCACTGGACCGCTACGCATTCTCGCACCACTCAGCTACACACAGTTTAAGAGCCGCGCTACGCATCTCAGTATCGCCTAAGCTTCTCATACAACGTTAGTGGAAACCATCACAACGTTTCACAGGGCCACGTACACACATTCACACCACCACCAAGCTACCTCGCACTTATGTGGTGGATACGCAGCCTGTTGTTAGATAAAGTAAATCTTAGGTCGCACTGCTAAATCTCGCAGCTCGTTTATATTATTATTGTTGTTTGTATACCGCGTTTTAAATCTGAAATTCTAACTGTGCATGATACACCTCGCGATTTTATTTCACACCCAGCAGTGCCCGCGACTGCGCTCGCGTGGACCAGAATGTGGTCGACCGAGCATACGCGCGAAACGTGCTCCCTCCGCTACAAGTTACTTTAAAGACAAAAATCCTTATTATGGGTGATCCTTCAAAGATTGACATATACTCTCGCCGAACTTTTTTGAAGTCTTTTTAAGATCTACAATCCTGTTGACATTAATTTGATACCTTTTATGGTTTACAAAGCGTAAGCCAACGAGTTTCTTTGTGTAAATAAAATCCATTTTCTTGTTTGTAGCGTAACTTTTACGATTAAAGAAACCATTAACATATAAAAGGAGGAAAAAGGGAGATATACATACAGAGTATAATTTATATCATATTCCAGAAATTCGTTGCTGCGTCTACTGTTTTCCCCATAGTAGATACGCAATCTGAACGAGTTTTATTAAAAATTAAACGAGTAGGGGAAAAGTTTTTATTTATTTATAGGTTATTTTATTTATAGCATTTAGCCAGAATCTCACCTTGTGTCCCAAGGTGGTAACACGCGAAGCCTAGTGAAAAGAGCTCGTCAAGTGCAGTTGCCGGAGCAGATACTTGGCGACAGATTTTCAACTCGAGTGTGGTAGCCAGCCAGGCGGGTACTAGAAAATGCCCTACCACCTCAGGCTCATTGCGGGCATTCGAACTCACGTTGGTCGACACGATATGCGTTCACCCTACCATTGAGCCATCATTACTTCAAATGGTTTCTTTGAATTGAATGGACACAATCAAATAAATGCTCCTAAGGATAGTCAAAGAATGCCTACTGTCGCCGAGAGACATATCTCAGTTGAGGTTACAACATCGCATAACGCATGGGAAAACGCCTACAATATATTAAGTAGAATATTATTATAGTGAGCTATTCTTGTATATATATTATATGGAATTGCTTTCACGGAAACGGCTCCAATGGTTTGGATAAAATTTTGTATTTAGACTGTGTTTTATATTCCAAATTAATCTAAATAGGTGTTTTCTTTCTTTTAAGATACCGAGCAGAGCTCGATCGCCTGCATGTGTTCTATTATAAGCTGATACTAAAAGTTCATAATTTTTGAAAATTTATTATGACTTTTAACATTCTAGATTAACAATAGGAATAAGAAATTTACATATTCGCACAGTTCCCGTTTGCCAGTACAGATATCTACATTCAGGAAACACAGTCATTAATCAGTCGGTGACCGAAATCACGCTTACTGATTACAGACAAAGCCTTACTTCCTATCAATTAATATTAAATAAAGTCAATACATTAAGCTCTAACTACTATTTACTAATCATATTTAGAGCATAAGTTTGTTCATGTTTCATTTTCAATTATGATACTTTGATACAATTTTAATATTTGCTGTCAATTATATATGTTTAATTATAACGTAAATTCGAGGTTTTTTTTTTATTACAGTACAACAAAGTGATGTCACTGTACCTTATGGTAAGCACAGTGTAATCCCAAAACAACGGTGACCACCGAGACATCTAAAATAATCTATAATTATGTTTGTAGGACCCGATGTTGTAGGATGGCGAGTAGACTGGCTGGGAGATAGTTCTACAGCTTGACAGTACGATAATTAATATAATTATATGACTTACAATCGTCAGTTAAACAGATATTTAATAAATGGCGCCTCCTTCATGTTACTTGGCTATATTTAAGTAACAAAAAAGTTTTTTGTGAATCGATTTTTACCGATTACCCGGAACAAACAGACCGACAATTTTTTTTCAATTGGGTTTTTTGTTATAGGTATCGTATATGTTTCCATATGCATTTAGTAAAAAGCTATTATTTTGACATTACAAACAGATGCTTCAATTTAATTAATTGTATAGATTGAGATTGCCGACAGGATGATATAGTTATGTATTGTGTAAAATATTTATCTTTGTTTATATATTTTTTGGGACTTAATATTAAAAAGCCGATACCTTTATTAACCGTCATAACCGTACGAAATTTCCGCAATGATAAGGTCCTGTTATTATGTTATGTCCGCTCGCGCTCCGCCCCGCACCGCAATACCTTATCCAAGCATTTATATGCGCTGAACGCCATTATAATCTGGGTCAATAGATTATTATGTAACTCGGAGGTTCTAAAGTCTGACATAAATTGCGAATTTCAATTGGGGGTTCAGGAGGATTAAGTTTCACAAGAAACTGACAGCAACATGTGCTGTAATTATGAAGTGATTAGTATGATTACGCGGACTATAAACATACCCTACGTTAAGAGGGCGATTAGTTAGGTACGCCTTTATTGATTTCTTACGTAATACACACGTAACTTAGGTACGTATTTTATCCAATTTACAACATCGAAAAGATAAATATTTCTCATAACGCTATCAAAAATTATAATAATATATACTTTTAATGGGTATATATAGTTCAAAATATTGTTTGTTTTTACGTGGTAATATCTGGAACTAACAATCAGTGTTGAATTATTTTTTTTGCATTTTATAGTTTATTTATTGAGAATAGGTATAGGCTATATATAACTTCACGTTATGACATTAAGGAGTGGAGCAGTAACCATGAACGTCAAGCAGTCCAGCAAGCTGTAGGCAAATACCTACAGAAAGTGAAAATGACCATAGGCTACACACGTGGTTTGAGACTTTCCGAATAAATCTAAAACAAGTGAAACCATGGGACATAGTTAATTAAATATATATATATTTACAGACGTTAAAAAATTAAGGTACCTAATTCAAGCCATCACATATGGCTTATTAAATTTGTCTAAACGTTTTACATAGTACCTAGTCCTATTATTGATCTGATACCTATTGATCCAAGAAAATGGCTGTTATTGTGAACATTTCGAAACGAAATGATTAAATTCAACATTTTCTTTTAACCTTAGACACAGGGCTTCCTAGCAGCATTTATTTCTTGTAACATAACTATCAATTACACCGGCCGACAAATGAAAACGTTTTGAACGTTATTTTGATTTGAGTGAAACATATTGCTAATTTATAGTATTTTGAACACAAAAATACCTACATAATTACTCTATCACATCAGGTTTTATTACAAAAAGGAAAAAACGTTTATTTTAAAATTTTAAGAAAAAATCAATTATTATATTATAAATATTTTAAAATTACAATAATTGCTACAGGGCTATTTTGAATGACATCTTTTACGTTTAGCGATAAAATTACGTCTGGGTGTAATTTTTTTATGAGAATCATCAATAATATCACGTTTTATAGACCAGCAGTAATCAGCCATCATATTTACATTCATCGACCTTGGTACCTTGTTTCCATAGTTTTTATATCTTGGCTGAACCTTTCTCCCTGTTCTTCACTATAATCACCTGATTTATGAGGGGAAAAATCCACACGTGAATGTAAAAATGGAGTTTTATACTCATATTACACCCCAATTTTTTGTTCTGACGGTGTTGAGCTGAATCAGATATTGAACTTGAAAGGGGCACTGGAATTTCTGGACCGTGTGTAATGGGACTTGTAACTGAGGTTACATTTGTGTAGGCTATCTTATTTTTATTTTTAGCATTAAAACCTTTCACATTGGTACAGCAATAATAACAATCACCAATATGATTGGCTTGCGTTCTCCAAATCATGGGTCCACCAAAAGGTAGAGATTGTCTTTTGCGGTATGTCCACTGCCTTAATTGTTCAACACAATTAGTACAAACTAAATGCGCAGTCCACGATTTTAGTTGTATTTGAAGCCAAGACAAGCATTATAAGTATTTTTTACAAACTCAGTAACTTTCAGTTTTTACTTTGAAGTCATAAAGTTTCCACAAATGTAACAAAATATATATGGACTATTATGACACTTTCTTGAAGACATGTTTTTAGACGTTTTTCAACCACAAATAAGTAACTAAATATATTAAATACTAAAAGTAAAACGTAAACAATTTTTTAAAATAATCACACTGATTTCAGTAAAAAGTTTGTAACCAAAGTAACTATAACGGCTTATTTCCATGTAACGCATTTTAAATGGGCGTGTTGCTTTTCCTACTAATATATTTTTCACGAGAGGTCGCTTAATTCAAGAAAAGAGCGCCAAAACTCAATAATTCAATTTATTTTTACTGAAAAATGAAAAATAGCGAATATATTAATTTTACTAAAAATCTGATGTGATACGATAAAATTAGGTATGAAAAGTTCGTGGAAAAAAATAATTATATCTTGGACAAGGAAAATCATGTCGGCCGGTGTTATCGAAATAAAATGACACAAAACTTTTTTCTTAAAATAATTAGATTGGATTCCCGACTCCTGTATAAGTTTTTTTGAAAATCTATGAAATCAGTTTTTCTTATCTGTAAAATCGACGTCATGGTTCTTTAGAACATATATCGCTGTCTCTTATAGTTTCAGGGTTTATTATCTCACTGACCCATTATATGTTACATATACTCTGTATATTTCTGTACGTTTACAATTACAGTATATTCTGTCTGGGACTAGCGTGATGATGAAACTCGTGCTGACGCTCGGTAATTAACCTGAGTTAAATACTGACGCATTTACGGGTTGGATTAATTATTCCAATAAACAAATAGGTAGGCAATTTTCGTGAATAAAACAATATACGAGTTCATTTAAAGCAATTCATCATACGGATGTCCTCGGTAAATTATACGTCTACAAATAAAGGTTATGATTGATTGTTTTAATTATTAGCAGCTGCACTTTACATATCTCGTGAAAGCAACCTTGTGCTTTAATATTGTTGTTGTTGTTGTGTGTTAATAAATACTATGCATATTGTATATTCATTTAAAGATACTTTTATTTTCGAACTGTTTATATTGTGAGCCTTATGGGCCCTGGATCCATTAGAGGCTTTGACAGCTTCACCGGACTCGTGGGCGAACGCGGAAGGCACACAGCCGCGAAAGCCAGGCAACGAGTTCAAGGGTGGCAAAGTGGCCGAACCTCGGCTTGGGCTGTTGAGGAACATGTGGTTAAGATGTTTGTGCGGGTCTACTCTCGGGATAAGTTCAATATATAGACGCACTTTTTACGTAAACCAACTTTATTTATACAGTATGTACACGGAATTTACAGCAGTGAAAATCAAGCGATAGTTTACAATACGTATTGAAATGGAGTCGGCGAGCGTGTGTCTGCTTCGGTAGCTCTGGCAGACTGTCTGGCATAGATTAATATGAATATACGGAAACTGTCTGGGCTGCGGGGGCGACGGATCATCGGCGCGGCGCGGCACGGAGTAAGCGGGATGGAGGGGCGCGCGGCAACTGTACCGTTATCTATAAAGACTTTTAGTCGATGCGATAAAACTCGCTGCACTTGCGCCTCCGATGCGATATTCTCCGGTGATTATATATGTGTGGAGTACGCCACAAACATGCAAATATGTCGCTATAAGACTAATTATCTATCCGTAAAATTCGATCTAACTAACTACATTTATATACATGTGTCTGCCTTCTGGGACGAAGGAATAAACATGGGTATACGCATTTAGTAATCTGGCAATTTTTGTGTAAGTCCTAGTAACTAAAGAAAAGAAGGTTCTTTACAGAAACAATGTACCTGTGTGGTGTGCATGTATAAAGTACAACGTCATGTGTGTACATCGATAGCCAGTAAATGCCCTTGGGCTCCATGCCGGAGGAACGGACCTAGGCTTGAGTTGTCGCTGGAGTCTTGGCGGGTGTGCAGGAGCAAAGTTGCTGCCCGTCCCTTTATAATACTTAACTAGATCATTTTGTATAACAGTAAAAACTTTTTGTAATTGGAATTATATTTCAATTAATGCAGGCAATGCCATTGGTGTAAGAATAAATTAACGGTCCATAAATAAACATTATTTTATTCAAATTAAAATAATGTTTATTTATAGACCGTTAAATTATTTTTACACTATTAAAAATAAAAGTCTGTAAAGTGAATTCATAAAAACGATATACCTGCTTTGAAAACATTTTTTTAAATCAGTTACTTAAACGTTAATGGGCGCATTTTAATTTACACTGTTTTGGCTAGGCCTATCATTCGAAATAAGTAATGGAGGTGAACCTATTAGTAGAGATAAAATCCAGACCACTATCCGTCGAGAGTTATATGGCTATAAAAGACAGGTTTAGTACAGAGGACATACACATCAATTTATCACACGTGCGCCGCATCTTTAACAAATGTTTGCCTCAAACAAGCCATTACCCGCTGTCCAATGTCATGTAAATAAAGTGAAATCTACTGCAGATCTGCATTATAACAAAGAATTTTTTCATAAATTTTGAAATTTAGGGCTTTTTATAATGTTTGTGTATATTTCGCTTTACTTGGGGAAGGGGGAAGTCAGATTGGTGGAATACCTCCACCCTACAGAAGATCGCAGTCAAATTACCTTGTGGTTTGTTCCTGCGGTAAGAGTTTCCACAGCTCTTTAGATTAGGGGGATCTTTTTCGTGCTTATTTTCTTAGTTATGTAACAATAATAAATATAGTATATATACAATACAAATATGAAATGTATAAGGCTCACTACACTCATATTAGAGCCACTTTGAAATTTGTATAATAAGGTACATAAACATGGAAAGTTATATAGAGTGGCATGTTGTATTATTTACGAACGAACTTACATTTTCAAAGTCCAAAGATTCATATAATTTAATTTTTTGTATGTGATAATTTCTAAATTTCAATATAAAAAATCAAATCTGTGTTATACAAATAAAATGTTGAGGCTGGCCATGTACGGTATATCCCTTTACTATGTAATATGTACATAGTAGACTGTGCCTCACAGTACCTATGTTTATCGAGACACTTAGAATCACTGTACCTATAGTCTTTTGTCAGTTTACTCTACTCTGTTTACTTGTAAGTTCTAAGATTAACTTAGGTACTATAATACATACCTATGCGGAATATCAATATTTGCATTTGGTAGGTACCATAGATGTAGTATGATAAGTTACAGTTCTGTCTTTACAATAAGGACACAAGGGGCACGTGCCCCAGGCCCCTGGCTCCAGGGGGGCCCCGAAGTGGAGACTTATTCGTTTACGTGGAAAAGAGACAAGCTCAACTTGACTTGCTGTCGAAAATTTTAAATTATTAATTAGAAAACATATCAGATTTCTAAAAAACCTATAGGTAGTAAAGTTTTTATGCTCGTTGCTGCTTCAGTTTTAACCACCTTGCCATTTTAGATTAATTACATTTAATTATGCCGTATATTTATTCTTTCTTATTGGCTTTAGACAGTTATCTAAAACCAAAAGGATATTATATTAAAAAAAACGTTATTTCCCACATATTTTGGCAAAAAAAACTTGTTGAAAAAGAAATTTCTATCTATTTTTCATTTTTTACTTTTTCGGTGCTTAAAAAATTTATAAATCGTATAACTGTTTTATATGCATATAATTTATAATTATATTATTTAATTACTCCTCTTTAAGAATCGTTTATAAAATTTCTGTAGCACCCAACAGTTTTCAAGTAATCTGTAAATAGGTATGCCCCCTAATTGAATCATTAATTGTTTATTAGTCTAGTCAACAAGTTCAAACACGTGAAAAATAGAGATAAAGGTCGTAAAAATATGTCCTAAATGTCCTATATAACAATTGCAATTTTTTATCTGCACCAAAATCCTTCAAAAACATTTTTCTAGAGGTGATTCCGAATCCAATGAACTTTCGCTCATATTTTTAGGACCTTAATCTCTATTTTTCACGTTTTTGAACTTGTTGACTAGACTATATGTGCGGATTTGAAATTTTCGCACATTTTTCTAAATCTCATTACGAATCAAACGAGGTGTCTCACGTATTTTAATTCGCAGTAACAATAATTAACACGTTTATTAAGTTATTGAGTAGACTATACCATTTCCATTTCTTTATTTTCTCGATGACAGCTCCTGTGAAAATTTGAACGATCGTCTTTTTTACATTATGTATGCATTATTTAATAAAAATATGACGTTTACACACGTACAAGGTTATACCAGAGTCGGAGAAACTGATAGGGATGGAGCTATATCGATAAACGTAACACGATAAAAGACCCGATATTTTTTTACAAAATGTAAGAAACTAAACTACTGCCGGATACTTTGTACAAATTTATTAACTAATATTATATTTCATTACAAGATGTTACACGTATTAATTCTTGATTGATAATGCCAACTGCTTCAAAATTTTCGAAGCTGTTGTAAAATAAGTAGGTATAGGTAGGTACCTACTCGACAATGAAACGAAATAATTATAACGACAGGCAATCTTTATTTATTTATATTTGAATGTTTTTGTTGTATTTGTCTTTGTTCAAAATATAATAAATATATGCGATCTATATCATTACTTATTTGGTCACAACACTACAACTATCAAATTAGAACTGTCATCGAGAAAATAAAGAAATGGAAATAGTTTAATAATCAGAATAATATATTAATCGACAATGAATTATTCATTATTCATTTCTAACCGGGAGATAATGAGAAATACGAAGTGTTGACATATAAAAATCTTCCTTCGTTTCTGCAAATCGCAAGTCATACTAGGATTTCTGTTCTTATTTATCTTATCCAATTAAATCATAACCTTTAGTTTGCTAATAATATTCAAATGATCCCGCGTGACAAAATCTATAGTGGGTGGCATCATATTCGCATATAGATACATTGTAGGAAATAATTATACCATCTAGCCGCCACCTACATTGATGCTACCTGCAGGTATACACTATGCTTAATATATTTTTTATAGTGTGTGTGTACCTGATGGTAAGCAAAGTAAAATCCTATCACAATGGAGGCTATCGAGAAATCGTAGTCTATCGACGGTCACTGTTGTAATGCTGGCCTGCAATAAATTAAATAAATATGCACAGGTGATCCCGAAACGCGACACGCAAAAGCGAGTCACTATGACGGACTTTTCACCACATGCATGGGGGTCGCGACAGCCCTACCACCCCACTATCGCCATTACCTCGTTCGATACTCAGCATGATGCACCACGTGCAGGTAAGGTTGCAAACAGGCAGACGGACCATCTAATGGTATAAAATGGTTACCGTCGTCTATAGATAATTGCAACCCCAGGGTACCATTATTTATACCACAAAGGTAGCAACCCCCCCTACGCCAAGGAGCTCTGGAATCCCTACTCACCGCAAGAACACAACACAAGGTTATTTGTTTGCGATCTTCTGGTTGGTTGAGGTATTCCATCAGACGAGCTGCCCCAAGTAGAGAGAAATCGCAAAAGAAATTTGTCTGTACCCTAGCTCTCTTAAAACTCTACCTATTACTGTTATGTTGCCGACCATGGTGAGAGTATTTCAACCCATTTTTAAAGAGCCCTATGTCATAATCCTGGTGAAAACTCATGCTGGGTTCCAACCCACAGCTCTACTCATGTTATTTATTGTGGTTAGGGTTTGGGGTGTGAGCATGAGCAGCTAGGTAACGGCGCGGCGGAAGGTGTCAGATTGGAAGAAAACATTATTGTAAACAATCCAAATCATTAACAAAGTAATCCATTGTTATAAATTGAAAGTAGTATCGTACGTATTAACGTAAAATCCATATTTTTATAGTTAAAATCTCGTTTAATCTCGTGTATTTATTTTATATGAAACTAGCTGACCCGCGCAACTTCGTCTGCATCACATAACGGAAGCTCTCAAAAGGAATAAATTTGCCCGTTTTTGCAACATTTTTCATTGATGCTCCGCTCCTATTGGTCGTAGCGTGATGTTATATAGCCTTCCTCGATCAACGGGCTATCCAACACTAAAATAATTTTTCCATTCGAACCAGTAGTTATTGAGATTATCGCGTTCAACCAAACAAACTCTTCAGCTTTATTCCTTTGATATTATATTTATTTATATTTCTTAAGTTAACCAATAGAATCATTAAATAACAGTACTTACCTAAGAATATAGAATTATTTTTATGCCCCAAATCATTATGTGCCCAGGGGCCCCTGCATGGCTAAAGAAGAAGGAAGACCCTGTGTAGGTACCACCTTGCTACCTTCTTCTTCTTCCTAACTTGGCAACTGGTCCTCTTTAATGAAGACCATTACTGCCATTATAGAGTGAATTATAGTGTCAAGTGTTATGACGATTCAGTATCCTAACTAGATGGTGGCTCCCTTGTTAGAACTTTCTAGGAAGATGTTCTGGGACCTCAGAATGAATGCTTTCAGTTTATATTTATAATCCACTTTAATTAAGCACCAAACCAAACTGTATCACGCAAAACGCCACCAATATTACATAATACAGGGTCAAAAATCTAAGTTAATGAATTAAAAATAAAAACCACAGCATATCACTTCAAGATCCCGCCGAAACCCCCATTGTACATATTGTGAAGTCGATTATAAATATAAATTAGAAAAATGCATTTTGAGTTGTTACAAACATTCCAGATAATTTAAACAAGTTCTTCTTCTTTGAAAAGTTTTTGAAAAAAGAACTGTTTGAAAACTTGCAAGATATTCAATATTTTTAAGTTTAGTTCAAATACCAATTTCCATCTGCTTCCTTTGTATTTTTTTTTTGTTTCTTTGAAATAACTTGCTAGTTTTTATGCATTGTTGGAGAGCTAAGAAAACGATTGTTTTTAACATATCTGCAAGCCAAGTTTCATAACGTTTTTTTTGTTGTTTTCAAAGCGTTTTAGTGGCAAAAACTCTCAATTTTTTTTTTTATAATATCGTTTTTCGTCTCACATTTTTAAATTTGGACCGATAAATTGTTGTTTTAATATTGATATATAACCAGTGTTTAATCGCTTTTATAAATAAGAAGAAAAAATGAGATTTAAATTGATACTTTTTTATTAAATAAATTTTTGTTGTTGCATTTTTGACTTATTTTGAAAAAAGGTAAAAAACATGATAACTCAAAAATGGTTCACTTTTGCATATTGCAATTGAGTTAAAATTATCACAATTAGTCACCCCTATCACTTTCGAACGGGAATACGTCGAATTACCAATAACCCTGTAAATAAATGTCACCTAAAAACATAGAGTAATAAAGTCCGCTCACTGTACCTAGACAGTGCAAAACTTGTTAAAAGTATCGAAACAATGCGATTCATTTACGCGGGTGTAAGGAAGGGCACAGGGGTAGGGCGTGGTTTGTCCCTTATCTCTAAAGTGATGTGCGTTGTCCGCCGGTACGGACATTGTATCGATATATTCGTTGGTGTTAAAAATAACTTCGACAAATGTTTATTTTACTTGTTTAATATAATAATGATAACATAATTATCTTAACCACTAAATACATAATATACATAATAACAAAAAGTTAAAACATTTTTCAAGAACCTTCAAATAAAATTAATTTATTGTAAGTCTGTCTCTTTTCCTAAGATTTTCCGAGTATTTCTGTTCATTGGGAAGATTTTTACTTTTAATAAACTGTCTCTTAATTATTTCAGCACTTGAGATATTGATTCCGCTTAATATATGGACATCGGTTTTGTTCATTAAATCTTTCTTTTCCAAGTCTTAAAGTAAATCCTCCATGCGAAATAATTTACGCTTCAAACGCCTTTGATGGCACTGTAGGCGTTTTATTTTTAATAAACGTTGATGAGATATACGTTCCAGGCATTCTATACGTGATTTTAGTTTTTTTTTTGCGAGGTGAATCAATAATCATATCTGGTACAAAACTAGCAGTGACATCAGCATCCATTTCATTTTCATTTTCTTGTACAGCTTCCTCAATCTAAAATAAATACAATGAAAATTAAAGTAAGTATAGTTATATAGTAACACTAACCATGAACAATTATTGACAATATAAATTATAGAATATTTTTATAAAATTTCTCACATCAAGTTTTAACGTAGGTACTGCATTTGGTAATAAATATTGCCTTTTCTTGCTCAAATCAAATCATGATTCCTCAAAGTGCTGAGAACATATTGTAGTTCGAGGCCCTGGAAACCATCCATCTTTACGAACTACATCTATCCATTTCTCTTTTGTCTTTGGGTCTTTAGGAAAGCTTCATGATCACAAAAATTCTCACAGAGTAAATTTCTAAAAATATATAAGTTAATAAATTATATTCATACTAATTCAAATAACTTAAATATCATATATTATCATTACAATATCGAAAATATTATATTAGGTACTAAATATTGTGATAGGACAAATTAATATTCATTGCTAATGAATATTTAGAAAGAAATTATATTTAGAATCATACATAAAAGAAACAATATTAATTAAATAAGGTAGGACCTAGTCTACATTCATAAAATGCGGTAATAGTCACTCGATACAATCAAGAGTAGGCACAACACTACAGCGTCTTGAGTAAACTGAACTGCCATGGCGGCGTGTCATGTAATTAATAATTATTTTGACGCAAAATAATATTCCATCAGTACTTACACATGAAAAGAGATACCACTTGATTTCAGGTTTTTCTTTCTATAATGGTTTTTACAAGTTTTCACTGCACAATTATACATTTTGCTTCGTAAAAGTATTATTTTGTCAGAGATAAGCACTGGACGAAACGCGTGAACAGACTGAGCGTAGGTACAGGCGTCGGGGAAGACATACATGAAAAATTCATGTATAGGTGGTAAGAAAGGCGAGACCGTTGTTCTGGTTCTATACTCTAACACGCCGAGTTCATAATTCTATGCCTAAAAATAACATCTGACTTGGCGAATGATTAGAAAAAACATTGACAAAGAAAGAAGAAGAAAAAAATAAGGTATATAGCTTCGGTCATTGTATGAATGACATCTAAACATGAATAAAATTATAAATACATCTGACTTGGCTTCATGGCCTTAGATACCTTTGCCTTTTCTTTTCACGAAGAAAAGGATGAAAATAATGCCAAAAAAACATTTTTTATGACGTCAATTGTCATGGTCAATTCTGTAATCTGTCAAAATAAATAGAGATTTTGTAGGATGTGAATAGTCGCCAATTTGCGAAATTTAGAGTTTGTAAGGGAATTGTTCATATTTATTAGCAAGTTGTTTAATACCATTGCATAAAGCCGTACTTTGATAGTAATTCGCTTGTGTGACTGCTATGTTCTATGTTCTAGTAAAAGTGTAGTATGGGTTGCCTGTTGTGGATCCGAGGTATGACGTTTTTACTCAACTTTTGTATGGGTTTTCCTCATTCTCAATAAAAAATACAAATTCAGTAATGGCCCCTTCGCTTAGGCTTTTCTATTAAAATATCAATGTTACATATTATGAAACCTATTTCTAAAAAAAATCTATGTTATATTTATTTATTTGACTTCTATATTGGTGTAGTAATCATTTTCTATTCAAAATGCTAATGTTTAATTGATAGACGGCTGTGTTCCATGTAGTTGCATTTTTTTACGAAATTCAAAAGACCTCCCAAGGTTTACCTATCTTAGCACAAATAAATGTTTTCCTAAGTGGTTTTATTTAGTGCCTAATATAATTATCACATTGTATGGTAATATACTAGTAGAATAGAGGTAGAAGGTAGTAGCATAGTAATAGAAGTAAGACTATGATTTTGGTCTGTCTTGTTTAGTTTTTGTAAATTTTCAAATTTTTATAAGGATTTTGAAGTGTATTCAAGGTCAGAATTAGAAATAATATATACGTATCTTATGTTTTATATTCAGAATTACAAATGATTTGCTGTTAAATATATTTACATGCATAGTAATTGTTTTCTGTCTCAAATTTCAGGAATTAAGATGTCTTTTCCATTTAAAGATAAAGAGTTGAATAAAATAGCAGCATTTTTCAATGTATCAACATTTTTGTTGACATGCGCAGCTTTAGTACAGCCTAGTTGGTTCAGGATTAAAGGTTTGCACTGTACTCAAAGTCTCTCATTGACACAATTCTTTTCATTTGTGAATGATGATGATGGGGTTGATGAACAAATGAGCATCCACCAGAACAGTGACTATGAGCCTATTAATAGTAAGTGCTTTATATGAAATTGTCTGTTTTAAAACCCATACTAGCAGAATTACAAACAGTGATACCAAAAGAATACATATTTATTAGATCATTATATTTTACATATTTTTATGGTTCACAAGTAAACTTGAACAACTTGAGCATACCTTTATCTAAATTTATTTATGTGAAAACACATTAAGAAATAATAAAAAGATAACTAAAATATGATCAATAAAATCCAAATTCATTTAAACAGGTAATTTATCTATGTGAGTTAATGTGAGTCCCTCATGTTGAATAATTGCTAGAAACCAAAAGTAAATTCCCAAATAGATTTTAAATGGTACATTAAATTTACATTTGTAAATTATGACTTGTTTTGTTGTTGAAAACTTGTTTGCTATCACAGAGTAATACATTTTATATAATTTTAAATATAGAAAAGATTAGCTGTACCCTGCGGATTCCTCCATATTAAATATTGATTGTACATGCCTCTTACATACATACATCTGAAAATAACTTACTTTCAGATTGCCAGATTGGTTTACGTTTAAGGTTCATGTGCCACTCCTAAGGGTCGTAGCATGATGTAAGATAGACTATAACCATCCACAATAAATAGGCTATTAAATTTAAAAATAAATTTTTTAATCTTATTTCCAGTCTCAGAGATTAGCATATTCAAACATACAAAGAAAAAAATAATTGAGATTTAATATTACTATAGATCAGTGGTTCTAAATCTAATTCACAGGTTTACCTCCATGCACTACTGCAGAAACAATAACATTGATGAGGGTACTTGTATTACTATGCTTCATGGTGCTACTGTGTTCCTGCATTGGTACTTTGATAAACCTGACAAGCCTCAATAGTAAAGCCATTAAAATGCTTCGAAGGAATGCTATACCGAGCATAATGTGCGTGTTTTGGGTAATTGCAATTGTTGGTGTTTGTTACTATACAACAGTTGTATTGGGCAGTGTTAATAATAATGATCCCAATACCATACAGGTGGATTATGAATATGGATTTTATACTATTACAGGAGCAGGTCAGTGATCCTATTTTATGTTTTTTTTTCTACTGTATAAATCTATATAAATAAAATGATTGAGTTTTGCCATTGTGTGAGCATCATGCAAAAACTACTGGATAGATTTTGACCATTTTTTCGTTTTACTCCTTAGATACTTGGTCCTTATCCAAAAAAAAGATTATCAAGATATATATATTCATTCATCAAAAACTTATTAAACTTATAAGAAACTAAGATTTTTATAAGAACTATGCATTCCGTGATGTGTTTTCTTAGTGTTGTGATAGTGCATTTGTACATTACTCTTTTTTATCATTTGTTTAAGAAATATAGTACAGATATGTGATTCTATTATGGACGCACACTACATATACAAAGTATAAAATCATAATTGAAATATAAATAAACAACAATCAACATTATCACATTGGTCTATAGGTACTACAGTGAAGACTCTGAAAAGAGCCTAGCTAATCCTGGAACAATATATTGAAATATTATTCTAGATTTTTACATTTTTTTACAATTGAGTACAATGGTAACCAGGAGGGCCCTAAACAAATAGAGCCGCTGATGGCTTTTACAGCTTTACAGGGCTTGGAGATTTTTACATATATATAATATTTATATGGTTCTATAAGTGACAGTCAAGGCAAGATCTCTACCACTCCCCTGATTTCATAATTATTCTGACTTTTCATAATGAGATAATCTTTGTTTTAAGAGCTGGCATGTTGAGGGTTGTATGGCATAACCTATAGCATTATGAGACTACATAAGCTTTCTACTTAGCTTAGCTTTCCAAACATACAAACTTTACTTCTTTATAAGATTAGTATAGAAATAAACACGTACTTGCAGGTGGTCTGGCCCTGTTAGCTTCTGCTGCTAATCTATGGGGTGCTCCATTATCAAATGATGAAGAAATTCAAAGGCGAAACCTTATGGAAGACTGGGATGGGTATGAAGCCCATAGTGTGGGACCTACACCATCTGTGCCCACATTACCACCTTACACGCCAAATGCTGACTATGTGCCTACAGTGCATTCTCAATATGCTCCTCCAGTTCTTGGAACTCAACAATATTTTCCTTTTGATGACCTATCAGTACTTCCGCCACCGCCACCGTACACACCATGAGTATTTTTTCGTTTCTGGCTAATTTACCTAATTATATGTATATAATATTGTATTAAATAAACCAACGTTCATGGGGGGGGGGTAGGTAGCCAGATGAATTTAATATTTATGCCCCAAAAAATATTTCTTTTACAAAAAAAGAATTTAACATATCACTGGTTATTGGTTAGTGCACAGTAATTTAAACTTGGAATGTGAAACATTTGGAAAATGATAATTTTAGATCACAGAACCAGAGAACTGGTCTATGGAGCCAGATCACAGTAGCACCCATCATGGCATAATAAAAGAAGACAGCAATTTCTTACTTGTAACATCCATATGTTATCCATATCCATGATATGGAATGGTTCCCTTGCCAACATGTTCTCTCCTTTCTATGACACCAAGTTATTCAAATGAGATGAGTAGACCCATGACATCGATGACTACCAATGAAATCTGGGTTACTGAAGGTTGCCGTTGTTTGTGGAAGTACTATGCTTAATATCAGATGTAGTACAATCATTTTACTGAGCTAGTATTAAAAAAAAAACGAAAACTAGCTTGTGAGCATATTTAAATGTTTAACTTTGTAGAATTATTATGTCTCCGAAGTAATACTATAAAGATCTGAATGTATATTATGTTATTTATATATTATGTTGTAATAAGGAAGACGCCTCTGCTTATTATATTATAAAGCATTACACTGAGACATCACATTAATAATTAAGTTCCTTTATTTGAAATCTCTTGCATAATAATTAATATTATATTTTGTTTGATTTAACCATGAAAGAGGTATTGTGCTTTTCGAAATGCCTTACACTTAATATTTCATGTTTATTTTACCAACTTCAAAAAAGGAGGAGGTTCTCAATGTGATTGTATATATCGCTCATCCAAAACTGCAATGACATAATTACAAAAAAAGCCAAAACTAACATTTTGGTGTCGATAAGTTCCTGTTAAAAAACTATTTATAGAAAAAATATCACAGTTGTTCTTACAATAGTTTATGATAGAGGGAGTGAATGTCGTTAGGAAATTGGCTTAAATTTGCTAAATATTCATCAAATCAAAACTTTTAAATGTTTCTACTGAAAAATTACTTAAATGTAATTACGTCATTGTAGTTTTGTATGAACGATATGTCTACCGGGGTGGTAGGGTTGTTTTGTCCGACTGGGTCGCGACCACTTTGCATGTGGTGAAAACTGTCATAGTGACTGGCTTTTGCGTGTCGCTTTTCGGGATCAGCCTGTGCATATCCAGGTAAATTAATGTAGTTCGTTCGGTATGACAGCGGCAACCATCAATGGATTGCATTCTCTTGGTGCACCATTGGTGGTGACCAATGGTGATACAATTGCCAGGATTGTACTGTGCTTACTATCAAGGACGGTACTGTCAATTTGTCGTGCTACTGTAAAAAATAATATATATATGGATGTCCAGGCATAACTTCTCTGTTCATAAACCAATTTAGATGTTTCTTTTTCGTATTTTTTTGTTAAAAATTGTCTTGTATTAGTGACATTTAAGTTTATTCAACTTGAATGCCGTTGAAATAGTAGGTACACTGTAAGATTAGATTAGTTCAACATAATTTTGAAAAAGAAATATTAGGTTTTATAGTTATGTTAAATCATCGAATTTAATTATGTGACAACATTAACTTTCAATTAAGTACCTAATGGAGTTAAAAATTTATGTAATAACCCTCGTCTTGATTCTATTCAATATTTGCATGGATTTTGTAATTAACAATACCTTTATAATGCAAGCATAATAATACAACTGTAGACATTGTTAATACTATTAAGTAGGTACTATTTTATGCAAGTGGTATCTAATAAATCAAAATTTAATTATTGTTCTTTGTACGTATATATTTATATTGTGGTTGTGAATTTATTAACTTTACTGTTCACTCTTGTATGTGATTTGCCATTTTAGTGCCTCTTTCGGGTAGTCTTTGGACATTGAAATTGTGTTGATTTTTAATATTAACTTGACTATTAATTAACTAGAAAGCTTGTAATAGTTAAATTAGCAGCATTGCACTTATGAATAAAACACGCACGTAAAAGTTCCGCTCCAATGTGTACACTTGAGCACACATGCTTTGTACTCATTTTAGTGGTATGCACGCCTGACGTGCGAGTGTCTGTGAAGCTTATTGTAGCATTCATTAACTTAGCATGTCTGCTATTTATAATTATACTTTATTATCCGCCTTCTCTTTCTTAGGTTTTTAAAATATTATTCCAGTCCGATAAGATCATTTAGTTAACTACTTTCAATTATTATTATGTACACAAACTGCTTTTGAGCTGCAGCTGATCGTTCAAAAATCGAAAAGAGAAGATTAGATTTTCACCCATGCATTAATATTATAAAATCTAAATTAGTAATTGCTTTGAAATCTATGATTTATATTGTATAGCTTTGGATTAACCATTATCTACTTATTTAATAATAATGGATAATCCATGATATTAATGTTAATTGGTAAAAGAAACAAAACATGAGCTTTTAAAATATTAAAATGTGATTTTAGAAAGGATTTGTTCACAATTAACAGACTAAAATGTATGAAATATTAACATAAAATAAGTCTATTAAATATTATTGGAAGCATCATTATAATGTCCCATGGTACCAAAAATATAGGAAGATTATTAGTTATAATCATTTGTTAATAGATATCCTGTAGTTATAAGAATAGTTATTCCTGGTATACCAACTGGGAAGTTTATTTTTACATTTTAAAAGGAGAATAATATTTTATTTTTGTGTAAGACCAATATGCAATACATATCTACTGAATAATAATGTATTTTATTTTGTTGATTTGTACCTACCTATAGTAACCTTAATCTCATGTTATACTCAAGAGTTAGTTTTTTTTATTTGAATTTGCTAATATTGAACTACCAGGCAGACTTAAAAAATTCTGTTTGCATTTTATAGCCTAATAGTGAACCGCCCCAGCTTCACATGGATACAATTTGCAAATGGGTGTATTTTATGTTTAAAAAGCCCAATTGATAGTATATAACTGCCTCACTAGCACAGTGATTCTAAATGCGACTGTTATGCTTGAGGTGCTAGGTTTGATTCCCAGGTCGAGCAGTGTTATTGACTTTTTCTATGAAATTCGACTTTGTTTCTGATTAATGGCAATAACCTCTTCCCCTATTACATGGGATCTAAATTATACCTGGTGAACTGTGGGTGTACACCTCTGCTTATTAACACTTCAGGGATAAAGGTGAGTTGTAACTTCATAAAAATTCTCTAAATGGTAGTGAAAACTGCATTAAAATCCATTGCATAGTTTAAAAGATCTCCACGTACATAGGGACAGACATACAGACATTCCAAAAAAAGCTCCCCACTTGGATAACACCAAAATATCAATGTTAAGAAAGATTATTTGTTTCAGTATTTATCAGACAACAATGCTGAGGATAATGTTAATATCAATGTTTCTATACCATCATTTGTACCTACTACATACAGTACACAGGTGTGTTGGAAAGTTGGTCAAATAAATTTAACATGTTGGGTACAGCTAATATGATGTTAGTAAATTATAGATGTATTATAAAGCAACATAATAGTAATATTTTTTATAGAGTAAATAAGTAGGTTGATGATAACACTTGCACTGAAACATTTCAGAAGGTAGTGGCTTTTCCAAATGTTTCTTTCAGTTGAACATTATAAGACACCTATATAAGATCAATCTTTGGTTTCTCATGCATGTTAAAATACCCAAACAACAAACATATTTGTGTTTTTCAATTGATTTTTTATGAGTTAAAATATGTTATTTATATTAATCAGTATTCATAGTTCATTCCTTTGTAAATATGTTATTAATTACAATTTATGAATTTGTATTCTATCCATTTTTCAAATTAAAATGAGAAGGAGGACTTGAGCTATCCATAGGTGCCTGAGAACAGTTAGCTATACTTTGATGTGACAATTTTGGTACAGTTGGCCTTAATATACCACCATCAGACACTTCTTCATTGGATATACTAAGTGTTGAAAAATGTACTAGGTCATTGTTTGATGCAGGTAGGTTAAGGTATTTCACCCTTTCTTTTTCTAGATAATTAACACATTCCTTTAATGTCATATTTTCATCTTTTAAAACTTCCACTTGTAAAACAAGTTGCTCAACAAGCGAATGGAGACTTTGACTTAGGATTTGTAACTCTTCAACAACTGTTTCCTGGGTTTTTTCTGTTCTTTTACCATCTGTCACATCTTTAGTGATTGTTCCTTTTAAGGAGTCTGTCTCAGTATCATTGGGTTTATTACGTAAATTATGTAATAATGAATCTGCTTCATTAATTGCTCTGTATATTGCAACTTGTAATCTAGCATTGTCATGCCCTTGAATATTTGATAATGGTTCCTTGCCTAACCACTTTATATTATCTATAGCCTTCCTCACTCTTGCATACTGTTCTTTCTTACTTTTAATAAGATCCTTTTGTTTCAGATGGTAGCTACGTTGCAAAGTTATTGATTCAAGTGCAATAGAAGATGTCGTACACTTCATTGCATCGAGAAGAAGTTCCGCCGCATTGTGGTGGCATTGCATGGCCTCATCGTATTTGTTGTTCATCAAATGAGCATCAGCGCGACGATGTTGTTGATGAGCCTAGAATTAAAGATAATATTGTTCAAACAAGTAGTCTTAATTATCTTGGTGTTAATGATGTCTAATCAGGTGACTATAATAAACGAGTTAGTAACATACCAAATTTAGCGGATGCATTTCCATATTTTATAGATTGAAGACAACACAATTTACACTGCTTTGCATCATCGAAAGCCAATAAACAAAAAATTAAAGTTGTGACATCTACTATGAAATTTGTGTCTCTGTACTCTGTGTGCTACGTTCAGTTAATCAGTACACCATAGATAATACACTAATGGTATACACTCTCTGGTTATTGGTCTATGGTATACACATTACACAAGTGTTTCCACTAGGACTAGGAATGAGGCGTATCGTATTTATCGGAACAGGTATTTACAAGTAACAGTTTGGTACTGTTAACTAATATCGGAACAAGCTGTTACTAAATAATAGGCTGTTCCACATACTAATGAGGCGTATTTATCGGAACATATACAAAAAAAAAATGTTTCTGGGTAACAGCCCTTATCTATATGGTACGTTACGTAACGTATACGGTATAGTTAGATCCATACATAAAAAAGGAAAATATAATAATTTAGCCAATTATAGACCGATAACTATATTATCAGCCATAAATAAAATAATAGAAAAATTTATATGGGCATTCATTTTATCTGAACAATAATATCATATTTAAAGCACAATATGGCTTTCAACTTAAAAAAATCTACATCATTACTACTTTCCAAATTTACAGATGAATTCAATAGTTACAATAGACAACATGCAGCATGTGATACTAATATTCATTGATTTTAGCAAGGCGTTTGACACACTTAGACACCATAGTATTAAAACATTGAATGACTCGGATATACGAGGAAAACTACTTGATTGGTGTAAAGAATATCTGTCTAGCCGAAGTTACCACGTCAAGATTGGCTCTAGTTTAAGCAGGCTGGTTAATTTCACAGAGGGCGCAGCACAAGGATATGTGATTGGTCCACTGCACTACTTGGCTTACGTCAATAACGTAGAAAATATTATAAAGCACTGTTCACTTTATCAATATGCAGATGATACCTGTATACGGTCGGCCAACAAAGACCTTATAAGAGCGGTAGAGTCCTTGCAGATAGATTTCGCTTCTATGACGAAATGGTCTCATGACATGGGACTTGTATTGAACTCACAAAAAAAAGTAATACATGTTCACTCAAGTTATATAAATACTTTCCATCCCTTTGAAATTAAAACTCATAGTCATGACGGTGTGCATAAAAATGTGCCGAACTGTAACTGTGACCCAATAGAACAAGTACTATGTCATACCTACCTGGGACTAATAGTGGATAGCCGCTTTAATTAGAGTTATCAGGAAGAATCTGTATGTATTAAGTTGCGCGCTATACTCGCCAAACTTTCCATTAAAAAGTGCAATGTGCCATATATAGAATTCTCTTGCAAATGTACATAGCTCTTGTTGAATCTGTTATTTCTTATGGTCTAACCGGCTATGGACGCACATTTAAAACTTACTTCGATAAGATAAAGAATCTGCAAATTCGTTTTTTAAAATTCATAGTACCAATCAATAAAAAAACAAATGCTGTGATAACTATATCGGCTTATTCAATTATTGTAAGGTATTATTACCTGATCATGTTCGGGCTGAGTTTGAGAATTCCGATATACAAATACCAGTTAAATATAAAGTTGATAGACGACAGGCATTAAAAAAATTATTAAAAATACCACGTAAAAATAACTTATAAAGCAGGAAAGAGTAAAAACTTGAAATACAAACTTAATGATTACTACATCAACTCTATTGTATATGTATAATAAATAATAATAAACTTATAACTGAACTTTAGACTTATTACTATACTAAAATGTATATTTCAAACAGCAACGCGTTGAATAAAACCTCAAGCCTTCAGGCATGCTAAGACAAACCCTAGAGGTTTTATAGGATGCCTATAACAATAAGTTGTAAATTAATTTATTAGTGAAATAAATAAAAATGGCGTCCTTAACTACGTTTATGCTGAGTTTATTTAGCGATAATAGCTTCAGATTTTTTTAAATTGCCGCCGTTTTCTTTGGACGGCTTTCGATGGCCAGACTTTAGTATATTTTAAACTTGACCTGCGTTCTGTTTTACCTAATTTTAGTTGGTATTTTTTTTGGCAAATTGTTATATTCCATCACGAAAAATAACGCAAATGTAACATTTTGAGTTGTGTAATACATAAGTAACGCATCAGGGTCTATAGTAACGCAAAATGTTACAAAAATAACACTCTGGCAACGCTGTTATAGAAATAATTGTTATTTATCTCTGGTTAAAGAGACTATATAAAATTGACAATTGAACAGCGTTGTCAATATCTAATGTCTAAATTCCCCCAAAAATTTGCTCAAATTCCACAAATTGAGGAACATAAAAGTCCTGATTCCCCACATAGATTTCTAAAAGACAAATTGTACACCAATAAAAAAATTGTAGTTAAACTTCTATAGATGTTACTATTGGGTATCTGAATGTATTAGTTATATTTTAATCCATGAATTTAAAATTATATTGAAAAATAATAGGCATTCTAATATTTTTAACGACCCGTAATAAAAAAAGGGCGCACTATTCCTCACGAAAAAATTGCATGTAGGGTAAACTTGCATAAATCGTACTTGTTCTATAATCGTACCATACGTGTTTTACCTACTTCCACAAAGATATAAGCGCCTCTAGTGACTCAAAACGGAAGCTTTAGTCTGCAGAGTCCATTCATAGCAAAGGGAGCGCCGGCCTGTTGATTTTACGAAAAATATTTGAAAAGTAAATTTTTTACATGTTTTTGAATACAATTTTTGTGTTTTTCATAAGGGTTTACTGAAGTTAGTGTTTATTTGTACTGACAAAGCCTATTATCATATAAATCTAGACTTATTTGTCGATTGTTTTTGTGACAATCTACTGAGCGTTTGGAACGCCATTTTGAAACGCGGGATATACAAAAATAAATTGTGTGTGAGCCTAATTCGTACTACTGAGTTTGTTTCAAAATTGTACCGGTACGATTAAAGAATACAAAATCTTAGCATGATGAAATGTCTTTTTCAGATAAAAATGTCGAAGAGAAAATATAATGTCTGGTCACAGCACGATATGGACGAAGCTTCGGACTCGTACAGGAACAAAAAATTAAAATTCAATGAGGTGTGCCGTACGTATAAGATACCAAAACCTACTTTTAGGAGACATTTAAAAGATTTGAATAAATACAAAAGAAATGGGAGACCCAGTGACCTTACTCCAGAAATGGAGTTAGAGCTCGTCAAGCATATTCTTGAATTAGAATCATGCTTTTTTGGTCTTACCATAAAAGACCTACGGCATTTGGCTTTTCAGTTGGCGGAGAAATATTATTTATATCACCTCTTCAATAAAAGGACCGAATTAGCCGGATGGAAGTGGTACTACAAATTTATGAAACGTCATCCTGAGATTTCTCTAAGAGCACCTGAACCGACATCCATGGCACGTTGCAGAGGCTTCAACAAAAAAAATGTAATGGAATTTTTTGAATCATTAATTGATAAAGAGAAATTCACAGCAAGCCAAATTTATATTGTTGATGAAACTGGCCTGAGCACGGTTCATAAGCCTGGAAGAGTATTAGCTCAGAAGGGTAAACATCAAGTTGGCGCAGTGACGAGCGGAGAGCGAGGGACCAACACCACAGCTGTGTGTTGCATGAATGCTGTGGGTGAGTTTATTCCCTCAATGCTCATTTTTAAAAGAAAAAGAATGACAGATGACTTAAAGAGAGAAGGTCCACCCAATACCAAATATACATGTTCTGAAAGCGGTTGGATTGTGTCACCTCTTTTCTTTAAGTGGTTAGAGCATTTTATTCAGTGCACAAAGCTAGAGAAAAGTCAGAAAAAGCAAATTCTTCTCATCCTCGATGGGCATTCAACTCACACAAAAAATATTGATGCTATTCGTCTTGCACGAGATTATGGGATCGTGATGCTTTCTCTGCCTGCCCACACTTCGCACAAACTCCAACCTCTGGACAAATCGTTCTTTAATTCCTTAAAACAAAACTTCAATATGGTCTGTGCAAACTGGATGCGTTCGAATCCCGGAAAAGTTATAAAACAATCTAATATATCCGAAATTCTGGGGAAAGCATATCCACGAGCCGTCTGTATGGACACTGCCATGAACGGTTTCGAATCTTGTGGCTTATGGCCTTGCAATCGTTACAAAATTAGAGACGAAGACTTTGTGACTGTTGATGAAATAGATGAACTAATATCAGACATTCAAGCCAGTAATGACACTCAAGATAAACATGTCAAAGAAATTGGTCGTTCACCTATGAAAGAGATTTTAAATACACAGGTAATGCCAGGACCGTCCACCTCGAATGGCGCCAATTCTTTATTAAAAATTAAAGCCGTCATAGAAACCATATCACCAAAAAGTCGTATTTCAGTGCCTCAAAGCAGATTAGCTAAAGGTACTACAGCATCTCAAATTTTGACAGACAGTCCCTATAAAAATAATCTTGAAGAAAAGTTAGCTGTTGCTGAATTGAAATCCACTGTAACAAAGAAAATCAATCTGGACCTTGATAAGACTAAGACTGTGAAAGGAAAAAGGGAGACAATACTATCTAAGAAAATTAAATTGGAGTCAAAAAAGAGAAGTACCCCCAAAAATATGAAGATGAAGCAGGAAGATGATGATTGGTTCTGTAAAATTTGCCACGAAACTAGAAAGGAAAACATGATTCAATGTTCAAGCTGTGGTTTCTGGACACATGAATTATGCTCGTCAGCTGATCGCGACACGGTCACCGATGTATGTGACGTATGCAAAGATTAAAAAAAAAATTAAACCAAAGTACGAATTAAGATAAGCATAGTACGATTTAGGAAAATTCATCCCAAATCGTACTTTTTTTAAGTTTTTGAAATGTTTATTTTTTGAGCAGATGTCTATTGTTTTTGTTTAATTTGATTAGCTACAATTATGCCTAGATAAATAAAGAACAAATTACCTTATATATTGTTTTTTTATGAGCATTAGACTCATCACAAAAAGCAAAGCATTTGAACTGGTACGACTTAGGCAAGTTTACCCTACTCGGAATGTTTTGGGAACCGCCTTCCTTGAGGGTTTTGTTGTTTTTGAAGAGAAAACTTCTTTAGTATCATTGTGATTTGAAACGAATATCCCGGTGAAACGAAAGAGTAACACTAAAAAGAGTTAAGCACACATCTATAGTCTAGTAAGTTAACCTGGTCAAGTAGTACTAGATTAGCTCGCCTCATCATTCCAAAACATAGAACTACAGCAGCTAGAGGTAGTTTTAAATATGCTGCTGCTAAGATCTGGAACAATATTCCTCCACCATTACAGTTTGCTAGATTGCATTTTAAATATAAAATGAATGAATACATTTTAAATTTACAGGAAAGTTTCAGCACAGAGCATCTTTTTTAACTTTTTAATATTCTATGTACCTACATTGGTTGTTCGTAGTAGTGATTATAGTTAGTGATTGTAGTTGATTACTCTGGTCTAATCTGAGACCCGGCTGAAAACCAGCGCTGTAGTATTTTTGCTATTGCATATACTGAGCTGAGGCCCTTTTTGATCTTGAGTACGGCTTTTGTATGTATGTATGTATAAATTTAATTAGTTATTTTTTTATTGTAATCTATTGTTTAATGTGTGTTGTGTTATTTATGACTATATTTTTATTGTCAAATAAATGTTCTTTCTTTCTTTATAGCATTTAGCCTACGAGACAATGAGATAGAATACATTTAATGCATGATTACTGACCTAGCTATGTAACGACCAGATTTGTATGTACAGTAGGTACGAGTGGTCGATAGTTCGAGTACCGTTGATTTAGAGGATTTTTAAAATGAGATTTTTAAGACGATATATTTATGATTGTTAAATGAGGGTTTCATTTCTATTGCATGTGACATGTTTTTTTTTGTTTTGATTACTTTATGAAAGTTCTCTTCTTCTTCTTAAGTTTGTGGCACCATGTATAAACGGTTCTCAGAGTGGGCAATGGAAAGGCTGACAGAGGTGTAATATAGTAATTAAGTGGAGCTACACTGTCTACACAAACAACGTAATGAAACTATTGAAATTAAACATTACAATTAGACACCTCTCAAAATTTTATTGAAACAGGGCTCATAATTAGTGCATGTGTAGTGCAGTAAAATAAAATTATTTCATTGCAATAAATAGCATATTTGTGAATGTATACAGTAACTATTAAATTAAAAGAAGTTTCATTTAAACGATCGATGCAGTCTTTGAACACACTACCACTGAGTCATCACCGACACAGCTATCATCGCTAGCGTGAGCCAACAAAGTATTTTAAACAATAGATTTCCAAATGGTAACACAATCAATATGCAATTGGTGACTTATAAATTCGGGAACCTCGCTTTTTTTATTCCTAATTACTTTTAGGCTCTAGTAACTTTTGGTTACACTATATGATATATTAGAGATATTTTTAAGTCTCTTTTCGTTCATCGTAAGGTTTAAATGTCGAACTATAATCAAACTATCAACATTTCAATAATCGATAGTTTAAAAAGTTATGAGTACTTACATTATTGTCAATTGTTTTTGTATAGTTCTGTCCTACTTGAAAGCAAAAACGCAAAAGTATCTAAACCATGTAGCCAAGTAAGACGTATAATTTATAATTTATTGAAGTGAAACTTCTTTGCGCGCATTTGAAAATTTGAAAATTTTTTTAGAGAGAGGGAGAGAGCAATTGAGACCGATTGAGAGAGAGTGAGAAAGGGCGAACGTAGCATGAAACACGTAGACATGGATACAATGTGTAAACAGTGAGTTAAATTTGTATAAAAACATTTTATGATAAATTTGTAAATCGTCCTATACTTAGCAGTTGTTCAGACTAAATAATATTATTTGTTTTCTTTTTGTTAATATACAATTTTTTATATTAATTTGTTTGAAGGTTAGGAAGTTTTAATATTTATTATAAATAGACAACATTAAAACGTGGCACGTGGCATTTAACATGTGACATTTTGATTTGGCACTCCTCATTTAAGAATTTAATATACTTAATATTTTAATGACAATTAAATTTATGAAATTCCTACAATATCTTCCTTTTTCCTCCCTCTAAGTCTCGGAAATCTAAATATTTAGATTAGTATAAATATAAACGAGATTTAAAAATTAGTTTGCCAATGAAGTTTCACTTCTGACCTGTGTACTTTTTACGCACGCACTGTTTTATTAATTTTTATATCGTAATTTATTAGTAACAAATCGCAGGCGGTTCCTAGTCTATGATTAAAGGGAGTAAAGATTTTTTCGTAAGCTCACGTAGTTATTTGTACCTACGTTACCAAAATCTGAACACGCGTTTATTAACTTTTGTTTGTTTAACTTTATGCTTGTGTTTAGATTACATATTATATATAAAAGGCGGAAGCCGTGTCCGCATTTTTTCTTCTTCTTGTTTATCTTTCCAGTTTCAATGCTTCAAAGTCTTATTCATAGTCTTTTCTAGTCATGCAGCCAAGTCAGATGTTGTTGAAGTGATACTTCTTTTGGGATGTTGTGAATTGGATTTTATGAAACCAAAATGTGTACCTAACAAAAAAGAGATAGCTATAAATGTTTAAATATGTTTTAGACTATGAGAGAATGATATAGAATGCGTTTCTATATAGTTTCCCTATCCTTCGTCTATTCATAACTCGAAATATATACAAAGAGAGAGAGAGAGAGAGAGAAGTTTTACTCATACCGCGCGTTTAATAAATAATCCATGTTTAGGCGCCATTTATAATATATAAAGGCCTAAGTCATGCCCTCTGTTTTTTTCTTCTTCTTATTTTTTTCCAGAGTCAGTGTTGTTTAAGTCTTCGACGCCTTTTCTAATCTTATGACTCCTTTGTTTGAACCATTTAGGGAGTGTTTGTGACAAATCAAAATGCATGTTTTCAGTTTATATTTATAATCCATTTCACTTAAGCACAACAATCGAACTATATCACGCAAAATGCCACCAATATTACATGGTACCTGTAGGGTAGAAAACCTAAGATAATGAATTGAAAATAAAAACCACAAGATGTCACCTCCAGATCCAGTATAATTAATAATTATTATGTTCTACTTCTTGTGAAATAAACTATTAAAGAAGGTAGGTAATAAATACAATGGGGGATCCCGTAACACGACAAACCATGAAATAGCCACCGTGAAGATGTTTATTTTATTACTATGGGTATGGTAGTCGCGATCCCTGCCAACCGCTTTTAATCTATCCATGTTTTAGCATAAAATTTTGGAATTATTTAGTCTACCTATAAAAAAAACCAAGTCGGCTCAACACCGCGGTACCGGCAACGTTGGACTAAGGCGTCGTCACGCCAATATCCACCAACATTGGGTCCAACAACAGTTCTGACCCGCCACATTGGACGTTTCACATCAAAAAATAAAGGTAGGTACACGCATAATGGGATTTTTATGATATCCAAATTGCATCTTAATAAATGTTAGTCCACGAAGACAGTTTCACATACATATTAGAATTTCAAACAGAATGAAATCAGCCTTAATGTTTTCAAATACCTGAAGATTTTCACGTAACTTTTACCACAATGTTATCGCTTGTTATTCAAAGTTTGTTTTATAACATCGACTACACAACAACACAGTTGTTAATTTTTATCCGCATTTACCTTAAGGCACTTTTATATAATCGCACAATTTAGTCTCGTCCTCGATTTGGTAAATTTTAAAATGTTAATTAATTTTGCTGAGGGAATAGTACTGGATTACATTATGAACACGATTCACTTGTTTTTAATGTTATGTATTCTTGGCAAAACAAACGCAGTTACATCTCAGTGCTCGATGACTGAAGTGAAGAGCTTACTAGAAGGATGCGATCGGCTCACAGGGCTAAATATCACCAGCGTAGGTGGTACCATTGTCAATGACCATAACTGTGACGTTTTGTTGCCCAAGCAAGTCTTTTTGGAGGAACCTTTGTTTCAATACATCATGGCTGATTCGGTAGCTTTAAATTTTTTAAATAATTTTAGATGTATATCACTCCTACTAATAAAAAGTTTAACGACATTTTTTTAGAAAAAGTTTTACACCCTGATTGTGGTCGATCCTGACGCTCCACCTCAATTGGATGGCGAATTTTATTTGCACATGTTGAAATCGAATATACCAGTAAGTATATTAGTTTGTCTAAAAATTTAGTATTATTTATTTAGTAGTATTACATTTTTATTTTCTGTACAAAAAAGAGAAAACGTAATAAAGTAAATAAATTTGAAACAAAAAAGAATTAGAATGTATATAACAATAGAAACCAGTAATATTCTTTAATCTGAACTTAGATAAAAAGTGCTATTTTATTTTAATAATTATTTTATTTCAGGGCCTTGCTTTAAAATCAAAGGAAAGCAGTAAAACAGTCGGCATTGATTACAGAGGTAGATATTTCGATGTTTAGATTTTCTATTTATTAATTTTTATTTCACTTCGAGGTTTTATACTAGATATATGCGATAAAATAAATTTCTAATTATAACCTGTACGTAGAAAAGGTAATTTCCCTACTGGGTACGGTAGAAATTTCCACCACATCACAGTTCTTTTTCACGTGTTCTGTTTAACCTTATCCAAAGGTCATGGAAGTCCTAATTTAAAATGTATGTATAGTCATAATAATAATAATAAAAAAAAAAATTATTGGAATTTCTTCGTTCCTTTGTTCTTTTTAGTTCTTATCATCATCATCATTTGAAAATGAATTATCATGTGATAATTTGTAGGCCATCATTAAAGAAAAATCATCTGTAAAATTTGTAGTAACAAATACAATATTTAGGCTTTATGGGAAATCCGTAACCAATTCTATGCTTTTTCATATTTATAATATTCATCTATCAGTCTTCAGTTTAATAATAAATAATTATAAATTGTAGGATACAAGTCACCAGCGCCACCTCGTGGTACAGGTATTCATCGCTATCTCAGTTTATTGTACGAACAGGGCGACGGCAACAATTTTCTACCGACAGTGCCGCCCTCCCGTAATCGCTTCGCTTTAGCAAAGTGGCTTCTTGGTAAAAGCCTATGTGGCCCTGTAGCAGGAACTGAATTTAGGTGTGAGTTCTAGATGGCGCTGTATGTCACTCCGAAAACAAAGTACACGAGAACTAAATTATAATTAATATTCTTTAATGAACCGGCTTTTGTGATGATATATTATATTGTGCTGACTTTATTATTTATTATTTTACTGATGTCATTAAAACAACCCTTGGGATTTGTGAAATCCAGAAGTGAAAGTTCAAAAGTAGGTAGGTACCTAATGTCCTGATGTGTAACAAATGGTCGTTTAATGGTATCAAAATTTTATAATAAGTATATTATATTATTAGTATAGATTAGCTTACCTGCCTACCAGTCACTTTACTTGCTTGAAATTAGTGGGATGATTTTTAAATTGCTATAAAAAAATTAGCTGATTAGAATTCAATTAAATTATGATTATGAATTAGATGATCTGATGATTAGAGTTGCTGTTAAAACTCGAGGTTCACATAACAGTTTTACACTCTTTCACAAAATTATTTTTTTGCTTAACAATCGACTAGTGACAAATTATCCTATAAGTATACAAAACCAGTAAAGCCGTATTTGAGCATACAAGCTGACAGACAACATTTATTTAATATGATTATCGTGATTAGTTAATTTTATAATAAGGGGCCACCATAAATTACGTCACACGTTTAGGAGGTGGGTGGGGGTCGACGAAGTGTGACATTGTGTGACAAGGGGCGGGGAGGGGTCCCAAATTTTGTGACATCACATTTTTTCAAAATATAATATTTTATATCTAAGTACACTAGAACTTCTTTAAGTCGAAAACCTCCCAAACTCGAAAGAATGTGCTCCCTTCCATTCAAGCACCTAAATCTCCGTTGCACTAAATCTCAACCCTCTAGTCAAAATAATCAGAGAAAAAATTAAATTGGACTTCTGTATCTCGAACATAGCAATGTTTTATTTAACAACTTTTACAACTCGATTATTTGAAACTTATTTACCTTTATAGTTCGAAGAAAAATTTCCGAACACTGCTGTTTTAATTTCATAAATTTCTAATTATAAAATTGCAAAATATGTGACATCACACTAGATAGGGAGGGGGGGGGGGTCTCACAAATGTGACCAGCTGTGACAAGGACGGGGGAGGGGTCAAAAAAATCATGAAATTCGTGTGACGTAATTTATGGATGGCTCCTAAGTACTTGGGTATCAAATTATCTACCATAAAATTGAAAAAAAAATACATGGTAAACAAAACTAGATCCTTATTAATATAGATTATAAAATGTATCGAAACATATTTTGTTTTGTTTAATACCCGAACGCAGATAAAAAATAATGGTGGCACGAGCTGTGCGTAGGCTGCGCACGCGCACGGGACCTTTCCCTCTCACCTTCCAGCCCACGCCGAGCCGCGCCGCCGCGCCGCACCGCGCTCTGCGCCACCACAACGTTTAATTTATATGAACAAATTATTTTCTCAATTCTAACTACCGGTTTTATATCTTGTGATTTATGCTTGATGGTCGGATGAAATAAACGGCTTATGGTTTTATATTCAACAGGGTGGCACATTTAGCTCAGTATGTCCATAAACCAATGAACCAAGCTGAACCCAATGCAACTTCTGTTGTAGGATTACTAAAAGCATTCAAACCTTGCTAGTATTATAACTTGATATCTAGCCGACTGATCTGCGCTCGGAGTTTTACAAAAAAAAAAACGAAAAACACTTCTATATAAACTTGGAATGTAAAACATTATCTAAATACAAATTTTCATCTAAATCGTTGGAGCCGTTTCCGAGAAACTAATTAAATATACTTATATATATACGTATATACAACAATTGCTCACTTAATAGTATTAGATGTAAAGGGATACTTTATCTACCATATACCTACATGTATTTTTTTATTTCAAATTTCCCGATAGACATGCTTTATTATAGGAAACAGATCACGAATATGCGCTTAAATATTTTTTTGTCTATCTGTTTGTATCTCCAGATACTTACTTACTTGTTATACTTGTTGTTTGTAACTGAAGAACGACTTGATTGATTCTTATGAAATTTTGTACATGGAAGCTTATGCCATTGGTTAATTGATAGGCTATAAGAATTTTCAATAATACATTAAGGAATCATAAAAAAATTCTCTACCGATTTTGGTGAAATTTTGTAAGTACACGGGAAGTAAGTATAATATGTAATTTTTACATTCATAGATCTTATATTATTGGCTTATAATATGAGTAAAAATTAAATTGCGAGATGAAAATAATTACTTCGTAATAAAAAACACGTGGAGCCGTGAGCGCACCGCTAATTATAAGTTAACTATATATATGCTGGTGAGTATGGGTACTTCGCTATGGTTTTGGATTGCTAGATCAGTTCCACCTTTTTGTGACTTTTTAGGACTTAAAATAAGTATCTATCTTAGGCCTGTTGACGTCTTTTAGTTTTAAGTGGCTGTTCATGCTCGAATTCCATCGAACATCTTTTCCATGTTTACGAATATAGCAGTTGCCTATAAAGTTGTATTGTAGCTTTTGATGGTCATGAGAAATTATAAGACAATAGCTCTTCTTGGAAATCATAATGTTCGATTCGCATGTTCAAAATGCTTCAACACTTAGGCCGTGTAAAGAAAAGTTGAATGTTAGCAAAAATTGCTTTGAGACTATTATCACTTTAATAAAGATAAACTTTTACGCTATATGAGTCTATAGGGCCAATAACTTTATTGTATAAGTTCCATAGCGTAAACTGTAAACGGTATATATGTAGTACTTTACTTGAACGATTGGAGAAAGTCTAATTTTTTATAATTAAATTTGGAATAAACTTTAACTTATATGTAAGCACCTATCATAAATAATAACACTGTGCTCATCCTATTTTTACGTTTGGCAAAGTATATAACTGTCAAGGGTGAAATAAAATTTAAATCATAAGTTAACACTTTTTACTGTTTGACAGTCACACTGTCTCAGGTCAGTAAGATAATGGTCGTGTTTCATGATGAGACATTTCTCGGAATGAGTATCACTTGCCTCGGGTGGTCCCTGAGTTTTATAGTGGTACTTAATATGTCAAGGTATTATAGCGGGAGTTGTTTTCGGACACTTACAAATTGTCACAGCCTTAAATTCGTACATATATTAAAAAAACGAAAAATTGCATTTAAAGAATTGTGTCTTTAGGTTTCACTTGTTTCTGTTTCTGATAATTGTACAATATAAATAACAAACGAAAAAATTGCAGTTATCTATTTCTCCCTATATGGCACCGATATTTAAACAATGCGCTATAATTTGATAATTAATTTTATAAGTCTAAATGTAATAGCACTTTTCGTGATTTCATTGAATCTCCTCTATATGCACCTCTGATTGTCTACTTGTACATGTATTACAGAAAATCTTACACTAGCGCTTTGATCGTGGCTTTACTCGCGTCGTTCTTGAGTTATATCCCATTTTCTTTACTTTCTAAGTGCATTACCAAATACCAATTTTCACAATGACAGATTTTCATACAAACTTTCATCCCCCCATTGAGCACATTAGGGGTTGAATTTCCAAAAATCCTGCCTTCCGTCTACCGTGTAAAACCAACCCGCATGTAAATTTTCACGGTCCTAGATCCAGTAGTTTGGTTAGGCGTTATCCAGTCAGTCAGTTAACCTTTTACATATTACTAGTTGTGCCCCACGGCTTCACCTGTGCTAGATAGGATTTCTCTATACACATCTTGAACCCCCATTAAACCCATTTACGGGTTGAATTTTCAAAAATCCGTTCTTGCTGTATGCCTACTTCATAATTACTATCTGTGTTACTTTCAGACTAATCACTTTATTGGTTTGAACTACTTATATGGTGATAGATCAGTTAGTCAATCGCGGTTTCCGTTTATATATATTTAGATAGCTATAGCTAGTTATTATTAAAAATAAAACGCCATTCTTTGATTGTATTGTTATGTATTTATGTCCAGAACCATTCTGTGCTATCCCAAAAAGCCTTGATCGATTGGCCTTAAGGAACCACTTAAGGAACCATTAGGGGCCATCTATAAATTACATCACACGTTTAGGGGGAAGGGAGGGGGTCGACGAAGTGTGACATTGTGTGACAAGGGTGGGGAGGGGTTCCAAATTTTGTGACATCACATTTTTCAAAATATAATATTTTATATCTAAGTACATTAGAACTTCTTTAAGTCGAAAACCTCCCAAACTCGAAAGAATGTGTTCCCTTCGATTCAAGCCCCAAAACCTCCGTTGCACTAAATCTCAACCCTCTAGTCAAAATAATCAGAGAAAAAATTAAATTGGACTTCTGTATCTCGAACATAGCCATAAATTTCTAACTATAAAATTACAAAATATGTGACATCACACTAGGTAGGGCGGGGATCTCACAAATGTGACCAGCTGTGACAAGGACGGGGGAGGGGTCAAAAAATCATGAAATTCGTGTGACGTAATTTATGGATGGCCCCTTATAATCAAGAGGCTATATAATGTTCTGAAACAACTTGCCAGGACAAAATCATTCTAAAGAGCTTATTGGCGCGTTTAACCAGCGTAGAGCTGGAGAAGCTTTGATGCTCAGCAGGAATCAGCTACAAATCTTAGTGAGGGCACTCACTGGAGGCTGTTGTCTAAATAAACATATGTACAACATTGGTGTCCAGGGCATAAAAGATTGCAGATTCTGCAAAAGTGCGGACGAAACTCCAAAGCACCTCTTGTGTGATTGTGACCCACTAATACCTAAACGTAACCAGATTCTGGGTAAGCACGTGCTGCTCCCCGAAGTGGTTCAGTTGATCTCTACCAAAAAAGTCCTGCAGTATATTAAAGCTATAGGACTTGATGAGGAGCTTTAGCAGTGTGGGGCGATCACAATAGATCTCATTGGTCGCAGTGATACAGGACTGGATAAGCCTGCACAGCCCCCTTTTAAAATAATAATAATATACATTTATAATATATAATCAAAGACGCCATTATGCACCTTTGAAAAAAAACTATAGTAATTGATAATTTTAACACTCTTAAAAGTAATGATTGAAATGCTATTTTTGAATTTATCGACTGATTTCTCTGAACAGTTATTTCTTCTGTTATGGAAGCAGTCACTGATAATCGATTAAAATGATATTATTAAACTAATGTCATCGAAATAAATATTTCTTGTTTGGCTTTCCTGATTGTCATGAATTGTTACGTCTTTGATATTTTACTCCTCAATTATATATTTTATCCTAATTTTTGTGACGATATTAAACGCAAATTGATCTTATATGAGTTTCTACTATATACTAAATAATAAACAATTAACTATTAACGTGATAATTAACATCGAATTTGTGTTACGATAAATTTGGAAATGAATGTCAACTCCCTTGGGAAGTACCTAATCAATGTTTTAGATTAAATTTAATTATACCTCAGACCTTTATAGAGAGTGTCCACACATAACCATATTATTGGAATTCTATTCTAAAAATAAGCCGACGTTGGAAAATATATTTGAAAATATCTTTAGAGAAGCATAGATTTAGTTAACTTTCAAATCTTGCTGTATAGAAAGAACCCTTTAAAAATATTTATAGATCCCAGTTATATCTACAATGTAGGAAGTATTCTAAATACTTAAAGTTTTAGGTAAACACAATAACGTATTTTATTTTATTTCTAAAGCCAGATTTAGAGGAGGGCAACGGAGGCTTCAACCCCTGGCCAACACATATGAGCACCTATACCTACATCTTAATAAAAAAAAAAATTAATAATAAATTATTATTCTGACAAAGAAAAAACTTTACATTCACGAAGCATCGTTTTTAAAACATTTTAAAGCATAATCATAATTTATATTCCAAATTGGACGGCGCCTCCATTTTCCATAACCAATAAATACAGCCCTGTAAATTTGCCATTACTAATTTGTATCAACGACTTCACCCTCGTGATTTTTTATTGGTTTCTTTGGTAAAGTGTGTTTCGGCGTAGGTAACTATGTTTTGTTTTAATAGTCATACGCAGTAGTTCAATTCGAAGGTACTCATAAGTTCTTCAATGTAAGTTACTATATTTAGTATAAGTATTATGTACAATATCTAAGCTATTGTGCAATACGCAAGAATATTGAATGCGGGTGGGTGTAGATACAGTTTAGTGTTCACACATCGAGGAAAACCTCTTATGACCAATTCATCCAATGAAATAGTGTGTTAACGAACCTTCGATGACGTATGTATTGATATGTACCATTAATGGTGTTCTAATAGTCGAAATTTATTTTAAAATAATTAACTTCACTTGTGTACAATAATCACACCAACAAGTATCAAAGTTACATATATGGTATATACTGGTCACGTTACTGGTGGTTCACGCTACAAATTTATGAATTGAAAATAAAAGCACCAATCAAGTTCCCGCTAAATTACCCTATAGGTACACAGCTATAAGGGTTGATTTGTAAAAAAATCTTTCTTACACATAATGAGAGACCCAAAAACAATCTGCTTTTAAAACGTCATGGTTATAGCAACAGTGTTTTTGTTTTTAAGCTTTTTTCAGTTAGTACTTAAAACACGTTGTGAAATAAAACATTTTTTTTTCATTTTACGCCTTAAATATTCGCTCCTTATCTAAAAAAAAGAAGAAATTATTACGATATCTTTATAAACAATAATTCTGTAGTTAACGCAAGCGGAGCCACGGGCACAGATAGTATAAAAAAATATATTACCCTTATAAATAAAAACATTATTAAAATAGCACATTCTTCATCTCGTAAACGTCTCAAGTATTTCATGGAATAAAACAAAATTAGTAGGACCAAATAATCCTTATCATTTAGAAAAATTACGTAATAAAGCTAAAAATACACGAACTGTTCTAAGAATTAAAAATACGAAATTGTTCAACTTCAGTATGATGATTAATTTTGGTTAACCGCACGCAACAAATAAACCATGCGCTATAAATATCGAAATACCTATAACAATAAACTGTTTAAAGCTAATGAGCAAGAAGGAAAAATATATCTTTAAATATATATCAATGCTGTAAATTATGTATACTAGTAGTACTAGAATGCAAAACGAATAATTAAAAAAAAAAAACTTGTTTTATTATTTATACGATACTAATATAAAACAAGGTTTATTCTTACATAGAAATAATTGAATTAGTTAAAGGTAAAACTTTATGGTGTTCACGTTTTAAGCGAAACAGCTACTATTATCGAACACCAAAGAAATATCTGGAGAATTCTAGAATTATCAACAATAATCATGTATGAATTCGTAAAACGAAAAGAGACACCGCTATGACGCGACATTTCGCAGAACACGCACACATTGTATTCGTATCGGTTCGAGCGTCAACAAACAAATTTAAAAATAGCAATGTCCAAATTTCCCTCTTCTTTTAAACGCTATTAGTCTCTCACAAATCAATCAAAACCAATATTGAAATTGCGACCCCTAGTTTTTATCGGATATATTTATGTAGGTATGTCTACGTGAGCCTTCATGCGGCCGATCATAGTTCTATTCTGGATATAGAATCGAATACAAGAACAAATAAACGGAAGAAATCTAAGGACTATAATTGCGACCGAAAACGACTGTTTATTTCTACTTTTATCTTTATGTACGAATAAATTCCTTTACTGCAAGCGACATTTTATTACCCACAGTGGTAATAAAATACCTATAGTATTAAAGTGCCAAGTAAATCGGGATTATAAATTATAAAATTGTAGGTTCAAAAATAAAAGCATGCTATTCAATTTAGACCAAGATGGAACTTTGAATATCACTAACGATTCGGCAAAAAATGAAAAGTCGATAAACCCATACGTTTCTTGCAGGTTCTTCTCGATGCTGAACCTGAGAAAAACCTGCAAGAAACGTTCGGGTTTATAAAAAAACAGTATTTTTATTGTTAGCAGTTATTATAATTATATTATAATAAAAATATTATTATAAAAATAACATCAACATTTTCAGTGGATGTACAGAGAGGGAATCACTTCCAGACACCATCATTATTCACGTAATGATCCACCCTATAATAATTCCCTTTAGACAATAAAACTTATTTAACATTCAAATCGATAATGTGCATAGGATGTTTATTGCACAACCTAACACGATTACTTTAAAAACATTTATTTGTCTTAATAAGTCTAAAAGATGTAATAAATATTTTATATTTATTTCTAGTATAGAAATTGTGTCTGTTCAAAATCATCATAATTTTTTTTTTTTGAAGATACATTAAATTATGCATAAAGTATTGGGAGGGCAATGTTAATATACCTACTAAATTCTTGAAACTTGTTTCTTAATGATTCGCGAGGTCCCTCGTCATAAATCAGCGTACAATATTATTGCGATAGTCCAGATTAAGAAAGTAACATTTTTATACGAGACTATATACTAACGTAATGATTTCATTAGTGCTTATTATTGTAGCAAATAAAAGATAGGTAAAATATGGAACAAATAGTGATAAGTGACAGAATGCAGTTAGACTATTTTAGGGAGATTTATTTGTTTGTTTAAACACGTACCGCATTAAAACTACTGAATCAGTTAGACTTTAGTTTAGTATAATATGTTAAATAACTGAAATGCCTTTGAGAAAATTTGAATTGGAAGTCTGTAAAAACTGGCATTTTTTGTCCTTATCACGCATGTGTTCCCATGGAAGAACAAAATTGTATGGATAATTATTCAAATAAAGTCGGTAGTAAATAATGGCTCGTATAGTTAGTTACTTCTGAGTACCTATACTGTTACACAATTTATATAAAAAGGAGTAGTAATCATAGATGTAGTAGTATATTATACTACATCTATGGTAGTAACGGTGATCTAAGATAATTTATAAATCTTATAATCAATCTTATATTATAAACGCCAAGTGATTAATAAAATAATCAATGTTTACTAAAAAATAAATAAATAGTTTCAACAAAAAATTGTTAAATCTGTTTATAAACCTTTAGTAAACATTTTTCGCCTCATAATATGATTCTATTCATTCCGTTTTGTGGATTTGAAAATTATCAATATTAAAGCTTCCTATCTACCGTTGTGATTTGAAACGAAAAAGCAACACTAAAAAGAGAAACATATAGAGGTAACGCGTTATACACGTTAATGCAAGTCTTGATTTTCACGACTATGATCTTTGTCGAATTGGCCTATCGGTATGACGACCAGATTTGTTGGTAAGTACTGTTGTATGTACAATACGAGTGCTAGATAGTTCGAGTCCCATTGATTTAGAATTAAAAAAAATGGATTTTAAAGACGATATTTTTATGTTTTCTGAACGTTTCACTTCTACCCGCGTGTGAACTGCATACATATATTTTTCATGCTGACATTATATTATAATACCAGCTACAATTTTTTTCTTACTAGATGAAAGATAAAAGAATAATCATATTGAAATATTAATTTTAAAATATGTTACCCATTGCTTCATCATGTCATTCATAAGCGCTGACAGACGTGTTAGGCGCGACGTACATAAAAAATGTATATTTTAATTTTACCTTTCAACAAGATTTGTTAATTGGATTGATAAGTATATGAAGCCTAAATCACTTAGCAACAGTTCTCGTAAATATGGATAAACGTCAATCGTATTTCGAAATACGTTATATTATACGAAATATTATATATACATACATAGAAATGTATTCTATACTTTACTAGCTATGCTCGCGGTTCCGCTCGCATGAACGACAGGAAAATGCGTAATAGTGTTTAAATAGTAGTTTTTTAAAATTGTATTGACTTTTAATTGAATGAAAATATCATGATAATTTTTTTTAGATAAGGACCAAGTATCTAAGGAGTAAAACAAAAATATAAAAATCTGTAAAGTAGTTTTTGAGTGATGCGCGCACAACGGCAAACATATAAAATAATCATTTTAGTTGGTATTCGCGGCTTCTTCTGCGTATTATTGCATAAGCACCGGCTGATTTTGGAAAATGATAAACCAAAAAATCATAGATGGGTTTAGCACTGTATATGGTGGTCGCGATCCCTACTACCCAGCTATATTACCTTCTGCATATACATCAACTGATTTCAGAACAGGCCAAACCAAAAAAAATATATATCATAGATGGGTTTATCACTATATGTAGGGTATTGTAATTATATGCCATTAAGAATCCAACACATTAGCTTCACTAAAACTTCAAAAACGTGAAACTCCTTTTATTTCATACCAAAAGCATAAATATGAATTTTGCTATCCCTAATTTAAGATCCATCATGGGTTCTTGATACAAATATTCATCCCCTATATCAGCTCTTCTAATTTTATCTTCGTGATATAAGGGTACTTTATGTCCTTCTTTAAGGTCTAATATACATCTATACCAAAATTCATCAAAATTGGCTTGATGTGTTTATTTTATAAACTTTCATCCCCTATTTGGATCCCTTCAAGTTTTATTTTTATACCAAAAATGTAGCTTATGTCCTTCTCCAAGGTGTAATATATCTTTTTACCAAAATTCATTAAAATTGGTTTGATGGGTTCTTCTTACAAACATTCAGCCCCTGTTTTCCTCTCTTAAAATTAAAATTGCTCTCGCGGTGTTTAGGCGTGAAAACGTAAAAGACAGACAGAGTTACTTTCGCATTTATAATATTAGTATGGATTTGTATGTACTCGTATCTTTGAACGGATATAATTTAAAATCATTTAACAGTTTTTTTTTTCATTGTTTCTTATGATTTCAAGTGTTATAGGGCATAACGAAGTGGGCGGGTACCAGTTAGTTATATCTTATATTAAGTGATTCGTCTACGGTCAGTAGATTTTAAATACAATCCAAGCATACTGTATTTATGATAATTTTTATCGTTTATAGGTTTTAGCGTTATGACCAACAGTCTCACCTGATGTGGCCCAAGATGGTGACACGTTAAGCCTAATGAGGAAACTGGCTCTCAACTGCAGTTGCCGGAAAACACCTATAAGTGCTTGGCGACAAATTTTCAACTTCAGGGTGGTAGCTAACCATGCAGGAATTAAAAAATGCTATGATTTCATCACGATGTTTTCCTTTACCGAAAGTTCAAGGTCATTGCATGGATTCGAACTCACGTCGATCGACACGGTGTCCGTACACGCTAATTGTTAGGTTTTAAGTAAATATTTTTAGAACTCTCCTCGTTATTTTTTAAAGTAACGTAGTTATTTTTTCGATTATATGCATATTTTTCAACAGGAAGCTTGTACATCGTAAATTATTCGGCACGACTCTCCATGGACACTAAAGTAGAGAACCGGTTTGGCGTGTGCTGAGCTCAATGCGGCCCGGCCGCGGCCCACTCATACACGCTTGACGCGACACTACCGGAAATACTGACGAGACGCCGCGCGCGCTGTTCTAACGATATTTAGGACAATTTCATAATTAATTATATTTTTTATTTGTGGAAATAGAATATTTACTGTTTTCGTATCTTTTATGCAGAATAATAGCATTACAAAATATTTTTATACCTTTTAAACCAATACATTTCCTATGCCAAAAACACAAAACAAATATGAAAATTTAATAAAGAAATAGTGCCCCAAAATTCTAGAGCATCCTTTATACGTCTAAATCTAAACTAAATCGATGCTATAATATTGTTGGCTATTATAATATTACGATAACTATGAAAACAAAACAATTCTTTTTTTCCATATCCTAAAATCATTTACTACTGTGTCTAAAAATTGTTTTAAGTGATTATAAACCAGATATTTTCATTACATTAATACTCTATGTATAACAATAACATATTGAATCCTGCCTTCTTCCTTATGATGTGCAAAGACGTTAGTTTTTGGAGGAAACGTCCCATCGTAAATTAATTGTCATGTCTCCACCAGCGTGTTAAACATAGACAACCGGTTTGGTTTGTGATGCCCGGAATAGTGCTCATTCGAGATAGATCGAAGTCCCGAATCATATTGTATTTACTAATATAATAATGAAGTAATTGTTATATATTCCAGTTTTAATAATTAGTATAATTACAATGTCGTAGTTACAGGGCTTCATATCGGTGTTATATTAATGATAAATATCTGGACGCGGTCAAAATTTTATTTATTAAGAAAATAAAAATGTTGTTGCGATTTAAAATTCACATATTTCGTTTTAGTTTCCCTAAAATTTAGCAAATTTCTAAAACGTGTTAACACCGTCGCCAGCCTCGGCGTGGCGCAGCGGTACGTTTGATCGTATGGCGGTACGCTGCACCGTGCCGTCTGTATTGCCATGTAAGTTTCCTCATTTAACTTTTTTTTTTACATTTTATTAGGGGTAGCTTTTCTTACTTATAATCTGAGATAGATAACATAAACAAGATACAATCTCGATACCTAATAACACGTTCATGGATCCGTCGGGGGTTTTAAATACATATGAATAATATGGGATAATATTATGCATTCATGTACATTGTACATAGTTGTGGAATGTTTTAGTTTTCACTTGAGTAACTGTTATCTGAAGGTTTAAGTTTTTTTTCCTCACTTTTTTAGGAGAAATCTGCCTACTTCAAACATAATATAAACAGTAAAATGAACGATCCGAAACAATTGTGTAAAAATCTTAAAAATACTATATTATCTAAGAATGACACCGAATTACCCTCATTTTTTAATGATCCTTTCATTATTATTATTTTTTTTATTTATTTTTTCGAACTGACTACACTGTTAGCCTTAGGGGCCCTATCCAAAAACAGAGCCGCTGCGGCTTTTACAGCTTCACCGAACTTGGGGGCGAGCGCTTAGGGCACTCAGCCGTGAAAGTTTTGGACGACTCGCACGAAGGTGCCAGAGTGGCCGAACCTCGGCTCGGGCGGTCGTCACGCATGCGAATAGGTCGCGATCTGTCTAATTCCCTACTCCTACGAATTCGAGCTACATAACATATACTCATATGCATGTTCCCCTCCTCCTGGGAGGAAGGAGTGAAACATGCGTATGTGTATTTAGTGATCGAAATGGTTTTTCTACACTAACTAGCGCATGAGTCTAACTAGCGCAAAAAAAAAACCTGTACCTGGGTGGTGTGCACGTGTGTATGTTCATACGTGTGTACTGTTGTATGTGGGTAGCTAAGTCTTGCACGTATAGTGTCACTTGTAAAGCGCGGGCGGCTGCCTGACCCAAGGGCTTCACACTGAGGAACGGACCTAGGCTTGGGTTGCCGCTAAAGAGGGTGGACGTGGCGGGTGTGCGGGAGCGAAGTTGACCGCCCGTCCTCTGCGGAGAGAACGGTGGTTACGCGGGCATCCTTTCATTATAAATAATCACTTTTTAAATATACCCGGTAATTCGGATGTCAGTATTTCATAGCTGACGTACTTTGAGTATCACAAATTTAGTGATGCAGTTTTTATATAGAGTCGGTTACTTTAAACAATATCATCAAAATAATTCGTAGTTTGAAATCGAATGCAGGAGGCTGTGATGGTTTAAGTTTGGATATGCTTATAATGACGTTTTCCCAACACAATATATGCTATAAAACATTTGATAAATACGTCTATTAACACATTTACATTTCCTGATATTTGGAAACTAGCAATCGTGCATCCTTTGCCTAAAACTTCAAACCCGGTCGAACTTAAAGATCTTAGACCGATTACTATTTTACTATGTTTGTCTAAGACATTAGAAAAAACTGTTTGTACACAGTTAACAGTTTTTCTTGAAAATAATAATATTTTGCCTGACATGCAATCCGGCTTTAGGAAAGGACGAAGTACAGTGACTGCCTTGCTCGATGTGACCGATAACATACTATGCTCCCAAGAAGAAGGACTGTGTACGCTACTAGTATTACTAGACTTTTCTAATATTAGGAACATTTTCTGGGTAGTCATTCATTTTAGAAAAATTTTGGACCAACAATGTATGGAAATTACCTGATGTCCTTTATGTATCATAAGACCTGTTCTTAAGAGCGCAACGGATTAAAGATATCTGGAACTGAGACTAAACCCGAAATTGATATATTTTTAGTATACAAATAAATAGGAAGTTTCAAAGTTACGTTCAGTTATGTTGTCACTAATGCGGTGTCTATGTAGTAAATAAGTATTTATCACTCAATAATTTTGTAAAAAATCGTCAAATCAAAGTTTGTAAGGTCAGTGTATCTGGTGTTTTTTTATTCATTAATGTTTCATGGTGATAGACATTTTATAGGTATCGACTTCAAGTTCAACTTTATCTCCAAGCACCCTATACTGTTGTTTCTGCAGCTTCACTTGAAAGCCAATCGTCACAATAGGCTTAGTTAGCGTGGTACCATTTTCGGATAAATATTTAAACGCACTTATAAAACCTTTATTGAAACTTTATAACGTTTTATGGGATATTTTAATCAAAATACAAATTTAACACCAACGTTGAATGCCGTTTTCTTCAAATTATGATTAAAACTAATAATTACTATTAATTAAAGTATAATCTCATAGATGGTTTCAGAGGTTATTTAGCACGTGTCATTAGGTTTCATATTTTGTCAATGAATAGTCGTGAAAAGCCGAAAGTAACAGCTTCCTTCCGGTCGCTTACGCCTGCGCACCGCCCACATTTACCTATCGCCTACGCGTTGATATAATATCAATCCAATCCAACAACAACGATTTCTACGGCGAATAATAATGTTAATGTTAATGTTTGTTTTATTTTAAATTTCAAAGCTTTTTTACATTTAACATTTTAAAAGAAACATCATCTTTCAATAGAAACTATGTAGGTAGGTAGGTATATAGGTACAGAAGGTTATGTATGGTTTTGTCAAGTATTTAAAGATGTGTATTCTATTTTTAAAAAGGATATTTCTTTTTAGAGATTTTCTTGTATGATCCCAAAGGCATAAGATTTATAAATCTTTTATGTTTATTCATTGTGTCTAGACTGAATATTCGAAGGCGTTAGAATACAATACACATGTTACAATTTTAAAAACTTAGTAGGTGTTATCGATTTAATATTAATGTTAAATATATCATTTTGTCAAAACAAGGTTTCTCTATAGATATTACTTATCAAGTATTTATGGTCACCGATACACTTAAATGTTAAAACTTACATTTCGAAAATTTCGAAAGAATTTTAATATTAAAATGTAATATTTCGCCTACACAGTCCAGTCCGCCTGGTGCATCTGTATCTTAACTTAATAGATTAGTAATATTATGTTGTCAATTAAATATTCATAAAAATATTTATCTATTTTTATGGAACGGTATGAAAACATTACTATTTATATATAAAAAAACGTTAACACACTAAATTAAACCATTGCGGCATCGTATAAAGTAGTCCTTAATAAACTATTAAAGATTAATTAGTTATTAAATTACATTAGATATTAGTTACAGATATCTGTTCTAAATGAAATGTTAAATACCATATTATACATTATTAGAGGATAATCGTGTGGAAGACGTATCTACTATTAGTACAACACTAGTATTTAACTGTGTCACAATCGCCAATGTCTCCTAGACATCTCCTCAATTACACTAAATAAATATAATTAAAAGAGAAAGAAGTGAAGTGTAGTAAATTTTATAATAAAGGTATTTAGAGGATTAATAGTATGATTCCAAAATAAGCATAACTTGTACGATAGTTGCTAATATTAATATTGATGTACAGTATTTGTAAACGTTTTATAAGTACGCGCTTTACCTCGATTTCACCTGTACGTAAGTGAAGATGAGGTTGACGACGGATCGCTCATACCTATCAAATTCCTGTTCACTCTTCGCTTGAAGACTTATAAGTTATAAGTGGGCGAGAACACAGGCACCCGGAGTGAATTCCACTCCTTAGCCGCTCGCATAAAAAACTACAATTTCCTAATTTAGCCTATTTGTAGGTATGAATGGATGAAACTTCCCATTGTAATCTTTGTTATTTCTAGATGGAAAGCTCATACAACAGAAATTTGTTACTAGTTCATTCATTCAACCGATAGATCGATGTCAAAGAAAATCAGCTTCTTAGGAACCCACGCTCATTCTACGGTGTCGAAATTCTATCACTAAGTTTATTTTTAAAAAAGCATTATTGTTTACAGCCAATTAGTACAAGGGATAAGAAGAATGTAGTAGAGTATATGCAGGTGATGGATGTATTGTTATTTTCTATGTTAAATCTATCCTAATTATATACTTTATCTGAAATAATTAGAAATTAAATAGGAAAAACATTGTTACGTAAAAACGAATATTCATTTTACGCTATTTAGCAGTAATTGGATGCCAACGAATTCTTCATTGCTATCTACTTGTCCACAGTACCTATATATATCGATATCCATGCCCAATGTAAATAACATCGTAACTAGGCATGTTTTTTAGATATGTCATTTAATAAAAATCAATTGCTTTTTTTTTCGCTGCTGCTTAGTATATCATGACATCATGATTCAAACGTAAATTGGTTGATATTTATAAAGCTCTTCCGACTCAATATTTATGAATTGTAAGCTAATTAACGATGATGCTTTATATTAATTATTTTCCTTTATTGAATTTATAATATTTTAAACTAAATTGTATCGTTAGTCAAGTAAAACTGGATTTATTACTCGTAGACGTATGACTGTAATACTCAAATATAGAGTTTCATTTTCTGTACCTACTTGCTTAGCGTATAATTGTATTTTATTGTAATTAAAGTCATGATGATATTCATATTTGGTGTTGATATGAATATTTCATTGAGAAAATAAGTGAAGGGTATTTAAATTTATACGAAAATATTAAATATTATGCATGAAATGTATGACACAGTTATAAAGTTATGAGTCTAATGCAGTCATCGCCAAATACAGCTCAAGACATTTCTGTGCCGATATAACAACTACGTCACGGTTAAATCTGAATGAAGGCTAACTGGAGGCGTTACCAGTGCCAAAGCAATTAAATTAATTAATTATATCCTTTCGAATTCGCATGAATAAATCATATAAACATAGACAAATGTATTATTTGGTTTGTGTCTTTGGGACGAGTTGACTCATTTGTTCTATTCAATTTGTTATTCAACACTTTTGACTGATGATCTGTGACGAACGGCACATCTGTGACCTTTTATGACCAAAATAAGAATGTCTATGAGTTAAATTGTATCGTAATAATATTAAAATTTACTAGAATAAGCCATTAGTACACCTCTGCCTAACACTTTGGGGATACAGGCGTGATGGTATTTTATGTTTTGTTATGTCAATAGGTCAGATATTATATTGCACGACAAAATTAGCACAACTGTTTACCTCATTGACATAACCATACCTACTTAATAGGTATACAAAACTTATCATCAAGTTACACTGAAGAAATTGCAAAATAAACAGACTTTTGTCTATTAAAATTAAAAACGCATGGAAAGTTATACAGTTATAATAGTATCGATATTTATTTCCTCCACTGGCGTTATCCCACATTACACTACAATGTAGTGACTACTTATTCGTTTACAAAACTTAATATACATTCTGTTACCTTTGTTCAGCTTCAAAAGGTTGTTGTATTATTTATTAAACATATTCAATCGGACAGATTCAGCTGATGGTATGTGGATAGTTTTCAGTCTGCTGCATACATTCATTAATAAATAATAAACATTATACGCAATCAGCATATTGATTCGTCACATGATAGTAGGTACACTTAATTAAAAATATCAAATGTATGATAGTTAAAAAAAGGTAAAGTAATTTATGGCCATGATATTATTTTAAATTAAGTACACACGGAAAGAATGATGTAATATAATAAAAAAGTAAATGAATAATTATCGAATGCACTGTATGTATTATTGAGGTAACTACATTCTAGTGTGTTGTTCTTTTTAATTTTCTAATACAGCTCCATGTATATATTTTTTTAATGTTATAGGGAACTTGCTAATGAGCTGTAATGGATCAGGTATTAAAAAAAAGTTATGGTGGCAAACGAGTATACGCCTGACGGTAAGCGGCTACCACAGTCTATGGACGCTTGGTAGGTATCACTTCCGAGTTGCCGGCCTTGAACCACCCTGACCCTAGGAGCTTTGGAAACTGTACTCATTGCAGGAACACAACACAAGGATATTTAGCAGCGATCTTCTGTATGGTAGAGGTATTCCACAAGTCAGACTACTCGAAGTAGAGAGAAATCTCCAAGAAAAACTCTATGCCCTACCTCTCTTAAAACCTCTCTCTCTCTGGTAGGTCATTCCAGATATTTATAGATTAAATAATAATTATGTTAACTCAATATAAATGCAAGATTCTTTTATTTAAGTATTTAAATATTATTTTTTTATAATTGAGTAGATGCAGTAGATCTTAAATAATTATCTTATATAATTAAACTGGACATGCGCAAGCTGATCTCGAAACGTGACACGCAAAACCGAGTCACTATGACAGACTTTTCACCACATCCATGATGATCGCGACCCTGTCGGGCAAAACAAATCTACCACCCCGCTATCGCCATTTCTTCGTTCATTACTCAGCAGGGTGTACCACGTGCAGGTGAGGGTGGCTTAGGCATCTCGGTTCTAGAGTTGTAATTCGACGTTGTTGCGTTGCAGGTCAGCATATCAGCGATAACCGTCAATGGATAGCCGATCTCTCGATGGTCGATGTTGTTTTTGAATTATAACATGCTTCATTGCTGTCACTTTACCGTGGTACTATACTATACTTAGAAATATTTCAAAACATAAGTAGGTTATTAATTTTTCATCACACTTGCACGTAAAAAGTGTCATAATATGCAGACTATCTTGGGTGTAACCCCCTAAATAAAACCCGGGGGCCTTTTTTATGCGCTAACGACCGAGGGCGTAATAGTTTTTGCAATTGATACCATTTCTTTTACAATCCATTTAGCTGTATATATGCGCCTTTGTGCCTTTTACGTTTGTGAACGCAAAATGTTTATATTATCCTTGGAACACTAGCTCGCCAACTGCTTTTATGTAACCCGATCTTCGTAAATTTTGTAATTGCTGAATTGACTAGTATTGTGAAGTAATATTTCATCATTTTTCATAGTCATTACTCGCAAATGTGATGAAAAACATTGTATGTTATACGATTTGTACGGGAATTACGAACATCGACTCATTAAAACCCTTAGTCTTCGACTTCGGGCTTCTAATAGACTGTCGTTCGTAATTCCTAATTTATCGTCCTAAAGATTCAGTGTAAGTATTAATGCTGCACGGTTGCAAATTGTATTTTACATTACAAATTACCTTCAATATCTTTTTTTTTATCGTTATAGGTTTAGCATTGTGGCCATAATCTCATCTGATCTTAAAAGTAACGATGTGGCCCAAGATTAGCACGCTAAGCCTATTGGAAGACTGACTCTCAAGTGCAGCTACCGGAACACACCTATATACTTTTACAGTTATTTATACTTCAAAAATGTCTTTGTAGTTTGTTATCTCTTTATAATCTTGTGTTTTATGTGACAATGTTCGTATGAAGTGTAAAAAATTCTACTTATGAGTAAATAACGTAAAGAAACTACCCTGAAAGATATAATTTAGTCGTGTGGTAAAACTAAATTATTACGAATTCTTTATGAGGTGTGGTATCAAGTGGTTTTCGGCAAGTTTCTCATGGTTTAGTGTTTCCCATAGAAGTTTAAGTTTGTTGAGTAACGCAATGTGTTTGTATGTCAGCATTCGTGTGTATTGACAATGTTCATTAGCGAGGCTAGTGTCGTCAGGCAGTAGAGTGTAGAGTCGCCGCGGTGGCCGCTTGGCCGTGACACGGTGCCGCGGTGTGCCTTGCCGGCCGGCTATGCGTACGCCACAAATTCGCCGTTCATTGATAAAAACTGCCGCCCACTCATGGCGCGGAGGCTCCATTCACCGGCGCCAGTTGTTGCGCAACACGCATGCGTGGCCCTGCTCTCCGCGACCTCCTCACCGCGAAGACCTTCATTCGAAGCTGTTACTACCTTCCGCAATGGATGTCAGTTAACATTATCCCGCTAAAACCTACTAACTCGTTGTCTTTAATCAGATTTGAAACTGTTGAATGATGTGCTGACATGAATTCAAATTTTAATAGCAAACTATGTTTATTCATACTGAATGTTTACAAAAAGGAAATAATGCCAAGGTTTTCAATGTATAATGTAATCAAATCAAAGAATGTCAGTTGCAAAAGCTGCAACACCGTACTGTCAGTTTTGCGTAAGCTCTGTTTATTTGTCCCAGTTCAGCGGATACCGTTCATTATAACTCTGATAATTGATTTCTTGAAAAGTTTAATTACAAATTTTGAATTATGTTACGATTACTGTTGCATTTCATTGTAATGATTGATATTTTATATCTAAAACCATTTTGTTATTTGTCTGGCTTATAACATTTTAAAATAAGATATATGTATTCGTTTTTTGTAGCAAGTAAAGTACAATTATCGATAAAATACTTTAAAGTCTACCAATAAATTAGTAACCTGTGTATATACTTGTGTAATAAATTGTATTTCTCATCGAAGCACTTCATTTGAATATGTCTGGTTCCTTGTATTGCATATTATCCATAGAGATATATCGAGATATAGTGATTATCGGATGATCACATAATTTTTATGAAACTTATGCTAAGAAAGTCCTAATTTGGAATGCTGTTATTTTAAATTTGTGTTTATGAGTACAACGAGATAGTCAATTAACCAATTAGATCAAATCCTTTCTAATAATCGTTTATTTGTAGTGAAAGTAAACTACTGTATTACATAATTATTTAGTCTGTACAGTTTTTCTCTAGAAAATAGCTTATCGAAATTTATGAACAAAAAATGGTAAGCATATTAATTAGTGCGATACTAAAATATTAAGCAATCTTTTTAAAAGAAAATAAACACAATTAAACAATTTACAGGAAATTACAAATAAAATGGTAAAATAACGACAATAAATTCTAATTCACTATCCGTTGGCATGATATAAGAAATGTACGTTGTAAAATATAAAACGAATGCTAAAGAGGATTTTGCGTTGCGAACATTAAGTACGGCCGTAAAAGGACGAAAGGATTCTCAATTGGGATTATCAGCTTACACTGCGCTGGTAATATAATATCACTTCACACTAGTAGAAGTCGGTTCGTTATCACATTAATGTCTTTAAGAGTTATGTCACTTTAGTATTAATTGATGTTTTTATACGGATTTATAGGCATCATAAATATCTTCTTGAACTTATTGGAGCGTTGCTTAAGCGTTCTAAGCAGAGTGTTTACTTGCAACTTTTTTTGTATTCTATAAAGTAGCAATGAAAATGCAGTCAGCCTTATTTGAAATTGTAAATTGCAGCTAGGTTATGATATTTGAGGGCTGATTTTGAACATCCATGTGTTAGTGCGTGTTACCAAAACATACCATTTAGACCAAAATGCAGCAGCGCGAGCAGTGCTAGTTCTAGGTATATAGAAAATTATTATCAATGAACCAATAAACCTTTTTTTAGAAGTGTATAACACGAGATTCTTTTAAAGAATACGGCATTTATTGAACACGTTGCAACGTAATAATTGGTATATATCATCAAGGGCCATGGAGGTCAAGTATACGTCAGTTAACCACTAAAACCATAATTAATCATTTAAAATTCAATGTATTCATAACAAAGTATTAGTTTTTATATCTCGAATAACAAAATGTTATATCTTAGTTAATGAACGTATACTTTATTTACAAAATACACATTTATAATTATTACATGTACATACATAACTACAGATTAAAATATATTATGAAAAGGAGTCCCTTTAGGCAAGTTTCCGAAGATACTGGCAGCGTTCCCCCTTTGAATAGCTAGACTAATTCTTTGTCCGAGGTAGCTGCCAGCTCTTCGGTCTCCTGTGATGTCGACTAACCTTTTTACTATTTCCTTAAAAAGCCTTGTAGCGCTAGGACCCCACGGGCCAAGGGTCTCGACGCCGAATGGGACAAAATCATATTCAGAGCCCAGACCCCTGTATTTGCATGCCTTAGCTTTTTCAGCCGCCTCACAAGCCACACCAGCTCTGTTGCTGGTTCCAAGGAGATGGGAAGGGGCCAGCGTGTCTTAGTTAATTATATTTGATAAAAGTAACTTTTCTTTATGATACGGAGAATTATATTAAAAATTAATACAGAAAATTAACTCGTATGTAATCCTGACTTGATATGTACTTATTTACTCATTTAATCTAAGATTACATTTTAAATGAACTTAATTATACTCCGTCAATTAATTTAAATTAAAAATTTAAATTAAAAAAAAGTAAATTAATGTTAAGCACGATAGATTTCAATGGTTAAAAATTGAAATTAATGATTATTACTACATCGACTTATAGTTACGTATTTCATTATTGGCTTAGTGATAAGTATAACAATCATGATTGGCACTGCAAAGCTCCCGGGAGCAGCAAAATTTAGTTCATATTTTCATCAAACCTGGGGTAATTTCATTAAAATACAGTCACTCCGAACTACAAAGTAAGGGATTTAGATGATATTAATAAGGTCAATAAAAAAGTCGATTGTGAATAACAAAGGTGTTCTTAAAATTTTGCACAGACCGTTCGGGTTTGTATGTTGTACGGATTTTAAGAACATTGAGCGGTGAATGAACATATTATCATGGTGAAATCAACACATCTCCTTTTTGTGCAAATAGGAGCAAATATCAAGACTAACATGACCTCAACTACTAACAAGGTACAATGTAAAAGAGTTTCAAAATTAAACACATCTTATATTTTTATATTTCATATATTTCCACAACAAAAAAATATAATCATCGATCCTCTGCAGTTGACATGACCGAAATATTTCTGTGAAGAACAAACGCTCTTTTAAAAACTTAAAACAATAAAACATACATGTAGCTAAACATCGTAAGCACTTAAAAGCATTTCTGGTTTTTGCATTAATTATTAAGAAATGCTATATCAGTACCTATATGTGTTAAAGTGATCATATGAGAATCAATCATTATGTGTAAGTTAAGCCTATTTAACATAAGATAAGCATAAACCTGGGTATGCGAGAGCTACGAGTAATTATATATGTAACCAAAGCATCGCATATTTACATGAAGTAATCGCGTCATGTCCCTAAATACGGGTTAACGCACCTGAACCAGTTCGTAATTAAGAATAAATTTAAATTCATTAAAAAGCATTAAAACTTTCCTCCGAGGGACCGATCGACCGCTGCTACACTTTCAATAAAGCGACACGATTAAGTGGACACCAGTATCTACTATTCGGATACTTAGAGAATGTTAAAGCTTTATATATTTAAGTAATTAAGTTTTGCTTTTAAAATATTTCAATCAACGGGGCCCAATGATCGTATAATAAATTGCATAATATTATATCACAGATAAATTAAAGTTATATAATCAATAAAATGAATACCAGCGGATTGAAGGACAAAAAGTACCGTATTTATGGCGCCATTTGCTTCTATGTACTTTGTCTTCATTTGACAGGCCGAGACGCTTCATGTCTCTTTGGACATTTGTCATCCAAGTAATTTGCGGCCTGCCTCGACTTCTCTTTCTTGTATCCATAGAAAGGCACTTCCTCACAACGTTGTCAGTGGGTCTCCGCATTACCTGTCCATATCATCTAATGCGAAGATACATTGACCACGTTGTGAGGATAGCCTTTCCATGCTTATGTAATACTAATAGGTATTATATATACAAATGTGAATCATGATCAAACTCTCTCTTTTTTACTACATAAATATCGGTACAGTTGAGATTTAAAGTTGACGATAAATTTATATAATAACGAAGATTATTAAAAATGTCAAGATGTAGAAATATGATTTACATATATTTTTTAATAGTAGGACCGCGAAGTGACGGCTCTCTGTTCGATTTTAAACACTGTACAATCTATCAGTATCAGACGCTATCATGCCGGTCTGCGAGTCTCTTAATAGCTAAACAAAATAAATAAATAAAGATGAGGACACAGTTTCACACAGGGCCATTTAATTCTAAACTAAACAAAGTTTTTATTATGGTAATAAAAATAAAATAATACATAAATAGTATAGATATTTAACACTCCGACACACAACTGACAATTATGCTCATCACACAAAAGTCACTCATGTGCGGGATCGAACGCGCGACCTCTCGGTTCAACAGTAGGGCTTACTACTACTGCGCCACGAGGCCTGTCTGAGCTGGATATACACTGGCTGATCCCGAAGTGCAACAAACTAAAAGAGACTCACTTTGACGGGCTTATCACCAATGTGCATGGTGTTCGCGACCCAGTTGGGTACTCAACCCTTCTACTCTGCAGCGTTCTATTATTTATCGCCTAGAAGGAGCCCAGGTCGAGCAAAATGTTATTGGGTTTTTATATGAAATTCTCAGCAGTAGCTCAGAGTTTGGTGCTTTGTGCCCGAACTGTGGAGGTTCCTTAGTACACCTCTGCCTAACCTTTCGGGGTACTCCTGTATAGACACGATGATATGTCATGTTATGTTAAGAAGATGAAAATATTTCATAATAGATTTCGTTACCTTTTTTTGACACGCTTCAAATAGGAATCACTTATAACTAACAAACAATGTAATAAAATCTTAGATATCAATTATAACTTTACTTACTTAACGTTTACTTCTAGTTGTCGTACCGAAATTTATCTTTGTATTGTATATGCAATTTAGATGTTATCGCAAGCATAAGTTTTCATATGGCAACAATCAAATATTGTAGATTTCTTCCATATGGCAGAGAAGATTAAACGGTTATCAGGGACACGTGTTCACTTTAAAATGTCCATGTATTTTAAATTTAAGAAAATTGTCTTAGATGTAATTGTAAGTCTTCACGAACAAGGAACAATTAACCACTAGTAACCGACTTGATCACGGCTACGTTATACATAATGAAAACCTCGTGTTTGTGAATCGCTGCGGCGTAATGACTTTCCCCGTCGTAGATATTGTTCTTGGGAATATACTGCATCTACATTAATATTAACAATGAAATAAAAAGAAAACTATAAAGATATACATACCCATTAATAGAAAAACAATTAAAACAAAACAATATGTAATGTGTTGTGCTGGAATAACAGTACAAAATTCATTCATAATAATTATATCCTTTTTATTAATTAATGACGTAATACTCTCAGACCGGTAAAACTTACAGATTTTGCATTAATTCGCCTCACCTATAAAGATAAAATCACGTAAATAATGAACATTGATAGTTAAATTGGTGATGTCTTGCCGGTAATATTACAGGCGTGGGTTTAGCGGTGTACCTTGGCCAGCTGATTATAGCCAACCTGTTACAAATAAATGTTAATAACATACAATAATAAAAACGTATTATTATATATTGAATGTTTAGGGTGACTAAATCAACCTGTCAATTCTAAATCAGATTCACCTTTCTGAGTAATGTTATTTATCAAAGTGAGTCTAAAACATTTTTAATGAGTTATTGGTAATCATTTTACCAGTTAGAAAAGGGAGAGAATCTTAAGAGACATAAGTGCAGTTGCCGGAACTCATCGATACCTGCTTGGCAACACATTTTCAACTGCAGGGTAAATAAAGCTTGTCAGTCGTACAATGGGAATTTAAAACAACCAATAAAATTATTATTATAAGGCTTAAACAGAAAACTGAGTTATAATGTATTGTGTTTACTCGCCATTTAGTTAGTTGCTATAGTTTGCCGGATTGCTTGACGTTCACGGTTACTGCTCCTCTCTTTAGGGTAGAAGCATGAAGTTATATAACTCATAACCTTACGCAATAAATAGGTTATAAAGTAGAAATTTTTTTTTTTCAAATCTGGCCCGTAGTTCCAGAGATTAGCGCATTCAAACAAACAATCTCTCGAGCCTTATAATATTATCATGATATTAATAAGTATAGATGTAATTATATTATTGTTAATTAAAATTTATCAAAACGTCTGCCAATGCTGTTTCGAATCAATAGCCCACCATTAGCGACCCACTAAAGTCACTAAACAATGAAATTATCGCTGTAGATTATAATTAATATCCAATTTAACTACTTATTTTAAATTTCACGATGTGAACAGGAAACATTTGTCTAATATTTACTACCCGAATTATGGATTAAATATGCAAATTATTATTGAACAACGTTAAGTTGTAGATGAACGTCATATTCAATGACATAAATATATTTTTTTTAGTTATCGAAAACTAGATTTGGTTGGTACATTATAGTGTAAAATGAAAGACAATGTTGGTGTTATTGGCTAATAATATGCGTTATTTTGTTAGGCGCGTGCGGCGGGCGGGGGCGTATGGTATGAATGGAGGCGCGTGATTCACTGCGGCCCATTCATACCAGACGAGCGTCGCGTGCGCATCATAACGCCTGCATATTCATTCAATGCCACTTTTGTTAAGTTGCAATCTACTTGAGATCCTTTAATTTATTCAAGGTACTTATGTATATTTAGTTTATATTCATACCCGATTTATATATTGAATACTTCACCTAAATTAATTCACCTGACAGTATTTCGAAGTTGGTTATTTATTGAAATGTATTTTAAATTTTATGTAATATTATTCTGATGTAGTTGTAATTACATCTCGCAGATATATTTTACTAGCTGTTAAATTTATTCGACCAATTCTCCACTGCGCCGCCGCGCCCCTAACGCACCCGTGGTATTAAAGTATTCTTACTTACGGTATTTGCCTGCAGCTTTACTGATTGCTTGAGGTTCATGGTTACTGTTCCACTCCTTAGTGCCGTAGCGTGAAGTTAAATAGCCTATAACCTTCCTCAATAATTTAGGTTATAAGATGCAATAATAGTTTTTCAAATCTTATTTGTAATTACAGAGATTAGCGCGTTCAAACGAGAAAAAAAAACCAATATTTTGAGCTTTATAATGTTATAAATAAAATTGGCATAGAATAAAACTATAACAAATATTCGATTTCATTTTTGGATAATCATATTTAAGGTGATATTGATATATATTGATAAAAATATAGTTATACATAAACAAATGTCTTCAATATCGTTGTGTGTGAACGGTCTTAAATGTGACGTGGACATGCGGTCAGTTCATACCAACATGTATGTATGTCTATATGTATATAGATAGTAGATACCCACAATTTGACTTGTGGGCAAAAGGTTACGAGATTTCAACCTATAGATTCGCTGATAGCATTTAACCGAACGAGTAATTGTTTGGTGAGCGGGCTATTAATTTTATATAATGGTTTCAAGTCCACATTTAAATTTCCTAACGAAAATTATGGTAACGGATCTCCATACGAAAGACCATTGAACATTTTTAAATATTCGACACAAAGGTTGAATGAGTTATAGCTTGTTTCACTTACAAGAATTTAATTGCAGTGTTTTATCTTAATACGAACTCGTGGAGAAAATTAATACTTCAAATAAATTACACAATTCCCTTTCAAAGCCGGTACATGTGTATTTATAATTATGATTAAAGAACTATGTTGCAATTAAATCAGTACATTTTTAGTACCTACATAAAATTACACACTAAAAGAAAAAAAATCTTGTGGTTTTCTTTCGTCATACGTAGATGCTGGAAACAACTGTGAGTGAATGTTAGCAATAGGGAATTAAAGGGATCAAAAAAATTGGCTCATAGTGGCCGATCAGCTCCCCCTAGGAAAATTCGCTAGCTACGCCAATAGAAACCGTCGAGTCGAAATAGATTAGTGTAGTGATATGTTTTATATATTTTACGCCCTAATATTTTAATTTATTCCGTCAAAATTACTTGTGGCTCATGGATATACTAATATTGAGCCAATAATCTACCGCTGGTTATTGTGAGTTGTAAAATAATATAATTTAGTATTATATTCAAATAATAATCAAATTAAATATGAGTAAAACCAGAACCTACGCTAAAAAGCAACCAACGTAAATCTGTGAGGGACGTATGAATCCCGTTGAAGACAATAATTATTTTTGTTGTGTCCCATGTAAAAAAATATATCATGCTTTATGTGTCAATCAAAATCTACCAACAAGTAAAAAATCCCTTTCTGAAATAAAAAGTCTTGGGAATGCTCAATCTGTGTAAGTTAACATCGTAAGGGGGGTAAAAATCCCAACACTCCCGTTCGGACTGTAAGTTCTCGTCTTCAGGATATTGATGATACCCAGAATGACACTGTTCTTCAAAATGATAATCCACACGTTGCAAGATATCATGTTATAAAATAATATTCAATGCAAATGAAAATTGCATGAGATAAGTAATTTAAGAGCAATTGATTTATTTACAACTATCGATTTACATGCAAAAACAGTGTTCAGCATGGAAACAGTTTGCAGGGTGTAACAAGGACTGTGTATAATAAGGTCAAGTTAGATAAGCGGCAGGTTAACAATAAATACTATAACTGGCCGATCGAATATGTTTACAGTTTAAGTATTTAATAGATAAGAGTCAGGCCGCGCGGGTCCCATGCCCGTTTCGATCTTTCGCAATGTAAACAAGATCCCGATTAGATCTCTCTATGGACAATCCAGAGCTTTATTTATTAACACTAGCTATCTCAGCTAACTGGGAGGAGACCTATCCAATATTCATATTTCATTAAGGGAAATATTTACAAGGGCCCTCAAATGAATCTGATGAGGTCTGACGCTGATACGAATGGTGATTGGTAATCATAGTGTTGTGGTAATATTTCTGTAATTTGCATATTTTGTAAGTTATAAAATATCATCCTCTCATCGTAATAAGAATACTGGAAACCGTTTTAAAAAGGAACAGTTTATACGATCAGTTCTATCTTCGCGATATGGATAAAATGAAATATACTTATAAAGAATGGGCCTTAAATTTTGTGTAACTATTCGTATCATAAATTAAATAAATTTTATTGCAAGCTTACGCAATTGTATCCATAACGTTTTTTATGCAAAATAATGAAATCATCCCTCAGTACTTATAAGAAATATTATGATTGTAGTCAAAATATGTTACACAGACTTAACAACTTATTTACCTATTCTGTGGACATTTTTCTTAATTAATATAATTTAGATATATTACATACAAGGCACCGTAAGCTAACTGCCAACTTATAGCTCTTACACACTATGTCGGCGAGTTAGCCGGCGGGTTTTTGCCGCGCGGCATATGCCACAGAAATCAGCAATACGCCCATCGCGGCGTCATTTCAGTTGTGACACTTGTGACTGTTGTAAGCCCGACGGCCGAGTAGCCTTTAGAGACACTTGATAGTTACGAGCCTAATAACTATAGTCTGTAGCTAAATTTTAATAATAATAAACTCTATGATTTTGGCTCCTTCACACACACACACACTTCCACACTTTCACAGTAATAATCTGCATAATATATTTTTCTAAAACTGGCACATGATTCTCATTAAATATAAAACTCTTAAAATTCAACTCATGCTTCTTCAAAATGAAATATCATTATAATTTAGTGAAGTATGCTGACTATTTTATATAAATTTACATTCATGTACAATATATATGAAACTTAATGTACGTGCTTTAGATCTATTCTATTGATAAATTACATAATATTATATTAATTAGTTAAAATTGATTTAGCAAAAGTTGGTTTTATGTATTTATGTTGATTTTATTTTACCTGACAGCCTTGGCCTGCTTGGCAACATCTTACAAGGTAAAAGGGAATGTTTTCGAAAATTTGGCTGTACTTATGTACGCACGTAAGAAGATATACTTACTTACTTCTCTGGCGTAACAAAATAAAAATAATTTCAAACATTTTATACCGTGTGCCAACAAAATGATGAAGTTGGAAGCGCGGAATAAACATTACTTTAATTAGAATAAAGCTTTTAATTATTTTTACACAATAAAAAAATGTAAATGTGAATAAAATGAATTCACATTATTATCATTGATCGCTAACTTCATTATGTCGCACTTTCTTCACATGATGCGCGCACAGCTCTCAATTTTAACCTCTACTTGATGCGCCAAAAGAAGTAAAACCTCAAAAATTCTAGAGTAGGTACCACTAACCAGCAATGTAATTTAAAACATAGTTAAAACGTTAATATTGAAATTGTCATAGCTAAATTGATTATTATAATTTGTAAACATGTAATGAACGTTCATAGTCTCAATACAACATAGCCGTCGGCTCCATTTTATTCCTTGTGCGTCTTAAAATTACAAAGTCAGTTGAAATTGGTTTTACGCGTATCGTACATCTGTGATACAAAGTGAGCAGCCTCATAAAGAAGTCAAGTGCTGTCATGAGAGATGGTTATCGTGTAACTAGCTGCTGCAAGTTAACAGCATGTCGCGTTAAACTGTGCCATCGAATGGAATTCCTATTTCCGTAACAAGTTCAAGATTTACATTAATTTTAATGTAAGTCGTATCTAATATTAGTATTTGACGTCCACTGGATATTGCCGCATGTAGTACGAAAGAAAAATTGATGGCTTATCGTGTAAATAAATAAATGGAAAATGTCATTTTATTACACGTACTAGGTAGGGTTCTTACATTATCATATCAAAATAATTAGTTATTTTCATATAAATAAGTAGTTATGCTATTAACGTATAGATACATTTTTATTTCAAACTTCGTCGGCGACGCATAAAACTTTTATAGACTTGTGATTTTAATTATGATTACATTTTTTCTATATAAGTATCTATTTAATTTTGAATAGTGATGTTAAGAGTTTTATAGAGATTTTTTGTGTAATCTTGTGCTCTGTATTTTTATTAAACGCTTGCTTTTACCCTCAACTTTGTTTCCTTTGTTTTCGAAATAAAGGCAATCGCACACCGGTGATACTTATAGCTTTATTAATAAATCAGTTGTTCTGTCTATAAATGCAATTTTCTTTGTCTGTATGTATTATCACAGTTTTGATGTTTGTATACAAATAAACAAACAAATGGTTATGTCCAGATTTAACTCAATTATATTGTAATAAACCTAATTAAAGAGTCAGCAAGAAAAACAGCGACACAAATTCTTGTTTATTTATTTTCATACATTCTACTATTTTTACATGTTTTCCCAATGCAATAGTGAAGACAAAAAGAAATACGTAATATTATAATATACTGTCACATTATAATAATGTTAAATTTTGTAACATGTAATAGCTAATGCTATCCTGGTGAATTCACTCAGAGTACAGCAGTATAGGTCTGCCTCCATAGCTATGAGGTTGAGAATGCGAAACGCGCGCATCAGCGGCGTAACCATTAATAAATTAATGCGCGCACACGGTATTGTCAGCAGTTGCGGCTGGCGACGACTCCATAAGTATCTGTCCGGAACACACATACTCAACTTTCCCAATATATCCGCATTTTCTATCTTCCCTCTAAATATTTTAAAGATATACAGAGTAAGTGTGATATCCTTCCTTACCTTCAGTTCATTACCAATATAGTTCCGGTCAGTGTGTTGCTTCCCTCCTACGATATCGGGTTCTTCAAACGAGGTGTGAGGATGCATTTCTACAGTTAATGACTGCCGACGGAATTTGTCATCAGCGGTAGTCGATTTTTCTGCACTGCACGGTCCTTTAAATCATGTACTATGAAGTCATTTTTCCGACCACACCTTATCAATTTTAAGAAAGAAGAGTACCTTTTTAATAAAGTTATATGTATTTAATATAACGCGTGCGCTGTACACGTATTGGGAACACGTACTTATTTTCTTTCCATACTTGGTTCTATTCTATACTAGTTACTTGATAGGATAGACTAAAAGTAACATAACGCATATAATTAGCCAAAACTTAAAAATAATATTAAGCAATGATTGCGTAATATTAAAAACTTCTGAACGAAATGTATGTCACTGGTTGTTCAGTTGCATGAATTGTTATAAAACAGCAATTGCGTAATTATTACGCCCACCGCTAAAATTTCTGAATGGATCGCTGTCCTCGGTTCGCGGTCTTCAAATGTGAACATCTAATTTTTGTGCAAATATGTTACATATGTTTCGTTTTTCTTAGTTTCGAAGTTGTTTATCTATTTGTAACTTTGATATAGGTACAAAATTTATCGTTGGAATAAAACGATATCTATATACATGATGACTTTTCAAGAGTTTAATGATGACAGTAACTGCAGTAGCATCTCTCAGTGCTAACCACCATTCTTGGATTGTACTAGAGTTGTTGAGCACTACGGTCATTTCGAAAGAAACTTGTAAGAAAGCTCAAGGTCACTTAAAGTCCAATAGAGTTTCTCTCCGTGATTGAATGAATAGCTAGACTTAAGTTGCAGTGGACGGGGCACATTGTTCTTGCGCATTGTTATGATCATATTAATTTATAACATAGTGAATTTACAAAGTGCGAGTCATTTGCGAATTGCTTATTTAATAGTATTACATTTATTATTCGGAAAAACATCCTTATTTTGAAAACTATCAATACATATGTTTGGAACAAGTTAAAACAAAAACTCAAAAATTAATTTTCAACCATACAATTAACTTTAGAGACTAGTACTAATTTGATTGCTATTATACTCGGACCAGTATACAAAGGCTGTCGCGGCCGTTCTATACCTAATAACGCTTACAACAGCATTCGCCTACGTAGCGTTGCCTGGAGGTCGCCAACTTTCATTCATAGGCACTATACGAAGAGACAATTTAATTTTCAAGTGTAAAATCTATTTAGCAGTCGCGACTCTATAAATGATCTGTATAACAAAAGTCGTAATAATCTATTAAATATGTTAAAAACAAGCTTTACAGACTCTGGTCACTATTTAGAAATATAGTACTTAACGAGACGAATCCAACAAACCTAAACACGACCAGGATATTATGTTCTGTTGAGGTGTTATTATGACTAGCAACCGGGTCCATCATCAGATCAGCTTCATGGCACCATATTGTCGCATTGTCAACGAAGTTACAAAAGTATTTCAAATTTCACCTCCAATGGAAAACACGTGCAAGTAAAAATTTAGTTACAATATTTGACCCATACATACAGTAAGGTAAATAAAAGCTAAATGTCACTTTCCTAAGCGATGAATCGTTTTCTTTAATTTCACGGAAGTAGCGAACAGGCATGAAATCCGCTTAATGTGAAGTCGTTAATGCATTTTAGAATTTTGTATACTGTAACCAATCTCAAACAAGACTAGTCGTAAAGGCAGTCACTGATTGGTTTATATCACTGTGTACTGAGTTATATTGTCATTTGTTATATTACTAGCTGTGTCCCGCAGTTTCATCTGCACGCTTCTGCTCTGCTTATTAGGGTCGTAGCTTTATGTGATTAAAGAGCCTCGAACTTTTTGTCAACAAACGGAGTATCTGACGTAAAAAGATTTTTTCTAATCGAACTGGTAATTCCTTGGCGCATACAAACACAAATTTTCCATATGTATAATATTACTTTAGATAAATATATATTATTGGATATTATGCAAATAATCATTGACACATATTTTAGGATGTTTTATTGCTCAGGAGAGATTAACTACAATTTTTATGTGTTGTATGTTGAACCTATTCGGTTTGTGTAAGTTTTCTTTACAATTTCATAAATATTATTTTGTTATATACTTTAATTAATTTTAGAATATTCATGAGTAAATACTATCATATTATTTAATTTATACCTTTGAATATTCACTGTCAAATAATCAAAGTTTCCTGTTTACTAAAACCAACACTGCCCCAAGTAGGTAGATAGAACACGACGAAATTGAGAATGTGCTAAATTTTACAGTAAGTATGTATATTTTTTGTTACTTGTTCATTGTTCCTTTTGCACATTTTTTACCTAAATATTTATTTTAAAACAGTTACATTCTTGGCGACGTAACACTATTCCTAAAACAATTAAAAAAAAAAAACATTTCCGAATATTATTTATACAAACAAAAGACAATATGTGTGAAATTTTTTAGAACAATGGTTCTCAATGTATGTAAAAATTGTACAAAATATCAACGGCTATAAGCTAAACATTCAAATGAGCGTTTATTATAGAGTTTAAATCATCCAACCCAACGACTCTAGCTCGAAGATGGCGTCCAAAATATTCCCGTCGTTCATTGACACGTGCCAAACCTGTTTTCGGGCAAGTTTTTCTGAATGGTCGCTTCCTTTGTAAGAGTAAACATATTCAAATGTTGCGATTAATTCATAGCTAGATAGTGGCTTGCTTTTATGAATGGAACTCGTCGTGTATTTGTGTGAGTGAAACGATCTTGTAGAATGTACGGAACACACGCGCACGGATTTGCATACTTGCCTAGACTAGCCACGTGCTGTTCAACACAGTTCTGTTACTCTTCAATATTCAAGAAGTTAATTTTAAATATAAATGTTGTTTGAAAGTCAATAGCTTATAATATTATACCTACTCAAGAAATGAAAACTAACAAGGCAATTTCTATTGAATTCTAAGAATTTATGCTTTTATTATTTATTCCCTTTATTTTACTTAATAGGATTTTGTGCTTTAAATATTACATTTTTGAAGTAAATACTTCTTTAGTACCGTTGTGATTTGAAATGCGATGAAAGGAAAAAACGACACTTTAAAGAAAAATACACATATTGCATTTAACCTGCGAGAGGATGAGATAGAATACATTATACTAGCCCTAATTTTCACAACTATAATCGTCGTCGAATTGGCCTAGCAGAATGACGATCAGACTTGTACGCACTATTATATACTGACAATAGTTCGAGTCCTGCTAATTTAATACTAAAAAGCGATTTTAAAGAAGATATTTTCATATTTTCTGGAAGATTCAATACTACCGCGTATAAACTGCGCACGCATGACATTTTCCATAAAAATAAATTTAAATTAATTTATATAACAAGAATTAATAAAAAAAGAAATAGTTTCGTTGTATAGATTTCAAATCGAAGCTCTCTGTAATATTACGTTAATTATTTTGTATTATTCGTTACGATAGTTTCATTGAAGGTTCGTTAAGACCCATAACTCATTAGAAGCTATATCGCGAGGCGCGTAATGTTGCTCATCCTCGCACTAAAGGATAAAGGTATGCTTGTGAACAAACGTATCTTGTTAGCATGATTTGTAATGCGCCTCCATGGAAATTTTCAATACTTGATACACAATAGAGACTTAGTTGTATATAGTTTATGTCTATTTTGTTTCATAGAGGCAATGATATTTTATAAGTGGATACGGCATTGACGCTCTTTACATACGATCGTAAATGGTGGGCAATTTCCTTAAGTCCTACTTTCATCCTTTTTTGACAAAAGAGTTTCCGCTTTACGCTGTGATTTCGTGTCTCTTTTGCTTCAATATGCTGATTAACTGGCATAGCTCTAAGAATTGATTGAGTAATTTGGCAGTGGGCGGAACACATTGCTCGTAGGACGGATGGCCGATGGGGCCGAAGAGTTGTCGAGTGGCAGCCACGAACTGGTAGACGCAACATGGGCAGACCCACCACAAAGTAAACCCCTGAATGCAAACAGCGCAGGACCGCTCATTGTGGCGATGAGAGTCCTATGTCCAACAGTAGACGTCTTTTGGCTGAGATGATGATAATTTATAAAACGTCATTCCATACAGGTTTAATTTATTCGAAATCGTAACTAATTTTTTTAACATATAAACATACATTTTATTTTAAAAAGCAAGGGTGAGATTCATAGGGTATGAAATTAAAGGTTCATCTGTTAAAATTGGTAGAGCCGTTTGAGAGAAAATAATATCTAATAAGACTGGAAAAACAAACATATAGACTTACCAAAATTTATGAAACTTTATAAATTTAAGAAAACGCTTTTGTTTTGAAATAACAGACGGAAACTTCAATTTTATGTATTTGTATACATTAATTATTGCACCTATGGAAAACGAATATTACAAAGAATGGTAGTACAATAAAATTATTAATAGGTGTTCTGCTTATTTGTTATACTTATATGTACATTTTGCAGGAACTACATAAGTTAAAATAAACAGTAAAATTGTGAGAATCTGATTTATACGTGGCTTTTCCAAAATTTTAGAGTGAAATGAAAAACAGCATATGAATAAAGTTTATTTATAGCTTTTCAAAATATTATTATTATTATTCATACGAGTGAACCAGCTTTCGAAATATTAAAAAAATATATGTTGCGGGTGGAGGAAAAACAACCGCCGAAATTCTTCGACGGCCTCTTATACGGTGTTACATTTTCACCCACGAAGCATTTTATTACCGTGGAGAAAAAAACTCGCAAAGAGATAAATCTGGACTGTACGGAGGATGGAGTAAGATTTGTACCCCCGAAGTATTCAAATAGTCCACGGTTCTAGAAGCTGTGTGAGCGGGAGCGTTATCTTGGTGATAAATAATGCCACGGACAACGCTCCTTGTTCGCTCGCTATTCAACTCCCCGAAAGCTTGAGGCAGACAAACTTCGCAATACAATTTACTAGTAACTGTTCTACGATATTCTAGAGGAGTTACTGCCATTGGTCCATGGCGTAGAAAAAAAAAACTGCCATTTTTTTTATTAATGCTCTTACCGCGAACATCTTTTGTGGGCAACTCGTCTTCTTCGAATACCCATTGGATGGGTTGTTGCTTCATGAGAGGATCGTAACTGTAGATCCAAGTTTCGTTAGTTGTATGTATGTAGGATATGTTTTGCGAAGTTTCTCCTTCAAACTTTTCTAGCATAAATTTGCACCAATCAACACGACGGAGGCACGCCGTATGTCTTTCTCCTAAGGTTGACTCACAGTAATCATTTTTGTCTTCAACATAATAAATAAACATATTAAATTATTTTCGAAGTTATTTTCCCTAATTCAGTATTAATCTTTATCCAGATTTTGTTAGATAATTTGTGCCTTTAATGTAGATTAAAATTGTCCTTTATATTATATCGTTTAAATAAATACCTACCGTAAATTATAACACTGAATCAAAACATCTTTATATTCACCTACAATGCGTCTACTAGGCAATTAGAAGTCCTCGCGAGCTATGCGCACTTTTCATAACTATGAAGCTATGAACTATCAATACTAAAGCGATTAACTTTAAATCGTACTTTTTTAAATATAAATACACTACTTTGCACTCATGCGAAGCTGGGGTGAGTCGCTAGTAACATATAATAAACATTCAGTGCCTCAAGAAATCAACCTACGCTTTAGCTGAATAAATGAGATCGCGTGCGCTGCTAAAGGCATATGGGACGAGCAAAGCGCAAGTCATTTCCGGCGCTAAAGATGTTGTCTAATCTTGTAGGTATAAGAGAGTGTCGCAACCGAGAAGAATTGCTGCTAATAAATAATCTTCACTTTCTTAAACACTGACTCACATACAGAGTTGTAATCAGAACTTTAATACAGATTTAGTTAATTTATATACAAAACTCTCGTGACATGGTGTTTGTGGTCGCACTCCTCCGAAACGACTGGACCGATTTTAATGAATGTTTTAATATAAATGTAGTAGGTATGAGAATAGTTTTTAAAATATATTCCATACTGCTAGGTGATTATGATGTCCTTATCCAAATTTTTTTTCTTCTATTTTTTGAATTTTTTTTTTTTCGGCAATCAAAAATACCTACTACCCTAAAATTTTCACTCTCCTACTCCATCTTCCTAATTTTTTATCGCGAATTTAGTATTTAACAAAAAAAAACTTCGTCGCTATACCGAAGTCATTCCTCAAAAAAATTTATTTTAATATCTTGGCGAACGAATCCGCGGGTACATGCTAGTAGTTAAGTTTAATTTTTGAAATTTAACTTCATTATTATTATTGTAAAGAAGTGCTGTGCAAGCTCATTGCGACCATATGTGATCTATTGAAGCAATGATGGCTCAGTGTGAGAATGTTCGGACACCACGTCGACGACGTGAGTTCAATTCCCTACAATGAGCCTGAGCTTTCGGTGAAGGAAAATATTATGATAAAATTATAGCATGGTGGTAAAGCATTTTCTAATGTCCACCTTGCTAGCTACGACCCTAAGGTTGAGAATCAGTTACCAAGCACCTTTAATAATAAACTAAATTGCTTTTAACATATTTTTTTAACTTACTTAGCAAATTATTTCTTAGTACGAGTCTGTTGTTATTTAAACGAAACAAGACTGCCTCACTGAAGGAACGTCATGTTGGGGGTTTTAATTGACGTGAAAATACATTTATTTATACCACGATAAATATTTATAGGATACGATATTTATTGCGGAAGGAAAGTCCTCTGAAACCTGAATGTCCACAACCATTTAGGTTTCAAGGTGTGAGGGTGAACTCCAAGCCGATGGCGATCGGTGCCATGGTGGAAGATAGCTTATGGCATTATGTCGAACGATCCCTTGGAACATAACCCATTATACAACCGGTAGAACACGCACAAAGAAGATGTCTCCTCAAATTTAAAGGTTTGATACCGTTTGTGTTTAGGATCGTAAACAATTCATAGAAAACGTTTGTAAGATTTTAAAATACTCCCTCATACGTAAATGTCGGATTAAAAATAATAATAATAGCACAGCAAAATATTAAGCACAGTACAATCCCAAAAACAATGAGGATCACCAAAAGATCGGCCATCTGTCGCTGGTAGTCGCTGTCATACCCGCCTGTGGGTCTTTCGGCGGCTGGATATATACTGGTATCACAATGTGGATGGTGGTCGCAGTTACCATACTACAACGCTTGATTACTGGATACAAATACAACAGTAATAAAAAAAAAATTGTATTTTGTGATATCTAAACTATGATAGGCTTTTCTACGCCATCTTAAATAAGATATTCACTCTATATCTATTTTCAACTTTTCGTTTCGAAAACTGTTTAAATTTGTATTAACAAAAATCATAACCAAAACCAAAACGAAATTTATAAAAATTTGAAAACTAATAAATAGTTATTTTGTAAGTGAAACTTTTACTTGTGTCGTATAAAATAAAAATATGCCTCATAATATTAAGGGAAAATTATTGTTTACCGGTTTTGTGAAATTTTGTAAATCGAATTTTTATAATGATTATAGTACAAATAACAATGGAAAAATTAAGAATTTAATTTAGGATTCCTATTTTAATTTTATAATAATTTTAAATCATAAAGATTTTTAATATATTTTATAACGACGGCTGGTCGCATCTTTTAATACAAGTCATTTTAAATATTGCTCCTTTATTAAGCTTAAAAATTTATCTCAAACAAAAAAACCTCATCGACATAACGACACATCTAATTATGTAAATAAGAACTTGTCCCTTCGTCTATTGTGTCACTCGTCATTGTTGTCGCATTATGCATAAAAGTCATCTGTGTTTTAGTGGTCACTCAAATTGTCGATACAATAGTTATATCGATAGATATCATGGTCCCGCCGCGCCGCGCCGTGCCGCGCCGTGCAGCGCCGCACTGCGTCGCATCTTGTCGCGTCGTATTGCCGTGGCGCTGGCGCCAACCTCGAAAGCTTTTGTAACCATCCCAATTTTTCCGTTTCCATATCATTAGAGGTCCGAATACGATGTTAAATTTATTCAACAGGTTTTTATTATGTATTTATGCAAACTATGGGCAGCCAGTGAACTGGACCTAATCGTACTGTCCAATCGTAATTGATTTCCTTATCGAGCCGTAAGTCTGACGAATAAAAATGTCCATTTCCAATTTAATTACCTGTATCATATTTTGGTTAATTATTTTCGAGATAATATTTTAAAGACTTGTATTTTTTTAATATCGAGATAATTCTCAGTGATTTACTTTTAAATGGTTTTCGATACTAAATGCATCTAACAATTATAATTATTATAGCGTCTACATTGTTTTGTCTTAAAATTTGTTTTTATTTTAGGCACGGCAAAGTGACAACGCCTGATGGTAGTAAATACAGTTCAATAATAAAAAAATTAAAAAAAACCACAAGAATCGGTCATCCATTGTCAGTCGTCACTGACAGATCCCGAAAAAAGACAAACTAAAAGGACATTCACTATGACGGGTTTAGCACCATAGCAAGAGGTTGGGAACAGAGTAATTTCTTTGGAGATTTATCTCTACTCGGAGTAGCCTGACTGGCGGAATACCTCCACCATAGAGAACCAACCATACAGAACATCGCAGCCAAATAACATTATGTTGTGTTCCTGCGGTGAGTAGGCTTTCCAAAGCTCCTTCCAGTTATACCTATGGTATTACAAGCGTCCTTAGGCTACGGTAGCTGATTACCATCAGTTGGCTTCGTTGGTCAGTTTCTCATTATTTGATGGCATGTTTCCTACGCGTTCAGTAGTTCTCTTTCTGTAACGATAGTATACAGGACGTTTTCTTGTCAAGTATTTTTATTTGTCAATTTGATTACTAGCGACCACTGCAAGCTATTCTCAACTAAAGACAGCTCAGGTTTTATAAGTTTATTAGCTGTGCCCCACGGTATTTCCCGTTTTCAATTTGTTCGGCTAACTGTCCGCCGCGTCGCGCCGCACCGCGCCGCAGCCAACGCACCCGAGTAGCCCATCGTTGTCTCTTCCTGTACTTGCCCATTTCTGCTAGATTGCTCGACTTCTATGGTTACTGCTCTGCTCCTAAGGAAGTAATATATTCTGTAACTTTCATTACAAACAGTCTATAAAATGCACAGGGAGTTTTCAAATTTGACTGGTAGTCCCAGAGATTAGCGGGTGCAAACAAATAGCAAAACAATCTCTTGAGTTTCGTAATAATATAGTATAGAATTGAAATGTCTCTGATTTACCTTTTTGAATGTATTTAGTAAGCGGGCTGGTGGATAATGAAACTTGATTGCTGAAGAAATGTTTTCGCACTACCGTCACACATCAATAAAATACCAAATTTAGATTTCTCACCTTCTGAAATCACTGTCTAATTTCTTAAGAAGATTTTATCCAATTCTATATGAATTAATTCAAGGCTAATATTATAGTAAGAAGAATTTTCTATCAAAATTATTATTTCGAAAATTGCATGCTTTCCCATTTCAATAGATTCAATTTTAAAAAGAAATCATTTATAAGACTGTAACTTTAAAAAAACGTTAATATCTAAATATTAATAATAATACCAGCTTATGTGTGGTGGACCAGTGGGTGGCCAAGGGCCTCTTCCCGAAGGAAGGTATGGGTTTAATCACCACATCAGGCTACGATGTATTGGCGATTTCAAATACCGTACAATATACAGTTCTACAGTTTTCCATACAGTGGTAAAGTACCTTACAAGAACATTATTTCTGAAGCGTTCCGGTTTCCTCATAAGTTTTCCTTCACCATCAGCCGATAGTGTTGCCAATTCAAATTAGTAAATGTATGCGAATTCCTATGAATTCATTGATATATTTAATATAAAAGAGAAAATAATTTTGCCTTCTCGAGTTTTTATACGTATTTATAATGAATCCGTACTTTAAATACCAAGATTGTCGATCGAATGTCATTTTCAAAATAAAAATAATTTACGTCGGAAATTAGGAAAAGTTGTGGGCAAAGCTCATCTTAATACGTAGGCGTATAACGGTATCGGCCGGCGCCAACCGTATGTTGTGTTGTAAGGTCGCGCGCTGTCGCACGTCGCGTCGTGCGTCGCGTCGCCCTGCCTTGCCGCGATACCGCTCTGCAACAGTATTGTCTGCTGCAGGCATTTAAACATCTGTCGATGTGACCTCACTCTGTACCAAGAGATTAATGTGCTACTGATTGTTCCGTTCACTCTTTGACAGTTATTATTATAACTTTTTACATTTAATAAACTGTGCTCATCCACAGTTTTGCGAAAGCCACTTGAATAGTATATTTTTCTAATTGTTCTTGTAATGTTCAAACAAATATCTAAAAATATTTTAGTTTCCTTTTTAACACTGTCCAGGGAGCTTTTGTAACCATTCAAACAACTGCCTCATTAGTCTAGTGGTATAGCCGACTGCTATGCTCAAGGTCCTGGGTTCGATTCCCGGGTCGAGTAAAGTGTTATTGTGTTTTTCTATGAAATTCTCAGTACCGGCCCGACGTTTAGCTTTGTGCCCGATTAATAGCAATAGGCTTGCCCGCTATTACATGGGACCTAAATACCATACAGTGGTGAACTTTGGGTGTGCAATAGTATACCTCTGCCTAACCCTTCGGGGATAATAAAAACCACCGAACGACAGATCAAGATCCCACCCCAAAAAAATCTCTTAACAATTGCTAAAATATCGCCTTTTGTTACAATAAAAGAATATTAATTTTTACCAAAAAATACCCAACTTCAATGATTTTGAAGAGTTCCCTGATGTATCGACGAAGTTGAAAGTCCAATGCTAAAGAAATTAAAATCATCCAAATTGGTTCTTAAACAAAGAAGTTAAGGTGAACATTCATAAAAAAAACACTCGAATTGAGTAACCTGTTTTTTTTTGTAGTCTTAAAAACTGAAAAGGTAACTTTGGCGCAGTGATAGTAGATTTAGGTACAGACTGTGCTTCCGAATCGTTAACAGGATAAACTTTCTGGGATTGCATGTGGATATTTAATAACTATTATTGCTACAGTTTTAAGTTTTCCAAACAGGCTTATTGTTCATCTTAATACACTTATAATAATATATAATTTACAATTTAACTATTTAAAAAAAAAAGTATATTCGAATGTTTAGAATCCTATCTAATATCGTAAAAACCAAACAAAAAAAAATACTTCTAGAGTTATGAATAATAACCAATACTTGTGAAGATTCTGGTTTCAAAACAACGGTAAGCCGCTACTGTACACTGATATAGAATAAGTTGAAACGAATACTTTATTAAGAACTAAGTAAGGGTTATATCACACTGCTCAATAACGACAGTATTTAGTTAGCACTAATATTAAACGAAAACTAATAAGGTATTTGATATCTATCTCATTTATATCGCATAGTTGTAAATTTCACACAAAGGAGCCTTTGTCTATACCCAATTAAGTCCAATATGTTGACGATGTTGCAGATGATCTAGTTTATCATCCAAATCCAAAGTAATTCAACTACATATAAATTTACTTAATTCAATCCAACTTTAATGAAACCTAAATTACGTATGATAACTTATATAGAGTAGATATAAGAAACACAAAGCCGCAGGCTTAGTATCAGAGAAACAGTGTAACGTTTTAACATTTTTATTCCTCGTACAAATCCTGTTCCGAACATAATTCCACTATGCTTTATATTACAATTCCTGTTTATATAATTCAAACCGGATACACCGACTGATAACGGAAGTCGTTAGTATTTAATAAGTTTTCTATGAAGGCAATAAGAACTAAAGATGTCGTTTATCGCTTTCTGTTTGACTGTGGCTTTATGCGACCTGCAAGTCAGTGATATATGGACGGCGCCCACACCATTCTTAAAAAGAGCAGAGAGCTTTGGTACAAAATGCAATGTGTGTATACTAAGTATGAGATAATTATGGATATAGGTCATATAAGATTCATTCACTGCTTAATATTCTTATATTATATTTAAAATCGAGAGCACGATAGTTTAAAATGATGGCAATGTGAAATCAGAAATTTTGTAAGAAAGATCTCGTTGATATTTTTTAGTCCTCAAAGAATAGTCGTTGATTTTCCATGCAAAATACATTCAGCATATTCTATTTTTATTATATTTTTATTATAACATATATTTTCGATATCATTCATATATTGAACGAGGAGTTCACCGTAATAATAATCCTTTAAAAAATAATTACAATTTGAATTATTATTAATTGTATGCTGAAAAATAAATGTACCTACACTAAAGTAACATAAATAAATAGAACACATACAAATATATTTAAGATTTTTGCTGAAGCCAGTTCTTTAAAAGTATCTAATAAAATGTAAATAGTTATAAATCACTTTAATTTTAATTAGCTATGCAATTATTTTTATTGCTTCTTTTTTTGGTTCATACTAAAGTTTCCAATGTATATGTACAAATTACATAAGAATTTATTCAGATTTTCACAACATTTTTTAGGGTGTAATATTTCAAAAAGAATTCCAAATTATATGGACATCTCGTAAATTAACGAGTCCTCACAAATTTCCTAAACAGTTAGCGACAGCAATTTACACAGGCAATTGGACTCTCGCAAAAAAGTGCTACATACATGCGCTCTATTATCGAGATCGCATGTTTTTATTGCTTTATATGAATAGCTAATAAGCACAATTGAATTATTGGAATATTGGCCTATTGGCATGTAGTTGCAATAAATACTGTTGATATAATCGTATAATGAGTGAGGGCGTTACGTAAACAAAGAGTTGGGCGGTCCTGCTACCGGGCGCCACCTCAGCTTGCCACTCCCTTGCCGCCCGTCTCGGCTTCACCCCCGCACCACCTGCGTCTGGGCAAATTTTCGCAATAATCAAGTATTATTGCAACGTCATGAATATTCTGATTGGCGCCGGTGTGCTACTCTTACCTATTTAAAATTCAAAACACGTTTTGTTTATCTCATATCACTATATTTTTTCAATAATATTCATTTCTGTTGGTCGTAGAACACATAATTTAATATTAAATCCTGTTATACTAATGACGGCGTTATGAAACCGCGTTGACTATTATGTAAAGCTTTTTTCACGTCTACAATATCATTCATGGATGTTCGATTTAATGACTACATGACTATAATAAACTTTTTTAAAACAAATTATCTTTAAAATATACTAATAGTTATATAATTTGTACAGATAAAATATAGAATTCGTTTCAGACAAAAGATGTCACAAGCTTCTGCGAAAGCTTATATAATTGTCCGCGGGCCGACGCGGCAGGGCTGTCGATTCGCGGCAACGCGAACGACGTACAAATAAAAAAAATTGTGCGTCTCGGGACGCTCAACAGAAGTGATAACTTAAAGTAATCAAAAAGAAAAAAAAAAAAAACAAACTAAAGAGAGAAAGGGAAAGCCGGCGAGAATTCGAACCTAGGGCTTCGTTCACAGCAGTCACGCTTACGAACGCTAGGCTGCGAGCGTCTTGTTACGGTTAACTGAAACTATACTAGTATTAATGGCGTCATAGCGCGTTACGTTACGAAGCGGTTTACCCTCCCTAATGAAGTTCTCACTTCAAAATATTAAATGTGCTGTCCCAAGCTCACATCTCTCACCTCTCTCTAAAATACCAGAATTATAATAATGACGTTGTCATTCCGGAAATTTAAAAATAACAAAATATATGATGAACTTTGAATATTATATTCGTAACAAATTATTACACAAAAAAGTGATCTAATCACAATATGCACATGTTGCTGTTTGTTATCTCTTTCACTCTTATTTGCCTAAAAAAACATTTTAATTTAACAGTTTTAATTAAAAAAAATTTGGGTATAAGGAATATATTCAAAATACAATAAATAATTTGTAATTTTACCAATTCAGGAATGTAAACATCAATTTTATCATTCCGAGATTTTAGAAAGAAGTAGTATCCACTCTGTGTTACTTCCTTGCTCAAAGATTGAGTAATTAATATACTCTACCTATTTGGATCTATGATTATAAATTAAAAGTTATTCTAGTTAAAAGTTCAATGAGCATGTTATCAAGTTATCATGTTAGTTTCGCATTTATAATACCTATTAGTGAGGATTCTTATATTTACTAATAATATGTATATATAAATTACATTAATTTTGTATTAGATAATCTGTTTATTAACTTATGAAATAGCAACGTTAAATTCATTAAGGTGGATTCGTTCTGCGGACGTAAGTAAACATAATGATCAATGGGATTTTAAAGTCGCCTGCACGAATAAACCGAACTCTAAGCCGTAAAAGGGGACCGGAGGAAATTGAAGACGCAAACATTAATGATTTTCTTTCATTTACATTTCACATTAACAAAAAATATTCTTTAAAAGTCGACGCTAACTCAGCGACCACATATGGTGTCGATTCGCCGCCACCTACTAATTGAGAGCGACACTAGATAAATATATCGCCTTTTATGGTCGCGGACGGTATTAACAATACTGATTGGTAAATAAACAGAATAAAGGATCGTAAGACTGAGATGAATCAGCTCTCGATCGAGCCGTGATTAGAAGCGATTAGCATGCGCCCGTGCTTAGTTAGGTACCGCTTCTACCAAACGGTCCATGTGGGAGGTGGGAGGTACTCGTACACCATTGTCTTACAGTGCGTTATAGCAGTATAATAGCACTAGCTATTGCACACTATTTATGTTAATTTCATTGAGAATTCAATTTGTCTATTGAAATATATTCATGAACGGATATTACTATCGGTGATATGAAGTGATTCTCGTCAGTCGTCAACAACCTGTCAACATCATCAAGGCTGTTCTCGCCTCGTCCAATTAATTTGAGAACTAGGTTTCTAACCTATACTTATCTAGGTGACGAGTGTCATAAATTACTATTACATGCACCTATATAAAATATTAACCGCGTGATTGTGTGAATATTAAACCAGCGCGTTTGTAACTGACAATAAAACCACACATATTTAATCTCGTAGCCAATCTGAAAACAATAGTCAGTTTTCAATCGCGAGGTTAGTCATAAAATGTACGAATGTGATTTATAGTTCTTGTACTTATTCGCACGATAATGTATCTTCAGTATTAGACATCAGGGCCACGTTATATATCTTAGCTTCCATTTGTCCGGCCGCGGCACTCGCGTACAGTGTTAACAAGTACCCTGCTTTATTATTCACCTGTCAGTATAACGTATGTACGGTGAATGCGATCCGATAACATCGCACACCGACTGCTTGGCGCAGCGCTCAGGATAACAATGATAAAAAATGATATCCCGCCACGCACAAGTGCGGTGTGGTGAAGAATTCTGGGAGACTGTGAGTAAACGCTGATGATACGGCGCATGTCCAATGTCGCGCGTGCGCACCACGCACTACACACCGCCGCCGACCGATTTTATTGGCGTCGGCGCCACTGACAACTTTCACCTCTCGCAGACAATAACGCTCAAATTGGAAACTAAAATCATTTTTATAACTTGTTTTTACTCGCTACGTAATAACAAAACATAGTGTATGCACGGACGTGTATAAGGGGGGCGTTTAGGGGGTCCTTCCCCCAGTCCTTAATCTACGCTAAAATACTAATATTCGCAGATTGTCCATCTTTTGTATTCATAACATAAATTTACTATAAGTTTTTTTAGCAGAAGCTCGGCAAATTGACGTCACTTTCCCTGATATTAAGCACGGTATAATCTTAATATAACGGCAACCACCGAGTGATCGGAATCTATCGACGGTCGGTCAGGCTGATCCCAAAAAGCGACACGCAAAAGTACAAAGAAACGGTAATTTTCCATTGATTGATATTGTTATCATGTAGAGCTCTGTTCTTTTAAATCTATATTTTATCGTCACCCCCTTTATTAGAACTATTGCTATTTGCTACAATCGTGTGGCTCGCGAACGCTATTACTTAAATGTACGTGAATTGTCATAAATTCCGTAAGCGGATGGCCACTTAACGCTGGAGTAATACTCGGAGTTATTCCGGCTGTTTGCTCGTTACGTTGAGGAGGTACTTCTAACGGAGGCACCCGAAACGTTCCCACAGTCGTCGATCACTGCGGTAAAAAAACCAAGTGTCTAAGAATTAACACGTCTGCGCGTTGTATGTGTATGAAAACACTCGGTGGGCCCGCAGAGAGCCCTCGTGGTGACGGAGAGCTGTCGCGCGACAAGCCGCGGTGCCAGACTCCAGACGCCACTACACAACACTACGCGTAAGATAGTAAAGTTCGATGTATTTAATTTACTTTAATTTTATGTGCCAACGCGGCGCCGAGAGTCATTAATGATTGCTAGCAAACGGCATGTCGCGTCGCGTCGGTCATCTGTAAGATGCCTTGTCATTAAATCAAGCTCATAACTACTTCGTAAGTGTCACAAAATGCATTTTCTATTTTGTGGAATGTTAAGCAAGGGCTATTGTTGTGTTGACAGTGTGCGACAGGTAGAAGCTTCTCAAACTTCATTACTGTCGCAACGTTGCGCGCTGTAGTCAGTTGCGACAGTTACGCTCGGTCACTAATGCCCTAAACAAACATGACAGATATGTGTGTGTGAAACTCAGCCCAGTTCAGATTGGATACACTCGTTAATGTGCAGTGTAAACCATACTTAATCTTTCACTTTGTACCGCTTAGAGAGAAATTAACAAAGAAATGCTGTGCAAACACTGCCTATACTCGACATATTAGCGGGTTACCTACCTTTAATGATTGCGGGAATTTACTCATTCGTAACGTTACTATCAGTTAAGTATTTTAACTGTGTCAGTCGGTCATGTGAATACGACAGCTATTTATCCCATACTGACCTCAATAAATATGAGATAAAAGTCATTGTTATGGGAGTCTTATAAAGAAAGTTATAAAAATCATCTTTTGTTTTGTTCATAATGTTACTTCCTTTCATTTTAAAATTTAATTAGTCGGCGATCACGATTAGCATGGACTAGTAGTTTAAAATATTGAGATTCGGGCAAAGCTATAATATTATTACTAGCTAATCTTTTATTGATATATTCATTAATTAATTAGATAAAAACATAATTTCATTAAAAATAGATCATAACATATTTTCCGAGCCAATCGAAACATAATATATATTGAGAATGTGAACCAACCCGAACTGGTATTGATAATACACGAAGTTGACTTTGAAATGTCAGTAGCTTCTCACATTATTCTTATCGTATGATAATGAATACCAAAATGTTACAACGACGCTGTTGAGACCTTTAATGCTAACAAACCAATAGCGAACTAATAACAACATACAGGAACAAGCCCATAAGCGGAAATTACACACCAGTAGTTGAGTAAACTTTCTTTGGCTTTAATCAAATACTCATTTACATTACTTTCAAGTGTCATTCTATTGTTGGGATTCTAAAAAGAAATATCGCATTATGCAGTACAATTTAGTATACTGTATTTTTTAACATCCTTGTGATATGTTTAAATGTTACATTCTAAAATCCTGTGATCAAAGTTTCCGACTTTAATAGAGGAAACCACATCGGTTTCTGCTTGACTAACTAAATTTTTAGTTGGCCTATCATACATGGATTTCGTGTAAATAGAGTATATTGTTTCTTACCAATAGTAGGTTACATAGATCATATTGATAAAACCCTTATAGAAGAATGGGTTTATATTTACTAAATTAATTTAATACGTTACACCGATATAACATCACTAAGCTCGAAAACAAAATTGAAACAAATATTATTGTTGCAAGATCGTACTAGACCAAAACAAAATTCCAAAATGTATTTAGGTTTTCAAGTAATTTCATCTACTAATGCGGGGTCTGTCTCGGTGGATCTTATTACATATATGTAGAATATATAGGAGATATACAGTATTGCACGTATATTGAATGTGGTTCGATGATTTCAGTTTCAATTATTTTTCTCGTGTAAATTCGCCTGTGAGGTTTGCATACCAGTCACAATATCAGCACTGTATTGCTTGCGCTTGTAAGGTCTATAGCCTCATGCTGAGACAGAGCCCCATGCAACATCTTCATTTATTGTGTTAATTTGTATTGTTTTATATAAATCTCTATATTTAAGTGTTGTGTGATGTTATTGTGGAATAAATGTTTTTGTTTCTTTGTTTTTTCATTGGATGGAATATTTAGAGTAACTATGTACTTGTTTTGCCCATGGCCTATACTAGAAAAATTTACAGTATTGAAGAAATATATCGTTTCATCTTGAGGAAATTTGGCATAAAGTAGCTGATCGGCTGTCTGGCTGCCTCCCCTAGGAAAATTCACTAGCATCGCCAATTCTTCTTCTACAATATTATAATCCTTAGTAGTTAAATGTTTTCTAGAAAATTTCATCATGATAAAACATTACAATTATACATTGTATCACAATCAGCAAAACCAATGAAAACAGTTGTGTAGACGTTCAGATGCAAACCTGGCAGAAGCAGCGTATAAATCAGTATTTGCTGGTAGACGGACGTTTTAATTATTGATTTATTGCAAGTGTTTGCCACGAGGCGCAGGCGCTTGTTAATTGGTCTCGAAGGCGTTCGCGTGACACTGCCCTATGTTGGAGTTATTGAGACAAAATCGGCCAATATTGACTGCAACACGGTCGTGCATGACTTCGTTACTCGTATCTCTACGAGGGAAGAAATATTATTGTCTTACCTATATAAACCAGGATTTACTACTACATGAATAAAATACTAAACAAAACAAAAATATTCGTGACTGTAGTTTAATAATAATGCTATTTATAATTATCACAAAAAGGACACATGCTTAGATTTTAGTGCTAACTGTTACTTATTATTAGTATTCATTGATACCGTCTAATCATCCCATTTTTAACCCCCTTTAGGGAATAAATTTTGTTCTTTAGTGTACATCAACGTTATTATAGGGAACTTTTGTACCAAATTTCATTCTCCTAGAATCTACTAGATATTTGATCGACGAAGGCGTTACTTTACGGAAATCCGTTGTAAATAATTTATCCGAAATTTCTTTGCTACTTCGTTTACACCCACCGGCTTAACAGTGTGATGTCTTTCAGGCAGTCTTAAGAATTTTCTTAAGTAAATCATTTTACAAAATCCAACCAATTCTTATTTTCGATTGTTAATCCCGCACGGAAACTCTGCTTAAACTCAGGATTAAAGTACTGTTAATTATATACCTACTTACTTAATCTTGTACCGATCATTTAAATTATTAGCGTAACCACAAAGTAACTTGGCATCAACGAAAAATGGCTATTTATTCATGTGTCGAACCCAAGGATGTTTGCTCGTCAAATCATTCACTTCCGAAGGTGATAGCCGTTACGTCATTAGTCACTGTATGCCTAAACAGAAACTGGTTTCAGTGGACGTTTCGCAGTGAACTTTACCGTGGACAGCGTGCCGGTGACGGGTAAACTGTACCATCGTACTAGAGCAAATATGCGCGTGAGACACTCGCGTCATATATAAAGCTGGTTGGACACAATTTACCGGAGATATTTCATTTAGTTATATCTTGAAAAGTTTTTCTCCTATACCCTCTGTTGAATAATCGAAATGTTTATAAAAATTGTACAGTGAGTTTTTTAGAAACTCTTAAAACACACTGTGTGTCTGTATGTCTGTACTACAGAGGCACTTTTATATTCATTATTACGAATAGACTTACGAGTACTAGTGAATGTTGCACTTTCCCCCTGTTTTACGACCAGTGCGGTATTTAAAAAAAAAATAACACACAATCTTTACACTATTTTTGTTAAAAATCACAATTATTGGTTTTATTGTGAGACTTCCAAGTTCCTAAGCATGGAACTTTTCTGCACTTCGCGGCGTCTGAATACTAACTGAACTTTTAGAAATAGAGTAATACGGAAAATAGAAAAAAGTGCAATTAAGTGTGAGTGACACGAAATGTTGCTGAAACAGCGAGTATATAGAACTGAGTAGGGTTGAAATAGTCCGCTTCTATCATCGGCTGATTTTATTACAGACGTTAACATTAATCCCAAACAGAAAAGGTGATTTCAATACTATGAAATTATGTGCACCAAAGAAACATGATGATAGTACAACAGGATAAAAAATTTAAGCCCTGAGAATTATACGTGAACGATAAACTCTTTAGACTAAGAGTTTAGAGAGCCATTGCGTATTTAACGCATAATGTGTAAATAAATAAATAAATAAATAAGTTGAAACTGTGACAAAGAATGTATCTTACAATAATGCTGATAAATTAGTAAAACGTAGAAAATGTAAATCCGGTTTCACCCAAAATACACCTAGTAATTTCAAAATGTGTTATAATAATAATATTAATTAATTGAATCAATCTTCATAATTGAAATTATAATTGGTAATACTATTGCAACAAACTCTAAACAAAAGTTGTATAAAAGAATGCTTGTTTATATGAATCTTATTTATATCAAGAAAACTAACTAGATGACCAAATAAGATATAGAACAAATAATTTTAATAATATTTTTTTAAATTGTATAGCTTTCAGTAGAGTGCAGATTCAACGAATACCAGTAAGTAGAAGTAGAAGAGACAAGCATGCACTCGGCTCTCATTCCAATATTTTAGTAGCGACACAAGACAAACAAAACTCCTTTGTTGGAGGTTAGATGTATGTGAGGAAAATTTCCGTGTCATCCACGGGCTTGGTTACACATTAGCACAGACTTCTCGGACAAATATTTTTGTTCTTCCATAATCATTTACTGACCAGTAAAGCCTTACGTTCAATCACTTATCAAATAGTTTTTAAACAATCCTAAATGGCTATATAGATCTATATCATATTCAAAGTATATTCTTAAATAAAATAAATTAACGTGCACACAATAAAACCAATCCCCGCCTCGAAATAAGATCAAGCCTCGAAAACCTTAGCGATAAGCCATTGAAATAATGACCCATGCATAAGATGTTATGAAGTTCGATAAACATAACAATCAACTAGCTATAAACAAATATATTGATAAGTCCTTCTCTCGCATTTCACTCGTGATTATATCTGGTAAGACGTCGACGCGATACCTAAATTAATAGACCTTTTATGAACAAATGGATAATGTATATGATCAAGCGGAAAACGCCCTGTAATGTCACCCTATCGCGTTAACTTTAGATTATAAGGTCTTAAGTTTGTACTAATTTTATGTCTTAACGATAACACAATATCTATTCTATAGCTTATAAATTTGATAACATTTCAGTATTGCTATAAACAAAGTTGAATATAAACAGCAAATAAATAAACATGAAATTATGTCTCTACAAAATTATTATCATGGTATGTGTTGAACAAGGCTATCAAGATAAATATTTGACAACAAGTATATCGACTACAAAAAAAATTTGCTGTATTTCATTATATAGTATTATCATCATCATATATGTTTATTATTTTTCTCAAAGATGTTTTTTCCGCTAGCAACGCCATATCACCGGTAATTCTTCTTCAAAATTAATAATTCAAACATCATTTTAAAGCGTATAATCCCCGCTATTGAGAAATAATTTAAAACTTGTTAAAACGAAATATAAAAAACTTTTTCATTACGAATGCCATCTGTTAATGGTAATGAAAATATATTCAAGGCGCCATCTATTAACCATCTATGTATTTAAATATCATGACAGGTGTTAGACTGTTTAAATTCTAATGCGAAATATTCGCAAGGGTCAACTAGTAATTTTTATTTGTTGGTTCTTTTAACACGAAACTTACAATATCAGAAAAATATTCCGGAGTGTATTGATGATTGTTAGCTAACTTATTATTACAACCGTTAAAAAGTTTGTGTATAATTTATAATATTAACAATTTCGCATTGATAATAGAACGATAACGTATTCTTCTCAAACATTATTCCTATCTCAACACCATAAATAATTGATATTTTAATGTCACAAATGATCTGTATGTAACTATGAACCATCTTATTAACAGAAAATAGTATTCGTTTCAAAGATTTAGTATTAAATTATTCTTATTCCCTTGTGATTGGTATCAAAGTTCTTTGTTTAATTAAAATCGCTTGTGATGTTTCTGAATCGTTCAGGTATAGCAACGTGTTTTTCAAGCGAGTGCCTTGCCTAGCCCATAAGTTATCACGTGTAATAAAATTAAATGTAACACATTTCTCTTTTTCATGTAATCTTCATAATTTATACATATTTTTAGTTTGCGACGTATATCGGCGCCTAAAGGTACGTGCCAATTTTAAACACTCGCTCACTTTAGTTTCGTAATCTGGTATGTTTCTTAGTTTTTGTAAGTTGTTTTTTTTTAGTATTTTAGTATATTTATGTCCTATGGCCTATGTCTGAGAGACATCTTGACAAACAAACTGGTATTTACTTTAATTTAGTTCAGTTTATTTACTTTAGTTTTTATTTTATTTATTAAAATTTTATGTTATGATACCTATGGTCAGCGAATAAAGGCTTTATCTGTTTATCTATATTTATATGAAAGCCATTTTGATGTATCGATATAAACATCAATAGACATCCATATTACCTACAAATATGTCGTAGTCTGACGAAGTGATTAAAGAGAGACCTTTAATACTCAGCAGAGGGAAATTTATACATATTATAGATAAATTCATCGAAACCACGATCATTTCCAACGAAATGTATGGAAAACGTTTTTTGGCATTTCTGACATTTCTAGTATTCTGACCTTAGTTGGTTTCAATCATAGTTCATTGATCCTTATAAGAAACAGTATCGACTGGCATGGATAAAAACTTTTGTGTAATTTCAAAATCTTCTTGTTAACTGTATAAAACTTTGAGAAGTCGGTTACAAAAATGTAAATGTATATCAAAATGCCTCTAAAAGTTAAGGAAAGTCTTCTCAGAAACCAACCCTTACTCCTCTATCTCAAAAATCCACTCTGTACAATAATTTGAATGTTTAAAGTGTGCGGTAATAATTAATTACGCTCATAGAGTTGTAGTAATTGACTGTTACAATGTAAGCAACCTATTTACTGGCCGTGTCCTCTCATACCAGCCTACGCATTAGTAGAAAACTAGACACTTCATAGTTACACAATTCGAATTAATAAGATGTCACATTTTAATGTCGCGAAGCTCAAAATTACAGACTTGATATTGTAGATCAAAAGTCATTTCTCAAATCTATACTAATAATAGCTAGCACGGCATACAGACGTTATTCTGCCTTTTTTGGTACTTAATGATACGACTACAGTGCCACAAGTTCAGATATTATGATTTTAAAACAAAATCATGTTCGTCCATAAATATAAAAATTATTAACAATGACTAAAGTGCCACCTATTGGATCCTAACATAGACATAAACTTCTTCTTCTTCTTGTTTTGGCGCCGCAAAAAGCACTTGCCAGTGTCAATAAGCCTTCGTAAAATTTTCTAATTTAAATACAAAGTGGGGTCTTCTGACAAGATGGTCACTCTCTTGTCAGAACTATCTAATGGATTGTTGTGACATCTCTAAATGCATTTATTATTCACTTCAGTTAAGCACAAGAACCAAACTATATCACGCAAAATGCCACCAATATTACAGTCATAATTTATGGCCAAAAACTTAAGTTAATTTATTAAACATAAAAACTACAAGATATCAAGATCACATCAAGATGCCGCCAAGAACTCCCCTAGGTATGAACTATCGATAAAACAAATACATTATGTCAGAATGTGAGCATAATCGGTCAAGTCATTCAGAAGGTACGCTATCACTGTAAAGATTATTCTAAATACTTATAATAATTATTCTAAAGAGATGAAGTTTGTTTGCTTGTAGGATGTTAACTCTGGAGATAATTATCGGATTCTGGAAATTCTTTCCGTGATAGAAAGCTATGTAGGACACCATGAGTGATATTGATTAAATTATATTCTTTTTTAAACTTATATTGTTATTAACGTGAATGAACTCGCAGGCGGCTACTAGTAATACATATATTACGCGAATAGTTTAACCCAGGGAGTTGTTAGATTAAGTTAAGGACAACTATACAGAATATCTGTAGCAATGTGAATACTCTTATGATCTCAACGAGAATGCCCTTCGCCCTTCCTCGAACTTATTACACTATTAGCCTTAAGAGCCATTATGGTTTTCACTGCTTCACCGAGATCGGGGCGAGTGTTGCCAAATCTGAAAACTATTCGATCGTAGAATTCATCAAAAAATAAGGTAATTTTTTTAGATGGTTCATACCTATGTTAGTCTAGGATCAGATAGGTGGCACTGTGGTCGTGCCATTAAATACCGGAAAGAGCAGAACAATGTCTTTTCAACCAGCTAGTAAATTTTATAACTCATTAAAATTATTGATACAAATGTAACATAAATCTAAAATCTTTTATTAATTTATAGTTTAATATTATTTCCATTTTTGGAACAAAAGTTAAATGTATCGAAAATAAATCTTTGCCGCCTATGAAATTCTTATCTGTGCTCGCCTTTATAAGATTATATTTCAACATTAACATATTTTACTGTCATTTCCTGTTTCTCGTTCTTACAAAGGCAGTAATAGATCCGGCAGCTATCTCAAATCCAGATTACACGGACAAATGGACACGATTTGTACAGAAATCATCGCTGTATTCAATACGCAAAATCCATCAGTGGTTAATGCTGTTATGTCAGCTGTGATTTATTTGATAGAGGGCAGGCCCTTAGACTTGTTCTCGGGAGAGACGCCGAACAGTGAAAAGCTGCAGGGCGCCTCCCGCGGCGGTACCAACTACCACTCTAACCAGACCAATTTATGGTATTACCTGTTGCCACTATCGAAATATAAGATATACCTTTTTAAGTTGACTAAAATGTGATCATGTTTTATAATATTATTGTCGAGACATTTTAAGATACGCGCAAAATTCGAAACCAGCTAGAAATTAAGAATTCATTTTTATTCTTGTTTTCTTTTATGAAATTAAATTATTTTGTGTATATTATATATATATATATATATAGCTATATCTACTTTAATACAAATTTCCTACTAACAAATTTTCAGTTGAACATGATGACGCATAGTCTTAGTTTGTACTACTTTTAGTTCCTTAAAAATTGTTATTTAGGGATTGAACTTTAAGGGCGACCGACACCAAAAAAGTGAAATTCAGTTTTCACTTCAGTTTAGTTGTGCCAAAAGTTATGCAACTGTCAATCTTATAACTAGTTTAATGATTTGAATATGATTTAAGGTTTTGGTGCAAGCCGTCCTAAAAATTCAACAATCAGATTTAGAATTAGACTGAGAAATATTGAATTAGATTTGAGATTTTTCAAAAAAATAAAACGATGAAAAAATAATGAAATTGTGCGTTTGTGTTTTATTTCTGTACTAAGTGAGTAAGTAAATCATTAACTATAAAATGTGTGATTCTTAAATAATTGGAATGTACTTTTATTGACTGTAGATATACGGTCCATAGCACGCGTTTGATCGCTACTCGCTACATCTCTCAAGCTGCAGGTGTCTCACAAGTACCTAACGCAATAAATAGTTTCTTATCGCAAATCAACTCGTCTCACTGAGCGTCGATTTATTCATAAGCCCTACGCTTGCTCAACTCTCCCTACATTATCAACATACAGTTCAGTCAAATGAATCAAACCGGACCGTAAATGATAGTTCTCACATTTAACATTTCATATTCTCATAGTTGTTAGTAGTGGTGTAACTAGAATAGATAAGATTAGTAATTAATATATCTTAGGAAGTATGAACATAGCACCAGTGACGAAGAAGTTGAGGAGTGATAGTTTAGCATGGTATGGGTATGTTATAAGGAGGGATTAAAATTTATATGCAAATTATATAAAAAAGAACTCAGAAAAATGAATTCATATTATTATCGTTAATGGCTAACTTCTTCACGATCTAGGCAGGTGGCATAAAATTTTTGGAGTAATTTTAGTGTTGTTATCCAAAAGTAGGCACAAAATTTTTTTTATATAATTTTTTCTAATTTTGAGTTATCATCAAGTCATTAAGTGTAACCTTGTCCTACAAATGTTTTCTACAAAAAAAAAATTTAGTTTGAGGAATTAGGTTTATTTTATAAATAATGAATAAGTGATAGGTAACTACTTTTTAGATCTATTTTACACTAGAATTGGTAAGTAGGTAGGTAGTACAACAAACCTATAGTACCTAGTATAATACCTAGGTCACAGTGTTTTAGCTTTTAAGTTTTACTGGTTAATCTGAAATTAGGATGCTAAAAGGTACTAATTATATTTACCTAAAAGCAAAACTAATTTACTACAAAATAGATACAAAAGATTAAGTATATTTTCCAGAAGTAGCAATACCCATGGATTATTTTTATGATACTTTATTTTTATAACGCAACTAATTAATTTAAATTGAATTTCATCCCGTAATTTTATTTCTACGCATATTACTGATAATTCATATATCCTATCAATTAAGGAATGGCATGTACAATGTCCAATGTTCCAATTTGCATGTCCCGTGTACAATTTTCATCAAAATCGGTTAAAAATTAACGAAAATTATTTTCTACGATTTGTAAATTCTTATAGCCTTATCAATTGTTCAATGTCATAAGCTTTCTGTGTACAAAATTTCATGAAAATTGGTCCAGCCGTTTTTGAGTTAATTTCGGACAGACGGACAGAGAAAAATAATTTTAATTGCATATTCGTGATGTGTGCTCTTCACATAGTAGGTATGTCTAACGGGAAAGTTGGAAAAAAAATTACATGCACCTACAAAAAGAACTGCAGATTTATTAATATAGATATACTTATAATATGTGACAATCATTTTCTCCAAATTCGTTCAATTTATAAAATCTTTATAATTTAATAAAGATATTATATGACATGTTCTATATATTTTTTTTTCTGTTTAACCTTTTGTAAATGTTCACTTTGATTACGAGCATCCATCATTTTGACAGAGCAACATTTCCTCGTCGTGACCGATTCGCTCATTATGCGTAGCACGTCCCATCAGAGACTGCTTGCTTAACTACTCATGATATTGTACACCTCAGATAGTCATTAAAATAGATTTTATTAACGTTTTCACACCAAATATAAACGTTCGTATGTTTATACGAGCTATGCGAGTACAGTCGTTAAAATAGAGTTACGATGTTAATTTTGAATCAGCTAAATCTAGATGTCCCCGTGTACACTTTGGGATGTTTGTGATCAGTTCGACGCAGCATGACTCCGGTTTTAACCTGTTAAACGTTTTATACGTTCAGCACAACATTATCCTTTCGACACGGTAGCACTAATTGGATAAAACATTTGAACAAAAAACGTCAAAGAAACAAACACTTTAATAATACGGACGTTCGTAATTTCGAGGCGCAAAGGGAATTCCATTTAACATGTGAATTGGATGTGTCGGGTCGGTGCGAGAGCTGTCATTATAGGGCGGGCTCTCTGGTCGGACGGACAGCTGAACAGAGGAGTGTACTGGACCGGCTATACCATCCGGTCGCGACACCCGAAGGCACTGCGGCACCATGTCAACGCCGCGCCGCGCTCTGATTGATGGGCGGACGAGCCGCTACGGTTCGAACGATTGTTAGTGTTTAACTAACAGTTACGATTCAAAACAAAATTTGATCTTGATTGATGGACTAATGATATAAAATAAACACAAGGTTACGTCAGTAGGTGTCTAACCGTCTGTCGCCTCGAGCTGAGTTATTTCCGTCACGCTGGATTCATCATAGCTGATTGTTGGAATCGAAATAACACCCTCCGGCTTCAAACTAGTCGATATATCAATAATATTTGAAGTTTTAAAATGTTGTTTTGAATGTGAAATTAAATTCAAACGCAGATTTTAAAACCTCTTGACTTTTTAACAGAACCAGCTTTTGTTGTCTTAATTAATACATTTAGATATAATAAATTTGTAAATTAGTTCCTCTATTTAAATTAGGTTGTAGAAATAGTCCTGGAAATTATAGCCAAATTTTTATATTTCTGTCGATTAGTAAGACTTTTTTTTAAATTATGCTTAAGCAGCTAGTAAAGTATTTCAAGGCGCAAGAGATTTTGGATGGTCGACAGTATTGCCTACCAACGGTTTCCCGAAATCCAAATCAACCACTGACGTTCGTGAAATGTTGCTTTCATATATTTAGGGTCGGGGGAAGGGGGGGGGTCGCAGGATGCAATTGCTGTGTTCTGTGATTTCTCGAAGGCCTTCGACTGCGTTGTCCACAGCACGCTTATACTTAAGCTGAGACACTATGGTACGCGTGGAACTTTTCTTGACCTGCTAATCTCTTATTTAACATACCGCTGTCATAAAATAATTACTAAATGGGCCAACCTCTTCGGGATCTTTAACTAGAATTGGCGTTTGTCTAGGCTCGATTTTGGGACCGTTTTGGTTCTCGTATATATAAACAATCTACCGCTATTGGTTGAAAACAGTGCTGACATGGTTCTTTTTGCAAACGACACTTCATTAATATCAAAAGTGAAAAGAATAGATTCAGAATTTAGATAATTAAACAATACTTTCATTAAATTTAAATAATTTACTGTTAAATGCAAACAAAACTTATGAGATTCGCCTTGCCCAATGTTCGCCATGTTGAAAGTAGTATCAAGATAGAAGAGAATTTTGATGGCTAGATACTGTTTTCTTGGGTATTACGCTTGATTCAAAATTACAATAGAGACCACACATTAATACTTAGGCAGGAAGATTAAGCTCTGCTGCATTTAAAGTACGTAAGATTCGCTGGTTAGTAGATATTGCTACCGCTAGGTTAGTCTACTACGCATACTTCTATAGCTTAATATCTTACAGTATTTTGCTGTGGGGTTCAGCAGCTGAGGAAATTTATATTACAAAATCGGGCAGTTCGATCAATCTACAACACGAAACCTCGCGAATCACTAAAGAACAAGTTCCAGGAATTTAATTTTTAACTTTGCCCTCGTAATACATCATTGAAAACTTAATGCATGTTTGTAAAATCTTTGACAACTAGAAATTGTCATACACCAACATAAGTTAAATACTAGAAATAAATATAAATTGGATGTAACGTGTTTTAAACTTAGTAAGACCAATAAAAGTTTTTTAGATAATAGTGTTAGGACCTTATAATAAAGCTCTGATTTGCCGGAAAAAAAGTTCAAATACCATGTCAAGCAGGTTTTACTTTGAAAAGGTTATTATTATAGGGTGGAACATTATGTGAATGCCAATGATGTGATGATGTGATGTGAATTGACGTTCATACATGCCTTCTTAGGGCCTAGATTGAATATAGATTTTTTTGATAAGATTTATCCCTAAAATAATAAATGTGCCACCAAAATCTAATTTTCATACAATATCAAAAAGCTTACCTAACAATGTCAATTTTCAACGGCTGATTTGTTTCTGGCACTCGCCGTCCGCTGCCGCAGCCCGCTCGCTTCGCTTGCTCGGCTCGTGCGTTATACAGCTACAACATAACATAAATAATCCAGTGCGCAAACAAGATTCGTTATTAAACAAAGCTATTATTTATTGGGTGGCACATCTATTATTTTGATGACAGAACGAAATAAGTGATACCAATAGAATCAATATAAAGTCAAAAATATTTCTTACGAATAGATATTATGATTAGAAGATACATATTAGTGACGAATATAAATTTTGGTTACAGAAAGTATTGAAGCCTAAAAATAATAATATAAAATGTGTTCAATTGAGTGAAAAAAAAATCTAAAGTTTTAAACTATTTTGAAAGAATTCAAATGGACGTAGATACTTTCTAATAAAGTTATTTACAATAATTACCATAATAACTAAACTCTTTGAATCAAATTAAGACACGATAACGATACTTACATTTTAAAATCTATAATTATATGTGGATAATATTAGTAAGTTATTCTTGAATGTTAGCAAAATATTTCCATAGTTTATCAAAAGCATAAGTTAGAAAAGGTTAATGTTAGAGTATGGTCAAAGTTAACAATTATTACCGGACGCTTTGGCCAGCAGGTACGGCCGCTGCCCGCTGCCCGCTGCCCTTCGCTATGTTCTATCACGTACATTTAATATTATAAGCTATTAGGCGCCTCTCCGGGCCTCCATTACTGTGTCCATATCATAATACGGAATTGTCTGTTGAACGCTTAGATTTTGTACTTTTTACTTTCATTAAAACAAAAAGGCGGGACCGTCGGCGCCGGCCATTGTTCTCCGTGGCCATTCGTCGCACTTCATGCTATTCACATTCAAATTAAATGCCTTGTGTACTAAATTAATTTGTCTTTTGTCTTAGCCTGAGGTACGTAGGTACGGTGCTGGACAGGCATCGCTGACATGTCACTGCGCAGTAGGACGCTTGGTGCGAAATGCATCAACAAATTATTTTATTTTCTATACATTTGAATTGAGTGCCCAACATGATAGTAACCTAGGGTTACATAGAAATAAGCAATATTTAATAGGCTAATAAATATGTCAATTTTAGCACATTGTAAAACTGAGTGTCTCATTAAACATATTAATTATTATTTAAGTTATAAATCTTTAGACTGTTTTTAATAATGTTTTTATAGAATAGTATAATGTTATTCCTTAAATTTTATAACTTTAGATATTTAGATCGGATTTCTGATATCATAAATTTTAACTCACCTTTAAATAATTTATAGGTATATTTTACTAAAGTACAATAAGTATTATATAGACAAAGTATTCAAGTGTAAAATAATAAACACAATTTGTGTGAAGTTAATATATATAGAGTTGTACAATCTTTTTTACAATTTTACTATGTATTCCAAATGTGATTTTTAATTTCAAGTAAGCATATATGTAATCCGAAATAATATTATTAGTATGTATATAAGAATAATATAGTGTTGTATTTATTTTATATAGGACACAATTTAACACACGGCTATTTAATTTCAAACTAAGCATGGCTTGTATTATGGTAACTAAACACCTGCTATAGTGTACATATGTAGATATTTAATACCCAATCATACAACTGCCAATATTGGTTATCATAGAAAAGTCAATCATGTGTGGGAATCGAATCTGCGACCTCTCGGCTCAATAGTAGGGATCACTACCACTGCGCTATGAGGCCTCTCAAAATCAAGGTCATTATTAAAGTCAAAATTATGAAGATTATTTATTTAAAAAACGAAATATGTACATCGATGAAACTTCTTCAATTAAATGACATAAAACTGTGGATTTACAGCAGACAAGTAGTTACAAGGAGAAAAGGTGACACTGCAATTTGTTGAGACGCACCGTGAAAGTTTTGTATGAAGTAAGTTACGAATACCTTATTCATATCATATCAGGCATTAAAAGATTGATGACACAGTAATGTCAACGGTTAATTTAATATGCATTTTCTGTCGCGTCTTGTTTTTATTGGCCACATTGTGTTCTTTCGAACATTAAAATCCGTAATTTATCGCTTGAAATTGACAATAAAATGTAATATTATCCTAAATTGTCAGAGATGGAGAGCTAACAGCAGCGCTCGCGTTGAAAAATGTGTCAAGTTCGAAAAGAGGAAGATTTTTTTTTTTTTTGTAAGATGCCATGACTAAAACATAGCAGTCCGACTTTCTAATAGTACGTCTTTAGTTACGTGTAATTAAAAATTCAAATATCGACATAAAACAAATAGTTAGTGGAACGTGCGCTGCACAACAATGAATCACGCTGTATGTCAATTAAGCTATTATTAACAACAGATTGATTATTTTAAAAGTTATTCATTTATGAATCACGACCGTATTGAGTGAAGCCCTGATGATGATTTTAATCTTTATATGTCGCCGTGAATATGCCAGGGCAAGTGACTGTGAACATTTATAAGTTCTCGCACGGCATGCGGCATTAAACAATGTATCAATATGAATAAACACGAGGCGACAATGCACAATCTGCTGAGTATTAATGTTCTTAATTAATATTCAGTGACTAGGCGAGCGTCGAAATGATTCGTTTAAGTAATGTAAAATAAATGTATTTCCTTTTTTATAGTAAATAATAATCATGCTTTTATTTATGCTTAGGAATAATTTAAGTGCCTAAAGCGTAGCATATACAGTGCTAATTCTTAAAATAATCTATATACTATTTTATATAGAATTTAACCATAAATTACTAACATTGTAAAGACTGGCTGTTTCGGCTACTCATACTGTTATTGGTGCGAACGTTTCCAGATAAACTGGGCCGCAAACGAAGCGGGTCGGATATAAAAAATGCGATAACTTTTAAAATATTTAAGCAATCTATTTAAATTATCTTTAAATAATCTTGCCATGAACTACCGTGAAACTGTGGAACTACCTCCCGGCCGCGGACGGCATGACAGAGGCTGGTTGGGCATAATTAACTAAAGTATATAACTTAACGGATTTCAAATTAACATGCATTGGATGTTAGTGTTCCCGCGATCCTAGAATGTAGCTCTTGGATTCGCTGAAACTCTCGCTGTCGTGTGATATAAGTGCATCTGATTGGCCCATATATATTGCCGAACTACCTCCAACCGTAATCAACGAGCGACGTGCAGTTTTGCATTTGCTCTGTGCCTAGAACTCTCATCGGATAATTTTTACCGATGAAATTTTTGTATGTGACAGTATCTTTGTGTCTTTTTGTGATTCCCGGCCGGGTAAAGAACATTGATTTCTGAAGAAGTTGTGGTTTTGTGCTGGAAAGAACGTTTGCCGAAGACTAGCAGAGCAGAAGTGTTCTGGGTTGCTGGATTTAAAGGTTAGTGGGCATACTTAGCGTTCAATGCACCTAAATCTTATTTTTGAAACCATATTCTAGATTGGGCCAAGGGATATCAATACAAATAGAATTTAAATTAATCATACTTGCATAAGTACGATCACCGCGGTGAAGAGATTATTTACACATCGCTTCATCAGAGGCAACTGCCGATGGATTACTTACCATCAGGAATACTGGTTTCAATTTACCTAGATGGTATAAAATAATAATAATAATGATTTATACCTACGCATATACCAAGACCAACCAATAAGTATTAGTAGATATTTTAGTTGACATTTACATTCAGTTTGATGCAAAATATGCATTTACGTCAGGAACAGCACTGACATGAAACATTTAAATATTGAAACGATTACTAATTTAAGTTATAACACTTATATATCAAACTAAACTAACGATATTAAACTAGACCAGTGGTTCCCAACCTTTTTTGGAACAGGGAAAACTTTGGTTTTCTTGTTGTTAGCGAGGACCACGAGGTTCGAGAAAAATAAACTGTGTCAATCTATGTATACAATTAAAAAAATTGAAGTGTTTGTTTGTCTGTCTGTTTATTCCCGGTAATCTTCGAAACAGTTGGGCTGATTTTGACGGAACTTTTACTGGCAGGTAGCTGATGATACACGCGTGTGCCCGATCGACAGAATTATGTAGTACAAGCGAGCGCAGACGCGGCCACAGTTAGTGTTAAAATAAACTTTAATTGAAACTTTTCACATATTCGTTAACACATTTGATCATTTGTTCACTTACCCTCATCCCAGCCAACAGCGCTCACCAACACTCCAATGCGCCTGCCATAAAAGGAATTAATAATCTAGAACTAAAAAAAAATTGTATGTAGAAATATTTCCGGACCATATTTTAGCTCTTGCGGACCACCGGTTGAGAACTACTGATCTAGACAATACGATATTGATTTCGCACTAAATTAAGGTTTCGAAATGATCACTGTTGCGTTTAAGTATGGTTCTAGAAAAAAATCTAACTAAACTAATTCCAATTAAAACAAATGAGTTATGAAAACAACAGTGATTTTAAATTTAATTAATACTTACCTTTCTGTCATATGGAAAAACAACACGTTTTAAAAATAAAGGGCAGTAAACGATATATATAGTGGCCCACAATTATTATTGTAACTTGCATTTTTAGTACCTAAGTTTAGTTCGATGTAAATAACATAATATACTTAAAAGTAACGTTATTTTTTATATAATTGTAAAGGTAGGGTTAAAAAAAATTAAGTATAAATAAATACTTAAATTAAAAAAAACCGTTTAAATGCGCCAATCATTAAAATATTTCATGGAAGTGACAGCAATAGTGCGTCAGATACTATCAGCGCTTGTAATTATTGTAAAGCTGACGACAGGTTCGATAGTGATCAATTAATATTCCGGACACGCCACGCGTTTTATGAACAAAATTATAGTGTTTATTCTAATTACAGGCGAATATCATTTTTATAATCGATGTGGCCCACTTATTAAGCGACTCCTTTTCTTAGAAAAATACAATTTCATAATAGCCAGCTATAAAATAACAAACGTGCCAGCAAGAGCTTGTAGATTAAGTAGAACCAAACGATTGTTCGTAGGGTAAATTGTGAAGAGTCAGTGAAGACATTTCTCAGAATATCGAGCGAAACTCTAAAGGACTCACCTTGACTTTACCTGGCCATCGAACGGCACTCAAAACCTGTCTCGATCAATCCGCCTCTTGTTGCTCGTTTTGAATAAAACCTCTCTTAAAATATCAGCCGAATGAGCTCGCTGACACTTGTCATTCCGGTCCTCAATCCTTTATATTTGTCTTTGAAATGTGATGACAGTGGTACAAATTACGTGTACAAATCTGTGCGTCGTTCATAACGCGCTATCTGACGCCTGTGATGGATGCGCGTGCGACGTTCGCCGCTCGGATCAACGTGCCGTAATTAATGCGAGCGGCCATCACTGTCACTCAGTGTTGTTTTCCGCTCCGGGAAGTAATACGGAAAGTGTTCTGTCAAATTTATTCTATCTAAAACAATCAGGTACGCATTTTTATCGTTAACAATAATAGAATTATAATTAAATTCAAAGCTAGTAAATATAACCTAAAGTTAACGAATGTATCGTAAAGTTCTTGAAGCAAATAAGCAAACGAGAGCCGCGGACGCATGCTATTGTTGCCGGCAATTTACCGCCGCGCCGAGCCGACCGCGCCGGTTCAATCGCTAAAATATTTCGTGCAACGTTCCATGTCCAATTGCTAACGAGGCAAGTGCGACGCGCAAATGAATAATAAGCAGCTCATGGTCCATGCATAGACTAAGTGATTGCAGTTGTAAGTTACCGACCCTTGCTCAAAGTTACTAATCATTGCTAAATAAACGTGAAATAAGTGACAGCCGACAAAATTGAAAGACGATGCTTTACGGCTACGGCAGAGTAAACTGTTTCTCTTGTAAATTGTGATGAAATGTTTACAAATACGTTCGGTGTTTTTTGCTTGTATGTTTGATTGTTTTGTAAAAAATACTCACGTTAAAAATTTAAAATACATAGTTAAATGTTAAGGCAACGACACTTGTTAATTCATTGCGCAAAAATTGGATACACACACTAAATATAATTTAACAATGTATAATAATTTGTTAAGCCCAAACTGTAACTGTAATTTTCGAAACTTTCGATTAAAATAATAAATGAATTTGACTCAAATACTAAATTAAACATAAACAAACATTAAAGCTCCATTTTTTTAAATTTGTTTGATCCTCGGTATTTTCATTAACCATCATTAAATTATAATTCTAGATAACTTCCCATCTGATATTTGTTAATCTAAGAATCAGAGAACTCGAGGGTCAGAATTAACTTCACTTATCCTTTCTAATTCATCAGCGTGTATATGTGAGGATTGCCCTCAGCTTCGGTAATCCACATTTCTATTATAGGTACTGCCAAGTATGTACTCTTCATGAGGGTTGGTATCTCCTTATAACTTCCCTCATTTATTAAATATTATTGTACATTCACATCAGCTTCAGAACAACAAAGAAAATAAAGTAACTGATACCGCGGCTTGGCTCACGTAAAAAAAAATGTTGTTACTGTGATAAAACATATATAGTACAAGTTATATAAGCTATATGTGTGCCAAATTACATCCAAATCAGTTTAGCCCATTTTGCGTACATTTTGAAGTAACAAAACGAACAAATAAACTCAGTTTCGCATTTATAATATTTATTAATTCATTTACAAATCTGTTATATTTCTAAAAATATTATATAAGTCACTAGCAACCGCCTGCGATTTAGTTGAAAGAACATTTCAGAATCGGTACATTAGTTCCAGAGATTACCACATACAAATGAACAAATTTTACCTCAATATTTTAGTAGTATAGTCATAGTATAGACATGCACATAATATTATAACTACCTATTCTGGTAATATATTAAAACAGCTAATTAGGATTTTTTATCGTTTACTTTAAACACGCGACGCGGAGAGAAAAGGACAGAACTATGCCATAAACTGAGATGTACAGATAGCGCAATGTCGCGTAGTGTCGTGTCGAGTGCAGTGTTAATAATGTGTTTCTTGGCATTTAAATGACTTAATGAATTAATGAGAAATGGCAATTTGATTTGACTCAACACGCGTCAAGTAGCTTCGGGTGGAAGGCAACTATATTATGTGCTTGCGATAGATTTTCAACTTGAGGGTGGTAGCTAGCCAGACGGATAATAGAAAATACCCTACCACCGTGCTATAATTTCATCACAATGTTTTCCTACATCGAAAGCTTAGGCTTATCGCAGAGATTCGACCTCACGTCGATTGACTTGGTGTCCGCACACGCTACCACTGCGCCATCATTGCTTCAATTTATTTTGTTTTTGGTTCAAACTTTAAAATCGTAAACAATTAAGACTACAATTATTATAATATAATATGTAATTAGACTAGATTTTCTACAAATGTAAAATTGAAATATATTGAAAAACAAATATTAATGATTAATTACCTTATTCGGTACAGTCCAGTGGAATACTATTGTAAAGTCATTCACAGCGCATGCCTGAAGAAGTTTCCCATACGAATGCTTATTCTATATGCCCCCAGGGCTGCGCGGCGAACGCCACTCACTCATTCAACATACGCTTTGCTTATAGCCAGTATTTATCCGAGACAATTATTTTCCCAAGTTATCTATATTATGTAACATATGAACTATTAATTACAATAACAAATCATAATTATTAGACATATGTTACAAAATATCAAGAAAAAAGTCAATAAAATAAATTATAATTAATATGCATTAAGTAAATAAGAATGAAATCTACTTATATATATTTGTTTTTTAGTAGATTAAACTTTGTTTTCGTAGCTACGGAGCCATGTTACTAATGGCCATTTCCATATCTGATAATTTTTTGAACTGAATACCCGTAAATATAAAAAAAGGATTTTTATAGACTAACGGTAACTGTACCGTTTAAGGACCATCTAATTTATATATGTATTTAAAAAAGTTAAAGAAACATCGATACAAATCAAAATGTAACCTGATATTTATTTTATTTAGTAATCAAAATAAGGTAATCATTTATAGTATCAACAAAAATGTAGCCATAATAAAGATTTTATTTTAACTTGGTAAATGAGCCTTTTCGGAAATCAGTGTTCTCAATAAAGTTCTAAACTAAAATGACAATTTATTCTTCTTCCTCTTCTATAAACTAAAGGTAATCTATGCCATTAATGACATACTTCTCCCAAAAACGTTCAATTTCAAATCTTTATCATATAATTATTTGCATCAATAAAAATCCTCATATCTTTGGTGTGAAACCTACACAAGTTCATAATACATAATAGTCTACAGTCTAAAATTTACGACAGTGACGCATATCTGCATTCTTCTTGATGCTAGTTTGATCTATGGTCAGACGAGGAGTTGCAGATAGTAGAATATGATGATAGTTTTCCTTGGTCCAAAGCTTTTAATGTTGCTTCCATTTGCTTATTGCTATGAATACCAACTTTCATTTAGTTATCTATACATAGTTATAATAGTAGTGCATGAAATAATATTATTTTTTTGTTATTACATATTTCCATATATTCAATACGGCCTACAGTTCAGTTGGGTTAATGGGTACCTTATTGGGTGTACAAATACTTAATGAAAATTTTTCAAACATATAAAATAATAAAAAAGAAATTATGTTTACATTAGATAATAATTTCTTGTTATATTAAGTGAGCAATTCTTGTATATATATATAGGTATGTAATTGGTTTCTCGGAAACGGCTCCAACGATTTGGATGAAACTTTGTATTCAGATATTGTTTTACATTCCAATTATACCTAGACAGGAGTTTTTTTTTCTGTAAGACACCAAGCAAAGCTCGGTCGCCAGATATTACTTATTAAATGACATATTACAAACTATAAACACATGAAAATACTAATAAGACCGTTGGTACTTACAATTAATAAAGATCGAATTTTTATAATTACGGACGTACAACGACTAACGGCTAGCGGCTGTTCTACCATTCCAAGTTTACATCTCGATAGTTATTTAATAATGGAAGAGTAAACTATAATAAATTAATTTGAATCACAAAATTTAAACGTGGCCCATAATGGATGCCGGGCCTTAATCAGTACAGTTACAAAAATAATAACGTGGAAAATGGGAGCAATTAAACATAAAAGTCAAATTCTCTGAGATACGAAAATCTAAAAACCAAGATTTAAATTAAAATAAAAATATTTTTTTTTAGTAATATTGTTTTAAATAATAAGTATTGTTATGCCAAAAACATCATCGTTTTTTATTCATAAAATAGCGTTATATAACATTTTAATATATCGTAATATTACTAGCATTTATATGTTGAAAAATAATTTTGCACAAGTGAGTTTGAATAAACAGCATGGATTCAATTTTTAAAGTCTCGACCGATTTTTATTTCTTTTACATAATTACTATAGTTATTATTTCTAAAAACTTGTATATAGCTATTGCAACTACATACAATTTTCCATTTAAATAAACGTAAATAAAATATTACCTCAAAATGTCCCTAAAAATTGTAGTAAAATTAAAATGTAACATGACGTTCTTACATAATTAATGACTTCTGACTAGTAATAGTCATTATAGACAATGAAAGTAAAATATTAATATTATAATAAAATTATGTCTTACCAAACAGAAAAAATACTATCTGTTTTAGATTTTACTTTTGACTAGCTAAGTAACAATAATAGTTCTTAAATAAATGTTACTTAATTCACCAGACCTCTAGACATTGTTGGAACTATATACTTATCTAGTTTATAGCAAGTTACGAGGAAAATAGATTCTAAGCAAAACTGAACATTAACATAATATAAAAGCTATCAGGTTGAGGTAGAATTACAAACTGTATTCAAGTGATCTTTGGTAAAGGTGTTGTTTATCTATACCAATATTATAAAGAGGAAAGATTTGATTATTTGCTTTTGGATAAACTTAAAAACTACTGGACCAATTTCAAAATTTCTCTCACTATTATAAAGCTACAGTATCAGCAAGTATCATAGGATATATTATAATTTGAAAAATATTTATTCCTCATAAAAATGTCGATAGTTTTACACAAAGTTTAAAAAATTGCCTACAAGGGTGCGTTGTCGATGTTTGTCGTATAAAGTTAACACGGAGGAAACCATGGAGCACAGCTAGTATAAATATATGAACAAATACAAACACAAAAACCTACCATTGAATAACAATAGCTGAGTGGTGCACGGACATCGCGTCGAATCCTTTTAATGAGTCTGAGCTTTCGATAAAGGAAAACATCGTGATGAAACTTTAACATGGTGTTAGGGCCTTTTGTAATATCCGCTTGGCGAGCTAAAACGCTCAACTTGAAAATCTGTCTCCAAACACCTATTGGTGTGTTCCGGCAGCTGGATTTGAGATCCTATGCCCTCACTAAACCACATCGTCACTTAATATCAGGTGAGATTGTGGCTAAATGATAAATCCTATAAAAAATGAAAAGAAACAAGTTATAATATGAGAACAGAGGTAGATGTACCAATGAAATCTGACACAATAGTGCTCTCTTTCCAAATTATTAACTATTAGGTCCTTACATATGAAATTAGCGTTTTATATGGCAAAGGTAAAAGGAAAAAAATATTATAAAATTATACCAAATCAATCGAAGTATGTGCAATTATTATCTATGCACTTTCGCCATTTTATAGGTAGTTCATTGATTACATTGCTAAAAAGATTGTGGGAGCAAGGATCAATAAGCAGCAGTGGGCTAGAGAGATTGACCAGTCTCGGTTGCGTAAGGGCTAACTTTTCCATGGTGGTTTGCAATTGTTAACAATACATATAAACCGTTATCGTTTGGCCAGATATTAGGAAGCTGTAGTGTATGACATCAGCACTGGTCACCAAACACTCACCAGTACCTTTTTCTGAGTCAACTTTCGCTTGGGATGGGATTAGGCCGGTTCTCTTGGATTCAACCACTGTGATAAGCATTTCTGATTGTTGTAAAGGATCCATTTTTCATCACAAGTAACAATACGATTTAAAATGTCATCGTTATTGTGACAGTTTTGTAAAGTAACGCAGCACTCAATCCGTGTTTGTTGGTGTTCTTCAGTCAATTCATGCTTGCATGCATTTTTCAAGCTTTATCAATTTTCCAATTAGTTTCAAGTGAATTAAAAAAAATTAACACTCATACCGAAGTCTGCCGCTAACTCTGACGTGGTTTGCGACGGATCCGCTTCCACAATCACCTTTAATTTTTTATTATCAACTAGGCTCTCCGACTGTCCACAGGGTATGTTTTGTTGGTCAAAATTTCCAGTACGAAAACGTTGGAACCAAAAATGTACTGTGCTTTCTTTTACAGTAGCTTCCCCATACACATTATTAATCCTTCGAACTATTTCTTCAGCGCTGATGCCAAGGTGGAACTCATATTCGTAAATAACGCGATATTTTAAGTTTTCATTTTGTGAAAAGAACTAGAAATTAAATGGTGCGAAAACAAATGAATCACTAAATTCAAAACTCAAATATACAAGCCTAATTTGAAATAAATTTAAATTTGGAATTCCTAACCAAACGCCAGATATTTGAGATCAAAGTGGCCAGTTCAATAAAACACCAATTTCATATTTAAGGAGCTAATATAAATTTGTTTTAATGCTGGGTAAAAGTACAGTTAGTTAAAATTTTCGTCCGATACTATGAGGTATTCATAAGTCGATTGAGGTGAGGTTTCAATTGTTAAGCTCAAAATACTTGATTATCACTGTACTTCCTTAGCGAGGTGTTTTTACGAGGCAATATGTTCGAAACTGTCAGACATGTTAACAATATCCGCTTGAACTCAACAGAAGATGTGCACAACAAAGGAATGGATAAAGTTTTACTTTATAGCTGTAATATGAAGATATTAAGGATGCAACTCCTAACAAATCTGCTTTATGTAATTTATGCTAGAAGAAAACGTCTTTCGCAATCATCATTGTGCCTTTTGAAGCTCAATGTAAAGGAGAAATCTAGATCGCAGTATGTCAGCTAAGTTTCAGAAACCTATATCACGTCTAGGTGACTCAGAAACTTTGAAATTTAGCATTAAATGTCATTAAAAAACCCAAATATCAAAAAAGTATAATTTTTGTTTTTATGAAATTACTTACTCATATTGAGCATCAACTACAACGGTGTTTCAGCCCGTTCACTAAGCGCTATGCAGCTTTTAAAAAAGTAGTGATATTTAACGAAACCGTTAAATCTCAGCTTATTCTTTTATCGGTGACAATAATTACCCCGAACGTCGTTTCTAACGAACTTGGCTGCTTTTTCACATTTATGTTTTATTACTATTTAGATTTGTTCAAAGGCTTTGCATGATTTCTTATGGTGTTCTATGCCATTTTAATACTCGTATATAATGGGACCATTGAATCTGGTGTCCGTTTCACATTATCCGAACTGGATGGCCCCTGACCTGTATTATAGGCAGACAACTCTGTGAGATCCCATTACACTTCTCCAGTTTATTGTCTATAAAGTCTTAACTGTCGACGATCTCTCAACGACAACGCGCCCGATGCTTATTACATAATACTTTACGTTAAAAAGCTAAATTAACTACAAGTTTACATCGGTCCTTTCTCAAATAACTATTTTAAACTCAATACTATAATAAATTTAAACTCGAAACTCACAAAAGAATGGTTCATTTACGACATCTCAGTCTATTCACGGGATAATAGTAAAATAGTATAGCTCCTCGCCGACAAAACATATATTTGTAACAAAGACGTGTAAAATTTCTCAATAGCCAGATTTATACGGCAATTTTCGTCTCACCGTCCGCGTCAGTATTTTAGTTGAACGACTGTTTAGACGGCCACGAGAACACGTGTGTGTAATCGTATCGTCAACAAAAGATTAAAAAGTGGTAATTTGACGTTGATTTAGGCGTAGCTGCTTTCATCGGACGGATTGTCTTACTCTGGAGCAAGCGAGCCGCTTTGTCTCTGTCCAACAAGTTACTGCCTTTTGTAGTCTTTTTTAATGTTCTTATTTATTTTGTGTCACAAATATGTTTTAAAAAAGATAGTGATTAGTTTCCATTTACTTTTCAACGAGCAGTGAACATTAAATGTTTTGTATTACATTCCATTCCTGTTATAATTTAACCTTCCACTTAGTATTTTCCAGTGTAGTAACACCGGCGATACATTGTAGGTAGCGATGTCGAATCATATTTACTCTTCAGTTTGACTGTATGGATACTTTATTATTAATATGTTCTTTTACTCGATTAATCATTTAAATGAAATTAATAGGATTTTCAATATTATCAACTAGTGATCATATTATAATTAAATTAAAATAAAACTACAAGTAATGGAAGCCATCCAACTCTAGAAGGAAGCGTAACCAAAAGGCTGGCCGCAATGTCTTTTTATTTATCCTTTAGTTATCTTTATTAAACTTTTATAATTGGTTGAAATCTATGTTATGTATGGAATACTTTAAAACATACATATTTTGTTTTGCCTTTTCAACGCTTGATTTAAGTTTAATCATGTAGTGTATATTGTTTTGGATGAGAGAGCGCGTGCGCTCGAGCTGAGTGCAGCTGTGCGGTAGCGGGCGCGGCGCAAGCGCTGATGTCATCGGCTCAGCTTAAATGTTATTTTCCGTCGCTCGGTGTCGCGTGGGTGCGGCAAACACTATCGGCAGTAGTCACAATAAACTCAATATATTTTATACAATGGACTCGAAAAAATTACAATACTTCACCGGGTGATAACCACAGAAAGAATAAAAAGTGTTTTTCCAATCAACTTTGACAAATTTTCACTGAGTGTTTGGTGGTCGCGAGAGACTTGAATCGAACTGGAAAACGATCTTAATCAACCAAGTATGCTCTTTTGACTGCTCGGTCCTTCCCCATTCTCTACAGGTGGCTGAGCCAGCAAAGTCTATGAACTGTTGTTTCGCCGATAATGTTGGGCTCGACCATCATCTCCTCAAGCTCGATATTCCTTTGGATCAACTAAGTGCCAGCATTTCTCTTAACAGGACCCACAAGGTTTTGGACCATTTTCCTCATCCGGGTTGTGACTTCTTTCTGTATTAGAGTTCAAAAATAACTAAGAAAATTCAAATTAGTATATTTTTTTTTAATTCCTTGTTTTTATTTGCTTTACATTTACAGCATACTACCAAGCTTTTGTTTTGAGCTTGAATCTTTTTCCCACAAAGAGGAAATTTGTATAATACGCAAAACTAAGCATTAAGGTATGGTCTCCTTCTCTTATACCTATTCCTAAGCAAAACATATCAAGTGTTATAGTTGTATAGCCTGACTATTATAGAATAATGGTGAAAAAGATATTTGGAGATAAACCGTAAAAAATATAAATAAGAAAATATGGGCTATGTTATAAAACATAATATTTATCTCTTCATTTTATAACAGATAACTATTACATAAGTTGTAATAAAAAATAAGCTTGTGCTTGGTGTAACATCAACTTACACCAAAGTTATGAATGAAATAACGTTTTGCAAGAGCGGATGTTGCGAGGCTGCTCGTGTCGAATTAGGTTTAGAGCCTTATGGAGGCTTGATGAATGAACCGTTCCCCCACCTCACCTCACAAAGCATTTGCGTTTCCAGATCGAGATTTACCTTGATAACGTTGAATTACTTCTTAACTATAAGCTTAAAGTTGTTTAAATGTTTGGACTTAGTTCTATAACACTTGTAACAAAAACGTATACCATATATTGTTGAATTTCTTCTTCTTATTTTTTCATGTATCATGTTTGATATTAATTGTAGGTATATATTAATTGGATACGTTAGTAATTTACGTACTAGACACTCCAGCCTGTAAATAGAAGTTTGGTGTATGTACCCGAAACGGGCTAGGAAGAATATAATAAATTTACTTATTAAAAGCTTGCCGTTGTTCTTATTTTTAATGGTTTATATTACCTGCGTTCTTAACAGTAATTTATAATTTTCGCCGACGAGTATCAAATTTCAGTTTAATTGTATGCTTATATAAATAAGTTTAAACTTTGTAGATAACTTCTTTACTGTGGGGTTCATGACATTAGACGAAATATAATACCGTTTTGAAATATCTTTTCAATTTCGGTACAATACCCTGTCTATCCATCAAAGATAAAATTACCCCACTGATAACCAAGGAGGGAAAGAGAAGACGGGTCATAATTCGTGTTGCAAGCCTTCTCAAGAAAAACGGAACATTTCTTTAGAACCAATTAAAATTCGTGTCCTGCAAAATATGTGTGATGAATGATGATAGCTGATTGTTCCGTTTAACGCATAAGTTAAATGAAATAATCCGATTTGAATTCAAAAATTTTTTTTTGTTTAATTCGACACTTGCAACGAAACAAAAAAAGCTGTGTACTTTTTTGCTAACTCTAAGATTAATATTTTCCAATGCACTTCATCTCCAACTACAAACTGTTTCGTAATGATTTGAAATTATCTCACTGCTGGGCTAATTCCTTCTGAATTCCACGACGTCTTAACGATTGGAATTACTACGAAAAGTAGATATAGTTTTCTATTTTTACCCTAGGTAATGGTAATTTGAGAACAATTCTCAAGTGTTTAAGTTTCCTTGTGATGATTTATTTCACTGTTTCCTGCATTTTTGCTAAAATGCAAGACTTGCTTCTTTTAGTTAAGTCTTTCATTTCAATTTTATATTTCTCTTAAATCTGAGTTCAACAGTTCTATACTCTATTTTAATCATATTTTATCACGCGCGATTTAATGTTTGTTTGTATTTATAAATAAAAAAATGATAGTTTAAGCAGTAGTCACGGAAACCAGATTATGCTAACGATGTTAGAAATTTTCTTTTATGTTGATTTATTTTTTACTTTTATTAACTAGTGGATAGTTGACATAATTCAGGGGTACCTACTAATAAAAGCAAAAATGCCGACGACCATTTAAAACAAAATACTGATAGAGTTTAAAATAAAATACTTTTTGTTTGCATGTTCAAATTACTCACATTTACAGAAATAAAACTGTGACCTTAAGTCAGAGTAAACTTACTGACTGACTCTTCAACGCATAGCCCAAACTATTAGGTTTAGCAAGTTGAAAATTTGCATGCGCTTTCCTTTTACACTTTAGATTAGCACTAAAGAAGGATTTTTGAAAGTTTAACCCCTAAGTTGGTAAAAAATGGGATGAAAGTTTGTATTTAAATTCGTTATTTTTGAAGATAGATCTATGAAAATTTATATTTAGCAATTCAGTTAGTATAGGATATAAAACATATAATGGGACATAATTCAATTATGATGTAAGCGAAACCGCGGGAAAAGCTCTAGTTTGGTATATAAATATAAGCTAGTGACCTAATTTAATATTGATTGCAAGGTTTACAAAATGCGAATTGGAACTCGGTTACAGGCTAAGATTACTTTACAAACCTGTACTTGACACTTCGGCATATTGTTCTGAATTATGAATAATTGAAGTGGGGTGGTATACATTATGTTGACAGTATTTATGTAGCGAATGTAATAAAAGATAAAATGTACTTTATACACAGTCAAGTAAATTCAAAGATATTAGACTGAGTTAGTATTAACAAATCATTGAAATTAACTATACTAAAAATATATTCTAGTAGGAACCGGTAAACCTTTATAAGTGCAAATTACTGTATTATGTATGTTTATATTTATTTATTATTTTAAGAAGAACATAGTCTTAGCCGAATCTTTTTATAGTGTTAAAACATAGTTTTTAAACATCAGGTAGCAGATAGCGATAGATATACTTAAGGAAAAATATTTTATGAAGTAATTTGTAACTAAACGTTCCACATTCATGTTCGACCTGGACCTGCGTTCAGGATATACGACGTTGTGATTATACGGATAAACTTGAAAAAAAAAAAATACAAATTTGATCGTTTATTTATCATACTCGTATACCAAACTCGATTAAGTCAGAAGTGAGAAAAGCACACTGTAAATGTCAAGTTACGAATTCAGAAACATTTTAAATTTATAAGGGTATGAATAAAAGTCAAGCACACGTCAATATATAAATACATATACATATTTATTACTTTATTCACAGTTAAACCGTATATTTACAGATGAGAAGAAAATATAATAACAAAATCCACCATATTATATTATATACCTGTATCACAGGATCATGACCGTATCTATCATAAATCATAACCAAACCATATTATAAAAGTACCTACTACAAAAATACACCTGTACAATAAACACATTGAAGTCATAATAAATCTGTTGTTAAATTGTTTTTGTCATCATGATTTAAGAATATTTAAACTTTAAAGTACGCTGTTTTTAAAAATAGCTCAGTAATAGCATGTACGGACACGTCGGACACCACGTCCATCGTTTTGAGTTAAAATCTCTTCAATGAGCCTAAGCTTTGAGTAAAGGAAAACATCGTAATGAAACAATAGTACAGTGGTTGGGCACTTTCTATTGCATCTCTAGTTATGTATCTACCTCTCTCAAGTTCTCTCTCAAAATCTGTCACCAAGCGCCTATACATATGTTCCGGCAGCAGCACTCAAGAGCTAGTCCTCTCAATAGGCTTAACATGTTACTTCGATCTCTTTGGGGTTACCATATTGTGTCACATCGTTACTTAATATCGGTGAAGTAAATATTTTTTAAGTTTTAATTTTGACTATAATATGGTTGCACCGCATACACTTCAGGGCAGTTATATTCAACTTGACCTGAACTTACCTACGTGTCAAAGTTACGTTTCACAATGATGGTAAGTAGGTATAGTAAAATGTCACGTGTGTCAACTCTCCTCACTCAACCCTAACTTCAACGGCTTAACATAAAACTTTGATTTGCATAATGCATACGGAATATGTAAACTTATCTCCGACACGCCCTTCTGAGTGACACGGGCTGAGGTGCGGCAGGATAACATTATTCTCGTTCGACGATATCCAAGTCTAAATAGATCGCATTTGCGAAGCGACGTGTCAAGGGACGTTTTATGGTTCTCGGTTGGATCAGTTCTTATAAGGAAGTGGAATAATTTATTTGATAATGTAAACAAATACCTAATTTATTATTAAACTTTATATTATTTTATACTAGTTGTGCACGTGGCTCCGGTTACGTAAACAAAAATGTTTTTACTGGGGTAAATTAATGTAACCTGTCTTATAATCTCAGTTATAAGCTATCTGTGTGCCAAATTTCACCCAATTCAGTTTGACTGTTCTTGCGTGATTGATAAACAAACAAACAAACTCACTTTCGAATTTATTATATACTAGCTGTTCCCACGGCTTCGCTCACATGGACTACAGAATGCCCACGCGAATACTGCTCCCCCGCTCCCAGCTATTTTAAATTAAAAAAATGCTTATTATTGGTGTTCCTTAGAAGATAAACGTATACTCTCCCTGACTTTTTTGTAGGTATTTTTAATGTTTACAATTATGTGTACATTAATTTGCTATATCTCTTATGGTTTACTCAGCGTAAGACATTTGAGCGCCCGAATTGATTCACCATGACCAGTTTTTTTTATTGGGCAGAACCCTAATTCTTTTCCTAAAATAAAAGTAGCCTAGGTTACTTCCTATAAAACCAGCTATCTACCAGTGAAAATTCCGTCAAAATTGGTCAAACCGTTTCGGAGATTACCCGGAACAAACATACAAACAGATAAACAAAAATTTTAAAAATGGATTTTTGTTATATGTATCGTATATACTTTCATATGCATTTAGTAAAAAAAAACTCTTGTTTTGACATTACAAACAGACACTTCAATTTTATTCATTGTATAGAATTGTGAGATAATATGTATCTGTATATATACTTCGTCTATGTAGAATAATTATTTTGAGTAGTTTATTTGTTCCTTTAAGGTTTCGTCTAATTTCACGATAATTCTTTGTTTTAGATGAGGACCAAGCATTTAAAGAGTAAACTAAAATATATATATAATATATATATATATATATATCCAGTAGTTTTTGCATGATGTGCGCTAAACGGCAAACGGCATATAGAAGATATACATCGACTGTTCCCGGAATGCGACAAACCAAAAAAAAATCAGTGATGAGTTTATCACTATGTATATGGTATTTTAATTATATGCCAAAATGAATCCAACACATTAACCGTCCCAATAAAACTTCAAAAATAATAGAAATTAGCATTTAATGTACCGCCTTGAGGGATAATTTTTCAAAAACGCGAATAGCTCTTCTTTCTTACTAGAAGTATACATACAAATTTTCATATCCCTAATTTGAGAAATAAATGGATCTGGATACAAACTTTCAGTCCCTATTTAACCCCCTTCAAGTTTTATTTTCGCGACAAAAGGCTATTTAGGCGTGAAAACGTAACAGATGACAGACAGAGTTACTTTCGCATTTATAATATTATATAATTGGATTAGAAAATCCGTTTATAAAAATCGTAGTTTAAAACATAATACATTTTTATGGTTTGAAGGTATAGTAATAATTTTTCTTTTTGATAAGGACCAAATATCTAAGGAGTAAAACAAAAAAAATATTGTTCAAAATCTATCCAGCAGTTTTTACGTGACGTGCGCACAACGACAACCCTCAATCATTTTAGTTACATAAAAGATAATAATTAGGATATCTGGTAACGGTCTTGTCAAAATATTGCTTAAATTTCGTTAATGAATATAATAATTACTATAAATAATTTCAATAATTATACACCCATATTTTTACCATCATACAAATAGTAAATTGAAACGAATAAGTGAGAATATTTAGGCAGAAAACTTTGTTTCTATAACAGATATTTATAAATAAACCATGTGAGGGTTTCATATTTTTATGCCATAATTTTATCACAAAAAAAATCGAATTATCCTTATACGTAACAAAACTTTTTGGTAATATTATATTTTATAGGTACAATATAGAATCACGTCCTCATCGACGAATAAATGAGTCAAAGAGGCAGGTGACCACATTCGTTTCGAGACATTTTTGGTAAGATCTTATGAAGTTGGACATAATAAAACGTGATTTCATTTACCACACGACGGTAAATATTATCGACGTAAAGAATCGTTAAAGAGCGGCCATCCATTCCTTATTAGCCTAACACGCGCCACGAGCCCTATTTCGAATGCAAATAAAATTACAATCCTACCATAAAAAGTGATTATTAAGACTTTATATGTGTTTAAAAATTTGTAAAGTCTTATTCAGCAAGGAGATGGCCCACTCGCTCGACTTCTAAAGTTTTAAAATTATTAAATTACTGTTGACTTCACCACAGAAATGAGACGTAAATGGGTGTATATGTAATATGTAAATACGACATATCTTTTGCATGCCACAATCCGAATAATGTTACATAAAATGTTGTGTTAAAGAAAGTAGAAACTAAAAAGCTAAGCAGAAATTGGCAACAAAATACGAGACTCGGCAGTTTTAACATAATTCGAGCCTCAACGTGATATTAAATGATTTACCATTAATTAGTAACCGTATTTACTTTTATTAGAATTAGTTAAAGTACCTAGTATAAAAGAATCAGCGTAACCTGTTAATATTTGTATTGAACCACAATAATCGCCAAACTTTTCATTTCACTGGTGCGTTTGGTCTGAGAGACTTTTACTGCTTCAGAGGACTTTTGACTGACAAAATGTATCCACCATATTTTATGTATATATTTTCTAGAATCTAAATCAATAGATGGTGGCGTACAAACAAATTCCGTTTAAAAAAATTATTTCACCACTTATTCTTCCATACTTCCGGTTTACAACGGAAGTCTGAAGCATTCAGCTTACTTACTTAATCCAATATCAGACCGGAGTCATTTGAATTAACACCGGAAGTCAGTAGTGCTAAGTTTGCTTAGAAACCTTCTTAACTAATGGATAAACTGAGATAATGCTGAAAATTGTCATTCTTCATTATTTAAAAATAAAATTTAACAACGAAAACATACTTACACAAAAATAAGTAACAAGTTCATTATTAAATAAATATGAAGGTAGTACTTGTGAGCAAAATGCAATCCTTATGGCACATCTACCGAAATTCATAATTATAAAAGAAATAGTACTTTAATAGACGCAGTCTCGTACTATTATAATAATGTACCTTATGCTCTAATCAAATATTATTTAAAACATAAAATATAACGTTAATGTTATTCAATGTAAATAAATTTAATACCAAAGACTCATGAAACACAATATTATGTTTAATTTAATAAGACTATTTTGATATAATTTTTCTTGTCAACGCCGCGACATTAGTCGAAAATGAGTTGAACATTCATGCAGTGAGCAGTGTCAATTACAGCGTGTTGTACCTACTTATTATTACCTCGCAATGTAGACGAAGATATAAACAACATTAGTTTATTTGATGTTTCTATGTCACAGATAAAATCATGTAATAACCATCGGTTGGTGTAATTTGTGGTGACTCAATTGAAAGGTCACTCGTGGCTAATACACATATGTATTCATATCTGTTATCCGAACGTCCTCTCTCCGAGACTTTCCAATTAAGCAATTTAGATACCAGACCCGGTTCTGACACGACGTTACATGAATGTAAAACAACGGCTATCGGAGCGATAATTTAGTGATGTAAATAACTATAAAGTTATCGGGGAAGGCAGCCTCGCTATGGGTTTTGACAATAAAAAGCGTCGTGGAGTGCGCGAGCGGCCGCGACCCGCCGAGACCCACCGAGACCCGCCGCGCTGTGAGCTTGGTATTAGGACGAATTTATGAATGCTCTCAACATTGTCTCTTCTTGCATCACAAGACCACGGCCGCCACTCTTGTCTAACTCAGGAAAGTGATTTCAAGCCGGTTCTACCTTGATCAAGTTTATTCAATAGTAGTATTATTAATTCAACACATAAATGATGAATCGTTTGACTGCATCTTATGACGGGTATATACTGTAATATTATTGAATGTTTAATTAATGGACAAGCTATTGCTATCAATATACAGAGTGTAACATTACAAACGGTCAGTGGGGGAATTGTAAAACTATAAGAAATAGAGAAATAAATTCTAAAGAACCGTGACATCGATTTTAAAAATAAGAAAAATGCTTTCATAGATTTTCAAATAAACTTATGCAGAAGTCGAGGGTCATATCTAATTATTTACAAAAAACTGGTTTATTTACATAACACTGATATTTAATTACGATAATAATTGATAGTGTAGGTTGTAAGGAATAAATGTTGCTAGAAAATCGTCTCATTTTTTTATATATTTGTAAACAAGATACTTTGATACAAAATGGGTACACACACAATATTTTCCAAGTTTTCGTCACAATTTCAAACCAGCAATAATAATATTTATGTATATAGGTATTATTATTTAAGATACTTTCTACTATTCATTATTTATTTTTGTACTGTTCATTTCAGAGTTTCTTAATGTCACAAAATTAAAAATATGGTATTTTATATTTTCCAATAATGAATCATCACCCAAGTTTGACTATTTTTAGGTATTTAAATGTAACAATCATATTTACAGAAGGTACCCCATATTTTGATGATTTAATTTAAATTATCATAAAGCACCTGCTTCCATTTATCGAAATAATTGTATTTCGGGCTCAGATAGAAACAAAAACAATATATTTTATTATTCGATAATAACTTATGTTAAAGTTTAAAGAAATCGATTAGATAGCTAAAGAAAACTCTAACTAAACGAAACATAAAGTATGTAAATATTTTAGACAAAAGTAAAATAAACGTGGCAATAGTAAATCAGCATGACAACACAAAATTAACACATTGCATTAATTATGTACAATTGTTTATTAACATTGGATTTGCAAGCGCAATCTATTGCCATTTAAATAACAGATGGAACAATAATGGCGCAAGGGAACGCAGTGGACCGGTCCTGCACAGGCTACATTACTCTCAACCTGTTTGTGTTGCTCTAATTAACAATACACAAATCGTAGGTTGTATGCAAATGAGGCAGGAGTGAGGCCGCGGCAATGCAGACAACGACATTGGAATTCCAACCCCGGTAAAAAAGTCATTCTGATTCAAAAAGGTCAATTTCGTATGAAGTGTTTTATTAATATACTGTATATTTTATTTTTATGTATATTGGCTATTAAAACTTTTTGTAATATATGTTTCTGAAAATAATATATCTTAAGAAGTCATTACTGGGGTTTGTAGACAATCACAAAGCTCTAATCTAGTAATTACACTAGGTAACATATTTTGGTAATGTTATTTAATATTCTTAATATAAATATATGGTAATAAATTGTGATTCAGATTTTTTATTCAATAATCTCACCTAACTAGTATAAAAAATATAGTTCTCAATTCTAAATGTCTATGAAGAATTGTATGTACCTAATACCCACCCGGCCTCAAGCTGGTCAGTGTTCTGAGATTCCTTTACAGAAAAATGTTTTTTTTTTTCAATTTATTTGTTAAAAATTTAATATACATAGTATATAGATCTCTTTGGATCTGGTACTATAATATTATATCTCATAAAAGAAATTCAAAATAAATAAAACTAATTATATATTAGTAAAAAATTGGAAACGTAGAACTGTCATACAAATATTTTTTTAAAGTCAAAGTATGTAAAGTATCTAAATTATCTAATTCCAATATGGTCAAAAGAATTTAATCGACTCAAATAGTACCTAATAACACTATATTTGGATCAAATGCGATAGAAACCTATGAAAATAATTCAATAAAAGATTTAAATTTCGATAATAGTTGCAACAAGCCCACACCGGCCGTTATGAAAATTCTTCGTTGAAATTGAGTTTGTTTATAGAAATATGTAAGCAATGTACATGGGTCCTTATCGTAAAATTGAATTAAAAAAGGAAGATAATAAAAGAGGATCGCGTCGTAATTCTGGCGCGCGCGACAACACAGCACCACTTTTATTTCGAGGGCGTGCGTGTGGCAGGCGCGGGGAGCGACGTACACAGTACCCCTCTAATCGTGTGAGCTTTATTATGTTCCCTTTGTGTCCACAGTTATCGAATCATTCTTTATTTAATAAACACAATAAATAACTTTGAATGTTGTGCTTGCTGATTTACTTTATATTGATAATCAAGTAAGTTAAGTTAAGTTCAGTTTCTTATTAAGTTTTCTATTGGCAATTCATGATCTCACAATGAAATGAAACAAGAAAAAAAAATTAAAAGATTTTTTCTCGCTTGTCATCGTACGTCACAACAATAATAATAAACTAATACAACACATGAATTTATATAATTTATTTCATATTTTTACTTTAAAAAACCTATTTTTTTACAACAGGATCAAATATACGGGTCTATGAACAAAGTTTTTTTGCAGATCCTTTAGACAACCTCTTTGGTTTGCTGTTCAAAATCTTATACAATCGTCTTCTAACCAGTATATCTTGTCCATCCTGTGATATACAGACTTTTAAGCGAACAATATAAAAGGCGTTTCTCCAAGTCGGAGTACAAACTATAATTGTGAATGTTTCCTTATCTCTCTACGATCACAGTCGGGTTTAGCACTGCATTTATACAGAATTTATCTTGAAGCAAATGGGTGTTTGTAGCCCAGGCTTGTATGGCCCTAGAATATATAACTTTTTAGGTCATTACTTGCATTTGCTTTTTTTCATGAATGAAAAATCGATAACCAGTTATACCAAAATTGACAATTTCACTATGCTATTGAATTATCATAATGAACGTTTAATACGTAAAATTTTGAATAATATCACATTGTTAATACATGTTTTTAAGTTCATAAAATATGCCATTTATACGAACTTTACGGTCTAAACAGAGTAAAGCAATGTAATTGCAACCATGTATTACTTACACAGATTAGTTGAATGATAATAAAATAAAATTTAAAATTATTCTTTCAATATCTAATAATATCTATTATTGATATTTATACATATATAGTATAATATAATAAATATATGAATTGACATCATAATATATGTTTACTGTATGATTTTGAATGTTTTAATGTAATAAACAAACAAAAAATGTAAATTCTCCGTGGGCAAGTGTGGATTATAGTTGTACATTATGAACCGCGGTCCTCGGGTACAGTCTTCTTTTATTTATATCCGCTGGTCGCTTTAACATCTCGCACCTCGCTCTTTCAATCGCTAGTGTGCCTTCTTCTCAACACTTACACACGGTTGCTTACTAAACGCTAATACCGGTTTCTATGTTAAGCAAAGATTTAAACATAATTGTTTATTAACCGGTAACAGAAAACAATTTAATACCATTTTATGATCGGCAAATATTTATATACATGAATAATGGAACAGCTTTATTACTATTTCGAGTCAATGTGTATCTACATATAAAAATATATATATTTTAAATAGGTACTTATGTTATATTTGCATACGTGACTAAAGTTATAGTTTCGTGAGCGTGATATCTTCGGATTGACTTTTCTTAACATTTAACATGAGGCCATGAAATTAAATTAGTTTTATATATCAATTGTTACCGTTAGTAATAAAATTTAATAGTAGGAAATTTGAATTTATTTTTAATTTTATTTGTATCAATGACTACGTCCCAACACACAGGCATAAAATTTTATGCATCACAAATGTCAAATAAAGGTTTTTTTGGAAAATATAAGATTACATTGACATCATTTGCATGAGCAATGCCCCATGCATTCATAACACAACTTTCTAACATAACTTTCAAAGTAAACCTATTCTTTTTTAAATGAAGTATTTAAATTAAGATTAATATTAAGCCACCTTGTTATATTGTTTAAATTTCAAAACTTTTGCAGAAAATTTTCAGCATTTTTTTGGCATCGAAATTGGAAATACTAATTTAAAAAACCGACGGTTTTAATGCTAATTGACTAGCATGTTATAATTAAAGCATGAGCTGCTACAATAGTATTAAAAATTTGGTCATCTCCAATTAAAGGAATTAAAAAATTAATTCTGCTCGAATTAGTAATCATAAAGAGGTACCAATTATTCCATCTCAAATTCTAAATATAAAATATAAAATTCCAATATCTTTATGATTAGTTGAATAAAGTCATTTTCGCAAATTAAATAGTTAATAAAATGGCTAGGTAAAAAGCAATAAATTGTAAATTTATTAACAAGAAAAATAATAAAGTTAAATAGTCTTTCCACCGTCGATTTATATTTTAAACTAAAGGATCTTTGTAAAACACTTTAAGAAGTAAATAATTGCTAACAATGCCAGCTATTGAAGACATTCGAAGGACCACCACACGTTAAGTGAACATTGTACACTATATTATTTTCATCAAGCGTAATATTGGAAGCACATTTTTCCAGGTATACCTTGTTGTGAGATAGAGAGAGGGCTGTCCGAGCTAACTTGTAATTTCAAGTGTTTACTCAGTATGCTCGCAGCGGGATGTCTCACAACAATGCCCATGGATATCCTTTTCACATAAAATATATGAAAAGTCTGGCTACTTGCGAGCCACGGATCGACGTTCCGATATAGCGGCTGCATTGTACACACTAGCTGCCTACCGAGAATTTTTATGAGGGATCAAATTGATTGGTTTAATGATAATATCTGAGTGTGTATTGTGGTCGGTAACCGCTCGGCTTGGGCATAGCGCTTGCACAGCCTTTAACACATCGGCTTCCGTTGCTACCGATTATGTATGCAGCTCTACTTCTCACACCTTTTAATAGACGTAATTCAAAGATTCCGTGAGATATAGCCGCATAATTGATATGCACATTTTAATGTAGCGGTGAAAGGTTTTAAAAAACGTCACTGGACTCGGGAAAGCGTTCACAATCTATTATAAAATATTTATTATAGCTACATCTATTTTATAATTTACCACAATAATAAGAAAGTCGTTTTGTGGTGAATGAACAGCTAATGTCTTTCTCGTCGAATTACTCAGTGGTCAGGTAACACAAAAATTGAATCGAAGATACGATGAAAATTTATTGGATGGTCGCAACGAATCATCCGCTCGTAGGTCGATCAGGACGTGCCTCGCGATCGAAAAATACGAAACCACGAAAATAAAAATATACTACAAAATGATGCCCACTTTGTGTTTTGAAATTACAATCAAATAAATTACATTTTATTGCTCAATCTTGTTCAGTTTTATTAAGGTATCGGCGCTGAATTTGATAAAATAAAACATGGCAAGTTTACGCGAGAAGAGACATGATGTTTCCGTGCGCCTTGTAGCCGGCAGATAAACAGAGGTGCTTTACATGACTCGCGAGTTTTTGGAGATAAGCCATCACAGCATGTTCATGTCAACGAGCGGACAATGAGGCAACACGCGGTCACTTTCTCTTCACACTGTCAACTTTGGCCACAATCCAAAACACACAATGCACTGGTCGATGCCTGCGTAAGAAAATTTTCACGGACTTTCTTCGAGTATCTTAATTCTAAGGATTATTAAATATTTTTAAACATAAAATAAATATATAGTATTTTTATTTCATAATGTGTAAAAATTTCAAATACTTTTTCATTACTCTAAAGGTAAAATGTAATATTTTAGTATGGTATAAAAATAAACAAGATATAATATATTCCTTAGCATTTTAGTAAAATATTCTAATGTGGTTGCTAATATTATGCTATGTGAAAGGTTTTAATTTTAGTATCATTAGGCTAAGATAGGGCTGGTATGACTATTGCCAAAAGCCCTTAAACAAAGTAAAGAAAAAAAGTAAATCAATAAGTAGGTATGTAGTTCTCATAGATCTAAATTTACTTTAAGTAAAATTACATTTAGAAATAATGCGATATTATTAATAAAATACGAATACTTCTGTTTTAATGTTATAGAATTTATTACAAATTTTAATGGGTTAACATCATTATCGTTTATAACAGAAGCACTTAGTACTACTGCAATATCAACAGCAGTTGGCACCACCAGCCCAATAAAATTACATTTAATTATATTTATTTAAAATTCCTGTCAATCTGGGAAATTTATAGCTTGCGTAAAACATAACTTGTCTTCATATGTTTGCGAACATGACAAATATAATTTTAAAGTCGAGACAAACAAATCGATATTTGTAAGATAATTGTACGAGAAAATATTGTGTTGATTAATGCTGATTGCTGAAGTGCGTCGACGCATGTATAAGTAATATTGCAGCCCACCGCAACGTTTCCTCTTTAACCGGTCCTAGAACAATGTTTCCAAACATTTACTTATACGCTATTATCATAAAGTCTCCGGTGACTTAGTGGACATTTAAACCGCTTAAATATATTTCACGAGCAAAATTATTCTCCCCACGAATCATTATATCAGTCAGTTATTAATTATAATCGAGTGTTATAAATAGCAAAATAGATCTATAGATCTTCTTTCTTATTTATTTTATTATTTAATCTATGTAACATCTTGTCCAAAGAACCAGCTTCTAATTAGGTATAACTCGTGTTTAATTTTTTCTACCAACTCTCCTCCGTGTGCCGCCATTACAGTCTATGGTTGTTCTCATTTCCCACACTTACTTTACAGCTTGCCAGAATGCTTGACGTTCATGATTACTGCTCCACTTCTTAAGGTAGTAAACCTTTCTAAATAAATGGGCTTTATAATGAAAAATAATTTTACAAATTTGATTAGTAGTATTAGAGATTAGCGCGGTCCAACAAACATTTCTTGAAACTCATAATTTTGTGGTGACTGAACGCACCAAATAGTTTTTAGTTCAGCCACAATCTATTTGTATAAATTAAGAGCTGCAAATTAAAATATCAATAATTCGAGTGTCGAGCAGCATTTTCATTTAATATATGATCAACCAAACCATCCTTTAACTAAAAACCATTCGATGCGTTCAATCGCCACAATTTTAATAATAAACTAGCTGTGCCCGAGGTTTCGCTCACGTGTACTACAGAATGCCCGCGCAAATCTATTTTAAAGACAAAAATGATTATTGTGGGTGTTCCTTAAAAGATGGATATATATTCTCTTCGACATTTTTCTAGATCTTTTTAATGTCTACAATTATTTAGTACATTTATTTGCTATATTTCTTATGGTTTACTCAGCGTAAGCTATTGAAGCGCCCAAATTGATTCACCATGGCCAGTTTTTTTATATGTACGGAACCCTAATTCTGTTTCTAAAATAAAAGTAGCGAAGCTACTTACTATAAAATAAGGTATCTACTATTGAAAGTCCCGTCAAAATCGGTCTAACCGTTTTGGAGATTACCCGGAACAAACAGACAGACAGACAAAAATTTAAAAATGGACTTTTTGTTATAGGTGTCGTATATACTTTGTTATGAATTTAGTAAAAAGTTATTATTTTGAAATTACAAACAAACACTTCAATTTTATTAAATGTATATAGATTCCTCATCAGTCGTGTCGGTTCAATTATAGATATGAATCCTGATGTTGTACCACGACATGATGCGTTCCTGTCGAAGTGTCAACTCGAAACTATGTCATTTACAACTAAACTTGGGTAACTTGGATCACATATTATTGTCGTCGCAAACAAATGCCATCAAGTACAAGATAATGGTGAGATACCTCCAACTTTACATATCGGGGTGCGTTATTTCCGAAAGCTCGGATTAGTTTCTACCCTAACTCGATATCATAGTAAAAACAAAAGGCCTATTTTTTAATTTCCTCTTGGTATTTTTATAGTTATAGCGCTTTTTCTCCATCAGTTTCGATCCCTATCTGTAATTCGATTTAACTAACTATCTACATATACATGTCTCTTCTCTCTGGGAGGAGAGAAGAAACAAGCGTAAGTAATATGTATTTAGTGATCTGTCAATTTTGGTTTACACTAACTAGCCAAAAAAAGAAAGAAAAGGTCTCTTACAGTATCTATGTACCTGTGTAGTGTGCACGTACGTGGTGGTGCAGTGCAATCTGTTGGTGGCTATTTGTTGCAAATACAGTGTCACTGTATCGCGCTAGCGGCTGCTTGGCTCTAAGGCTCTATACAGTAGGAACGCATCTAGGCTTGAGTTGCCGCAGGAGAGGGGGGACGTGGTGGGTGTCGTAGCGCCTATAAACCTTCCTTAATATTTATAGATTATATCCACCCTCTCTAACGGCAACCCAAGCCTAGGTCCGTTCCTCGGTGTGAATCCCTTGGGTCTGGCAGCCGCCCGCGCGATACAAGTGACACTATACGTGTAACAATTAGCTACCCACATATAAACATTACACACAGATGTTACATACGTGCACACCTCACAGGTACATAGGTTCTGTAAGGAACCTTTTTTTCTTTTTTGGCGTTAGTTAGTTTTGCGCTAGTTAGTGTAGAAAAACATTTCTGATCGCTAAATACACAAACGTATGTTTCTTCCTTCCAGGCTTAGCTCGAATTACGAATACTTATTATTTACGAATAGGGAATTAGTCAGATCGCGACTTACTTGCAATCGCGGCAACCGCCCAAGCCAAGGTCCGGCCACTTGTGCGCGAGTTTTCCAAAACTTTCGCGGCTGAGTACCCTAAGCGCTCGCCCCCAAGCCCGGTAAAGCTGTAAAAAGACGTCAGAGGCTCCAGAGCCCCTAAAGCTAGCAGAATAGTCAGTTCTAAAAAAAAAAAGATAGAATATAATAAAAACGTAACTAATCGATGTCTGTACATAGAAGATATATGAGAAAAAGAATTATGGGGGGGGGGGGGGGTTATCAACACAGCAGAACCCATAACAATAGTTGTTAAAAATTTTGTCTGTTTGCCTGTTTGTCGGTTTGTCTGTTTGTCTGTTTGCCAACATTTGTACGCGCTAATCTCAAAAACGGCTTAACCGATTTGGAAACGATTATCACTAATATAATGTGGTAAGGTTCACTTTACATTTAGTGTTTGTTTTACTTCAATAAGTTTATAAATTAAAAATATATATCAATTTAAAAAATCACGTTGAAAATTTGTTCGATAAAAATGCTATAAAAATAGCTCTTCCGTTGAATTGACTTCAATTTTAGTTATCTGTATTATGGTTTGTAAAACGATGATTATTGAAACTTTTCATAAAGCTAAAAAATGAAGACTTTCAAAATTCATAATTTCCAATATATCCAATTTGCAAAAGTGGGTCAGCATGGGATGGATATTTGTCGGTTGAATATAGCCGTGCCACTGCTAGGGATGGCAATTATTTGGAAAAAGATCGATTCGAATCGAAATCTTATGAATCGATTCACAAAAAAATCAATGCCTAAAAGATTGATCTTTCAAAAATAGATCTTTTTTCGATGCACTTTCAAATTTGTATTAATAATATAAAAATCCCTAAAATAGAAAATTAAAAGGACACCACAACAATCGATCTTTTGTCATTTTTACCTTACAAAATATCAGTTATTATAGAGAAACATAGAAAGACAGAGAGAGAGAATTTATTACAGGTATATAGGGAAAGAGAATTTATTTCTAAAAATTTATTATTATAAACTGTTGTCGATATTTTGCTGTTGGGTAATAATTTACTGTTATTATTTTAATTGGTAAATGACATCATAGAAAATGACAGCTTAATGAAATGAATAATCCATACCTACTAATATTATAAATGCGAAAGTAATTCTGTCTGTCCCGTCTATTGCATTTTCACTCATAGGCCGCTGAACTAATTTTGACTAATATTTGTTGAGAAAGGACATAGGCTACTTGATACCGAGATCAATCGATGTATATGCATTAATGTAGCGGCGTAGTAGAGATCGCGACCACCATACACATAGTGATAAACATAAGTATGTTTTTCTTTTGGTATGTCGTGTTCCGAGATCAGTCGGTGTATTTCTATCATATATTTTTTTATGGTAAAAAGGGGGCAAACGGGCAGGTGGCGCACGTGATGGAAAGTGATCACCGCCGCCCACAAACATCCGTAACACCCGAGGGCTCGCAGATGCGTTGCCGGCCTTTTAGAGAAGATTAAGCTCTCTTCTTGAAGGTCACCAGGTCATAACGGCTCGGAAAGATCTCAGGCGACAGCTGGTTCCACAGAGTGGTTGTGCGAGGCAGAAAGTGCCTTAAGAAACGCACTGTTGTGGAACGCTGGACATCGAGGTGGTGTGGATGAAATTTACGATTCTGACGCAATCTCCGATAGGGAAATTCAGCAGCCGGGATCAATCCAAACGATTCCTCGGAACACTCCCTATGATAAATACAGTAGAAGATGTAGAGTGAACCAACATCTCTACGCCCTACGCTGAATGCGGTCAAAAGGAAATAGTTGGTACTGGGCGGCTCCCGCCCAGAGATGAGAACAATATTCCATGTGGGGTCGAATTTGCCCCTTATCAAAAATTTAGGCGATGAGTCGACGTGAAGTACCGTCTCGCCTTACTGAGCACACCAAGCTACTATTCTATCTATACCAATATAATAAAGCGGAAATGTTTGTTTGTTTGTTTAAACACACTTCTTTTCTCTGAAACTTCCCCAGTCGGATTCTAAAAAATCTTTTTGTATATGATAACCAGACTCCCGATGAATAGTATAGGCTATCTAACATTAGGCTACAACTCTCAACAATTCTTAAATATTGATTTTTGTTAAGTCGGATGTGGAAGCCCTTCCGAGCTGCTTTATCCGTTTGCGCTGTCGTAATGGTTAATAATACGTAAATACAATTTGCTATAAAAATACTGACCCTTAATATACATATATTAAAAAAAATTGCCATAGCATATGACTTTCTTCTATTATTCATAGCCTCAAAAAGCTATTTTGTAACAAACAATTGTTAGAAATTAAAAAGTGATTTATGAACATTATTTTTATGTATGGCATATTAATTCTTACGAATAAAAGTTTTTTCGTCAAGAAGAAAAATTTATAAAGTTTTGTTTTGCTCTTTATAAGTTATTTTGACATATAGTTGACGAGATAATAAAAAATTCAAATAATTTGTACTTGCGACAAGAATAATAATTATGATAGACTACACAGATGCGTTGGCTTTGCGGTGTTTATTGTATAAAATTAACACCGGTGAAACCGTGGGGTACAGGTACAATAATTTTTTTTTTCTTACTGGTAGTTCCAGAGATTAGCTCGTTCAAACAAACAAACAATATCTAAATCTTTATAATATTAATATAGTTTATCATTTTATTTAAAAAATATCAAAAACTTAATAAAGCCGAAGTCAGAAATCACGAAAATTACAAGAACAGAATTCACCGCGTATGTCTCTTGCCTAAGGAAATCTATTTATCATCGTCACCTAACGGCCGCAGACTTGTAATTGTGTGCCATATTGTTACCTTGAATTATGGGCTGCGAGCGAATGTGGTCTCTTCCGCTTAACCTGTACTTGAACTTAAACTACTTATTATAATAAGAAGGATTTATTACTTGAATGGTATTAACAGTTCCATCTATCTAGTTTGAAAATTTTGTTACTATGTTCCCTTGCTTGCTATTTATAGCCTTCTGTTGTTGGAGCTTTACTACATTAAAAAAATATATGCAGTTCACACGTGGTAGAAATTAAACCTTCAGAAAACATAAAAATATTCACATAAACGATACACGTGAACAATACATCACGCTTGCTTTGACACCTATTCTCAAGGCTTCGTAATACGCAGGCGAATACACGTACAAAGAGGAAGCCGAGATAATAGGAAACACTGTATAATGTATTACAAAATTATTATTGCGCAAATGATTTATATAAAACAAGAAGATTCACTATCAGTAACAATAAAGTCGACCCCCTTAATACTAGGAGCTTTAATATGAACATTATCTGATGGATGAATACTGCTGTAATTGACGATTCTGGGTTTACGACAACCACAGTTATCTTGTCATTTTTTTATTATATTGTATTAACGTTTTAATTTTATTTATTAGGTATTATTATTAGTTTTATACTTTATAATTAATATTAGATTTATTTAGTCGTGTGGTTCCCGGCTTATAATTGGACCAATCCCTTTCAACATAGGAGGTAACTAAGAGACTTTTTGGTGACAACTTATAACAAACATAGCATTCTCCAGAAGGGTTGACATCAGGCAGGCGGCCACTCGTAAAACTTAAGCCAAAACTATTGCATGGAAATGAATTGTATAATAAATGAAGATGTGCTTCCCCGACCATACCTAGTGTGGGATAATGACAAGAATGAAGAAGAAGTAGGGGTATAATGTATTCTATTCTATGTAGCTAAATCCTATGGATGTATGTCTTCGAAAGAACATTTTAATGTCGCAATGTATATTATTACAAAGTACACTTCTTATTACACCACGATGATTTAGAAAAATAATTTGAATTAATTGTTGTTGTAATGCAAATTTTAAAATATATAATACTTTAAGTTTTAAACTTTACTACATAACATATTGAAAGTTTACCCCACGCAGCGCCACTAGACAAAAATCGCATTGCCTTCCCATATATTTTCCGTGTCTGTGTCTGGAGAACAATACCGTAAACGATTGTAGAAAAGTAAGCATAAAACACAGCGCACGCGCATCAAGGAACATTGATTGATCAGAATGTCATAGAATACACAATGTCATTATTGTATATTTTATTTCACCAAGATCTATCTAATTAATAAAGTAGTATTATAGTTTGCAAGAATTTAACATACACAAAATTATGTAAAGCTCGCTTGTTTATTTGTTTACAGTGAATATAAATAGGTATCTAATGTTTAATTATTTTGTAACTAATCAGTGTCCAGAACTAATCGCTTTCCATATCAATTCATATGATGATCATATACCTATATGACGATTTGACCACGTATAGACTTATTTTAATTTAAATAATACTAGCTGTGCCCGTAACTTTGCTCTCGTGGTTCGTGTATGAAAATCAGTATCTAAATAAAAACCTCCCCTCACCTAAATTTCACCTTACAGTATTTGACCGGGATAAGCTATGAGTATAAAATCCATTTACAATCATTTTAAATGTTAACCGTCCTTTACGAAAAGCTAATTTTATTTAATAACTTTATTTTTATAAACCGTTACTATCCAGTGAATAATAATGCATTATAGCAGGTAGGCCTGTTCAGTGTAATTTAATATAAATCTTGATAGCGCAAACACCAATCAACGACATCTATCGTAGAAAACCTAGAACGAATAGTGTTTTCAATTATTTTAAACATTTAAAAATAACGTTAATATCTATCTACAAACAGTTAAAAATAATAATAAAAGCCCTCAACTATGACGATCTCAACTATCATCACCATCTTCACGGTCACCATCTTATATTGACGGTCAATATATCGAAGGTCACCGGCTCGACTGTAAACATCCTGCAATGATAACCTTTTCATAGTTCGATTATAATGCTGCAGCTGTAATACCACCTTCAAAATACGATTCAAATTGCATCATCGTGTCTGTGGAACAACTCAGCAGGCAGCAACGCTCGTTTACGAACGCAGTCCATTTCTGTGGGCGGGGGTTCGAATCCCACTTCTGAAATATAGTGGGCATAGTAAGGGTGTGGAAAGATACTTAGGGCAAAAGTAATGTGATTATAAAATGGAAATACTTTATCAAAAATAGAGGAATAACGGAAAACTGAACCTGAGTTTCATTGCTTCTGATCTGAACCCCTATAGTTCACGTCCGTATCGACGTATCTTTGCGTTTTTATCGATACAAACGCAAATGAAACGCGCAGAGGACGCGCGTTGTTAACTCATTCGATAAACGTCGTGTGCATAGGGCTCTATTATCGGTAAAATTCCGTAAGGTTTGATTGAGGTGAGGGATTTTTTTATTTAATTGCTGTTTTTCATATACGAAACATATAACGCAGGCGAAGTCGCGGGCTCAGCTTGTTATTAATATAATTACTTACAGAAAATATACTTAAGCGTAACAATAAAAATTAAATCAATTTCATGATAATTTACACCAACCCGTACAGCGCCATCTATGAATACACGTGGAAAATAAAATACATAAATTTCCATGTATTGCTTTTTTTTTTAATTATGTAAAGATAAAATAATTTGGATTAATTTGGTATCTTTTCATTTTGTTTCACTAAATATTTTAAATATATTACAAAAATACATATACTGTTACCTAAAAACTTTAAGCCCTTCTCCAGGGCGGACAGAAGAAATTAAAACGCACTCTCGCATGTCACCATTCCATCACGTCTGTATTCCCCGAAGGGTTAGGCAGAGGTGTGCATTTAATGTACACCCACAGTTTGCCGAGTATGTTTTTAGGTCCCATATAATAGGGGGCGAGCCTATTGCCATTAATCGGGCACGACACCAAACTCCCGAGCTGCTACTGAGAATTTCATAGGAAAACCCACACTTTGCTCGACCTAGGATTCGAACCCAGGGCCTCGCTCATAGCAGTCGCGCTTACGACCACTAGGCTAACGAGGCAGTTCTTTCACATTTCACAAGTTTTAATCCACTTCTTTTAAATTATACAAACACCTTCTTCCTCTTTAATACTACAAATCAATGTTATGATATCAACAACTAATTATGAAAATCCTGTTATTCAGAGATTAAGTACGAAATTTTAATTTTGAAAATACTATTATAATAATAAAATCAAATTGCTACATCAAAATTTTACTTGTGAAACTCTTGCCATTCTACCATTAAAATTGCCAGGTAAACTCAGGTGGGTTATTTGGGGGTCACCGGGGCTGCTTTCAATTCACACCGTATATAATTTAAACGATAGAGGGCGCCACCGACTCTTATTTGAAAATAAAAAGAACGGGAGCCGGACCGTTTTAAATTAACATCATAAAGTTTTGCCGATCTTCCCATCCAAATGACGAGCAGGTCTAATTTAAAAAACAAAAATCTCACAACACAATCCACTACATACAACGAAGATGGTGGCAGAGGTCGAGACGCTCACAGCATTCTCACGATCCAGACCGACGACTAGCATGCAGCAGGCACAGGCTGACTGCAGCAGCTCAAGCTGAAGAAGGAAAATAGGTAAAGCATGGGCCTGGTCACCAAAATCTACTTCTACCGATTAACGAGAAAGCACAAGATCAACATGACAAATCTCGAAGAAAAGGAAATCTTTTAGCAAAAAGTTATCTTTGTTAGATCGCTTACCGGGTTGCCCACGCTGTAATCCGATAATCCGACAAGACCAAATAAAAGTTTGCGGAATTATATATTTAGAACCCAAAAATTACAACAATTTAGTGCCAAAACCATTCCAGAGCCTACGAAGATTCAACTATGTTACTATGCACCAAAAACCAAGCATAAACACAATCGAAACAACTAAACAAAGGTTAAAGACCTGTGCCTACGCCTGCACATAACGATTGCCCCGCGCATACAATTCGCTAAGCACAGCGATCGCGGCATCGTACGATGTGGCTAATGAACTTATTCCAAACATCTTCAATGTATAGATTTCGACTCTTTACTCTTTTATTATAAGTATAAATAATATAAGTATAGATTAGGTATATTAATTTACTTTGTAATAATTCGCGAAATGGGAAAATTATATTTAGAAATAGAATATTTAAAACAAAAATAAAGGGATTAATTTCAATTTTGGAAGGTAATCTTCTTGTTATTTTCGTTAAAAAAGTATTGAGAATTGAGCTAAAATTCTGTAATGATAGCAAAATTTTTCAGCCGAAGGATTTAAGACAAACATTATAAAATGTTGTTCGTTTGCTCACTGAACACTCATTATATTATCGGTTTCGCAATATGACAAGAGACTCGAGTAGCACGTATAGAGAGGAGCTCGCGCTCGCGCTTACACATCGATCGCACGATTTGCGCGACGCGAGAACGAACGAGGAGCCGAGAACGCGCCAACTTATGACGGCTCTTATCCACCATCGCGGCAGCCGCACACCGCCTCTGACATCCCTCTGTAGATTGTCGCCTACCTGCTGCCACCGAGTATTTCTCACAGAAACAATGAGCCTTAAAGGTTTATTATGACAACAAATTCACGCTTAAACCCTTCCTTTGTAGGTATTTCTTTTATTTCATATCTTCAACTTAAGTCAATTTTATATATTTTCAACGCTATAAATACTAGATAAAACTGACAATATTTAAATTGTTATTGGAAAAGGTAACCTTCGGTAAGAAGCGAAAGTTTTATGTTCTTAAATGAGATTATCGTTTTCTTAAATGTAGCTATAGCACCGTGGTCATCGAAATCATATAAACATTTAATAACGCATAGACATTTTTATACTCGATTATTTAGAACTGTATTGATAATGCACACACTTGATTATCTTCAGACAGTGTTGGTCTGCTGGACATCAGTCTCTCCCAAGTCTCGCCACTGTATTCGATCCTCAACCTTGTGCATCAAATCGCTCCCAGCTATTCTTCGTAGATCCATAGATACAAAGTAATATGCTTCTTCTTCATAATATTAATTGATAATATTATATTATATATATTATAATATATTATTATTTATTATTAATTAATTATTGTAATATTATGCAAAAAAACATATTAAACGTTATTAACACTTACTTCCAGCCCCACTAACGCTGTGAAGCCTATTTATACAAGGTAAGTGGTAATAATATATTATGTTTATTGGAAAAATAATAAACCACTTATGTAACCCCATTTAATATAATATCAAAAATTTAATATTATAAACAAATACAAAAAGTAAACTAATGTACAAAAGTGTTTGAACCGAACATTCTAGTATGCCCGCTGCCGCCGCCGCCGCTAGCGCTGTGGACCCCACCTATAATAATATATGCCCGACGACGATATCTCGCCCGAGGATCACAGCCGAAATCAATTTTAAACAAACTCTAGCCACCACCTACAATTATCATTGCATCGAATAAAATCTTCTCACTAAATATAGCTCTAATGTCAAAGGTCGTGAGGATACATCGATAATGGACGGTTCTTTTCGGATCGCACGAGATACAATCGCGATGATTTGTTGGATATATACAAACTTTAATATTGAAATTAACATTCATTTACGGCTTTCGTCTACCTACACATATCTACGTTGTGAAATCTCTTAGAGCATTGTTAAAGATGAAAAAAGAAATTTTATTATTTTACGCACTGCGTAAATCTCGGGCTTTTAAAGACTTGTTTACATGGTAACCTTTTAAACCGAGTTATGTATTCGCACTGACAACGACTGAGATTACACATATCTTTAGGCTAGGCATACCATAAATGCTGAAAGGCCGACCAGGACATCAGGCATACAAAAAGAACTTAAAGAACCATAAGTAATTAAAATAATAAAAAAATATTATAAAAACAATAATGAGAAACATAGTGAAATCACGGTTAAGCGCTCTACACAGCAAATCCGCCAACCCGCCGAGACATGTTGGCGGGTTTGATATTAGCTTTGTCTCAGCTGTTAGTGAAAGATGAGTGTGGAGATACATCGAATGTAGCCGGTCAACTGATTGCGTACAAAAGCCGCCAACATGTCGCCGGGTAGTCCACGTGTGTACAAGCCGTAGATATGATTATAAAAAATAATGTCGCCGACACTAAGTCGCCGCCTATGACGGCGGGTCAGTGGGTTCAGTGTGTGGTATACTTTAGGTACACTTAGTAATAAACTGTTTTTTATATGTTTTTTATGTTTATCCTTGTCAGCATGCCTAACTGAACTACCCAACCGGGACATCTCAGTTATCGGGAGAGAATCCTTCAAACGCTTTATGTCCCGGTTTATCGGGACGTATGACAACCCAATTTTAAACTCAAGACGTTCAAAATACTTTTTATTTTCACAGAAAAACTTATATGGCAATAGGTTCGTCCCCTATTACATGGGACCTAAAACATACCCGGCGAACTGTGGGTGTACATTAGTACACCTCTGCCTAACCCTCCGGGGATACAGGCGTGCTGGTACATATGTTATGTTATGATAAAACTTATTTAAGACGTATACAGATGTAAGAAATCCATCGTTGCCCTCTGTATTACTGAGGTCTGGGTGGCCTATAGGACCGCGCATGTTCAATTCACGCGCATGCCAAATGAGGCGTGTGCGAAAACAAGCTTGTATTCAAAAATGCAAATCACAAACAGACTTCGAATTTTATTATTCTGTAGTTAGGTATAATGAATTACTCTAAAATTTCAATAGTAATCTGCCGTAGAAAAATGTTACCACGGGTTATTGTGAATAAAAGACGTCCACAATATTTTAATGTGTGCTAAATTAATAGCGCTTGTTTTATTCTTGTTTCTTACAAAGTTACAGTAGTTCGTAGTAACAATGTGGTTTTTTAATAACGTTCTTGACTGTAGTTTGCTTGTAGATTCGCTGCTTGCTGTTGCTGGTGTTGTGGTGTTTCTCGAACTGATCGCAGTACTGCCGCCCTCTCCGCTATATTTAACCTCGCCCTTTGCCTCGCAACCGGTAGTGCGATGGATTCCGTGCGGGGCGTCGCTCAGACAATGAGCGCGCACGCCCTGCGTGCGCGCTCTCGGCAGTACCATGAGTCACCATGCCAGATGTTCCAAGTCTGGCATGGTTCATCCTTACAACTAGTGAAATTTATACATTTAAACTTACAACTAGCTATATTCTTATTCTAATCGTTTTAAAATACACCATATTCACACATATTCAGTTCATATTATTATATCTATTCCTAACACGTATTTATAAACCTTATTCCTAACACGTATTATATCATTTACTTGTTCATTCTATACTATTAGACTATCGTTATTCGCTCGCCCCGCTCGCTGTCCGCAACAGTTCTCCCCCCGGCGTAGCCTGCGCAGCCTCACTCTCCTTTCAGGACGGCGAGCTTCGTCGTCGGGTGCCGGAACACATCGCTCCTCGTCTTCACGTCGGCGCTCCGCACTCCTCCATCTGGTCCGGTGTAGGTTCTCGTGACGATTCCGCGCGGCCAGGTGTTGCGCGGCAAGGCGGAGTCGACAACCACGACCAAGTCCCCGACGTTCAGAGGGCGCGTGCTGTCGGCTGAGTTCCCGCGTGGCACCAGTGTAGGGAGGTACTCCTTAACCCAGCGCCGCCAGAAATAATCGGCGAGCGCCTGGGTTGCTCGCCAGGTACGCCGGTCCGCCGTGTCGCAGGTCTCCGTCGTAGGCATACCCGTCGAACTCCCAAGCAGAAAATGGTTGGGAGTGATCGCCTCTGGGTCCCGCGGGTCGACGCTCACGTGCGTTAGAGGCCGCGCGTTAATCGAATGCTCGGCCTCCGCGAGCACGGTTTGGAGCACCTCTTCTTTAGGCGCACGCTCGTTCAAAGTGGCGGCGAGCGCGGTTTTTACTGACCGCACTAGCCGCTCCCATGCACCTCCCTGGTTAGGCGCGCCGGGCGGGATGTAGCGCCACTCGACGCTGTGCCGTAGCCCCTCCCCCCGTAGCGCAGGTGCCCATTCGGCGTAGGCGGCGCGTAGCTCGGTGTCCGCCCCACGGAAGTTGGTCGCGTTATCGTTGTAGTGGCTGAGTAAGCCGAGCGGGTCATAGATTGACATAACCGCACTCGGAGCTTCTCGCTTTGTAGGTGCCCGCTTGCGTGCGCGTACATCGGCTGGTACCCGATGCATGGACGTGTTAAACCCTAGTTCATCCGTAGCTGCATTCCAGTATAGGCCCAGGATCTTTTCTTGTTCATGCCCGCCAAGTTGTGCGGGCGATCGTGCGCGTAGCTCGTCCGATGTTCCACTGAGTACGCTCGCTCGGTTGCTGCTCCATCCGCGTAACGTAAAGCCGGCTACTGCGTGGACTTCTTGTATTTCCCTTATAGTGTGGATAGCTGTTTCTTCATCGTCGTAGCTATCCACCAGGTCGTCCATGTAGTGGCTCTGCGTTATTGCCTTGGACGCGTCTGGATGCGTTCGTGCATGCTTTTTAAGCGTTGCGGTCGCGTACACTGTGTGCTATGAACGGTGAGCTTGCTGCGCCGAATATCAACGATTTCATTTTATATTTCTGTGGCGGCTTGTTCCGGTCGTTGCCTCGCCACAGAAATTGTTGTGCCGACTGGTCTGCTTCGCGTATTCGTATTCTCAGAAACATTTCCTCTATATCAGCAGTGACGGCGACGGGCTTCTCTTTGAACCGGAATAAAATCCCCTGCAGCGATCGTAGCAGGTCCGGTCCCTCTAATAACTCGTCGTTTAAACTCGTAGTTCCACTGCGTGCTGCGGCATCGAATACTACTCGTAGCTTGCCGGGTTTGTTCGGGTTGAATACAGCGAAGTGAGGTAAAAACCAGCTGATGTTGCTAGTCTGTTCGTGTCCCTCGCAGCGTACGGCGTAGCCCTTCTTAAACAAGTTTTTGACCTGACTTGTATACGCAGCCGCAAACTCTGTGGAACGATCCATTTTCTTTTCTATCGAGTGAAGTCGTCGTAGCGCCATATTGTAGCTATTAGGTAGTACTACGTCGTCGCGGCGCCACGGTAGACCTACTTCGTAGCCTTCACTGCGTTGTTGGATCGTTCCGTCGAGTATTCCCGTCGCGCGCTTGTCAGCGTCGCTGATTCTCGGTTCGCGGGCTACGCCGAGCGCGTCTGTTTTGAAGTGCCGTTCTACTAGCTCGTGTAGACTTTCGTTCCGGATCTCGCTGCTAGTGTTGCGTTCAGGTGCGTATATGTGTAGCAGGGCTTCGCTGTGGCCGATGATCACGTGTGGTGCGGTTCCGTGCACCACCCAACCCAGTTGAGTTTTCGACGCCGCCGGCTGGTTCGGTTTGCCGACGCGTAGCTCTCTGGATACGATCATCTCCCAGTGGTCCGTACCTATCAATATACGCGGCCTCGCCTTCTCATAGCACACCTGCTTCACTTTCAAATTGCGCAAGTGAGCGTGTTGGAGTGTGCTTAGAGACACTGTTTGTTCGCGCAGTCGGAGTCCTTTTATCGTTCGAGCTCGGAACTCGTGCTTCTTGTTGCCGCCCGGTTCGTACAACTTCGCTTGTACAATTTGGCTATTCGTGTACTCTTTGCCCATATTGACGCCTTGTAGTTGCAGTGGATGTGACGGTCCATGCGCTCCGATGTCCTTGGCCAAGTCCTCGTCGATTAGCGATATAGTCGAGCCCTCGTCCAACAGAGCGTACGTGTTCACCGCTCCTTTGAGGCCCGATATAGTCACCGGACAGATTTTTAGTATAATCTGTCTCGGTTCTATAGTTGTTGCGACAGCCATTACCGTCTCGCTCGTTGACGGTGTCCCGTTGTTCTGAATTTGCTCTTCGCTATCGCTTGGTCTGTCGTTGTGAAGCGACGAGTGATGCGGACGACGACAGGAGTTAATACCGCACGGCTTTCCTTTGCAGTACACACGACGATGGCTTTTGTCAATACATTTGAAACAGACGCCTTTGCTCTTCACTAGCTCCCACCGTTGCTCGACGTTCAGTGCCTTGTATTGCGGGCACCGAGACAACGGATGGGGCTTATCGCAGCTAGGACACAGATGTTCGGTTTCTGTGTCCACCGTAGCAAAGACGTTCTGTCTCTTTCTGGCGGCGACTTGCGGTGCGGCAGGCTTCAATACTTCGCGTCTAGAGGTCGCTGTCGAAGCGGTGACGGGCGCATATGTGTGTTTTAAAGCACGGCTCGCTTCACGCATTAGGAAGCGTGATAATACAACGACCTCTGGATCCGTTGTTCCCTCGTTCTCTTCCGCATAGTCGCACCACCGGGACTTCAGGTGTGGGCTAAGTTTTTCTAACACTTCCCGAGCCAGCATCGGGTTGTACAGGTAGCTCCGCTTGTCGAGATTTAGTAAAACACAGACTATGTTCTGTAATTTTACTGCGAACACGTTCAGATCGCTTGCGGTAGCTCCCGGTCGTGGTAATTTCCGCATATCATCCAGCGCCTTGTCTATAATTACTTCCGGCCTGCTAAAACATTGTTCCAGTGTCCGCATGATTTCATCTGGATTGTTCGCGGTGTGTAGTAGCGCTGCCACTGCGTCGCGGGCGTCCCCACGCAGGCTGTTACGTAGGCGCGCTATGTTTTCTATCGGCGAGAAACGATACAGCTGCGTGGAGTCCCTCATAACTGCTTTGAATGGCAGCCACTCGTTGATTGCTCCAGTGAATACAGGTAAGTCGGCGGCTTGGCGTGGGGGTGGATGAGTATGCGTCATCTTTTCTAGTATCGCGGCGAGCTGTTTAATATCACTGCTCGATTGCGACGGTGATTGCGAACGGGCACGTCGTTCAGGCCTGCGTTCGTCTTGTTGCCGCGCGTCGTTACGGGTACACGGTAATTGTTCCCACCGTGTAGCTTCGGGCTGTGAGCGGAGCCAGTCATCCACTCGGTGAATACGTTCATCTGGCTCCTCGTTCGTTTGCTCACGTACGTCCTCTGCTTCATCCCGTATCGACGTTAACTCCACGGCGAGGCGTTTCTTTATTAATTCCGCCTCCATACGGAGTTCTTCACGGCGAATTGCGGCTAGTTTCTCTTCCGCTTGTAGCTCGGCGAGGCGTGATCGCATAGTCGCACTCGTCGTCGATCTGTGTGAGCGTGGCGGGGAAACGTGGCCTGTTCTGACGTCAGTGCGAGTAACAGGTACAGAGGGTGTTCCCTCCGGTCGGGGTGTGCCCTCAGCCCTCTGTGTGTCTGGCGATAGCGGCGATTCTTCGAATACTCGGACTGTGTTATTTCTGTTTTGTGATTCCATTGCGTCTCCCTGGCTTCTCGTAACAACCATTGATCTGGGTACGCCGTTCATGGATACAGATGTCTTGATAACACGTCGTTTCTTCTTCAAGCGTTGTTGTAGATCGGCGAAATGTTCTGTTCTTTTTTCTTCCGATCCGGCTTCCGAAGGACCAGATAATATTGTGAATAAAAGACGTCCACAATATTTTAATGTGTGCTAAATTAATAGCGCTTGTTTTATTCTTGTTTCTTACAAAGTTACAGTAGTTCGTAGTAACAATGTGGTTTTTTAATAACGTTCTTGACTGTAGTTTGCTTGTAGATTCGCTGCTTGCTGTTGCTGGTGTTGTGGTGTTTCTCGAACTGATCGCAGTACTGCCGCCCTCTCCGCTATATTTAACCTCGCCCTTTGCCTCGCAACCGGTAGTGCGATGGATTCCGTGCGGGGCGTCGCTCAGACAATGAGCGCGCACGCCCTGCGTGCGCGCTCTCGGCAGTACCATGAGTCACCATGCCAGATGTTCCAAGTCTGGCATGGTTCATCCTTACAACTAGTGAAATTTATACATTTAAACTTACAACTAGCTATATTCTTATTCTAATCGTTTTAAAATACACCATATTCACACATATTCAGTTCATATTATTATATCTATTCCTAACACGTATTTATAAACCTTATTCCTAACACGTATTATATCATTTACTTGTTCATTCTATACTATTAGACTATCGTTATTCGCTCGCCCCGCTCGCTGTCCGCAACACGGGTGTTAATAAACGTTCTAATTCATATTTAACTATTTTTAAATGAAACACTACTTATGCTGTTAGCATAAAAAGCCATAATGAGCACCTTGAATAGTAGTGTTTATTTTGTTTAGGTATAAGACCTATGATAAACCTGTCTAACGAGTAAGACCAGTAGAATTAAACTTGGTTCTTTATAACACATTGGATCATGTTATAATAAATATATTATTACGAGATTGAAGAAAACACTTTTACAACGAAAAAGTAAATTTATTTGATTTATACCGGCTGGCCGAGCGCGTCACGTCGCATCCCGTCGCGTCGCGTCAGTGTCCGTACAGCAGCCGACCGCACGTCTTGTATAGTAAAATTTAAATTAATGATCATGTAAATATTTTATTAGTAAACACATTAACATTATCTATTTCACAAAATCGCGCTATCAAATTACAATTCTTTTGAAAGATTACAATACCTACGTAAACACACGTAACCAACGCCTAACAATTGAAGTTCAAATTTTGAACACCTTAAATTGTACTTAAATATTGTGTGTTGTGAAACTAACTGTATATTTTCTAGGTCAGTTTTGTTATTAATATAGAAGCTTACGGAGTGTTCACAAGATTTTTTTTTTTGTGTGTTGTTGGAAAATCAAAATATCTTTTTTTCCAAATGAAGACGCGTCTCTTACTAATAATAATACTAATTTACTTGTTAACAGAAATTTTGTTCAAACATATATTTTTAGCAAATATACAATACTATGATTTTCTCGGTATCAAGTATCACTTTATTGTCGTTAATACGTCGTACATCATTCCTAGAAAGTAAATTACTCGATGTCATCGTAAAATTAATGCCACATACCGTAATACGAGTACTAGGACTTGTAAATTTTTATGATGCACTCACTCGATATCAGGAACTGCGATGCTGTAGATTGAATTCTAGACACGCTCGTAAAAAGGGAAATAACTTTTCTGATTTCATAAATGTACCAATCCACTTTTAACTGTTAAATTATAACTTGTAGGCACCTATATTAATAAGAATATTATGACGGTTATATTATTGTATAATCTAAAGTATAAAGTTAAACTAAATGCAATGCAATAATTGAATTAAACAAATATTGTGATCTGTTAACATTTCAACAAACTGATAGCGGGTTGGGTAGGTAGGTATATTGGTAATATTGGCGACGACTTGGCCGATCGTAAAGTCAATTTAGCATGTGTTATGTTTATGCATATGAAACCACTTAAATTTTGTTTAAGCTATAAATGTTTAATCTTTGCTCAAATTTTCATAAACATTCAATGAATTTAGATATAAATGACACATTGTCATAATCAACTTATGCAAAAAAAAATTAAGGAATTTACAAAAACATTATGTTTCAAATAATATTATTTTGAATCAACTATTACGGCACCAATTTTTTTAGTATCAGATTTCCTTGCTTATATTTGCTAGTAGAATTTTCCTCAGTGACTAGAAACTAAACACCACTTGTAAGTAAGAACGTGTACAAAACGCATTTGCATAATAAAATATAAGTTCATCGCCTTTCTTGTCAGCTGTTACCAAGTAAAACAACCGTAAATATATTAAATAACTGTTATTTATATGTAATTATTGATAAGTTAACCTTCGATTAAGTCACAGTAACATTGTCAATCATTTTGAAGGAACCAATGACGACGCGTCTTAAAGCACATTATCAAAATTTTCAAGTAAATACTATTATATTCCACTTGTTAGATACGGCGTGATATATGGAAATTTAAAATATAAGACACGTTTCCTTATAATTATTAGAAAATATTTACGTCGTGTTTATAAAAAAAAAATTAAGGAAGAGTGATAAGAACCATCCGTGTGAAAAATCTTATCAGTTATCGATTACATGGAGTACTATTATGGGGCCTTACCTATTAGAAAACAAAAAAATTCTTACGAATTAAATAATTTACTTAATTTTTTTTATTTTAAATAGATACATGCACGAACGTCTATCATATGCCTACACCTACCTACTCCCTGTAAAAGTTGACGGGCACGTCTGAGGCCAGGTACGAAGTCAGGTTGCTATAGAACGTTTAAGACTGGAAGAAACGCACAATGATTGAGAAACCACGGTTTATATTGCCGACTCTAACAATGTAGCTTTAAGTGGTTTGAATATAAGTTAGCAATATATGTACTTCGATGCTCCAGATTATCTCTTGTCTGCGTACCGGAATTTGACATAAATATAAACGTAAGTTATAATTTGGAAATAATAAGAGAATGTATTTAAATATTAAATATCTTGTTTTGTTTAATAAATTGTTTTTTTTTATTACTTGATATGTTTAGCGTTTGACCACAATCTCATCTGTTCTTAAGTGAAGATATGGCCTCAGATGGTAACACGCTAAGACTGACTGGCTCTCAAGTGCAGATACCAGAAAACACCTATAGGTGCTTGACGACAGATTTTCAACTTGAAAGCATGCCAGCATATATTAGACATGCTATTTACCACGATATTTTCATTCTCTAAAAACTCGGGCTAGTAATGTTTTTTTATATAATAAATAAATACATTGCTGCAAGAAAACAAGGCTTATCCAGGAAAAAAGTACAAATGTTTAAGGGTCTTCATTCTTCTAATATAAAAATGCATAAAATAACAATAGTTCATGGAACTTTAATTTTTTCGTATTTCATTGCAAAACAATATTTATGACTGTACTAATTTTTCAATCTGAACAAGCCCTGGAGCAAGCGCCGCGCCGCTCTAGCTTACTTTAGCTTCGGTTGAATTATTGTAACTTACATACCACACTACAATAACAAAAAATATTTCTAGAGTTTTAAAAAATGTTTATTAATACTTTTTTGTATAAATATAGAATATATTTTTCTCTGTTTGTTCCGGGTAATCTCCGAAACAGTTCGTCCGATTTTGACGGGACTTTCACTGGCAAACAGATAGATGGTATAATAAGGAATAACTTAGGCTACTTTTATTTTAGAAAAATCAAGTCGAAAAACGACGGTTTGATGCGCTTAAATGGCTTAGGCTGAGTGAACCATAAGATATATATCAAATTAATGTAGTAGTGCGCCCGATCAACGGTATTCAGTAATCCACGCGAGTGCAGCTGCGGGCACAGCTAGTAATTCAAAGAGATTTTCTCAAATCTAACTGGTAGTTCCAGAGGTTAGCGCATTCAAAGAAACTCTTGAGCTTTTGTGTGCGTGTGTTTAGTGATAGTGTAACTTCTGAACGATTTGACCGATTGCGCTCATATTCACATAATATATTTATTTTATCTGGACGATAATTTATACTATGTTAGGGTCTGATAGATGGCGCTGTAGTCGAGCCATTAACTACCGTAAAGGGAAGAACTATGTCTACCGTATACATGGTATACATGAAATAACGATTACGAAATAGATTACCAATTTACGAATTACCAATTTATCCCAATTATTTAATTTATTATGGTAACTACCTTTTATAAACATCTTATTCTAGTATTAAATAATAATATTGTCTCAGTTAAGCGGGAAGCTAACTACTTCTCATTCTTGTAATGTGCTAAAGGAAAACTAAAGTTTATGTACTATTGGGTATTGAACGCCTGAGGGTACTCTTGTTGAGAAATTTAATGAAGTTTCAGACAGTGCATTTGAACAAAATATAATGTATTTTTGTTTCTTTTACTTTCTGATATTTATTTTTATTTGATTTATTTAGTGAAGTCATAAGCTAATTAAAAACCTGAATTTATCAAAACATCCAGCACTAATCAGATCTATTTTAATACCAGGAAAATTGCCGACGTAATTCCTACATAAAAAAACAAAAACAGACCGTTCAGTAATACTTACTATGCTGTGGCTCGTATCAAAGTCTATCAGGGCCTTTTGAGTATTAAAAAGATCATAGTTATCCGTGTGCCAAATTCAAAGCGTTCAGCCGTTAATGCGTGATTGAGTAACAAATATACAAACTTTCACATATAATATTACTAAGATATTCTTTTTTCGAACATTATTTTTAGTTGTATACTTACAAAACCCTGAAAAGCGCATCGCTTAGTTCACCCATATGTGGCTATGCATTTTATTCGTAAATTTCTTAAATACAATATCTAATACTCAATTTGATTCAATTCGATCGACGATAACATTATTATTTTATAAAAAAATGTATTTATAATATATTTTTAGTAACAATATTTTTATGTCTTTAAAATTAAAGAAACAGCCAATATGATGTAAGATAAAATCCAGTTACATAATATTTGAAATTCTTTAACGCAATAAACGAATTTTTGATAATGATAAAATGATGATAGAAATTATAATTATGTAGTGATTTTTAATATTTACCTACTAACAATAAATTAACAGTATCACTAATTCCTGTTTATATAGGGTATTTTTAAAAAGTCCATAAAGTCAACAATAATATCAACAAAAATACAAATTTATTCACGAAATTATTACAGACATTTTTAGAAGTCTCCACTCCGGAGACGAATATAATATTTACGGGCGACTAAACAATGTGTACAGTTCGACGATTCAAGCGACACCTATGCCCTTATGTTTTTTTTTTCTGACCTGACTGTACTGTTAGCCATAAGGGCCCTGGAGCCTCAGACGGCTTTTACAGCTTCACCGTGGCTCCCTTTGTTTTTTTTAGCACTTACTATACTGTTGGCCTTAAGGGCCTTGAAGCGCGCTGCGGCTTTTACAGCTTCACCGAACTTGGGGGCGAGCGCAGAGAAGCACACAGCCGCTAAAGTTTTGGACGACTCGCACGAGGGTGGCAGAGTGGCCGAACCTCGGCTCAGGCGGTCGTCACGCATGCGAATAGGTCGCGATCTGGCTAATTCCCTACTCCTATGCAATTCGAGCTACATAACATATACTCATATGCATGTTCCCCTCCTCCTGGGAGGAAGGAGTGAAACATGCCGTATGTGTATTTAGTGATCGGAAAGTTTTTTCTACACTAACTAGTGCAAAAAAAAGAAAAAAAGGTCGATGTGAGCAGTAGGGTAGTTGTGGATATCCAATTATTAATCTACCCCATTAGATGTTCGTTATATTTATGCCCCGATAGTAGTCCAGGTATCTGAACAAAGCTGAATACGACACTCAAATATGTCCTAACGCGTTTTAGAACATGTCTTGACTACAATAAACTTATTTTGACGGTAGATATAACAATATAATATTATTTAAATATTTATAATTGCACATAACATACATTGCCAACACAAGATGATGAAAATCAGCGATGAAATCCATACTAAATATTATAAATGCGAAAGTTACTCTGTCTGTCTGTTACGTTTTAACGCCTAAACCGCTAATCCAATGAATTGCGGTATAGAGATAGGATTGGACCTTGAGAAAAGACATAGGGTACTTTTTGTAGCGAAAATAAAACTTTAAGGGTAGAAAATAGGGGATGAAAATATTATAAAAACAAAATATGGGAACACCAAAGCGCGTGCATGCGCGGTAATGTCGGCTGGCACGCCAACCGGTTTGCTGATTTATTAAGCGCATGTGCAGTAATTATGAAAAGACATCGTTGTCAATGGCAACTGGTTTTTTTTATTTATTGACATTGTTATACTTAAGAAGAAATGTATTAGTATTTCTAATACTTAAGTATGAAATGATAGTCTAATATTCTTTTTGAGATTGGCTGAAGTGTTTTTAAACTCTTTAACTACGCAGTACGGCATAATTACTTTTTTCATTTTATGATAGAAATATGACGTGCGCTGTCAATCGTGGCTCATGGGAGTTTTATATATTCCAAGTGATATACCTATGTAAATTATTTGGATTATACAGTTTTGCTACAAGTGAATTATTTCATTGTGTTATTCCACATATAGTGAAAATAAATCTCGTGTGAGAGTTTATATGAAGAACCCGTCATGTCCTAAATTATGGATATTCATATTTATGCTTTTGGTAAGAAAGAAATAAAAATAATTATTTGATGAAAATTATACATGGGAAATACACGCCATTCCTGAATTGATACGGCATATGAATTTTCAACAATATGGGTAAAAAATAAAATTAACTACTGCGTAACTATAAACGCGTGCGGAGCCGCGGGTACACCGCTATTAGTTATATATAAAACAAATAATACTGATTTCTCATGTTCATAGCAAGTTTCATTCAACCCTACGTGCTTATCTAATGAAGGTTCATGGAGTACTAATCACAACCAGCAACCACTATTACGACCTGACGCGATCTGTAATCAATCGTTGGTGTTTGATTGGATTTGAAAACATTAAAAAAATCTTAAGCGAGTATTTTAATACAATAGTAGTTTTGTAATTTGTATGATAATTCGTAAGAAATACAACATGTGAAGTGGCCGGTACCCCGAAAATCGCAGAATACGATTAAAAAATGTGAGTCGGGCTCGCGCACCGTGGGTTCAGTTCCGCGCCTTCCACCATACCATTTATTTAAAAAAAATACTTATTCTCTTTTCTTACTTCAGGACTTTTGCGATAATAATCACACAAAGTTTTACGCTTGTATATATTATCATTTTTACGATAGAGCAAAACAAAGAACGTTGTATAAGACATATTTTTCTTTGTATTGGAATTACCCTCAATATTTATTTATCAGTATAAATTAGTATTATTTCATAGAATCTTCGCCATAATAAAACATATTCTGTGAAAATTTGGACCAATTACCTAATATTGTTGAAAAGGAGATAACAAACAACGTAGATGTAGAAAAAAGGTAATTTAATTTAAAAATTATATGAATTTCCTCACGGTGTTTTTTTCAAATCTATCAACTTTAATAATTAATATTTAAATATATAGAATCCCAGTAAATGAAACTGAAATTTAAGTAAGATCTACTTTACAGTTTACAACTGTAAGATTTTTTAATGACCTACTACATTTTATAAGTCTATTTTTTAAAATATTGATTAGCGAATGAATCACTCCGGTATCTTGAATTAGTTTTTGATATAACTTGTATGTAAGATGTCAATTATGTGTTTAGCAATAAGTAGTCTCTTTAATACCATTAATATGCGAACTCGAGTGCAAGACCCGGCTTGATAAATGTATACAGGAGCGGCGGACATACCTTACCCGGGGGCTCGTGCAAAATAATTAAAACTACTTAACATTCAAGCAGAAAGTGCGCTGAGCTACCAGTTTGCGGCTCATTTAGCATTGAGGCCGGTCCGGCAGGTACCGAAGACCATTACTCTCTTGCTCGATTGATATATAACTTCTAGACATGCAATCGGCGACATGTCACTCCAGCGCTGCAGCAGTCGCGGTCCGGAAACAAGCGCCGATCGCTACCGCTCGCTACTCTCCTATACAAATAAACAAGTAAACAACTACTATACGGTAATAAATAACTACGTCCGCTTCTAACACCGTAGCCGACTATAAATCGGACACTTCTTTTATTGCGACATGTCTGCTTCAATTAAAATTAACTCGTAATTGCTAATAAATGATCGGTAATAAACTTACTCGAGTAATGAACTTTGCTAAATAATGTGTGCAGCCGAATGTTACAAAATAAAATGAATTGATTAATATGTCGATGAAATGTCTACCGTTATTTTCATTGCAGAGGTCTTGTAACATATCCCTTGTTGGCAGTTAACATTTATAATAGCATTTTATTTGGCTATAAAGGCAGTGTACCTATATATTTTTGTTTCATTAATAAAATGAGATCAACTGATAAACAGTCTATTTCAGTCTAAGTGATAATTGTTAGTTATTATATCTATATTGGAAACACAAAATCAACTGTGTAGGGTTTTCACAAATTAGGTTTATATTAGAGAAATATAGATCAAAATAAAACTTACATAATATTATTAACAATTAATAGGTTTAGAATCAAAGAAAAATTAAATAATCCCATTGGAAATTATGCTACTTATTCGATATTATAAAATATGTGTAAATTTCTATGTTTGGATGTTTGTTACTCAATCACGCAAAAACAGCTGAACGGATTTGAATGAAATTTGGCAACTTATAATCTGAATTAATATAATTATAAAATTTAATTAAGGCAAACGAAGTCACGGGGTTTGCTAGTTTATATATAAAAACGAGTGCATAATTCTGTCATTCTCATCACACGCCGTATTCAGGCGTACGGATAATCGCTGTCAGATTAAATACAAATATTTACATGTTTAAAAAAGGAGAGAAATAAAAAATTCGAACTTTTACAAGCAATTTGAGGTTATTTATCATGTGAATTGAAGAAGCGAGGGCGCGCTCGACTGGGTTTCGGTGCTCTTTCTTTATACGGGAGCCATTATAAGTATCAATTTCAGATCATAGATCATAAACGCATTTATTGTTTGTGAGAGACACGGCAGCCGGGTTATGGGGGGTCTCACCAATAAGATCCTCCATTCATTGTCGATTTTTTATTATCGTGCGTATGTCGTGGTTTTGGTGGAACTCACCAAAGAGCTGGAAACATAAATAAACAGAATGATGTTCCGTCTCCAATCTTTATGTATTTATGTGAATAAAAGGAATTTATTGAAATCACATTGAAGTCTTAAATATCCTAATCTTTATTTTATGTTCATCATCAATTTCATTTTCATTGTTGTTTATTTTTATAATACATACTGTTCAATAATCTTTCGTATAAAGTATACGCGGTTTTATGTTTTTTCTTTCTTATTTAGATAGAATAAAAAATATATACTTGCTCGGCAAAATGACTGTAAAGTAGCTGATGTTAAGTACTGTACAATCCACAAGCAACAGCGACTGGTCGGTGACCCAAATTTCATTAGCAGTCGTCGATGCCATGCCAGCTTGCTGAAATACTTCTTTACGTCTCGATTAAAGGACCTATTATCATAGGAAAGTGAGAGACTGCCACATTTGCACGGTACAGCATTGGCTAGAATTTGCGAACTTCTTCGTTCGTGCTGTGACGGGCGCTACCGTGTAGCTGTGGCTAAGTAGACCAGACCGCGCGGTTGATGGAGATAAAGCCAAACAATTCTTCAGAACATTCACCGTGATAATACAGTCGTTAAAATAGGCTTAGCGACGCAATGTCTCTTCACAAATCAAGCGGTTGTAAATAATTAGTTACATCTGCATCATACACAATGAAGCCAGCCCGTCGCTGTAATCTATCCAGGGCATCGAGATAGTATTGGGCACAAATTTAAATTTCATTCATTAATATTAGAGAAGCTAAACAATGTTCTTGAATCGAAAATAATAATGGTAGACTTAAAAGGAATATATTATTTCGATGGAATTTATTTTATTTTTATACAAGACGTGTTTAACTTTTATCCGCTTCATCAATTTTTACATGACAAATTGAGTGCGAGCCTTGTTTTCAAGAAATGAATGTAGTGACCATTGACTACTGAGGTCTGAGAGTACTAAACACAACAGTAATCCATCGCAATGGTTGCGACTAAGTCGGGTCCCTACAACCTCACTTGATTAAACTTTATTGATTAATTTTAATTTAATTAAAATTGACGCTACACACTGTATAATACAAGAATGATCTACTTACATTTTAATATACTGGGTGGTGTCCTAATGGAACAGGTGTACCTAACATTCGTCATAGATTTGGATATACCTACTACAACAGTTGATCTCGGCTTGCCACTATAATGGATGTTACACCTGACCTACCACCCAGCACCCAGTATATTAAAATGTATGTTGATTATTGTTGTATTATTTAGTATGCAGTTTATGCATGTAAAGCATAATGCGAAAGTTAATATTAATGATCGCAAAAACAATAATAATAAAGAGAACAACGGTAAAAAGTACTATAGGGAAACTTTATATTAAATTCATCATAATCTTCCGGAGTTTCCTCGAGCGACCCATTCCAACCGGGCAAGTACTTATGAAATGCACTCAATCGTGTAATAAAATGTTAATAAAGCGCGTAAATCAAGATAACGTCAATAGTTAAGAGCTGGACACAACGAAATAGTCTCAGCCGAGGTGAAGAAATTACCTCACGTATGTTTCGGACATAACTCTTCGTGCTTATCTAATAAAATGATACTTTTTCATTCGACAAATATTTTTTTTTTAAATCTCCAATTCGCCGTAATTTCTTATATCAAATTATCGATTTATGATTGAATATTATTATGTTAAATAAAATAAAACATGATGCTTTTTCTTTCAAGTTTAATTTTAAAATATCTTATTATAGCTAGTTCTTAAAAGAATATTTTTGTTTATATAATTATTGGATATTTTAATATTGATAATTCATTGAGATATGTACATTAAATTCTAATAACTTACGAATTTCTACCTAGGATATTGCCTATATCAATCATAGGTTCGCATTTTTCACAGTTTCATCTCATTTTTAAGTAAAGATGCATCTGACGATAGACACGCTAAGCTTGATTAGTAAACAGTTAAAATAATAAGTAATAAAGGTTTTTCATTCGTTTTTTAAAATCCTATATAGGTTTATAGTACATAGACATGCAAGTAAGTAGCAAGAATTTATGCTATTATTGAGCAATTGCTACCTAGTGGCATGTGTGTCGCAACCATTGCTTGTATCGAGCATGCTCCACATATAAGAATTTGAAGAGCATACTATTAAAAAACACGATTACCAATCTAACCTGATTGTTAAGTGACGATGTGGCACTGGCTCTCAAGTGCAGCTGCTGGAACACACCCATAGGTGCTTGGCGAAAGATTTTCAACTTGGCGGTAGTAATTAGCCAGGCGGACATTAGAAAAAGTCCTACAACCATGCTATGGTATCATCACGATTTTTTCTTTCACCTAAAGCTCCGGCTCAATACCGAGATTCGAACTTACGTCGATCGATGCAATATCCGGCCACGATACCAAATATAGACAAGCATGGGAGAAAAGTATATAGAAAAAATCACTTATTAAACAACACAGAAAACCAGAATTAAAAATCATACGCAAAGCAGAAATTATGCGTTGAAATGTATAATTCGCATTTCAACTCGGTCAGTATCAGCAAACAATAAATTGATAAAATTTAATTATCTCAACTACTGATACCACACACGAACAATTTGAGTCAGTATTAAAATCATCATTTATGTGGCTGCGCTTTGGACGTGGCGCCTATCGACTCACGCCACGTCTCGTGCAACTAATGCGATTCGATGCGGGACTTTAATAAATTTACTATCGAATATTATCCAATTTTATATACCCCACCTCTGAATTCTGGCTAACATCACAGAATAAACAGACATTTCGATCACTTAAAGATTTGTTATCTAATTATACATTATGCAAATATAAAATGCATGATTTTCTATAAAATTCCTTTGAAAAAACATTGGAGGAGTTTGGAAGGACGACATGTTGTCTGAGTTACCCAAGTCTAGTTCTAATAACATTTATTCGAGCTGAAACTTCTTCATGTAGATATGGTGGTACAGCACCAGGCTAAATATCTATCATTGAACGAAACAAGACTGATGAGGAATGACTTAATTATTATCAATAAAATTACAAAGATCAAGAGATGTTTGTTTGAACACGCTAATCTTTAGTACTGCCAATGAAATTTCAACATTATTTTTTACTTTTTAAAGCCTATTTATTGATTGATTTGATTGATTGTTTATATATTTTATAACTTTACGCTATTGCTCTAAGTAGAGGAGCAGTAACTATAAACGTAAGCAAATCTGGTAAGCTGCAGGCAAGTAGGGGAAATCACCGCAACGATAGGGCTGCTAAACGGTGCTACATAAATTCAAAATGGGACACATTTATATAGTAAACTATTTATAAATGAAGTTCAGAGAAATCATTTTCAGTATATATTTATCTTTAATTCTTCTGTTATTCTCTTTATTTACACAAAACACAATTTCAAGGACATTGGTTGGGTTCTTGAATTTTATAAATTTATTTGTTAAAACTCTAATATTGTATGATTCATTTTAGGTTTCGTTTCGGTATTTAATAATATGTATAGTTTTAATTGTATAACAAGGATGTATATAAACTATTAAAACCTATGGTTCGATGACTGTAAGAATAGTTAAAATTTCTAATAGGAATTTGTAATTTGTATTTTAATAGAAATATAACAGGAGAAAAAGCAAGGATTATTATACGACAGATATTAAGTGTAATCATTTCTTTAAATTGAAAATAACTATTTTTTAAAGTTAATTCTAAATATGCAATTGTAATGGTGAAATACCAAAAGTAAATTGATATTAAAGAACAATAACTTATACTGCCGGAGAGGTTTCATTCAGAGTCCTATATTAATATTATAATCCTTTTTTTCATGGATAAAAATCTCAACAAACGAGATTATTTACCTGAATGCTGAGGCAACGGTTCCTGCATCGAGCCGACACTGCGCCGATCAACCAAGACGACGACGGTTCCTAGTACGTGGTCCCGACGCGGAGCTGTTTGTCGCTGGGAATCCTATCAAGTCGTGTCGTAGTGAGGTGGATATTCAGAAGGCCTATTAAGGACTTATTAGCTTAACTAATTTTTTAACGGTATTGTAAACATTCGTTATTCAATTACTATAGGAAGTGTTGATCAAATTTGATATTATAGTATATGAATTTAAAATTTTATTTTATTAATGTTCTAATAATTAAGTTTATTTAATTTATCTTAATTTTCATTTCATATTCCTTTTAGGCAAATATTGTCTTCCAAATTCTAGTTAATTAATTGTCTACACACGACAAGCTATAAAAGGGTTTATAAAAAATAACTATTTCAATCATTAACCATTTAAAAGACCACATCCATGAACGTTTAATTTTAATCCATGAAGACTTTATTTTGTCATGTCGCAGTATACTTTGGCGACTTAATAGTTTTACAACGTACTTCGTTTTTATCGCATAACCGTAAGAAAATATATTACACATAATATTAACATGAACGGAATGACTGTTATAATATTGGTACAAAAAATAGTGTGATTTCGTTTATGTTGTACTACAATTGCGTAAGTGTGTTTTGCTATTAGTTAGTAGTATTATTGTTATTATATATTTTTTTTACTTCAAATGCCCTTAACAAAAGAGTAAACTAATGGAATAATTGCGACATTAATTCAAAATAAAATAAAATATATTTACACCAATCTATAGTAGTAATGTTTTATTTTAATTGATATTTAGCTTTTAGTATAATTTTTTTAGGTAATATTTTATCTATAATATTATTTATTTATATAATGAAGGTAGTGCCAACAGCGCGCGTATAGTACATTACCTATTTTATAATTTGTATATTATATTTAATATTCAAACCTATTACAGACGCCCACTACATTTACTAAGTATTAAATCATAACTGTAATAATAATAATAATAATATTAAAAAAATATATTTATTTAAGTAGATTGCTTCGATAGAGTGGAATATATCCGAACAAAATAGAATTATACATAACTTGTTTAATCTATAATAAAATCATTTGACGGTAGTTCCGTGATTTTGAAAGTAGAGGAACCTTTACATATATAAAAATAATAAATATTAAAATATCTAAGACAAACAAATGCTACGTATCAATAAAACTTGATCATCGATATAGTTTCAAATGTTATCTGTAAATTTTTAAAACATACTTATCTTTTTTATTTAAGCGCTTTATACGCGATGTACACATTAAATCACTCATGAATTTAAAACATTTTATTGTCATTTCGAAGTGAAAACAATATAAATGTATTTTATGTCAAGATTGATTTATATTTTATAGGTGAGATGTGATTTATAATGAACCTTTTTTAAACAATCTTGATACTGTTGCCGGTTGTCATTTTGTGACTGTCGAACTACTTTGAAATGGCCTGTAATAATTTTACTGTTTAACCATGGTACAGGCTATTATTTTGCGTGAATTGACAGCAAAAATCGAATGCTCCACATACCAATATAGACCTAATATTTATAAAAACATCAAAGTTATACCAATTGCTTTAATTCAACTTTCTACTCGAGAATGTGTGATTTTCTCTTTTCTTATAATAGAAGAAATAGCTTAAATAGTTACGAGAGTTTTTAGTTGGATCTCAAACTGTCTGGGAATTGTTTTCGTTTTGTGCTTATAAATTTGTATTGTATTTTATATTACGTAATACAGGTGGCATTGTACAGAATAAAGCTTGTTTATTGCGCACAAGTAATATAAATTGGAAATAATGACATGGACCATGAATTCTGCGATGCTCCAAAAACTCCCTAGAAAGTTCTAACAAGGAAGCCACCATCATGTACGAATACGGAAATCATCATAGGACAAGACACTATATTCACTCGATAATGGCAGTAATAGTCTTCAACACAATAAAGAGGACTAGATAAATAGATAGAGGACTCAATATAGAGGAGAAATAGTTCTTGTACCATTCAACTGTAAATTCTAAATGTTGTTTAGAAAAATTATACAGTAGAACGACTACTATTTGGAGACAGATTTAAAAACAAACTTAATATTTTAATCTTGGCGCCTACAATTTCAACTTTAAAACTCTTTTCAATTACAATAATCCCTTACATTCGTATAATTTATTAATTAACTGCCTCATTTATCTATTCTATACCTGCCAAATTCATAGATTAGATTTTAGAAATAATAAGTACTCGTCTATCTACTAAAGTGTACTTAAATATTTTATTTAAATTTCGTATAAAATTTACAAGATTAGAAATTTAAGAAGTTTTATCCGATTTGACAAGCTTAATAGTAATAAGTGTAATAACTAATAACACATGGACGAATTTCGTTAGAATACTTAAACTTCTTGTACTGTGATGAAAGTACATCGATAAGACTATAAAATAATTTATAACATTACTACTTAATCAGATTTAGTGTTTCATATTTACATATTTCTGTTTAAAAAACATATCTTTATTAATAAATATGCAGTTCTATCTGTACACTTTCCGATAGATATACTAGATTCTGATAAAGGACACCGATCACAAATATGTCCCTATAATTTTTTTGTGTGTCCTGTGTGTTTGTTCGAGTTTAACTCAAAAACGGTTTGACCGATTCTTATGAAATTTTGCACATGAGAAGCTTATGTCACAATTATGTCAACTGATAGGCTATAAGAATTTTCAATAATACTTTTATAAATTGTAACAAAAAAATAATTTCCAAAATTTTTTTTTTTTTATTAATTCTTCTTGATGACATATTTTATACACGGGAAGTATTAGTCATTACATGGTTGATGGGCTATAGAAATTGTAAAAAACTCTTATAGAAATCGCTAAATAGGATTTCAAAAATATTTATTTTTCATTATTTCTCAACCAATTCTTATGAAATTTTGAGGACAGGCAGCAATTCTTATGAAATTTTGGAATAATAAAGAAATTTAAGTTCTTAACAGATTTTCATTAAAATTTTGCACACGGGAAGTATGCCAATTTTCAATTGAATTGAGCAAAAAAAATTGCTTGCGTACAAAGTACACATGTCAGAAGTGAAACTTCTTTGGCAAACTAATATAATTTAATTAATATTTAATAAAATTTAATCATAAAGCTTTACATTTCCGAAACTTAGAGGGAGGTAAAAAGGAAGAAATGTTAGGAATTTCATGAATTTAATTGTTATTAAAATATGAAATGTGTCGAAAATTTATTCAAATTATAAATTTAATTTTAATTTATTTCATCGATATCTACATTATTTGATGCGATTTCTATTGGTATTGTTGTGACTAACCATTATGATATGTAAAATATGTAATATAAGTTCGTGTTTCAACATTATCTAAATATCTTGTAAAAATAGCATCTATATTAGTTCCTGAATTTATAGTTGGTGTTTTTGGATTATTATTTAACTGTAGACTAAATATTAAAAATTATTAATTAATATTTTTTAAATTAAAATTTAGAAAAGAGAATTTATGATACATTTTTATTTTATATTTTGTTAAGTACAGCACTTTGCAATACTTATATGTTGAACTATTTTGAACTAGTTTGAACTTTGTTAAAAAATAAATAATAACAATTTGCACTACGATACTTTTATTTCTCTCATAATAAAAACCTATATAAATGAATTTAACATAACGTTATCTAGTTTAGAAATTAATAAGCGCCATCTAGTTGTGACAAAATAAACTTACATAATAAACATTCCGCCCCCTAAGGGCATTTAGTGCCGAAATGGCCTTAACAAACTTTGATCTTACAACTAAATTTGACATTATTTATTTCTACAAACTTTACACATTTTTTTTTTAATGAACTTATAGACAATGAAATTAAAATACAATGTTATACATTAACTGGTAAGATACATAGTTTTGACGTAGGTCTTTTGATCAATGATCTCTTAACACTAATTGTAACCACACGAGTGATCTTATCAGTACCTGGATGTTTTTCCATTATTCTACCCATTAACCATCGACTTGGTGGTAAGTCGTCCTCTTTTATGAGCACTATATCACCTATATTTGGCTCTGGTACTCGAGAACTCCATTTGTATCTATTCATTAAATTTGAAAGATACTCTTGGGACCAGCGACGCCAAAAGCTTTGTAACAATCGTTGAATGAATTGCCACCTTGATAATGAGCTCACATTTGACTCTAAATAATTATTAACCTCTGGTACAGCTATCAGCGGTCCTCCTATCAAAAAGTGTCCTGGAGTTAATGGTAATGGATCGTCAGGATCGGAACTAACTACCGTTATGGGACGGGAATTTAAGCAAGCTTCCACTTGACTAAGAAGGGTACTCATTTCTTCAAACGTTAGCGTTGATTCACCTATGACTCTTTTCAAGTGGAACTTGGTCGACTTTATGCCCGCTTCCCATAATCCACCAAAGTTGGGCGCATGGGGCGGAATAAAATGCCATTCAGTCCCATGTATTTCGAGATGTGCTACGACAGCTTTCTGGTGGTTCATTAACAGCTGAAGCTCCTTTGCAGCTCCCACAAAAGTCGTTCCATTGTCGCTCCACAATTGAGCGCAGTGGCCACGTCCGGACACAAAACGTCTGAATGCTGCTAAGAAAGCTTGGGTACTCATATCACTCACTACTTCCAAATGAACTGCTTTGGTAGCCATGCAAACAAATAAACAGATGTATCCTTTATGAGATCGATGTCCTCTACCCTTGGTTGTCCTAATCTTTATCGGCCCTGCATAATCTACTCCACTATGCAGGAATGCTCTGGCTGGCGTGCATCGAACGGATGGAAGGGATCCCATATATTGATGTTGAATTCGAACGCCTTGTCGAACACATGTGACACATATTGATATTGTTTTTATCAATCGCTAATACACTAGCCACCTCGTTTAGAAGTCGTGATAGAAGTACTGCACCACACAATTCAAGACGAGGAATACTTATCTGCTTGATTGGAGCAACCCTCGTTCTTGCGGTCAGCAATGAAACTTGTCTGTTACCAATATTGTCCACTACTCGTACATAAATTACTGCTGCATATGCTAACTGAGAGGCATCGCAGAATCCATGCAACTCCGTTTGAACATCCGCTTTTGAAATACCTAACCATCGTGGAATTTGAACTAACGTGAGTTGTGACAACTCGTCTCGGTAAGTAAGCCACTCATTTGTTAATTCAGCTGATAATGGTTCATCCCAGGTTGTGCCGGCTAGCCATAATTTTTGGATGAATATTTTTGCTTTAATAATTGTGGGTGCGATCCATCCCAGCGGATCATACAACCGTGCTATTACTGATAATATAGATCTTTTTGTTTCTGATCCAGTCGTCGTCACCGGAGGACGCACCGAGTAGTGGAAATAGTCTTCATTACGGTTCCAGGTAAGTCCTAAAATCTTAGTTGTAGTTTCTAGTTTGTTTTTATCGTTGAAATAATTAATCTCGTTTGTCATTACAATATTGTCCTTTAAGTCCAGTAGTTTGTCCTTATTTTGTATATCCATTTCCTGATTGTCCTTTTTATTTTCCTTTTGATTTATTTCTGATAAAAGCTCATCATTATTAGTATTCCATTTTTGTAACTTAAACCCTCCCCTTTCTAATAATTCTGTAATTTGTGTATATATTTCTATTCCCTCCTTTACATCAGAACATCCTGTCATTAAATCATCCATGTAGAATGATTGTAATACCCGTGATTCAGCTAAAGGAAAATCTTTACCTTCATCAAAGCTGATCTGATTTAATGCCCTTACTGCCAAGTAGGGAGCAGACGCTGTTCCAAATGTTACAGTCATTAGCTCGAAATCTTCAATTTCGCTTTCAGGGTTGTCACGCCACACTATACGCTGATACTTAGCGTCTTCTTCAGCCACCCTGACCTGCCGATACATTTTGATGATATCAGCTACCAACACTATCGGGGAAACTCTCCATCGTAATACTAAATGTCTTAGATCTGCTTGTAATTTAGGACCTATCATCAGCGTATCATTTAATGAAACACCAAAACTATTTTTACTTGATGCATTAAACACCACTCGTACCTTCGTAGTTGATTTATCGTTCCTTACGACGGCATGATGTGGCAGATAGACGGCTTCATCTATTTTTCTATGATGTTCCGTTACAGGTCTCATATGTCCTAGTTGTATGTACTCATTAATTACTTCTGTGTAACTTTCTTTCAGATCTCTAGGAAGTCTTTTTTCTAGAGCTTTAAATTTTGCAATGGCAATTAAACGTGAATTACCACTTGTGCAACGCGGTAGATTATCCCGAAATGGCAATTTCACGACGTAACGACCTTCAGTTGTTCGTTGAGTTGTTTTAATAAAAATATCCTCACATTTTTTCTCCTCATCCGTCCACATTCGTTCTGGTTCCCTAGGCTGTTCTTATATCGCCCAAAATTTTCTTAACATATCATTTTCATTTATTTGTGCATGCATAACTGATATATTAGTACTATTTCCGTAAATCTTTGTATCATAACTTTGTACTGTTCCAGAAAGAATCCACCCTAAGGAGGTATTTTGAGCTACGAGAGTTCCATTAGAACTTTTCTTTATACCATCTTGCAATATTGTACTGTATATGTTAGCTCCTAATAACATATCAATTTTACTAGGAGTATTGAACTGGGGATCTGCAAGGCACGTGTTTGGTAAGTCTATCCAATCAATAGACTCTATTCTTTTTTCAGGAATATAAGATGTTATATTATTCAGAACGTAAGCTTGAACCTCAATGTTAAATTCCTTGTTAGTACGCGAATAAAGCTGAACAGATACTATATACTTTGATGTTAAAGTTTTATTTCCCCCTATGCCAGTTACAGTTCCTCTAAGTGGAGTTTTAACAAGCCGTAAGAGTTGTACTGTGGATTCGGTAATAAAACTAGCCTGAGAGCCTTGATCCAATAATGCTCTTAATCCATAAGTTTCACCAAATTGTGACTTGGCATTTACTAGTGCTGTAGCTAGTAAAACCTGTCCTTGCTTGGAAGAACTGTGAGTTGACAGACACGATACTATTGGAGGTGTACTAGCTGAAGAGTTAGTACCCTCAATGGTTACTTTGTTAGTAGGCCTAGTAACATTCATTTCGTTTTCTGGGTGTAAAAGCGAATGGTGTCGTTTTTTACAGATCCTACATGTTGTGGGCTTCTTACATTTATACACGGTATGGTTACTACCCAAGCAATTAAAACAAAGGGAATTTTTGGCAACAAAATCACGTCTCTGTACACAGTCTTGTTTGGCAAATTGCTTACAAAAACAAAGCTTATGATTCTCGGTACAGAACTCACAGCGTATGGCCGAGACACCATTACATAACAAAGTTTTTGAATAAGATCCACCGCTATGCTGTACTGAGGGTTTTTTAGGATCCACGAATTCCAATGCACGAAAACGACTTTCTATAAAAGATTTTAACTCTAACCAAGTCGGCAATTCATCGGAACCAGAATTATTTAATTCCCACTGTTTACGTGTCTCCGGATCTAATTTTAATGTTACTATATAAAGGATTATAACATCCCATGAACTTATATCTATATTAATATTTTTTAATGCATTTAAACAATCAGATGTTGTGTCTAGTAACTCTTTTAATATAGATGCGGATTCAATGTTCATTCGTCTCTGACCAAATAAACGCTTTAAAATACAATTAGCTAAGTATTTTTTATTATTGTAACGTTTTTCGAGAAGACTCCAACATTGACTATAATTTGCATCTGTTATAGGCGTATATCTTATTAACTGTTCTGCTTCACCAGTTAAATGACTTTTTAAATAATGTAATTTTTGCGCACCATCCAAAGAATCATTTTTGTGTACAAGTGAAATGAATAAATCACGGAAGGTGATCCATTCAGCATAATTACCCGAAAAGGTAGGGATCGAGATTTTTGGTAATCTAACCAATGAGTTGTTGGCCTTAACATCAGATGTATTTTGGTGCTCTGATTTATTTTCTAACATTAAGACTTGGTTTAATGAAACCTTTAATGTACATTTATAAGAAAGATAAGTTTCTTCACAATTATCGTACATCTTTTTTGAAACATACTTTGAATTATTTAACTCTTCTATAATAGTTGTTTCATACAATTTTGTATGATTTGACTTAAACAACTGCCAATCTGTTTCTAAATGTTCTAACCTTATTTCAAAATATTCTTTACTAAGTCTCTCTTTTGGACTTTTTTTAAAATTACTTAAACCTTTTGTTATAGAATTATGTAAGTCTAACTGCATATTAATAAGGCCTTCCATTTTAATTAAACTAAATTTACTATAAAATTAAAACCAAACTTTTAAAATTACCTTCTTAAACAAAATTAAATTAAATACCTCCAAGTGTGTTTTAAAGTTTTTTACAACTCACGTCACGACGCAATTTACACAATTTTTCACAAACTGCCTTGAAGATTGAACTTGAACTGTTACACCGTTGTAAAGACACCCCGGCTGCTGCTGTTGATCTAGTGTAGGCCGCTCCCGCTGGTGATATGGTGAAGGCTGCCCACGTTGTTGAACTGGCACGTATCGATATTCGATGACCTCAGGTGTACTTGCACTTGTAGGTTTGACGTTGTTGTACTTTTGAACTGGTTTGACGTTGTTGAACTTTTGAACTATGTTGAACTCGCGTTTCACTGGTTTGAACTCACTGTTGTACTGGATAACTGGGAGATCTTCTTACTTCTTCTGACTCCAATGCTAATTGTAGAAGAGGTCTTTATGTAAGAGGACCCTTTGCCATTAGCGTCGCGTACCCTTCTGCAGCGATCCACTACGGGTACGGGGGCCGGGGGGTACGAATCCTGGCCTGGATTCGCTGTATTCAAAAATCCGAGTCGATTGGACCAATGTTAAGTACAGCACTTTGCAATACTTATATGTTGAACTATTTTGAACTAGTTTGAACTTTGTTAAAAAATAAATAATAACAATTTGCACTACGATACTTTTATTTCTCTCATAATAAAAACCTATATAAATGAATTTAACATAACGTTATCTAGTTTAGAAATTAATAAGCGCCATCTAGTTGTGACAAAATAAACTTACATAATAAACATATTTAATGAATAATAGTATATTAAAATGTTAAATGACGGGGGGCAAATTAAAATGCGACATGTTATTTGTAAATATTAAAACTTCCTAACCTTCAAACGAATTAGCATAAAAAATTGTATATTAACAAAAAGATAACAAATATATTACTTACTCCGAACAACTGCTTAGTATAGGACGATTTACAAATTTATCACAAAATGTTTATTTATAAATTTAACTCACTGTTTACACATTGTCTCCATGGCTACGTGCTTCATGCTACTTTCGCCCTTTCTCACTCTCTCTCAATCGGTCTCTCCCTCTCTCTCTCAAAACGTTTCACATCTTCGTGGCGCGTTTCATTCGTAAAAAATGTACCCTCATACGCGCAAAAAAATTTCACTTGAAAAATAAAATTACGGGATTTAAATGACTACTATGTAGAAAAAACGTGTGCGGAGCCGCGGGCACATCGCTAGTATTATAGTATATTAGATACTTTATATTTAAGTTTTTCTCAATAAATTATTATCACCACATTAGATAAATTCTATACGAAAGATAGAAACAACTATGTTTATTATTTATATTATTTCCAGTCACAAAGACCTTATTTTATTACTTTAAAGATTTTTAACTTAACTAATGCTCAATCAAACTGTATTCATAAAAAAAGTAACTGATTCATAATTCAAACATATACAATAACTTGAGTACACATGTTTACATTTACTGCCTATATAATGCATTATCCCATGACTTAAATCTAAAACGACGTGAAAGCTAAACATTTAAAGAATAGAATGCAGACACACTTTGTTGTTCAACTCGTAATAAAAAGATTATTTCTATTTAAAGGTATTACTGACATTCCTATCTACTGGTTTGCTTAAGCTATGTGAGTTCAATCGTAGGCGTTTCAATTATTTGACGTATCTGCAAATTAGCTGTTATCAGATGTAATAAAATGCAAACATATCCGGGTGGGTAGCGAGTAGCGGGTTGCCCGGTGGCTGAAGTATACCGTGCGTCGACCGGAGCCGTCCCGGGTGGCCGCTACCCGTCTTACGATAAACTTTATCTTTTCAATCGATCCCTTCGATAAAAATAAAAACACCGATGCCTTTGGACGTCGAATGCTTGACGCGCTGCAATGCAATAACATTTCGAATTTTATCTGAATAGCTATCTGCATTTGCATCTCTATAGAAATCAATATATTTTGTTACCCATATTATTAGCATTCCAGCGCCACTTGCGTAGTCATAGGTAAATAATGCTTAGTACAATCTTTAATACAAAAATATGTAATATTCATAACTATGTGCAGACCATTAACAAAATATTAGCTGTGCCCCACGGTTATATTTGTGTGAAATTTTTTCGACCAACTCTCTACTGCTCCGTACTACGTACATACTGCTACGTATCGTAGTTCTCACTTCCCGTGATTGTCTGTTTATAGCTTGCCACATTGCTTGACGTTCATGACTACTGCTCCGCTCATTAGGGTACTAGCGTGAAATTAGATAGCCAATAACCTTACACAATAAAAAGGTTCTAAAATTCAAAAATAACTGATCAAATTTGAAAGGTAGTTCTTGAGATAAGCTTTTTCAAACAAACAAAAATACAAGTAATCTGTTATGTTTTATAATATAAATATATATAGCTAAACTTGAATATTTTAAATATCATTGACAGTATATTTAAATACGCTTAACCTGATTTTATGATATATTATATTAATATACATCCTTTAACAACATATTAATAATGTATTGTAATCATAATAACAAATTTAACAATCTATTTGAATACTGGTGGATACTTTCGCCAGCATCATTCCATGTCGTCATTGTACAATTTAATCACTCGGGAACACTCGATGTCATTCGCTCGAAGTATTTCAATGTCGTGATATAGTCGTAAAGGCTTAGATATAATGGCTTATTGTGTGAATGGACGGTAATGCTCAACGTTGCGAGTGACACGTGTGACCGTGCGGTCCTCAGTACTGTACGGGTCAACGGTTGCTTAGTGCACGAGCTTCGCAAATGTCAAGGTTCTATCGACAGAGATCACTTAGGCATGTTAAGTCACTCTTAGATGTAATAGAATGTTCAATGAATACTTGTGATTGCACAGAATATTTATAATTTGAACTTTGTATTCGTTTCACTTTGTGACGCTGGCTTCGCTCGCGTGACGTTTACGCCTTTTATCCTTTGGGTTCATTTTCTAAAAGCAATTAAATGCGTTTGATTTTTTATATAACTTTATTTATGTTATTTTCTTATCTCTAATTTCAAAACTAATGGACTGCCTTACAAATCTTCATTCAACCCGTTAAAAGTTACTAACCAAAAATACTTTCTTACTTGACCCAAACGCCACAAAAAGTATTTACTGTCAAACTTTTATATGTAACGTCAGTAGTTTCAACTTTGATTTGATCTCATATTCAACATTTATTCACTCTAAACAACATAGATATATGTTCATTAGTGCATTTATAAATATGACTGCTTTCCATATATATTTGTTTGTAAACCACTAGGCAGATTTTTTTCGTGTATTGTTTATTAATCGTATTTGGATTTATTTATGTATAAGACAGCAAGTGTTCATGAAATAAAATATTATAAATAGTAAATTAATGTATAAAATGTGCAACTTACATTCAAATTAAAATAAAACTTAATATACATTACACGATATGTGTATTATGATGAAACGTTTCATGACAACAATTAAGTGACTATTGTTTGTTTTATTCATAAAACTTAATTAAATTCTTCTTTTAGAACAGTCATCAATTTCAACTATGTTACTCTCACTACATCTTCATATAATATATTAAGTCTTCATATTATTCAAACCTTAAAATAGCTAGCCAGTGCAATTATCGAATAAATATAAGTTTAAGCTTAATAATCTATTAAAAGTTAACATTTTAACATACCTAATTTTTCTTAAAATGTTTCTCTAAATCATTTATTTGTTGATTAATATCGAAATTTATATAGTGATCAGATAGAAGGCACGGCATCTTATGCATTAGTAAATACTAAATAGTAAATACATGTTCATTTTGTCTTACAATGAATAACATTGTTAAATAAATAAATACTTAAATAACACGTGATAATATTGAATTTTAAAGCAGTGTATTTACATTTTTATGTAATGTATATTTATTATGCATGCATAACTAAAGTCAATTTGCAGATATATAACAATCTTAAAAATCTTAATTAAATTATGCATAATTGCAGATTTTTGGTGTAATATTTGTTGTATTTGACAGAGATTATAATATCCCATAAAATATATTTAATATGCGTACACGGGATATATCATTAAACCTAAATATAAGGAATATTCACAAATTAGACACAACATTTAATTACAATAATCAAATTTAATCATATAATAAAACACTTAAACATAAATGCAAGTATATATTTTGAGAGTTCGTTTAAGTCTTTCGTATCCACAGTTAACAGAAACCCCACTTATTTTGATGTTTAGTTATTGTGTGTTTTATACATGTACTATATCGGAATCGAATCACTTTTTTTAAGATTTCAAGTAAATTTATCATGATGATAAAATATTGAACATAATGGGAAAACTACGGTATTATTTAGAATTTGCATTTTAACGCTTGCAATCGAGTTACTCAATTGACTCAGCAAGAATGAATGAAGCAATCACGACAGCAAACATTATTTACCGTTTCACTTCCATAAACGACGCGACCATTCAGACCATCGTTAAGGCCAGTCGCAGCTTCTGTTCAACAATTAGGCAAAACGGGTACAGAGCTCGAAACGGTTATGTCCTTATCGCTGCTCGGTAGTCGACAATCGTAGCACAATCTCACGAAAACGCCATTCCGAGTTGCACCTGTCATAAACGCGCGTTCAACGACCCGACGCAAGTTTCAATTAACTAAAAAATAGAACATTTTAATAAACGTTAGATAAGTAAACAAACGTGATCCCCAGGCTATTTGGTTATGGCGGGCTCTCATCAATAATGCTTTGGAGGCGATAATATCACGGGCGCGTGTCCCTCGTAGAGGAACCTCCAACACCGTTATTAACCTCGTGATAGTCATCGCGGCCGAGAGATCATTTAGTGATACTCTTTATATTAAATTACTCGGTCGTGCCTTGATAAAATATCCCCAGTATTCTATTACCCGAAATAAGATAAACGCGGTCGAGAATACTAACAGCTCGGATATTTTTTATGAAATATTTTTAAATATAATTAAGTTTAATGTAGGATTTTATGTAGATAAGAAAATTTACAGTACGTTTCTAATGAAACGACGATAGTTATTTATAGGGAGTACCTACACCACGATCTTCAGCGCAAGTTTGAATCTTTCAATGAGCCTAAACTCTCGATAATGAAAGAAACCATAGCATAGTAGTAGGGAATTTTCATCAGCTAGCTACTACGCCAAAATTGAAAGTCTGTCGCCAATCTGTATATTTCAACAGTTGTATTTGAGAGCTAGACTTTCTCCAAGCTCTTATATCTTTACGTTGCGCTTGAAAGACCCGATGTCGTAAGAAGGAGGGAACATGCTAGTAAACGAGTCTGATCAAAATGCTAAACCTACGAAGTATAAAAAATAAGGTAAATCAATATATAAGAGTCCTTATATGTGATTTCATTGGACACGTTAATGGGTGCATTAAGTGTACGCAATGCGTCAAGTTGCGTGTCGATATAAAATCAAGTGTCGCATTTCGTCGAGTCGCGAGCCCTAGCGACACTTCAACTGAATGTACCAGTTAATCGTCACTCCACACTTACTATTTACAGACTCGAAATGTCCACTCGCTGACTCGTGTAATTTACTGTCACATTAGTTTACTTTACTACAGCCGTGTATCTGTCACTTTACGCGAGTTCACGTTCATCACTAAATGTCACAGTAAGTTTATTTTCAAACATTTATCACAATATTTCAACGAATCTACACCTCTTATCTGGAATCAGATATGTTTCATCTTTATTTACCTAATATATTCAATGGAGCTCCATCAAGGACAATCATTTACGGATATATGTATACGCTTTCTGCAAAATGGTAAATATAAATAAACGTTACTTAGGTATTGCTTATTTAAAAACTTGATTATTTTAATAAAATAAAAAATCACCGTAACTGTAATTTAGCAAAACCTGCAACGTATTTCTTTAATGAAACGACTGAGGTCCCATTTTCAACGTCAAATAATAAGTAAAAAATTAATCACTTTCTCCATTCCAAATTTCTTACTTAATTACGTATTTCAATAGTGCCATATTATATCTTTTATCATGTTTTGCTCCTAATACGAGCATTAAATCTGCTGGAGTGATTTGGTCTGCTGATTACACACTATTTAGAATTCAACATTGTTATTATGTTCGTTCAAACTTTATAAAAATAGGTAGTTAAACTTTTTCATACGGTCTCTTCGACATTGATATCAATATAACTTATAATTTATTTGACCTGTCCTGGATGGTAATTAAGTATTTCGATTTATTATTATCTTATAAGTTAACTGAGATACTTTGTACATAATACATGCCGTTACGTAGACACTTATGTGAATAATGAACACCTATACAAAGTCAATTTGTAGAGCGGCATCTTCAATATAAATGGGCCATTAAATCAAATACGGTTACACTGACATTTATTACTTTTGCGCATTAAAATTCATGTAATCACTATCGAGACATGAAAATTAAACGGCATTCAAATTACTTCCATTAAGGTCTCATTAATTTCCTAATATACGCTCTAGGGCACATACTATTTGATAGGTATTTGATTTACAATGCGTTAGAGGGGTAAAGAAGGGTCAGGGGGACGGGTAGAAAGTCAGACGCCGCCACAAAAGACGCGCTCGATATAATTTACTTCTTACTACAATACTTCTAATTAAGATCATTCGTGAGACCAATGAAGCTAAGGAGCTCACTGCACAAACTGGATGTTATAAATAACACAAATTGTAACTCATACTCAAGCTACTCAGATTTAAAATGCATTATGTTGACGCTGACAATTAGACTTTGATTTTATCGTTTTAAGGCACAGAATTCTATATTATCGTTATGAGTTAACTATGTCGACAATCGGGACCGGATGAGTTAAGTCCATTGTTAGATAAGCCAAATAAAATAAAACAGGTTACACAAAGTTGTTCCCTCGGGGTAAGGGGTTAAATATTTGTAAATAACACTATTTGTGCTCCACAGTTTCACTCGTGTTAATCTTATCCGACATACACTGCGCCGCCAATGCACCCGTGTTGCCTATCATAATTGTCCTGACTTCCCTCAAGTATAAATTATTTTAATTTTAAATTATTTCCTAAACTATGTGTCCAAATAACATGCTATAAAGGAAAAATTTAACTTCATAAAATTGTCTTTATGATGAAGTAACTTTTGTTCGTAAAGATTAATATACCTAATATACCTAAAAATAATGCTCATAGAATTTTTTTAATCTTCAACTAAAATATTTCGCAAAATACCTTATTAGATAAAATAAGGACCAAAATTTTTGTAGAACCATTGTATTTATGTATCATTAATGATTACGCCAGCGCACGCGAGTAAAGCAGTTCGGGGGCCTTCCACTTCCGAACTTAACAATAATCAATATTTAATACTAGCTAAGTATTATAGCCTAATATTAGGTTGCCTATCCTATTTCTGGTGAATCTGGATATCATATACAAAAGGGATTTTTTAAATTCCGACTGGTAGTTCTAGAGATTAGTATGTTTAAAAACAAGCAAACAAAAAACTTTTCTGCTTTATTATATTTTTAGCGGAAGTGAGGAACAGAGTGTAAATTCCTCATCCGCCATAGAAAAGGGAGGATCCTCCAACCAGATGGGTGTTATGTCTGGCGGGCAGCTGCCCGACAGTTATTGTCGGGTTCTTGTATATATACTCAATTGTTGAGTTAATTTCTATAACACGATGTAGGATGCGTCGTATGTGGCTCGATAGATTTCGCTATGTAGGATGCGTCAGTTGTGGCGAGAGATGTCGCTACATATTACTAGCGGCCCGCCCCGGCTTTGCAGGGTTATTGAACAAAAATTTCAAAATTAAAAATTATAATACACACGAATAAACCCTTCTATTTGCGTCAGGTTACTAAAAAAATAAAATTATAAAAAAGTATAATATTATTAATTTAATGAACTTTTATTTTTATGACTTTTTTGTTATCATTTTTTATATATTTTTTTTGTTATAATATTTTTTAATAAGTGTTTAATTTTCTAATTTTCGTAAAAAGATCATATATATAAATAAAGCCATTGAATTTATTAAGTCAGAACTTTCCTGTAAACGATATTTGACTTTGTTTCATTTTGCTGCTTTTTAACGTCAATTCATGTGGTGGCCGTCCAGAACGGTTCAGACAATTTAAATATTCCTGTGGGTAATGAACTACGTCTTCGATATTACTTACAGTGTCGATCAATTTGTAATTTTTTATTTGGCTGGGGACTTTTTGAATAATTAAATTGTTTATTTCGTTCACCGTATCATTCCTAGGTGTCACTATTGCCCTAGAACACAACCAACGAAAGTCCTTTTCGTGCAAATTTTCAATGTCAGGGTATATGTATCTGTTGTATATGATATAGTCTGTGATTACTTGTTATGATGTAGGTACTTGAAAATAAATGAGTTGTATCTAAAAGATCACACGGTGTAGTTTGATTTACATTATATAAACACAACAGTATCTATTAAAATTTCTAAAAGGATTTCACGATTTCTGCTTAAATTTTGAGTGGCAAGCTGCTTAATAGGTCTCTTTGAGAACTTTTTTGGTTAACGTGGAGAAACCCGTCATGGCTCGGGGAGACGAGTGATTATGTGAGACACCTACTCACTAAAACTCCACGGTGTACCATCAGCGGCCATAGTGGGACGCCGCGGGAACTGCGGTTGCACTCTGCCGCGTCGCCCCGGCGGCCGGCCCCAAGACGGGCCTCCGGCGCTAAAGAGAGACAGTCATGTACAACCCCGACTGTTTCCCAGACGGCTGAACCAGTGCAATGGGAAGACGGGCCCGACCCGTCTCTTCTCTCCTACCGACCATCGCCTACGCTCGATCCCTATAAGGGTCTTGGCACTGGTGGTGGTGCCCTCCCCTTCTTTTCATGAGGCCTGCACTTTTTACCCCCCATGTAGTGCTCAGCCGGCCTCCCAGCGTCGGCCCACAAGGCGCAGTGCAGCTTTGCAGCTGTGCAGTGTTGCGCCTTGTGGCCGAGCTGCCCGCATCTAAAGCACAATGCTCCTCTCTCTGTAGGTGAAGTGCAGACTGGCTGCGTATGCTCCACGTCCTGGCACTTATAACATCGCAAAGGCCCCCCTCTAGAAGCCGGACGCGTGCTGCACTCCACCCAACAAGAAATCGCTTGGCTTCCACTAGCGCCCTGGCAGCGGCAACAGGGAGTGACAAGTGGATCGCTCCACTGCCACTTCTATAGGGGCGTTTATCCCCTGCCCTGATAAGGACTGGATCACAGCCGCCTTTTGCCGCCGCTACCACGACGACTTCCTCCTTCGAAACTGAATCGTCCAACCCAACGATCCTGACATCAGCTCTCTTAATTGGCCTTATTACAGTGGCCACGTCTCCTTACACCTGTAAGATCTTCGGAGCCAATACGTCCGCCTGTTCGGAGCCCCTGGCACCTGGTATCTCCACGGTTCTGGACCCCGTGGCAGTGTGCTGGAGCGACAGAACCTCAATGCCAAGATCCGACAGTGGGACTTGATCTCGCACCCTCGTGAAGACCTGACTGTACGTCAGCCCTCCCGAAATCGCCTCAGGCCGCAACGTGATAAGCACAAAACCAGTTGGAGCTGGGACAGAAGCTGCAAGCTGAGCCGTCCGCAGGGGCTCCTGGCTACATTCAGGTATAGTCAAGTCCTTAGATTTTTGGCGCACAGCACTGACAGATGCAGCCCCAGCCGGACCAGAATCCATGGAACGCCTGTCAGTCGCTAGAAAGGGGCGAACCACCTTGGCAGGCAGAAGACGATCCTCCAAGGCCTCAATGTGGGCGGAAACGACCTCCCCCATCGAGACCCGGATCGAACGCTACATCCTATCCATGTGGACCCCCATAGCGTCCACCAGCAACTGCATCAAGAACTCCGGACTCTGGCCGCTATCCGGCACTACTTATGACGACGGCGGCACAGGAGGAACCTCTCCCCGACTGCGCAACGAGGCGAGCTCCACTCTGAAATCATCGACCTCCTGACGCTCCTCATCTCGCGCCGGAGAACGAGGGTCTCCTGCGCAACCGTCCGTGTAAGAGTAGTGGCGGTCACTTCCTTGAGTATCTTGAGTATACTGTCTTTGAGGTTTCGAGACTTTTTCGCTACCTTAAGGATCTTATCCACCCTCTCTTGGGCAAGAGCCCTCAACCTTTCGGGAAAAAGGAACTCTATGCCCTCGAGCACTCCCATATCCACGACCGCAACCTTATCCACCTTCTCCACGCAGACTGATTCGGCAAGGGCACTGTCATGAGATCTGTCTGCCTCTCCAGCAACCGCCGCTCGCGTCGACTTTGCATAGTTCCGATCACGGGCTCTACCCCTACTCGCCGAAGCAATCTTCGGGGCGACCTCTACGCTATCTGCATCGCTGTCAGAGTCGGACCGCATAGAGAAGGTCCGCTTGGCACTAGCATCAGGCAAACCTTCCATCGACGCCGACCTACCAAAAGAATCCGCCCAATGCCTAAGTCGTGTTATTTTTATTCGAACTACGCAAACGCAAACGCAAACTGGATATCCGTCCTCTCTGGTTTGGGTATCGTTGATGAAACGTTGAGGGTCATTTTTTGTACAGATACCGTTTTTCATACATGGTGTTCATAAATTATGCTATCCGCATGGTCCGTGCACCATATTTTTTGTTACGATATCGTATAATATCGGATAGTTTTGTCAATTAAATTTTAAAAATAAAGAACACTTATTGTGGCATAACTGTAATAATTAGAGATATGCTATCGCGACACCTTTTATAAGCAATGATGTGTTCTATAAAGACATGGGTACATTATTTTATTCTATCGACAATAGTTTTTGCAGCGTACGTGGTGTAAAGAATATTTTAGGTAATTTTTTTACACCTTGGGTTACATTATTGAAGTTTTAGTAAAGATTCCTAATTTTTTTTTTAAATTTAGTATAGCTTATGTCACTCTGGGATAGTGTAGCTTCCCAACAATGAAATAATTTTTCAAATCGGTTCAGTAGTTTCGGAGCCAATTTATTGCAAACAAACAAACAAACCATCAAATCTTTCCTCTTTATAATATTAGTATAGATTATAATATAGATATAGAACAGAATACACAACGCGTCAAAATATTATTCAACATAAACGAAAAATGGCCGGAATCAAAAATAGATTATGTGTTTTTAACATTAAGCTCTCCTTGGTTATGTAAGGCATCTATATCTATATAAGCATATTGTTTGTTTAAACGCGCTAATCCCCGGAACTACCAGACAAATTAAAAAAAAAAAAGTATTTTAATAATTTTTCAAATCGGTTCAGTAGTTTCGGAGCCAATTTATTGCAAACAAACAAACAAACCATCAAATCTTTCCTCTTTATAATATTAGTATAGATTATAATATAGATATAGAACAGAATACACAACGCGTCAAAATATTATTCAACATAAACGAAAAATGGCCGGAATCAAAAATAGATTATGTGTTTTTAACATTAAGCTCTCCTTGGTTATGTAAGGCATCTATATCTATATAAGCATATTGTTTGTTTAAACGCGCTAATCCCCGGAACTACCAGACAAATTAAAAAAAAAAAAGTATTTTTGAAGCCTATTTATTAAGCAATATAAGTTACACGGGTGCGTTGGTGGAACGGTGTAGAGTTGGTAGAATAAATAAAACACGCGTGAAAACGTTGCGCATAACCAAATCATTACAACTGTGATATCTTTAGTAAAAACTTTGCCTCTTTAGTAAATGAAACTGATCAAAATAATGTAATGTAAATTATATGAGCATTACCTGACAGTCGCAATTAGAAAATACGAAGTACGAAACCTGTATATATACACTATGTATTGAGACTAGTTTGTTAAATGCTAAATTTGCTTATAAATTAATGTTAACTTCGTTCGAAGAGTCATAAAAATAGACTGTGAATTAGAAAATTAAAACAGCCCATTCTATTTAAAAATATATATCGAGGCTAAAATGATAATCTATTCAATAACACATTATGAATCCGGTTCGTTCCTGGAAAGGAGATCTTAGACGGAAGGAATTAAAAGTCATGTAATAATAAATACAGAATGCCACTGTAGGAAAAATATTACGTTTTTACCAGTTTAATGTTATTGTTTATATACTAGCTGTACTCGCGACTTAGTCAGTATGAAATTTTGTGTATAAAAAAGAAAGATAAAAAAAAAACAGATATGTGATTTAACCGCGTTTCATGATTTTTAAATGTATCGGATTCCTGAGACGCAGCGTGGTACTCACGGTTACAAGTCAGCCGTGCCTTACGCTCTTCACTACTGTCGATCGATCGATATTATACCATACGTTTCCCTACAAATTTCTGGGGCTCGTAAATTTTCCATTATTATCTCGTTCAGTAGTAAGTCTCATCTATTTTATATATAATTGAAATTATCTAGAAAACATAAAAGCTGAGTACTTCAATACAAAAATTTGAATTTTTGCAATCCTTTAGGAAAAGGCACTAGTGAAATAATTCCACCCTTCACTAGATCGCAGCCAAATAAGCTCCATGGGGAATGAATGGTCAAATTTGGCAACGCGCTACTGATACCTCTGGTGTAACAAGTATCTATAGGCTGTGGTATTACAATCAGGCTGGCCGTATGCTTGTTTTTTAACTTAGTTATATATAAAAAAAATTAAAATAAAACTGCGATATAACATTATGACACAAAATAGATTTCACTCTATGTTGTTATTATGACAGAAAAACATTATGAAAATTGCATACCTCCTCAAGCTGTCAACTGAATCAATAGAGCACAATAAAAATACTCGTTTCAATACTACATAGTTAAGTCCAAATGAGGTTTGAGTAATGCGACAAGTACATGAAACCCTTGCGTGGCAAGCCGCATTATAGTGTCTAAGACTGTATAACAGTTTCAATGATTTGACTGCAATCATGACTATATAGACTCTTTAGAATACCAGACATTACTTTGAAATAATTACAATATTGTTTGCATAAAATTTTACTACTTTAATGCGACTGTTTTGTTTTAGACATCAAAGTAAATTCGATTTTTTTTATAGGTTTAGCGTTATTGCAACAATCTCATCTGATGAGGAATTGGCTCTCAAGTGCAGCTGTCGGAACACACCTATAGGTGATTGGCGACCAATTTTCAACTTGAGGATAGTGATATCAAGTTGGCATTGGAAAATACTAAGGTATTTATTTTTATTTTTTAGGGTTGGTAGGACCAACATGCTCTGGTTTCATTACGATGTTTTCCATCACCGAAAGCTCAGACTTATTGTATGGGTTTGAACTCACATCGATCGACACGGTGTTCATATATGCTACCACGGAGCCACCTTTGCGTTGCAATCCGGTGATGATAACAAGAAGTTAATCTAAAATCTATACTAATATAATAAAGCGGAAAACTTTTTTAGTTTCTTTATTTAAACACGCTAATCTCTGGAACAACCAGTCGGATTCGAAAAACTCTTTTTATATATGATACCCAGACTCTCGAGGAATAGAATAGATTAAGATTAGACTACAACTCTCAGATAGCCTTAAATATTGATTTTTGTTACGTAAATCGGAAGTCGAGGCCCTCCCAAACTGTTTTAACCGCGTGCGCTGGCGTAATCGTTAATTATACGGAAATACAATGTTCTACAATAATATTGTATAATAATATTATAAAATAATAATAGTATATCTAAATAATATAAAATATAATAATAGTATATCTAAAATAATCCAGCGATAGTATATGCCTATCTCTTATACATAAGCCACAATAAGGAATTATGTGACAAAGATTTGTTCAAATTTAAAAAAAACCGTTTCATATGCATTATTATTAGACACGGCATATTAATACTTACAAACAAAAGTTACTTTATCATGAAGAAAATTTTATGAAGCTAAATTTTGCTGTTTAGAGTATGCTATTTGAGCACATAGTTTAGGAGATAATGAAAAATTAAAATAATTCCTACTTTCGGGAAGAACTACTAAGACTACAAGGGTGCGTTGGCGGCGCGGTGTTAGTCGGATAAAATTAACACGGATGAAACCGTGGGACACAGCTAGTTATATTTTGTGTATTCCTTGTATTTCACTCGAAAATAATTTAGCTCTACTATTTTGATAAATTAGTTACAATGCGTCTTTATGTAACCCCAATATCAGCAAAAATGCATTAAGAAGACTTACCTTGACAGTGCCGTGAATAAAAGATAGCGCTTTTATCCCTCAGTAATATAAATCTTCTTATTAATTAATATTTTCAATCATCAATCTAGCGATGAACTTACTACCGGGCTTTACATTTTTATGTTAATTTTTAGTTATGTGGAATGAATAATGAGGCAACTGATTATGATTAACTCATTTATCGGTGCACCCGATATTGCTTAAGCTTAGACTAATTATAGAAATTGATATTAAAGTAGTAATCGTAATATTTTAACAATAAATTCTGAGGCCATCCTTTATGACACCGACAAAGGCCCGATGTAATGACCGCCATGTCAATTTATAATGCGATTAACAGAAAGAATGGCGATCCGGCTGATTGCACGGATCCTTATGAGCTTTACAAAAATTCAATCGGAATAACGACGGCCGCTTCCTTAATTGTCAAAGGAATATGGCCGTCATTATTTATCGACCTTCATTTGTTTTTCTAGATCCAACTCGAAGCAGGAGAACAAAATATCTCAATTATTATTTAGCCTAAAGATAGGCTATAATGAGGCCTTTAATCTGGGAGCGCGTAAGCCGAGTGGTCCGGCGAAGGTGATTAATATGATGAAGTGAGCACATCAATCGATGCTGCCGGTCGAGAAGCCGGACCACCACGGTTACCATTCGAGTCCAGTGGACCGGATCGACGTCTGTATTAATAATAACATTAATTGCTTCGAGCCTTTTCATAAGATTTCACGTGAGAAGAGATTAACGCTTGCTTGTTTGGTTAATCTCTACCAACGATACCGGGCTTGTGGGAATCATCGGGATTGATCGACTTCTGATACTCTGCCGTGAGAAAAAAAAACGTAATTTTTTTATAAGCTTTTACTTACATATGACTTAATGTAACTTGCTTCATCCTATAAGAGAACAACTTTAACCTATGCAATAAGTATTATTTTATAAGAGTCTAATATTATATCGCCTGATATGAAAAGAATTAAATTTATTATAGTCATTAAAGTCGTAGATGGTGCTATAAGCCTTATTATAAGTAAGAATATCGTGGACTATACAAATAAAACCTTTTAAATTATTCCTACTATAAAATATTAAAGAGCAAGTCTATGAAACGTATCTAAAGCCAAACGCTCACAAAGTTAGGATGTAACAACAAAGAGCTGATTTTCCCTTTACGGCGTACGGACTAAATAAACATACAATAAGTGATGCAAGTCTGAGAGTCAAAAAAGATATTATCGGAACGATTTACAGTCGATCGAATACGGTTACGAGCGTTAGCTTTTCTCACTTCACTAATTTAGACGTTACCAAAGTAGCTCAGCGTTAAATGGAGGATGAGCGGTTACACAGTAAATACGGTCAGTTTATATGGGCGGTAAACAGCGCGACGTGAAATGTACACATGGTGATTTTTTATTATTTGTATAGTTGTACGTTCTGGTTCAAATACCCGTGAGAAGAGACATGCCTCCCAGCGCGGCGGTTCGGCCTAGTAGTGTGACAGCGGGACATATCTCTGGAACACGAGGCCATAATCTATAAACAACATCTCACACACAATAACGACACTGGACGACACCAATCAGCACGTTATGACGACTTAACTAATTAAGGCGCCGCATTAACAATGTTGTGACTCGTATAATCTCTGCACAACATATCGATACGATCGGCTTATGATAGACGCCTCCGAGTGTTAGCTTTGTCAGACAATAATAAAGTCAGCTTTTACGACAGTTATAATCTTTATTAACGCGAAAGGTCATAGTGCGCGGAACCAATTGTTATTCTGTATCTGTTTAATCTGGAACATTTTGACGTGTACCCAGTCGTTGACACCATCAATTCGAGATTAACTGAAAGTCCGGCGAGTGAGAAATTTCCACAGGCCATAAGCAAATGTCATTTGAATATAAATTGTAGCAGGCAGGGCGCTGGCGTCGAGGGCCCGTGTAGCTCTCATTGTGCATATAACAAGATCAGTATCGACTTAATGACAATATATTGGTAATAAAATTAGATAGTCCATACCGTCATGTGGATGAACATCACCACCGAGCCGTGCCACGGCCGCGCCATGGCCCAGACGCGGACGCTCCGACTCTCATATTTATCGCAAACTAACTAGAAACATTATCCAATGACGGGTACATTCTGCTCTTGATACTCTTATACGGCTGTACATTTAAGTTCACCAAAACGAAACCTTATTCCTTTAAGTGACGATTTAAATTCACCCTGGGATAATATGTATAGAAAGCGCGCTTAATTTTATGACAGTGGGTCATAAGAAAGTTAAGTTATGGTATAAATATTATGACACTTTTATCTGTTAGTGAGGTTGAAAAGTAAATACAGACGCTATAAGGAGGTATTGGAAGATACGATTTGCACATGTTATACTCGTAGCTTTGCAACTGCGGCTGAGGTAATTTATTGCCATTTGATTACAGATTATCCGATCGAATTATAGTGAAACCACGTAATAATTTAATGCATTGGATTAATTTAACAACGCCAGATACAGTTGTGTTACATGTGCTCATTAAATTACCTATAAACTTTACTACTGTAAAGGAAAGCAACACTAGATGTTTATCATGTCTCTGAATGTATAACTTGATTAACGCGAATAAATATAGAGGTTGATAATTAACGTACACTATTTATTAGAATATGGCAGTGGATACAATAAAAAGAATTTGGCTAAGTATATAATACAGGATTAACAATTTGTATAAATCAAAACAACAATATAATAAATATTTTGATTCATGTACTTTGAACACATTATTGTCACAATGTGTTTTATAAATTAAAACCTAACATTAAATACTTTGTTTCACATTGAGGCCATTGGAAATAAAGAACCCCAAATAAGGAAAACCCAAGGAATATGTTGAACCAAACTTTCTTTATTTACAAAGAATATAAATCATTTTTGATTTAGTCCAAAGTTTGGACACGAAAAATGCATTATCGTTTGCATAAGTAAAAATTTTAAGGTCTATAGGTGTTTTCAACGAAAGACAATACAATATTTGAACTGGAAATATTTTCTTAAATGAAAATATTAATATAGAAATAAAAGCGGTAATGACGAACACATTTTCAACAATTGTCATTTTTGTAAATGCCTACATTTGTGAAACTATATCAAGGTGTTTAAATCATTACACTTTTCATAAGTTACTGACTAACTATGCCATGCTCTGTACTAAGGACATATGTACAACCTTTAAAGAAACGAATTACATTAATAATTTTATCAGTGATAACGAAGAAACTAAAAGTATAATATTTCGATTATAAATCGATTGAAATTTATTTAGTAATACTAAAATCATTATTTACCGGACAGTGCTGAGTTGGCCAGCGCATTGTCACCACCACACCGCATCGGAATGAGCCCAACACGCGATCATCTTGATAGCGATCTCCGAGATTAACGGCCAAACGTGTGACATCGCCTTAATTACTCACACAATAACGCTTATCGAACGATTTACCTTTTGCATTAGCTACCTCAACACACGACTCCACTGATATTTATTATAGATGCTAGCGTAGATTTATTTAGTACCTACGTTTGTGACTGAATTTCTTTACAGAAAAGAGGAGGTTCTCAATTCGAATGTATATTATTTAAGGATGTTCAGCTGTAACTACTTTGCTTATGAACCTATTTAGATGATATATATATATATATATATATATATATTATCGATACTCTTTTTTAAAGCGAATACCTCAAGGGTGTTCCCGTTTTAATTTCATGGGTATTGGATCTTCGAATTTGAAGATACCTTCAGCGCACTCCTCAAATCATTGAAATTGGTTTTAATTTTTGTTGAAAATTGTCTTGTTGAAGTTTTGGTGCGTTTAGTACTCAGAGGGTAAAATTTAGAGCTGTGCGCGTCATTCGGCGGATGTGCGTCATGATGAAGTTAGCGATGAATGATGATGATGTGAATTCATTTTACTGACTTTTTTTATTGTGTTAAAATATTTTAACGTTTAATTATTTTAAATGAAAGTAAAATCAACTAATTATTTCGATTAATATAATGTTTATTTAGCTATAGACCATTAAATTATTTTTCATCATAAAATTTAAGAGCGGTGCTATTCTTGTCGGTGGGGCAATCCCCAGCTCTCTCTACACTGTGCCTTCCTCTTGACATCGTGACATCTTCATTTATTCTTTCATTTACTGAACGAATGTCCTTCTTAGTATTCCTCTCTTCCTTAAATTTTTACAATTATTTTTACACATTTAAATATAATACTCTGTAAAATGAATTTACATTATTATCATGTATGGCTAACTTCAATGTTGTTGGCACGCGGGATAAAATGTTTGATGGTTTTTTTGTATTTTACTAAGCCAGAGAAATACAACTTTTTAAGTGCATACATCTGAACATTAATTATTTTTTATACAACCCATAGTTTATTTCCATAATTATTTTTTTTTTACTGGTCATGTTATAAGTGAAAGCGATGCGAATGTTAAAATAGATGTGTGTTGTAACTAGAATAGATAAGATTAGGAATGAGTATGTATATCATAGGAATATGTGAATAGCACTATTAACAGAGAAGTTGCGAAGTGATAGATTATCGTGGTATGGGTATTTCATAAAGAGATCTGAAAGTCATCTAACTAGAATAATGTTAAGTATAAACATAGACGGCTATAAAAGTAGAGAAAGTGTGAAAAATATACCTTTGAACTTGTAAATGTCAAGCATCTTTTAGACTAACAGATTGATGAGATAGAAGAATTGTAATTGTGTTAGGTTCTACAATAATCTCCCTAAACACATTACCGAAATACTAGATAATAAATTCAAGAAACATGTTAAGTAAGTGTTATTGTCCAAAGAATATTATAGTATGAATCATTACGTGAATGACGGCAATGTCTGGAAATGACATCCATTTAAAATGATAATAATTTTAAACAATAAAAATACTGAAATTTTTTTTTCAAAATATTTATAAACTCGATCGAGTTTTTGCTGGTTCTTCTGGATGACTGAGATTTTTCCGAACAGATAATAGTGTTTCGACATTCATAAATGCCTTCTTAAGAGCTAGTGTAGACCGTCGTCGCTTGATTTGTCTATCACTGTACATTTTTAGTAATACATTGCTAGGCACGAACATCTTGCGTGTAGGCATAATGAATGAGACACCCGAGCCTTAAGACTTAAATTGAATAAAATATTTTTGACTTTGAATGGATTGAGTGGGTAATGTAAAGAGGAGAAAATTCAAATTTTAATGGATAGAGGAGAGTGCAAGAGAATTACATGTTTGTATCGACCCTACTTAGACGGGATAAGTTTCAGAAGGTATCTATTTCTAAAATTAACATGCCCAAGTAAATTTTATAACACACTCCCGTAAATATAAGTTGTTTATTTAAAACGCAATTTTATTATCCTTTATCGAACACTCTATCCTCTTAATAAAATAAATTGAACATCTGCAAAAACAATTAAGAAATTCCCGTCGTTGAGTAAAAAGCAGTTTTTCAATTAAAACAAATTAAGGTTACTTGAACGGTTATCGTCAATTGTTGTAGATGCTTAAATACACTATAAACTTATTTTGACAAAATGGTGTCCATTCAAAAATATAATAAAAAAAGTCATATTTATCTTTAAAAAAATATGTGAACATAATAACTGCGTATTAAGTAAACAATTAAGTGATGCTACATTTTAGTATACCATACCCGCTATTGGTATTAATATAATTATAATAATAGTCGTTCAAAGATGTACGTGAATACCTCAAATTACGTCTGGTATCTTAAATTATCTCAAAATAATAACTCCTAGATTTCGGATAAATTAACAAAGTCTAGACAAGTTTTGTGCGTCATAGTGTATTATATTCCCGTTGATGGATAAAAGCTTAGTTTACTCGTATATTTAATAAAAGTAAAGAAACATTTACGCTACATCTTTATTTATCCTAAGAAGTAGCAAACAGACATGCAGTCGACGTGATAATAAGTGATCACTGCAGCCTATAGCTATTTATAACCAACCTCAAAAATTATCGCTGTCTTAAGTGTAACCAACCAAAAATAATTGAGTTAGTAAGCCTCATGTGCCAGTGCTTCTTACCAACTAGTAACCATACTCAGAAGAGTAGAAACCAAGACACAGCAACGTGAGAACTTCTAGCTTGCACCAGAAATTGGTTAGGCCATGGTTATTGTTGGCTTTTATTTGACATTTTTGTTCAAAAAGCATTCGATAATCATCTGTGATAAACGTATTAGGTCCTTTGAAGAATCGATTTTGTGTATTGATTGCTTTTGTTAAATTTTATTTATTTATTTGAAATCTCGGTCAAAACTGTAGGTACTATAATTTACAAGAAATTCACATCAAGCCCGGGCACGGATATACATTGCACTGCAAATTAAGCACCATACACCAGGTGTACTATAGTACTACGCTTAGGCGTATCGCATTCCGGGATCAGTCGGTGTATATCCAACATCCAAGTGGACTTATCATTTGCGTTGTGATAAGCCCGACGCAGTGACTCTCTTTTGGTTTGTCGCGTTTCGGGATCGGCCAGTGTGTATCCAGCTGCCGAGAGTCTTGCAAGCCGGTAAGACAGTGACAACCGGCGATAGATTGTCAATCTCTCCTTAGTTATAGATGTAAATATTATTTACTAGCTGTGCCCGCGGCTGCGCTCGCGTGGACTTCAGAATGCCATCGATCGGGTACAATCATACTACCCAAGGTCCCGTTTATTCTAGAGATAAAAATGCTTATTGTGGGTGACTTTTTTGTAAGTCTATTATTATAATTATATATCACTTATGGTTTTTATTTAGGTAAGCCATTTAAACGCCCGAATTGATTCACCCCCACCATTTTTTTTTATTTACACGGTGTCCTAATTATTTTTCTGAAATATAAGTATCCTAAGTTACTGCTTAAAAAATCAGTTATCAGCCATTGAAAGTCCCGTCAAAATCAGTCCACATGTTTCGGAGATTACCCGGAACTAACAGACAGACAGACAACAATTTTAGAAATTGGTGTTTTGTTATAAGTAGATACCGTATATACTTTAATATGCATTTAGTAAAAAACTGTTTTTTTTTGGCATTACAAACAGACACTTCAATTTTGTTAATTGTACAGATTACAATACAACCCCTTTTTCTATATTATTTTTTTATTTAAATGGAATGTATCTTTCCCTTATATACCTGAATGTACTTAAATCGACGACTACTACTGCCCTCTACTAAAAATATATATAGTATGTGTGAACCCGGAAACTTCCCAACTGCTCTGAGAATAACTGCCTTGAGAAAAAATATTAAACCTTTCAAAATCTTTACCTACAAACAACACCTAACAAAACCTAGTGTTATTGCGAAAAAAGTGCCTTGTCAAGGTCAGCAACTTAAGTCACAAGCTCAGCCGGGGTACCCTGCAGAGCAGGATCTCCAGATGCTTGTGAGTGGTAGATAAATGTCTTTGTACTTTCGATTTCCTATACACTATACTCGCTTTCAGGTACAGTGTTGTTACTTCACCGTGCTATTATAAAAAAGAATATGCCAAAAAACTACTGACTGTACTTCGTAAAACGTATCCAGCTCCGAACGTCATCAGCTAATGACATTATATTACGCCACTTCACGTCACAACAAATTACATAGCTTGTACGTAAGTTGACAAAACAAACACTGAAACGCCTACTACCAACCCGATATTAGTTCCTGAAATAGCTTCACACGTCACATAGATAACTGATGTCGTCAACCACCAGCTGAATTGTTTTCATCACAAAGTTTTATGAAGTAATAATTAATTATATTATAATCTATCTATGATAATAAATCTGTAGTTCAGTCTGTTTATCTATTTTTTTCAATAGACATCTATTACCAAGAACAGTGATCAAAAATATTACATTTTTGTAGGTCTGTTGGCATGCCTGGATTTTACTCAAAAACGGCTTAACCGATTTTCTTGAAAATTTGTACACTATATGTCATTCCACAATTAATAGGCTATATGAACTAACAATAATACTTATTAAATTTAAAAAAAAATATCTACTACATTTTATTGATTATCAACCAATTTTGACGAAATTTTGTACACGGAAATATACGTCAATAATATTTCAAAAAATCATAGATTATTAGTAGAAATAAAAATACAAGAATTTTTATTGATATCAGTAATTGATTGGAATCTAACAATGAACCTGACACATTGGCGTGATAAAACATCCGCAATGGTGTTAGCATTATCGTGTATCACCTTAAATCACATTATCATTATATAATACATCAAGTGTAATCACACTTTATTATAACTGACCAACTCTAAGTTTTCGCGTAATGAAAAGAAAGCTTAAGACCGTTTACTAAGAAGTTATTACAAAAACAATCTTATTCCTTAAAACGCTACTAAAATAAATTTAATAAGTGTTGGGCTCTATACACGTACCTTAAATTTGTAAACGTATATTTAGATATTATCTGTCTACTCGGTTTGTGATTAATCTTTCAAGCTCTAAATATAAATAGGTTTGAGATGCAAACGATCGTCTCGTCATATATTGAATTTCTTAAATCAGATCTAAAAGGTAATCAAATGTTAATGGTAATAAATAGAAGTAGTGGTATTAATAACTCTTTAGTGGACGTACAGCTTAATATTTAAATAATTATTTGTTATATTTAATCTAAAATAGTGAACAAATTAAACAATAAGTGAATAATGTATAAAAATATTGACAATAAGGGAAGTAGTAAAATGCTTTTACCGATTTCTTTAATTATGTATATTATATTTCTCCAAAATATTTTCGTCAATCCTCTCAATGTTTTGTTGAAATCGGGAAGTTATCGAATATAGGTTATTATTGTGTTATAATTAGGATATGTTGATATTTTCATAAATATAGTATGTTTTCTTTTATTAACTTATTAATTATATTTTACATACTTGATACTAGATTTTATTATGGAAAGAATGGGCATTGTTCCTACAAGAAAGCTAAATTTATGCTGAGTTTGATCAGATTATTAATAAAGAGGTCAACCAACCTTCTGGCGATGTACCCTATACAAAAACGGTTACGTTTCTGGCGATTACCTAATAATAATTTTTACGATTTTTGTACACCCAAAATATATTTCAATATTATTTTTAGAAATCATAAATTATAATACCTAATAAAAATATCTAATAGCCTTTTATTCTTCAATATTGCAGAGGAAGAGTAAAGAAAGCAGTAAACCTTGGCCTTGGTGTTCATTTACCTAGACGACGAGCATGCCGGTGGGAAAATGATTGCCCCCTGTCTGTAAAGGCTCTATGATGCGAAAAATATTTACCATTCTATCTTAGTGGAAAGCTATAACTATTCTGAAACCATTTTGATTGCTCGTGAACTTTAGAGCCTTGTTTTCATAAATTAGAAAGAAATCAAAACATATTGTAACGAAGCTTACTATCGCGGGATGGGAGCTAAACTGGGAAAAGTATTCGAGCCAACCTACACTAAAAATAGACAAACACATACATATACAGAATTCTCAAAACTATGACTATCGTGAAATTAGCCTAGCTGTGTTATGATCAGATTTGTAAGCATTGTTGCAGTGCGGGTGGTAGGGGGCGTTCAACTATTACGTAACGCAATTTTTGAAGATTTATGAGCCTCCCTCCGCCCATGTAACGCACCGTAATATTTTTACCTATACCCCCTCCCCCTCCTTTAACGTTACGTAAACACACAAGTCAGCAAGCAAGCTTATAAAGGCCAAAAACAGTTGATAATGCAAATCTCCCTGTTTTGAGGTCTTTACAGTATGAACTCACTTTAACAACACTGACTAAACCCATACCAGTCGAGGGATTCCCTGTAAAACAAACGAAAGAGGTTACCAACTTGGGAGAACAAAATAAAAATGACGTACAATACAAAATTATAATATAATGAAAAAAAACTCCGTTACTACCGTGTCTCCTGCGACACCTGTTGATTTTTTTTTTAATTATTATTGGCACTTTTATCATTTTACTGTAGGCTCGTTAGAAGTTAGTTTCTTTGGCCGATTTGTTGAAGTCTGTATATTTAGCATTACTTTGTTTTTGGTCTTATTATGCAACTTCCGCCTAAAACAAATTGAAAGCTTTCACTGTTAAAAAGGAAAACGTTTATTATTATTTGATAAGCTTGTTATCGTTAGATTATACATCTTAAAAAATTGAGTCAAGTGAAATAAGAAAAAGCTATAAAAAGATTAGCGGCCGAATTGATAACTTTATTATAAGTTACCTAATTGTACTAAATTGTAAGTTCAATCATCCCCATGCCTAACATTTATTATTATTCGTGAGCTCAGTTATTTATATTATTTATTAAATTGAATAAATAGGAACCTACTAAGTTTTTTTCATAATACCTCGGTAAAATGACTGTACAGCACATGGTAAGTACAAACAACGGCGACCGTCGGTGACAGAACTTTTATCGGGAATCGTCAATGTCACACCGAACTACTGAAATGCCTCTTCACACCTCGTTTGAAACAACCGATATGATGCAAAAAATACGTTGGCTGAAGACCGTTTTTCTGCCCGGTTCGACAAACATAAGTTTAGTAATTTAAAATGGTAATAAACATAGTATATTATGCATTTATATATAACATTTTAAGTCAAAGATGTCGATATTTTACCTTTTACAGATAAAGATTACTCAGTAATTTAATTACCTATCCACATAAGCTTAATTTTTTTTTTTTTTAATAATGTGAAATTAAAAAGCGATCAATAGAAACAGAAAATAAGTTGACGATCACCACTCAGACAGAAATCAGTTGTACATTCTTGGAATTATATATTTCAGTCGAAACTCTCTCTCAATTATTCTAATTATAGCTACTTTAACAGAAAATTGAACTTCAACATAATATTTCTAGGTACTTATTTTATCGTTTTAACAAGAAAATAAATAGGTACTACAGTTATAAACACTAAAACGATTTGATTTTAGAAACAATATTGAAAACTGTATAAAGAATCCTTAGCAAAATTCCGTTAATTGTGAACCTAGTTATTATTATATTCTTTATTGCACAAAAAAAAAAAGTACAAATGGAGGACTTAATGCTAAAAAGCATTCTCTGCCAGTCTTCCAAGGGAGCAAGGGAAAGGTATATGCAAGGTGTGCATAATGTTAAGTAAAAAAAAAGTTTATAACGATTATTAAGATTATATATTATTAAGAAGTATTCAATTGCTCCAAGTAAAACCTACGTAGCGAATACTTGAAGGAATTTCGAGAGTTGGTCAGTTGGATATTGATAGGAAGCGAATTCCACAGTCGTGCTGCTGTAACGGCGAAGGATTGGTCGCGGAAACTAGTGTTCATATAATAATTTGCCAAAAATATAACCACTAAAACAAAATATTTACTTTATAAGTCTAGTACTCGTTTAGCCGTAGTATTCGTAAGTCGTTCAGAAATTATACGATCACTAACAAACGCACACAACATTTTTATATAGAAGAGTAGCTTGGCCAGGAAGGAGCCTTTCTTCTGGCTTTCCAGTAGGTAATGGTCCGGTGACAGCGCTACCTATCATATCCTAATATAAACATTCGTCTCGATAATAGAAATATATTTAAGTAAATATGAGCTCAGATTTTTGTGTAGTAGAAATAAAATTTAATAAAAAATAAATTTCAAAACAGTCGTGAGGACTGCCGACAGAAGTGAAAACTTAAAACTACAAACATTTTTCTTACACTTCAAATGATATAGCTAATAATAATAATAATATAAGTAACTATTAATAATATTAATAATAGTATTAAGAAAATACAAATATAATTTCAAATAAGAAATACTAAATTTGTAAAATATAATTGCGTATTATAAGAAAATATTTTCTGGTAATCGTTAACACGTCACGTGACCGTGTTGATGACGACTTACATGAATTTACTCCCTATCCAAACATTCCTATAGAAGTTCGTAATAGGACACTGAATAAATAAACTGACGTTTTTATAAACTATGAGGATTAAATACCTATATTATCTATCTATATTTAGCTTTCATCTGGTATGCTAATCAGATAGGGCACAAGGTGATGTAGATTAATGGAGTGGCGCAGGCGCTAGATACCATCTTCGGATAACATTTATTCCGGGACTGATGCCGATCTCAAGAGGTCCACCAAGAAAAGCTGCACGCGACTTTAAATCGTGATTAAAAGCTGCGACAAAATATAATCGGACATGACATATATCACTAAAGAGCGACTGAAACAAGAGATAATAAAAAAACTTCTTGAACAATACATTAAAGGTTTATTTTCAGCCTCATGTCATTTATCAGAATTGCAGGTTTAAAAGTTTAGTCCTATATTTGAAAGTTTTTTTAATTACACGACAAATTATTGCCTAAAACTTTGTTAAACTAAGACAAAGATTTTCCCATTTGTTTGTAATACATAAGTTATTTCTAAATCATACCGAAAAAAAAAGTTAAGCATGTAGGTAAGCGAATGTTGATCAATGCAAAATGTAATGTTTTATAGTCCATATTTTCATATAAACGTTGAATCTTATGGAATATAATGTTATTTAAATCGAATTATATTACATTATTGATAATGTCATTAGAAGATTTTCAATTTTTTTTTTCAAGTATAGTAATAATAGTATTTACCTATAAAATATTATAGCATATTATGTGTAGGATGCATAGAAATTATTAACAGTTGAACTAACAAAATGGTTTAGAATCATTCACATAATAAGACCATTCCAAATACTCCTGAATTTCCAAATGCAAATGTCATAGCATCTAGGTGAGTTTCTTTAGATATCTAATCATGATGGGTAGGTAATGTAAAGTTAATTATACTTCTTTACACTGAAATTGAAATTTATTTATTTTTAAATAAAAATTACATTGCACTTATATTCTAAGAATGGTCCCCAAACTAGGCATACCTATGTCTTGGGGATCTTTCATAGCAGTTCCTATATTATACTCATAATAACATTACATATAATTACATTATACATTGCATATTAATTTTCATATCGAAAATTTGCATAAAATCCGTGAAGCAGTTTTCGTCAGTTTTATTTTTTTTCTGTTTGTTAATAATAAACACTATTGAAAGCATTATTAAAATGACATAAATGATATTTATTCAGTTTTCATAAATTGAAACGCGATATGCAAAGTTAGGTTAAGGTAATAACTAGGTTTCCTATAGATTGTCAAAAAACTGCACTAACCGACATAATATAACGCAATAGTAAAACCTAAAAAAGAAAAAATTCTAGTTTCATAATTCAGTATTTTAATATTGTCGTTTTAATTTAAAACAGGATGTCGAATTAAAAAGGTGTCCAGTTAATTTTTTAAATACACACATAAAACAATCTTCAATTAATCATCAAATTTTTTATAACACATTTATAGAAATTATACTGATATTTAAATACTGAGTTAATATTATTATCGTATTGAACTCAAAGACACGTGTTCACGGTAAATGAGACGACAACAAAAATTCAACATATTTATGAAACCACAATTAATTATCCAAATAATCGATCGCAGTCGTTAGGTGATTTATCTAGCGTCGATAAGATTTTAATGAAGTACTTTGATTGGGTGCGCACGGACAGCGGTGACGCTGTTATCGTCGCGATAGTATGCGCACCATTGCTTTCCTATACTTATTCACATATTAAGTTATTAAATTAAAAATATATTTCACAAAATCTTTACACGATATTCAACCATAAACACCTGGGACTTAGGTAATTTTTACAACGTATAATGTAATTAACAAGGTGGATCATTCAGATTAGAAATTGGTTGATATCGGCACGTCGTTCATTGTGGAAACTACTCACGATACTACCGTGCGATAAGATAAATTGAGTTGGAAACTTTTTATTGATAATGTCGAGACGGCGGGTGGCGTGTGCGAGCTTCCATCGGCACAAAAATGAGGACTCTCGTTAACGTATCTACGACATAAAACGTCCAATAAAATAACGTAAGTTTTTATTAATTTAATCTTTTAATTGAAATCATTTGTTTTCGGCAAGAGTTGCCTACCGCACGATATAAGATTACAAGATTTTATTACGTGAATAGTAAATATATATCAGTAACTTTTGCCTGCGACTTCATTCTCGCTGTCTACGAAATGAAATGAATCGCACGCTTCCTAGTGTAAACTAGTTGTACTAAACGACCATCATAATCAGCAGAATGTTTTCGAATCCCTGCAATGAGTCTGAACTTTCGATGAAGGGAAACATCGTGATGAAACCATAACATGGTGTAGGGTATTTTCTAATGCTGTCCTGACTGGCAACCACATCCAAGTAGAAAATCTGTCGCCATACACCTATAGGTTTGTTCCAGCAGCTGCAGTTGAGAACCAGTTTCCTCACTAGGCTTAGCGTGTTACCATCATAGGCCACATCGTCATTTAACATCAGGTGAGATTGTGATCATAACGCTAAACTTGTAAATGACAAAAAAAAATTATAGACATATATAGATTACATTATTGCCTATGTCCAAAACAAACAGATATTAGACTGTAATTATATTTTCAGTCTATATATCTACAACACTATAACTATAACATTTATAGTCTAATAGCTACACAGATACTATAAAGCTTCTATTTTAATTATATAAGAAGAAATTTATTTCATGCATTAAAAAAAAATAATATTATTTCTTGAAATCACAAACACAACACGCTTCATTTCGTCGTGTTTTTAGTTGTGCTTGAATTACAATTAAATACAAAACAACAAGAGTGTTAGATCCCTGAATTAATTAACGAAAAGTAACGTTAGTATAACGTGTACAGACTAATGATCGAGAATACGTTCATTTGCATTAAACAGACGACGCCTGGTCTTAATTACTGGGAAAATTACAAATTAAACAAAAATTAATGGGACAGAAGATCGTGCGGGTATCAGTGTACATACGTCGCACAATAATTAAGATAACACTTTATAGGTACTTTCTAAAACGCTTCCTATTAAGTATATAATATAATTTTTCGATGATTAAAAAATTTATTATCCATTTTTATTTACAATAAAATATTATAAGCGTTCTAAAATAGATCATCTGAATATTTTATTCCTAGCACGAAATATATTTCAACGTCTTATTCTGTGTATAACAATGTGCAACAATTCACGAGTTGACAATATGTTTCAAAATTAAAGTCAATTATTTAATCATATTGATATATAAAAGCCTAAATAATACAATTTATTTAATTTTCCCTTGGAAACGCTAATCAGAAATTGTGACGTCATCGTACAGTTATATTAATTTCATTATTGTTAAAAATCAATATTTTTATTCCGAAATCCGTATGTATATTTTTTTTTTACTAATTATATTCGTAAATATCAGAAGTAAATAACTATGAGCGTAAACATTGATGTAGATTAGAGAACACAAACGTTATTAATTGGTAGCAACTATCAAAATAAATGATTGTTTCCTTGAGATTAAACGTAAGTAAATGTAATAGGAGCTATTTTAAACAAAACACAAATCGCGTGCTTACTGTTCAACTTTAATGGAGAATCTATAGCCCCAACGCAAATATCTGATATACCTATAATACTTACCTACCGAGCACTTCAGTTTACTTAAATCTAAACTGGCTATTTATAAATAGAGCAGGCAGTAAAACTGATATTGTAATAAATATCGTAGTTTACGATGTTGAGTCGATGCAATTTTTTAACACAATAACATCGGAGTGTTTGTAAAACAAATCGAAACGAGTTTGTATTGCGAATAAAAGCAAATCGTATCTGAATAACTTGTATGTGAATAGAAATTGTTACGATCGAAATGTAATTTAGATCTTAATACCTACTCTTATATTAGAAAAAGTTTCAAGAATCTAACTACGGTATTTATAATATGGATTAACCGCAACTGTAAAAGTATGAAATGTGGAAACATCTGGCCAATGTATTCCCTCCTTCTTACGACATCGGGTTCTTCAAGCGTAACGTGAAGAGCCAGGCCAACATGACAGCGGCGTCCGCGATAGTTTGCTGTTCTAACGGTCGTCGACGTTGCATTTCGATTGTACTGTGCTTACCATCAAGGGCAGAAGGCGCCTTCAATTTGCCGAGCTACTTTAAAAAAATGATAAATAACTCTTGGTTGTTCATATAAAAACATAGCAAAACGAAATATCTTGATTTAGATGGCAATTGCATAAATCATCTTATCTTGGAATATGATCAGATATAAGTCAGATTTCTACTATGGAAAATAATTTCGTAGCTATAAATTAATCATGTAGGCTGTCGCTAAAATATCGCTTTTGTATGGCGCGTGCAGTGGTGGTACGGCGCGGCGATAGAACATGGAGTCGCAACGCGCGCCGCTCAGTCGCAACTACAATAAAACGACGACGCGGCGACGCTAAGCTACGCCGCTGCGCCACACCGCGCCGCCGCCGCGCCTCAGCGCTCCGCACCGTTCGCCATCATTTTCTGGCGACAAAATCTACTGATACCATCAAGCTCTTGAGCCCTATGCGACATCCAGTTATAAATCAAATGTTTAGTAAAAACGCTCAATACAAACGATTTAAACTTCGTTGAAATAACCATCAGCTACTAAAATCGCATTTAATGAACATGAAACTCCGATACAGTTCATGTATATAATAATAGCACACAACAAAAACCACTTTAAAGACACGTCTGATTTAAATAAAGTAAATTAATTACCTCAGTTTGGTTTCAATTTGAAAAAGCTGCCTGCAATAAATTAATTGAGCATTTCTTAATTAACTATTAAAATAATTGTATGATTTAATTTGAAACCTTTAAATGGACACGCAAAATAATTAAGTAATCAATTAACCGTACACGGCCGATGTATATCTAGCGGTTGTCTTATCTACTTGCATCTACAACATTGTTTGAACAAAGATTATCCAATCCTTTCGAATTTATAGTATTGTGCCTTTATTCTAAAAGATCTCCTAGAGACAACTGACAAAACATAGCCTGTAGACCAGCGGTTTTTAACCTTTTTAATCTTATTACCCCTATAACCTATTAGGAAAACTCATTCTACCTTCCCCCTTAAATTTTTATCATAGAGAAAACAACACATGAAAATTTAATACTGTCTTAAATTAATCATAATAAACTGCACATAAATATTAGGTCCCTACCTATAAAATTGCCGTTTTATATAGAAAAAAATATATTTTCTGCATGAAAAGTATGTATTTAATTATCCCAAGTACTGCCTATTATTGACAATATACTTTTAATAGAACGTTCTCTGAAGACGGCAATCGATGAAATCTTTAAAGGCATTTTTCACCGCCAAATTAGATTTGTAATATTTTTCTATTGTAAAAAGCTTTATTACCGCGCAGGATAGCGATTGTACCTGAGAGGGGTAATCACCCCCAGGTTCGGAACCCAGGCTGCAGAGTGTAGACTGTAGTTGAAATGTATACAAATCAAAAAGTTCTTGCCATTAAGTTACGTCTAAGTAATGATTACGCTTAATTAATAAAGGAAGAGAAAATTAAATATCTGAGATATTTATTTATATTTCCAGCAACAACGACTTGTTATTATTAAAAGCGTATTGTTATTGTTATTCTAGGGTATACCGTTACTAAAAATAAAAAGATTTGTATTACTTAAAAACTTAATCTACATTTCTTGCCAGCTACTCGGTGCTGTTTTATGGACTCTTTAAGCGGGAATTACGGGAACTTTTCGCTTACATTTATAGTTTTATAAGTATAATAACATTGTGGCCTTAATTAACATACAAAGTATCTTAAACTAAGAATTTCTACATTCTTATATTTATCAGAAAAGATTCAGAAATACAAGAATAATATCATGATCACATGTTACAATTTTTACTAAAGCCTTCGTGATGATTGACAACTAATTCCGACGCTGTTATCACAAATTTCCTAATATTCATATTCTGTATCGCTTCAATTAACAGTTCGGTAATGTAATTAAAATACACTTTGATAAGCGCCTTCTAAATCGAGATATGTTTAATTTATATATCATAACGTTATATTTTTTTTTTAATTTTATTACAACCGTATGTGATTAAGTGATTATGTAAGCTCTTAATCAAATTTAGACGCTTTTTTCACCCAAAAACGAGCTGTAAAGTAGATAAAGATCGTCAATAGTCAAAAATGCGAACCACCCAGTTCCTAAAAATAATCCTACGAAATTAACGGAGTTATATAAACGAAGTGAATTATCACCGCTATTATTTTAATAGCCGGTGACCGAATAGTGGCTACAGCGACCATGTCTCTTAATAGACCCATGCTTGTAGTTATTTAAGCGTATGGCTTTCTTTTGTTGTTGTAAATATGAAGTAAGTATTTATATACGTCCTGAGGTCAACCGGTTCATTAACATGTATTTACGCATTTGTAAAAACGATAATAACTTAAAATAAGGCGACATGAACAATTACATTATTTATCATGTTACTTATCTTACTTCACTTTTATTATAATAACAGTTTACAATAATAATTTATTGTTTATTACCTAGCAAATCTTTAAATTGATTACCGCCGATGTCTGCCCTAAGTTCAATCGATCTAAGTGCGGATTCTATCTCATTGTAAACAATGGCGTACAGTGATTAAAATAAAAGAATATAAATCTTAAGCAATCTATATAACTAATGTTATGAGGAGTAACTTAGGCTATTTTAATTTTAGAAAAAAAAAAAGGTCCACGCAAATGAAAAAACTGGCCATGGTGAATCACTTCGTGACCTCAAATGGCTTACGCTGAGTGCGAGAGAGATATATCAATTTAATGTATTATATAGTTGAAGATCTATAAAAAGGTCAGCGAGATTATATATCTATTTTCTAAGAATCACTTGCAATAAGCATTTTTGTCTTTAAAATAACCGGCAGCAGGGATAGCACGATTCGCGCGTGTGCCCGATCGACGGCATTATGTAGTTCACGCGAGCAGAGCCGCGAGCTCAGCATGTTTAAATAAAGGATTTTCTTAAAATAGAGAAAAAAAATTATATAGGTAATAAACTTATCAACAACATTATATCATACATATTTGAAGCAATGCACCTTCGTAATAAAACACAACAAAATAAATTACATAATAATAACTCCATATCTTCCAACACACGATACAAAATATATAATCATCATAAAAGCCAATACTTTACCATCTTTAATGGCAGAAAAAAATTATAGGTACCTACCTATCTATCTGCGAACTAACCATATATATAATTAAGTTATTTATGGGTTCCACTTGATTATACTATATCAACAATAATTGCTTAAAGTTATTTTGTCGTGTATCATTTAGTTAAATATTAAAATTTTCAAACCGATGGTACTTAAAATTGATTGTGAAATGGCTTCTCAGTTTTATTTGGTTATAAACTTCAATATAAGATCGTTTGATTATATTTTTCATTACCTACCTAAATTATCCACTTAAACATTTTTTTAAACTTTTTACCCAGTTTTTGGTCTACAAGTAAAACATTCAAACATTATTATATGCTATATCTTCAACACTTTTCTGTTCTACGCCAACACACAGTTCAAATGGCTTTGCCCTATTTACTGTCATTTCTATAATTATGTTTTAATCTGAACAATATCACCTGATGCTGGGTATCGATATGGTAACACGATAGGCCCAAAAACCGGACTAGCTCTTAAGTACAGCCGCCGAAACACACCGATGGATTTTTATCATTACACATTCAAATTGTTTTTTTTTTTTTTAATATAATGTTTTTGAAGATAACACATATTTTAAGACGTTTAATAGAGGGTGAATTTGAGAGTTGCGTGTGCATCGTATGGCGGAAGTGCGACATGATGAAGCCAATATTGATAATAAGTTAATAACATTAATTCATTTTACTTTTATTATTTTTTTGTTGTATAAAAATAATGTAACAGTTTATAAAACACGCTGAATTATTAAAAGCGAAACAAACCCGACTACAACAAAAAGGCAACTAACATTATTTTTTACTTTTCCTTTTTATTTCATTCCCAGACTTCGTACTTAAATACTATATATCCTATTTCACTCCCATAATATAAAGACGTATCTAACAACACCTCGTATGCTAAAATCGACCAACCTGGGTATGCTACAGAGCGTGTCAAAGAAATAGACATACATAACATGCGTTCGAAAAACATAACTCTCCTTTTTCGTAGTCGGGTAAATATTAATAAAATGATTTAACGTTCTATAATTTTACATTATTACTATTTCAATAAAATTATTAATGACTAATTTCACTAGGTGCTCGTACAACGTATGTTGTAAGCATGCAGGATAAATTTTTGGATTTATTTTTGTTTAGTTACGTCAAAGAAGTTTATTTTCCGTGTTTGTATCGTACACACAATTATTATTCTTTCAACCTATAAACATTAATTGTATTAGTGTCTAAGGTTTTCATGCCCTCATATTCAAATTTCCAAAGGGCTATGATAAATGGTTTACATTTTTGTAATTTTATAATAGTAGGTATATTGTTAAGAAGAATGCGTTCAAAACAAGTTCGTTTGTTAATGGTACAGTATAGTCTAGTTTGCATTTAAGAACTATAGAGACCACTGTTTCCCAAAGTCAATACTCAACACCCTGTATAGTACTTTCAAATGTTTTAGTGAAGTAATAACTATAGAGGATTGATTAACGGTTGTTCCTAATGAACTTGTGTTTTTCATTTGTGGATATACAAGAATTCATTGATTTCATCATCAGGTTTTATTGTCATTACGTGAATATTAATAATATCTGAAAGTGTCTTACTCTCTGTACATCTAATAAAATAATATAATTTATTTAAACATCATCATAATGTAAACATCATTTACATAGTAATAAATAATAATTAATAAAACCGATCGAATTTCTTGCCGCCTCTTATCCGTTTTCCGAGACGGTGGTAGTGTTTTGACTTTCATAAGTGCCTTCTTAGGGCCTAAATTTAATAAAGCATTTTTTGATTTAATTATGTAGTGAAAATTATATACAACAGTCATATATAATAATTTTTATTCTAATGTAGATAAATATAACGACAAATGATGTAGAAAAATTATATAGATCGCATAAAGTTTGGAAGTCTTGGAATAAGTCAAACGAACCGGTAAGTACCTGGTCGCCGCATGTCTTCGATCGATATTAAATGCATATAAACATTGTATCCAGTGAAAATCGATGGCGATTTGATTTTGCGGACTTCATTAAGGATCCGGTTCTACATTTCAATAAGCTCTCGAGCCTTAATGATTCTTCGGTAACAACGCTTTTATACTGTTTAATACTGTATTTAGGGAGCGGGCCTTTTGAAATCGCATCGACGTTTTGGTTGTTCAAGTTTTATTCTGTTTAGTACGGTTCGTGTCATTAGTGACGCATAATTAAATTTTATATGTTGTTTATTTAATATATTTGTAAATTTAAAAAACAGAACAGATATCGCTTGTTCAATACTAGCTTGCATTAGCAGATTCATCTGCGTTAATTTATTATTTTTATTGTAATTTTCATGAAAATATACAAAAGTGGCAAGTCGAAAGTATTTTGGCAATTTCTTACTTATAAATATTATTACTTTATTAGTTTTGGGTTTGAAAGGAATTTGAGTTGTAATTAAATTATTATTTTTTTCTTTTTCTTTTGAGATTTCGGTTTTACATTTTTTTTTTAAACACTCCCTGAGGGATGACTTTTCCAACAGCATTCATTATTATTAAAGTAAGGTTTTCAAATATCCCTTTTATTATTTATTTCACTCCTTTAAGGCTTACCTTTTAAACATTAATGATTAAAGACATGACGTATTACTTTAATTTTTAACGAATAGATCAAATATATTATATTTTTATGTAGCTTTCTTCACAAATTTAACCCCGCATTTACAGACACAGACCTATAACTCTATAGAATATGAAATCAATTTTTATCTTACCGCCTTACTATACAATTAAGCTATTGTTGAAACTTTATATTTCTAACTAAAATAGTTATGGTTTTACATCATGATTCAAAGGGCCAGGTATATATGATATACATTAAAATACATTTATTATATTATTATAAATCATATTTTAATATATATTAAAAAAGTATTTAATAAATTTATTCTACTATTAGGTGGAAGCTTAAATATACCATTGGCACAAGTTACATTTTTCAAACTTATTTATTATGTTACTTTTCAAATTACACATCTCTAAAATGTGATAGGAACATTAAGATTGAATAGTAGCAAGCACATGTTATGTTATATTTTAAAATGGAAAACAGTTTAGTCGTATAAATTATGTCTATAAAAATATTGTTTATGGCAATATAAGTATTCTGGGATAAACTTTGAACGCGTTCCAAGTCCGCGAAGAGCGTGCGCGGTTACTCGCCCAGAAGAGATAGCGCCTATCCACCCAATTAATATGCCTAATGCTAACATCATTATTACTAGCCACAGCGCACTTAACATACTATATCCATTTACATTTTGATTTGTGTAGAGCCGGGCCGCGATTAATCGGCGGGCGGCGTGCGCCGGCGCCGCTGATTTATAACAAACGCGCGCTTTGTATTGCGTCTGCAGAGTGCAGTCTACACACTGCTCACTGCACGCTATGCCATAGCCGCTATACGCACAACTGTTTCTTAACACATCTACTATATATAGATAATACGCGAGTTGACTATGGGTAAAAATTAAAGTAAATTATTAATTAATATTGGTATTTATATGTAAACCCTAAAAATACAAATCAGGAAAAAGTAATTGTTTATTAATTAAATTTTTCATTAGACAATGGGACGTCACCATTCAGGAAATACGAACGTTATCACATTTGTCACTGTTATCATACAAAATTACATATAAAATGAATGATGACGTCACGGGACCATAACGGCACGTTTTTGTTTTGTTTTTTATTTAAATTAAAAAATATTTTTAAACTACTTTCTACGATGTATAAATGGAAAAAAATATTCATAGATATTATTTTCAATATGTAAAGTGTTTAAACTAATTTTCCAAAATATATGTAATTATATAATTGTAAGTAAACAATATTTTTATAGTAGCACGACAAAGTAACGGTCGAGGCACTGTGTCTGATGGTTAGCACAGTACAAAGCAAATTCAAAGGCAGCCATCGAGAGATCGACAACCCATCGCCGGTCGTCGCAATCCTGCTTGCCTGCAAGCCTCTCGTTAGCATCTTGTTAGACAAAGATATCATTATAATGAAGTTTTATTTGGTTAGGTATATAGTTTTATCATTAAAAAAACTAAGGCGTTTTATGAAAACACGACTCTTTTCAGTACTTCGCGACATATATATTTATAAATAGTAAAAAAAAAAAGTTTTTTTCCTAATCAGTAATTTTAATCTTTATGTAGTAATTATGTCACGAACCAATAAATAACTCATACATGTATACGTTCTTATGAATAAGCAGAGGCCTAAATTATATCCACTTTACACAAAAGTAAAAACTTTAATGACAAACGGTAAAGGTCATCACTCATTGTTCCGAGAGCAATAGAGAATAACACTTCATGAATACTCGTATATTTACTGAATACGAAATTTCCTAGTATTTATTCTACAAATAGCATATTTAACGAGACCAATCCCCATAATTTAAGTTATACTTTTAATAAAAAGCAAGACCATTGATAGATCAGTTTTAATTTATTACATCATATAAGATAAACTGGTATTTAAATAAGTCTGGAAAATCATTAAAAAGTTGTAATGGCTCGTAAATTGCTGGACTGAGTAAAGTGCTAAATCTTGCTTATTAAGTTATCTTTAAGTAAATAGCCTTAACAGGTTCTTTAATTGTGCATGTTGTGTTACCCACAATTTTCTGTAAAGTGACCTATAATTCCTTGACGAGTGGTATAATTATATTATACTACTCTTAAGTACTGGGAATAACAAGATGCGTCTAAATAAATGTATTATAATGATAATTAATCATTTTGTTGTAATCATATAAACGTTATTTAATAGTACTAATATTATAAAATGACAACAAGTTTATGTATATTTACAAACGAAACTTTTTTTATATACCAGCATCTCACAACAGTCTAAAAACAAACGGTGACCACCGAGACCTCCGCAATCCATCGCTAGTTCTCGCTATCATGCCTGCCTGCAAGCCTCTCGGCACCTGGATATACACTGACAGATCCCGAAACGCGACAAACCAAAAGAGAGTGACTGCGAACGGTTTATAGTTTGGGGATTGGTAGTCATGACCTAGTCGATACAGTTAGAAACAATTGTCGTGTCCAACCACTCAGCAAAATTAAATCTACTAGCTGTGCGCCACGGTTGCACCCGTGTTAGTTTAATAATTTAAACACCGCTCCGTTAACGCACCTGTATAAATTATCATAATTGTTCTTCCTTCTCGCAAGTATCCTAAGCTATGTGTCCAAATAACATGGTATAAAGGAAAAAAATTAACTTCATAAAATTGTCTTTATGATGAATTAATTTCTGTTCAATAATGCTCATAAATCAAATTTTAATCTTCAACAAAAAAAAATCACTAAATCCTTTATTGTGACTTATGTATAAGAGATAGGTATATGCTACCGCAGGCTTTTTTTTTAACATATACTAATGACCAATATTTATGTAGAACATTATATTTATGAATTATTAACCATTACGCCAGCGCATGTGGATAAAGCAGTTCGGGGGCTTTCCATTTCCGACTTTACTTACCGAAAATCAACATTTAAGGCTAACTGAGACTTGTAGCTTAATCTTAGATAGCTTAAACTATTCTTCCTAAATCTGGCTATCATATACAAATAGTATATTACGCCTTCGGCTCGGGTGAAAACCATACGCGCGGGCGTGAATGTCCTACTTTTCTCCCTAGGTGCGTTTACAATTTTTTTCTCCTCGGGGTTGAAAACTCTATATATTTTATATATAAACACGCAGTTGCTAGGTTACCGGGAGATAAAGTAAAGTACGCGCATGCGCACATTTGCCATCTCACCGGGAGAGAATCGGGTACTTTTCTCCCGCGTGACAGGGACTAAAAGTGAACTTTTCATCCCGGAGGAGAAAAAAAGAATTATTCGACTCTGGTAGTTCCAGAAATTAGCGGGTTACAAACAAAAAAACTTTTCCTATTTATTATCTTATTATAATATAGATGACAATACTTATTTAGCCCTTTGGCTCCCTACGTCACAAAAATGTACGTAAAACTGGCATTTATGCCATCCCAGAGAGCAGAGTTATTAAAACTATGTACCTAAGTCGCTTGATTACTGAAACTAAATGATATTCCATTAAATATGATATTGATTTAAATTATGAATGTACAAGTAAATATGTATTTCTTTATTCAAATGAGAAAATTCCCGATTTTAAAAATGATTTCAGTGATAGAAAGCGGTATTCTAAATTCTAATTTTCATATTATAGGTAATTAATCAGTACGAAGTCGCGGGTGGTTGCTAGTATAATAATTAATAAATTACACACATGCTCATAAAACATTTAAACATTACTATTTAAAAGAATTACCGATGTTTTTTATTTGTTTCTTTAACTGAAATGTTACTTGTAAGAAATATAACCTGTTACAGAGCTATCCACTTTCTCCTTTGTACGTGTTTATATACTTTGTAACATAATATTATTCCACACGTGTGAATCGATAATTACGGAAGCGATATATCTTCTTTCTCAGGTAATAACAAATTAATTAATAATCATAACGAAATCGGAAGCCGTGAACTTATAATTTATACTACTAAATAAACCCTTTAATAGTTTGACAGATATATAACTGAGCTGGACCAATCACCGTATTTGCAATTACAACCTTCTGTTATGGTACGTTATAAAATGTTTTATGGCGCAGCTAATTGTGTGTAGCTCGTTTCTCATTAGGATTCTTTGAAACAGCTTATGTTAGAATTAAATTTTATGTAATAAGTTGTTAAATTTATATATGTATTACATTTAATATTATTAATTGATATTATTTTTTATGTTTATATATTTACTAGCTGTGCCCGCGACTTCGTCCACGTGGCATATATCGTGAATGAAAATCAGCAACTAAATAAAAACCTCACCCCACCTCAACCTCACCTTATGGTATTTGATCAGTATAAGCTTAGATAATACTCAACTTAAATCATTTTAAATGTTAACCGATATCACAGTTTAACAATCATACAGATAATATCTAAAAAACATAAATACTAACTGCTATGCTCGACGTCCTGGGTTCGATTCCCTGGTAGAGAAAAGTATTATTGGGATTTTCTATGAAATTTTCAGTAGTAGCTCGGAGTTTGGCTTTATTCCCGATTAATGGCAATAGGTTCATGGGGTCTAAAAACATACCCGATGAACTGTGGGTGTACCTTAGTAGACCTCTGCTTAACCTTAAACTCAAAGGAAACATTTTTTTTTTCATTATTTACAATGTTTATTTAAGAGATTTTGTCCTTATCATAGATCCTACCGATTAGTGCAACAACAGAGTGTATGTCGGTTTTTTGCATTTTTTTTTGTTTGTTCGATTCCCGGCATAGGTAAGCTTTTTTAGAAAATCTGTTAATGTAGTTATTAATATTAAAAAAAATAAAAGAATGTTCCTTTGAGTAAAATTTGATTTCTTCATTATTTAACATAATTTTCGTTCATGTCCCAATCCTTTTTTTTCATTCTGTATACACATAAAGGCATACAAAAATATTCAATTTTGCAATCCTGAAAATATAAGTTTAATTAATATTTTTAATTGTATAATTCGTTATTTTCCAGGGAATAATAACCCTTTACAGTGAGTCTGTATAGTGTCGTTAAATAAAAATCATAATTGCGCAAAAACACCAAACAACGACATGTATCGTAGAAATCAAGGTAGAATAGATATTTTTACTTACATTTCCATTTATTTATATTACTGAAAATGATGTAAAGATATAATAATATGGTATATTTTTATATGTACATAACGTAAACACAATTTATAGACCATAAAAATGTTTGTATGTGTAAAAAAGCATCCTAAATGTACCTTCGGACAATAAGCTACAATCATACCTAATTTCATCAAATTCGGTACAGTAGTTTTTGCGTAATTGGTGTTCAAACATACGGACAATTTCAATAACTATCCATGATTCAAATCTTCCCCCCAATATTATTTTTTTCTCAAATATCTTCAATGTACATATTTGTACTCTTTACGCGATTATTATAAGTATAGATTTTGATAAGGGAGCCTAAAAATTTTGAAAAGTTCTAAAAATTTTGAATACTCGTAAAAATTAAAATATGTATAGTGATACTCACAGATTTTAGAAAAAGACAGATGAGCCATCAGAACACGAAAATGTCCCATATTAGTATGTATTCAATTGTGTCAATTTTGAAAGGATATGTTTTCATGCAATGTCAACACCCCGTGCTTTATTATTATTCTAAAAATATTCCGTCTTGTGTGCAAAAAAAAATCTTCACGGACGGACGGAAAAAACGGAGTATCGTTTCTTTGGTAACAAAGCATATTTTGATAGTAATTTCCGTGATATTTTGTTATTGAAAATAAAATTACAAAATTGTTGCTAGGTTACAATGAAATATTTTCCTGGAAGTTATAGTAAAATGTAATATGTATATAATATAGCAATGAAAAATCGTTCTATTTATAGCCTGACTACCACGTAAGCAAAAAGAGGGTAATATTTGTTACGTAATAGTTTGTTAGCATGGCGATATCAGACCACAAATCGCAAACACAGAAAGAGATGGCGATATGGTCTGAAAGTAAAAATTATAGCGAACCCTAGGCAATTTAGTATTTCAAGCAAAAATTTATAATCCAACATAAACAAACAAACAAAAAAAACTTTTCCACTTTATTATATTAGTATAGATATAATCAAAGGTACTACTTACTACTTATGTAAGCAAATAAGAAGTTATACTTCTTTGGCGTAACAAACAAAAAATACATCCGGCAGTCTTATCCCGCGTGCCAACGCCATTGAAGTTAGCCATCATTGATGATAATGTAAATTAATTTTACTAACATTTAAATATATATAAATAATAAACACAAAGTGGAGGTATTATTTTAAAAAAAATTCGTAAAATGAATTCTCAGTATTATCAATGATGACTAACTTCATCATGTCGCACTTCCGTCACGGGAATGCCCGCAGCTCTCAATTTAATTCCTTTACTAAACTCGCATAAAAAGTATAACTTCAAAAATTACATTTATTACATTCATCATAAGATAGATTTAAGCCACTTATTAAATCTTTTATATAATAGTAAAAGTAGTAATTTCTTAATATAATAAATTTAAAAACTAGTAAACAGAAATACCTAGAGAAACGTAAGCTTATTCTCGGTATCTTCTCTGTTTTATTCGGCGTATTGACTGGAAGCAACATTAAATCAAATACCAGATGATCAGAGTCAGGTAAACGGTAGCAGTTATTTAGCGGATACAGAGCCGGGGGCCGGCGCACGTCGCCGCCCACTCTTTGTGATTTATCCGCGTGCGGCCTGTCGCGGACGGATTTACTGGCCTGATGAAATATCAACAGATTCGTGACGAAGTGTACCACAGTTCCATCGTATAATCTACTTGTTGTCTGCGTAAACTCAACGCTGATTTGTTACAGATCTGTCGCAGAACACGAGATTTCGATAAGGTTAAACTATTTGTCACAAGATTAACAAACTGTTTCGTATATATTTATAATATTGTTTCATTTTCAAAATAATACAATATATCATTTTTTGATAGGAGCACGTCACAGTCTGATGACACAAAACAATCCAAAAACAACAGCGACCACCAAGAGATCCATAATCCATAGCCGGTCTTCGTTGTCATGCTGGTTTGCAAGCATCTGGCCAATCTCGTAACGCGATAGATAAAAAGAGACAGTTTGATGCGTTTATCACAATGTGCATGGTGTTGATGTAGTTGGATACAGATCATGATCACCTCTCTAGCTAACTGGATATATATCGGCTGTTACCTAAGTGTGCCACTATGGCGGTTGTTACACTTGGTGTATGGTGGTCGCGATCCAGTCGATATGTCCTGTCCTACCCGCCCAGCATTCGCATTTATTATATTTAGTTGATATATTGTAAATGCTAAAGTTCGTTTTCTTTTATTTCTGTCCATTAATAACGCTAAAACATCTAGCTGGATTGTATTGGAATAGAAGTCAATAGAAGTCGATTGGATATTATTTTTAAATCTCCTAGTAAAGATGGCGGACAACAACTAGTATATCAAATGAATACTAAAATAAAGAAATGTATGTTTATTTTTAAATATAAGTCTGGAGTTTTTGGCGGGATTTTGAAGTGACATGTTGTGGTTTTTACTCTAAGTTATGTAATATTGGTGGCGTTTTGTGTGATATAGTTTGGTTTTTGTGCATAAGTGAAGTGGATTATAAGTATAAACCAAGAGCATGCATTCTGGGATCCCACAAAAATTCCCTAGATCGTTCCAACAAGGCGGCCACCGTCTTGTTGGACGCCACTTTGTTTATAATATATATTGATACTTAATACGAAGGCTTGAAAACATTGACGCTGGAAAATTTTACGAAGGCTTAAAAATATTGACACTGGCAAGTACTTTTGCGGCGCTAAAACATTAAGAAGAAGAAGAAATATAAGTCTAAATTTAATATACTTATTTATTTACCATGCCATTAATAATACTTACCAGTAGCTGGCCGCGAGGTCGTTCACATAGTGTTTTTTTTTTTTTGGAGTATTTAATTTTTATTAAAAGCTATGTTAAATTAACTTCAAGCTCTGCCAAATATCATTAAATAGATTTTAGTAACTATTATTTTTCTATTATACTAGCTGCAACCGCGGCTCCACTCGCGTGAGCTATAAAATTAATTTAATAATAAAGCTTTTTTATATATTACAAGCCTTTGTATATCCTCATATTCGTTGCTCCTTTTATAAAATTTATATTTCTTAAACAACGAAACCAAATTGGAAGGTGTTAAGGACTAATAGTGATTTTCACCTTGAGGATGGGAGTTTGTTAGGAGGGCGTTTGAAAATACTCTACCACAAAACTAAGGTTTTATCACTTTTTTATCGTTATAGGTTTAGCATTGTGGCCACAATATTACTTGATCTGAAGTAACGATGTGGTTCAAGATGATAGCACGCTAAGTCTAGTGGAAGAATGGTCCTCAAGTGCAGCTGCCGGTAATACAGCTTTTGGTGTTGTCAACTTAGCTAACCAGGCGGGTATTTGAAAATAACCTAACACAAAGCTAAGGTTTTATCACGATGTTTTCCCTCATCAAACCGTATGTAAATCGACATGGTGTCTGAACACATCACCTTTTATTTCGAATTTCAAGTCAATTGTTCATGCCCACTATAAATGAGTTTGTAAGAGCTCTCAACCCAGTTTGAAAACAATAAAATACGGAGTGTTTCTGCAACTCGGACATTACCATACTCACCGGTTTATAAGCTCTTGTAGTGTTTAGGCGCCCACTCGACTACCATTCAGATTTATCATCTGCGTGGATTATTGCTTAATGGAACAACTACTAACTTAGATATGCAAGAATAACGTTATAATAACTGATATTGCTTCGTTTTTAACCTCCGACATAAAAAGAGGTGTATCTGTATGCCTGTGTCTCGGGTAAACGGGTTTTGATCTAGTTTTTTTTTCTTTGAAGGGCGACTTGTTCGAGAATGTTCATAGCTAAGATTTGAAAAAGCTGTTCAGCCGTTTGAAGATTATCTGCTCTCTTATAGTTGATAAATAGATGGGAACATCTTCCACAGGTCTGATTGAGTCGAGATTTGTTATTTTGTTACGTCAATGATATTAATGCGGCAGCTTCATCCGGAATCCGTAGGATACCCGACTTTTCACCAACTTACATCAGAGATATTGTATTTGGGCTCACTGGAATGGTCTCAATGAATATAGGTTACTTGTGTCAAGGGCTTAATAAATTATCAATTTACCTTGTTTTATATTAAAAATGGCAATGAAAAAAGAATTTTGTTAAGATCGAGGATGGTTTAATTTTCAAATTCAAATGATCAAAGACAGCGGTCGAAATTATTTACACTTTCGATACAATTTTGCTTATACCAATAAAACATAATATTACGTTCACTTACACAGTTAGTATGTGACGTAAGGCCCAGAAAAATTTAATAGAAAGTTTTTCTCTACCTGTGGCAATCCGACTGGTGGAATACCTCCACTCTACAGAAGAACCTTCTGTTGTGTTACTGCGATGAGTAAGGTTTCCAGAGCTCATTTGAGTACAGAGATTCAAGGTCAACAATGCGCTAATGATTATGATATTACAATCGTCCTTAGGTTACGTTAGCCGCTTACCATCAGGCGGGCCGTACGCTTGTTTGTCACCCTTGTTGTATCTTCTTGTTCTTCTTTTTCCTGGCTATTAAACGAATTTATTTGGGGTCAGCCCTCTTAGTACTTCTGCGCAACACCGTACGGTTGTGGGTTGTCTCTTCTGTTACGGTATGTTGCTCGTTATTATGTCGTTTTGTATTGTTCGTATCCAGATTATTGGTGGTCGTCCATGGTCTCTTTTTTGTCTTCTATATTCATGACTCTTTTCGTCATATGGTAATTTCCTCGCCTCATCACATGTTCGTACTACCGCAAACGGTTTTCCCAAAATTTTTCGTGTACCGTTGTGACTTTAAAAGTACCACGGTAAAAAAATCTTCAAATAATTTAAATGAAAAGGTTCATTAAAACCTTATTTAAAACGTAATCTTTAAAATTATGAACGAATGCAAATGAAATAAAGTATTTCGAACCATACTGAACATCAATTCTCAAATAAGCAACATAACATCTCAAGCCATTATCTTTCAATAGCGTTGCGAGAACGGTCGACTTATCTGGCAATTAAATCGACATTCAGAAGCCAATGTGGTTTTAATTTTGTTCATGCCACGACTAAACCTTTTACAATGAGTCGGCAGTATGACAAATAATGTTTTAATTGGACAGTCAAATATCAATGTATTTTCCAGATTGTGTTTGCTAGTACGTTTATCATGTACAAGGTGTGCTCCACGGTTTCACCTGTATTAAATGTATTCGAGCAACTGTTCACGGCATCACCCGCGCCACCAACGCGACAACGTACCCGCTTAGCTTACCGTTGTTCACGTTACCCGTACAGCTTGACGTTCATTGTTACTGCGCCGCTCTTTAACATCGTAGCGTGAAGTCCTATAGTCAATGCCATATTTATAACCTATACACTTCCTCAATAAATCTATCTATATTAATACATTTATAGTTCTGTCTATACATGTAATTTTCTTCCAAATTTCCCGGTAGGCATACTATATGAACGATAATGGTCACGAATATACAATTCTTTTTTGTCTGTCTGTTCGTATATCCGGATTTAACCCAAAAATGTCTTGACCGATTTGATGAAATTTTGTATACGGGAAGCTTATGGCATTCGTCAATTGATAGGCTATAAGAATTTCCAATCACATTTCTAGAAATATTAATAAAAACAATGCAAAAAATAAAAATCTTAACCGATTTTGATGAAATTTTGTACACGAGAAGTATAAGTCATTCCATAATATTAATTAGGGTTAGGGTTATAACATTAGGGTTATAACAACTTTCAATATTACTTTTAGAAATAGCAAAAAAAGAGAAGCAAATTAGCAAAATTTAATTCATCTATTCTCAACTGATTTTGGTCAAATTTTGTAAACAGATAGAAAAAATCAATAGGTTATAAGCATTGTCAAAAATTATTTCTCAAATTGTAAAAGAACACCACATTTAATTTGTATTAATACTCAACCGCTTTTGACTAAATTTCGTAGACGTAATGCATACTTGATTTCGTAGCTGATAGGCTATAAGAATCGCCAACAATAATTTCAGATATATGAAGAAAAAAAACAATTTTTAATGACAATCGTACACGGGAACTATATATGTATTTATACTACATATACGGCTTTATGAATTGTCTATAATACGCGTAAAAATAAAATTAAGGGATGAAAATAACTACTGTGTAAAATACGCGTGCAGAGCGCAGGCACACCGCTATAAAATGTATTTAATTTTTTGAAATCTGACCTGTACCTTTTTCCAGACATTCGCGCGTTCAGATAATCAAACAATTTCTTGAGATTTATGAAATTGTAAGTATATTTACCGTCAACCAAAAGGCCAATATTCTTAAAGTCTCATAAACAAATCTTTCTGTCGTACAGATGTCGCCCAAGACGCTATCGCAGCCAATTTTTATGGCATCGTAGCGAGCAACTAATTTTCGTTCAATCTTTCGCGTAATAACTTAAAGAGTCGTGCTGAGCGAATCACGATTATTATGCGACGTCTACTCGAATACATAATGAGTGCTTAGTTAAGTTGTAGACCAATATAAGTTTTATGGCGGTTATAACTGAGACTATAGTTACAATGTAGCCGCTCCAAAAAAAAACCCCATTAATTAAGCATCATAACATTAGAAATTATTGTTTCTCGTAAATTTTTCAATTTTTTTTTTATTGTATTTTAAGTTAATTTGAATTAAGGAAATACATTTTATATATCTATTCTTCTATACATAAAATAAAAACGTAACTGACCGATGTCTGTACATAGAAAATAAATGAGAAAAACTATTATTAAGGGCTTTTATAAACGCAGCAGAACCCAAAACAATGATTTTTAATTTTTTTGTCTGTTTGTCTGTTTGCCAACGTTTGTGCGCGCTAATCTCAGAAACGGCTTACCCGATTTGGAAACGGTTTTCACTAATATATTGTGGTAAGGGTCACTTAACATTTATTGTTTGTTTTACTTCAATAAGTTCATAAACAAAAAAGTTATATCAATTTAAAAATTAACGTCGAACATTTGTTAGATAAAAATGCTATAAAATACTCTTCAGTTGAATTGACAGAAATTTTAGTTATCTGTATAATAAATATGGTTTGTAAAACTATGATGATTGAATCTTTTCATAAAGTTAATAATGTAGTTTCAAAAAATTTTAATTTCCAATGTAAGTTGACCTCAGATCTATGTGATAAATCATATTAAAAGGGGGTCAGCATGGGCTGGAATTATATCGGTTGAATACAGCCGGGCCGCTGCTAGGGATTGCAATTCATTTCAAAAAAGATCGATTCGAATCGAACTCTTATGAATCCTTTCAAATTAAAAGGGCACCACAACAATCGATCTTTTGTCATTTTTACCTTACTAAAGTATCAGTTATTATAGAGAAACATAGAAAGGTATAGAGAGAGAGAATTTATTACAGGTTTAAAGGGAAAGAGAATTCATTTCAAAATTTTATTATTATAAACTGTTGTCGTTATTTTGCTGTTGGGTAATAATTTACTGTTAGTATTTTAATTGGTAAATGACGCCATAAAAAAAGACAGTATAGTGAAATGAATAATCCATACCTACTAATATTATAAACGTGAAAGTAATTCTGTCTGTCCCGTCTGTTGCATTTTCACGCCAAGACCGCTGAACCAATTTTGATGAATTTTAGATGAGAAAAGATATAGGCTACTTTTGGAAATCAAATTGGAAGAGGTGAAATGGGGGAGGACCCAATTTTGATGAATTTTGGTATAGAGACATGTTGAATTTTGGAGAAAAACTTTGGCTACCTTATGTAGAGAAAATAAAACTTAAATGGGTGAAATAGGGGATGAAAGTTTGTACGAAGAACCCATCAAAACAATTTTGATGAATAGAGATATATTGCACCTTGGAGACGGACATAGAGTACCTTATAGCGCAAATATAAAACATGAAGGGTCAAATAGGGAATGAAATTTTCTATGAGGAACCCACTATTTCTCAATTTAGGGATATGAAAATTACTATTTATGCTTTTAGGAAGAAATAAAAGGGTTTCAGTTATTGAAAAATTAATCCGCAAGGTGGTACAATAAGGGATGATTTACAATACCATACACATAGAGTGATTAATTCATCTATTATTTTATTTTGGTATGTCGTGTTTAGAGATCAGTCAGTATTTATGTAGTATAGGAGTGGTAGGGATCGCGACCACCATACAAATAGTTATAAACCCATCTATGGGTTTCTTTTGGTTCATCGTGTACAGAGATCAGGCGGTGTATATGCAATAATATAGCGGGATGGTAGGGATCGCGAGCCATACATATAATAGTAAACCCATGTATAATTTTCTTTTGGTATGTCGTGTTCCGAGTTGATTCATTTATATACAGTAGTATAACGGGGTGATAGGGATCGCGACCACCATACACATAGTGATAAACACAAGTATGATTTTCTTTTGGTTTGTCGTGTTCTGAGATCAATCGGTGTATATACAGTAATATCGCAGCGTGGTAGAGATCGCGACCACCATACACATAGTGATAAACACATGTATAATTTCCTTTTGGTATGTCGTGTTCCGAGATCAGTCGGTGTATTTCTATACTACGATAATAAAGCGAAAGAGTTTTTGTTTGTTTGTTTAAATACGCTAATCTCTGGAACTACCTCATTCGGATTATAAAAAATATTTTTTATATGATAGTTAGACTCACGACGAATAGTATAAGGCTATCTAACATTAGGCTACAACTCTCAGCAATCCTTAAATATTGATTTTTTTAAGTCGAAGGTGGAACCCCTTCCGAGCTGCTTTATCCGCTTGCGCTGTCGTAATGGTTAATTAAAAAAGGAAAAAGTTAGTTAAACAATTGTTATAAATTTAAAAGTGATTTATGAACATTATTTTTAGGCATGGTATATTAATTCTTAAGAATAAAAGTTTCTTCGATAAGAAGAAAATTTTATAAAGTTAAGTTTTGCTCATTATAGTGTGTTATTTTGACACAAAGTTGCTAGGAGATAATAAAAAATTCAAATAATTTGGACTTGCGACAAGAACAATAATTATTATAGACTACACAGGTGCGTTGGCGGTGCTGTGTTTATTGTTCAAAATTAACACGGGTGAAACCGTGGGGCACAGCTAGTATTTAAATAAATCTCGTGTCACGAAGTATGTTCGGGATAAACTCCGAAACTACTGAACCAATTATGATCAAAGTTCGTAAGTATCTGTAAAGTGGTCCAACTTAAAAGAAAGGATATCTCAATTAAGACATATTACAGGATGTAAATAACTACTGGGTATTAACTAACGCGTACGGAGCCGCGGGCACGTCGCTAGTATTTTTATATTTTTCATTTATTTTGAATATAGCCGCAGCACATGTTGCTTGAAGTTATTCATTCATTCATATACCTAATGTAGTGACTCAGTACACTGATTTGTGTGTAATATTGTAAATATTATTAATTGTCAAAATTATTTATATTATATTCATTCAGTATTACTTAGCTTTAAATAACACTAAAATTATGTTTGTACATGTAACCATATTTATTTTGATAATTTTCCTGGTCCCGGTTCTAACGTTGATCGATCATTTATATCTCGCCGTGCTTATCTAATAATTTTTCCTTAATTTAAACTACTGTATAATCACTCCTTCTATATTCTTGTGTAGTTTGTATGTTTGTGTAATTGATACAATAAACTTTCGTCCTTCTATAGTGTATCGTAAAAAATATTTATTTCAAAACACCTACATATTTTCATAACTACACCTAATAATAACAATATAAGCCTATAGGCGTTCTACTGCTGAGCAATGAGGCCTTTCTCCGAGAAAAGTTACGGGCTTAATGATCACTCCATCTCATGACGTATTGGCGATTTCGAACGCCGAGATATTAAGAGTTCTACGTTTTTCCCCACATACAGTAGTACTACAAAAACATTTCTCAAACGTTCAGGTTTCCTCACAATGTATTCCTTCACCGTCAGTGAGTAGTGTTATCAATTTTAATTAGTAAATGTACGCAAATTCCGAAACGTTACTTGGTATTCACTTCACTTCTTCAGACATCGGATCGATATTCCACCGGTCTAAACCACTTGACTAACACGACTTCATATAATGATAAACGCATTTTTCAAAACAGTACCGGTGTACTGCGTACGGGGTCATGTCATGCCTCGGGGATCCAATTTCGCTGTTCCCACAACAAATCGTAAAGTCAAAGTTCACCGCCTAATTATGCAGCGTTATCGACAGATCCGACCGCTTCGGGTAAGAATATTTATCAATAACATGTAATTAAAATTATTTAGTCGAGACCGGGCGCGCCATGTCCCCGAGGCGAATTATTACACATTCGCTGCGAGAGGTCCACGCTCATCATTATACGGGACATTTTTATTCATTTCTCTTTAATTTCCGTCAGTGGACATAAATGATGGCGCTAGGACCGCTACAGCGCTGCAGCGCCTCAGGGACGCTTTTTAGTTTAGACGAATAGTGAGGTAACACAAACCGGTCATATAGCTATATATTATTCCTGCTATCATTAAACAAAACATAATTTAAATAGAGTTTTATTCTTTCTATTTCAATCTAGAATCGGATTACATGAATTAAGTAACATAATACTTTGATACGCATTACGAAATCTAAATAGATAAAAATTATAATTATATATATATTTCTATATTTCAATAAAATAACCTAATCATATTTTGTCAAGTCAAATAATGATGCTGCAATTCTTTTAACTTTGACAAGATTGGTTTGTAGATTATTGTTAAATACTTTAATATAATATGTAATATTCATAACGATGTGCAGAACATAAGGAAAATATTGAATTATATTTAAATATTAGCTGTGCACCACGGTTACATCTGTGTTAAATTTTTGTCGATCAACTCTTCACCGCACCGCGCGTCGTCAACGCTCACTTCGCTCACTTGTCTACAGCTTGCCAGATTACTTGATATTCATGGTTACTTCTCCGTTCCTTTTATCCTATATTAATAAATCTATAGTTCTATCTGTATCTACAGTTAATTTTTTGTCCAAATTTCCCGATAGGTTGTTTGATACTGATCAAGAATATGGCCTTAAAATTTTTTTTGCCTCTCTGTCAGTTTGTATGACCAGATTTAACTCAAAAGTGGCTTGACCGATTTTTATGAAATTTTATGTTTTTTTTTATGGGATGTTTATGTCATTGGTCAATTGATAGAGTATAACAAATTTCAATATAACCTATAAAAATCATAAAAAATAATAATTTATAAAAAAATCTATTTTCGTTAATTCTTGGCCGATTTTCATGAAATTTGTACAAAGGAAATACACGCCATTACTCAATTAATAACCGTATATGGACTGTCAACAGTATAAGTAAAAATAAAATTACGGGATGGAAACAACTACTGCGTAATGACAAATGTATGCAGAGCCGCAGGCACACCGCTCGTATGCTATAAAATGCAAAAAAATATTTAAAAATCGGTAGGTATATTAAAAATTAGCTCGTTCAAACAAACAAACAAAAAACAATCTCATTCACACTTTATATTTGTATTATATAGAATATAACTATAATATATTATGTAGATACTATATTATTATATTTTCAAGTAACTTAACACGTGTTCCAGAATAAAACAGAGCAAAAGTTAAAATTATTTACCAAAAAAGTGATATATTAATTTTTTTGTTATTAGCTAACTTTTTCTGTTACCACTGACATTTAACATGTCTAAACGACATTGTCTAAAGGTCTTCAAGCGTATCAAATGTCATGTGGATTATGTATCGTAAAAATATAATATTTCGATAATCTTTGAACTAAACATCGTTTGGTTCAATATAGGATCCGAATGACATTATATTATTTTGTGGTTCTTTTTTATTTGTACTGTACAGAATATAACAAGCTTTTTTATGTCTTCCCGTTATAAATTTCAACTTAATTTTTTATTTCTCTCAGTAATATATTAAGTAACTTACATTATTCTAATCGGACTATGTTGATATAAATGTTATAAGAACATTATATACTATCTTCATATTTTGAATAGTGTTGATATGTACTTATCTAAATTAATAAATCAGTAGTTCTGTCTGTCCATATTTCCCGATAGACATACTGATCACGAAGATGACGCTAAAAAACTGTCTCTCTGTTGATTTGATGTTGTTTGTTGTTTTGATTTGATTAATGTCCGGATTTAACTCAATAATGGCTTCACTTATTCTTATGACATTTTGTACACGGGAAGCTTATGTCATTGGTGAATTCATAGGCTATGCGAATTATATTTTCATAAATCGTAATTTTTTTACAAAAAATTTAAAAATTAAATTTTCATCACTTCTCAACCGATTCTGATCGAATTTTGTAGACAGGAAGCCTACCTCATTTCAAAATTGGCAGGCTACAATAGTCAATAATACATTTAGAATTCTGAAAAAAAACTTCGAACGATTTTGGTGAATTTTGTACAGGAGAATTACATACGATATATAATTCCTCAATTGATAGACCACACGGATTGTCAATAATATGAGTAACAATAACACTACGGGATGTCAATAATTATTGAGTAACACACGCGTGCGGAACCGTGAGCGCGCCTCTAGTTTAGTATAAATAATTTGTAAATTTTAAGATTAATACAAAGCTATTAAATATAATATAATGTAACTTAACCAATTGCAAGTTTAAAACAAGTCTGGTGAAGCTGCCAAAAAAATTATGGCTGTCAATGTCCTTAAGAGTTAGCCTAGTATAGAAAGCTGTAAAAGCCGTCTGAGGCTTCAGGGCCCTTATTACTAACAGTAAAGAAAAAAAGAAAAAAAAACAGTAACGAAAAAAGCAAGTTTAAAAGTCGCGTTGGACGATTGGATTCGACCGGCGGAATATCGATTCGATGTCCACAGTTTCGAGTCCCGGCATGTACAAAGAACTTTTCGGAATTCACGCAAATTTACTAATTTAAGTTAGTAACACTATCAACTGACGGTGAAGGAAAACATCGTGAAGAAACCTGAACGCTAGGGAAATATTGTAGTAGTATATACCAGAGTATGTGCAAAAAATATGGAATTGAATTGAAAAATTAAATTAGACTGCACTACTGAATGACAAAGCCCCAACCAGTCCCCTACCATGTATTCTATTATATGACGTAGTCTCTCGATCGCCGTCATGAATCCATAACACACCGTAAGCGAAGTCATGACCAGATAAACGCTCTCAATAGTTACATACAATAGTCGGGTGCATTTACAGCTCCATTGTGCCCTTCTACGATATTAGATAGTGGCAAAGAGTATCTGATAAGGCAGCATTAAGTGGCTTGGCGAGCACGTACTTACATCTACTTGATGAATTATACAAACACCAATCAGTTAATTATTTTATTCATGTCGCTCAATCTCTTATCTGGCTTTGTGTTCGACATAATTGATATGTTAAGTCAGTAGAACAATCGGACTGTCATATTGAAGAGATAGGGTTCGAGATGGCTCGTTGGTACCTCGCCTTACAAAAGTACCGACTATCCATTCAAGCCTCTTTGTCAGACAAAGGGCTGTTTTAACATAATACGTCCAAATCCATTTTTTTATCCATCTATTATTACATCGACCAAATTATTCTAACATTTAAGCGCATTTGAGTTGCTTAACAAGGGTTTACAGCTGTAATCTCTCGTCAATGGTTCAGGATGATAAGGAAAATATGGGTCGTATATTTGTTAGAGTAATTTTTTACATAATCGGGTTTATTATATGAAATTTCGAACCTCTTCATCTTCTATCAATTACTATTGTTATATCTGTAATTCACCTCACTGGTGCACAATAACGAAACCACTTAAATCAAGTAAAATGGTATCATTTTTACCTAACAAGCCAAATAACGTAAGTTTACAAAATAATTTAAAAACCACAACATTACAGGTCCAGATCCCGCAAAAAACTCCCATTTTTAACTTACAACCCTGATTACAGCATAATTATGTGATGTTTGGAACGTCGCTGAAATATAAATAACAAAATATAATAATAAATAAATAAAGTCGTGTCCGTGTCCATTTGATTACAATTAATAAGTGGTGCACGGCGCAGGCGCACGCGCACGCGCACACGCTGCGCCGTAAACATTCCTCCTCGGATTTATTCGCCTCCATAAGAAGCGGCAATTAAGTCATTCCCTTTTAAAATGCCAATGATGCCGGCCGACTTAACTTATCTGAAATGCACAGGATTGAATTATTAGTAGCAATTAAAGACATCATATAATATGTGTTATCAATATTTTAATACAGTAGCCACTTAAGACTTATACTATAACTACTAAGCTACATTTACATTTTATGTCGCGTGACTGAGTTCATTACAGAAATATTTTAAGTGAGATCATCAAATAAATCATATCGTACTCTACGATGTAATATATTATTAATATTGTATTATATGCAATTTTATTTAGTAGTTTTCAGTACAATACGTAATTTGTGTAATTATGTATGCTATAAGATAAGCTTTTCACTTATTTAAATTTAGGCTGTGGTAGTACTGTATTATATAACTAGTCTTGACATAAATATTGTAACAAGTTAGAAACTTTTTTTTTACTGAATTAAAATTTGGACCATGTTTAATATTTTAAAATCTTCGATCGATTCCTCGCCATTACACTTTTTTAAGGTTAATCGTAATATCGACAAATACCTTCACAAATACCAACACTTCTTCTATCGAAAATCATAAAAGATCGAAGCGGCCACATACTTTAAAAACTACAAAGGCCGTCAATGGTATTAAGTTCAGAATTTACCAAAACCAATAAGAAAGAAAAAAAATATATTGCGAAGAGTGAAGATTCCCGCTAGGACTCCATCGCGTATCATCAAACTAAACCTTAGAATCAGTGCTTATCGTCGATATACAGGACATGCCTTAAATCAATCCCTATAGTTAGAGATCGATCCACTCAACCGAACAAAACAAACAGAAATATCTTCTTTACTGATGAAAAAAAAAATATATTGAAGATCACTACAACAAAGTGTACGCATAGCTCTAAAGAAGCTTCGCAAGTGGTCCGAACGATGCAACTTGGTCATCATCATGCATTAGACGTGGTTTGGTGGGGGGTGTCATAATGCTTCATTTGTATGGAAAAGGAATGAAGACTTCCAACAAAGTGTATCAAAAGACTGTGTGCATTCGTGTTGTGAAACCTCTCAGCAATACACTTTTTTTAAATGTATCGTGGATTTGCCAACAAGACTGCACCTGGGCAGAAGGCACGAACAATCCAAGCCTGGCGCGAACACAAGTATATTTTTATAACATACAGTAGCATTGTTGATGTTCTTCTTCACAGTCAGATAGTGTTACCAATATATATTAGTTAATGTATTTAATATGGTGTGCTTTTCTGCTATTTCAATTTTGTGTCATATAATTCTGATGTTGGCTTATTATTTATCAGAATGCATCTAACTACTCACAATAATTATGTTCTAAATGGTTTCGTAACTGCACTCAGTTTTCTAATCTTCATAAAGCCTTCAAATCATGTGACGGCATCGATATCAGCCGAATGCCGACAGACCCTATCCATCGTGTAGGAACACAGTGGTGCCCACAGCCCGTAAGACGACGGGCGACGCGCGGGATAAGTGTTGGATTAATAATTTGTAAATATTAAATATTCATGAGATCCGAGAGCACGGGTCAAACATTCATTTTATAAGAGTCGAAGAACTTTACCGGCACTCATATTTATTAAGGAGATGCAGGTAATTATCATAACTGACTTAACGGAACAGCTTTCGGCTTGGTTAATGGACACGTAGGACAGAAACGTCGGTGGAGATCAAATTTATTGTTATTAGTGAAAATACCAAAATTGGAACATATTTACACTCTTTATCCGAACCTCATAATCCGATCACTATGATCTATTAATTTAATTTATTATAATTGAACTGGGTATATGAATTGAATACAAAATTATGAATGCAATTCGTAAGAATTAATATACAATATTAATTTTATATAGTGCCTACGCTTGACTTCACTTTTGAAATATTTCTCTTAGAAACGCACCGTGTTAAGATTTTATTCAATTGTATTAAATTAATAAATAGTAATACAATAAAAAATCGGACAAGAAGCGAGTAGAACTCGCACCCGAAAGTTCAGAACTGATTAACTTACCGTACATTCTTGTTGTACAAACCTCGGTTTGTCCGTCTATCTGTTTGTTTATGTGATGTTAAAATTATACGTGAAACAACAATAAATGAATTTTATGCTCAAAAAGTTGTCATTATTATTATCATTCTTTACTATTAGGTATAAGAATATCATTATATGCATAACTTGTACGAGGACTTTCAAAATTGTATGTACCTTGAAACTACTTGATAATTAGTCACTGAATGCGACTTTCAAACTTTTATTATGAAGGGTTGTATCTTTTTATTGCATTAAACTAGAAACTTGTTTTCTTTACAGCCGTATTAGGTCCTAGGTCTTAGTGTTCGGTATTAATTTCAGGAGTCATTTTCGAGAAAAAAAAACCTTAATACATTTTTCTTACTTTATAACTTCACACGGGTAGAAATCCCTTATTTTTCGATTTATTCCAAAACATTAGTTAAAAGTCTTTCTTAGTGCAAAATTTCAAGACTGTAGGTCTGCGGGAAGAACCCTATTTATAGGTTTCGATAATCGGTTCGTGATCGTTAGTTAACTTTGAAGTGCCGTAACTCTTTAATGCGTTAGCCTAGACAATTTATTTTTATTTACAGCAGCATGAGGCCATACTATTTAGTATATGATATTAATTTTAACTTTACACCTCAAACAGTTTTCGGGAAAACGTTTCTTGACACACGGATAGCCAGCCAGACTGACGGATAACAAAGTGACCCTGTAAAGTTTCCGTTTTTTTATTCATGATAAGTTACAGAATTGACGGAAATGATGATAATATAAACAAATACGATTTTTTTCTTAAATTGAACATTATTTTTTACAGAATGTTAATTTAAACAGTAATTTCAATTAACAATTGAACAAGGCGAATATAATACACAGGTAAAAACGGATAGAAATTTTTAAATTTTTAATATACAATTTACAAACAATCTACTCCACAGAGCTGGACGAAAATTGTTTGATTCGCAAAACATTTTATATTAAATGTCTTTTTTTAATTATTAACTTAAATAAATCTTAAATTAAACTTTCAAAAATTAACTACATGAAAAATGACATACCTCAAATTACTTGACATGTTTATATTGAAAAAAATTTAGGAGGCATTTTAAATTAAGTATATTTCACCACGTAATAAAGCTTCGTATTATATGCCTTTCACGTAATCAAAAAACGTTAAACTATATTACTGTACTCATTATAATGCTGTAAAATTTGAGACGACCAGTTGTGGTGAGTCCAGAAAATTTGGAACCTATTGAACATAAGTTTTTAATTCGTTCGAATTTTTCAAAGAATATGTATGTTTATTTTAACAATTTAAAGTAATTTTTATAACCGATCATCCGTATAAAGTTGTAATGTAATTCTATTATTGAAGGTCATGAATATCTTTATTACATACATACTATCACGCCTGTATTCCCTGAAGGGTTAGGCAGAGGTGTACTAATGTACACCCACAGTTCACCAAGAATTTTTTAGGTCCCATGTAATAGGGGGCGAGCCTATTGCCAGTAATCGAGCACGAAGCCATACTCCGAGGTGCTACTGAGAATTTCATAGGAAAAACCATATAACACTTTGCTCGACCTAGGAATTAAACCCAGGACCTCGATCATAGCAGTCTTCTTTATTGGCAGTACTGTAATATACCTATTAAGAACACCAAGAAAACAATACATATACAAATATACAATCTAGATTATTTGAATTATCTCAAATTAAATTGGTATTATTAAAACGCTGTAATATTATAATTAAATATTTATTTATTTACAAATCAATATTTCCCAAAACGTAATTAGTTAATAAATTTCATTCTACAATTTCATAATTAAAGTTCGTAAGTACATAATGTTTATAACTTTCAACTTAATATTAAACATACAAGTTACGATATTTGTTTTGTACAATTTCCTTAACGGGGTGGTGGAGGTGATATTATACGTAAATGTATTATTTAAATTGAATAATTTAATGCGCATTGGACCGTGGCTGTGGGCGTTGGGCGCGTGCCGATTAAACAAGGATACGCATGGCCGCGTCCGGCGTTTTGCCCCATTCATGGAGATGTGGGTAACAAAAACCAAGCAATACAGTAGCAAGCCTCAGAGTATTGTCGCCAACTCCATCGGAGCACATCCAAATTCCACAGGAGAAAACAAAATTATACTGAAACAATTAACAAAATAAAGGGACTATATACTTCTATGAACACTAAACTCTCTGGATTGTTTCTCTTGACATTGTACGATTTGTAGGCGAAACACAGTTGCTATTAAATAAAGAGAAAAAGGAGAATATAAATAGCTTCAGTAGCAACTAGTTTTTCACCAAGTATTCTTTCAATAGTAAAATAATTAATCTCATGAACAAAAAACAATAAAGTTGATATTTAATTTAAATACCCATTTTAAACCTATAGTTTATTGTGTTTCATATTAATTAAACATGGTACTTAATTATGTTAACGAATACTGAATAATAGCATACGATAAAAACAATATAAATCCGTATAACGACATGTAAATTATGTGTAGACAGAATTAAAGACTACATGAAACTCCATAATAAATATGAAGCTTCACTGCGTCGATATGACATGTCGCTAGACGATGTTGAAGAAATGTATCGGAATGATGTACGGAGAAAGACGAACCAAGAGCGGCACGCGGCACGGCGCCAGTGCCACGGCCGACCGGCGTTTCGTTGACTTATGGCCCTTGTAATGTATCGCAATGCCTCTATCACTCATGAATATTTATTTAAAAAATGTATATTTCAATTTCGTCGTACAGCCCGTTCGAACGTATTCTATACTAATAAATATATCAAGATGGACTTTATGTTGAACACAACATGTGTCGTAATTATTTTTTTAAGTAAACAATACTGGTTACAATATAAAAATAATATTACCATTAAAACTATGTTTCATATTACTGTTAGGTAGTGTGTAGGGAAGTGCTGAGGTTTGGTAAACATTCGGTTTATCTAGTTACATCCTGACGAAGTTAAAAAATTGGACAAAAGTAATGTAAGTAATTTAGAAGAAATTAAATGAGTCATTAATTTCACAATTCTTTGTGATAATTAAGTACTAGAACAAGTCTTGGGGTCGAATAAAATAATACTTTACTCCAATGACCAATCAAATGACGATAATATAGAGACAATTTTTCCCTAAGGCAATAAACAGTGAAACTCAAAAACACAATTATATCATAGTATCTGGACTTGACTCCATCGTGTGTATTGGATATTGTAGCTGCTTGAACTCTTTTTATGTTTACTTCTGAGGAGGATCGCTAATGCAGAAATAGATCCAGTAAGACCATGCGAGAAATCATTAACTCGAATGTGTTGGGTTTTAAGGAAGTAACGGCCGAGAGGAGATTTGGTCAAAAGGTACTCAAGAGAAATGGCAAGCGCAGCGTAAGTATTTTTTGACACATTTTTCATATAACCTGTGTCGGTATGATTTCGAACCGAACATTCGGCCGAAGCTCGAATTCGGCCCATCTCTAAAAATGTGACTAATTTTTAAAACAATTTACATATTATAGGTACATTAATTGTGCTGTGTTCAGTTGATACACATTAAATAAATACAACTATTTTGAAATAATATTTCTTGCTAACAAGCACTTCATTTTAATTAAAATGAACAGGTGTTGCTCTACCAGATATCTTGTTTGATCGTGATTTTACGAGCGTATATAATTATAAAATTTATAAAAAAATCATCACTTATTTCATATCAACGTTTTTAACTCGAAAGGCGTTCAAATTTAAAATATTTTAATACACATACAGGTTTTGTAGTCGTAAACTGTAGTCTTTTGTTTGCGCTCAATTAATTTAAACCTAATATAAAAGTTCTTTAAGGTAATAAAAGCAAACATATTTGTAATTTTTCTAATCTGTATCAAGTAGAGGCAAAGCTAAACTAACGACTCTGGACTTCCCGTGGTTAATAAAATACATTCAGGGTGGACATTAAAAGTATATTTTATCGCGTTTTAAATATTTAGATACTCATCTGGTGAAAGTTATCTTGAATTTAGTTCATTACTGATATATGCATTCGTAGGTACAACGACGTGAAACTAAATCCGTCGTCAGCCAGCGTACTGCGCCCAACTTTAATGTTCCAATAATAATGCACGACCTCGTTTTTGTTTCACATTAACTACTAATGAATATTCGATTTTAATATAATGATAATTATCGACTCTACTTCACACTCTCTCTTTTTATTTTAGCTTGATGATGAGCTAAGGAAACTACATTAATTAATTTTAATTTAATCAGCTCTTTATGTAAATGTTAACAGGAATAATTTATATCAGTTAAAATTATAAGAGGTTACTTAATCATGAAATTTTAAAAATGTTTAATCAACTGTAGAAGTGTCTTATTGTTAGTATATTTTAATAAGACGATAATGCAAATGCATGACCGTCTCGGGAAAGACCTTTTCTCTAAATTGTGGAAATGGAGACAAAATTCCGTAATAATATGGTGATTAACATAATAACACATATAATATATTACGAAATAGGAATGACGTTTTGCACATGATGTTACTATTATACAGGTGTCCCGTAAGGAATGGACCAACGCTATGATGGTGATAGAGGGTGACAAGTTCTAATAGAAACACTATAATTTATTGTCCTAGGCCTAGTAGTTTTAAAGATATGATTTTTTTTAATGTTATGTTGAAGTTCTCCTTCTATGAACACAAAATATTAATTTTAATTAAAAATTTTTGTTAAAGGGATTTAAGAAAACATGTATCTTTATAATCAAAATGTTATTCTTGCTTAATTAAGGGTATAACATAAAAATAAAAGCTAAAACATATGCAAAATTTAATTGACAAAATATGCAATGTGATTGATATTGTAATGAAGCTGGTATAAAAGAATTGTATGATGATAGCCTTGTGGTACTTTTGTTGTTGCTATATGTAAAAAAAAACATGTTTTCTAAACACTACCCTACCATTTGTCTGTCTGTCTGTTTGCATATCCGGATTTAACTCAAAAACGGCTTGACCGATTCTTATGAAATTTTGTAGACGGGAAGCATACGTCATTCCATAATTGATATACTATAAGTCGTTGATAATACATCAGAAATCGTAAAACAGAATAAAAATTATCAACCAATTTTCATGAAAATTGTACACGGGAAGGGAAATACATGCAACTCCACAATTGATAGGCTGCTATATGAATTGTCAACAATATGAGTAAAAATTATATTACGAGTTATAAATAATAACTATTGCGTTGCCACAAACGCGTGCAGAGCCGCGGGTACACCGCTAGTACATTATAAGATTTCACACTAATTAGTAATATTTATTTTATTACTTGCTATGCCCGCGAATTTTCTAGCGTGGACTACAGAATGCCATCGACCGGGCACACGAGCAAGTCATGCTAGCCCCTTTCCCGGTTATTTTAAATAGACATATGCTTTCAAGTAGGTCTTTGATCTACAATTATCTACTACATTAATTTGATATATCTCTTATGGTTAATCCAGCGTAAACCATTAAAAGCCTCAAAATAGTCGTTTTTCTGAATTGATTTTTATTAGAGCGAAACCCTAATTATTTTTCTTAAATAAAAGTATTCCAAGTTATTTCTTATAACATCAGCTATCTGCCAGTGAAAGTCCTATAAAAATCGGTTCAACCGTTTCGGAGATTACCCGGAACAAACGTACAGACAGACAGAAAATTAAGTGTTTTGTTATAAGTACCGTAGAAATTTTCATATGCATTTAGTAAAATGTTGATATTTTGACACTTCAAATAGACTCTTCAATTTTATTTGCATAAATACTGATAATTATTAGATTCCTAATAGTTTTCCTTGCAGAATGTCGTTAATAAATGTTTGATTACCATTATTTTATATTCGTTTGAGTGCAGTGAACGCCTGTAATACATGTACAGTGTAGATCAGCATATCAATTAGATTTATTAAAAATATTAATATTGATAATGTGTAATATGTGTGTTGCTAATGCTGCCTTTATTAAATAAATAAATCACATTTGTAAATACTTCAACATTGTGTATAAAACTGGCTTTAAATGCTATTAAAAATACAAAAATAGTTTGTACCTATTATAATTTTTAGTGCGTTATTTAAATGAGGCGAATGTTTTAATTAACAGTAACCAGTCTTAAGTATTTACGAAAACATGAGCTTCAAGAGGAATGAAAATAAAAAGCTAATACCGTCAAACGGCGATTAAGAAACCACGTCTCGTGCCTTAATGAGAACTATACGTCTTCCCGTGTGCATTATGAGATCAAGCGTAGGGTCAGACAACCACTGAATTATTATTCATTTACAAGTATAGTCAATTAGCCGCAATTGGATCTTTGTGTTGACTTCTCGTTTAAAGATTATTACGGTATTTAGAACTCAGGTAGGATTTGCAAACTGACTACATTTATTGAAAAACTTTATATGCCTAAGTTTAAAAAATTAAGCAACATTTTTAGCTCTGTGTTCGAAAAGAGGTCCTTACCTACTAAACGAGAGCATGCCGCTTGTCCTGATCCTGCACAGTTTCCTGCCGATTGTCGAAAAAACAATTACAAAAACTTTCAAAACAGTTAATTAATTTCGTTTAAAGAAATCTATTACTCAAAAGAACATAGTTCACTTAATGACAATAATATAAATAATTTTTACAATTTACAAATCTTAAAAACATCCAGTGAGTTAAATAAACAGAAAATAATAAATTAATTACGTTAAACTGTAAAATAAATTTGAAAAGGTGAAATTCCCTTTTTGATTGAGGCCTACAAGTTACTGTTTTATATGGTATTATAAGTTGATCACACAAAAGTCCTTAATATGCGCGAACTTGCGACTTTTCATCGCAACAGTAGTAGGGTTGTGCTCAAATGCTCAAATAAAAATCTGCAATTATTTATTTTAAATGTTAACGTTATATTATGTTTTAAGTAATACTTAAATAAACAATTAATCATAGACAGTAACAAGTATTTTGAGATAAGATGCTGATGACAAAATTAATTAAGGAAATTCCTTTCATATATACCCCGGTGATTGAATAAAAAATACTCTTTGGATTAATAAAATATTTAATTAATACAGACTATTATGGACTATTATAACTATATGTACTGATATTTATTGTAACAATAGTGAATTAATTATTTGCATCCAAATAGTCCATGCTAAGAAACACGCCCTTATGTATGTTAATCTTGGCGTCTTGCTGAATGTTCTGTTGAACTGGTACTAATTGCGGATCAGAAGATGTTCACATAAATATAATCCGTTGTGAACGGTCCCGGTCATTTGTAGCGCGGCCGACGGTTGTCATGTACCAGCATTAATATCGATGAATAAGAAATTCGTTATGGATGGGTTACAAGGCTGGCCATTACTGCACTGTTCATCGGCTGACTACGTACTCGTACTTGGCTGGCTACCTTGTATATTGCCTGTCGTTCCTCGTTTTTATCTTCCTCTGTTTATATTATGCCATGTCAGAAGCATTATTCATTTTGTCGTCAAATGGTTAATGATTTTTGTTTTCTTCCGGATTACATATTAATAATAACTATTGATAGAAAAATATATATAAATAAAACTGACTGGTGATTTTCATTTTAGAAACAAGAAACATTTACTACTAAGAATACGAAGATTTTTTTATACAATTGTAATCATATATAATTTTATAACACTTTAATTTTTTATATAAATTATAATATTTTAAAAATAGTGTGCATTTAATAATGGGAAATAGAAATACGTAATTTTAGTTGACATAAATTATATTAAAATAATTGACGTTTCCAACTTCACATAAAGCAATTATTTTTAAACCATGGTTCGATTTTACTCCGAGAAGCACCTTAGCACCACATTTAGATACAATGCGGATGGTTTTTGTAAGAGACAGAAGAATTATTTAAAAAGTTCTAAAGACGAAAAAGGGTAATAACCAAAAACCAACTACGGAAAACTCTTGTTTTGAAAACTACGAAACATGAAATTTTTATATTGCCGTCCGAATTTCTTCTCCTCTAACTATTCAATTATTTTTCATTAAATAAATGGACGTCTAATAAATTTCAATTTAAAATATAATGATGTCAGAGGACAGCAGTGACGTATGTCAACTTAACTATATTTTATGTATGTAATGTATATAAATGTATTTTTGAGTTAGCAACCTCTAGTAGAGACGATTACTGACTTTCAGTCAGGCGGAAATGGTATATACGAGCTTCTCGATTTGTAATCGAACGCTTTTACGAGTACACTTGTTAAAGTGTATTATAATACAGTACAACTGTATAATAATAATATCATACTTATTCTACATTTATTTTATAATCATGTATATATAATAACTGCATATATTATTGTTAGATATGTCAAATATCCGGGAAAGAATATTCACGGGCGACTAAACAATGTGAACGGTTCGACATCTTTATCCTCGCTATCTTCATTGGTGATCACAAGTCACAGGTCTCGTGGTCGTCATGTCTCCTATAGCCACTCCGAACCTCGCCTCTGTGACCAAACTGGAACTGATCCGGACGTCCACCCGGTTTAGCAGCTCGAAATAGAGAATGACCCACTCAGGGTCCAAACTCCCAACACAATAGGTAGGTCCCATCGATCCCAGGACACAGAGCTCCTCTTTTATCTGTCAGGTCCAGCAAGACTGTCTCTCATAGGATTCCGCCGTAGTAGGTTGCACCAAGCAACACCAGAACACAAGAGGTCTTCACGTTACGACGGTTGAAGCGACACTATATCAGCGTGCTTTTTTTCTGACTGACTATACTGTTAGCCTTAGAGGCCCTGAAGCCTCTGACGACTTTTACAGCTTCATCGTGACTTGGGTGCTTAAGGCACTCAGCCACGAAAGTAAGGGCAACTCGGTTAAGGGTGTCAAAGTGGCCGGACCTCGGCTTGGGCGGTTATATATTGGCATATGCGCTGCGCCTAATATACGCTTTCACTCGGTTCGAGCAGTGGGGTAAGCAGTAGGATAGTTTTAGATATCCAATTATGAATATACCCTAACTTCCCGACGAGGGTAGCCATGAATACCAAAAATACCTAACATTATATTTACTAGCTGTACCCACATTAACATCCGTGTTATATTTTTTCGACCAACTCTCCACCGCGATTCACTTATCCTAGCGTTGTTCGCACTTCCCGTAGTTGCCTACACGCTTTCCAGATTGCTTGAAGTTCACGGTTACTGCACCGTTCCTTACAGTCGTAGCGTGAAGCGGTTTAGCCTATAACCTATCTCAATAAATAGTCTATAAAATGCCGTTTTTTTTAATCTAACTAGTGGTTCCAGTGACTTCGCAATTATATTGTATATTACGCCTACATAGCACGCTTCCATTTGATCCGAGTTATATTGTTAACCCTCGTAAAAAATCCGGGTATGTCATTCCATACCTCACAGGAACGAACTGGCTAAGCGAAACTATAAGTATACTGTTCTCAGTAATATGTTATTTAATAGAGTAAACATGTCTCTCCTTAGTTATCCGCTAGCACAATCTAAATGCAAAAATATAACAAAGAACTGGTTACAAAATCTTACCTATCAGGAAATTGAAGATTTATTTAAAATTGCAATTTGACCTATTCTAATAAATATATTTCACTAATATACGATATTCCTGCAGACATACACAATTATGAATTCGCTCATACTCAAATACCCAAACACACATATGTTTTACGTGTACACACATTGTACTAATTTTATTTGCAGTGTAATATTAATTCTTGGAAGGAACCAACTGCCAAAGTACAGGTTACCCTATTTTGTTACTTGAGGACACTTTGAATCTTCCTTCTTTGCTAAATAAACTTTTTTTTTAGTGTTTAGCGCATTAAATTAAAAAAACAAACTCATAAGCTTTATAAAATGTTAGTATAGATTATGAAGAGCATTGAACGTACCTATACGTTTAACTCTAGTTACCTGTTTTCTTGTTCTACGTGAGTATAAAGTTAATTACTTTCCAAGCAGACGTTAATTGTTTTGTGTCCGATCTACAGCAAATGGTAGTAGATCGTGTTCGCGAGCGGAGCGGACAGCACGGGGGGTCCATACCAATGATCCATCACGGACCGACGAAACGCCGCCAAACGCCAATAATCGATGAGCATTAAGTGAAATTAATTTTATTAAGTAATGGGTTGAGTCGTGAGGGCGTGCTCCCAAACGAGCCGTATTAGTAGCGGATACGGTACACGCCACACGGCTTTGTCGTGACCAATGCATACCACTTTGTTATACAACAATAATAACCCAATTACAGTTTATCTACAAACTGATATAGATATCATATACCAATACATGCCTATGTGAACTTAATGAGAATGTGAGTCAACATTGTGATCACAAGCCTTATTATAATATAAAGCGGTCACTATTATTACTACATCGCTTCAATTACTTATGTATATACACTACGAATATTTTTGTTTTTAGAACCAAAACATGGAGAAAAAAAAATTAAGTATAATGAAATCATTCGACTACAATTTTATTTCAATTAATTTTTTCTATACAACTAAAGTGGCAAATAAGCATGCGGCTCATTTGATAGTAAACAGCCAGCGAGCCTCTCGACGCTTGTAATACTATAAGTATCACTAGAGTGTTGCTGACCATAAACCCTCCTTCCCCAAAGAGTCCTGGTAACCCTACTCCATCGCAGGAACACAACACAGGGTTATTCGGCTGCGATCTTCTGCAGGGTGGAGGCATTCCAGCAGTCACTTCCCCAAGTGGAGAGAGATCTCCATAGAAATTTATCTGTGCCCTATCTCTCTTAAATTAATAATCTTTATTAAAACACGTTTTTCATTAAAATTGTGCAAAACAAATTATTAGACATAATTATAATTACCTTATTCCTGAACATACCATGATTATTTAACTTTAAAGTGAAGCCCTTTACCAAAGTCAAGTATGAAAAAGTCTCCACCACTTACAACACGAACATTCTCGATTTTACATAAATTCTCAACATCATTATTATGAATTTCCGTATAAGGATACTCTATGTTACTCACTTTTGTCTCGAGACATCATTACTTCTGAAGTTACGTCATTTTCTTAAAGTAGCTCCAACGATAATAGTGTTTCCATATTTAGTGTACCTGCGATTGGCTTGTCTGACCTATGGGTTCGGCCGACACGACTTTTGACTATAATACAACGTAAGCCTGGGCTCTAATAATAAACAATACTGTAAAGAAAACCGTTAAATCTTTTAAATAAGTGAAGGTGTCCATGTAGATGGTTGCATAAAAGTAACAAATAGTATGTTCCGGGCTCGATACAGTACCATGAAGTAACTCTTATCAAACAAAACAAATAAAAGAACAATGAGACGATGTATGGTCGTTACTTGTAACCGATTATTTTGGAAGACTGTTTACACTCGACGACAAAATCTTACATCTTTTCGGAAATTTAGACTGAATATATGACATGATTACCGTAGTGAATGTAGTGGTAGGATTACAATGAAGTAACAAATATAAAACTGTTCAGATTTTTTAAATATTCAAACAATAATTTTAAACATATATTGTTTTATAAGTTTAGGATCGTGGTCGTCAATAAACTTAAAAGAGATTATAGATGTTTCTATCTCTTGCGGAATTCGAATGTTCAAATGACACAAAATTTTATTAATTCTTAATCTTTTCAAGATTTTTTCATGAAAAGCGGTCTAAAACAAGATGTAGGTATGCCTTAATATGATGGATGGTAACTGGTAGGACATTCCAATTGTAGCGTTCTGAGATTAGCCGATGTATCTCCAGCTACCGAAGGTCTTACAAACAACGGCGACCGTCTGTGGGCTGCTGATCACGGTGGTCACCGTTGTTTTTGATTTGCACGGTATTTACCATCAGACACAGAGCCGTCACTTTACCGTACTACAAATAAAGTAAAACCAAGCCCGGTGAAGCTGTAAAAGCCGTCTGAGACTTCAGGGCCCTTATGCCAAATAGTATAGTCAGATCGAAGAAAAAAGTAAAAAATAGATCGATCATTTACTCTATTTACGCACTTGATATTAATTAATGTAACTTAAAACAATAATTTGCAAATAATTTGTACAATTTTGAATTATATAATATCTTGTATTCTCCATCGATATTTTATACATGTAAGGAAGGGCAATAATCATTTTTTCTATCTTAAATATTCGAGACAAAACAATAACAAAAAACATATTTATGATTTACGTATAAAAATCGTAGACTATAAAGTGAGATAAATCCGACAACGCGCGCCATAAACTGAATAGTAGCGCACGAGTGACGCGTGTGTGGCCACCGTTACTGTCTGACAACAATGCGCAACTGATATAAAGAAAATATTATTTATTTAAACTCCTCTACAAAATTCAACATTCGTTATATACCGCCTTATTGTAATGTAGGTTAGTCCACAAAAGACGTACAACATTTATCTACAAATATTATAATATATGGCACTTGATGGTCAAGATGATGAGAATAAAAGGAAAGCGTTTGATGATATTTTATAAAAGTGGTGTAAATTGTAACCGATTTGGTTTACAATTACATGTAATTTTGTTTATTGCCATAAACAACAAGCGCAGGGATTCACGTTTACAATCAACACACAACAATTAATGTCATAAAATGATTTTCTTTGAATACCTGAGCTCACTTTTTTGTAATAGTTAATATCTGTATTATTACTTAGCTCTGACTTTTCTGGAACTTATTATATTTTTATAGAAAATACGATTTTTCGAATCAGATTTATTGTGTCCTGATTCAAAATCAGTTCTAACAGCAGCCTGGTAATTTTAACACCAAACGGTAAAATTACCAATATGGTATACAAAGAAGTTTGCTTTATTGAACTCTTAACTTTCTGTCGGCAACTTTGTTCACATAAATTACTTACACTGTTGGTACAATTTGCTGATTTATATTTTAACAATAAACATAACAGCATATAAATTAAATTAAAATAAAATAAAAACCCGTACAAATCTTACAGTTTCCGCGACCGGAAAGAAGTGCATAATATATTAACCAAAAAGTTAGGTTTTATTTTCCAAATGTCACTGTAGATGAATAATTAAGATATATATAAGAATGTCTGGTTTGATTTTATTTGATATTTCCTTTCAACCTTACTAACTTTGTTGGCGGAAGGGCCGTCATAGCTTTACCGAATTCTTTCTAATGCTGACTAGTAAACAAAAAAGTTACTGTATCGTGCAAGCAGCGGTCTCGAGTGTTCCTTCCGGAAAGATTGAACTTAGGATTGAGTCGGCTTGCGGAGGGCGGACGCGTGGATCCGAGCTTACACTATACTAATTATTGAAATAGAAAAATACTTAGCCCAGAGTGGGATGCCATAAAGCGTTGAAAAAAACTTTTCGTTAACAAAACAAATGTAAATTATCTGTAGTCTCATTAAATCTATAAAATACATTAATTTAAAATATACGATACTGAGCAAATAAAAAATAAACTAGTAAATTATTAAATATACATGTTTATAAGACGGCGCTAGTATAACAAGCCTTGTACGATTTTAGCCTATATAAATCAACGCTATAGGCCGCCACAGCCGGTACTCGGTAGTGTTCTCAATTAATTAGCAACATCAATGAAGCCGGTCCGATCACGAACAAAATTATACAACAATTACTGTGTAATGCTTTAATAAAAGATTTAATAACATTGTATACGGAAAGGGTACAATAGAAATAACTTTTTTTTTAAACGGCCATGCGTCAGTTTGCGGTGTTTTGTAACCATAATTTGTTCTTTTTACTTAGGCTGCCTTTCCATCAGAGACGTGCGTGGTAACTACTCAGTGTGCGAGGAAAAAATCCACCAATAGGATTACTTCATTTTCCTAGCCTCGTTTAGGTCATCTCTGGGGGAAGAGGGCTAGCAAAGCTAGGTATTTATGTATACAAAAAATCGATACATGTGTGCGAGGGACGTGAGTGAGGAATGTGTTCGAAAGATGTGTACAAAATGGCGTGGGGAAATAGAGCTACTGAACCACTGCGCATCTTCGCGTCACTCAGCTACACACCGTTTCAATACACATCCTCGCTCCACGCAAACTCCTCGCGAAGCTTTAGTGGAAACCATCACATTGTTTCGCTACAAATCTTCGCACCGTCTAGTCATCTCTCACACCTGTAGTGGAAAACCAGCTGTAAGATTGAACAAGAAATCAAAAATTTACAACTATAAAACCGCTATATGTACTACTATAAAACCGCTTATCATTTACTACTATTGTGATGGTTTGTAGTATTTATTCTCTTCGCAAGACAACATCTTCACGTAAGTACAAAGACTTAAAATATTATAGTTAAAAAAGAATTTGACCATTTCAAATGGTTACCACTGGCCTTGTTAAAACTTTGTCGAATAAAAAATAAGTCGTCAGTAGGTGGATACCAAATACAAAGTCAAACAGTTCCACTTTGGTTCCAATTCAATGCCAAAACAATATTAATTAAATTTAAGAAACGTCTTAGCGGAACTAAACAAAATTGATTGATTCATATATTTTATTAAGCTTTACTAATTTGGTAAAGGCAAGTAGGTAGTATATGTTCCTGTAAACAAAACTGGTTTAATCGAATGTTTCTTTAATGATTACTAGTCATATGTAATAAAAACATTATTTTGTTTTATTAGTAAATTGACAGAAATCACTGAAGTACCATCAATCTTCTTTGTTGCCACTCCATAAGAAACTGAATGAATATTGAAATTTTACACCAATAGAAAACTTTCATCTTTTTAAAATAACTACCTGAATAATGCAAATTTTTCGCACATTATCGAATGTAAACAGCTTTCTTGTTAGTTAAACATAATAGTAATAGATGGCGCTTTGAATATATTTTTCATAGAGTTACGATATTTTCATTAGCATCAAATACAAAGAATTGGTAATTTAAAAAAAATTCTCTTTGAACGAAAATATTCATTTTAATTTATTTGTCTTTGTATTTAAATATATGTTTTAAAATAATGTTTTATTCATTAATTTTCATGTAATAACTGTGATATGACGATGCCAGGAAAAAATACCTTTGCTAAATAATCAAGGTACAGATTTTTTAATATTTTACTTAATATCACCAAACATATAATACTGAATTTTGTTGCTGACAGAACTGTGCCTGATGGTAAACACAGTACAATCCATAAACAGAGGCGACAATCTATCGCCAGTGACCGCTGACATGCTGGCTTGCGTAAATACAAATGCAGGTTATCTGATCCCAAAACGCTCACTCGTAAGTGAACCACTATAACGAGCTTTTCACCATATTACATATGGTGGTCGTAACCCAGCCGAGCAGTACAGCCCTACCACCCCGCTATCACTACTTTCTCGTTCGTTACTCAGCAGGGTGTACAAGTGCAGATGAGATTGGCTTGGGTGTATCTAGTTTTAAAATGTTATTAATCCCCTTTAGGCTGCACATCTTTCAGAGATGTGCTAGGTAGCTAGACGATGCGAGGATGCGTAACGAAGCCGTGAAACGGTTTGTAGTTGAGTGGTGCGAGGATGCGTAGCGAACTCTTTTCAACTGAGATGCAAGCAGTGACATCTCTCGCACACAGTCCACGCTCGCATCCCCCGCACACAATCCTTGCTCGCGTCTCTGAAACACATACCTCGCTCACATCTCTTACTTTTTTTAATTACCCAAATCCCTCGCTAGCCTTTTTCCAGAGCTGCGCTAAACGATTCTAGGAAAATGAAGTAACCCTATTTGTAGTTTTTCCTTACGCACTACCATGCTTCCTCACATACCAGCTCTGGGGGATACCTACGCAGCCTTACAACCTCTGCACTTGTATTGCTTACTTTGAAATTTACTTAAATCTTACAGGCTGAATTCACTCAAGTAAATATTGAATAATATTTTATAATAATAGTAGTGAAACAGTGGGAGGAATGGCAACAAATAAGGTCTAAAATATTTCTAGTAATAGCGTATTTATATTCTTATAGGGGCAATGCTTAGGAGGCTTTTAATCCGATACATTAAAATATTTAACAGTGGTTTTTATGATCACGAAGTAATGTCCCTTTTGGTGTTAACAGAGATGTTTATGCACTTTATCAACTACTCGGCTACATTATAGCCCAATCGTGACTCTATTTGTGTAACTTATCGTGTTTGTTAAAACACTAAAAATGTCATAATATTTCTTATCTATACTTATAATAAAACAGTAAAGAGTCGAAATCTATACAATAAAGCTATTTGAAAAAATAATAATACGGGTGGGCTTAGAATCATGAACAGAAAACATTTCGACAGTTTTTCAAATTTTTTACAGACACACGGTCTGTTTGTTTGTATTTTTTATTGTTGCTCGGCAAATTGACGGTACTATCTCTGATGGTAAACACGGTACAATCCAAATACAACGGCGACCACCGAGAGATATAAATCTATCGGGGGTTGACATCTCTTCACGTTATGCTTGAAGGACCCAATGTCATTAGAAGAAGGGAACACAGTGACCGAGAGCTTGCTCCATAGTTTTGCGGTACGACAAAGATAAGACATAGATAACTTTTTAGTTCATGCTGAAATGAAGTTTATCGTAAATACTCTATAGTGGAAAATAGGGCAATAAGATTTAACAGCTCTTCAGAACGCTCACCATGATACAGACAGTAGAACATGCTCAGCGAGGCAATGTTCCAGCGCAGTTAAAGCGGTTCTTCTGCAGAACTTCTGCATTATAAACAATGCGGACAAGCCGTCTCTGCAACTTATCCAGAGCATCGATGAGGTATTTAGCGGATCCATCCCAGAGATGCGAACAATGTTCTATGCACAGCCCAACTTGTGCCTTATAAAGAAGATACAGTTGACCGGGCTTACGAAACCGTCGCATCCTGTTCTGGATTCCAAGTCTCCGAGATGTAGTGGAGATTACACTCCATACGTTGAGCTCACTGCAAATATTCACACCTAGAATGTTGAGGATTTCACGCATTGCTAGTGAGACGTTCTAAACGAGGAAAGAAAACAGTTTATTTTAAAATAAATGCGCATACCTATTTTTTTTGGATTTGAACTCGACTAATTTACATGCTTCCTATGTAGATATATGGTGCAAGGATTTTTTAAGTTCAATGACAAATTCCTCCCGTCTTTTTTCAGTTTAATAGCATCCATGAATGGTGCTGTGCTCTGCATAGCATTGAATACAAAAATGCACATAAAACGCAGAAACTGATAGACCGAATTTCATTAAGTTGGTATGAATGCAGTTTATGCTAAGGGCGCACTAAAAAATTCCGGAAATGGCTACTTAATTAAGAATATTTAATAACTTATTATGACATTTGAAAATTGAGCTCTTTGGCTTAATGTAGTTAACTTCAAAATGCTTTTGGCAATAAAGCACCATGCAAGTGCACTGCTTATAGCTAGTCTGCGGAATTCCAACGCGGTCGTGGTAGTCTCAGTGATGAATTTCGTGATGATCGTCCATCTACCGCTGTGAACAACAAAATCATTAATTATGTACACCTTATTATCGACACAGACGGTCATGTGACCTACCGTGAGATTCAGGCATCCTTCAGTCTTCATCGTGCACCATGAAAATGCCAACTCTCACACGGCCAGACAGACAAACGAATTTTTGAAAGGGAAAAACGTTGATATTATGTGTCATCCTGCATACAGTCCCAACCTGGCACCATGCGACTTCTTCCTGTTTGGAAACATCAAGAATTAATTACGCATTCAACGATTGTAATCACCAGAAGAGGCTGTTGAAGAGTATGAGTTCAACTTAAGGATTGTTTTGCATTTGGGCAAAATACCCGATAGAAAGTGGATGGGATTTTCTTAGTATTATAGTGTTCTAAAAAAGAGTGGGATCTGTTGGTTCACAGGAAACTTAGGAATATCGTCAAATGATACTTATTGCTGAACGAGATATTAAGAAAAAGTTTACGCGTAAGAAACTTGTAGGGAGCGACGTAATAGGTTAAATTCACAACGTATACCTATAGCAGAATATCGATCAATCGAAAGTGGTCAATGTGAGGCGAGGCTGATTGCTAACTGTGATCACCATGCAGCGTCTCAGGAATCCGAAAGACGTAATACAATTGAATCACCGATGTCGAATTTCAGTAACTTTATCATAAATATCTTTTTTCGCCGCTGTTTTTCACACACAATATTCCACGCGGGCGAAGTTGTAGATAAAGCTTGTAACATGATATACCACTTTGTTTTTGTCATAAATTTTTTCATCAAAGCCAAAACATAATACGTGGTAAATTTATTCTACAACTAGCTGTGACCCACGGATTCACCCGTGTTAATTTTGTACAATAAACACCACCACGCCAACGCACCTGTGTAGTCTAACATAATTATTGTTCTTATCGCAAGTACAAATTATTTGATTTTTTTATTATCTCCTAAACTATGTATCAAAATAACATAATTTAATGAGCAAAACTTAACTTTATAAAATTTTCATCATCACGAAAAAACTTTTATTAGTAAGAATTAATATGCCATGCCTAAAAATAATGTTCATAAATCACTTTTTAATTGTTAACAATTGTTTGTAACAAAATAGCATTTTGAGGCTTATGTATAGGAGATAGCCATATGCTATCGCGAACTTTTTTTTATATATATGTATTAAGGTCAGTATTTTTGTAGCAAATTGTATTTACGTATTATTAACCAGCTCGGAAGTGTTTGCACTTCCGACTTAACAAAAACAAAAATCAATATTTAAGGATACAACTCAGCGTTGTAGCCTAATGTTAGATAGCCTGGCTGGATTGTCGTGAGTCTGGCTATCATATACAAAAAGATTTTTTAGAATCTGACTGGGGTATTTCAAAAAAATAAACAAAAAAACTCTTCCGCTTTATTATATTACTATAGATAGTATAGAAATACACCAACTGATCTCGGAACACGACATACCAAAAGGAAATCATACATGTGTTTATCACTATGTGTATTGGGTCGGTATCCCTATCACCCCGTTATATTACTGTATATAAAACTAATGATTTTGGAACACGACATACAAAAAAAAATCATATATGTGTTTATCACTATGTGTATGGTGGTCGCGATCTCTTCCACACCGCTATATTACTGCATATACACCGATTGATTTTGGAACACGACAATCCAAAAGAAAATCATATAAGTGTTTATCATTATGCGTATGGTGGGCGCGATCTCTACCACGCCGCTATATTTACTGCATATACACCGATTGGTCTCGGAACAAGACAAACCAAAACAAAATCGTACTTGTGTTTATCACTATGTGTATGGTGGCCGCGATCCCTAACACCCCGTTATATTACTGTATATAAAGGAATGATCTCGGAACACGACATACCAATGGAAAATTATACATGGATTTATTATTATATGTATGGTGGTCGCCATCCTACCACTCCGCTATATTATTGCATATACACCCACTGATCTCTGAACACGATGCACTAAACGAAAATCATAGATGGATTTATCACTCTATGGGTATGGTATTGTAAATCATCCCTTATTGTACCACCTTGCGGATTAATTTTTCAATAACTGAAAACCTTTAATTTCGTCCTAAAAGCTTAAATATGAATTTTCATATCCCTAAACTGAGAAATAGTGGGTTCTTCATAGAAAATTTCATCCCCTATTTGACCCCTTCATGTTTCTTTGTGCCATAAGGTACCCTATATCCGTCTCCAAAGTCCAATATATCTCTATTCATAAAAATTGGTTTGATGGGTTCTTCGTACAAACCTTCATCCCCTATTTCACCCATTGAAGTTTTATTTTCACCACATAAGGTAGCCAAAGTCTTGCTCCAAAATCCAACATATCTCTATACCAAAATTCATCAAAATTGGGTAAATCATACGAACTTTCACACGCCCTATTTCACCCCTTACAATTTTATTTCCAAAAGTAGCCTATTTCCTTTCTCACCCAAAATTCATCAAAATTGGTTTAGCGGTCTAGGCGTAAAAATGCAACGGATGGGACAGAAAAAATTACTTTCGCATTTATAATATTAGTAGGTATGGATTATTCATTTCATTATGCTGTCATTTTCTATGGTGTCATTTACCAATTAAAATAATAACAGTAAATTATTACCTAATAGCAAAATAACGACAACAGTTTATAATAATACATTTTTGAAATAAATTCTCTTTCCCTATATACCTGTAATAAATTCTCTCTCTCTCTATACCTTTATATGTTTCTCTATAATAACTGATACTTTAGTAAGGTAAAAATGACAAAAGATCGATTGTTGTGGTGTCTTTTTAATTCTCTATTTAAGGGATTTTTATATTGTTAATATAAATCCGAAAGTGAATCCAAGAAAGGTAGATTTTTAGAGATCGATCTTTTAGACCTCTATTTTTTTGTTAACTCGACCAACAAATATCCAACCCATGCTGACCCTCTTTTAATATGATTTATCACATAGATCTGAGGTCAACTTACATTGGATTATTAAATTTTTGAAACCATTATTAACTTTATGAAAAGATTCAATCATCATAATTTTACAAACCATATTATACAGATAATTAAAATTTCAGTCAATTCAACTGAAGAGCTATTTTATAGCATTTTTATTGAACAAATGTTCGACGCTATTTTTTAAATTGATATAACTTTTTTGTTTATGAACTTATTGAAATAAAACAAACACTAAATGTTAAGTGACCCTTACCACAATATATTTGTGAAAACCGTTTCCAAATCGGTTAAGCCGTTTCTGACATTAGCGTGCACAAACGTTGGCAAACAGACAAACAGACAAAAATTCTAACAATCATTGTTTTGGGTTCTGCTGCGTTGATAAAGGCCCCCAATAATAGTTGTTCTATCTTCTATGTACAGACATCGATCAGTTACGTTTTTATTAATATGTATAGATTAAAAACTTAAAGGCCTATGCTATGCGTAGTTTAGCAACGCGAAATTCAATCATTAATCTATGGATAAAGACATATATTTTTTATTTTACAATATTTTAGTATTACAGTTATTATAAATTAAAATATACCTAGTTTAAAATATCAAAAGATAATATTTTTAAACAGTGTGGCTAAAAAATAATGAAGAAAAACAAATCTAATATTCTCGTACGATTCAAAATGGATGTTCCATAACAAAGCTCATAAACACTTCTATTATTAAAATATTTTTGTATTGTTATTCATAATGGAATGATTAACTTAACATGAAAACAAAAAGGAATTTGCATAATTGTTGTTGAATATGGAACGCAACCATTTTTAGTTCCTTTTTTCTGAACGTACAGCGCTTCCTTCCTGCTGTCACTTCGACTTGTTCTGTAACTGTAAAGTTGTACTGTAATAAAACCAAGTTTATGAAAGAATATATTTTATTTACCACATCTACGCAATTTTCCTTCATGGTAGCAGAGCGTGGTTGTATGTGGTATAGTTTAAAATATCAGAAAAGTGAAAATACAACTTCAGACAGTGAAATACAAGTTAGTTTAGATTTGAAGCAAAGTCATAATTACAACGTGGCCGACTGAACATTCACGTGTAAAAATAATTTTTCATCCAGAGTGTAACACGTCGAAATGGGCTCAAATATGTTTAATCTGGAAAAACTAATTGGAAGAGAAAACTTTTCGACTTGGAAATTTAGTATGAAAACATATTTAGAGCACGAAGATTTGTGGTGCTGCGTTGAACCCGGCAAAGATCCTGTAGATAATAACAAGGACATCAAGGCGAAGGCTAAGCTGATTTTATTATTGGATCCGCAAAATTATGTTCATGTTCAAGAATGTAAAACTACAAAACAGGTATGGGATAGTTTACACAGAGCTTTTGATGATAACGGGCTTACAAGAAAAGTAGGTCTGCTTAGGGACTTAATAAATACTACATTAGAGTCAAGCGATAGTGTCGAAGAGTATGTAAGCAAGATCATGACAACAGCTCACAAACTCCGGAATATAGGATTTGATGTCAATGATGAATGGCTTGGAACTTTGATGTTGGCAGGCTTGCCTATTGAATACAAGCCCATGATCATGGGGCTAGAGAGTTCAGGTATTACAATCAGTGCTGACTCAGTCAAATCTAAACTAATTCAAGAGGTCAATGTATCAAAGTCAGCTGCTTTTTATACAAACTCTAAAAAATATAATAATCTAAAAACACAGCCACTAAAAGCAAAGGGACTGAGATGTTTCAACTGCAATAGACATGGACATTTTGCCAAGTTTTGTAAGCTACCTAAGAAAACAGCACATAAAGTAGAAAGCTCCAGTTTTGTTGCAGCTTTTTCAGCCACCACTCAAGAAAAAAGTGATAAATGGTTCATAGACTCCGGTGCATCCATGCATATGACAAGCAGAAGCGAGTGGATGTACAATGTTACAGAGACATCAGTGAAGAATATTACAGTAGCTAACAGGGAGCCATTAGCTGTAAAGGGAGTTGGATGTGTGGACATTTATTTAAATCAGGAAGATAAAATTCAGGTAAAAAATGTTTTATTTGTTCCTGGGTTAGCTGCTAATCTCCTTTCTGTCAGTACTATTGTAAAGAGTGGATATAAAGTTTCATTTAATAACAAGGGATGTCAAATTGAAAATGGAAATGGGGAAATTATATGCTCTGCAATATTGAACAACAATTTGTATATAATGAACACTAGTATAGAGATCGCTCATTTAACTTCAAATTCAAACTGTAATGACACTTATTTATGGCACTTGCGCATGGCACATTTGAATTTTGCAGATGTAAAGAACCTACCTGGTTGTGCTGAGGGTGTGTCTCTGTCTCAGAATGAAAGTAATGTCATCAGCTGTATCCATTGTTTGGAAGGTAAGCAAGCCAGATTGCCATTTAATAATGTTGGTTCCAGAGCAACGAGACCGCTAGAACTAATACATTCTGATTTATGTGGTCCTATGGAAAATGTGTCATATGGAGGCATGAAATATTTTATCACTTATATAGATGACTTTACACGAATGGTTCATATATATCTCCTTAAAGATAAAATGAGTGTTCAAAATACCTTTATGGATTTCAAATTAAAAGTAGAGAATGAATTGGAACTTAAAATTAAAATTATACGCACCGATAATGGCAAAGAGTATTGTAATCATAATTTCCAGAAGTTCTTATCTAATCATGGTATTGTTCATCAGACCTCTACTCCGTACACTCCGCAGCACAACGGTTTGGCTGAAAGAATGAATAGGACTCTGGTCGAACGAGCAAGGTGCATGTTATTCTATGCTAACCTAGAGAAGCGCTTGTGGGCTGAAGCTTTGGCAACTGCTGCATATGTTGTAAACCGTTCCCCAACTAGGGTATTGAAAGGTAAAACTCCATATGAGATATGGAGAGGAAAAAAACCCAATTTATCACACCTGAGAATATTTGGCTCTGACGCTATGGTCCATGTACCAAAAGAAAAACGCCAAAAGTGGGATAAAAAATCAATAAAGATGGTATTGGTGGGCTATTGTGAAAACTCCAAGGGATATCGTTTGATGGACCCTAAAACACATAAAATAATAAAAAGTAGGGATGTTGTTTTCATGGAGAATTACAAAGATAATATCAATATACAGTGTGAAATTAATGTTCCTGTTGAGGAGAGCCAGCCAACCAGTTCCAGCTCTGTTTCACCATTTAGTCAGAAGCCAGAGAGTACTGGTGTTACTCAGTTACAAGAAATATGCACTCGGGAGTCCTCACATGTAAAGTCAGGTAAAGGCTCAGATACACAAAATTATAGTGAAGACTCAAGTGACACTGATGCCGGAGAACTGGATGAAACTTACTATCCTTCCTCTTCAATGAGACAGGACTATAAGAGTAATATTTCCTTAAGACCATTGCAGTCCCGATTACGGAATACACAAAATAATGCACAGAATGACAAAAATAGTTTTTTGTGTTTGCTTACAGACACAACTGATCCACAGACTGTTGAGGAGGCTCTATTATCACCAAAATCAACAGAATGGAAAAAAGCCATGAATGAGGAATATAGTTCTTTGATGAAAAATAAAACGTGGAGTTTGACAGACCTCCCTCCAGGGAAGAAGGCTCTACCATGTAAATGGGTATTTAAAACAAAAACTGACCAGAGTGGAAATACAATCTGTTACAAGGCTAGACTTGTGATAAAAGGGTATGCACAGAAGAAGGGCATGGACTATGAGGAAACATACTCGCCAGTTGTAAGATACACAACAATTCGATATTTATTTGCTCTGGCAGCCAAATATGAACTAGAAATTGATCAAATGGATGCTGTATCGGCGTTTCTACAGGGAGAGATTGATAGAGATATTTACATGCAGCAGCCAGATCAATACAAACAAGGATCTCAAGTATGTATACTACATAAATCCATATATGGACTAAAACAGGCCAGCCGCTTGTGGAATATTAAATTAAATAATGTTCTACATGAACTGGGGATGCAACAATCTAAAACAGATCCTTGTGTCTATTGGAATGCAGAAAAGAACACATTTATAGCTGTCTGGGTAGATGATTTAATATTGTTTACTGCTCAACAGTCTATGAAAACTTTATTGAAAGAAAAATTGAAGCAACGCTTTGAAATGAAAGATCTTGGCCCCGCAAGTCAGTGTGTAGGTTTACATATCACCAGAGACAGAGACAAAGTAATGATAGACCAAGAAAAATATATAAATGAGATACTGGCAAGATTCAGAATGTCAGATTGTAAACCTGTAAAAACACCAATTGAAGTTGGTATGAAATTTAATGAAAACATAGAAGAAGAAAAATTAGCTGATAGTCCTTATCAACAAGCTATTGGCTCCTTACTCTATGTAGCTCAAGGTACACGACCTGATATATCCTTTGCAGTGAACACACTCAGCAGATATAACAAAAATCCAAAAGCTACGCATTGGTGTGCAGTGAAGAGAATCTTTAGATATCTACAGGGCACAAAAAATTTGAAATTAGTTTACACCAAAGATGGTAATGAGAACATCACAGGATATTGTGATGCTGATTGGGCGAGTGACGTGCATGATCGTAAGTCGTGCACGGGTTATATTTTTATGTTACAGGGAGGTGGTATTTCCTGGCGGTCACAGAAACAACAGACCGTCGCATTATCGACAGCTGAAGCTGAATATATGGCGATGTCTTCCGCGGCGCAAGAGGCGCTGTGGCTGCAACAACTGCACGATGAACTTGGCCAACAGCAGAGCAACCCACTTGTCATCTTTAGTGACAATCAAAGTGCGATAAAACTCTCCATCAGTGATTGTTATTTACCTAGATCTAAGCACATAGATATTCGGTATCATTTTTTAAAGGACCATGTCAATAACTTACAAATAAAGTTTTGCTATATAAAGGGTGAACAAATGGTTGCGGACATATTAACAAAGGGTACTGCTGCTGACAAACATTTATATTGTTTAAGAAAAATGGGATTGCGTTCCAAGGGAGAGTGTTGTTGAATATGGAACGCAACCATTTTTAGTTCCTTTTTTCTGAACGTACAGCGCTTCCTTCCTGCTGTCACTTCGACTTGTTCTGTAACTGTAAAGTTGTACTGTAATAAAACCAAGTTTATGAAAGAATATATTTTATTTACCACATCTACGCAATTTTCCTTCAATAATAGACACTACCATGTTGTTTTTTATTTGCTCTAATAATTTACAAACAATACCTACGTATTTTAGACAGTTCTTATTTAAGATCGTATGGTATAAAAAACTGGTTTCACTGGTTATAGGAATTCAACGTTTGAAAACATTTTTGTCATTGCTATACGTTTTTCTTTTGAGTATGAGAAATTAATCGATGCAGCTAATATAAAAAATGGAAATGTTTATCTCTATGGCGCTATCAATGTACATAAATCTAAAAATGCTTGTTTTTCAACATAGAAAACATGTTTTTAACTATATGAAGGAAAACATCGCGCTCTAAAAAGTACAATCTATATTTTTGAAATGTGCTGATGCTTTATTTTGATACCCAACAAAACACGGCGCATTTCAAAAATATATTTTTTTAATAAACAACTTTTTGTCCTCTAGAGTGTGCCATATTTCATTCAGTGTGATAAATCAGTGTACTATCAAGACGCTTCTAACGATACCTCACTTGTGAAATTATAATAGGTAGTTTAGAAGATATGCGGGAAAAGACGAACATTAAACTTATATAGCCTGCTGAAATCAAAACCCTCATTTTGGCTTCGACGCAGACGGATAAAAATATATAGTAATCCTTTTCTTGACCATTTAAAACACTTACAGAAGTTACCATTTAAATGCGCAAAGGTTCGAGAAACTTAATAGATGTAATAATAAAAGTAGTTTAATTACTTGATTAACTAGTCCAAATTCAATATAATATTTTATCAACACGATGTCAGCAATCAAACAGCGTTTAACAAGTACTTATAATAGTTATCGAGTCTTCTTATTTTTCATAACCGGTGTACGTGTACAGTCAAGAAGAAAAACAATTGGACTGCAAGTATTAGCAAATAATTTGTCCCAACCATATAAATTAATTAGGTTGATAAACCTAATATAAAGACGGTATTATTTGTAATAATTGAATTATATATACTTTTATTATAGTTTTGATATGATATAGAATTTATTATTTCATGAGTCTAGGAAGTCCAGCGCATAAGCATAACAAAAAATCTTATTTTTTACCTGACTACAGCGAATCCAAAAGGAGGGATGTGATTAATTTTTTAACATACAACTTTTAATGCTATATAATATTTTTCATATACTAAATTTCAAAATCAATCTGAAAACAATTTAATTGTTAACAATAAAACTTGCGTGGGCAAAAGTACTAATATATATCGTAGAACACTTAATAACACGTTATTGCCGTTTATATCAAACTCCTGTCGCAAGCAGATGATATCGATACCAGCGACACTCACCGGCAACTTGTCTTACCACTTCTCAACTGTACTCACCGAGCCTTATAATTATTGCGAACTGCAACAAAACTTTCATAACTCCTAACTGTCAAATAAGAATGAGAGATAAATTCACATGTTTGAATGTTGTCACTTAATTACAAGTTGCTCTTGTAATTTTAATAGAATTTAATTGTATAGGACCCAAACAGGCTTTGTGCCTTTCAAAATATTTAATAACATAGTCCTTACGGTAAGACCAACTTTACAAATATATAATTGTTTAAATTATTCAACTTATCTTTGCGACTTTAGAATCAAGCCCTGTGCTAAACTCAAATTTGTAGGCGGACAAGCAGTTTATTTTGTGTACAGGGTGCGAAAATATACATATATTGTTAAAATCTTAACTATTTCAAATTAAACTTGCAATAAGTGATAACTTTAGGGCACGCCCTCACCGAGAGCTTACGACTGTAATGTAACAGTTCAGATTAGAGAATTATAAGTGAGTGAATCGAATTTTGGATTGTTTTACATTACAGGCGAATGTTCCCATTGATGAGCGCCCTTAGCTATTGCCAGAAGGCCATTATTGTTTTAATCTTTTCATTGGGAATACTTTAAACTACTATAGACTACTTACTAGAAGCCTCTTCAAATCTAACTAATAAATCATAGTGAATTTTCTGTAGACTTGTTTGACCTTATCCAATGATCTCCATTCCACTTTCACAACCACACAGTAGCATCACGGCACGAAAAAGTTCGCAAACTCTAGCCGTTGTCGTACCACGCGGATGTAGAATGGTCGCTCTCCCAAATAACGTGTTACTTCTGTCTCATGATATTGGATACTTCATACGAGGCATGAAGAGTCAACTCAGCAGGTTGGCAAGACATCGACGACTACCGATGAAATCTGTCACTGATGGTTGCCATTGTATGTGTTCTCAGTACTGTACCGTACTGAGGTAATACATCAGGTGCTCTACAAGAATATTAGCGAGAAAAAAGAAATGCTGATCTATTTGGACATGATAGAGAATAAACATATAATTACATAATATTATCTCCTAGGAAATAATATTATATATTATATATATTAAGGATTTTTTTACGATGTACATAATTATCTATCTCCTATCATAACTTTATCCATGAGATAAAAACCAGTCGTTTATACATAGTTCATCTTTCTATACATCATAAGACTGTCGCGATAGCACAATTCGATCATACATGCGTTATCGCTTATATCAAAGGTACTCTACTTAAATACAGATCAAAAACTGCTGAGTTAGAACATCCATCAATGTGAATAAGTGGAAATTTTAAGTTGTCTTTTTAAAGGATGTGTCGCACTAAAAGCTCTAGTAGTTTCTAATTCTTATATAATATATCAGATATAATAATACCTAAATATGTCATAATTATAATCATAGTTGTATTTACTATAAACGGGAGATATTTAATAATATGTTTAAGTTTTAGTACAAATTTAGATAAAATTTGGTGTACCTAATCCAAGTGCTATTTTACTCCCGATAAAGCTCTTAAAAATAGCTTGAGTAACATCACGGTATTCACTTTATACCTTATTAGGTGGCATATTATATAGTTAGATAAGAACAGCAATTCATAACATTAATGTATTTCGATATAAGATGAAGAAGTTTTAGTATACATTTTGATGGTTTTCAAATTGCATCAAACGTTTCTTTATTTCTCCATTAGCGCATCCAGCTAGATGAATGAGAAACTAAAATTATCAAAAAATGATAATTGGCATTACTATGCGTTTAAAAAAACACCAGAAATACTTCTTTTTTTTGTTATCGGTTTAGCGTTGTGGCCACAATCTCACTTGATCTTTAGTAATGATGTGGCCCAAAATGCTAGCATACTAGGCGGACATTAAAAATAGCCTTACCACCATGCTATAGTTTCATCACAGTGTTTTCCTTCACCGAAAGCCTGAGCTCATTATAGTCATTCGAATTCACGTCGACTGATGCGGAATCCGTACACGCTACCACTGAGCCATCATTACCTATAAATACCTGTTTTTTTTTTAATACTTGTCATTGTTGCACGCTTAGGTGAGTCGCGGTCTGGAATCAGCCTGTGTGTATCCAGTAATCAAGCGAGTTGGTAGAGATTTGTAACCGTCTAGGTTTCAACCACTATACACAAGGAGAAGCTCTGAATAACAGTGACTCTTTTTAGGTTTCGCATTTCGGGATCAACCATTATATAACCAGCTTACGAGAGGCTTGCAGGCTGGCGTGAGACGACGACCGGCGATGAATTGCTAATTTGTCGATGAGCGCCGTTGATTTTGGATAGTACTATGCTCACCATCAGGAACAGTTCCGTCACTTTGCTGTGCTACTAAAACAAAATGATAGATGCCAGCTCCGACGTGCGACTGTAGTTTAATCTTTAAGAATGATTGTCTTGAAATATATAAAACAGATAAAGTAAAATTATTACTTCCTTATACAAGTAAGTTGATTATATGCATATACTCGTATTTACCCGTATATGTTGCCCGGGCAATATAACGACTTCAATTTTTGTTAACAGTCGATTTTTCTATCCGTCTAATTTACGTATGACGGGCTTTATTCGCTAATCGATTCTTAAAGAGTAAACTCCAATATACCTACTTCAAAAACCTGTTATGCCTGTTACGTATAAAGAAACATGTATTTACCATAAGATTGCATAAGCTATTCAAATATTGAGAGATATGAAAATAAATACAACATTATGTAGGCAAAGTTAATTAGTTGAGACAATAGTTTGAATCTTGCATAGTTTAAACAGCGACGCAGCCTTAACAAAGGCGACTTTCCGCGTCGAGACATACCGTTAGTGCACACGATTCGAGCTTGTTACGGGCATTGTGCGGCGTCGCGTCGGCGCGGGCCCGATGATACATTATTTTTATAACAATAAATCGTTGTAAGTAAAGCACCGCTTGCTGCCTCGGTGGTCCCCTGCTACTCGACGCACCGGTTGCGGCCGCGGCACCGTGCCGTGTTGCGCGCTTACTATTCATTCTCCTTGCTCTATATAAGCTAATACACACGACCGTTACAATTATAAATACACTACATTCAATCTATTTCAATCAACATATATAAAAAAGTGTTGTTTCCATACCAAGATCACTATAACCGTCGTACATTTGGGTGATATCAATCCTTGTTTTGGTGATTACTTCGAGATCTAATAGCACCATATTTTGCCATCGAATCATATACAATCAACAATGCACGACTAACATAGAGCGGGATTGATGACCTTTGTCTTAAAAGCCTTGATGTTTTCTTGTACTGAGGTTGCTGTACTTCTTGTTTTCCTTGGTCGAATAATTATTCGATCGTACAAATGTCAACGATCGCGATTTCGGCAAGACATCTAGAGATGAGGTGTAAATACCCTTAGAGCTTGTTTTGAAAGTAATATTATAATCACAGTTTAGGTATTAATAATAATGTGTGTTCCATTGTCGTATCGCAATGAATCCAAAGAGGCCGTACATTGGTCCGTTGAAGAACCGACCTATGATTGCTTGAACACATTGTGAGTTCGAAAACTGCTAAAATGGATAAACATCGTGAGTTTCCATGTTCTAATAATTAAGGTGTTTCACTAAATACATAATTAGCTTATTCTAGTTCAGGCTTAACCAATTTATTTTCGTCACTTAAAATATTCCCAGCGCCAATACGACTAAATAACAAACCGTTTTCAGTATATATTTACATAAAAATAGATGTTTCTTTGTTTGTCACCTATTCCTTTCTACCTCGTTCATCCGATTCCGATGTAACTTTGTTGAGTTTATTGTGCGCACACCTGCAAAGGTTCTGTGTTAGTACAACCAATTTACGATAAATGTCGCACGAGTTGTTACATAAAAAAGGAAACGAAGCCGTGGACAAAACCTAAATTAAAATTAAAACCTGAGTTAAAAAACGTCTTTGACATAAATGTACTGCTTAGAAACTTAGTTTCAGCATCTCAATATGTTAAAGTAGCCTTGTATAATATGATTTAAAAAAACTATTTTTGTAAATTATCTATGTATTTTTAAAACTCATTATCGGCCGTAGTAACTCATTCTGACGCTTAGCGTCTTGTGATCAGCCATTGAATACTATGCAGCTACTGATTGGATTTCTCCGTGGCATTTGTTTATTGTAATAACTTATATCTCTGTCGTTATCACTGTTTATATATTAAACTTATTAAAAAAATTGCTCGTGCAGAACCGAACTCGTGATAGAACCAACTTCTTAAAAAGAGAGACGCAGAAAGCCTAAACTGTATATGAGATATTATACAATGAATAGCTAGCAATCTTTCTCCTCTTCTATACAATATACCTTTCTTCTTTATCACTAAACTTCCTGAAAATTTCTTTCACAATTCTGGCTCAATTACCTAATAGCCCGTCGCCTAAAAATTTTCACTTTAAAAAATCATCGATAGCTCAGAGACGAAAACTGAGTCTATGCTCTCAAAAAAGAAATTTTCAAATCAACTACGGCTCTTATTAACTTAAACTCGTGTATTCTTCAAAATGTTCAAGCGATTACTAAATTGGAACAATTAACGGATTAATAATGTTTTGTGATAGACATTCAGAATCAATATGCTTTGTGAAAAAATTGTTTATGTTCTGTTCTTATTTTCACCCTGTTAAACTCTCAAAAACTTTATCAGTCAAAATAATATTTAAAAAAAACTTCAGATTCCACGAAGGATTGAACGACCAGGTTTTATCAACAATAAATAACTTATTTGCCAAATGGGTGGGCTTAAAGTACCTACAAAACTTGACATAGATATTTAACATACCTCGTTAACTTTACTAGCTTACTTTAAATATTTAACGCCCATAACAGCAGCCGTATATTGAAAAAGTCCATTCCGTTGTAATTAGTGTATTTTTTATTACAAATATACACAATTTAGAAAGTCAATAACGCCGTGTGTTTCTTAATCAAAACGTCGGATTTAGTGAGTATTACTTTAATGATAGTGTTGGATGAGTTAAGCCTTTTTGATTAATCGACTTGGAGTTATTTACTATTTGGATTTATGGGGAAAAATGGGCAATTCGAATGCGTGTGTTTAGGTAGTGCGTTGGACACGCGCACGCAGCTGTGATCCCACCGCACGGGAGCGGTATCGTCCGCCCATCGCCGCTTGATTTACGACACGCCATCTCAAAAAACACTTTTACGTTTACATTAAACAAGAAAAAATATTTAGAGAAAATAAACTTAAGTAGTTAGGGATTAACTTGGAGGTTTATTTACAATTGTTATGGAAAATACTTAAGAATCGAAATTATTACTATTATGTCTACAAGATATGTTTTTTCAATGATACATGATTATACAATGTATTGTATTAATTATATGAATAACAAATAAGCTGTGTCCCACTGTTTCACCGAATTGAAGTTTACCTGTGTAGCCTATAATTATTCTCACTTCCCTTAGTTACCAACAGCTACACGGTTAATGTTCTTCAGTTCCTCTATAAATAGACTATAATATACAAAAATATTTTTTTGTAATCTACACACTACAGACTAGCACTCCTAAGCAAAAAAAATAATATCATGTGCTTTTACAATATTACTATACTAATCTAATTACTATCTACTAACAAATCCACTTTGTTATTTACTTGCACTGGCCACATTGTCTTGTTGTATGGTAATGCTTATACGCTGATCAAAGTTAAAAAATAAAAGTTATAAAATTGCACAAAAATCTACTTTTCCAATTCTATGTGCCGAAATTTGCACATTTTCGCTTCAGTGGACAGGCAGCCTAATGCGAAGCTGTGATGTGTATAAGCGGAGCGAAACGCGTGAGTAAAGCGGAGTTGTGTTGCGGACTGTGTTTGTCCATTGAAGCAAAGTAGTGCAAGAGATGCGGAGCAATATTGCGGACGACGCGACGAGTCATACAACGAGGACGCGAACGGCGGCGGCGCGGCGTGCGGTGAACGGACTGATTTTTATTCCACTTACCCGTCCCGTTTCTTAGCTCTGCTTTCCAGCTCCACTACCCCGCTTTCAGAATTTAGAGATTTATAAAAACGAAAAGCTAAGAACCTCTTCTTCTTCTTTTTACTTAATGTCAACTGTGTTCATCCAAATTCTACCAACGTTACGTGAATAGAATATATTTCTAATTATTATTGGTAATCTTCAAACAGATCTAACAACAATGCGGTCCACCTTGTTAAAACTGTCTTTGGAGTTTATTAAAATATATAATAATAATAATATATTTATTTTTAACAGAACAAAGGTCCAACTATTACATAAAAGTAAATTATAAACTAATGAATAAATGATGACATTTAATGAAAATAAAATAAATTAAAAATTAAATTAAACTATATTACAATAATCGATAATTGTTCAATGATGAGTATACATCATCGCACAACTACCGATATCCAGCGCTTTCATGAACACACCATCATAAATTCCCATGAGGATCCTCTTAATTGAGTTGGGACTATTACGAACCCTATTCAGGATAGATGCTACTAGCTTGCGCATGATGGCATAAAAATCATCAACATGGGCATACGCAAACATTTCGGAAGCACTACAAAATCGCGGCAGTCCCAATTATGCTCTAAAAGCATTATTGTATTTGACACGCAAGGCACTAATGGTTTTTTTATTGAAGTAAATCCAAAGATTGCTCGTGTATAAACATTGGCAATATGGTTTAAATAAACATATCTTAACTTCATCACTACAACGAGCAAATCTACGGGCTAACATGTTCCCCCTAACTGCGAATTCCCTGCGTTCTCTTTCAATGTCATTATCATATTTTAAGTCGGGAGTGATAATGTGACCAAGATATTTAAATTTGTAAACTCTGTTCAATGGTATATCATACAATTTGATAGGTGGAACCTCCTCTAATAAACTTTTTCCAGATGTGAAGACCATAAACTCACTTTTCTTAGTATTATATTTTAAGCGTAGGTCTCACAAACAAACAAAAACTTTCTTAGAGCACCAACTGTAGGACTGATAAGCACCATGTCATCTGCGTAACTTAAGTTGTTAATAATTTGATTATCAATTGTGCATTCAGCATGAATGCTGTTCCTTAAGTATTAGTTCATTCATATACAAGTTGAAAAGTTTTGGTGAACTTATACCTCCCTGTCTTACACCACAATCAAACCTGTACATATCAGAAGTTTCCCCGTCCATCTTACATAATTTACTTGATGTCCATACCAATGCTGAAAAATGCTAACAAGTTCGGTGGGTAGCCCGGTGTGTCTCAACTTGCTCCACAAAATTTTATAGGATACTAGATCGAAGGCTTTAGTAAGATCAAGAAAGCATGCATAAATAGGTGTTTTTCTATTGGTATAGTATTTGACGGTCTGCTTGAGAGCTAAAATAGCATTTTCGGTCGATAGTCTGGGTCGAAAACCAAATTGAGCATCCTGCAGATCAATATATTTATTTAGCTGCCTATCTAGCAGACCATCAAATACTTTAGCAATTACAGTTGCTAGCGAAATAGGTCTATAGTTATTTTTATCAGAAATATCACCAGTCTTATTTTTAACAATAGGGACTACCACCGTTTTTATTAAATTCTGCGGCAGGTAGGAATTACTTACACATAAATTATAAAACATACAAAGTACTCGTTGCAAATGAAACCTTGCGTATTGTAGGTGCTCAATACTGAGTCCATCATGACCAGGCGATTTTCCGCGTGTCATGTTTCTTAGGATATTTTTGAGATCATTACTCTTGAACAAAGTTATATTCTCGGCTTCACGGTGCTTATTATTTTGCTCCCCAACAGAGACTTCGTTTAATTGTGTTTGTACATGTGCTTGGGCCCTAAAGTGTTGCATAAAGTTATTAGCGATACATTTAGAATCACTAACACCACCTATACTCAAAGGCAAACCAGGTCTAGCATTAAGTTTTTACGTACTTTTCCAAAACTGACTAAATTTTTTGTTACTATAATGAGTTGCAATGATATCCATCTGTATTTTTTCCTGATTTTTTATACACCATTTTAGCCTCGATTTAAAGCATTTACGAGTATAATTCATAATCTCATAGATATTTCCTGTGCTTGGTTTCCCATACAAAAGCCAAATTTCAAAACTATGCCTAGCTTCCCTATAAACTTCACCAACATGTTGATTTCAGCCTACAATACATCGTTTTCTACTACGAAATTTTATTTGCGAAGTAATTGCGGCCTCAGTTAATACATTTACTATATTTTCATATAAGGTGTCTAAAATTTTATGGTGTTCATTATTATTACACATATTATAAGAAAGAACATTTATAAAACTCACTAGGGAAATCTATGTCTCTTAACTTAGTGTTGCACAAATCATAATACATTTTAATTTGTAGTTTATCTCTTAAGCCCCAACTGACTTTATTAAATACTATGTCTTTATGATATACTTTAGTTCGTATCATATTCAAATTACATTCAATAACAATAGGAAAATGGTCAGAAGAATATATATCATATAGTACTTTAACATTTCTTACAGTATTCCATGCTGACTTAGTAACTAAACAATGATCTAACCATTTTCTACAATTAAAAACATCACTTATGTATGTAAAACTGTTATTATCGAAATCTAAAGTTTTGATGTCAGCACATAACAATCTTGTTCATTGCAAAATGACAGTAATTCCTTTCCGAATAATTCCATAGGATGTGCGTTAAAAACACCCAGCATAAATACAGTTTCTAAATTACAACTATCTGTAATAGAACTTAATTTACCTAAGCACTCCGTAAATATATTATAGTTAGATTTTCCCGACTATCAGTGGGCATATAAAGACAAAAAACAAGGAATGATTGACCACTGTTCATAACTTTAATCGCAGCGATCCGATCATTATTAGTTTCCACTATAATCACATTTTGAAATAAGGTTTTTCGCCATAGAATTGCAACACCACCGTATGGTCTTCCACGCAAGATTCCTGATGCAGTATCAACCGCTGATAAACCAGTATATGCAAAATCTTCATGAATTTTTCCTAATGTAGGAATTTCATGTGGCAACAACCAAGTCTCTTGTAATGCTATGATATCTGCTTTATCACACAATAATTTAAATTGGTGGACTGATGTTTTTACGTTACGACAGCTGAAAGATACTAAATTATTACTATGAATATCCATTATTCTTTAATATGTTTAAATAGATTCCAGTTTTAAACTGTTAATTTATATATATACTTTATCCTAATTATTATTTATAACCCACTTCATTTGTTCGCAATAACCAAACTAGATCGCGTAAAATACCAGAAAAATACATAATACATTGATAAATAGTTAACATGAGTTTATTATTTAAAATAAAAACTATCTTAAGACCGATCAAGTTCCCGTCAAATACTCCCTATGAACTTTAGTTATAGTGTAAACAATTTCGTATTTCGAAAACAATCATCACCAATGAAGCAAGTTTTAATGATAATTCATTAGTAGGTCATTGAGCGCACGCGCGCTTCGTTTTTCCCTGACGAACCATTACTCGGGATGACGGCGCGCGTGCCTGCAGATACATTATAACTTGCTTACTTAGAACTTCTCCGCCCCCCGCCGCGTGATATATAAAGACATCACAAGGGAACTACAGTAATTCCTCACCGGTCACACTGAAATGGAAATGCTGCACTCGCCTTCGCCTTTAAATAGGAAACGACACGTTTATTCAATTAGAAATTCACCATATCTTTGTGATAGTTGAAAAGGAAATTTGAGCAATCAACTTGCAGAGCGCCTCGGCGTTCCAATTACAGTTTATTCAATTGAGCCCGTAATGAAGTTATGTGAAATATGTACATTGTACACTATGAAATAACCATTCTTAGACTGATAAATTTTTAATATCAAATCTATAACTTCACAGACCATTATAGTTAAATTTAAATATCAATTTAAAAATAAAATTTAATCAATTTAAATTCTCAATTAAATTTTATTGCTAACGCATTATACCTTATTGGTATAACTATTCAATTTTACATCGATGGAAGCTTATACAATTAAAGAACCTAAACTTATAACCACTAAGATCGAAAGATATGCAAAAATAGACACCGGCTCCGAGAGATATAATTTGCAGTAATAAGATAAGTATGACCTCAATTCAGATTCCAGAACAAACTGACCAGTATGAAATATTATAGTTTGCATTCTAAATAACTGACAAAATTTACTAGTCGGACTGTACATAAGCTTGGACCGGGAACGAGACGTTATTACAAGGTGTTGAACCTGGTTTTCTGATTTATTATTCTGTGCTATCAACAATGATCAATGTTATTTGAGGTGTCTCTTTGTTGCACGCACATTAGCTTAGTTAATTACGAAGCGGGTTATAATAAATTGTTACCATTTCAAACAGTTGTGTTGTGGTGTAAAACGTATCTAATTATCTTATACTAGCTGTGCTCGACGGCTTCATTCGTCTTAAGTTTATTCGACTAACTCTACAGCACAGCCGCGCTGGTCACACCCTTGTAGCGTACCTTCTCGTAGCTTCCCGTACTTCTTACAGGTTTACAGATTGCTTGATTAGACATTCATGGTTACTGCTTAGCTTCTGAGAATTGTAGCGTGTGAACTGTTTTACGATACGACATAGATAACACATAAAGAACCTTCCTCAATAAATAGCATATCAAATGCAATATAATATTTCGAATCTGAATGGTGGTTTTAGAGATTAGCGCGTTCAAACATTAAAAGTTATTTTTCAAATTGACCATACTGTTAGCCATAAGGGCCCTGAATCCTCAGACGGCATTTACAGCTTCACCAGGCTTGTTAAAAACACTCATCAACAGCTCAGTCTCTTGAGCTTTATAATACTATAATAGCATAGATTAGTTAATGTAAACCATTGCATATAATTTAGGCATTTTGAGTGCAAAAATATATACTTACCTATACCTACCAATTAAGAATTAATTTGGATTTCATTGCTAGTTTCAAAAGATACTAATAATAATAAGTTATAGTAGAGATTCGGTACCATTTTCTTCTAAAATCGGTCAGTGTCTCAAACATGAATCGTTTAAATTGCGGTTACAGTGAGTAAGAAGCAAGTAAGTATCGCGTCGCATCTCGTCGTGTGCCCGGAACGCGTGGCGCGTGGCGCATGGCGCGTGGCAACTCAAACACCGATTGATACACCGAGTTAGCTGACCTCACTCACCGCACTGACCTCATTCATAAACCGTCATTTAGACTTATACCCAAAGAGCAAGGGTCTATAACCGCTATAAATTTAGGTTGACTTCAATCATGACGTCCGTTGAGAGGTTTAGGGCCATTGGTTTAATGAAAAATTGGTTTCGGTAGTTCTGACATTATTATTTTTGGTATCGAGAATGTAAATTTTATTTAAATGAGATAATAAATACTGTAATAACGCAATGTACGTACAGTTTATTATTCAAAATGTTATCTACAAATAATGAAACATTTTAAGACAAACAGATAATGAAGTTGTACAATTTTCAAATAGAATTATTTATAAAATATTTTATTTTAGGCAAATATAAAATTATATAAGAGTGTAGGCAGATCTAGTTTATTCCGAACGTCATAAATATAAACGCATAGGGAAACTAATATAAATAGATTATTTATATATATATAACAGACTGACCTTGTTTCTTTTTTTTTATAGTAGCTTATTAAAGTGACTACTTTCCCTGATGGTACAATCCAAACACAACGGCGACCACCGAGATATAACCAAGCCATCGGTGGTCGCAGCTGTCATGCCAACCTTCATAAAACATATCTCTTCACGATACTCTTGAAGGACCCGATGTCGTAGGAAGGAGGGAATACATTGGCCGAGAGATGGTTCCACTTTTTTACGATACGACATAGATAACACATACAGAACTTTTTTGTTAGTACCGTGATGGAGGATGATCTTAAACTTTTAATAGTGCTTCTTGTAACATTAAATGTGTAATTTAAAATACTGTGTAATACATAATACAAAAATTTATTACGTATATGTAGAGGGGCAGTATTTATTTAGCATAATTTCCTAGCCAAAGTACTGATCTTCTGAAGTTTTATCATTTAATAGCTCAGTGGTAACATGTTTGGACACTGTATCGATTGGCTATGCGAAAGAGAAAGAGCATAGTATAGGCATATGTCAGCAGTCAGAGCGAGATAGAGAGAAAGGATCATTTTTGTACACGCTATCGGCCTGTATCGGCCTAATGTCAATCGTGACCAAAATCTCTCTTATTTTCGCAAAATCCAAAGTTTTGTTGTTATTTGTTGTGATAATATTAGGATTTTGTGTCAGTACTGAAAAGGAACTTACAAAAATAAACTAGATCATAAGAAATCTAGTATAGTACGAATAGAATAAAACTGAAGTAGACTAGTCTTGTTTGAACCGATGCGGCGACGCAAAGAAACGTGATGGGCAGCAAGCTGTACGACTGATAAGTTTCGTCATGCAATAACCATTCCAAATTAATATATCCTGGCTCGCGCCGTGATTCCTAATATTATATTTAGACGTGACATGCGCTCGTTTGTACCAATTGTTCCCGTCTGCCTCCCTGATGTACGGTCGCCGCTACTTTAAAACAATGATGGTATAAATTGCGCTATTACGGGCTTTAGCAATGACACCCCGCGACCCGCGACCCGCGACCCGTACGACTTCTGACTCCGTAATTGGCAAATTAGCCTGCACTGATACGCTTGCATGCATTCGACACAATCAGAAGTCGACTTTAACTTCATATGACATACATCTCTGCCTACGCTCCGTTTATTCGTTTATGTTCAACCTTATTACACTTATAGGTTTCTAAAATTATATTTATTTTGGCACTTTTAGTGGATCATGACCCATATATCATTTTTTTTGGCGCATTTGGTGGAGGCCGGATGGAGTAAAATTGAGAGACACGCACGCATAGTGTTACGTACGTGCGACATGATGAAGTTTGTCATCAATTATGCACCGTCACGAACTCCCTCTCTCGCGACAACTCAAGCCTAGGTCCGTTTTTCGGTGTGAAACCCTTGAGTCTGCCAGCCACCCGCGCGATACAGGTGACACTGCACTTGCAATCACTTAGCTACCCACAGACATCATTACACACAATATGTTCATACGTACGTGCACATTACATAGGTACGTAGGTTCTGTGAGGAACCATTTTTCTCTTTTTTACGCTAGTTAGTGTAGGCCATATTTCAGATCACTAAATACATAATATGCACATTTTCCTTCCTTCCTCCCAGGAGGCAGGGACATGTATATATGTATGTATATGTTAGTATAGCTCGAATTTTACGGATAGGGATATAGTCAAATCGCGACTTCTTTACAATCGCGGCAACAGCCCAAGCCGAGGTCCGTCCACTTTAGCACCCTTGCGCGCTTGTTGTCCACGCTTTCGCGGCTGAGTGCGCTCGCCCCTAAGCCCGATAAAGCTGTAGAACCTATCAGCGGCTTTGTTTTTGGACTGGGCCCTCAGGCTAAGGTCAGATCGAAAAAAAAATCATCAATTATAATAATGTGAATTCATTTTACTGTTTTTTTATTTATTTGTGTACAAATAATTTTACGTTGTACAAAAACGCATTAATTTAATTTGATTAAAATAATGTTTATTTATACAACGTAAAATTATTTTAAAACAAAAGAGTCCATTAAAATAAATTTACATTACTATTTCATTTTATTTATTTTACAATTACAAGGAAAACTTGCAGCTAAAAACAAAAAATATATAATATGAAGACCATTTAAAAGTTTTCACAAATAGACAATAACAATAGGTGAGAAGTTAGATCGGTTGATAATTAATGTCTGACTTTATCATTTGTTGACACGAAAAATAAAATTTTTAGAGCTATTTTTGTTTTTAACCCACTTCAAAAAAAGATGGGAGTTACACAAATCGAATGGATGTTTATTCTTTGTGTATGAACAAATTTGGATGATTCTTTTTTGTTTGTTAGAGGATACCTCAAGAGTTGCATTTAATTTCATTGGCATTAGACCTTTAACTTCGAAGATACACCAGGGAACTCGTCAAAATTGTTGAAGTGGATTTCTTTTTTCTTCAAAATTATCTTGTGTTACTCCAAAAAAGTAGGTATATAAAGAGTTACCACGTCATAAGCCTTGGGACCGGTGGATACAGACCGTGGGATCGCTGACCATGCAGATTGCGATCGTGGGAAACGACGGCGTGACTCCAACTTGATTATTACTTTAATTAATTTTAAGTTAGTCTTGTTTAAGAACCATAAGTGTAAACACCTATTATAATTCTTTTAAAATAAATCTTTTTTTAATTTAAACTCGTACCGCCTATCATAACTAAAGTTGAAACTTCTTACGTGCGTACATAATAGGAAGCACACAAACGATTTTATGGTATGAAGTAGCAAATAGGCGTACGGTTTAAGTAACGTTAAGTGCAGCAATTTATAACCAACCTCAGGAAAACCAGAGTCCTAACTGAGACCTCTCATTAATAGTTTGTAAACCTGAAGACTGAGTTGGAATTCCTTTTGTGCCAGTGCGCGTTGACCGCAAAGCATGTACTGTTTTGGAGCAAAAATACGTGTTGTAAGGTTCCTTCTACGATGTAACCTTACACAAGTAAGTTGGTAAGATTGGTAAGAGAGGTAGGCCATAGAGAAATTTCTTTGGAGATTTCTCTACTTGGAGCAGTCCTACTGATGAAATACCTCCACGCTAATGAACATCGCAGCCAATTAACCTTGTGGTGTGTTCCTGCGGTGAGTAGGGTTTCCATAGCTCCTTGGAGTAGGGGGGTTCAAGGTGGGCAATGTGCTAGTGATGCTTGTCGTAGATTATAATTGTATGAAAATGAAAAGGAAAAAAGGTACTTCCACTTTTTATTTTAAATTTCATTTAAGGACATAGTATAGTTAATAAAATAAAGAGAAAGTTACATGTATAATAGCTTGAAGCATACATCAAATTACCCAAACTGTAATTTTTCCTTTTACAATAAATAGCTTACAAGAGACAAATACTAGTGCTCTTTTAAATATGTAAATTTAACTATTTTTACATAATCGAATAAAATATCTTTATAGGACACCTAAGACTCTGTTAAGAAAATAAATAATACAACGATTTTAATCAATGAATATTATTAAAATACTTATTATATTAATATATTAGGTATTTACCTATAAAAAAGTCGTTTAGTATGAAAAAATTTAAACGAAATTTTTTCATGTATTTTTTATTCGTATTAATCGAAGTAATCACTCATGCAATCAATGCATCTTTGCCAGCACAGTGGCAGTTTATTGATGCCCTTCTTGAAGAAATCAGCTGGACGGGAGGCAACAAATTCTTCAAAGGCATTTTGTACTGCCACTCGGGTATTGAATTTTTTCCCGCCAAAGAGTTATCCATATTCTGGAAAAAGTAGTAGTCTGTAGGCGCAAGGTCTGGTGAGTAGGGCGGATGACGGAGAACTTCCTACCCCAGTTCTTGCAACTTGGAGACCGTCTGCTGTGCACTATGAGGTCGCGCGTTGTCGTGCAGGAGCAGCGGAGACGAGCGATTGACCAATGCTGGTTGGAAATATGCCAGCTTCTCCATCATAGTATTCAGTTCTTCACAGTACACATCTACATTAATGCTCACCCTGTTTGGTAAGAAGCTGTGATGAATCACACAGGCGCTAGACCACCAAACAATGACCATCACTTTTCTAGGGGTAAGTTTTCGTTTAGGGCATTGTTTAGGTGCTGAACCAGGATCCAACCAACTTGCTGAGGGCTTGCGGTTATCAAACAGAATCCATTTTTCATCGCAGGTAACAATGCAGTTCAAAATTCTGTAGAAGAACTATTGCAAAGGGAGGATCCTCCGACCAGACGGGTGTTATGTCTGGCGGGCAGCTGCCCAACGGTTGTAGTCGGGTTCTTGTATATACACTCAATTGAAGAGTTAATTTCTATTGCGCGATGTAGGATGCGTCGTATGTGGCTCGATAGATGTCGCTGTGTGTCGCTATGTAGATGTTGCTACATCACTCCCCTCCGAGACCGGAGGTCGATAACAGGTTGAGTCGTCCATAAATCATCTAGTGATGCTTGCCGGGCCAGTGGGATGTTCCAGTGAGTCGGAACCAGATGCCGCATAGTTCACGGTGAGTCGGAACTGTCTGCGGTGATGTCCCCAGTGAGTCGGGGTGATGCCCCAGTGAGTCGGGGTGATGCCCCCAGTGAGTCGGGGTGATGCCCCCAGTGAGTCGGGGTGATGCCCCCAGTGAGTCGGGGTGATGCCCCCAGTGAGTCGGGGTGATGCTGCAAGAATGCTCCAGTGAGTCGGAGTGTTGCAGTGCTGCGTAGTGACTGGCTGCTGCGTCGACCAGGAGAGAAGTGCGTCTCTGCTTGCTGACCGGCCGAAGTGCAGTGTGCTGTGCCAAGGTCGCTGAGAAGGCTGTGGGTGATGACCAGGAATGCGCGTCCGCTGCATGCTGGTGGTCAGGATACCCGTAGTAGCCTTGGATGCTGGCTGGCTGTATGACTCGCTGCTCGAATACTTGAGGAAGTGTTGATGACGTCACGATGTAGCTGTGCGAAGAAGGTTGTGCTGACGATCACGTCGGGGTCACCAGTGTAGAAGAACTGTTGAAAAGGGAGGATCCTCCGACCAGACGGGTGTTATGTCTGGCGGGCAGCTGCCCAACGGTTGTAGTCGGGTTCTTGTATATACACTCAATTGAAGAGTTAATTTCTATTGCGCGATGTAGGGTGCGTCGTATGTGGCTCGATAGATGTCGCTATGTAGATGTTGCTACAATTCCTTCATTTGTGTGTCTGTTGAGCAGTGCAAGGCACGTCTCGACGCGTACTTCGCGCTGGCGATAATTGAGTTCGTGGGGCACCCATTTGTTAAGCTTTTTTACCTTGCCAATTTGACGCAAATGGACCAATATTGTTTTGATGCTAACGTCGAAAGCTCTTGCTAATTCAGCCGTAGATTGAGTATCATCAGCTTCCACAATCGCCTTTAATTCGTCATTGTCGACCAAAGTCTTCGGACGACTGCGAGGTTCATTTTTCAGGTCGAAATTCCCAGAACGGAAGCGAGCAAACCAATAACAGGTGGTGCGTTGGTTTGTAGTGTTAGCTCCGTAAACGTCGTTGATGTTGCGTGCCGCTTGTGCCGCGTTGCTGCCACGACGGTACTCATATTCCATAATTACTCGAATTTTTAACGTATCCATGATGACAAAAAAAAATTGAAATGCGATGAAAAGGTAACACAGATCAATAAACAAATGACTACTTTTGGAAAAAGAATTCCATGTTTTTAAAATAAAATTAATTTGAAATTAGAATTCTTAGCCAAACAAAAATTATTTTGATTTGAAATAGCCAGTACTGCAGAACGGCAATATCATAGGTAAAGACCTATTAATTACACTGGTTATGACGACTCTTATCAAATAAATAACCAATTAACAATTCGAACGCAAACGGTTATAATGTTAGTTAATTAATAACTTCATGTACGCTGCCGCTTACCTAACGGAATCAAATCAATCTAAGTGAACCCTATAAAGCCTTTTAATTTCCCATCTCACGTGGGTACCGCCGATATCGAGCGACTGTTATTAATAGGGACTTGAGTTAGTCGCCGGTGGCGCTCCCGACAACCTCGATTACGTCGAACCTTACGAAGGTATCGCGGACGCACTCCCGACTTATCTTTAGCTATTAATTAGGTTCAGATATTCACCAGACAAGTTTTAATGCAACCGCTTCATTTGTTGGCGTACTTAAAGTACTATATCAGAAACGCTATAAAGTTGATAACTTTGAAGCGCTGCCGACGCTTGGCCAATCGCGCACGTGTTATGATATAACACGCATTTAATAACTCGGTACACCTGTCCCTCGCTTCTCAATAAACACTTGGATATTTCAATTAATTTCTATTGAATGCGAAACACTCGCATTTGTTTATGAAACAGCTATCATGTTATTGTTTTGATCGGTAAAAATACTTAAAATAAGAACGTGTATTATAGTGCTGAAAATAGTGCAGTTACTTAGAAGTCTCGAGGCCAGCTATTCTCAAGTGTTTTTGTTGTTTGTTTTGATTATTTTATGGAATTTCTCGAAGCGGGAACAATGAGCATGCTGACAGAAGTGTAATAAAGTGATTAATTGGAGCTACACAAAAGAAGTCCATTAAAATAACAATAAACAAGGAAATTAAACGCTTCTCGAATTTTCACCGCAGCTCAGCCACCTGCAGAGTTTTCTCCACAGATTAACCACCGCAGTTTACTTGTAATATTAGCAAATATGGAAACAATTACAGAAAACGATCTACGCCTTGAGAGTATCTACTGCGATCCTAGTAAATAAAAGTGTGTAAATTTTTGGAACTAGTGGACAATGAACAATTACTCGTGTATTTGGTATTTTCGTGTTTAAAAAATAAATACGCGACGTTTTTAGTAACCAACGGGCATGACAGTACCTATAAACCCAGTAACATATTCCTTATAGATTAGCCAAAATAAATCAAGCTTCCTTGAGAAATTGCGTTCGATTTTTATAATAAAATCTCTGCTACCGTGCCGTATTTCATCGATACAAATGTAAATGGATACCAAAGCTAAGTGCTCTTTCCTTGTTCTTAATACTTCACATCATTTACATTTTATACAGAATAAATATATATAATGGCGAAAAAGATATCTGGAGAATCATGGGATTCAAAGCTTTGCAGCTTTTCCAGTGCCGAATTTGTAAATAGGCTGTACAGGTTTGTGCCTAAGGATGAGAGTTTTCAGAGGGCGTTTGCATGTTTTGTAAGCGGTGGCTTAATAAAGTTTGGATTGACAAACTTAATGTAGTTTGAACGCGATTATGAATTTAATTGCTCAAACAAGTCACTTGTCTACAAAAAGTTCACACGGTTAAATGGTCTTTTATTTTATTTGTTTCAGTAAACGCTATGTATTGTTTCGTAGTGGGTTCTCACGGAGAATTTAAAATTACTGTTTTGTTTAAACGTAAAAGTTTTTAATATTTTCTTTTCATTTTATAAGTTTAAATACTATGATCAAATTAAAATAATAGTTGTCAGCAGCATAAAGAAACAGTACTAGTAATTGTAAGTTCTACTCTTTCTTTTACCAAAATTTGCACCAACAGAGCATCATCAAAAACAAACTGATTTCACACATAAGAATTGTTATTCTTGATTCACGTTATACTTTCATTTTAGGACTAATTATTTCAAGCATTTCGTTTCACAAAATCTATCTAACCTACCCTCTTAAATATGTATAATTTTATGTTACTTATAGGAACTTATACCTTGGAAAATAGATAGGTACAAGTGAGCGAGTAAAATAGGTAGGAAATTGGGAGGGGTAACACAAAGTGAAGTAGCCTATACTTAATAAAAGTATAAATTCGGCACTGAGCTTTCCTCTTTTCTGACCTAAAGTCTTCGTTAATGACTGTACATCTAATATTTTTTCCAAATTTCCAAATGGATATACTATATAAAGGAAACGGATCCAGGAATAAGATTGTATCTCCGGAATTAACTCAAAAACAACTTGACTGATTGGTATGAAATTTTGTACACGGGAAGCTCATGGTCAATCACAGAAAGGCTATATGAATTGTCAATAATACTTTTGAAAATCATTAAAACAAATCTCACCCGATTTGGATGAATATTGTACACTGGAAATAAATGTCATTCCTCAATTGATAAACTATATGAATTGAAAACAATATGACTAAAAATAAAATTATGGGATGTAAATAATTACTACGTAATAAAACGCGTGCGGAGACGCAGGCGCACAGCAAGTCTGTATATATTATATGTCTACATCTAATCTATATAGAGAGTACATCTTGCCAAATATTAAAAAAACATAATCAGGATTTAGCGAACAGTTAGGATTCTTGTAGTTAGTTAAATCGCAATCACATACATTTAATATATACTTACGTCTATGATACTTATACACATGAAGGCATGTTTCGGGATAGATCAGTGTATATTATGTTACCTAATAACGTTCATTGTGGTATTCACTTGCCGTCATAATGACGATCACGGTTGACGGTTCCACGCAATTGTTGGTATTTATGGAATCTACCGTCTCACTCTGAAGTTGTTTTAACAAGATACGGCAAAAGATTTTGTTATTGTTCTTTATAGGTTTAGTGTTATAGCCATAATCTCACCTGATGTTGGTTTCCGATGTGACCCAGAATTGTGAAACTCTAAGTCTTTCAAGTGCAGCCTTGAAGGTGGTAGACGAACGTAAGAAAATACACTACCACCATGCTATAATTTCATCACGATATTATCCTTCACTGAAAGGTTAAGCTCATTGCAGTAATTCAAACTCACGTCATTCGTACGGTATCCATATACTTTTTAAATATTATACTGCATTCAAATTCTTTCACGATAAAGGCCATAAGACTATAAAATGCATTATACCGCGTCAACTTCAAGACGCTAAAACTATCACAAACTTTAAATTTCAACTGCACCGGTATTTTTATGTAAGAAACAAGAGACATGTTTTACATGATTTATATAAACGATATACGTTCTTTTATATATTAAACTTGCTCATCATCATCTAAATCCTTATTAACATCAACATTGACTGGTACGTGACCCGTTAGCATCTTCTAACCTATCTATCTTCTGTATTTTTTAGTTAAATAGTTTAAACAAATTGAAAAAAACTATCATAACATGTTGCCAAGGGAAAATTGATCTGTCAATCAGCACTGATCATAAAATCATACGATTCAAAACCACTCTTCAAGAAAATGTCTGGCGTCTATCAACCACGTGTCGTTACTACTAAATATCGGAAAAATGCTGGTTGGCATATCAAACAGTATTTCTTGTTTGAGTTAAATAAATTGAGAACTGCTCACCAAATTAACCTAAAGGTGGCTTAGCGCATAGTGTACAGGAGTTCGTTTAATTCACACTAGCCGTAGTTCGAGACACGCTACACTGACATACGAACGTTCTCGGGCGTTATCATATTTCTGAAAGAAGTAATTTCCAATTAGCAGCATATCTGCTCGGTTATCCAGCTAATTTCATTATTTTATTCTACATGGATTCCCGTATCTCATACCAAACGTAAAATCACATAAGATCATAACCATAGTAACTTTGAACGAAGGAATGCAGCGTTTCAACCAATTCATAATGGCTCTAGCCAGGACAATACTGTCCCCTCAATCAGGATACCAACATAATAAAATCAAGACCGGAAGAGTGCCTCGACACTGTCCCTTTGCCTAGAATAAGCTACCATCGCATCTGGATTGGTCCATTGCATTCCTTCAACCAACCCGTAATGTGTCTGGCCCGGATGGCAGTCCCTTCAACCAGGATAAACTATGGAGCTTTACTTTTGGACTAGACTAGTTAATCCAATCGGCAAACACGAATGTCACTATCCAATCCCGGATCGAAATCTTAACAAAATCTCAAAACAAAATGAAAACCGCTCACCAAATTGAGTCATCACTTCGGTAACAGTAGCGCCAATATGTGCAATGTGTTTTGTACCTGCACCGATCTTAGTAAGATTCAGATTCGGACCCCACTACAGCATCAACAACTCTTTCACTAACTTTGTCAGATGTAGATGAAGAGGCTTGCATAAACATTGACTGACTCCCAGGCCATACTAGTCCTTACAGGGACACGCCCGCATTGGACGATTCTTAGAACACCTCGTACACGACAATAATTGCAATCATATCAATCAGCACAGAATTATTTTCTAACGTGAAAAATCTGGACACGTGAGATCTTATCCCACTTCTGATGTCGAAGACAGAAATATCAGATTAGACTATCGGAGGCATCAGAATTTTCCTTGATATCTTCATTATAGAATCACAGATCTTGTCGGCGTAATTAGGGTTAAGTGCTAGGACTGTAGAGGTATGTACGGTTCGATAATCCAAGTGTGAATGATGTCTGTTTATTTGGGGTTACCTCCAATGCCCTCCTACCTACTTTAAATAGCCACGCCAAGCCTCGCATGTTTATGTTATCGTTGTCCATAGGTGGCATGGTAACTCATCTTGAACGTCGTCACGATCAGACAAACTCCAGCCAGAATGATTCTTCTCATTGGGTTCCAACTCAATGGGTAACCTCGAACAATTTTGATCAAATAATAACAAAGGTATTCGATGCGAAAGGCTAGAGCTAAAATTATCCTTCAAGCCCGTCGCTGTCTGCTTATACGGCTGCGTGGGTCACAGAATATACATGTAGTTAGCGCGCTGCGTCTAGAAATTAATACTTATACTTCAGTGCTAGTTCATTTTGGTTTATTTTTAACAAATTCAATTTGCACTATTGACAACGGTACTTTTTTTCTTTAATACTGCTGGTTAGTTAGAAGAAAATGCCTTGTGGCATTAAACTCGCCAGTGTACGACATAAAGTGCTATGAAGTATTTATTCATTCATTCCTTAAATTACGAGTAGAACCCAATAGAAATTCAAAACTACCTATACATATATGGGAACCTGCATTTTACTGATCTAAATAATGTAACTTAGTATTTGTAGGCTTAACTGGATCGACTTTAAAGTGTAATATGGTAATACGGTAGAAATTAAATGTATTAGTTGACAGCGTATAAATAAAGCAGTACCTAACTGTAAATTACAAGGAGCAGATAATTAGGTATAGGTACATATAGAGCCTTTATAGAAAGCGAAGGTTCTACTAAATCTCCTATAATTTGATTCGCTTCGGAATAGCTGGACGATAATGGAGAGTGAAATTTCAAGGACACGTCACGTTTAGGCACATTTCACTACATGAGATAGAAGAATGATATCATGTAGAGAAACTCAGAATAAGAGTTTAGACTATCTACGTTTCCCTTTTTAAGAAGTTTCATTTCTATCAAGTGTACGATGCTGCACGTGCAATTTATTATTTATTTCTATTAACACTATTTTAGATGAACTTCACGCTGAAAATCTTTAGTAATCACCTCATATTAATTTCCTTTTATTTTAACCTCAAACATTTCACAGATCAGTTTAAGTCCACAGTTTACAGTTTATAGGTGCTCTAAGTAAGTGACAGTTAATATACTCAAGTAATACGCAGTTATTAGGTATAACACTGATAGTAATCGAGTAAATCAGTTTAGTTTTGCAAACGAGAACCGCCGGCGACGCCGCGCAGCTCTCCCCGCGCGCCACGTCCCCGACGGAGACGGTTGATGCAATTACGGTTTCTATTCGTAAAAGAAAACGGAATCGGATCGGGCGCAGGCAGCTGCGGGCGTTGCTACAAGTAGCAAATGGCTAATAACACCCCACTGATATTGAGTGCTGTTACAAATCGAGCGGAATTAGTATCGTGTTTTATTGAAATTAATATTTATTCCTTTTATTTATTGCCGCTTCATGAATACAGGTTGCAGCTAGCTGATCAATAAATATCGAGAAAAAAGCTTTCATAAATAAATTAACAACAGATCCGTGGGACTAGAAATAATGAATAAACAAGTCGTGATAGCCGATTGATTAGACCAATGAAATATTTATCCGATGTCTGTAAATTCAAGCCTCGGCAAAAGCCAACGATTTTTTTTTCAACGCTTGACATTTACTAATTTTAATGTAATTAGTAACACCATAACGGTGTATGATAACATACCGAGGAAATCTAAACGCTTTGAAAAATGTTCTTGTAGTAGGAAAATACAGAACCGTAGATTTCTTGATGTTTGAAATTGCGAGTATATACTTCGTTCTGGGGCGGTGGAGGGTGAATAATCCTTTACCTTCCCTTGGAAAAAATCAGACTGGTATTTTATTAGACTGACATTAATATGCTTAATATTGATAAATTAGTTATTAATTCGATTTTTCAATGGAGCGATATATGCTGACAATAATAATAATATAAGTAAATATACGTAGATAAAAATTGAATTGAACCCTATTTATTCTACTAAAACCACCCATAAGTAGGTACTTTTGTAGGGTTTGACGACTTTGGTTTCAAAGCTACCGTTATTCAAGGGCGCGTCAGGCGCTATTTCATAATAGAATTTTTTTAAACCTACGGGGAGTTCCTCTCATTCACTCCTATTTATTAATTAATTGTATGTTTAAATACTGGAACTATAGTTCTGCATACTATGATATGGCGACAGCTCCGCACGCTTTTGTTACATCCCGTAACTTTATTTTTACTCATATTATTGACAATTTATATAGCATACTAGCTGGTACCCGCGGCTTCGTCTGCGTATTATTGAATATACACAGACTAATCCCGAAACACGATAAACCAAAATATCATAGATGGGTTTATCACTGTATGTACGGTATAGTATGTATATTCCAATACGAATCCAACACATTAACAGTCCCAATAAAACTTCAAAATAAATTAAAATCACCCCTTGCAAGAAGTTTTTTTTTAAACGTGAGGTCCTTTTATTTGTTACCAAAAGCATAAATATGAATTTTGATATCCGTGATTTGCGATATGATAGGTTCTTCATACAAAATTTCATCCAGTAAGTTTTTTTTTTACCACAATGGAAAAATTCGCTTGTAGCAAAACTGTTTAATCCATATAATTTACAAGAGGTATATCGCTTAGACTTACAACGCGCGAGTGAAGCCTCCTAAAAGTAATACTAAATATCTATTCCATTTCGCCCGCAGTGTTCGCGAGCCTATATGTAGCCTATATCCTTTCCCAATGTACATTCTATCTCTATACCAAAATTCCTCAAAATTGGTTGAGCGGTTTAGGCGAAAAAACGTACCACACAGACAGACAGAGTTACTTTCACATTTATAATATTAGTATGGGTAAATGAGGAGTGAGATATTATACTTCCCGTTTACAAAATTTCATGCCAATCTTTCACTACTAGTTTTTTTACTATGCCTAAATATATTATTGACGATTCTCATCCCGTCAAAAACATAAAATGTAAAAAAATGCCAAGTCTCGCAACGCAGCTCTTTCACTACAAAAAGTTGTGAGATGTCATGTAAAACTAACTCAGTTATTTTAGTTAGTGTCTATGGAAGCACCTAGTCAACATCTTTGTTATAAATTGTTATCTAATCAATTAACCTATCTACATTTATAGTTAGCGTATCAATATTAGACACCTTTATTTATATAATAGTTTTAATGACAATTGAACGGGAACATATTGTAGGTACCAATTAAATTACTTTATTCTTAGGTGCACTGTTTAGATTTACTTAATAATCGAAATAGTAGATTATTATTTTATAATTATGATGACGTTCAATTGCCAAGTAATTATAGTTATAATAAAGGTGTCTCATATTGACATGGTCACTATAAATGTTGATAGGTTATTGATTAGATAACAATTTATAACAAAGTTATAAAGCTAGTAGCTAGTATTCTTATGTATACAATATAATACAAGGTGTAAACTATTGGTATAAAGTCCTCGATCAGAAATAACTGAAAAATACATGCCAGGTAAAATGGCTGTAGGTACTTATGTAAAATAAGTACACTCAAAGAATTGCAGTTCTGTTTGAGATATTTTTAAATTGAAAGCGTAGACTTGGACTTGGAGTCCTAGAAAATACAAATAAAAAGAACATATAATTTTTATACATAACTAGCGGTGTGCCCGCGGCTCCGCACGCTTTTGTTAGAACGCAGTATTTATTTACATCTCGTAATTTAATTTTTACTCATATTGTAGACAATTCATATGCCTTATCAATTGAGGAATAGCATGTGTTTCCCGTGTACAATTTTCATCAAAATCGGTTAAAAATAATTATTCTATTCTACGATTTCTAATGCATTATTAACGATTCTTATGCCTTGTCAATTATGATATGATGTATGCTTCCCGTTTACGAAATTTGATCAGAATCGGTTGAGAATTGATGATATTTTTACTGTACTTCTTTTTTTTTATTTCCAGAAGTAATATTGACAATTCTTATAATCCTTCAATTATAGAATTATTTATACTTCTCGTGTACAAGATTTCATCATAATCAGTTTATGATTAATAATTTTTTTTTATTTTACGATTCCTAAAAGTGTTTTTGATAATTCTCATACATCATTACTGGAATGACCTTATACTTTTCGTGTAGAAATTTCATGAAAATCGGTCAAGAATTAAAGAAAATAATTTGTTTTGGAAAAAATAGTTACGATTTCTAAAAGTGATATTGAAATTTTTTATACCCTATCATTTGACAAACGACATAAACATTCCGTATACAAAATTTCAAAAGAATCGGTCAAGCCTTTTTAAGTTAAATCAGGTCATACAAACAGACTGACAGACACACATTCAAAAATATTTTAAGGGCATATTCGTGATCAGTATCGTTCATATAGTGTGCCCATCGGGAAATTTTTAAATAATATTAAAAGTACAGGTAGGACTGTAGATTTATTTATATAGTTATACTAGAGGTATACCGTATAAATTGTCCTCACATATTTTGTTATTTTTCTAAAAGCATATTTAGTATAAATATATAAAATTGCTAGATAAATGTCCTTTTTATATATTTTTTTGTTTTGTATGCAAATTAATATTGTTTTGATATAACATCTCCAATCAACATTGTAAGCGGATCGCTTATCGCGCATGATTTAGTTTATTGTTTAAACAAGGCAATAAACTAAATTTTAGGTCTGACTAAAGTTGATGACTTAAATATTCCGTCACTTGAACGAAATAAAATTGAATTGAACCCATTTATTGTCAGTTGAAATCATTATTACTTCCTTATTAGCAAAAGAATTATAATTTCTAAATACATCATTTGTTAACGTTGACAGTAAATTATTAAATATTAATATTAAATTAATTATTACAAGTTTAAGAATTTATAGTTATTTTTATTGAAAACTGAAATAATGTTCTTGCCAGATTTCATCAATAATCAGAAAATGGTTGTATCACAAGACAATTTTTAACAAAAAAGAAAACCAAGTTCAATGATTTTGAAGAGTTCCCTGGTGTATCTTCGAAGTCAAAGGCTTAACGCCAATGAAATTAAAACGGGACCACTCTTTAGATCTTTCCTTTCAACGAATCATCCAAATCGGTTCATAAACAACGAAGTTATGGCTCAACAACAATAAAAAAATTATAATATATACATTCGAATTGATAACCTCATTCTTTTTTTGAAGTCCGTTAAAAATACATCGAAATAGGATTGACGACTTCTACAATATTAAAAAATGGAATTTCTGCAATGTGACAGCTAAAATGAGATTTATTCCTCGAAGGCGTTTCATTTTTTAATAACCTACAAAGTGTTTCTTATCCATTAGAACCATATTTTGCTTTTTATTCCAATATGACAATCTCATAAGCTATCGTTTAATTTACATAATATTAATAATATATACACTATAAAAACAATTCCATATCGTATAATTTATAGGAAATTAAAACAACAATTTAAATCGTATCAAAGCTTCTCATGTCAAGTTCTCGTTTAATAAATTACGTTCCATTAACGAACACAGGTCAAACTATTTGTTTCAAGAGGACGGAAATAATTTTTATAGGTAATATATTATATAATTGAACTTTTTAACGTGCATTCAAAGGCAGGTGCAATTTATCTAGAAATGGAAGACAGACGGTGATGTTGAAAGCGAAGATGAATTGTAGAATCTCCGCGCCACTACTGCGCCACCTACCGGCTTCGGCAATAAATCAAACCGATAACACACTCCCGTAAAACTGTTAACGACAAATAACACAGATAACGTAACGGCCACCTAAACGACCCTATCTAGTATTCGATAATATTTAATAATTATTTACATATATTTATCAGATGGACAGTGCGCGTGCGCCGTACCGGACACTGACAACCCGGCACGAGCATTTCTTATAATTTATTGGCTACGGTAAACTATAAATGTTTATGGTAAATTATGAATACATCCATTAATGACGAGAAATCTATAGGAATTCAACTAAATGGGGAATCTTATGATTGGTATTTTTTAAATTATTTTCTAAAATGTGTATCAATGGACTTCTAATATTATTCGAATTAAAATGCATCTACATAAGTAAAAGAATATATCCAAAACTCCTCAATTCGGCTTGAGATTTTCTCGTGGAATAAATACTACTCATACTAAAAATTGATTTTACAGTTATTAAAGTGTTGCGTGTCAGCTCTGACGCACAACTGGAGTTTACTCTTTTTGTACGATTGTCTTGTATATACACATATTCAAACGAGGCAAAGTTAAATTATTAAATATTGCGTATATTTTTACTCGCGTACAAGTAAGTTGTGTAGATATATATACATATAGACGTGGTTTTGTCCAAATAGCGAGAGGGGCAAAATAACTTTTTCACTTTTTATTAAAACTATATAATAACACTATATGGCCCTCCATCTAATTTACTTACCGATTAAAAAATCGATTCTTGTGGTGTGAACTTCAAAATTAAAAAAATATATTAAATATATATAGATTAATATTAATACTGTTTCGTAACTCCACATGGACTTTAAATAAAAAGTCTATAAAATGTTTACTGTTACCCATATCAACATAATAAACACGCTCTCCAAAAAAATAAAAACATTAGCACTTATCACAAAGCAATTGTAGCAAAGGTAACCTACTGGATATCAAATTACCAATATAACATATTAAATTCATTGCTGTCGTGTATCTCTTTGTCTCAGGATCGCAGGTAGGTATTTATATTTTATTCGCACTAGTTTCTGCCCGCAACTTCGTCTGTGTGGACTTCAGAATTGGTTCTTTACCGGAGTAAAAAGTATTCTGTGCTAATCCAGGTTATAAACTATCTGTGTCCCATATTACATCCAATTCCGTTCATCCGTTTTTGCCTGATTCAGTAACAAACATACAAAATTTCACGTTTATAATATAAATAGGATATAATAATAATAACTTCAGCTTACACCTCGTCTGTGTGGGCTTCAGGTGCCCTAGCCAAGTCGCCTTTCTACAATCATGAACGCTAGTAGAAAACAAAAAAAATATATGAAATGGACATATTATCTGATCACGTGATTTCACGTTTAGATATTACATGTCAATTCCATACATTTTTTTTCATTTTCTATTAGTGTTATCTTATTATATTAATTGAGCAACTCTTGTATATATATATATAATATTTATGTAATTGGTTTCTCAGAAACGGCTCCAACGATTTCGATTAAACTTTGCATTTAGATAATGTTTTACATTCCAAGTTTATCTAGGTAGGTGTTTTTCTGTTTATAAAACGACAACTTGGCTAGGGTACATGAATTGAAATGAAAAATAAGTTCTTCCTATGTGTTAATCCAGGTCACAGACTATCTGTGTGCCAAATTTCATCTAAATTAGTTAATCCATTTTTGCGCGATTGAATAACATACATCCAAACATATAAGCTTTCACAATCATTATATTATAAAAAATATTATATTATATAAGTAAGATTACTTAATAATTATATATTAGTGTACCAAAAAATCCAACATAACTGTGATGCTCCTTGTCATCGTAGGATAATAAAATGATACAATTATAAAAAAAATCTTTCTTTGGTAAAACTAACATTGTCCAAATAATAAATACAAATTTCTATACAGCCTTATTATATAAACTAGCACTGCACCCGCGGCTCAGCACGAGTTTGTTACTACGCAGTAGTTGTTTCCATCCCGTAAGTTCATTTTTACTCCTATTGTAGACAATTCGTATTCCGTATCAATTGAGGAGTGGCATATATTTCCCGTGAACAATTATCATCAAAATCGGTTGAAACTATTATTCTATTGTACGATTTCCAATGTATTATCGGCGAATCTTATAGCGTCTCAATTATTTTATGATATATGCTTCCCGTTTACAAAATGTGATCAGAATCGGTTTAAAATTGAAGGATTTTATTTAAATTATTTTTTTGTATTCCTAGAAGTAATATTAACAATTCTTATATCTCATCAATTATAAAATTCTTTACACTTCCCGTGTAAAAAATTTCATCAAAATCGGTCAAAAATTACCGAAAATAGATTTTTTTGGAAATTATTTTTTGTTATGATTTCTATAAGTAATATTGAAATTTCTTATACTCTATCAATTGAGCAATGACATAAGCATCCAGTGTACAAAATTTCATAACAATTGGTCAAGTCCTTTTGAGTTAAATCAGGACATACAGGCAGACAAAAAAAAATTTAAGAGCGTATTCGTGATGATTTTTATAGTGTGCCTATCAGAAAAGAACAAAAAATTAACTGTACAGACAGAACTACTGATTTATAAAAATAGATTTAGACACACTTGTGACACGCTTTCTATTATATTTTTTCCAAAGCAGATATTTCTATCATGCAAAAACTAGTCAAAACAACAAATTACAACATTATCTCAGTGTTTCCAAAATGTATTTCCACATAATTGTATAATACTATTTATAAGGTATATATCCGTGTATAATTAATGTCAACTTTAACTTTTTTTAATGTCAACGACCCATAAATTAAAATGACAAACTAAAACTTAAATGATCTTCTATAATGATTGCTACTAATATAAAAAAATTAGGTGATGCGATGCCTAATATGCCGTTTATGATGAACCTTATCAAGGCATGACCATTTTCATTCCTCTATTAAACATGATCGCTTTAATAGCTGTGCTTTCTAATTCGATTCATTTATTATTAACGTTATTTTTAAGTTGATATAAAATATCTTCTATTTTTGACTTGATACTAACGAATCAAAAATATGTCAGTTCCTTTGAAACATTATACATATAAAAAGTAAATCCAATATTTTTTTGGAGTTAAGATTGTTATTAAAAAGTCATCAAAAGAAGATAAATTGAGAACCTCTTGACATTTTTATACCATCTCCCTTCTAAGAGATCTGGTACACGAAACCACAGCTAAAACATTCATTTCGGCGAAAACAAAGAAGCTTCCAAAATCTTATTTTTGCCGTAGGTACTGTGCCCCTTTCGGCCAGCGTATTCCCTCTCTTCTATGATATTGGGCACAGTATAGGATCCTTCAAGCGCTGCAATTTAATCTACTACCGCTGGAATTTGTCACCAGCGGTTATCGATGTTTCTGGACTTATTTATAATCTAAATCTTATTTATCATACTTTCTTGTTATATTTCTGAATATTTATTTCAACTAGCCAACCTATTGAGGAAATCCTGATATGACGAGAATTTCAGATCAATAAATTTGTAATTACCGTTATAAATTTTTCTCAAGTACAAAAATAGAAACTAATAGGGAATAACTCAGCAAAGTATTAATGTCTCAATCGGCTTTTATTAAAGGACTAATTACATTCGCATGCGCCAATTAATTTATAAATTATATCGGCTTCTGTCACAACTTACAAACCTGCCATATCGACGTCTAGACAAGGTGCTCTATCATTATCAATCGCTTGACAAGTGTATTACATGGTTGTGCGAGGTTGACACATACCGCGCCACCGCACATAGGCGCCGGCCGCCGCCGCCGCGCTGCTGCAAAACAGAGATTGTAATAAAATACGCTTTTATGGAAAATATATTACAGTAAATCCATCAGGTATATCTCGACACTTTACTTGTAAAAAATTAATACAAACTATGTTAGAAACAACATCAACGTTCATTTAGGTTTCAGTAAATTTTATATTTTCTACATTCTGTTGATTTAACTTAATGAAATGAATTGAGTTCAAAACTTATTGAGCGTAGATTATAATCGAACAAATTTGATTTAATGAGTGAAAAATCACTTCCGTAAGTCGTGATTCGCCTGTTCAAGGTGTCACACCTACGACCGGCAAAATATTTGGGCAGGTTTTGGTTAGCTCTCTGAAATTGGTTTCTTATATATACGTATATCAAGAATCTAATTAATAAAAGTATATATGACATTATTAATGATATTATACTTCATAGGTTTTAGCGTTTGGCTACAATCTCACATGATTTTAAGTAATAATGTGGCCCGAGATGGTAACAGGCTAAGCCTGACTCGCTCTCGGGTGCCGCTGCCGGACCACACCTATAGGTGCTTGGCGACAGATTCTCAACTTGAGGCAAACCAGGAGGGCATTAGAAAAAGCGCAACCACCATACTAATTCTAAACTATGCTGGTTTCATCATGATGTTTCCCTTCACCGAAAGCTTTATCTCTTTGCAGGGATTCGAACTCACAGAAATAGGTAATCGTACATTGTTTTTCCTATAAGCAGCTTTTGTTCTATATACTGTGCCAAATTAAGGATCATATCTAATAATTTTAATATATACAATATGTTATCCATACTAATATTATAAATGCGAAAGTAACTCTGTGTGTCTGTCTGTATTTCTGTATGTCTGTCTGTTACGTTTTCACGCCTAAACCGCTGAAACTATTTTTGATGAATTTTCGTATACAGATAGATTGGACCTTAGGAAAGGACATAGACTACGTTTTGCTGCGCAAATAAAATTAGAAGGAGTGAAATAGGGGATAAAATTTCGAATTAAGAACATGGCAGACCAATTTCGATGAATTTTGATATAGAGATATATTAAACCTTGGAGAATTACATAGGCTACCTCATGTCGTGAAAAAAAGGAGGTGAAATAGGGGATGAAAATTCATATTTGTGCTTTTGGTTAGAAATACGAGGGCTTCGCGTTTTTAAAAACTCATCCAGCACGGTTTGAATTTTATTGGGATAGTTAATGTGTTGGATTCATATCGGCATATAATCACAATATCTTACGCATAGTGATGGCGTTACGGGATCAGTCGGTGTATATGCAGTAATAAATTAAAGTAGTAAGGATCGCGACCACCATACACATAGTAACATCCGTCCCCATCTATGATTTTCTTTTGGTATGTCGTGTTTCGGGATCAGGCGGTGTATATGCAGTAATATAGTGGGATGGTAGGAATCGCCACAACCATACACATAGTGATAAACCCATTTATGAATTTATTTTGGTTTGTTGTGTTCCGAGATCAGTCGGTACATTCAATAATACACAGGCGAAATCGCGGATACCAGCTAGTTTAAACACGTTAATCACTGGAAATGCCAGTCGCATTATTTTTTTTTTTAATGATAGGCAAATTCACGAGGAATAAGCTATCTAACATTTAGACTACAACTCTCAGCTAGCCTTAAATATTGATTTTTGTTAAGTATGTTGGAAGTGAAAATGCTCCCGAACTGCTTTATGTGCATGTGCGCTGGCGTAATGGTTAACGATACGTAAATACAATGTTTTAGAAAAATATTAGCCCTTATTATATCTAAAAAAGACCGTGATAGCATAATATGCCTATTTCATATATATATATATTATATATATATATATATATACTAGCTACCCACTCAACTTCGTATGCGTAACATAAGAGAGAGAGAGAGAGAGAAATGGTTAGAGAGAATGGGTCGTAGGCACCTTTAATATAATTCTAAAGAACCTAAAACATTCTTTGTTTTATCTAGGAACCATTTGAGCAATATTCACCCACCCTTTCCCACATGACCACCCGCCTCCCACATAATTCTGCATAATTAAAATGAGCTCGCGCTACTTTGTCATTATTTTGCTGCCGAGTAAAACTATGGTAAGATATCAATTACTGTAAAGGGCAATTTTTTTCAAAATTAAATACTTATGATGAATCGTATTTATTTCGATAAGGATTAATACCAAGTATATAAAAACACCTTCGCAAATAATTAATTATTTTAGAACAAATTTTATTACCATAAAAAAAGGTTATATTGAATAAATCTTAAAAGATATCTATATACCATGGCGGACTTTTTTTTAGACCTTTTTAAGAGAAACAATTCCATCACAAACTATTATTGCGTAACTTTAACCATTTACGTAGCGAACGCAATAGAAGCTCTCAAAATAAATAAAATTTTCCCGTTTTTCCAACATTTTTCGTTGATGCTCCGCTCCTATTAATCATAGCGTGGTGTTATATAGCCTACCACGATAAATAGGCTATCCAACACTTGCACATTTTTTCCATTCGAACCAGTTCCTGAGATTAGCGTGTTAAACCAAACAAACAAAACTCTTCAGGTTTATAATATTAATATAGATACCACAATTAGATACTTTGCATTTTTTTTTTTTTGGTCAAGATTAAAAATTGATTTATGAGCATTACTTTTAGGCATGTCATATTAATCCTTACAAATAAAAGTTTCTTCTTTATATAGACAATTCTATGAAGTTAAAAATATTGCCTTTTGTAGTATGTTATTTGAACACATAGGACATAATGAAAAAAGTAAAATATTTTGTACTTGCGGTAAGTGAGAACAAGTATGATAGGCTACACAGGTGTGTTGGCGGCGCGGTGCGATGTTTGTCGGATAGAATTAGCACGGGTGAAACCGTGGGGTACAGCTAGTGTATAACAGTTAACAGTTTATATCTGGGAGGTCGGTTAGATATTTATATCACAATATTACCAAAACCAGTCTCAGATTCCCTAACTCTGGACAAAAGTTTCTTCCTAAAACACGACACAAGCGTTATCATAAAAGCAGCAGGAATAGAGTCAAACACCTCAAATAACAGGTTATGAACTCAGTGCCTTACTTCAGTTAGGAACAATATAAAGTTTATTTTTAAACATAGCCTAAATATTGCTTATTATGTAGATAATGGTCCATTCATGATTTTCGGTTCAACTAATAATACCCAGACAATGAACTTTGATATTATAAAATGAATCATACTCCAGCCCCCCAAATAAATGATAAATGTATTAAAATTTCAAACTACATAAACTTATTTTATGTGAAACTAGCTGATACCCGCAACTTCGTCTGCGGTGTCTATTATATTAAAATGACGGTTTGACAAACATCGCTGAAGGAGTAGTACATATAGAAATCATAGTTCCTTAAAACTTTAATAAGTTATTATTAACTATCGTGTTTTTTTTTTTTTTTTTTTGATAAGGACCAAACATCTAGTGTGTAAACAAAAAATTCATCAAAATCTATCAAGTAACTTTTTCGTAGTGCGCGCACAACGACAAACCTCTATCAATAATATCAATCATCAACACATAGTAGAAGCCGTCGTCGTAAGCTAAGCGCACTTTTCGTAACTTTGTAACGAACTCAAACGTAACTCAATACTAAAGCAATAAATTCTAAATCAATCAAATATGGTTTTTTAAACATAAATGACACTACTTTGTAAATTGTATCCGTGCGAAGCTGGGGTGGATCACTAGTTTTATTTATATAAAAAATATAATAACTAAAAATGCATAATTTTTCACACATAGACACGAGAATTATTTATAAAGCGAATGTTTTGTACAGTGATAATAATGTGAATTTATCACCATCCATACGATCGTAATTGTTAATAATTATTTATGTGCTTGAAATTGAACGTTCACTTAATTATCAATAGAACTGATTTTATCAGCGCCATCAAAGGCAGAGTGTTTGACTAAAACTAAGGAGATCGAAGGTTTGACCACATTCAAATCCGTTGAAATTTTTACTATATGTAATCTGGTCTGAGTGTTTACCGTAATGGTATTGCAAATCTTAAAAAGTTTATAGAGCATCCAACAACGAAAAGTGGACCGGCCTGCTGAGTTGTAATATGCACTCTCCTTTATAATTGTATGAGAAAAAGCTCCTTGGTCAATAATTATTTCAAAATTAGATCCTTAATAAAAGTTGGCCGTCACGGGACGCACGGCAGATATGAAAACCCTAAATGATTATTAAAAAAAAAATTGTGAGTGTGTCAGCTTCGACGCACGACAGGAGTTTGCTCCTTCAGTACGGATTGTCTTTGAATATGCAATAAGCAAATATTTACCTGTACCTGTATTTCTACTAACTAATCTACCAATGTATGCACATACATAATTTCCTAGTGAAAGGTGCGCAAGGTATATAACGTTTTTTGTGAACATAACATAACATACCATCACGCCTGTATTACCCTAAGGGTTAGGTAGAGGTGTACTGATGTACACCCACAGTTCGCCGAGTATGTTTTTAGGTCCCATATAATAGGGGGCGAGCCTATTGCCATTAATTAGGCACGAATCCAAACTCCGAGCTGCTACTGAGAATTTCATAGGGAAAACCCAATAACACTTTGCTCGACCTGGGATTCGAACCCAGGACCTCGCCTATAGCAGTCGCACTAGGCTAACGAGGCAGTTAACACTTTTATAAATTTCACTCTTGAAAGAAAGTTACTGTGAAGATATTTATTTTGTTACTATGTGTACGGTAGTCGTGATCCCAACCAATCACTTTTAATCTATTTCATGTATGTAAACATTGAAACGATTCAGTCCTGTGTATTAAAAAAAACGAATTCTACTCCACACCGCCAACGTTGGAGTCAAAGCGTCGTCGGTCAAACAACCGGTCTGACCCGCCCCATTAGATGTTTCATATCAAAAATTTCAGTGATAATGGGTAATAAGTCTATGGATGCTTATGCGAATCCTAAAATAGACCTGCACTTTGGGTAAAAGATAATCATTTTAATAATAAAACCATAGATAACATGGTAGTTGCATATTTTCTAGTCTAACTAGCTCCCATTTTAGGTTGACAATCGGTCGCCAAGTAACTACAGATGTGTTCCGGTAGCTTCACTTAAGAAACTAGCTCTGCAGGCTTATCGTATTACAACATTTAGCCACATTCTCATTTAAGATTAGGTAAGATTGTAGTCAAAGCTATAAAGTATTTTTTTAAAAGTCCTCAACTTAAAATTTGATCACCTATCGCGGTATTCCGGAAGCTGCACCTTAGAACCATTTACATTTCCCTATTTCATTCTTCGGCCTAATTGTAACTTAAGATCAAAAGTGATCATGTTCATATATTGAGGTTGTAACACGTCTATATAATCAAATGGCTATAAACAAAACACCCACAGTGGAAAGGCCATTTATCAATTGATAAATAATTGCTATGATAATTAGTCTTTTTTTATATTATTGTACTTATTTATTTTTTATAAGTACTACAATCGTTTGCAAACAAGCATGCGGCCCGCCTGATGGTAAGCAGTTACCGCAGCGTATGTACGCTTGCAACACCAGAAGCATCATATGCGCGTTGCCGATCCCTTATAAACCTGTTCCCCTTTGAAGAACCCCATATTACAGTCACCAGTCCAGTCTTCCACATCCAAAGCGTTCGCGGAATAAAACTTCTCTAAAACTGGTACACTACAGATTGGCATTTTATGAAATACATTTGAAATTTATTTTTCCTTCTTATACCTACTTGAAAATCATTATATAACTAGTTTGATTTATTTTAAAAATGTTTCTAGAGTATCAACACTGTACTCAAAACAATAAAACAAATAACTATTTTTAACCAATATTACTAATATCTAATCTATATGATATTAATTCTAAAATATTGATTGTACTATTATAAAAGTTAGTAGCAACATAATACAATGCTATATAATGATAAACATCATCGTTTTGACAAGTTACGCTGTAAAGTTAGCTTAATAAGGGTATGATTACTTTTACAATAGCCTTGTAAAAACGTTGACACATAAATTTGGTGGTTAAGTTATATCTCACGCAAATCTAACCAAATTTAAATATCTGTTTGGAACCCGGATGTTACATTAGGAATAAACACTCAACATTAAACAATTCATTATTAGCTAGATATGCGATAGCCTCTCTTATATATTGTAGTGCTGCGAAACATCGATTAACAAACAATTAATCGATAGTTGTTTGGACTATCAACAATCGATTGTTGAAAATAAAACAAACGATTGTTGATTTCCAATACATAGTTCGGTGTATTTTTGGGCAAACAACGAAGATTTCCGCGAATGGTCTTTTTTAGCAAGACAAGTTACGAGCTTACGCAAGTTTCGGGACATTCGGTATGAACGTATTTTTTAAAAGTATATGTTTGTAGAAGGTATCCTTGAAACCTTTTGAATCGTTGATCCAATTCTAGAAATCCTTGCACAAAAAGAAAGCTACTTTATCCCTGAGTGATATAAGCCAATATGGTGTTGTTTTTTTTTTAAATAATATTTCATACTACAATTAACACGGACAAAGTCATGGGCGGTTGCTAGTATAATTATTAAATCAATAAAATAAACACCTAGCTAATGAACAAACCCTACATTGTGACCATATCGCAGCAGAATGTTTAAAAAACCTTCCGTTACATGACACTAAGATTTCATTTAGGAATAAAATAACATAATAACTGTCTAACACTAAGGAGTATAATATTGATAACAAGTATACGCAGTTGCTTTAGAGCCTATGGTATATAATCCGGAGATCCTGGCGATCAACCCGCAACTCGGTCTCACTTTAGCCCATAAATAACTTTGTCAATCTGCTAACTTAATAGCATAATTCATTCACTGCAAGACAACATAACGAGCAATGCCGGTAATAAAACAGAAAAGCCACGTAAAGTGATAATAGCTGTCTCTAGATAATGATTCCTGATTGCAGTCCACGTCTCCCAGGGAAACTAGTCATATAGTACACCTAAATACTCATTTAACAATATCATTGTGTATCTCTGTACATCTATACGACTGAGTGTATTCTGACCTTAGACTGGCTGTATCCCAAAGCAACGAGAATGCAATCTGGGTCTAATTAACGCGAGCCAGGACTGTCTACATGGAGGATGTAACGATTAGAGCTGTTCGCCCATTAAGGAGAAACAATCACAACTCAAACATGGTATAAACAAGATTTGCTGTAAGTTTCTAATTCAAGTCTATAAAATAGTCATTATTTATGTGTTCGATATTCCAATTTCTAAAGGCTATAAAATTTTACCTCACAGTTGTAGTATATAACAAAGCGGTAATAAGTAGTTATTGGGTTTCATTGCCAGAGGTTGGTTAATCAATACTTAATTTAACGACTTACATGAAGATTTTAAAAGTAATTAACTGGTCCGTGCGAATTTTTCGCACATTATAGAATGTAAACAATCTAATAGCTGTCATGATATCTAAGTAGATTTTTAATAGATGGCGCCTCCTAGATGTTAGTTGAATGATCAACACATCAGTCATCAACAAATGCCGTTCCTAATTGATATTTTTTTAACAAGGTTTTAAATCAAAACTTTAATAAATTAAGCTCTGTATTTAGCGGAGAACAATAATATGATGCTTAAATCATTAACTGTGATGAAGAATTAACGGAAATACGGCGTTGCCATAAAAAAATCCCACAATATATAGAGGTGAATAACTTGAAACATGTTTTTTATTTAACAGAGAACGTAACTAATACGCAAAGCAGGATTAATACAACTTTTATAACGTACCTTACATTGTTACATGTAATACTGGACTGGTAACATGTCGGGAGTGCAAGTTAATATAGGGAAATAATAAAAAAATAACAAAATCAGGTCGTGTAATAAAAAATAGAAAATTCTATTATTAAAATTGTGTCTTTGCCTGTTCTCTATTGTTTTGAAATTACCTAGGTCTATTATGAAAGTTGTAAGTGGATACTAAAAGCATTAACTATATTTTTTTAGCATGGGCAGACTTGCCAAAACGTGGAACGACGACCTGGCGAAGGTTGCGGGAACCCGCTGGATGCAAACAGTGTAGTAATGCACATTGTAGCGATTATTGGCGGAGGGTTATGTCCAGTCCACTACTACGTCTTTCAGCTGAGATGATGATAATGATGACGACATGGAAACTTAATGCATAAATTATTCCATTATTTTAAAGTATACAAGCATGCATTTTAGTTCTCGTAGGATTAAATAAGAGGACTCTATAAGTCTTAACAAAATGTAATAACGAAAATAACAATCTCTAATGTGAATATGGGCAACTATATCTAACAAGCCAGCCTTCCTAATGGTTGCAACGAAAGTAGAAAAAATATATAATATCGAGGAATTGCAAAATTTTACTAATATTATCCGACAGCGAAAAAAAAGGGCTATATTTTTTGCAGCGTATATATTATGTATGCATGTAAGTAGATATTTATGTCTATTTCTTTGGCAAGCTTACAGAGCTTGATGGATTGTAGCGTACAAGGTATCGTCAGATTCGTCTTAATTGTAGAATAGACATAGGCTATATAATATTCAAGTACGATGTTTGGGAATCAAATAAAAAGCTAAAATAGTATATAATTTATAAGGACGGTGAATTACAAATTTTGAATCCAGGCGGCAGATATCCTCAGCTCGGCACTGAGTTAACTAGCAGCTATTTCAAGAAACAGTTACATTGGAGTATTGCCGTGTCAGCTTCAAAGTGGCGGTGTTCGACACACCGCACAGCAGTGTGTTGTTCCGTTGTTTGTCGCGATCGGTAGCTACTAGCTAGCACAAGGCGAGTGCGACACCGGCTTCACTACACACCGCTATGTCGATGTGTTCTCCGATAGCAGAGCTACGCGACCGCGGCCGAACCGGACCATTTATTCATGGTGCAATAAATTCAAATTACTGAATTAACAATAGTAAGGATAGCATCTTTCTATGCGATACCGATACAGACAACACAAACTACGCTTTCGTATCCACTATAAACGTTTATTTCTAATTTCATTAAGGTACATATGATATTATGAAATACATTAAAATTTCTGTAATCGTTGTAGTTCTTTTAGCGCGTTTAGTAGAGGGTAATATAATATGATGAATTTAACCATCAATGATGCAATGTGAATTTAATTGGATTAAAATATAGGTTATTTATACAAAGTCAATTTATCAGTGAAATTAATTTACATTATTCTCATTGATAGCTAACTTCAACATGTTGTTGGCACTCATGACAAAATATCTTATTTAAAGTGAGTAAATTGGACTCCCCTGGCATATATTATATTTTTTGCGAATTTGGTCTGGAAAATTAAAAACAGACATATCTCATACAACAGGTAGCCTAGGCCTTCATAATACATAAAATATACAAAAGAAAACGTAGAAATTTTAAAATATGGTTGAACATTTCTTTAGGTAATGTTATTTTTCTCCCGTATTTGTTTCTTATTATCTCTTTATTAAAAGTCTAACTATAGATTTTCACACTCCTGAACACGATTTCCCACGCAACGGTTTTACACTAGTTTTATTAAGTACTTACAAAATATACGTTACATCGATCGAAGGTTATATCTGCAATCGATTTAAGAAAACTGAACCTACCGTTCTAAGATGAAAAAATCACTAAAATAGTAAAGCTGATAAATAGTAAGATTATATAGTACATATATATTATACATATATATATACATATATATTAAGTACATATGATTATATAGTAGTGTAGTTTACGTAAATATAATAACTTTTATAATGCAATTTTTCTCTTTCCTTATATCTTAACCTACTATTATAAATGTGAAAGTTTGGATAATTATTTGCGTAATTACGCAAAAACGGCTAGACGGATTTGGATGAAATTAGGCACCCAGATCGTTTTATAATCTGGATTAACACTTTTTACTTAATTCTTTTTAGCGTGTTAAATGACATGGCTTAATGACTGTTATCAACATATTTTTGTGGTTAGTTTATGTTCGTTACTGAAATAAGTTTTATTTTCTTTTGTTCTTTTCATTTTAAAGCCTAATCTACGTTCCAAGTGACAAACTTAGTAAGGTATACTTTTTGGATTAGATTACATGTATGAACATTGACATCCAATATGAATAACACTGTAACTTAATTACATCAAGTATATTTTTAACCTACTATTTTATTTCTTTATATATAAGTATAAATGGATGTTTGTATATGTTCCCTAAGGACACCAAAAGGGCTGGAGTCGATTTTATTGAAATTTTCAGACAATCTACAATCTAAATTTTACAGATAACCCGCTGGGTTAATATCCAGCGGGTGATCTGTAAAATATGGTAGCGACGGGATAAAAAAAAATATTTCTGAGCCACAGCCACGCCTGGACGGGGTTTCTAGTAATATTATAAATGTGTAACTTTGTATGTGTGGATGTTTGTTAGTAAATCACGCAAAAGCGGCTGAACAGATTTGGGTAACATTTGACACACATAGGTATAGTTTATAACCTAGATTAAAACATAGAATACTTTTATCTCGGTAACTAATGTGGCTTAACGACTGTGGCGACATCTACATAGCGATACATAGCGACATCTATCGAGCCACATAAGACGCATCCTACTATCCTACATTGCGCTATAGAAATTAACTCAATCGTTGAGTATATATACAAGAACCCGACTACAACCGTTGGGCAGCTGCCCGCCAGACATAACACCCGTCTGGTCGGAGGATCCTCCCTTCTCAATGGTTACTCTACACGACTGTTATCAATTTATTTTATTTTCGGATATCCTCACGAACGAAGTCGCGAGTACAAGTAGTTTAAAATAGTGAAAGCCGAATACAACCCTAGTTGGCTTGTTAATAAAGGTTTGTTATAACTAGTAAAATCCTTCAGTGGAGCAATCTGCTTTAATATCTAACGAACGATAAAATAATCCAGATTCCTCTTGTAACAGCTATAATGAAATTCTTATATGGTTGTAGAGATGGCGCATATATAATTGAATCTAATTTTAATAAAGACGATTCACACAAAAACATTGCCATCAATAATCGTCAGAGAACAAGCTTAGCTTGTCGCAAGAACATGAGTCTTGTCGAGCGAGATGGACGCTATATAGCGCAATGAAATCCAACACCGCTACGAATCGAACCCTGTCCTGTCAAGTTTGAAATTTCTGCAATATTTCGCCCTTTTCACGCAGATACCCCGGCCCCGTGTCTAAATCGCTGGACATGAAACACAATATCGCCGAGTGAACTGCATAATTTATACTCAGCGCGCAAATCCAATGCGGTGCAAATATTAGACGTGTAATCTTAAATTATTACACTTTTGAGATATTTGCTTCTTCTATTAAGTATTACAGGACAGAAATAATTTTGTTTTACTAATAAATGTAAAATGTTTGTGGATAGAGAGCCAAGCATCACGTAGCTAATTGCAGATGAGTCACATTCCTGTGGCGAGTGTCGCGCCCGTTTACCTAAATATATTCAAATGAATGCGTGCGATTAGCGGCCGCGGACGAGGCGCTTCATGCGTTGACGCCGTTGACACATCTGCGTACATCAACCAGACGACTACGACTGAAGTGCCAGTCTGCCAGAACTGGTTTCATGTGATAGCTACATCACTTACAATGTTTTAATTGGAAACTCTCTACCTATATTGACATGAAGCTCACGTACCTACTCGTACATGATATTAAGAACATAATCAAGGCATACTGAAATTACTTCTTGTTAAAATATATTTCCATCCACTGTAGTTTGGAAGCCACCTCTTTGTATATTATGTGCTATCCAACTAATGAACTATGGATCAATTTCATTAGTTTCCCGTAACTTTCTCTTGTCTGAGACTTCAAAATATTTTTGCTATAATTTTAACAAATAATCTTCATATTAAAATATGTGATATAATGTTATTATTGATAAATTTCTTGTATATATGTCTCTAAGAAATATAGATTCATACTATGCAAATAGGAACGGATCAATTCTTTGTCTATGCCACTGGACTCCGAGGTATCAATTTTCATCGCACCCGACGTTGAAGATAAAACTTTAAACTAAATCGAACTCAGTAACATAAGTTATGTATACACATTTGATTTAAATTTTATTTGAAAATTTAATACATTTAATTTCCTTACAATAACTATAACTAGATAACAGTAAATTCAAACAGTTGTATATATTAAATAAATAAACGCTTTGTTCTAAATGTTGTTAGATATAATTACTATCAGTCATATATCCGTTTCCAATCTGTTAATTATATCAACCCTATTGAAGCAAACCAGGACCAGAATAACATTGATACAAATTGTAAATATACTGTCATTTAAACAAAGACCAATGCTGTTTTCGCTACTTTATTAGTAAAAAGTGGATATGTGTAAGTATCTACTTACGTTATGTGACGTATATACTCTGTGTTATACACAGAATGTGACTATCTTCACTACAATAAAACAACAGATTTAGCAACTTCATAGTGTATATGTTTTGTTAAAATGTGCGAGCGCATCGTAAAAATTCACTCTCATCATAACCCGCCTATGACATTAAGTTCAAAAAAACGAAACAAGGTAAAACCGGTTAAATTATTTAAGATAAAAATTAATCGTTAATTTAACCACTATGAATTATGGATGTTATCATTATAAATTAATATCAGTATTATTATTTTTGATTACTATAGTGTTATACATAAAAAGTTAAGTGTGTCAAACGTCTGTTTGTGTCAGCATAATCTGAAAGGTTAATCAGTCTAGCGGACGTGCTTGCATTGTCTTACGACAAGCGAGGGACACTACTCTACCGACAATCCAATCATCCATCAACACATACAATTATAGGAATATCTACGTGTACTTAAAGTGACAAAAACATATATACCTTACTTACCTAATGATCCAGATATTTATTTGGTACTTATTTGCTATTTATTTATTTAGCTTCATTGAACAATTTCAAAATCACAAAAAAAGGTACAGAAAAAAATCTTTTTTAATAATAAATCTGTGGGTACTTATAATACCTACAAGGTAAATTAAAAATTTAATAAATCCCCGACATAATTAACCTTTTTATTTCATTTCAATGAACCCAAATATGATATCTCTGAGTTGGTCAGGAGTTAAGTATCCTACATATTCCAGATGAGACTGCAGCATCAGATTAAGATTTTACTAATACCATTGGACTAACAGAATATCAAATCTCGACTCAATCAGACCTATGGAAGATGTTCACATCTATTTATCAATCAGAAATCTTTAAACGGCTGAACAGATTTTCTTGAATCATAGCTAAGAATACTCTCGATCAAGTTAGAAGTTAAAAATAAAATCTGGATCAAAATCGATTTAGCCGTTTGTGAGTTATGATCTCACAGACAGACACACGTTAAAATTATAAAAACCCTCTTTTGGAGTCGGGGGTTAAAAACAGTAGAGTCAAAATCTCTACATAAAAATTATTTGAAAAAAAATCTACTGCGCCTTAGAATCTTGGACAGGAAACATTTATGACACTTATTTGAACTTTTGTCTATCTGTCTGTTAGTGCAGAAACTACTAGACCGAATTTGATGAAATTAGATATATGAAATTTACATAGTAGCGGTTTTAGTTTATTTTCTGTAGTAACATTAACGATTTTACACATACGGACATTCGTATGGTCTATAATTTGTATCTGTACGTCGTATAAAATGACTAGCGACCCGTCCCAGCTTCGCATGGGTACAATTTACAAAAAAGTTTATTTTATGTTCAAAAAATCTTGATTTAGAGTTTATCGCTTTAATATTGATAGATCACAACTTCTATTAAGTTATGATCATAACTACCTCTAGCCTAATGGTTCTAAACGCGACTGCTATACTTTAGGTCCTAGGTTCGATTTCCAGGTCGAGTAAAGCATTTAGTTATTGAATTTTTCTATGAAATTATGAGAAGAAGCTTAGAGTCTGGCTTTGTGTACGTTTAATGGCAATAATTATAAGGCTCGCCCCCTATTGCATGAGACCTGAAAAAATAACTCTTTGAAAACTTTGTTTTTTTTTTCTTAACCTGCCAGTTTGCTTTCTGCATTGGCTTAGAAACGCATTAAACCTATTTGCAAGTTATTCAAACAGCTATTTTAAGTTTAGTTCGCATAAGAGTTTCCGCCTGCTTCCTTTGTGATAATTTTTTTTTTAGTGTCTTTGAAATAAGTTCCTAGTTGTTATGCACTGTTGGAGAGCTAAGAAAACGTTTATGTTTTTAAAATAATCTGCAAAAGTTTCATAACGTTTTTTTTTTGTTCTTGATATTGATATAATGATGAAATATTTAAATAATATAGTTTTTCGTCTCGCATTTTTAAATTTGTACCGATAATTGTTGTTTTAATATTGATAAATAACCAGTGTTTAATCTTTTTTATATATCAGACCAAAAAGTTAGATTTAAATTGATACTTTTTTTTAAATAAATTTTTGATGTTGCATTTTTGACTTATTTTGTAAAAAGCTAAAAAACATGATAACTTAAAAAATGATTCACTTTTGCATGATGCTTAAAGAGGTTAAAGTTATCACAAAGAGTCACCCTTAACACATTTTAACGGGAATATGTCGAATTACCAATAACCCTGTATACAAAAAAGGAATTTATTTATATATCATACCGTAATATATTTTAATTATATTAGGTCCTTAATATGAAATTGGCGTTTTGTTGTACGGGCCAATTTGATTTCAAATATCTGGCGTTTGGTTAGGAATTTCAAATTCAAATTTATATCTGTCTATTAAGTGTTTCGAATTTAGTGATTCATTTGTTTCGCACCATTTGAATTTTCTTTGACTTCGTTCTTTTCACAAAATGGAAAACTTAAAATATCGCATTATTTACAAATATGAGTCGACAGTCACGCTGTTTCTCGGGAGTAAGAGACATTCACAATCACAAAGAATGAACCTTGGTTAAATCGCCGACCTACCTACCTACCTACATATTATCCGTTTTTCATACACTAAACACCGAACGGACGAAGTCGCAGGTACAGCTAGTTCTATTATAAAATAATACTTGTTTTACAAATTTTATTGTTATTATATTATCTGGTTTGGATTTGCGCCAAGTTTCGAAGTCTTTTGAGTATTTTTAGTAAATGATCTCGTAATTTGCTTTGCAACAATGTTTAGAGACGAGTTAATTGTGTAACGGTTATATCTCACTGCTTCAAATGTTTTTAATTCTCTTAGCAGATGGTACTTAAATTTGTGAATACGAGAAAATATTTCCAATTTTATATTTATCGTTATTGCAGAACCTTGTATTAATCTTAGATCTAAGGTCCTGTGGTAAGAAAATAGTAAAAGGAGAAACTCAACTATTATTTAGTGTCGGAAATTTTAATGTAAAAAAATAGGCAGTTTCAGACAATATTTTAAATTTTTTTTTAACATTTTAAAATAATATTCAGCTTTCAGGTGGATTGTTCTTCCTGACAATTCAAGATGTGTGGGAAAATAGAAGATGTTCAACACTTGCTGGTGGAATGTGTTAGGAATAAAATGAACAGAGGTCGTTTAATTTTAAGTTTAGGATTATGTTCCACTAGCGGTTCCACTGTTTACTAGCGGAACCGACCTCCAATTCGGCTGTTATGCTGTGGAACTTTATTATTAATAGTATAGGGTATAGAAGTATATAGTCTTTTTATTTAGCTAATAGTTTAGTCTAATTTTATTTTCTGTAGAATTTGGATATACTCCGATGGGGCTGGTTTAAATAATTCAAGATGATCCGTACCACTTAGAGAACTAACATTTCTTTTTATTACTGATACCCTCACAAATATATCTAATATTATCTTTGATATATATCATGTAGGTGCAAGAATACTAATATATAAAAGTAGGTAAATTTCATGTTATTAGCAAGTTTACGTTACAAAGCTAAATAAATATAGTAATTATTTTAAAAAAAATCGGCTGTATATGAAATTGCGGATGTTACTAAATACATTGAGCTGCTTCAGCTGCGCAGGAATATTGTCTCGCTGTGCGTGTACTGCTGTCTGTATCATGGTGAGTGTTATAAAGAGCTATTCAATCTAATTCCCTCCTCTCTTTTTCTAAACAGAACCACTCGCGCTGAATTTCGAAGCTACAGTTTTACGGTAACCTCCATTTCGACACGAACTAAACAGTTCTATATGATTTATCTTCAGCTCTTGTGACATTGAGTTCTTCAATCTTATCGTGAAGAAACAATTAGACAGCTACCGGTACCTACTATAAAAAAACTTGGTATGTCTGACAATGATTTCTACACCAACTGCAGATGTATTTCAATAACTAATACACCCTGCATAATCGTGCATATAATGTCGTATGTTACAAACTAAGAGCTCGTGTGCGCCGCCGCTCCGCTATCCACCGCGCTATGCTGTGTAAACACGCCGCGCCGCAACTTACACAAGTCCTAATTGATCGATATTGGAAAAAAGGAAAAAATACAAATATTTGTTTCTATTGCCCTACTTTTTACTCCTATATTTTCTCCAATTATCTGTGCTACACAGAACTATGCAATTTATGACTGTTCTTTATGAGCATAAAACTAAATCGTACACATTATACTGAATAGTGTTAATACCTGTTAGTTTACTGATCGTTTCTTATTTAATTAACCAGATAGACACAGCTATAAATTTAGTGGTGGTACTGGTGATCCTTCGAATTCTTGTGATATTAAGATTTTCATTAATAAAGTTTATGCTTATAACTTCATGTTATAAAGATGCTTGTTTATTCCTGATGTGCACGTGACACCTTTCTCTAGTTGTATATCCCTGAGAGAATTAACTACAGTATATTATCATATAAGTCATGATTTTTTTTCAGTCTCTTCAAGGATTCTTTACTCTGGGCTCAATTAACATAGTATGTACATTCATTCAAGTAGATAAAAGAAATGAGAAATAATAACATAGAATATAATTACATATAAGAATCATCGATGTTTACGAAAACATTATATTCAGGCCTACTAATACAATTTGCCGAACGTACACCCACAACCTTAAAAAGGTCATTTGTAAAAGCATTATTCTTGTAGGCGTAATGCAAATATCACATCTTATCAATGTTTTAGAAGAACAAAACTAATATACACAAACGAAAACTCTTCTTTAAGTTTAATTGCTTCAAGAATAATTATGTAAACTTCTAAAACTTGACATTTAGCACCAGTCTGAAGTACACCTTGAAACTGTTCCCCTTTTCTATTTCTTACAACTATTTGCATTTTACAACAAAATATAATATTTATTTATTTATTTATTTTATTGTATTCAGAAAACATACAGTGCTTAAATTCTTAATGTGTACGAAATATTCATAAATTCTACACCATTTAGCTGTTTTCGCATATTGAGACTAAATTAATGCTCGTCAGCTTTATGTTAATTTATACTATATAATAATTATCAACTAATGAAAGAAAAACAAGAAAGCGGAATTAACAAAAAAAAATAACCACAAAAGACGGGACAGTCAGGAAGTCATGTCAAACCAGTTTTTAGACATTTCTGCTCGTATGATATTTATAGGTGAATTAAAGAAGTCGAGCTCAGGTAACTCGTCGAGATTGTTAACTAAGTTGGCTGATCTCACAAAAAATGAATTTTGCCTATAATTCGTAGAACTATGGGCAACGTAAAGATAAATAGGTTGACGGACGGATCTAGTTGGTACTTTAAGGTTTACTTTAGAAAGCAAACAAGGAGATTCAATTTGGCATTGCGCTATCTTGAGTAAAGTAAGTATGTCTGATATTCTGCGTCTTTCGCATAAAGGTAGCATGTGATGTCTTCTACATCTTTTTTCATAACTGTCATCATATATTTTACACATGTACTGCAAATGTTTCATGAATCTACGCTGAATAGATTCTAACCTATTAATATATACTTCATATTGTGGATTCCAAATTTGCGAACAATACTCGAGTAAACTACGCACGTATGAACAATAGAGAATTTTGGTTAATTTAACGCTGCAAAATTGGGAGCTTGACCGGAAGATAAATCCCATTGACTTATTGGCCCTATTAGCTATGTTATCTATATGTTTCTCGTACGTAAGCTTGGAATCATGGATAACACCTAAGTCTCGGATCTCATCCACCTTTTCAAGCACATACCCTTTAAGTTTATAGATAAAATCTTTCGCTTTAGCTTTACGTGTGAATGATATCGCGTGACATTTTGCAACGTTAATATCTAATTTATTAATATTGCAGTAATCTTCAAATCTGTGCAGATCTTGCTGTATAAGATGGCAATCATTAACACTATTAATTTGTTTGAAAATCTTCATATCATCAGCATACAACACAAATTTACAATGTCTGAAGCAACATTTTATGTCATTGACAAAAATATTAAATAGCAGCGGACCCAATAAAGAACCTTGAGGTACTCCAGAAGGCACGGGGCTCCATACAGATGAGTAACTGTGAAGTACAACTGCCTGTGATCGATTCTTAATATATGAAGTAAACCATCGATATAAATTCCCGTGAATTCCAGCGTTGAAAATCTTTTGTAAAAGTAAAGCATGGTCGATACGATCAAAACATTTGCTGTAGTCAGTAAAAACTGCATCAACTTGACCCCCTGCATCCATGCCTGAAGTTACATAATCAGTGAATGTTAATAAGTTAGTAGTCGTTGAGCGATTTTTGAGAAAACCATGCTGTTCAAGAATAAAGGAGGCGGAAATACTATTATATACTTGGGTATAGACAATTCTTTCAAATATTTTAGCAAAAATACATAACTTTGAGATTGGTCTATAGTTCTTTATGTTATTTTTACTTCCATTCTTATGTACAGGAGTAATAAAAGCAGACTTCCAGATTTTAGGGACTATACCTTCCTCTAAGGAACGTGAATATAATATTGTCAATGGTTTTATTAAAGAATCCGAACATTTGGTAATAAATAATGGAGGAATATGATCTGGTCCTGCTCCTTTTGTTAGATCAATTGCATTAAGCAATTTATGTACCATTTCAGGAGTAATTTCTATATCACTAATAATATTAATATAATTATAAGACAGCTCATAGGTCGATTGAGTACCCTAATTCTATTACATTTTTTTTTTTGTGTCAACGCTACGAAATTAACATGATCGCTGAAATTATACCATCAAAAATATTCTAAAGCCTGCACAAACAAGAAATTGTATGAATTTAAATATAAAATGGATACAAACAAACAACAATTGATTTTAATACTCGAAAAATAATATGGCTTAGGGTCGCAAGGAATATCGATGTGATTATGGAATATCCAGCCGGTGGTCTATGCTGCGAGAGATTTATGCACCGGGTACGATAATGGTCGTATTAATGGAAACTGACACCAAGCTAGACTCTCGGACGTTCGCCTTTCGTAAGAGATCTCACCTGAGTCCCTTAAAAACAAAACATTAACGATGTATTATATATATATTTCAATAAAATGATGGAGATTTGCGCGTATTACGCAAAAACTAGTGGATAGATTTTGATCACTGTCTTTTAGTTTTATTCCTTAGATACTTCGTCAAAAAAACATCGTTCGTCACAATATCTTCATTCAATAATAGGTTATTTAAACTACGATTTTTATAATAATTACGCGTTCTTCTATCGTCTACACGAGCGAAGCGGCGGGCACAACTAGTCTGATATAAAGATGCGTAGTAAGTATACTTATAGGAGCTACGAATTAAAACCATGTTTTATATTTTAATCCTTTGAAAGAAATGGAGTAAAAATTCCAAACATAAGTGGCATATTTAACGGACATATTTATACTCTTAGACACAAATACTCTTGAAGAATCGGACATAACATTTCTCAGTTTATGTAATCGAATGGCGCCAAAGATGGGCCATAGGAATCAATCACATTGTCTCTAAGTTTTACTTCTTTTGGCTTGTAAAATTTAGAGCTGCGCGCACATGTGACAGAAGTACGAAATAATGAAAGTAGCCATAAAAGATAATAATAATTTAAAGGTATATAAATAAGTAATATTATAATTTGATTAAAATAATATTTATTTACACACAGTTAATGTAAGTATGTTAAGTACATGCTATTTATTTCTTCCGTGATTGGTTTATTCAAATATATAATAAGATTCAATAATAAAAAGTAAATCAACTCAATTAACCAATGGTAAATCATAATTCAAAAATAAAATAGCACAGCAGATGATGACGTTTCCGTTTCGTTAGATTGGATTGGTAATATAAATATTCTACTACTTGTATATACCTATTATTATAACAGATAGTTTATAATTTTCCAAATAACATAATTGTACGCCTGTTGAAACATCTTTTATTATAGGAATTACCGATGTGAGTTACAGCACCGACCACAGAGAGACACTCTATCTAAGAGTAGCATTATTTCTAATATAAAATAGCCTCTGTGTGATAGATTATTGAATTTGCCACTTGCTCTTTTATTTTGCATAGAACCGAGTGGCGAGGCTTGTGCCTCATCCGTGAATATTTATAACTCAGAAACTGCTTGGATTTAAATTAATTTATATCAGGTTTACACTGCACTCATCGTGTATGGACATAACATAATTGCTCGTTAAGCTTCGACTCTCAATTGTTCTTTGATTAAGAAAATAAAAAAGGGACTCGCTTGAGCGCTTGAGAATATTTTAAATATTTCTTGACAAATGAAACGAGTGCACCATCTTGTTTATTGGACAACATATTAACTCTTATTAAAATATGTTATGCATATTCATGAGCTTTATTCAATTCTCAATGTATACGTGAATTTTAATATCGAAATAATAATCAATTTTGATCAGTTGTAAAAGATGATGATATCAATAACAAAAGTGAATATATATAGAGGTATATTTGAATTTATTTCGTCGATAACACGGAGTATCGATTCTTTTATTTGTGCGACACGACGAACGCAAGTACAATTTATTGATACTGGGTTCGATAACCAGTAGACGTGTCCCACGAGGCGCGGGGGCGCGGCGCGTCGCGGTACTTTGCGGCGCGTGCGCAGAACACAATGATGAGCAGGGTGCGCTGCTGCGCGCTCATCTAACCACATTTACTGCATAGATCTTAACAAAGAAAAAAAATTGTATGTACTTATACTAATAATACTAACACTTCTCTGACGTAACAAAACAAAAAAAAAACGATTTGGGATACAAAAGATACTTTAATGGTACTTATAACGCAATTGCTTACTATATTCATGTTTCGTACATTACTGTAATAAAAGAAAACTAAAAATAATGATAAAATTTAATAAGCTCTCGTTGGACTGTAATTAATAATAATTGCTTAATCTATATATATATAAATGAAATGATGTTCGTTGGTAAGCGCATTACTTGAAAACGGCTAAACCGATTTGGCTATTTTTTGTTTTAAAATTTTCGTAATAGTCCGAGTTATAGTTTGATGAAAAAAAAAATTGGAAAACTTGCCCGGATAATTTTCAAATTCGGAAAGACATGAACATCTCTTTTTTTCAGTCAGATTTTTGTATGAACTTAAGATCCATAAACTCACGATTCGAAAGATGGATAAGTGTAATTCCTTTTTGCTTTATTTATGGTCATGGCAATGTTATCAAGAAAAACAGGATAAATGGGATGGATACTGGTCAAGTTATTGGCTATTGGGAAGGCCAAAACATCTACTTTTTAACTTATATTATATTATATATATTTAAAATAATTATTTAAATATATTTCATTACATTTACCAACATATAAACATCACTGAAATTATATGCTTAAATCACGATAAATATAAAAATTCTAAGGACTAGTTTTCGATTTATATTGCCTAATCGACCGTAAGAAGATATCTACAATTACATCAAACATATAATATCAGTGCGTAAATGTCATCAAACTGTGGGAAAGTTTGTATTTACAAATTTTATCGTCACATAGGAATAAAGGTCAATATAGTCGTTTATATCACTATAAAATGATTTTATAACATTGCATTAAATTATTTTAATATAATCGGAATAAACTGGCCGGTTTATTCGTCTTTAGCTTAAAGATTTTAAATTGATAATTTGTAAAAAACAAACAAATAGAACCACTTCTAGCATTTGGTACCAGATTAAAGTACAAATAACTGATATCACCCACAGAGAAGTAACACATTGAGCAACGCTTTTGAATATCATTTACATTAATAAATTATTAAATACGCACTGAGCAGAGGATTGAATTAGTTCGTTTTGAGAAACTGCCCTGGAGTTAACAAATGGAATATTAAATACGCATGTAAGTTACTTTTTAATGCCAACATTACTTTCATTATCTATGTATTGAATGTGTTGAAATGTATTATATATAAAATAAAAATTGTGAGTACTTATGTACGAACGTAAAAACCCGTTCTTTGATGTAACACATGACCAAAAGAAAGAAAGAACTGAAGACATTCCTTGGCGTAACAAAACCAAAATCACTCCAAAAATTTCATATTAAAAAATAATAATTTACGATCAAAATAATGTTCATTAATACATCCTTAAATTAAATTTACACAATGATAAACTTTGTAAAATTAATCCGCAGTATTATCATTGATAGCTAAATTCATCATGTCACAATTCCGTCAACTCCTCCACAAACGACAACCTCCTCTACTCAACGCGCCAAAGAAGTAAACCTTAAAAAAGTGGATGGATTTTATGTAACGCAAGAAGTAAAACATCAAAAATTGGATGCATGTTATGCGACGCAAGAAGTATAACTTCAAAAAGTGGATTCGTGTTATGTGGCGCAAGAAGTATAACTTCAAAAATTGGATGTGTGTTATGCGACACAAGAAGTATAACTTCAAAAAGTGGATGCGTATTATGCGACGCAAGAAGTATAACTTCAAAAAGTGGATGAGTGTTATGCGATGCAAGAAGAATAACTTCAAGAATTGGATGCGTGTTATGTGGCGCAAGAAGTATAATTTCAAAAATTGGATGTGTGTTATGCGACGCAAGAAGTATAACTTCAAAAAGTGGATGCGTATTATGCGACGCAAAAAGTATAACTTCAAAAAGTGGATGAGTGTTATGCGACGCAAGAAGAATAACTTTCAAAATTGGATGCGTGTGATGCGATGCAAGAAGTATAACTTCAAAAAGTGGATGCGTATTATGTGGCGCAAGAAGTATAACTTCAAAAATTGGATGTGTGTTATGCGACGCAAGAAGTATAACTTCAAAACATGGATGCATATTATGCGACGCAAGAAGTATAACTTCAAAAAGTGGATGAGTGTTATGCGACGCATGAAGAATAACTTTAAAAATTTGATGCGTGTTATGCGACGTAAGAAGTATAACTTCAAAAAGTGGATGCGTGTTAAACCTATCTCAGTTAAGTTCATTAATGTTTTTAATTCCTGTATACTGTTAGCCTTAAGGACACTGGAGCCATTAGAGACTTTGACAGCTTCATCGGACTTGAGGGCGAGCATGAAAGGCACATAGCCGCAAACAATTCTTACATGCTTACTTTTTAAAAATAACAGTGAGTGTGACGTGATTACCACAATAAAACAAGAGGTTAGCAAGGAACTTCATGGTATAGACTTTTTGTTACAATGTGTAAATATTCAGTGTCATCATTTTGCGCTTTTACACATCTAATGAAGTATAACACGAACGCATAAAACTACAAAAACAAAGAACACGCACCGTAATGCGACCAATTTTGTGAAGTTTCTTCACACTCTCATATAGTGTAACATAAAAATTTCTAAGCCTTTCCAAATCTAGTCAGTACTTGTTGTATTTATTTCATTACTTTTGACTTCAAATCTCGACATCTGAATACCAACACGTTGTGTGTATTTCTAATGGACCTTAATATGCTTGATTAGCATTAATGTTGTAAGTTAAACAGTTACTTACGAATTTCCGCGTGCTTCATTTGTTTTAATTTTTCTTCAGTTTCTTTGAAATAAGTTATTAAAATTATCTGGAAGCCTAGTTTCATAATTTTTCTTTTATTCTTAAGGGATTTTAGTGGAAAAAAATCTCGAAGAGAATATATAAAATAATATAGTTTCGCGTCTCGCATTTTTAAATTTGGGCCGATAATTGTTGTTTTAATATTGATAATTAACCAGTGTTTAATATTTTTTATAAATCAAGAGAAAAAATGAGATTTAAATTGATACTTTTTTTTTAAATAAATTTTTGATGTTGTATTATTGACTTACTTTGAAAAAGCTATAAAACATGATAACTCAAAAATGAGTAACGCATAATGCATATGGCTATTAAAATTATCACAAATAGTCACCCCTATCATCTCCTAACGGGAATACGTCGAATTAACAATAACCCTATATAAATAAATATTACCCTAAATATTAATTTATCTTTATATTAAAATACCCTTTTCTTATATCTAAGATATCTATCTTTATACTAGCTCTAGTATCTACTGTTCATAGCAGCGCGACAAAGTGTCTGTACTGTACCTGATGATAAGATTGGCAATCCATCGTTGGTTGCCGCGCCGCTGTCATGCCGGCCTGCAAGCTCTCACCAATTGGATATACACTCGGTGCCGGCTCACTGGCTTATCTCGGAAAGCAAAAGCATGTGTAATACACCTTGTTTATGGTGATTGCGATCCAGTCGGAATAAGTTGTCGTTTCCTACCACCCAGTTTCTTTATTTTTTACTAGCTGCCCGCGCAACTTCGTCTGCGTTACATAATGGAAGCTCCCAAAAGGAAAAAAGTTCCCCCGTTTTTGCAACATTTTTCATTGATGCTCCGCTTCTATTGGTCGTAGCGTGATGTTATATAGCATTCATCGATAAATGGGCTATCCAAAACTAAAATATTTTTTTCATTCGAATCAGTAGTTCCTGAGATTAGAGCGTTCAACCAAATAAACAAACGTTTCACCTTTATAATATAATTATAGATTTGAAAAAATATAACATTTTCTGATTACTTACTAAATACAAGAATGTTTACATCTATGTTATTCTATAGCAGGGTATAGCCTTAATTCAACACAACAAAGCCGATTGTAAAACTATAATTAAACTAAAACTAACTAATAATTAATAATATAATAATTTAACGATAAACTAAAAATTAAAAATATTCAGTAAATGATGCAAGTAATAACAAATATGCATTGTAGTTATTTTATCCAATGTATGGGAAATCATAGGAGTAGGTCTGCTTCAAGACGCTCTGCTCTCTGCCTCGATGCAATCATAATCTGCCCTCAGGCGGTTATTCATTGCTTATAATAATCTTAGGTACCACTTTAGTAACACAAAACTCTAGTACAAAGCAGTATCACATTTCATTTTCTATTTTATATTAAAATAATATATACATCAAAAGAAAAAATTAAAAAACAAACCCGTGCTTTTCACACGCTGTTGATGTGTAACTCTCAGAAAACATAACAATATGTTCTTTAAAATCTGTTTTTAATAAAAAAAATAGTTTAAAAACTAAAACCTGTGGAAGGTCCACTACCTAACCTCTGGCCGGAGTGTTAAAAAGTCAAATTGGAGATTTCAACATTTAGTAGATATAATTACACGCGCTTAGCGGCAACGGTGGGAAGCAGAGAAGGCAGAGACGACAGCTTCCAATCCTTACAAAACTCACATAACTTTTATTTTAGCCTAAGCGAACATCAGAGACGTGATTTTATAAATTATATTATACACATTTATCAAGTTAATGCAAGCAAAGCCGCAGGCATAAGCTAGTAATATATTAATTTTTTCAAATGTGCTAATTAAACCCTTTCATTTGATATCCAACACGGTACAATTTAAAAATATTTTTAAAAGAATGCAGGGCTTTATGTTCTCTAGAGGGCTTCATATTGATTTCTGTGTGACATTACATAGTCCATAACCTGCGAACAATCAAGAAGCTTCTAACAACAACTCATTTTTCAAATTATGTAAGGTGGTTTAGCAAATTATATTATACGCACTTATCAAGTTAATGCAAGCAAACTCGCAGGCAACAGCTAGTAATATATAATATTTTTGAAATTTGCTAATTAAACCCTTTCATTTGATACCCAACACGATACAATTCAAAAATATTTTTTTCAAAATGCAGGATTTCATATCCTCTAGAGGGCGTCGTATTGAATTCAGTGTGAAATAATATATCCTAACGGACAATCAAGACCCTTCTAACGATACCTCATTTATCAGATTATGTTACGTGGATTAGAAGAAAATCGCGTACAGATGAACATACATAACGGTGAAAATTTTAACCCTCCTTTTCGCTTCGCCGTAGTCGGGTAATGAAGACCTAAATCAGCGAAACTCGTACTGTACAAGTCTGGTCGTCACACCGCTAGGCCTATTCGACAATGATCATAGATGTATGTGTTAGTCTCATTTTGTGTGGCTTTTTCCTTTCGTGCAGTTTCAAAACATAGCAGTGCTAAAGAAGTTTTTACTGTAAATATTTATTTGTGTAATTCACACGTGGTAGAAGTGAAACCTTCACATCTATGTTTTTAAATTCAGAAAATGATCAAATATACACCAATTTAAAGTTTATGAAAATGTACATACAAATACTCACAATCATTATTCACAATATCATTTTCAATTAATGCACATTGGAAATATCCATGGTAACCTAACACAATATCAATCAGTAACAGAATATCATAAGTGTTGTCTAAAAAGTTTTTGTTTCGTGCCTTTTTGCTCAAGTAATAAAATTCATTATTGGGTGTCAAACTACCTCTTTGTACAATTTAACCATTGCCTAAAACTTTTGTATAGCATTTTCTCGCACGTTAAATCTTATGAATTTATGTGTCTGTCTCTTTTTACAGTCGCTTTCGCTTTTTCGTTTCATCGACTTTCAAATCACAACGATGCTAAAGAAGTTTTCACTTCAAAAACATATTTCACACGCAGTGGAAGTGAGCCCTTCAGAAAACATAAAAATATTCACATAAACGATATACGTGAACAATACACCACACTGGCTATGACGTCTTTACACAAGGCTTCGTAATATGCAGGCGCACACACGTACAAAGAAAAGACCGAGGTAATAGGAAACACTATATAATGTATTCTATCTCATTCACTCGCAGGCTAAATCCTATAGATATACATATGTGTTTATCACTTTATATCTTTTTTCGTTTCATCGCGTTTCAAATCACAACGGTACCTACTAAAGAAGTTTTTCTTCAAAAAATTAACGAATTAACTGCTTGCTAGACACTTGATCATTATTGAAAAGATTTATAAGTCACGATAAATATCAATCTGAATTTTATATATGTTATTTAATAGAAGTGAATTACCTCGCTCACGACTGACCACGGTCGTTGTTATTTGATGATAATTTGAAAACTCGTATTAGTTGAATTAAATCTTATCGATAAATGAATGAAACCGTTTCGTTGATGGGTTGAGATTGGCCAGCGAGTGCCGTTATTACAAAACTTCAATTATTTACTAATTGAAAAAGGAAAACTGGAACCGAGTCACAAATTACCGACACTATATCAAGTGTTAAACGGCACTTATCGACGCCGAAACGGCGAGAGATCATTCACGATGAAAAATACACAATTTGAGGCAATAAATCAAAGTCATTGATTCTCCCGCTCGCGTATGCTCGGTAGCGTACCTTTCGATATTTTACTTTGTTATTTATTACTTATCATGTAATTTTTATAATCGGAAGCACGTAATTACACACTTCTAGTGGGTTTGTCTAGTTTAAGCTGTTTTCTCTATACGCACACCTCATACCATCCCATAAACAAATATATTGCCAAATAATTAAATAGAGATTTAAATATGGGATTTTTTTTTTTATGAGCTCGTGGAATACACCTACTATGTACTCGATATAATTATTATGTTTTATATTATACTGAATCGAAAAACATTGCACCTGAAAGTATATTATCCATACTAATATTATAAATGCGAAAGTAACTCTGTCTGTCTGTTACGTTTTCACACCTAAACCGCTGAACCAATTTTGATGAATTTTGGTATAGAGATAAATTGGACCTTGGGAAACGACATGGGGTACTTTTTGTACCGAAAATAAAACTTTAAGGATAAAAAATAGGGGGTGAAAGTTTCTATGAACAAAATATGGGAACATCAAATGCACATGTGCGATAATGGTGAAATGACATCGGCTGCCATAGCAACCAGTTTGTTGATTGTCAATCTGGTTTGTTGATATATTGACATTGTTATACTTAATAAGAAATGTATTGTATTTCTAATAATTACCTATTATATGATAGTCCAGTATTCTTTTTCAGATTGGCTGAAGTGTTTTTAAACTGTTTAACTACGCAGTACGGCATAATGACTATTTTATTTTATAACGCTGTCAACCGCGGCTCGCGGGAGTTTATATATTATAAGCGATATATGTACCTATTGTAAATTTTCTGGATTATACAGTTTTGCTACAAGTAAATTATTCCATTGTGTTATTCCACATATGGTGAAAATGAAACTTGGGTGAAAGTTTGTATGAATAACCTATTCATATTTATGCTTTGGTAAGAAAATAAAAAAGGAGTTTCACGTTTTTCAATACACCTACTCGAAGGCCGGTACAATAAGGTATGATTTTAATTATTTTTGAAGTTTTATTGGGACTGTTAATGTGTTAGATTCATATTGGCATATAATACCAATACCATATAATCCATCTTGATTTTCTTTTGGTTTGTCGTGTTCCGAAATCAGCCGGTGCATATGCAGTAATATAGTGGGATGGTAGGAATTGTGACTACAATACACACAGTGATAAACCTATGTATGGTTTTCTTTTGTTTTTTTTTTTTTTTTTGGTTTATATAAATATAACCATTTATTTTAATAAATCTGTAGTCCGGTCTGTAATTTTAATACTTTTCGGAAATTTTGCGATACTCATATTACAAGGTGTCCAGAAAGGGTATCGGGTATTTGTAAGTTCAATGAAACAAAAATTATTTGTATGCAATAAAAAAGTTTATTGTTTATTATTAGCATATGAATTGGAGAATTATTTGGAAAAGATGATGTTATCCAAATTATGACCGTTACGTTGCTGGCACTCTTCTAAACGGAAACGAAGATTGGCGATAACACGTTGACACATAGCTATCGATATTGCTGCCATTTCTGACTTGATGTTTTGCTTTAACTGGGTTAGATTCGTCGGATTGTTTTGATAAACCTTACTTTTAAGGTATCCCCATGCAAAATAGTCAAGCGGGCTAAGGTCGGGGCTTCTGGGAGGCCAGTTGATGTTACCCCTTCGCGAAATGACTTTATTAGGGAATAATTCTTTAACAACTTCCATTGAGTCATTTGAGGTATGGCAAGTGGCCCCATCTTGCTGGAACCACGTTCTTGAGTTGAAACCTGCAAACTCCTGCAACTCTGGGACCAAAAAATTTCGCAACATATCGCAATAACGGTCACTATTCACATTAATTGCTCGGCCTCGTTGATCTTCATGAAAATAAGGACCAATTATGCCTTTAGCAGACATAGCGGCCCAAACAACGACCTTTGGGCTATGCAGGGGTCGTTCATGCTTTCGTCTCGGATTCTCCACTGCCCAGTACCGACAATTCTGCTTATTAACTTGACCATTCAGGTGAAAATTTGCTTTGTCACTGAACAGTATGTTGTTAAAGTTGTTAAATCGTTGCAGCATTTCGTTCGCAAAATTCAGTCGATTAGCATAGTCCGTATCCTTCAATTCTTGAACCAATTGAATTTTATAGGCTTTTAGATGTAAGTCTTTCTTTAAAATCGAATGTAAAGACGATTTTTTGATGTTCAACGCTTGGCTTCGCTTTCGGATGGATAAAGACGGATTTTGACGAACCGACGCCTCAACTTCTTCAATTGTTTCTTCATCGCGAACTGAACGAGGACGACCAGAGTTTTGAATTTTAACTGTCGCACCTGTATTCTCGAACATCCTGATCCATTTCCTAATGCTATCGTCACTTGGCGCGTGGCGTGTACGATATTCCGCACGATAGAGACATTGAGCAGTCACTATTGAATCACCATTACGATAATACGCTCGTACGCAAAATGCGCGATGCGTCCCCGAGTACTGTTCCATCGTGACTAAAACTCCACAAAATGGCGGACGCCACGAACCCCTCCCCGCACCCTTTAGACGCCCAGTTTCGAATATGGCGCGAAAACAAATACCCGATACCCTTTCTGGACACCTTGTATATGAACTATAGATACTGATCACGAATATGCCATTAAATTTTTTTTTGTCTGTCTGTCTGTTTGTATCTCCGGTATTAAATCAAAATCATCGGTCAGTTGATATGGTATAAGAAATGTCATTATTACTTTTAGATAATGTAAAAAAAAAATCGTTAATTCAATTATGTACACGGGAATTATAAGTCATTCCATGAATGATAAGTAATGAGAAATTTCAATAACATTTTAGGAATCTAAAAAAATGAATTTTCAAAAATTTAAAATTTCATTAATTCTTAACCGATTTTGATGAATACACGGGAAGTCTAACTATTTACATAATTAATGGACTTATAGGAATTGTCAATATTACTTGTAGAATTAAAAAAAAAGTAATTCAAAAATTTAATTTTCATCTATTCTCTACCGATTCTGATAAAATTTTGTAGACGGAAAACACACATCATACTATAATTGAGAGGCTAAAAGAATTGTTACTAATGCATTAGAAATTGTATATTAGAAAAATAGTTTTCAACCGATTTTGATGAAAATTGTACACGGGAAATACATACATAATTGGTACGGCATATGAATTGTCAACAATATGAGTAAAAATAAAGGTATTTAAAGCATTATTGCTTAGTAACGAGCGCATGAGGAGACGCGGGCACACCGCTAGTTATTTATAAAGATTATTTTTTCCATTCATAAAATGGGGCATTCCATGTGAAGCGGAAAGGTAAAAATGTTAGTGTTTGCAACTTAGACATTTTTGATTATGTTATACCAATATCAGTCTGGTTAATAAGTTATAGGACTTTGAAGTTTTGACTAACCTACACTTATGTGCTAATTCTAATCCGATTACTCAGTTTAAAAAGTGACAATAAAATAAAATAAAATTATGCAGTGGAATTTATACTCATTTTTTTTAATGTTTATAACTTAATAAAAAATTACTAAAATCGGAAACATAAACATTTATTACCTGTCGGCTTTATGAGGGGTACCCCAAATATCAGCTGACCCGGCAGACGTTGTTCTGCCCTTTCCGATAGTTGATCGCTCGAGCACAGCGCCATCTATCATATCTATTAACCATCGTCTCGATAATACAAATAAAATAAATGAATATGTGAATATTATAAGTTTACGGCGGTGATAAAAGAAGAAGGCACTAAGGTCTTAATGTTATTTACACTATAAACGCCATCCGCCAGGTCCTCACTCGATGGTGCTCGAGGGAACGGGACTTCCTGACGTTTAGGCTTGTGCTATCTGGCAGGGCTGCTTCGGATGGTATCTGCACCCCATCGCCCACAGAGAGCCCACCGTTGCGTGCCACTAATATAGTGCTGTGGAAGATACGGCGCAGCACACTCTGAGAGAACTTGGGAACTGCTTGGGAAAACGAATGCCGTTTTCTAGCCACGGTGGTAAGAGTTTACCACTTTCAACATGCTCGTCAGTGAGAGAGCATGGATAGCAATGATCTTCTTCTGCGAGGCGAGGAAGTGATGGCGCAGTGACTACGTAGAGGGCTCACGAGGCGGATCCTCTAAGCGACCCTCTCGGGCGTAGACGGACGGGTGGTAGGAGAAGACGTTTTGCTCACCTCCTTCCTCTACCTTAGCCGAACCAGTGGAGACGGATTGAGAGGCGCATCTTCCCTTTGCACAGGTTCGTCCATCTTGGAGACAGTTTGGTTGTACCAGGCTGTCTCCTTTCTAGCACTGGGGCCCGTTTTTTGCTGGGCCGGCCGCAAGGGCGACTCAGTAGAATGCCACTTACGGACCCATGTCGTCCCATTACGGCATCGGATGGTACACCGTGGAGTTTTAATTAGTAAGAGTCTCTCATAACGACTCGCTCTCCCGAGCGATTGTGTGCCAATGACGGGTTTCATCACGTTAAAAAAAAACTTTATCTCTCTCTTTGTATCCCTTTCTATTATATACGAGTGTGTATCTACGTCCAAGTATTGCGGTTCGAGCAGATGAGCATCGTCTGCGACCGGTTGTATAACCCTTCCTCAGGCGGCCACCAAATTGCAAAACTTCGGGCCAGGCCCCTCAGGGTAGTCTCGTGGAATAGGTGCGCATAAGGTTATTCAATGGTTCAATCATACATATCTCAATGTGTTCCTAAGTGATTTTTAAATAATATCTAACTTATTTAATTTTTTAGTAACTTAATTCCTGAGGGGGGTCCCCGATTTCATACCTATTTTTAATCAAAATATTTCATGTACTTCATTTGTATACATGCCTATAGGTACTACAATATATACAGTAGAATAAACCATAAGCAATGTTCATTTGTGTTTCGTTTACAAAAGCAATTTAATATCATGAAAGTTAAACGGAAATAATATGTAATAATTTCATTGTAAGGTTAGGGTTCTAGCCTTGTATCAAGGTAGATATATTGCTTCCTGACCAGATATTGTATTGAGTACCATGTTAGAATATTCAATTATAGTTATTGAATACAAATAACGAAAGGCGTATGGAAATCGTTAACAACTAGAGATGAAACGGATATCCAGTAACTATCCGGTATCCGGCCTATCCGGCATTGTTTTCACTATCCGGCTGGTTTCTGGATAATAAAATATAAAAAATTCCCATTGTTTTACATAAGGCAAATCATACCGAAATAGATTATGAACACCGTTTAATTTTACAATCGCACGTCAAAAATGTGTTTGTATTATTAATTAGTTTAATACTCAAAATTAACAAGTGGCAAATTGTGGTGAATGAATACCAAATTTTCCGCATTTCTTGGTAAGAAACGAATCCGCTTGCCTTCGTATACCAGACCAGCTTCTGAAAATAGCTTTTCGCTGTAAACGAAAGCTGTTTTCAGTTTCTGAAAGATAAATTCTAGCAAACCTTGACAACTGCGGGTACTAATTCAAATTAACTGACAATGGAATAAATAAACACAAACTAATACGCGCAATTATACTAGAACGCTCCCGAGTCGTCCCGATCTCCGCGCGAATATTTCCTATCTCGTTCACCGCGCCAGTATTCAAATCAAACTGATCGCGTCATGTAACGCAATAAAGGGCCGAATATCCGGTAGCCGGAAATCCGGCTCCCCGGCTACGTAGCTTGCTGAATATCCGGTATACGACCAAACGACTATCCGTTAGTAACAACCAAAGAAGTTTTTATATTGTATCATATAGATCAAGCGTTCCTTTTTAAAATCTGAAAATTCCTTTTCTTTCTAACAATAGTATCATAGATACTTTAAGAGATTTACGATCTGTATACAAGAAACTAAAATCTTAAAAAAATTATTCAAAATATTTCGTTCATTTCGTAACATAAATCCTTAATTCCAACGCTTCTAGTTTAATTTCAGGCCCTAGTTGAAAACAGCGTAGAATAATTGGTTTAAAACAGAAATACATCATAAAAAGAACAATACGGTTAAATACTTTTGTCTTTATTTATAGGTAATCAATCATCTTAACAAAAAAAATTAAATGACAAGAAAGCAGGTCAAAAAAATTTTATACTCCGTTCGCAGGCATCTAAAAAACCCGCAACATTTGTGCACGGGCTTTATCTCGCCGAGCTTGTTCTACCATTCTGAAAATTTGTTTTACTCTAATCTTATATCCTTTCTTTTACAAAAAATCATATAATATGCTAGACGGTCGACGAATAAAAAAGTTTACTTTAAAATTTACTTTACCGTGTAGGTGTAAAACATTTTTCCTTCAGCTATATTTTAGCTTACAAGTACCTAGTCTGCAAGTTGACAGTATGTTTAAAAATTAAAGTTGCCTAACTTATATTATTGGTATATTAATAAAAAGCCTAAAACAACACAAATCTGGAAAAAAAACATTTATATATTTCATTTTTCTAAATCTTTTTTTTTTGTCATATGATTGGAAACGACATACAGAAAATATGACGTCGTCGTTCAATAAATGTACACAGTTTAGTGTTATCTTCTATTAAGCGAGTATAAAATTATGAGTAAGCGATAAAATAGTGCCTTTACGATTATATGTGTTGAAGAAGTTTCATAAGAGAAATTCTAATAAAGTCAATTTTGCACATAATACCTTCCACCTGATAAATGATGACGTCACGCCGCGTTTTTGTGGTATGTTTTTTATTTAGATTAAAAAGTATTTATACATCTTACTTTTAAGTGTGTACTTGTAATCAATAAATACTATTCAGTGGTGTTATTTTCAATATATAATGTGTTTAAAACGATTTTCCTACTAAGTCAATATTTTTTAATAGCGGTCCACTATAAGAGTCAGTCTAACTAGGCTTAGAGTGTTACCATCTTGAGCTACATCGTCACTTAACATCAGGTAAGATTGTCGCCAAGCGCCACAAATATAAAAAGAATATTATAAGGTCTTGAATAATATAAATATTAAAATTCTATTTATAATAAAGTATTGTACTTTAGCGTACAACTGATATTGTCTCATCTGTTATGTCGATTCACTTAACAAAGGCAAGTAATGCAGTCACCGGCTGGCGGCTGCAGTCCCAGCAGAACAGTGATACAGCCATGTACCGGTCATCGTAATTGATAGTCTGACTTGCGAGTACTCAGATGAATAATCATAACGCAAGCGTTGTTAATTACCCCATTTCTCGTACACGTAATTAAACGGCTTGTATATTTCGCCTTTGTCAAGCATGTAACAAAACGGCCTGTAAGTACAACGTATGCTCATATTAAAAAGGATTGAGTTTGAGTGAGTATAAAATAATATGATGGTAGGGTTTTATCTCATGCCCGCCTGACTAGCTACCATCCTCAAGTTGAAAATTTGTCGCTTAATACCGACCGATAGGTGTGTTCCGAGAGCTGCACTTGAGAGTCGGTGTTCCACTAAGCTTAGTGTGCTATCGCCTTGGGCCACATCGTCACTTAACATCAGATGAGATTTTGGCGAAACGCTAAAAATATAACGAATTTCTCGTAGCGAAGAATAGCTTAATATTTACTAAGCAAAAGTACGACACCACGTGTGAAGGAGCGGGGTTTTAAGTCCTTCAGGTTTCATTGAACACAAATGTATTTTCCGGTTATCCATAAATAATTACATAATGAAATACGTATTATTTCCAAACGATTATTGATTACATGACCTTTAAAAATATACGTAGGTATAAATGCCCTTTTTATCTAAAAGGACGCCTCCACAGATAAGAAAACGAAATTTTGTGTAGGAATATAGATACAAGGGAGAAAATGTGTTTCACATTCCAATCTTCAACTTTGAACTTTTACCTGTCTTTATGCAAAGTTTAATAAATCTATACAACATTTTTATGTCGTCTAATCCTTGTGGCAAACAATCTATTACAAAATTTGAATAACTGATCACGAATATGCCATTAATTTTTTTTTTGTCTATCTGTCTGTCTGTTTGTATGTCCGGATTTAACTGAAAAACGGCAAACCCGATTCTTATGAAATTTGTTTACGGGATGCTTATATCGTTGGTCAATTGATAGGATATAGGAAATATCAATAATACTTTTAGAAAACGTAATTCTTGACCGATTTCGATGAAATTTTGTACACGGGAAGTGATTGAGCCTATGAGAATTTTAGGGATCGGAAAGAAATTTGCCAATTCTTATATTCTCTGTACTATGAAGAAGATCAGGTCCTTCAAACGAGGCATGAAGATACATTGTGCAGTCTGGAATGATGACGACGAATGTCGGTAGAATTTGATGCCGGCAGTCACCGTTGTCTCTGGACCGTACCCTACTTCTATCAGGTATTATGCCGAGCTGCCATAAAAAATTCACATCAATATGAAAATTGATGTTTCTTTTTTCGTCTTCCATGCGTTCGCGTGTCGTTTTTAATATATCGGATTGAAATTTTGTACAGTTGTTGTTGTCACTTGCGTGAAAGTTTGTGACATATTGCCATCGACGTACAATAGATGGCTCGTGAGTCGTTTCAACAAACGAACTTATTTTATATAGCTTTTAGTGTTTTGAATGTTAAATTACAAACCTAGGTAGTTTGCTTGACTAAGCATTAATTTAAAAAAATCACTAATAAAAGACAGTCCTCTTTTAATCAACATACGACACGTAGTTCCCGTGGAATATCAAAACTATTTTCACATGAGCGAAGTGGCAGCAAGCATGCAAGTCGTATATAATTAAAGTTATTTAATGTAAACAGTTTGGACAAAGGTATAAATAAATAAGTCAAAGGTCAAAGTTAAAGGAAAATATTATTCGAGAAATACATTTACAAACATAGTATTACAATACCTAAGTTATTCGTATTACAAAACTGATATAAAGCCCGTGTACACTGTACATTCTTAATTATCTTCTATACATACATATTATAAAACTCTATGTATCTCTGTCTGTCTGTCCATTTATGTTTATTTCACGCGAAACCCAGTTATCTCATGTACATGTTTTTTAGTATTTTTATTCATAGCTATGCTATCTGGTCTATAAATATATCCTATGTTTTGTCATATAAAGTAAGATACGAATTAAGCATTGACTACAATGATGAAACAATTAGGAAAAAAGACGCATTTGACGCGCTTTCGCTGATTAAAGTATAAGAGATATATCAAATGAATGTTCTACATAATTGCAGATTTTAAAAAGACCTCCAAAAAAGTCAGCGATAATATATGCCTATCTTCTAAAGATCACCTACAATAAGAATTTTTGTCATTAAAATAATCGATAGGAGACCCGCGCCGTAAGTTGGAGCAGACTCACGCGTGCGATCGACCCACTGCATTCTCTATTCCAAGCGAGCGCAGCCGCGGGTACAGATAGTTTTAACTATTTTTGTACAGAAAATATGTAGGTGTCACATAACATACAATAACATGTCCATAAATGTACATACAAGCATTATAGTCTACAAGAACAACATGCTAGCGATCGACGGTTAATCGAGAGGTGACGTTGCCTCTGCGGTGCCTCTACGCATGCCGCTACCATATAAGTAAACCTTCCTATTCGCCCCCGCGCGCACACACCCAACATACTCTAAGCACTGACCGATTTTCCGACAGCAAACTTATTCATATGATAATTATATACTCAACTCAATTTAATAAGCTAATTTTAACGTGACAAGTTATCGTCTGAAAACGATTTACTAAAATTCAAATATTATACTGATAAAATAAAAAAATGGAATAGAAATAACATTATTGACTTAATTAATAAGCGACTACCTCGTAGATATACATAACACATTCGACCATGTGGCGCTAATGCTGTAATATTAAAATATCTTAAAGGTTCTAAATTGTATGTTTATGCGAGAGAATCCCTGGAACTACTGACCTGATTCTAAAAATTATTTCACTAATAGGAAACTACATTATCCCTAACTACAGCAACTATGCAATTTTTGTTATTATTAAATTTTATATCGTAATTAAGGCGAACAAAGTCGTGGGCGGTAGCTACTTACTTTATATTTTATAAGCGTAATTTTACCTTGTAACCAAACTATAAAAAAAATAATATCGGTTACGTATAAATTACGTTACATACAAAGTCATTACAGGACATCGGCCGGACATTTCAACCGGCGCGACACGACGCAGCGCGTAGGAATAAGAAATCCTCGGTTGACATTAACGATATTTTGGCCTATGAAAATGTCACTCATCTATAATTGTGTCGCGTCAAATCCTTATTTTATTTGTCGTCCACTTATTATCTAAACAAACAGACGTCATCATATGGGGTGGTATGACGAAAATATTCATATCTAAAATGCGTCACAATCATTATTACGCGTATTTATGAAGCCCCTTATTACATTTTGTGTAACATGCGGTGTAAAAGATAAAATGCGTAATTTCAAAAATTACAGCTTATTTAACCCACATTTGTGACGTCACGTATGTTGTGACGATCATCGATGAGACTATCTACCGATGCCGGCGAATTACGTTGTCACTTACGTGAGAACGTTCGCGAAACGTCAGCGTGGCTTAAAATAGCCTTCATGCCGATATCCAAATTTATAAAATCTTAAAAGAAAGTATCGTAACAAAAACGTCGCACTTAAATAGATATCGTTAGTATCATAGTATTCATGTTCATAATTATTATAACTATATATCTTTAAAGAGGGTTAAGAACGCGTCCTATTAGGGCTGAGCCCAGGGTATCCATCGCCCGGGTGCAAAATATGGTTTGCAACGCTTATAAACTAATGACCTAATTAATATTAATAGTAAAATTAATTTCCTTGATACTTTCTATATTGTTACATGAAAAAGTTAGACAAATATTTGACATGAATGAAAACGTACCTGGGCACCTTTAGTTAATATTTTTAACTTTTATTTAAAAAGGCAATAAAACTTAGGCAACTATCTTTATTCACATGGTCAAATTTCTTTTTTTTATTATTTTCTTGCCCTTATTAGTTTTCCACCAAGGCTCTGGTGACATCATTAGAATTACTAGAAAATTCTCTATTATCTTCCAAAAAGAATTTTTTTTAATATAAAAATTTAATAACGTAATGTTAATCCGCTTACTTACTTATTTCCGAAATTCATCCAAATCCTTATAATTAGCGCCGCCAACTATCTCGCGAGAAATAGAAAGTTTCTAGATCCTTAGAAGATGCGTCCCGCGAAAGATAATAGATAAAAGATAATAAAAATGCATAAAAATCTAGAGATGCTATTCTACTGGTCGATATTTGTCAGAGATGCAATTTTATTGGTCGAAATTTTCACAGCTCCGTTTCAGTGGACAGGCAACCTTATATAGTACGTTTAGTTTTTTGGGCAAAGTAGAGGTGAACGCACGTTAAAGGTGACGAGGGAAGTGAACCAGTAAAGATATTATTCATTGTCTTACCTATACTTAGGCTGCTAGATCAAGCTTTTATTTGGCACATCCTGCATTATGATAGCAAATGTCCCGCATCTATTTACTAAAGTTGGCAACCCTACATACAACCTAAACCTTGTTATAAAGGTTACAAACTATATATTTTTCCAGGGATTTTTACGTGCTTTTATTAGCTATATAGCTATAGTATGTCGAACTGGAAAATTTAAAATGAAAATAATTATTACATTTACATAATTATAGTGAAATAATTATGAACCTACCAGTTAAATAAAAAAAAAGTAAGCATGAATCATAAATCGTGATTTATAAATTATTTACAAAAGAAATGCATATACGTACTTTTTAAAATTCTTTATAGGTTTTAGCGTTTGACCACAATCTTATCTGATATTAAGCGACGATGTGTCCTAAGATTGTAAACACGCTAAGCCTAGTGGAGTAACTGGCTCTCAAGTGCAGCTATTGGAACACACCTATACAAAATGACTTACTACCATGCTATGGTTTTATCAAGAGGTTTTCTTTCACCGAAACTCAGGCACATTGTAGGGATTCGAACTCAAGTCAATCGACGCGATGTCTGGCAGGTACGTACTACCACTAAACCACGATTGCTTCCGAATTTAAAATATAAATTGATGTTAAACAGATTTTCACTAAAAGACACTCGCCGAATATATTTTAACTCTTGTATAAATAATAGTAAATTTTTTATCTTTTTTGTCGTGTACTTTTTTCAGTCTAATTTTTCTTTAACTTTTTTTATATTTAGTATTTAATTAAAAATTACATAAAGTTATAATTTGAATAAAAGAGTAATTCTAAAAATGTTTCAACATATTTTTTTAAAATAATTTTTAATAATCTTCATCCTACAAATAAAGAACAACTACAGATAATAATTACAACAGATGGCCGTTGAAACAGGTGATCTTGTAAATTTCGCCTACACATCGCTCTTTGACATTTGCTTTTTGCGTGGTTTCTATACACAACCATTGAGGTATTATGTACTACATACAACGCACAAATGCTTTACCCGCCCTTTCCCCTTCAGGAGACATCAAGCAATGTAGCAATTCTGAAGAAATAATGGCTCAGTGGTAGCGCGTACGGATTCCGCGTTGATCGACGTTAGTTCGAATCCTTTCAATAAGCTAGAGCTTTCGGTAAAGGAAAACACCGAGATGAAACCATAGCATGGTGGTAGAGCTATTTCTAATGCTCGCCTGGCTAGCTACCACCCACAAGTTTAAAACACCAATTGATGTGTTCTGGCAGCTGTACTTGAGAGCCAGTCATTCACTAGGCTTAGAGTGCAACCATTTTGGGCCACATGGTCACTTAAGATCAGGTGAGATTGTGGCCACAACGCTAAACCTACAACGCAAAAAAAACATCACGTTTTCTATTTCAAATTCTACGAAGGCATTTAATAAGCATTATATATTTTCTTTCATAATTTACACGTATACATCAGTTTTATCATATAATTAGTGTGAAAAGTTATTCAAAACTGGTAAAACTACATAATCTCTACATGAATATTTTCGTTGCTATCACAGGAAGTTTGTAAATAGTAATATGTGGATAACATATGGATATTCATTATTCATGTATACCTACTGAAATAAATTTTTACTTATCAACTTTAATTTGCAACGACATATAATAAATAAAATCATGTTAAATAAAAAAGTATGTTCGATATAAAACAATAATACAGTCCATATTGTAAGCATTCTGGCATCGTTACGTAGCCAAAAGTATGACCAGGTAGATATTTTTAGACAAAGCCAATGATTTTTCCAATCTACGTAACGTCTGAACTATTCGGACCGGTCAGTCTACGTCATGGGAGCGCGCGTGCCATCCAGCTAATTGTAGCATGACCAAAACGGTGTCCGGGAGCCGTCCGTCACCCGGTGCGGTGCGGTGCGGTGCGGCGGCAGCGATACAGCGAACGAAAGCGGACTGTGAGTCAGCGCACGGAGAAAGTGATGAGTGGCGAATCGGTCGCGGTTGCAGGGTGCACGGCCGCGGCACCACGACCAAGCCTCCAGACCTACGCCTACTCACCGCACGGATCGCACACTCTGTACCGCCATCATATCACTACACTTGAGCGCCCCACGCTTTTCGCGCGCCTCCCTTCGTCGTCGCAACGCCGCGCCATTTTCTCGCGCACGTGGGCGACGCCAGCAACGGAACGAGGGCGCGAGACTCGAACGCCATTAACGCGACCGTCGTGAATGAACGCCGACCTCGACCGGGTGGCTGGCGTCCATTGATAGGGCGCGTGTCGGGCACCGACCGCGGCCGCGGCGCTCGCACGGGGGCGGCGTGCTGCACGCCCTCGCTCGTCGACCCGATCGCGCCTCAGTCGAGGATGTGGCGTTCTCCGCGCGACGACACACTCCGCGTGCGAAATCTGTGTTCATTTATCAGTAGATGTTCGTGAGCACTGTGTGATACGTTTCTGCGTATATTCCTATGGTAATGTTCTGTGATCGCGTCAATTTGCTAGAACTTAAGTTAGTGTAAGTTGTTGCACTGCGGTGCGGTGTAGCTATGGTGTGCTTGAAGTCGACGCGACGAGTGCGGTTTGAGTTTGAGTGTTCCGAGTGAAGGTGTCGGTGCTGGAGTCGTGGTGTAAGTGAGTGCAGTGGTGGGATGCACTCGTGCGATGCTCTCGGTGATCGCGATGCGTCGGCCGGAGGACGAGGAGCTGGGCGGTCGCGGGGACGGCGACGAGTTCGTGGACATATCTCACATGCAGCTTTTGGTGGAGTCGAACCCGACCGGGTTGCACTATGGAGGACCGCCGCCGCCGCTCGCGCAGCTCCAACCATTCGTGCAGCCTCCCACGCAGGCCGTCACCACCACCACCAACACCGCTTCCGTCGACGATCTCTTCGCGTTATACTTTACGCCCACGACGCACGCTGAGAACACGCTGGGTACGGTAACAAATACTTCAATAACCGGTTCGAGTTAAAATTAATATCGGAACTCTAGTAATATTTAACAACAACCGCAACCTATTATTGACGATTTAAGGTTTTATGCTGTGCTACTTACATTTGTTTATTTTAAAATAATTTAGGCGGGATGTATAAACAAAATTTGGCAAAAAGTAAATGTAATGCAAGAAATATAAATTTCCTATTTTTTAATAGTCTAATAGGATTCTCATGTACTTGTCAATAACAGTAGTAACTGTTTTTTCAAGAAATTATTACATATCGAAAAGATGATAGCTCACATATACAGTATTACAACGAGGGGGATTGAATCCTACAAGTGGCCGAGCTTTCAGTGAATAAACTGGTGGTAGAGCATCTTCCACTACCAGTTTGGTTAGCTATTAGCTTCAAGTTGAAAATCTGTTGCGAAGTTCCTAAGGATGCACTCCGGCAGTAGCATTTAGGAATTTTAAGAGTCAATACCGTTTCGACGCTTAAAGGACACATCCTCGATTAAATTGTTTTAATCAATTCGACCGAATTCCAAAAATTTTTCTTTTGTATAATATCAATTATACCATAATTTTCGTTTGATTAATTATTTAAAAATAGTATAATATAAGTATATATTTTCAGTACAATATTAAATCTTAACCTAAAATTAGACATAACATACGAATTCTTCAACTCCTTTGATCTGGAAGGCATACCAACGGTAACTTATCGGTACTAAAACTCTATTATAAGGGTTGTCACTTATAAAATTAATAATGAAACTATTTTTATTTTACTGTTTAACACAATTCTACCTTTTCTACCTACCACATTCATACCTACTTCACTTGTCTGCTGTCTTGCCATCGTTGCTCTATATCAATGATTACCAAAGTGGTCTATATCAACCCCCCCGGGGACGTCGATGACCAGAAAGAGAGGTTCATGAGGGATGTAAATGGGGGTCGTGACTTTACTTTTGGCTTTCTTTGAATAGAATAATCCATATACATAAATAGTACTTATTTATATACATAATAATTCCTTATATTACATATATTATAATTGATTTACATATTATCATCTATCTACAAAAATATCAAAGTACCTATGAAGTAAAGAAATGTAAAACACATTTAACAAATAACGTGGTGAAGAATCTTTCAAATTGAGGAGCACTATATCAGCTGTCAAAATATATTTGACAATATTAGGTAAGCAGGGATGTAGACCTGAAAACCCGAAAATAATGGCCAGAAAGTTTGGGGACCTTTTCTCTATAATATGAATGAGTACGTAAGTCGGACGATTAATTACTATTATGGATGTAATATCTATGTACTTAACATTGTATGGTAAACTAGAACGTGCTGGGCTCAAATCCTGCGGCTTTTCAAACTTGACTACTGTTTTGTGAAAGCTCGGTGATGAAACATAGAGAGGCAATACCGCACGACATAATATAATAAACTTGTTGTACTTTAAGAATGCCAATGCACGACGCTACTGGACACGTTGGTTCAAATAAAAATACAATACTGTGATATATCAATATACCATTATACTGCAAAATAATCAATATCACAAAGATAAATATAATGAAACAAATCTCCAATCGACACGCAGCAATGACAATAAAAATTATTAGAATTTAATAGGTAGTAATATCGATATTTTCAAATGAATTTAAATGTAAACTTAATTACTGGTATAGTCACGTAAAAGTAAACGGTATAAAACCGGTTTCGGAACAATAAAAAACAACACAAAATGTAAGCTATAGTTGGTAGTAATGTATGTGTATGTATTGATATAGCTTCAACATAATTTTTATTATTACAACCTCTTCAATAAACAAACTTATATAATTGAATTAACCAGAAACTTCATACATACTAGACATGCATATCAATATAAACAATCTCATAATTTTAATAAGTACTGCATTCATGATTTAATACAGATGAAATCATGCAAACAAATTTAAAAACCAGTAGACGTATAGGTAATTTAAATAATGTATAATATTAATTATTATTATAATATTTACTATTAATTGATTCCTCTTCCTGATCTATTACTGAATTCGGCTCTGCTCTTATTCACAGACCCGTGTATCAATATCCGTTATTTAGTATAACTAGTAAATATTATTATATTTTTATATAAATATCAAACTGTATCCGGTTTCTGATTTCCTTCGTATTTAAATTAAGGAATTCAGCTATTTTTTATTGTATTATATGCATAAAAATAAGGTAATTGGTTTTCAGGCAGGATTCGTAGGTATTTAAATGACACTTTATTAACTTATATAACTAATTAATCGTTTATTTCAATTAATTGATTAAAAAAATCCAAAATGTTTATATTTTATTTATTCTAATTTATTTTTCATGCTATGTTCGAAAGATAAGTTATGATAAGACAAGGTCAATGGAAATATCAAAGTAATGTTCACATAAATGCGGTGATCAAAACAATAAACTGAGTGAAGCAGGTAGGTAGGCGCTGCACTGCTGGGCCTTCTCATGGCGTGTTACGATTCATAAAATAAATTTATATTAAACTAGCTGGTACCTGCGATTTCATCAGTATATGGATAATACACACATTTAAGCAGGAAATATTTTATGATATCCCGTTTCTAAATAAGCTTCGGGTAGGTACTTTTACTTCAGTATATATTATGATACAAACTATCTATCCGACAAATATCCAAAATCTGACAACGGTTTAGTATACTTAGTCTATAAATACAAATACTAAAAATAATTGAAATCATCCCCTATTGTACTGCCTTCAGGTATATTTTTTGAAAAACGCGGATCAGTCTTTATTTCTTACCAAACGCACAAATATGAATTGTCATATCCCTAATTTGAGAAATGATGAGTTCTCCATACAAACTCTTATCTCCTATATGATCCCTTGAAGTTTTTTTTCGCGGCAATTTTAGCCTATGTCCATCTGCAAGTTCCACTCTATCTCTATACCAAAATTCATCGAAATTGGTTAAGCGGTTTAGGCGTAAAAACGTAAAAGACAGAAAGACTAAGTTGTTTTCGCATTTCCTTGGGATGATCAAGCATGCTAGGACTTAGCCATCATCGAATGAATATTCACTTCATATACCTATTTAATCTAGTTAGATTACTATATTTGATAGTAACTAATTACCAAAGCGTTTAAGCAAGTAATTAGTTCTAAACAGTAATTAATAGTCAGTGGTAAAATTTATAGTAAAAATAAAAAACATTTTAAAAACCAAGCTTTTATTTAAAGCTCTAAAAAGAAAAAAAACTTTTCATTAAGTGAAACCTGTCAATTTATTAAATCACATGATTTATGTAATGTAAAAACTTGTCGCGAAATTTACTTGTGTCGATGTATTTACTTATTTTATAAAATACATTTTTTTTCTTAGAGTCACTTATGTCAATATCAAGTTACGTAATTATTGTATATTGTATATCTACACAAATAAATCTCACTGACAAGTATTATATCATATACATTGTATAATGTTGTAAATTGATGGATTTGATATAATTTAAAGTTTATTTTCCCTTTATAGAGCTTTAAATAAAAACTTGGTCTAAAAAGGTTTTTTTAACATTAATTTTTTTCCTTATTCTTCTCAGTAAACCCTTTTATTTGGTACCCGTATCATGGGAATGCAGAAAAAGTAACTAGTCTGCCATCTTACGATGGCATAATATGCTAATGCCATCATATTGGATTTAGAATGACGTCACTGAGCTAACCATGCATTGTCATGCAAAACAAATATGTATGCAAAATTTCATCACAATCGGGTGAGAATAACTGCTTCAAAATCCAGTTGCAAGGTTTGACCTGAACATACATACTTACATACAAACACACATTGCTAGTTAAATAAAACCTTGTAAAAATATGTCTGTACTTATGTAGACGTAGGCGTAACAAAATTAACGAAAATAACTCCAAAAATTTTATCCCGCGTGTTAACAACATGATGAAGTTAGCCATCAATAATAACTAATTTAATAAAAATAATGTTTATTCATACAAAGTTAAATTATCTATTTAAAAAAGAAAACCAACTTCAAAGATTTTGAGGAGTTCCCTGGTATATCTTCGAAGTCGAAGGCCCAATGCCAATGAAATTAAAATAAGACCATTCTTTAGCTATATCCCCTTTCCAACAAAAAAAGAACCATCTAAATCGATTCATAAACAAATAAGTTATGGATGAACATCGGTAAAAGAAAATTACATTCGAATTAAGAACCCCCTTCTTTTTTTTGAAGTAAGTTAAAAATTAATACACATTATTAACTTTGTTTGATAAGTTCATAATGCCGCCCTTCTGTGACATAATGCGCGCGGCTATCAAGTTTACCCTCTAGCTCAACTAAAAGCGCCAACAGAAGGATAAGTGTATAACTTCGAAAAGTTGATTCAATTAATACTTGATACACGATGCCGTCATTTAGCCGATTCTTGACATTCTGACAACGACGGCACATTTGTAATTGTATGGTGCTTCATAGGCGTCAGCTTCGCGAGGCCACAGTACTGGGATCAGCGTTCCGGTACACGTTATCTCGACCGGACGGTGCTAATCGGCTGAGTCTGCACGAACAGCAAGCACTATCGTGTTCACTCGACTAACCGCGTAAACAAATGATACGCGGTACATATTAACATCTTCATTGTTTTGTGTCTATCTATACATTTATAGTAACTAAATATTAATAAACGCACATTGCTAATGTATTGTGTTACATTTAATATGAAATTTGTAGGTATGAAAAGAAACCTTAAATGTTAATAGTATTTTTGCTGGGTAGTAGGGATCTGTACCTGTGTCCGACTGAGTAGTGTCCACAATGCATATGACGATAAACTCGTACAGTGCCTGTCTTATAGATTGTAGCATTTCGAGATCAGCTGCCGAAATGCATGACAATGTAAAAGACTGAAAGGTCGCCGTAGTGTTTCGATCGTGATGTGCTTACCGTCAGGGATAGTGTCATCAGTTTCCAGTGTTGGATACTATAAAAAAAGTAATACATAGTATGATACCACTGCCTATTGACAGTACAATACAGTATACAGTACAGAGCGGTACCGCGCAGCGAGAGAGAAGTGCGACGTAAGTCAACGCCCGAACAAATCCTTAGGACTCGGTACTCAACGACGACGATAAGCCCTACGGTTAGCAGAGAGCTGCAAACAAGTGTGCGCGAGCCGAACTGACTACGTGTGACCAACTCTGTTTACACCCGAACCTACCAGGCGTGAAGAAAGCGATACAAAATGGTACACACGCAAGGAGGTGCCTACACGGAGGTGTAGCGCTGGCGTAGCTGCGGATAACGGAGAGGACTGAGTCGCTGGCGGGTGAAAGAATCTTGAAGACAATAACACACAGGAATACCAAATTAAGTCGACATATTCTTCAGAAGCAGAATGACCACTTTACAATGAATTCTTAACACTATGGTTCCAGTGCATCGGAGGTGTGAAAAGATTAAGCCAAAAACATTCTTAAGTTATTCAAAACGAGAATCGAATCCGCACCTCAGTGGTTTCAGTGAGACATTATAAGCCCATTGGTCAAGAGCTAACAATGTAGTAGAGACTATTTTAACTAATATAAGAAAGTCTATAATCCATTTATTATTATTTTTCATCCAAACTATCGTCCTACGGTAGTAATAAAGGATATAATTTACGAACGGATCAGTAGGTATATAAAAAGTAAAAGGATGTTGTAAGAATTTTTACGTTTAAAAGTAATATACCAGAACGCAACTTTGCAATATTCACACAGAAACATTATTCTTCTTCTTCTACCTATCTTCGCAACCGGTCCTCTTTAATGAAGACCATTACTGCCATTATCAAGTAAATATAGTGTCCTGTCTTATGAAGATTTCAGTATCCTAACAAGATGGTGGCTCCCTTGTTAGAACTTTCTTGGGATCCCAGAATGCATGCTTTCAGTTTATATTCATAATCCACTTCACTTATGCACAAAAACCAAACCATATCACTCGAAACGTCACCAATGTTACATAATATAGGGTCAAAAACCTAAGTAAATGAATTAAAAATAAAAACCACAATATGTCACTTCAAGTTCCCGCAAAAAACCCCCAATTCTATCTTGCATTCTGTCCTACGATTGATTGGGTCGGTTTAGACAGGTATATCAACTTTTTTTATAACTTTTTGTATACGCTATACTTTGTCAAAATGTTATGTTATGTCGATGAGGTTTAAAATTGAGAAAACTAACCAAAAAAAATATTTTTTTCATATTTAACTCAATTTTTTTTAATAAAGTAAATCAACTAAAAAAACGAAATCAAAAGTGGGTACGAATGAAATTGCTTAGGAATATTTTTCTTTTTATTTTTTTTTATGTCCGCCAGCATTGTTGTGTTTATTTAATATTGAGGATTGTTAGGTAGGTATTTTATTAAGTACCTAGTTCTCAAATTAACCGCTATAATACACCGATATCTAAGTGATTGGCAACAGATTTTTATTTGAGAGCAGTAGTATTTAGCCAACCAAAAAACTTTACAAAACCATAATCTCATTGTAATATAAAGGATGGTACTTTGTTTACATTTACATACTTATAACGATGTCAATAAAACTCTTGTTTAACCACAATTTTAACAAAATAATTAATGAGTTATATGGGTTATACCTTCGGCCTTTGACGTGAGGTCGAGTTTCTATGTTTAGTTGTGGTTTTTATTTTAATTCATTAACATAAGTTCTTTGACACTATCTTATGTAATATTGGTGATCTTTTGCGTGATATAGTTTAGATATTGTGCAAACGTGAAGTGAATTATAAATATAAACTGGATACATGCATTTTGAGATGTCACAAAAAATCTCAAGATAGTTCTGACGAGAGAGTCACCATCTTGTAAGGCCCCACTCAGAATATTAGAAAATACTACCTACTTACAACGGCTTAAAACATTGACACTGGCAAGTATTTTTTGCACCGCCAAAAGAGCTATACCTTGTTATTATTTTACTTAGTGAACTATACATTGAAATAACTATTTTAACTAATACTACTAATAATACTATTTTAAAAATTGTGAGATACCGCGTTGAAGAAATACTTAATATTTTTTAAGCTATTCTTCTCTAGGCGTTATTTTTTTTAGATGCGCGCACTTTGTAACATGAATTCTACATGATGAAGTTGCTTAATAAATAAACATCTTGTTTTATTGTGGTGAAGATAATCACACTCGATGTTATGTGACGCGTAACTTATTCTTCTTCATATAGTTATAACTTCTAACGCGCGAACATAGGTAGGTACACGCATCCACTTTAATTTTATTTTATCGATCATACACGGGGTAAGCCATGAAACAGTAAAGAGAGAGATTGCCAGTATTTTAAAACGTTACATATTAAGTCTTTACCTATGAAATTGCCGTTTTGTATGAAAAAATTTAAACGAATTTTTTTCATGTATTTTTATTTTTATTAATCGAAGTAATCACCCATACAATCAATGCATCTTTGCCAGCGCAGTGGCAGTTTATTGATGCCCTTCTTAAAGAAATCAGCTGGACGAGAGGCAACAAATTCTTCAAAGGCTATTTGTACTGCCTCTCGGGTATTGAATTTTTTCCCCGCCAAGGAGTTATCCAAATTCTGCAAAAAGTAGTAGTTTGTAGGCGCAAGGTCTGGTGAGTAGGGCGGATGACGGAGAACTTCCAACCCAGTTCTTGCAACTCGTAGACCGTCTGTTGTGTAGTATGAGGTCGCGCTTTGTCGTGCTGGAGCAGCGGAGACGGGCGATTGACCAATGCTGGTTGGAGATATGCCAGCTTCCCCATCATTGTGTTCAGTTCTTCACAGTACACATCTGCAGTAATGCTCACCCCGTTTGGTAAGAAGCTGTGATGAATCTCACCGGCGCTAAACCACCAAACAGTGACCATCACTTTTCTAGAGGTAAATTTTCGTTTAGGGCATTATTTAGGTGCTGAACCAGGATCCAACCAACTTGCTGAGCGCTTGCGGTTATCAAACAGAATCCATTTTTCATCGCAGGTAACAATGCGGTTCAAAATTCCTTCATTTGTGTGTCTGTTGAGCAGTGCAAGGCACATCTCGACGCGTACTTCGCGCTGGCGATCATTGAGTTCGTGGGGCACCCATTTGTCAAGCTTTTTTACCTTGCAGATTTGACGCAAATGGACCAATATTGTTTTGACGCTAACGTCGAAAGCCACTGCTAATTCAGCCGTAGATTGTGTATCATCAGCTTCCACAATCGCCTTTAATTCGTCATTGTCGACCAAAGTCTTCGGACGACTGCGAGGTTCATTTTTCAGGTCGATATTCCCAGAACGGAAGCGAGCAAACCAATAACAGGTGGTGCGTTGGTTTGTAGTGTTAGCTCCGTAAACGTCGTTGATGTTGCGTGCCGCTTGTGCCGCGTTGCTGCCACGACGGTACTCATATTCCTTAATTACTCGAATTTTTACGTATCCATGATGACAAAAAATATTGAAATGCGATGAAAATGTAACACTAATCAATAAACAAATGACTAGTTTTGGAAAAAGAATTCCATGTTTTTAAAATAAAATTAATTTGAAATTAGAATTCTTAGCCAAACAAAAATTATATTGATTTGAAATGGCCAGTACTGCAGAACGGCAATTTCATAGGTAAAGACCTATTATAATAAAAGTATTGCAAGAAATAACTGAGCTATGTCTATAAATAACAGTGTCTACAATAATAACAACAGTTCAAGAGACACGTAACTAAGCAACCAAGCTCTTTACCTCTATGCTTTACCTGTCTCCCTGAATTACGTAGGTTTTTCTTAAAAAGAGGCGGAGTCATGGAGTTCAACTTTTTCTGATTGGTTTAGACTATATCGATAATAGAACGTCATCAGGACAAAACCTGGATACGAAACCCTTTTTACACAGACGGGCACATATATATTTTTTCTACTTCAATGAATATTACAGGAAAGAGGTTTTATTAATTTGACGATGTATCACATGATTCCTTACGTTCCAAATTAAAAAATTTAAATAAACAAAAGAAAAGTAATGATTATTGTAAAATTGCTTTATAAATAGCGCGAATTTCTTAAACTGTTTTTTGCTCGTTACTAAAATTTTAAAACTTTTTGGATATTTTCTGCAAATTAAACAACTTAATTCTTCTTTTTACATTAAATACCCCTTTCTGATATGACCGGTAAACGTAAAGCGATAGGGGCCGATAAAATTATAGCCCTACTTGAAGAAAGTTGTTCGCAAACTTATGTGTCTCAGCGGCCAAGTGTAAGGAGAACTTGTTAATGGTATCAAGAAACCGGTTCGGTCAAAAGAAGACCAGATTCAAGAAGAAAACGACGCACAGAACCACGAGATGACCGCTTTTTGGTGAGTCTGGCGTTGCGGAATCGTAAGGCGTCAAGTGTAGACCTAAAGAAGAGCCCTGAAGAAGTAAGACGAGTAGAAGCTACCTTGTGGACGATCAAGAGGAGGCTTTTGTCTGCCAATATCAGTAGTTACCGCCCGGCCTAAGGCCCTAAATTACTCCGTGAGCACCGTGTTACTCTACTTCAGTTTGCTGGAAACTGTGCTTCATGGACTCTAGAGGACTTGAACAAAGTATTGTTTTCTGATGAAGCTAGAATCTCTTTGTGTAGTGAGGACCAACTCCGACAAGTGCTAAGAAGATCACGGGAACACCATGCGGAAGTGTGTCTCGAAGAAAATACTCCATATGGCGAAGGCTCCGTTATGTTTTGGGCAGCAATTAATTCGACGGAGCGTACGGAGTTAGTTTTCATAGAAAATGGAATATTAAATGCACGACGGTACATAACGGATGTCTTAATTTCATACGCACAGTCCGCATTGACTGCGCTTGAGGAAGATTCCATTTTTATTGACGACAATGCTCGCTCTCACCGATTTAGCGACGTGGAAGTGTACATGCTAGAAGTTGGAATCCGTCGATTAGATTGGCCAGCTCGAAGTCCTGACCTCAATCTAATTGAGTATGTCTGGGATGTTCTAAAGAGGCCGGTAAGATCAGTGCACCCAGATCCACATAACAGCAGGGAGCTAAAAAAAGGCATCGCAGAAGATTGGGAACGTATTCCTCAAAACGTTATTAAAAATATCGAGGAAAGCATGCCCAGAAGGATTCAAGCCTTGACTTTCGCAAGAGAAGGTAACACTTATTATAAAGTATCTACATTTGTAACTTTATTGAATTTAAAAAACAAAAAAAAAATCTTCTTGCCTTTATTGATGACCAATTCTTATGGTTTGGACGTGTACAACGGTTTTTATGGAATTCATAGAATTAATTTTAAAAAATCCAAAATTTACTTCACGTATATTCATTTACACGATTATAAGTATAGAGACTACGTCAAACAATTTAATTAACTGAAGTCGACCTTAGAACTTAAATCTCCTTAGGTGCCTTTTTTGCAAAGTAGTGTATATACATATATTATATCAGACATAAGCTGTACATAAACATATATATCATAGAACTGTAAAGGCGTTAAGACAAGATCCATAAGATAATTTCGACAACTCACCACAGGAACACAACACATGTTTATTTGAATGCGATCTTCTATAGGGTTAAGGTATTAGCAAGTTAATAAAGGCTACCCTTAATAAAGAAAAATTTCTAGAGATTCTAAACTTCACTTCAGACAGTGTTCTATCTTATAAACGTTAATAACTATTTAATAAATTACCTAACGACCTGAGATAAACTGAATCAGTGAATATTATTGAAGCAAGAGTAAAAATATAATGAAAGGATTTTTTTAAGTTATATAGTTTTTTTTTACTTTCCATACGTAGGCACTTTTTTCAATACAAAGTTTCAATCAATCTATGTGAAATTATTTTCGTTTTTAACTCACTGTAAGATTAGTAAACTGTAACAAAAATTATTTATGTTATTCTAATTAAGTGAACTATGTTTATTTGAGTAATAAATTTCTAGAAACCGAATTCCCTTCTCCGGTATTATTGTAGTTTCATAAGCTGGCATGACAACTGTAATCATTCATTCCATTTTTTTTTTTTTTTTTTTAATAATAGAACATCAATTTACAACGAAAATTTAGTAAAATTCATTTATCAAATCTCTTTTTTAAACATGAGTTTATATTTTCTTTTAATTAACGTAATCACAAAACGTGACTAAAGGTCAACACGTTATTAGCTAGGAAGTGCGACAATGAATCCTGTAAAAATTTCAGGGTGCGGAATTCATTGTACGACTTTAGGTAACAGCCGACTTGAAGCATAATTCGTCAAAACATTTTATTAAAGTTAAATAAATAAATTGTTCTTTTTTTCATCTTATGTATATAGCCTTCTAGATATGGGGCTACCAATATAATAAGCCATTGTACAAACTACGACCTATGTTTCATTGAATTCATCTCTTCAGTAACAAAAATTGACAATTTCCTTTTTCTATACAATAAACTTCACTATTAATATTAGTTACTATCACTAAGTTATTTCTCATCTATCTAGAAATGGTAGTTGAATAATTATTATGTAATAAGTATTGTTCTCGGAAACGATTGTTACGATTTGCATGAAATTTTGTAATTAGATAATATTGTATTATACAGTTTAGTTACGTTTTTTTTTCTGAAACACCGAGCATAAATATCAGTCACTATTTTCGTTTCTATTAGTTTTCGTGTAATGTGTACACCTGTTGGTTTTATACAACGGATAAGAGTGATGCTCGTACTCGTAAAAATTTTAGAAAAGAAATTTGTATGGAAAATATAACAAAAAAAAGAAGAAATGATTCAAAATCATCATACAAGAAGCACCCATGCGTGGCGCCTAAACGGATATTATCGTCAGTACTTCACGTAAGAACTTCTGGTAACTCGCACTGATACTGTCAAAATATGCGTCCCACGCTCAAGTGTCACATCGGAAACGTCGGCTCATCAGAGGTGCCCACATCAGGCCATTACACCTCTTTGGATGTTCTCAGATTGGAGATAGCGGTGAGATCACTGTGAACGGGCTCCGTACAGCCACCGGGGCCACGCACGTGCTTTTGTACCAGACCGCACCGGCTCACGTCATCACACATAAATTGACTATCTAGCCTTTACTAGACATGGTAACTCTATCTGCGCCTTCAAATTATCTGCTTTACATAGCCGCGCTTGAACTTAGATAGCGACACTTATCTACTAATCTACATAATCCATTTGTATTACGAAAGCAAACTTTGCTTAATTCTTTCGACTAAATATTTTAAACTATTATACTAGTAGGTACCAATTACACAAGATGTACATGAAAATGGTACCAATATCGAAGAGGAAAAAATTAATAATTATTTATTGTATTTAAAGTTTCTCAAATACAAGCGTCGCATGAAGAATAAAGGACGCTCGAGAAATATCCATCTACTAACGCTACCTTGTGGTAAATTTTTTGACGTTTACAAGAACAAGTAAAACCCTTTTATATGTATACTAGCGGTGTGCCCGCGGCTCCGCACGCGTTTATAGTTACGCAGTAGTTATTTACATCCCGTAACTTTATTTTTACCCATGTTGACAATTCATATGCCGTATCAATTGAGGAGTGCCGTGTATTTCCCGTGTACAATTTTCATCAAATAATTCTTTTTATTTATGTCTTACCAAAAGCATAAATATGAATATCCCTAATTTGAGACATGACGGGTTCTTCAAGGAAACTTCAAGGAAAGTTTTATTTCCGCCATAAATATGGAATAACACAATGAAATGATTTACTTTTAGCAAAACTGTATAGTCCAGATAATTTACAATAGGTATATCGCTTAGAATATATAAACTCCCATCAGCCGCGATTGACAGCGTCATACAATAAAACAGTAATTATGCCGTACTGCGTAGGTAAACAGTTTAAAAAAACTTTAGCCAATATTAAAAATAATACTGGACTATCATTTAAAAGGTAATTATTAGAAATACAATACATTTCTTATTAAGTATAACAATGTCAATATATCATCAAACCAGATTGACAATCAACAAACTGGTTGCTATGGCAGCTGATGTCATTTCACCATTATCGTGCATGTGCATTTGATGTTCCCATATTTTGTTCGTAGAAACTTTCACCCCCTATTTTCTATCCTTAAAGTTTTATTTTCGGTACAAAAAGTACCCAATGTTCTTTCCTAAGGTCCAATCTATCTCTATACCAAAATTCATCAAAGTTGGTTCAGCGGTCTACGCGTGAAAACGTAACAGACAGACAGACATAGTTACTTTCTCATTTATAATATTAGGTTGGATGATGCCCGATGCTAGTTTAAATACAAAAGTATATTATTTTCTCAAGTTTTTTACTTCTAAAAGCGTAACTATTTCAACAACCGTGCTCGATGTACCTGTTTTTGTATTTTATTTAAATATTAACCAATAATACAAAGGAAAGCCACATTGCTATTGAAATAATATACTTTAATTAGATTATTTTGATATTTATAGTGTTTTACAAGTAGGTAACATAATTTATTGTGTGAATGCAGTTTGTGCATTGCTTTCACTAGTAAATTAACTGCATTATTGTCATCAGTTATCATTATGCTCGTTCGCAGTATTACCTACCAACCATAGAATTAATAACAATTTTATTTTAAGAAAATCAACTTTGTATTATACTTTATTTTTAGTTTCAAATTTAATTCCAAACCTATTTTTAGTCAATGGTTTCTTTTCTTGGATTTATTGGATGGTTTCCTTGAATATATCCAATTATTTGATTGGAAAACAACACTTTACGCCATAATACACAAACTGAATCACCGTTACATCAAACCAAACCTGTTAACCTTACTACAATCAAAGATAAAATTCTTTAGGAATATAAAACAATTTACCTGTTATTTAGCCGGGTTAAAAATAAGTCTTAATTGAAATATTACTATAAAAAATACTTTAATTTTTTGAATAATAAGTAAGCCTGTACATTAAATTGAAACAAAAATGAGATTGGAATATTAGTCTTCGCAACTGCACCAAGGTTTGCACCTGCGACCAATGATGGAGAACAATTGCTATCATTAGGGACCATCGGTTGTCCGCCGAGCCCACACGATACATATTCAAACAGTCGCAACGACAATGCAAGTTTATTTCAAAGTCAATAAATTATCGCTAATGCCCAATTTGCTTCGACCGGTTAACAATGCCCGTTCCCGCAATTACTTAAACGCGTGTAACTGCGTAGCCAAGTACGATAAGATCTCTGTTGGTCCTTCGCGTCGACCCAACGTCATTGTCTCACTGGATGCATGTTCTGCAATTACACTATATCGATTACGGTTGACTCAGTTGACTTCGATTCAAACGATTGACTCCAACTATAAAACATTGTTTTTAGTACGCGTAATTAGTGTTGCGATAAACGGTATCAGCCTTTTACGCTCAACAATCTCGTTTATGCATCTTGAGCACGGATACACAAACGCGAATATGTTAAATGTATAAAAATCTCTTTTAAAGAACTGACTCACGCATATATCTGGCTATATAATTCATATCACGCGTAGCAAAGCAGCTTCTGGAAATCACAAACGACATAAAATATTCATGTCAGTTTGCAATCTGAGTTGTATCAGGCCGGAAGTTAGACATGGTGAAGTATTTTTATTCTAAGTTAACGTCGAGTACAAACAGCTATATTTCGTAAATACTTAATCTTACTTATCTAAGTACTTGTATGGTAATAAGTACGGAAACGTAAGATATATCATAGATGTTACTTATTCCAAATACGTATTATCAAATTAGGTAAATCCTACTTCGCATAAAAGAAGGCCATTGTATAATACAACAGCTTCATGACCTTTATATTTTTACATAGATCGCCTCTTCAGGAGTCTATTATTACCTACTTCAAATTGCTTACTATGATCATGTTTCGTATTAAGTATCTGGATATGAACAGGCTGATTCAGAGTCGAGAAATACGGGCAACCGATACGGGCAAAACAACTTTACCACCACGCCTACCTACTCACTGTTTACATTTCTAAGATTGATCCGCAAAATACCTTCTTGGTGCCCTAGAGTGGTTGTAGAGATGGGCTACGCATTGTTATTAAGCACATAGAGTCGCTTCAGCTACACAGGGTAATTACCTCGCCGAATTCTACTGTTTGAATCATGGTGAGTGTTCTAGAGAGCTGTTCAATAAAACTCCCTCCTCTCCTATCCACAATAGAACCACACGCCTTGAGCTGGAGCCAGTTTACGATAAACCTCCATCTAGAGACGAACTAAAAAGTTCTCGTCTTATCGTTGTTTAAAAAAAATTGCGCGTGCAGCACCGTGCACTTGATAGAATTGAAACTTCTTAAAAAGGGAGACGCAGATAGCCTAAACTGCGTATTAGATATGTAATGTAAAGATGTCTTTCTCCTTCTCTCAATTTCATGATAATTTATACCAAGCCGTACACCGCCATCCATGAATACTCCTGGAAAAATGAAAAAACATACCATTTATTGCCTTTTTTGAAAATTATGTACTAAATAGTTTAAAAAATAATAAATTTATACGTATTGACCTCCAATAAAATTATTCCTGATCTTACTATTCTAGAATTCCTCCACAAATCCATCTTAACATTCGCATCTCTGCCACGTGTAATCTTCTTTCATTCAGTTCTTTCGTTGCCCAGCACTCAGATCCATATGTCAAGTCAGGTCTTATAATGGTTTTATATACTTTTCGCTTAAGCTTCAGTGGCATTTAATGTAAAATAATATATATTATTACATATATTTTATATACATTCTTTTTTAAAACTACAAGACCGAATTTAATGAAATATGGTATGATGAAAAACTATCGAAATATGTTCTGTCCATAATTCTAAACGCCCCCGTATTATTTTTTTCTCAAATATCTTCAATGTACAGACTTCGACTCTTTAAATATAGATTAGAGCCGTAAACATAGGTATATAGCAAAATATACTTATTTGAAATGTATAATGTACTTGGTAGATAGATTACAGGCAACACGTACCTACTGAGATTATTATCATGTAGGAATGCTCATGGAGAGAGACGTAAAGAAAAGGAACTGCTGTTTTCGTACGTGATGTTACAAAATTTTAAAGCTAATATTATCAACTTCTTACTTAGGTTCGTTCAAATATTTATAATACACGACGAAGTGGAAAATCATTAATATTATTTTTATAATTAAAAATAAGTAACAGCTTACTTTACATTTACCTCTATGCGAGTATAAATATTTTCCCGTAAATAATTATATTGTTTTTTGGATGTGTATATGAGAGAGAAAATAAGATAAAGAAAATGAACTTAGACATTTTCCTCTATGACGTCAATGTTTTGAATCTATGTCTTTTTTTTCTTATTATTTTACATACTGCTAACCGACAATGTTTCATTGTAATTGGTTGAACGGTATAGGCACGCTTAGGGACAAACAAACAAACTTTCATTTTTAAATATGTATAACTGCGCTTTGCCCGCGGCTTATGTTTTTACATCCCATTTTTTTTTATTTCACGTTACGATGTTAACGTCTCACTTTTTGATGAATGTCTAAAGTTTGGTACGGTAACTATACAAAAAAAAATTACATGGATCAATCTTCAAAACTGACGGATTTTCATACAAATTGTCCTCCCCTTTTTCACCACCTTCCAAAAATTTTTCATAGAACCTCAACTACAGTGTAAATGGAACCCGCATTCAAATTTTACGCTTCTAACACCAGTATTTATGGCTGTCAGTCAGTTGTCCTTTTATATGTATAGATAGATAGATATACATATTTTCGTTAGAAAAAATAATTGTTTTAAACTCAAAATAATAATATTTAAACTGTTTTGACTTTCCAGGAAAGTGAAATAATTATTGAAACGACTATGCAATTTACAACACACTCAACTATATCAGTTTCAAACTAGAAGACGACATTTTAATAGTATCTCCGTCGTGTAGCTGGATTTGAGCCAATATTTTACTAGTTGTAAGTTTTGTGCAATCGCCCTATTTTTCTAAACTAAAACAGTTGCACGTGAGACGCTAGCAAATAACATGAAACACTTATTTCAAATATAAAATCTGTTGGAAACATTTCAAACGACAATCATTTATGAGAGCATATCATTCAGTTAATCCGTTTAAACTAATTGTCGTTGAGTCACTTCCCTGAGGTAGATTAATGTAATAAACAGCTTATTAGAAAAAAGCGGATACTCTAATTAATGGTTCGGAGACCCTGACCCATCCGATTCTCGGTGCTTGATAATAATCAAGAACCACTACATTCTGTAATTAATATAACTTTATATACTTCTGAAAATTATGTCTCAAAACACATCTTAATTTTGCGTTAAACAAAAGTAGTTTTCAAATTCATACATAAACAAAAACACTTAGAACTAAAAAGAAAAGGAACTTCAATGATTTTGAAGATTTCCCGGGTGTATCTTCAAACTTGAAGGTCCAATGCCAATGAAATTATAATGGCATCAACCTTGAGGGGAATACAAATCAAACAAAAAACAATTATCCAAATTGGTTCATAAAAAAATTAGCTAGATATGGCTGAACATCCAGAAAAAAATATATACATTCGAATTAAGTAACCTCCGTCTTTTTTGACGTCGGTTAAAAATATGCTTAATTCATTTATAAGGCATCACTAAAATTACGAATGACTGCTACATGTAACTTGTATCGCTATAAAATTACTATGAGCTGCCTAATAGTGAGCACAATACAATCTAAAAATAACAGCAACAACCTAGAGATCGTCAATCAATTGACGGTTGCCGTTATCATGGCGGCCTACAAACCTGTAGACCGAAACGCGACGATACAAAAGATAATCATTGTGACAAGTTTATCATCATACGAGCAGGTACATGGTTTTTTTATATAACATAGGTGGCGAACAAGCATACGGATACCGTGGCCTATGGATGCTTGTATACCATAGGTACCACTAGCAAGTTACCGACCTTGATTCCCCATACCGTAAAGAGTTCTAGAAACCCCACTCACCGCAGGAATACAATAAGGTTATTTGTCTACGATCTTCTGTAGGTTTAAGGTATTCCACCAGTCAGACTACCCCGAATAGAGAGAAATATTCAAAGAAATTCTTTTATGTCCTACCTCTCTTTGCTTTACCTCTCACTCAATCCTCCCTTCCTCAAGGAGCTCTGGAAAGTTATTTCGATGCGATTTTCTGTAGTCGTGACCGAATCAACAGATCCTTACCACACTGCATTTACTGGATACACACCGGCTGATCCCAGAACGCAACATGCCTAAGCATGCAACTAAAACGAGTGTTGTATGTGGTATATGGTGGTCGCAACACAGTGGGACACAGTTGTCGTGTCCTATCACCCAGAAACCAAACTATTTATTACCATGATTTCGAACCGGTAAAGAACACTTTTGATGGAAGAAGCCATAACGATAAAAATTATAACTAACAACATATCTGTGTCGAAGAAAATTAGCTATATGAACGAATCACTCAACCATTGAAATATAGCGTTTACATTGCCATTGTTAGTTATGAAATTCATTTTCATTCAGTTTAAAAATCATTGTATTCAAAGACGTAATAAATCAGTAGCAAATAAACAGAAGCGTGAGCTATCCTCTTGCTAGTAAACTTTATCTTTATGAGCAATTTCAATGAGCGACATGTTTATTGAATGAGCAACGAATGTCCTATAAAGTAGTTGATTATTTACGGTTAGCTATGCAGCTCTAATTGCGGTCGGGACCCCGTGCCCTGGCTGCCAACGGCCACACGGTTCGTTTATCTGATTAGTGTTCTTGAGCGCAAGAGCCCTGGTAAGTCTCTACGCAGTCTACACTCTGCACACAGCTGATGGCGCCACTGTAGGCTACCGAGAAGCGTCTATATTAAAAAAAAGAAACATTTGTGCACGGACGTAAAAAGCTATACTTCTTCGGCATATAAAAAAGACTACAGAAATCTTATCCCGCGTACTAACAATATGAAGAAGTTAATCATCGATTACGAAAAAAAGATTTAATAAATAACATGATATTTCTGTAAGAAACTCTCTATTACCTAAGCGTAGGCTAAACAAAAGCTAATTGGTTAGCAGAAACTTTATACAAGTTTGAACATCAAATAAGTTAAAATTAATTGTGATAACAGTGGAAATCTTCTAAAACATAATAAACACATAAAGTAATTACATTTTTTTTTTTTTATTGCATAGTAGCTGGTAGAACTCGCGTCCTGAAGGTTCCGAGCTGATTACATTACATATCGTTCGTTATTGTGCCGTCTTTTATATAAATAATGTTTAAGTATAATATTATCTAATAAATGCATATATTTGCTATATATTATGAATTATATTCTCCAACGTGTCTCGGTCTCTCGCTTAATAAGCATCACTTAACCAATTTCGGTGAAGGCTTTTTAATTATTTTATAGTTTTTTTTTTTTTCTAAAAAGGTTTTAGGCTATGTGTCTTTATATATTTATATATCCTATCTATTTATAATGCTATGTAATAAAACATAGGGAGTTTTTGGCGGGATCTTGAAGTGACATGTTGTGGTTGTTATTCTTAATTCATTTACTTAGGTTTTTGACCCTATATTATGTAATATTTGTGGCGTTTTGCGTGATATAGTTTGGTTTTGTGCATAAGTGAAGTGGATTATAAATATAAGCTGAAAGCATTCATTCCAAGATCACACAAAAATTCCCTAGAAAGTTCTAACAAGGGAGCCACCATCTTGTTAGGATACTGAATCGTCATAACACTTGACAATATAATTCACTCGATAATGGCAGTAATGGTCTTCATTAAAGAGGACCGGTTGCCAAGTTAGGAAGAAGAAGAAGAACATAATATAAAAATCAACTAATAATAGGTACTAGAAAATCACTACCAGGACGCTTTCTTGGAATACGCTGCCAAAACTTCAACTTTTATTTGTTTTACTAAGTCTAAAAGATGGAATGATTATTTTATATTTATTTCTAGTACATATTGAAAATTTATCTGTAACTTATAAGTTGAAAATGTTCTAAATTTTTCCGAACATACCTACATTAAATTTTCCGAGATATATTAGAAGAGCAAAGTTAAGATATTAAATTCTTGAAACTTATTCGTCAGGGATTCGCGAGGTCCCATGTCATAAATCGCTCGAACTGCCCATTTTTATAGTAAATATAAAGTTAAATACTTATGCACATAGGTTAGGTATTTCATATGCATTATTGAAAAAAAAAACAATATGAAACCTTCAATAAACCTTGTAGTTAACAATGTTTACAATAAAAGTTGTAGATACACTTAAATATTAATGAAATTAGTAAAGTTAATTAATTCAATACACGTGCTTATTTTCAACAAACGACTAAAACTTGTATAATTCACATATATATGCCTATAAATAAATAATTTGTTTAGCAAGAAAACTTCATTACATAACAATTAAGTTTAATGTACCCAATTACATTATAATCCGTACTGCGTACAAAGTGACCCATTTAAAACTGATTTACAGTCCAGTTCGTTAGCATTGTTTTTGTAGTTAATTACAATACCGACCCGACTCCCAAACAACAGAGTACGACGCGACGGCGACGTGGGACGGCCACACTCAGCTCTGAAAAATCTTTTATACGTTCAGTTCAAATTTAATACTATCAATTTTATTTTAATGTTAATTATAACTTTAGGTTTTTTTAGATTGATCTCTATTTCATATAATAATTACGGAAAAGATTCTTGTTAACATCGTACTTGTATTTTTAACGACTTCAAAATTAGAAGGAGGTTATCAATTCGGTTGTATTTTTTTTAATGTTTTTACCACATAACTCCGTCATTCATAAACTGATTTTTTTTATGGAAAGGTGGAAAGGTGATATTTCCAGGTGAGTCCCACTTTAATTTCATTGGCATTGAACCTTCGATTTCGAAAATACACTTGAAAACTCTTCAAAATCGAATGGCAAATATATTATGATAAACCTACTAATATAAATATATATTGGTAGGTTTATCATAATCCAAGACTAGGTGTACCTAACTAACATACATTAACAATATTGAATTAACGAAACTTTAAACATACTTTGTCAATTTTAGGAAGTTTCCTAAAATTTCATAAAAACTTGGCTGGCACCGACTATACGAAATAAGAATAATTATATATTATTGTCCTAATAAAATATCTAGCAGACGAATAGTTCGTAGGAATATCAAATTGAGTTAAAAAAGGGTATTTCTAAGTTATTATTATTACTTATTATTGCATTTTTTCAGAGTAAGTAGTATTTTGGAGGCGGTTTTGTTTTTGTAAAAAAGTTAATATTCAACGTGCAGTTTCAGGTAGATACTTTAGTTTTATAAATGAACTAGCTGTGCATCACGGTTTCACCCCTGTTAAATTTATTCCCCATGTAGCCTATCATTGTTATCACTTACTTACCTATAGCTTTCCAGATTGATTAACGTTAATGTTTACTGCTCCGCTTTTTAAAATCGTAGTGCAAAGTTAAATATACTATAGGATTCCTTGTTAAATAGGCTATAAAATTAAAAAAATAGTTTTCAAATCTAACAAATAGTTCCAGAGTTTTGTAGCACGTTCAAACAAACAAACAATCTCGTGAGCTTTATAATATTACTACTACACACAACTATTAATATCACAAGATAATTTTTATCAAAAAAAAAACTAACTTCAATGATTTTAAGGAGTTTCGTGGTGTATCTTTGAATCTGAAGGTCCAATGCCAATGTAATAAAAATGAAACCACCCCTTTTTGACGAAAAAAGAATAATCTTAATCGGTTCATAGATAAAGAAGTTATGGCTGAAAAGCCCTTTAAAAAATATATACATTCGTATTGAGTAACCTCCTTCTTTCTTTGAAATCGATTAAAAATAAACTAGATAAGATTTTTTCCAGTTACTTTGTTAGTTTACACTTACAACCGTATTGTTTTTACTATTAAACATAAGCATGTTATTACAAATACTATCCTATTTATAAACTCTTAAATTGTATATTTACTATTAGCTATATTATCATTTTAGTAAAGTTTTAACTAGACGTATCGAAATGAACCGTTTTCTGGCAGACGCCGCGCCGCGCGCCGTGCCGCCTCGCCGCCGTTGGCACTGACTTGATGTGTTGGCGGAGACAATGTTTCTAATCTGAGCTATGTTTCTGAAACTTGCAGACCTTACCTTGACTCCTACGCTTCATATTCCTTTTACTGAACAGAGCCTTGTCAGGTCGTGTTTTAGAAATGTTTTCATGTGTATTTATTACGTTTTTTTATTTAATTCCTTTTCACAAAACAATAACTATTAAGCTTTCGTTATGCTTTCCTGAGGATTAAGATTTTAACTCAGCGGCTCGCAAAAAGCTACTATATAATAAGTAATATACTAAGATTTATTAATATATTTAATTACTAGCATTTACCAGAGATTTCTCCTTTGTTGCGAAATGCAAAAAATTCAATCTATATAAAAATTTTAGTAGAAGTATCGTTATTGTTGTAATCTAAAAAGAAAACGTAAAATAATAATTATGTAGTTTATGTCACTCTTAATTCTTAAGGCTATCCTAATAATGAAAATTGTTGTAGAATCCGTTTGTTGGTTTCCATGTGGTGCCCGTAAACTTATTGACTGATATTATTCTTCAAGTTTGGTTAAATCGTATTCGGCTCCTTATTCACAGTACCATAGGTAATTTTTACTATTAAATAAATATGAAATTTATATGTAATCTTTTCAAACTACAACAGGGGTTATTTGTTATGTTTATATCTATTAGGAAAACGAAGTTTTATTCGATGATTACAGATATATCTGATTATGTAAAGAATAACATTGGAGTGTAGTAGTATTGACTGCGTTTGTTATGAAATTATTTGTAAGGAATGGCCTCTGCGGTAATGAATGAATGAGCCGCAGTCGCTCGCCCACGGTAACTTCATTCATACGTAGCCCTGCGTGGTCGCAAGCCTACTCTCAATGTCGACTTGTGTCGCATAGTCGCACTACACTGTTACCACACACACATAACACTGAACTAGGGATGTTACAAATGTCATATTTTGGACATTCGCGAATGTGTATGCGGATGCGAATGATAATATCAGTAAATGCATTAAAAATCTAATTTTAAATCTGACTTAATGGTCCTTGCTATTAAGTTTCAATTACAATCTAATTAAATGTATAATTATTACAATAAATATTTTAAAGCGGCAAATTGTATTTATCTTAAAGTAATAACTTGAAATAATTACTTCACTGTTTTTCTCCATTAGGCGAATTCTGAATGACTCATATACAAGGTCCGCTGCATTAATATTTACTCACAGGGTACACTGACAGATGGAGCGCGGAGAAACTTGCAAGCAATATCTGCCAGTTTGTCCTATTTACGTTTGTTTTTTAACCAATACAGAGAGTTTTCCTCGAGACTGGCTTGTTTTTCTTTCAAATATGCCTTCAATTCAACTTTGATTTCACACGGCAGCGTGTCTTCAAGTCCAGATTGCACATCGCTTGATAAATTCAGAACCACATTAAACGAGACGAATGCGAATGTTTAAAATAATGCAAATGCGAACGAACATTCGTGACATCCCCACATTGAACCACCAATGCTCCGATAAGTACAATATAGCAAAAATTCAATCATTTTGTAAACAAATCTAATTCAATTAAACCTACTTAAATATTGATTAGAAAATAATTCGCCGCCACACGAATTTTATAAAGGTTTTATTGTCGTTATCAATGTAGATTACCAATCAATTAAAACGTTCATTGATAATCTTGTAAAGTAACTTTGTAAAGTTTAAGTGTTTATTCTTATATACAAAAATCTTGTGTGCGTCTATTAGTTGTCTTGACTGATTGAGCTCATAATATTCATATAATATATTTGCTTTATCGAAACGATGGTTCATAGCTATCTTGCTATCTTAAGATCCAATAGATAGCGCTCTTGTCGAACCATTAATTACCGGAAAGGGCAGAACAACGCCTACAACAATATAAAATAATAAATGTACTTAAAAGATCATTGAAACAAGTAAAATTTCAAAATTGTTCAAGTTTCCTTGAATGCTACCAGTAGCACCTATATAGTAAGTCAACAGGTCTGTACAAAGGTCAGAATCGATAAGAAATGGCAAAGTTGACGCGTAGTGAGAAGACCGCTTGAGTTCGAATGAATGGCTGAAGGAGTTGGGTGGCATCGAGTTGGTATGAGGCTAAGGGGGGATTGGGCACGTGTTTCGTGGCCGTGGCCGCGGGATGACGTCCGACATTTAGCAGCACATGCGCGCTTTGCAGCAGGTTCAAGGACGACTCATCGATCGCAGTCAAAAGCCGGCTGTTCAGAGCCACGGCCGGACGCCGCTCTTCAACCTGATACAGGAAATCGATGGCGCCTTCACCAATGCCACGGCCGAACGTACACACCGGTACGAATTTAAGCGACACACGGAAAATATTCCTCAATTCTTATGTAGTCAATTTAAAAAACATAGTTGCTTTTTTGCGTTACTTATAAATATTTACTGAAATAAAAAAATATTAAATAAATAACAAAACAAGAAATTTAATTTCAATAATTTAGACATATATAAGTAGTATATTGAAACTTGAACTTAGTATTATAATGAGGTTGCTAAAATGTTATATGATTTGAGTGAAAGGATGTACGAATAGTTGTAGTTTTAGTATCATTAGGTTTTGGTGAGACTGGTATCATGAAATCTATATAAATAAAAATTAATTGCTGTTCGTTAGTAAGCACCTCACTTGAGAACGATCCAGCCTATTTGGCTAATTCTATTGTTATATTAGTAATGGTCCGTAAAAGATTTATAGGGAAATAAATATAAATGTCCGGAAACTTTAAAAAACTGAAATACCTTTTTTCTAATACATATTTTTATGAATTCAAGACCATAAACTCACGATTCGAACGATGGATATATGTGTTTTGTTCGTTACAGTCATGGAAAAGTTTTTAGGCAAAAAAATTCGGTATCTACTAGTACCAAATAAATGTAATGAAAAATACACAATACATAAAATTATTTCATATTCATGTAGTTTGGAAAATTTAATTATATGACCATATAATTTTCATTTCTATTTCAGAAAACATACGTTTCATATATATTATATACATAAAATTCAATTTATATCGAATATTATAAAAATAAACGTGCGATAAAAGAAATGAAAAATTGAATCGAGAAACTTTGAGTAGAACCTAATATCTTATGGGATTCTTTTTTTACTTTTCCTATAAAATGAGTTGATTGTATAGCTACGTAATCTGCCATAAATAAGATGCGCGTGCGCATCGCTGATTACATTACCGCTGAACAAGTCCATTGAAAAGCTTCGAGTAGTTTGTAAAGTACAAACATTTTCTCGCCTTACGTAAATTATTATACGAAGATACCATTCATTTTCTTAATAACCCCAACATCCTGAAAACATCAAAAGCATATTAAACAAATTCTATTAATCTTAATTAATGCCGAACAGACTAATGACCTTAAGGAATCGTAATCGTAATAATAATTCGCTACTGAACATTTACAGTTTTTTTTCTTTTTTATTCATTATAGTTTTAGCGTTTGCTTACAATTTTGCCTGATATTACGTGATAAGGTGGCACAGATGATAAAACGTTAAGGCTAGGGGAGGGACTGGCTGTCAAGTACTGCTGCCAGTGTTTGGCGACAGTTTTCAACTTGAGGGTGTTATCTAACCAGGCGGGCATTAGAAAATGTTCTACCACCACGCTATGGTTTCATCACGATGTTTTCCGTCACCGATAGCTCAAACATATTGTAGGGATTCGAACTCACGTCGATCAACATGATGTACGTTACACAGAGCCATCTACTTTTAAAAACAGTGTTACCAAATTGAAAAGTATTTTTTTCTCACTCAAACTTTGCATGTTAGAAGGTTTTGAAAAATATTTACTTACACAAGCGTCTCCGATCCTTTTTATAATCGAGATGTGATCGCAAACGCAAGTGTCGCGGGTTCATGTCAAATCAAGTCCCACCCACTCGACTGCAATGTAGTTCGCGCATCCAACACATATTAAACTGGGCTGCAGTAATGTTTTATGCATACTACTAAGTGATAGTATTTTTATCAACTCATAATGATTTGAAGCGTATACCTGCACCATTTGTAAGAGAGGAAGGGTTCAGAGAAATCTCTTTAGAAATTTCTCTCTACTTGGGGCAGCCCACCTGGTAAAATACCTCCACCACCCTACAGAAAACCGCAGCCAAATAAACTTGTGTTGTGTTCCTGCGGTGAGTGGGGTTTTCAGAGCACCTTGTAGTTACAAGCGTCCACAGGCTACTGTAACCACTTACCACCAAGCGATTCGTCGGAATGTTTGACACCTTAGTTGTAAAAAAACTATAATATATGTAACTCTGAAAATCAGGATTATCAAAATCAATATTATATCAAATAATTCTATAATATAGTAATAATTCTAAGTTATATATGATACTCGCTACATAACTTTTACTTTGAGCAGTTGAATATCGGCTAGTTTTTTTTACTAAATATTATGCTTATTATACCTTTCTCTTCCTCCCCTGGAAGACTGGTAGATAATGCCTTTTAACATTAAGTTCTTCAGTTGTACTTTTATATGAAATAAAGAATATAATATAGTATATTATATAACATGACCTTAGAACAGCAAGAAGCAAATGAAACCGGTAGTAACACATGGTGAAATTAACGAATTTTTAATACTTAGGTATAAAAAATAAAGCGGTTTGCAAGCGTAAATACCTTATAAGATAGCAGTCTCGCTCGGACACTCCGTATAAAGAAGTTTTACATTTTACTAGAAACCTGAGCTTTTGGTAAAAGTACAGATTTTTACCAAGTCAGGGCGTTTTCTATTGTTTGTTGTAAACCAACAAACCAAGCTGTGACATTCATGAATTGCAATAACGTTCGCGTCATTCACGAATTTATCTGCACGGTACCCGCTTTCAGGAATCGAGCGCGTGGTGTGAGGTTGTCGGGGAGGGTAGATAGGGGAATGGGCCGCCTCCCTATTTATGAATGAGGTCGTACGTCATCAAGATCGATCGGCAGTCGAGCGCGCCATTCCCAGACAATGCTACCACACAAGGGCAATGTTAGCGGTCGATCAACAGGTTGTCAGCTGACATAATATGCCGGCCGGCTTTCTGTAAATGTCATTTTAATACTTTTATAAGCCGTGTTATTATTTATGCATCCTACTTATATTTACTGTTTAAGCACAATTAAAATCACTTTTATGCAATAACTGAAAAAACTTAAAATTCTATAAACTCACTGTCATACCAATAGTAGTTAGTAAAAGCCGTTGAAAATCTTTTTAAGATTTTCAAAAACTTTTTTCGCTGATATCTAATGAAACCTATATATTATATTATATCTATAGGTACTATAATAGTATTATACTATAATAGTATAAAGAGATACAATTTGTTTGTTTCTATGAGGTAATCTGGAACTATCAGAACCGGCAGTATCCTTAAAACATATAGGTATCTTTTTCTTATTAAATATTATATTATTATTCACGTGAAAGAAGTCGCCTGCGTTTGCTAGCGAGTTGTATTACGAACCAGTGGTAGTTTTTAACCTAAATTTAATAAAGTATTTTTGATAATAATACATACTTATGTAATTTATCACACTATTTGTTTAATACTTAGATAATAACTTCATTCATGTAAGATTGCATAATGAAAAAGATACAATAGGTAACAGGACACAACTTTTGATATGATAACCTTGAGGTTCAAAACTTTTTCAATTTGTTTCATATATAGGTACCTACATATACCTGACCTTACCATATCGATAAAATGAAAAATATGTATCTATGCAATTTTTTGGTCTAATACAATTCTAGATTTATTACTTGCTACTAGATAGACTAAATGAAAATCAAATCAGAAGACATAAAAAAATATTTGCGTGTGTGTGTGTGATAGAAGTGAAACTTCTTAAAATACAACGTATAGTTCTCTTTGTCCTTCTATTTACATGATATCTTTCTTCTTTCTCGTGTATCTCTCAATTTTCGTCCAATTAACGAATCGCAATCGAAAATTTCACTTCTACAATTTACGCCAGTTAAATTTGTATTTTATAACGTTTACGATATTTATTGAGATCTGTTAATATTTACTGATCAACTACTTAATATTATTTATTTTATTGGGAAATAAAAGTTAGAAATGAGAGTCGTGCGTCACGCGGATAATTCCCAACACGAGGTGACAGTGGAGGGCGGGAGGAGGGGTGGCTGTGACGTCACTGTCACAACGAACCCCGATGAATGTATGGAAACTATGTACATTAAGTAAGCAACTAGTTTCAGGAATCTACAATTAAATAACACGTTGGGGTTTCATTTGAATTTATATACGAACCTTCATGACTTTAGCTTGCGGACTATAATATTTATGATATGCTTAGAGTCTTATATTACAAAAGTATCGTTTCTAAATTCATTTTTTAGTGTAACAAGTTTTTATTATGTAATCTTTATCCAAAAATGTAATATTATTTTATTTTGCCTTTGATTTTTACTATTGGTTTTTTACTTTGTTTAAAGACGGTTCCTAAAATTTAAGTCTGCAGAGACTATATACTTACTACATCTAGATCTGGCATTAGATAAAAAATATATTTAAAATGAATCTAACAAATGTTGAACAATTTCTCAAATAGTTTACAAAACTCTGATTGCATTAGAAGTAGCGGATATCGTTCTGAAAATAGTTACTTATTTTTTGTATGTTTTTACGTAATATAGTAGGAATGATTCAATGGTTTTCATCACCCGTGAGATTACGTAAAGAACAACATTAACAATCGTATCGCGCACACGGCACATCGTAACCGCATGCGTAAAACCTCACGAAATACGTTCGAAAGGCGATTACACAAAATCTATAAATGTAACGCGATAAACATTAGCTTTTCATGGTGTCTGTAAACCACGTCAGAGGGTGATGAATCTGGTAGATTAGAATTTGAAGTGTTCACGTTCGAGTAATTATAAATATGACAGTCCATGACGCGATCGTCCGCTGAACCGTTTCATATTCGTCACAATTTAACATTACAATATTGTTTTATGGAATGCTTTATACCCGAGGCGCTCGACCGCGGCATACACGTCACTGAGAAGCTGTTTTTGCAAACGTTATCGGTCAAACTGATCGAAATCACTGAATATATTTCCTACATTACTCTGCCGGGTATTTTTTACTATAGATTCAACAGGGTTCCTTACCTAATAATGAAAAACAGGACCCTATAGGACTTTGTTGTCCGTCCGCCTTTCTGTTCGTGTATACTTGAGGTATACAGTTGAAATTACTATCATATACGGTCTACGGTCTCATGCTGCTGTAAAAAAGTTTCTAGGTTAACGCATTAAAAAGATATGGTACTTCATAATTAAAATACCGTTCACGGACCAATTATCAAAATATATAATAGGGTACCTCCCACAGGCCTAGAGTCTTAAAATTTGGCACAAAAGAAGGTCTTAAGGTCCTAAAATATATTAAGGAACAAATCCGAATAAAATAAATTTCTAATCCCGTGTGAAATTATAATACAAGAATATTATAACCAGTTTTAGTTTTTCTCTCGAATACAGTTTGAGCTACCAAAGTTAAAATTAATATCAATTAATTCTAAGATCTATGACCTCATACTGCTGTAATAATTTAAGTTCCTAGGTTAACGTAATAAAAAGATACAGCCGTTCATAACAAAAGCCCTCCTACAAGTTATGCATATAATGTTATCCATACAATAGTAAACAATGATCCCGGTCGCCTTTTTAAGCGTGCAATTTATATATTGTTATTTTTCGCAAACATAACATACATATTTTTGTTTTCGTTTTTAACATTAAATTACTTATTGTGGTTTAAATATTAAATATAGTTATCGGACTTTTATTTAGATCTTTTTAGTTTACACAAATGTCTAGTATATTGCACAAGTTTTTTTTAACCATTTTTTTATTGTGTTACTATTATCCTATATTAGGTTTTGGCAGCGTATTCCAAGAAAGCGTAATTGGTTGTAATTTTTTTATAATTTGATATTCTGTGTTCATTACTTACTTCTTTTTTGGGGGAGTATCCCTAAGGAGATTTAAAAAAGTGTCCGGGTGAAACCCGGTCGCTTTTCACGTCTAAGGAACATCTGACTAATTGATTAGCAAACAAATTTTAACAAAGAAGAAAATACATGTTTTTTTATTAGCAATTTTTTAAGAGGCTCCGTAGAAAAACTGGATTTCACCCTAATGTCTGTGGGTTTTATCTTATTGTCCGGCCTTAACCAACTTCACCAAAGATGCGGTAGCCCTAGTTGTGTGGAACATGAACGACATATTTAATATCTACAATTTTGATGGCATTACTATATATATTAAGATGTCTCCATGGTTATTTCCATACTTTTATTCATAGAAAATATGATTGATAAAAACTGGTTAGTAACTTCTCTAAATTAAAATTTAATCAATGTAAAAACCTTGACAATGTTTTTTAAAACAGTTATTAATTCTGATTTAAGGGAATTAATGAGCAATATTAATTATTTTAATGTATTAGTGTAAATTAGTAATATAGAGAAACTTTGTTGTCGCCTACGTGACGGTTAAACCAATGCAAGTCCATTACTTGATGACAGTATTTCCAATACGGAACTATACATCCAGTGTAATACACAAATCACTTTTAAATAATTTAATACACCGGCATATCACCTTTTTATTATAAAAGTAATAAAATGAATATATTTTCTTTTGCTGCGAATATAAATATTCTCACTTGGCACGTTCAACCGTCATACATATTTATTTCATTTTAAAAATAATTTGGACGAAGTTTTCGAACACAGGTAATCATCAAAGTGTGTCACATGAAAACATGTGCCCAGTGTTATTAATAGTAGGTACCTACTCACAGTGGCATCGTCGCGCGTCACCTAGAAATGCATTTGTAATATAATTAATTGTCTATTAGTAACCAGAGTGTTAGACGCTCGCCAAACGGGAGTGGGTCGTTCTATTGTTAAACGACTTTCTAATGTTATTATGACTTTAAATGTTTACTCACAGTCATTTTGAGAGCGATACCTTTACAACACTAGAACATCTACTCTATGTAGGATATAAACATTACCTACGTAAATGAAAATAATTAATATCTACTTATAAATTAATAGTAGGTACACATCTGCTACATATCTTGGTTTTCTGTAAAGGAAATTAATATCTAATGATAAATTCATAATGAAATAAAATACAACGTAAATTGGAAATTTAAAAAATCAGACATGAAAATTCCAATGAATCGAAACACGATATCAATGCTGTAAGTAATGGATTACTGGAGATCATGCTCCAGCATCAGGGAAGATTACTATGTTCTTCTAATATCATTGAAGTTTCAGATTACCAAAATTCGACTCTATCAGGCCATACTAAGACACTCACATCCGTTTATCAACTAAAAAAGAGCTAATAATCTTCAAACGGTTGAAGAAATTTCCTTGAATCATAACTAAGAACATTCTCGACCAAGGCACCCTTCAAACGATAAAAACTAAATCCAGATTGGTTCGGCCGTTTGGGAGCTACGATGTCACGGACAGACCTACAATTCACATGTATGGTTAACTATGTTTGTAACGGGGGTTAAAAAGAGATTAAAATGGAAAAATTGAATCCAGATAAATAACACACGCACGTGAACGAAGTCGCGGACATCAGCTTGTTTGTAATAAAAACATAACTGGATCACTATATCAGCCCTTTTATAAAGAAGAAAATAGTTTAATATCGTCTTTGATTTAGAATTGATAAATAGTATTCACATACTAGCCGGCCAGCCGTTGCCCGCCAGACGTTGTTTTGACCCTTTCAACCACATGCGCCACCTATCTACCAAATTGGTCCAACCATTCTAAAATGATGCGCTTACCAAGGAACAGCATTTCATTTTTATTTATATAGATTAGCTTCAGATTAAATGATATCTTATTAATAATATTCAGGTATTGGTATTTGACTGAGAAATTTGAAAAAGAGCCAGTCTTCTAGTTTCTAGATTTCTTCGATTACGAAAAGCAATGATGGCTCAGTGGTAGCACGTTCGGACATTACGTCGATTAATGCAGATTCGAATCTTTAAAAATTCATAGCATTATACATACAGATAACTAGAGTTCGCAAGTTTTCAACGTATAGTGAACTAAAGCAACTGTCTTAAATGAGGTAATAAATAATATACTCTTCACTCCTAAAACATTATATAAACAAACACTTAGAAATATATGGATTATTAGGATACACATACAAATTATGACAATTTATTTATAATTAGCGGTACATCTAAATTACTTTAAAACTAATTCTTGAACGTGCAGTCGTATGACATTAAAATAAGCTCAAAGTAATAAATGGTTGTAGTAGATATTGTAGGAAATCCACGTGCTATCCATTCCAACTGCCGTCCACCCACTGACCAGCGTGGCAGCGTGCGTGGCGTCGACCGTGGGAACAACCTCCTACCGATATTGTTTGTTTAATAAATATTATGAAGTTCATGCCAAAAGCGATAACAGTTCATATGGCACTTACCTTAATATGTATATAAAATTAAAACAAAATTTATTATGTGGCATCAAAAGTTAAATAATAAAAGTAAAAGTAGATATTCGACGCAATTTTGATTATTGTCAACTGCAAATCTCTCACGTCTCGTCATCGAGTCGTTCATTAAGCAGCTTATATCCAAGTTATTCTCGTAACTCTTTCGTGTAAAGTAAGTAAAGTAGTATGAATAACAAACAATTCAGAAGAAACAAATAGTCACGCCATCAAAATAGACACAGAGTATTGAAGCAACGCAAAGCGGCAACACGGCAACGAGCAGAAATAGAACCCCGCCTCCGAAGTCCGAACCAAAAGCAGTCAAGTTAATTATAGAACGATTCCCGCAGGGACGTTTTCATCCCGTGATTCACCTGCTGAAAACTCGATTGTTCGCATTTTACGTCAATCGGTTGCGTGGTGTTTACGAGCGCGCTCGAAGGCGCGGGAGCGTCAGCTGACGGCCAGGAATAGCCCTGACATCGCGGCCACGCTATGCCGCTTGCGCCCGCGCACCCACAAATAGCGCGCTATAATTAGACGTCGGTGAAATCGTGGGTTTGTTATTTTTCTTTATCGTCTCCGTTACGCGATAATTGGGTTAGCGCGAACGACTGCATGTGGGCCTAATCGGGCGTCGGCGTGTCTCGTCCACCCGACCGACCGACTGACAAACCACGCGGACCACCATTCCACCACGACACCGGCCATTGTCCTCATGTTCACTTTCAACGCCTATCACTTACACTTTACTTTTAATTATTTTTATAATCTCAACAATCGTGTACATCATCATAATACAATATTCTTAAATAAATGTATTGTTGGTTTATATATGGCATTGTCTTGTAAAAACAAGGGTGATTTAAATTATGTCTTCCTATAATAAAAGTTAGCACCTATAAACCGTAAATAAAGCAATAAACCAAAGTAAATAAACCAAAATAAAGCAATGTAGAACCTTAATTAGTAATGTTCAGTGAGATTAGGTAGTATAAAGATAAAAATTAAGATGTCTTTAACATTACATATGACATCCAAAAGTAAATAATAACCGTCAGTCGTTTATAAACCGATAAAAAAAAAAATTCTGTTGTTAATGGGATATTTTCAGTTAGGTCCCATTTTAATTTCATTGGCATTTGACCTTGGAATTCAAAGATACACCTAAAAACTCTTCAAAATCTAATAAGAAATGTATAGTAATTGTTATATTAATAGGTTTATGATAGTCCAAGACTAGGTAAGTACCTAATTAAGGATGTTCTGAACTAACATGGAATGCGAAGGCATATCAGAACCCTTTAACTACAAACAGCACAGATATGGAAGGTTACGCATAGTTCGTAAGAATATAAAATAAAGTTAAAAAAAGTATATTTTAAAGTAAATTGGAGTAAATAAACAACGCATTTATTTTTAATTTTTAGTGCATTTTTCAGTGTAGAATATATGGAAGTCACTTCTGTTTTTGTAAAAAAAAAACATTTCTTCCTTTTCAGTGAATCTTGCGTTCCGTATAGTTTTATATTTGCTAATTACTAGTAAGGTATTTAACATATTAATAAACTGAAATACAATTGATGGTGTGAATGCGTCGACCAAAGGACGCCGAAAGACAATCGCACTCGACTTTAATTAAGGGCTAGGGCCGATGCGGCAATAACAGTGCAACTAACAAAATAATTATTAACGAAAAAGAAAAACTACTTCAATGATTAGGGGCCATCCATAAATTACGTCACACGTTTAGGGGAAGGGAGGGGGTCGACGAAGTGTGACATTGTGTGACAAGAGGTGGAGAGGGGTCCCAAATTTTGTGACATCACATTTTTTCACAATATAATATTTTATATCTAAGTATATTAGAACTTCTTTAAGTCGAAAAACTCCCAAACTCGAAAGAATGTGTTCCCTTCTATTCAAGCCCCAAAACCTCCGTAGCACTAAATCTCAACTCTCTAGTCAAAATAATGAGAGAAAAAATTAAATTGGACTTCTGTATCTCGAACATAGCAATGTTTTGTTTAACAACTTTTACAACTCGATTATTTGAAACTTATTAACTATATAGTTCGAAGAAAAATAAGTTATGTTAGTTATGGATTAAGTTTTTATCTTTCATTAAAGGGATTTTTTTATGTTTTGTTAATTTTTATACCTCTGTTTGATTTGATGTCGATTTTATTGAAAAATAATTTAAATGGGAATTAAAATAGTTTCCGAACACTGCTGTTTTAATTTCATAAATTTCTAAATATAAAATTGCAAAATATGTGACATCACACTAGGTAGGGGGGGGGGGGGGGTCAAAAAACCATGAAATTCGTGTGACATAATTTATGGATGGCCCCTTAACAAGAGTTACCCAGGTGTATCTTCGCAGTTGACGTTCCAATGCCAATGACATTAAAATGGGGCCTTAAGGTTTCGCCTATCAAACAAAAAAAGAATCATCCAAATCGATCCATAAACAAAGAAGTTATGGCTGAACATCAATTAAAAAAATATACATTTGATCAATTCGATAACCTCCGTATTTTTGAAGTCAATTAAAAATTAATTTAGACCCAACCTTCCAAATACTAAACTGGAAAGCATATAGGTACCAAATTTCAAAAACTCTAAATATGTAGATAAAACAACGATCGTTAATAGAAAAATATGTAGGTACTGTTAGGTACTGTGATAAAATTATTAAAAATGTAAATCTATGGTGGTTTAGAAATACTGATAAGACATACCTATTAAGACTCTTTTTATATATCCCATAAAACCGTGTTTAATATAACTTTATAAGCAAACTAATAACCAAATTATATTCTTCAGACTTGTTACAACTGCCACTATATAAAACTTTTTTAAGTATTTAGCCACTTTAATTTCATATTATTGATATTTTACCTTTATTTCAGCTATAATAAAAAATAAGATATTATTTGACACACACACAGACATGATATAAAACACAAAATAAAATTGTTAGTAAATAGGTGTGTTACCTAATTTTCATCAAATTTGAAATTACTTTCTTACACAATCTATTCTTAGAAACATTTTCAAACAAAACAAATATGTACAATATTGAATCTGTTGTTTAAGGGAAACCAGAACAAGTTTATATGCTCTGGTTGTCTTATAACGGGCCATAAAATATTTATATGTTAACACTTACTGTCAAAGCGGTTGTAGACAGTGCGACTTATCGCTTTGCATACCGTTGGCTTATAACACCGTATTAAAGGTGTAAAAACAAATAAAATGTAGGTAACAAAAATATTTTAGTCCCTAAAATTTGAAATACTTACAAAAATATCAAGGATTTTTTGTTTTGTCCAAAGTAATACCAACCTACGCTTTGTAGCATTATTATTTCTCATTATTTAAATATATAAATAGATGTTAATATACTTATACTATATGACATTGATAAACTCCAACACCATTTAACGATAACCATGAAAGTTTGACCATCTAAATGTTTTTTTTTTATGGACGCAATAGTTGGTGCCGTGGTCGAGATATTGATTACTGGAAAAGGCAAAACTACGTTTGCGGGACCACCTAGTGAAATATAAAGATAAAATCAGAAATATAATATAACTAGCTGGCCCAGTAGTCATTGTTCTACCCTTTCCGGTAATTCATGGCCCTACGACAGCGCCACCTATTAGATCCTAAATATAGGTATCTATTAATCATCATCTCAATAAAGCAATATGTGAATATGAGCTCAATCGGCCAAGTTGTTCAGAAGTTATACATAATATAATCACTAACAGAAGCACAAAAGATTTTTTATATACCTAAGACTAGCTGTGCTAGCAGACGTTACTCTACCCTTTCCGGTAGTTAATGGCTCGACCACAGTGCCACCTATCAGATTCTAACCATATCTACTAATCATCGTCTCGATAAAGCAATATGTGCTCAATCGGCCAAGTCGTTTAGAGGTTATAGAATCACTAACAGACGCACGCAATATTTTTATAAGTACGATAATAAAGGTATTCGCTACATCTATCGCGTAAATTTGTCTAAATAATATAATTCACATAATAATATTAAGAAACAAACTTGATTGTATTATTAACTCATAGTTAACTAAACATAACTGAACTCCAACAAGTACATAACAATAGTATGTATCTGTAATGTAAATAGCCCTTGAAAGCCTAAAGTTTTCAAATAAACTTTCTTCTGTTATGTTGTAAACTTTGCCCAGCGTTATATTGCCTTGATCTCGTCTAAAAGGTCACCACCCACTCGCGAATCCTACACCCAACAAGCAAGTAATTACTCTAAACCATAAGTTATAAGAAAGTAGATACGTTTGGTGTTTCATAAATTTAGTTTTGTGATGAATTATATGTTCTATAAATTGATTCATTTGAAGCAATGATGGCTCAGTGGTAGTGTGTACCTGCGTCGATCAACATGAGTTCGAATCCCAGCAATGAGTCTGAGCTTTCGATGAAGGATAACATCTTGATGAAACCATAGCATGGTGGTAGCGTATTTTTTTAATACCCGTTTGGCTAGCTACCACCCTCAAGTTGAAAATCTGTCTCCAAGCACTTATAAGTGTGTTCCGGCAGCTGCACTTGAGAGCCAGTTTTCTTACTAGGCTTAGCGTGTCATCATCTTGGGCCAAATCGTCACAACATCGGCTGTGATTGTGGCCATAACGCTAAACATATAAACGATGCAATAAAATAAATACCTAATAAGTAAAGTCGAATTATATTTATACGATTATTAGATGTGCAAAAACCACTTACCCAAAGGATTGTAATCGGGTTACTAAGTGATGGCATCTATATGTCCGTACCTATTTAGAGATTCCAGACCGCTTAGGCAAGAATTTATCTATTTATATTTCCTATTTTACCTTTCTTATATTTTATAGGTTTATAGTTTTACTCAATCTCACCTGATATTAAGTTACGATGTTCCATGGTCCAAGATGGTAACACGCTAAGCCTAGACAATTACCGGCGCTCAAGTGTTCAATAATACCAGAGTGTACCTAATAGTTTCACTCTGCTGGGTAAAAGTTAATCACCAAAATTATATACCTACACCGAAAGACTTCAAATGCATATACAATAAAAACTGCAAATTCCAAAAACACTTTCTAAAGTAAATGTAGTAAAATACATAACACGAAGAACACTCAAATTACATATACACAAATACAACATATAATATCACCATATATAAACATCATATGTAAAAAATCTAGATATAATGAAAGTAAGCCACACACGCTATTTAAACACATCGCCCCTCACACAAAACGTACACCAAGGCCCTCTCAATATACAAGGGGTAAAGTCACCGCTCCTCAGAGTCAGAAAACAGACGGAGGGCATAAAAAAAACCACCATCATCATAGCATGGTTGACATTTTATCAATTTCAAACGCCGTGAAATCTACAATACAACTTTTTCCCACATAAGATAAATTCATTGTATCGTGCAAAGTGCATCCGGCGATCAAACCTACGGAGATTGATACATATCATATACCTTATAAACACATTATTTCATTAATTTATTTATAAAACATTGAAATATATTTTAATACTTTCAATTCTTACTACCTATGATCACCCATTTCTCCATAAAATGTCTATGTAGTATTGAAAAGGTGTCATTATATACCTAGTAGGTATTGTAAAATAACTACCTATTAAAACATTATAAGTATATTGATGGCTCTCTATCGTTTTATATAATTATGATGTGAATATACTTATAGTTTAGCTTTAGTGATTGTTTATGTCGGGTTGCCACCATATTAGGATTCATTTTGAACCAAAAATACGATAGATAAATTCATTAATAACGACACGAAACTCCAAAAAATTACTTACCTAAAATAGCTGAGAAAGATCTATGGAAAAAGATGACATTAAAATAATAATGTGGTAAAAATGTATTATATCATAATAATATAAATAACTATAGATATGAATATTTTGAAATGAGCTTATATAGAGTCGACATGAAACTTGCAAAACAATACTACATTGCTAAAAATATCTATAAAAATACATAGGTAGGTATAGGTACTTAATATATAACCGCAATTTGCTGTCCAAATATTTCTCCCCATTTAGGTAACGCCAATTTAACTGCAAAGCTTGAAACTCCATAATTTTCTACCAATTGGACATCAAACTACACAGCGAATTGAAAACAAATTGCTGTTGCAAATGGACGCCAAATTGACACCAAAAGAAGAGACCAATTTTTTTTTATTTCATAGAGAATTTATATATGTTATTATCACAAAAAAAAAAACTAGAAAAAATAATTAAAAACTTTGAATACTTATTACATAAATGTCTAGATTTTAATAATTCAATAATATTATACAAAAATGTATTCATTTACGATGAATCAGACCGAATGGCATTAGCTACCTCCAATTTGATCGTAGATAATTTGTTTGCAACTTTTGCTCCCAAATTTTGGTGTCAACGTGCCATCCATTTGCGACAGCAGTTAGACGTCAATTTGCACTGAAGTTTGCCACTAAAAGTTATTAGACAATAATTATGTATAAACATGCATTTCTGTTAATTACTTTTAAAATTCCTGACTTCAAAAGGAAAAAGGCATACCTAATAGAAAATTCTGATTTCTTTTTCATAAAACAAACAGTAACAGCGCCTTGCTTTTTAGTGGATGTCTATGTTTTTATTTGTTGTCTGTAAGTTTGTATTTATAAATTTACACTAACTAGGGATTCGACGTTTCTACTTACCTAATTTATGAAAAAAAACACAGAACTTTAGGAGTTCAAAATTGAACTTCTCTAGGTATGATGATGATGGGTCTAAAAACATATATATTCAGAATTTTTATGTTATCCTTTTTATATTTACCTAAAAAAGGAAATCATCTGTATCTATAAATGCCTTATCTATTTATATACATGCCTATAGAGTACCTACGTCTGTATAAATCACGTCAACTATTATAATCTTGCCATATGGCTTATTTAAATAACCAAACCTAGCTAGTTAAAAATGTCAATAGGTATTATTATCAATTTCAAAAGAAACTAATTACTACAGGAGGCTTTACGAAGTAACGTGAGGAACCAACGAAGACACATTTGTAAGGGGGGCGTCGCGAGGCGCCGGGGGGGCGGCGCGGGCGTTGGGCGGTGTCGGGTGGTGACGTCAGCTTCGGGGGGGCAACTCACCATCCGATTGGTTGAGGTGCGCGCGCCGCTACCGAATATGGGACCGCGGCTCCATTGATAAAACTGCGATGCGGGGTCGCGCGGCGCCAGTCCCCTTCGCATCGGCCGCGTGAGAGGCCGTTTTCACGCTGGCGTTGTTCGTAATTCCGCTCGGCCCGTGGGCTGAGGAGCAGGTCGTGCCGGACGGGATGGGCACGGATACGGAGCCCCCGGTCGGTCCGCACCTGCTCTCGTTAGCCGACGTCGGTACCCTCGGTTTTGATTGTGCGCTGAAGCCGGCACCGGTGCTCACAGCAGGTGGCATGCCGTCCGACCTCAACACGCCTGTCACCACATCGGATTTGCCGGCTTTCTTCCCCAGCCTACTGGAACCGCCGCCGATATCAGGTGCAATGTCGTTCTTATTGACGTGCCGTGATGTTGGCACGCGCACGCCTTGCACGGGACTCGTAGGCGGTATTCGCCCCCGCCGCGCCGCGCGCTGCGCCGACCGATAACGTTGTAAATAAACAATGCGCTTTTAGTGGTTTCGTGCCCTTTTACTTCCCTCCCAGTTCATAAGTGCCGGTTATAATTAATGCTTTTATATATTTCCTCAACTATTTTAACAATATTGTGCGCGATTTAAAACGCCGCCCTAACGTTATACAAGTTTTAGTGTTCGTTGATGTTGTTGAAGTGAAATAAAAAGTTCATCGGCCTGTCTCAGATGCTCCGATCGATACCCGAGTAGAATGCAGGTTTCGTTGAGTACCTACCTACCTGACTTTTCGATGCTTGTGGTTGTGCCTACTTTAGTCGCCTATCGATAGCCGTCTCCAGTCCTACCCTTTTTCAAAAAGCACAAAAGTACTTAGGTAGTAAGTACTTACGTAAAAAGTTCTTATTTACATATAAGTATATATGTAGGTACATTTTATTGTACAACTTGTAACTTATGCTGCATTTTAGATTTATATTTCAAATATAACTGTTGCAAAACCAATTAATGTGCATAATAGATAATCATAGTTAAATAATTTTATATCTATATACAACTTCCACTACTTACCCAATAGCTTTAAATATTTAGTACAGAGGTACATATTATGAACAAATGCTATGATACCTCCAATAAAAAATATATTTTGTTAAAAAACTCTATTAAATTTTATCTAGTTTTTATACTACAAAGATGACACACAATATGGCACTTAGTCCTTAGGTACATTGTTTCATTAACTAAAGCCAAAGTAACACTCCAAACTATATTTCATGGCATATAATGAAAAATATTTAAATCGTCTTTGTTTATTATTTAAGTAGGCAGGTAAAAGTATATAGGTATAGTATAGTATGTATGTTATAGGTAAGTAGGTACATACTATGAGTGTCATAAACACAAAAAAATATATTTTTATATTCCTGAAATTCACTTGTAATTAAATGCAGAATAATCATATTTTTAAGAATTTAATTACATAGATATCTAAAATTACATTGGTTTAATTCGGGGGTGGCTAAACAGTCGATCGGGAGAGCTTTCTAAGACGATCGCTGGAATTTCCGAAAAGTATAAAATACTGGAATTTTACGGTAAAATAAGGTATTATTATAGACTGATAATTTCCGACATTCCTATACTCTTAAAACTATAACATCTGATCCCAAATTTTATAAACATTATGTGTATTAAAAAAAAATGTTAAACGAAATAGTAGGTTGGCAGTCGATTACCAGCTAACTAAATATTTTATAGTAGATCGCCGAGGCTCTAAGTTTGAGCACCACTGGTCTAATTAATGTCTAAAGATTACAGTGAAATTATTTACATATCATAATAACCAAATCTAAGATAAAAACATGACGTTGTACAACCAAAATGCTTGGTCGCTCGTCAGAGACATAGTCAGGATAAGAGATACGGTATTATCAACTTCCGACGTTTATTTATCGCGCGGCTGCCTTCCGGCCGTCGTGCGACGACGTACGCAAAAATATTAATTGATACTTTTTGTTACATATTACTGGTAATGTTCACAAAGGATATTATTACAACTCTATATATACTATGCAATACTAACACAGTATTTGAATGGACCACCGCTTATCACAATACTGTAATCTAACGCTGAAATTTATCGACGTTGAATCTTAACACTTTGGTTTCTGAATAACTTTTTCCATAAGATCCACTAAAGTATTTAAAAATATATATTACCAATCTTCGTAATAAAAATATAATTCTGATTGTTACAGGTACATTACCAGGCGACGAACTATCTTTGGCATGTTCACCACGAAGACATAAACATGAAGCTTCGCTTTCCCCGGGCACGCGCGCTGAAGACGCTAGCAACGCGTCTAGCGCCAGCGCTTCCCTATACGGACCTCCAATGGGAGGAGTAGTAAAGCGAGCTCCCTCGCCACCACTACAGTGGCTGTTACCGCCCGGCCCCGGCCCCGGTAGTGTTGACAAATATTTCCAGCAAGATTATGAAGAACGAGTCGAACTCCTACCGCCAGAATGCCAGTCGTACTGTCCTCCTCAGCAGCCTTGTCCTCCGCCACAACACTGCGAGTACAGGCCGCCACCGCCGCCACCCCAGCAACACCATACATGGGACACGCAAGATTATGGTAGTGCGCCGCAGCCCACACCCGGACCTTCGGGCTTGCCGAAACGCGAACCTTACCCGAGTCCCGGCGCGCCAACTGACAGACCCGTGCAGCTCGCCGAGTACAACCCGTCTACGAGTAAGGGTCACGAGATTCTCTCGCAAGTTTACCAACAGAGCGCGCAACCGTTGCGACTCGTCGCTGTCAAGCCGCGCAAGTATCCTAACAGACCGAGCAAAACTCCCGTGCACGAGCGCCCGTACGCGTGCCCGGTGGACGGCTGCGACCGTCGCTTCTCCCGGTCAGACGAGCTGACGCGACACATTCGCATACATACGGGACAAAAACCTTTCCAGTGCCGGATCTGTATGCGGTCTTTTAGTCGCTCGGATCACCTAACGACACACGTGCGGACACATACTGGTGAGAAACCGTTCGCATGTGACGTGTGTGGACGGAAGTTTGCTCGTTCCGATGAGAAGAAACGGCACGCGAAAGTGCACTTAAAACGACTAAAGAGAGAACGAGGCGGTGGCGGTGGTGGTGGTCCGGCGCACCACCACGAACCCCATCAGCACGCGCCGCTCTAGCGTTTACCTGTGACCGCGACCGTGACTGGCCCAGCGTCGCCGCCCGAGCTTGTGGTGCCCTTAATGGAGCTCGTACCGGAGCCCGATCCTGAGCCAATGCGGCCGAGCGGTTCTCCTCCCGCGGACGCGGAACTATGAATGAACTTTTATCACGTTGAAGTTATCGGATAATTTCATCGCTTAGGTGTAAATGTATTGTCTTTAACGAAGCTTTATTAACTCTAAATATGTAAATTCACTGAAATTTATATAATATAAATTTATATATATATGAATATATATCTTTTTATACATATTTGTAATTACTACGATAGGACATCTGCTCGTTGTATTAATTTAATTAGATAGGTTAATTGAAAGAAAGTGACTGGGAACAATTGTAGATACATATACGACGCAACATGGCCTAAAATGTCCCGAGTGTACTTTGTAGACTTGTTTATTTATATTAAAAAAGGGTTTTTCGCCTGGAGGACGTTTCGGCAGAAGTCCATACTGCCGTCGTACTCATAGTGTTGTAAACACATATCTTTATTATTTAAATAGTCCTGTGACCCTCTTACGTAGATATTACCTATTATGTAGGTATATCTATGTTGTCATACAAATGTAATGAGACTTGATACTGAGTAGGTTATGTGATTTTTAAAATACCAAATGTAACATTAATAAGATCTAAACCTATTTTGAAACCGAAATGTCACCAGGACTACCTACTTAAGTATTGTAGGTTTATTATTACTCTTATATGTATTTGACAAAACTAACGTGAAACTGTGCCATTAATTTAACTTGTATAATGTGCCACTGCAATTTTATTTACGTAATTAAGTGCTAAGTGTACCTAACACATGACTGCTGGATAAGTGATACTTGTACTACGATTTTGTTATAAATATTTCTCTAGTCGAAGGTAACGAACCGTGGTAGAGTCGACTAATATTTGCAGTATATCTCTAGATATTTCACCTTTATCTTATGTAATTTATTCGTAGTAATTTTTCGACAGCTGCTGTCATAATTTTCTCTTGCTCAAAACAGTTAATTTTAACAAATTTTTGCTCAAGTCTGTTTCTTTCTGATAAAATCATTATTTCTACTACTCTACTAATATTGTTTTTGGCTCAATATCTATGAAACTCTCTGTCTTCTGTATATAATTTACCATTAATATTTCTATTGAGCACTTGTTGTCCATTTTACCCATAGTGCTGTTTCCCAGTGGCATATATTATTTAAATGTACGTATTATTAACTATTTTAGAAAAGGTTTAGATAATAGCATTAAATTATGATCTCTTAATCATTATTAATTATTTTCAAATACGCGAGGTCCCTTTATTTATAATACTCATAAGTTTTTCTGTAGCTATGTGTAATTAATTATACATTTTTTATTTCTTATTATCAGTAAACATCAATGAGATGCTGATAAAATTACGGGATTACAAATATAAATAGTATAAATTGTACAAAGGTGAACACAATAAGGCACTTTTGCATAGTTTAATAGAAATTCTTTTACGAGGTCGATATCTAAAGAACTTTAATTTCATCAAAATGTGTGGTTTTCATAAAACATCAAAATAATAAATTATTAATAAGGTTAGCTAAGATTTGTAATTACTACTTTTATACTCACTTATTTGATTTCCCATATACCTAAGTACAAAATTGGCACAAACTAAGTTTAAGTAGACTTTTAAAGTTATACAATTTGTATAGCACCTACAAATCTAAAGAATTTCTATTTTCATGCACTCTCTTGTTCCACTTGAAGATAAGATTTTGTTGTTCAAATAGCTGAACCTACCTAATGGTGCAATCTCAAAGAGATGGAAATAAAATATGTTTGTTACTGCTACAGTGTCATCGAACAGCCAGTGATAATAACAGGGTGGACCTTTCAGTAATATCGGTTGTTAAGAATTTAAGAGACAATAATATATACTACTTTATCTGTTGCACTTACAATCTACCAAATTGCAAATGGGAACGGTCGGTTCTTTTACAAATTATGGTTTTTTTTTTCAAACTTTTCTAACATAATAACTAGGTATTACAAAACTAAATAGACGTGTTAGGTTAAATCTACGACCGTTCTTAGTGAATTTAGTCGCTTGCAGAACACTAGAAGACGTCACTGTTTATGGTTGCCGTGTCGCAGCATACGCGCCTTTATTATGATTATAATAAGAATGAGGCGGTTTACGAGTTTATAATGTTTTTACTGTTATAGAAGAGACGAAGTCTCCGTTAGAGAAGGCTAGAGTAGATAGGTATTAAATAAAGCAAATTCATGTTAAAACAAATGAGTGACATTGAAACGGAAAGACTAAATTCTTACACATTTTATGTAATGTTGCAACGCGATATCGTTATTGATATACGATGTTTGTATATTAGGTTACGAGTTACGACTTGCCTATTGTTTGTTACCCGTTGCATCTTCTTGCGTGTCCGGCTTTTCGGATAACGGAGCGACTTTGCATTGTTGACAACCTCTGTTAAATAATACTTATAGCTGTACATTACTCTACAATGTTGTGCGATGTATCATCGACTCATATGTAATAAAAACTTATTCTCGATAATGTATCTTTAGTATTTTAAGGTGTTCACCTAATAGGAAATTATTACGAATTCTTGATGAATTTTGTGTAAGTACGACTATTATATAAGATGTCTTTATCTATGTATTTCACTAGAGTGAAAGATGTTGTTGATGTTCTAAAACATAGGTACCTAGTTGTAAGTAGGTATTGTTAAATCTCACTAATTTTTACTAAATTCTATTTAAATAATGTATTTGTAAATACACTCAGCCCACATTTGGATTTAATGTGTATATAAGAGAAAATAAATTTTTATTTAATATGAAACCACCCAAGGTGCAAAAATACAAACTGTTGAAAATTTTTACTTTTGTTTTCTTTTCCATGTCTTTAGCTTACCCTTACGGCTAAATCGAAAACACTTTATAAGTAGGTACTTATAAATAACAATTCTAACATGATGTCTCAAAATCATAAAAAAATTTATTCAATTTAGGCTCTAAGAAGGCACTTATGAACGTCAAAACACTTTGCGGGTTCGGAAAACATCCCAATCGTACCGGTAAGAAACTTGACCGGGTATATCTTTTCGTTTTTTTCAACTGTACAAGTGTTAATTTAGGTATAATAACAATAATTTAGTGGATGCACACAGAGGGAGTCACTTCCAATGATAAGTAATCATTTAAGTAATTATCCAACCTACTTAATATAACCTTTTGAGAGTAAAACCTGCATGACATGGTCCTTGAACTTGTTGTCCGGCAAATCAGTAGTGTGCTTCGGGATCTTATTACAAAACCTGACACTATTACCTATAAAACTTTTATTGGACACGGTTCAACTAATTTATTTCTATTTCTAGTATTAACACTGTGCTGATCTTTAACAAATTCTAGCTATACTAAGTTTTTGCGAATATATATTAATTTATTAAGGATTTATTGGGAGGGCAAAGTTAATAAGTAGACTATAATTCCTGGAATTTGTTCTTTTGTGATTCGCGAGGTCTCAGGTTACATCTTTGCCTGCTATTCTAATATAAATATGGTATATACCACAGCTGCTGAGCTATGAAAGTACCTAAACCAAGTAGACTAACATAACATTGGCAATATCTGTTAACTGGCGAATCTTACGTACCTACTGTGAATGCAGCAGAGCTTAATCTTCCCGCCAAAGTTTTAATATGCGGACCCCATCGTAATTATGAATAAAGTGTAATACCCAACAAGCTAAATTATTAAAAAAACAAAAAAAACGAGACAGCAACAAAAACACGGCTAAAAAAATATTTATCTATTTTTGCTTTTTATTTGATTCCCAGACGTCGTATTTAAATATTACTTATATAGCCATGTAACTCAGACAACTAAGACGAATCTAACGACACCTCATATGCTAAAATCCATCAAGCCGTTTAGGCTACAGAACAGGCCAAAGAAATAGACATACCTTCATACATACATACATCCAATCGAAAAACATAACCCTCCTTTTTCGCAGTCAGGTATTTTGACAGTATTATCAACTAATTACGTCTACCAAACTCCCTTTTCTATCTTGATACTACTATCAACACGCCGAACATTGGAGAAGGCAAATTTCATACCTACATTTGGTTTTCATTGCATTTAGCAGTCAATTATTTAAAACAAACCATTCAGATATTTTAACTAAAGTATTTTTTAATTGCCTAAGCTCCGGATCTGTACAGAATTAAGATTGTTTAATGGGTTTCGTTTTACTGAACATGCTAAATATCTCGTAATGAGAACTTGTAAAATAGATGCCTTAAGCACTGCCATATGTAATGGCATTAACTTTCCTTTTATATAGTTAAAAGCATGAATTTTATTACTTTTACCTAAAACCCAAAAATATTAAACATGAAAAGCAAATATAAAAACCTTATTGAATGTAAGTCATAAGAAGGCACTTATGAACTTCAAAACACTATTATATAAACAAGTACATTTATTAAAAATACGTTTTTTAGTAGGTTAAAATATTTCTGTATCCATAAAAACACCATAGCATAATTATTTTTTGTTTATGCATTACCGACATCTATTATAGTCTAAGACATAGAGCTTACCTAAAATGTTCCCTCCTGTTACTGTATTGTATTGTACTACCAATAGAGGGCTCTAATTATGTACACTGATTATCATATTTTAAGTACACTATACGCCAACCTGGTACATAATTTAACCAAGAGATGGCAGGCAGAGTGTGGTATTGAAACATTCCTCTGTATTATTCTCCCAAACTCTCTTTCTACGTATTCTCCGCTATGAGCACAGAGTATATTTTGCAGTATAATACCTCGCAGTAGTCCGTGGAACATTTGTATAATATATATATATATTTAGAGTTGGGATAGGAAATCCAGTCCCGCAGGATTGCTGACATAATATTATTATAAGATATGGGTAAGTAGGTACCACAGATCCCTGTGGTAAGTACTTCTTCGTTTGTTTGTACTACTCTATGCGTTCCTAAACAATTATTAATTCGACTGTGATTATAAATTTTAATTAATAATTTGAATTAATTAAGAAAATAATTTGAATTTACATATAATTTAAAAATGTAGAGTGAGATCCTAAAAAGAGGTCGTTCGGTCGTTGTTGCGACATCCCTTTTCCCTTTCTAATTTCTCCAATTCCTTGGGGGCACAATTGTATTTAAAATACGCGCGCAAATCTGCCGCGCATTTCTTCGTAAACCGAGAACGGTGTAATGGCCGCCGCGGAACTGCAGTGACACACACGCTCTGCATAATTTCGTTGTAAATTAATTATAACTATCGGAAAGCTGGTGAAATACGTCTTTCTAGTGCTCTAGAAGTGTTTTAGACTGTTCAAGACGTGTGAGGAAGTTCAGGGTGCACCCTCGGATCGTGGCAGATACAACCAGGATACGTGGTAAGTCCCCCTACTGCTCCTTTCTAAGTCTTTCCAGTCGTCGCATCCTCTTGGTTGTGATTAACTTGTATTCTAGCATCCTACGAACAGATTTTTGAAATAGCTAGCTTGCTCTGGTAAGCGGCCAGTATCATCCATTCAAAAATTGATCCATACGAGACGGATTCAGTAACATTGAATCAGTAAAATTATGACTATTCCGCTTTTTACTTAATTTCAAAGGAAACAATAGTCATTCAATTATCATTAGTTAGTTCAACAACTCATATTACGTTGTTACTTCAAAACTTGTTCAAGAATTTATTTTTATCATGTAGTGTTTTCAATCTACCTACCTATTTATCCATCTGTTCCTGGGTGTACGATTGGCAAATTTAGGTAAGATTGTATGTACTCGGAATAAAAATCATGCTATCTATTTAAATAACATAGAATTAAACGTGTTAACTAAATGTAAACGTTACGTTGTACATTAACAAAGTTATTTAGATATACACAATAAAAGTGAGGTAGGTATTTATTAAAAACTTGTTAAGGCGACGACACTCGCTAGTTACAAATATTTTACTTTTGTTTTATTTATTTTCTATTTTGTTGGAGTTGTGCAGTTAATGATTAGTGTTTGCCATGTCGAAACCAGTTGAAAATGTAAACAAAAGAGTCGAAGCAGAAATAAAAACTCTTGTTTCCCGACGACAACATGACTTTCGTTCAATTCAAATTTTATATGATTTGTCTACTCAAGTTACACACGATAAGTCGAAATTATCAAATTTCCGTGCGAGATATAAAAACATTAATACTATAAGAGATAACTTTTATGAAATTAGTCAAACGATTGATCAAAAAAATTTAGAATACGGATTTGAAGTTGAAGCTAATACGCAAATATTAGATTCTTTCGACGATTTATACTATAATATAATTCAAATAGCAGAATCGATATTTGACACAGATAACTCAGATGCAAGTTCTCCAAAGGTTCCAGCCCTCACTAGTGCGGTTGAGTACAAGCCTCAAATACGTTTACCGAAATTACAAATACCATCGTTTGATGGCAATATTGAGAACTGGCCAACGTTCAAAGATAGCTACTTGCCCTTGATACATGAAAACAAGTCACTGTCGAACATGGAAAAATTTCACTATTTAATTTCTTATTTGTCAGGCTTCGCCTTAACAATAGCTAAGGGAGTTCCGTTAACCGCTTGTAATTATAATGTTGTTTTCAACGCTCTTCTCGATCGTTATGACAATAAGCGACTGCTAGCCACTAATTATCTCGATAAAATGGTTAACCTTATCCCGTTGCATAAATCGTCACTTAATGATTTAAACTCGATAACGAATACTTTATTTGAAAGTGTAAATGCGCTTCGCGCGCTCAATATTGATTCGCTCGGTGAATACATTTTATTTTACATTGCTTCCCGTGTTATCGACAACGACACTCGCCAACGTTTCGAGTTACAAAACAAAAATGAAATACCTACATTTGATGAATTATTAAAGTTTTTACAAAATTACATTAAAATACTAGAAGTTACCAAAGTACCAAAGTCAACAAGTGTAAATTCTAAACAAATTCAAAATAAACTTTACAGTCCGCTAAATAAAAAACCGAAGTCTTCGTTTGTTTCTTCAACTACTGATCAACAAACGAAATTATTATGCCCATGCTGCAATTTTTCACATAGTATTTATAAATGCTTTAAATTTCAAAAAATGAATGTTACTTCGCGTATTAAATTAATTCAAGAGTTAAAATTATGTTCAAATTGTTTGAGATCGGGACACAGTTCTATTTCGTGTTCTTCTAAAATAAATTGTTCCATTTGTGGTACACGGCATAATACGTTGTTACACGTAGACGTTTCCAGCCCTACCACTAGTACATTTTTACAGGTGGAATCGCCTACTGCGAGTGAGCAGTCGGCCAGTTCCCTTACTATAGGTTCGTCCGCTCAGATTGTTACTGAGAAATTAATTCAGGATTCAACGGCGTTAACAAGCGCGGCCGATTGGCCAAGCAATTTGTCAACTAAAATTTTAGGTTCTGCATTAGTGCGAATTTGGGGTACGAATGACGTCATGCATCATGCGCGCGCTCTCATCGATAGTTGTTCTATGGATTCGTTTATTACTAGTTCTTGTGCCCGGAGGCTCGGTCTGAAGGTACAAAAATGTAATGTTTCTGTTACTGGACTAGGTGAAAAATCGATACATGATATTAAGGGAGTTACGTTTTGTTCGATCATGCCTCGGAATAGCAAAACGCCTCAATTTAATTTACCTTTAATTGTTATCCAGAAAATTTCCTCAAATATGCCAGGGAGAGCTTTGCCTTCATCGCTTAGAGAACTTTACAGTCATCTCAACTTAGCTGACGAAACATTTGACAAACCATGCCGCGCGGATTTACTTCTTGGTGTAGAATGTTACGACCGTATCTATGACGGTACCCGCTTTGATCCAGGCCCCGGAATTCCGTGTGCTCTCGGTAGTGTATTTGGTTGGGTCATTACGGGCCAATTAGAGCACTCCAGTCTACGTTCGCCTAGTAAGGAAGTCACTTCGCTGTTAGTATCCACTCTAGCTCTCGATAATGTAATTCAAAAGTTCTGGGAGACTGAAGAGCCACCTAAGGCAATCATCTGTGCCCCAGAAGATGCTATTTGCGAACAAAATTATAAAAATAATCATTACCGTAATCCTGATGGACGATACGTTGTACCCATTATGTTGAAGGATAATTTTTGTCACTTAGGCGAGTCAAACCGACAAGCCTTAAATCGTTTGCTTAATCTGGAAAAACGACTTGCTCGTGATCCGGACATTCAAACACAATATGTCGAATTTATGCGTCAGTACGAACAGTTAGGTCACATGCAACCAGTTGAAACTTCGTCTACTGATAGCGCATGTATTATTCCCCATCATTGTGTCGTGAAACAGGATAACACTTCCACACGGCTTCGAGTGGTTTTCGATGCTAGCTGTCGCACAACAAATAACAATTCTCTAAACGACATTGTTCACGTAGGTCCGAAACTTCAGATTGATATTATAGATTTGATAACCAAGTTTCGCCTGCACGTGGTTGTATTTACAGCAGACATATGTAAAATGTATCGCCAGATACTAATTCGCCCTGAAGATAGGTGTTATCAACACATATTGTGGCGTGAATCTGCTAACGAATCAATAAAGGAATATGAGTTAAATACTTTAACTTATGGGGTAGCCAGTTCACCTTATTTAGCCATAAGGACTCTACGACAACTCGCGAACGATCATGAATCTAAATTTCCTCATGCTGCATCAGTTCTGCGTGAAGGAATATTCATGGATGATATTACTACAGGGCAGTCTACTTTACAAAAGGCAATTGAGCTTAAGAACGAGCTAATAGCCTTACTAAATTTAGGAAAATTTGAACTCCGTAAATGGAGTAGTAATCATTGCGAGTTGCTTTCTGATATACCACCTGCGCATTATCAATCTCCTAATTTATTTATGGAGTCTGCTAATGACCATATACTTAAAATTCTTGGAATTAAATGGGATCCTTCCAATGATCATTTTTCTTATACCTTTTCGGATGACTTCAAGCTTGAATTCACCAAGCGGTCAATTTTGTCAACCATTGCTAGGATTTTCGATCCGCTAGGTTGGATTTGTCCAATTGTATTTTCTGCCAAGATGCTTATGCAAGAAATGTGGAGGTTAAATCTCACATGGGATGAATCAATCCTCAAATATTTAGCTAAGCAATGGCATCTTCTTGCAGCCAACTTGGCGGATTTGCAAAACATTAGATTGCCTCGTTTGATTTTACCTCCAGATCCAATGCAGATACATCTTGTAGGATTCTGCGACGGAAGTTCTAAAGGTTACGGCTGCTGTGTCTACCTTTGTGTAGTCCGTACAACGTCGCCACAGGCAAATATGATCAGTCTTCTAATAGGCAAATCTAAAATAGCACCTTTAAAACCGTTGACAGTTAACAGGCTTGAACTGTGTGCTGCGGTTTTATTGGCTCGTGTGCTGAGCCACATGTATAATTTACTTCTATCAAAAATAAAAATTGACTCTGTTAGAGCCTATACTGACAGTAGCACTGTTTTATCATGGATTAATACTCCACCACATCTCCTTAAGATGTTTGTCGCAAATCGCGTGGTACAAATCACAAATTTGATTGAGTCTGACTTATGGTTTCACGTTTCTACTCGCGAAAACCCAGCAGATGTCTGTAGTCGTGGAACAACTTGCGATGAGCTAGCCACCCACAAACTTTGGTGGAAAGGTCCATCTTGGATCAGTCTACCTCTTGACGATTGGCCAAATCAGAAGAAGTTAGTTTCAGAAACGGATTTACCAGAACGAAAACCGCTCTCTACAGATTGCTTTCTAGAAGCTCAATCAGAAAATTGTTTAACTGACGTGATCGCAAAATGTTCATCATTTTCAAAACTCCAACGGGTTGTCGCGTGGTGTCTAAGATTTGTTAAAAATATAAAACTTAAACGAGATATGCGATATATTTTGCCGTTATCCACCACAGAGTTAGAAAATGCACTTAGGATTTTAGTTCAGCATACTCAAAGGGAATATTTCTCACAAGAAATCGATTCTTTAAAGCAAGGATCTACTTGTGTTAAATCAATTCAACGTTTGTCACCATTTATAGATAATCATGGTGTTTTGCGAGTGGGGGGTCGTTTGCGCCACTCTAATTTACCCGACGCTACTATACATCCGATTTTACTGCCAAAATATTCCACATTATCTCAAATGATAATTGATAGTTGGCACCTTAAATATTTACATTGTGGACCTCGTACATTGCAGTCTCTTATTCAGAGACAATTTTGGATCTTGGGTATAAGACTTTTGATTCGTTCACGACTTTCGAAATGCATTAACTGTTTTAAATCCAAACTAGTAATTTTACAACCAGTCATGGGAGATCTTCCAGCTGACAGACTATCTCCTGGGAGATGTTTTCAAACTACTGGGATCGATTTTGGTGGTCCTTTCATTGTAAAGGAAAGTAGGCGTCGTAATGCCCGTACTTATAAGGCGTGGATGTGCCTATTTATATGTTTAAGTGTCAAGGCTGTCCATCTCGAGGTAGTGACAGAACTTAGTGCCGAAGCCTTTTTAGCAGCCCTTGACAGATTTGTTTCTCGACGCGGTATATGTAATAAGATTATTACAGACTGCGGTACCAATTTCATAGGTTCTAATCGTCAACTGAACGATATTTATGACATTTTCTTTAGCAATCGTAACGATATATCAGATGGTCTTGCGGTAAGACGCATAAAATGGGATTTTAATCCGCCTGGGGCTCCTCATTTCGGAGGTATCTTTGAAAGCGGTATCAAATCAACTAAGCACCACTTAAAACGCGTTATAGGTTCGCAAACTCTGACATTGGAAGAAATGTTTATTGTGCTTACTAAAATCGAAGCAGTTCTTAATTCGAGACCTCTCTGTACGCTTTCGTCAGATCCAAACGAAGCTGATGTACTCACACCGGGTCATTTTCTTATAGGTGGTCCTCTCGTTGGCCTGCCTGAAACTCCATTGGACGAAACGACATGCCCCCGTTCTCGTTGGCAGTTAATAAAAAAAATTTGTCAAACCTTTTGGCGTACATGGCAACGTGATTATCTGCACACACTTCAACAGAGAAATAAATGGTTTAAAACTGTACCTAATTTAAAACTTAATGATTTGGTTATTATGGTTGAACCTAATCTTCCTCCTTTATCGTGGAAAATAGCTCGAATAGTTCGAATTCATCCGGGCCCAGATAACGTGGTAAGAGTTGTTACCGTAAAAACAGCTAATGGTAGCGAGTTTCGACGCCCTGTGGTAAAGGTTTGTCCTTTACCTTTGTAATAAGCTTGAGTTTATTATTAAAATTACTTAATCTAAGTTACTTAGGTATAGCGTTAATTTAATTTATCTTTAGACCCTAAAATAATAGGGTTATTTATTGTAACTTTTTTAGTTGTAAGGTAAACTTTAGATTCCGAGTACTTGCAGTTAACTTATTTTTGCTTTTCTCTGGAATCCTGGCGAATTCCAAGTGGGAGGTATGTTGCGACATCCCTTTTCCCTTTCTAATTTCTCCAATTCCTTGGGGGCACAATTGTATTTAAAATACGCGCGCAAATCTGCCGCGCATTTCTTCGTAAACCGAGAACGGTGTAATGGCCGCCGCGGAACTGCAGTGACACACACGCTCTGCATAATTTCGTTGTAAATTAATTATAACTATCGGAAAGCTGGTGAAATACGTCTTTCTAGTGCTCTAGAAGTGTTTTAGACTGTTCAAGACGTGTGAGGAAGTTCAGGGTGCACCCTCGGATCGTGGCAGATACAACCAGGATACGTGGTAAGTCCCCCTACTGCTCCTTTCTAAGTCTTTCCAGTCGTCGCATCCTCTTGGTTGTGATTAACTTGTATTCTAGCATCCTACTAACAGATTTTTGAAATAGCTAGCTTGCTCTGGTAAGCGGCCAGTATCATCCAGTCGTAAAAATTAGTAATTCTATCATGGGGCTTACCGGTGAAAGCTAAAAACAGATGGCGTTAGAATAGATAGGTCCCCTGTCAATTTATTTGACATTTCTTTCGATTTGAAAGTTTCGTTTGTTTGGTCTTTGGGTTGTTTAATAATTTAGATTATTGCTTTCAAAACATGTATTCTCCTTGGAGAGTAACAACATCGCGTCATTTTTATATATTTTTTACAAATGTGATATTTTTCATACAAAACAGTGCTTGCTATGGGACCTATCTCAACTAGCGCCAATCTGACAGTTGCCCGCCCCATTAGTAACCTAGTATTAGTAATTACTAATCGTAATTCGATTATGAATGATCACTCATTTCATTATCGAAATTTCTACTTTAATTAGTAATTACTAATGGCCATAATGGAGATATCTTCTTAATCGAATAATTAATATTATTTAATAAATAAATAATAATAATAATTAATGAAATTATATTAATTAATATTAATTAATATTAATTAGATTAAGGCTAATTTTAATGTCAGTTAACATTGTGACGTGATGTTGCGCCGCATTTTTCGCAAATTTTTTTTAAATTTCTTTTTTACCCGACTACGTAAAAGGAGGGTTATATGTTTCGAGCGTATGTATGTATGTATATTTCTTTGGCACGCTCTGTAGCCTAAATGACTAGATTTTAGCATACGAGATGTTGTTAGATTCGTCTTAGTTGTCAGAGGGACATTTCCTTTTTTTTTTTAACTGACTACTCTGTTAGCCTTAGGGGCCCTATCCAAAAACAGAGCCGCTGCGGCTTTTACAGCTTCACCGAACTTGGGGGCGAGCGCTTAGGGCACTCAGCCGCGAAATTTTTGGACGACTCGCACGAGGGTGCGAGAGTGGCCGAACCTCGGCTCGGGCGGTCGTCACGCATGCGAATAGGTCGCGATCTGGCTAATTCCCTACTCCTACGAATTCGAGCTACATAAAATATGCTCATGTGCATGTTCCCCTGCTCCTGGGAGGAAGGAGGTAAACATACGTATGTGTATTTGTTGATCGGAATGGTTTTTCTACACTAACTAGCGCATGACTATCTAGCGCAAAAAAAGAAAAAAAAAGGTCTCTTACAGAACCCATGTACCTGTGTGGTGTGCACGTGTGTATGTTCATACGTGTGTAATGTTGTGTGTGGGTAGCTAAGTCTTGCGTCACTTGTATCGCGCGGGCGGCTGCCTGACCCAAGGCCTTCACACCGAGGAACGGACCTAGGCTTGGGTTGCCGATAGAGAGGGTGGACGTGGCGGGTGTGCGGGAGCGTCAGAGCGACATAGGCTCTAGAATATTTAAGTACGACATCTGGGAGTCGATGAAAAGCAAAATAGTTTTTTTTTTTTTGGTCGTGTTTTTGTCCAGTCTGGTTTTTCTGTTTCCTTTGTAATCATTTGGCTTGTTACTAATAAATAATTTCAAATAAGTGCGTTGTCCATCGGTCACACCCACTCTGTGAGCCTTCGTTCGCTCTGTCTATACGCGGCACACTTAGAAACAAACTCACTTTTACCTTTATTATATTACTTAGGGTTATCCAAAAAAATCCTATTGTGCACGCGATGTATAATTCTGATGTTATTGATGTGTAAATTTTGTATCAACTAAAATGATGTTTAGTTTTGTGACTTAGAGTTTTTTTTTAAGCGGGTGTAATGTAATCAATCTAAGCAATAATAATAATAATTTATATACACTCATGGACATATTTAGCGGAACGCAACAAAAAGGTAGAAAAACAGAAACTATTTTCTTTTTTCGTACTGGCCATTTAAAGGTTTGGTAAGTAAATTGAAAAAAGATTTTGAATTGAATTTTACTTAACATTTGGTTGTCTTCCCGGGACGACTTGCAAAAACCGGACTTTTCGTTGGGTGTGTTTATGCGCTTCCCGCCTGGGTGTCTTTCATGCCCTTTACCAGTAGCACGATAACATGGAATAATCCAAAAAAGCCTAAAAATAAGTTTTCTTGAAAAGGTTTTTAAACCGGCCGGTATGTTTGAATTTATGACCTTTACAAAATATCCCTAGACGGTGCCGCGGTGTTGGCATGCGAGTAACGCGGTACGACCGGGTAGAAGAGGGCAGTTTCCCTTAGCATGGAGTTGCTAATCGCTTGATCCGAGTCGGAGTACAACCGAAGCGAAGAGTGAATAGTTTTAAGAAACGTTGTTAAAATCAGTCAACAATGGTTTCACTTCGTGCGTATTACACTCACTCACTACTGTTACCTACGGGTGTTGCCGGTAGCGATTGGATTAACTTGAATATGACTTGAAATGAAATATTACATTCCTATAATCGATATTTCAGTAACCACTATGGACAGTCTTGTCCAATCACGAATGCGCTGACGCTGTTAATAAAAAACAGACTACGTACTGTGCTTAGATCAAGGGTCGTGCAAATAGAGATCCCAACGAGAGCTTACTCAAAGCAACTTACAATAGTCCCACCAAGTCTTGTAAGAGGGCTTCTTAGGTACATTATAACAGATGCCCAAGGCGTCGTGCGTTTTAGTCAGAAGCTAGGGGAACATCCGACTAACTGTCGTAAGTATTGTAACTGATGGAGTATAGCAAAATCAATACCAGCCTATTTTAATCATGTATACTTACCCCGCTTAGGTACTCGCGCACAACTCATGCGAGAAAGCAAACTCATGAAATCCAATATTCGTTTTAGGCAAAGCGACGTATACGAAAGACCTGCTTTCGCTCGATTGTTGGAAAGCCAGTGATCCTAATGGTACCCCAGCGATAGTCTTTAAAAACTGTGCAGCCTAGATGTCCTCAGCAGTGTCCAAACTTCGGGCTTAAGATCTCCCCGACAACCTGTACACGTGGAAATCCAACTTTTTGCATGTACTTATAATATGTGTGCTCGTTGATGATATACAGTTCGCAGACAGGAAAGGTTTCGTCCGTCGTCTTTGATTTCTTAAACAGACTAGTGACGCGCTGTCCGCATTGTGAATGATTTATTTATTTATTTACATAATTGGATGGCCAGTGGCCAATACACAAAAATAACATTATAATTAAAAAAAAAATTGATACATTTATCAGTGTATTATGCCTTTGAAGGCCACCACCGCATGCTTTAATAATGACCTAAACAAATTAAAAACAAATCATAAACAATAATAATGCATGCTTAACAATCACAATAAAATTAACAATCCACAGTACAATAAAATAAAAATAAAACAAACACTATAATAAAATAAAACAAAATAATAAAATAAAATTGAAATTAAAAATTGACAATTAATAATTTCATAAATTTAATTTAAATTTAAACTTGTTTACAGACATCGCTAGGTAGGTACCTAGAACCGTTTCAGATGCGAAGGGATATTGCCTCGCTGAACGTTTTATAGTCTGTATCATGGTGTATGCTCTGAATTTCCCCCCATCCCACAGCTATATGGTGGCAGCCATCACGGCATGAAAAAGTAATATCGCAAAATCTTGCCTTTACCGTACCGTGTGAATGGTCTTCCTTTCAACGAACCTTCTTATAATATTGGAAATACTGATTACGCCCATGGGCGTTTATATTTATATGTACTATATACTCGCCTTCTGTCGTTTATGGGATGGTTGTTGTACAAGTTTCCTGGCTTTCGGTGAAGCTGTAAAAGTTTCAGCGGCTTCAGGGCCCCTAAGGCTAACAGTTTAGTCAGATCTAAAAAAAAAAAGTTTCCTGGTATACGTATCAGGTTTCAAAGTGGTGTACCATGTACCAGGTAAAATATTTGCTGGTTCATAATAATACGAGCTTTTAGTAGGTATTGTTCAATGCCTCGGGCGTTCTTTTCACAGATAAGCAAAAAATAAAAAATCCTACGGGGCGGGAGACGTAATAAAGGCGCTGGCGTTTGCTAATTTTATGCGAGTTAAAAAAGTTCTCAGGGTGAAAGACGAAACTAGGCCTTTCGTATTTGCTTGAGGGTACCAGCTTTTCTTTTTTTCAAAATATTTAGCGACATCTGTACCAGGATTATTGGGTCAATACCTAACATCCCTGGTAAACTACCAGTGCCTATAATACACAGCCTATAACAGCGCAAGGTGTAGCAGGTAGGTACCTATTTCAAAGCGAGGGCAATAGCAACTATATAATAGAGTAATAGACCATATTAATTGTATATATAGGAGAGACAATTCAATACATTATATAGACTATATACTATCAATAATTTTCAATGTAATCCTTTACTGTTCTTATTTTTCAACCTAATTTACGGTTATCAATAAGTACCGTATATAAAAATATGTATCAAACCTCGATACCAAACTGTTCTCCACTTTAAGGTTGCCTGTCCACTGATGCGTAGCGAGGCTGCGGAGCTGTGTTGAGAGTCATTCAAAGAGGATGTCGCACATAGGTACAGGATTCACAAAATAGGGACATAGGCATCGCAAGTCCTATATTGCAGTCTAATTTTTGTTTTAAAGAATGATCGATCATAATTCAAATCATTTTTATTCTTAGATAATTTTCGACATAAAGTGAAAATAGTATTGGAGAAAAAATGATTAAATATATTCTTCAATGGAAAATTCATATGTTATTATATTACTCGATAAAGTGTATATTTTATTGTAGATTAAGGTGTTGGGATCTATACAATAAATAAAATTGAAGTGTCTGTAATGTCAAAATAACAACCTTTTACTAAATGCATATAAAAAATACACAAAATACCAATTTAAAAAATTATTGTCTGTCATTTTGTCTATTTTTCCGAGTAATCTCTAAAACGGTTGGACCGATTTTGACAGGACTTTCATTGTAGATAGCAGATGTTATAAGGAGTAACTTAGGCTACTACCAGGTGGGCCAAAAGAAGTCATCCGATGTTGTTTGACTCTCATTTTTTTTTAAATGAAAAACTTTGATTATGTTTATTTGAGCCTTTAGAATTTTATTTGTCTAGTCGAGAAGATGATATCGGCCAAATGGGCGCCGTCAAAATTGATTGCTATACGGACTCGTTTTATGGCATTTTTCATCACTTCGGCGAGAACTTCGGGCGACAGATTCTCGCACTCGTGTCGAATGTTGTCCTTGAGGGTTTCCAGGGTCTCGGGCTAGTTCACGTAAACACGGGACTTCAAAAAACCCCACAAAAAAGTCTGGATCGGTTAAATCGGGCGATCTTGCGGGCCAGTGTAAATCGTCAAAACGAGAGATGAGGCGACCCGGAAATGCCGCCTTCAGAATATCGGTTGTGGCCCGCGCAGTGTGTGCCGTTGCTCCGTCCTGTTAGAACCACATGCGCGCACCGCGCACCATCCACTGTTTGTCGTTTGACCAGCGGCGTCCTCGAAAAAAAATGACCCGATGACTCCTCCAGCGTGAACAGCGCACCATGCAGTCACTTTGAGCGGGTGTAATGGCTCCTCGTGCATTACTCGTGGATTTTCGGTGCTCCAGAAGCGATATTTGCTTGTTCACGTACCCGCTGAGGTGAAAATGAGCCTCATCGCTCATTATGATTTTGGTCGAAAATTCGTCCACTTCGTCCACGAAATTGAGGATGGCTTGGGTGTAGGTTACACGCGTTTGGCGGTCGACAGGCAGCAGCTAATGCACGGACTGGACTTTGTACGGGAACATGCGCAGGTCTTTGACCAAAATTCGCCTTAGGGACGACCGGCTGATGGCTAATTGCGAGGCACGGCGTCTGGTCGATGTTTCTGGCGACAGCTCGACATCCTCGGCAACAGTGGCAATATTCTCGGCAGAACGGGCGCTCCGGGGCCGGCCACTCTTGGCAGCGTCTCGTGTGGTCCCATACCCTTCAAGATTGGTGGCCAAACGGCGCAGTGTTTGCGCAGTCGGTGCCGGACAACCGGGGAATCGGCGACGGAATTCGCACTGCGTACACCACAGACGAATTGTTACGCAAAACTATAGACACGATTATTCCACGTTCTTGGGGAGTGTATCGCTCCATGGCTTGTTCACTTGTATTCTACATCTGTCTAGTTCACAAATGTCAAAACAGATTTGACATTGGCCGCCATTTGCAAGAATAAGAGCATCTTCCAATAAGGTGATTTCTTTTGGCCCAACTTGTACATACTTTTATTTTAGAAAATGAATTAAGATTCCACGCAAATAAAAAAAACAGATCATAGTGAATCAGCTTACGCTGAGTAAACTATAAGAAATATATTAAGTTAATGTAATGGGTACATAATTGTAGACATTAAAAAGACCTACAAAATAGTAAGCGAGAGTATATGTCTATCTTCTAATTAAAATAGCCGGGAGCTGAGGACTAAGATTCGCGCGTGAGCCCGATCGATAGCATTCTGTAGTCCACGTGAGCGAAGCCTCGGGCACAGCTAGTAAAATGATAACAAACATGTCCGCCGCCGTGAAAGTTCTTTAGGTGTAAAGTGGCTTATATTCAGAGGGGTATTTTTCAAAAAATAACTAAATCACTTTTGTTCTTGGATAAATTTCGATAAAGTCAAAAAAATTTGAGAAATTTTGTTTCTCATATTTCTTCATTTTGGCAAATTGCACTTTTTATTTTTTTCTCTGAAAACGGTTTCAATTGAGGAATCTACGATGGAATTATACATTATAATACATTAGTATTTAATAGCATAAAAGAAGACATTCTGAATTCTAAATACAAATACACATGTCCAATCATTTGCCACGGCAACATAACGCACTTATTTATTTTTATTTGGATTTCGCAGTAGCCTAATCTGCAACAGCAAGTACTCGTAGATCAACTAAAAGTCGCTAAAGTATAACAAAATCAAAGTAAAAAATTAGAGGTCACGTCACAGAAAAAAAAAATTCTTGAATACTGTAATTAGGAATTTGTATTTCAATAAAAGTTGTTATGTTCAAGTTTACTAAACCAATTAATAAAAATTAAATAGGAATTTCTGTCCCTATTTTTCAAATTTCGAACCACTGTGCAGCGGCGTCCAGTTGTGCGGACTCCGTTTCTCTGCTCCGCTAACTCGCTCCGTTTCCCCGCTCCGTATGAAATTTTAATAAACCTCGCAAGCCCATGTGCACTTATGCGGAGCTGAGATTTTTATGCAATACTATTGGTCGATAAAACTCCGCAACCTCGCTCCGCATTAGTGAATAGGCAAACCTAAAAAAGGACCAACCTAAAACAGAAAAACAAGGCGAGTGAAGAGTCTATAAGACATAAAAGTTTGGGAACCTCTGAGTTAAACAGATTGTTAATAGTAGGCGCCTCTTACATGTCAGGCAAATATAATTTTAATATGAATGGCCTACCTGTTACTTAAAGTACATGAATATAATATTTTTACTAATAATATTCATCCGTGGTGACTTTTTTTTATATTAGCGCGGCAAAGTAATATCACCGCGCCCGATAGTGAGCCCAGTGCCCAGTAAAATCCAAATCAACAGCAACCATAGAGATCGGCAATAAAATACAATACAATACATCGTCGCGGTCATGACGAAACCGGCATACTCTTCGAGTTAGTCTTGACGTCTGGACGACCTTAACACTTATATTTCAGTAGGAATCGTAACAACAAATAAACGATAAAACACCAAAATGAAATATTTTACTAATTATTTTCTTACCATCGTCAAAAATTTACATCTAACACAAAAGGTACAAAAACATACTTGTTGCGCAAAATGAAAGCAACGTACACAAAGTTTACCAAACTTTATTAGATTGATACAAATCCGTTAATTACAATAAATTGTAAAACATGGATGAATTATACATTCATAAATTGATTTATATCCATACATTTGAACTCTATAGCATACAAAAGATTATATACATATGAGGATTAATAGACTTACCATCAGTACTGTGTATAAAAATGATATTAGCATATTATAATATTTTGTTTAACTGTTTACTACATTACTATATCTTACTATTGAAAAGAATGTGGTAAGACAAACACTAAGTATTTAGGCTGTCTGACCACTGAAGCGCAGCGGAGTGGAGCTGTGCAAATTTCGACCAATAGAATTGCATCTCTAGATATAATATATAGATCTCTGGTATGGAAATCAAGACAAACTACGGTAAATCATAATAAAAGGTAAAATAACGGTTTAATACCTATATAAATCATAACTTTTTTAATTTTCCTGAAAATATTTTAAAAATTAAAATGAGAAAATCCTTTAGGCACTTCGACGAAGAAAGTTGACAACTCCAACCTTAGGGGCATACAATATTACTATTTGTCCTTTTGCTCTTTATACTCTATAAAAATATTCTCTACAAAATTAAATCACAATACCTTCACAAACTTTAGCAGTGAAATACATTAAATATTGTAAAATAAACAACGCTATAATGGAGTCTGTATACAATTGTCGATTGTCTCAAAATCGAAATATTACACACGGTAATAAGCCATTTAGAATCATTTCCCAGACTCACTAAGCACCTGAGTTATATCAGTCTTAGATTTAAGCTAAAATTAATTTTAAACCAATTAGAAATCCGTCATCAATGTTCCAAATAATTAATTACAAAAATTCCTTCAAATAATTAGACTGTTTTTATCAATCTATAATATTTGCAGTACAAAAATTATTAATTAAATAAATATAGAATGTTTATCAAGATACACAAAAAATAATCCAAATTAATTATCATTTTAATTTTTTTTTTAGTTATATCTACTTATGTGCGCACGTATTTTTATACTGCGTGCCAACAACATGATGAATTTGCCATCAATAAATAATAAAGTAAAATCATTTTACTTTTTTGTATATTTTTGTAAAAATAGTTTAACCGTGTATAAAAAACAAACTTTATTTTATTATTATAAATATATCTATCTAAACAAACCACAAATTGAATTACCGTCTATACAATATAAAATGTCAGTATATATTTGTTTAAAATAATTAATAAACGATAAATTATAAAAACGTAAGCCTACTCAGTAGGCGATGAATTTCTAGAATTTTATTATTAATGCAAAAACGTATTGTATCAAACATATTTAGTGAGCAATGTTCAAACAATATAGTTAAATCGTAACACGAATAGGTGATGTCACTGTAGCGAATAGTAATCACAGTGCAATCCAAAAACAACAGTGATCACCGAGAGATCTACAATCCATCGCCTATAGCCATGCCTCCTCAAGTCATGTTTGAAGGACTTCATATTACTGGGAGAAGGGAATACACTGGGCCAGAAGACGGTACCACAGCTTCACAGTACAGCAAAGACATGACGTAGCGAACATGTTTGTTCGTGACGAGATGGAGGTTACCGTAAAGTGTGGCTCCAGAACCCGACAGCGGTTGTGGTTCTGTTATGAAAGGGAGAAGAGCAAATTAGGTCGAACGACTCTACAAAACACTCGCCATGATACATACTCAGACGGTAGAACACGTTCAGTGAGACAATAGCTCTGCGCAGTATTTAATTAACGTCTGCATCATTTACAATGCGGACGCCCGTCTCTGAAACTGAAAACTGAAAAGAGACACGTATTTATCTTTCTACGAAGTCTGCATAGGCGTATCCAGATACGGGCAGGTGGGCAGTTGCCCCCCCCCCCCTCCCACTCGCGCCATTATGTTACTAAGCTACCGGTTACAGTTCTTCCGAAAGGAAGAGTATAATGTTATCAAGCTAGTATAAATAATAATAATTTAACATTAGTTTCCCATAGCCTTCTCCAACCAACTAGTCAAAATCCTGGCTACCCTCATGGTAGTCTGTGTTGTTGTGGATAAATCGAAAATATCAAAATTAATGTCGTACAGTTCGGCCGCTGATAGAATGCGTTCCTGACGTCTGCCACAACAAACGACAGTTTTAGCGTCACAAAATGGCGGTCCATTTACTCACCATCAAGTATGTAGTCGAGTAGAAACCTATCTCTCTACACATCTCTCAATATTATAACGTTATTATTTACAAGATAAAAAAATATACATACGTACGTAAAAAATTCGTACTGTAACCCAAATAACTTTTTTGCATTAATAATGTAAATTTCTGTGAAATAGAATGTGTTAAATTAACGTCCTCTACTTTTACCAATCATTCAGGACTAGAATATACAAACATTTAGACGTATGTGTTTTAGAAAAACAACATCGGCTATGCTAGGTGGTCTCGTCGTCGGGTTTAACTAGGTTGGGCTCGGACTCTGAGCGCCGTTTAAGACCGTCTTGCTCCGGTGAACGGGGTCGTTCCACTTCGGGTTGCGCTTCCGCACTTGCAGCTGTCTTTATATCTGGAGCACTTCGACTCACGTCAGTCTGAAGAGATTTTTTTATCGTTATAGGCTTAAGCGTTGTGGCCAACAAACTCATCTCATCTTAAGTGATGATGTGCCTGATGATAAGCACAGCACAATCCAAAACAAAGTACGACCAGTACGAGATCGGCAATCCATCGCCAGTCATTACTTCCATAACCGCAAGCCTATTGGATATACACTGGCGGATCCAAAACGCGAGATACTAAAAAACACTCACATTGAAGAGTTTATCACCATATGCATGGCGGTCGCGACCCAATGGAGTACAGAGTCCTACCACCTCGGTTGATTCCTGGATATACGTCAGCTGATAGCAAAATGCATCAGACCTAAAGCATAACACAATGACCGGTGTTACGCCTTGTGTATGGTGGCTGCGATCCAGTCGAAAAGAACTGCCGTAAGCAATGTACTAACAAAAAGTAACTTCACCATAATATAAGTACAAGAAAAATTTTTAACAAAAAAGAAAGCCAATTTCAACGATTTGAGGAATTCATTGGTGTATCTTGGAAGTCGAAGGTCCAATGCCAATTAAATTAAAATGGTACCACCCATGAGGTACCCACTTTCCAAAGAAAAAAGAATCATCTCAATCGGTTCATAAACAAAGAAGTTATGGCTGAACATCCATAAAAAAATATAAACATTGAAAATTGAGGACATCCTCCTTTTGTTGAAGTCGGTTAAAACTAAAAATAAACATGAATGTTGGTGCTTACCAATTCTGGTTCTAGATGATCGCCAGCATCCTGCTTTACTTGAGTGTTCATCGTGTTATTTAAATAGCAAACACCGTTCAAATCGATCGCGCTATTCGAGAAAATGGCTGCCGCTCCCACTGAAGCGTCCACTAACGGCTCTGTCTATAAAAAGTACAAAATACATTCAAAAGTAAAATCAAAACTTTGATTAATTAATATAAGAACGTTTTATCTATATTATAAACTAGTTGTTACAGCGGCTCCGCTCGTATGGACTACAGAAAGGCGTCAGTATTGTGATTATCCCGCTACACCCCACGACAGCAGCCGGTTATTTTAAAGATAAAAATGCTTATTATTTTATTTGCGCGAAGCCATAATTATTTTTCTTCTAAGAAACTTAAAGTCAGCTAACTGCCAGTGAAAACACACCCAAAATAGATCCAACTGTTTCCAAGATTAACTGGAAGAAACAGACGAATTTTTTTTAAAGTACCTACTATATAGTATATACTATAACAAGCATCTAGTAAAAAGCTGTTTTGACATTACAACCGGACACTTAAATTATAGTACGCCTACAGGACCACGTATCTACTGTCTTATTACTAGTATTAAAATTATACGATACAGGTCATTGACAAGATATGACTTATATAGTTTTGTGAAGATACATTGAATTTTCAAGGATGCATTCGGAGAACAAAGTTAATGGACACACGGACAGTACCGCCCAATGGACGTTAAGGTGTCAAAAGGAATACGACAGTAGGTCTGTCTACGTCAAAGTTTTTACTTAAATAAAATCAGTACGTTCCACGGCGATGGATTTTCAAACTGCTGCAAACAACGACATGAGATACTGTCAAAAAGGTAATATGCCTTTTAAGGCCTTTGTACTGTCACAACACTATCGCTCGAAAACTTGTTCAAAGAAAGTAGGTCTACATAGTACATGCACACTACAAGCCATGGACGTCGTACTTCTACATCGGTCTTCTACTCCTGGATCGAGCCAAGACCCGTTTGCTGATGATAGAGAATATCGATCAGACATAAAATAAGAAACCATTAAAATATCACCAATCCATTAGTTCTGAAGAACACTTTACTAGGTTTACATCTAGATCCGTTCTGTCGTAACATATGTTATTAAGTTGTGACTTGTGACGCCTGTAGGCAATGTATGAAAATGAGTACTGTTGCAACAGCACAAACCAGTGAGATAGTACTGTCCATCAACGTGTTAGGATAAAAAATTCCTGAAAATCATTAACATAGGCTATAATAGTTTTTTTTTTAAATGTCTTAAGGATATGCTCTCAATTTTTTTTTTTTTCAAGTCATTTTAGTGGAAAAAAAATATTGAAGTAATATCCTTTTTCGTCTCGCATTTTTAAATTTGGACCGATAATGTTGTTATAATATTGATAAAATAACCAATGTAATAATAATAAAACTAAAAAACATGATAACTCGAAAAATGGTTCACTTTTGCATAATTCACATGAGGATTAAAATTATCTCAAATCATCACCCCTATCACCTCCTAACGGGAGTTACGTCGAATTACCAATAATCCTGTATATAAGTACTACAAAATAGTTACAAAAAGAAACACACACACATGAACGCGTATTTACGAGGTTTTCAAGTCATGTTAGGTGAAATCCAGTCGCAAGTGTTCACGTGCTAGCGATATAAATATTAATAATTTTATTTGTGAAGCTAGGTTCAGAGTCGATAATAAATTATATTTTAAATACTACATACATTCAACGAAAATGAATTGTCAGTTTTAGACATTGAAGCAAGAGTTAAAATTATTTCTTATACCTGCTATTATTAATAGGTAAACATTATTAATAAGTACCTATCTGATTAAATATTTCAATCATAGTTACATGTAACTAGTAACTAGTGAATAATTTATAATATGGTAGCTTCTAACAATAAAGACAATATAAAGCTAAACATACAAAAGCTAGGTTGTTTTTACAAATCATTTAAAAATAACATATAATAAATGTTTTGTTATAGAATTCCCAAATCGATTTTTTCATCATATATTGTAGATACCATCCCTAAGCTATACAAATAAATAAAATTGCAATTCATTTATAAAAAGAAACCCTTATACACGAGGTATAAAATCAAACGATACCCAGTACAAAACCGTGAAAGCGCCATCTCTTATCAATACCAAAAGTAACCATGAGAATATTTGATTTATTGATATATCAACTGATCTATACAATGAAATAAAATTGAGTGTCTGTTTATAATGTCAAAACAACAGTTTTTTAGTAAATGCATTTGAATGTATATACTATATACGATACTTAAACAAAAAAAAAACTATTTTAAAATTTGTGTCTTTCTGTTTATTCCGGGTAATCTCCGAAATGGTTGGACCGATTTTGACCGGACTTTCACTGATAAATAGCTGATGTTATAGAGAGTAACTTAGGCTACTTTTATTTTCTGTTGTCCACGTGAGCGAAGCCACGGGCACAGCTAGTTTTATAATACAAACAGACGTAGGTAACTAAATACAAGGTCGGCCCGAGCCACTTTTCTATTAAGTATTCTGTTTACAATATGTATCAAAAACCCTGTCCGATCCGAAAGGTATCCCAATGACATTACCAAAAAAAAATTATGAAAATATTGTTATTGCAATTTAAAATCAACGTTTTTCGTTTTAATTTCTTTAAAATGTAACTAATATTTAAAACACGACAACACCGGCACATAGGGCGCGACGCCACGGTACGTTTGATCGTTTGGTGGTGTCGTCAACATCATAGCGTCGCGCGAGGTCAACAACAACGCCGCCCCGTGTATGGCGGTTGCAAACTAGGAGTTACATATTTGCAGAAAAAAAATCAATAACACTTTACACAACTCGAACGGAGCCGCGGGCAAAACTAATCTAAGATAAACGTACAACGTAAAAGTAGTTGGAACATATTATTATACGAATACTTTTTTTATTACTGCGGTCATTAGCATTACAATTTCCACGCTCCCTAATATCAAGTCGCTGTGTGTGTGAGCTGTCAGGTACTAATAAGACTCTATAGCTAAACTCGAATCGCGTAAATATAAGAGCGCGTCCTTAAAATATCTTCATTATTTCATTACAAAATAACATACCAACATAACATCTTCAGGTATCAACAAATTTAATTTCGCTGGTTTTTTATGCAGAGTTACATCAGTATTACACATGTGTGTTGTATCTTTTGCTATGTTATCCTTTTGCTCTCTGAAAAGCATGTTTAATACAGTATTGAATTAAAGAAAATCATGTTTAATTGACTGTGTTTATGATAGTAAATATTGATATTTTACTACGATATCGCAATAGCCCGAGTCTCAATAGATACTGAATAATGACTTTTAGAGATAAAAGCTGGCTAAACTAACTAGATGCTAGATAATAGCTTTGGGATGTTTTAAATTTAAACCGTTACAATCTATGATTCTAATTATGTAACTTGGTTTTAATTGTTTTTATATTCATTTATTTACGCATATGTTTGCTATGTTAATGACTTTAAATAAATATATTTTATGCGAATTAAAAACATAAAATCGTAATTATTTGTGTGTATAAAATATAAATTACTTTATAAAATGAAGTTCTCTGTCTTTCATTTTATGTCCACAACTATACATATGTATATAAATAAAAGATGTTTTTTTATACAACTGAGTTGGCAAACAACCATACGGTCCGCCTGATGGTAAGCAGGTACCGTAGCCTAAGGACACTTGTAATACTATAGAGCCACTAGTGTGTTGCCACCTTGAACCCCCCTAGGAGCTCCTGAAACCTCACTCACCGCAGCAACACAACACAAAGTTATTTGACTGCGATCTTTTGTAGAGTACAGAAATTCCACAAGTCGGACTGCCTCAAGTAGAGATGTATGTATTTATTCTTCAACTAGCAAATTATAATGACAGCTTAATCGGGAAGAGTGAATGCTTACTTTTTGGGCGTGGTGTGAAGATTTTCACTCTTCTCAGTCTGATGTTGCTCAATCAAATCGCAAGCCTTTCCAAGTATTACGATAGACACGAGCACTCTTACTGATATCAAACACAAATATGCTATGCATATCAATAGCACTGCTGCAAATCTGAAAATAACATAGAGCCAATAACAAAGAAAAGTTTACCTACTCATCTTCACTGTTGTAACAAGACGCAACATTAATTGATGAATGTCAAAAATTAATAAGGTCGAAAAGTTTACGTTTTGTTATACGAAAATAAAAGTTTATCTCGAGCTGCCATTTTGGGGTTTTTAATTTCATTTATTTATTAGGTTTTTTGACCCTATTTATGAAATATTGGTGACATTTTTCATGATATAGATTGCACATACATACATATTAGTGCAAACGTGAAGTGGATTATAAATTGTATACTTAAACTGGAAACATGCATTTTGAGTTGCCACAAAAACTACCTAGATAGTTCTAAAAAGGGAGCCACCAACATTTTAGAATCTACTTTGAATATAAAAAATAATACGAAGGCTTAAAAACAATTACACTGTGGCAAAAACTTATGCAGCGCCAAAACAAGAAGAAAATAAATAGTTCATAAATATAATTAGGGGTATTCCACGCCAAGCGGACAGGTAAAAAATGTTATGTTTCCGATTTTAGTCATTTTTGGTTACGTTATACCTAGACATGTCCTCGGCCGAGATAAAAAATATTTAAAAAAATAATAACTTTTGACGCCATCTTTTACGCACTTGCTGCCGTGGTGCATCCCTAATTTGACGCTTTTCGACGGATATTTTTTTATAGATAGAGATGGTAGTCCTGATCTCTGCCCTCCATCATTTGGAAGACATAAAAAATTAAAACGCAACTTACCCATCAAGTTTAACCGCATGCACCAGCACTCTGGTTATGACAACACCCAGAGGAAGTGGTATAAAACCCATCCTCCTCGCGACCAAATCCGAATGGTCTGAGAAGGCATATTTTTGTCTGGTTTGCGCGACATCATAGGCTAGGCTCACTGTGTATTCTCTATATACTCCATACGGGATTTCATTAAACCTAAACATTTTATAATTTCAAAATTGATCATTAGCACATTTACATACAAATTATAACATAATTTAAAATAATATATTTTGCATGGATATCAAAAGCACAGTCAATTTAAAAATCCTTGTAATTATAAAATTTTATTTATTTTCAATTGTAATATTACCACAAAACAGGAATGAAAAATTGCTAATAATAAAAATATATTGCTCTATTTTCTCCTATATTATTAATGATATAAAAAGATATCTAACTTACGTGATAACTATTTTCTCGGTCTATTTAATTATACTAGCGATCGCCCTAAGGTCGAAATTGGACCAGAGACTTTTTGATCATAGACTACATTCTGTTTGACATTTACAGTATTCATAAACAATGAGTATTATCTACATCACTTGCTGTCACTTTCCGTTGAGTAACAATTTTAATTTTTTTGGGGGTCTAAGTTCAATGGCACTTGTCAGGTTAGGATTCGCAGTATTAATTTATTTTATTTAATATTAGGTCCTTACACATGAAATTAGCGTTTTGTAGTACTGACCACTTTCATCTGAAATATCTCCTCTTTGGTTATGAATTCCAATTTCAAATTTATAAATTCATTTGGCTGGTACATTACAAGCTAGGAATGTTTAGACTACCTTTTTCAATTGCATAGAAATATGAATCACGATTATTTGAAGGTAAATCCTCAAAAGGTTGTGAAATAAGAGAAGAGAGTCTGTGACTTCAGATTTCAGAGTAGCTGAAGACATATTTAGTAGCTAACTACTAAATATGCCTAGTTAGTAGTTAGTAGTAGTAATAGCTAGTAATAGTTAGTAGTTAGCTACTAAATATGTCTTCAGCTACTCTTAAACACTAAGCCTAAACTCTAAAGTCTGAGTCTAAACTCAAGGAACAAAGAATAGATTTTTAAAAATCAACCCTTTAGTATGTAAATTAGCAGATTTTACAAGAGATCAATTGTTTCTAAAGAGTTTAATTATCTTAAAGATTATAATAATTATATTTACAATGTATGAAAACATTTGTATGTGATGATACAAATACATAATACTAGCTGACCCGCGCAACTTCGTCTGCGTCACATAATGAGTAAAAGGAATAAATTTTCCCGTATTTGCAACATTTTTTATTGATGCTCCGCTCCTATTCGTCGTAGCGTTATGCTATATATCTTTCCTTGATAAATGGGCTATCCAACACTAAAACAATTTTCACATTCGAACCAGTAGTTCCTGCGATTAGCGCGTTCATCCAAACAAACAAACTCTTCAGCTTTATAATGTTACTAGCTGGCCCGCGCAACTTCGTGTGCGTCACATAACCTCTAGCAAATTTCGCGGTTACCCCTGCCATCGAAGCAACTTCTTTCAAATGTTATACGACAGTTGAAGGTATGAGAGAAAGAGAGAGAAAATGTTAGAGTAAGTGGAACGTAGGCACCTATAGTACAATTCTAAAGGAGCTGAAACTTTATTTTGCTGCGGAGTTATTTTAAAACTGAGATATCTATTAAGATATTTATTGAAATAAATTGATGTCAACAGGGGCAATTTTGTTCAAAATTAATTACTTGTGAGAAATATTATATTTATTGAACCATAACCATTTACTCAGCGCACGCAATGAAAACTGTCAAAAGGAATAAATTTTCCCCGTTTCTGCAACATTTTTCATTCTTAATACTCACATTACGAATTTAAATAATAAAATAGGCAAATTACAAATAAAACATTAAAATAAAGCTGTGTGTGCATGCGTGTGAAATAAGTTTACTTGCAAGTATGTGTACACCGTATGAATCCTACTAATATAATAAATGTGAAAGTGTGTATGTTTGGATGTTTGTTACTCAATCACGCAGAAACGGCTGAACGGATTTAGATAAAATTTGGCACACAGATAGTCTATTACCTGGAACAACAGATAGGGTACTTTTTATCCCGCTAAACGTTATAGCTTAACCAGTGTTATCCTACAAATATAATAAATAGAAAGTTTGTATGTTTGTTACTAAATCACGCAAAAACGGCTAAACGGATTTGGATAAAAGTTGTCACACAGATAGTCTATTACCTGGAACAACAGATAGGGTACTTTATATCCCAGTAAAAGTCATAGCTTAACCAGTCTTATCTTAAAAATATAATAAATGGAAAGTTTGGATGAAATTTAGCACACAAAAAGTCCATGACCTGGATTAACACATAGGATACATTTTGTCCCGATTAATGTTATAACTTGACCATTGTTATCAATTCATATCTAAACATAAACCTATACCTAAATTTATTCCGTTGTGGTAAAATTGGTTAGATTGCTTGAACTGTTATCATAAGGCACGAGCCAAGATAACGAAGCGAGCGGGCTGTGGCAGCTGCCGGCGAGTACTAGATATAAAATAATTATTCCTTGAAAATTCATTTACAACTCTTAGACCGATGTAATAATAAAATTGAAATAATAATTTTTAGATACTATTTGTTTCCGCACTTGTTCCTTTGCATGGATGATTACCCCTCAACCTCCCCCATGCTTACACATCATCAAATTCAGCGGCATGTTATCAAAAGCCCAATTTCTTATAGTTTTAGAACGATTATTGTATCGTTTACGTCAAATAAACCTAAACTTACGCCTAAGCCCAATCCCAATCACAATCCCAAACCTAAACTTAAACCTAAACCTAAACCCATATCTAAACCCAAACCTAAAACCCATACCTAAATTAAAACCTAAACCCAAACCTAAACCAAAAACCTAAACCTAAACCCAAACCTAAACCAATCCTAAACCCAAACCTAAACCCAAACCTAAACCCAAACCTAAACCCAAACCTAAACCTAAACCCAAACTGAAATCCAAACTTAAACTCAAACCTAAACCTAATTCATAAATTATGTTTTTGGTAAGAAATAAAAGGCATTTCACGTTTTATTAAAAAAAACTTCTCGCAAGCCAGTACAATAAGGTAAAGTTTCTTTTTTTTTTTAAGTTTTATTCGGACAGTTAATGTGTTGGATTCATATTGACATTACAATACTATACACAAAATGATAACCCATCTATGATTTTCTTATGGTTTATTGTGTTCCGAGATCAGTCGGTGTATATGCAGTAATATAGATAGCGGGGTGGTAGGGATCGCGACTACCATATACATAATGTAAAAAGTCAATGATTTTTTTTTTGTTTGACGTGTTCCGAAATTAGAAGGTGCATATGCAGTAATATAAAGAGGTCGTAGGGATCGCGAAGACCATACACATAGTGATAACCCCATCTATGATTATTTTTGTTTGTCGTGTTCCGAAATAATACGCAGACGAAGTCGCGGGTACCAGTTAGTTTTGAAATAAAGAAGCGAATAATACACTAGGAAAAAATTATTTGTACAAACCTCGTAATGAACGCGTGCTTCACCCAATCAATAATAACTTCAAAAGTAAGAACAAGAACACAATCCGGTGCAAGTATCCAGAAACGTTCTTCCTTCCAATTGTATTCTTTCATAGTCTGTAGAACCACAATAAAAAGCAGCACCGATAAATGTAAACGTTCCCTTACGTCACTGCACGATACTTGAAATAGATTGTTTTTGTCAAATTTCTTGAAAACACTTCCTTTCAATTCCACGAACTAAAAATAATGACATAAAAAAAATTATAAATTCTTTGAAAAAAAGCAGTAAAATCATTTAATTTTTGTTTAAACAATAGGTAAGTAGTAATCGTTGATCTTCTCCATGTTTAGGGTGTTATTACTCTGCAGGATCTAACACGCCCCATTTTTGGTGGGGGCATGGCCACCAGAATCGTGTCAATAACAACGCATGATCCTGCGACCATGCCGTCCCCCAACAAAAATCGGTCGAGATAGATTGTGTAGTCTGATAACACCTTTAAAATTACATTATCACCAAAACAACTATAGGTGTATATATATTCTTTTCAAGTGATTATTTTATCTATGATAATTTTTTTTTAAATAGCACTAGAAGCAACTTTAAAATAATTTAAATTCATAACATATTCAAATTGTTTATAATATTATAATCATCTATTTTTTACTACTTACATTATTAGACATCATTATTATTAAAAGGCCTTTATTATTGGAATTGAAGGCGACATTAAGTGTAGTGGCTTGGAACAACACCAACAAACTGTGCAGAACTTATCAAATATGTCAAGAAAATTATTCAAGCCTGTATCTGCATTATACCTAACATCACTAGTGTCATTTCAGTTACTCTAACAAAACCATTGAACTAAAAATATCAATTACACCGACCTCGACACACGGCAAAGGCATATGTCACAGCGAGATAAGGACACAGCACGAGTTTTTAAAAGCTAGTGATCCGTAGGGCGATTTGTCAATCGTGACGAAAAGAAATATCGCTTAATTACGTAAAATATAAAGTTTTACAATATATTCTAATGTTTGGTAGATGTGTTACAGTTACGGTTACCTGTGCAGTACCTTGTTGTAACTCATTCATAAAGAAAATTATCTATTTCACTTGTAAGGCCGATTGAAATGTTTTACTCACAAACTAAATTGTATTTTTTTTACAAATTTTCATAAATTTTTTACACATAAATGAATGTAGAAAATATCGTATTTAATCATATTAATTCTCCGGAAATATACGAATTGGAAATAAAATGTTATCAAATGCGTCAATATTTGCAAATTTTAACCTAAATTATTGACATAATATGTCGATAACAGCCTATCGAAATACCTAAGGAGTGTTTGTATGTGTTTCTATTGCTTCTATTCTTGCTGTTTTATAGGATCATGAAAAAGTGACAGCAATGTACCAGATAGTATGTTCAGTACCTACAATCCAAAAACAACGGCGACCATCGAAATAATGATAATCTAGCGATGGTGGTCACTGTCATGCCAGCCTGTAAAAAGCCTTTTAGCGAGCTAGATATACACTGGCTTATTCCGAAACACGACATACTACTAAAAAAAGAGACACTGTGACAACTTTATTACCATTTGCATGGTGGTCGTGATTGGGTACAGATACCCAACACCTCGCTTGAATACTGGATAATGGATATTTTATTTAAGTATTTAAGCGAGCCGTATCCCGAATTCCCGAGCCACAACAGTTCTGTTTTAAAAACCGAATTGGAAGCAACAAGCGATATAAAAGACGAAATCTACAAAAGGACCATAGAAGAAGAAACTGCAATCATGACAATAGGTACTACATTCACAGAGTAGTATTATTAGTTTGTTTAAATTGTATTTTGAGTACGAAAAAAATGTTTATGTAAAATATAATGGCACTTTAGTACCCACGAGGATAACAATAGTGTAATGAAGTAAAAACTACATGAAATTAATTGAAACAATTTTATCTATACGTAATTTTCAACAAAAATATTAAACTAAAAGGTATTTAATTTTTCAGTAGTTTTCATAGATGGGGGTGGTTATGTTGATATGGTGTACTTTATTAGTTTTTAATGTTCTGAGACGTTACAGGGAAGAATATTGATAATAATAACACAACATTATTAGGAAAAAAAATTCATGTCAGGTTTATCCCGAATTAAAACTACCACAAATTTAGCATGATTTTACTATTTTGTTCTAAATTTTTCTACGAAAAATGTCGTTGCTTATGGTTTTTTATTCTATCTAAATTTTTTATTAAAATAAACTACAGACATGCTATAATGCGCCATTATTCAATAGATATTAACGGTAAATAAATGTAAAAGTACTAAATAAACTTAGCTATTCCTAAAGAGATGAATTTGTTGTCTCGTGTATAATATCAGTTAATATTTAAAATGGGTTTTCTTGGGTATTCTTTTAGGGCTTTTGATTAATTCTGTAATGATTTGGATTAAAATTAAATTAAATTCATATGCTTATTAATAGAAAGCGGACAGGATTTTCCTCAGTATTTCATTATTCTCAAAGAGAGTGAGATCCTTTCGTTCACAAGAAACTAAGCAATACCGCCACGTGACATTTTTGCTGAATGATATACTAAGAATAAGTTCACGCGCCCAAGAAACCTGTTACCTTACGTTAAATTCACAGCGTATAGCAAACAATCGATCGATCAAAAGTAGTGAATTTGAGGCAAGGTAAGCGTGAAAACCGCACTGTCTCAGGAATTCAAAAAATATACAAAGCATGAAACACGATTAAATCGCCGATGTTGAATTTCAGTACACCCACACATCTTTTTTCCGCTGTTTTTCTTAATGTACTTTCACGCGGAAAAAGTTGCAAACGCAGCTAGTACTATATAATTTTTTATATAATGCGTATTTGTTAAGCGACATGAAATTAGCGATATATTTACTGTGTATCAATACCGACATTAAGGCCGAGTCAGTACATGGTACAGAATCGTTACACGAACACTAATGTATTTTGTTTTTCAGCTCGTCAAATCTATCCATTGCCGATTTAAGTATATATTAAATCTATCCACGGCAGCGTGTCAGCCAAGTTCGGAAAAGAAAAGGGCGACAGACCGGCCAGTGTGCATATTTACATTAACAATTCGAACTAATTTCAACACCTCCATAAGTTCAAAACTATTTGACCTATACACTTGAAACTTAAATGTTTAACTAGCTGGTGCACGCGACTTCGTCTGCGTATTATTGGATATACACAGACTGATCTCGGAACACGACAAACCAAAAAAATCGCCGTTTTTGCGTGATTGAGTAACAAACATAGAAACTTAACATATTTGTAGGATAACACTGGTTAAACTGTGACTTACCGAGATAAAAAGTACCTTATGTGTTATTCCAGGTCATATAGACTATCTGTGCGCCAAATTTCATTGAGATCTGTTCAGCCGTTTTAGCGTGATTGAGTAACAAACATCCAAACATACACACTTTCACATTTATTATATTAAGTAGGATAAACCTCCCTTGAACAGCTAGACTCTCAAATTTAACGAATAAACCTATTATAGTTCTTGAATTATTAGTTATTAACTATTGTTCGAGATAAACACGACCAGCAAAAGGCGAACCTTGTGCTGGACCCTTAAAAAAAAACTTTTCGCGAGTCGTGAACTCGTGATTAACAGATAGTGAAGCTGTGATACACAGCACATTGTATTGTGCCTTTCCAAAATGCCACCAGCTTACCTCAAGACTCGGCGCGGCGGTATCCCAGCCACGAATCTCGTAGACGTAGACCATGTAAAGTTGTGTATGTATAGTGATCTGTGTGTAAGTGGGTGTGTAGGTCTAACCAGACGGGCTGGCGCACCTTACTCGTCACTTCAAACGGCAACAACAGTTTATCAAACAATCACGATATATAGCAAATCCGAAATCACGCAACACACACATTTATATTCTTCTACATATAGAGAACAATCAATACCACCGTTACGTGACGATAGCGTTTCTAGTGCCCGCCTGGCTAGCCACTACTACCCTCAAACAAAAAATCTATTTTTTTTTCAAACCTCAAAATCAATATTAGCCTGTGGTTGTGGTTAAACTACAACTTGATACAAAATTATATTAATTACAAAGGATACAGACATAGGTCATGGCAAACAACAAGTGAGGTATGACACCCAAATGTTCTCTTCTTCTGTCTCTAGGTTCAGTTGCTGTCCAAAACAGTGCATCAATTGTATCTTGCCCGAAAGCTGAAAACAATCTGTCTCCAACTTCTAACATGTTGTAGAATATATATAGTTTCATGACACTTTGACTTTTAACTAGATGATACATCATATTTGTATCTATGTAACACATTAGGATACTGCATATGACTAATATAAAACCTTTGAGTACATCACATGTTTCCGCTGGTTTTAGTATACTTTTACATGGATAAGAATTAAATCTGAAAATAAATAATAAAAATTACTAGCAAGATAATATAATAATATTATGTAAAGTGATTCGGAATAAAAACCTTAATAATAATGATTTAGACATAGCATGGCAAAGCATATCTTTTATGTCTGTTCTTTATGTACTTTACATTATTCACAAGTAGACAACATGCTGAAAAAATATTTAATCATATTGGTTTATTGAAAAAAATTCAAATCTATGAAATAAGTTATTGTTCATTTATTTAATTTTCTAGTAATTCTAGTAAGCTCAACTTTGCACATAATACCTTTAACCTTAATTTTATTAATTGAATGATGAAGTCAGCACGGTCACATGAACATAATGCCGTATATTTGTGGCTTATATTTCATTTATATTTAAAAAGTGTAATAAAGGTTCGGTAATCTATACATCTATCTTATATACATATAATAAAAACGTAACTGATCGATGTCTGTACATAGAAGATATATGAGAAAAACTATTGTTGGGGGTCTTTATGAACGCAGTAGAACTCAAAACAATGATTGTTATTATTTTTGTCTGTTTGTCTGTTTGCCAACGTTTGTGCGCGCTAATCTCAGAAACGGCTTAACCGATTTCTAAACGGTTTTCATTAATATATTATGGTAAGGTTCACTTAACATTTAGTGTTTGTTTTATTTCAATAAGTTCATAAATAAAAAAGTTATATCAATTTAAAAAATCACGTCAAACATTTGTTCGATCAAAATGCTATAAAATAGCTCTTCAGTTGAATTGACTAAAACTTTAGTTATCTGTATATTATGGTTTGTAAAACGTTGATGAATGAAACTTTTCATAAAGTTAAAAAATGGAGTTTCAAAAATTTTAAAATTCATATACATATAAGTATAAATCATATTAAAACCGGGTCAGCATAGACTGGATCTTTGTGTCGAATACACGACCGAGATTCGAATCGATCTCTTATGAATCGATTCACAAAAAAATTGATTTCTAAACGATCGATTTCTCAAAATCGATCTTTTTCGTTTCACTTTCGGATTTGTATTAACAATATAAAAATCCCTAAAATACAAAATTAAAAGGACACCACAACAATCGATCTTTTGTCATTTTTACCTTACTAAAGTATCAGTTATTATTATAGAGAAACATAGTCGAGAGAATTTATTATTACAGGTATATAGAGAAAGAGAATTCATTTCAAAAATTTATTATTATAAACTGTTGTCGTTATTTTGCTGTTGGGTAATCATTTACTGTTAGTATTTTAATTGGTAAATGACACCATAGAAAATGACCTACTAATATTATAAATGCGAAAGTAATTCTTTCTGTCCCATCCGTTGCATTTTTACGCCTAGACCGCTGAACCAATTTTGATGAATTTTGGGTGAGAAAGGACATAGGCTACTTTTGTAAATAAAATTGTAAGGGGTGAAATAGGGCGTGTGAAAGTTCGTATGAAGAACCCAATTTTGATGAATTTTAGTATAAAGATATGTTGGACTTTGGAGAAAGACTTTGGCTACCTTATGTGGTGAAAATAAAAGTTTAATAGGGGATGAAGGTTTGTACGAAGAACCCATCAAACCAATTTTAATGAATAGAGATATACGCAAAGATAAAATAAAAAGGGGTCAAATAGGGGATGAAATTTTGTATAAAGAACCAACTATTTCTCAATTTAGGGATATTAAAATTCATATTTATGATTTTAGGAAGAAATAAAAAGGTTTCACGTTTTTGAAAAATTAATCCGCAAGGAATGATTTACAATACCATACAGATAGAGTGATAAATCCACCTATGATTTTCTTTTGGTTAGTCGTGTTTAGAGATCAGTCAGTGTTTATGCAGTAATATAGAGGAGTGGTAGGGATCGCGACCACCATACAAATAGTGATAAACCCATCCATGGGTTTCTTTTGGTTCATCGTGTTCAGAGATCAGTCGGTGTATATGCAATAATATAGCTGGGTGGTAGGGATTGCGACCACCATACACATAGTGATAAACAAATGTATGATTTTGTTTTGGTATGTCGTGTTCCGAGAGCATTCATTTTATATACAGTAATATAACGGGGTGGTAGGGATTGCGACCAGCATACACATAGTGATAAACAAATGTATGATTATGTTTTGGTATGTCTTTTCCGAGAGCATTCATTTTATATACAGTAATATAACGGTGTGATAGGGATTGCGACCACCATACACACAGTGATAAACAAATGTATGATTTTGTTTTGGTATGTCGTGTTCCGAGAGCATTCATTTTATATACAGTAATATAACGGGGTAATAGGGATTGCGACCACCATACACAGAGTGATAAACAAATGTATGAATTTGTTTTGGTATGTCGTGTTCCGAGAGCATTCATTTTATATGCAGTAATATAACGGGGTGATAGGGATTGCGACCACTATACACATAGTGATAAACACATGTATGATTTCCTTTTGGTATGTCGTGTTCCGAGATCAGTCGGAGTATTTCTATACTATCTATATATACTAATATAATAAAGCGGAAGAGTGTTTTTGTTTGTTTATTTAAACACGCTAATCTCTGGAACTACCCCAGTCGGATTCTAAAAAAATCTTTTTATTTAAGATAGTCAAACTCACGACGAATAGTATAGGCTACAACTCTCAGCAATCCTTAAATATTAATTTTTGTTAAGTCGGAGGTGGAAGCCCTTCCGAGCTGCTTTATCCGCAAGCGCTGTCGTAATGGTTAATGATACGTAAATACAATTTGCTACAAAAATACTGATCCTTAATATAAAAAAAAAAGTTCGCGATAGCATATGACCAACTCCAACACATAAGTCTCAGAAAGCTATTTTCTAACAAACAATTGTTAAAAATTAAAAAGTGATTTATGAACATTAATTTTAGGCATGGCATATTAATTCTTACGAATAAAAGTTTCTTCGTCATGAAGAAAATTTTATAAAGTTAAGTTGTGCTCATTATAGTATGTTGTTTTGACACATAGTTTAGGAGATCATAAAAAAATCAAATAATTTGTACTTGCGACAAGAACAATAATTGCGTTGCGGTGTTTATTGTATAAAATTAACACGGGTGAAACCATGGGACTCAACTAGTTGATAAATATTAATTCAGGAGTATTATTTTCAGCATATAAAGTGCTTGTAACAACTTTTGGAAAGTTGTCTGCTCCCTGATTGCGAGATATAAAATACTTTACATTTCTTACAAAACAAAAATCTAATCTGATATTATTAATACTCATTTTCTAAGGTTCCTAAATAAATGTTCATTAGTGATTGATTCCATAAAGATAACTGTAGCTATCTAATAACTAATATCTAATATCTGTAACTATCTAATAGATAAACACTCTATTTTGGTTAGTTAAGTTGAACCAATTTTAACAGAAGTTGATGGTGTGATGTTTGTTGTGTGATGGTGTGTTCAGAAAAGCAATTTGATGAATTATTGAACTGATAGCACTATTGAACAGATAAACTACATATACAAGTACCTCACAAACTGAGTATAAGTGAGCAATTCTTGTGTATATACAGTGGTGGTTGGTAACACTACCAACAGTACTTGACATTATGTAAGATATTTCACTGCAAAAGTTTTTATTTTGAACTTAAACAATAAATAGGACAACAATATGTTCAAGGATTTATCATTTATTAGAAAAATAATATAAATCCCATTACACAAGTGCAATTTCAATATTACATTAGGGACAAACATTTACATCAGTTTTAAGGTATAAACAATAATGGATTAGAAACAACAACAAAAAAGTATAAAAAACAATATTTTTTTAAGTATTACTAATTAATATTGTTATTTACGAAATTGCTAGTATCCACAGCCTACCAATAGTTATAATTAATATTTAGTGTTGTATCCCTTATTTTCAATAACAGCACTGCAATGACGTGGCATTGATTCAATCAATTTCATACATTTTTCTAGGGGGATTGAATTCCATGCTTCATTTTGACTGGTGTTGCGTATGTTTGAGACTTTTTTTAATAATATACCAGAGATTTTCTATTGGGTTTAAATTTGGACTATTTGCTGGCCAGTCTAAAATGGATATACGCTGTTCACTATGGAAACATTTAACGCTATTAGCTGTCTATTTAGGGTCATTGTCATGCTGAAAGATCCAAGGTTACAGGCAAATGATTGTCCGAGTAGGGAATCATTGTGTGTGTGTCCAAGATATTTTTGTATTGCCGTTGATCCATTGTACCTTCAATCTTCTGAATGGGTCCAACTCCACATCCAGAAAAACACCCCCAAACTTTAATGTTACAGCCACCATTACTCATTTTGTAATCAAAAGTAAGATATATTTTATACTTTAGGCATTTAATGAGTTATTTCTTTTTTTTTTGTGGCTATATTATTGCATAATTATTGAATGTGTATATTATTTACGAACATTTGTACGTTTAAGTTATACTTTCTTTATTCATAAGAAGTGTTTCTAATTATATGACCACCACTGTGTGTATAACGGAGCAGGTACACTTGCAGGTTGTATTTTGATGCATGATAACACCCTCAGGGAGGTGTTAAACTAGGGTGGCTCTATTATGAACAGTACCACCATTATGATGATCACCCACCATCTTGATGATCACAACCATCATGACGGTCACCACCATTGTGATGGTTATATTAGAGTAGTTATGGTATGGCACAAATGTCAGTAATGATGTAAACAGTCAGATGACTTGAGCGAGAATGCCTTGTGTCATGGCTGTCAGTCATATTTACATGTATTTCTCTGATCGTAGCCTGAGTGTATCTATACCATGCCCAAATATGTTATTTCAACATGTTTAGACTACAACAAAGTCATTTGGCGGAAATTGTGTTATTTTGACTGTAGATGCCCCGATATATATATATATATACATATATAACTGGTTTCCCAGAAAATGCTCCGAGAATTTGGATGATATTTTGTATTTATTTAGGTAATGTTTCTCATTGTAAATTTACCTAGACAGGAGATTCCTTTTTTTTAAGATACCAAGCAAAGCCTGTCATTAAATAATAAAATAAGGAAAAGGAAAGTATGCAAACATTTCATAGAACCACATAAAATGCAACAAAAACTTATTCAAACAGAAAATTGTAAGTGATACTGCAATATATTATTTTAACATTATCTTAATTACCTGTATTGTAATCAGATAATCTTACCTAAAACATCTTCTAAATAATCTATTGAGGAATGACCAGAAGGCCATAAGGAACCGGAGTGGCAGAAAAGTGTAAACAAATAACAGAGAATCGGCACATTGGAAGAACCCATAAGCCATAAACTTTTCAAGTTCCTGGGGTATTTTTATAAATGAGTACACTTTCTCTCGCCTCGCAGAAAATCTTTCCTCGTCATGTTCGAGCCAATATCCACGAGTGAGTTCAACATGTAAAAAATCAAAAATAGATGATGATTTATCACTACCTGTAAAAAAAATCATACAATGTATTATTGTTTTTTAATTTATTTTAATGAATCTACAATGTTTTATTCATTACTTTTTAGTTCCTTTGTATTTGTGTGTAAACTTATATCTCCTGATGATTGTTGAATGTTGGTTAAAGGCTTAAAACGTAATCTTTTCTTTTGCTGTTGCACATCCTCATTCATTGACATTGCTCTGGTTGGCGTAGCTCGTTTCCAATTGTACTTTACTAAATAATATGATGTTTCACGAAATTCACGATACAAAAAATTAAAAACAAAAGTAAACAGCGAAAGCAGAGAATAGTCTGTGACAGTAAGGGATGGAACGATACGAGTAAATACTCGATACTTTGTAACCGAGTACAAAGTAGATTTAAGTGAAAAGTACTCGACTCGCACCACATTACAATTTCACAAAATTTGTTTATAATTTTCGGATTCGTTTTTTATTATGTAATGGTTGGCATCTTTGTACTCATTAGACATGTGTAAGTACTGCGAGTCATGTATTACGCGTAATATGTCCCGACCGCGTACTGTAACAGTACCTATAACCCAACAAAATTTAGCATGTCACATAACTCTAAACATGACGTTGCATGACGTAGCATAGCAAAAGGTTAAAGGATAGGTCCGTCGCGTTCTAAGTACTGTACGTAGGTACTACTGAAGTGTACTGTAATGTTCGGGTGTCAATCGGTCAGCATCGTAAAGGTTCGAGTAATATTGTGCGAACGACAACGAATGTCCGCCGCTTGATAGGATTGTGCCTCCGTTATGCTTCTATTGCATTCCTAATAAAGCTTACATTTCTTTGACACCGCCCAACTCATAAATCATAACTTGCTCGCTTTCTTTCGTTTATTTCAATATTTTGAATTATAGTGCATTCATTAGCGTGTTAGGTATTAGTTTACGCGGTCAAGGCAATGGAGATATAAATAAAAAGTTGAATAGCGAAGTATCTGCTGTTTTTGTAAAAAATAATTTCGATCTGTTACTTGAGTTAAAGTGTGAATAATTAGAAATAATATTCCAAGGTTTGTGTAAATAAATTCATTTAGATATATTTATATACATATATTAATATTTCAAGTGTGTGTGTGTGTAAATATAATAATATAAAATATTGTAAGTGTATGTAAATAAATTAATTTAGGTATGGCGTCTAAGAGAAAAAGCAGCCAGCTGTGGAATCACTTCGAGGAAGTGACTCCGAATAAACAGGCAAAATGTTGCTATTGCTCACGTGTACTGGCCATTCATTCATAATAATTTTTCATAATCAAATTATAAATAAAAATGATCATTCATAATCGAGCCCTTGATGTATAGTTAGTAGTTTAGGAAGCTAAAAAAAGGTCGTTCGGTCGCAATAATTATAAATTTGATAAACTAAATATTAATAACCTAACATTAGTAATTACTAATCGTACTTCAATTATGAACGATCACTCATCATTGAAAAATCTATTAATATTAGTAATTTAATTACTAATGGCTATAATCAAAATATTTCGTGTTATCGTTGTCATAATCGCCCACCACTATTAGAAATATTTCATAATCACTTATTAGTTAAGTTTAAAGGAAAATCAACTTTTTCAATAAAGCAGAATAAAGCTTGCGTTTTCATAACGCCGTGTCGTCACTCGTAGAAGTAAACTATACAAATAGGCAATAATAAAAGGTCTATTTATGACATCAGAACATTCAGTACAAGAGCACATACGTAATTGTTAGCGGGCTATATGTATGCCTAAGCTTAATGCGTTATTTCAGACGGGTCATGTTTAGAGTACTAGTACTGCTCTAATGCCATATTACGCAGCACGAAATGTCATGCCATATGGCATTACTTCATAGAGTACTGATTTGCGCATGTCTAGTACTCATTATGCGTGTGATATACACACGTGATTTAACGTTTGAAACATCTATGGTTGATGTTAGAAATTTACCTAATTTTTTTAGTACTGTTACAAAAGTTACAAAAGTACGTAACCTTCGGAGAACACGCGATGCTTTTTTTTGCAATCGTCCTTCGACCGTTGACATTATTCTATTCAGATTTATTGAACATTCAATAGTCAATCAATTATCAATTTTTTTTCAAAAACAATTTTTTACTGTAGATTGTCCACTAAACCGATGTTTTATCAACTTTATAACAATCATAAAGTTGGGAAATTAATGTACTTGCGTAGAGCAAAGGCGGGGGGGAACTCGCGGGGAGTCAGGTGGCGCAGATCGTGGCCCCTAAGCTCGCTTAGCTTGTGTACTCTCTTGAGGGCAAACGCGACCGTGTTTATTGTGAACAAATTTATTTCAATTATATATGAACATTTTGTTCATATATTCTAGTACTAATCTTTATGTACATGGACCCTAAATAGGGTATGGTAAATCATTACATTTAATTCCCAAACAATATTTCTATTTTTAAATTTATCTATCTTACTTTATTAAATCGCTCGACTTGGCCATTTGAACGTGGCATTCCTGTAGCCAAATGGTGTAAACGAATATTTATATTTTCGCAGTTTTACCTTACTTGACAACTGATAGACAACTGGACCTGGAAGGAGACTGTCGGGCTCGCTCACGCAGTCGGTGCAGGCAGTCGAGGCGAAGAACAGTGTTCAGGACCGGATCGCGGCCAGAAAGACTACGAGCGACAGAGGACATGCCAGAGAGACGACGAGCGACATAGGACACGCCAGAGAGACGACGAGCGACAACGACACAGGAATTCGCGTCAGAATGCTGCTAACGATATCTCTAGGATAATACAGTCTATAAAGCACGGTTTTGAATCTCAACAAATGCCTGGCGAGAATTGACTGGTTCGCACCTTGACCATAAATACGTGATTACTGAGTTCTTGAGAATTGATTGGTTCAAGACTGTATTGATAAGCGAGAGTTGACTGGTTCGCATAAATACGTGATTACTGAGTTCTTGAGAATTGATTGGTTCAAGACTGTATTGATAAGCGAGAATTGACTGGTTCGCACCTTGACCATAAATACGTGATTATTGAGTTCTTGAGAATTGATTGGTTCAAGACTGTATTGATAAGCGAGAATTGACTGGTTCGCACCTTGACTTGAGAATTGATTGGTTTAAGACTGTATTGATACGCGAGAATTGACTAGTTTGCACCTTGACTTGAGAATTAATTGGTTCAAGACTGTATTGATAAGCGAGAATTGACTGGTTCGCACCCTGACTTGAGAATTGATTGGTTCAAGACTGTACTGATAAGCGAGAATTGACTGGTTCGCATAAATACGTGATTACTGAGTTCTTGAGTATTGATTGGTTCAAGACTGTATTGATAAGCGAGAATTGACTGGTTCGCACCTTGACCATAAATACGTGATTACTGAGTTCTTGAGAATTGATTGGTTCAAGACAGTATTGATAAGTAAGACTTCCGAATGTAAGGTTAAGGTTACACCTGTTACGTGTATGAGGACATACACGTTGTCAGGATGGTCGAATGTAAGGTTACTCAAAACATTTCTTTAAAAAAAACGTGACTACCTTCCGTTTTGCAGAATGAATGTGGGTGGTATACAAATATTAAGGAAAAAAAGGTATAAAAGCAAAAACAGAAACAGTGTAGGGGCAGTATATTTTTGAGAGTGAAAAGTGAAGGTAGTGCGCGGACGATACGCTATAACTATAAACCACTAGGTTTACTGTGTTATTTCTTACACTACCTAAGTGTTTTACTTTTTTTTATCTCTAACAAATCATTTTTTAAAGAAAATGGTTAAACTCATACAATTTAAAAAAAACTTTTAAACTAAAGAACTTACAAACTATACACGTGTATCACTACCTATCTAAACTAAATATAAAATTAAATAAAATATATTGTTAAAATCATTTTTTTTTTGTTCTGTTTTTGTGAACTAGTTCTATTTTATCGTCTTTAATGAACTTTATATTTGGTTCACAATCCTCTACTGCTTCAAATGGACCATTATCCAGTTTATCCATTTTTGTTCCACTTTCATGTAGGGTTGGTTATAGTAATACCGAGTAGTTGCGAGTTAGTTATTAAAATATGTATATCGATTAAATTAAGCAATAGAAAATATATTAGATCTATTAGGAGTTGCTCAAACTGACATGTTTGTGAGTGAATCAACCAATCACAAGCGTTGTCTAGTTGTCAACCAATCAGAGGCGGCAGCAACTTAAGCCCTCGTCTTTGTAGTAGCGATAATAAAAGACGAGTATTATTTATAAAGTTAATTTTTAAAGTATTAAAATGTGATTAGTTTTATTATAAGTTGCTCAAATTATGTTGTGGACGACCAATCATAGACGTCAAAAACACCACCACTACCGAAAAGAGCAAGGATATAAGGATGCGTATCGGAAAGGTTAAGACAAAGGATTCCGATTTCGACCGTTGGCGTGAACGGACGTGTCCGCTCGCGCTCTCGATCGCTGTCGGAATATCGCGCTCTGCTTGAATTAGTTTACGACTTGTTTGCTTTGATCAACGGACCCGGTCCTAGGCCTGCCGGTTCAAAGCACACGGTTTAAAGCTAGTTTTATAGTGAAGACGGTGTTATTATTGTGTAGCGAGTATCTAGGTACTCGTTGCGCGCATAGCGCCGCCTCGCTCGCACATTTCGTGTAGCACTTCCGTACACACGACAGGGAAACGTTAGGTCCTTTTCCTGTGCGTCATTACACCGTGACACATAGGTCTCATTGCTCCGGGCTTAGATAGCCCGTTAGCTCTGGGCTCGGATAGCCCGTTAAACTCATTTGGCGTACCCCTCTGCCCTCAAGGCAGGGAGGTGTTTAATTCACTCCCCCGTCCTCCAAACCGCCACCGCGATGGCAGATTTATTAGCATACGCAGACTTAGATACTAAATTTAAACAGCTGGAAGCGAATCACCAGCGATTTATGAATTTTGTAGCTCTACACATGCCCACGCTCAGCGACGAGTATGTTAGCCGGGCACAGATGGCGGACTCGCTACGTCCGTCATCGTCCAATCAGAGCGTCGATACCACGCACGCCATCCCCTCCACCTCCGCCGTGATCTCACCCGATGTCGCGCGGCCCGCTTCGGTTCCCGCGACCGAGTACCCCCACCCCTCAAGTGATAAGTGACCCCGCAAGTGCGAGTCGCGCCCCGCGTACATCCCGAGCGAAATCGCAACAGCAAATGTTCACCCGCGGCCCCTATGGCCGCCCCGCTAAACCTGTTGCCCCCGCGGGAACAACATCCCTGACGACTTCACAGTCGTCAAAGCACGGAAACGTGCGTCCCGTGATAGCCCCGTCGCACAAATAAGCTCAGATTAATATCAATAATTAAATTCAAAATTATCATTCGCTAATCAAAGCGGCAGCTTCATATGTTCCCAACCCCAATGCCTACCGGAGTAAACGCCGGCCGCGTAACATCTTCACTGACCCGCTCGACCAAATCGAAACAGCAAACTCGTTCTGTTCTACCGCCTCTCTAAACAGAGCGTGCCACCGCCCACGCCCGCGTAACCGCCGTTCTCTCCGCAGAGGACGGGCGGTCAACTTCGCTCCCGCACACCCGCCACGTCCACCCTCTCTAGCGGCAACCCAAGCCTAGGTCCGTTCCTCGGTGTGAAGCCCTTGGGTCAGGCAGCCGCCTACACGATACAAGTGACACTATACGTGCAACACTTAGTTACCCACATACAACATTACACACGTATGAACACACACACGTGCACACCACACAGGTACATAGGTTCTGTAAGGGACTTTTTTTTCTTTTGCGCTAGTTAGACTAATGCAAACCAAATTGGTTATCCGCCAGATCGAATGGCGGACGAGGCGGTTTGCAATAACTCTCTCCATGAGTTTGCCTACCTATTCCAATAACACGATGGGGCGGAATGCAGACGGCGTGTCCACCGGGCACCCCACCTTTTCGAGCAGGACCTGCTGGCGGACTGAGCGTCTCCAACCACGTGCGACCGGCGGCACTATTTCATTGGCCGACGAGCGCATGGATTGCGAGAGTGTGACCGTTTTTAGTACTTTCAGTAAGTACTAAATTGGTATAATTAGTAGTCTGTGAAATTTATTTTAATAATATAAATAAAAGAAACATTAATCTCCTTAATTTTATTTACCACACCAAATTTTAAATTCGAAATACAACATTATACATATGTTTCCGAACATAGATGATACTAACAAACAAGCTATTGAAGAAGAATATCGGCAGACGTCAAATGATTACGATCAAGAAGTACAAAACCTTTTGTGTGGTGGTGGTTGTAATACAGATAATAATGTAAAGCAGTTTTGGGTCATGTTGAGCAATACTGTTGATACGAAAAAGGACCCAAAGTATTTTTTGGCACCTCACCAGATATCAGTAATATTGTAATACATAAAACTAGTAATAATGATTAGAGCATCGATTTAGAATAAACAGTTTAATACACAACACCTGAACTGCTGAAGTGACGAAACGAGTTTTATATAGTATATACTACACTAAATTTTGTCTCGAAATATAACTTAAAATAATTACCCTCTAACATGTTAGTTGATTTTTAGTAGAATTATAAGTTTCATTTAGTATATTTTAGTACTGGCCAGACATTTTGTTAGTATATTACATAATTTTGAAACGGTCACACTGCTACAACCACAGAACATTTACTACCGGGGGCTACAACGCTCCGATAGGAGTAAGAGTTCTGTGCATAGATAATACACTAATACGGTTACGGGGATCTGTCGTTCTGTGCTACAACGGCACGCCATCGCTCAAGCGTTCGACAATTGCATTGCAAACGTTTAAAATTTGGGTGTTTCTACGAGTGCAATAGAAAACGCTATTTATAATTATAGTTTTATACTTATATATATTTTAATAAGAGAATAATTTGACCGCATAACCATGACGTCAACTGAAGGAAGAAGTGCTCAATCGAACTTGCATCAGCAAGATCTTTCCAAATTGGTGAGTTGTTGAGAGATGTTGCTAATTATAAATAAAAATCCATGTAATTTTATAATTCATCTATCAAGAATTAAACTTCACTTTTACTATTAATATTAGGGGTTTAAATTCATAATGCTTCACATAACCTCTAATTGACTATTCTTATTAGCTAATGTTTCTGTAATATTTCAGGATGTGACAAAACTATCTGCTCTTTCTCCTGAAGTTATATCTAGACAAGCTACAATAAACATTGGCACTATAGGTCATGTAGCTCATGGTAAATCTACTGTTGTGAAAGCTATTTCAGGAGTACAAACAGTAAGATTTAAAAATGAACTTGAAAGGAACATTACTATTAAATTGGGTAAGTATAATGAAACCCATTTCTTTATATATTTTTAAAAGCCTCATTCAAGTCTAATTATTAAACAATTTTGTTATATGAAGCTTTTGAATATAATAATTAAAGTTGTATTTTAAAACTTATAAGTTAGACTTTAGATTTATATCCCACTTAATTTGATGATATGAAGGTTTGGGGAGGGGAGAGGTAATCCCCCGTGAAAGAAAATTTGTAGTAACAAATACTTTTTGAGAATTTTTGATTTTGATGTTAAGTTTGTCTAGGTGTTGTATATAAATATTCAATGGACAGTTACTTGTTTCTAATATGAAATAATCTATAAATATTATCTAATATTCAAAGCAAACATTCAGAAACTAGAGAGAGCTGTATAATTGACAACTGCTTAGAACTAACATCTGCATCGTTAAATTTACAAATAAATAGCATTAAAACAATTTACTACTCAAAACAATTGTAATTGAAGTTGACAACCAACTTGAAATGACTTTAATTAAATATAGTCCATGTAGTCTTCAATACAAAATAGTAAATACAGCAAAATAAGACATTTTTCTGTTTTGTTACTGCAAGAACTTATTTTGATATCAAACTAGAGGATTCAATCCTGGCCCTTTTTTGTAATTTTGGGATGGTCTAAAGATAATCCTGGTATTGTAGACAGGTAATTAAAAGTCATAGTACTATATAAAAATCTGCCTCTTAATTATTATTTTATTCACAAAATAATTAAACATTCATAACATACTAAGGTAAGAAACTAAAATTCAACTTAATCTCTTAAAATAAACTTCTTAATAGCATTTTAACTCCATAATATTAACTTAATTAGACTTAAAATTCTATAATAAGATACATTATTCTTTTACACAGATCAATATCAATAATTAAAATTATCAGATATGGTTACATTTTAAGTGTTATCAGAAAAAGTAAGTTAAATTAAATGAAGCATTTTCAAACTCCCCTTAAAATAAACCAACTACTTCAGTTAACAAAATTAATATGTTAAACTTAAAAAAAACTTAATCAGACTTAAGTTCCCATAACAAGCACATTACTGTACAAAGATCAGTATTCACCTTATTAAATTAAAATGACCAGATATGGTATAAAATGTTTAGACACTTTGCCTGTCTTTATTGTATTGTGAAAATAAAGTCTATGAAATAATAATGTTTTCCAATGTTTTGTCTCCAAGCCTGATTGTTTCAAACTCAAACTAATCAAATGACCTGCAAAAACAGGATGGATGACGAAATATGAAGTTATATGCCATGTTTCTATAATAATTTTTGTTAATCCCATAAATCCCGGTATTTGTCAAATTGAATGCAGAATTTTTTGGGAATGAAATATGACCTGAATCCTGAATTATTATATAATTATATGAATATATATATATATATTATTTTATAATATACATAGCTTTCTTATTTTTATTTTATCTAAATGAAGTCTTGAAAATGCAGTATATAAGACTATTTGGCATCCCTGCTTGCATTTATTTCTTGTATTGTGTTGTTCTTAAATAATAAGGTATATTATTTAGTTATCTCTACATGGCATCATAGAATAAGATAAATTCCAATGTTTATTGTTGAGTATCTGTATAATCTTTTCAGTTTATGCATTTGTTTCTATATGATATGGGGTATAAATATTGTGTTTAAAAATGAATAATTTATACTTTAAAATGCTTCCATAAATAGTTACAACCATCATAGTGTTATGTCACCACTTCTGCCTTAGCCAATTTTATGAGATGGTAAAGTCAATGTACACTAAGCTCCATATAGCTTGGATAACTCCCATGTTAGATGTAGTTTAAATCCAGTCTATTCATATTAAGAATAAATTTATTCACAGTTATAATCTGATTGGCCAATTTAACAAAGAACAATTACATTATAATATTTTTTGTGCTATGATAAAACAGTTCTGTGGTGCACCTTACATAGCTTTTTTACAGGTAAATAAACAATATGTAAAAATATAATAACAAGAACTAGGGCTGTAAAGTGCATTTTAGATCATAACTAACGGTTATTAACTATTAAAAATCATATAATATATAGACAGATAAGTTATCAGTGACACTGCTATAGAGAAGTAAATGCATAACTGAGACATAAATATGTTGTCCTTCTTATAGTGTCTAATTGAGATGTAATACACAATACAAGTTACCTGGAACTCTAAACAATAAATAACAATTTACTTGGAATGTGATCACTTATTTTTTTAAACATTTTAATTAAATGGTCATCAGTTGTATATTTAATTTATAGTTATGATTATATTAATTAAAAATCAAACCCTATTGTAAAATTTACATAAAAGACATATTAATTTTAAAAGTCCTTCATTGGTAGCATTGCAAGATACCATGTCTAGAAAACTTAAGTAATTTTTTATTACTTATTTATTTTACATTTAACTTTCTATATTTCATAAACAAATACATGGTATGTTGCAGAGCGCCTGTCGGACTCGATTATAAAACTGTATCATGAAAAAACTGATGAAAAAGAAGAGACATTGTTCTTCGAAAAGTTAAGAAAAAATAAAAAGAGGCATCTATCATTTGAATTAGAAGAAACTGTTTCACCGGCAATAAAACAAAAAAGAAGTAAAAATGTTAAGGAAATGGAAGAGTTTATTATTGAAAAAATTCTCGATTTCAAATTTGATTCAGGTAAAGAGTATTTTTATGTAAAATGGAAAGGTTGGCCGGACAGTGAAAATACGTGGGAACCTGTAGAACACCTTGACAATTGTCCTGATGTAATTAAACAATTTCTTATTAATAAAGAAATTAAACATTGTAGTGAAATTGAAAAGCTGAAGGAAGAATTAGCCTTTGGTAATCTTCTAAGTGAAGAAAACCTTTTGAAAAGGTTCAGTGAAGTGGAAGATGTGGAAATTTTTAAATTAAAATTCAACTTGATGCTCAAATTGTTGTCCATCATTTTCTTACCCCAAGACCAAGAGGAATATGGCACTGGACTGGTACAAGATACAAGAGATTTGATGCAATTGTATATTGTTACAAGGAAAAGATGTCAGCAGTTGATGAAATTAAAAGAATGGGAAGACCATTTAAACGAAGTAGATAACTATAAAAGGCTCTTAATAGAAAACAATGTTGATTTGGCTGGTCCACCTGAAAACTTCACATACATAAATCAAACTATACCTGGTGCTGGTGTTATCATTCCTGAGGATCCACCTATTGGATGTGATTGTTCAGCATGTAATTGTCGTTCGAAATCCTGTTGTGGTATGCAGGCAGGCCTGTTTGCTTACACAAAGAATAAAAGACTGAGAGTTGCACCTGGAACTCCAATTTATGAATGTAACAAAGCCTGCAAATGTTCTTCAAAATGTAATAACCGTGTTGTTCAAAGTGGTCGAAATGTTAAACTAACAATTTTTCGTACATCAAATGATTGTGGATGGGGTGTAAGAACTGAGCAGAAAATAAAAGAAGGTCAGTTTATATGCCAGTATGTTGGAGAAGTGATCACCTATGAAGAAGCTGAAAAAAGAGGAAGGAATTATGATGCCAATGGTTTTACATACTTATTTGATCTTGATTTTAATTCTGTTGAAAATCCATATGTTATAGATGCAGCTTATTTAGGAAATGAATCCCATTTTATAAATCACTCTTGTGATCCTAATTTAGGTGTGTGGGCAGTATGGGCCGATTGTTTAGATCCTAATCTACCTATACTAGCATTATTTGCAACACGCGATATTGAATGTGGAGAAGAGATATGCTTTGATTATTTACATAAATCTTTAGACAATGACAATAATGAAACCAATGGAACTACTAATACTTCTCAAAATACAAGTGAAAATGAAGTAATAAATGGCACAGAAATCAAAACCCCATTTATGGGATCACCTATGAAATCAAGATTTGAAATGCAACAACAAAATATGGCAATGTTAAGAAATCGAACAGAATGCAAATGCGGAACTTTAAAATGCAGGAAATATTTGTTCTAACTACTTGTACACAATAATTACGAAATTTTTAGTATAATTTAGAAATTGAATTGTATTACATATATTACTAAAAATAGGATAATACTTTACATAATATATTGCCTAATTCAAATTTTTAAAAGACATCACAGTTTATCGGAACTTCTTTATTGAGTGAATTAATGTTTTCATAATAATTCACACAGGTTATGTTGAAAGAAAAAAGGGCCACTTGATATTTAATGGTGAATTCAATTACTATAATATTTCCATTTCTTTATTTTCTCGATGACAGTCAGTATAATTATGTAACTACATTTTAATTTAAACTTCCTTGGTAGTGGAGTAATATTACTCTGTTATACTTATGCTTGAATTAACATCCAGACTGCAAGTTCAAATAAAAAAAACGGGATGCGAATTCCGTGACTTTCACTGCCGCAATTTCTAATTCTATATAATTCATCATCAAACGTTTTAAACACACACAATGACCTTTAAACATTACATTTTATTCAACCATATTTTTATATATAACTACAGTAAAAGCTCTTTATTCGCGGGGTATATGTTCCGTAAATATGCCGCGAATACAGAAACCGTGAATATGGAATGGTAATTTATATGGGATTATAGGGGATACGTTCCTAGATGGCAAAATAAAAACAGTTATATAAAAAAACAATTTAATTGAAGTTTTTGATCATATTGATTAATTATTATCTTCAGGCTTAGGCAATGGTTTAAAGAATTTTTAAAAGCTCCTTCAATTCAGACTGATATTCAGCAGTGGCATTAGCAATTTGCCTCTTAAAAATAAGACTTTGTTCCATAGACAGATCAATTTTCATAAAGAAATCACAAAGCTCATTTGCCATTCTTAAACCTTCATTAAGATTAGTCAAATTAAATGTCACTTTCCCATGCTTGTTGAAGTCTCTTCTTCAATGAGCTGTGAATTTAACATTTCCTCCAAATCCGTTGCATTCAAATCTTCATCTTACTGCAACAACAACTTCAACAAGCAACAAGCAACTTCTGAATGTCACTTGATTCTATCTGTTCGAACCCATCTCGTCCTATTCCATTCGCAATTGCGGCTATGTTTGCAGTCAAAGCAGCCAATGTACCAATTAGAACCGCGAATATAGAAATTGGGTCGCATTTTTTAAATCCGCGAATATTGAAACTAAGCTCAAATAAGGAGCATTTACTGTATAACAATAATTAAAAAATAATAATTTAGTTCTGTTTTGTTATCTGTGCCTGCAACCCATGCATAGATGCATTATAAATTATAACTCTATATAAATATAATGATTGAGGTTTGCCTTGACCGAATCGTCATAACACATGACACTATAATTCACTCAATAATGGCAGTAATGATCTTCATTAAAGAGGACCGGTTGCCAAATTATGAAGAAGAAGCGGTTTGCCTTTTTACACTCGTCACGCAAAAACTACTGGATAGATTTTTTTTTTTTTTGTTTTACTCCTTAGGTACTTGGTCCTTATCTTTAAAAAAATATCTCGATATCTTCTGTAGTCCACGTGAGCAGAGCTGCCTGTGGGCATGGCTAGTTTATAGTATAACATTAATTATCTTTAAAATCAAAGAATACTCTTTTAATCTCAGTATAAATTTAAATTTTCAATAGTGCCTTCCTGTGACTTGTGATATCATAGCTGTAGAAAAACATCGAAGTCAAAATATAATGAAATGAAAATCACAAAGAGATGCAGAGTTTGTATTTTTGTAAACCTTTTCTTATGAAATTACTAAGAACTATTCTAATTTCAGAAGCAGTAAAACTAAAAAAATTATATTTACACAGTTATGATAGACTTTGTGTATTCTCAGTGATGCTTTATATATTTTTTAATTCTTACTATACAGCCAAAGTCCGTTTATGTATTAGGTATGTTAGATTAGTGGTATGATTAAAATATTCTATAACATAGAACAGTGGAATTGTTTAAGGATGTCACATTAAACTAAAAAGTGGTTAGGTAATTATAATCTACAACCTGTGTGAATTTCAAGTCAATGTTTCTGTTAAAAACATACATTAAAACTTACTATTTTTGAATAATAATTGTTTAAACATCACAGACAAATACTTGAATTTAAAAAAAATTATTAACCGATTTACAGTGACCTAAACAAAACGAACAAAGTATTATAAGAATTCCGTAAAAACATTTTTTTTTCATTCGAGATAATGTTATAGTTGTATTATTTAAAAATACCTTAACACACGAGTGTGTGTGTATTTCATATGATTTCAATATTTTATTAGTCTTTCGCCTTCACGTAAGTCGTAATCGGTAGTATGTGCGAATAAGTGACAATATTATTTATTGCACATGATATTTGTAATATTTTTACATATATTTAATATCGAAAATATTTTGCCCTTTATGTTTTTATAAATCTTTATTATAATAATAAGGATAAATATTGTCACTAAACGCTCTTATAAAATACGTGTTCAACATTAATACATTCAGTTGTAAATATTGACATGCCTAACCGGTGCTAAATTGTGTCTTATTTTGTCATAGATCTATCAGAATCCTTGGATCAATATCATATCAATATCCTATGGATATTTAAAAATAAAAATATACGTATCTTTTTTTGATTGAACTAGAAATTTATTAAAAATTCTGAGAAACATCTTTAGTGACGTAGATAAAAAAAATTGGAATCGAAAGGGTCAATTTGTCGTGGAATGCCCCTATGATATGATAGTAAATAGTCAGCTGTTATTACTTTTTCCAAAAATGATATGAAACATTGTTTAAGGTAATAAAGTATTTTGTAAATATTCTTATTATTTGTGTCTAAACCCTTTTCTAAAAAGAAACGAGCCTAAAGTAGTAATTTATTTAAAAATAACGTTACATACTTGTGACACAAAGTATTATATTTACTGTAACCAATTCATTACATGAATATAATAAGACTATTATGTATACTAAGACTAATATAATAAGGCGGAAAAGTTTTTTTTTTTGTTTGTTTAAACACGCTAATCTCTGGAACTACAATTTGGATTCGAAAAATTCTTTTTCTATATGATAGCCAGACTTTCGAGGAATAGTATAGGCTATTTAACATTAGGATAATATTACATATTGTAACAAATGATTTTAAATTCTTTATAATAATATGCATCATGCACCTCATGATGTGTGTATACACCGGCGTAGCCAGGACTTTGGCCCGGGGGCAAGGAAGAAAGTAGTGTTAAATTATTATTTGTACATAAAAGTACCTAGATTCTGCGTAAATCATAATCGTAAATGCATTGTTAAAATATTTTAATTTATTGGTAATATAATAATAAATAGAAAATGATTTTAATTTGAAAGGCTAAGAATTAATTACATCATTTTCAGCCGACCAGAAAGTTAGTTTTTTCATTATGTTACACTCGGTTAAACACCAAGGTCAGGCTCACATTGTATATGAATTTGTATTGTATGGTACTAAAGTACGACTTTACGATCATACGAATTGTTTGCGCACACTGGGTACAGTTTTCTTCGTCGTTCAAAAACGAAATAAAAAAATGTTCGATGACAATTTTGGAATTTAAGCCTACGACGCGACGGTCCCAAAATATCCCAACAGGTTCGGATAGAGTTCCTATGTCGGATTCATACGCGCGTATACGCCCATCATTCATTCACACGCACGCTCGTCAGCCGTGTTTGTCACTGTCACTGGTGACAAAGGCGCGCCTTTTTTTTTAAACTGACCTTACTGTTGGCCTTAAAGACCCTATCCAAAAACAGAGCTGCTGATGGCTTTTACAGCTATACCGGACTTGGGGGCGAGCGCTTAAGGCACTCAGCTGCGAAAACGTGGGCAACATGCGCGCAAGAATGCCTAAATGTCCGGACCTTGGCTTGGGCTGTTGCCGCGATTGCAACTAAGTCGCGATCTGACTAATTTCTTATCCGTAAAATTCGAGCTAAAGTAACATATACATATAGACATGTTCCCCGCCTCCTGGGAGGAAGGGAGGGAAAATGTGTATGTGTATTTAATGATCTGAAAAGTATTTCTACACTATCTAGCGTAAAAAAAGAAAAAAAAAGTTCCTTACAGAACCTATGTATGTACCTATGAGGCGTGCACGTATGTATGTACATATGTGGGTAGCTAAGTGATGCACGTGCCACTTCACTTGTAACGCGCGAGCGGCTGCCATACTCACTGGATTTACACCGAGGAAAGGACCTAGGCTTGAGCTGCCGCTAGAGAGGGTGGACGTGGGAGGTGTGCGAGAGCGAAATTGACCGCCCGTCCTCTGCGGAGAGAACGGTGGTTAAGCGGGCGTGGACGCTGGCACGCTCTGTTTGTAGAGGCGGTCGAGTAATAGGCGTTTTTTCCTCGATTTTGTCAACGGGGTCGGTGAAGATGTTACGCGGCCGATGATGCTGTAAGCGGGTGGGGCTTGGGGCTGTATCGTAGGTCGCGGCGGCTTTGATCAGCGGATTCACGTGATTCGACGCGGCGTCGAAGTCAGATCTCAAGAGGTATATTATCTATGATTCGACCGAGGAAAGTTGCATCTCTCTATGAAGGTCTTGTTGTCGAACGTACCAAGGGGCTTTGTTGATTTTACGTAAGAAACGCGTTTAGAAGACTTGTAATGTATGGATGTTGGATTTTGACATATGTGCGAATGCGGCGCAACTATATGTCATAATCGGTCGGACACACGTTTTGTATAGAGTAAGCTTGTGTCTCAGGGATATTTTCCTTACAGTCAGGGGCTGTAGTCAACCTATGACCATTGCGACTCTGTTCCTAACGGTATGGACATGAGAGTCGTAGGTGAGCTTTTTATCGAGGGTCACACCGAGATATTTAGTTTTGGTGGCCCAGGCGATAGTCTTTAAACAGTTCGAGAGATTTGATACCCTTGAGGATCTCTTTTTGCTAGGGTCAAAGATAATCGCGGCGCTCTTTGAGGGGTTGATGGCTATGCGCCATCTACGATACCGTTCACCGAGAATGGTAACGGCACGTTGGACGGTGTGTCTGAGATGAAGTTTGTGCCTGTTAGAAGCGTAAATGACTGTATGGTCAGTGTATAGACCTGTAGAAGAACTATTGCAAAGGGAGGATCCTCCGACCAGACGGGTGTTATGTCTGGCGGGCAGCTGCCCAACGGTTGTAGTCGGGTTCTTGTATATACACTCAATCGAAGAGTTAATTTCTAAAGCGCGATGCAGGATGCGTCGTAAGTGGCTCGATAGATGGCGCTATGTAGATGTCGCTACATCACTCCCTTCCGAGACCGGAGGTCGATAGCAGGTTGAGTCGTCCATACATCTTGTGATGCTTGCCGGGCCAGTGGAATGTTCCAGTGAGTCGGAACCAGATGCCGCATAGTTCACGGTGAGTCGGAACTGTCTGCGGTGATGCCCCAGTGAGTCGGGGTGATGCACCAGTGAGTCGGGGTGATGCCCCAGTGAGTCGGGGTGATGCTGCAAGAATGCTCCAGTGAGTCGGAGTGTTGCAGTGCTGCGTAGTGACTGGCTGCTGCGTCGACCAGGAGAGAAGTGCGTCTCTGCTTGCTGACCGGCCGAAGTGCAGTGTGCTGTGCTAAGGTCGCTGAGAAGGCTGTGGGTGAGGATACCCGAAGTAGCCGTGGATGCTGGCTGGCTGTATGACTCGCTGCTCGAATGCTTGAGGAAGTGTTGATGACGTCACGATGTAGCTGTGCGAAGAAAGTTGCGCTGACGTTCATGCTCGGGGTCACCAGTGTAGAAGAATTATTGATCTACCATCATAAAAACAATCTAAATTTTCATTTGGCAAAAGTTGAATTATAAGCGAACAAACATGTGATCTTAATTTCTAATTTAAATCACGATGGAAACAAGAATAAACATAGATTTGTATCATTATCAAAAGGAGAATAAATTAAATCGAGGTAAGAAATTGCCCGAGTACTGCAATGCAGACAGCAAATAAGCTCCGGAATACCTTCCTTTGGTAACCAAATATTAGAATAACTGGATGAATTAAATAAAATTACGTTGCTTTACAACCTACATACAGATTAGAACTTTACTTATAATGCTTTAGAGTACAGTTTTGTAAGTGATTGAAGGAAATAATTTTTCTGTAATATTTAACAGAATTTCCTGCTGAAAATCGTAAGGTTGTGGAGTGGAATTAGTATTTTTAGGAGTTAATGTAATGACTATTTTATATAATTAATTAAAATAATCACTAGATAAAGTAGCTTTATTTATCGCTACAGACCTACTTCGACCTCGGAGGGACAGAATAGATCACTGACGTACAAGTTGAAAAACAAGGAGCCAGAATGGAACCCCTTTTTTCTACTCGGTAGCGGAAGGTGCGGCCGGTGAGGTAGTCGCGGATGATATGAACTAATCTATCAGGGACTTGTCAGTGGTGTAGTTTTTTATACCAGTCCGGCGTGCCAGTCCTTATCGAAGGCCTTCACGACGTCGAAGAACACCGTAAGCGTACGGTAGTGTTTAAAAAGCCTGATTTAGAGTTGATCGTTTTAATATTGATAGCTCATAATTGACTCATTGGCCTAGTGATTCTAAACGCGACTGCTATGCTCGAGGTCCTAGGTTGATTCCCAGGTCGAGCAAAGTGCTATTGGGTTTTTCTATGAAGTTCTCAGTTTAGTAGCTTTGTGTCCGATTAATGGCAATAGGCTCGCCCCCTATTATATGGGCCCTATAACATACCCGACAAACTATTGGTCTGTACACCTCTGCCTAACACTTCGGAGATACAGGCATGATGGTATGTTATGTAACTTCATAGTTACGAAAAATGAGCTTAGCTCGCAAGCACAATTCATCATAGGTACGGTGTGCCGGCCAACCGACCGTGACCGTTTTGCTGATTTGCATAATTTTGAATTCATGATATCTTCTACAGTTTTAATTTAAATATAAAACTGTAAAGGACAATTTTAAGTGTCCTTTATATAGGATAGGTGGAAAAAATATTACATGTACAGACAAGACTACATATTTATTAATATAGATGTATAGCAGTGATTTTTGCGTTGCAATGCGCCCCGACCTGGCCTGATTTGTAGACGTTATTCCACTTCTTGGAGCCTAATGTCAACTTAATTAAGATAACATGCTAATTCGAAAATGCTGTGCGTACCTATAGTACGCTAAATTCATAACGACCCTACGATGATAGACCCACGCAGTGTCCGTCCGAAAATTCTACCACTGAGCCATCTTGAAATATTTGTGACCGTATTGATTCCTCATTTCAAGTGGAACAAATATTGCATCATTATAATAAACTAGCTGACATTGCGAATACTTCGCACAATAAAGAATGTAAACAATCTAACTGGTAAATTAATTAAACAAATTGATAAAAGATGGCGCCTCCTATATGTTATCTAAATATATCACCAGATGGCATTCCTAACGAAAACGTTAATTTTAAACCGTTTGTCTATTTTTCGTCAATAGCGAAGAACAGATACCTTAAATTGATGTTTGAACTAGTTATGTTGCGAATATCAGTATCAGCATCTGCGGTTGATCAGCATTGATCGATGCTGATATTGTATGTTGATGTTCAAGTCGAAACACAGTCAAAGGACCACCTCCTTTACAGCACAACTTTGCCACTTTTACCAATCATAGCTTCTCTGAACTTTATTTTTTTATTTAATAGTAAAACAAAACACAGTAGCGTGAGAATCGAGAGTTTGAAACTTTATTTACATTGTGTTAAAAAATGACACTGTCTGAGACGATTATAAAAGCACAATAAAAAAAAAGCTTACTGTGTAAAAATCCCACTTCATTGGTGGGAAATTAATAGATATAAGACAGACAGCTGTTAGGAACTTTTGAGGCTGGCTCAAAGATTTTTGGTAACACCGCTGGTGAGTGTTCCCAGCGAACACTATTCAGCAGTGCTGTGATAATTTACAAGATATTTAGAAACGGACTTCAGACCGAAAAGACGTCCCAATCGTTGTTTTTAAAATACAACTTAATATCTTTTCAAAATTATTAAAACGTCCTTTATTGAAACTGAAGTAAATAAGTAACTTTTAATAGTAAATTCACATTCAATTCGTACATTTTTCTAAATTTTTGAAGTAAATAATTAAAATCAGTATCGTTATCCGCTGTTGTCAACTTCAAAAATCAGCATCCGCTGATGTGTGAAACCCCTACATCAGCAACAACCCTACTTTGAACCATTAGGTAATTTTGATGAAGAATTAAGGGATATAAGACGTTGCCACAAGAAACCCTTTTAAAAATAATAATAGGTATAATAGAGATACTTTTTTGTGGTTTTCATTGTGATTCACTTAACCATGATCAGCTTGGATTTCTTTCACATAATGATATTAATGATACATCTGAAATCATATGTATATTTTTTTATAGGATACGCAAACGCAAAAATATACAAATGTGACAACCAAAAATGCCCTCGGCCTACCAGTTTTATATCAGGCGGATCGTCCAAGGATGACAGTTTCCCGTGTCTGCGACCTAACTGTACCGGCCGTTTCCAGTTAGTACGCCACGTTAGTTTCGTCGACTGCCCTGGGCACGACATTCTTATGGCTACCATGCTTAACGGCGCCGCTGTCATGGATGCTGCACTGTTGCTAATTGCGGGTATGGTTTTTGTTCACTTCTTTAAAGCCGCTTTTGTGAAACCGTAGCGGTATATAGGGATCGCACGGTGGTTGCCGTTGTTTTAGGATTGTTCTGTGCTTACCATCATGTACAGAGGCGTCACTTTATCTTGCTACTATTAAAAAAAATGTATTCTAACTATCCTCGTAGTTACCGTTCCTCTATAATAAACTTTAGTATAATCATTTAACAACATATTTTGTTGCATTATAAAAATTATCTATGCCATTTGTTACAATCAATTGCCCAGCTGTTCCACTGTGATCGAAGGACAAATCTTCAAATAAACTATACTTTATTACCATTGGCATAGTGGATTGGGGGCAAGGTGGTCACTGCCCACCGTAGAAAAATGTTCAGTACTGAGGGAATATACCCTTTTTATTATTTTCATTATGAGAAAAAAAATTGGTCTATAGTGGCTGATCAGCTTGGGTGATTATTATTTCGATTTTTATATTTTCAACAATTGATTAAACGACATTCGTAATGACTATCAATTTAATTATTGTTAATCGATGTTTTATCAACACACTAGCCAGTGTTATTTATGACAGGAAATGTAGCAATAATTGTGATTTTGCATTCATCTACTATACTGGTTCTCTTGCTTGATTTTACCTTTGCAAATTCACTACCGTTCGTTTTATGCTTCTTTTTGCAGGTAACGAATCCTGTCCTCAGCCACAGACGAGTGAACATTTAGCTGCTATTGAAATTATGAAATTGAAGCATATACTTATACTTCAAAATAAGATCGATCTGGTGAAAGAAGGGCAAGCGAAGGAACAGCATGATCAAATTGGAAAATTCGTGGAAGGCACTGTGGCAGAAGGAGCGCCTATTATACCTATATCTGCTCAATTGAAATATAATATAGAGGTTACTTTAATTCTTATATTTATAAGCCATTATCGGGGATATTACAAATCTAGTAATTTGTATTTTAAATCATATGTGTATTTAATCAGTTTCGGTTATAGATACAGATATGAAATTATTTTTCTGATAATTTTCGGATAATGTCAGTTATGGATATCCTACATTTTTCAAAGAACTGCATTTAGAAGGAAAATAGATATAAGTTGAAAATTTGTAGGTGAACAATATTAACTTTATACGACTTAGATTTTAAGTATTTTTTTTATATTCGACGGGGTCTAATTATTATAATTTTTTTATTAACTCGGCAAATCGACGACACTATCCTGGATGGTAAGCACAATGTAATCCAAACATATTATCGATAGATCGGTATTAGCCCCTGTCATGCTGGCCTGCATAAATATATCTTCACGTTACGCTCGAAGGACCCGATGTCGTAAGAAGGAGGGAACGCACTAGCCATTTGACCCCATCCCTGTCCGAAATCATTGGAAAAAATTATACGGGCTGTGGTTATGGTCATAACACCGCTACTCATTATTGATAAGTCGAATGAGAGTGTCCATTAGACATGAGGTGTGTTACTGGTCCAGGTTTTAATACCTGGTGCCAGCTTACCAATACGCGGGCAGAAATACCCAATACATACCTTAAAGGTAATTACCTCATCCGTACGGGCCGGCCGCGTACGCGCATTTGTTGAAGCTACACCAAAGTAGGAATGATGGGTATATACAAAATATACATACTCAATACAGGTGGAGGTTCCAATACCAAGTATGTGCTATCCAGTATGCAAACCGGGTACAGTTCGAAATACCTACAATACCCGCACTTTGAAGACCGGGTATTGATATTTGCAGGTATATATCATGTGTACTGTCCACCATTAAGTTATTAAACTTTAGTCAGTGAATATATTTCACTTCTTACAGGAAATTTCTGTAAATTACAGGTTCTTTGTGAATACATCACAAAAAAGATTCCTGTGCCTCTTAGAGATTTTACGTCGCCACCGCGCATGATTGTCATCCGTTCGTTTGACGTGAACAAGCCAGGATGCGAAGTCGACGACTTGAGGGGTGGTGTCGCTGGTGGATCAATTCTTCAAGGCGTGTTAACCGTCGGCATGGAAATCGAAGTATGTTTTGTTTATATATACTAGATTTACCCTCTTGCTTCGCTAGGCGATACAAAAAAGGTATTCTATATGCTATTCTCACTGAAAACTCACATACTTTTGAGGGTCCCAAGTCTTCGGACAGAGTCGCACAATACTACTAAAGCGCCACATCCACGAGCGAGTGTATCACCACAAGTCCGCTCTGCTATCGTCGATGATCTCCACGAGACGATTACTCTTCCGCCTGCGTATCGTCGCGAGACGAATTGCTGTGTCTACAAGTTGTTTGGTTGAAAAGAACTCATTTTGGGGATAGGCAAAAGTGAAATGAGAAGTGTCAATAGTGCTGTTTTGCGGTGAGTGCGCTATGAGTAGGTCACGTATAGAATTTAGTGGCAGGACGATACCGCTGCAATAAACTGGTTCGTGGAGGTAGCGCCCTAACTAACATCACTTATTTCTTATTTATGCGTATGTGATAAATTAGAGTATTTAATACGTATAGACGTATACCATTTCCATTTCTTAATTTTCTCGATGACAGCTCCTGTGAAAACTTGAACGAGCGTCTTTTTTATATTATTTATGCATTATTTTATAAAAGTATGACGTTTACACACGTACAAGGTTATACCAGAGTCGGATAAACTGATAGGGATGGAGCTATATCGATAAACGTAACACGATTACAGACCTGATATTTTTTACAAAATGTAAGAAACTAAACTACTGCCGGATACTTTTGTACAAATTTATTAACTAATATTATATTTCATTACAAGATGTTAAATGTATTAATTCTTGATTGATAATGCCAACTTCTTCAAAATTTTCGAAGCTGTTGTAAAATAAGTAGGTATAGGTAGGTACTCGACAATGAAACGAAATAATTATAACGACAGGTAATCTTTATTTATTTATTTTAATCAAAGTCTGATGAATCGTCACTGTTGTAATCGTAATAAATATATGCGATCGATATCATTACTTATTTGTTCACAACACTACAACTATCAAATTAGAACTGTCATCGAGAAAATAAAGAAATGGAAATAGTATAGTAAGTCAAATCAGTTTAAGAAAAACCCTTATATGGATATCATCCATAATAAAGTATTTTTATTATTAGGTATCTATTCTTCAATTAATTCGATTAATGTTGATAAGGTGCGACCCGGCTTAGTTAGTAAAGACGCAGACGGCAAACTGACCTGTCGTCCCATTTTCTCCCGCATCGTGTCTCTATTTGCTGAGCAAAACGAGCTCCAATACGCAGTCCCGGGCGGTCTTATTGGTGTTGGCACGAAGATTGAACCAACACTTTGCCGTGCTGACAGACTTGTCGGTCAAGTAAGTTATATTTTAACATCAATTTAAAAAGTGTATATTCTAAGGTTTTTGACGTGTTATTTTAAGGTTAATGCAGGTAAACAACGGAGGAAAAGCAAATATACAAAAAAAAAAAACAGAAAAATGGAAATTACTGGTTTTCGTAAAATAAAACACATATTATTTTCTGTTTTTATGTATTTGTAACGAGATGATTAATATAGCTTTCAAAATTTAATTTTGTACACTACCCCACCATAGATACCACATCATTATAAGTTATTAGTTAGTATACGGAAAAATAAAAAGTAAGAGAAAAGAAAGATATATTTTATCCTCCCAGATGGGCGTACCTTATATTTGTTTTAGCGTTTTCTCTAAGCACTTTCTATGGTATTACAAGCGTCCCTACCTAGACTACAGTAGCCACTTACCATCTGGTGGGCCGTACGCCTATTTGCAACCTTTGTAGTATTAGAAAAAATCTAATGCTAGGGTCCCTGCGCCTAGCAGACAGTCCCAGGGTGTCCTAACAATATTTTCTACAGGCCCGGCGCTAGTTTAATCTGCCTCTGTAATTAATTATAGATATTCTGTTTTTTGCTTATTATAGTCATTAATTCCACATATGATTAGCTATTAAAACTATTTTATTGTAGGTGCTCGGCGCAGTTGGGGCTTTACCTGGAATATTTGTAAAGCTAGAAGTCTCATATTATCTTTTGAAACGTCTTCTTGGCGTGCGCACTGAAGGTGATAAGAAAGCGGCTAAAGTACAGAAATTGACAAAGAATGAGGTTTGTTGCGATATTTCTAAGAATTACAAGTTGTATAATATCTATAGGCATATTTCATTAATTTTCTTTTTCTAATTACAGGTATTGTTGGTTAACATTGGATCTCTTAGTACGGGTGGCAGAGTAATTGCTACTAAGGCTGATTTGGCCAAAATCGCTCTTACTAATCCCGTATGTACTGAGATTGGAGAAAAAGTTGCCCTAAGTAGGAGAGTTGAGAACCACTGGCGGTAAGTGTTGGCCAAGTCTGTAAGCTATTTAGGTTAGGTTAGGTACCTATATATTTTAATGGCTATATTTGCCATGGTCCTCTGCTCTAACTAATAATATTAACAACTAAAAAGTAGGCTCACTTAGATTGTAATTTTAAATGAAGCTGCATGTAAACTGTATTTTAACAATTCAAGCTATTCTAAAGTTTTTCTTGGTAGTCTTTATCATAATAGGCAATTTTTAACAAAAAAGAAACTCAACTTTAATGGTTTCGTGGAGTTCCTTAGTGTCATCGAAGTCGAAGATCCAATGCCAATGAAATTAAATTGACACCACCCTTGAGGTAGCCCATTCCAACGATAAAAGAATTATCTAAATCGGTTCATAAACAAAGGAGCTGAACATCGATAAAAAAAAAACATTTGAATTGAGAACCTTCCTCCTTTTTTGAAGTCTGTTAAAAAAGGTGCGGATCCAGATTCTGCAGATTGTGCTTTGTTTAATAAATAAAAATAAATGTCTTCTTCTCAACCGAGGGAAGTCACGGGTTATTATCACGCCAGCTTATGAGTCATTGATAATGTTGTGATTTAAAACACAATATTTTATAATAATAAATATCTATTATGTTCTTTTACAACAGTAACTTGTTCGTTAGAAGACGCACTGCCGTTTTTAACACTTGAACTATACTGCACTGTCGTTTTTCAACTTGAACTGTCTGAATTAAAACTGTAAACTGCCTCAATGCTGCGACGAACTTTCTTCACACACATGTTGATGTGCGGGGAAACCGCTTCAGGGCTATGCTCTCTTTCGATAGCAGTCTTCTATGCTGTGTTATAACGCTGAGGCCGGTGAACTCTCCCCTTTTCTCGCGCCGCACAGTCCGGCGAAGGTGCGCGGACGAGCTGGTGCGCATGAGGCTTCATAATTTTTCTCTTGCATCGAGGAAGTGGTGCATCTGGAGGTGTGGTGTGGAGCGGCGCGATATTCTGGAGGTGTATATGCTCCGACATGTCCGCTCTTCGGAACGTGCGAGTTATCAGGCTGTTTACGAATTTAATAATTTAATTTAACGGAGGGTATGTCACCGCCTGAGTCCATGATATGTCTGTTCCATCTATCGGCTACATGGTTATCTAGAGCGACCTTAACGCGCGTTATCAGCGAGTTGAGGCGGGCCTTCAATCTCGGGCAACGGGTATTCTGCCATTCCGTACGCAGTACTCTTTTCTCGTGTATGAGCTACTTGATCCAACGGGGCAGTGGTACGAACCTACCTCCCGTTGGAGCGGCGAAATATGATTTTGTTGCCGCATCTTGAATTGTCTTGGTTAATTCGGCCGTGAGTCGTTCCACATCCCCGCAGGTTGACATTGCCCTCGTGGGTGTCGAGGCCTGTAATATTCTTCTGTACTCTTCCCAGTCGACCCTACATCGAGGCGCAGGATGTAGTGTGAATTCGAGTAGTACAGGTCTGTGGTCCGACGGCAGGTCCGGTAAAATTGTCTGTGTTGGTGGTGTGGCTAGTCCTTTGTAGAGCACAATGTCCAAGACATCGCTTGTTGACGAGCCATGGTGGTGTGTATGCTAATCGGGGCCGGCGACACAGTAGTCATTGTCTATGGAATGCAATTGTAGTCGTCTCCCCATAGCCATTGTCCTAGTTGCGTTCCACAGCGTGTTTTTGATGTTAAATAAAGTCCCCCCACTAGGACTGTCTGAGTGTCTTCTTTTATTAATAAGTCCTCTAGGTCGCTGAAGAGCGTAGTTGTTTTTTGGCCGGGCGGTCTGTATATAGCGAACAGTCTTGTTAGAGTGCCGGCAATACACATCAGGAGCAGGACCCCCAGCGCGTAGAGCGATTGATACTCCACGTGCGGGATTCCTGATGTATACCATTTCTTCTCACAAAAATAGCAAGCCCCCGGTACGAGGTGCCCCCTCGCTAGTTTCGCACTTTTTATAAATGTAATATCCCGGTACTCGATAATCTTTATTTTCTGTGTTTCAGAAATCAGCATTATGTCTATTTTTTGTTGATATAGGAAATGTATTAGTAGCCTCCTTTTCGTGTTCAGTGACTGGACATTCCAATGGACGACTCGTAATGGTTTATTGTCCATTACGGAAGCAGGTTTTCAGTGCTGTCTTCAGTACACCCTAATGACTTCCCTCGGCGATGTGTATGGCGAGTATTACCTCCCGAAGGGTGACGGCGATCTGTGGAGTCGCGCCCGTGCGTGGTGCTTGCTGCCTTTGGGTTGTGTTTTTTGTTCCGTTTTGGGCTTCTTCCTGCGACGTGTTTTCTTGGTAGGTTGAGAACTGGTTTTAATCCCCACCGGATTGTTGGCCGGCGCCATCAGCGACTCCGGTGCCGTCTCTTCAACGGTGTTAAGTTGGGTCAGTGCCTGTCCCTTCCTTCCGGTTGTCTTTGCCCCTGTTTTAGCCACGGTGCCTGCGCGCCTGTTCCTCATCTCTTTGCGGAACGCCGGGCACTGCGTGTAGTTTGCGGGGTGAGGTCCACCGCAGTTGGCGCAGGTAGGGGGTTGATCTCGTGGTCGGCTGCAATTTTGTGCGAAGTGTGGCCCGCCGCATCTCACGCACGCCTACTCTCGGTATTATAATATATATGTAATATCGCTGTATTTTTCGGTACTCATTTTCATCTTCAGGCAGGAAACGTACCCTGTTGCCGAAGGGGCGCGCGTTAGGTGGTCTTCCAAGTATCTGCGACAGTTCTTGAAAATGAGTATGCCATTGTGGTAATCTCTCAACGATGAGCGGCGGGTATTTTTTATCCCGCTTACTCGTAGGTCTTCTTAGGTTTTCTTCTGTTCCCTCTGTTGTGGCTTTCGTCTGTGTGGTGTTCATTTGGCTGATAACTTCTTGCGGTATATTCTTCTGTCGCACTCTAGTTGGTGTTTCCCGTAGTTTCGGTTTCTGGGCGGCTTGCGACCCTCCGTTCCGTTCCTTGTTGGTATTCATGTATCTTGAGGCGATTGTTGCATATGGCTTCTTTGTCATTGGTGGCTGTACACTCTGTGAGGTGGATGTCGGTGGTTGTGGCTTTGAAAGCCCAGCTGTCGCACTGGGTTGTTGTTGTTTCGGTTTGGGACTTGGATTTTGAACCCGTGTCCTTGCCGAAAATTGCAGCGTCGGTTTAGGTATAGTCTCTGTTGTGATGGTTCTCTTGCTGATCCTCTGGGGAACTGGTGGGCAAGTAAGTGACCCATCACTCGCTCTAGTAGTGTAGGATCTTCGTTGAAAGTCTTTATGCAAGTGCGACGCTTCGCTCCTCTATCTCCCTCGCACTCGTCGTCCTCGCGCTTTATGCGCATGGCGCGTCCGAGTGGGCTTTTCCTTTGTGTTGGTTGTGGTATTTCTGGTGGCGCGAGTATCCCGTATGCGGCAAACTCTAGGGCCGATACGTCGTACGGCGAAGGTTTCTTGTTTTCGATCGTGGCTTCTTGCACACGAAGATATAGAGCCATCCTACTCATAATTCCTTCTGACAGAATCCCAGTGTCTATCAGGCTGGAGCGAAATTAAATCACGCTCGTAGTCCGCAATTGGAACTATTCCGGTAGGTGGCATCACTGGTGCTGCAACAGGTGGTTGCGAGCTCGAGGTTGCGGCGATTGGCCGTAGCGCTGCCGGCGCTGTACGCGTCGCGGTCGGCGAAGTGCAGCTGGGCGTTCTGATTAGTTGCCTTCGTTGTTCCGTAAGGCGGGCCTCGCTTATGTTGCGTGGATGATTCTCGGAGTCCGGGTGATTGCTTGGTTTTCTTGTGGATTCAATCTCTTCTTGGCCCTGAGAAGGGCTTTTGGTTATCTTTTGGCCCTAAAAGTCCCTTTGGGATCCTTGCCGTCAGGCATAGTGCCGTGGCGGCAAGGGGACGATCGTTGTTTGGCTGTTCGACGTGTGAGCTGAAGGTAATCGCTTTAACGATGTCAGTGCGCAGAAAGGTCACCTTCTGGCATACTACATCCGCGTACTAGGAGCTACGTACACTAGTTTGAACTGGGTGCTCCGCCTCATTGCCGTCTGACCTTGCTGTTAGCCTTAGGGGCTCTATCCAAAAACAGAGCCGCTGCGGCTTTTACAACTTTACCGGGCTTGGGGGCGAGCGCTTAAGGCACTCAGCCGCGAAAGCCTCCTGAGAGAAAGGAAGGAACATGTGTACGTGTATTTAGTGATCTGAAATATGTTCTACACTAACTAGTGCAAAAAGAGAAAAAAAAAGGTTCGTTACATATGTGTGTGCGTGATGTTTGTATGTGGGTAGCTAAGTGTTGCACGTAAAGTGTCACTTGTATCGCGCGGGCGGCTGCCAGACTCAAGGGTTTCACCCCGAGGAACGGACCTAGGATTGAGTTGCCGCGGGAGAAGGAGGTCGCGGCGGTGGGTGTGCGGGAGCGAAATTAGCCGCCCGTCCCCTGCGGAGGGAACGGTGGTTACGCGGGCGTGGGCGCGAACACGCTCTGTTTAGAGAGACGGTTGAGTAGTACGCGATTTGTTTCTCGATTTCGTCATCGCGATCGGTGAAGATGTTACGCGGTCAGCGCTGTAAGCGGGTGGCGTTTGGGACTGGAACGTAATTCGCGGCGGCTTTGATCAAAGGATTCGCGTGATTTGACGCGGTGTCAAAGTAAGATCGTGAGAGGTATTTGATGTAAGACTCGATCGAGGGGAGTTTCATATCTCTATGAAGGTCTACCTGTCGAACAAACCAGGGGGCGTTATTGATTTTATGTAGTACTCGAGATTGAAGAACTTGGAATTTGTGTATGTTCAATTTTGACATATGTGCGAATGCGGCGCAGCTATATGTCATAATCGGACGGATACACATTTTGTAGAGAGTAAACTTATGTCTCAGGGACATTTTGCTTATGATCAGGGGCTGTAATCGACTTATGACCATTGCGGCTGTTTTACAGACGGCACGGACATGAGAATCGAAGGTAAGTTTTCTATCGAGGGTCACACCGAGATATTTAGTCTCGGTGGCCCAGGGCATATTGTCTTTGAAGAGTTTGAGAGTTTTGACACTCTCAGGGTGCTCTTTTTGACCAGGATCAAAGATAATTGCGGCGCTCTTTGAGGGGTTGACGGCTATGCGCCATTTGGTGTACCATTCACCGAGAGTGGTGACTGCGCGTTGGACTCTGTGTCTGAGCCTAGTCTGTTCCTATTCGACGCGTAGATGACTGTGTCGTCAGCGTATAGACCTACCTGGACCCTAGGAGAACGAGGTAGGTCACTGACGTACAGATTTAAGAGACAAGGCGCCAGAATGGTGCCTTGCGGGACGCCCGAGCGTATGGGGTGGGGTGTGGAGAGTACACTTTCCGTTCGGTAGCGGAAGCTGCGGTCGGTGAGGTAGTCGCGGATAATGTGAACTAACCTATCTGGGACTTGTAACTGGTGTAGCTTGTGGACTAGTCCGGCGTGCCAGACCTTGGCGACGTCGAAGAAGACCGCGAGCGTACGGTATGGAGGATCTTTCGCGAAGTTAGTCGCTATATGCTCTGTAAGGCGTTGCACCTGGTGCGTACACGAGTGTCGAGCGCGGAACCTGAACTGTTCCGGTGGATATAGATTTTTCTCGTCTATTATTATTATATTCTTTATTGCACAAAAAAAAAGTACAAATGGAGGACTTAATGCTAAAAAGCATTCTCTGCCAGTCTTCCAAGGGAGCAAGGGAAAGGTATATGCAAGGTGTGCATAATGTTAAGTAAAAAAAAAAGATTATAACGATTATTAAGATTATATATTATTAAGAAGTATTCAATTGCTCCAAGTAAAACCTACGTAGCGAATACTTGAAGGAATTTCGAGAGTTGGCCAGTTGGATATTGATAGGAAGCGAATTCCACAGTCGTGCTGCTGTAACGGCGAAGGATTGGTCGCGGAAATTAGTATGATGACTTGGTATACTGAGAATTAAAGAATCAGAAGACCTCAGCTGTCTATTATGCGTATCCGCGAGAGATTGAAAAAGTGTTTTTAAATATTTAGGGGATTTGGGATTATTAAGTACGGAGAAAAGAAGACAAAGTATTCTTATATTCCTACGTTGCCGAATAGGTAGCCATTTCAACCTGGCTCGGTATTCAGAAACATGATCAAACTTCCGAAGACGGAAGATGAAACGGATACAGTTATTGAGTAGACGATCAAATTTATTTAAGAGATCTTCTGAGAGGTCCAAGTAAGCAACGTCTGCATAATCCAGAAGTGGTAGAAGAAGAGTATTCACTAGGGAAATCTTAGTATTAACAGGAAGAAAGTTTTTCAAACGCATGAGAGAATGAAGAGAAGCATAAAATTTTCTACTAACTTTCTTGACTTGGTCTGCCCAGCATAATTTAGTATCGAAAATGATACCAAGATTTTTCACCATAGTTGAGTAAGAAATGGTACATTTATTGTATTGAAGAGGAGTCAACGAATTAAAGTCTATTTTAGCAAGCTGTTTTGAGCTACCAATTATAATGGATTGACACTTAGTTGGATTAACATAAATCCCGTAAGATTCAGACCAGGAAAGTAAACTTGAGAGGTCCTTGTTTAAATTATTGATTATAGAAGGAAGATTCTTTATTTCGCAATACAGATACAATTGCAGGTCATCAGCATAGAGATAGTAGTGGGATTGTAAAATAGGCGTAAGTAAGTTTATAAAAATAGAAAAAAGTAACGGAGAAAGAATGCCGCCTTGGGGAACACCAGCTTCTAGAGCACACCAATCTGATTCGCCATCATAGACGCGAACAGCCTGGTGACGATCTCGGAGATAAGAAGAAAACCATTCCAGTGCTAAGGGTGAAAACTGAAGACAAGAAAGAGCGGCAATCAGAAGATCGTGGTCAACAGCATTAAATGCATTGCTAAAATCAATAAGGACCAATACTGTGACCATACCTTTTTCCATATTAGATCTAACATATTCCGTGATCTTAAGCAGAGCAGTAGTAGTACCTTGGGCGGTTCGAAAGCCAGACTGAAATTGATTTAATAGATCGTTGTCAGTGAGGAAAGAAGTAACTTGTTTATTGACAATAGATTCCAAAATTTTGGAAAGGAAGGGAAGAATAGAGATAGGTCGAAAATGATTAGGAGCTGTGGGATTGGTAACTTTAGAAAGCGGAACAATATAAGCATTCTTCCAAGAAGCTGAATAAATCCAAGTGGTTAAAGAAAAGTTTATGATAGAAGTCACACATGGGAGAATAAGCTTATAAATATATTGTAGCATGACACGACCAATATTATCACAACCCACAGCTTTGGAATTGAGAGTTAGGAATATTTTTGTAATTTCATCTTCACTAGTAGGGGAAAACTCAAACTGCTCAATCTGAGGATGGGGTAAACAAGCAAGAAATTTAAGAGTAAGATTTTTAACATTCAGTGTGAGCTTAGTAGCACTTGCAAAATGTTTGTTTAACAAGTTCAAGTCAATAGGAATTTTATCGTCCCTATTCAAGGGTTTGGATAGTCCGAGCGACTTTAAAAATTTCCATAAGCAAGCAGGTGTGGATACTTCAAGTTGCTTATAAATATAGCGACGTTTGGCGTTCCGGCACAGAAGATTACATCTGTTCCTTAAGGCCTTGTACAGCACCCAATTTTCATCAGACCTGTGACATTTGAACTTACGAAATGCACGATCACGCTTTGACATTGCCCTACGTATTGGATCTGAAAACCAAGGAGCAGGACGATGCTTGATTTTTATGGGACGAACTGGGGCATGACGGTCAAAAAGATCAACAACAGTAGTGTTCAGGAAATGTAGCTTCTCATCTACTGTAGACAGAGATTCTACCGCTGCCCAATCAATGTTAGCAGCGTCACTAAGGAGCTTATCGGTGTTCATACGGCCAAAATTTCTTTGAGAGAGAATTATAGGTTTAGGTTTAGGTGTTTTAATTTTAAGGGAGGCATATATCAAAGCATGATGCGAGAAGGCTGGCGCCAAATGTTGCCCATAACTAAATAAGAGATTGGTGTCCGAAGTTATCATCAAATCTAAGAGAGAATCAGAGTTACTAGAGTGGTGCGTGGGTGCTAGATCTAAAATACTAAAACTAGCAGATTCGAGAATCGATCGTAATTTTAGGCATCTGGAATCATTACGAAGCAGGCACGTGTTGAAATCACCCATAATGAATATACGGTTATAATTTGCCATAAGATTCTCAAAATGCAGTTCCAGTTCGGAGAAGTAGTTAACTGCTGGAGGACAGTACACTACACCAATAGCAAACTTAAGACCTAAGTCAATTTCAAGAAAGAGAAATTCACACGAAGCGTTGTAGCTAGAAGTGGAACTCAAAATAATTTTAAAGGGATAAATTCTTTTCAAGTAGATTGCAACGCCACCAACTCCCTTACCAGTGCGGTCGTTTCTGACAAGTATATAGTCTGGAATAGAATATAAAGAAGATGAAAGCGACAGCTTGAGCCATGACTCAGAGACCAGTACAGCGTGTATCAGTGAAGAATCAAAAGTGTCCAAGATATCATCGTAATGACATGGGATACTCTGTGCGTTTATATGACATACATTGAAATTTTTGGGGCAAGCAACAAAATCATTTTCCAAAGTTTTTTTAAGGGTTGTGAAATTATTATTTACGCTCTCATACGAGCTATCACTCTCAGCAGTAATAAACGATTCACCAGAAGAAGACATCATAAAAAAAAACAGTAACCAGTTAGTTATTACAATTGTTATCCTTAAAATAATATGATATAGTTTATATGGAAATAAATAATAACAAAATTAAGTTTCCCCTCAACCCCAGAGAGAACTGATAGAGAATGACGAAAAACTTACGCAAAAAAATAAAAATGAAGTATACAATGTAAAAAAAGGTACAAATAAAGCAAAAAAAAAACAAAATTTTACTACAATCTAAGCGAGCTAAAAATTTTTTTTACAACTTTTTAATATAGTAATGAGAATATAATATGTATATAAACAATAATAATATAGGTATATAAATAAGTTCAAAACAATATGTTATGTAAAAAAGTAAAAAATAATAATAATGCTAAACTTAATATATAATACTAATATAATTTATAAAGTAAAAAGTTTTAACAAATAATTATATCAATTTATCTATCGTTTAATTGAGTGGTTTTAATATGTGAAGTTAAAAATTATTTTTCATAACAAAAAAGAACAATAAAAATGCATATATAACATTAACTCATCTACTAAATTAATACAGAACAATTGAGTTTAACATTAATATGGATCAAAACAATCAGAAATATATCCATGCAACAAAACGAAATAGTAAACAAAATAATACAATTATACTGAATAACCCGAGATAAGCATGTTAAAGATATTCAAATAAACACTGAACGTGAACGGTACTATAGCGACTTCGCTAAGTAGCTTAGTAACATAACTAAGAAATGTGAAGTAGGTAATTGGAAAAAAAAGTTAGATTGTAAACAAATATCGAAACAAAATAAAACTGAACTACCTTAGTTACTAACAGGATATCATACGATCATCACAGCAAAAGTTACTTTTTGGAGGTTGTACGTTTAGATTTCGTGACTATCTTCACGGATACCGTTGGTTTAGCAGTATCTTCGTGTTTGATCTTATTCAAATCAGTGAGTGAAGTGATTCGTTGACGAGATCCGTCCGGCGCCAGAACGAAGACATAGCCTTCCCTGGTCCAACACTTCTCAACACCAAACCTCTCACGAGCTGCCATAAATGCATTATGCCGCGCTCTAGTCAGAAACTCAGACATAGTAACTCCGGTGTTTTTAAGTTTAGTTTTGCTGAACCAGAGCTTGTCACGGATTGCTACACTTTGAACCTTTAATAGAATCGGCCTAGGTTTTTGAGTCGCTGAAGGTCGTCCCATCCTGTGGCACCGTCTAATATCAGCGACAGTGAAGTCCGAAATTTTTAGACTTTCTTTGATAACCTTCATCATCACCTCTACCGTTTCTTCCTTCTTCTGCTCTGGCACACCATGAAGTAAAAGTATTTTTCTACGTGACTGCATCTCGAGACTGTCAACTGTGCTGGCCAGTATCTCCATCTGGCGATGAAGACTTCCCAGTGCCTCCACGATAAAAGACTTAAACGTGATAAAATCAGTAGAAAGACTTACAGTACTGGGAGTAGTGCTGGGTGTCTTCATAAGTTCGGCTTCAAAATTCGCCATACGCTCGTGAAACATAACCATCATATCTGACAGAGATTCTTTAAGTGACTCCATTATGTGCTAAGTTGCTATTTTCAAGGAGATAACACTCAACCGACAGGTAATTTAAACTAGCATTGATTTATTACTATTAAACATTTTATAAACTTATTAATTGTTTTATTTAACTAAAATAAATACAGAGAAGAAATTTTCGCAGGTTAATTACCCGCCTACCCTCGAGTCTATCACGGTTTTGAGACGGTTCAGAAGGAGCCACTCATGGATTTTACCTAAGGTATTCAAGAGACTGATCGGGCGATAGCTATCGGGAAGCGATGCTTTTTTGCCGGGTTTATGTATCCCTATGACTATGGCCGTTTTCCAGGCGGCTGGGAAATGGCAGTGGGCGATGTTTACATTGAATATGCAAACCAAGAGTGCTATGAGGTGATCAGGAAGAAGTTTGAGTACTTCGCTCCGGATCCCGTCAGGACCGGGAGATTTTTTGAGCTTAAGGCCCTTGATGACGGAACAGACTTCGTCAGACGTGACCGTAGTTAGCATATCCGCGGGGGGGACCGAACTGAGTTCCTGTACCGAGGATTCGATTGTGTTGACATGTACGGCGTTTATGTTGTCGCAGTTTGGAGAGCACTGGCTCTCCAAGCTTGCGGCAAGACACTCCGCTTTGTCTTCGCTATCGAACGCGAATGGGTGGCCCGGGCCTCTTGCGAGGGGTGGTAGTTGGGAGGAGTTTTCTATTTTTAATGATCTGGCTAACTTCCAGTATGTGAGATGGGACGGTTTGAGACTCTCTACGAGGTTGTCCCAGCTGTGACCTCTGTATTCAGTGATGCGAGCTTTGAACTCTCTTTGTAATGCGCATAACCGTGCGCAGTTTTCCCTGGACGGGAATGAGTCGTGAGCGCGTGTCGCGGCGTTCTTTTCCGTCTTTAACGCTCGCAGGTCGGCAGGGAGTATAAAGCGGCGATCGCTCACCGTTTTGTCCTCTCTCGAGGCCACTCTGATGTTGACCTGGAGGTGGTCGACGAGGGAATCGATCGCTAAGTCGGCGTCTGCGGCTGACTGCAGTACGTCAGGGACCCTATCTAGGCTGTCCGAGGACGGCCTGTCCGCGAGTAAATGTTTGAGTTTTGCGTAGTCAACCACCTGGACAGACGGAGGGCTATGGTCGGAGGGATGTCGTAGTCGGAGGATGACCGGGAGGTGATCGGAGTCGAGTTCGTGTACGACTTCTAAAAGTTGTAACCGAAGCTCAATACCTTTCAATAGAGCCACATCAAGGATTGTCGGACGACAGCGATCTTGAAAGTGGGTGGGTTCGGAGGGAGCTAACACGTCAAAGTTCATGTCATTGCATAACTGATCGAGTATACTCCCGTTACAGTAGTCTATCGAACTGTTAAAGCAAGTGTGACCACTGTTGAGGTCGCCTGCTATGATTACGGAGGGACCGAGTGAAAAGAATGCCTCCAGATCGGACCGGAGGAGTCTTTTCGATGGTAATAGGTATGCGGATACGATTATGATTGACGGGTTGTCAATCATACCTAGTCTACATATAGAAACTTCCAAATTGGTAAGTTCGGGAGGGTCAATTCGCATACAGTATAGTGAACGTTTGTAGTAAATGAGAGTGCCGCCTCCTCGGGTGACACGGTCATTTCTAATAATGTTATAATTAGCGACCTTAGGGTTTCGTCTACTAGGTTTTAGAAGTGTTTCTTGTACGAGAAACACATCTGACGCTCTACTAGGAAGTTAGCCATGAGATCACGCTGAGGAGCAAGGTTCCTAGCGTTAAAGAAGGAAATGTTAATTCCTTTCGGTTTTAACTTATCCATTGGAAGGCTTTCGGTTTGCGGCATCGAGGTCTAGACGGTGTATCGTCTCCGATAGCCGGGGAAATTTCCACACGGTCATTATGCAACCGTGTTCGTTGAGATAGTCTACGTATGCGCCGACCTCCGTGACGCTGTGCTCTCGGAGCAACAGGGCAATAAGGACAATGTCCGATGGAGGAGCAGAATCGGTTGGCCCCTAAGGCTAACAGTGTAGTATCGCGGTGGCGGTTGGAAGGGCGGGGGAGTGAATTTATTAAACTTCCCTGCCTGGAGGGCAGGGGGGAACTCCAGATGAGTTTAACGGGCTCTCCGAGCCCGGAGCAATGAGATCTGTGTGTCACGGTGTAATGACGCACAGGAAAAGGACCTAACGTTTCCCTAGGAGAGTCCCTAGCAGTCTCGTGGCAGAGGACGCAGACCGGTAAAACCGCGGCTCCGCCCAAACAACCACGAGGATGGAATGGCAAGGATAGGAAGGGTTGGGTAGGAGACACCTGGGGCTTAACTATGCAAAAAGGCAAAGGCTAAGATTCCCAGGCTCGTCCGAGTTACCGTTTACCTCAGAAGGAGGTAACCGGTGAGCGCTCGGGGCACGCCCCGCTTATTTTCGTTAACACCTCTGGGTATCCGACAAGCGACCACTAAGCGTGGATTTGTGCGTTTGGACACAGATTCGCGCTGAAAAGCGCGTTTGTTGTCGTACTGAAAAGTACGGTTTTTCGTGTGCACCGGAGCGCTACACGAAACGTGCGACCGAGACGGCGCTATGCGCGAGACGAGTACCAAAATACCCGCCACACAACAATAACACCGTCCAACTAAACAACGCCATATGAATAGAGAAAGCTTAAAAAACTAGCTTTAGACCGTGTACTCTGAGCCGGCAGGCCTAGGACCGGGTCCGTGGATCAGAGTAAACAAGTCGTAAACTAATTCAAGCAGCAATAAAAATAAATTACGAGAGCGATCGAGAGCGCTAGCGGACACGTCCGCTAACACCAACGATCGAAATCGGAATCCTCTTTTCGAATCGAATCCCCTCAATGCCGCCCTTTCGCGCGATTCTTAACCTCGCCCTGCACCTCGCAACCGCTCATTTGCCAGCGACTGTGCAGACATCGCTCAGTTGAGTTACTTGCGGGGAGGGGCGGCAATACAAGAGTCCTAAGCCAGATGTTCGCTCGTTAATTCTTACAATTAGTAAACTTTTATAATCCTTACAACTAGCATATGCTACATATTCCTATACATACAAATTACCTATTACTACGATTATATTTTATTCAGTACATATATTTAGCCTAACTTATAGACTACAAATATATTTCTATTCCGGAGGCTCGCTGTCCGCAACAGGTAATATCAAATGTTAAGAAATTTATAGTTCACCAACATGTGATGATGGTATGAGAATATCAAGGGTTAAGATTACATTACAATAATTTCAATAATCATAAGCTGATAGTGTTATTAATTTATTAATTGTACAAATAACTGTACAGTGTACTGTTAGTATTTATTTTCTATGCCAATTTTTGAACATTAATTGTTTCATCGTTTGTGTTTATCTGATACAACCTCAGAAAAGTACTTTTTTATTTTGGCTATCTGCCTATGTAAGCAATTTCGCCAATGTGAAGTGCAGCTGCAGCAGCTACATCAAGTCTCAAGAAAAGTACTTTATATACTGCCAAAAATAGTAAATGATCACGAAAGTGAAACTTCCGTTTTAATGTGAAATTATAACCAAAAATTTTACATTTTGCTATCCTATTAAAGTAAATGGTTCTAAACTAATCATTATAAACATGAAAATAGTAAACGACCACCAAAATTAGTAAATGACTATGTTTGATAGATATTAATAGCGCTTTAAATTATTCCCTAGCATTTAGTACTATTTTTTGGTAGTGTAAAGACTATTATGGTAAGAGATCTTCAGCTCCCAATGTATTATTTGGTCATTATATTTAATCCCTTGAATTATTGCAGATTAATCGGCTGGGGACAAATTCAAGGAGGTGAAACTATTGAACCTGAGAAGAATTAATGTTATCAATACATTTTGTACATTTATTATTCAAAAATATTATATTTAATAAAATTTAAATAATATTTTTAGTTCAATTAATTGTAGTAATAGCTTATAGAACTTTAAAACTATTTAATTGATAAACGCACTCCCTTCGGAAATATGCTTTCTTATTTGCACAAGTACGTATAGGATGTAGTTAACTAGTTACCTTCTATATTTAACAAATTGTGCCCATTGTGACATTTTTCTATATATTATAAATTCATAATTGATATTATCGATAAAAATCAAGAGGTAAATGTAATGAGTAAATATTATGGTTGGGCTTTAGAATCGTCGCTACCGCTGAATTCGATGCTATGAAGGGTTCGAGGGAGGGAGGGTAGGGTTTTGTTAGTTTTTGAGATTCTTTTTTTTTTCAATTGAAGTTATGTCTATCTAGGAATTGTATATGAATTTTCAATGAATAATTATTTGTTTTAAAGTTCAAACCTAATGTAACAAATTTTAAGATCTCAACGGAAAAACGAAAATATGTCACTCAATACAAAAATCGGCACAAAATGTTAAAGTAGGTTTAAATTACGTAGGATAAAATTACGATTTTTGAAAATTTGTACCTGTCATTCAATAGTGAACTTTATGAAAACTACATAAAAGTGACATATGTATTGTCAGATTTACAAAAAATGCTATTTTAAGAATTCAAATTCTCATAAATTATTTATTTCTGCAGTATGAATATTAAAGTTTAATATAATTATAGAGTGATCTAAAGCTAAGCCAATATTATAGGTATATAGGATCATTTGGCCGATCCTATTAATTAAAAATGCAGCTCAGCGTTTGAATTATTGCTGTATTTATTTTGTAGCTAGTAACCGATTACCGAATAATATATCTTCCTGTCAGTCAGTGACAGACGTCTTCTTTTATCTTTTTCAAGACCTGAAAGTCAGCCAGTCTATCATAAACAAAATAGAATGTGGCTGAAGTAAGAACTATTTACTTTGATAAGTCGCCACAGGTACCTCTACTAATTGTTATTTACGGTGACTGCTCTCGTCTTACCGCAATATTTATTAATTGAATAAGTATGTACTCCATTAATAAATGAAATATAAATGTATATGTAGGTATATGCATATAAGAATTTTATTTATTAACAATTTCAGTCATATATCGCAGGCAGTGCAAGTATACACAATTTATATAACTGAAATTCTGAACAATTTTGCCATAATTGAAATATACATATTTGGGCAAACGAACTCCACTCGATTTCTTGCAAAATAACACCTACTAAATTTAAAAATAGAATATCTAAATACAAAATTTCATCGAAATCGTCATAGCCATTTCCGAAAAACCTAATTTAGACATACTACAATTTCTCAAGTCAACTAATACGCTGTCCTTGAAAACGGCAAATCAGAAACATCTTTTAACCTGCGCTGCGGATAGAAAAGATAGTTATAGCATAGTTGTCCTTTTACGCGTCGTGTCGCGTTTTAAAAGTACCTACGTTTCTGGCTTATTCCCACATGTAACAGCCGAAATGCACCAATAGTCGCTTAGCAATAGATTTTCGACATAAGGACGGTAGCGAGGCACTCAAGCATTTGTTTGTCCTACCATCAGGCTATGATTTTATCACGATGTTTACGTTCTCATAAAGCTCAGACTCATTATGTAATTCTAACTGACGTCAATAACACAGCTTATTTATTTAGTTCCTCAATACATCGTACTAAAATAATCTTGATACAAGCAGAAATTCAATGAGACTTGGTTTTCATTTTTTAGGAAGATCTTAAAAATTGGAGACTAACTTCGAGAACAACAAAAATCAACATTATTAAAATAACAAAAAACAGATTACCTTGAACTTTTAAAATTTTCATCAATTCTTAAAAATCCTCGTTATTCCATGCTGTATCATGTTAACAACAAGTCAAAAGGTACTAATGAAAGAAATTTAATCCTTAAATTGGTAGGAATAATATAATGATAAGTATGTATTGATAATAATAATAAAAATATACATTTAAATAATTTGACTTTAATGGTGATTATAGTTGTGAATATGACTTTAGGCCATATAAATAAATGTATTAATATCTTCGTCGTCTCGGCGCATGTATTTATGTTCAATGAGCCATTCCAGTTGTTCTTTTATCATTTTCTTAGAGGGCAAGAACATGTTCTTCAATATTTCAACCAATTCACTCTGAAAGATGCAAAAAGGATATATGAGATATTAGACCAGCACAATTTCTAAATTTAATAATTGCTGAAAATTATATATTTATAAATCATCGTAATAAACATTAATTAAACATCTAGGACTAAGACTGCCCAAGCCCAGATAGTGGCCCTCCTATGTATTAGAACATGCCTGCCAACAGCAAAAGTCTGCAGACACCACGGGATTCATAATGTGATTTTTTATTTTTTGAATATTATGATACTATGTGTAAGTTAATGCTTTGTTTAATTGAACCTTCAAAAATTGCGTTACTAATACTTGAACGCCCCTCCACCAGTTGACATAGAATCGAAATTAAAGTCCACTTTTAAAATGAATTGGGCAGCCTTGATCTACACAAATTCAATGAAAATACCTAACCTGTAGGGCAGTATTTGTTATACGCTTCCTCATCTTTAAAATTTTTATAATTGCCTCTTGAGTCCTCAATATTCGCAACTGCACTATGGAATGATTATCTTCTATTTGAGATCTTTCAGTGCTCAACTGTAGTCTACCAATCAAATTAATTTTACCCCTGCGTTGTGGTTTACCATTTTTGACAAGAGCAAATTCTTGATTCACCCAAAATGTAGTGTTCTCTGTAAAATCTTTAGGATTTTGTACAGCATGTTCATATGATAATAACTGTCTTTTAAGTTTAGGAAAGGCTACAAGAGACCATAATGTCCTCCTCAATTCTGGATCAGGAAGCTCTGTAGCAAGTCGTAAGTTTTCATAACTTATTTTCTCCATTGGCCTCTGATTCCAAGCAAACAAAACAGCCATTTGAAAAGTAGTGACATCTAAATCAAATCTACCAACTAAATTGGCAAATGTAATTGTGCCATTGCTCATGTGATGATACCATTGAAGTTTTCTTCCAGAGTGTTTTTTCTTATAAAACTCTTCGACTTCTGGTATATAATCTTCTAACTCTAAAGGAAGACTAACTGTTACTCTTTCAGATCCACGGGCCCATGCTCCAGCATTAAGTATTTTTATATTTATTGCATCATGTCTTGTGGTATCAGCTCTGAATTGTGTGTTGAGATCCTCACTTACTTTGATATCCTGGAACATTCGAGCTAATTTATTCACATAGTCTGCAGGCATTCCAACCTCTCGTAGCCATTCTACCATATCTTCTTCCTTCTCAGAATCGGCACTTGAGTCTAATATCAACCGCCTTGTTAAATGAGCTTTGTGATACCTCATAAATACATCTTTGTTTTCAATATACTTTAAAACTAATAAAACATCCTTTAATCTCGACTCAATCTGTTCACTGGTCAAACGCTTACTTAAAGGTGTTTTCCGCAATAGCATATCACAGTAGTTAGCAAGAAGTTCAGGACATTTGCTTTCTGGAGCAGTTCCTTTACAACCACGTAACAGAGTTGATGAAGGTAATTCCAACTTAAAAACTGTTGTGTCATTAACAACACATTTATATGCTTTATCCCTAGCAGTGAGAAATCTAGGGTCATCCAAAAATGCATCCTTTACCAGAGTACTGAACCTTTTGAACAAATCTAATAAGCGTTCCACATATTTTTCTGAATCAGTTGTTATTATATCAGCGGAAGCTACCATATCTGCCAAACCAGCAGATACAATATGGGCTTCTAAGTCTCTGAGAATAGGTATAACACCATCTGGTATTCTGTCTAATAAACGAAACATAAGTTGTAGTTTCTCAGTTTCACCAGATTTAATCAAAGGAGCACTTTCAGCCAAAAGTGTAGGAAGATGTTCCCCGATAATAACTTTTTCACAACACTGAGTGAGAGCAGCCACACTACCACTTCCTGGTTCCAAATATCTGTGTGCTCTAGTTTCTTCTTCTTTCAGACGCTGATCAGCATACTTCATGTAAGACTGAACACCATTGGTTAATAAGTGTTCGTTAGCTTTTAATTTATAAAACTCCTCTGTCGCTTGCATATAAGCAGCTTCAAAATTTTCTCTGTATATTTGCAGCTTGTCAATTGAATTTGAGCACAAATTAACTGAAAAAAAAATTTACTTTACAAATCTTCTATTAGAAAGTTTTATTAAAAATGCTATTTGAATTAAATTTTACAGCTATCTTAACTTACCATATGATTCCCTTACTCCTATAACAAGTTGAGAATCAAATGATTCACCATTTCGTTCGGCTTGTACTAGTTTCATTGCTGAATCTTGCAGTCTTTGCTTAATATCCATGAAGATGCTTTGGTTCCAGGAGTCCAGCATAAGCTTACGCACCAAGCTATCCTCAATATTATTATTATTGTTCTTTTTTTGTGAATTTGATGCATTTGCACTTGTCACTTTACTTATATTATTTATAGAATTTTCTAACTGACGAAAGGGTGTGGGTAGGTAGTTACATTGTGTAAAAAATTTTCCCCATTCTGCAATATATGCTTTTAAGAGCGCTTGATCTTCACGTTGAGCTAATACACGAACCTGTGCTTGCTTTATATACATCGTTATGTCTTGTTGAAGAGCTTCTCGCAGTTTATACGGGCCTCTTTCGTCCCATAAGCAAACTGAATGCACAGCACCGAAAAGATCTTGCCATTCAATTTGAGTTACAGTTTCTTGCTTCAAAAGCTTTAAAACTATTGGGCGCATTGAGGGCCATTTATCTTCAAAGGTAACTTGCCCTTTATCCTAGAATGAATTAGTATATAAATATATCTCGTATCTATTTTAACGATTCGAGTTCAATATATATACGTACCTTCAACATGATTATTGTGAAAATATACTGGTCAGATCAATAAAATTCTCATTTCATAATTTATTATTCTTAGGTACTCGAACTCGACACTCTCGACAGTTTCAATCAGGGTCTCCAGATTGAATTTGTGAAATTTCCCCATGGCTGCTAAAAAATTTACTCATAATGATACGCTTTCAGCAACTTTTCCCCAAACAAACTAAACCGGCCTATTCCTTTAAATTGTTGTTTATTTCTAGTACAGTCAGCTTTAGAATTGCAGATATGTGTTCAGAACCATAAAAGTGCCATCGTACGTATGCTAAAATTTTACTATTTTTTTAAATCTATTTATACATATAATAAAAACGTAAGTGATCGATGTCTGTACATAGAAGATATATAAGAAAAACTATTATTAAGGACCTTTATCAAAGTAGTAGAACCCAAAAGAATGATTGTTAGAATTTTTTGTCTATTTGTCTGTTTGCCAAAGTTTGTGCGCGCTTATCTCAGAAACGGCTTAACCAATTTTGAAACGGATTTCAATAATATATTGTGGTAAAGTTCACTTAACATTTAGAGTTGGTTTTACTCCAATAGGATCATAACTAAAAAAGTTATATGAATTAAAAAAATCACTTCGAACATTTGTTCGATAAAAATGCTACAAAATAGCTCTTTAGTTGATAGACTGAAACTTTGAAAATGGTTTGTAAAATAATTATGATTGCAAGATTATATAAAGTTAGAAAATGTACAGTTTCAGAGAATTTTGAATTTTCCAATATGGGTTGACCTTAGATCTATATGATAAATAATATTAAAAAGGGGTCAGCCTAGGTTGGATATAATCACGTAGGCGAGTTCAGTGCCGCACCACTACTAGGGATGGCAATTCAATCCGAAAAAGATCAATTTGTATCAAACTCAGATGTATCGATTCACAAAAAATCGAGGTCTAAAAGATCGATCTCTCAAAAATCGACCTTTTTTTGATTCACTTTTCAGATTTGTGTTCACAATATATAAATCTCTATTATAGAAATAAAAAGGACACCACAACAATCGATCTTTTGTTATTTTTATCATGCTAAATTTGATACTTTTAAACTGATATTAAAGAGAAACAAAGAAAGGTATAGAGAGAGTGAAATGATTTCAAAATTATATTATTATAAACTGTTGTCGTTATTCTGTTGCTGAGTAATTTACTGTTATGAATCGTATTTTAATTGGTAATTAACACCATATAGAATGATAGCACATTGAAATGGATACTCCATAATAATATTATAAATGCGAAAGTTGTTCTGTCTGTCCTGTCTGTTGCATTTCACGCCCTGAAATAGGCGATGAAGGTTTGTACGAAGAACGCATCAAAACCAAATTTGATGAACTTTGGTATAGAGATATATTGGACCTTGAAGAAAGACACTGGCTTATCTTATGACGTGTAAATAAACCTTTAAGAGGTGAAATAGGGGATGAAAATTTGTATGAAGATCCGACTATTTCTAAATTTAGGGATATGAAAATTCATATTTATGCATTTAGGAACATAAAACACTGTTTCGCGTTTTACAAAATAAAGGATGATTTACAATACCATACACATAGACTGCACCCCCTGATACTAAACAAAATGTCCCTGAGACATAATCTTACATTATACCAGACATGTGTCCGTCCTATCATGACATATAGCTGCGCCACATTCGCACATACGTCAAAGATCAACATTAACAAATTCCAAATTCTCCAAACCCAATTCTTACGTAAAATTAACAAAGCCCCTTGGTACGTTGGTCGAATCGTATATTAGACATATTACGCGATCGTACTTCGACACTGCGTCGTTTCACGTGAATCCGTTGATAAAAGCCGCTGAGACTTAAACCCCAAAACCGAAAATCCCCCGCGAACAACTCCAGCCGCGAATATCTTTACCGATCCCGTTGATAAGATCGAAGAAATAAACAAATACTACTCAACCGTCTCTCCAAAAAAGCATGCTCGCGACCACGCCCGTGAAACTTCCGTACCCACAGCAAGGGACGAGCGGCTAATTTCGCTCCCGCACACCCATCACGTCCTCCCTCTCTTGCGGTAACTCAAACCTAGGTCGGTTCCCTCGATGTAGAACCCTTGAGTCATGCAGCCACTCGCGCGATACAGGCGACACTGCACTTGCAATCACGTAGCTCCCCACACAAATCATTACACACAATATGTACATACATACGTTCACATCACATAAGTACATGGGTTATGTAAAGGAACTTTTTTTTCTTTTTTTATGATATTTAGTTTCGACCATGTTTACAGAATACTAAATACATATACACATGTTCATTCCTTTCAGAGCAGAGGCAGGGACATGTATATATGTATGTGTTATTTTAGCTCGAATTTTCTACGGATAGGGAATTAGTCAGTTCGCGACCTTTTCACAATCGTGGTAACAACCCAAGCCGAGGTCCGGCCACTTTGGCACCCTTGTGCGGCGCATCTTGCCCACACTTTCGCGGCTAAGTTCCTTAAGCGCTCGCCCCAAGCCTGGTGCAGCTGTCAAAGCCATCGGTAGCTCTATTTGCTTAGGGCCACTTAGGCTAACAGTATAGTCAATCAGAAAAAAAAAATTGGTTGCCTGTAAAGTCGGTATACGGGCGAAAGTTTTACGTGACAACGACTTTATGTCTGTCTCTCTCGCTCTTAGGCGGGCTAACCATGCCCGAGTGGAAGGGACGCGTGCCTCTCACTCGCTCTCATTGTGAGCGGAGCGTAACGCAGTTTCTTGAAGTGTCACCCGGCAAACCAATTTATAAGACGTTGCCACGTCAAAAACCATCTGTGATTTTGTTTTGGTTTATCGTGTTCAGAGATCTGTCCGTGTATATCTATAATATTAATAATTTAGTAAAACGGAAGAGATTTTTTGTTTGTTTATTTAAACACGGTAATCTCTGGAAAACTGGTAGCAGTCGTATTCGAAAAATTCTTTTTGTAAATGATAGCCATATTCACGAAGAATATTATAGGCTATCTGGAACTAAGGTACACCTCTCAGCCAGCCTTAAATATTGATTTTTGTTAACTAAGTCGGAACACAAAGCGATCCTAAACTGATTTATTCGCGTGTGCTACCGTAATGGTTAGTGATACGTAAGTACAATGGTTTAAAAAAATATTGGCCCTTAGTATATTAAAAATATCCGCGATAGCATATGCATATCTATCATAAATAAGCTACAATAAGGTATTTGGTCATAAACATTTGTTGAAAATTAAAAAGTTATTTATGAGCATTATTTTTTGCCATGGAATATTAATCCTTACGAGCGAAAGTTACTTCATCATCAATACAATTTTATTAAGATAAACTTTGCTCTTTACAGCATGTTATTTGGATGCATAATTTGAGAATTAATAGAAAATTAAAATAATTCAACACTCGGCTCATGTCTATCTCTAATAGTATCTTAAGTGGCGAGAACGAGATGTGCGATGTGACACATCTGGTCACCCGATAAAAATATTGTCTGTACTGAAGTATTATAAAAAACATCAACACTGATTTCTTTTAAATGATATGCGGGTGAATTTCGGGGCACAGCTGTATATTATATTTATATTATAATGTAAATATTATATATAGTATTATAAAATAATAAAGCGTAAAATTTTCTTTGTTTGCTTATCCCCGCTAATCTCTAGAACTATCAGTCGGATTCGAAAAATTATATAAAGGAAAGTCGAAAAAAGGAAAAGTCGAAGTGGAAGTGTTCCCGAACTTCTTTACCACGTTCGCTGGCGTAATGCTTATTGATATTGTTCCTTAGTATATCTAAAAAAAGTCCCCTATAACATATGCCAATTTCTTAATAGCATAAGCAATTTTGCGAGATTTTTTACTGAAAATTAAAAATTGATTTATGATCAATATTTTTTGCTTATCATATTAATTCTTACGAATAAAAGTTATTTCATCATGAAGACAATGTTATGAAGTTAAATTTTGCCCTTTATAGTATGTTATTTGGACACATGGTTTAGGATATAATGAAAAATTAAAATAATTTATACTTGCAGGAAATGAGAACAATAGTTATGATAGACAACATAAAAACACGGGTGAAACCGTGGGGCACAGCTAGTCTGTAATAAAAACGTATTCTAACCAGATGAACAAAAAAAAATGCTATATGCGAGTCACATTTGCTTTCTTCGTGCGTTCTTCTCTGTTCTATTAATATACTAGTAGAAGTTATAGTAACTTTAGAAATAGATAACAGAGCTGTTATGCGGTTTAGTTAGTAACAAAAGTATGACTACAGCGGCATAATTTATAAAGTACATATCGTATATTGAGTATAAAAATTCTCTGCTATAAAAATTATAGAAACACATGCCCGTCCACACGCATACACACATGCACTCGTAAAATTTCTGTTTTTACCCGACCGCGAAAAGGGGGGTTATGTTTTCCCTTTATATGTATATAAAATATGTCTATTTATTTGGCAAGCCCTGTAGCCTGAATGGCTTGAGGGATTTTAACATATGAGGTGTCGTTACATTCTCCTTAATTGTGGAAATTACATAGGCAGAGATTGTTATCACAGATTCGCATCGTAATATTGAGTGTGATAAACGTGAAAGCTCTCTTTCAGACCTAAAGGTGATTACGTACTTAATGCTTGCTTATTCGCACGGTGCAGTAACGCCGGCCGACTTTTGCCATTGTTAACAATTGCATGGAGCTTTTGGCGGGATCTTGAAATGACGTGTGGTGATTTTGATTTTTAATTAATTTACTTAGATTTTTTACTCTATATTATGTAATATTGGTGGCGTTTTGCGTGATATAGTTTGGTTTTTATACATAAATGAAGTGGATTATAAATATAAACTGAAAGCGTGAATTCTGGGATCCCACAAAAACTCCCTAGAAAGTTCTAACAAGCGAGCCACCATCTTGTTAGGAAACTGAAATTGTCATAAGACAGGACACTATATTTACTGGATAAAGACACCAATGGTCATCATTAAAGAGGACTAGTTGCCAAGTTAGGAAGAAAAAGAAGGCAATTGCATGCCCTCGTACGATAGCAAATTTCCAAATCATACGAAAGTACATTGCTTTAAACTATGTTTATAAGATTTCAATAAATAGGTCCCCTGCAGTAGAAATAGGTTAAGTACAATAGTATTGTTCCTAAATAAGGAAATACAATAATTTCGATGTTGCTGGTAGATAAATGCCATGCTTTAGGTTTTAAACACTGAGTAGAAATAGTAGGTAGTAGTACGGTTATGAAGATAAAGTTCTTCATCAAATTTCTCCGATGTCAAAATTTTCTTCCCCATTATTTTCATTTTCCCATCGACATTATTTTTCCCCAAAATGGAAAAAACACACCAATCTGGAAGCCCTGGTCCCGATACAAATCTTGACATTATTTATCAGTGCTACCAAGTCAAAGAAATAAGAAATGGTCAAACACTTTTATAAAGGTGCTAGAATGTTAAAGAACCCTAAAAAGTGGCTAAAAATTGCCAAATAATTTGATTAAAAACGAACACAAGTTCATAATTTCAAAACATTTAATTTCTTCTTAACAAGTTTATTTATTCAACTTAACACTCATTAGACGTTGATGGATCTGGTTCTTTAGAAATTAGGAAAGAATATTTTTCTTTCTTCCTGATTTGATCCAACAGTATACTAATAGGTACTTGGCACCATTATCTCTGATGGCACTACGGTTGGTATTTGGTAAAAAGCACAGCGATTTTTTTAAGAATCTTTTATTATTAGTAAACAAATAAATGTATCTAATGAAAAACTTTTGCCCTGCTCATTGAAGATGGTTGAATACAAGTGTTATAGTATGGAAGAATAAAGTATGTGTTATTATAAAAGTTTCTACATTTGTGGCTAAAATATTTAGCTAATAATAATTGATATTATTGGCCAAATTAATCTCAAATATTGCCAGATACAGACAAAAAATGGCTAACTTGGTAACACTATTGATTATTTTCTCGTTATTTTATGACTATGATTTTTTATTTGTCTCTGGACTGGATAATAAAACAACGCCATTTATGCCGACAGACGGCACACAGGTACATAGGTCCTGTAAGGGACCTTTATTTCTTTTTTTATACGCTAGTTAGTGTAGAAATACTTACATCATCATCTTCTTACCCCATAACCTACTTAAGTAGGGTCGGCACAAAATGATTTCTTTTTCCACTATACTCTATCAAATATCATCTCAGTATTCACACCTTTTATACGCATATCATTATTCACACAATCCATCTATACATTCTTCGGTCTTCCTCTGCTCCTGTATCCATCCACCTTCATACTTAACATTCTTTTAGTTGTATAACTTTCATCCCTCCTCATGACATGCCCGTACCATGCGCTAGCCTATAAACCGTGCCGTCTGTAGCTTTTTTTTCTTTTTTGACTGACTGTGCTGTTAGCCTGAGAGGCTCTGAAGCCTCTGAAGGCTTTTTCAGCTTCAGCTTGACTTGGGGGCGAGCGCTTGAAGCACTCAGCCACAAAAGTAAAAGCAACTCGCTCAAGGGTGCCAAAGTGGCCGGACCTCGGTTTGGGCGGTTGCAAAGTCGCAAAGTCGCGATTTTGCTAAATTCCCTATCCGTAAATTCGAGCTAATTTACATATACATGTTCCTCGCCTCCTGGGAGGAAGGAAGAAAACTTGTGTATGTGTATTTAGTGATGTGAAAGTATTTCTAAACTTTTTCCAATTTTCGGTACCTCGGTTCATTAATCCAAAACAAAAGTGACATTGACCAGGATGTGAAGAATAGGATAATTGCTGGGTGGTGGAAATGGTGACAGGTCTCGGGGATAACATGTGATCCTCGAATGCCACTGAAGCTTATGGGAAAAGTGTGTAAAACCATTATAAGACTTGTCTTGACGTATGGTCTGAGTGCTGGGCAACGAAAGAACTCGATGAAAGATAATTACATGTGGTAGAGATGCGAATGTTACGATGGATGTGTGGAGTAACTAGAATGGATAAGATCAGGAATTAATTTATTAGTGAAAGTCGTAAAATAGCACCAGTCACAGAGAAGTTGAGGAGTTATGGCTTTGGTATTTTCTGTAAGTGCTAGTGCGGAATGCATAGGGATGAAACGACACCAAAAAGGTATCAATACCATATCGGAAGTTAAGTATCGATACCTACTCCTTATCAATGAAAAATTATCGATACTTTCTCATATCATTAGTTACTCCTATAGTTTTTTAAGTGATTTAAAGACTTGTGAAACCAACAATACTTTCATTAGTTTTATGTTGTAATTCACAATTTAAGAAAAAAAGTCTAAAAAACCAATAACTATAATGTTCCCTTTTAACGGTTTCCAGAAGCCGTAATTGTCCAAACTGCTTTTTAGATCCACTGGTAGTAGAAGTATGTAGTCATCTTCTTTAAAAAGTATTTAAATTTTTGCTTGACCAGACCATATACATTTTAAAACGTGTCAATAAACCAATTTATCATGAGTATAATTTAAAACAAAGTGACATTATTTTTGCCGAAAGGTTCTCTAGTAATAAATTCGAATGATTTTATTGCTGATCCATTGTTTTTTGGATTGTCAAAGATAAGGTCACCATTATAGAAATTTATTTGTAAAACGACTTTAAATTAAACCTATTTTTGGAAGATAGTATTACCTAGCGGTGGGTAATTTATTATATTATTGTTATTATTATTGGCGACAGCAAAAATTCAAAAGGCTTTCAAAGATTTTCAACTTTCACTATCACATTCTCTTACAACAGTGTTCAGGTATTTAGTTTTATATTTGCGTCGTTGACTGAATTACATAACGTGTGTCCTTTTTTCCGGTCATGGCTTGTTCTTTTATCGATCGCAATTGTTGATTGTTGAGCGAGTTCGCTGCCTTACATTCCGGCGGAAGTGCATCAAAATACAAACCGGAAGCAGATATTTTAGAAATATATACTGTTGGGTTCACGTCACTTCCCTTCTGAGTGAGGGAGGGAGGGGGAGGCATGACACTTCCTGGTTTGGACGGGCTATTTTGTTTGGCAGGATACCCATCTCGTAGACACCGTACGGATGCCGGTTGAGCGAGATAGTCGTGAGGGGCCCGGGGGGTACAATAATGCACGGCCGCTTGAGGTGCCGGGTCTTCAATAAAACTCGAGCTTCTTTACTTCACTGAGGCGTTCGCAGAACGACTTCTTCTTGTTTCTTCTTACCGTGCCTGACACGATTTTTGGACTCAAACCGTGCCTGACACGATTTTTGCCGAACTAAGTAACCGAGAGAATTACCATAAAGAGAGCCTCTACTTTTTGGCTATTTTATGTATCTGTTATCACTTTGGTCACCCTGTTTCCCGCTGTATATTTATTTGAATATATAAGTTACATATACAAGTTATATATCAAATTGTTCTTTATTCTATTCCCTATGCATTAAACAGCAATATATTATATACATTAAGCACATATTCCATATAAAGGCAAAAATAATAGAATTTACGGCGGTTTCACTGTGTTTCGTTCGTACATTAAATGTGTGTCGTACATTTTTTCAATATAAACTTATTCTACACATTTTATCCATTTTGTCATAATTCTAATCATATACACGTTACACATAATACATATTAATGTTACCTAATTATTCTTAAATATAAAACACACAATATATAACACATGACGCATAATAATTCATAATTCAGTCGCCAACCGTATACAGTTATACATCTTAAATTCTTGGAAATTGTAAAAACTACGATTTATTAATTATCACGCTATTTCTAATTTTATTCAATCGATAATAATTATATTTAAACTAAAACAACAAATATAACATTCCAAAAATATTACTAACATCGAAACTCAATACATATCATTAATATTTTATGAATAAAACATCTACGTTACATAATTAGTTAAATATATTTAAATACCCCTAACATTATCGTATCTTAGAAACAGTAAGGTCACAACAACTCAATCCACGCCCACCACGATATCGTCATGTTTTGATACCACATAGCCTACTCGTATAAAATATTCTCTGTTACTACATACTTTGTTATACAAAAATCTCCTGATTCCCTCTGTTTCTTTTTTCACCGAGTAAATAAGTGCTCTTAAATATTTTTATTTCTAAATTTCCCTCGGAGCCGCTAAAACCGCTCCCCTTAATCTGGCAACTGTAACCTTAGGAAAAATACCACCATAGAGTAGAGTAATATATAGGGAAGCTACGACTCTTCTACTCGATGCCGCAGTCGAATCGGTACCTTCTCAAAATCAGTTAAATCACTATATTTACTCATATAGTTTTTTCTTCTAAGGATTAAAGACAAGTAAAAACATTAGTACCTACATATTTATTTAATGGCATTTATTTAGGTGGGCAAACCGGGGCGCCGCCCTCGCCCCAGGCGGCAATTTCAAGGAGCGTCGAAATCGTAATATGATATGATCATTGAAAATACAATTGCCTTTGAAACGGATTTTGGGGAGCTAATAGATTCTTTCGCATATAAAAGAGAGTACGCAGTGTAGGCTACAGCAAGATTAGAGAGAGAAAAATGCTGAGACCAAAAGATTGAAAAAATGTGTTGTCTTTCTTGGTTTAATAAGTTTCCTTTATATAATTTTATGTCACACAAATGAAAACGTTAGCTAGTAGGTAATAAAGAGTGGAAATTTATTATAGCCTTCTTATTATCCCGATCAAAAAAAACCACCCATTATATTATATTTGTGAGTTTTTTGGAGTTTACTCCTTAAGAATCGATTATCATAATTATAACGAGTCCGGTATGAAAATTTTATGAGGAGTGAAATTTATAAAAGCGTTAATAAAAAGCGTTACAGTTTTCTGCGCAACGTACCTTGCGCACCTTTCAAATTAAAACCACGTATGTGTATACATACATCAGTCAGCAAAATAGAGGTACAGTCAGTCAAACAATCACCTCTTTGCCTATTGCATATTCGAAGAAAATCGTACAGGAGTAAATTCCAGTCGTGCATCGGAGCTGACACACAAACTTATTTTCATAATTTATCTCAAACGCTGGAGAGGGCGCCATATCAAGTTTTTGCCCTAGTTTTAAAAAAATTGTGGGGTCAGGGTGGTGACACTACGGGTAGGGTGGTGATAAAATAATTATAATTGGTGAATTATAGGATATTTAGTTGCTATATACATATCCTATCTATACTATTTATATATTCTATACTGTTGCGGACAGATAAGTAGATATCGCCTCACAACATGAGATATAAGAATTTTAATGTTTATAAGTTGCGAGTCTAAGTTGTCATCCTTGCATTTTTAAGTATCAATGTCAATGTCCTCTAATTCGTGTTTTAGGGTAGATTCGTTACGATATTTTTTAAACGACGTCTTTTTATACACATCTGTTATTTTGTAGTTATGTGATTTATAGATGAGTTTGTCTTATGTCGTACGTCTATGTCCTTAGGAATTTTATACGGTTAGAATGATTGTGATTAATGTTACGTGTTTTTTGATGTTAGGGTAAGGACTACCTATTTTTTAACGTTTTTGTGTGGCTGTTTACTCGTTAGGAACTAACTTTTATGTATTAAATGTAAATATGTCTTATATATTGCCATGTTGGTACAATAAATTGTTTTGTTTGTTTGTGTTTTATTTGTACGGTAAGTATTCCCTAATGTGAAGAGTATTTGAAGTCTTCTTAAGTAAATTGTATATAATAGCTAGTCTCACAGGGAATAGGGCTATTACATTATGCTACACCTCTCCGCCAGCCTAAAATATTGAATTTATGAAATATGTTGGAAATCAAAGCGTTCCTGAACTGCTTTATCCGCGTGCGCTGGCGTAACGGTTAGTGATACATAAATAAAATGTTCTACAAAAATATTGTTCATTAGTATGCCTATCATAATAAACCTATACATAAGCCACAATAAGCTATTTTGTAGCGGTGGCCGATTATGAGATATCTCGATTATAACCATTAGTTGTTACGAATAAAGTTACTAATTTGATTGAATTAGTAACAATTACAACCGAACAAGCTATTTTTTAGCTCTTTGGTGATACATTTTCTTAAAAAGAAACTCGTTTACGACGAAAGGAGCTTTTTTAGCTTACCAATCTACGTGCGTCATAGGTAAATATCTCAATTTCATATTTATATCAATTTCATATTTAGGTAAATTTCATATTTGTGACAGCATTTAACAGTTGAGCGAGTAACACCTGTTGCAGTATTTAATGATTTTAAAAAGTTTTCCTGTTTTTTTTCATTGTAAAGTGTTTTTGGTATATAGTAGTGTATTAGTCAAATATATTTGAGTAACCAATTTGCAATAATTCACATTATATAATGCGAGGGAAGTCTTTTTCTTAATCAAATTCAAGCATACGTGTTTATTTCCAACCGTTCGAAGATAACGCGTAAGTGACACGATATGCACGGCGCTTAGGCTCTTTTGGACGTTAAATGTGGACATTGCTATTTGTTAAGTGAACGTTTCAACGGTTGTGACTATTCGAATTTGCTAACAAAGTTTATACACGGCTGCGTCGGTTATCATCATTTATTCATTGCATTATGAATACTTCTGAATGTGCTGCTTGTCGTAGCCATCTGGAGGGCGTGCCGTGCTTGTGTTGTTGTCGTTGTAAAGATAACTATCATCATATTTGTGTAAACATTAGCAAGGATCAATACAAGGAAAATTATCAACTGTATAAAACAGGCTGGGTTTGTCCATGTTGTAACTGTAAAGCACCTAAACTAGGCGACAACTCAAACATTCCAGTGCGTGCGTCTACATCTCTTGAGGTTCAACCCCCAAATACGTGTTCCTCACATAACGAATACGACAACGTTACACTTCGTACAAAAACACGTAGCAAAATTATCTCAGATTTGCTCACTACCGACATCGTCCGTGAGGTTATTAGAGAGGAACTCGACAAGAAATTTAGCTCCCATATTGTGGACATTCAGACTAGACTTTCTGACGTGGCTGAGTCTCTTTCGTTCTTCAATAGTGAGTTCGAAAGAGTTAAAAACATCTGTGAATCACAAAGGCAGAAAATAGATACATTGGAAAAGGATAACGAGACGATCCGTGCCTTAACTCTGGATCAATCATATCGATTGCAACAGTTGGAGATTTTATCACGCAAAACTAACGTTGAAATACAGTGCATACCTGAATACAAGTCTGAGAATATTTATAACACAGTACAGCAAGTTGCTAAGGTTGTTAAGTGTTCTCTGGCTGAATTCGATATTCATTATTGTAGTCGAATTGCTAAGCTTGATAACAAGAGTCCTAGACCACGCTCTATTCTGGTTAAGTTTGGAAGTCAGCGACTTCGCGACAACTTTCTGGCTTCCGTTGCAAAACATAACAAGAATAATCCATCCGAGAAACTCAACACTAGCCATCTAGGGATCGATAGCAAAAAGAGCCCTGTTTATGTTACTGAACATTTAACTACCGAAGCCAAGTCGTTGCATGCCGCCACTCGACGTAAAGCGAAGGAGATTCAGTACAAGTTTGTTTGGGTGCGTGACGGCAAGGTGTTTGTAAGAAAATCTGAAAACTCTAGTTATATCTTGATTAAAAATCTTACATTTCTTAATACACTCAATTAATTAATTAGCTTAAACCTTTGTAATATTTTTTTTTCTTTGTTATTATTATTATTTTTTGGTTTGTTTATTATTGTAACTGTTTTGTGATTTGTCTAGCTTTCCACTAATGGTTAAATTTTATTACCAAAATGTCAGAGGCTTAAAAACAAAAACTATAGATTTTTTCAACAATATTGTGTGTCATATCTATGACATTATTATTTTGACTGAAACTTGAATAGCAGCGTCTTCGATTCAGAGTTATTCGATAGTCGTTATAATGTGTATAGGCATGATAGAGAAACCGGTGGTTTTCATAATAAAAAGAATGGAGGAGGAGTTCTCATAGCTATCGCTAAGCATCTGGAGTCTACTCGTCTTATGTGTTTAGAGTCAAAGTGTGAGGATCTGTGGGTGAGAGTGGTGACTGGTGCAAAGAAAATACTTCATCTTTGCGCAGTATATTTACCACCTTCCATACAGAGGCATGTACTAAAAAAGTTCTTGGAGACTGCTGACCAAGCGTTTGAACGTAACAGTATGGAGAATGTTGTCTTTATTGGTGATTTCAATTTGAGTTCGATTTCTTGGAACTTTTCGGGTAACGGCGACTCTCCTTGCAATACAACAAACACTAGTCTTTACACAAAAACCCTGCTCGATTTTATAGTGCTCCATGACTTGAGACAGTACAACAACTTAGTTAATATTAAAGGAAAACAGCTTGATTTACTGCTTTCCAACGTCGACATATCTGATCTGGTGGGGAACGATTGCCCTCTTTCTTTAGTTGATCCATTACATCCGCCTTTTGAGTTTTCTATTTTTCTTGGGGACTTTACTAGCCTACAATCCTGCAATAGTACACATTTTTGCTTTCACAAAGCTAATTATGAGGTTATCTTAAAAGAACTTTATGAAATATCGTGGGAGAGGGAATTCAAAGATTTATCTACGGTTAATGATATGTTGTCAATATTTTATGCTAAATTGCGTGTAATTATCGACAAACATGTACCCAAGTCAGCATCTTCTCGGTCTCAAAAGTACCCTTTTCTCGTGACCTCATAAATTCCTTACGTGAGAAATATAAATACCACAAAAAACTACGTAAATTTAACAATAATCCTCGCGATCGGCTGTCTTTTGTTCGCGCTAAAGACAGATCATCAGTTTTAATGTCCTCATGCTATAAAGCGTATTTAACCCAACTGGAGTGCAGTCTACGATCCAACCCTAAATTATTCTGGTCATTCGTCAAACAGAAAAGAAAGGGACGGAGCTACTACCCAAATAAAATGTATCTAGATCAACGGTCAGCTTACAATGGCAAAGATATTTGTAATCTCTTTGCTCAGAATTTTTCTCTGGCATATAGCGAAAATAATCGTCCACATTCAGCAAATTTATTGGTGAGTTCACCTGAGACTACTAGTAGCTATTTGACTTCTCTTAAATTCAAAGACTGTAATGTTCTAAAAATATTAAAGAGACTCAATCCATTTAAAGGCGCTGGTTCGGATGGTATACCGTCCATCTTTGCTGTGAAGGCAGCAAAGGCTCTTGCGCACCCACTCTGTCTTTTATTTAATAAGTCATTGTCAAGTGGTATTTTCCCTGAAACTTGGAAGAAAGTTCTAGTAGTACCTATACATAAAAATGACAGTAAAGAACTAGTGAAAAATTATCGACCCATCTCGATCTTACCTACGTTCGCCAAAATTTTTGAAAAACTGGTACACCCTATTCTATCGTGGCATTTGGCATTCTTCTTGATCGCCGTCTCTCAGTTAGTGCTATTTACACAGATTTCAGCAAGACATTCGATAAAGTGAACCATGACATTTTACTTCACAAGCTTTCTACCCATGGTATCGCCCAGTCCTTGCTCAGTTGGTGCTCACCTTATTTATCAGACAGAAAATCTAGTGTAGTAGTCAATGGCCATGCCTCTGCCTGGTTTCCAGCTTGTTCTGGTGTGCCTCAAGGCTCCCATCTAGGCCCTTTATTCTTTAACATTTTTATTAATGACATAGGTAAGTGCTTCACTAATTCTGACTACTTTTTATATGCTGACGACCTTAGGTTTTTCCGGTCTGTTGATAGTTGGGCCGATATATCTTTGATACAGAAGGACTTAAATAGGCTATGTGAATGGTGTATTTCAAATGATATGGCCCTGAATGTTTCAAAGTGCTATTCCATCCTTTTTACCCGAAAAAAAGATACAATTCAACCTATATACAGTATTGGAAACAATACACTTTTAAATGTATCTCATATCCGCGATTTGGGCATTATTCTGGACAGTAAACTTCGTTTAAACATTCACATAGATGACATCGTCTCAAGGGGATTCAGGCGTCTAGGTTTTGTACTGCGCAACTGCAAGGACTTCAAATCCCCAAGCACAAAAATTTTACTATACAATGCGCTGGTGCGTAGTATAATGGAATACTGTAGTACTGCATGGAATCCTTTCTACGATGTTTATAATAATAAAATGGAGCGAGTACGGAAGCGATTTCTATGGCATCTTACTTATGCTTGTTACTTAGGTAAGAAACTGCAAAGTTATGGCGACCGTCTGAAACACTTTAATACATGCACATTAACTAATCGAAGACGCATGCTAGACGTTGTTTTTCTCACCAAGTTGATTAAAGGCTCCATAGAGGCACCGAATCTTTTATCGTCTTTATCATTTACTGTTCCAAGAAAATTGCCAAGGCCAGCTAGTTTTAATCTGTTTGCAACAGAAGGAGTTGTTTCAAACTTGGGGTATAATGCTCCCATAGCGCGAATAACAAGACTTGTTAACATACTCCATAAATCTAACAAGCTAGACATTTTAAATGACGACGTTCCGGCAATCAAAAAATATTTTGCTCACTTAGAAGAATAATTTTGATCCAGTAGTTTATTATTTATTAGAATTTATGTTGTTTATTACCTTTAATTTGATCTCTCGTCTGTTTCTTGTTACTCGCTATATTCTATTTATCATGTAGTCTACACTTTTAATTATAGTAGCACTAAGCAATGTTCTTTGTCTATTTTTCTTTACTTGTTTTAGTGTTTATTATGTAAGTGTTCAAATAAATAAATAAATAAATTATGCCATAATTCATGCCCACCTCTGAGTAATACCTAAATGCTTCATTTATGTAAATCATTCATAATCGCATAATTCGATTATATTGTAAGTCATTCATAATTGAATAATTCGATAGAATAAGTATATCATTCATCATCGAATGAGTCGATTATGTAAATCATTCATTATCGCCTATATCTAGTATTTTGTGCCAAACATTAATTGTTGAAAATTAAAAAGTGATTTAAGAGCATTGTTGTAGACATGACATATTGATCCTTAGTAATTTACTTAACAATTGTAGACATTAAAAAGACCTACAAAAAAGTCAGCGAGGGTATACATCTTTAGAGGTGGCCAATTATGAATGATTTACATAATCGAGACATTCGATGAGTGATTAAATCTTGATATTTCGATGATGACGATGAGTGATCATTCATAATTGAATTAAGATTCAATCATAATAGAGCCGCTTAGGTATACTCAAAAGTGTGCGATTATGAATGATGACTGAATTGAGAATGTACTTATTAAAAATGTAGAGTGGGAAGCTAAAAAAAGGTCGCTTAATCGTAAACAAAGTTCATTACAAGAACAAATATACCAATTACCTAAAAAAAACAGAAGGTCGTTCGGTCGTAATAATTATAAACCTATCAAATTAGTAACCTAGCATTAGTAATTTCTAATATTAGAAACTACTATTAGTATTTACTAATGGCTATAATCCAGATATCTCGAGTTAACTTCATAATCGAATTATTACATTAGTGTATTTCATAATCGCCTACCGCTAATCGTAATAATTATCCCTAGTTTTTCTTAAAGTTTCCTAAATTCCAAACAGAACAGTAAAAAAGAAAGCAAGTTTTTAAAAATTAATGTTTTTCTAACAAGGTGATAAGTTTTTTTGATCGCAAAGTAATACATCATAAGTATTTATAAATACAGGAATATATAAGGTTTATAAACCTTACTTTACTGTAATTATATTACGAAACGGAGATACAGAATCTAGGTAATTATGTCGCGTCAAGTAGATTCTAGTTTAGCTTGCTTATTAGACGGTTTAGGTCTAGAAGGTGACGAACACGATTTTTGTGATTTCACAATAGCTGATCAAAACTCAGTTGCTGAATCTCAAGGTATAACACCTACAACTCCGTCCAATTTCAAACCAGTACTTGGCGGTAACGTCACCTACGTCGTCGCATGTGTTATTATAAACGATTCTAATGAAGTACTCATGATGCAAGAAGCTAAAGAAAGTTGTGCCGGCAAATGGTATTTGCCTGCAGGAAGAATGGAAAAAGGTGAGACCATAGTTCAAGCTGCAGTTAGAGAAGTTTTAGAAGAAACAGGTCTGCTTTGCGAACCCAAGACCTTACTAGTGATTGAAACAGCCGGCGGAACGTGGTACAGATTTGTTCTTACAGGGGAAGTGGTTGGAGGAGAATTGAAAACTCCATCAAAAGCTGACAAAGAATCATTACAAGCCAAATGGATATCAAATTTAGAAGAAATCACATTAAGGTCAAATGACATTGTACATCTTATTGAGAAGGCAAAGATGTATAAGCAAAGAAAAGCAAATAGTACATGGCATAAAGAAATAATGCCAGCATCTGTTTCTCATGTTAAAGATTTATTAAGGTTAATAGTTGTCATAAAGAAAAGAAGTACAAATAGATTACACGTATTATTAAGTGAAAAAACAGCCATACATTTTCCAACATGTGAAATAAATCCTGCCAAAAGTGTACACTCAACTCTGAGAAGGTTCATGGTAGAAATGTTTGGTGCAGACGTGAGCCAACATCGTCCTTTGGGTTTGATGAATGTGGAGGCAGACCCTGCTGAAGATGGTTGTTGCTTGACATTGCTTGTTGCATTCCGTGCACCACTTGAAGAAGTACCACTTATTGGTAAATGTGCATGGCAAGAAGTATCATCAGATATTGAAAACAAATTGCTCTCTATGATAACCACAAAATATTCCACTATGGAATTAAATGTTGTTCGTTGATATTACAAAATGTATTATATTTCATTTATAATTATTTGGTTATTGCCTAGACTCTCTGTACTCATGTATAATTTCAAAATCAATGTGTTTATTAGGGTGATTATGGTTGTATATTTGGTCAGTTTAGACAAAACTTTATTTACTTAATTTGTTGTAAATTATTATATTTTTTAATTTATACTTTTACTACTGTTATAATTGATACAATGTGTTTGCTAAAAGCATTTAATTTACACATTCTTATTAGACAGCTTTAATTTTCGAATATTTTTATACATCTTATTTTAGCTATAAACTTTTTTACTAACATTTATTTAACTTTTAAGACATTCTGTCTATAGTAGTCATAATTTTTTTAATATATACATATATTGACATGTACACTTTTGTGCTACAAGCATGAGTCAAGTATAACATAGATGGAACTAGACATGTGTAAGTACTGCGAGTCATGTATTACGCGTAATATGTCACGACCGCGTACTGTAACAGTACCTATAACCCAACAAAATTTAGCATGTCACATAACTCTAAACATGACGTTCCATAGCAAGAGGTTAAAGAATAGGTCCGTCGCGTTCTAAGTACTGTACGTAGGTACTGAAGTGTACTGTAATGTTTAAAATATTTCGAGTTATCGTTGTTATCGAATGATAACATTACTATATCTCATAATTGCCCACCACTATTAGAAATATTTCCTAATCACTTAATGGTTAAGTTTGAAGGAAAATCAACTTTTTCATTGCGTTTTCATAACGCCGTGTCGTCCCACTCGTACAAGTAAACTATACAAATAGGCAATAATAAAAGGTCTATTTATGACATCAGAACATTCAGTACAATAGCACATACGTAATTGTTAGCGGGCTATATGTATGCCTAAGCTTAATGCGTTATTTCAGACGGGTCATGTTTAGAGTACTGAGTACTGCTCTAATGCCATATTACGCAGCACGAAATGTCATGCCATATGGCATTACTTCATAGAATACTGTTTTGCGCATGTCTAGATGGAACCTAAAAGCAGCTATTAAAAAGGAGAGTTACATTTTTTAACATCAAAGAACTGGAACTTCTATTCAAAAAAGTTGATAAGGAATTTTCAGTGATCTTAGTAAAACTGAGTTTGAATCTCTTTAAAAAATATCAACAGTACACTAATAGTGCACAGGTAGAAACTGTGTCAAGTTTGATTAAAAGCACTACCAACAGTTATTTGTTGCTGCAAATTAGTAGTGCTGATATTTGTGTGTTTTTCAGACTGAAACCTGGTACAAAAGGTGTTTCAGCTTAGTGTGCAGAATTAATAAAGTTGACTGGCTTCTGTTAAGTCTCCAATTGTATTTTATTTCACTATAATATAGCCATATCACTTAAGATCAGTTAGACTGCACACCTACCTGTCATGTTTCTTCCTTAATTTTATTTAAAAATAATAATAATCAAACATGTGTTTAATTATTATCTTAAAATCAAGGGTACATTTAAACTTAATTGTGTTATTGCATGCAATATTCTTTATATTTTTATTATACAATTATTCATACTTGTATTTTTTCAATAAAGTTATAAAAAAGTATTTAATTCGTATAATTTTTTTTAAAGTACAAAACAGCACCATTTAAATTTTTTTATTAAAGCCATACAAAAATATTGCACTGACTAGAAAAATCCAATACATACAACCTGCAATAGGCTTTAAGCTAACAATGAATTATAGTTAAAATGCATTTATCTCATATTCACAATGTTATTATTATATTATGTTATGTCACATGTTAAGTGTACATATATATATAGTAAATAACAATTTTCTTAATTGTAGGAGGCATTCAAACGTTACGTTTGTAAGCAGGCTTGAGGGGTACAATATTTTCTGACTTTTGCAGGGCGAAAAGAGCGGGGGAATATTATAAATGTTATGTAAGATATAAAATTATGAAAATGTTTGCAGTTTAAAATTAATAATACTATTTTTATTATAGTATACTGATTTTATTTTCATATTCATATTGAATAATAATAGGTGTTCCGAAAAACGGCTTTACACTTCTAAGTAGGTACAGAGTGTTCTTAATCAATGTACCGATGTTCGATTCGAAGAATTCCCGACGTACAAAGACTGCATAAAACAAATAAACATAACTTTTATTTTACAACAGTTTTGAAAAGCAAAAACGTCTTATTATTTAGGGGGAAGAGGTGTTCACAATTTTCTTATTTTTGCTTACTCAGGGAGGATGTAATATTTGAACGCCCCCTACGCAAAAACAATAATAATGTAATTATATTTAACAATAATAGAAATAGAGTTCATCAAGACAAATTTTCTAATAAAGCACGCAATATTCAAGAAAAGAGAATTTGATGTCTACAAATTGTTTGTCTTTTATCTTCTACATCTATACATAGAATAAAATGAAATTGCTTCCCACTGTTTGTCCCTGTGCGCATAGATCTTTTAACCACGCATTTTTTTACGGAAGGTTTTATTTATACAATACGTTCCGAAAAAGTTTTTGTTTATATATCGCACCTTTAGGATGAAAACGATGTAAATTAAAAGCAATTTTTTGGGAAAGAGGAAAACAAGTTTTGAAATTTTTTCACTTCCGCAATCTTTCATGATTTTTTACGTTAGTGTCTATGTTTGTGCTGCAAATTGTACAAAGGTCATTCAGCTATTATTGTGACATAAAAAATTACAAGTATTAAACAGAATAATATAGAATAAAACGTATTTTTTTCTCCTCCGGGATGAAAAGTTCACTTTTAGTCCCCGTCACGCGGAGAAAAGTACCCGATTCTCTCCAGGTGAAATGGCAAATGTGCGCATGCGCGTACTTTACTTTATCTCCCGGTAACCTAGCAACTGCGTGTTTATTGTATTGTAATTGTAAACGCACCTAGGGAGAAAAGTCTGAGAATAATGATATAAATTTGACGAATTAGGAGTTGTGTCTTTTTCTTCGGCTGAATTTTTTTTCTTAAATGCGAAAGTTTAAGAGTTTTTTTAAGAGTTAAGTCTTTTTTGTTTTTATTACATTAGGTACGTATTTTTTACCTTTTTCCAGCTTAGGTCTGTTTTCTCCTTATAAAAAGCACGTCATGGGATACCAAAGTAGAAAGTGTCATTTAAGACAGAAAAAATGAACAAGAAATTTTAGAACGTTTTTATTCATATGAATGTTTTAAATTGAAACGTAAACGAAAATTGCCATAATAATTATGTTACGTAGGAGTAACATTAAATCCATATCAACACTTTTAATAAATTAAATGAAATTTTTGCACTCATAATTTCATAATATAAATCTGTAATAAAAAAATCTCAAAATATAAATAGACACTTAAAAATAAATAGATCCTTTTGTATTTGAAAAGATTCTTGAAACTATAATTATACTACTTAAAAGTATGATGAAGATACCGTTTTTTACTGAATAGGTATTTTAATTAGTGTGTTTCGTGTTTATTAATCAAAATTAATATTAATTGAAGCTCTCCATTGCCTTTTTAGTTATCTTGAGCTTTCTTGTGTAGCCAATAGTTAGCAACCACGTCTCAGTATTACATGTAGTTACTGTTAACACACACTGTTCAAAGACTTTCGTCTTGAAACACGAAGTTGAAGTTGGCGCTACATGGACGTTCGACATGATACACGTCTTGTCCACGTTCATTCTAAAACCAACTCGTTCATAGGTTACGTTCAGCTCAACTCGTTCTTACCTCGAGTTCGTTTGCTTTATAGTTTTTCACATTTTTAACGCCTTACACATTATAATGTCTTTCCTTCTTTTCATTTTATGATCTTTATAAATGGCCTTTTCTTTAAAAAGTTGCTGTCTCAGTAATTGTGTATTGACACATTTATCAATGCGCCTTTCTTTTTACCTAGAAATAAATAAATAAATGACCTAATAATCAATGAGACACAATAAATAATATTTTGATGAATATAAAAACGCCATGATTTCTAATAGGTCCAAAATATTCATAGTAATTTATTATTAAAACGACACAAACTTAAATATCATTGGAATTAAAATGACTTCAATATTAAAATGCCACAAATCCAAATAAGTCACTAATATTACCTTATAAATCGGAAGAAAACAATCATAAAGTTAAATTTGTCGTTTCCATACTAAAAATTGAAACAGAACTTACCAATTGTTTCTGAATGAAGATGATCTAAAAATCTTCGGGTCACTATTCGGCTGTCTGTACGATGTCGCGCACTTAGCGATGCGGACACAACACTAACTGCATCGTTTTCTCTTCAACGCAGCTCTATATTTCGCCGCGTAATAAAGAGACCTATATGATAATATCCTGTTCCCACTCGAATATGGCTATGTGTGAACTATTGTTAGATTGAGAATTTCATTTTAAGTAATTTCATGACGATAACTCAATTTTCGTTTTTTTTTATTGTATCGTTTTCGTTCTGAAGGTGCGTTATGTACAGGGTGGGCCAGAAAGGCGTACGATTTTAAAAACACTCTTGCGTTTGAACCTTATGAGCGGAGGCTGCGAAAGGGATGACGACAAGCTCGGTTCTCGGAAATTTAGTCGCGATGGATCGCTTCACCGGAGCACAGCGTGCATTCTGCGTTAACCATTATTATAAAAATGGCGATTCGTGCGCTATTGTTCGTCGTTTATTTCGGCGTGAGTTTGGATTACATGACGTAAATCAGTGTTCGAAGGAAAGTGTGATTCGATCGTGGGTCAGAAAGTTCGAAGCTACTGGTTCGACTCTCAAACAGAAGCCTGCGGGACGCACAAGGTCAACAAGAACGGAAGACACAATTGAACATGTTAGAGCTTCAGTTCAACGTAATCCTGGTCTATCGACTCGCAAGCGATCAGCTGAACTTGTGGTGTCCAGAACATCTTTGCGTCGCATTTTGTTAAAAGATTTGTTGAATTTGCACCCGTATAAAATTCAACTTGTGCAGGAATTACTGCCAAATGACCCAATTTTACGACGAGCTTTTGTTGAAACAAAGTTGGAACGCTTTCAGAGTGTCAACAATATTTTTATCTCCGACGAAGCCCATTTTCACTTAAATGGGCATGCCAATAAACAGAATTGCCGTTACTGGGCCGAAGAAAACCCACGTGCAAAACATCAAAAGCCTCTGAATTCGCCGAAAGTAACCGTTTGGGCGGCCATATCAGCACACGGAAATATCGGACCCTATTTCTTTGAAAATTAACAAAGGCAATCTGTCACTGTAAATTCCGACCGATACATAGCCATGTTAAGAGATTTTTTCTTTCCGCAACTGCAACAATTTGAAGCCTATAATCGTGCGACGTGGTTTCAACAATATGGTGCGACATGCCATAATACATCTAATGCTTCGTTGGCGGACGTAAACGAGATGTTTGCTGGGAAACTGATATCGCGCCGAGGTGACATTGCATGGCCGCCTAGAAATCCGGATCTAACGCGACCGGACTTTTTCATGTGGGGATATCTGAAAAGCAGAGTCTACTCCAATAACCCGGCCACGATTAACCAGTTGAAGACTAATATCCTAGAAGAAATGGCAGCTATTCCTCGTGCAATGTGTCAGCGAGTTTTTACCAATTTGAGGTTCAGATTCGAGGAATGTTTGCAGCGGGATGGTGCCCACCTGATTGATGTAATTTTTAAGAAATAAATTTCCTAGATGTATATTTTAATTGAAATAAAGATGTGTATTGTATTTAGGTTTTTTTTTTATTTATTTTTTTAATTCAAAAATCTTTCTGGCCCACTGTAGTAGATAAAATTCAATTAGTAATCAAGTCGTCCAAAAATGATTTTCGGAAAAACATAGGATTTTCATAGAAAAACCCAATAACACTTTGCTCGACGTGGTAATCAAACCTAGGACCTCGAGCATAGCAGTCGAGTTAAGGACCACTAACCTAGAGGCAGTTATGATCTATCAATAATAAAACGATAAACTCTAAATCAGGCCTTTTTAAATATAAAATACACCATTTTATAAATTATACCCGTGCGGAGCTGAGACGGGTCGCTAGTTCTTTATAAGTTCCACTTTCAATCATTTTCATAATATCTATGCAACTTATGCTTAGCCGCCTACACTGTCAGGCAATAGCACTATTTTTATAGTCCGCACGCAAGTCGTCGGATAAGTACCCAAAGATCCTTGGCGACAGACTTTCCAAGTTGTGTGGTAGCTGCGATGTTCTGTCGACCGAAAGCTCAGCTCATTGTAGGATTTGAGTGTGCTCTCGTTGTTCTGTGGCCTTTCATAGCTTTAAAAGCCAAATGCTTATATCAAACGTCCAGCTGTGCTTCAACGTATGGAAAATACCCAAATATCTGCCAAAAAAGCTAGTATAGATTAAGTTATGATTTTAGCCCTTACTAATTAGTCTTAAAGTTGAACTAGCAAAGTATTCCACAATGGAATGACCATTGCAAGGGTTTGAAAAGTTTTCCTACACCTAAACAGAGCGATTTAGATGCAGATATTATAAAATTGACAGATCAAGTAAGATATAAAAAAAATATTGTAAGCATTCCGTCAAAATCGATTATTTAGTCGTTACAACTGATAACTAGAAGCTATGATCATACTTATACCTAACATTTTTTTTTTTTTTATTTACACTCAATCGTAAAATGTATAAATAATAAAATAAATTGGAATTTTTTGCAAACACTTGTCCGTAAAATCGGTAGTAAGCTGCGAGCATCATTTCAATTGTGACAGTTGCCGAGCGCCGCGCCAGTTTAGTGTAACACACTTATAAATAACCATAAATAATTATAAACTGAACTCTGATGTGCGTGTGTGTGTGTGTGTGTTTTTTTTTTTGTAAAGTTAACCAATAAAACATTCATATAAACTAGTAATAGTAGTCAACTCATTGCAAAATGCGTTGGTAAATATATAAAAGTTGTAATGATTTTGTTCAAGAGTTAAAACGAAATCTGAAATTATGTAATTCTAATCTAATGCTGTAATGGACGAATTCATATAACTGGCAAGATAATTACTGTCACTTTACACCCGAAGAATCTAAAATCAAATAATAATACAAGTTGTCATGTTAGTTAAACAGATTGTTAATAGATGACGCCTTGAACATATTTTCATTAGCATCAAACAGGTGGTAATCATTATAAAGTTTAATAAACCCCCGAGACAAATAACCTATTCATTGAGACCATTCCAATAAGCCCAATTACGATATCTCTGCTGTAAGTTGGTGTGTAACTCTATCTAGATAACTTCTCAGGTATCCTAGTTTCCAGATGATGCTACAGCATCAGATCAAGGTTTTTCTAATGTGTTTGTAGTAACAGAATACCAAATCTCGACTCAATCAGACCTATCGAATATGCTCACATTTATTTATCAACTATAAAAGAGTTGATAATCTTCAAACGGCTCAACAGATTTTCTTGAATCATAGCTAAGAACACTCTCAATCAAGTCACCATTCAAACAAAAAAGCTAGATCAAAATCGGTTCAGTCATTTATGAGTTATCAAGCCACAGACATACACGTTAAACTTATAACACTCCTCTTTTTGCATTGCGAGTTAGAAATGGAGAAACTTGGTGAATGCCATACTCACATAGAACCAGGAGCTCGCTTTTATGTATTTTCGCTGAGACGTCTCAGACACGAGCGTGTGCCTGATGTAGTTCTCGCCTTAATAACACCATTGGGGATAATCAACTCTTAATTCCGTCACACGTCACATTTCTTTTAAAGCCATCTACATTCTTATTTTCATTCTTTGAAAACTTAACATTTCTTTCGTTACATACTTAATTCGAGGAAGGATTAATCCAACGGGTTTAGCGTCTCGTCCAGTTGTAACTAACGTACCGAATAACTTGATTAATAGGAGACTATTACTATGTACGTATTCAGTATTATTAATGATTAAATAAATTACTAATTTAATTGTATTGATATATGTAGTAAAAATAATCAATTTTCCTACAGGAGTTCATATTGGTAAAGCACGCGTTTCAAATAACCCAAAAGTCTATCAGTTCAGCAGAAATTACACAATAAATAAATATTACTAACTAATAAATAATTAATATTATTAACAAATAAATTTTCCGTTATAGCCAAGGGCTCTCTTTTAAGCCCTTCTCGGAAGGCACCGGCTAATTAATACCGAAACTACAGGGACTTACCGCAAAGGTATACGAAAAATAAGAACATGGAAACATAGGATCGATTTTCCAGTGGTTCCCGTGACATCGGTGATATATAAAATCAGGACAATTATATGTATTAGTCACCAGGTAAATGAGAAATGGAACAAAATAAGTTTTTTTTTTTTTAAATAAATGTAGTCTAATACAAGTTTTAGTGAAAATGTTACCTCAGTTTGACATCACATTCACATCATATGTGTCACATTTGCATAAATTTTACACATAATTATAATTTCTGGATGATATCAAATATAATTCATGTCTCATTTGTTCACTAGGATGTATATCCATGTAAATAGTAAAGATAAAAAGGTATGATTAACTTCACATTGTTTATTCATCTCATAATTATTGTATTTTGCTTTAATTTAAACATTTACTAGGCATTATTACTTAAATCATGAATTTCATTAACTGAAGATATAAATTTTTCAATAATATAAAAGAGTATTATCAGGAAAATTATTTCAATAAATTAACAAATCACAGGAATTAGGAAATCATTGTAATAACTTAATTGCATCGACAACATATCCAACTAGACAACTGATATTATGGAAGAGGATTCTGCCAATGATCCGATTACCTATTAACTAACTGCGGTTCAACTGAACAGATATTATTAACGTTAATTGTCGAACCATTATATAACGATACCTATTGATAAAGGAACATAAAATTAGGTGGGTTAATAGAATGAGGTTAGAAAAATGATTCTCAACATTACACTGTTTTTTTCTTGCCATTAAAGTCGCTTAAATAGCCAGATCCCTTTCTAAACTTAGTATGTCGTCGTTAAGATAATTAAACGATAAGAAAAATACTATAAATTATTGTAATTACTATTTTTAATATCAAATTTATTATAATAGCCGTTAAAATGTGAGTAGGTACTTATTCACTTTTTTTTTTTTTCTAGCTGTGCCCGCGGCTGCGCTCGCGTGGACTACAGAATGACGTCGATCGAGCACACCTGCGAATATTTCCACGACTGCTTCCGGTTGTCCATTGGCAATTTTGCCAATGTCAAGTGTGACAAATACACGTTATAGAATTTATTTCACAAACGACCGGTGTACTGTAGAATTTATACATAGTATAAAGTTGCTTCCCGCTGTATGTCCCTATGTACGCTTAGATCTTTTAAACTACTCAACGTATTTTAATCAGGTTTTCACTATCATTTAGAGATTTTTTTAAGGAAAGTTCATACAAACAAGACATTATAATTATGTTTTTGTATAGTAGAGAAAATTCAATTATTTGTAATCAAGTCGTTAAAAAAATGATTTCCGGCACTTACATGGCTTACGCTGGCTAAACCTTACGAGATACAATTTATCTTCAACAAAATATTTAAAAATATTACATTACTTGTGAAGCTGTTTTCCCCAAATCAGTAATAATCTTTATCAATATAAGTTTGTTAATTAACTTGGGCATTTAGTGTAGATTAAAATTGACCTTTACAGTTTTCCATTTAAATTAATACCGTAAGATATCACCAATTTAAATTTACGCGCGATCTAAGAAATCCCTCTGAGCAAAATCGGTCGCGGTCGGTTGACCTTCACTCCCCACCTATGATGAACTGCACGTCTGTATCCCCGAAGTTTTAGACAGATGTGTACACCCACAGTTAGCCAGGAATGTTTTAAGTCTCATGTAATAGGGGGCGAGCCTATTGCCATTAATCGGGCACAAAGCCAAACGCCTAGCTTCTATTGATAATTTCATAGAAAAATCCAATAACACTTTGCTTAACCTGGAAATCGAACCTAGGATCTCGAGCATAGCAATCGTGTTTAGGACCACTAGGCTAGAAGCAGTTATGAAATTATGATCTATCAAATAATATTAAAGCGATATATTCTAAATTAGGCTATTGTAAACACAAAATACACTATTTTATTAATTGTACCCGTGCGTAGCTGGAGCTGGTCGCTAGTAGACCATAAAAAAGATACATTGACACAAACCAAAACTGTCTCAAATTTATACATAATACTTGATATGGGAACTACAGCGATAATATATAACAACATAATGTTAAACATATAAATAAAAAGCATAACTATAATCTTTATAGACATGAACAAAGGACACATTACAATTGTTTGCGCGATAATGAGTGGACTGTATGGATTTATTAAAATTAAAGATTAAAGATTTTAATGTATGTACGAATGCTAAGTGAAATTCATATGTGAACCGATGCGATAATGGGGAACAAATATAGGTAGGATAGGAAAAGAGGTACTCACAATTTTGAGTCACAAACTGCCCGAAGATGGATCCTTTCTTCCAAATTACAAGGGTTTTGATATGTGCACGTGGTCAGGCTCAACGGCACGATTTTGTCGGAGCGATACGATTCGTTTTATGTTAAATCAACGAAGACACTGGCGCGTACGACGACAGGTACAAGCCAACGGTAGGAAAATAGACGGAGCGGGGTGGGGGGCGGATTTAAGGGATGGGACATTATAACATCGATTCACAATACGATAAAGAGGCGCAAACAACAATTTTATATTATTACAATAAACATAGACACTAAGTATTTCATTAAAAGTAGAAAACACATATGTCAGTAATGTAATGACATTAGTAAGACGAGGAACATTACAAGGAAGAAGATCATATACGGTACAAGATAGTTTGGAACAATTAAAATATAACAAAAATGCTTAGTGTGGGTGATTGTTATAAGATAGACATATTATTCTCTCACTGACTTTTTTGTAGTTCTTTTTAAGATCTACAAATATTGATCTACATTACTTTGATATATCTCTTATGGATTACTCAGCGTAAGCTATGTAAGCGCCCATAAATCGTCGTTTTTCCGTTTAGAGCTTTATTTGCGCGGAACCCGAATTATTTTTCTAAACTAAAAGTTGCTAGCCTAAATTACTCCTTATAACATCAGCTATCTGGCAGTGAAAGTCCCGCCAAACTCGGTCCAACCGTTTCGAAGATTACCCAGAACAAACAGGTAGACAGACAAAAAAAAAATTTAATTGGTTTTTTATTATAAGTACCATATAATTATATACATTCATATGCTTTCAGTAAAAATTAACTGTTATTTTGAACTGTAAAATGTAATTTGGACATTACAAACAGACACTTCTATTTTATTTATTTGTATATGTATATATATTCTTCAATTTATCCCATCCCCAGTCTTAGGTAGGTTATAAAATATGAAATTAGAATGTATCACCTCGCTGCCTAAAACCTTGTTTGGTTAACAATTATTATTTTAGTGTAATATGTTGGTTTTCTATTTGGATATATTGTCCGTGTTTAAATTAAGAGATCACATTCATATATTGTACCAATCGAAATGAACCACTGTTGGAATAGTAATTTTTCACAAGGATCACATTATTTATAAACTAAATTTTGATAACTAGGAATGTAAATTTTAATTGTATTGACCCACATTTAATGAGGAAATAACAAAAAGATAAAATACATATGCATCAGCCATCTAATCTAATCTAATTTTCATTATATGATAATTCTGGATATATATAATAAGACAATAGTTTTATTATATAATAATTTTTTAAGCTGTTCCTCGATTGAATTTGTTTTGGGACATATGTTTGAGGAAAAATCGTTGAGTATGAAAGATTTAGCCGATCAATATTCTTATATAATATTTGGTACAATTTAGTATACGAAATACATTTTATACTGTACTCATAGTTCTTGCAAAATCATTATTCAATATCATAAATGCCTGCAAATAAAATGAATATCTCTTTAATTTCATTGCAGTGGACTTGATAAGATAAAGAGCAACAACTACAGATTAATTTACTTTGTTGTATTTCATTTTAGTAAGACATTATGTTTTCGGAATTACGAATATTAATTTAAAATATTCAGAATTCATAATTTTACCTACCGAATGATATTGCAATAATAAATATATTAATTTCATAACATAACATATTACCTAATTGTAAATCTGCATTGTTAGAAGCTTCTAACTGTATGCAGTAACGTCCATTTATTTGTGTGATAAAAATCTGTCATCATAAATAATATATCAATTATAAAGCAAAAAAATATTACAGAGACTTTGTCATGAAAGTGCCTAATAACTACATAATGTTGCTAATTGTACCTATACTCTGTGCATATTATACATATTTAAATACAACTACAAACTACATTACCCCTCTAATTGTATACCCTGAATCCAAGAACTAAGGTCTCTTGATCCAGGACAATCTAGTAATGTTTCAGTTGGTTCTTCAACGGCAATTAGTCTGCGAGCAGCTGTTTGTCCAGATAGATAAGCACCATGTGCTGTAGAATAGAAGTTGCTGTGTGTATGCTCTCCAGCAAAGAGCAAAACAGGCTGAAATAATTAAAGAAATTGAATAAGTTAATACAATACAATATTTTTATTTGTCTGAATATGGTTGTTAGAAATTGTTACATAACATTCTGCCATTTGTGGCGTGCAGCAAATTAATAAACAATGATATATTTAAAAGTAGCTAGCTGTCTGTGCTTGCAGCTGCGCTCGTGTGGACTACAGAATGCTGTCGATCGGGCACGCTAGAATAGTGTTAACCCATTCAATAAAAGTAGCTTAAGTTACTTGTTATAACATCAGCTATCTGACAGTGAAAGTCGTGTCAAAATCGGTCCAACCGTTCCAGGGACAAGCCAGAACAAACAGACAGACAGATAGACAAAAATTTCTTTTTTTTTTTTGTTATAAGTACCGTATAGACTTTCATGCGCATTTAGTAAAAAGCTGTTATTTTGACATTAAAAAAAGACAATTCAATTTTATTTATTTGTATACATGGACGTATCCCATATTTGTATGGGTAATTAAAATACTCATTACAACAAAACATGATATTAGTTTACCTATGAAAATAATTTAGATGTCCAAAATAGTTATTATCTTTCTAGTAAACAGTTAGTAATAATAATAATAGTTAATCATTCTAATTAAAAAGTAGGGCCACCATTATCAGTGCTGCCCCTGGAGTTAGTGAAATGGGCAGTCGCTCTAGTCGCCAGATGGCAAAGGGCTACTAAAATACTTTTTATTTTTTTATTAATTTATTTTATTGAAGAAAAATTTTACGAACCGATTTTATTATAGTGACTGATTGAAATATTTCATATTATTTAATTTTTTATTTTTCTAAAATAAAAAGTCTAAGTTACTCCTTATAACAAGAACTATTTGTCAGTTAAAGTCCGATTAAAATCGGTTTAACCGTTTTAAAAATTAGTTGGAACAGACAGACGGAAAAAAATCTTTTGTAATTGCCGTATATACTTTCATATTATGATCAAGTTTAACCCCACGGTTTCACCCGTGTTAATTTTATACAATAAACACATAAACGCCAACGCACCTGTGTAGTCGTATCATAATTATTGTTCTTGTCGCAAGTACAAATTATTTGATTTTTTTATTATCTCCTAAACTATGTGTCAAAATAATAACTATAATCAGCAAAACTTAACTTTATAAAATTTTCTTCATGACGAAAAAACTTTTATTCGCAGGAATTAATACGCCATGCCTAAGAATAATGATCATAAATCACTTTTTAATTTTTACCAATTGTTTGTTACTAAATAGCATTTTGAGGCTTATGTATAGGAGATAGTCATATGCTATCGCGAACTTTATATATATATATTAAGGATCAGTATTTTTGTAACAAATTGTACTTTCGTATCATTAACCATTACGACAGCGCAAGCGAATAAAGCAGTCCGGAAAGGCTTCCACCTCCGACTTAACAAAAATCAATATTTAAGGATTGCTGAGAGTTGTAGCCTAATGTTCAGGTACATAGGTTCTGTAAGGGACCTTTTTTTTCTTTTTTTGCGCTAGTTAGTGTAGAAAAACCATTCCGATTACTAAATACACATACGCATGGTTCCCTCCTTTTTCCGAGGAGGGGAACGTGCATATGAGTATATGTTAGTTAGCTCGAATTTTCTTAAGATTAAGGAATTAGATAGATCGCGACCTTTTCGTATTCGCGACGACCGCCCGAGCCGAGGTTCGGCCACTCTGGCACCCTCGTGCGGGTCGTCACAAACTTTCGCGGCTGAGTGCCCTAAGCGCTCGCCCCCAAGTCCGGTGAAGCTATAAAAGCCGCAGCGGCTCTGTTTTTGGATAGGGCCCCTAAGGCTAACAGTGTAGTCAGTTCTAAAAAAAAAAAAATTGTAGCCTAATGTTAGATAGCCTATACTATTCGTCGTGAGTCTGACTATCATATGCAAAAAATATTTTTTAGAATCCGACTGGGGTAGTTCCAGAGATTAGCGTGTTTAAACAAACAAAAAAACTCTTCCGATTTATTATATTAGTATATATGTATAATATTCCAATTTTATTTCCAAATTTATATGTCCTTTCTCAAACAAAATTAATCAAAATTGGGTACAGCTGTCTAGGCGTAAAAATGCAACAGACGGGACAGACAGAATTACTTTCGCATTTATAGTATTACTAGGTATGGAATATTCATTTCATTATGCTGTCATTTTCTATGGTGTAATTTACTAATTAAAATACTAACAGTAAATTATATCCCAACAACAAAATAATGACAACTGTTTATAATAATACATTTTTGAAATGAATTCTCTTTCCCTATATACCTGTAATAAATTCTCTCTCTCTATACCTTTCTATGTTTCTCTATAATAACTGAAACTTTAGTAAGGTAAAAATGACAAAAGATCGATTATTGTGGTGTCCTTTTAATTTTCTATTTTAGGGATTTTTTTTATTGTTAATACAAATCCGAAAGTGAATCCAAAAAAGATCGATTTTTGAGAGATCGAATCGATTCATAAGAGTTCTATTCGAGTCGATCTTTTTCGAAATGAATTTTCATCCCTAGCAGCTAGTGTTGCCAAGTTAGCCATTGTATGGCTATATCTGGCAACATATCAGATTAATTTAGCCAAACATATTAATTAATAATGGCTAAATATTTAAGCCATAAATTTAACAACTTTTATAATAATACGTATACTTTTGTTTTTCTATACAATAACACTTGTTTTCACTCATCTAAAATGCGAGCGGTGAATCAGTATTTCATTAATTGAGGGATTTGGCTTTTGGATGGCTCTATTTCTGTCATTCTTAATTGCTGAAGTAGAAATATTATTTATCATGATGATTGCGGCAAAAAAAAATCATAGAAATAAGATGAGTTTAGGCACACTAAATAGTTAACTACTACGAATAACAGACTATTTTTAAAAAGCAGACGTGTGCCTTTTACCAAATACCCGAAAGTGTTGGATCAACTCAGGAAGCAAGAAAATTATTTTTTGCTTGTTCCTGAAGAACCAGAAACGTCAACGTCCAATGAGTATTATATGGAATTAACCCATGATGATTAACTTAAACGTTTTTTAAAGTTATGAACTTGTATTTGTTTTTAGCCCAATTCTTTAGCCACTTTTTAGGGTATGAAATTTTTGTCATTCTAGCACCTTTATAAAAGTGTTTGGCCATTTCTTGTTTCCTTGACTTGACAACCCTGCTATCAGCGGCGCGGCTATATTCAACCGACATATATCCAGCCTATGTTGACCCCCTTTTAATATGATTTTATCACATAGATCTGAGGTCAACTTATATTGAATTTTTAAATATTTGAAACTCCATTTTTTAACTTTATGAAAAGTATCAATCATCATCGTATTACAAACTATAATATACAGATAACTAAAATTTCAGTCAATTCACCTGAAGAGCTACATTATAGCATTTTTATGAAACAAATGTTCGACGTGATTTTTTAAATCGATGTAACTTTTTTATTTATGAACCTATTGAAGTAAAATAAACACTAAATTTTAAGTGAACCTTACCACAATATATTAGTGAAAACCGTTTTCCAAATCGGTTAAGCCGTTTCTGAGATTAGCGCGCACAAATGTTGGCAAACAGAGAAACTGACAACCAAACAAAAATTCTAACACTCATTGTTTTGGGTTCTACTGCGTTGATAAAGGCCCCCAATAATAGTTTTTCTCATATATCTTCTATGTACAGACATCGATCAGTTAACTACGTTTTTATTATATGTATAGATTATATTATTCTTATACATATTAAATGTTACATTATATATTGACATATATTATACATTAACATTTTTTTTTATTTTAGTATTATTTTTTGTTTTGTATTTATTTTTACTGCACTCGCTTACACACACACACTACATTATAGTTCATTATATTACATTTATAGTTTTGTTGTTCGGACTGTAAATAAACAAATTTCGAGGTGATCCTACTCGTGAGCATGCGACGTACAATTGGCCGTGTACAAAGCATGGTTCCCTTATGTCAACTCCACAGTACCGGAATGTTTGGCCCTGTGCTTTGTTAATAGTCATGCTGTAAGCCAACTTCACCGGGTACTGTAGTGCCATTCTGTAAGAACGTTATAAGACCTCGACAGCTGAATCCGCGCTGCGGTATCAAATTTGTATTCTATAAAACTCGAAAGTACCGGTGGCGCCACATCCGCGAATGAACTGTCAAGTTTGAGAATGTTGTCATTAAATGTATGGGCACGGTATTCTATAGGGAAATTCCCAGTTTAATCGTAGAGTTTCAACACCTTCGAACTTTGAATCCACTTGTTATTTTAAAAATAGCCCTAGAACTATCGAGTTTAGTGTGAAATAATATTTGGACGTAATTTTTGTAGTTTAATTTAGTTGAAAAAGTAATAAATACTCAAAGCATTTTCATTTTTAAGTAAGTATATAAATAATAAGTATGTACGATTATGTCTCGTTACTTCGTGTATTAATTTTTCTTATCGAAGCATATTCTTTAGATTTAAACGAGAATCGTCGTCAAGGTATTGATATAGGTACATGGATTAAAAATATCTAATAGGCAAAAAGACTTTATTAAAAACGTAATTATAGTATTATATAGCTAGTTCATAGTTATTTTATTCCGTAGTATTTTATAACATAAGCTTCTAACCAAATTTAGGGGATGTAATAATTTAACTTACTGTATAATTATTAAGTAAAAATGATTTCTATTCACTTCACAAATATATTTTTAATTCCACCAAAAAGTTCACTATAAACTGTCACTCAACTCACTCGGCAACTCGACGCTTGTATGTTGTAAAATGTAAAGTAAACAAACGTCGACACGTTTTAACTTGTGACAAAGGTACCTCGCTATACAGCCACGACAAATGATATTTTACTATTATATTCATTTAAAATATGTAGTAATATTCGAAAAACGTTGTTATTCTGTCATTGAAACAATAAAATAATCGTCGATAAGAACCTCACTTCACTTCGCAAGTGCGTCCCATGTGTTTACAGAATGCCGATCCAAGGTAAAGTGAATTTACTGTCGAAGTGAAATATGTCACATGAATGAGGCTCGACATCGAGTTGGTATTTTATAGAATAGCAGTACTGTAAGTAAAGGTATATTATTATTTATTTATATGTTTATTATTTATGTATTTATTAAAGGTATCCGTGGTATAAATACTATCTTTCCTTTTCCTTTATCAGTCATTATGCTGGCTTCGATGACGTTATTTTGTAGCTGTTTGATGCGGAGTCTCGTACCATTTCACAGTTTCGGCGAGTTCAGATTTCGTAATAAAATAACTGGTGAACTAATTTTTAATTTAACACAGTGTAATGGCACTCTTGGAACATTTATATAAATTGACATGTAAATTTTCTCTGCCGCCAGAATCATTTCTGGATGATGTCGTTGACAATGCCGTTCTTCGTGGCTAGAATAATTCGATCGCGTAACCATTCTAAATTGGTTTAACTTTCAACAATATTTGGATATACTTCATTAATAAGTTGTTAAGGTGTTTCAACAACATTACATAACTCATTAGTTAATGTTATTTGGCAAGTATATTCGTCTATTGGATACCTATCTGCACCTACCTTCTCCTATTTGTAAAAGTTTTTCAGAAAATTCTTGTGCCTTTTCATGTCCTGAAATCTGCGCCCTCATGTTCGTTATTAATTTGATTATTTTTACGTGTTCCTATATGGACGACTTCTTTAAGCAAGCATTAATTACATCTGCCGGCGTCGATTTGGGAATGACAGGAAGCGTTTGACGAAAATCACCTGATAGTATTAACAACACACCTCCCATTATATTCGTGTTGTCGTGTAAATCTTGAAGTGTTATATTGAGTGTTTCTAGTGATTTTCTATAGGCCATTGTGCTTTCGTCCCATATAATGGCTTTGCACTGTTTCAATATTTGTCCACGTGCTGATGATTGTGTGACGTCACATACCGCAAATTCTTGCGGTAAGTTCAAACCAGAATGCGCTGTTCCCTACCATCCATGAGTACAGCCGCTACAATTTCTTTATTTGCACGGATTTCAGCTAGGATTTATTTTTATATTTTCCTTTATATGGCAACCCAGTCCTCTTCTGTCTTGAGACTTGAAAGGATTAAATTGATCAAGTTCGGTGAAGCTGTAAAAACCGCAACGGCTCCAGGGCCCCTAAGGCTAAAGTATAGTCAGTTCTAAAATAAATTAAAAAAAGGATTAAATTGATTAAAAATGTTTTCCCAGTGCCGCCAGGTGCATCGAAAATTATTATGCCACCTTGCTGTTTTCTATAATAATCTATTATTATATCATATTCCTGTTTTTGACTCTGAATTAAAAAGGGTTTATTGTGTTGGATGTAAAGTCCCAATTCGTCGATATTATAATTTGTTTCTCTTAAAAATTCACTGTTCATAGCATCCAAATGACTGTAATAGAGTTACACAATCTCTTGATTGTTATTGTGATAACACTGACGATAAGTCACTGCATTTCGGTTTATATACCATCAGATACCGAAATTTGTAGTAATAGAACAGTCCCGAACATTCAAATAGTTCGTTCTTTTCACTTGTGAAAATCACTTGATTTTCTTGGTAACTGTTTACTCTTAATTTCAATTGATCTTTACTCGACTGCAAACACGATTGAACTGAAAAACAGTCACTTAATTTCAGTTTATATACCATCAGACACCGAAATTTCCGGTATTAGAATAATCCAGAACATACAAATAGTTTGTTCTTTTTTACCGAAATTTCTAGTATTAGAAAACTCCAGAACATTCAAATAGTTTGTTCTTTTTCACTTGTGAAAATCACTAGAATTTTTTTGTGACTGTTTACTCTTGATTCAAATTGATCTTTACTCGACTGCAAACACGATTGAACTGACGAACAGTCACTTAATTTCAGTTTATATAGCATCAGACACCGAAATTTCTGTTATTAGAATAATCCAGAACATTAAAATGGTTTGTTCTTTTTCACCGAATTTTCTAGTATTAGAAAACTCCAGAACATTCAAATAGTTTGTTCTTTTTCACTTGTGAAAATCACTTAATTTTTTTTTGTAACTGTTTACTCTTGATTCCAATTAATCTTTACTCAACTGCAAACACGATTGAACTGACGAAGTCACTGAATTTCGGTTTATATACCATCAGACACCAAAATTTCCAGTACCAGAACACACTAGAATATAGATGTACATCACTTCAATTTGGTTCTTTTAGATCAATAATAACTAATAACACCCGTACACATTTTGGAACTTTCTAGATGTATCAGAAATTTGTAGAACTTTCTGGAACATTTTAAATCGATTATAATAGTTTTACACATTTTGGAACTTTTTAGACCATTCCAGAAATTTTGAGATCTTATCAGAAGTCCTCATATGTTAGAAAAGAACAGAAATATATGTTTTAACATTTTCGCCACTTACAACCACCCACTTCCACCAAACTCCCTTACTACCACCTGGAGACCAAGGGGTATTTACCACCCCAACAGGAAGTGAACTGGGGTTGGTGGTGATAGAGAAAACTGTGTATTTACGTACTAACAAAGCATTTTATATACATATTAAGATTATTATATAATCAAGCGGAAGAGTTTTATTGTTTGGTTGTTTGTTTGTTTAAACACGCTGATTTCTGGAACTACAGCTACCAGTCCAATTCGAAAAAATTGTTTTTGTATATGATAGACAGATTCATGAGGAATAATATAGGCATTATGCTACACCTCTCGAACTGCTTTATCGGCGTGCACTGGCGTAATGGTTAGTGACACTTAAATACAATCAACAATATTCTATGTACAAGAATATTGGTTGTTAGTATATGTAAAAAAAGTCCGTGATACCATATACCTATCTCTTATACATAAGCCACAATAAAGTATTTTCTACTCTAAAATTCGTTAGATAAGTCACAAAATCATTTTTGTCATTAAAACTTTTTTTTTGTTGTTAAGACTTAAGCAAAAGTTGTCATTTTTATCAACAAAATCGCTAAATTGGCAACACTGTCTACAACATACCTAATTAATCTACAGGTGTAGTATGTATATTATTACTGAAGGCGCCGGTTTACAATGAAGGAAAAGGAAATCGGTACCTTGTCGCTCCACGTCTCCCGTTTGATAGGTCGCAAGTTCTTTTTGTTTCTACACACTCACTGGCACTCGAGTTCTAGTTTTTTTTCCAACAAGCACTAATTTTAAGTAGTTCAGCGCGGGCGCGGGTTAAGCGTTTTTAAAGAGTATTGCGTGCACTGTCACTTGTATTTGTTTTGAGCGAGTCTATCACGTGACCACTCGGCGATGCGTTTTCAAAGCGACTGGGGTGGGAACTAGGTAGGAAATAATGAGTGAATGAATATATGTATGAATGCGTGAATTAATAATATAAATAAATATAGATATACAGCGTATACAATTACCAAGGCAAATTCAGATAAATATGTGAAACTTCAAGTATAGGATTGGTAACATGAGTAATGTATGAAAAATAAATGTACAAAGTTTTGATAGCATTTACACAATTCGAAACCTGTGCTAGTTTTTTGACGTACATGATAATATATCAAATCCCGCTAACCTCATACATTTATATGTCAATACCCAAACGAAAATACAAATACCATTACAATTACACAATTATACAATTATCTATACAATTAATAAAATTGAAATGTCTGTTTGTAATATCAAAATAACAGCTTTTTACTAAATGCATATGAAAGTATATACGACACATATAACAAAAATCCAATTTTTAAATTTCTTGTCTTTTTGTTTATTCCGAATAATCTCCATAATGGTTTGCCCGGTTTGGATGGGACTTTCACTGATAGATAGCTGATGTTATAGGGAGTAACTTAGACTACTTTTATTTTAGAAAAGGAATGAGGATTCGGCACAAATTAAAAAAAAGTGGTCAACGCGAATCAATTCAGATGCTTATATGGCTTACGCTGAGTAAACCATAAGAGATGTAGCAAATTAATGTAATACATAATTGTAGGTATTAAAAAGACTTACAAAAAAGTCAAGGAAGTCTTGTAAGGAAAACCTACAATAAGCATTTTTGTTGTAAAGCCATAATAAAGTAAATAAGGTCATCATACATTACTATACAATATGGATTACTCAAATTTTACCTGTTTTGTACATACACACATATTGAAAGTTTCTAATACATTAAATAAAATTAAATACATTAAATACGTGCCCCGCTATCTTAGGACCAGTAAAAATATACCGATATGGTACTCACGGCCACTTATGCATATTATTAAGGAAAAATATAAATACCACCAAAAATGGAAAAAGTTTGGATTACTTTCAGATTATCACAGTTTCTCACTCCTAAGATCACGGTTTAAAAAAATGCAAAATCTTTGCTGGAAAAATTATATTAGGAAATGTGAACTCTCAATCCAAAGTAATCCCAAGGAGTTCTGGAACTATGTTAAAAATTTTAAAAAGTCGCCATCATTTCCTGCACATGTAAGTTATGGGACCTTATCCGCAAATGATGGTGAGGACACGTGTAATCTATTCTTAGACTTTTTTCAATCTGTTTACACAAGTAATAATACCCAACGCTCTGTGAATCACTCTTCCAATACTAATTCTTTGAGCAGAATAGGCTCTTTAAATGTATCTCCAAGCTTAGTACACAAATACTTAAAGTTAACTGACCCTAATAAAGGTGCAGGAACCGACAACATCCCTTCTTTTTTCGTTAGGCAATGTAGTGAAGCCTTGGTCGTTCCTCTTACTATACTATTTAACAAATCACTAACATTGGGTTATTTTCCAAGTAAGTGGAAAGAGGCCTTTATAACACCAATCTATAAATCCGGGTCTAGATCAAATGTAGAAAATTACCGTCCGATTTCATTACTCTCAGTGTTCAGTAAATTATTTGAATTATTAGTTCACGACCAGATATACAATTTTTTAGCTACGTCTATCCCCGCGACTCAACATGGATTTATGAAAAAAAGGTCGACTCAAACTAATTTAGCTGTGTACTCAGGTTATATAGCGTCTGGAATGGACCAGGGTTACCAGGTTGATGCCGTATACACTGACTATTCCAAATGTTTCGACAGAATTAATCACGATATTTTGGTGCAAAAGCTTTCGAGTGTCGGTATACATGGTGATTTATTGAGATGGTTCGCTTCTTATGTTTCTAATAGACATCAAGCAGTGCGCGTAGGTGTACACATTTCACGTTTTGAAAAAATTCCATCCGGTATCCTGCAGGGATCACACCTCGGTCCGTTGCTGTTTAATGTGTATGTCTCTGATATATCTTCCTGTTTTAAACATGCTGAATGCCTTATGTATGCGGACGATACTAAAATTTTCAAGGTTATTCGTAGTATTAATGACTGCCTTCTCCTTCAGCAGGATCTGGATCGACTCTGTGACTATTGTCAAATAAACAAACTGGATCTTAATATAAAGAAATGTAATTCTATAACTTTCACACGTAAACTTCGTCAAATTAATTACAGTTATTCTTTAAATCACTTGCCAATCCAAAGTGTTAATTGTGTGAAAGATCTGGGGATTATGATGGACTCGAAGTTACTGTACAATCTTCATTACGACTTTATTCATCAAAAATCCATCAAAATGTTAGGATTTATATTTAGAGTCACAGAGCCATTCAGCAAAATTCTACCACTTAAAATTCCTTATTTTTCTTATGTGAGAAGCTGCTTAGAATATGCGTCATCAATATGGTCACCAGCTTTCATTACACATAATAACAGGTTGGAAAATATTCAAAATAAGTTTTTAAAATTTCTTAATTTCAAAGGTAAGAACCATCCCATGGAGTACAATAATAACTTAAAGCACTATAACATTTTGTCACTAAAATACCGTCGAATCATAAACGATATGCGTTTTCTATATGATTTACTCAACTCAATAATAGATTGCCCTGAACTCTTAAGTAAATTATATCTGCGAGTGCCTAGTAAGCATACTAGGAACCCTACTTTATTCGCCATTTCTTCTGTAAAGCATACATATGCTCAAAACTCCACCCTTTATAGGTGTACTACACAGTACAAGAAGCTCTTCAATGATATTGATATTTTCCACCTAAGTCGAATGCAGTTTCTCAAGTCGGTCTCTAAAAGGTTAGTTCAGGAGTAATTACAGGAATCCTAAACACATGCGCACACATGTTAATTAACACACATACACACCCACACACAAACAAACACAACCATACACATAATACTTGGTAAACTAATTTTAAATACATTCATACACACTTATCATTATCGTTAGGTATAATTATAAAATGTAATTTATGTCCTACTTCATAATTGGCACTTTGGAATTATATTGTGATTATTTTACAGTTTTTAAATGTGTTGTGAAGTTTGCATATCATAAATAAATAAATAAAATAAATTATAGTTAGTGATACTTAGATTGAATAATCTTATAGAAAAAGATGGACAGTGGACACCTTTTATTTGTAGTAAAAATAAATACTACATACTATAAAAGCTACAATTAATTAACCACTACTAGTAAATACTAATTAGATATCATAAGAACTATAGCTAACCTTCTTATCATGTACATTCTTGAAGACTGGTTGAGCTATGCTTTCAATGTCACTCTGACTAGCTCCGACACCAATTGCAGTATATGACCCTCTGGTATAAGGCTGCTTTTTCCAACATGTACTATGAATAAACATAAAGTTCTTTTATTCTTCATAGAAATAAATATACATAATATCATATTACTTTTTATTCTCACATTGATAAATAAACTTCATCTAAAGTCAATCATTGACAGTCTATAAAAACCACTTTCCAGTAACTCTTGTCGCTTACTCTGATAATTTACTTGAAGAAAAATGAAAAAGCATTTATACAATAATTAAAAAGATAACAGTAATTAATGTGCCTATGAAAATATTAATCATAAGCTATAATCTGAATAATATCAATAAAATATTGATATAATAAATATAGAAATAAAATACATGTATACAAATTTTTAGTTTCAGATATAAAAGAAGATAAGATTATTTCATGAAACCTACCAAACACAGTTTTGTGGTTCAGGGACACAAGGATCATTTAAAAATTTCCTTAAAATTTTTGTACATGTTGAAGCTACCTCCACCATAGATAATGTCTCCATATGCTCAGCCTCTTTTCCTGATATCCAACCCATAAGGAGGGTTTCAGACACTTTACTAAAGGAATAAATTTTTTTGTACCAAGCATTGGCTATATCTTCTGGCCCCGGTGAGTTTTCCCAAAGGAGCATGATTTCTGTAATCTCTGGATTCAAGAATGGTCTATCATATTCTAAAAATATTTTATCAACAACACCAAATAATAATCGATCTATTGACTCCAATTTGTATTGAGGCAATGCCGGTTCAAATAAACTATTTACATGTTCTTTAAGGTACCCAAGTGGTACCGTACATATAACATGATTTGCATAATAACTTTGTCCATTTTCACATATAACTTCTACTTTATTTGTATACATTCTCTTTGGTTTGTTTGAAGTCAGTGAAGTGCCTTCACCAAGGCTTACATCTTGATCAGTTTTGCTTTTAGAGATGTCTTCTATCACAGTTTGATCAGAGTCCTCTGACTCTTCACCCACATCATCAACAGATTTTTGGGAACTTTCACTTGAATCCCAAATAATTTTTTTCACAGGATTATTTGATAAAATTTTGTCTGTACTGATACTTTTCTTAAGTGGTTCTAAAATAGAACTGAAGCCAGATGGTATCATAATATTTCCCCCTTGTAGTTCAGTATAACTACCTAACTCTAATAAGTCTACTTCGTCCATACTATTACAACCAGATATACAAGTTTCTCGTTTCAATAAACAATCAAATATTAGTCTTCTTAGTTTCTTTTCCTCAGAAGATGGCAAACGCTCCAAATATATGGTGGCTTCGAGGTTAATATGCTCTCCAACACTATGAATATCTGGAGGTGGCAAATATTGACATAGAAAGTATTCTTCACATCTTCTCAAAAAACATACATATGCTTCGTGTATCTCATGTAGAACACTGAATGGTACCTGTTTACCGTCTTCTGTCGCTGCTATAACTTTATGCGGTTTAGGTATATTTATTATGTTTACTAGATTGTTAGCCATGGCCAGTTCAAAGATTGGATTACCCAAAACTCCGTGAATCCAGTTGGCGCCTAGTTCAACATTGTGATTTTTCATCGGTATTGATATAATTCGTCCCCCAATTCGTTTTCTTGCTTCCAATATTAAAAAATCTTCCATGCCATTTTTAAGCAAATAGTTAGCAGCGGACAATCCAGCCATACCGCAGCCAATTATGAGAACATTGCACTTAATTATTGTATCACATTTTTTACTAGAATTTAAATTTTCGCCGTCCATAATACCTAGTAAAAGTAATTATACCTACTTGTAGTTTTGCCCGTCAGGTCAGGGCTAACATAATCTGTGGTTTTGTCATTTGTCAGTAATTGTCATTCGTATATTTTTGTCAGACTATTAGACCAGAGATAAATAACAATCTGTCAGACTATTTGATTACAATCATAGACCAAATTACAATCATATAAAAACTATGCTTGCTCCCGACCACAGAGTACTTTTGTTTATTTATTAATTTTTTTAGATCTGACTACACTGTGAGCCTTAGGGGCCCTAAAGCCGCTGCCGCTTTTACACCTTCACCGGACTTGGACCTTTTGTTTAGGAACTCCTGACTCAGGGTTTTCTTCTTCTCTTCTTGTTTCTGCGCCGCAAAAGCACTTGCCAGTGTCAATGTTTTTAAGCCTTCATAACATTTTCCAATATAAAAATTAAGGTTTCAATGTCAATGTTTTAAAGTTGTAGTAAAATTTTCCAGCGTCATTGTTTTCAAGCTTTCGTAGTAATAGACATTATATGCGAAATGGCGTCCAACAAGATGGTGGTCGCCTTGATAGAACGATCTAGGGAATTTTTGTGGGACCCCAGAATGCAAGTTCTTAGTTCATACTCATAATCCATTTGACTTAAACACAAAAACCAAACTATATCAAGCAAAACGCCACCAATAATACTTAATATAGGGTCAAAAACCTAAGTAAATTAATTAATAATAAAAACCACAACATGTCACTTTAAGTGGTTTTTATTTCTAACTCATTAGCTTAGGTTTTTGACCCTATATTATGTAATATTGGTGGTGTTTTGCGTGATATAGTTTGGTTATTGTGCATAAGTAAATAATAAAAATAAATATAAACTGAAAGCATGCATTTTGGGAAATCACAAAAGCTTCCTCGATCGTTCTAATAAGGGAGCTACCATCTTGTCAGAAGATCCCAGTTCCCACTTTGTTTATTAGAAATTTTATGAAATGCGAAAAACACTAGCAAGTGCTTATTGTGGCGCCAAAACAAGAAGAAGAAGAAGAAAGTAAATGAACATTTGATTGTACGTCTAATCTTGAATACTATGTTGTACATGCATTTAATGGTAACTTTTAATTAAACTGAATATAATAATAGCACTAAAATATCGCGACGCATCGAGTGGCGTGATACAAGTAAAAGTATGTTTCTTGCATTATGAATCGATTACATATTTTCTTTATTGAAATTATCGATAATTTGATTGAATTTGTACACCACTGAGTGTAGTATTTCTCTGTGTACGTATTTCCATTTCCGCAATGCCAATTTCGATAGCAATTTTTGTCTCTTTTTATCTAATGACAATATCGACAACATTGGTCTTTCTTCTCACTTTAATGACCTTTGATTTTGCTGAATAATAATAATACAATCTTTTGAATCTTTGTTTACTTCGACTATCTCAACCAAGTGTTTTTGTTATTGTGTAGTGATGATAATTTCACACTATTTTGACCAAATAAAAAACTAAAAATTCGTGATTTGCGCTTGCAAAACTATAAGATTGTGTAATACGATAGCGTGTACATAAATTTAATGTAAATATTTCTCAGTATTTGATTTAAAAGAGTCATTGTGATTAACATGTAGCTCGGTATTATTTGAGTTTGTGATTTCTTTCAAGTTATGTAACCCACACAAAAGATCCCGTCTCTCAGCCTCTAAGAAGTAATCAAAATATTTCACATTGTTTTGTATAGTAAATAAGTAAACAGGAAAATACGGACACGTGGGTTTCGTTGTTATAATCGATAGAGGCACACGACGCGTGCGTCAGTCTCTGTCAATAAGATATACGTGAAGGTCACTCGTAGCAAACACGTGCAATGTCGGATTCTATTTACACACATGACTTTCTTCTCGAGCCAGGCGTGGACATAAAACAAGAGTCGCTTTGTGAGTTGGGTATGATGTCCGCTTCCGTGCCTATTCCACAGCGACGCGCCGACCTTGGTGACTTTAATACAGATTTGGACCTATGCCTCCAGGACAACATTGGTGGTCCTTTCCATAGTGTTCCCACTATGCATTATAACAAATTTGATACTGATACTTCATCCAAAATCGACACATTCAAGATGGATGATGATGATATATTTCAAGTAGACAAAGCAGATTTAATATTAGGACCGACTCTAGCTGAATTGAATGCCAATCCAGATACATTGTTAGATGATTTGAATTTTGATGACTTACTTTTGCCTGAAGAGAGTGGTTACTGTATCCAAATCGGTGGAGTTATGAGTGGATCAAGGAGAACCAATAATGTTCAGATAAATAACATAATGCCTGCTGAAAGTCCTTGTAGTCCATATGGACAAGCTCAACTTGCATTTTCACCAGCTAGCCAGCATAGCTCTGCATCTTCAAGCTTTGCACAGCCAGTGAATCAGTTACCTGAACTTTTGCTCCGTATGGATAGTTACAGTGGTGAAATAGCACTTGGGCAGTCAGTGCCTGCTTCAACAGTCTTACCACCTTATCCAATGAGTGTACAACCACAGAACACACAACTCTCTTCATCAGCCCCAACACATCTTACTATGGAACAGGTAATTCTTTTTATTAGTGTTTGATAAAAAACATTGATTCACTTAATTGAAAAAAATAATTAAATTTTGATAATTACTGGAGTTTTAATATTTTGTTTATAATTATTAGTATCTGTTACTGCTGTTTATTGCAAAAGTACCAAATACTGTTGTTAAGCTCAAAAATATAACTTTGGATTTGTCACTACTTCTTTCCCTCAATATAATTTGGTACTTCAAGTTGTCTTTTAATAAGAACATATTTGCAATGTAATGTGTAAATTTTATACTATGTTAATTATTTTTAACAACTTTTTTTCATGTTTTACACAATTATTATAGATTGTCTTAAACAGTATTGATTGTTTTGTATAAATCTTTACCTATATTTTTAAGCCTTGAGATATATGTTAAACCTACATGTATTATTAATATCAATTCTTAATTACCTACTCTTTATCCTGATAACATAGTTGGTTCTGATACTGTTAGATTATAGATAGATGCTGTATTTCAAATTCAATTATGCAAGCAAAGTCTCTGTTGCGTAAATAAAATTTTCAACAAGTACTGTCTGCATCTGGAGTAGTACTAACTCACCTATATGTATGTCGCATGCATTTTAAGGAGAGGTAGGGCACAGAAATTTCTTTGGAGATTTCTCTCTAATTGGGGCAGCCATACTGGAGGAATACCTTCATCCTACAGAAGATTCTCCACAGCTCCTTGGAGTAGTAGCGTTCAATGTCAGCAACACACTAGTGATACCTGTAGTATTACAAACATACATAGGCTACGGTACCCATTTACCATCAGGCGAGCCATGTGCTTGTTTGCCTCAATTATATTGACCTTTACTCGTAACATGAAAGGACTTCATTATTAAAAACCTATTTATGCAACAGATATGGCAGCGACGGGAACCACGTAAACATCTATTATCTACCAGTTCACTAGCAGAGGCAGGATCTGCATCTTCCTTATCTGGAGGTTTGCTAAGCCCAGGCATAGGTGACTTCTCACAAGATGAAGATGAAAGAGATCTAGAATCAGATGAAGACAGTGATAGATATGAGGATTTATCCTCTGATGGTAAATTACTTGTATATAATCCAAAATCCCAAAGCTCTTATTAAAAAAAAATTGAAAAGGTGTATTAAATTTTAAAATGTTATTCTTATAACCTACCTGTTTATTTGGTTGGACTTTAGAATCCCTATGTTCAATTTGATGCTGTGAAGGGGAGGGGAGGGTTAGATATAGACCCCATGTGAAGGAAAAAGTGTGGAAACAAGTAGTTTTTGAGAATTGTTTTTTAATTGTAAGATTGTCTCTATCTAGGAATTGTTTATGAATTTTCAATAATTAATTATTTGTTTCTGATCACAGTACAAAACTAACCTAAACAATTTTAACACCACAATACAAAAAACAGCACAAAATGTTAAAGTAAGTAGGTTAAATTACGATTTTCGAAAAAATCTACTTGTCATTCAAAAGTGAACTTTATGAAAACTACATAAATGTGACATTTGTAAAGTCAGATTTACAAAAAATGTGATTTTTAAAATTCAATTTCTCAAAAACTTTATTTTCACAATTAGAAAAATTATATTTAGCCTAATTATAGAGTGTTCTAACTATAAAAAAATTGAGTCTGAACTCGACGGTAGCGATTCTAAAGCTGAGCTGTTTATTTTTGCTTAATGACATAATATTATTTTAAAATTGAGGATTAACATGAGTGAACATATTGAAAGTTACATACAATTACACTTTACTACTATGCTATGGAGTATGCAAGGCTATCCAGTAACATTAAATATAAAGACAATTTTAATAAAGTACCTGTATTATTGTTGAATTTGGGATACACTCTGATGGGGCTGCCATACACCAACTGTAAAAGCCCCTTAAATAAAGAGAAAAAAAAAACTATATGTATTTAAAAAATCTAATGAAGATAAAGGTTTAATTAAAAATTAGTTTGAAGCTGAGTAATAACATGAATGTATATATAATGCTTTTCATAGGGTTAGGCAATAATCAGAAATATTGATTAGCTCTAAACATTTGATAGTTAAAATTTAGATAAAATTAATATTATGACCTCATATTTAAATTTAAATTGTAAAAAAATCAAAGTAAATCAACATTTTATTAGGTGTTAGCTAAAGCCAGTCAATCAGAACTTCATTGAAAATGTAGGTTTAAACTCATTCACACTTACAATTGCCCACTTTAAACCTAGGTGGATTTATTGGTCATATACAAATAAGAATAATTACTTTAAAATGCTTTATGAAATTCATATATTCTTACCAAGTTACTATTAAATCTTATAACATATTTTCAGAATCCAATGATGAATCTGAAAGCAAACAAGCTCGTCATAACTCCAAAAAAGAAAGGTTTTTTTGGCAGTACAATGTTCAAGCTAAAGGGCCCAAAGGACAACGGCTAGTTTTAAATAAGAAGTCTGAAGATCCACACATATTAAACTCTGTAACTGATCCAGTATTTAGTCCAAACTGCAGTGTTAGAGGCATTAAACATAGGTAAGAAATGTTGTTCAATTTTATACCAGTAATTGTTTTTGTGTTCTATCTCTGCTGCTTTACAATAGACATAATATAGAGATTTATAGCACATATAATTCCCCTGGATTTATACTTTAAAAGATGATTGTATAAACCTTTACATCATTGTTCATATCAATTAAATGTTTTTAGTGGAAAAGCAAGAAAAGGTGATGGAAATGATTTAACACCCAATCCACGGAAACTTTACCTAATTGGAAAAGAATTGGATAATTTAGGAAAAGTCATAAATGACATGATACCTGTTAGTGAACTACCATTTAATATTCGACCAAAGACAAGAAAAGAAAAAAATAAATTGGCTTCAAGGGCCTGCAGATTGAAGAAAAAAGCTCAGCATGAGGCAAATAAAATAAAACTAGATGGATTGGAGCAAGAACATAGTAAGTAAATCTTACCAGAAATAGCTATAAATATTATACAATTCTTTGTTATTTTTTATTCTCTTGTGTTTATTAGGTAAATAATATCTATCTATATAAGTAATAAAATTGAAGTATCTGTTTGTAATGTCAAAATAACAACTTTTTTACTAAATGCATATGAAAGTACATTCAGTACCAATAACAAAAAACCAATTTTTATCTGTCCGTCTGTTTGTTCCGAGTAGTCTCCGAAACGGTTGGACTAATTTCAACGAAACTTTAACTGGCAGATAGCCGATATTATAAGGAGTAACTTGGATCCTCGCAAAAAAAAAAAAAGCTGGTCATGTTTAATCATTTCGGGTGCTAAGTGGTTTACGTTGAGTAAACCATAAGATATTGTATATCAAATTAATGTACCCACTATATAATTGTACACATTAAAGAGACCTACAAAAAAGTTAACAAGAGCATGTATCATATCTTGTAAGGATTGAGAATTTTCATCTTTAAAATAACCAGAAGTGGGTGTAGTAAGATTCACGCATGTGCCTGATCGATGGCATTCTGTATTCCACGCGAGCGCAGCCGCGGGCACTTCTAGTGTTTTTATATAATTAATGGTTATTTCATCTTTGAACTATTCTTTGTTTTGTATCATGACAATTTAAATCTTATGTAAACTACTAATCTCTGTTAAGCTCAATTATTGTGCAAGAACTTCTTTAAGGCTTAAAAACTAAATATGTTTCAAAAATAATAATTTTAAATTATAAACATTTATTTTATAAAGTTAGTTAATATTAATAAAATGAATGCAGTTAATAATGTACTTATTTTATGCTTGTTTATATCTATATATTTATTTGTTTATATTTATCTATTTTTGCATGTTTATATGTATATGACTCAACAAGTTTATATATATGTAAGTCCAATTAGAATATTCAAATTTCAATACTATCAATTTAGTTGCTTTTTTATATATAACACCAGAAGTAAATTTAAATATTTTATCATATCGCTTGACTTGCTTTCTTTCTGTGGTGTAATACAGTCAGGGGTTTTTTATCTTGACATTCAGATCATGATAAAAAACCGCTTATTGTAAATAGTTATGAAAGTCATTCGGGGAAATAACAGCTAGTCATTGACTACTATATATTTCTACTATACATAATCATTCTTTAGTTCTAAGCATATAACCAATTTGTTGAGAAAGAATATTGTTAAGCGTAAGAAACTTCTTGCAATGTATTTGAGTATCATTTTACTTTTTACTTATTTTACTGAATTCTTAAAGAAAGCCTCTACTTTTGTCTTTTTTGTATATATTTTCACTTTGGTCGCCCTGTTTCCCGCTTTATATTTATTTGAATATATAAGTTACATATACAAGTTATATATCAAATTGTTCCTTATTCTATTCCCTATGCATTAAACAGCAATACATTATATACATTAAGCACTTATTTCATACAAGGGCAAAAGCAATAGAAATTACGGGCGGTTTTACCGCGTATTGTACGTACATTAAATGTTACACATAATACATAAGCACCTATATATAATACATGACACGTAATTCGTAATGTAACATAGTTGCTAACATTTTCTCTATAAATCTATTTCTTTTCTCTATATTAATGTTACCTAACTATTCTTATATATAAAACACACAATATATATCACATGATACATAATAATATATAATTCAGTCGCCAACAATTATGTTGTTACTTTATCTAACAAAATATACCCTCTATATCTTTGCTGGATAACAACTATGAATAAAAATAAAAATAAAACATGTACTTAAATTGAATAAATGGTTTTCGCTTGAATAGACCATAAAAGGATAGACCTACTGACAGCTGTTGCGTTTTATAATATAGATAAATTGTAATGTTATCACAATATCTTTTTCTATATTGGATGCCATGTTTATAGATATTGCATCACCCACCTTCTTAACTTCCTTATTGACATGCTATTAACATATGACTTATGAACTTTGCAAGTATGAGTTCTAATATGCTTTTAAATTTGTCACGTGAGTTCACAACCCACCTGATGAACAAACTATTATCTTTCAGAATATCAAGTAGATGAAATCCTTAAATATCTCTTAAAACTTTTTATGACAAATCACAAGCAATAATCAATTTGATAAATCATTAGAGGTTTTACGTACTGTAGGATCAGTTTTGCAAGAGCTGATTACTATCAGTTCTATGTCTTTACACCTTCTAAATAAATTATAATTAAAAAGATATATATATCGGGTCTGGCCGAAATTCCACCCGGTTCTTTGGCAATATTTGTGTTTTCGGAAATGGTGGTCGTTTTTATTCAGATTAAATTTTAAAGGTTATATGTAATGACTTTTATGCTTTCATTAGATAATCTGGAACAAAAACTCAGTAACAAGATTCGAAGGGCTTTGATGTTTGCGGGGCGCGGGGTACGTGGATGTCATAATATAAAGTAATTGTCTGTACTATATACTCGCCCTAATATAATTAAATTTATGTGTAAGCGAGTTATACATATTTTTTAATTACCTTCTTAATAATTTTCATGGACAATTTATAATATATAATAAAACGTGACTTGACTTTGTATTAACACATTAAATATTTGTTGTCGAGAACTTGCTAGTGACTATTTGAAGTTAACACATTTGTCTATTACTTGTGGGTTACTTTTTCAGAACAGAACTAGGATTCTAGTGAACCATCGAATTTATTTGTTAAATATTTATATTTAAGTTTATCGTGATTCAGCATTTTATTAGTCATTGTCATATATTTACCAATATGGTAATGGTTAATAATAATCGTTATTTATCTTTTATCTGTCTCTAGATTTTCTTATTATACATTGTATTTTACCTTAACTTTGAAATAAATCAGGTAAAACTAAATATGGAGGATCATTACGAGAATGATATTGATGTCTGGAAATTACTACCTTTCTGTACATCCGCTAATGTAAAATATGTAATATATAGTAGGCTGTTTGACTGGGTTTCTGGAAACCGTTTCAGAATATTTAGTGGAGTTTGTGAAGCCTAAAAAAAGTACTTACCTATTTTTATTTATTTTGTGTACTTATGTATTGCTTCACATAATAGCAAATATTAATTTACTATTTGAATAAGCCGCCAAAATGCTATTTTTAATAAATTGACTTCACATGTTTATCAATGATGTAGAGGGAGAAGCTAATAGAATCAATCTTATTACTGTCTCTTTCACTAATAAGTGAAACCGCGATATACAAAAAAATAGGAAACAAAAAAGAGCCATGTATGTAGCTATTATTACGTAAAAGAACTGTCGTGTGTAGTTTATGAATATGCTTTTTAATAAGTATCTACTGATTTATATCACAATAGTGGTCGTAAAATTTCACAATAATATCACTTGATATTATAAAAAGGCGGTATCATAATCGCAAAATACTAATGAACGCAAAGGAACGCCATTCAATGACAAACGTATGATGTCACGATAGATTCAGCTAATCCAGTCTGTTTTGGACTACGGGTTGAAAGCACAAAATGTAACCTTTTATTCTAGTTTTTTGGATAAATAGTAAACTATTTCATTAAAAAACGCTTTTAAAACCTATAAGCTGTGCAGAATTCTATAAATATGATATTATTTTTCACACTGTCAAATAGCCTATAACAAAAAATTTATATACCTGATCGAGTTTCTTGCCGGTTCTTCTCGATGACTGGGATGTTTTCCGAATCAGTAGTATTGTTGTAATATTCATAAGTCCCTTCTTAGGTCCTAAATTGAATAAAGTATTTTGATTTTAAAATCATAGACAATTTTCTGTTTTGCAAGACCTAAATGAACTTCTATAGATTATAAATACATAATATTAATAAGCTTTATTTTTTAATTTTCAGAACGGCTTATAAATGGCATTAAGCAAATGAGGAATATATTAAATAACAGAATGACAAGTTCTCAAAATGACGTTGACTGGAACTTTCATGTTAAAACCATAGTGAATACAGCCACAGGTTAGTTTTTTTTTAATCCTGCTTTTTCATTACAACTCGAAAACCGGGGCGGGGCTCCAACGGGAAATGAGCGGACAAAGATGAGCTGGTCGAGTTTTTTGGAAGTGAGAAATACTTTAAATGAGTTAAGCTCAACCAAAAAATAGTTCACAGTGGCATTAGTGTGGTGCCGCATTAGATACAGAATGGAGGTGTAAAATCTTTGAAAACTCGAGCTCTGAAGATAAAATAAATAATATTGGTTATGTAGTCACCTCGCAACCGACGTGATGACACAGCGAGGCCGCTTCGACATATTTTTGCACTTTCAGTCCGCTCCACTAAACTCTTTCACGGTCGAGTTTCAAGTATGGAAAATAATCGTTGCGGACTAATTAATGACCCCGCTCATTTCGCGGTCGAGCCCCGGCTTAGCTTTACTTATAATGATAAAATTTTCACATAGTCATGATGCCGTTCACTTAGACAAGGGAAATTATTTTGATAAGTGATATAGTTTTGATGTGGGTACTGCAGTTAGATTATATTGGTATTAGAAACCATCAATAATTTTTTTCCAACTAATGAGGTCATAATAGAAGTAGAATTATAATTATCCAATAAATAAGCCATGAAAAAAATTATTCCCAAATAGTGCAAAAAATATTATTATTTCGTCTGATGTAAACGGCATTAGATTGTTTTTTATATTGCATTGGGGTTAACATCGATGTAGTTAGGATTTATAAAAAGACTAATAAAAATGCAAAAATGTAATAAAATATAGATTGCCCCTATTGTTCATAAAAATGTATTGATAATGGTTACTCAATGAACAAAGTTAGGTGATAATCCATATTTTAAAAAAAATCGCCAAAACGAACAATCATTTACGTTAAAAGTATGTGTACTTAAATGACTATCATAATAAAATCTAATATTTCATTTTAAAAGTTCCCTTGGAAAAATGCCGAAAACCATAGTGAAAATAAAATCATTAATAGGTAATGAAAAAAAATTTTTATTTCAGAAATAAAAATCGCTGGAAGAACATCTGAATTCGTTAACAAAATATTGGATAATATCAAAAATGGTCAAAATAACAGCGGAACTATTGATTTTTAAGGTAACAAAGTCAAATGTGAATATACATAATTATATAAACGAAAGGCTGTTCTATGTACCTCCAAAGTTATTTAGCGAAGAGATATTTTATGTTTTATCATACGAGAAGCTTAAATTGTCAAAGACAAATTTATTTTTCTATGATAATGAGTATATAATTAGTCAATAGAAGCTTTATAAGGCAACTTAATGTGTAAAATGATTATGAATATCGTTTACTAGGTACTATGCCATAAGATAGGTTTCAGTGTCATCATAGCTTATAATTATGTTAAGTAATCAAGCTATTACAGCTGACATTAAGTATCATGACATATTGATCATTTATAATTCATCATTATATAAAATATAAATTGAATTAAACATTTCAACGAAGTAACCATTTACTGTTGCCAGATGGCTGTCTTGTCGTTCCTGTGAGCTTACTCAGTATCCATTAAAAATTGCGATTTTAGAAATAAAATACTCCGTCATTGTTAATATAACTTGTGTGAACTTTTCTTGGGAGTTGTTTCTAAAGTTTGGGCCAGAGAATTAAAAAAAACATGTGTGCAGTTTACAAGCGGTAGAAGTGAACCCTTCAGAAAACATAAAAATATTCACATGACGATACACGTGAACAATACACCACGCCGACTATGACCCTTTTTCCCAAGGCTTCGTAATACGCAGGGGCACACACCCGTACAAAGAGGAGAACTAGGTAATAGGAAACAGTGTATAATGTATTCTATTTCATTCTCTCGCAAGCTAAGTCCTATAGATATATGTGTTTGTATCTATTTAGTGTCGCTTTTTCGTTTCATCTAGTTTCAAAATACAAATCACAACGAAGCTGCAGTTTTCTCTTCAAAAAGCAAAAATACAAGCAAAAAGCAAAAGTGTGGAATCAACCTAAGTTAAAGTTAGGTACAGTCCAAAAATAATGAATAGTAGTCCTATGCAAACACCCCCTGAATTCACCTGCTCACTCTTTTTCTAACCCGTAAATCCCCTGAATTTAGGGAGAATTCCTCTGGTCTGGCAACAGTGTTATGGACCCGGCATATATTTATTTATAGGTGGCCAAAGTTAATATAAAATATAAACTTGTTAATTTATTATTGTTTGTTTATTAAAAATAATATAGTACGTAAGTACAGTATGTAATGTTAATCAATGATTCTGTTGTCAGTCAATAATAATTATTACAAAACTTAAAGGAATAAGAGTAATTATTGTAATGAAACAGTTTATGTAATATTATGTATTCATTTGAATATAGTACCTACTTAATTGTAATTGAAATAGAAATATTTTATAAAAAAACTTGTGTGTGTTTGTGTGAGTGAAATTGCTGTTTTTTTGTAATTGTTTAGAAATGTTTATAAGACACTACATACGCTATTTATTACATCTTAAATTTAAAATTTCGTTGTCTGCTGCATAACTAAATTATGTCTATTAATATCAAACAAAGTTTAATGAACATATTTTGACATACCTTGTTTCAGACGTTTCGAAGTCTCCTACAATATTTTGCGTCAGTTTCTTTATCTTATGATTGTGTTGGTTTACTGAAATCTGTATTAGTCAAATACTAGCGGTCGCTCAATGTTCGAAATTTGAACTGCGACTTTTTGATTATAGACTTATTATCTGTTATTAACCGACTTAAAAAAAAGACGAAAGATACTCAATTCGAATGTATATTTTTTTAAATGGATGTTCAGCCATAGCTTCGTTATTTATGAACCAATGTGGATGATTCTTTTTTTGTTTGGTAGTTTCAATTTCATTGATATTGGACTTTGAACTTCAAAAATACACCAGGGAACTCTTGAAAATTATTAAAGTTGGTTTACTTTTTTGTCAAAAATTGTCTTGTATATTTGCAGTATGAACGTAAACAATAAATATTATATTACATACTGTCACTTTTAACTGCGTAATATGTTTCAAAAGGGGTCCGATGTTTTGTCTTCACGTATTATATAGATTACGTAAGTTACTCTCCTAAAATGTATCATTCTCCAAATAACTATTATTATTTAAAACATTGTTTTGAAATGGCGAAGAGCATGTTTGAACTTCTTCTACATTCACTTTTACTTATTCGCGCGTACTTTGTTTGATTGATCCGCAATTCATAATGCTCTTTAAGATTATTAATTAGACATTACAGAATGTCTGTGGGGCATATTCGAATTGTATGAGATTCCCGGCTTTATGAATTCAAGAGATACGTTCCGGCTGTATAATGCCAGTCTTAGAAGTCCTTACTTCCTCCGTTGATCATTGGTTCTTCGGCAAATGAGCTAATCCTTTGAGCTATGTTAAAAGTTAAAGTTTTATAGAGGGTGTTACTTATGTCAGATTTTGAAGCATAGCTAGAAACCCCGGAACACTATGGACCATAACTCAAATGCTAACTTAGCAATTTAACATTTTTGAATCAGGCTATCAGTGTGCAATCACATATTGATACCATAGGTCCAAACAAAAAAAATATGTAATATCAAGAACGCTCCCAGCCCGTAATATGATTGTTTGAATATGAATAAAATTAATTATAGGATTTGTTTTATTATAAGTATAGGATCCTTTTATCCATGGTTTTTAAACATTTGTTTTTTCAAGTGTTGACAAAATAGTATGATATATTGCAGCGGCAGCGATATATTTATTTCACGTTAAATGATCTGCAAACACTTATTTGACCTTGAATAATTAACCTCGTTAATATGGAATAAATTCATAGGAAAACCTGTATTTTTATTATTAGTATGTTAATTATAATGTTTTATTGTTTGTTAAGAACATGAATATGTGGTTAAATAATATTAAAAGTTAGTTTTTATAATTATAATATTTGGATAAAAGTATAAACTTTCTAATTAGTTTATTAGGGTTGCCACTTGTGTTTTATATAATAATGTTAGGAGTGGAAATTATCGATACTAGTTTCTCGTAGATAAACTTGTAAAAGCCGATTTTGTGTGCTCCGTTGTCAACGTTCACAGGACCTTTGTTCGGCTGACAAGAACTCCATATTTTATAAGCCATTAACATTAAAAACGTAGTCATAGTCACGTAATTCCCAAAGCGTTTTTCTAAGTGGTGTTTATTGAGAAAATTTTCGTAAAACGAAGTTATTCGATTATGTTATTATTATGTTAAATGTACTCGTTGTTAACATATCTCGCCTATTTCTACCGAAATTCATGTAGTCTGCATAATTGTTATTTTTAATTACATTAAAAAAAAAAAACATTTTTCTCATCATTATATTGTTGGCATGGTAGTTTATTTGACGTTAATAATTTCGACGAAATGGCGAAAGAGAAAATGTATTATTAAGGAAGGTAGACACCATGAGAACCATCTGTGTATAAAAAAGTGTCCGACGACAAGCATGAAATTAGGATGACACCAAATTTATTAATTTTTAATTCTCGCCCATTTGTACAACTTTTCACTCCACAAACTTTTTCCATTATTGTGCAAGTATATTTTCTAAAGTTTTATAAAAGTAAAACAATAAAATTACCAAAAAGTATCGTTCACTCTTATTACGCTAGCGCCACTTTGGTGGGTTTTTGAATTGTAGTTTGCTGCTCACAGCTGGTCACTTTTTCAAGTTGTCCTCCATAAAAGATGGTTCTCTTTATCTCTACCCTCCATAGATATTAGATTGCGTAGGACCGGATGAGCCATGTTGCAGAACAGTGGCAGCGCTCTTTTTGGACTGTCGCTCATTTTGTCGAGCTAATAACAACGACAACAAAAATTATATTGTGTAGGAAAAATTTGTAAAAGTTATCTTTTCACCACTATCAGGCAGAACTTGAAGCCATCTAACACATTTGTCCGTTTAAACCATCTCATAAATTAGAATTTTGAGAAATCCGTAAGTTGCTTTGGTATCGGGTAACTTCTACCGGCATCCATAAACCATAACTTAGCAATTCAAACTACTTCTGCTTCTATCAATTTCTCTCATGTTTGTATATTTTCTTTGAATAATAAAAGATCAGATAAGTAGATTCTAAGGGCTCTTCCGAACAGGCGCAAAAATATTTCAGTAGGAATTTTTATAAAGCTGTATAAATATGTCAATTTTGTTTTATGCCTCGAACGATCTTTTACGGTGTTGATGAAATATACCGTACGATATTATTTTAAATAAAATTAATGACTTTTTATAAATAGATGAATTATACTCTCACTGAAAGCAATTTGAAAACGGCACAGATATTGTTACATGTATTTTGTAACAAAAGAGGATACAACAAGAGAACAAGAGAGTCCACAGCATTAGGCGAAAACTCTGTTGTCAAAAAGCGAGAAAATTATTTTTCATTCACGCTGGTATCAAGTCGAAACTGTACTGAGAGCAATCCGGAAGTTGACAACTTTTCATTAATTTACTATAAAAAGTCATTGAAAAATATTCTTACATTTAAATAAAAAATATGCCACAAAAACGCGGCAATATGGTTCCGTGACGTCATCATTCATTTGATATGTCATTTCGTATGATAACAGTGACAATTAATGTGACAACTTATGCAAGAATCCAACGTTCATATATCCTGAATGGTGACGTCACGTTTTGTAATCGGCGTTTCAAATCACGTGACTCACGGACAAAAAATATGATTATTCCAAAAGAAAAATTAGCAATTACTTTCAAAGTCCGGTGAAGCTGTAAAAGTCGCAGCGGCTTCAGGGCCCCTAAGGCTAACAGTGTTGTCAGATCTAAAAAAAAAAAACAATTACTTTTTCCAGATTTGTATTGTATTTTCAATTATACAGTCAACTCGAGGATTGCCTCTCATTCATGATGCCCATGTAAAGAGCGTCAATGCCTTATCTACTTATAAACTATAATTGAATAAATTGTAGAAATGTCGCAAGATAGAAGGAATATTGTTGAGCAATTCGAGCAGCATTTCCCGCCTGTGTGGAAGAGGCATAATGTTATGAGCGAAACTTGGCTAATCTTCAATTTGTACTATGTATCAAATTAAAAGTCAAAATTAAACATAAATATTCAATAATTATGTGTAAAAAGTGAAAATAGATTTGGAACATGTGTAGGAATCTATCTATCTATTACTTAGGACATATTATTTCAAGGATAATACTCCAAAAACCTGCTAAATTGTTGAAATGTTGTATATAACTTTGTGCTTTATACACTGGTAAAATAGACAAGTTGATATGATAAATACTTATCAAGTATGTGACATTAAATATGCATTAGATCCTCGTATAGGAACATGTGTTTTTCGACAACATTATGTTTAGCTTTGTAAAAAGCAGTTAAACTATGTAACATTAACAATGTCCCAAAAATAACTTCACTACATTTAGCAAGTTTTTACAGTTTACCCTGTATTATAAATGTTTTATCAATTTATAATTTTTTTAAATATTATTTTTTTATTTGGAAGAAAGAGTTTATTTATATTTGTTAAATCGATAGAAATTGAACATATTTTATTATATAACAACATTATTATGATAGCCTTTTATTCAAATTTACGACTTTTCAAGTGAGATACATATACAGAGTTATTGGTAATTCGTCGTATTCCTGTTAGGAGGTGATAGGTGTGGGGTGACTATTTGCGATAATTTAAACCTCCATATGCATTATGCAAAAGTTAACCATTTTTGAGTTTTCTTGTAATGCCGGTTGATTTCTATATCTGGGGTCACATGAAATCCCTAGTTTAAGACGTCTCGCCTGTGTCATCCGCGGAATAACTCAAAACAAGAATTATAAACGCAGCAAATGCGATGCGGAATAATTTGACTAATTCGGTACTTAAGTCAGAACTCAGAAAATGAATGCGACTTTGCGTACGCAATAGGGGAAGTCACTTCGAACAAGAATTTTAATTAGGCTAAATTACAAAATTGTTACTTATTATTACTACTAAACTGTTACACATACTGGTTCTAAATTTTATTTTTTGTTTTATTTACATTGGGTATTGTTTTTAATTAGTTTTATGGAAATTTTAAAGAACAACCTTAAGTTTAGTCCGAATACGAATTTCCGCCTGCTTTCTTTGTGATCATTATTTTTTCAGTTTCTTTGAAATAAGTTCCTAGTTTTTATGCATTCTTGGAGAGCTAAGAAAACAGTTATGTTTTTAAAATTTTCTACAAACCAAGTTTCATAACGTTTTTTTTTTGTTTTTAAGGCATTTTAGTGGAAAAGAATCTCAAAAAAATATTGAAATAATATCGCCTTTCGTCACGCATTTTGAAATTTGGACCGATAATTGTTGTTTTAATATTAATAAATAACTAGTGTTTAATAGTTTTTATAAATCAGAAGAAGAAATGAGATTTAAATTGATACTTTTTTAAATAAAGTTTTGATGTTGCATTTTTGACTTATCTTGTAAAAAGTTTAAAAAGATGATAGCTGATAAATGGTTCACTTTTGCATAATGCATATGGGGATTACAATTATTGAAATTAGTCACCCCTATCATTTCCTAACGGGAATACGGCGAATTGCCAACAACCCTGTATATGAACTGTAGAAGTAGATATATTTTTGTATGTTATATCGTATGAGGCAGGACCTACTTTGTAATTTATGCTTTGCTGTGTACTACATAAAGTACCTTCAATTTGAAATCTGGTTTTATTGTTTAAACCAAATTAAACTGCGATTCAATAGGCTGTGTTTATTTATAAAGGCTTTCTTGAATAAGAAAACTTTTTCATAAATATTTAAATTTAATCATACGTTGTGGATCTATGAATACTGAGAAATTCGTATTTTTTGTATTGGTGTTAAATAAACCATATGCTGTTTAAGCTTCTGTTGCTGGTTTTAATTTATAACCTAAATAACTTTCAACTTCATTAAAATTCTTATTAGCCAAAAGTTTTGGGTAATTGGGTTAAAATAACTTGTCGGGTGTTGATTTGTTACTTTTGCCTTGAATAAATTGACAGGTTTTGCTAGTGTATGTAAAACAGCAAATAGTCACTAGTCACTATCGAACAATCGATTGTTGAAATAAATCTATCGTTAGATTACTATCGGATTTACAAAAAGCCAATATTACATTAGCTTTCATGTCTTAATGACATAAGAGAATGGCTTACTTTGAATGATATTCCGCTTGAGAATATCACACAAAAGCAGAGCTCCTATGCTTTGTAAAACGAAACACACCAGAACCAGTATATGAAGCTGATAAACTTCTGAAGCAGAATGGGCATGAAGTATTACGACTTTCCTCTACCACTGCGATCTAAACGCCATTGAGCTGGTATGGAGTTTGGCTAAACGTAAAGTGGCAAGTAAAAATATTGCCCTGGCCGCAGTGGAGTTAGAGAGGGTTATAAAAGAATCATTTGAGACCATAACTTCAGAGGAGTGGAAGAAAATGACTGATCATGTCATACATGTTGAAAATAAATATAAATAAAGGGACAAATTACAGAAAATAACTTCGAAAGTTTTATTATTAATGTAGGAAACAGTTATTCCAGTGACTAATGAATCTTTTCACATAGAAGTTTTACATTCAGATTTTGATTATGAAAGTGAATAAAGCAAAATTATTATAGAATATGGTTGTTTTTTTTTTTAATCAGATTGCTACATGATACCTGGTCTTAGTTTTGATTCAGACGTAGTAAACTGATTTTTCGAAATGTCACGTGTTTCTTTGATTTGGATCAATGTAGGTAGTTATTTTACATCTCGAAACTTCAGTTTACTTAGTCTGCACTAGCGACTAGCACTAGCCATTTCAATATTATTATTTTTAACTTAGCCTGACGTAAACCACTGCTGGGAAAAGGCCTTCCCCGAATCCTTCTGGGAACTTGAATTTATAGCAATCGTAATTATCAAAAACTTAGTGGTAAGTTTCTTTTGATAAGAGGTTACCTAGGTAGGGTAGTAGCTGCTACTACCGCAGTATTGATTTATTTCGTAGACTTATACCCATTTTTGGACCTGTCCACACGCAGTCAAGCAGTAGTGTACAAAAAATACCTTTTTTTTCAGCAAAAATAAATTATTTTATATTATAAAGTATCAAATTAGGTTATTCCAGGTATGTCATACAGGGCGGCTTTCGTGCTCGCCGGCTCCCCGCCGCGCCGTGGGAGCTGGAGGCGGAAGTGCTCGCCGCCGTTTGCAGATTCATGGCGGCGAGGAGAAATATGGGGGAGCCTCCAGCTCCTATTGAAGTGGAAAGGCTGCGGCGTGAGGGCCGTCAGGAGATGGGCGGAGGACCTGGCGGATGCGATACACCATAGACGCCGTCCGCCCGGTCCTCGAACGGTAGATAAATAGGGATCGGGACTCCCTGACGTTTAGGCTTGTGCAGGTGCTATGCGGACATGGCTGCTACGGATGGTACCTGCACAAAATAGCCCGCAGAGAGCCCACCACCGCGTGTCACGAGTGCGGTGCTGTGGAAGACACGGCGCAGCATACTCTTTCCGAGTGTGCTGCGTGGGACGAGCAGCGCCGCGCTCTAACCGCGGTGGTAGGAGGGGACATCTCGCTGCCGTGTGTGGTGAGAGCCATGCTCGACAGGGAGGGGTCGTGGCATGCGATGATCTCCTTCTGCGAGGACATCATTTTAAATTTGCCGCGTTTTTCACTACTTTCATTTGCCAGAGAAATCCTAATGCTTTAGACGCTTTTTTGACAACATTTTCAATATGCTTATGAAATATCAGCTTGGAGTCGAAAATATCACCTAAATCTCTAACAGCATTAACTCGTGATAATTTAGTATTTCTAGAAAGTAATCGTGCAGAATCGGATTGGGTTTACGAGTATATGTTATAGCATAACATTTCGCGACATATAAATCTAATTTATTGAGAGTACAGTAATTTTGATACTTATCTAAATCATGTTAAATACTAACTGCATCGGAAATAGTTTTAACAGGACATTTCTGTGGGATCCCACAATGCATGCTTTTACTTTATATTTATACTCTACTTCACTTATGCACAAAAACCAAACTATATCACGCAAAACGCGACCAATATTACATAATATAGGGTCTGTAGCGACATCTATCTCGCCACATATGAACTAAGAACTGACGCATCCCACATCGTGATATTAAAATTAACCAAACAATTGAACATATATACAAGAACCCGACAACAACCGTTGGGCAGTAGCCCGCCAGACACAACATCGTCTGGTCGGAGGATCCTCCCTTTTCAATGAGGGATGAGGCACTTTACACCCTGTTCCTCACTTTCCCCCATAGGTCAAAAACCTAAGTAAATTAATTAAAAATAAAAACCACAACATGTTGCTTCAAGATCCTGTCCCAAAAAGTCTTTACCTATGAAATTGCCGTTTTGTATAAAAAAAATTTAACGAATATTTTTCATGTATTTTTTAATTGTATTAATCGAAGTAATCACCCATGCAATCGATGCATCTTTGCCAGCGCAGTGGCAGTTTATTGATGCCCTTCTTAAAGAAATCAGCTGGACGGGAGGCAACAAATTCTTCAAAGGCATTTTGTACTGCCTCTCGGGTATTGAATTTTTTTCCCGCCAAGGAGTTACCCAAATTCTGGAAAAAGTAGTAGTCTGTAGGCGCAAGGTCTGATGAGTAGGACGGATGACGGAGAACTTCCAACTCCAGTTCTTGCAACTTGGAGACCGTCTGCTGTGCAGTATGAGGTCGCGCGTTGTCGTGCAGGAGCAGCGGAGACGAGCGATTGACCAATGCTGGTTGGAGATGTGCCTGCTTCTCCATCATTGTGTTCAGTTCTTTACAGTACACATCTGCAGTAATGCTCACCCCGTTTGGTAAGAAGCTGTGATGAATCACACCGGCGCTAGACCACCAAACAGTGACCATCACTTTTCTAGAGGTAAGTTTTCGTTTAGGGCATTGTTTAGGTGCTGAACCAGGATCCAACCAACTTGCTGAACGCTTGCGGTTATCAAACAGAATCCATTTTTCATCGCAGGTAACAATGCGGTTCAAAATTCCTTCATTTGTGTCTGTTGAGCAGTGCAAGGCACATCTCGACGCGTACTTCGCGCTGGCGATCATTGAGTTCGTGGGGCACCCATTTGTCAAGCTTTTTTACCTTGCCAATTTGACGCAAATGGACCAATATTGTTTTGACGCTAACGTCGAAAGCTGCTGCTAATTCAGCCGTAGATTGTGTATCATCAGCTTCCACAATCGCCTTTAATTCGTCATTGTCGACCAAAGTCTTCGGACGACCGCGAGGTTCATTTTTCAGGTCGAAATTCCCAGAACGGAAGCGAGCAAACCAATAACAGGTGGTGCGTTGGTTTGTAGTGTTAGCTTCGTAAACGTCGTTGATGTTGCGTGCCGCTTGTGTCGCGTGCTGCCACGACGGTACTCATATTCCATAATTACTCGAATTTTTAACGTATCCATGATGACAAAAAAGATTGAAATGCGATGAAAATGTAACACTAATCAATAAACAAATGACTACTGTTGGAAAAAGAATTCCATGTTTTTAAAATAAAATTAATTTGAAATTAGAATTCTTAGCCAAACAAAAGTTATTTTGTTTTGAAATAGCCAGTACTGCAGAACGGCAATTTCATAGGTAAAGACCTATTATATTTGATAACAAACTTCCATACATACAAAAATTAAGGAAAAATACAAAATAAAGACAATAATTTTATGAAATCAAATATACATGTTAGAATTTAATATTCCAGCAGACTCAGGTATGTAAACAATATTTAGTTGGGCTAATAATTTTTGTAGTTCTCTAGTGTCTTGTGTTTCTGGATGTTCAGTGTAAAATATTATAGCTGATGCCGGCTTATCAAGAAATTCCCTCAAACATACAACTGAAACAATAAAAAAAGTCATTAATCTTATATCTGTACTAAAAACATTCAATATTCACTTAAAATTACTGTCATTAATGCCTCATTAAGTCATTAGCCTAGTGGTCCTAAGTGCTACTGCTATGCTCGAGGTCCTGGGTTCGATTCCCAGGTCAAGCAAGGTGTTATTGGGTTTTTCTATTAAATGCCCAATAGCAGCTCGGAGTTTGGCTTTGTGCCCAAATAATGGCAATAGGCTCACCCCCTATTACATGGGACCTAAAAACATGCCTGGCAAACTGTAGGTATACATTAGTATATCTCTGCCTAAGGGATACAGGCGTGAATATTGTTGAAGGTACACATGATACAACAGGAGCCAAGACTCAATCAAGTTGAACCAAATTCTTTGTAAAACTTTATGAATTTTACATAGGTATAATCTGTTTTTATCTTAGTTAATTTTGAGCTACAAAAGTATTTATTTTCTGTGTCTCAAGTGTAAACTCACATAAATGCCAAAATATTAAACTTATATTATATTATTAACTGATAAGGACAACAAATAATATTATTTACGGAAAAATAAATATGGAATAAATAGATATGGTTAGCCATAGGTGATTTCTGCATCCCAGTAGCACTAAAGTGGCACACCTTGTTATATGACTGGTCTTCTGCCCTACTAAAATTTTACCTTAATGCCTTCCAAATGATCCTCCCAGATCAGAGTAGCTTAGTAAGATGGGGGAAAGCCTCTGAAAAATCTTGCTATACTTGTGTTGAGGCAATAGGTATAGCCAGGCACTTATTAGTAGGATGCAAGGTGCTTCTTGATAGGGGTCAATACTCACGTTGCCCTGATAGAGTACTTCAGTTCATACGTTAAGCAGTAAGTCTTTCAGTAGCTAGAGCTCAAAAAGGATTGACCATTAACAGGAGACAAATTAACTTTATAAAAGAAGGATCAACAGTAAATACTAAAAGTAAGCCCTTCTCAAACCTAGGTTCTGTACCTGATTGGACTATCTTAGTGGACACATATGAAAAACATTATAAAATCCCAGAGGATTTGGTTGTTTCGTCACCCAGACCAAACATATTTCTTTATTCTCGAGAAATCAAGCGTATAGTACTTGTAGAGCTTACTGTACTGTGGGAAACTAATATACCTAAAGACCACGCAATAAAAATGAATAAATATTACGATCTATGTAACGAGTTAACCAAGAACGGCTATGCGGTGGAAGTGGGAGCGAGAGGTATTTCAGCGAAATCTCTCTATAACTTGTTAAAAGACCTCGGCCTGTCGAGAACTGGTATTTTAGAATGGGTATCTAAAGCAGCATTAACAGGCTCTTATCAAATCTGACTTGGCAGAGAGGGTATCACAGGCAGTCAAGGTGAGCGCTGATGTGTATCATAAGGGGGCCCCCCTTAAACCTACACCCGGGTTGCAAGTCCCGGGGACTGCTTGTGTTCCCTATGTCTGCTACACAATGGACCCGGCACCCGCATGGTGAATCCATGGAATGCTAAGATGTTTGTCTCAACTAGCCTTTTAGTGTTTTTGCCATGGTTCATATACATTCACTACATGTTTACCCAATTTACTGAAAAGCTTATGACTTTATACTGAGTGATTAAACTGCCCAGAAACAACTAATATACATAGTGGTAGTGCCATATTTTATCAGGACTTGAGACAAAATAAAAAATTGGTTGCCTGTAAAGTCGGTATACGGGCGAAAGTTTTACGTGACAACGACTTTATGTCTGTCTCTCTCGCTCTTAGGCGGGCTAACCATGCCCGAGTGGAAGGGACGTGTGCCTCTCACTCGCTCTCATTGTGAGCGCATAACGTGAGCGGAGCGTAACGCAGGTTCTTGAAGTGTCACCCGGCAAACCAATTTATAAGACGTTGTCACGTCAAAAAAACCTTCCCTTTATATTTGGTATAAATCATTTTGTCTGATACATAATAATACTATTAAAAGTTTTAAAGATAGATTAAGAAAATAAGCCTTTATAAAACTGTAATTGGCATGATATAATACCTCCAGCAGATACTCCAGATATCATATTTGGTTGTTCTAATGTTGAATACTTCAGGACTAAAGATTCGGATTGTACTTTAGTGGACAATCTTCTGATAAGACAGTTCTGCAACAAATTCTCTGAACTTTGATATTCAACAAGTGGCTTCACTAATATTGTTATAACTTCATCAGCTACTGTGATATAACTGTACAATAACTCAACAATTTCACTGCTAAGTAAGAGATCATAATCTTTGATGATACACATATAGATATTTGTTTCTTTGACTTTATAAAGGTACAAATTTACTTCTGTAATACAATTAATGGGTTGCAAGTAGCTTTTTGTATTCTTCATAGAATCAAACAAGTACCTTCCTTCTAATATTAACAATGTATAAATTTGGCTTGGAGCTTCTACTCCTTTTTTCCATTGTAATCTGAAAAAAGTTTAAAAGGTAAAGTATTTTATATAATTATAGTAAGTACACCTTGGTATATTTTAGTACACTAATAAGATACAGTAAATCCATGCAGTAATTAAGTAATGTTTTTCAAGTTTTTAACATAAAACAGTTGTTTATTGATACATCAACTGCTACACAGATATTAAATAAATAAATATACTGGACTTGTGCAGCTTTGAGCTTTATGCAATATGCACATTCAGCCCAATCAACCGGACCCTAATATATAAGTAGAAAGGATTGGAAGAAAATAATTCAAACAGTTACAAAAACACACAATATATTCAAATGAAGATTAACAAATGAAATGGGCAGTTTTTTAAAGTTTGCACATTTGTAATTTTGGGTGTGCTCTGTTTAAAATAAAAGATTATGTGAAGCTGTAGCATCATAACAAATATGTATTGTGTTATTGTATTGGAAAGTTACACTATTATTATTTTAATTTATATTATAAACTTATTATTTTGTTGTTGTATAATAAAAATAAACATTAATTAATGACCGATGAACCCATATTTTGCCATGTCCCATTCAATAGTTGTCAGATTTGAATACCACTGTTTCTAAAATCTGGTTTTGTTAACATCAACTGATAGTTTTAGTGAATTAATAAAAAAATGTTCTCCTGATTGTGATATTTGTATTATTTATACAATAATTTAAATTAATTACTAGAATTTATTCATAAAAACCGCCCACCGTAGAAAATTCCACTGAGTTACGCCATTTTATCATTACAAAAATATTACTACAATTCCGTTTTATATTTTGAGACTAGAAACTGAACTAGAATTCTGCAGAAACTGTTTCTAGAATTGTTCTAACCGAAAATCCATTACGTCAGCTGAGAAATAAATTCTCATTGGAACAGTTTTCGTAACTCAATAGAAACTAAAACCGCGTTTACATTGTTAAAATATTTGAATGCTAAAAATTATGTTTTTACTCGACTAGAAGGTTAATGTTTATGTTTTAAACATGTGAGGTGTCATTAGATTTGTCTTCATTGTGGAAGAGACAGGGTATAATATTCTTATATAATTTAGTTTTTTTTTTTCTCCTAAAAATGATTTTTATCTTGTTAGTTTTGGAAATTGTAATCTTTTGAAATTGAAAGTCAAGCCGAATTAAATAAATTATTTTTTATGAAAAATCGTGAGTTGAATGGTATTTCCCATTGGTGATAAATATTAAAAAATATATATTTATTTATGCTCACCTACATAATTATAGAGATGCGAAATTTCATCCTTCTAGAACCACCGTTTTAAGAAGCTATGCGTTGATTTTTAAAAATAAACTGTATAAAATGAAGCCTTAATTTTGTTTATTAACACACATTCATATTATTATTGTAGATATTGAAATGGCACTTACTGCTGCTCAGTTCATGACAAAATACCGGCAGAAATTGAAACGAGGCCTACAAAAACATGAAGAGGCAAAGAAAAACATGCTGCTAAAGTGAAAAGTAAGAGTAAGAAAATAAATGAGCTAACGAAAGATGAAAAAGAAAAGATGCGGAAGAAGCGGCGAGAACAGAAACGTAAACAGAAAGAAAAACAAGTTTTAAGAAATGAAAATACTACAAAATATGAACGTACAAGAAAAAAACCAAAAACGAATAGGAATAGATTAGTTCGAAACTACAATAATGTCCTAAAAAACAACTCTTCAGACAGCAAGAAAGCAATTCTATTGTTACAAAATAGTGATATCAAAAAGAATACAAAGCCTAGAAGAAAGATTAGATTTAATGAAGGCCAGAGAAGAAGTGTTGAAGAGTTCCTTAAAAACAACATATGAAAAATGTAAAAAAATACAGTGAAAGAAATATGCTAAAAGCTTTGACTGAAAATGAAAGAATAAAAATTGCAAGAAAGAAAACTTACGTTTCTAAGTTATTACATTAAAACTCAATGGCATGCAGATGAATGAAAAAAAAATGCAGTATGCAAAGAAATAGAAACATTCTTTTATAGAAATGACATAAGTAAGAGTACAGCGGGAAAAAAGAGTGTCGCACGTCACAAAAACAAAAAGAACAGATTCTTACCTAACCGATACATTATTTAATGTTTACCAAATATATAGAGCAGAAGGTGGCATCAAATCGTTTTCCACATTTTACAAATACAAACTGAATGGGAGCAGTGGGAAAATACCAAACACAAATATAAAAAGATTGAAAATGGAACTGCTAAAGCTATTGTAACAAAAAGAATAAGAAAAGTGAGAAAAACAGGGTCAATGAAATCTTTGATCCGAAAGTTTTAAGAAAATTTAGCGCCTTTCAAAAGACATTTTTAATTGGAAACACCAGCAAACTGAATATCGGACATACGTGAAAGAACTTATTGTTGCAAATTAGCTGAAGAAATACAATCCATGCATTTTGGTGCTGCTAAGCAACAATTTACACTTCACACGGGAATGATTTATTGGGATGGCGGTTCACAGTCCTTCAGCAGTATTTCTGACAATAACTCTCACGATCCTGCAGCTATATGGGCTCACCTCTTACCGATTATTAGATTAGCTAAAGAATACAATCCATCACTTGCTACTGTTCATTTCTATTCTGACGGTCCGAGTACACAGTATCGACAAAAGAATTTTTTCTTGCAAAATATATTTACATACAAATTGGGTCTTATATATTCGACATGGTCTTTCTCTGAGAGCGGGCATGGCAAATTAGTGGCCGATGGCATTGGAGGTACGGTGAAAAAGACACTAGACAAGCAAGTAGCGTACGGGCATGATGTTGTAAGTGGTTTACAGGCGATTGAGTTATTATCAAAATGTCTAAAGTCCATTAAATGCTTTTATATTGTGAGTTCTGACATAGACAATATAAGAAAATTAATTCCAATTAATCTAAAGCCCCTAACGGGCACTATGTTGCCACACCAAATTATCACTGCTTCCCAAATTCAAATATAATATTGGTTCCTTTCTTGTTTGTGTGGCGAGAAAAGGGGATTGTGTGATTGTTATGACCCACGTACTCATACGTTTGAAAATAAAAAAGTACAAACCAGTTTACATTCTGATATTCCTAACCAAATAACCATAGCACCTGAAATTCATACCAGCCCCCACAAAAAATATACTACAATTTCTTTCAATGTAACAGCTACGACTGAATACTTCAATAAAGAAACAAAAATACAAAACTTGGATAGCATTGAACAAATTGCTTCTTTAGATGAGACAGATTTATTACCATTTGATTTAATTAATATAGCAATTAAAATTCTTGATGGGATCAAAAGTGATTATGATAGGGATGTTTTGAAAGTGATAGACTTGAGTACAATTAATAATAGTGAACATGAATATGAAGATTGTAATAGTATTTCTAATGATACAACAAAACTAAACTACTTGAGACAAAAACCTGATCACGAAGGTGACGTTTTGAAAGTGATAGACTTGAGTTAAATTAATAGTGAAGACAAATATGAAGATAGTACAACAGATAATGCAAAACAACTTACATATACAAAATAAAATATCTTGAAAAGGAACAAGTCTTCGGAAGATAATTACCCAGAATTTGCAGTGCCATATATGTAAAAATCAAGGTCCATTTCAAGTTATGAGAAAATGTATGGCAATCAAAAACTTTGTTTGTTCTTCTTGTTGCAATTCAGATGGAAAAGTCTGCTATGATGATTATATATGTAATATTTATTTTGGAGAATAGAGAAACGAGCATATTACTAGATTTGTTAACATTTATATACCAACTTCAATTAGTATAGTCTAGTTAGTAAAATTAGTTAGGTAGCTTAGAATAAAATTCAAGCCTTTTTATTAATGTGTATGACTCCTTACATTTTCCACCCCATTTCGATGAGTGACGGTCCACCAAAGATGACACAATTTACTGTTTAATATTTCTAAATAATGATTGACAAAGCTCATAATCCCTTAATCATTTGTTTTTATGTGATTTATTTAGTTTTATAAATTACTTATAATATGATTTGGATCTCAAATTAATGCCAAAATTGGTAAAATATAAGACTGCTTGTTGTGTTTATAATTAAATTTAGGAGAAGATTTGTGATGATTAGTTTAACTTGCTACTTAAATAATTGTGTTTTGTACATAATATTTTTATTTTACCCTAAAATCAAGGCAAAATAGTATGTAACTCAGTGAAAGAAAACTTTAGGCTCGAACGCATTTAATTTGTAATATATGATAAACTACTTGATATTTTGCCAGATTTCTGCATTTTTATAAAATTTAGACATCACCGATTTCATTAGTTATCATATTATTGCTTACAAGATATGTTAAAAAAAAAACCATTTTTTTAACATCACACAATCTTTTAAAAAAATGCCCAAATATTTTAATTATTTATCCTGTGTGCCGCAATAACATAACAAATGGTGCACTACTCAACAAAAGCTGGACACTTGCAGAGCTGATAACAGTAACAACATCATAGGAATAATTTCTTGAAGCATTTGTGTCCAGCTGTTCCAACCAAAGGTTTGCCTAATTGGCTAGATACCTACCTTGCATCAAAACTTGATAAATATCATCAACTTTATGACAATATGTCAAATAGAGGTGATTCGTGTAAATTTCTTCAAAAGGGCTTCGTTGACTAAACATGCCTAGTTATCAGTAAATGTGCTTTCAATCCTAATTCTGTTTAAATTCAACTACATATAAATTAAGAGGTTTACAGTTAAATCAAATGAAACGTAAATAATCACTAGAAAGTGAAGAGATTGGTCATTTGATATCCAAATAAAAAGCGTAGGCTCAGTAGCCTCGAAAGTATTTTTCTATTTTCTCACTTTGTATAATCATTTTCATGGGCATCTTCATCCCAGTCCTCCCAGAGAGTACGGCTAGCCGGTTCAGCAATTTCCCCGAAGGTACTCATTTTTTTTGTTTTTCGTTGGAACAAAATTTGACGTTAAAAATCTCTTTTAATGTCGTTTAATCTATGTGTAAGTCATAGACCATAGACAAATAACCAGAGGAGTCATAGACTACGACTGTCGACTAGTGTACGTTGACGGTTGAAGTTCATCAGGGTTACCAACGTTAAAAAAATACTACTACTACTACTGCATCTACTACCCTACCTAGGTAACCTCTTATCAAAAGAAACTTACCACTAAGTTTTTGATAATTACGATTGCTATAAATTCAAGTTCCCAGAAGGATTCGGGGAAGGCCTTTGCCCAGCAGTGATTTGGGTCAAGCTAAGTTAAAAATAATAATATTGAAATGGATAGTGCTAATCGCGTAAAATCGAATTTCAATTCAGACAACGTAAACTGAAGTTTTGAGATATAAAATCACTACCTATATTGATCCAAATCAAAGAAACACGTGACATTTCGAAAAATCAGCTGACTACGTTTGAATAAAAAATAAGACTAGGAATTATGTAGCAATCTGATTTTAAAAAAAAAACAACAATATTCTATAAACAAAGTACAATCCTAATACAACGGTGACTACTGAGAGATCGTAATGCATTGACAGTCGCCGCCGCCATGCTTACAAGCGCAAAAGCCCCAAAAGCGAGTCACTACATAGACTATGGTGACCGCTTCACTTACCATCAGGTGAACCGCATGCGTGTTTGCCACCATCGTGATACATTAAAAAAACACATTGCCACTGAGTCATCATCGACACTGAACTATAATGGAATTACTATGAATTATCAATTAAAAAAAATACGGATGCATATCCAAAAGAAAAACAACATTCAAATGGCGAATTTCCAATTTTAGGACCTTGTTGTTTTCAGTAAACACATTTTGAGCCCTAGTAACTTTCGGCTACACTATATAAATTAGGAATGTGCGATGTTTTTAAAAGTGTCTTTTCGTTCATCGTGAAGTTTTAAGTTTCAATATATCAATAATCAATAAAATATTACACGTGCGTGTGTAAGTGTGTGCATACGCCTGTGTTTCTATAATTTTATGGTAGAGAAAATTTATTAGTTGTATTTGGTATGTCCTTTAATATATTATGCCGATTTAGTTATAATTTTGTTACTCATTAAGCCACTTAATAGCTCTGTTATCTATTTCTAACGTTACTATTCCTTCAGATAGTAAACTAATAAAACAGAGAAGAACGCACGAAGAAAGCAAATGTGCCTCCCATAGTTTTTTTTTTTTTTTGTTTATCTGTTCAGAATAACTATCTGTTTATATTTACAAATTTTATAAAATAGTAAAGTTTTTGCATATGTACGATAATACTTTTATGGTTCTGAACACATATCCCCACCTCTTAAAGCTGCCTATACTAAAACTTAATAAAAAAATAAAAAGATATGCAGGTTTAAGTTGTTTGGGGAAAAGTTGCTGATTTTGTATCATTTTGGGGGGTTATTTTGGCCGCCATGGGGAAATTTCAAAAACTCAACCTGGTGACACTACGTGGATTCCACTAATTTTCGCAGCAAATTTTTCTTCCGAAGAATAGGATTTTCGTGTAGAACATAAAGATCGAGTACCTATAAAGTAAAAGTTATGTCTTTGGTGAACGGAAATATGCTGGTGAATTTCATTTTAACTTATTGTTAATATTACTATCTTATTGTTATCATTAAAATTACGTAATATTTTTGTAGGTTCGATCGTTGAGTACGTCTGCTACAGCTCAGCTGATCAAGCCTCCTGTACAAGTCTTTGGGTTAGAAGGTAGATATGCGTCTGCCTTGTATTCGGCAGCCCACAAAAATAAAGCCTTGGATATCGTAGAAAAAGAATTAACGCAGTTTCAACAGTCGCTCAAAACTGACGCGAAGCTTAGGGAATTCATTATCAATCCCACACTGAAGAGAAACTTGAAGGTGGATGCTTTGAAGCATGTTGCAACCAAAGTGAGTTATTGATTACAATATTAAATGTTATATTGATTATTAGTTGAATACTTTTAGTAGTGTGTATATAATAAGTATTCTATCGGCATAACCTTCGTAAGAATCCCACTCGGCATAATTAACAAATTGCCACAAGTATTTTTAATACTAAATATTTCATTTTTGGAAATTTAATGTTTAATTGTCTAAGAGTCAAGAAAATCTTTGAATCGAACTTCATCTATAAAAAACTTGAAGGCATAGATTTTATGTATGGCTGGTTACAATAGACACTTTTGGTCTTATTACAAAAAAGTTGAACAGGGGTAGAACACATGCTTAAAATTTTTGTATTACTAAATATTGTTTTAGGGTCCTTTAGAGAAAATAAACAGGCTTTAAACATTGTTTAAAATTTAAACACTGAGAATACATTGACTAAGGCTTGTCTAACTGACAATACTTATTTTATTGTAGTTATATTTGCTGGTGGCATAAGACATTTGATTAATAAATTATGGATATTGTAGATATTGTGGTAATCTTATATTATATAATTTCATTGATTTTTTTTAAACTTTGGTTTCCATTATTATATCAATTATTAATAAAAATGCAATAAGTAATGTAATTGTAGGTTTGTAAGAACTCTTAATGCTTTGTTCCACTTCACGCATTTTGTCTTATATTAAAATGATTTATTTTGTATTTTAACAATTACTCCACCTTCACATAACTGAAAATATCAAATTAATAATAAACAATATCTTACTTACAATAAATTTTATACTTAATGAATATTTATACAAATCTATAATTCATAAAAATTTTTTTTTTTGTGGAATATCTGAATACAATGGAAAGTTTTTGAATGGTGAGATTGTATTGAGTGAATGCTATTCAGAGTTCCTTGCATAAAAACTTAAACCAGATGTTTAGTTGGACATGGGTTAGACAAGATTTTGTAATAAAGCATTTTAAACACATGTTCAAACAGGTCTTAAATCTTAGACACAGTTTAATGTGAATTTATTACTGTTTTTGTAATAAGACCATTTGTCTTTAAAATATAATGCAAATAATTTGGTCTATGAACCAATATTGATGGTTTCACTATTTATTTGCACATTAAGCCTTAAATACTTGATATTACATAGAATTAAACTGTGGCAATTTATCAAATATTTAATAAGTAAATGTATTATGTATTAATATGAATTTCATTATTTTATTTGTCAATTTTATAAGGAAGAAGAAAAAATCTGTACAACATCTTAGGTATTATAAATAATCTGCAGCAAACAACAGAAATTCAATTTGTATATTATTTACTTTTATGCTTATACAATCTACAGATTAGATATTTTACTGAAACATGTACTTATTTTGAATAGTACAATATGTACCGAACCTAAAACTGTATCTGCATGCAACTTATTTTCAGTCTTTGTAGTTTACAATAATATTTAAACAGTCGGTGTTCTTTGCTCTAAATAACTATTCTGGTAAGGTGTGAAAGCCAAGGGTGACTTTAGATTGTGCAGCCAAAGATTATTTAATAAAATTTACAGACCAACCTTTCTGCAACGACAAGCAATTTGCTGGGTATTCTTGCTGAGAATGGTCGTTTAAGCAAATTAGAAACTGTCATCAATGCATTTAAGATTATGATGGCTGCACATCGTGGTGAGGTCACATGTGAAGTTATCACTGCCAAGCCATTGGATCAGGCTCAAAGGCAAAACTTGGAAGCTGCATTGAAGGTAAAAATATTTTAGCTATCCACATAAAGTTATTTCTGCCTTTCTATTTAATACAACATGTATGAACCATTGTAAAATTATGAAACATCTACCAAAAAAATTTGTGATCACTAGTTTTAGGTAAAACAAAATTTTTGTAGGGTATAAAATGTGGTACCAAAGTCATAGTGTTAAGAATGGATGAATAAAGATTTCATGTTTACAGATTTCAATATTTTCAGACTTCAAGTGAATTTTCTAATAATTAGAACTGGTAACTAAAGGCTAATAGTGATGGGATATATTGTCAGCTATGTTTTCGTAGTATTACCATATTATGTTGAAAATACAGAAATGAATGATTAAAAGTGGTCTATTTAATTTTTATTAGTGCTCGTCCAATGATCAAAATTTGAACAGCAACTTTTTAATAATAGACTATTTTTTGTTTGAAATTTGCAGTATGAACCTAAACAATGAATATTATATCACTTGCTGTCACTTTTCATTGATTGACAATGTCAATATTTTGGGAGGTCTAAGTTCAATGGACTGGTCAGGCTAGGATTCGCAGTATTAATTTAATTAAATTGAATATATTAGTAACAGATATTATAGATAAATTTTAGCTTTCTGCACTCCTTCTCCATATAATCTTTAACCATGCCAAATCTGTCTTCCGTGCACGCAATATGCTTAAAAAGGAGTAGAAAGTTTTTACTTCACATATTAATATAATGATAAGTTTGTTTGTAAGCATTTAAGATTTAATAAAATATGTTCTTTCCTTTTATGCATGGAATAGTTATAGTAATAACTACAGAGCTAAAATCCCTAAATCTTGATATATTGTGTTTGATTTAAAAAGTTTGGAACAAATTATTTTATAATGCCTGCAACTTTGGGGTTATGCTATAATCAATTCTGCACATCTATTATCACATTATATAGTATACATATATATAGATCTATACTCGAGTGTTATATACTAGTCCAGCTAATGTAAAAGTCAAACTTTTTTATTTCAGAAATTCCTGAAAGGCAATGAAACTATTCAGCTTTCTGCCAAAGTAGATCCATCACTTATTGGAGGAATGGTGGTATCAATTGGTGACAAGTATGTGGACATGAGTGTGGCCAGTAAAGTCAAGAAGTATACCGAGCTCATCAGTGCTGCTGTTTAAATCATGTACTGCTGATATTTATAGTGAAGAAATATTATTTAAATCAGTTATTCATTAGAACATGTTGTTTTACTATAACCCCCTATTAATTAGCTGAATGTATATTACAGTCTAATATATTTGAGTTATATAGTTCAAATCATATATTTTATATCTACATTTATATCATATAAGCTGAAGCTCCCATTTAAACACTAAATGTAATATAGGTTTTGCAAATTCTTAACATTGAATTAGAATATCAAGTACAAAATCCATTTTTCAACAATAGTAAAAAGTTAGTGAAAACTTATTGAATGTTGCCATAACTAACTGATATTGTCTAAAAAGTGGTCCTCATAAAATCATTACAATGATCTAATGTATAAAATGTGAAAGCTTGTTTGTTTAAATTTTGTCTGTCGATTCTCCTTTCAAGGCTGGAATGGCCGATCCAATTCTAATTAAATTGGGTACAGAAGTTAACATTAAGTATTAACATTGTGGAATAAGACATCAGATAAAGTTTTATTTGCACTCAGCAAAGTGTGCGAGCAACATAAAAGTAGTATATTATAATAATGTACTCTGTGAATAATTATTGTACAGATGCCAAATTAAAAGATGTTTATATAAAATTGTCTGTGCCTATTACGGTTTGAATAAAGAAGTATTTAAACACAAAATATTAATATCTATTGAATAATATGTCCAACATGACAATGATTATTTCAATGTATAAATATGTATGTAGAAAATAATTGTTGAGGACAAAGAACATACCAAAGTTTGGTTTAAATTATTTATTTATAATTTTTGAGCACAAGGATTAAGCTAGGATTTCCTTTGCAGATCATAAAAATTGTGATAACTTAAATATTATATTTTTATTTGATAAATTTCAAAGCCTGCAAGTCCAAACTCAGTTTAATTTTTAAAAGTAACTGTAACTGTCTTGTCTAATATATTTCCTTGTAATGACTACAAGTATCTGAAATTTATCAAATAATTTTATTTTTAAAGTCATAAACAAACTAAACATGCTTCTTGCACTATCAATTAAACAGAATCATGACAAACATAATACTCATGGTAATCATAACACTAAATTATATATCTAAGAGTTTAACAAGAATAATCATTTGAGATCATAATTGAGATCTTTTTACTATAAGGAAACTAATACATTATCCTTCTGCTGGGGCCGATTCTCCTTTCAGAAGTGCATTTTCAGCTTCTAGTTCTGCTATACGAGCTCTAGCTGCCTCAAGTTCATCATCACCACCATCTGTACCTAAATGCTTACGGACATACTCCAATGCATCTTCAGGCTTATCTGGTTCTTCATATAAACTAACTAGTACTTTTGTAAGGGCATCCATCACTCCCGCTCTCTCTAGATAGCGCCTAAACTCTTCTCTTTTTGAATCAATTGGCTGTAATTTTAATAATAATTTTATCTTAAGTGTCTAATGGCCATTTTCAATAACCTATCTATCTGTTGTTCCAGTTACTAAAGATAGACAAATATATCCTTTTGTCCTTACTTTTTTTCAATAACCTATCAATGGATATTTTTTCATATCTACGTATTTTAAATCCATATTCTTTAGATTGAATAGATAAGAAGGAAGCTGTTAAGTTAGATAGTACTTATTACAAATATGTACTAATCGGGGATAGTAAACTCAGATATGTTATTGAAAACGGCCGTAAAACGCTACTTAACCCAATCAGTGAGTCCCTATCCGAGTAAATAATATGCCCCAATAAGTGAGATTTTGTTAAAAAAATCTATCTTAGTAATGATTACAAATAAAATATTTAGCAATAATATTATATATAAACTACTAACTACATCTATGTTTACTACTTAATTTGTATATAGTTCGAACAGTTTTAATTTTTTTATTATAGAACTAGTAACATTAGATTAGAGAATAAATTTCTCAAATTTTAGGATTTACCTTATACGAAGACATCCTTGATATGATTATCGTCTTGATTACAATTTACAACACAGAGTACTTTTGTTTAAAGGAAATTTACAACGATGAAATCATATAAACAGAATGAAATTGAAGAATAAGAGTATGCCATAAAAATTTTGTTTAAGTACATATGTACTAGACATGGGAAACACAGTGCTATGCACCGCGCAATTGCGCCAAATTTGTTCACTGCGCCGGACGTGTTAACACACTTAGGCGGTTATTACACGGCATACGGCAGGTTGATCGTATCCGATTTTTGGTGCGGGGGGGTATGGCCGCAGGATCGAGAAAGTTGCAAATAATTTTTTTCAAATACTTATTTTTTTTTTAACTGACTACACTGTTAGCCTTAGGGGCCCTATCCAAAAACAGAGCCGCTGCGGCTTTTACAGCTTCACCGAACTTGGGGGCGAGCGCTTAGGGCACTCAGCCGCGAAAGTTTTTGACGACTCGCACGAGGGTGCCAGAGTGGCCGAACCTCGGCTCGGGCGGTCAGTCGTCGCGAATGCGAAAAGGTCGCGATCTATCTAATTCCCTACTCCTACAAATTCGAGCTAACTAACATATACCCATATGCACGTTCCCCTCCTCCTGGGAGGAAGGAGGGAGCCATGCGTATGTGTATTTAGTGATCGGAATGGTTTTTCTACACTAACTAGCGCATTAGTCTAACTAGCGAAAAAAAAGGTCCCTTACAGAACCTATGTACCTGTGTGGTGTGCACGTATGTGTGTTCATACGTGTGTAATGTTGTATGTGGGTAGCTAAGTGTTGCACGTATAGTGTCACTTGTATCGCGCGGGCGGCTGCCTGACCTAAGGGCTTCACACCGTGGCACGGACCTAGGCTTGGGTTGCCGCTAGAGAGGGTGGACGTGACGGGTGTGCGGGAGCGAAGTTGACCGCCCATCCTCTGCGGAGAGAACGGTGGTTACGCGGGCGTGGGCGGTGGCACGCTCTTTTTGGAGAGGCGGTGGAATAGAACGCGTTTGATGTTTGATTTGATCGAGCGGGTCAGTGAAGATGTTACGAGGCCGGCGTTTACTCCGGCAGGCATTGGGGTCGGGAACATATGAAGCTGCCGCTTTGATTAGCGAATTCGCAAATTTTGCAAATACGATTGTTCTCCTTGTTTATATGGATCGATTTCCTATGCAAGTATTTTCAACTATGGAAGCCGAAACGAGGTGCGGTCGCGGTGCTCCCAGAGTGGGCAGACGGTGGTTGCACGTTCGGAACTCGGGGATCGGTAGCCGTCCCTATCGCGACGTATATAAAAGTTGTAAGAGTGCATGAACCTAACAAGTTCGGTGAAGCTGTAAAAGCCGCAGCGGTTCCAGGGCCCCTAAGGCTAACAGTGTAGTCAGATCTAAAAAAAAAATTGTGTTTCATACAACCAAAGCCACGCAGAAAACTCCGGTTTTTGATCTCAATTTTCTAATTGACGTTGCAGAAAACTAGACATTGTGTCTAGACGGATACCTACTTCAAGTGAACTTTGGAATAAAAACAAAAAAGCCTGTATTTAGGTACCTATATAACGCTAAAATTTTTATCTACTACTTTTTGGGAAATACCCGATATGTCGAAAGAACCTCAGTTATTAAATTGAGTATATAATGAAAAAACATCGCAAAGAATCATATTATACGTGTGCAAGCAATATTACTTGATTCGATACTTCATACACGAAAGTAAGTATCTGACTACTAACATAATAGCATAATTAGGTACTTATACATACAACTAAAAACTTAAGTATAATACAGATTCTGTATATTTCAGTACATGATTTTTATAGTATAGTATAAGCATTCTACAAGCTACTACAAACATAAACTACTACTCACATTTGATAATAAAGTTCCGAGAAATTCTTAGCTTGTTCAGCGTTTTCACATTTAGGATGGAGAAGTCAAACAACTTGGAAAGTAGGTCTGTCTTACGGTGTCATAAAAGACATTGATTTGGAATTATCTGAAGAGGAACTTAAGCAGCAAATCTCTAGTGATATTTAAATAGAAACTACAAAACGTCTTAAACGCAGAACCGAAAAGGGGCGGGAGGCGAGTGAAGCGGTAAGAATTGGTTTTTGTGTTCCATCACTACCTCAGTACGTCTGTCTATTTGAATTACGAATTAAAGTATTTCCATATAATTTCCCCGTTACCCAATGTTCAAAGTGTTGGAGATTTGGCCATATACGTAAAATTTGCCCTTCAATCAAAGAACTTTGTCCTAAATGTAGGCAGTCTCATAGAAATTGTATAACTGAAATATACAAATGTTGTAACTGTGAGGGTGCCCATATGGCTTTTTCTAAACTATGCCCCGTATACAATAAAGAAAAACGGCTTCGTGACATTATGTCGGAATTCAATTGTACCTTTAGAAGAGCGCTCACGATGTATGTTCCACCGTCTCCATTGCCATTAAACAGAAAGAAGATGAAGTTATAAGAACCATACAGCAGCAGGCGGCGGAACATAATATGTCTTCTCATGAAGAACTTTTGAGCGAAAATACTTATGCCAATGTTGCGAGTAGAAAGAAAACCCCTCAATATAAAAAAAAAAACTAAGACATCAAGAGGACGAATGAAGGAGCAGTCTAAGAAATCAATGTTAAAGAAGAAAAATAATCTTTATCACATCGCTGATAATGTTGTTGCGGACATCGAGTGCACAAGATCAGAGTCCGATGGCATATCTGAAGATGATTTTAGTTGTCATGAAAGGTCTTCTACACTTAAAGATAGAGAAGAAACACGAGAGGAAACAGAATCACATATTAAGCAGCTGTTAGACAAGTTAAAATATGTTATATTTAAGAAAAGAACCAGATGGTAGAGAAAATAAAATAAATTGTTACCATGGTTGTTGATTGGTGTATACAGTCATTAGTTGCATATGTATCTGGTAAATTATGGTTGTTAAGAATCTGTTTCCAAATACTCAAGAGTAATGGCGGTAAAAAATTCAAAACTAAATTTATTTCAATGGCATGCTGGAAGTTTGCGACCTAAATTACAAATACTTGAACATTTGTTGATCCAAGAAATCATTCATATTATAACACTAAGCGAAACATGGCTAAATTCTGAAGTACATATTAAAGTAAATAATTACAATGTTTATAGAAAAGATAGAAATAATGGTTACGGGGGTGTGGCTGTCCTAACACATAATAAATCTGTACAGGCACAAATTTGTAATTCCACACTTCACAATCCAGGTATAGAATTTATACATATCAAAATATTTAATAGTAGCTAAAATGGGCTTGCGTGCGCCCTTTATAAAATGTGCTACGACAACAATACAGAGCGGGACCGCGCACCGAGAGCGCGAACGCGACGGAAACGATTCCCTCGAACTCTGTATAACCGACGGCGGAATAGACGCTACGGTAACCAGCTGTCTGGAAACCAGTGCGTGCGAGCCCCTCTCGCTACATGTGACCGACCCTGCTCCCACCCGAAACTACTAGGCGTGAAGAGGGCGAAACATTAAGGTACACACGCAGTGAGGTGCCTTCTTGTAGGCGTGGCGCTGACGTAGCACGGGAGCGGAGAGGACTGGGTCGCTGGCGGGTTGAACACTTGAAGACACAATGACACACAGATACCACAATCAAATTTCGCTGTATTCTTCTCAAGATACAATTACTCTTCTTAATATACAATAATTTTTTTTTTTTTTTTTTTTTTAGAACTGACTACACTGTTAGCCTTAGGGGCCCTATCGTCAAACAGAGCCGCTGCGGCTTTTACAGCTTCACCGGACTTGGGGGCGAGCGCTTAGGGCACTCAGCCGCGAAAGTTTGTGACGACCCGCACGAGGGTGCCAGAGTGGCCGAACCTCGGCTCGGGCGGTCGTCGCGAATGCGAAAAAGTCGCGATCTAACTAATTCCCTAATCTTAGGAGAATTCGAGCTAACTAATATATACTCATATGCACGTTCCCCTCCTCCTGGGAGGAAGGAGTGGACCATGCGTATGTGTATTTGTTAATCGGAACTGCCGGTAGGCCCCAACGGCTAGACTTTTATCTCACCGTTGGAGCGGGGCGGAGCGATAGCGTCTATCTCTCTACTACTCTAGCATTGTAATATTAAATTATGGGAATTATACAAGAATGCAATTAGTTAACAGTTCACTTCGGAAATCATCACCTGATTTATCATTAGTTTCGAGCGACATATCGTTATTATTGAACTGGCAGGTCACACATTTCATTATTAAAATGTCCACATTTTTCCAGCCTGAATTATATATAAGTATATAAGAAAAGAAATTTCAAACTCGCCGATTGGAATTTATATAGAAATTGTTTAAATAAGAAAATTAATAATATTAGCCTATCCTCTGATCCTAAAATTGCTTATGATATGTTTATAACCTGTCTTAATGACGCAGCCGATGTTTGTATCCCTCAAGAAAATGAATCGTAACCCACATAACTCATTTAAACCTAAACTTTATTGGAATTCTACATTATCTAAGGCAGTAGCAACACGGCGGTTAGCTCTCAAAATATTTAGGAAAAATCCTACTCCTCAAAATTATGACATATTACAACTAAAAATCAATGAATCCCAAAAGTTGATTAGTAAGGCTAAAAATGATGCATGGTATAATTTTTGTTCATCAGTAGATTCAACTACTTCCACGAGTGACATGTGGCGTGCAATGAAATGGTTGAAAGGCAATAAAACAGATAAACTTTTTATTAATCAAAAAAGCCAATGTTCTTATTCATAACCTGTGCCCCGATTTTGTTAGACCAGATTACCTAAATTTTACCTCTTTTAATAGGGAAATTGAAAGTGAGCCTACATTGCATAAGTTATAATAGAAAAAAACATTAAATCTAAAGATACTTCTCCGGGCTGTGATGATATTTCATTTTCTATGCTTAAACATCTACCTAAGAAGGGTAAAGAGTTACTTCTTCAATTTTTTTTTTATTAATGGTTATCCTCCCACACAATGGCGTAATATTTGTATATTTCCGATCCCAAAGGTTAGTAGAGATCCCAACTCTATTTCTTCAATACGCCCTATTCCCTAATGTCATGTATTTGCAAATTTTTTCACTCTTATGTTATACAAACGGCTAGAATGGTACTCAGAAAAAAAATATTTTCCCTAACGAAATTATCGGCTTTAGGAAGTGTCGATCATGCCTAGACTGCTTGAGTATCTTAGTTACAAGTATCCAAATAGGATTTGCTCAGGATGCTGTTACACTTGGGTGTTTTATGGATATCGACAACGCCTATAATAATATAGATGTCTCTGTGTTACCTTTCTAGCTTGGATAAATTAGATGTTGGATCGAAAATTTGCAAATATCTTCAAAATTTTTTAAGTGAAAGAATCTTACAAATTAATAATAAACGATAATTTCATCCGCCGCCGCGCCGTATCGCAGGCCGAGGATTCTCCCAAGGGGATCCTTTGAATTCCTTTGTCACCTTATTTTAATGTGGCCACTCTAGACATATGTAAACTTATTAAAAATGTATATATTATATACAGTATGCCCATGACTTTGTACTATTTAATTGTAATAAGGATATTAACAGCGCTGTTGTACAAATGCAAGATTCTCTTAATATTTTTGCTAGATTATTATTCCAGTTAGGGTTAGAAATGTGTCCCTCTTAATACTCTTAACGTCTTAATAGGGGCAAACTGGGGGCGTTCATCCAAAATATTTAAGGCGAATTTAAATCTCCGTCATCAGAAGTCGCATGGATTATGCGTTGTCTATACGACATCAGTGCGAACATACATTTGAGTAAACTCGACAAGTACAGAATCAAGCCATGCGTATTATTGGAGGATTTGTTAAAAGTACGCCTATCCATGTTATGGAATCTGAGCTTAACTTGTGTCCATTAAATATTAGAACGTTTTATTTGACAGGAAAATATTGGTTTAAATGTAAGTCTTTTTCTAATAGTGTATTAATCACATTGTTGAACAAATTATCGTTACTATGTGAACAGCATATATGGCGTAGGAACAAAATTCCTTCTTTAGTTTTGGTACACGACATATACAAGAATACTCCCTTGCATTCGATTGCCAAGTTAGAAATGTTTTCAATGACAACTTGGGTTAGTAATTTCGATCTAAAAGATTTTATAAAATCCGATATTCCGTTTATAAATCAAAATAAAAAATATTGTGACACACAGAAACTATCTCATGCATGTAATCTTTTTATTGAAAATGAATATGGTAGTTTTCATAAAATGTTTACTGATGGCTATAGAGCCTTCTGTATAGACAGAAGAACTTCATTGGTGCAGCTTACATAGGTCGGGAGTTAGAAACCTCATTAAAGTTCAAAATTGAAGGTAATATTTCCATAATGACTGTAGAATTATTAGCAATACTAGAAGCACTAGCCTATATCGAATCACTAAATTTTAATAAATATGTTATATTGACTGATTCCAAAAGCTCGCATCAACATTTAGCTAGTTGCAACCTCGACCATTCGATGCACACCGCTAGCTTATGCTGTCCTTAAATCTCTCTTTAGACTTAAGACTAGGTCAAAAATGTTTTTACAGTGGATTCCTGCTCATGTTAGCATACCTGGTAATGAGGCAGTAGATATATTAGCTACAGAAGCGTCATCTGATGGAGTACCTCTACATATATTACCTTTTTATACTGACTGTTTAAAACTAATTAATCAAAAATGCCGCATTTCTTGGAAGGAGTACTTTGACGAGAGATCTCGCCAAAAAGGTATATGGTACAAAACTATTCAACCTGATCCAGTAACCTCTGGGATCGACAATTGTTTTTTAAGCAGACATATTATAACAGCGTTTCGGTTACGTTCTGGACATTTACCGACAAACAAATTTGCTTTCATGGTGGGTAAAGCTCAATCTCCCAATTGCAACGCTTGTGGTGTTTTAGAGGACACTTGCCATATCATAATAGAATGTACTCGTGGAAATATTTTTAGGAAACAGATTAAACTTAACTACGTCTTATAATGTGGGTAACTGTAATAGTATGCTGGCCTCACCTATGTCTGACGAGGCCATTAAATCATATAACTTACTAGTTATATTATGAAACACAGTTAAATCTATGTAACACAATAGGTACAATAGAGCAGCATGACCGTTACGACGGCCAAGCTCTTAAAACTTAGATTAAAAAAAATTACTCGTCTATAAATGAATTATAGAACATGTTTGGGAATATTCCGTCAAAGTTAAGTTTTAACTTGGCTGCGATCCTTTTACGCAAAGTATTATTATTATTGTGTTCAAAGTAGGATATCTGGCAACCCTGCATGAACTTGTACAGAGTTATTAATCGTAGAGCACATTTGAATTTTCTCTTTGCCTATATTACATATTATATTTATATATTTTTGACCACCTCCTTACTTTAGCGCCTTTGATTTTATGCGACTCATATAAGTGTGAAATATTTATTTTAGAGAAGATGTAGAATAACTTAAATATAAAATTAGTTCTTCTTTAGAGCCAAGTATAATCAATAATTCAATTACATACACAAATAACAAAAATAAACGTTACAACAGTATCAGGTAAAATAAAATAAAAATTTTTTTAATTAAAATTTATTTTCAAGTGTTAAATAGTCATGACTTTATGACTTTTTAAATTAGTACCACAGAAAAAAGCAGTTCTGTAATTATAACAATAATACAAATATCCTTAGAAATTTGAGTTACCAAAACAATTTATGCGAGACTGTTGATTTTTACCTACCATACAAATACAAAATTGTGTAGTAACAGACCTATTGTTTATCAAAATAACATATTCTGCTTGCTGTGTTTTTCATAATTGAAATTTGTGTTATTTATTGTTTTAGACTACAAACAAATAATTATTATGTATTTAATAATTATATTTTCGAAAATATCAAAACAGATCAATTGTGAATACAGACCTAGTGAATGGTGATCAACGAAAATTAAATAATCATGATAAATTGTATTCACATTCACATATGGACAAAAAATAATGAACTCATAATCTTTATGGGTTCATTTCAAATTTAAATGCATTATGTTTCACGGATATAGAACTTAAATTATCTTCTTGTGAACAAACTAAAAACCTTTAGTATTGTGTTAATTATATGGGTTATTAAGATTCGTCATCACTGCCAGCACTGGCCTTGGGTTTAGGCCCTCCAGCTCTCTTGGCCATGATGATCTGATCAACTTTTAAAATAGTTGTGGCAGCTCCCACTGCATATTTAAGACCCCAATACTTTAAAATGTAGGCGTCCAAAATGCCCTTCTCTTTGGTATCACAGACACCATTGTTTTCTGAATCTATATCATAGCCAACATTTTTGTTGCCCTCCTGTAAATTACATTTAAAATAATTAAGACTCATTACTACATACTGTAAATTTTAAATGAATAATTTTAGTAATTTATATTATATTAATTATAGAGAAATGAACTGTAGTTAACCTTGAAAAAATTATTTTAACATTAAATAAATAAATCGTATTTGACTTTTAGTAGCTATAGTTATTGTTTATTAAATATCTTTAAAACATCTTATTTAGATAGGTAAGCTAAAAGAAAAATTATTATATTGCATATACTATACAGGCTGTCCCAGAATGTGTCGATAAGCTGGAAATGGGTATTAGCCCACATGGTGACAGTAATCAGAAAAATATGAAAAACAACCTCATTCATGACTTGCCACCATATCCAAATTGTGATTTAAAGGCATAATGTGCTATACTGCTTAAGTAAGAAATAATCTAGCAAGTGTTATTATCATTTGGGAATCCAGACTACGTGCGTCAACTTATAAAGTTACCTACCACAAAAGCATATTATATTTTTTTTTAGTATAGTTGGTTTAAAGTTAGTTCATGTAATAATCTTGAATTAGGTTTGGCAAGAAAAGTGCTATTTTCTTTAAAATTGAGGTAGTTGCGTTTTGATTTAAAACTTTAATTTATTCAGGTTTACATTATAAATAAATAAAAATAAACAAGATAAAGACTTGATGTCTCGATTTTTTTTTCAATTTTAAATGCCTATAATTTCTAAAATACATGAATTAGATATTTTCATACTTTTCTGATTACTGTCACCACATGGGCTAAAACTATTTCCGGCTTATCGTCGTGTTCTGGGACCTACCCGTCCATGATTATATTATAGCATATACAAAGATTTTTAATTTGTAAAAAAAAATTCGAAATTACATCACTTTCAATATTGATTATCAAAGAATTTGAGCAAATTTTTTTTTGTAAATTGACACATGCAAGTTCTTCCATGTGAAATAATGTTATCATCACCGCTTACCCCCTATAGAATAACATAATCTGTAGCCTAGATCTTTCTTCGAGTCAATTTCTATATTAATCTGAAAACTACATTCAAATTGGTTCAGGAGTTTCCAAGTGATGAACATTCAAACACATAAATTTTAGGATTTTTACTATATTATAATAGAACCTCCTGTGACTTTATTTTCGTTAATTACACTATAAAATTTAATAATAATAAAAAATAGCTTGTATCACTCAGGGATAATGTGTAGCTTACTATAGGCGAAATAATTTTCTAAGTCAGATCAGTGGTCCCGGAGATTACCTCCAAAAACTCAATAAAAAAATAAATATAATAGTAGTATAGACTGTTTATATAAATTATCGAAAACTTCCACATAATTTTCAAGTAATGATGGGTCAGTGGTAGCGTGTACAAACACTGCGTCAATTGATTATTACTTTGAATCCCTACAGTGAGCCTGAGCTTTCAGTGAAGGAAAACGACATGAGGAAACAATAGTAAGATGGTAGGGCATTTTCTTATACCACCTGCCTGACTAGCTACCACACTCAAGTTGAAAATCTGTCGTGTAGCACTTATAGGTTCACCACTAAGCTTTACTGTCTTAGGACACAATAATATAGAAATGAAAAAACTTAATATGCTGTTGTAAAATAATGAGCTTAGAAAAATCTGACGTAGTTAAATTTGTTACTTCTAATTATAATTATTATCTGTGCCTACTGATACATACCCTGTGTGCTTTGTATATATTATTAATTACTTCAGTAGCATTGGCGCCGGAATTATCAGCAAGGGCACGTGGAAAGCTCTCGAGTGCTACTGCAAATTTCCTCACAGCATATTGTTCCAGCCCTGGAAGAGTGTCTGCATATTGGAGTAGTTGTTGTGCTAACTCAATTTCTGTTGCTCCCGCACCTGGTACAAACCTGCAAAAGAAGTGTTAATGTAAAATTATTTTTAGAAACTTCCACGTTTTTATGTATATCCTATCTCCTATAATTCTGTATCCTTATCTCAGATTTTAGTCGTATTATTGATTATTATTTAATTTTGGAACACATCCTAACATTGGTTTTTGAATGTGCGCATAGTAGTGTGCATGATGTCTCTGACATAGGAATTCTTGCTGCATCTAGAAATCTGAAATTCTGGACAGAAGTCAGAAGAAGAACATAAGTCGGAAGTTCAGGGCTGTATCGTGCTATGTGGCATACATAATGTATCCACAAACATGTATCAACATTTCAAGACATACAAAAGAAAAATAATAATCAAGCGCTCTACCATAATCTGATTCACAAATTGGAGTTGACTATACCATTTCCATTTCTTTATTTTCTCGATGACAGCTCCTGTGAAAACTTGAACGAGCGTCTTTTTTACATTATGTATGCATTATTTTATAAAAATATGACGTTTACACACATACAAGGTTATACCAGAGTCCGAGAAACTGATAGGGATGAAGCTATATCGATAAACGTAACAGACCCGATATTTTTTTACAAAATGTAAGAAACTAAACTACTGCTGGATACTTTTGTACAAATTTATTAACTAATATTATATTTCATTACAAGATGTTACACGTATTAATTCTAGATTGATAATGCCAACTTCTTCAAAATTTTCGAAGTTGTTGTAAAATAAGTAGGTATAGGTAGGTACTCGACAATGACACGAAATAATTATAACGACAGGTAATCTTTATTTATTTATTTTAATCAAAATCTGATGAATCGCTACTGTCCGATGTCCGACTGATCGATATCATTACTTATTTGGTCACAACACCACAACTATAAAATTAGAACTGTCATCGAGAAAATAAAGAAATGGAAATAGTATAGTTGATGCATAACACTTGCAGCGATAGAGACACCAAATTTATAGCCCTTTCTTGTTTGCTCTACAATTGTTTGTATAACATTGTTTCACTTAGTAGTGAATAAAATGGTTGGATCTATTAGTTTCTCTCTCTATGTTATTAAACTAGCATGTGATGTCACTGAATCCAATGATATATTGCTCAAGATAGCATCATTTAAATAGTGAAAATTTTATTTCTTATTTTATGAAGAAATACACATAAACTTAAAAATAACCAAGATAAAAATAACCATGACAAAGATAACATTTTGGGCTAAATAAACACTAATAAATAATATGATATGATTTTCAGAAACCTCACCTTCACCTATTATGAAAAATTATTATGTTATGTAGTTTATGAACCTTTGTTTATACTATTATGACAATGAAAATAAATGTATACTGACTTTCCATCTCTGGCAATTCCTTTGAATGTGTTCACACCATCATCAATTGCTCTTTCAATATCATCCATGTAGTTATCAGTGGAGCCTCTGATCACAACTGTAGATATACGAGACTCTGTGCTTTCTATACGAAAGATGACAACACGTGTATCACCAACTTCTTCAACACAGACAAGATCGCAATATCCAAGTTCCTCAGTTGTAGGTGTAGTTAATCGGGGTAAAACCTACAATAAGAAGTGAATCTGTTATGGTTTTTTTAGAAGAAATATTACATTACACTTCTGAAATCATTTTTAGTAACTAAACTCATTTATTGTATCCATATAAAGATGTGGTAGTACTTAAGATATTACTTACAGTTGCATTAACAGTTTTAGCCAAGCGACGTAAATCAAACTTTGAGTTCAGACGAACAGCCATGAGACCATATTTGTTCAAAAAATGCAAAGCCATATCACCAAACTTGGCACCAGCTACAATAACCTTCGCTCCGGTTTCAGCAATAGCCTTAATTTGTTTCTCCAGAAGTGATTCTTCTCCCCGGCTAAAATTGAGAAGCTCATCTGCCGTTTTAATTAGAACTGTTCCCTTGGTTTCTGTCTGGGTAATATCAACAGGGCAGGAATATATAACTACTTTAGCATTTTTAGCTGATGAAATGTCACCTTCTACTTCACGCTTGAATACCATGCCTGAAAGAACTTCAGACTGCAGTAGTCCTGCACCAAGAATCTGAATAATATTTAAAAAAATTAGATATTTATGAACTACTATTATAAAAAGGTAATCTCTGAAACTACTGTTCTGATCCTGATATTTTTTTTCAGAAAAGAAGCTACATTATCTCATAATGCTAATATTTGCTATTTTTAACTTCAAAAAAAGAAGGAGATTCTCAATTGAAATGTATACTTTTATTTATTGATGTTCACCATAAATACTTTGTTTATGGAACAATCTGGAAGATTATTTTTAATTACCTCAAGGGAGGTCCCATTTTAATTTCATTGATATTGTTGGATCTCCAACTATGAAGATACACCAAGGAACTCCATTACATCTCAGTACTTTTAAAATTCAATTTACTAAATAATTATTGTAAAAATAATATCATGTTATTACCATTTGTATGCCAAGGCATTTAATAACTGAATACATTTTAGAGCTAAGCCTGTAAAGCAAAAAGGTAGAGACAGACAAAATAAAAACGCGTGTTTTGTAACTTGCAAATTAATATTAACGGCCATTTAACAAAAAGCTCTTATTTGAAAATTACAGTTCAGACACTTCAATTTTATTTATTTGTTCTTTGATAAAATTTGAATAGACCTTAGTCTGAATACAAACTAACAAAGAAGCTTTACTAGGTACAAAGTTGTAAATATATCTATGATAGAGATTTAGCAGAAAAGTCCTGTCTATCTATGTGTCCTCCTTGTTCAGGCAATTAATTTGGAAATATTGTCTTTGTTTATTGTTCTGCTACTAGCAGAATTAGGTCAGAAATAGAAATTATCAATAAGACCTGTGTTTTGACTACAACTGTAAGTTCATGAACATAGCAAAAACTCTGGACTTAGAAGAGACTGTTTTAATTAGAAGGGCAAATTTTCTGTTCACTACCTTCATTTTAAAGTGTTATTCAATATAATCACAATATTATATAGACAGCTAATATATGTAACTAGTTATCATTGAAACAATATATAATTAGATACTATCTAAAAAATAAATCTTAATACTTACTTTACATATTCTGACATTATCAACATTGAAAGTAGTTTTCTCTGGCAAGATCGCTACACATGCCTTTGCTACAAGTTCAGCAATAAAATCTTCATTTCCATACTGTTTAGACATTATCACTGGCCTAATAGCTTTAGTGACCATTTCAATGTTCTTGACATCTGTGATTTCATGGCAAACGAGTCCAGGAAGAATTCTCAGGCACTTATCGAGTGCTCTCTCATATCCATCAGCAATTTCACTTGTTGTGACTCCCAGTTGGAGTAGTTCTTCAGCTGCTTCCAACAAAGCTCCAGATAGCACTATAACAAAGTTGGTACCATCTCCGATTTCTGACTCTTGCATTTGACTGGCTAAAACCATCAATTTAGCTGCAGGATGCTCAACATCCAACTCTCTGATAATGGTGCCTGCATCACTTGTTACAAACTGTTTATCTATATGGTTTATGATCATTTTATTCATACCATTTGGACCATATGCAGATCTTACACTCTTTGCAAATTGTTTACAAGCATTGATGTTGCGGTAAACTGCCTCTTCTAATCCAGAAAACATCTAAAAAATGAAAAATTGTGATTTGGTGCTGAACAGATGGAATATTGTAGATAGATACTAATATTTTTTTGTGAATTAAATGTTTTAATCAAAACCAGGCAAGTCTTTACAAAACATGATATAATTATATGTACTCATAATAGATTTAAATGACATATTAAATATATTTTTGATTGTTATGAAATAATGTAACAATATAGGATAGGACTTGTAGAACCTTAGCAAAATTCGATTACAGAAGCACCAACTCCAAACCTATACTGTTTTTAGCAACACCCATTGGAACAATTTAACCAACAGGAGAAGCAACCTATTGTCACTGGCGTCAGTTAAGATTGCTGTCCTTTTTAAAGTTGTTTAACAACCCCTTAACATCAGATGGACTGCACAAGTTTAAAACTCCATATTATTTAAAAAAATCTGTAATTTGCTATTATTATCTCAATGACATCTCTAAACCTGGAAATTATGATATATTAAGCAGTGACTTAAAAAAAACATAAAAAAAGAAAATCAAAGGGTGATTATGATTTTGAGATAGAAGAGTGATTACATGAAATAAAGCACAAAGTTGAAATAATTTTGAAATCTGGATCCATCAGGGTGAGAATGTTAAGTAAACTTCAGTATAAAAGTTTTAACAATGTTGATAACCAAAATGATATAGGATAAAAGTCATATGAGATTTTAAGGGGTGCCCCACAACAACAAGTTTATACACTACCCTCCCCAGCTTCATATGTAAACATACTCATCATAGTGCTCTTTCATTTGTACCCTTAGAATATATTTGTAGCATCATCAAAAATGTTGAAATTTATAAACATTATATATTAAATCTATGTACTCTAATGTCGACAAACAGAATTCGCATTGACTTTCTTAGCCATTCTCAGTAGGGTTATTTTCCTAACCGGTGACAAATGTGTATGATTTGATGTTCAAAGTACTTTGTTAAGGCCAAAATTGAACAAAGATTCAAATTTGATTTATATATTAGGTTTAATATGAATAATTGCATTGAGTCATTTTTTAATATGGGCTAACCATCGGTTCCTATAAGCAAAGAACGATTCGTTTTGCGGTATTTTCAACCAGGTGTACACTAAAAGCATTCCTATAAAAAATCTTTTGTCAGCTAAGTTACCAATGACATGCTACGTACGGTTGGGAGGGATGACTAACAGCTAGAAGGCAAATGTATGGGGGATGACAGTTTGTAGTGTTTTTATAAACATTTTGACACATCAAGGAGTTGTTAAAACTACTTGAAGTTCATGATTTGGTTACTGACCAAAATCAGCCGGTTGACTATTTGTTTTACGTGTTTTCGTTAATATTTATAAATTATATTAAGTTTCTGGTTTAAATATTATGGGAAGTGATCTATAAAGGTTATCAGACTGTAGTGATTCTAGATATGATGAAGAATGTGGTGTTACTACAAAATTACCAAACAAAAATTTAGCATTTATTGGAATCATGTACTGTTGGTTGGGCAATGCGCATCCTGCATATAAATATTATATTAAATAAAATAAAATAAAATAAAATAATACATAATATATTGGAATAAACTTTAGTAAATGATCTATTAATATTAAATTAAACTATGAAACATGTTAAAAAACCTTTTGTTTCCTTTAGACAATGTGGCCCAACTATACACATCTGTTCCTATTGTTTCAGTTTCCCTTTTTTAAATTGTCCTGTTTTAACTTCGCCTTTTGACATTAAATAAAATTATCAAGAAATTTATATCCATAAAGTATCTTTTATTTTTTGTAGGTTTCTTATCTATTGAGTATTTAATTTATTTGACATTTTTTGAACTAAATTTGGTATGTATGTAAATTACCTACCAATACATTAATAGCACATGCAACAAAGAAGATTACAAAATTGATGTTTTGGTAGGTACAAAAGTAATGTGTTAGGAAAGAAAAAGTTTTATTTAGTTGGTTAGAAATTGTTGCGTTTCAACGTGCGAGTGCAAAAAGTAGTATTTTTTGAAATAACACTATATTTTCGTCAGTAAAATGCTATAATAATTAAAAAAAGTAATTTTGTCACATAAATTATGCATACTTGCTTAAATATAACATTTTGTACATTATATTTCATTTGTATTCAAAATAAACTTGTTTGTAACAACGAAACGCAGCGACGCCTTGGAGGGCTTCGGTGGGCGAGCCAACCGACAACCGTTCGTCGCTGGTAGCAAATGCAAAAATTTTAGGAACGTCTGTAACGGCTCGTTGCGATAAATGCAAAAACGAATGGTAGCGAATGTACAATGACGACTCGTTGATTACAGGAACCGGGTGTGAATGAGATGAACCGTATATTTTTGTGATGATTATGAAAGGTCGAAATATAAATGAAAAGGTTCAGGAACCGGGTGTGAATGAGATGAACCGTATATTTTTGTGATGATTATGAAAGGTCGAAATATAAATGAAAAGGTTACTGATTATTTGCAAAACAATACTTTTCAAGAGCAATGACAACTGTGGTAAATATCCAGGCGTATGGAGTCATCAGGATAAAATAATCAAATGAAATAAAAACATCTGGTTTCACGCATGCCGAAAGTTGGAGATTTTGGTTATGTTACTTGAACTTACCCGTGCACCCTCTTTTAACATTTGAGGCACTCCCGGAGCTTTTGGTATATGTAAAGCCATTTTTAATTAAATATCTGGTGGCGATAATAAATCCCAAAAACAATCGGCAATTCCTCGTGATTCACGGTAGGACCAAGGAGAATATAAGTTAGTGTGACCAGATTCAGATTTTTCTATGATTCCGATGAACAATATTTATTCTAGACCCAGGGTTGGTGGGTCAAATTTCTGAACATCCCAATTTTTTTTTCAAACTGAAAATTAAAATAAATGGAAGGACATAGAAGTATGTACCTTTATTTAAAAAACACTATTTTAAATATGTATTTAAGAAAATTATATTCAAATTATTCTTTAATAATCATGGACGTATAAAAAAGACGGACAGAGTTCCGATAGGACAAAAGTGAAGCAAACCAAAAGAGGACGCAAGTGTGTGAGTTTTTAGAGTATTGCCATGAGAAAAAATTTTCCTCATCTTTTAAATAAAATGACACAAAAGTTTTGGAACTCTGGGAGACCTTGAAAAACAGAACATTACTTTTCTGTCCGTAAACTCTTGTACATTCAAGGATTTTATCATAATAAACTTCGCCTGCGTGGCAATATTTCACTCGGCGCGGCGGCGCACAGAGGGATGTATAAAAGAAAGATCTTTTTGTCTAGAGGTAGCCCAAGTTCGGTGAAGCTGTAAAAGCCGGCAGCGGCTTTAGAGCCCCTAAGGCTAACAGTGAATCTAGAGGTGAAAATTTTCAATAATAAAACCAATTTAATGATTATTTTATTTGCCAGCTAGCTGTGCCCGTGGCTCCGCTCGTGTGGACTACAGAATTATTGTTTATGAAGATATCGTGATAATTTGTGTTTTGGGTGAGTAATTACCTATCTAAGGAGTAAAAAAATGATCAAAATCTATCCATTACTTTTTGTGAGATGCACGGATAACAGCAAACCTCTATCATTTTATTTAAATAGCTTATGATTTGCTAGAATTCCTTAAGTTGATCCAACATAAGGAATTACTTTTAAGGATAATAATTTTTTATAAACTTGTTTTTTACTTTCAAAGGATAGATCTTTTTCTAGAGAAACACCTCAGTTTTTTGTGGTGAAAACGAATATTTAAATATTTTTCGGCATTAAATGTATCTTAAAAAGACTAATTTTGTGCTATGTTGCAGTAAATGCTCAGTAGTGCTCAAATAACATATGTATATAAAAATCCTATCATTTCCTACTTTTATTTTTTGTAGAATTTTGGTTCGAGATCGCCCCTCTACATCATAAAGTCTGTGATATTGCTTTTGTGACATGTAGATGTCGCGGTCGGTCGTTTAAAAATGCATTTCTCCGATTGTAGTCGAGTGTATCCAAACCACGCCGCACACGTTATACAAACGTGTTTTGGCACTTTTGACTAAAATAATGTCATTTGGCGGAAGTAGCCTTATAAATAGATAGATGGTATTTTTGCTCGCACATATATTTTAAACGAAAAGTAATAAATTAAGGCTGCATTTTGTGATTGCTACAAAAATTTGCGCGAATGACCATTCATTTGCTGTTGTCGCTCGGTTTGCTGGATATTCAGTAATAAGAAACAGTCGACAGATTTTTGTATACATAGATTGAATGTATATTATACACCGTGGAATAGAATCGGTTTATTTTTCGGAATGTACGTATTCAGTCCATAGTCTATAATCATATAAAACCATTTAATATTAAATTTGATACCTAAGTTAAAAAAGGTAAAATAATAAAATTAGTCATTATAAATTAAATTGAATTTGTAATAATTACTACAGAATAGGCATGACATAACAGTTGACGGCGATATAATAAAACTCGCTAGCCGCTAGCTAACGGAGTTTTAAAAGTGAAAGGCATACGCCTGCGGCGGTCAACCCCCGCCCGCGCCTCTACCACCCCCGTGCTGCCCCCGAAGGAATCGGAAGGATATGCGCCGACCGACAGTTGGCAAATTGCTTCCGAGTGAGCTTGTGATGTACGACGTATACGCATCCCGCGAACGCACGCGTATACGTCTGGCTCATGGGTCGCGAGTTTTTGATTATTTATAATGAGTTCGCGACATTACCAATATTAAAACCGGGAGTGGTTGGACATGGTGCGTTTCTATGCGATTGCCGGCGAAAACCTCGCAGCTGCTAGGCGTATGTATATCCGGCCGGACCATGGAATATCAAACCCACAGATTCCATCACGCCGAACAATAATAATAACCCGCACGTTATTAAAGAACATTCACACCAAATTAGGTTTAGAGTTAACGTATGGGCCGCAATAATTAATGATGTTATTAAAGGGCCTATGTTCATAGAGGAACATTTGACCGGTGGCACGTTTTTAGATATGCTAACGAACGTTATTCCTGAATTACTGGAGAATGACCCGTTAGCATATCTACAAGGACTATTTTTCAAGCTAGATGGCTGCCCGGGACATTACGCGCGACCAGTGCGCGCTTATTTGGACAATCGGTTTAGTGATAGATGGATAGCGCGGGGCGGACCTGTGCCTTGGCCACCGAGAAGCCCAGACCTGACTTCACTAGACTTGTTTTTGTAGTCTGAAGTGAAAAGACTTGTTTATACAGAAGAAACCCGTACTGTGGACAGTTTAAAAAGAAAAATCGTTCGTGCTTTTAATAAAGTGAAACAGGACACAAATACTTTACGGAAACTTAAAGAGAATTTGCAGAAACGGGCTCAATTGTGTATTGAAATGAACGGACAACACTTTGAACAATTGCTTCAGTACAGGTAGTGTAAATAAAATAACTGTGTAAATAATGTATGTGTAGCGACATCTCACGCCACAACTGACGCATCGACACAACTACGTAGCGACATCTATCGAGCCACATAGGACGCATCCTACTATCCTACATTGCGTTAAAGAAATTAACTCTATCGTTGAGTATATATACAAGAACCCGACTACAACAGTCGGGGCAGCTGCCCACCAGACATAGCACCCGTCTGGCCGGAGGGTCCTCCCTTTTCTATGACGGATGAGGAACTTTACTCTCTGTTCCTCACCTCTGCTAAATATGTAAAGTGATGTGAACTTCTTAGTTTAACCATAGACTTATTTATGTATAACTGACAAACGTTGTCACTAGATTTTATCTGTCATGTTTAGTTTTTAATACGTGCCATTTTAATGTTGAATAAAGCTAAAGTTCTCAGTTATATCGTATTTATTATGCATCAATTTATTCAACATTAAAATTTTTCGAAAATAAACATTACGTCATGTACGAAGAAGAATCAAAAGTTCCGGCCTCGCCGTCTTCGAGTATATCACGCAATTTACGCCCTGAACGCTTCGATGTGGAGCCTGCTACTGCTGCTTCAGACTTAAAATGGACTCATTGGCGGTATTCTTTCGAAAACTTTTTGTCTGAAGAGGCTCCTCATGCAACTGAAATATTTAAATATAAGATTCTCGTAAACCATATATCACCAACTATATTTAATCTCATACGTGAGTGTGGCGAATATAGTACTGCAATAAAAGTACTGGATAATAATTACGAGAAAAGGAGAAACATTACTTTGGCCCGCCATCACTTGACCTCTAGAAAACAGCAACTAGGAGAATCGATAGCAGAATATTCGAGAGCCCTTACCTTACTCGCTCATGATTGTCATTTTAAAGCAGTAACAGCCAAAGAATATCAAGATGAAACAATTCGTGGAACACTCATCGCAGGGCTTAACTCTAAAAAGATTCGAGAACGACTCCTAGAGAAAAATACAATGACTTTAGAGGACACGCTAAATTTAGCGATTTCCCTCGAAAGTGCAGAAAACACTTCTCATGTAAAAGAGACCAACGCAAGTCCTGCTTCTTTCAATGCTGTTACAGAAGCAGTAACTTTAGAGAAATCACAACTACCAACATTGTCAGCCACTAGCTCACAAAATAACCGTAGAAGATGTTTCTTTTGTGGAGGAAATATTCATCGAAGGATTAAATGCCCTGCATATAATGTAGATTGTCAACTTTGCTCAAAGAGAGGCCATTTTGCAAAAGTTTGTCGTTCTGTTCAAATCAAAGAACCAAACGTTGCTGCTACTACAGAGAATAACTCTCACAACTCAGGCTTATCATCAGCAATTTCAGCCGCTTCTCCTTCAAGTTTATGTAAGGCAACTATACCTGTTACTGTTAACAATTATCGAGCTGATGCTCTAGTAGATACAGGAAGCTCTATTAGTTTCATTGATAACAAATTGGCAATAACCATAAAACTGAAAAGAAAGCCTTGTAACCAAGCTGTAACTCTTGCTTCTCTTAACCATATCTCATATGTAAATGGACTATGCTATGCCACTATACAAATCAATCACCACGTTTACAAACACCAACCATTGCTTATCGTAGACGATCTCTGTGCAGACATTATTATAGGCCACGACCTTCTCAAGAATCATTCGTCTCTTGAACTCCAGTTTGGTGGTGACAAAGAACCACTGAAAATCTGCAATGTGCTTGAAGCTTCTGTTCCACCAGCGTCGGTTTTTACTAATTTATCACCTAATATCAAACCAATCGCTATCCGATCTCGACGCCACTCCGAAGAAGATCAGCTTTTTATATCAAATGAAATATCTAACCTTTTAAAAGACAATGTCATTGAGCCAAGTGTGTCACCCTGGAGAGCACAAGTTCTGGTTGCTGGAGGAGGCAGTCACAGGAAACGCCTTGTAATTGATTACTCACAGACCATAAATAAATATACGGAGTTAGATAGCTATCCTTTACCCAGCATCGATTCAATTGTCACTCAAGTCGCCAAATATAACTATTTTAGTCAGATAGACCTCAAGAGTGCTTACCATCAAGTGAAAATCCTTCCCAAAGAAAAAATATATACAGCATTTGAAGCTTGCGGAAATCTTTACCAATTTACTAGAATACCTTTTGGAATAACAAATGGAGTTGCCGCATTTCAAAGAACTCTTCAATTCATCATAAACGCTGAAAAGTTAAAAGGAACCTATGCTTACATTGATGATGTAACGATCTGTGGGAAGGACAGACAAGATCACGAAACTAATTTACGAAGATTCATGGCAGCTGCTGAAAAATATCAACTCACGTTGAATACGCAAAAATGTGCATTTGGAACGGAATCTATCAATCTTCTGGGCTACACTATTCACAAAAACATAATCAAACCGGATAAATCCAGATTGGATCCACTCATAAATCTACCTGTTCCATCAGATACAGCGTCCTTGAAAAGAGCGCTAGGATTGTTTGCTCACTATTCAAAGTGGATCGTCAATTTTTCCGCTAAGATCAGACCGTTAGTGGAAGCATCTTTTCCGCTATCAAAAGATTCAATAAACTGCTTCACGAAACAAGTCTGACATCGCAGAATCAGCCCTCGCAGCTATTGATGATAAGCAAGTATTCTCTGTTGAAACTGATGCTTCCGAGTATGCTATTGCTGCAACTCTGTCACAAGAGGGTCGTCCTGTCGCATTCTTTTCACGCTCACTGAATAATTCCGAACGTCGACAGCCCTCCATTGAAAAAGAGGCTAGCGCTATTGTAGAAGCATTGCGAAAATGGCGCCACTATTTAATCGGAAGACATTTTTTACTTGTTACAGATCAGCAATCGGTCTCATTCATGTTTGATCAGCAACATTCAAGCAAAATTAAAAACGAAAAAAATAGAAAGATGGCGCTTGGAACTTTCTTGTTATAAATATGACATTATTTATCGCCCAGGAAAACAAAATCATGCTGCCGATGCACTGTCTAGAATTTGTCTTATAATGGATACTACTTCCAACAAACTCACAGAACTTCATAACTCTTTATGTCATCCAGGCGTCACACGGATGATACACTGGATTAGAGCAAAGAACTTACCTTATTCTGTTGATGAAGTAAAAAGAATGACTGCGGCATGCCCAGTTTGCGCCGAAATAAAACCACGATATGTAAAAAACGAAGGGCAACTCATAAAAGCGACAGCACCTTTCGAACGCCTTAACTTGGATTTTAAAGGACCGCTTCCATCCAATACTTCTAACCGATACATTTTGACCATAATTGACGAGTATAGTCGGTTTCCCTTTGCCTTTGCTTGCAAAGATATGACATCTGAAACTGTGGAAAAAAGTCTTCGAGAACTTTTCTCCTTATTCGGAACTCCGGCCTACATACACTCCGATAGAGGCTCATCGTTCTTATCTGATGAATTGAAAAAGTTTTTCACATCTCTAGGCATAGCCTGTAGTCGGACGACTCCTTATAACCCCCGTGGAAATGGCTTAGTAGAACGTCTTAACGGAACATTATGGCGGACTATCCAGCTACATCTCCGCTCTACAAAACGAGATATCGCCGAATGGGAAAAGGCAATACCGATTGCAATTCACTCAATAAGATCTCTATTGTCCACCGGAATAAACGTCACTCCACATGAGAGGATATTCAACCACCCCCGCCGATCTGGAAACGGCCAATCAATGCCAACTTGGCTACTATCTCCGGGACCTATATATATGAAGAAAAACGTAAGGAACTCAAAATATGACCCAGCTGTTGAAGAAGTAGAGCTTCTACAAAGCAACCCTCATTATTCTTACGTCAGATTACCGGAGGGGCGCGAGACAACCGTCTCTAACAGACGTCTGGCACCAATACCAGTGACTGAAGAGATTCCATCTGATGATGAGTACTTAACTCCAGACTCTGAGAGAACTCAGACCGCTGACGAAGATCCATCTCCTAATGTAATTGATGAGAATATTCAAGTACGCCGTTCGACTAGAGAACGTAGATCTCCTTCATACCTTCAAGACTACGTTACAACTTAGAAGGGAGGGTGAATGATGTGAACTTCTTAGTTTAACCATAGACTTATTTATGTATAACTGACAAACGTTGTCACTAGATTTTATCTGTCATGTTTAGATTTTAATACGTGCCATTTTAATGTTGAATAAAGCTAAAGTTCTCAGTTATATCGTATTTATTATGCATCATAAAGGACATTTAATTATTCAATTATTGTAAATAAAATGATTCCAATTTTTTAAATACGCCTGAAGTACGCGCTAGCCTCTAATATTAGTATCCTAATTAGTATAACATTAATATCCTGGAATATTAATGTAAGATTACTTATTAATTTTTATTATTTAGATAAACTAGTATTTCTGACGGTCCCGAGCCCGTAAGTTTCAGGGGAAAATTGGAATCAAAGTTGAATTGTTGCAATTGGTAATAATAACAGAAGTGTAGGTAATGTATGTACTCATAGTACATAGTATTACAACGTAAGGTGAGAGACCTTCACCTAGCGCGGCAGGGTGCGGCGGGGTACGGGGCATGAGCCTACCTTTTACGTACACCTAGCGGTTAGTCGCGAATATACCTACACTTTTGAAAGGTTGCAGTGAGCTTGAAATTCAATACATTACCAAACAACCGTATTTTATTATTTCAAGATTTTTTTTTTTGTTTATGTATTTATCGCTATGTCACAATAGTACGCCCTTGACTGAGTACGTATACTTCAAACCAAAAACCGATTTAAGTGCACCGTGTATACTATAACTCGAAAGAGAACGGGACAAGGAGACGAGACCGTTTTCGTATGTGCGAGTATATGTTCCTTGGTGCTATCGGCATATGTAAATCGCGACCATAACTAATTCCACTTACTTTTGCAGAATTTAAGGTTTTAAAGTACAATTTAATGTTTAGTAGATGTGTACGGACTGTAACTCCTTTAACAAAGAAAATCAACAAAATGATACGTTCACTAGTGTATTCCATATTATTTGGTCTAAATAAAATCCAGAATGCATTCTCTTAGTTTGTATTCATAATCCACTTCACATATGCACAAAACCACACTATATCACGCAAAACGCCACCAATATTACACAATATAGGGTCAAAAACTAAGATAATGAATTGAAATTAAAAGCCACAATATGTCACTTCAAGATCCCGCCAAAAATTCCTAGTTTTACCTTTCCTCTTCTTCTTGTTTTGGCGCCGCAAAAGCATTTGCCAGTGTCAATGTTTAAAAAACCTTCATAAAATTTTCTTGTGTCAATGTTTTCAAGCCCTCGTGGTAATAGATATTATATAGAAAGTGGCGTCTAACATAATGGTGGCTCCCTTGTTAGAAATTTCTAGGAAGTTTTTGTGGGATCCCAGAATGCATGCTTTTAGTTTATATTTGTTATTCGCTTCATTTAAGTACAAAAACCAAACTATATCACGCAAAACGCAAATATTACAAATTACATTATATAGGGTCAAAAACTCAAGTAAATGAATTAAAAATAAAAACCACATGTCACTTCAAGATCCCGCCAAAAAAACCCAAACTCAAAGATAAATATTCAGTTAAAAATTTTAATAAGGTTAGTGGATGCATATCTTTTAAGCTTGATTTCGTATCTAAAAAGGTAAAAATATTGTGGCCCTCCACTTCAGTGGGTTAGTTCAAGAAGTTCTAGGGTGAAAGCTATAAAGAGTACTCAAACTTAAGTTCCGAAATTGAACTTTATAAACCAATACTTAGCATTTGCTAAGTTTTACCCGAGTAAAATTCAACAACTTACGGAAAACTTGGGTAACGAATAAAAAAATAGTATGACATAATAGTGACGTAACATTAATTAAATATACTTTTTATCTGTATTGCTTATTTCTCATTGGCTTAATCTACGTAGATTTGGTATTTTAAAGTAAAATTTCTTTCCCCCAAATTTATCGACATTCTCTTTATTGACGTGAAGTTGATGAACTTTTGGCGGGTTCAATAATAATGCTAGTCAGTAGGGCTATAGCACATTTACTTTTAATAAAATAATACAGGTCTTAGTACATAACGTGACGTGAAAACAACCGTCTAAATTCTTTTTTATCTCTCTCAACCATTAGAAACAGTCAGTACAAATATAGTGGCGAATGAGGCGCCACAAACTTGATATTATTAAAACTATGACGCTGCAATATGTTACAAACATTGCCATTTTCTCGAATTGAAGTTGAAGTTTAAGTCTACGTAGGAATTCGGAAGCTGAACGTCAAACGGTAAATTTGCGGAAATTTTATTTTCAGCTAAGAAATTTTATTTTTAATATTATTTGATGATAAGTTCATTGTATTTTAGTTTACTTTTAAAATCATCTTGTAAATTACCATTTTCTTGTATATATCGTGTTATGTTGGTGTTAAATAAAACTGATAACAAGAATGAATAGTAGATATTATGTATTAGTATTTTTAACAATTATATTTATACAAACTGATAAGAATCCAAGAGTATTCCAGAAATACGTTACTACTTTTTCATAGAACAAAAACAACAGCCTCTCGTTAGTTGTCAAAGTATTGTCTGTGGTTCACTCTCTGAGGATGGCATCGAGAGCGTCCTTCTTAGTGTTACATTACATATTTTCGTAACAATCATTTCATTGTAGTTTGTAAGTACCTACCTATTTTAATTTAATCATGGCTGCCTCATCGGGTGGGCATGAACCGCCTGATCCTGGCGTTTTTGGTAAAATTACGAAATGTTCATCTAGAGTTTCATCTCCAGCGGAATTTGTATCGGTCGATGAAATGGATTCAAAATCCATTTCTTCAGCTTCTAATGATAATTTTCTCACTCAGTTGATTGCTATGACAACCAAAAAGAGGAAAAGAGTTTCAAAACAAAAAACTGCTTCCGATAAAATGTCTCGTCAGGATAATAATAAAGTTTCTTAGGATTTGCTCCTACCTTTAGGTCAAGTTCACTCATCAAACTCTGCGGAAAAGGACACTGCTTTTTCTCAAATTACGGATTCGTTCGCTCAGTCCACTCCATCTTTTTCTCAAACCAATAATATGCCGTATTTTACTGCTACTGGGTGTCAGTTATATAATGGAAAAGATATGGGACAATTCATATTACATGTTTAAAAAGTTTAATCTGAGCCGAATACAGGTACTTATCTCATCCAGTAAGCTTCGGAAAGTTCTTAGCGAAGCATCATTTCAAAGGAATTATTGATGATAGTCTTCAGTATTGGTCGGAACAGAATTAAGTTAGATTTTACGTGTTATAATGATGCTAATGACTTTGTTGCAAACTATTTGTTTAAAGATAATAATTTCAATATGTTTATTCCTTCGCTTAGCACCACTAGGTTGGGTCTAGTGAAAGGTATTCCCACCGACTGGGACGATGTGGAAGTAATTGAAAATATTAAAATACCGGAAAATAGTGGTTGTTGTCAAATAATCAAAATTAGGCGCTTAAATTAGAAAGCTGTGGAATGTAGATGGTTCTCCTGCTTGGAAACCGTCACAATCGTGTGTCATTACATTTGATGGGCAGGTGTTGCCTCAAAAGGTATTTATCTGTTAGGTTATAAATGTGGTGAAAATCATTCTGGGGATCATTGCTCAGTCGACGAAGATCAGGCCTCATGCATTTTGTGTTCGGGTTTTCATTTTGCATATAGCAAATCTTGTCCGGAACATAGCAGACAGAAGTCAATAAAAATATCTATGGCTGACAAAAATATTTCTTATGCAGAAGCTTCAAAATTGTATAAACCAGTTATAAAAAGTTTCAGGATATTATTAAATCCAAAAAGGTCGACTTACCTACTAACATTGGTGCTACAGTTTCATATAGGAAAACGATACTTAAAAACAGGAAACAAGGAGGTCCGTCTGGTCTTCGAATTGGATAAAACGTTTCAGAACATAGAAATTTAGTTAAAGACCCTACAATGCCCAGTAATAATGAGGTAGCCTTAATAAACAATTACAAGGACAATACTATTAAACAAGTTATTGATTTACTCACTCGGCTTTTGTCATCTTCATCGTCTTCAGATAATACTTTACCGTACAACGTTGCTAATGAGTGATGGTGTAGTGGTGTAAGATATGTATTAATATTGTAAGTCAGTCTTAATAAACCATTTGTCAAACGTAGACGTGTTTCTACTAATTTATCGCCTCCCGCAACCCGCACACTGCACCTTTATTGCGTGTCATAGTATAAAGTGACATGTCAAAAGTTTGGTCAACATTACAAGCCGTAAATACTCCTATGACTAAGGACATTTCCACGGCAGCGTGAAGCAACACGTGAGTGCTTTGTTGTGCTGAATGCTTGGCAGACGATATCAGAAAACAAGTCTAGATCATTCAGAGTAAGTGTGTCTGGGCCACTAGTATAATTACATGTACTTGGTGATCTTGACTGTTTAAAGGAATAAAGTGGTGAATTTTCATCATCGCTTTCCGGCTCAGTGCCAATTATACTAGAGTCAGTGTGTTCACTCATGTTATCCGAAATACTTGTAATTGAACTAGAATACCGCGCAGGCTTCTTTGCTTTGTATTTTTGTTTTTTTCACTATTTTCGATTTTACGTTTTCTTGATTTTTTGGAATTAGTATTGTTTGTAAAACTTAAGACTGTTTTACAGACTTTGAAAGATTTACACTATCACTACCAATTGTCTTCTTCGTTTGCAGATTTCTTGATAGATTATCTTTATGTACAGCCACTTTAGATGACCCCGGCTTAACTAGTACATTAGATAAAACCTTTATTTGGGTCTGTTTTGCAGACTTTAAAAGACTTCCACTTCCAGTTGAATTCTTCGTTTGGAGACGTATTGGTAGATCAGCTTTACATACAGCCAAAAATGGTAAATTTTCATTATCAGTCTTAGACATTTCACTCAGGAAGCGAACATTCGATGCCAGCGTTTTCTTTTTCATCGTCTTTTTTTCTTACCATATTAATAAGATTCGAGTTTACAGTTTTATCGTCATGTAACGCGAATTTGTTCTCAACTTTTATACTTAATTCTGTTAACGATTTCGGCTGTTGCAGTTCTTGGTCTGAATTTAAACGACGTTTTTTTGTAATTTTCCATTTACCCTTGCCCTTCTTTATTTTTTCTGCTTCTTCGACTTTCCTGCTATTACCGTAAATTTTTTTTTGATCCTGCCTTGGATTGGGCTGTTGTTGTTTGTAGGTATTGCAAAAGAAAAACTTAAAATTTTTTGATTCTTCTGTCGAAAGGACTGGTATTTTTGTAAGTACTCTCAATGGATTAAAAGGGAATATTCCAGAACCTGCGAACCCACTACATTATTTGGAGTTTTGCTTCATATTGATTTTTGTCATTAACTCCTGCAGCAGAAAATCACACTTGTTAATTGTCGTAAAATTTTGGTGTGAGCTTATACTTTAGCAACATTTCTCGCCAACATCTTTTCATTGGCCCGAGGAAAGCGACTTCTAGGGGCTGGGTCAGATGTGTTACGTTCTGTTATACCCGAAGTATGTACTCTAAAGTGCCAACCTTTCTCTAGTACCACAAAACCATATCCTCCTTAGACCATTCCCAGTATTTAGTGTCAGCGCTTTTCCCAGTCCTCTCACGATCCCGTAGCTCATCCTCAGTTCCATCTCAGACCCAGTCCGTTTTAATTATAATATTAATTTTAATTCAGTGTCAAATAATTAATATATATATGTATATACACTAAAATAATTCTTTTTTTTTTAAAAGAGATTTTTAAAGTCCCTTATAACATTTTGGTGGCAGCGGTGGGATACCGGGTCTCTATATATATCCCGGTAACGCCCCGAAATTCATTACGGACTCGAATTAATAAATCCAATAAAATTATATCAAAAGTGCCTCCACAAAAATATAAAGTGTCTAAAATTATAAGTGTGTTAAAAAAGTGTCCTAAAGTTACCCAGGATCATCTCATCCCAAGTTGCCGTTGATTAATAGAGCCTTACAGGGGCTCTGCTCCAATAGTGGTGCACTCACCGGTGACGACAGTGACCATTGCGGTTACCGTTACTACATCCCGACCTTGGATCAACCAAGGATAACCAAGGACCAGCCTGTCACACAACAGTGTATATAACAAAACATGAAGATTATCCTGTAAGTGACTATTTTATTTTAATTTAAATGTGCTGCAGTGTTTTCAAGATCTAGTGAAATTCAGTGTTTATTTTAATATGTTATTCCTTTTCTTTATTACTAACTAATTAATTAAGTTAATTATTACACATCATATTCATAAACATCGTATTCATCCTAAGACCACACGGTCGCACATCAGCATATTGAATTTCAACGTCTCTTATCTCCGTACCGGGAACTACATCAAGTTCGCAGTTAGTAGTAAACATATTATAACGTTACGCCGCGCCGTCTGCTTGATAGGTAGGCAGGCTAATAACTTGACCATCTATACGTATCTGTTAATTTCATTTGTATTTTATCATACATTTTAGATATTAATAATAAATATTCACGATGGCTACAAGTAAAAAGGAAGTACCTGAATCCAAAAGTGCACCGTTAACCTTGCTACTTAAATTTATTAAACCCTACGATGGATCACGGGAACGGTTGAACGCATTCATAAACAACTGCGACAGTGCATATTCATTAGCAGATGATGATCAACAAAACTTTTTTCTTAAGTACATACTGTGTCAGTTGGAAGGTAAAGCCGAAGTCGCATGTTCCATCAAGGAATTCGAAAATTGGTCCAGTCTGAAAGATTTCCTTAAAAACCAATTCGGTGAAAGGAAGCATTACGCCCATCTTTTAACGGATCAACAAGACTGTAAACAAAGTAACAACGAGACAGTGAACCAATTTGCGTTACGTGTAGAATCATGTCTATCCAAATTTTTAACTGAAATACAAATTTCTAATACCAAGAAAAGCCAATTAGTTGGCCGTCTGGCAGCCATGGAGGACTTGGCACTACACATATTCACTATAGGTTTATATCCGAGAATATCTAACATTTTAAGATGTAAAACCCCTAAAAACTTAAATGATGCTATAAACATAGCCATATCTGAAGAGAAAATTTAAAAAAAATATTTACAAAAACACACCAATAAAACCAAACCGGTCTGAATCAATTTATAAACAACAAAATAATAATAATAATTTCCGTAACACAAGGCCATCGACGTTAGGCTATAAACATCCTTCCACAGCTTTTTGTCGATATTGTAAAAAGACCGGGCATATGCTGTATACAATAATAGAAAATATGGCAACGGACCACAATCCCAAACTCAAGGCCAAACCTCATTTGACCACAAACAAAAATTCCCATACAACACCAATCCACGTGTAAACCATATCGAAACATCAAATGATCCCGAACCACAAGATAATAATGACGTAATCCAAGACAGCCTCGAACACCAACTCTGCGACTATTTAAACGAATAGGCGTTCCGCCTAAGCGTCGTGCGGAACGTTAAACAAGCAAAACCGACGCAATTAAATCCAAATATCTTGACGGTAAACACGATCACAGAAAACACGTTCCTAGAGTTTTTAAAAAGAAAACCATCGAACCAGAAAATGTATCAAAAACTATTAAACACGTTTTGATTCATAACTCCAAGTCCAACCTTCAAACCACGGAAATTAATAACAACAAAGTAAAAACTAGTGATCCGATTGAAAACTCAGAACCTTCTACAGTTCACGAAATTAATATAAAAGACCGATACTTACCCTGCGTAACCATAAAAACCTCGGTGTCTAGTAGACCCTTGTCGCTCCTCGTCGACACGGGGGCCGGCATATCTTTATTAAAGAAATCCTCTATGGAAGAAATGCCACACTTATCAGAAAACAAGGTATTAGTCAAGGGGATAACCCCTCAGAAACCCATCAGAAGCATGGGTGATTTCCGGCAAGCCTTATTTCTCGAAAAAGATGAGCCTCTTAGCCATCGATTCCATATGATTGTCGGGATAAATTTACCACATAATGGTATCATAGGTAATGACCTATTCAAACAGTACAAATGTAGGATCGACTATAGTACTAAGTCCATTAATGTAAACGGTTCTGTTCTCCAATTACGCTTTAAAGAACCGCAATATGTTATTCCTCCTCGATCGGAAGTTATAATAGAATGCTCAGTAACGAATCCGGAATTGAAGGAAGGCGTTATTGTTGATCAGCATATCGCTAACTCACTCCTTGTTGCAAATTGTATCGTATCTGTAAAAACAAATAACCGCGTAAACACCACTGTCCTTAATGTATCAGACGATTCTATTCCTATATTATCAAATTTACAGTTTACCCTTAGTCCTATTAATTATAATGAATTCCGACAGTTAAATAATACTCACCCATCTTGTAACGATAGGACCAAAGAAGTTCTTAACCAATTAAGGGTGTCCCATTTAAATTCTGAAGAGTCCAATGCACTGTGCGAAATTTGTTCCGAATTCTCAGACGTATTTCATTTACCTGATGATAAGTTGACAGCCACTAATGCAGTAAAACACGAAATAAATACTTCCTCTTCGCAACCCATCAATATTAAATCATATAGATTTCCCGAAGTCCATAAACAGGAAGTTAATAATCAGATCAATAAAATGCTCGAACAACAGATAATAAAACCCTCTACTTCCCCGTGGTCATCCCCAATTTGGGTGGTCCCTAAGAGGAAAGATGCTTCCGGACAAAATAAATGGCGGATAGTTATAGACTACCACAAATTGACTGATATAACCATCGGAGAAACATACTCAATGCTTCAAATTAACGAAATACTTGATCAACTAGGACAAAGTAAATATTTCTCAACACTGGACCTTGCATCAGGATTCCACCAGATAAAAATGTCTCCGTCCGACGCAGTCAAAACCGCGTTCAGTGTTCCCCAAGGGCACTTCAAATTCAACAGAATGTCCTTCGGACTTAAGAATGCCCCATCAACCTTTCAAAGGTTGATGAATACGGTACTCTCAGGCTTACAGGGCGTACATTGTTTCGTCTATCTATATGATATAGTAATTTATTCAACGGATTTAGCTTCACATATCGAAAAACTGACTAGTGTTTGTAAAACTTCGTAATTTCAACCTTAAACTCCAACCAGAAAAGTGTGAGTTTCTACGCAAAGAAGTAGCATACCTCGGACACATCATAAGTGACCAAGGAGTGAAACCAAATCCCAAAAAAATTAAGGCAGTAAGCTAATTTCCTGTACCAAAATGTCCCAAGGAAGTAAACTCCTTCCTAGGCCTAGCATCCTATTATAGAAGATTCGTATCAAATTTCTCTAAAAGTGAATTTTATTTGCCTTTAACCTCTCTCTTAAAGAAAGACGTTTCTTTCGTTTGGACGAATTCACAACAGTTGGCGTTTGAACAACTAAAAGAAAACTTAATTACCGCGCCAATTTTAGCATACCCCGATTTTAGTAAACGATTTGTCCTAACATGTGACGCCTCCAATTTTGCCATATCGGCTATACTATCTCAGGGTGAAATCGGTAAAGATAGGCCCATCGTATATGCATCTCGGACACTAAATAAAGCAGAGTGCAATTATAGCGTCACAGAAAAAGAGTGCCTCGCAATAATTTTCGGCACTAAAACATTCCGACCCTATCTCTTCGGTCATCGTTTTACTATAGTAACCTATCATAAACCCTTAAACTGGCTGTTCAACTGTAAAGATCCCGGTTCCAGGCTCGTTAGATGGCGCCTGAAACTAGAAGAATATGATTATAGTATTCATTATAAGAAGGGAAAGCTAAATTGTAACGCAGATGCGCTTTCCCGAATTCCCATTAATAATACTATTAATATAAATCCTGTCCATGAAGATCCGGATACTGTTCCTCAAAATCAACACGACAAATTACCTTACTTACCAATTATAAATTTTCTAACAGAAAACCAAAGTATAGATCCATTGGAATGTTTAAACGACGATGATTCCTGTATGTATTCCTGTATTCCTGTAATGTCTGAAGAATCTTAGTAGTAAAGAATTTAAATCAAACGCAAACATTCACGAACATAGTAACAGCATATTAACTTGTAAAAGTAAAACTATTGTAATCCCGACATCTATAGACATGGATGAGTCAAACCACTTCATGAATGACATATTAGGTAATTTAACAGATAGTAGTGAGATAATTCATCAAGAAAGAATTCTACATTCGTATTTAAAATTTGAACATGACAACAAAACCTACTTCTTTTTATTCACAAAAGTTCATCACTTTGACAAAGCCGATTACGAAGATATTTATAAGAGCCTTAAATGTCTAAGAAATTAGCTGTAGCGTGATTTGACTTTCATAAAACGCACATATTTTAAATTAAATTCCTACAAACATTGTAGAGTTTTCTATATATAATTATTGTGTGGTAAGTACCTACTGGCGGCTGTGGGCACGGTGCGGTGAGGCGGGCGACGATGCGCTCGCGCCTCTCGCCCCCCTCAGCAGTCGGCCGCCCGTCACCCGTGCCCCGTGCCGCCAGTCCGTAACTTACATTGACGCGGAGCGCACGCTGCCCTAGCTCGTGCCCTGCGGAGGTTCGAGCGGCTATATACCTAATAATAAACTATCCAGAAGAAATTAATATAGCTACAACAATTTTAAAAATCCTTTTGATCAGTACCAACTTATAAAAATTCTAAGAGAAAATCACGATCTACCTATAGCCGGTCATTTAGGCTCAGTCCGAATGTTAAAGCGTATTCAGGAAAGATTCTATTGGAAAAATATGAGAAGTGACGTTGAATAATATGTAAAGAAATGTGGATTATGTCAAACCAATAAAGCCTTAAGGAAAACCAACCGGGCCCCGATGCAAATCACAAGCACTTCCACACAACCTTTTGAACGCATTGCCCTGGATATCGTAGGAACATTACCAGAATCTGGTAATGCCAAACTCAAATACATACTTACTCTGCAGGACGATCTAACAAAATTTACAGTTGGCTATCCTATACCCAACGCAACTGCCGAGGAAAGTTGTGAATGCCTCGTTCATTTTATTTCATTCTTCGGAATCCCAAAATTTATTTTGACTGACCAAGGCACTAATTTCACGGCAGATCTATTCAAACAAACTTGCAATTTCCTTAAGATCAAACAGCTTTGGTCCACTCCTTACCATCCCCAAACTTAGGGTGCTTTGGAAAGGAGCCACTCAACTCTTAAGGAGTATTTAAAATCGTTTGTTGACGAAAACCTAAGAAATTGGCCCCGTTATGTTTACACAGCAATGTATTCATACAACACGAGTACTCATAGTACAACCAACTTTACTCCCTTTGAGTTAATATATGGCCATAAAGCATTAATTCCTAATTCTGTGTATGAAAACGCCCCTGATGTTACATATCATGATTATATTCGTATTCTACAACACAGATTAAATTATTCCCGGCAAAAGGCTATAGAGAATATTCTAAAATGTAAAGGTATCTCAAAACAATATTATGATCAAAAAACTAAACCAAAGAAATATAAAGTAGGTGATTTTGTCTATATTAAAAACCATTTAAGACTAAGAAAAGCTCTATTTCCGGTTTGGAAGGGACCATACCGAGTGGTCAAAATCCACGGCAACAACACACTCTCCGTCCTGATCAACAGGCGTCATGCTCGTCACCATTATGACGAGATCAAGTTAGCCGAGACCACTTAGGGTATAAGAAAAATCGACATTCTTTCACCGTGACATCAGAAGCCGCTTATCTAGGCAATATTATTAAATAATCCAATTCTATATTTTATTTCAGAATGGCCATGAGCCTTTACGTTGTCCAATCAGCCCTCATCGAAACAATTTCGAGGAGTCCCGGTATATACTTTGATCCAATAGGACATGCTCGATTTTCGGATGAGGAATTACACGTGCTAATACCGGTCGACCTCTCCTATATTCAGCCACACATTGATAATATCAACAGCATTATAGGTACTACCCGTTTCCTGTACCAACAAAACGACGTTATATTAGACTCAGAATGTCATAATATTTTAGAACCTCTTACGTCTCGATATACTGATATAGTTAAAGACTATAATTCCATATTGCATTTACTACCCGTACTATCAAAAAGATCCGCATGGATATCCTGCATCGGTACTATTTTTAAACATGATATTGGTACTCTGGATGAAGACGATGTACTTAGATGTGACAACGCTATTCAAACTCTAAATAGTAACAGTAAGAAATTAGCCAACGTACTTAAATATAACACGTTAATTACCAGTACCGCGTTAAAGAACTTCAATGAAACCATATCTATTATAAATTTAAATGAAGCACGTTTGAATAACGCTGTCGAAAATTTAAGTTATAATTTAAGAAACCTAAGTTTAGCGTCTAATAAGTTAATTATAATGTCAAACTTTAATCAATTGTGTAACAGTTTATCTTCCGCTTTGTTAACTTTGTCGTTTAAAATGGAAGATTTGCAGAATGCAATTATGTTTACTAAAAGCCATGTTCTTCACCCATCTGTACTTACACATAAGGAATTATATTACGAATTGTTGAATAATATTAGATACTTACCCAGATCGCTGGAACTTCCTGTAAACTTAGATTTAGAAAATATTCATGTTATTATAGATATAAGTGAATTAAGTACCCACTATGCGAGTAAACGAATAATATTTGCTTGCAAAATCCCGCTGGTAACTCATAAAATTTATGATGTGTATAAAGCTATCCCTATACCATTACCACACGATGTTGAAAAACCAGTTTCGTATTCATTAATTATCCCTACTTCTAACTATGTAAGTATTAATAAAGATAAATCTTATTATTGTTATATGGATAGCTTAAAAATGTGTAAAGTAATTCCAAATAGTATTTATATTTGTAAAACTGTAACAGAATACCCTGTGAATACAAACCCCACCTGTGAAACAGAACTGATGTTAAAAGTATTAGATTCCTTACCGGATTAATGTAATCCTAAATCTATTAATGGTGACATCGACATATGCCATAGGCTTAACAATAACCACTTTCTGTATGTCCAATCAAAGGTATCCAAGTTAACAGTCGATTGTGTAATGCTAATATAACGGAATTCAAAATATCAGGCACAGGATTTTTAAACTTACCTTCTAATTGTACCGCCATATGCCGAAATACAGAATTATCCGGTAAATTTAATATTAACATTAATGTCAACCCCGTAAGATCCGATTTCAATATTATTACTGATGTTTGTTGTAGTATTAAAAGACTAGACTTCACTAACATACCACCTATGAAAATTGTAGGAACAAATTTGGATAAGTTAAAGGATTTAGATGTTACTAATCAAATTTTATCCTCAATAGATAAACTATCAGAAGATCCAAATTTCCTTTTAGAATACAATTCAACTTATCCAATTTTAACATATTGTACACTTGTATTGATTATAGCTATAATTCTATTGATACTGTATAAGAAAATTTTACCAAAACCTAACTTCCTTCAAAACCTCACGAAACACAGTCCCTGGCCCTGATGTTGAGGAAACAACAGAAATTTCCGTTCCTCGTTTAAGAACATCACATTAAAACTTTGCACTTTACTGCAAAAGTTTTCTTTTACGCGGGGGGCTGTTATACCCGAAGTATGTACTCTAAAGTACCAACCTTTCTCTAGTACCACAAAACCATATCCTCCTTAGACCATTCCCAGTATTTAGTGTCAGCACTTTGCCCAGTCCTCACGATCCCGTAGCTTATCCTCAGTTCCATCTCAGACCCAGTCCGTGACACTCATAGTCCGTTTTAATTATAATATTAATTTTAATTCATTGTCAAATAATTAATATATATATATATTAAAATAATTCTTTTTTTTAAAAAGGGATTTTTAAAGTCCCTTATAACAGTTCGGAGGTAAAAATACCAACCTAATATTATTCTCCTCGCACAATTTGACAACTTCAACACTCAGATGTGACGCCAAATTATCTCCGATTACTACTTTTGCCCCTTCACGCAAATTTGCCCATGGCATGATAATTGTAGTGAACCAATCATCGAAGCAAGCCATATCAAACCATCCAGATTTTGTACGGTTGTACCGTGCGTTTGGTGGGCCGAGTTCACACCATCGGGACCATAAATGATCCGCTTTATATACTATGTATGGTGGTAAACATTGGCCATCGGCTGTTGCGCTAAACATGATCGAAACAGAGCTTTTACTAGAATTTAACACGCGTTCGTGTGTTTAGTGCCCCGTTTAAAAATGACTTTCGTCTATCCGGGGTCTTTGCTTAGGTCCGTCTCATCAAAATTTAGAATGTTTTCACAGAGAACATCTTTGAGTGATACTTCTAGGTTTTGGTAAAAATCAGACATTTCTTCGGCAGTTTTTGATGCCTAACTACGTTTGATATTTTGGGTAGCCCGTTGCGTAAAATTTTGACGATTAAAAAAATTGCGAGCACAGCGTTCACCAAGCAATCGGCCTCCAAAAAGTTCCGTCTTTCCACATTTCTGATGGTAATTGTATACCACTAGTCGTAAATCTAGGATTGAAAGTGGGCTACCGTAATAAGCTGCAATTTCAACTACTTCTGCAATATTTTTTTCTTCTTCTGACAGTTCTATTGGTCGACCGATTGGTTTGTCGTGTGTATTTCTGCATTTAATTAAAATTGCACGGCGATGAATACCAAATTTCTTTTCAGTTTCGTACGATGATAGCGATTTACTTTTTACTAAATCGACAGCAACGCTTAATGTCTCTTGCGAATAATCAGCATTTCGCCGAGCTCCAACTTTTCTTCGACTCCTCTTAACCATTTTTTTCTTTATTTCTGTACCTACTAAAATAAATATATAGTACTATAAAGAAAAATTAAATAGCCAAGTTAACCAAGTCTAAATGTACCTATAAATTCTCTTTTCAACATTTGACAATTTTCTTTTGTGTACCTAGGTAAAGTACTTTTTCAGGTTCTGTGTAAGTATAAACTTTAAAATTTTGGTTGTAAAATATGATTTAAAGTAATAACTCGTCATTACTAACAAATATAAATGCTTATAGTACGTATAACACGTCTACACTTAAAGTAAAATGATTTTTCTTGAATTAAAAAATGTACATAATATTCTGAAATCATCCTTCTAAAACGAAGTAATCCAGAAAACTTTTTTTTCTTATAGCTATTTAATAGCGAAAATACTCCGTTTGTTGAATGAGTCGAATAATTTGAAAGTAATGAACGGATGTATGAACAAAAAAAACATAATGATGAAATCGTAACCCTCCGTACGTTTTGCTTTATTTTAACCCTAGCCCTAGGCAAACTTGTGTCACTAATGTCTGAGATACCTTTTGCAACATTGCCTGTCAACTTTCTAGACGTAAATGATAATATTTACAAGAAAAGTCTTTAAAAACAGTAAAAATAGCATATTTGCTTACCCCGTATCCAGTCACAAAGCTATAAATCACTATTTTTCCAAGTAAAAATTAAAAGTTTTGCACTCAACGAAAAAACGTGCAGTTCTTGTGATTGTTATCAGATAACAGTTAAAAATGCAGCTGTGTTACCACTGCGAAAAATATCTTGCCAGAATATCAATAATATTTCTCCCATTATTAGAAACTATCTGGTGCCCGCGACTTCGTCTGCGTATTATTGGATATACACAGATAGACCTCGGAACACGACAAACCAAAATAAAATCATAGATGGGATTGTCACTATGTGTATGGTGGACGCGATCCCTATCACCCCGCTATATTACTGTATATGCACCAGCTGATTTCGCAACACGACAAACCAAAAGAAAATCATACATGGGTTTATCACTGTTTGTATGGTATTGTCATTATATGCCAATATGAATCCAACACATTAACCGTCCCAATAAAACTTACAACAGTACAAACAACAAACATACAAATTTTCCATTTATTATATTTGTAGGATAAAACTGATTAAACTATGACTTTTACCGGGATAAAAAGTACCCTATGTGTTATTCCAGGTCATAGACTATCTGTCTGCCAAATTTCATTGAAATCCGTTCAGCCGTTTTTGCGTGATTGAGTAACAAACATCTAAATATACACACTTATTAGGATAGAAAATAGAAGACGGTTGTCAAGTGATGTTAGTTTTAATAGATTAGGCAAACTTGAAGCTAATTGGCAAAGTTGCAGCAGTTTACGATATCAAGGAAGTCGCTATCCGCGTCGGTCTTTTGCCCGCTTACATTTTCTAAACCACGTAACGGATTTTTATACAGGTTTCACTGTCATTTAGACATTTTTTTACGGAAAGTTTGTTTAAAAAATATATTAATTATTTAATTATATGACTGGTCTCCTGCCCTACTAAAATTTCAAATGACCTTCCCAGACCAGAGTAACTTATAGTAAGATGGAGGAAAGCCTCTCAAAAATATTGATATACTTGAGGTGAGGCAATAGGTACAGCCAGGCACTTATTAGTAGGATGCAAGGTGCTTCTTGATAGGGGTCACTACTCACGTAGCCATGATAGAGTACTTCAGTTCATACATGATGCAGTAAGTCTTTCAGGGACTAGAGCTCAAAAAGGATTGACCATTAACAAGAGACAAATTAACTTTATAAAGGAAGGCTCAGCAGTAAATGCTAAAAGTAAGCCCGTCTCAATCCTAGGTTCTGCACCCGATTGGACTATCTTAGTGGACACATGAGAAACATTATAAAATCCCAGAAGATGTGGTTGTTTCGTCATCCAGACCAGACATATTTCTTTATTCTCGAGAATCAAACGTATAGTACTTGTAAAGCTTACTGTACTGTGGGAAACTAATATACATAAAGACCACGCAATAAAAATGAATAAATATTACGATCTATGTAACGAGTTAACAAAGAACGGCTATGAGGTGGAAGTGGGAGCGAGAGGTATTCCAGCGAAATCTCTATATAACTTATTAAAAGGCTTCGTCCTGTCAAAAACTGCAGTAAGTTCTATTTTAGAACAGGTATCTATAGCAGCATTAACAGGCTCTTACCAAATATGGCATGGCAGGGAGAGTATCGCGGGCAGTCAAGGCGAGCGCTGATGTGAATCATAAGGGGCCCCTTAAACCTACAACCTGGGTCACAAGTCCTAGGGACTGCTCATATTCCCTCGGTCTGCTACACGTTGGACCCGGCACCCGCACGGTGAATCCATGGAATGCTATTTGTCTCTTCTAATTAAGTTTTTGTATAGATATATGCCATCGAGGACTTCCTTCCAGGCTTTTTGAAGATATTCAATTCAATTCAATTCAATTATCTATCTCCTATGGTTGACTCACAGTAACCATTTTCATCTCGAACATAATAATTAAATATTAGGTTATTTGCAAAGCTATTTTCTCCAATTCAGTATTAATCTTTATCAAGATAAATATGTTAGTTAACTTAGGCACTTAATGAAGATTAAAATAAATCTTCCTTATCATTATATCAATACCGTGGAAGATATCACAGGTCCAAATTTATGTGTAACCAAAGATATCACTTGCACTGATGTGATTGGTCGGTACTCTTAACCTATGATGCGAGCTAGCGCACCTTTCATACTAATGAATGGAACTTAGAACTATCAATACTAAAACAATAAACTCTAAAATCATGATTTCTTAAAAGATAAAATATGCACCCGTGCGAAGTTAGGTAAGGTTGATAGTTATTTATAATGAACATTTCATTTGTGCACAGTAACCAAAAGTAAAACGTCACGTAAAACGCCACCTATATTGCATAATATAGACTTAAACACTTTCAAAAACTTGAGTTATAAAAAAACTAACACATGTCAGATTAAGATCCCACCAAAATAAAATAATATTAAACTCAAACTTTCTTATAATCAATAATTGCTGCTTCTTTTAAATCGTTCATATATATATAGTATATATTTTTATGTATGTACCATCAACCATCCTCTTAATTTGTGGGAAAAACATGAGCAAGAGTATGCAATATGCAAGTATCTCAATAAGTCTAATTACAATTCTGCAATCAAATGAAGAAGTATTTAGTTAAATAATTTTTTTTTATACATTCATGTAATTTTGTTGAAAAACTTGATTTTCAGCCAAATTAACTCTCTTCATGAGCTGATCATGTTTCATCTTGAACTGACATATTATTAATTATTTAAATGCTCCCAGCCTGCAATCTGGACTCAAAGACTGATTTACATTATTTGCAGATTTATTATTCTAATAATTTTCCATTTATATAATTTAGAAATTTTGAACACAATAGTTTAACATTCAATTATTTTCAAATTAGTAACAAAAATTAAAGTGGAATTATTGTATAGCACTAGATACATTTATATGGGTATAGGTTACAAAATTAAAAGGAAGGAATATATATTTAGTGTTAAAACATATGAGGTGAATAAATAAGAAACTTAATTTGGTTCAGTAAAGTAGAAGTCATTTTCACAAATATGAAGATCAATGACTTTCTTTGTTACTAGTGTTTGAGGTATTTTGACGTCTCTTTACATCCCAATTGTATACTCTAGCCATGTTTACTTCAGTTGTGGTACACTGATCTCTGAAATTATATAATAATTTGATTATAAATTAAATATTACTATTTGTATACATTTTTGATCACCAGAATTCTGTGAAAATATAAATATCACAAAAAATAACATACCTTAAGAAATCTAAATCATGTTCTACGCAACTCAGATTCTTCTTAGCAGAAGCCATGTTTGCGCTAAGTAATTTTTCAGCATCTTCTAAAGAGTATTCCAACATAACATTTGCTCCAAGCCATAAATACACTGTGTTAGTTGTTGGTACATTGGCCTAGAAAAAATTAGAAATGAACATAAATTTCATTTTTCTGTAAAGTTTAAAAATTATTACATAGTAAAATCATCATTGTGTCAATACTATATGAATTGGAATAATATAAGAGATTCCATAATCTTTAATTTTCAAATGCCTGATAGCTTTAATGACATTAAAATTATGATAAGTTATTAATGAATAATATTTTTGTAATATGTAGATCTCACACTCAACCAAATCTAATTGAAAGTAAACATGATATACATTTTCAAATAATTACCTTGAGTAACACTTGATCACTGAGTAGAAACTGCATTTCTATTTCTTCTTTTTGAATTTTTAATTGTTCAATCATTTCTATAGAGCGGGCTAAGTCAGGAATCTGTTGTCGTAAGCGCCTCCGTTTTGTTGACAATGTGTACTCCATTAATTTATATTTCCCATGCTTTTCATCTAGGTCTTTTAACACAACATCAACACCTTCGGAGTTTGCTGGCAAACTCATAAACTCGTCAACATTATCCTTAAAAAATATATCTTGTAAATTATGTATAATTATAATAGATTTAATTATGCTCTTGAGGTAGACACAAAACAAATCATATGTAAAAGGACTGTTCTCTTAAATTTAATAAAAAGAGATACAGATGTATACTGTCCTAACCTATAAATTATTTTTTACATAAACACCAGAAATTTTATTTGTTGCATATAGTCATACAGTGTACTTCCCGAAACGTTAAATAATAATGATTTATTATACTTATTTAATAACTTACAACAAAAACGGCTTCAGGTATTCCTGAAAATGATTTAGGATTCGAAGTTTCCACTCCATCGCCTTCCATTGTCCCGTGGGTAAAAAAAACCTAAGCCTATAATTAATCGTATAATCATTAATAAATCATAAATTATGAGATATATAGCTTAGGTATCAGATTTCTTTCTCACTTTTATTTATTTAGTTTGTCCACAATTTTTACCATTTATTTTTGAAGTAATAATGTATCGGCATCAGTAGTCCACCCAGTGTTGCCAAGTCAAGGAAACAAGAAATGGCCGACCACTTTGATGAAGTTGCAAGAATATTAAAAATTTCGTACCCTAAAAAGTGGCTATAAGTGCCCAAAAAAACAAACAAAGTTCATAACTTAAAAACATTTTATTTTTTGATTAAACGTTGATTCAACATAACACTCAATGTACGTTAATTGTTCTGATTTTTTTAAAACAAGGAAAGCAGTTTTTTAATAATCTCTTTTTCTTAGTAAACACTTAAAAGTGTATGTAAAGTTATCTTATCTCTATACGTACTTATTCTTTACTGCTCTCAGGGTGCTAAATTTTAATAACCTGTCCTCCCTCAGCATTTGATCTATAGGAATAAAGCTGTCAGTGGCAAATCATGAAATACTGATTCTCCACTGGCATTGTAGAAATGTTAAAACAAGTGCTATTATAAGGAAATATAAAATATTGTGTATTATAAAAAGTTCGCCAGATATAGCCACAAAATGACCAACTTGGCAACACTGAGTCCACTGCTGCCAGCTCCGTTTGAGTGTTGGGCGCTAGATCACTTTAAGAAAAGCGCTAGATTCAGCTAAATAATTGTGAATAAAAAAAGCGCTATATTATAATGCTCTTTTTAAATTAGGAATTAAATAGATATATTCCACATTACCACCCTACAACAACCATATTGTTTGATTGAACAAAAAATTTGTGCTTCTAGTCTGTAGGTATAGTTTTTTCGTAATTTCAAGTACCTATCGTTTACATTCTGAACAAAATTGAGTTTACCTATTATAGTGTAAATATTTATTAATGTAGATTAAAACCGGTTTAGTTTAGTTTAGCTTACTACTGTTATAAAAAAAATTTAATATTTTGTTATTATGTTGACAGATATTAATTGTCTTTCTTTTAGGATGTCATAATTTTATTAAAACTATGTAATTAATTATTTTTTATTTATAACATTAATTGGCGACGAGGATGAACTCGGAACAATTTGTAGAATTTTTGAAAATACAACAAATTCAACAACAACAAATCACGGATCTTTTGCAACTGTTAGTACGTCAACAATTACATACTTCCACGCCCTCATCAAACAATGGGATCGAAGGAGAATTGCAACGTTCACACGAAACAAAATTATGCTTAATGAATAAATTTAAATGCGACAAATTTGATCCTACCACAACACCAGTAGAGAATTTTATGGATCTTTTTGAAGAAAAGTGTAAAATATGGGAGATGATTGTATAAACATACAAAAAGGTTAACTGTTTATCGCCAGAAGTTTTTCATGAACTGAAAGTTGCTCTCACACTAAACTTTGCAATAAGCTCATTCGAAAACATGAAAAATAAACTTCTGGATTTATATTGTACAAAGAAAACAAGATATAAAGCCCTTACTGACTTCTTGACCTGTATTAGGAAACAAGAAGAAACAATGGAACATTACGCAAATAGACTTAAAGAAATTAGCAAAGACTGTGGTTACGATGACACATTGTTAGAGCGGCAATTACGTGATCATTTTGCAACTGGTCTCAATCATGAACAACTTCAGATAGACTTAAAACAAAAAGGGCCAAATTTATTACATATTCGTGACGACAAAACTGAAGAGGTTACATTTGCCCAAATTTTCACAATCGCACAATCTCGAGAAATAGCAGAGGGTGATGCTAATACAGAATCACCTATCTACAAGGTAAAACAAAATTCTAATCAGAATAGCTCACAGAAAGGAAGAAACATTGTACAACGTAAATTAAGATTTAATCAGTGCTGGCGGTGCGGTAAAAATGAGAGACATAGATTCGATATTTGCACAGCTAGAAAACATATATGCAAAGAGTGTAGCACTGAAGGTCATTTTGAGAGCTGTTGTATTAAATCAGGTAGAGCATATCTTACTTACAACAGGAACACACAGAAACAACAGTCGAGGTTAAGAAATAACTTACACAGGATAAACAATCAAACAAATAATCAATCATTTTCGTCATTGACAGAAAATGATGATAGTATCTCAGATAGTGACAACGTTTGTAATATTAAAAAACAAACTCAGAAAGATTGTAAAAAAATAGATATAATAATCAACGGGAAAGAATGTACCATGGATTGGGATCCAGGATCTCTTTATTCTATTATTAGCACAAAACTTTGGAAGCAAATAGGAGCACCAACGCTAACTAAAGCACCGCGACTACGAGCCTACGGCAATGTTAAACTTAAACCAAAAGGTATAACCGACGTAACTGTACAGATTGAAGGGAAAAGTAAAATATTACCAGTCGTTGTAATGGAAGGTGCAGATCTATTACTCTTCGGTTTGCAGTGGAGTGAAATGTTTGAGTTACAATTTCCCAAACCTGTATATTCAATCAAACCTGTTATTACACTTAAACAAGTACTCAATCGTCACAAGCTACTCTTCAATAATAAACTTGGAAGGGTTAAAAATTATGAAGTAAACATTCATATTAAATACGACGCTGTAGCAAAGCATCTACCTCCACGATCAATCAAATTTGCAATGAGAAAGAACATTGAAATGGAACTAGAACGGTTGGTGGCAGAGGGCATAATAAGTAAAATAGATCCTAATATAACGGCTGTAGAATGGGCCACACCAACAGTAAACGTTATAAAACAGAACGGGCAAATTTGCATCTGCGGGGATTTTCGTAGTATAATCAATTCAGTTCTTATCAAGCACGCACACTCAGTTCCCCTTTTTGATCAATTACGACAGAATTTAGCAAATGGAAAAAGTTTTCGAAAATAGATTTGAAAGATGCTTACTTACAATTTGTTGCAGCTCCTGACTCAAAAAAATACTTGATCATTTCTACACACAAAGGATATTTTCAATATAATAGAATGCCTTTTGGAATCTCTACAGCACCTTCTGTATTTCAACATTATCTTGACAAACTTCTCGAAGGTATACCAAATGTGGCTGTTTTCTTTGATGACATTGCGGTGACGGGAGTAAATGATGCTGAACATTGAACATTGATGCTTCTCAAGTGATGCTCTTACCAAGGAGCAGCATTCCGTTTTTATTGATAGATGTAGGAAGAGAAGTAAGTTGTGGAATGGAGTGAACCAACAAATTCTAAGATCGAAGCCATTACCAAAGCTTCTCTGCCTTTAAACTCGAAAGAATTAAGGTCTTTTCTCGGTCTCGTCAATTTTTATGAACGGTTTATACCTCATTTACACAGCAAATGTGCAGATCTCCATACGTTAACAGGTAGTCGACAGAAATGGAAGTGGACAAAACATGAGAATACAATTTTTGAACAAATTAAGTCACTTATTGCTGGTTCCAAGCCTCTTATAGCGTTAAATGAAAAGCGTCCTCTGTTTCTGGCTTGTGACGCTTCGGAAAAAGGTGTTGGCGCTGTACTGTTTCATAAAGACGGAAACCTTATGCAACCTTTAGCTTTTGCATCACGGAAATTAAAATCTGCAGAAAGCAAATACTCAGTAATCGATCGTGAGGCTTTGGCTATATTCTTTGGAATAAAAAAATTTGATCAGTACTACGTGGTTCGAAATTTACTCTAGTTACCGATCATAAACCATTGATCCATCTCTTGGGCACACGCCGTAACTTGCCAAAGTTAGTTAACAATCGTCTCGTAAGATGGGCCTTGTTGATAGGTAGTTATGATTATGATATAGTCTATACAAAAGGAGAAAATAATGTAATGGCTGACTACCTTTCTAGGATGCCTAACCCTGAGGAGCAACCGTCAAATGCCGAGAATGCGGTGTACAAAATAGAAACTCGTTTACAAACAAACAGAGTTGGTGATCTTCCTATATCAGAAGATTGTGTAAGGGAGCATACAAAACAAGATCCTGTACTTAAAGATATAGCGCGATATATTCGATTTTTATGGCGTGAACATTACTCAAACGAGATCAAGCCATATGCTCGCAAGCGGAGCGAACTCTCATTAGAAAATAAAATCATTTTATGGCAAGGTACACTTACAATACCACATAACCTGAGAAACACAATTTTAAAATTTTTACATTCAGGACATCCAGGCACTTCGGCTATGAGGGCACTTGCACGCTTCTATGTTTGGTGGCCATCTATTGAAGAAGATATTGATTTATATATTAAACGCTGTAGTAAGTGTCAAGAAAATAGACCAAATATTTCTGAGTTACCAATTTACTCTTGGTCTATTCCTGATAAAGTATGGGAAAGGATTCACGTTGACTTTGCAGGTCCTTTTGAGGGGAAACATTGGCTTGTTCTTGCTGATGCACTATCAAAATGGATAGAAGTAAAACCCATGGCTAAAACTACTTCACTTATGCTTTGTGAAGAATTAGACACAATTTTTAGTACTTTCGGTTTACCACAGTTTATAGTTTCGGATAATGGTCCACAATTCACTTCGCAAGAGTTTGATTTGTTTTGTAAAGCCAGAGGTATTAAACACATCAAGTTCTCTCCTTATCATCCCCGAACCAACGGATTAGCTGAACGTCTCGTGCGTACATTTAATACCAGAATGTCCTCAAGTACCAATGACAAGTTCAGTCTTAAACAACGACTTGAGAAATTTCTATTCTCATACCGGAATACTCCACATAGTACTACTGGTAAAACTCCATCAGAAGTGATGTTCGGCCGCCGTCTACCTTGAGTTTTGGATAATGTAAAACCAGATGCAAAGAGAGCACGTGCATATGCCGAAATACAAGCAAACATCAACAACGAAAAACGTGTACCTAATTTTGAACAAGAGGGTGATGTATTTATTCGTACGAGAGACAATACTCGGTGGGAGCCAGCGATAGTCAACCGTCGTACATATAAATATTCATATGTTGTTACCACTCCTTATGGTGAGAGCAGGTACCATGCCGATCAGATGCGCCGTCGCTGCGAATCTGTTGAACAACTACCACCGATTATCGACCGACATTCAGTATCAACAACTCTCGTTCCAACTTTCGACGAACTATCTTCATGTCAAGAAAAAACTGATGAGCAAACACAAAAGGAGGCACCACCAAAAACACAAACTCCACTTGCATGCTCAACCTTGCGTAGAAGCCGACGCAATATTCTCCCACCTAGACGCTTATTACAGGAAATAGATTAAAGCTTTTAGGGGTGGACGAATATAGTGTAAATATTTATTATTGTAGATTAAAACCTGTTTAGTTTAGTTTAGCTTACTACTGTTATAAAAAGAATTTTATGTTTTGTTATTATGTTGACAGATATTAATTGTCTTTCTTTTAGGATATTATAATTTTATTAAAACTATGTAATTAATTATTTTTTATTTATAACACCTACGAATAGCGCAAGGCACAGTATTGGAATTAAAACATCAAATATTTTGATAATTTTTCATATATTAAATCATCTAAACAAAAATGAGACAAAGCAATAATTTAAAGGTTGTAGCGACATCTACATAGCGACACATAGCGACATCTATCAAGCCACATACGACGCATCCTACATCGCACTATAGAAATTAACTCTTCAATTGAGTATATATACAAGAACCCGACTACACCGTTGGGCAGCTGCCCGCCAGACATAACACCCGTCTGGTCGGAGGATCCTCCCTTTGAAATAGTTCTTCTACAAGGTCATCAACCGAATCGTCATCCTTTGCGTCATCGGTTGGAAATGTTTTGAGGGGTCCCAGAACCAGATGGACCTGGCTGTGGCTTCTAGATATCCTCATATCGTTGGACTATACCTAATTTATATTTTTAGTTACTTCCAATTTTCCTCAATACGTCATCAGGAAGATCATAATTGAAACATGTGGATTGTTTAGAAGTCAAGCCCATTCTTATCCGTAAAATCACATTAATCGTTACTACGTTGAGAGCATTACGTAAATTATCATGATATGACTTATGTTATGATATGATATGACCTTGTTATGATATATAACTATTAGTATAAAGGAGATTTATGGAGCCAAAAGGGAATATGGAATGAAAGAAAAATAAAATCTAATATAAATATGTTTCCAGGACAAATTTACGTGACATTATTTTCCTAAAGTTTGTTCAATAAGATTTTAAAACAATAAAGAAATGTTACCTTAATAAATAATTTTATAAAACCTTACAGTCCAATATTGAAGATCTCACATAAAACATTAACACCTCACAAGAGATAGCGCTAGCCTGTGATTTAACCCTTCTTTGCATGATTTTTTTTTTTTTGTAATTTAAATCAGGCTGGTGTAATTGATGCTCTATATTAAGGGAAAAATAATCTAAAAAATCCTAGTGTAAATATATATAATGAAAATAGTAAAAAATAATATGATGGAAATTTACATCATTATGCAATGCCACATGTTTAGCTCAGTACTAAATAAATAAAAAATAGAATATGTTTGTACATTCTTTATTCTTGATGATAATTTAAAAAACAATTATTATTTTTATTAAGACACAAGTTAACTTTGCATTTCCCACATAATATTGTAGAATATCCTTTACATTTGGGGTATTTGCACCTAAGTGACCCACCGACTGTTGGCCAATGCTCAAGACCATCTTTCCTTAGATCTTTCGGTGGCGGAGGAGCAGGAGAACCTTTTCTTTTTTTTTGTCAGCAATTCTTCTTCAAGGATGCTGCTGCTGGGACGCCCCCTTTTAACATCTTTAGTAGTTCCCTTGTTGCATAAGACAAAGGCCAATTCATTTCTAAATCCACTCATTGTAAGAAGACTCTTTTGAGATTCACCCCTTTCCTGAGCATTTTTTTTATAGATAATCCAAGAGTTTATTAAGGCAAGGTCAAATAAATGAAAAAAAATATACTGGTACCATTTTTTAGACCTCATAGTAATATGATTTCTGCCCAAAAAGCTATCCATGAGGTCAACTCCCCCATGTGTTTATTATATTCTTGGACATTTGCTTTGATTCATAGGCACTGTAGCAAACCTTTCATTGAAGTGCTGGATTACTGGGCGGATTTTAAATAGTCTGTCATGTTCTGGATGACCTATAGGTTTGTGTAGGTCATTGTTGTTAAAATGTAATGATAACTTTATTTTCTCAAATTTGTTCAGTGACATTGTTGAAGAAATTAGGTCATAACCAAACCTAGATGACCAGTATGATCTTGTGCTAGGATATATTTGTACTGACATGTATAACAAAATGCCTAAGAACTTATATAAATCATATTCTGTATATGTTGTAGATGAACTGGGATTGCTTTGTATAATATATAAATTTGTCTGCTCCACTAAACTATTGATGAAATCTTTTGTGATGAAATGGTTGAAACATTGATATGGGGTTTCCAGGTTTGATAAATCATCTGGAGTAGCAGAACTCCCCAAGAAAGTAATTTTATTTGTGTCATACACCAGATGACGTTTTTTCCATATCAAGTTTCTTTTGTCAAATGAAAAATCAGTTTTTGATGAAGATGAAAACTGCAAATTGGATGATGATGTATAAGAGGGTTCCATTTCTTCTGGGTCTAGAAGAGGAAGATCAATATCAGCACTTTCATTCTCACCGTCATCTGCATCATTATCATCAATTTCGTACTGCAACACTCTTACAATCTTATCAGTATTGTGGTGTGCATCCTCGGAATCATGGTCTTCAAGGCTGTCTTCCGATAGCCAACCATCTTCTAACCGATTCAGATAAAGTTCGATGTCCACATCTTTCAAGTATTTCTAGAAAAGCAAAACAAAATAAACTTATAGTACAAATATTTTCGCCATACATTACAAGTGAGGCAACTGCATAGTGATGTAAATTTCTGTCACATAGTTTTGTGAAATTTATTCAAAGTATTTTAATATAAATTGTACATAAAATAACAGAAACACAGAAACAAACCTTATTTCCACTCATTATCACTTTTTATAGCAGATAAATCTCACTTTAGTTTCCTAAAACAATTTATATACTCGTCCGTTTTTTCCAGTAACAACAAACCATAGACCAATAACCAGAGGAACAACAAACAGCGGAATGACAAGTTCAAATCCTGGTAATTAACAGTGACGTTAGCTTTTGTTTTGACAGCTGCGTTTCGTTTTACACTACGGCTTTGTAAAAAGTTGCCAGCAGCAACATATTTAAATTACACTGGTTTTGTGTACCCTTTTACCGGCATTAAATGTTATGATGGAAATTTACAAAGGGTTACTGTTAGTATTGCCGATGTAGCAATCTAATGTGTTTGTTCACACGATAAGCAGAGTCTTATATGAAAACACAGTTTTAGCCATTATTTGTAGATATAGCAAATAATAAACAATTTGGAATAGGTAACAATATTAGCTAATTATATCACAATGTGTTAGAAAAATATATATTTGTATCTCAAACAATATATTATATTTTCTCACTTGACATTTTCAGTTGACAAGACATTTTTAAAACATTGTTTTTTTTTTTATTATTATTATTATTATTATTTTTTTATAAAGAAAAAACATACAATGATATGCAAAGAGATTATACTAGTTTTATATCAAAGCCTCTTTGCTTCAACAGTTACAAAGGGTATAAACCAGGATCCAAAGTCTTAGCTGCGACGTCAGGTATCAATCAGTACAATCAACGCAATGCAGGTTAAGGTCATGAACCGCCGCCCTGGCCGCGTCTTTCCGCATGGTCGGCTTAGTGATGCGTCAGCCTGGATATTCAGCGTTGAGCAGGCTCAATGCAGGAACAATAATTCTGGACCACCGTGGTCCGGCGGCCAAAAAAGGCTAAAGCCCCAGCTGCACCGGCAGCTGCTCCCGCGCCTAAAAAGAAGGCCGGTAACAAGGGGACCCAGGCGAAGATGCCCGTTGTGCCGCGCTCTGCTGCAGTTGTCATCACGTTGCAGCATGAGGCGGTGGCCAGAGGAGTGACGTACTCGGCTGCGGTCCTCAAAGCGCGGGAAGTAGTAAAGCTGGCTGAGTTGGGGATCGATGACCCGAAGATCCGCACGACGGCCACAGGAGCCAAAATCATCGAGATTAAAGGCTCCGATGGTGAGAAGAAGGCGGCTGGCTTGGCTTCACAGCTGCAAGCCGCACTCGCGGGGGTAGCTGACATTACCAGGCCGGACAAACGTGCGGAGGTTCGGGTCGTCGGAATTGATGACTCCGTCGATAAGACGGAGCTCAGAACGGCAATAGCCACTGCAGCCGGATGTGAGCCAGACCAGATTAGGATTGGCTCCATCCGACAATACTGGGGGGGGGGGGGGGGGGGGGGGGAGTGGCATTCGTGTCGCTCCCAGTGGCGAGGGCAAGGAAGTTGGCTGATGCAGGGCGTCTCCTGGTCGGCTGGAGTGTGGCCCGTATACGGCCACTGGCAGAGAAGCCCATGCGCTGCTTCAAGTGCATGGGCTTGGGCCACACTCGCACAACGTGTGAGACGCTGGCCGACTGGGGTGCCCTGTGTTTCAGGTGTAGGGACTCCGGCCACACGGCGGTGAGCTGTGCAGCTGTTAAGCTGCACTGCGCGGCATGCGCCGCCGCCGGCAAGCCGGCGGACCATTACATGGGGGGGGAGCGAGCTGCAAGCCCTCCTCCACCAAGAGGAGGCCCCCTGGGGCACGTTTTGGAGGACCAGGATCGGGGGTGATTAGTATGGCTCAATAATGCAGCACGGCCATACTAATTACCTCCAAGGGAACTTGAACCACTCCGCCACTGCACAAGACTTATTTGTGCAATCGGTGGCGGAGTGGAACATTAGTGTTGCGGTGGCTGCGGAGCCGTATTGTGTCCCTGCTCAACCTTACTGGGCAGGTGACCTTGACGGCTCCGTAGCCATTCATAGTACGGGGTCATCCCTCTCCATTAAGGAGATGGGGTCAGGGTTCGTGGCGGCCGCCTGGGGAGGTTACAGTATTGTGGGGGTTTATTTCTCCCCAAACCGGCCCTTGAGGGAGTTCGAGGCGTTTTTCGACTCCCTGGGGCCGGCGATTAGGCGGCTGTCACCGCTCCCCATTGTCCTGCTTGGCGATTTTAACGCCAAGTCGCGGACATGGGGATCGGTGGCCACGGACCCCCGGGGGGAGCTAGTGGAGGAGTGGACAGTTCAAGTTGGACTGTCCCTCCTCAATAGAGGGTCCGTCCACACGTGCGTGCGGCATAACGGGGGGTCCGTGGTGGACGTCTCCTTTGCCACGCCGTCTGTCGCGCGCCGTGTGGAGGATTGGAGGGTGCTGGAGACCTTTTCCGATCAACGCTATATTCGGTTCGAGGTCTCCACCTCCCCAGGGGAGCTGGTGCACCGTCCCCATGGGGGGACGGTGTTCCCCAGATGGGTTCTTGGCCGCCTCGACCAAGAGCTGGCGGAAGAGGCGGCCATTGTCCAGAGCTGGCGAGGGCCAGCTCCAGCAGCTGAAGATATCGACGCGGTCGCAGACCGCTTCCGTAGGGCCCTTACGGCGGTTTGCGACGCGTCGATGCCGCGGGGCAACAACCGTCCGCAAAACAGGCGGGCGGTGTATTGGTGGTCCCCAGAGATTGCCGATCTCCGGGTGGCCTGCTCCGCAGCGAGGCGGCAGCTGCAACGCTGCCGCCGGCGGCGAATTCGGCAGATTGGGGAGGAGACCCGGTTTCTTGCTGTCTACAGGGAATGCCGTAATTCCCTGCAGGCGCCCATAGGCCGGGCCAAGGACCGAGAGATGGGAGGAGCTTCTTAGGATCCTGGATCGGGATCCATGGGGGCGCCCTTACCGGATGGTAAGGAAAAAGTTCCGGGGGTAGGCGCCCCCTTTAACGGAAACAATGGATCCGGTGTTCCTAACGAGGGTCGTGGCCACACTGTTGCCCGACCCTCCGGTGCTCCTCCCACCTCCCATGATTAATGGGGGCCTCACTGTGGAGGAGCTAGCACCGCCCCATACTGTCACCGATGATGAGATGGGGCGGGTGGTGCAGCACCTCCGCAAGAAGCGGAGGGCACCTGGCCCGGACGGAGTTCCGGGCCAAGTATTAGGAGTGGCGCTAGGCCACATTGGGGGAGAGCTTCGGGAGCTGTTCGACCGTTGTTTGCTGGCCGGACGGTTCCCGAAGCTCTGGAAGGTGGGGCGATTCTGCCTGCTGGCGAAGGAGGGTCGCTCTCCGGACTGCCCGTCCTAATACCGGCCCCTGGTGTTGCTGGATGACACGGGAAAGATGTTGGAAAGAATAATAGCCTCCCGTGTCATCCGGCACATGGAGGAGGTGGGGCCGGTCCTCTCTGATTGTCAGTTCGGCTTCCGGAGAGGGCGCTCCACTTTGGACGCCCTCTCCACCCTGAAGACGTGGTCCGCGGAGGCGACCCGGGAGGGAGGTAGGTTGTTGGCGGTATCGATTGACATCGCCAATGCCTTCAACAGTCTGCCGCATAATGTCATTGGGCGGCACTCGGGTTTTTCGGGGTGCCTTCGTACCTGCGGCGGCTGTTGGAGGACTACCTCCAAGAGAGAGAGGTCTTCTTCGCGGACGGCCGGGGGATTGTGGCCCAGTGCCACGTTGGGTGTGGTGTGCCACAGGGGTCGGTGTTGGGACCGCTCCTGTGGAACATGGGCTACGACTGGGTGCTTCGCGTAGCACTCCCGGAAGGAGTCCGCGTAATTTGCTACGCGGACGATACCCTGGTCGTAGCCCGGGGGGGGCAGTTATGCCAAGGTGGCGCGCCTGGCCGCAGATGGTACGGCCCTCGTGGTCAGGCGCATCAAAGCGTTGGGCCTTAGGGTGGCGACGGAGAAAACCGAGGCTCTACTTTTTCATGGGCCTCGGTGTGGGCCGCCTCCTGGGGCCCACATCTACGTAGAAGAAGTAAGGGTCCGGGTCGGGGCCCAGATGAAGTATCTGGGCCTTGTCCTGGACGGGAGATGGCGGTTCGAGTCCCATTTTAAGGGGCTCGGACCGCGCACTGTGGGAGCGGCGGCAGCTCTCGGTCGGCTACTCCCGAATTCGGGAGGACCGGGCGCGAGTTGTCGCCAACTATTTGCGGGGGTTGTGCGGAGCATGGCCGTCTACGGGGCACCGATCTGGGTGGATGCTCTCAGCACCACAAACAGACGCGTGCTGCGTGCTGTTCAGCGTGTCGTGGCGCTGAGAGTCGTTCGCGGATACCGGTCGGTGTCCACGGGGGCGGCCTGTGTGCTCGCCGGCTCCCCACCGTGGGAGTTGGAGGCGGAGGTGCTCGCCGCCGTGTACAGATTCACGGCGGCGAGAAGAGAGTCAGGAGAGCCTCCGGCTCCCGAAGAAGTAGCAATGGTTAGGCGGGAAGTCCGCGAGGACGTATTGAGGAGGTGGGAGGAGGACCTGGCGGACGGGCGCTTTGGACGTTATACCATAGACACCGTCCGCCCGGTCCTCCTGTAGTGGTGTAGCAGGGAGCAGGGCTCCCTGACGTTTAGGCTTGTGCAGGTACTGTCCGGACATGGATGCTTCGGATGGTAACTGCACAAAATAGCCAGGAGGGAGCCCTCCACTGCGTGCCATGAGTGCGGGGCTGCGGAGGATACGGCGCAGCACACTCTTGGTGAGTGTGCGGCCTGGGGGGAGCAGCGTCGCACTCTGGCCGCAGTTATTGGTGAAGATCTCTCGCTGCCGAGTGTGGTGAGAGCCATGCTCGGCAGCGAGAGGGCATGGACGGCGATGGCCTCCTTTTGCGAGGACGTCATCTCGCAGAAGGAGGCCGCGGAAAGGGTTCGTGAGGGGGATCCCCTGAGCGGCCCTCTTCGCCAAAGACGAACGGGTTGGAGGAGGAGGCGGTTTATCCGCCAACTCCCGCCACCCTAGCCGAACCAGAGAAGACGAGTCGGGGGGCCCGTCTCCTCATTGCACAAATTCGGCGGACGGAGGAGACGGCTAGGGTGTACTGAGCCGTCTCCTACTTAGGCCGGGGCCCGGTTTAGCCGGGCCGGCCGCCGGGGCGGCGCGGCTGTATGCCAGCGCAGTGCCCGCGTCGCCCCAGTATGGCAGGCGGATGGTACACCGTGGAGTTTTAGTGAGTAGGAGTCTCACATAACCACTCGTCCCCCCGGGCGGGTGTGTACCCATGAAGGGTTTCTCCACGTTAAAAAAAAAAAAAAAAAAGGAACAATAATTCTCACAAGTGAGATTGATTCCATGAAAATAGAATTTAGTATACAATGTATAAATATGTAGTTCAGATTGAGACTTCCGACTCCTATATTCGTTTGGTACTATTAAACTTATTATTCTTGGTATTAACTTTACCAAATAAAATATATAACAATCAATGATTATACTATTTTCCCAATCTTTTAAAAATATCACTTTTTACTATTCAAAAGTCTATCGTATAATGACAATTGTTTTCTGCCTAGCTTTTTAATACACATTTTTGTATTCAATATTTAAATTTATGTATTCAGACTATCGAACTACCTATAGGTTTTATTTGATTAAACAAAACCTTCATAGAAAAACATTATCTTTAACTCCTAACAGTGCATGTCCTAAAACTATCAGACGTAACAGAAATTGGCATGTTGACAGTCTTCAAAAGTAAACAAACAATGTATTATAATTAAATATGATAAAATTACATGAAACATTCTATATTAAACTAGAAGGATCGTATTATAAATAATATATGAACGGATGAATACATTAACCTAACCGATTCCCTGGAATTTAAACAATAAACAATTACATAATATACACGAAAATAATACAGGAAATACAAGGTAAATAAGAGTATTAAGATAGGTAGAAGCGGACCACATAGACTTAATATAACAACCTCCAATATAATGTAGAAGTGACATAACTTTTTAACTTATTCAGAAGTTTAAAAACATTCAATAGAAATAAGTTTCGTTTTGGTCACATAAATATTATCCATTTAGTTGTTTATTAATACTAATGCGATGTGCTCTATATGTTGTTAATTTGTACGTCAATTAAATAGATATAGGAAATTTATGTGCTTGTTATGGTTTCAAAATGAGTGACGATAATAAAAGTAACTGCAAAACCACTGGTTACTAAATTAACAACTTGAGTGACTCGTACATATGAGTGATAATGGAGTAAAATTGTAAAACTATTCGTATTGATCGAGTGGTTAAATCGGAGTCGAATCGCATTCACTACACATGACAGACTTTTTAATCAGAGAATCCGGGAGTTAACAACTTTTGAAATATTGTTTTAAACACTTTATAAGTTGAATAAATACCTATTAATAATGTTTTTTTTTTTTCAATAAAAATTTGCCTCAAAAACGCGACAGTAAGATCCCATGACATCATCATTCATTTTGTATGATAACAGTGACAAATGTGACAACTTAAGCAAGAGTCAAACGTTCACAATTATTTCCTGAATGGTGACGTCATGTTGTCTAATCGGCGTTTCAAATCACATGACTCTCAGACAAAAAATATCAATTTACCAAAGGGATAATTAATATATATATATTTAAGAATAATATATTATTTTTCCAGATTTGTATTGCTTTAGGCTTTTAATTTATAGACTAATATTAGTCAATGATTTACCTTAAAATTTTATACATGCAGTACGTAACAGTTTGTAACTGACTAACTGTTGTCTGTAAACTGAAAAAGCCGTTACTAAATACTACATACGTGTTCCACATTTAAAAAATAATAATAGCTAGGTTCATTGACGGTACTGTCTCTGATGGTAAGCACATAACAATCCGAACAGAACAGCGACAGAGAAATCTAAATCTATCAGCTGTCGCCGCTATCATGCCGGTCTGGCATACTGGTGTGTGACATAAAAGTAATCAGTTTCAATTTGAAAAATGCTCTCCTCCATTCAAGCTTACGGATCTTTTCTTTGTTAGAGAGAGATACAAATAAATATAACTTGGAACAAACTCTTTATTCCTTTCAATTATAGTAATAGAAAGAGTTAGCATGATGTAATAGACTGTTGTTTTGGAATAGGTTTATGAAATTACAATTTTTCTAGAATATGAACTAGTATTACACCAAGTATACCTCACCTCTAATGCCTAGAGATGAGTAGTAATGGATCAACATCTACTGGAACGATAATTTTCCAATGCGAGAGGTCAACTCAGATAGTTCCACATATTCGGTATGAAGTCGAACGGCATTCGTTATAATATTTCAACTAGCGAGTTAGGTGCATAGTGTAATAAGTATATTACAAAAACACAAAAATTCCTCTTACTTGATTTTCAATTCCCCAAACTTTTCCTCATGAATTTCAGTTCTCCAAAATAGTGACAAAAACTCCCAATCTACCAACCACGGGTACCGGTAACTCGTGTAACTATTGGTGTTGGTTTAGACCGAGGTATAACGAACGATCTGTTTAGCCAACTTTATTTTAATGAACTCAAAAATTCTGGTGTCCTAACCCATTAGAAGACCATCAAATTTGGTGGTCCCTGAAATCACCAGAAAATCACTAACATATTATGCCAGAACCTTTAAAATAATATTTGGAAATAAAACAACAATTGTGGTAATTTACATTATAAATAATGTTTATTTTTGTTAACTAAAAATAAATCCTTAAAGACAATAATCATAAATGTCGTACCTTTCCACTAACTGAAACAACCTAAGCCACTAGAAAAATCCACCAGCCACTAAAACCTAAATTTGTCCGCTAAACCACCGGATCTAGGGGAAAATCCACAGAGTTGAATTATTAAAAATGTAGCGTGGGAAGCTAAAAAAAAGGTAAAGAAAGTTCTATACAAGAACAAAATATATAACAATTTGCTAAAAAAGATCGCTCGGTCGTATTATGTAACTACTTAAATTAGTACTAATGGCTTTTGATATATCTCAATATATATTCCTATTTGAATTATTACATTAGTATTATCTCATAATCGCCCACGACGCCCACCTCTACTTTAAAGTTATTCTTTCCATTTCAGTAAGTAGTAGAGGTGTAACGAATATATTCGTTGCGATTGCATACATGTTATCGTATCTATATATTGTTGAGAATTTCAAATGTAAATATTTATTATTTTGTGTTTAGAATCAAGTAAAAAATCAATCGATTGACGTTTTAATGGCTATATATAAAAATCTATAATTGTAGTACCTACATGACATAGTGAGATTTTTTAACATAATATATTTTAATATACTAATGATTTTGACGCTAACGATAGTCCGTAATTTATACAAATAATAAAATTGAAGTGTCTGTTTGTAATGTCAAAATAACAGTTTTCTTTACTAAATGCATATGCAAGTATATACGATACCTATAACAAAAACCATTTTTAAAATTCTTGTCTGTCTGTTTGTTCCGGGTAATCTCCGGAACGATTAGAACAATTTTGACGAGATTTTCACTGGTAGATAGGAAGTGACTTAGGCTAACTTTATTTTAGAAAAAGAATTGGGGTTCCGCATAAATACAAAACAACTGGTCATGGTGAATCAATTCGGGTGCTTAAAATGGCTTACGCTGAGTAAAATATAAGAAATATAGCAAATTAACTTACGTAATAATTGTAAGCATAAAAAAGACCTACAATAAAGTCAGGGAGAGTATACGTCTATCTTCTAAGGAACACCTACAACAAGCATTATTGTCTTTAAAATAGCCGGGAGCGGGGAGCAAGATTCGCGCGGGCATTCAGTAGTCCACGTGAGCGAAGCCGCGGGCACAGCTAGTTTATCAATACGAAAGAAAATTTAATCACTTTTTCATTTACGTTATTTAATAAACATACGGATAATAATAACAAATATTCACAACAATCTTTTATTTCATGCTCACATTCTTTGTAGAGAATAGATACGCTTATTATCAGTTTTAGATTCAAGTAGGTAGCGAATAGCGATTATTGAATCAGTGACTATTATTTCACTAATACCAAATAATAAGTACGGGATTCTATTAAGAATTAACTAATATATTCCATTAAAGGAATACCAAAATTTTAGCCTATTATAACACCTCTAGTGAGTAGTAACCACAGAGCAGACCAGTGACCATAGATAATACACTAATACGGGGTAGTGTTTTCTACAGCGGGGGTAGTGATTGTCATCAGATCTGATCATATCATACCAATTAGTCTATACGTCAGATATTCTGTGAAATATTTTGGTTTATCGCAAGACATCTTCTCAAAAATAAAGACATCGAGAGTGTAAGTTTAATGGAATACATAGAATTTTAATCTACTTATGTTTTACTAAATACATGTCATTTTCTGTTTTAGTTGAAACATTTCTCAGGAAACGGCTACGCCCCGAATCGCATTTCATAAATCGTTTTGATTTTGCGTTCAACATAGGCCTATCAGACACCGCCGTTATGGACATGATGGTATCGACATTGCAACAGCAGCGAGCTGTAACCGAACAATTAAGACGGGAAGCTGCTATCAAACGAATTCCAGTGTCCGTGGCTGTATCTGACATCGTTAAATACATCAACGAACATGAGCAGGAGGATTGCCTTCTTGTTGGGTTCTCCAGCCAAAAAGTTAACCCTTTTCGTGAAAAAAGCTCTTGCACTGTATTGTAAATGTGTTTGTTATAATATAGAAATTGCAACTAAAGAGTCATCTTCATGTCCACATATATTGATGTAATCTAAATGTCCCATCATATATTAAATCCATTTTGTTTGTACTAATAATTATGCACTATGTTTGAAATTGAAAGTGGTAATTATGTAAAAGAATTCAGTGTTATGATTTAAGTTTAAATGATTAGGTGTAATAAATCAACAGTACCTTTTTCTAATCACTTTATTGTGCAAGAAAACAAAAAAAAAGTGGAGTTATCAATTCCATTATAATGGATCCATGTTACACCCAACAATTCCATGTTTTTAAATGGTCTTTCTTGTGCAAAGGTACAATAATTATATTTGTTTTATATTACTCAAAGGTTTACTAATACAATTATTGAAAATAAAATTAACCATAAACATTTATAAAAGGTAATTTTAAGACAAAATCTGTTGAACCACTTAAATTTGTTTAATAAATAAGCTACTTTGATGTAATTGATTTAAACTAAATTACAGCTTTAAAATCTATTTGGTGTTTACTTTCTTAAATGTTTCTTAAATACTATTAATGTTATATAGTGTGGAATAATAGACAAGGATAATTCTGTGGAATTTTTACAATAACCATGTGAAGAATCTCTACAAAGAACAATTACTTGAGATATCTTGAATGGTGGAGTGTAGATTAAATATGTTATAGTGTAAGTGTTTGAACTAAGAGGTTTATGCACTACTTTATTATGGTTATAAAATGCATATTACATAGTAATTTAGTTTAACATTTACATGAGTGTTATATCCATCCATAGATTTAATACAGAGATTGGTAACCTAAAAGATAACAGAAAATGCTCTGTTAGGACAAAATGGGGATAAGAAAACTTCCGTATGTGATATTGGACTACATAAATCATTATCAAACAAAATCCTGCTTATTTTTGCAAATTCAAAGGGTTTCAAGTGTAATTTAAAATGATTAGTAGGGGTGATTAATTGTGGTTAAGTGTACTGTACCTAGATGTATCTCATATAACAAAGAAATAAAATTATATGCACAATAATGTATTCCATTATTGGTCTTGGCTTATTCAACCTACTGCCAATCTGAACTATACTAAATCTAATGTTATATCAACACAAGATGCATCTTAGCATTGGAATACTATTCAAAATAAAAGGATATTTGTATAATACACTCGCAAATTGTTGGATAATAAATTCTAGTTCCTTTAGTATATGCTACATAAATTATAAATTCTATAACAAACAGAAGTATACTCAAACCCTGTCAAGTTTATTAGTACTGTGATTACAGAAATTATTTTAAGAGAAAAATTGGCATATAAAATCAAACAATCACCATCTCAAAAATTATTCATGCCAATTACACCCATAAGTACAAATTCATTTGAAATTTTGATATACATGTTGTATGACAGTGGATTTAAACATAGGTTAATTTATTTAATATTTGTAAATGTTTGAGCAAATATGGAACTAAACGAATAAATCTTACTCTAGGGTAAAACTATATAAAAAAAATTGTTTACCAACTATCAGTCTTTTAAATTGATGTTGATTATCAACCTTGTGGCAAATTGTCTCTCAAAAGTTTACAAAAACAAATTGAAAAATAAAGAAAAAAGTAATAATGCTTATGTTCTAGAATATCTATTGTCCAATTCATTAGTAAATATACATACATACTAGGCAAACAAGGCTTATATTAATACTAGAGAGACATTCTTGAACTGGCAATTTTTATTTTAATACTCAATATATTATGAATAATTGTTTGACTTTAGTTAAGTAGTGTGGTTATAAGAATCTACTTTGGTGTCTGGATAAGAAAAGGGGATTTTAAATTTTTTATTAATGAGTAACTATGTAAAAATTACTGTATGAATGGGAACAAAATAAAGGGAAAAAGGTTGGTAATAGATAACTTTAAACTACTTATACATGTAAAAATTACTACATACAATGCTTAATTTCAATCCATCCCCTTAGTAACATAAATATATCTTGATTTGATTAATTTTATAGATAAGTATATAAATAAGTAGATCTACAAAAATAAATTCTTAATATATAAAGAAAACTTGAACATTATTACAAATGATTTTAAATGAAGATAAGTATTTGTGTTAAAAATAGGTTGAATTATTCTTAAGAGACCATCATTACTGTTAAATTTAGCTCGTATTCATAAGATTAGCGGTTATATCTAAGTCCTATGATTTATGTTCACTACCTGCTTATATATAAGTTGAAAATAACACAATTACTTAAAACATTGCACATGCACAAAATCATCATATTATTCATGATGATATATATACTAAAAAATGTGTAGGCACTGATACTAAACTTTCATGGTAGGTAACTACTTTTATTTAAATTGATTTTATATCAAAATAAAACTTTCAACCTGTCTCCAGGCAATTCTTCATTAGTCTAACCAAGTTGGTCATACATATCTTGGTACCTATTTATAACAAAACATTCAGTAAATTTTTACAGGCATATGAGATTCAAGTTTAAACTTAGATTCTTGTAAACTTTTGAGCATCCCTTATAAACAAATTGAGGATTTTTAAAATAAATTACCACTAATATTGGGTGTGGTTTTTAAACTCTCTCTTGCTTAGATGGAGATACATCTTCAGTACCATTAGATACACTCTGGTGGTATAACTTTAGTAATTCCATAGCATCTTGAGCTTGACGCTTCTCAAGTAGGATCCTGGAAAAACAGTTTAAATTTTTTATATATTATTCCTATTTACACTGTACACTATTAGAAAATAGTACACATAACAAGTAAGAGATTAAATGAAAACTGTTCTTTATTAAGAACTAGAAAACCTCACCTGCCAGAGGCTTCTTTGATGTGTTCCAGTATTATTCTATTGTCTCTATCTGTAACAATATCAGCTAGGCTGTCTGGATCCATGTCCGACAAAAGTTCCAAATCTTGACCACCAAGAAGAGAAATGTGACAAAGATTGTGTTGCAGTCGGCCAACGAGACTAGCAACTTGCCCTTTGTCTCCAAGCGACACTTCATCGGTCTGATCTAGTGAAACTTGGCACTTAGGCATATTAGGTGCCCATTTCTCATTCCCATGCAAAATCATAAGGGAAGTATCAGGCTCTAAGGTATAGAAATATTCCTCGTCATCTACCTCAGTTCCGTCTGATTCCAATACCACTGTTAAATTCTCAGAAGGTAAACCCAGTTTTTCAGGTACTTTTGTAAGTAAATCCTCGAGTGAAGAAGCAACTACACCTTTCTTTTTATCGCGATTCACATCACATATTTTGTATGGTTTATTTATGTCGTTTTCCATTTTTTAACACTAGGTATAGTTATTTATTTTGTATTTCTAGTATATTGATTTGATTACAACAATTTTGTAAGAACGTAATACAGAACACAGAACACAGCTGATAAAAACTGCTACCTATTTTAATAGTCAGTTCTAAATATTGCCATATAAAAAAAAAACTACATCAAGAGGTGTTTTCGAAATTTAATATAGGAATCAGTGTAATCAGAGATCTTTTGTACATAGACGACTGCCTTCTACAACCTCCGGAATATTACTCCGCTGACCGGTCTGACTATAGCTCGCAACTGGCCCTTGGCAGATCTCATACTATCGAAACATTTAGTAAACGTAGGTACGTACCCCTAGCCCTAAGATTGTCTGTCTACATAATTAAGTGGAGAGACCTAAAAAATATAATTATTAATGGCCTTACACAAAATCCACATCTCTGCTTAGCTCATTTTCAGTAGTAACTAGTATGTATTGATTTATTCAAAGAATGCTATGAAAACAGAGCGGTTGTAGTGGCGAAACATCGCCAGATCGCAAATAACATTTTCATTTTGCTTTAGCAAGCGGTAGCTTAATTTTAGGATGATGTCGTCGCTAAAGTGATGGACAGAAACATTTCTTAGGTGTTTTAAGAACTAAGTAATACCGGTACGGGTTCGGCAAAAAAAAACATCTATCTCGATAAACTTGGAAACGTCCCTAAGTCGTTAGAGTAATTTAAGTTAAACTATTTAGGTACAATATTATTATTTTAGTAATAGTTATCTTAGTACCACATAATAGTAGGTATTAGTCGAATATTGAGTCGTACGACTTGAGATCGATTTCTGAAATAAACGCGTGAACGAGGAAATGGTACGGCTTTTTCTAATGCTCATTTCGCAGACTACCACCCTCAAGTTGTAAATCTGTCGTTAGGCAACAGCATTTGAGGTGGTGGTCATACGCTGGTCTATGCAGAATATGAAAAAGTTACTTACTTTTCAAGTGGGATATTCCTACCGTGCGGTGTGGACAAACATAGCTTTTTCCTGTCTGTGGGCGGTTCGGCGGAACCGAGCGTCATTGCGGGTAAACACAACAATATTACTTCATGAAGGCTCACCATTCACTTCATAATTATTAGCCTGTGACAGTCAAGTGCTGAACTCTCTCAACTGAAAAGCATTGTACGATATATCAAGCCCTGCGTGTTATTAAAAATTAAAAATAGTTATCTATATCCCTAAAACATGCGCGGTGTTTTAAATTCATAAAGAAACAAATTTGAGAGAAATTTAAATTTTTCAAATGTTGAAGTCTGTCTCTAGATGTTTACTATCAGAAATCAATTTGTATTTATCAACAATGAGTTAGTATTTTTTTTTATAATAATTATAATATTATAATAAAAATTATAATATTAGGAGTATTTTCATGTTACATACTGTTAATGATCCTACATGGGTTGGTAATTATAGAAAATTTATTGAAAATCTTATGACATTTCGGGGTTCTCCTATTAGAATTTGGTACATGGTAGGTTTCACTAACGACGACGATTAGTTTTCTCTAGATTACACCATTTATTATATCAAAATACTTACATACGTACATTATATTAACATATACAACGTATAACTATATAGAAATTAAAAGTAACAAGTAGAATTATCGATACATATTATTATTTATTTTATTCTTTTAAATTTTAGTGAAATTATTGTTAGTTCTTTTTACTATTACAATTACTATTATTACATTGACTACTAGGTACAAATAGTTCTTAGATCAATAAGAATTATAAAAATATACATAAAAATAATTAACATTTTTTTAAATACAATATTTCCTCGTAGGTATATGCACGTTTGATAATAAGCGGCTTTAAATTTCGTGTGAGTAATGCATAAAATTTATATAAATGCAGACTAACTGGTGATTAAAATTGAGGACATCTGAGGACAGGTATACAAGGGCGGTTGTGGGGTCACGATCGGTCAGGTCGCGGCGCGACGGGCGAAGATCAATATATTCCCCTCTACTTCTAACAGGGCCATAGTCAGGGAGAGAAATATGGGATATTTGTATAACCGACAGCCTTTGTGAAATATTTAAGAAGGTAGACGGCACATTCTTCTAGGTAAATCTCTACATACATCATCTCTCATAGACTTATTTATAAAGCATCTTGTCCCATCAGCGTTTAACTATTATACAAAACTTAATAAATACTAACGACTCCTGTTATCAGGCGATGTATCCGGTTTGAATTATATTGTAGCGGAAGTTATTCGGCACTCCCGTCTGTGCATAGTTTTGTTAAACATGAATTGTAATATAAAAAGCGTTGTTGAACCATGTTGACTGTGTTGAGACACAGTATCGTACTAGGCATAGAGTACTAGGAATAAAAGACGTTACGCTGTCTCTCTAATACTAAGCCTGTGGCTTTATCCTGCTTATACTTATAATATTGACATTCGCATGTAGAAGAGAAGATACTGTTTTTAGTTGTCATAGCAAAACTTGTTAAGCAAAAATGTTATTAAAACCATGGCTCTACTAAAATAAAAAATATTAACCACAAAAATTCTGAATACGGTCCTGAATTTCTCAACCACTTTTACAATCGTGTTCTAGAATGCAATTTGCAACTTTCACCTCATCGAATAATGGTCATTTTGTACTTAGATAATATGTTTTATAATTAAATTTTATTTAATGTAGTAGTATCTAAAGAGTTCTAGAAATATAAAGTGAACAATTCCTTTTGTGGATAGTAGGTACATTTACTCTTTATTCCGTCGTAGGTACAAGGTATAATAACTATTTTAATGTTCATTATTTCCATTTTATGTTTAATACTAAACTATTTTTTTCTGGTATGTTTTAATTCAATATAATAAGAAGATAAACGGCAAAAGTTCTAATTTTTAATTTAACTATAAACAAAAAATAATGTATTAATATGACTGTAATTATATTTTAGATAATAAAAAATATATTTAACCACAAGATAATTTTTAACAACAAAGAAGGAATCAACTTCAAGGATTTTGAGGTGTTCCCTGCTTTATCATCGAAGTACAAGGTCCAATATCAATGATATTAAAGTGGGATCACCCTGGAGGTATCCCTTTTCAAAAAAAAAAAATCATCGAAATCGGTTCTTAAACAAAGAATTTATGGCTGAACATCCATAAAAAAAAAAAACATTCGAATTGAGTATGTAACCTCCCTTTTTTGAAGTCTGTTACCGTTACAGAACCGTTACGTAATTTAATGATTCGATTACTGTTGAATCCAAGAAAATGGCTGTGAAAATTTCAAAACAAAATAATTAAATTCAGTATTTTCTTTTAATTTTAGACACATGGTTTCCTAGCAATGTTTGTTCCTTAGAACCTACACTATCAATTATCGTAAAAAATGAGATACTTTTTTTTCTCTTAAACTGATTAGATTCGATTTCTGATTATGCTGCTACGGTTGTTTTCTTGAGTTTGAGTTTAAAGCAACAACGGCCAAGTCATTTATAATTCCACAATATGTAACAAGAATATGTTAATGTTATTGTCTTGTGAATAACTAAAATGTTTTAGGCTTATATAATTAGGTACAGTAGTGAATTTAACTTGTAAAAGATAAGCCAGATTTTAGCCGAAATTTTTTATATCCACCTCCTACACTTAGCTGTTTATGAGATTTCAGTACTTTTTATAAACAAACCATCTCAATCGAGACTTGGCCCGTTTTTTACAGCATGTTTTCAAGGGATGCAGTTTTTCTTATGTTTCAAATCGATGTCATGGGTCTTTAGGACATATTTCTCTATCTCTTGCAGTTTCCGAGATTTCGTCACTGACCCATTTAAATATTACACCTGTACATTAAAAACAAAACTATCACATTTAATTGTGATATTAATTAACCGTTTAACACTGTGTTTGGACTCTTATTTCGTAAAGATCTGAATCTGATTATAAAGTCACTAGCTGACCCGCGCAACTTCGTCTGCGTCATATAAGAGAGAGAAAGAATTAGAGAGAGTGGGTCGTCGGCACTGTATTATAAATGCGCTCGCGATACTTGATCATTAATTTTGTTGCCGAGTTATTTTAAGACTGTGATATATCCTAAGATATTCATTTAAATCAATTAATTTTAAGGGTAATTTTGTTCAAAATTAAATTCATCAATAAGGTATTTATTTCGATAAGAATTAATACCATGTATATAAAAACACCTTCGCAAATAATTCATTATTTTAGGACAAATTTTATTACCTTAAAAAAGGTTATATTGAGTAAACCTTAAAAGATAGTCATATGCTGTCGCGGACTTTTTTTTAGAACTTTTTAAGAAAAATAATTCCGTCACACACTATTGTTGCCTAACTGTAACTATTCACGCAGCGCACGCATTGGAAGCTTTCAAAAGAAATAAATTTCCTCCGTTTTGGAACATTTTTCATTAATGCTCCGCTCCTATTGGCCGTAGCGTTATGTTATATAGCCTTTCTTGATAAATGGGCTATCCAGCACTAAAATAATTTTTAACAATTATTAATTATTTTAAATTTTAAACAAACAAATAAACGATAATAAAATAAAAATAAAAGATAATAACGGATGTAGGTCACAAATAAATATCTTTAGAGCTTTCTCTCTACTTGAGGCAGCTGAACTGGTGGAATACTTCCATCCTAGAGAAGATCGCAGCCAAATAATAATGTATTATGTTCCTGCGGTGAGCAGTGTTTCCAGAGCTCCTTAGGGAAGGGGGCTTCAAAGAGAGGTAGAGCACAGAGAAATTTCTTTGCATAGCTCTCTCTACTTAGGGCAACCCGATTGCAGTTTTTTTAAATAATAGTTCATTGACGGTACTGTCCCTGATGGTAAGCACAGTATAATCTAAAGACAACGGTGACCATCGAGAGATCCAAATCCATCCTGCATAAATATGTCTTCAGTTGACGCTTAAAGAACCCGGTGTTGTAATAAGGAGGGAACACATTGGCCGAGAGATGGTTCCACAGTTTTACGGTACGACAGAGATAAGTCATAGAGAACTTTAGTTCGTGCGGAGATGGAGGTTACAGTAAAACTGTGACTCCAAAGCCCTGCGCGTGTGGTTCTGTTGTGGAAGGAAAAGGAGGGTATTGGTACGTTCAAGGCACATGGCCGAACTTGTGCCTTTTATAGAAGATACAGATGACTGGGTGTGAAAAACCGTCATCCTGTTCAGGATTCCGAGTCTCCGAGATGTAGTAGAGATGACACTCCCGATGTAATTCCTCGAGTTGAGGTCGCTGCGAATATCCACACCTGGGATATTAAGGTTGTAACGCATTGCTAGCGAGACATTTTGAAAAGTGAGGAGGGGAGAAAACGGAGATATCTCTACCCTACAAAAGAATGTAGCCAATTAAACTTGTCTTGTGTTCCTGCGGTGAGTACAGTTTCCACAGCTCCTTAGGGAGGGAAGGAACAAGTTCAGGAACGCGCTAGTGATACCTATGGTGTTATAAGTGTACATAGACTACGGTAACCGCTTGTCATTAGGCGGGTTGTACACTTGTTTGGCACCTTATTCATACAGAGTGTCCTGCAATTCAACGTCAAGCGGGTACCGAATGAAACGCCAGGCTATACCAGTTCTAATAAAAATAAGAAAAACATTCCATTCCACTTAGATTAGTGATGATAGCATATTTTTGAAAATGTTGAACATCAACATTCTTGTTCAGCAGATCTTTAGGTATAGTTATTATAATTTTCCAATATTTTCAATTTTTTTATGACGTAATCCCAGATTAAACATTCTATTAATCGTATCACGAATCAAATATTTAACATTTTTAGTTTAGTAGAAAAAAGAGGAAGTTTGATTGAGTTACGGATTGAAAAAATTGTCAGGTAATTTCGATTCATCATTTTAAAGATAAGAAGTAGTATATTACCCTGGGCAAATTGATTCAAAAGATGGCCCATTTAGTCAAGATTTCAAAATGGTACAAGCGTACAGCACTTGTCACTTTTATTTCTATAAAAAAAATATTATTGGTAATTTTATTTAAAAATAGGATCTCATTTCAAAAAACTTTTTCATGATAAATACCACTTTGTGTGCTTAAAAATAATCGGCTTCACAATCGAGATGAACCAATGTCATAGAGTGAGATAGATAATGACGACGTTTGACATGAATTTAAGGCAAACACATACTTTTAACCCGCCACACCATAAATAATATAAACACTTAGTAGTAGTCAATACAAGGAACAAGTTCCCTTTACACATGCTATTAATGAAATCATCACATAAAAAGAACTCTTTTTTAGTCAGAGTTAGCAATCAAATTAATATCATTTCCAAAACCATAGACACTGATCTCTTTCCAACCACTTCTCTCAAACTTAAGAAAAATCTAATCATTTCCGAAATCAGCTGGTGTATATGCAGTAATATAGCGGGGTGGTAGGGATCGCGTCCACCATACACATAATGACAAACCCATCTATGTTTTTTTTTGGTTTGTCGTGTTTCAGGATCAGTCTGTGTATATCCAATAATACGCAGACGAAGTCGCGGGTACCAACAAGTAAATAAATAAATAAAGTGTGCAGTTGCATTCACAAGAGGCATATTTTGATGGCTGCCTACACAAATGCGGCTTCGATACACTGAATCTTCTTATTAAATTACTATTATTCTTCTGCAATATACTTTTAAAATAAATACACTTTTAAACAGAATATTCACTGAATTCATTTCATTTAACTAAAAGTGCGCGAAAAATTGTAAATAGGTATGTAACTTTTTGCGACTACTCGTGGCGAATAATCTCCTAAAAGCCCATTAATCTTGATACTTGATACATTCCGATAGCTGGTGATGTACAATTTTACTAATAGTGAAACATAGTGAAACGTGTTTTAGTAAAAATGTATTATTTTTATGTCGATAGCATATTTTGACATGAATCGACAACAGGACTGTAGTGCACCTGACAATTATAATAGTAGACAATTGTAATAAAAAAACATGCCCAACAAGAGCTGTTTGTTATCGAATACCGCGATTCAAACAGGCCAGACAAAGCAAATCCAAATACTACGGGAATGGTTAAATAAGCGGGTCACAGTGGCACATACATCTATGATTTTCATTTTAATAATATTTACTTTAATTTCTAAAAATATCTTGTGGTTTTAATGTATCGAAATTAATGTTGACCTATTTGGCGCGTTGATCGTATACTGAGAAACTAATTTTATTTACGTAAATTTATCTAAGTTTACGTAACATCTTAAAAAATATTTCGATGCACGTTGTTAGATCAGCGGACGTTTGAAAAATTACAGCTGTTTGTTTAGATTAGCTGGTATATTTTATTCTATTAAATATAATATATCTTTAAACATTAGTGAAGTGTGATTTAATTTGCGCTAAGGTTTGGCCCGTTCATTGGCCCCTATATTTACAATAACGTACAGAAGCTGTGTTCAATTAGATACTGTTTGCTTTACGAACCAAGAAGGAAAATTATCGGCTGGCTAAGTGCTCTCTGACATATGACACAACTGAGGATGTACTTACAATTCAAAAATACTTTTTTTTTACTTTTTCTCTGGTTACTAAAACTATAAGTTATTTTCCATTATGGTTTTGGCTGTTGCATTTATATTGTGTTTTATTTTATTTATGATAATACGTTTGTTGTATGTATTATTTTGTACCTTTATGTATGGTATGTGATTTATGATTGCATGTATTTTGTTTGTGTATTATGTAATTATGTTTATGTAGTATAAAATATGTGTCTGTATTGTATATAGTATGGTATGTAGTATAATGAATATATAATGTGTAATGTAATGATCTGAGATGTTATTATGAGTATGTATAATATGGTACCTAGTATGAAAGGTTCCCAAGACACAGGCATGCCTAGTTTGGGGCCATTGTTAAAATTTAAGTGGTAATAAATGATTTTACTATTTTTACTACTATTTACTATACAAATATAATTATTAATGTGATAACATCTTATCTTTTTCTTCTTCTTCTTGATTTGTCGCCGCAAAAAGCACGTCGATGTGTTTAAGCCATCGTAGTGTTTTCTAATATTCAAATTGGGTCCCTTATTAGAATTATCTAGGGAGTTTTTGTGACATCTCAAATTGCATGTTTCAAGTTTATATTTCATTTCACGTCTGCACAATAACCAAACTATATCACGTAAAATGCCACCAATATTGTAATAGAATAGGGTCAAAAAACCCAAGCCAATAAATTGAAATTAAAACCACAGCATGGCAGCTCAAGACCACGCCAAAGCATCCATATTATTTATACTACTACTAGCTAGGCTACTTTTATTTTAGAAAAATACTTAGGGTTCTGTACAAATAAAAAAAAATGATCACGCTGAATCAATTCAGGCGCTTAAACGGCTTACTCTGAGTAAACCATAAAAGCTATGTACTACATAATTATAGACATTAAAACGACCTACAAAAAAGTAACCACGAATATATATCTATAAGGAACACCCACAAAAAGCATTTTTGTCTTTAAAATAGCCGGGAGCGGGGAATCAAGTTTCGCACGTGTGCCCGATCAATGGGATTGTGTAGTCCACGTGAGCGAAGCCGCGGGCACAGCTAATATATTTATAAATTTAAATGGAGGCTAGAGGAATAATAGAAGATATTTCAAAACGATACAGTAATATGATAATGTATGTATGTAAAGTAAAAACGTAAAAATGGTTTCAGTGGAATGAAGCAGTTTTACGTCCTTCGAATTTTTATTTACCGACTAAGTAATTTTCCGTGACACATTGATCAGCTGAAGCGGTCTATACGATAAAAAATTGTCCCCGTATAAATAATATTATCGGAAATAGTGAAATACCGTAAACTTAATCTAATTTTGTAGGGCAAACCTAAAAAAAAATACACATAACTTCATCATTTAGTTGTCCAAAAAAGTTATTTTTACAGAAAAGATATCTAAATTAATAAAATTGTAGTGTCTGTTTGTAATGTCAAAATAACAGCTTTTCACTAAATGCATATGAAAGCATATACAAAATCTATAGCAAAAAAAACAGATTTTAGAATTTTTGTTTGTCTGTCTGTCTGTTTGTTCCGGGTAATCTCCGCAACAGATAAACCGATTTTGATGGGACTTTCATTGACAGGTATCTGATGTTATAAGAAGTAACTTAAGCTAATTTTATTTTAGAAAAAAAATTAGGGTTCCGAGAAAATAAAAAAACTGGTCATGGTGAATCACTTCGGGCATTCTACATAATTACTGGCATTAAAAATACCTACAAAAAAGTCCCGGAGAATATACATCTATCTTCCAAGGAACACCCTCAATAAGCATTTTTATCTTTAAAATAGCCGGGAGCGGGGAGCAAGATTCGCGCGGGCATTCTGTAGTCCACGTGAGCGAAGCCACGGGCGCAGCGAGTTTAAACATAACATCGTTTTTTATGCACTAAAGTTGATAATGTTGGAATTTAGCCTTTTTAGTACTTTTGCAGTATTTGATACTTCAAATTTGAGGTAACTCGTTTATACCATTCCATTTTTGTCCGAAGTTATTATTTATGAAGTCGAGTTGTGATTCGACTATTTCATTAAAGACGACAACAAGTAACATTTAATTTATACTGGGTTGGACGACTGCTTAATATTGTATTGTTCTCTAAAATTTATGATGGATGTTTGTACAACATGAACTTACATCGAAATTTTACAAGATCTGTTAGAATTCATACGTGAAATAGTGGATGAAAACATAATCAGAGTGTTTTTCAAACAAGTTAGAGCACCAACACAATATAGCCTAATCAAAATGGACTTAAGATAATCTATACTATATATTATAATATAATGAAAGCGGAAAAGTTTTTTGTTTGTTTGTTTGTTTAAACACGCTAATCTCTGAAACTACAAATCGGATACGATTTTTTTTGTATTCCCAAATTCCCGTGGAATAGTATAGGCTATCTAACATTAGACTACACCTCTCAGTTAGCCTTAAATATTAATTTATGTTAAGCGAGTTGGACGTCAGAGCGCTTATGAACTGCTTTATCCGCGTGCGCTGGCATAATGGTTAATAATACGTGAACACATTGTTCAACCAAAATATTGATCCTTAGTATATCTAAAAAAATCATTGATAACATATGCCTATCTCTTATGCCTTTGAAGGCCACCACCGCATGCTTTAATAATGACCAAAACAAATTAAAAACAAATGATAAACAATAATAATGCATGCTTTACAATCATAATAAAATTAAAATTAACAATCCACAGCACAATAAAATAAAAATAAAACAAACACTACAATAAAATAAAATTAAAATTATAAATTGACAATCAATAATTTCATAAATTTAATTTAAACTTGTTTGGCTCTCAAGAACCTCAGAACATTATTATGAAAAACCTGCAATGAGTCTGAAAACAAATCAGCCGAGTTACAGAGGAGGTTATAAGAGCGTGACAATCTGCACACCATGGTGTTAAATCCGAGATTTGTCCTTGCTTGTCGTGTATGGAATATGGGTATCTTATATCTGGGATATCTACTGGGTGTCCTAATTTTGAATTTCTGCAGTAATTGTGGACAGTCTATTTTGTTATTAAAAATTTTGTACAAGATAAACATGTCCATAAGCTGTCGACGAAGTGCTAATGAATTGATTTTAAAATATGTAAGATTGTCCCAATAACTGTATTTATATTTACTACGATGACAAAGAAACGCCAGATGTCGTACAAACCTCCTCTGGACCCTTTCGATTCGCAATTGGTGGGACTTATAGGAGGGTGACCATACCACACTACAATATTCCAAGATACATCTAACGTAAGCGTTATAAACCACGATTCTGGTGTTATTGGTTTTGAATAATTTACAAGATCTCATTATAAATCCTAGCATTCTCGAAGCCTTAGCAACCATACTTTCATACTGATGCTGGAAAGTTAGTTTAGAATCAAAGATGACACCGAGATCTCTAATATAACTAACCTCCTGCAGAGAAACGTCACATATCTTGTAATGAGACTGTATAGGCTGCAAGTTCTTGGTGAACTTAATGTGAAAGCATTTAGTGCCATTCAACAGCATACCGTTTGTGGAACACCAATTTGATAGATTATTTATATCCTCCTGTAAGCATTCGCAATCCGTCGCCTGAGTAACCACTCTAGCTAGCTTCAGGTCGTCTGTGAATAGAAATACTTGGGCATGTTTAATGTACTGTGTTAAATCATTTATAAATATATTAAATAACCAAGGTCCTAGATGTGAACCTTGCGGGACGCCGGAAGTAACACCATAATTTTTTGAAATAAAGCCCTTAACAGCCACAAACTGTTGTCGCCCATATAGGTATGATTCGAACCACTTAAACAGTGATCCTCCAAAACCACAGCGGTGTAATTTATTCAGAAGCTTACTGTGGGAAACTTTATCAAAGGCTTTCGAAAAATCTGTATAAATGACGTCTACTTGGCAACGTCTATCAACAGCCTCCACAAGATAGTCTAAATAGGTTACTAAGTTAGTATTAGTTGACCTTGCCATCACAAATCCATGCTGTTGGTTAACTATTTGCTGTTTGGTATGTGATTGCAAGGCTGGAATTAGTAGAACTTCGAATACCTTAGCAAATACCGATAAAATCGATATTGGCCGGTAATTATCGACTGTCTCTGAGCAACCGGCTTTAAATATTGGGACCACCTTAGCTATTTTCCATGGTTTTGGAAATATACCGGCTTTTAAAGACGCATTGTAAATAATGTATAGCGGTAAACTGAGTGAGGGGGTACATTTAGTTATAAAAATTGGAGGTATGTTATCAGGTCCCGCACCCTTGTTGACGTCTAGCTTTTTTAAACAATTTTCAATATTTTCAACTGTTATCCCAAAATCATTAAATAAATTAAAGTTTACTCGCTTGGCATTCTGTAGAGGGTTATCAGGAATGGAGTGACTAGAGTATACCGATGCAAAGTACGTGGCGAATAGGTTGCAAATATCGCTTCCAGTCGTAGCAACGCTATCGGTGTAGTGCATGCTTGCTGGATAATGATTATTGCTAGACCCACGTTTATTTTTTAAAAAAGACCAGAACTGTTTGGGGTTTTTTTTAATACTATTTTCTTCGTTAATTATATATTTTTTGTAACAATCATTTGCCAAAGCTGAGCAACGTTTGCTAATGAATTGCAGAGAAATTTTGTCCAGTGGATCGCGGTAAGTTCTATATTTATGTAAAAGTTTAATCTTTTGTTTGTTTAGTTTTATCAATTGCAAGTTGTACCATGGAGGAATCTTCTTATAATTTTATTGTTTTTTTTGAGGAATGTAAGCATTAATAATGCCGTAGAGTATGCTGTAGAATGCTTCAACCATATCATCAACATTAGTAAAATACGTAAGCTCCTTTATCCAGTCAATCTCATTAAGCGCTGATATGACAAGTTCATAATTAGCCTTGAAAAAATTTCGTTTTACTCAAACTATAGTTGGTTTTAGGTATATAAAAGAATCAAGAGATAAAGTAACATCCAAAGGAGGGTGAAGTGGATCAACATCAACCAGCTTATCAAACGAACGTATTACGCTTAATCTCAATGTTTTAGTACAAAGTATCAAATCTAAGATTTTATTTTTAATATTAAGTACATCATTATGCTGTTTAAAGTCATTGAGAGACACAAAGTCAAGGAATGTCTGAGGTACGTGAGAAACATTAGGAACAAAAGCAGTGTTAGACATGTTAACTACACTGAGCCAATCAATTTGGCTTAAGTTAAAATCACCTAATAAAATTATATTATTTAAGTTTTCAGAACCCTGGTTGAAATTATCTATAAAAAAGTGTCAGCATATCTAGTTTAACTGGAGGTGGCAGATATACTCCCCAGATTATTATACTTAAACTGTTATTTATCTCAACCTTTATTACAATGTCTTCACAAATGGATTCCTTACCCTGCAGTCTGACAGAATTAAAGTTTCGTGAAACCGCTACGAGTACTCCACCACCATCTTTGTGGCAGTGAAGCCCGGTGCTTTGCCTATCCCTTCTATAAACGATATAACGGCTGTCAAATAATTCATTACTATGTATATTACTATTCAACCAAGTTTCCGTGAGAACTATTACATCAAAATTATAATTTGAAAGATTACTAAAGATCGTATGAGTTTTTGTTCGTAAACCACGAACGTTTTGATAGAAGATATTTAAACAATTGAATTCTGAAACTGTAGCCTCCATCTCAATTATTATTAATAGTAGAAGTGCTTCCTACTGTAAGTTGTCGAGAATTTTTTTATCTCGCACGTAAATGTGATTGGAGCATTCAGTTTTTCGCATGAATATCTTGCCTTGTTTAACCCACACGAACTTGAAGTTTAAGTATGTTGTTTAGATGCATAGTTTAGGAGATAATGGGAAATTAAAATATTTTGTACTTGCGGGAAGAACAATTATGTATACTACAGGGGTGCGTTAGCGGTGCTGTTTTTGTCGGATAAAATTAATAAGGGTGAAACCGTAGGGCACAGCTAATTTCTAATAAAACCAATTAGTACAAACGAAGTCACCAGATTAAAATACACTAGATTATTTCTTGTGTGGTATAAGTTACGTTAAAACTGAAAGAGTACAAAACTAAACACAATATCTTCTTCTTCTTCTTGTTTTGGCGCCGCAAAAGCACTTGCCAGTGTGAATGTTTTTTTTAAGCCTTCATAACATTTTGTAATATAAAAAGTGAGATTTTCAGTGTCAATGTTTTCAAGCTTTCGTAGTATATACATCATACATTCATACATTATATACAAAGTGGCGTCCAAAAAGATGGTGGCCGCCTTGTTAGAACGATCTAGGGGATTTTTGTGGGACCCCAGAATGTATGGTCTTGGTTCATACGCATAATCCAATTCACTTATGCACAAAAACCAAAATATATCACGCAAAACGCCACCAATATTACATAATATAAGGTCAAAGACCTAAGTAAATGAACTAAAAATAAAAACCACAACATGTCAATTGAGGATCCCGCCAATAACCCCACGATATTTTTAAAGGTCTAACAATGGCTATAGAGTCCTTTAAAAAAAACTCACACCTTGAAACTACACAAAAGAGTTGATTGCTATTAACTCCAAGAAATTGGCTGTTGTGAACATTTCAAAACAAAATAATTAACGTCAGCATTTTCTTTTAATTTTAGACACGAGGTTTTCTGACTACATTTATTGCTTACAACTACACTATCAGTAATTATAGTAATGAAATTACATACTTTATCTCTTTAAATCCCGACTCCCGACTCGTGTATAAGATTTTTTGAAAACCTATGAATGCAGTTTTTCTTATATTTAAAATCGATGTCATGCTTCCTTGGAACATATTTCTCTATCTCTTATAGTTTCAGAGTTCTCCCCACTGACCCATTTCAATGTCACATTCTGTATATAGCATACAACCTTCGTCAATAAATCCATACTAATATTATAAATGCGAAAGTAACTCTGTCTGTAACGTTTTCACGCCTAAACCGCTGAACAAATTTTGATGAATTTTGGTATAGAGATAGATTGAACCTTGAATCCTCTTTGTAGTGATAATAAATCTTTAAGGGTAGAAAATAGGGGATGAAAGTTTCAATGAACAAAATATGGGAACTCCAAATGCGCGTGCGCGATAATGGTGAAATGACATCGGCTGCCATACCAACCAGTTTGTTGATTGTCAATCTGGTTTGTTGATTAATTGATATTGTTATACATAATAAGAAATATATTGTATTTGTAATAATTATAATTACATATTAAATCATAGCTTTTTAAGATTGGCTGATGTGTATATAAACTGTTTAATTACGCAGTACGGCATAATTACTGTTTTATTTTATGATAGGAATATGACGTGAGCTGTCAATTGCGGCTCGCAGGAGTTTATATATTCTAAGCTAATACCTATTGTAAATTATCTGGATTAAACAGTTTTACTACAAGTGAATTATTACATTGTGTTATTCATGTGTGTTAACTCAAAAACGGCTTGACCGATTCTTATGAAATTTTGTACACGGGATGCTTATACTATCGGTCAGTTGACAGGGTATAAGAAATTTCAATATCACTTTTAGATAATAAAAAAAAAAAAAAATTCGTTAATTCAGATATGTACTCGGGAAGTATAAGTTATTCCATGAATGATAAGTAATGAGAATTTTCAATAAATCTTTTGGGATCCGAAATAAAAAACTTTAAAATTTCATTAATTCTTGTCTGATTTTCATGAATTTTTATACACTGGAAGTCTAACTATTTACGTAATAATTAATGGGCTATAAGAATTGTCAATATTACATAGAATTTTAAAAAAGTAATTCGAAAAGTTTAATTTAATAAATTAGACCATATTTAAGTGAGGACCTCAGACTACACTTATGTGAATCTATTGTCCCTTCCAAGCTAAATTACTGTGATGTTGTTTACGGCCCGTGTTGTCTGGGATGCACTCAGAAATTAATTCAGCGTGTTCAGAATGCTTGTGTGCGTTTTTATTATAAGGTCTCACTACGTTCGCACATCACTCCATTTATAAATAAATCCAAGTTGATAAAAATGGAAGCGAGGAAGAAGCTACATTTGGCTAGCATGCTCTTTGATATAATGTCTACTAAAACTCCAAGTTACCTATATAATAAGTTTATGTGGCCCCACCATGAAAATAGATACTGCTCGTACGTATATGCTATACCATGTCATAAAACTGTAGCTTTTCGTGGTTCTTTTATATATGCAGCCACTGAGTGCTGGAACAACATACCACCTCCTATTCGAAATATAATATTACGCCGACGTTTCGTTTCGGCTTCAAAACTAAATAGAAAAAATATTTGTTACTATTGCAAGAATGAATTTACTATACAATTCAATTATGTTGGCTTAATAGGTAAATATTTTTTTCTCAAGTGGTGGGCAGTCTATCTCAATGTGTATGGGATATAACTATATAGATTTAATGATAATGATGATGAATATGTATGATTATATGATTATAGTGTATATATAATTATATATGCAGTAAACAGTTGGGAGATGTATATATTATAGTACAAATGTTACTTATTCGTATGAAGTTACGATTATTTTGTTTAATAATTAAAATTGTTGTTATGTTGGTTGTTCCGTGAGGTTTTACATGCCTACAGGCTCTATCAGAATATCAGTGTTGTAGTGCTTGTGCTTGTAGGCCTGCAGCATTATGCTGAGACAGGGACCTATTCGACCCCATGCAACACTTCATTTATTGTGTCAATTTGTATTCTTAATTATTGAAACATTTGTGTGTGTAGTGTGTTTTTATTGTCGAATAAATGCTTTTACTTTCTTAATAATTTTCATCAATTCTCAATCGATTTTGATCAAATTTTGTAAATGGGATATATACATCATACCTACTATAATTGAGAGGCTTTAAAAATTAATAATGCATTAGAAATTGTACATTAGAATAATAGTTTTCAAGCGATTTTGGTGAAAATTGTACACGGGAAATACATGCCACTCCTCAATGGATACGGCATATGAATTATCAACAATATGTGTTCGAGAAGATACGCGAAATGTGTGCTGGGCCCTTAATTCAATCAATCGAAAATCCCTCTCGAAGCTATTGTTGCGATACACAGTAATTACTGTAATAACAAATAAAGAGACTCACCTCGTAAGGAGCAGGCGGTGACCTTGAGCTTGCCCCGTCAACCAGGACTGCAGATTGTGAAGTACATATTTGTGTTTTTGGAGTGAACTGCATGTGTGTGTGTGTGTGGCAGCCTCAAATGGTAGGACACTATCACTCAAGTAATTAGATCATCAAAACCTCCTGGTACACCAACTCAAAGTTATGCAATTCAAAAACTTCAACCACCGTAAATCACATATATCTCAGCGCTATCCGATCGTCCGGATTGACGTAGCGCGTACAAACCAAACAAACGTGAGTTCACAGCCAAAGCACGAAGTAGACTTACCTACGTGCCTGCTGATCACCCCCGGACGAAGCTAGGGGGGGGGGCAGCGCAGCGCCTGCGCAGAACAATTGCACCTGCGCATACAATTCGCCAATCACAGCGATCGCGGCATCGCACGATGCGGCTAATGAATCCGTATTCCAAACAATTTGAGTAATAATAAAGGGATTTAAATAATTATTGCGTAGTAACAAACGCGTGCGGAGCCGCGGGCACACCGCTAGTAGGTTATAAAATGTAAATAGAATTTTCTAAATATGACTGGTAGTTACAGAGATTAGCATGTTCAAACATATAAACAATCTCTTATGTTTTATAATATTAGTATAAATTATTATATTTTATAGATATAATTTTTTAAATATTAAAATGAGATCCACATAGTAAATCTTTGTTCATATATTATTAAATTTTACCTGTATGCGCAATGGGCGGTCTCCCTCGTGTAATATAAAGCGAGGTCGAACACTCGACACAGTTCTCGCCTCTGACTAACATGACAACAGGGATCAAATATAATTCAAGCACATTTCAAATTTTCTGCTTACGCTGTCTAGTACCTACATAATGACGCGGAATGGCTACTTGATTAATGTGTAGAGTTTGTCATAATGAGCAAGTTAGCCGGTCTTTCCAATGTTCGATATATTGTTTTAATTTTGCTTTTTTATTATTGTTATTATTTTATAAACAACCTGATTTTTAATAGTTATTGCAGCGTATATCTATGTACAATTACCCTCAAAAGGACTGTTGTTGTGAGGCTAGCCATAGTAGGCTAAACCTGAGGAGTAACTTGGAACGCCTCTGTGCCAGTGAGTGTTCGCAACCACACCTTTCGGGTTGGAATTCAGACAACAAGTACTAGTGCTTTGCGGTTGAAACTAGAAATATGTGTGACGGTGGTGGTTCTGCAAACGAATCTTGCACATGTTCTATCAATCTTTTAATAACAGGGTAAATTGTAAATTTATTAAACCCCCGAAATAAGTAACTTATTATTTGAGACCATTCCAATGAGCCCAAACACGATATCTCTGCTGTAAGTTGCTGAGGATTTAGATATCCTATCTATTCCAGATGACGCTGTATCATCAGGTAAAGGTTTTACTAATATCATTGAAGTACCTAACAGAATACCAACTCTCGACTCAATCAGACCAGTGGAAGATGCTCAACTATTTATAAAGCTAGAGAAGAGATGACCTTAAAATGGCTGAATCGATTTTGATAAAACATGTCAATGCACTTCGTACCTGGAAAGCTTGTTTTTTTTTTTTGTATTGACTACACTGTTAGCCTCAGGGGCCTTATCCAAAAACAGAGCCGCTGCGGCTTTTACAGCTTCACCGGACTTGGGGGCGAGCGCTTAGGGCACTCAGCCGCGAAAGTTTGTGACGACCCGCACGAGGGTGCCAGAGTGGCCGAACCTCGGCTCGGGCGGTCGTCGCGAATGCGAAAAGGTCGCGATCTATCTAATTCCCTAATCCTAAGAGAATTCAAACTAACTAACATATACTCATATGCACGTTCCCCTCCTCCTGGGAGGAAGGAGGGAACCATGCGTATGTGTATTTAGTGATCGGAATGGTTTTTCTACACTAACTAGCGCAATAGTCTAACTAGCGCAAAAAAAGAAAAAAAAGGTCCCTTACAGAATAGGCTTGATATAACAAAAGTAGCAAGTAAATACTAAAAGCGTCGTTCCTAATAATGTGAACAAAAGAGAAAAAAGGTCGTTTTATAAAAGCGATCGTATTGTAAATGGTTCATTAATACCCGATTGCGATTTTCGAGCTTATGTATATATGTCTATTTCTTTGGCACGCTCTGTAGTTTAAATGGCTTGATGGATTTTAGCATACGAGGTGTCGTTAGATTTCTCTTTTTGTGGGAGTGTTTAATATCTAAGTACGACGCCTGGGAATCAAACAAAAAGCAAAAATAGAAAAATATTTTTTTTTACTGTTTTTTGTTTCCTTTTTAATAATTTATTTTTCTTTAATAATGACTTAAAATGGAAATATATTTAAGTATATCTTATAATAACTGTTGTGATCACTTTATGTATTTTAAACCTAACAGTGATCTTGTGTAGATACTCAGGACTTTGTAATTCAACCAAATGACCTTTGTAGCACAGTATTTGGGTCGAGGTCGGACCTGATGGTTTGACTCCCGCGAGTACATTACAGTTTGGCTAGAAGCATTATTTTGTCCGCGGTACTACCAATTTAGCCAACTTTTAGTAACGGATACAGATTTACAGATATATACGATTATAAAATTAGTTTGATTAATAAATATTTGTATAATAGATTTTTGAAATTTAATGAACATGGCTAACCATGCGTGATTATCGTACTTCAGTTTTTTTCGACTTGAAAAATAAAAGGAGGTTCTCAATTCGATTATATATATTTTTTATGGATGTTCTGGGCATACAAATAATACGTACATGTAATACATACATACATATTATAATTCTCCCATATACAAATGTACGCTGTGTTCGGGGCATAACTTTTTTGTTTATGAATCGATTTAGGTGATTCTTTTTTTTGATGGAAAGGAGATACATCAAGGTGGATCAGGAGATAACTATAGGGTGGTCCAATGTTAATTTCATTGTCATTGAGACCTTTGACTTGAAGATACATGAGGGAATTTTGTTAAAAATATACTTGTTTTCGATTCAAAGGCATACATTTGTAAATGTTTATTTAGGTATAAATGTTTAAAATATTCAAACATGACGTCCACGAACATGTATCTGTTCACAGTTATAGGACTTAATAGGAGCAGAGGAAGATTGAAGAAGGTACGGATAGATTGTATAATGCATGTAATGTGAATGATATGACAGCTGATAGAAGAGAGTGGAAGAGAAAAACATGCCGAACTAACTTAGGTGGCACAAAGGTAAGAAGAAGAAGAACTTTTCATGACAAAATGAAACAGTTATTCACGGAAATTAAATGAAAACAAGGATAAATCTTAGTATAATAGCTTTATTATTTTTTTAAAACGACATGGCACACCACATTAACAACATACTTTTAAAAATTAGACGTCCGTGTTATTTTGCTGTTTAATGCATTAGGTAAATGCATAATTATTATGAAAGATGCAGCAGTCACTGTAAGCACCAGTGCTAACTGTAAGTCACTATATTCTAAAATAATAACCGATAATACGTGCGCAAATGCAATATATAACAACATAATAAGTAACTAAATATTTAACAGATAATAATTGTATATTTTCATTGTAACAAAAATGTTATAGCCTAAATTACTTTTTTTATTATTAAAGGTTTTTAGTTGATTTTAATATTAAGATTTGCATAATAAATTATTCTATTAATAAATTAGGACTTTGACGTATATATTTTAAAGTTAATTTTAGAAAGAAACTTATCAATTTCAAGTATCACGCATGCCAAAAAATATACTCGTTTAAAATGCAAATAGCCACAGATCAACAACATAATATGCGAATACTAGTGACAGATTTGATCGAGTGCCAAGTAATAAATGAGAAGGTTGGTGTGTGAACACGATACTGACCTGGCTTATTATAAGTGTTCACTTATAAAATCATATTATAAAAATAGCAATATGAAATATTACACAGCATTTGTATGTATACCTAACGTTTTATTTTAATAACATGGTTTCGTCACTGTAGCGCATCTCTTATTCGATATAAATAATCTTAAAAATAACAACAAAATAATTATTAATTGACTAAAGTCTATACTGTAAATTTATGTGATATTATTCAACTATTTATGAATTATATTATTTGAAATTATAGTTAAACCGATTCCGATTGTTCCACTAATTAATTAATTTATATTAAAACTTTGTAACAATTAAAAATATTACAATTGTTATGCTAATTCGTGTATTCCGCGATATATGATTTATTTTAATGATTATAATTTTTTTTAATCATCCACGATTACCTACTTCTTTAGTTGATGTTAGTATTACTCGTATTTAGAATTTTTATCTTTCAATGCTAAAAGGTTTCAGGAAAAGTTAGTTATCATAGTAATTTGACAAGCTCTATTTCTTTTAAGTATCCTAAAACTAATTCCACAGTATAGCCAAATGAAGAATCTCGTCTAAATGGTTTGAAAAATAAACATTTCTGTTTTTTTCACAGAATAAAAATAAATTAATAGATTATAACTGAGTTGTACCTAATAGTTTTTATTATAACATTAGGTAAAATTAATATTCTTGACTATTTATTGGCAAAAGCTTTCCTCTCAAGACAGAATTTTTTTAAATTAAAATATTACCACTAAGTCGGCTTCCTTTATAATTAAAAATATCCAAGGCAAAACCTCCGGCCTAAACGTTTTATAGAGATTGTTATAATAATTTTCTGTATATATCCACAGCTACTGTTTTTTTTACAGTATAAGATTCATTTTCCCTAGAGGTACGTGTTCAAGTTGGCGAAGCTCAGTAAATTTCTTGTAACTGAAAGGCTTATGTAAGCCTCAGCATTTCATATGTATTGGCTTCGACAGTGACCTCATTTGGTAAACGGTAACTTTGTTAACTAGAAAATAGGTCTAAATTCAAAATATGCGAAACTGAACCTTAGATAGACCTTAATATGGATATTACAAATTCTTATTTTCTACATGCAGATGTTGAGCTAAAATTATTACAAACGTCTCGGAAAACCCAAAGGATTTAGCCGTGTTATATAGTTTCCTATAACACAGTCCTTATTTGTACTAAAACATATTTTCACGAGAGACACGATGTTATGAATAAGAAAGTTTTAAGTGAAAAGTAAAAGCATGAAAGTACAATCAGCAATTTAAATATGTTATAATGTATAATAAGTTGTAATACATTGAAATAATATGTTTCGAGCTGCTCGAGATTGAATATATAAATTGCTTGAATGTTATTTAGTCGCTGTAGAGTCCTTCGTAAAGAGAGCGAGGCATGTGCTCGGCGAGAATAGACTTGAGTTTCTCTCGCGGAGATACGGGCGTGTAACGGGCAAGCGGGAACGTGCGAGTCACACCTTCGCTCAGCGCACGAGTCACGGCAGATAGATCAGCATCCTGTAATATTTTAAGAAATTTTATTAATAGTTAATTATAATATAATAAATAAATATGGGGACATAATTTCACACAGGGTCATTTACTTTCTGACTAAGTAAAACTTGTATTATGGGAACTGTACCAACACTTATAGATATTTAACACACAGTAATACAACTAATAATTGTGCTAATCATATAAAAGAGAGTCATGTGCAGGAAACGAACACGCGACATCTCGGCTTAATACAACTGCATCACGAGGCATGACAATTCTAAATTGTATTATTAATTAACTTATCATGTTAATTATAAAATTGTATACAAATCATTTGAACCGTTTGCGATTAACCAATTAGGTAAGTACATGTAAATAATCACATATATTATAGTTTATCGAAAGCTTTAAATTAATTATACACTAATGGACAAATTTAGAGGAAAGCAATAAAAAAGTAGAATAACATAAAATATTTTCTTATATCACACTGGGCATATATACCAAGTATTATGCCATTTAAAAAAAGGTTTTTTAATAGGTTTTTACTTACGACTTTTATTAGTTTTTTCGGCTAGCTGTTAATTTCTTTGATACGTGGTGTATGAAATTCTGCAGGTTTTTGTTGTTTTTGACAAATTTAACATTATTTCTGTTGTTTCAACAAAAAATTGTTATTATTGAGTGAAGGGAACTTCATCTGATAAGTTTGAATGATAATGCCGGTTCCCAGCGTTGCTTAGGTGACTAAAGCTATAACTTTAATTGAAAATACATACAAAGAAGTTGCTCAAACATTACGAATGTCCAAATCTGTGATTATTCGCAATGTTAAACGATACCGGCAGACTGGGGAGTATACAAGGCATAAAGGACAAGGTCGCAAAAGAGTAACAACAGAGAGAGAGAGCCAACATACTTATTTATTGTAAGCAATGTCCTCAGAAACCGCACTTCGACTTCTTCCGAGGTACGAAACAAACTGCAGGAAGTTCGACAAGTGACACTTAGCACCAAAATGATTAGAAGAAGACTTAAGGAGGCTGGTATAGGGGTGTACTTGCCCGCGAGAGGCCCTTTGCTCACCGCAAGTCAACGAGTAGCTTCGTCCAACTTTGCTTGATCGCACCGAAATTGGCATGATGACGCTTGGGGAAAAGCACTCTTTACTGATGAGTCCAGATTCTGTTTTAAGTCAGGAGATGGAAAGGTCAAAGTATAGAAACGACTTGGAGAAAGATACTCTGAGTGTAACATTAATGGAAGAGAGAGCCTTTTGGTGGAGAGCCATTAATGGCATGGGGTGGTATTTGCTTAGGAGCATGTACGGAGCTACACATCGTAAGAAACTGGTCTCTGATTGCGTCAAGATACTTAACATACATTTTAGAGCAGATTGTGATGCCTTTTCCCCATTCATGGAGCATAATTTTCTTTTAATGCGCAATAATGTTCATCCTCACACGCTACGGAGGTAGTACCAGAGTACCTTACTGAGGTCGGAATCCCGGTTTTAGTTTGGCCAGCACGCTCACCAGACCTAAATCCGATATAGCATATTTGAGATAAACTGGGAAAACAAATTAAACAAAGATATCCAGCACCGTAAGGGACCTCAACACTGCATTGGTTGAAGATTGGAACCTAATACTACAAAGTTTCATGGGCAATTTAATAAAAAGTATGCCCATACAGATGTAGGCAGTTTTGAAAGCGAGAGGAGGTAATACTAATTGTGACACCTATTGTGAAAAAAAAAAACAGTCTTTAGAACAACATCCCATATCATTCTTATTTTTAAGAAAGGACAAAAAGAAGACATAGGAAATTACAGACCGACTAGCCTGTTGTCAAACATCTATAAGGTATTCTCCAAAGTTATCCTGGAAAGAATAAGTAAAAAGCTCGACGAAAATCAACCACGAGAACAAGCAGGCTTCAGGAAAAAATATTCCACCCTTGACCACATACACACTGTGAAACAAATAATGGAAAAATACAAGGAATATAACAAAACCCTAATATGGCATTTATCGACTATACTAAAGCTTTTGACAGTGTAAGCCACAAAGCCATATGGGAGAGCCTGGAACAACAAGGGATACCTACAAAATACATTGAAATCATCAAAAACATCTATTCAAATAACGAAGCGAGGATAAAACTAGAAACCCTAGGAGAAAAATTTAAGATTAAGAGAGGTCTGAGACAGGGAGATCACCTACCACCGAAATTGTTCACGGCAGTACTGGAAAGTATCTTCCGCAAACTGGACTGGGAAGGCTTCGGCTTAAATATACAAGGTGTGAAACTGAATCACTTAAGATTTGCGGATGACATAATTCTGTTTGAAGAAATTCCGGCTCACCTCGAAGAAATGATAAAATCCCTAAATGAGGAAAGTACAAAAGTAGGTTTAACTATGAACAAGGACAAAACAAAATTGCTTACAAACTCTAAACTAATAGATATAAAAATTGACAGCCAACCAGTCGAATATGTGCAAGAATATTTTTACCTAGGACAGATCATTTCTCACGAAGACCAAACCACTAAGGAAATTAATAGAAGAGTAGCAAATGGTTGGAAGAAGTATTGGTCGTTGAAAGAAATCCTGAAATCCAAGGAGCTAAGCATGTCAATAAAAAGGAAAGCCTTTGACACCTGCGTACTTCCGGTCATCACTTACGGATGCGAAACATGGTCTCTCACTAAAAAACACAGAGAAAAGTTGAAACGCTGTCAGAGAGCCATGGAGAGAAGCATGACAGGAATAAAGAAACGAGACAAAGTGAGAAGTAGTAAAATAAGAGAAAAAACTAAAGTAATTGATATACTTACTCGAATAGTCCAACAAAAGTGGCGATGGATTAGTCACATGATCCGAGATACACAAGATAAGTGGAGCACAAGTGTCTCTGATTATTACCCCAAGGATAGCAAACGCAATAGAGGACGTCAAAAAATGAGATGGGAGGATGACTTAAAACTCACGGCCGGACATCATTGGAGAAGAGTAGCGCGAGACAGAACCCAGTGGAAAATGTTAGAGGAGGCCTATGCCAAGAGGCACGCTGAATTACGGGATATATTATAATTAAACTAAACAACACTTAACATGCTAAATTGTAATCTTGTGGTTCAGTATAAAAGGGCTTATTATTATTATTATAGAACAACATTCAAGTTTTATTATGTTAGGTCAAAATACCTTACGATTAGAATAATTAGTTTTTTTTCGTTTAGTCTAATTTTTTTGGTGTTCAAAAATGTTAATTTAATTAATTGATTCCATTCAACGAATTATAAAAGCTTATATTGTACAAATAACTCTATTTTCACTTTAATTTTCTCCTTTTTTAATGCGTTCCTTTAAATATCTCCATGACTGTAGCTATCAATATGTGTCATTGGCATAAATCGGAGTTTGTTCAAAAAATAATGGGTATGCGTTTTGTTTTATTTAACTAAATAATCAAGTATTCCTCAGTTGTCTTCACCGTTTAACTAAACAGAAGGTTATTCTATAGCTTAACATAAAATTATAATCTAAGTATATTCTCCTGTCTATATTAAGACTAAGTAGATATTCTACGACAAAAAGACATTTAAACAAAAACTGCATCATTCCATTGAAATGCCTTCCTCAACAATTAATTAAAAATAAAAAGTATTTCGCGTGACTTCATTGCTAACCGTACACATACAAGTATCCATTCGAGTTGTGTAATTTTAATGGAAATGTCTCTAGCTAAGTTGTTGTTTTTATTAGCTTTTTAGAATTTCGAGTAATCTTTTTGTCTGAATGGTTTTTGGGTTTAATAGTTGAATTTTTAAGGAAGATTTAACTTGTGCAGCTTTATTAATTACACCTAGCTTTAATTTTGCTATATCAGTTATAGTTAATAATCTAATAAAGTATACTTTATTAATTTTAAGTATAATAATTACTTAAACACCGTATTTTTAAAGATCTTAAAAAGCCTACATTACTTTGCAATAACATTTTTACATTTAAATTTAAGAGTGATAATAATTTAGTGTTGCAACTGTTGCAAGTCTTAATTAACGAAGTACCTATAACCAGCAATTGGATTTAAGTACTAAGTAGAAAAAATATGACTGAAGAATGTTATATAGCGCTGAACTCATTTTATAAAAAAAATATGAAAACTAAGGTTTTTCTATAGATTTAGTATTTATTTCAATTTTTCATAGAAATTATTATTTTGCTGCCTACATGCAGTAAACAACATGATCGATATTACTAGCACAGGTAAGTATTTTAAATGGTTTCTGCAGGGGGTCCATATTTATTACTAAACACTAATGTAATTAAGCAGTAAATAAAGCACTGTAGATTAGCTAGTAAGTTTTCTTGTACATTTTTAATTAAGGTGGTAAATATCATGGTGAAATTCGAATAAAGTATAAAGTAATATGCAATAGAATTGGCATGAAGAAAAACTATATAAATGTTGTATGTATGATTATTTATTTGTAATACTTAATATGTTTTCCGTTTGACCACAATTGACAATCTCTTAACTGGCGGTGCAGTTGAAGAATCCCTGCATTGAACCTGAGCTTTTGGTGAAGGAAAACATCGCGATGAAACAATAGCATGGTGGTAAGACTTTTTCTAATGCCCACCTGGCTAGCTACCACCCTCATGTTGAATATCTGTCGCCAAACACAAATAGGTGTGTTCTCGTACCAATATCGATATCGAATGAAGTATTGTATGTTTGGTTTAAAAATACAACAAAATTATTTAGCATATTACTATAAACTCACAGCGCTTTTAGTATATTTCTCAAGACTGCGAAGTGCTTGTTCAAAGTAATCTTCACCATACGCGCCCTTCTGTTCATCGCTAAGTCTTTTCCACATGTCGCGTGCTTGTTCTAGAAGTTTCTCCTCAGAGAGCCAAGCACTGCCAGTCGTGTACTCGCCGGCCGCAACCACGACCTGTTTTATTAAATACATATCGTCAGTGGAATGACTAATTGACTAACGTGTAAGGTTTGTAAAGTGCACATACATACATGTTATCACGCCTGTATCCCGAAAAGGTTAGACAGAGGTGTACACCCACAGATCGACGAGATGTTTTTAGGTTCCATGTAATAGGGGGCGAGCCTATTACCATTAATCGGGCATAAAGCCAAACTCCGGGGTGCTACTATGAATTTTATAGAAAAACCCAATAACACTTTGCTCGATCTGGGAATCGAACGCAGGACCTCGAGCTTAGCAGTCGCGCTTACGACCACAAGGTTAATGTTAGTCAATTATGCTTACCACTGTGGATATGTAATTTAGATAGTAGTTATTAGCTATATATTACAGATTTTACAAAAAATGGGGATATAATACTAATCAATAATTACAAACTTTTCACGCGCCTGTATCGGATGAATTGCTTTTTCATAATATCGTTCTTTGTTGTTTTAAAAATAAATAGCTTTTAGCTTCATATTTCGCTAATAGGAATGCAGAGGATTTTTATGTTATTTACTTATTCTGTCAAGGGTATTGCCCCATCAGTGTTAAAAATGTTTTAAAGAATTTAATTTTAATAACATATTATGTAAACTATTTGCGCCTTTAGTATAGTTAGTTTAAAATTGAAAGCAGCGTGCGTATCATGTGAAGTACTTAAATGCGACATGATGAAGTAATCAAATAATAAAAATAATGTTTAAATAAACAATGTCAAATAAAAAAAAAAAAAATAACGTCAATAAAATGATTTCACATTATTATAATTAATGGGTAACATCATCATGTTGTTGGCACGCGGGATAATACTTTTGGAGTTATTTTTGTTGTTGTTGTGCCAGAGAATTAAATCTTCTATATACGTGCGTACATAAGTTCCACACATTGTTTTTTTTTAACTTACAACATCAACTCCTCGAGACTTGAGTTCACGACGTAGACAAGCGGCCAAAGCGTCGAGTGCTGCTAGAGAGGCAGCATGGACTCCGCGAACTGGTGCAGCAACGTGAGTCAATATCGAGGAAGCCAAGACGACGCGGCCTCGTGCGCGGCGCACAAGTGGCAGCATTATTTGTACTAATCGAGCTGGACCTAATTCAAAATGTTATGTTTAGTAATATATCTGCATATTTACCTGACTGCGATGTAGTCTATTTCTTTGGTACGCTCTGTAGCCTAAACGGCTTGGTGGATTTTAGCTTAATAAATGTCGTTAGATTCGTCTTAAATGTAAAAGTGAGAACATAAGCTATATAATGTTTAAGTACGATATCTAGAAAACAAATAAAAGCAAAAATATATTATTATTTTTTATCAAGGATTTTTGTTGCATTTGGTTTTTTGTTTCGTTTCTAATGATTTAGGTTGTTTTAAAAGTTCCCTTGGGCCAACATTTGTTTGTCAAAATTAATTAATACAAATATGAAGCTATGAATGGTTTATAAAACGAATACATAAATGTGTTTGTATATTACATGTTATTTATTATTACCTAAATCTTGAATAAGAATTATGTTATCAAAAATGTATACTAATAATGGCGTTTGTTCGCCACTTTGCTTCTGTTCCCGTTTTTATTTTATAAAATGACTCGCATGCTATCTATTTTAAACTAGTTGTACCTACTAATATAAATCTATCGCGGGTGTACGCGGAGCAACTCACGAAAGTTTCATCGCGAATGATTTAGCGATATTCATAATAGCCATTTACCGGCTGGACCGGTAGACGTTGTTCTGCCCTTTCCAATATATGTATAATAAAACGTCCACAGCGCCACATATCCCAAAATGTTAATCTCAAAACTTTTACAGGACATGACGAGCAAAACTGAATAAGAATTTATGCATATCCATCGAACGAATCGTGAGGAATCATTGTCTCGAGTTCCTTACAAAACCCAGTAGGAAAAAGCGATTTCACTATTTTCTAAATATCCCAATTTTTCGGGTAACTTTTTTAATTTTCTTTGCTTATATACCTTACTAGCGGTGTGCTTGCGGCAAGTATAATCGTGATCAGTATCGTTCATTTAGTAAGTATGCCTATCGCGAAATTATGGAAAAATATTAAAAGTACAGATAGATCTAGAGATTTATTAATATAGACGTAAAGTTGCAGAGGTTGTATATGTTTGAGTTTCATAAAGCTAATCTCAGGAACTATCAGTTTAATCAGACAGGTCGTTCAATAAGGAAGATTCAAGGGTATACTTTAAGCTGTAGGTAAGTACGTCAAGCGAGAACAACGTTACGCGAAACCTCATGTATGAGTCTCACGAAAAAGTTACGAATAATCCAAATTTTACTCAGGTGAAACCGCAGGGCGGCACTGGTAGTTTAAAGGGTTACTTTAAAAGTTTCGGGCCATCGAAATTTTTTAATTGAAAAGGGTTCGAGATGAAAAAGGAAGTGATCTAAAGAAATCAAATTAACGGGGGCCAATTGCTTTATCACAGAAATCGTAGGTATTATGCCAATATTTAGAATTACAATATATGATATAGGTCTTTCTCTTTCCGTTTTATAAATATTAGCGGGTTTTTGATTGCTCCTGTGTTTGACGTTAAATAGATTTTTCTCCCGCTAAACACGTAGTAAACCAAGAAAATAACTTTCAATTGCTTTATTTTGTGTGTACCGGACGTGACACGTATAATCTGTATAATCATAAAGAACATTCCTACGAAGTTTAAGTAAAATCTAAAATACTATAGCAACGTTTTTTACGTTTTTTATGACTTCCCTTACATAGATAAACTTTCTAAAGTAAGAGTAGGTATTATAAATTCACTTTTAAATTATGAGTAATGTTCATCTGTATGAGTAATGAGAAGGTTAGGAGATGAAATATCAGAATCACATTTTTTCGATAATTAATACTTGTGTAAAGATGAAATATAAACTAATACTAGCGGTGTGACCGCGGCTCTGCATTCGTTTGTTACCACGCAATAACTATTTACATCCCATAATTTTATTTTTACTCATATTTTTAACAATTCATACAGAGTATCAATTGACAAATTACATGTATTTCCCGTGTATAATTTTAATAAAAATCGGTTAAAATGACTATTCTATTCTACGATTTCTGATGTATTATTGATGATTCTTTTAGCCTATCAATTATGGAATGATGTATGCTACCCGTCTACAAAATTTTATCAGAATTACTCGAGAATTTATGAATATAAAATTTTGAGAATTTTTTTTTTACCGAATTCTAAAAGTTATATTGGCACTTGGAATATGTCATCAATTGTGTAGGTAATTACGTATACTCCCCGTGTACCAAAATTTTATCAAATTGGGTTAAAAATTCATGATTGTTTTTTTTTTTTTACGATATCTAAGTATTATTGAAAATTCTCATAGCCCATCATTCATGAAATAAATTATACTTCCCGTGCACAAAATTTCATCAATTTTTTATTAATTTTTTTTTACGGTTTCTAAAAGTAATTTTGAAATTTCTTATACCCTATCAATTGACCAATAACATATGCAACCCGTGTTTTATTGCATATTCGTTAGTGCTATTCTGTAAAGTAGGTACATAGTATTATAAGTAGTATGCCTATCGGGAAATTTGAAAAAAAAAATGAACTACAGACATAACTATTATTTATTAATATAGATATGTACTAAAGAGCCCAAAACATTTTTTGTTTGAACGTGCTAATAATCTCTGAAATTACTTGCCAGATTTAAAAAACTATTTTCGCATTTTTAGTAGCCTTTTTATTAAAGAAAGCTATATAACTTCACTCTATTACTCTAAGGAGCGGAGCAGTAACAATGAACGTCAAGTAATCTGGCAAGTTGTAGGCAAATAGGGGTAGCAAGAACAACTATAGGGCGATAGGGTGCGTTGCCGGTTGGTTGCGGTTGGTAGAATTAATTTGGGCACTATGTCTGGAACCTCCTCGTGGGTGTCCCGGGCAACGGCGGCGCTTCACGGCCGAACCCTAATGTTCTCCGTTGCAAAGTATTCACTGGTTCGCCGAGCTGTATGTGAACGCGCATTGTCATGCATTAACCTAAAATCGGAGCCAAAGGTTTGTGCAAATGGGTAGACATAAGGTCTGAGAATACCCTCAATGTAATTTTCAGCATTCATGTTTCCATTTACAAAAACGAGCTCATTTCGCCTGTTCTTCGTAATACCCGCCCATAACATAACTGTTGAGCCGCTGTATGGATGAACTTCCTGAACGCACCTGAGCCTTTCAGTATTTCCGGGCCGACGATACACTCGCACCCTTCTTGCATCAGGCTTAAACCCGAATCGCGACTCATCGGAAAACATAATTTTATCCCATTGTTCCTGGGTCCATGTTATGCGTTCTCTACACCATTCATATCGACGAGCGCGATTCCCGTGACGTATCGGTGGGCACCTGATTGGGCGTCGAGATCGTAGGCCGTACTCATGCAGTCGATTTCGTACAGTTTGAGGACTTACATCAACACCACTTTAAATTTGTAGCCTCAAACTTATCTCTCGAGCGGTTAACATCGGCTGGCGTCTTGCAGTCAGTTGTATGTACCGGTCTTGCCGAGTGGTTGTACTCCTTTTACGGCCTGGATGCTGTTCAGCGGGTTCTCCTGTATTATTGTAGCGCTGCCAAAGACGACAAATAACACTTCTATGAATGCCAAAATGTCGAGATACCTGAGATTGATTACTTCCCGCTTGCAACATCCCTACAGCTCTTTGCATTTCATCTGCCATCAAATGACGTCGCTTCATGACGTAAAGAATATTTAACAATTCAATTTTGTCGCTAACTTTATTTAAATGGTTGGTAAAATTATAAAATCAAGACTAAACGTAGCAATTAAAAAGCACTTAAATTCAAACAAATTCGCAGTCATTTGAATTTTATGAAAAAACAAAACAATCAATTTTTTTTGTACAACCAGCCAGTATGTCATCAATAACAAAAAAGTTTACTTACCTACGCACTTTGTTTGAGTAAATATTTAGAAATTAATTAATATAAATGGAAAAATTTGTAATATCACGCATGTTGCTTAGACTTTTTTGATGTGTGTATTTTCGGATTTTTAGTAGCCTTTTTAATAAAGAAAGCTATATAACTTCACTCTATTACTCTAAGGAGCGGAGCAGTAACAATGAACGTCAAGTAATCTGGCAAGTTGTAGGCAAATAGGGGTAGCAAGAACAACTATAGGGCGATAAGGTGCGTTGCCGGTTGGTTGCGGTTGGTAGAATTAATTTGGGGCACTATGTCTGGAACCTCCTCGTGGTGTGCCCCGGGCAACGGCGGCCGCTTCACGGCCGACGGCTAATACCAGACCGACGGCGTTTCTCCCCTGTACCCCCCTGCTCATCAGAGGAGACAGGGGATGGGGCAAGAGTGGACCTGCTTCGGCTCGTCCACTACGGACGGACTCGTCGTTGACGGCGGAGGAGGAAGAAAACCTCCTTAAAAAATTGTGAGGATACAACCTCTTTAAAAAATCGCTGACGGCGGTGGAATAAACCACCTTAAAAAACCTTGGACGGCCTGTGGTGGAGTAAACCACCCTTTAAAAAACCACGGACGGACGGTGGAAGACAACCACCTTAAAAAATTACTGGACGGAGGTGGAGAAAACCACCAGTATAAAAAATCAAGGACGGACAGTGGAAGGAAACCACTTAAAAAAATAACCGGACGGTTGAGGATGAGCACCTCGTTAAAAAATCAAAGACAGACCTGACAAGGACGGACGGGAGCTCAATGACGGCAGAGGAGGAAACCTCTATAAAAAACCAACGACGGACTGGTGGGGGAGGGGGTGCGTTCATTCGCCTCCTTCTCCTGCCGTTACAGGACGGCAGAGGAGAAAACCTCGGTAAAAAAATCATGGCCGGACTAGCGGGGTGGGGGTGCGTTCATTCGCCCCTTACCCCCGCCATATGCCAAACATTATGGCAGGGATAGAGGAGAAAACCTCTATAAAAAACCCAACGACGGGTGGGTGGGGGACAGGTGGTGGTTCATCCGCCTCCTTCTCCTGCCAGGCCGAACCAAGGGGAGATGGGTCGGGGGGCCTGTCTTCCCATTGCACTGGTTTGGCGGACGGGGAGACAGTTCGTCACCGGGCTGTCTCCGTCAGCGGGCGGCCCTTCCGGGCCTTGCCGCCGAGGCGGCGCGGCTGAATGCCAGCGCAGTTCCCGCGTCGCCCCAGTATGGCGGCGGACGGTGCACCGTGGAGTTTTTTAGTGAGTAGGAGTCTCACATACCACTCGTTCCCCCGGGCGAGTGTGTACCCATGCAGGGTTTTCCGTCCACGTAAACAAAAAAAAAAATAAAAATGGTAGAATTAATTTAACACGAGTGAAACCGTGAGACACTTCTAATATTATATAAACAGTGACTTAAGTTGTTACGTCAGTAGTGTTGCTAGAATGGGTGGCACCTGGGGCGGAAAATCGCAATTTTAGTTATAGCAGAAAAGCTAAAATACTTGTATGGTTTACAGGTGTATGACCTATTTTTGACTTTATTCTATATTTCCTCAATTTGTTTACTACCGGAAACAGAACAACTTGTTTTGCGTAGATCTGTAGACATTCGTTACAATCGAAAAACATTGTGCTGGTTTTTGTACGTTTTAATGGTTGTCGTGCCCAAACGGGTAGCACCAGGAAATTCGAATTACAATTCGAGAAGTTAGTTTTTCAATGGTGAAAAAGGAACATTGTTATTATTTTAAGGTAATTGAACAGTTGCAGGACAGTTAGAGGCAATATTCAACAAAAAGGTTACTCAATTCCAATGTTTAAATTTTTTTAATGGTTGTTATGTCATAACTTCTTTGTTTATGAACCGAATTGAATGATTCCTTGCTTAAGGGATACCTCAGAATGGGACAAAAAGGCATTGGACCTTCAACTTCGAAAATAGGTACACAAGGAAACTTTTCAAAATTATTGAAGTTGGTTTTCTTTTTGTTAAAAATTGTCTTATCTTTCGGCTTTTTATAAAAAAAAGCCCATTTAGTATATACGTAATATTATTTATTACACTCTATACTGACCGATCGCGAATATTATATATCTTGTTATAATATTTAATAAAGGACAGAACTAGGGCAATCGAGATCATAATGAAAATAAAACATAATTTATTAAACTGTAAAAACTAATGTTTATAGTTTTAATAATAGTTGGATAATTTATGGTAGGTTTATTTGATTATTTAATATAGACTGGGTATATCGAGACAACTAACGCCATCTAAACATTTTCAGCATAACATGAATGCAGTGTAGGTGTTTGTTTTTTGTAAGAGTATATTTACCCAACAAGTTCACATCCATAGAACGCTTGATAACTGAAAACGGCACCCACTCCAGTTCGCCAAGAGCGCACCACGATTCACAGTTCACAATCGCCCAGAGACCTTGCGCGCCCTCTGGTAGGTGGTCCACGATATACAATGAAGCAGACAGGATCTTGTGTACAAAAATAAAATTATGTTGTCATTAGATGTCGCTATAAGTTTTTTCTCAATTAATTTTATGGGTTCCTATGCATTTAAAAAGCGACGTGTGACTAAAAATTCATTAAAAATCTAATTTAAAGCAATTAAAGTTCCTAAAAATCTTACCAAATCAAATGAATGTATAGTTACTACCATTCTCAATAGACTCTATAAAAAAACTATACTTACAGTATTATTCCTTTTTGAATAAATTATTACTTTGTATTTGGAAGTGTAATTTTTATAATTCTAGTTTAAAACGAATGTTGGTTTCACATCGAGTAGACTACAACTACGAATGATAATTACAATTGTAACCAGTTATGTGAAAAAAAAAAATGTAGGTCGTATGTCAAAATGAATATTAGTTGAGAGTAATTTTAATTTATATACAATTTGGAGTAATGTTCCTGGTAGAGTATATTTTCAGCATTAAAAAGGTTTAATATTTGCCTAGATCTACAAAGCGAAGCCGAGAAGGTCATGAACCCCGTAGAAAGGCCTGCGCTCATTACTCTTATTTTATCTTTGTATAAAATTTTGCTTTACGTATATGTAAGATTTTTTGTTGATTAAAGTGTCGATGTTCGAGTGGTTAAACCCAGTTACGTATTTATAGATTCTATAATCACTTTTTCGCTCTTCGGATTCTACTAACGAAATTTTCTGATATCACACGCATTTACCTGATTAGTAACATTATCATTTGATGATGAAGGAAAACACCGTGAGGAAATTTTAATAGATGACCTACTCGTACCGCGTTACGTCTATGTATAGTTTTTTACCTTAATCCATAATCTCTCTACAGAACCACGCGGGCTGGTAAGTGTACGAAACGAAACCACTAGATACATAGTAGCAGCAGTTTACAAATTATTATGTTTGCCGTATTGTGAAGATCGAGTCCTTCCATCGAGGCGTGAGAGGCATTTTATCAGGCTGTCTGTTGTTTCTGGACTGTATCATACTTTTCATTAAGAGCTGTCATTTCAAGGTATTATAATAAATAAACCATTACTTTTATTGTTATTAATTTGAAGAGAAAAGGAATTTCATACCTGTGTTTCAGAAGTGATGTCGAGTTGCAGCGTGTGCAGTCTACCGGAACAATCCTCCTTGAGCATATCAGCGTCAATATTGCCGGTTTTCGAGGTGAATCCGGCGAATACGTGGTAACCCATATCATCTAGTCTTCTAGCTAGAGCATTACCCAGAACATTATCGCAGCCGGTCACTAACACTGCTTTACCTGCTGCTGTCACCTACGATTAATATCGACAATTTAGTAAATATATTAAATCAATTATTATCCCCCCCCAGCGACTTCGTTCGTGTTAATTACAATATAACATTTTATAAATATAAGAAGCTGTAGCTTTCTACCAGTGAAAGAATTTTCTGATTCGAATCAGTACATCCAGAGATTACCTACAAACATATAAACTTTACCTTTAAACAAAATTTTGTAGACTTTATATTATAGGGTTAGCATTTGATTACCATCTCATCTGATGTTAAATGACGACAGACAGCCCATATGATAGTAAATGGTTATCGTCGTCTTTAGACAAGTGCAATACCAGGAGTTTGTTGCCGACCTTAGAGAGAACGCATCTCAGTCCCTTTTTTAAGAGCCCTGGGGGAAAACCGTTTTGGGTAGCTTATTCTATGGCTCTAGCGTATGAAGTATCGTCTGAACTATATATTTAATTAGTCTAAGTACTGGCCGTCATTGTCAATGCACTTTTGCCATTTTAAAGGAAGTTCATTGATTCCTCTGCTATAGGTAGAAATCCTGGGAAGTAGAATCATTGAACTCTTTATTCGCGTTTTCACCGCTTCATCAGATTTGAAATATTTTCCATGCATAGCTCCAATTTTCGAAAAAAATAAATATGGAAATCAGTTCGTGGAAAGGTCTAGTGAGTATGGTGGGTGACGGAGAGTTTCCAGTCGTAACTCTTGTAATTTAATATGGTCCGTTGTGCAGTGTGTGGACGACCGTTGTTGTAAAGAAGGAGTGGACTAGAACAATTGACAAATCTCGGTTGTTTAACAGAAAACTTGTCCATCATCAATTGCAATTGTTCACACTATACCTCTGCTGTAACTGTTGCGCCAAATTTCAAGAAATTGTATTGTACAATGCCAGCACAGGTCAGCAGGGGTCGATGCTGCTCACGCCCGTAGGGTTTACCCTCGAGATACTACATGTGACTCCCGGGTGATGCTAAACGAGCATCCCAACAGGTGGGAGGCTTCGGCCGTGGCTTGTAACCATCCTCCGAATTAAGCCAGACCACTAAATGTATGTTCCGGTGTGCCGTTCGGAGAAGTCAGCTATTACGGGAGAATATTTGAAGGTAGTTGTGTGGCGGTGGTTGAACCATAAAAAACCATACAACCACAAGCAGCTTCCTTTAACTCAATTTGCGTTTAGGACAAGGTTTGGCTTCCTCACCTGTGTCCAACGAGTGTGAGGAACGTTTTCGATTATCACACAGAACTCACTTTTCATCACAAGTGAAAATCCGGTTCAGAATTTGTGTGCCTATTCAACAAGTTAAGACAAGATTCGACGCCATTTTGTTATTGTCGTTCAGTGAGTTCATACTGTACTAACTTTTCGACCTTTTAACTGGCTTAAAAAAAAGAGGGAGGTTATTCAATTCGAATTAACTTCTTTGTTTATGAACCGATTTGAATGATTCTTTTTTGTTGGATAGGGGATAACTCAAAGGTGGTCATATTTTAATTTAATTGGCATTGGACCTACAAATTTGAAGATACACCAGGGAACTCTTCAAAATCATTAAAGTTGGTTTTCTTTTTTGTTAAAAACTGTCATGTTATCTTTTCAATCAGTCAGTGTCGTTTTATCACTTACGATGAAAGTTGTTGCTGATTTCTAAGTGGTTAAAAATAAATCTGCTACCACTATGTCTGTCAATTCGTCGTTATCGACTTTCGTCATCGACCACGGGACTTATTTTTGAGATCAAAATTTTCAGAATGAAAGCGATTAAATCAAAAGCGAACCGTGCGTTACTTATCATTTACATTTTTTAAATATTGTAATATTTAATTGTTGTGCGTTCAAGGGCCTCCGCGTGCCTTAGGACGGCTATAATAATAACTAGGAACATACCAAAAACAATAAATAAATTGCCACTAAAACTGCCGGGACAGTTTTAACAAGAGAGTCACCGTTTTTTTAGAGCCGTTAGGTATAGGATTAGAAGAAAAATAATCAGAAAGATATTCCATTCATGTGACATAATTGGCATAATTGTGGATTAATACATTTGTTAACAAATAAGAAGATGGTTTTATGTGTATATTCTATTTGATTTTTTTTCATTATTGCTTAATTATTGATATTTACGAAAACAAACAAAAATAATAAACTTTGGCTTTTACGCTATTAATGTAGCGTATAAGATGATCATTTCGAAAAGAGTCTAATCACGATGTTTTGTTTTTATGTTTAAATTAATTATATCTCATCATGAATGAATGTTTCGCCGTATCAGATATTACGAGCGGCGACGAAATTAAGTTTTCGTAGAAAATAGATGACGACAGCTTGATTGATGTCCGCTATAATAACTGCTGAGTGAATATTTTATTCAAGCATTTGAATGTAGGCACGGTGTAGGTAAGCGTGACTATGGATATAGAATGGATAGCTATTACACATTTAGCTATTTTATGAAGTAAACCTTCTTTAGTTGTGATATTTTTCTATTTAATCATTAGGTCTGTGATCTATTTATTTGTCTCAGATATAAAAAGTAATTTTATAGTTTTAAGAAATAAAAAGACAGTTTACCATAATAAATTTATATAAAAAATATATTAATTTATGGTTAGATGGTTACAAGTCACCAAATGGTTTTGTTTCCCTAATAAATAAATACCTTTGCTACCAATTGTAAAAATAATGCAGACGCAGATTAAGCCAATGTAGGACATGTAACAACTGTTACCGGGACCTTAGGTTTTGTATGATAATAAAATAAAATAAATTTTACAAACAAGTCTGTTATAATTTAAATAAAAATTTGATAAAAAAGTTAATGAATGATGAAGTTAAGAAATGTAAAAAAAAATTAAACATATTATTACAATAGGTGAATAGGGTTACCAGATTTTCTCGGGAAATGGAAAAGGTGAGCAACGCGCTATACTAGTGATACATCTGGTGTTACAAGCGTTAATTAATATGCTACGGTACTCGCTTATGATTAGGCGGGCCGTACGATTGTTTGCCATCTTCGTTGTATATTAAAAAAAACATAATAAGTAGTTTATAGGAATATAATATGTTTAATGTTGAAACGTTATATTGTATGGTTCGTAGGTTTGTCACGTACAAAACCCATACATATAATGGCAAAAGAGATATGCAGTGAGAATGTGTGTGGAAGTACAAAGGATTTGAGTCGACTAAGACTGGTTTATGGGCAGCATATTGTAGAGAATTACTGATAGGTAAGACGTTTGTCAGGATAGAGAAAGGGGGTACTCCACCCTTTCTGCTAACCTCGAAATTGACATAGCGTGATTTTTAAGGTAAATTAAATTGTGAAATTAATGAAATATTGGATAGTCCAATTCAAAGATAGAGTTAAATATTTGTGATATTATCATATAAATTTTTTAATAGCTATTAAATATTATTTACCAATAAAAATATTAATTTACTTTAACAACGGTAATTGAGGGAATATGTTATTCGAAATTTTCGGACTAGTATAATTGAAGCCTCCTTTGTAACCTTCAGACTTGCGTTTAGGTAAGATTACATTGTTTGATATCGTAGACCTATTAATAATAATATTAATAGACAAATTAAATTTAATATACAGATGTTTTGCTCAAAACAATATTGTAGGTTGTTGCCAAATGTGAATAATTTCATCAATCATATTTTTTTGTTAATAACCGGTGAAATATGCGCACATTTGGGTTTATTATAGCAGAAGTTGATACAGCGTTATGTACAGGTACATTTTAAAGTTAAACTAGACCCACACCAACCAACTCATATATTAAGTTAAAAATATTAAAAGATGATAATATTGAAGACTAGCTGGTACCCACGAATTCGTCTGCGTATTATTGGATATACACCGACCGATCCCAGAACACAAGAAATCAAAAGAAAATAGGCTTATCACTATGTGTGTGGTGGTCGCGATCCCTACCAACTCGTTTTATTACTGTATTTATATCAACTGTTCCCTGAATATAACAAAAGCAAAAGAAAATCATATATGGGTTTATCACTATATGTATGGTGGTCGCAATCCTTGCCACCTCGCTTTTTTACTGCAGATAAACAGAATGATCCCGTATCGCGACAATGCTGAATAAAGTCAGTGATGGGTTTATCACTATGAGTATGGTATTGTAGTTCTATGCCAATATGAATCCAACACATTGACCGTCCCAAAAAACCTTCAAAAATAATTAAATTCATCCTAAGTGAAGAACAATAAGTTGTATCGCCTTGCGGGATGGTTTTTTGAAAAATGCGTAGCCCCTTTTATTTCGTGCCAAAAGCATAAATATGAATTTTCATAACCCTAATTTGAGATATGATGGGTTCTTCATACAAACTTTCATCGCCTATTTCACCCCTTCAAGTTTTATTTTTGAAACAAAAGGAAGCCTATGTCCTTCTCCAAGGCCCACTATATCTCTCTACTAAAATTCAAAATTGATTTGATGGGTCCTTCATGCAAACGTTCATGCCCTATTTCATTCCTTAAAGTTTTATTTTCGCGAAAAAAGGTAATCTATGTCCTTTCCAAAAGTCTAATCTACCTCTATACCAAAATTTATGAATAATGATTCAACAGCTTAGGCGTGAAAGCGTAACAGACAGACAGAAATACACAGTCACTTTCGCATTTTTAATATTAATATGGTTTTCTTATATTTAAAAGTAACATATAATATTATTCCATGCAACGCTTCTAATTTATAGAAGGTATTTTTAATTTGACTGTTTATATGTTCTACAATACACATTATGAACTTTTGGATTGAAACACCGGAGAGAAATTAATTTGTCTGGTAACTCCGCTAAGAGAAAGATGAAAAGATAAAATAAAGAGAGAAAATAAAATATATAGAACCATAAATTAGAAGGCATCATTTGTAATGTTAAACAAAACATAATGGTTTGATAAATATACGGTTTTATTTAAATACTAGAATATAATTCAAAGTATTTTGTTATAAGCTATAATAATTGACAATTGATAAATAGTGATGGTTATAGATATTTATTGATAAGATAAATTTATGTTCTTAAATATACTATTTTTTATGTAAAAATGCAAATAATCTTTGAAGAACCATTATTAAACTCGGAATACGTTATTATACAGTCTTTAGGTTTTTTATATTATAATTAAATATTTTACCGTGATTAACTTAACACTGTATAAAAAAGAAACAAGTGCGATTCGTTAGTCGTTTTACCATTATTTAAACACACACGCCAAAGGTAAAGTAAATATATAAAAAGGTCGATAAACTTTTTGTAACAATACTGGCTGGTTTTTATTTCGTTTTATTTTTAGAACTTGTTATTTTAAAATGAGATATTATTTGATTTTTGAATCGAATTGAACCTTAAATTTTTTTCGAATTTAAGTACATCAGATATTTCTGTGTGAATTTTCCTTAATTATTATTATTTTATGATTTGTTTATACTTTTAATATTTTTTAAAATAAAGCACTTCGTTATACCTTAGTTGACCCCAAATGAGATTACTAGAGCTTTTCAACCAATGGATTGATCTTCAAAATTCTACGAAGATCCGTTTTAATTATTTTTTCGCAGTACCTATTTAACAATGCATTTGTTGTAAACTGAGTCAGGGCAGAATAAGACGTAGTTCAAGCAGGGATGATCGTTTCATTCAGCTTCGCGTACGTAGGAACCCAAGTCTAACGGGCGTTCAAGCTAGAAACAAGGTCCAGAAAGTGATGGTACAATACCTACAAAGAAGTTGGTTTTGGTATATCAAAGCTCTAAACCATGAGGTCTATCATCATAAAAACACTCGGGAACATCGATTTTAGAACATGTACCAATGGGGTAAAGTATTATTTAGCGATGAATACGGAATTTTAAAACAAGCTGGCGAATATTTTTGGGCTTTTTTATGTTCGCCTGAATTTGTCGGTGTGTATAGTTTGAAATTTAAAAACGAACACAAGCTTTTTAAAATATTCGAAGTTCAAAAGAAAAGCGTTATTATAATATTTCAGTAGTGTTTTGTGTCTATTCAGTAAAAACGTAGCCATTAACCTATTTTAAATCGGACTTTCGAATGAACTGATGACGCAAGTATGGAGCCTGGCACAATAGTACGATTGGTGCAATCTCCATGGTAATTTACACATATAATGCTACACATTAACACATACATCTAAAAGTGGTAATAACTAGTATGTTATACAATATTTCTTACTGTTCTTGAGAACAAGTGAACATGGTACTGTATTTGAAACACATATTTTTAAGAGCGAATTGGCATTTTTATACACCTTATATTACTGTATTACTGATTTTAGTATCTGCCTATCACCAGTACATATAAGTTAAACAAGGATCATTACGTTGTTCTTACTGAGGTAAGCAGAAAGAACGGAGCGCCCGTTTTCCATTTCTTTGCGCATTTTCCGGTTTTCTATTTTATTTGCTGGTTAGTCTTGATCGGCCCCGATTTCTGCTAACACAAACATCAGCATTGTAAATCTTTTTTGTTATCTTTGCATTTTTTATACGATCTACAAGGCCAAATCAACCCGAATCGGTCTAAACTAAATCTATATTTTTGCGTTTAAATTTTGATAAATCTTTGTTTACCAACGAATATAATCAAAACTTTATGTGGTGATCAAATTATCCACAGTAATTTTATTAACGTAAGGCATAAAACCCGCGGGATATTCTTCCGAGTTTTTTTAGAACTGACTATACTGTTAAGAGGCCCTGAAGCCTCTGCGGCTTTTACAGCTTCACCGAACTTGATATTCTTCCGAGTGTGACTGTAACGTTGGAATTTATGATTTTTCGTACAACGGTTTCAAACCCTTGTAAGTAAAGCTTTCATAAATCAAATCTTATAAAAACTCTCCTTCATATTATAAAGAAACACATTCCTATTTTTCGATGAATTTTCCACTTAGAAATATTCAAACGTCGCTGCGTCGACGGGAACACCTCGTGACTTGAAAGACGGTACCTCCGTACAGTCACGTGTTCTGTGAGACACAATGCTTTCCAACCGTGTACTAATTATGGCATTTAAATGCATCTAGCATGAGCGTAGCCAGGTACGCCAGGAGGGTAATCTGTCCCCCTTAGCAAGGTTTTGGTAAGCGCGTGGGACCGTGCGGATGTCGAACGATCTTCCAGTTAACGTTTTTGCTCCTTCCTTGGGTCCTTCAAACGAGGTGTGAAGACATTTCAGCAGGCCGTCATTATGGCGATCACTGTCGATGGAATCTTTCACCGACGGTCGCCGTTGTTTGTGAATTGTACTGTACTTACCATCAGATGCTGCAGTCATATAGCCAAATTAAGTACTTTAAAAAGTGTACAGTTCACACGCAGTAGAAGTGAAACCTTCAGAAAACATAAAAATACCTTTAAAATCCTAGATCAGCGCAACTCGAACTATCGACTACTTGTACTGTAGCTACAACAGCGCGTACAAATCTAGTCGTCACACCGCTAGGCCAATTCGATGACGATCATTGTCGATCATAATCACGACTTGTATTTAATCGTGTATAATGTATTTTATCTCATTCTCTCTGATATATGTTTTTGTCTCTTTTTAGTGTCTCGTCTTCGTTTTACCGAAATTCAAATGACAACGGTGTTATAAAAGTTTTCACTTCAAAAACTTAACATTAGTTTAGTTTACCTTTGCCATTTCCATGGGCATTTCTTGGCTACGGATACGCCTATGAATGTATCCTGGGTAAAATTTGAAAAATCACACTGACTACACTGTTAGCCTGAGAGGCCCTAAACTAATAGAGCCGCTGATAGCTTTTACAGCTTTACCCGGCTTGAAGGCGAGCGCTAAAGGCACTCAGCCACGAAAGCGTGGGCAACAAGTGCGCAACGGTGCCAAAGTGGCCGGACCTCGGCTCGGGCTGTTGCCGCGATTGCAATGAAGTCGCGATCTGAGTAATTTCCTATCCGTAAAATTCGAGCAAAACTAACATATGCATCCTAGGAAGAAGAAAGGAACATGTATATATATATATATATATGTATTTAGTGATCTGAAAATATAGTCTACACTAAGTTGCGTAAAAAAATTCTCTTACAGAACCTATGTACCTGTGTGATCACACAAGATGGTATTTAATAAGTAATTGCTAACTCAATCAATCTTTTAAACACAACAGCCAACAAACCGAGTATAACTTGCAGTTATAATATGGCGATTTAACTGTTGAGATAATATACATTCATAATTTTATAGAAGTTATACATGCAGACACGCTACTAAAAGTCACGTTTATCGCACAAAAGTCCGTCCTTGGCTAAATTGCATTCGACAACATAGTTTGTGAGAGTAACTAACTGTGCAGAAAGTTAGAACTTGTACAGTTTCTTTCGAAGCACGTCCTTATGCTGGTAAAGCGTTGATTAATTAACAAGCGTGTAACCCAATAAATAATGTTAGTATACGTCTTATTTATCAGACTTTTCATTTACATTTTACAAAATTTTAAAATCGACGTTTTTTGTTTTGAAACAGTTTTTATTTTACAATAATATACGCTAAATTTTATTAGGTTATGTAACGCAACGAAAAATAACATTTCAATACGTGCAACCATATTTATGTACATAACAAATTTATTTGTCGTCTTGTCGGTTTGAAATATTTTAAGTGTGGGAGTTCGTGAAATATGTATAAACAGATCGGCAAAAAATAGATAAATAAATGTGTACATAATATATACACGCATATATACTTACTAAATTATTATATGTATTTTAATGATAACGTTGTATTATTTAGCCAGTACCTTCAAAGCAATATTTCTTTATAATAAAAGTAACTAGCATTTGTCAGCGAATTAATTTACGTTATCTTTGAAACGAAACGACTCACGCGCCACCTGTTATAATATAGTTGTTCTAATCCAAAAAGCTTCGAGAGCTTGCGCGCAATAATTTGCCAAAGTTTCATTTCAATTCGGCGAATGTTAAAGGAATGTATACGGAAAAAAGGAACATTTATACAACAATCTCCTATAAAATACTAGCTAGTCCGGCAGAAGTTACTCATTTACTTTGCCTTTCTGGTAGCTAATGGCTCGACTATAGCACCACGTATCTTATCATAACATAGTTATAAACCATCGTCACGAAAAAACAAATATACATGTGAATATGAGCTCAATCGGTCAAGTCGTTCAGAAGTTATAGAATCACTAACAAGACACACAAGATTATTTATTTATTTTATTTATATATATATATCATTTAAATATAATTTTATAATTACGTTAAATTAATGGATTTTATAATAAACATAAAATGGTATAAATAAGTAATAAAGGAGCTACCCCTTGAGGCGATTCGAACGTTCAGTTCGCCCAGGTAAAATTACTTGCGGGTAAACGAGGTGAACAACGCCTTTGTCTATTGGGACGCGAAAATAAATTATAATACGGAATAATAGACAACGCGGACGCTCCGTCCTATAGGCTCAGGCGTTTCCCAAGGTTCGATCATGGCTCCTAGCCTTCTCAACCTGTACGTCAGTGACCTACCTAGACTCCCGCAGGTCAAGGTAGGGCTATACGCTGACGATATAGTCATATATGCCTCGAGAAGGAATAGATTCCACCTCAGACACAAAGTACAACGGGCCGTGACCACTCTCGGGAAGTGGTTTAACGAGTGGCGAATAGCCGTGAAGCCCTCGAAGAGCGCCGCGATGCTCTTCGATGCGGTCTCATCACGGTTGCCGTGGAGGCTCAAACCTCTTGAACTCTACGGTAATCCGATTCCCTTTGTGAGAGAGACCAAATATCTAGGTGTAACCCTAGATAGAACACACCCGTAACTCACACTCGTAGAGTTAGGAACAGGGCCGCGTGGGTCCTGGGCCGTTTACATCCTCTGTTGTGTTCGGTGAGCAAAATGTCTACGCGACATAAACTCACGCTCTACAAGATGTGCATTCGACCGATTTTGACATATAGTTGCGCTGCGTTCGCACATATGTCCGAGTCGAATTTTAGACGGTTACAAGTTATACAGAACAGGTTTCTTTATCGTCTCACCGGGGCCCCTAGGTATATTCGAAGCGAAGATCTCCATAGAGATATGGAACTTCCTTCGATTCATTCCTACGTTAAACAGCTCTCACGATCGTATTTCGACACCGCGTCGAATCACGCGAACCCGTTAATTAAAGCAGCAGCTACTTATGTCGCGGTACCCACCACCACCCGGCATAAACGCCGGCCGCGCAATTTTTTTACCGACCCAGACGATCGCATCGAAAATGCGAATAAATACTACTCATCCGTCTCTCCAAATAGAGCGGTAAATTTCGCTCCCGCGCACCCCCCACGTCCACCCTCTCCAGCGGTAACCCAAGCCTAAGTCCGTCTCCTCGGCGTGAAGCCCTTGGGTCAGGCAACCGCCCGCGCGATACAAGTGACACTATACGTGCATCACTTAGCTACCCACACACAATTTTACACACGTATGAACACACACAACATTACACACGTATGAACACACACACACGTGCACACCACATAGGTACATAGGTTCTGTGAGGGACCTTTTTTTTTCTTCTTTTTGCGCTAGTTAGTTAGTTAGCGCTAGTTAGTGTCGAAAACATTTCCGTTTACTAAATGCACATACGCATGTTTCCTTCTTTCCTCCCAGGAAGAAGGGAACGTGCCTATATGTATTAGTTAGCTTGAATCGTAGGTGTAGGAATTCGATTAGATCGCGACTTATTTGCGAACGCGACGACCGCCCGAGCCGAGGTCCGGCCACTTTGGCACCCTCGTGCGAGTCGTCCTAATAACTTTCGCGGCTGAGTGCCTTCTGCGCTCGCCCCCAAGTCCGGTGAAGCTGTAAAAGCAAAAGCCGCAGCGGCTTTAGGGCCCCTAAGGATAACAGTGTAGTCAGATCTAAAAAAAAAAAAAAACGAAAATAGCAATAAATTAACGATAGAATAATGCATGTTTACAGTATGTATTATATTTTAAATTCTTTATTGCGAGAAGAATATCATTGTGATATTCAAAGATGTCTTACTTATGATTTTCTTCGAAGAAAGGGGAGGGTTCTTATAGGCAAGTGAAAACTAATATTATGAATACCTCGCTACACTATTACTTTCCTAAAAATATTTGAATCTTCATTAAGAATGTCTTCAATACAATATACAATACAATATTCTTTATTGTACATGAAAAAAAATACATGTCATGCGACTATTCACTTTATTTGAATACAGTTAGGCGGCCTTATCCCTTAGAACGATTTCTTCCAGGGAACCTTAAAAATAAATTAATTTAAATGGAAATAATTTTGTGGCGGCCAACACACACATTAAAAAAAAACTACATTAATAATACACACACACGAATGTTTTATCACGGTATCAGCTTCGCAATAAGTGCAAAAAAAGAAAAAATAGTTTGTATTATAACAGAGAGGTAATGACGACGTAGCTTAGTAGTCGTTTAAAAATGTGTATAGATGTCGCTTGTCTTTGGTCTACTGGAAGCTAGTGAATTCCATAGTCGAACAGCTTTAACTTCAAATGATTTAATGTACAATTCAAAACGATTTATTGTGTAATACAGTGTTGCAAGTAGGAAATTTAAGTAATTTCGATGCCCAAACTCTATCTAGCAATTCAGTTATAAAGTAAATAAGACGTGTTTCATAGTTTTTTTCAAATTCAGTACCTAAGGGTTGTACTAACTAGACACACTAGAGACTTACACTATGTAAAAATCTACGCATTTAGTAGACTATACCTATTGAGGTTCTAGAAAAGGGAACAAGAACTAGATTTAGAACGGTCCTTTTTAAAAATGTAAGAGGTTGTGGTCGCGGTCCGGTTTAAAGCTTCCATCCATCAATTAGTTACCTATTCAAGTAGTAAACTTTTCGTGAAAAACTTCCCACTTCGAGAAAAGTTCCCATATAAGCTTTATTTTTTCTTGAAGCTTAGGTAACATTCAGGTCATTGATATATTTAAAATGTATGATAAGAAATTAATAGTAGCCACATATACTTTTGTGCTTTGAAAACTTAATTAAGGAATTAATTAAACCTGACCACTATCAGAAAGAAATGTTTCCAAACCTTCTAGAATTTATAAATCTTTATAAAATGATGCTATTCCTTAACCTTATATTATTGTGCAGTAGTAAATTGTTATATTGCGCATTAATTTCATCAAGATATAATTTAAAATTAACGAAATATCGTTGATAATAATTTGATAATAGAAAATGTATATTTTGATTACTTCCCCCATAGAATTCTTTTAGTTTTTGCATACATATTAGCAAAGAAGACGTTTTTATTTTTACATAAACGAGTTATTTCCTTTATTTAGAGCTTCTGACGTTATTAAAGAAAATAGTTTTACTGTTGGTTCTATTATGGTCTGCACGAAATAGATCGGCGAGGCGCGGCGGCCCGCTGTTTATTGACCCCCAGTTCTAGGGGTTGTATAGATTACATTATAGTTATAAAATAGGTTAAATGGCTATAATGTGAGTTTAAAACTTGTTTAAATCAATATCAACAAGAAAAGTATTTATGACTGTAACATTACAGGCGAAGTCGCTGGGAAAAGCTAGTATAAAATAAACATATTGTTACTATAATACCAGTAGAGCAACAAAATAAGACAATTGATAACAAAAAAGAAAACCAACTTCAATTATTCTGAGGAGTTTCGTGTTGTATCTTCGAATTCGAAAGTTCAATATCAATTAAATTAAAATAGAACCACCCTAGAGGTCTCCCCTTTCCAACGAAAAACGAATCATCTAAATCGGTTTATAAACAAAGAAGTTAATGGCTGAATATATAACACAATCGATTTGAGTAGCCTCCTCCTTTTTTTTAAATCGGTTAATAATATAACAAACATTGGACTCATGAGGTGTTTCAAGTCTGTCTTCAGAAGTAACAACCTATTAATACTGGCCTCAGGATTGCCCAGTATTTTGAGGTAAGTTGTATTTCTCTACAGACTGCAGTGACCACTTAACATTGGGTGGATTGCATTTCTGTTTGCTACTTCATATCATAAAATAATAATAATAATAAAATGTATGCAGTTCACACGCGGTACATAAAAACATAAAAATATCTTTTATAATCCTAATTCCTAATTCAACGTGATTCCAAATATCGACAACTCGTACTGTGCATACAACAGTACCTACAAGTCTGGTCACACCACTAGGCCAATTCGACAACGGTCGTGGTCGTGAAAATCAGGACTTGCATTAACCGTGTATAATGTATTGCGAGAGAACGATCTCGCAGACTAAATTCTGTAGATGTATATTTTGTTTGTCTCTTTTTAGTGTCGCTTTTTCGTTTTATCGTGTTTACAACACAACGGTACTTAAAAAGTTTTCTCTTCAAAAAATATTCTGTGTATATTTTGTAGAATCGTTGCATATTTTTCAACCTACGCAAATGTCGTCCAAAGCTAAATTGAAATTAATAATAGTTTCGAAGTGCCAGCCACGACTATCATTTGTAACATTGCATTACAATGTTTGTGTGGCTTTACTGAGTCACTCACTCAATTTGATGTTCTTTAAGGTTTACAACATACCATCACGCCTGTATCCCCGAAGGGTTAGGCAGAGGTGTATTAATGTACACCCACAGTTCGCCGCGTATGTTTTTTAGGTCCCATGTGGTAGGGTTCATACGTTTCAATTTATGTGATATTTTGCGAGAATTTCTACTTTACAGTTGTGAAATATATTTTAATATCCTGCTTTATACTCAATACAATCTTATTATGGACCTATATATTATTTTACATTTGTTTATATGTGCCCCCTTTATTTATTTAAAAAAATATATTATGCCATGAGTACCTAGTAGTGAATTAATATTGTTATTTATGTGTTTTATATTTTGATTGATTACTGTTGGCGCACCGTGACTTGTTCTGGGATTCCAGCTGAAAATCAGCGCTAAGTGCCCAGTGGCACTTCAGCATATGCTGAGCTGCACACCCTTTCTTAATGGCAGGACATGTAGGATTCATTATTATTATTAATTATGTAATTAATAATATTATTAATTAATTATTTTATGTAATTTTGTTTTTTGTATAACCTATGTATTATGAAATTCATGTATAGTTTCCCCGATTGACTTTATGTTTTTTAATGCGTTTATAATATGTAATAGCGTGTTTTTTTTAATTAAGAATAAATGTTTTCTTTCTTTCTTTCTTTATATGCGTAGGCATATAATTATATGTTGCATAATATCCTATTTCACCACGTTTAAAATTTTTTTTAAACCACACCTTGTGTTTTTGCCGATATAATACATAATGTTGCTACTTTTTTAACCGATTTCAACAAAATTCGGGGGGTTACTCAATTCGAATGCATTTTTTAATGGATGTTCAGATAAGTTCTTTGTTTATGAACCGATTCGGATGATTCTTTTTGTTTTATAGTGTATACCTCAAAGGTGGTCAAATTTTAATGCTATTAGCATTGGAACTTAAACTTCAAAGATATACAAGGGAACTCTTCAAAATCATTGAAATTAGTTTTCATTTTTGTTAAAAAGTGTCTTGGGTTTATCTGTTTTACATTTAAATATTAAAAATAGTTGAGTAATATTTGGTTACTAAGCAGGAAACAATTGTTTCCCTTAAAATACATAAAGAAACTTTAAATGTTACCACAATTTGATTTTCTTGATGTTCAAATGTGAGACATCTTTGTTACTAAGTTTTTAAAAGACAAAAAAGAGGTTATCAATTCAAAGCGTATGTAAGTAATATTATTGGAACTGCAACATATTCACTTATGATATAATCTATAATCTATTAAGGCTTCCAAATAAAAATACAAAATTTTATAGGTGTATATATGTATGTATGTTTGGCCACATATATCTCCGAAACTATTAATCGGATTGTAACCATTTTTTTATTAGTATCTTAGGAAATAGTGCAAGTTTCATCAACATTGGATCAGTAGTTTTCAAGATATGGACTAATACGTGTAATGGAATGGCTTATTGATACGAGCTACGGGTGAGGTATTAAAGGGAAAACTTCTCATAATTTTGGTTAAATTCTAGTGCATGTAAGATAACAAAAAATTACGAAATAAAATAGTAATTTAACAATATTAAATAGACAAATTTTAAGTAAGTTAAAATTATGAAATAATATTTTTATATAAATACGAAATTAACAAACAAAAGGAAATTAAAAGTAGGTACGACACAAATTAAGGGCCTAGAATTTTTTTTAAGTCAGTGCCAGTAAAGAAAGTATGTATATTATATACTTAAATCGTTTCTATTTTAATTAAGTTTTGTATGAGACAACTCTGCTGGCACTGACATCAAAAACTTTTGATTTCGTTTTGTTGGTTATTTTCGTGTATAAATAAAAATATTATTTCCTAATTTTGAGTTAATTCATTTTGAGGTCGATTTTTCATATCTCTTTAATGTTAGCCACACGTGTGACACAGACAAAAGCTTTATCTATTTGTTAGCTTATTTATACAGAGATTTGTTTCTGTAGTTACATTTATTATTATTATTTATGCTATTACCCACTATTTTGTCTGCGTAGAAAGTGGCATCCTATGCATTTATTATTAAGGTTACCCGGACTATTAGGGGTTGTATTGTAAAACATTAGCATATAAAATATCTTTTTGTATTATTTTTTTTTTAATTATTACAATACGAGACAGCGACATTTTTTCATAATTTATACTCGTACATCTAGTAGAAATTAAAATATAAGAAACTTTAATTCTGATAAGACAAGCATAACATTTTGTGTAGCTATAAGTATCAACAAGGTCAATAACACAATATTGAATCAAGACTAGAAACCGCTTGCGACTCTGTTCGCGTTAAAACTCCTTGGCTCCCGGGGATCCCATATTTGCTAATTTTACGTACATTTTTCGTACGTCGGGAGCCAATGAGTTGAATTTAATGAAAAAATAGAGCCTAAATCAATCGGAGAGAAAGTTGCTTTCTATCACTGTAAGAATTTTCACGAAACGGATCAAGCAAATAAACTTGGCCTCTTTATATTTTGAGGGGTATAAAAGTAAGAACAAGAAATATTAGTTTAGGTGACATTTTATTAATAAAGTGAAAAGAAAAGTCCCGTAAAAGGAAAATACTGTTGCGAGAATTAGTTAATATAATATCAATCTTAAATTAGTTAACCTTCAAGTGGGCGCGCGATCATTTGTAATCGCAGAGGTCGCGCTAACCTAAAAGACATTCTTTATTTCAGTATTTAAAATAATAATTAATAAACAAACTTCTTTTTTGTAGTCATGCACATTAATTACCATTATGTTAATGTCGAGAAAAAAAAACAAACTCAGATTTATATAAATTCAAATAACATAACTCAAATTGTCTTTGGATTAGAAAGCAATTTGGAAATGTACGTACCTCTATCTTTATAAAGTGAAATACATTCAAAATAATTAAATCAATGACACTGTGAGATCAAAAAAACTAAAATACAAACAAGTATTTATCATCAACTTACTACTTAGGTATGTCTAGTATTCGTCAGAATCAGTTTCTTCGCGAACATAGCATTCATTGCTTGCTAATCAACGTAGTGTGAGTTCTGTGAATATTTCTCCGAAATGAAAAAACATTATTACAAGATTAATTTGATGATATTGAAAAAGTTAATATCTCTAGTTGAGTGTCGCACGTAATCTTTTCGACGAAAGGCGTGTGACGAGATATCGACGCCGCCGTATTAGTGTATTATCATTGGACGCCGTGCACGACCGTGGCGCGGCCGCAACCAAAACAAATGCAAATGCGATGTTGGGAGCACGCGGTACGGGGGAAAACAGTTTATTTCGTGCACTGTGACACAATGACAAGCTTTAAAGGACGTAAAATGCATGTGACAATAAATGACAATATTACGAACAAAAATGTATCGAACGCGGTCGATTCGATGCCGCGCGACTGCTTGAAAGTTAAAATATCAACAACAATGACATTTTATATATAGAGGCGTCATACGCCAACAACATTGCCCAAAAAAATAGCGCAATTTATTTATACAAAGAAACTATAAGTAAGGCTTCCAGTTAAACAGTACGAAAAAAAGAGAAAGAATATGAAAAGTTTATGTGCCATTGTTTGTTAGAAAGATATGATTATATATTTTGACCTCTAGTAATGTGCAATCGTGACAATTGATAGTACGTGACTGAAAGAATGTCGGGCAATTACCTGACTTTAGTATTGGCAAATAGAACGCGGGTAACGCATCTACTTATAAAAACATCTTAGATCAACACAGGTATATTTTTATAAAATTGGACAATGGCGTTTTTGCTTTTTTATATTTCTCTATTTGTAATAATATAGATAATACAGTGCACAAAGTATAATAATAGTTCTAAAAAATAATAAAGTGGTCCGCTTTGTGGTAGGTGGTTACCGTAGCCTATGAACGCTTGTATCTTACCAGACGTATCACTTTGCTTTCCTTGAACTCCCCTTCTCCAAGTAGCTCTGGAGATCCTGCTGACAGCAGGAACAAAACACAAGGTTATGTTTTGGTTGCGATTTTCTGTAGGCTCTTCATCAGTAGGGCTGCCCCAAGTAGAGAGAAATTTCCAAAGACTAAACTTAATTCTGATACGCAACCCTATTACAGGCGTTCATTAGGTACTACATGAACAAGTATAAGAAATAACAGGTTTGTAGCATCATCCTATTGTATGAAATTTTGTACTCGGGATGCTTATGTCATTGATCAAGGCTATGTGGATATAGGGATAGGCTATAAGATTTTTTAATAATACTTTCAGTAATCGTAAAAAATATTTTTAAAAATTTTAAATTACGGGATGTAAATAACTACTGCGCAGTAATACGTGCGGAGCTGCGGACACAACGCTAATAATCTATATAAATAAACATGAAATTATATTCGTTGTTAAGCGCATCATTATTATTCGTAATAGTCCGAATTAGGTTTCTAAGGAAAGAAAAAAATGGAAATTCCCAGAAAAATTTCACATTCGAGAAAAACTGAACTTACTTTTTCTAGCAGTTTTGTCTGAACTCAAGATTCAGAGCATGAATATGGGTCATTCTTTCTTTGTTTTGTTTATAGTCACGGAAAAATCAGGAAAACAACGGGACAGGTGTCGCTGTGGTCGTGTTATTGACTATTGGGAAGGGCAGAAGAACATCTGTCGGGCTAGCTAGTAATAAAATTAAATTAAAGCAAGAATTTAAATATGTAATATGATATAAGTATATAGTAATAATATATAGGTAAATTAAAATTATTAATTATATATATTCTGTTATAAATACAAACTTGTTATATTATATGTAGTCGCTAATATATATTTTTGTTGCGATGTTATGATTTGCTTCAACTTTTCAGTGTTTTTATAATACGTTTTAACTTAAAGCTTATCTGACATTTAATCTTGATCTTGTGGGAGTAGCGACGCGTGGGATAGCTACTTCTTAAGAGATTTTATTAATTTTATTGGTCTCGTCAAAACATCAGAATTATGACTTTTAACCGTAATGAAGTCTTAAAATCTAATAAAGTTCTGATAACTAATAATTATCTTTACAAATCAAATAGATAATTCATTTATTCATAAAAATAGTAGATATATAATTATATTCAGTAGCATTTTGTGTAAGCTTTTTATCTAAATTTAGTTTTATGTTAATGTTAATTAGGATATTTCTTAAAGTTTCACATAAAAAAATGTATTTAATGATAATTGTATTATAGGGTTCAATATATAATACTTAATAATGTTGCAGTAATTTAATATAACTATAACTTGTTATTAATTGTCGAGGTGAATCTGAAAAGGTTTTGAATGTGTTTTTTGTTGCAGAAAGACAAAACAATCGTTTATCTTTTCAGGCGGAAGTAGCAGAGAAAATTAGGATAAAGTAATTACGATGGATTTCCGCAAAGTAACGCCTACATCAATCAAATATTTTGGTTTGTTTGAGTTGTGAGTTGAGTTGAGTATGTGAGTTTGTTTGAATTTTGTTTCACTGAGTACGAATCAATTATTAAATCCGCGTCATTGTCACTACTAACGGATATATCAATGTTTTTTTAATTTAATTGATGTATTTTAGGAGTGGATATGGTACCACGCTAAAACTAGAATCAGAGTATGTAGTGCTACAGTAGGGGCTTTTAAGTACAGCTTGCGGAATGCTCCGATTAGGGTTGCCACCATTATTTTACAGTTAATTATTGTACTATATTTCGAAGAATTATACTCAATACTTTATTTGAAAAATAAAGTACGTGAAAATACTTTATTTCATACAGTAAAATTTTTCTATGATTCTATTTATGTAAATCATGAAAAGATATAAAAAAAGACCGTAATTTTGTATACAAAAGATCGACTGAGTGACTGAACAATACAATGGAATCTGTATTCCGACCAAGTCATTCAGTGGGGGTCTAAGTCCGTCGAAAGCCCGGAGGGGTAAAATTAAATGAGGCTCCCGTTCCGCTTAGTAATTGATTTATTTGTAGTGTACATTTTGTAAAAAATGAATAAAATAGATTTAATGACTGTTAAAAAAATGAAGTATTTATAATGTATCTAATTACTACCGCGTAGACCATTTAACTGTAATATACATACATAGATTAATGATTGGTTTCCGCGTTGTGTAGCGCGAGTTAACATACTCGATGTTTCGGGTATGGTCTAGACGATTCCAGAGATTTCGAGAATAGTGTTTTACTTTACTTACACCATAATATTATTATAGTTACATCTGCCAAATCCATTATGTACAAATTAGACATTTCAGGAAAGTTTAATTTTGTATTTGATGGTAAGCACAGTACAATCCTAACACAACGGCGACTGTCGAGTGATCGTAATCCATTGACGGTCGCCTGCATTAATTTAACTGGATATGCACAAACTGATCCACAAACGAGACCCGCAAAAGCATATAATATAATACATATGCATGGTAGACGCGACCCAGAAGGACAAAACAGCCCTATCACTCTTGAAAATTGTTGATTACACCACTAAATAGTTAAAAGATCAAAGAATCAAAGTGTGCATCACGCGCGGTGAAGGAGACGTGCTCCTCTTTGAGTTCGTTTCGCCTCACTTAATTTCCATTTTGTACTAATTATGACTTGGAGAAACTACGATGCTCGTAGTTTTAATCTACCCTATTTAAGACTTATTGATTGTGTATATATACAAAACGTTATTGTATATCAACAGTGTAAACCCTATATAGCGAATTAGAAGGGACCGGACATGTTATTACGTTATAAAGAGTTTACGTTACATATTAAGTAGTAAATAATGTAGTATATGCAGTTATTTGCAATTTTACGAATACATAGATAAGTACATGGATTTAATTTTAACTAAATTCAAAAGTTTGAAAACAACCAAGAATACAATGCCGGAAAAACAACTCATGGCAATAGGGCGATACTAGACCAGTACAGTAAGCAAATACGTGCTAGGCAATTATAACACACCATCGTTGTATAGAGTTTAAACTGTATATCGTGTTAAAATTAAAAATGTCAGCCGTTACTCGTCAAAAAGCCAAATCTAAATATAGAAATCATATACGGTTTGAAAGGGGTTCTCAACTATAATCCAGTGATACTCATTAAACACTATATGATACAGCAAAGCGGTGCCGGGAACGTAAAAAATTAAAGTGTTAGATCGAACCACGGATACGACCAAAGCCACGCCCCAATATTTTTCCTGCCTTTAATATCCAATATACTTTATTAGCTCAATTAAAAGGTAGTAACCCTAGTACTGAATGGAGATTTTCAATCTAAGATTTGTGTAGCTAATCAAGTGAGCATGAACAATGCCTTGTCACCAATGCACACATTTACTCGTATTACATTATAAATATCTGGGCGACCGAGCTTTACTCGGTGTCTTAGAAAAAAAAACATTTATCTAGGTATACTTAGAATATAAAATATTATCTAAATACAAAGTTTCATCGAAGTCATTGGAGCCGTTTCCGAGAAACCAATTACACATATATATATACAAAAATTTCTCACTTAATATAAAAATATTTAAGATATGCAGTTGGACATCTATACATAGTATACAATGAAGACACTTGCCGCTGTCTGTCCCTATGTACGCTTAGATTTTTTAAACTACGCAATTTTAATGCGGTTTTCACTAACACTTTTTTATGGAAGGTATGTATGTATATACAATAAATTTCAATTAAGTTTTTGTATAGTAGAGAAAATTCAATTATCACGTCGTTTCAATCAAGTCGTCAAAAGCTGTTTTACTGGCGCTTACATGGCTTACACTGGCCAAACCTTGTAGTGACATCTACATAGCGACACAGCGACATCTATCGAGCCACATACGACGCATCCTACATCGCACTATAGAAATTAACTCTGTTAGTTAGCTCGAATTTTCTTAGGATTAGGGAATTAAATAGAATTCGACCTTTTCGCTTTCGGGACGACCGCCCGAGCCGAGGTTCGGCCACTCTGGCACCCTCGTGCGGGTCGTCAAAACTTTCGCGGCTGAGTGCCCTAAGCGCTCGCCCCCAAGTTCGGTGAAGCTGTAAAAGCCGCAGCGGCTCTGTTTTTGAATAGGGCCCCTAAGGCTAACAGTGTAGTCAGTTAAAAAAAAAAAAAAACAACCGTTGGGCAGCTGCCCGCCAGACATAATACCCGTCTGGTCGGAGGATCCTCCCTTTTCTATGGCGGATGAGGAACTTTACTCTCTATTCCTCGCCTTCGCTACAACCTTATGAGTTACATCAAAATAATGTTCTAAGGAATTGTAGTTCTTCAAAAAGCCTCGAGAAGAATCTGCAATGATATTAGTCTATTTCCTAAGGTTGACTCTTAGTAACCTTTTTTATCTTCAACATAATAATTAATAATATTCCGTTATTTGCGAAGCTATTTTCTCCAATTCAGTATTAATCTTTATCCAGATTTGTTTATTATTTAACTTGGGCATTTAATGTAGCTTAAAATTGTCCCCTACAGTTTTCCATTTAAATGTGTATCGTAGAAGATATCACGAATTTAAATTACGCGCCACCAAAGAAATCCCTCTCAGCAAAACGGTCGCGGTCGGTTGGCCGGCATTCCGCACCTATGATAAATTGCGCGTCGCAAGCTAAGCACACTATTTGTAACTATGGAGTTACATAACATATTATTACGCCTGTATCCCCGAAGTGTTTGGCAGAGGTGTACACCCAGGACGAGCCTATTACCATTAATCGGACACAAAGCAAAACTCCGAGCTGCTATTGAGAACTTCATAGAAAAATCTAGTAACACATAGCTTGACCTGGGAATCGAATCTAGGACCTCGAGCATAGCAGACGTGTTTGAGACCACTAGGCTAACGACGCAGTTATGTAGCTAAGATCAATTTTTTTTTATTAAAGCGATATACTCAGGCTTTTTTAAACTAATAAACCAGTTTGTAAATTGTACTCGAGCAAAGCTGGGGTGGGTCGCTAGTATTTATATGAACCTAAAACATTTTAATTAATTAAGCCAATAATGTTATGGAATTCTATGGGATCCATGGCTCGTTGTACGATCTTCATTTTGTACACGATTTCCTTAGTGAGCGTCCAGGTTTCGGCACCATACGTCATCGTCAGCATAGGTATACGTACATTTAAATATTGTTTTTAAATTGTTTGTATATTTTTATAATGTTCACTGTCTAGCGCCTTTAAGGTAAATCGTAATGTTATTCAACGTATAATATTATTCAGACCCAAAGCTTTGCCTTGATTTTGTTTGCATTACTACTCAGACCTCAAGCTAACTTGTTAAGAGCTTTGACTTTCTTTGAAAATTTTTAATATCATATTAATTATTATTACTCCTTATTCCTAAGTACCTATATGGAAACATTTAATTTTGTAAAGGTTAGCATTTAACCTTTAGGTTTGGTTTTCTTTTCGAATATGTTTCTCAAATTGTCATTATAATATTAACTACTAACTAATCCGTGCGAATATTTCGCATATTAGGTATAGTATGTAAAAAATCTAACTAACTGCTATCATGTTAGTAAATAGATGGTGGCGCCTCGATATATTTTCATTCCCATCAACAGACGGAATTGAAAAGTATTTTAATCATTTCTTTTTTACTGTCTATGTTTCGTCAATAGCGGGGAAAATAGGTTTTAAAATGTTATTATTATTAACTCCGAGGAAGAATTAAGGAAGATATAGCGTTGCTAGTAAAAAAAAAACACCCCAGCAAATAATATAATATGTTACTTATTACTTCGCTCCAAATAGTAAAAACTTAGTTACTGCAATTAAATTAAACTGCATGAAAACGGCATTTAACTTTGTTTGATAGTTTTAAAGTGATGAATGTTTAACAATCTTTTAAAGACACAAACTGACAAAATATTATCATATCTTCAAACTCCCAATTATTATAATTTGTAATATAGGTATGAAATGTAGATTATGTCATTTTAATTTTAAATAAACAGTAGCTCGTTCGACACAAGAAGGAAAGTTAATTTGTCGCCTACGGTAGCGTTGAAGATGACACAAAATAAATGTCCAGCGAGACTAATAAGGTACCCGTTGTTCTCTATACAAAATCTGGTATTAAGCCTTTTTATATGTAAATTTTCAAAGGTGAGCGTATAACACCCGTGGTTGTAATTATATGGTTTATTGTATGTGTTCATTATACGAAAGCTTGTGGTTATAAAGAAGTTTGGTCATTTTTCTTTTATTTTAGGCATTGGCGTATACAGAGAGGGTGTCGAGTATTATCTGCAGTTCACATCAGATGTTGGTTTACCAACCCAAAATTAGGTTTCGGTTTCTTTGTTCGAAGAGCTATTGTCTAGTGGCAACTACTATTGACTGAGCGCGATAGCAACAGGTGTGCTATGAGACCACACGCATAATTTAAGCAGGCATCGACAGGTTTAAAGGACTTTTCTCTGTTGAGTGTTTACTGCGCTCGCCCCAAGCTCTGTGATGCTGCCAAGGCTCTTCTGGCCATCAGCATAGCTCAAGAGAGGAACATTCTTGCTTGAGCTGGCGGATCGTTAAGACTTCTGTTAATATTAGATCCTCAGATTGATCAAGGCTGAGTCAGAGCCTGGACAGAGGATCACTCTCGTTCGAGTTGCCGGACCGGAATGACTACGGCCTCCTTATTACATATTTCGCAATAGCAAAGCGATAGCAGAAATCGCTAAATATTTGCTTAGAAATAGCAAAATCAGATTGTGTTTGGCACATTATAAGTGTTAAATAATATGAATTTGTGATTTCCACGCAAATATTCAGCGATTTCTGCTATCGCTTTGCTATGCGTAATACGAAATAAGGGGGCCAGTTGGTTACAAGGTTCCATCACACAAGCGAGGTTGGAGGTGTTATAGGGACAGGCCACTAGGAGTATCCCTAAATAAAAAACAACAATACCCAGATAATCATAAAAAGCATTAAGGCACAAACATACTTTTAACACGCCACTTGATGCGTATTGAGTCAAATCAAATTGTACTAATATGTATGACCAGAAACACATTATTAAACGGACGCGAAGCGACGTCGCAGTCATCTGTTTCTCGCCTTAAAGCATAATTGGGCCCTTTTCACTTCACATCATGTGTTTCTGCCTTAACTTTCAAATGTACACAAAAAATATAGTTAATGAAAAATAAAAACAAGAGAAAATATAGCATATGAAACGGCCAGTGTTTGACTGTTTGTAAAAAATTAAATAAACAAGTACTTTTCTATCTTTAAATTAATGATGTAATACGATCTCGTGTGTAAGTTTATTTAGATATGTGCTTGTTGTTGTGCTTTAGATTGATATTGCGTAGAGCCTCGATATTATTTACTCCTATAAAATATTAGTTTTATAACATGCCATTTTTCCAATTACAATTTGATGTAGGTAGTTATAGTTATATTGTTTTTGACTTTTAATTTATACATTTAAGATCTGTGGTCGAGCTATTAACTACCGGAAAGAGCAGAACAACGTCTGTTGGGCCTGCTATTACCTATATTGTATAATTAGATGACATCATGTATATTTTAATTAATTTTAATAACTATCACACTTACCTGTAAATTATGGTAAAACCATAACGATCCAGTCACGGAGATGGCAAACCAGAGAAATAGTGTGAATACGGATATATGGCTGAGGTGAAGAGCGTTCAAAATTGTCGAAAGGACGACAGCGAGTGCGTGGCACAGTACTATCGGCAGCGCGCAACGATCGATTATGTCCCATGGCACCTCCTGAAAAGTTACCTTTTATGAGGTCAGTGTATCAAAAATTTAGGTCGATTAATGTTTTACATACACAAGTAATACGATTCAAATGTATGTATATCGGTAATATATATTTTATGTTGATAGCTTCTTGTACATTTAAATATAAGTCATTAGGTACGTATTTATCGTATCATCGTTTGATGAATAAGATTCGTAAGGAAACCTGAACGCTTGAGACATACTCGTATTATTCTAGATCTACCATTTATTGTGAAAATGTTGTTTAATTAATTTCTCGGCATTTGAAGTCATCAAAGTAGGCACAAATTGACAATTTTCTATATTTTTTATACATTTGTAAGTTTTTGTCCATTATTAACTTAAACAATACTATTTATTATTTTGAAAATTGTAAATATGTTTCATATAATTTATTTAACATTACATTTATGATAAAGTAATCACTATATACCTGACTTAGTGTATAAACTATACGACTTTCTCTGTCGGTGTATTGGCTGCCCGTGTCAGTAGGAATTAATGCTTACTGTCATTCTAGTTCCAGAGCGATAGAGTTGAGTCTCAAACATTGATAAATAATTGATATTTGACTCCTTTGTTTGAACTCAGCAGCTGTTATGCCTAAATATATACAAAAATACTGGCACCAAACGAAAGGGACAATACCGATATTTAAATGTGTATATGCGATATGCCAAGATGCTTCTGTAAAAGTGTAGAATGCTACTACAAAAACTATTGCGGCGTAGGTTTGCTGGTACTTAAAACTGTAATAACGTCATAACATCAATCAACGATATAATATATATCGGAAACGGGTAACAATTTGAATCCACTCACCAAATCCTGATTTATCTATACTATACTGTACAGTGTGTAAATTTTACATAGGTTAGTGGGGGGAGCTCTGGAACTATAAGAGATAGATATAATAAAAAAAGCATGTAATTTTATTACGATAATTGATAGTGTAGGTTCTAAGGAATAAAATGTTGGTAAGAAACCTGTGTTTAAAATTAAAACACAATGCTGAATTTCATTATTTTATTTTGAAATATTCCAGCCATTCCCCCACTGACCCATTGTAATAAAGCGGATTTTTTTTGTTTGTTTGTTTAAATACGCTAATCTCTGGAACTACCAGACGGATTCGAAAAATTCTGTTTGTATAAGATAGCCAGATTTACGAGATATAATGTAGATTATCTAAAATTAGGCTATAACTTTTAACTAGCCTTAAATATTGATTTTTGTTAAATAAGTCGGAAGTGGAAGCCATCCTGAACTGCTTTATCAATTTGCACTGGCGTAACGGTTAATGATACGTAAATAGAATGTTTCACAAAAATATTGGTCCTTAGTATATCAAAAAAAAAGTTTGCGATAGTATATGATTATATCTAATAAAAAAGCAACGTTATGGTATTTTGCGATTTTTTTTTTAAGATTAAAAATTGGTTTATAAGCATTATTTTTAGGCATGGCATATTAATCCTAACGAACAAAAGCTACTTCATCATAAATACAATTTTATGAAGTTAAACTTTGCCCTTTATAGCATGTTATTTAGACACATAATTTAGGAGATAATGAAAAATTAAAATAATTTGTACTTACAGGAAGTGAGAACAATTATGATAGGCTACATGAGTGCGTTGGCGGCGCGGTGTTTGTCAGATAAAAATACGGGTGATACCGTGGGGCCCAGCTAGTTCAAATATATGACTAAACATTTAACTCATGGAAAGAGTTTTTTAAAGATGTTAATTTCTATAGGGTATTACATAACATTTCCCACTAAATAGTACATTGTTTGAGATTTTATTACTTTAAAGATTGGACACAAGAAAGTCAAGAATTCATATTTGTAAAAACAATAACAGTTAACGGATTAATTAAAATTTAAGAAAAAAATTCTTTGATACAGACAACACGAGAGCTTATTATCTCATCGCTGTAAATACTTATAAAAGAGAAGAGAAAATTAAATAAGAACGCTAAGCCTGTGTTTCAAGTTAACAAAGGACTTAATATAAATTTCCTTGTAGACATAAAATTATAAATTATATTATACTAGCTGGCACCCGCGACTTCGTCTGCGTATTATTGGATGTAGACCGACTGATCTCGGAACACAATAAATAAATAAAAAGCTTAGATGTCTTTATCACTATGTGTATTGTGGTGGCGATCCTTACTACCCTGCTATATTACTAAATTTACACCGGCTGACCCCGTAACGCGATCAAAATGTGTATGGTATTGTTATTATATGCCAGTATGAATCCAACACATTAACCATCCCAATAAATCTCAAAAATAATTGAAAACATCCCTTATTGTACCGGCTTGCGGGATGATTTAAAATAAATATGAAACCTTGTAATTTCTTACCAAAAACATAAAAATGGTTTTTCATATCCCTAATTGGAGAAACGATGGTTCTTCATACAGACTTTTATCCTCTATTTCATCCCTTCAAGTTTTATTTTCATGACAAAAGGTAGCCTATGTCCTTTCCCAACGTCTAATCTATTTCTATACCAAAATTCATCAAAACTGGTTCAGCGGTTTAGGCGTGAAAACGTACCAGACAGACAGAATTACTTTCGCATTATATATAATATATATTTGCATAATATTAGTATGGATTATACCATGATTTTTACTGTTTCAAAACAAAAAAAAAACAACTAACTTTAAACCACAAAACTAAATAAAGGAGGCGACCAGTCGCTTCTGTAGAAGCGGAAGAAAATAAAAGCAATAAAAATAAATCTCACTAAATGGGTTTTCAAACCTCATTTTGAATATCCGTATCAAGTGGCTGAGCATTTGCCTGGCTTTCAAAGGCTTCCGAGATAATTCATACAAAGAGATAAATGTTTATATTAAAACAATTATTAAAACACTAATTTCTCTTGTACAGTTTATTTTTATTGTTTCTTCACTGAGAGCCAAATATGCAGTGCGAACATACAAAACGTTGTTCTTATAAAACAACCCAAGACTATTTAATTTTAATGGAAGATACTTAAATCTATATTAATAAACTAGTGATGTGTCCACAGCTCCGCATGCATTTGTTACTACGTAGTAGTTATTTATATTTTTGACAATTCTTGCCGTATCACAATTGAGGCTTGAGGAATAGCATGTATTTCCCGTGTACAATTATCATCAGCATCGGTTGAACATTATTATTCTATTGTACGATTTCTAATGTATTATTCACGATTCTTATAACTTCTCAATTATGTGTATGATAATAGATAATAATATGATTCATAGTACCTATGCTTCCCGTCTACAAAATTCGATGAGAATCATTTGAGAAATGAAAAAAAGTGGGGGTGTAAATAATTATTGTTTAACAAGCGCGTGCGGACCCGCGGACACACCGCTAGTATAATATAAGATCAGTAGAAAAATTAATTAAAATTACTCTAAGGGTAACTTGTCGGTTCCATGATTGATATTTTATTGACTCAATAAAAACAGTGGAATTTAGGAATTTATATTAATTATGCATAAAGGAATAACATCTATAATTATAATAATTATCATTTATAAACGATTATAATGATCTAATTATATAAAAACACAAAGGGGAATAAGAAAATTACCACAAATATATGTAGTAGCTATGAGCATTATGTTTTCAATTGCACTTATCTATTTTCGAGTACGTGTGTATTTTAGGTTTGCAAATCAAAGTCTCTTTAAATGGTTTAGTAGTATATTTTTTTACTGTATTTTTACTGACTGACACGATGTACAAAATAAAACGCAACTACGCGTAACCAGAAAGCTGATGTGCCTCTATATTCTTTTATGAAAGAAATCGCATAAAATTGTTTAAATGCTTTCTTAAATCTAGGAACAGATAACTGAGAGAAAAATAAATCGAAAAATACCCGTACCTTAATTTTAAATATAACATTAAGACATCAGACTGTGTGTGTGAATTCAGGAAATGATAAAGTTATCGTAAATGTTTTCCAAGCGGACTCATTTTTCGTAAGGTTTTATTGTCCGGCCGTGATAGTTGGGTGGGCGAATGCGTCCTACATTGAGTTATTAGAGATGAACGTTTCAATCTTGAACGGTATGCTACTGGTATTTCCTTTCGCAGTATGGTTGGAAAAAGTGTGAAATATAATAAGATGGGAGTTTTTGGCGAGATTTTTACCTGCCATGTGGAAGTTTTTATTTTAATTCAAAAACTATGTTTGTATTATGTAGTTTTGGCGGCATTTCACGTGAAGTAGTTTAGGTATTGAACACTAGTGGATTATAAATAAAAAATTAGGAATATGCATTTAAAGTTTCAATAAATCTCCCTGGGCAGATTTTACATAGCATCCACCATCTTATTAAAGCTATGTTTCAAGATTACAAGAATAACTAGAAAAATATTCTATTTACGTGACATTGACAGAATTGTGGGTCAGCACCTTATAAATTCGATAGTGAACACATTTGTCATTAAATAAAAATATGTAATTCCATGTAGTAGTCGATCTACCTAGGTACATAACAAATACTGGCCAACACTTGTCCATCTACAGAATGTGTTATAGGTATGACATTATCCACACTTACCTAATTTGATTTTTTTAAATTTCTATCATTCTATAATCTCAATAAAGTCTTAATTTAGAAAAAAAAATTAGTATGCAGTATATCCTGAACTTAATTTATATATTATTAAAATTATTAGTTTGTACTTGAAAGTATAATTTTTATAACTTTTGCATATAATGCATGTTAGTTTCACAGCAAGTAGGTTACAATTATTACAAAAGCAAGTTTATCATTTCACTTTTACCATAATAGAATTTACAATTGTAACCAGTTTTGTGAAAGAAAAGAAATTATTAAAGTTACCTGTGATGGAGACGTTGGGGTTTTTATGAGTGATCCACGACGCGCTGAAGGACGCCGGTGCATTGATGGCGCCGTTATCGACGCACGTCGGGTGACGTCTCCCGCTACCATGGCTCCTTATTATAACTGGTACACGTTGGCACTGGTAATAAATTAATTTAAATTAACATGTAAGTTGTATTATTTTATTTATGAGCTATTTTCATCATGATCTCAAGAATCATTCTATTTTTGTCTTTGTCATATTTATCTTCTGTTTAACCTCTATAAGGGATTCATTTTCAAAACTCTCTTTTCTTAATGTCATTCTAATTTATTTAAAGGACTCCTATATGCAGAATTTCATGCTTCTTCACCCACTGAATGCCTAATGGACTGAAGTATTTTTTAATTATGTATTGAAACATAAACGTTAGTTGTCAAACTTATTGACAATGGCGGTAAATAACAACACTTTAGAATTCTCAACACTTGGAAGACAAAATTCTCAGTTGACAGCTTAACAATACTGGTCAATGACTTAGGATCAAACACGCTGACACGAGAGAAAAATAAGCAACAATGGAGAGAGGAAATTAAAGAAATTAAGTGTTTTTGTGTCTTTCATTATACTATCAAAAATATTATTGTCTGAGCAATATAAAATAATGTTGCGAATATAATTGGGTTTCGTGCCCGGGTTCTGTGTCGTAAATAGAAAGTGCAGCCGATGTAAATGTCACGATCTCTGAAGAGTGCGGGCAGCGGTGGGCAGCGGCCGGACAAGTTTATTTTTAAGCATACGGTCACCATGCGCCAACCTAAAACGTTCCAGTGCCAGATTTATATTATTATGAATTCTTTTGACAGGCGCAGCGTGGGCGTCATTAATTTACCCCAGATCGAAATGTGACTGTCATGCCAATCAAACAACCATAACAAATATTCTTGTCAATCATGAGCATTATGTTAAAATGGAATACCATTTGATTTTATGATTTTTGGAAACGAAAGTAATTTATTTAATCTGATTACTATTTTTAAAATTCCTTATGCTAAATTATAGGAAATTTATTCCTTAAATCGATTTTTGTTGAGTAATGTGTTGAAGATTTGAGGAAATGTCTAGCATTTTCAAGCAAATATCTATACATTTTATATTACAAAGTAACTAACATTAATTTAACAACATAGGATGGGTAGTTACCTAATATAAAATTCCTTTTGCCGTCGGATATTGCTGTATCGTTTAATTTACAAACCTATTAAATTAACAATTAGGTATTAACTAAAAGCCTCGTATAGTATCGTTTAATTTACAAACCTATTAAATTAACAATTAGATGTTTAACTAAAAGCATAGTGAATGGGCTTGTTATAATACCCGCCTGGCTAGTTCCCAGCCTTAAGTTAAAAATCTTTCGCTAAATACCAATAGTTGTGTTCCATCAGCTGCACTAGAGAGTCAGTCTTCCACTAAGCTTAGGTAGCGTGCTACCATATTAGGCCATATCGTCAATTAAGATCAGTTGAGATTGTGGCCACATCGCTAAACCTTTAACGATAAATAAAAGGTATTTTGTCGTTATATCAACTTAAGCGAACATGATATCTTTACTTATTAATATAGTATTGAGAATGTTAATAAACTCTGAAATCCAATTCTTATTAATAAAGTGCTTATTATAGATACTGATCTTTGGGTTTATTTATCTTAGCAAATATTTAAATTGTGGTTTATTGTAGTTATGATAGAATGAAATGATTTTATTTTTATTAAAATATCAAGAGTGAGTTCTTGTTTCTGTGTTATTATGAGAAATCTGTTTCATAAAAGATTACTTTGAAATCTTTAACTTTATTGATTTTTATAGTACAGCTGGGCGAATAACCTACTCTGAAAGCAGGCCGACAGCTTACTATTTCAGTACTTCCTAAAATTAGTGAACCTTTTCAGTTTATACAAATATATTATAAGTGTGTAGCTATAATATTATGATGTACAAATGTTCACCCTTTTTATGACTGTAGAACATTATAAGTTAAACTTTGTCGTGGTTTGATACTCAACAACATGATGGATAAGATATTATCTTAATAGCGCAATTCAAGAAAATTGTCATTCTGTATTTTTTTCTAGAACTAAGGTGAGTGTGTAAATGTGTTATTGTCTGCATATACTGCTACCAAAAAGTAGAGGCCCAGTGCTAAAGGGGCTTGGCCTTAATTAGGATGGAATCCAGCAGTAGGTTCTTGTAAAATATTCAATAGAACGCGGAATTAATAGCTGTTCTATGTCTCGTTATGAATTTGCTTGCCGCTCTGCATGGTATCTTAAATATATTGCTTCTATTTTTTTTACCCTTTATAGGTTTACAGATCTGAGGAAGACTGGCTTCCAAGTGTAGCTGCCGGAACACATATATAGTTGTTTGACGACAGATTTTTAATTTGAGTTTACTAGTTAGCCAGAAAAGCATTAGCAAATTACCTACGAACATGCTATGGTTTTATCACTATGGTTTTCTTCATCGAAAATTCAGGCTCATTGTAGCGATTCGAAAGCATATCGATCGATGTGGTATGCGTACACGCTACAGTATTTTCGTACTATTGTTTGAAAATTGTGCTATTGTACATCGTACTAAGGCATGAAAATGTCGTGTACATGTACGATAAGTATCATACAATTGTAAATCCTGACGCTAACATTGAGCAATAATTGCTTAGTTCCTAATGTATTGTGAGATATTGTGATTTATTTAAAACTTTCTACCAAAATTTCCTACAACTTGTTGTTTCGTTTATCATTTTACACACTGTGTTAAAAACCTAGTAGGAATTTAATACATAAAATATTTTTCTTTGTTGGATACTATTACATTTCTGTAAGTACAAGTAGTTACAAGCAACGTGGGTGTTGTTTATTTATACTACGGTATCTTCATAAAAAGATATAACGTCAGGTACATATACCATCGAGATCAGGTTTGTTGATTGAACGTCAATATTCTCTGGAAATCAATATCGATGACGGAATAAGAAAATTGGCATTGACCCAAGGCATGCCTAATTCTGTATCATGGTCGGGATTCAACCTCTGAATGCGATAGCTTTTTATTATGTAACGTTGCAGGCTCTCTAAGATGCATCTATAGCTGTATGCAAATAACACCTGTTGATATATTTCTTAAAACAATAATTATAACATAATTTGTATTCTATAAGAACTTTAATACACATTCAGCTAACAATTTAGTAGTTGTTTGAGGCTCATCATTATTTATTGCTACGATACTCTAGAACAAAAGTAATTTTAAAAAACAAGTCTTATCCTCTAAGCAAGTTTATTATCAGGTTGTTGAATGATTTTTGTGAAATATCCGATTATTTTTCGAAGTTTTAATTTGTTTAGTAATTATTTTATGTAATTAACGATCCACCAGTTAGTTATTATCTAGAATAGGTACACAGCATAATAGGTATACAACAACCTTATTAGCAAGAAAACCTGTTGGTGTAATAATACAGAATGTTATATTTTTGATAAACCAGTCGGATGGATTCTTCGCTCAAGTAAGAGGTTAAAAAAACGAATTATGAAAATATTTGTTTCGCATAAATCAAGCTCATGACACGTTGCACAACTTTTCTCCATTTCTCAACTTTCGGATTTGGCCATAGAATCCTATCTCAAAAATCTTCCTGCATAAGTTTAACATTTTCGAAATGGTGAGACAGCTGACTGCTGTTTGTTCGGGCACCGCGTCGAACGACGTGCGACTATCCAGACACTACAGCTATTTATTCTCCACTACCAAAGACTAACAGTTCATAAATCTCTAGCCGAGCATCTATCGATGTGATTCGGTTAACGCTTTTAAGATCTAAATCTTATCTAGGTTTAGAGTGTACTATCTTATAATATCATAAAAAACTATCTATTCACACGTCACTTATTCCTCTCCTACACATTTTCGTGCCAATTCTCAGCTTAAAGCAATTCACGCAAATCCGTCTCCATCGTGTAGCGTCAGCGATACCTTAGCCGAATGCCGATTATGCTCTTTTATCTGCCGGTAATCACCCATTTTTTGTAGGTGATCGAGCTAGCGAAGACTATGGAATTTTATTGAGCTCAGTCACCAACTCCTTATCTTGAAACTCTTTCGGATCCTCCAAGTGCCAACATCAGTCTTGATCGGTCCTAGAATTTTCTGGAGCACCTTTCTTCTTTTTGGTTTAGTGTTCAGGTTTCAGATGTATATAAGTATGGGTCTTATGACGGCGTAATATCATATTATGGGGGTGCTTTTTTTAAGCAATACCTCGTAAGCCTAGTGGTCGTAAGCGCGACTGCTATGATTGAGGTCCTGGGTTCGATTCCCAGGTCGAGCAAAGTGTTATTGGGTTTTTTCTATGAAATTCTTAGTAGCAACTCGGAGTTCGACTTTGTGCACGATTAATGGCAATAGGCTCGCCCCCTATTACATGGGACCTAAAAACATACTCGGCGAACTGTAGGTAGGGTTGCCACCTTTTTTGGGAAAATAATTAGATATTTAAAAAAAACTGCAAAATATATATTTATATATATATTTGGGAAATTTTTAAATAAATACAGTACACATTTATTTTTAATGATTATTGGGTAACTGCTCAAAAAACAAATAAAATTTTTTCATTGCTCATTTATGTTATTTTTCTTTTATTTTATTCATTATTCTGTTTGTGTAAATAACTGATCCACTTTGCGCTGTTCTAATTCGTATTTTAAATTTTTTCATAATATTGAAGACACCTAAAATGTAGATATTTTTTTAGAAACTTCAAACAAAATTAAAGTAAATTTCAATAATTACTGAATAGTAAGATATAAATAATTAGCACTTCTTTTTCATTTAACAAAATAATATATGATAAATTATTAAAAAGGAAAGAAAAATCCAGACAAACAAAATATTTTTCCATTTTTTATTTTTATTTGACTCCCAGGCATCGTACTTGGGTATTTTATACAGCCTATGTCACACCCACAATTAAGATGTGCCAAAGGAATAAACATATATACATAAAATACGGTCGAAAAACATAACCCTCCTTTTTCGCAGTAGCGATGAAAATATAGTATTTTTCGTACTATATTATTTTTATATAATATATAGTACAACTGACTAAAATATAGTACGATACTATATAATATAGTACCTACGGGTGGCAACCCTAGCTGTGGGTGTACATTAGTACATCTCTGCCTAACCCTTCGGGAAATAAAGGCGTGATGGTATGTTATGTTTTTTTTAAGTACCATATGCTATTAAACTTGTTTGTTTTTAGCGCGTCACCGAACGATGTATGTGGTTGTTGCGGTGATATGAGAGATAATAATATTGGTAGTACGGGATGACGAATAACTTAAAACACTTCATCCAAACCGGCTTCATCAGCAAGTGACATACCCTACATCAGTAAGATAAGAAATATATAGAAGACAGTGCTAGAATATTTGTACTCGACTAGATCACGAACAGAATACAAAGAAATGGTGAAAATCCCTTCACACTGAATGGCTTGGTGCGTCACGTACAACGTCCAATGTCACGGCAAAATAAAAAGTCACGTATCTGCTAGTGTATGTTTAGTTACGAGTATCTAGCGGCTTCAGTCGTGGTCGCACTCGACGTCATTCATCCATTTTACCGAGTTTGGATTAAAAAAAAAACGTGTGCGTCTCGGGGCGCTCGCCAGAAGTGATAAATTAAACCAATCTAAGTTGAACTATTATTATTGAAATTGTTTAACTTGACAAAAGCTTAGGTTACTACTTAAACTTTATTTATATTAATATAATAATGTGAGAAAAAGTTATTTATTAATAAAATCTTTCATTGATTATAAAATACATTTTATCCTTAGTTACAATTCTTGAATATGTGCATTAGATCACTGAGTAGAGAAGGGAAGCCAGATAGAGTGGCGCCGTAACGCGTTACGTTACGAAGCGGCTTACCCTCCCATAGGAAGTTATCACTTCAATAATACAAAAAAACACCACACTAAGTTATAAAAACATAGAGACTATTTCTTGTGGTTATTTTTCTTGGTTATCATAAATATTAGCTACGAATAATACACCAAATATATGCCAGACAGTAAAAATAACAAGAAATAAAAATTATTATGTATGCGCTTATTTCTATTATTTTTTGGGTTAGAGCATTCTGTACTCTGCGCTAGGTACCAGCATGTAGGTAAAGTTAATATGTTGATCTTAGATGATTTCTACATTTAACTTTTCAAAATGGTTTTTTAAAGTTCTAGAAATATTGCATACAAAGAAAGGAAACCCCGTTAATAGTATAATTTTCAACATTTTATGTTTCGTGACAGTTACGCCTCAAGAAAGCGTTTATTGTCCAAATTTTTATTAAAGGAAGCCTCCTAATACAGGTCTTTGTTACCGTGTATGAAAGAACTTGTGTTATTTAAAAGAGCAAGATTCTTTGTAAACTGTTCGGTTAACAAGAAGTTTGTTCTTTCATTGTTTTATTTTTCTATCTTTTTCAAGGAAAGTCAACATTTCCACGTGAGTCACGTTTTAACATAACCCACGTTTTAAGAACTAATGACAAATATTTAACTCAAAATATGAAGTTCATTTTTAGACACATATATACATATATCTTAAAATTTAAAATCATACCACATTCTAATATTTTTAATTTATTTTCCCAAAGGTACCTGTAAAGTAATTTAAAAGTACAAATGTGTACATAATAGGCCTCATTATCATAGCAATAATGACTGTATATAAAGTTAAAATTATAAATACATATATGATTATAAACATAGAAAAATTTTAAACTGTTCATATTTCTATCCGATAGATCGATTCCATAGATTTGCACAGTTTTTGAAAAAATTCTATGTTACACTAAAACTAAATAAAAGAAACAAATGTCTAAAATTAAAAAAAAAATACTAGGACGTACGCGACAAGAAAGATTCTTTTTGTTATGAAATGATAATGTTGCCGCCAAAATAAATAAATAAAGTAATAGATCCGTTTAATTTGAATTATAATCATTATCAATGTCATTGCAATGATGGCTCAGTAGCGTTTAAATACCGTGTCGCTTGACGTGAGTTTGAATATCTGCAATGAGCCAGAACTTTCGGAGAAGGAAATTATCGTGATGAAACCATAGCATAGTGGTAGGATATTTTCTAATGTCCAACTGGCTAACTACCACCCTCAGGTTAAAATTTTGTCGCCAAGTACCTATAGATGTATTCCGTCAGATGCACTTGAGAGCAGGTTTTCCCACTAGGCTCGAGGTTCGACTGTAGAAAAACAACCGGCCTGGATTTTTGTACTAGAAAACAGGAGTTTTGCTACTGTGCTTTAATTTGAAAGGTTAGGTCGACAATAAGCTCTGACACGCGAGGCGTTTCAAGTTCGTCCCCAGGGTAGTAGCTACCTGTGTAACTTCGGATAGGATTGCGGCTCTATGTTACTTTTAGGTATTTATTATACATATCTATGGGCAGTGGTAGCCCCTTAACATATGTACTGGCATATTATGTACTGTGCTGGTTTATTATATTACATTTATAAATATATCAAGTGAAATCGGACGAAACTTGTTAAGGATATTTTACTGCATTAGAATTTATGTTAAATCAGAATTTGTTAAGATCTTTTGTTAATTTAAATAGGTACATCTATATTAATATATTTGTAATTTTTTCCAAATTTCCTGATAAACATACACACATAAGGACACTGATTCGAATATGGCATTATAATTTTTTGTCTGTCTGTTTGTATGTCCGGATTACTTGTCATTCCTCAATTTATAAGCTATACAAATTTTAAATAATATGGTAAAAATAAAAGGGATAAAATCGCGTGTGAAGCCGCGGGCACACTGCTAGTTGTAAATATAATCCCAACAAAAACTAAATGTAAAAAAGGGGCGAGATTCGGGATAGTGGTTGTCACCGATAAAAGAGCTCAGAAGTAAGGAGTGAGTTTCGTAGCAGTTTCTATAATTATAGCTAGAGGAATGTATGTTCTTCAATTTCTTTACAAAATAATGCGTTACTTTCTTTGATATGGAATTTCTAACTTGGCAAGTCAAGATCTTGGAAGGACTTAAAGATGGAAATGCCGTTTTATGAGTATTATTGCGTTTAAAATTATATTTTTTAATTATTTTTTTTAGTTTGTATCCTTTGTATATGCTTAGTTATCTACCTTGATGTCAAATTTCAAGTTTCTGATTCACCTAAAAGTGGTCTGGGTTTTTGATGAATGAGTGAGTTAGTGAGTGATAAAAGAGCTACTTTTCAGACCATAGTAATTCAAGAACTATTATAGGTTTATTCGTAAAATTTAGGATACAAGATGTTCAAGAGAGGATCATTAAACATACATTTCAAGTGTTGTAGGTCGAATAGTTTTTGACTTACAGAGGGGTAGAGAGAAGATCGGAATGGTTCTTGTAAATATACACACAGGCTGGTGTGTCGCCCTTTTCTTTTCCGAACTTGGCTAACACACTGGCGCGCCGTGTGTCCAGATGTTATTATATTAAGCTCATAGAAAATTCTTAGATGAATAATCTTTATCAATTCTAGTAATTATATTATTGTCATTTGAATTCACAATCAACCAGACTAACAATAAATATATTCAGTGATATCGAATTTAATTTGCTAAATCTAGTTTTTTTTAATATTTTGACGTTAATCTATGAAGGCGGAGGGAGTCTTTTCCGTTTAATTGTATATCTTTTTCTACAATATAACTTTTATAATTAATGCTCTCTCAAATAATTATACTGGAAAAGTATATGTTTGGCTAGTACTGATCATAACTTCATTCGAATGATAAAATAAATACAAATAATGTTTTTCTTTAAAGAAAACTATAAAGAAAGTAGGTTTGTGATAAATGGCTGTCGTTTTACATTTCTACTAATAAATATTACAATATCAGTAAATAAATAAATAGTTTAGTTTATTATTTGTATAACGTATATTATATTATGTAAAATATTTATTGTATCGGGCTATATAAATATTGATAATATTATATAAAAAAAATATAAATATACCATAACAACTTAAAAATGAAATATTGATTAGTTAGACGTAAATAATTTATTTTTCATTAATTACAAATATAAGTACCTGCGTAATTATTTTCTCTCATAGTGATGATCAAAATTTGAGTAAAAGTTTTTTCATCAAAACAGTTCATAGCTGAACTAAATACAAGTATTACATGAAGACTTACTGACGGTTACCTATAGTGGACTTTCCAGTAAATAGACTAAAATCCCATTGATCATTACAATATTCAAATCTCAATAACTAAGAACGCTTTTACACTTGCAGGTATAAAACAGTATTATATTTTATACATACTTAATTCATGGTTTGTACTATTACTTCACAATCACATTTATATATATCGATTATTGAAAATTTAATATACATTTTGTAATCACAAATAAATAAAAAAAAACATAATTACGTGAAACACGTACATTAGTACATAAATCCGGTTTTCAGTAATCCGTAGACGGTTATAGTGTGTGCGGAACGCGCAAGGGGACGCGGCGCGGGTTCAACTGTATCGCGAGCGTTATGAATCTTCTCCTGGTTCTTACTGGAACGCTTTCCGCCCGCCTCAGCGCATTTGTTCATACAGAGCTAAATTTAAACTCATGCGCACTATTATTTATTATGTACTACATTTTCGTCTGGATTGTAAAATCGGATATAATGTAGTTATAATACATTCTAGATAAGAGTATTTTGGTCGAACATAATTATTATCAATTCTATATTAAATTGACAAACGTAAGGTAAATAAAATGCAATAACGTTTCTCTGAATTCCATTAAATTGATAATGTATTTTTAAATTTCGTGCAAATAGCATTTGGACGCTCATCAAGGATTCTCAGGGTTAATAAAATTGAATGCTGTTTATTATTATTGACCTTTTCTTAAAGTCATCTTTAAATGTTACAGAAAGATTTTTATCCAAAATTTATTTTGTCAATGTGCGCATCATATGAAAATAAACCCAGTAGTCATAAAATATGTTAACAAAAAAAACATCTAATTAAATTGTTCTGGGTAAAGACCGTGGAATGAAAAAAACTTTGATGAAAATTGGAGGTGATATTTGTTCAGTACCTAATTATTACGACTATTTTTATATATATTTTTTTTTAATATTTCCAATATAAGCTAAATTTGAATTAATTGTTATTATCAGATTACTATATTTATGTAAAGTTCCATAATAAAAATATAATTATTCCTATTGTCACAAATCAATCATTTATTTCATCATGTCATTTTCATACTTTTTTTTAATCAATAAATTATTTACTTTTTTATATTATAACGGTGGCAAATAAGCATACTGCCCGCCTGATGGTAAGCGGTTACCGTAGCCTATGGACGCTTGTAATTCCATAGGTATCAGTAGGCCGTTGCCGCCTTTGAGCCCCCTTACCCTAAGGAGCTCTGGAAGCCCTAAGCACCGCAGGAGCACAACGCTAGGTTATTTCACCGCGATCTTCTGTAGTAATGTAGACCTTGCCAACAATTGAAACAGGATCACATCCCAGACACTTCATAAAACGAAAGAATTATAATTAATACCACATTTAGTACACTAGAACTATGTTGTCTCTAATACATACATGTGCAAATTTGCGTGACGATGGTTCACACACGAACCTCAGTCGACCTACAACATTCTAGTCTAAACGTTGACCGCTGAAAATTGTCAAGTATTAATGTACCAGACCAATTTTATTCAAAATGGGATAATAGCATTTACAGCCAGTGCACAACTGGTCGAGCGCTGAAATTTAAACTCAAGTTCCCATTTAAACATTATCATCATTGTCATTTAAGTAACAGATAACTTCGAGCTTCATGGAATCCAGTTAAGGTCAAGTTTCAAATTTCGGTGCAACATTTAAACTTTTTAGACAAAAGCGAAATCAACTACCAAGAAACTGTGAATTATACGTGTATATTAAACATAGATTGTTTTGTAAAAAAAAACGATTAATAGATTAACAGCTAACGATTATTCCTTACTAACGTATTTTAAATGAAATATAGAATTTGGCGAACGAGCTGTGCTCGGTACCTTAAAAACTATAATTCGCTTGCTCTCTTGGAAGTTATTGTAGTCAGAGAAATGCAGCCTATTCTATTGCCTATTGCAGACCTTCCTTTTAAAATATAGCAAATTTTACTAATGCCTACTGTCGATAGTTTAAGCCAGACAATCGATGTTTAATTAACACAACTGGGGATCCTGTTCAAGGTTAGGCGATACTTCATATTGGACAAGCCTCTTACCTTGTAACTAGCATGCTCGTATCTACGGTCATGTGTGGAATACCGCTTTTTTCTAGATCAGCAGCGATATATCAGCTAGTCGCTCTTGACTAAATCTAGGATCACGCTCGATGGCTTATTGGAGATGCTTCATGAATGCTGTTTTCATAAATAATGCGAACGGCTATGGAGATGATTTCACTCCCGGCACCTCCTTCCTGTCTACATATAACTTAGCAGTCTTTAAGTGAAGAGTGTCATCTGTCGGGTAAGCGTGATCCACCCTTGGTCTCATCTTTATTTAAGCACATGTTTATATAAAAAACTTTAGTATAAATTAAAATATATCATATAATATACCCGGTATCTCAAATGAATTTCATTAATGCAGAAAGATTGGTAATAATACATTTTAAATTTAGCGGAGAGAATTTTTTCGTAATTACAAGATTCGCTGATTTTGTTATCTTTTTCCTTTGTACAATTACCTAACCTTTACATAAAAACTCTTTGTTTAAGAAACAAATGCGGATGTCTTTAATATGTTTATTATCTCAAGTAAATTTTGTAAGTAACATGATTTCATTTAATGATTTATTTTATTCATGAGAATATAGTTGTCTTCGATTTAAGTAGTCTATGTTGTATTGTTATCAATTTACGGATAGTATGATTTAAATGCTATTTCTTATAGCAAGCTATTTAGGAGATAATGTGCCGAAGATATTGTATTGTTAATGTTTTCCCTATTAAGGACATATATCTTGATACTTACATTTTTACACTTTTATACCTTTTGTTCATTTTATGAAATAGGCCTTTTTAGCACTATTGGATTTGCCTCGCCCTTCCCTGAAAGAAGAGTAGCTCAACGATTTTTCTTCGTCACATTTTCTACTAAAAGTTGTTTTTAGACGTTTTCCTCATCGAAGTTATCTCTGCCACCGAACCAGATTGTTAGTTCATCTTATCGGCAGTCTATCCATGCTCCTATTAGCACTTCTGGGTCTTTCCTATTTTACTATAGACCATCTACCATAATTATGATTACTTAAAAAAAATGTATCGAAACCGCAGGATCAATGGGCGACGTTATAATTTTGCATCATTATTAAAGACTGGAGGAAGAATGGAGTTATTATTTGTTCGTAGAAACGTTCTAAGGTTTTGCATTCGAAGATTTTATTCAATACATATTTAAAAACGACTATTTATTTTGTTTTTCTCTTAAACGTCTTAAACAATCATATAACTAAAGTTATTATAAGGATTAATTTTTTCCTTTCCTGAACTTTCGTAAAAAACAGTGTTAATTAAAATTTTCAACTATATAGTTTTAAAGCATAATTTTAGAAATAATGTGAACGTGTGATTTTGATAAATAATTATAATAAAATTATCTGGCTACGAGCCTACTGATGTTTCAAGTGTTCAATTTGGATTTTTTTGCGTTCAAAAATAGAATGAAAAACGTTCGTCAGTATAGAATTAATATGATTTATTAATTCTATTCTGACGTAACGAAATATTTTTCGTTTCAAACGCAAACTATAAAACAACTATAAAACACAAACCTCAACATTGGGAGTCGTTCGGGTTACTAAAAGTTTTAGAGTTTTAGAGATATTCGACGATACCCTTTATTTTTACACGACCAAGAACGTTCTAATGTTTATTATTGTAACGTGTTTTATATTAATCCGTTCAGTTATCTTAGTAAATCGTGTAATAGTGTGTATTTATAGGTTTACTATAAAATCTACAAAATGGAACGCTACTGTGTAGACCCATAGCATGTGGAACAAGTTCTTAACTAGCTTTCAGTGATCCTTATTTTTCAACTTTACCACATTGTAAGCCGAACGAAACTGAAATTGATCTAAACATAAATATAAGAGATACACGATTATAATCATAAGCTACGTTAGTTTTTCTACAATGAGTGCAAGAGAGTAGTTAGAAATAATTGAAACAGCCATTTGATACGATAAAATGCAGCTCTGCCCATAAGTTTTGTTTTCAGGTACGACTCGAAACTAATCTATTGTCGATTTAATAAATTTCGTTGCATTACTAATATAAATAGTTCATCTAATTTAACTAGAGAATACTAAAAATATTTTTAGGGTAGACATTTCACAATCGTGATATTATTTTGAGTAAGTGTGTCGGGTAGAGAGTAAGAGATCGAACTCAGGCGACACATAACGAAATTGTATCCACGGGCCGCGCCCGTCCGATTGAAATGGTGCCAGGCGCAGACCTACCAAAATAATTTTCACTCTACATTCATCAACTGCCCATCCACAACACAACATCGAAATTGTTTTCTGATTTATGATTGAAGTATGTTGAAATTATGGGCGATCGCTTTACTTTTTACATCGGTATGTAGGCGGTAATACCTAAGGTTCGCTCCGATGCCAACATTACTACTTTTTCCGTGACACAATACCTAGTATTTTTTATTCCGTAAATTAAGTGTTTCAAGTTAGTCTTTAGGAAAATCAACTGATTTGGTTATTTCTGCAAAATACGATGAAAACACGTTCTTAGTTTTGTTCGGAACTAGCATGTGTATTTAGATTTGTAGGTGCTTCAGTCGTGGTATTTGCTAGCTGGTAAAATGACAATGTCTATCCACGAACATTCGTCTCTTGATGATCGTCATTATTGTCAAACTGTAATTTAATTCTTACAAGAGGCATCAATATTCTTATGTTAATATAACATGTAATTAGAAGTGTAATATATTAAATCTGAGAATATGTAATAATCACAGAAGAATACTTCAATATCTACGGTGCTTAATTGTGCATTTTTCTACAAATGCAATAGCAATATCAGCCTGTAAGTGTTCCTCTGCTAGGCTAAGGCCTTCCCAAGGGAAGGTATGGGCCTAATCACCACGCCACGCGTTTTCAAAAACCGAGTTATCAATAGCTGTATATTTTTCCCACATACAGTGGTACTCCAAGAACATTGCTCAAGCGTTCAGGTTTCCTTATGTTTTTCTTCTTCATCATCAGCCTATAGTGCTACTAATTTGCATCAGTAAATGTACGCGAATTCAAAAAAGTTTGTTGGTATATACCACGGTATGAACCTGCGAACATCGAATCGAAATTCCGCCGGTCTCAACAACTTGACCACCATGACTTTCGAAATTTAATGATGTTGCAATTTAATAATTGTTAATTTTAAATGTAATACGAAAAGACTGAAATTCACTGTAAGAAATTGTGTGGTAACAGATTTCAAACTACAATCAACACTTAGTTAGGATTAATAGAATTTAATATAATAATACTTTTTATAGTTTGTGTAGTTATAAATAAAAAATTTATTAGCAGTATGAGTGACAAACGATAAACAAAAAAAAACTTCGTTGACGCAAACATATTTATCTGAATAAAAATACATTACGAGTACATTAGTCGACAAGACTTCGCTTAATGTTCCCGACTTTTTCCTGAGTCTCGATGAAATTGCAACTAACATAATAGCAATCCTCTGGAAACAGCTTTATGATATTTAACATATAAATGTGGGACGATGCAACGGTTAATTTCAAAGGGATCTTTCAAATGTAGTTAAAAGTAGTCAATTATCTGCACACGAAAATAAAAGTTTGAATTATATTATTTTTACTAACTCGCGAAAATTAATCATATGGACCACATGGACATATTCGTAAGTATAGGGCAATTACAAGAAAAATAGGGACTACAATAAGCTAAGAGTCAGCAGTCTTCTTCGTCATATTTTTTTCTTTATAAGTCTAGCGTTTAACCCCAAGCTTAACTGATGATAAGTGACGATGTGTCCAAAGATGGTAAAACACTAAGGCCTAGAGGGGTACTGGCTCTCAAATGCAGGTGCTTTCAACTTGAGGGTGGTATATATTATCTACCACTCTGCTATAGTTTGCATCACGATGTTTTCCTTCACGAAAATCTGTTGTTAAAGCGAAAATGCCAGAGTATAATAATACATTATTTAAAAAAAAAGAAAAAGAAAATTAAACTTTAATGATTTTGAGTTATTCTATGGTGTATGTTCGAAGTCGAAGGTCCAATGCCAATGAAATTCAATATCCATTATCCAAAAATGAAACGAATCATCGAAATCGGTTCATGAACAAAGAAATTATAGCTGAACATCAATACAAAAAACATTTACATTCGAATTGAGTAACCTCTGACTTTTTTTAAAGTCTTTTAAAAAATACCAATGCAAAAAACCACTCGAAAGCTGGATTTTCCCACACACTGTGGCTAATAGGTTTCCCCCACGTGTATGTTTGTCTCATCCAGCAAGGTGCCATCTCATTTCACTGATTCATATAAAACTTTTAACTTTGCGTGTGTCATCCTGGCCGATTTCAGCTACAGCGACTTTTGATTCTCTGGATATGTATAAAATAACTTAATCAGGACATTGCTGTTCTGCCCTTTGATGTGCTTTGTAGTGACTACTGTACCCAATTTTGTTGATAAAGGTACGAGTGCATGTCAGGCATGTTAAAACTCCACCAACATAACTGTAAGGTATGACCACAGATGGTCTGGTCTTTAAATCGTCTCGTCTCTTATCGAGGTTATCACAGCGCTGAGATTCAAAAGCGTTTGCCTGTAACTGAACAAGGTGTCTCCATTCATTGCGCTTTGCTGCTTTTGTCTCCCACTGAGAGGGCTCTATTTTGCATCGCTTCATGTGCCTTTTTAGAACATCCTTATATCTGAAGTACTGTCCACCGCGCTTACGCTTACCGTACTGGAGTTCTGAAAAGAAGATGCGCTTCGCCACTCTACTTTCCGGCATACGAGACACATGTCCGCACCAACGTAGCTGTCGTCGCATCAGATACATTTCAATGCCGCCGACATTTGCACGCCTCAGTACATTCGAGTTCCGAACTCGGTCCGACCATCGGATGTTCATGATATCCCGTAGACATTTAAGATGAAATCTGTCAAGTAATCGTATGTGCTTCCGGTACAAAACCCACGTCTCAGAGGAGTAGAGGAGATTTGGTAAAATAGTGGCCATATACACACTGATCTTAGTGGATAGTTTGAGGTCATGCGAACGAAATACCTTTGACCGCAATTTACCAAAAGTTGCAGCGGCAGCTCCTATCCTGCTGTTTATTTCGTTGTCTAAGTCACACTTAGATGTTATTGTGCTACCTAGGTACTTAAACTTCTCCACTAATTTCAGAATTTCCTCACCAATTGTTATAACGAGGACCACGCTGCTATAATCATTCACTGTCATTACTTCCGTCTTCTTGACGTTTATCTTAAGGCCAAACTTCACACATACTTCGTCAAGACCTGAGATAAGGTTCTGCAAACCTTCCAACGTATCTTAACAAAGCACTGATATCAAATATCTGTAATAGTGGTATAAGAAACCTTAGTGAGGGATTTCAACCTTGCAATATTGAAAAGTCCGCCATCCATACGGAAACGAATTCGTATTCCCTCTGATAATCTTTCTAAGATTTTTCGAATTACAGCAGCAAAGTATAATGCAAAAAGAGTCGGTGCAAGGACGCAGCCTTGTTTGACACCACAGGAGACAGAAAAAAACTCTGACTGCTCACCATTACTAAATATGCAACACGCCATGTCATCATATAGAAGTCGCAACACTCTCACAAATTTATCAGGGCAGCCCATTTTAGACAAAACAACCCACAGCGCATCACGAGGGACACTATCAAATGCTTTTTCAAGGTCAACAAAACACAAGAACAATGGCCGATCTTGTTCTCTGCTCTTCTCCATCAGTTGGCGAACTGAGAAGATGGCTTCACATGTCCCTTTTTCTGGTCGAAACCTAAACTGACTTTCGGGTAATATTGCTTCCGATATAGGTAGTAGGCGGTTTAGGAGAATTCTCGCAAAAACTTTTCCCGGCGTTGATAGAAGAGATATGCCTCGATAAGCATTGCAGTCAGAGCGATCCCCTTTATTTTTGTATAACGTGCAAATACGAGACATTTTGAAACATTCTGGTACTCGCTCGTCATTCCACATACGTGTATATAACTTCCATAGAGTGTTATGCAAGGTATCTCCACCGTATTTCAATAGCTCTCCACAGATGCTATCCACACCTACTGCTCTCCTGTTCTGCTGTTGTTTGATGGCAGTTGTCACCTCTTCCAGCATTGGAGAGTTTGCGAGTTCGATTTCCAACGGCAGTTTAGAAAGTGACCGTATGAATTCAAGATCAGCTGAACGATCGACGTTGAGTAAATGATTAAAATGTTGTACCCAACGAGTCATAACGTCACCTTTATTGGTCAACAGAACACCATCCAAAGATCTTAACGGTACAAAGCTGCGGTTTGCAGATCGTGTAACTTTTCTAATTTCATCATAGAAAATGCCCAGCTGGTTTGTATCCGACAGCCACTGCAAATGTTGAGATTTCTCCTTCCACCAACTGTCCTTAGCTTCTCTAGTAAGTTTCCTTATCTGAGCATTGCTTTGCCTGATACGCTCCAGAATGCTACTCTGGCATGGAGCATTGTTCTGCTCTTTGAGAAGCTCTCGGTGTTCTCTAAATGCCACAGCAAATAATGGGTCGCTGTCATCGAACCAGTCTTCTTGCTTATAGATTCTTGTGCCTAGAACCTGATTGCTTATATTGAGGAGTTGCGATGACAACGTCCGCCAAGTTGATTCAAGGTCATCGTTCTCATCATCCAGGGACAATATAGCAGTATTTACAGCTTGCACATATGCCTCTCTTCTTGGCATGTACTGTAGGCTGTTAACGTTAATTCGTACGTTTTTTACATAATTTTTTCTCCGAGGATGACAAAGTCGCAACCTCAGTTTAATAAGTACAAGACGATGGTCAGTCCAGCAGTTGGCACCTCGCATTACGCGAGTAACATTTACCTGTCCAATATCTCTTTGTCTTACAATGGCGTAATCAATCAAATGCCAATGTTTAGACCGTGGATGCATCCATGTGGCTTTGTACTTCATAGGAAGACGGAAAAAGGTGTTAGTAATAGATAAATCAAATTGTGCACATAAGCTAAGTAATAATTGCCCATTACTGTTCATGTTTTCCAGTCCATGTCTACCTAAAATGTTCGGCCAAGCTTCAAAGTCACGCCCCACTCTCGCATTAAAGTCACCAAGAACTAAGATCTGCTCACGTGATGGGATTTTTGATAGAGTTTGCGTAAGTTCTTCATAGAATTTATCTTTTACGTCGTCAGGTTTATCAAGTGTAGGCGCATACACACTTATGATATTTAACAAGTTTTTGTGCTTTAGATGAAGGCGAAGGACAAAACAGGACATTCCTCCAGTCGTTTAGCAATTTCTGTTTTTATTGCAAACCCAACTCCCGAGCGCCGCGGTTCATGTTTGGTGGTGCCTTTCCAGAAAAAAGTGTATCCGCCACCGTGCTCCACAAGCTCTCCTTCGTCAGCTAGATGCGTTTCGCTAAGTGCAGCTATGTCAATATTGTAGCGGCTAAGCTCTCTTGCCACTACAGCTGTTTTTCGCTCAGGACATGCATTATTATCACGGTCGAGGAGGGTACGTACATTCCATGCACCGAAATTAATGATGTTAGAAACATTTGGTTTTTTATTCTTTATATTTTTTATATTTCGACCACGATGAAAAGGATGCAAAGGCAGCCGTGGTTACTACCTCCCAAGTAAAATGGAACAAGCAAATTTTTAGAGCACCTTTTCTAGCTCCCTCCTTGGCTAAGCAAGGAAAGCAGTGCCTCCCTAAATAGGGCTGCTTTGTCGCACAGGGTGCTGCCCAATCTACGCTGTTGTTCCTTTTTGCAGCGTAAAAACGACCACTCTCCCTGCTACCGCCTGTGTGCAGACCTTACACAGAGCCTGGTTTGCAAGACCAGACCCCTCTACCTCAGCCCATCGCCACAGGACTTTGATCTCGTGTCCGGTATCCAGAAAAAATAGTCAATTGCGCAGGATATATTTAGGTGCATAAGTGTGCGCGCAAAGACAGATGCACCCTCTCGTCCCTTCTCCTCTTTATCCGATGGAACGGGTATCCGCTACGACCGGTGAGAAGTTAGGATGCAGTGTCTAGGCGACAATAACTAGACATCTATCATCGCCCTAGGCCTTCCACAATGCCTCACTACCACGCCACTGAAAGTGGACTGCTAAGATACCGTGGTAGATTTATGTGCACTAAGCGGGATGTGACCGCTAAAACCCATGTGCCAAAGCACAAGAATTACCCTCAGCCAGGTTTAGTTCACGAGTCGACGTGGTTACCGGAGTGTAGCACTGCATGCAGGACAGCTTCTTGGAGCCACTGGCGAGAGATTGTGGATTACAGTAAAGTAAAGTAAAGTAAACAAGGAATTCAGCCGCCCATACGGGCCGACTGGCTGAATTACACACTGACAACCCACTACACTCCAACACTACACTTAACTTTATTATTATATTAAAAAATGATGCTAATCTGCTAAATTTATAAATAATATAAAATTTTTATTTACAGTCTTTTTTAAGTCACTCTCACATTTTATTTAAATTAATATTCCGGTGGCTTATTTCTTATTAACTAAATAAAATGCGTAAATACAACTAGGCCGATATAACCTATAAGGGTAAAAGGTCAAATAACCAAGAAGAAAAAATATACATAGAGATAATTAATAGATTAATAAATAATTCATGAATCAAACACGTACAAGAAAGTTGTCAACAAAAACGAAAACCAGCTTTAATGATTTTGAAGAGTTCCCTTGTGTATCTTCGAAGATGAAGGTATAATGCCAGTGAAATTAAAATGGGACCACCCTTGAGGTATCCCCTATCCAACAAAAAAGAATCATTCAAATCGGTTCATAAACAAAGAAGTTTCAACATTCAAATTTGGCTGAACATTCATAAGAAAAAAGAACATTCGAATTGAGTAACCAGTAAAGTCTTTTGTTGAAGACGGTAAAAAATCAACATTTTATACAAGTTCCGTTTTGTATAGTTTTAGTTAGTTATATACTTAGCAAAAAAGCATGCGGTCCGCCTGGTGGTAAGTGGTCACCGCAGCCTATGGATGCTTGCAATACCAGAAGGAACACATGCGCGTTGCGGACCCTTAAAAGACACTCTCAATTCCCCTTTTGAAGAACCTCATATTGTAGTCCAATGCGAAAACACCAGTAGGGTTCGCGAAAGGAAACTCCTCTGAAACCGGACGGTCCATGACCATTTAGGCTGCATGGTATGAGGGTGAACTCCCTGCCGATGGAGAGCGGTGTGATGGAAGAATGTAACAGCTGGCATCATACCGGACAGGCCATTGTACAAACGGTAGAACACAAACAAGGTGGTGTCTTTCCTTAGACTGAAACATTCGATACAGCTTGTGAGTTTGGCTAAACGGGCCAAGTGGGTATCCAAGTGCTCCCGCCCAGAGGTAAGAGCAGTACACCATACTCCATTGTGACAATGAACATCTATATATTTATGATAAAAGGATTTGTATCGCTATAAAAAGAATTATTTACGATTTCGTTTCAAGGTGAACAGTTTCTTAACAGTTAAACATCATTCATCACTTTCCAATGTATTTGAACTAATCTAATCTTTAATGATTTTAGATTAATTCCATAATACTGCTTTCATTTAATTTATATTTTGTGGCTTCCAGTTCCACATGTTACATGATAATCTACAATCAAATGACAGAAAATAGTTTTACTTCACTTTATAACGCTACGATCTTCTTCTTGATTTGGCGCCGCAAAAAGCACTTGCTAGTGTCAATGTGTTTAACTTAATAGTATTTTATAATATTTAAAGTGGGTCCAACAAGATGGTGGCCCCCTTGTTAGAACTATCTACAAGGAGTGTTTCTGATATCTCAAAATGAATGTTTCCAGTTTATATTTATAATCTAGTTCACGTGTGCAAAATACCTAAATTATATCACGCAAAATGTTACTAATAATACATATTATAGGGCCGATATATAATAAAAATTACAACATGGTAGCTCAAGACCTCACCAAAAGTCAACGCTACCTTTAATAAACTCTTAAAAATATTTAACTGTGATGTTATATTTTTGCAATTCATCCTATAAGCTACATATGATGAAAATAACGAAATCCTTTCGGTGAAATTGGCATTAGGATTGTTGAATATTGAATTATTTTTCCGAAGAATGAAGTTCCAGGAAAGAATATTTTGACTTACAAAAGAGCCTCTCATAAATTAATATCAATATCTGGTATGGGCAATCTTTGACATGTTGAGGGCCAAACTTTAGCGTGCAAATACGTTCGCGGGCCGCGTTTAAAAGTACTTAGTGCATTTTAAAGTAGTGATAATATTTTTTGCGATAGATATTAGACATGAAATAATACGACAATGTTATTATAGTACAGTTTATTAAAATAACAGAAAGAAATTAAAAAAAATGGTACATTATAATTCAATCGTTAAATTTGCAATTGTTACAAACTACGAAAGTTAAATACACCAAAATCAATGAGATACTTGAACTTGAATTTGGGAAACTAATCCAACGATATTTGGATTAATTCCACTGATACAAAGACGTAAAGAATTTTCCAAATTATCGTCAGTCAGTGTTGTACGATGTGTTAATTTATTAAGTTTCATCAATTAAAAGAACTGTTCGCATTTATAAGTACTGCCAAACGCACAAATCAATCTCCTTGCGAATTTTCTAAGCTGCGGAAAATTGTCTTCTTCTAGGTATTTTTTGTAGAAATCGCACAACTCTACGTCTTCAAATTTGGATTTTAGGAGTGAGTTATCTTGAAACTCGATCAACTCCATTTGTAAGTGTATTGGAGCATTTTGTACATTATATTTTGTAGGAGTAGCAAATAAACTGAAACAGTCTTCCATGTTTTTGAAGTCGCTAAATCTGTTCGAAAATTGTTCTGACAGTAACTTGAGTTCTTCAGCATATTGAGCATAAGCAAATATTTTCATACGCACAGAGCGTGTTGAAATGGTAACTGTTACCAGCCACAAACGTCTTGAACTGACGATGGTTAAGCCCCGGGATCGAATAAAGTTGATGGTTTTTACTACCACATTCATAACATTCTGGAGTCGAATGGACTTAGAACACAAGTTCTGTTGGTGCATACTCCAATTAATTTTGACCATGGCAAGCCAAAACTTGTGAATACCTTTTGAACTTCAATAAAAATATCCTCTCCTGTAGTGGTTCCTTTCAGTGGCTGTAAAGCAAGCAATTCCTCAGTAACAGTGAACTTCATATCAATACCTCGAATAAATATAGCCAGTTGAGCTGTGTCAGACAAATCGGTGCTCTCGTCTAATGCTATGGAAAATGATTCAAAACCAGCCATACGGTCAGTCAATGTTGTTTATATATCATTAGCCATAATTTCTATACGTCGAACAACAGTTCGTCTAGACAAACTAATTTTTTCAAATTCATTTTTCTTTTCAGTTCACAAAATACTGCAAACTTCTAACATACACTCCTTGATAAATTCTCCTTCGGCAAATGGTTTTAATGCCTTTGACAATTTTGAGCTAACCATAAAACTAGCTTTCACAATATTATCAAGTTGTGTTCTTTATTTATGAAACATTTGTTGCTGTTTTTCCAAATTTGCGGTAAGCTTCTGGATTCTGTCTGTTCTTAATTGTCCTGTCAGTGAGTGCAGCGTAGCATGCTTAGTTGAGTAATGCCTCTTTATATTGAATTCTTTCATTACTGAAATGGATTCAGTACACAGCAAACAAATAGGCTTACCAATGTGCAAGCTAAAAAATAATTCTTCAGTCCATTTTTCTTGAAACTGGCGACCCTCTGTATCTACTTTGTGTTTCTTTCCACCAGACATCATTTTTGTTTACTTTTCCTTCAATAAACTTAATAACGAACTATAGTTAGTAACCACTCAAGATGCACACACAGTCACAAAGCAAGTTGACGGCTCGAGCAGTTCGCTAGGATATCGCTTGTCGAGGTTATCACCTCGGTAGCTCAAATAGAACTGAACTAACGTTCGGGCCATCCACCCGCTTATATAGGCAAAATGAAGGAATAATTTGAAATAAACTAGTTTAGAATAATTGAGAAGCAATAAATCTTTTGATGTGTCGCCTGTGAGGCGGTTATAAGTACCTAATGTAATTTTTTTTTTGGGTTATTTGAAAATGTCGCGTGGGCCGCTTTCGGCCTGCGGGCCGGTTTTGCCCGTATATGATCTATATTAATAAATCTATAGTTCTGTCTGTTGTACATTCCAAATTTCCCCGACAAGCATCCTATAAAAAGAACACTTATCAAGATAAAAAAATTTTGTCTGTTTGTCTATTATATTTGTATCTCTGGAATTAACTCAAAAACAGCTTGATTGATTCTTATAAAATTTGGATACTAATTTTCAATAATACTTTTAAAAATCGTAAGAAAAAGAATTCCAAAAAAAAAACTGATTTAGTTCTCAACCTATTTTGATGAAACTTTGTACACAGGATACATCGGTATATAATTCGAGAATTAATAGGATATAAAACATGTAAACATCTAAAAAGAACATATTTTTATTAATTCTCAACCGATGTTCATGAAATTTTGTACACAGGAAGAATAAATCATTTCAAATCGGTCTAATGTAGGCGCATCGCAAGTTCTAAATGAGTTTCTAATCATTTTATTTGGCAAATACAACATGAAAAACATAGATTTTTTTATTTTTTTTTACGAAACACAAGAGGTACTTAGTAGCATAATGGTTACCTCAATAATTAGAAATATGTGAAAAATCTCATATTGTTATAATTATTGTTTCATAATTTTATAGATTTAATCTATGAGTTTAGTAATTATTTTTGAAATTTTTACCGAATTTTCCTATGAAATTCTCAGTAGCAGCTCGGAGTTTGGTTTCGTGCCCTATTAATGGCAATAGGCTCGCCCCCTATTACATGAGATCTAAAAAAAATACTCGGTGAATTGTGGGTGTACATTAGTACACCTCTGCCTAGATAAAAAAATAATGTATTCTATCTCATTCTCTAGCTGCATAAATCCTACAGATGTATGTGTTTGTCTCTTTTTAGTGTTGCTTTTTCGTTTCATCAAGTTTCAAATAACAACGGCGCTAAAGAGGTTTTCACTTCAAAAAACATTTCATATGTTTAAACAGTTCTTTTGTTACTTCGAGAGTTTAAGGTAAAAACTAACATAAATCGGAATTATTATTCTTCCTCGTTGAGAACGCAATAAATTTGTTTTCTTAACAAATACAAGCGGGTCGTTAATAATATTACGGTATACATAGTGCAATAATTCAACGCTCACCTACTTGAAAAATAAGTTTTACTTTAATTACTAAAATCAATTTAACAAGTCGCTACCCTTTAGCTTATTCACTAAGGATATATAGCAAATCGTTTATTTTTCAGCTTGGGTTCATGATTTATTGTATGTTTTTTTTTCTTCTTCCTAACTTAGCAACTAGTTATCTTTAATGAAGACCATTACTGCCTTTATCGAGCGAATATAGAGTGTCCTGTCCTATGATGATTTCAGTATTCTAACAAGATAGTGGCTCCCTTGTTAAAACTTTCTAGGGAGTTTTCGTGGCATCTCAGAATTCATGGTTATTATTTCCAAACCAATTCACATGTACACAATAGCGAAGCTTTATGCAAAATGCCACATGTATTACATAATATAGGGTCCAACAACAATAATTTATGAATAAAAACAAAAACCACTACATGACACTTTGAGATCCCGCTTAAAACTCTTATTGTATGGATAAAGAATTTATTCAACGCACAAGACAGGTAAGATTCGCACTCTTTGCTCAACTGGTCTAAAGACTAAAGTCAACTGCTTAATAGAAAAAATTGTATTTATTCATTTAAGGTTTCGTCTTGTACATGCAAACGTAATCTGAAAGAACTATACATTATTAGATAAAGCATATTAAACTAGCGGTGCCCCGCGGCTCCCTCACGTTTGTTACTAAGTATGTAGTAGTTATAGTTACATCCTGTAATTTTATTTTTACTCATATTATTGGCAATTAATATACCGTATCAATTGGGCACAGATTTGAGAAAAGGCAGATTGGAGCCTTCAGAACTATAAGGTTGCCTTGCCTGTCCACTGAAGTGGAGCTGTGAAAATTTTTACCAATAAAATTGCATAAATGTCTAGTGATGCAATGCTATTGGTCGAAATATATAGTGGGACAGGCTGCCGAAATGTGAGTGAGACCTGTTAGGAGAGTTAGTGGTACGATGATTGAATCAAATAAGCTAAAACACTGTGTGATTAAAACTGACTTTATATTTAAAAATCACCTAAATCAAGATTACATTGTATAATTCAGAGCTTAACAAAAACGTCTGTCATTAAAAACAATCTGTATCTCAGCAACCGACAAAGCCGTGTTACCATACCAATAATTCTCTGTTGGTGTTCCCAACAGACCTGCATTTGGAATTTTTGGCGGGATCTTAAAGTGACATGTTGTGGTTTTTATTTTTAATTCATTTACTCAGGTTTTTGACCTTAAATTATGTAATATTGGTGGCGTTTTGCATGCTATAGTTTGGTTTTTGTGTATAAGTGAAGTGGATTATAAATATAAAGAACAAAACATGCATTTTCAGATATCACAAAAAAATCCTAGATATTTCTGACAAGAGAGCCACCATCTTGTCAGAAGACCCCACTTGTATATTGAAAATTTTTACGAAGGCTTAAAAACATTGACACTGGCAATTGCGTTTTGCGGCGCCAAAATAAGAAAAAGAAGACCTGCATTAGTCTTTATGTCCTTGACGATCAAATAACAACACTGTATAAATATGTGTGCGACCGTGTACGAACAATGTGGTCAGGGTAGTTAAAATAAGTTCCACTGTTTTTTAAATTAATATGTATATACCACTTCATCAGTAGGTATAGTCGCCAATCCAACATCGTCATCAATACACCGATTTTGTTTTTGAAATGGAGAACCCCAATTGACCTTTACATATTTTAATGTTCAACTGGATTAAACTAAGTAAACTTACATCATCTTGAGTTTTTTATTATCAATGAATATTTTTTGGTTCTCTTTATGATTTTTGTTTTAACTTACTGTACTTAGTAAGTATAGTATACTTACGATAAGTAGGTAATAATATAAGTACCCCTAATCTAAGGGATTCCCCTAATAGTTCCGATGCAGTACGTGAATGAAATTTTCGGAGGCCGTCTTGGATTTTAGATTTTTGACTGGGATACTAAATTAATTAACTAGGATTTTTTATGATTTTAAATTTAATATAGTTATTAAATACTACTTACTAAATAATAAAGAAAAATAATATCAAAGTATGCTTTGTTAAATATGAATAAATACTTCGTCCGTATTAATAAATTTATGGTTTTATCTGTACATGTAATTTTTTTTAAATTTCTTTATAGACATCTTATACAATAAAGAGTTCTGATCACTGATATGCCATTATTCTTGTACTTTTATAAATCGTAAAAATACAATTTCAAATAATATAATATTTTATTAATTTTAACTTTACTTCACTTAAGATCAGGGTGAGATTGTGGCTTATCAATTATGGAATAACATAATTATAATACTTATCATGTACAAAATTTTATTAAAGTTTGTTAACAATTAATACAATAAAAAAAATTACGATTTACAAAAATATTATTGAAAATTCTTATAAGCCTATCAATTGGCCAATGATATAAGCTCACCGTGTACAAAATTTCACGAAAATTTGTTAAGATTTAATTTTTTTTAAATCGGCCAAGTAACGAGTAGAATTCGCACCCTAAGGGTTCCGAACTGATTACATTACTTACCGTAAATTGTTGTACAGTCTTTTACATAAATATTGTTGAAGTGAAACTTCTTTGCGCGCATGAGGGTAAAATTTTTACGGATGAAACGCGTCACGAAGATGTGAAACGTTTTGAGAGAGAGGGAGAGAGCGATTGAGACCGACTGAGAGAGAGTGAGAAAATGCGAACGTAGCATGAAGCATGGAGACAATGTGTAAACAGTGACTTTAATTTATAAATAAACATTTTGTGATAAATTTGTAAATCGTCTTATACTAAGCAGTTGTTCAGAATAAGTAATATATTTGTTATCTTTTTGTTAATATACAATTTTTTATGTTAATTCGTTTGAAGATTAGGAAGTTTTAATATTTACAAATAACATGTGGCATTTTAATTTGCCACTCGTCATTTAAGAATTTAATATACTATTTTTCATAAAATATAAAATGAAAATATATCATAAATTCTCTTTCCTAAATTTTAATTTAAAAAAGAAATAATAATAATTTCCAATATTTAGTGAACAGTTAAATAATAATCCAAACACACCAACTACAAATTCAGGAACGACAATAGATGCTATTTTTACAAGATATTTAAATAATGTTGAAACACGAACTTATTTTGCATATTTTACATATCATAATGCTTTAGTCACAACAATACCAATAGAACTTGCATCAAATAATGTAGATATCGATGAAATAAATTAAATTAATGATTTGTATTAATTTTCGACACTTTTAATATTTAAAAAATTAAATTAATTAAATTCCGAACATATCTTCCTTTTTCCCTCCCTCCTAAGTCTCGGAAATGTAAAGCTTTAGATTAGTATAAATATAAGCGAGATAGTATAAATATAAACGAGATTTAAAAATTAGTTTGCCAAAGAAATTTCACTTCTGACATGTGTACTTTGTACGCACGCACATTTTTTTTAATATACTATCCTTATATATCAGTCTGAGTCTGTCCGTTTGTATGTCTGTTAGTGCGCTTATAACTCAAAAACCACTCGGTGACTATTGATTAATATTTAATAGACGTTCTTACTAAAAAAGTTTTATGCTATGTTTTGTAACGTTATGTAACAAAATATAAGGAAATTAAGTAATGATAAAATAAAATCAAATCGGAAAAAAAAATTACCAGCACGCTGTATTGGACCTACGCTAACAAAACCATTAAACATAGGAAAATAGAAACACAATAGAAATAAGTAATAAAAAAATGTTCTTGTACAATATATTAGACTAATGACAAATTTAATAATGTCCTCAAGGAATAAGAGAAATTTTAAGGAAACATGGGTGTTGCGACAGTTAAAGTTAGGTTAAGTACGGTAAAAAAGGAAAGAGGTTAGGTAAGATACAAAAAGGGGTTCGTTAGGTTCTAACGCGATCCCTTGTCGCCCCATCAATGGTGACTAACAGTACACTGTGTGGTTTTAGTTAGGGAGTAGGAGTCTCATATAATATTCTGGCACTCTCGAGCAAGAGGGTACCCCAAAAACCATTACATGACACTTTGAGATCCCGCCAAAAATTGTATTATTTTGGAATGACAACGAAACAAACGTTAGACGTTCATCGACTTTCGTCAAGAACGAAATACGTTTATATTGTGACGTGACACCAAAAAATGGCAAATGAAAAAATAAAATGGGACTTTACTCAACCATGGCGTGAGTGAAGCCGCGTTCAAAACGCTAGTATATTATATATACACGTGAAATATCACTCACTCACTCATTTCAAGAATTCCGAAACTATGCGTCCGATTGGCTTGAAATTTAACATAGTCTTTTCGCCATGTAGACGCATAGTGAGAACTGATTTTACGAATATGTTATCTAACATTTTAACACGGGTGAAATCGTGTGGCACAGCTACCACATTATAAGCTACATTTTATATAGAATACAAGGTTATGCTTTGTAATATGGGTCTATGGGTCTATTAAACTCACATTACGAACATTGTAGGGAATTTTTTTCGAACATAATAAGTATCCGGTAAGGTTTTTTAGTATAAATCTGGAGCCATGCGACTTCTAAAGCACTGAACAAAGAAACAGGCAAACCTCTATATTTACAGTATGTTCGTACTTTTAAAAGTAAAACGACAATTGAATTGAACACTCATTGGTTTTAAACTAGTGATGTAATGCCGGATTCATAAAAAAAAAATATATATATACGCGGACGCGGCTACGGACACGGATACTTATTATTACTGTCTTGATTTGCGGATACGGATACAGGCCTTAACTTTCCGTATTTCGACAGTAGCGGTAGGCATTTGTGACCTTGGACCGATAGTTAGTTGTGACCTTTGCGGAAATGAAATTAAGAGACATGTTTGAACTCACACTTTGCGAGCGATTTGTTCTTTAATAGGGTTCATATTGTATAAGCGTTTATTTAACTAACAATGTTTGTATGTATGTATGTATGTTCGGGTCAAATCCTGCAACTGAATTTTGAAGCAGTTTTTCTTAACCGATTGTGAGTACACTACGAGTATGATTTTATTTACCTTACTTTGTTTGTTTGTTTATTACTAAGTTTGTTTTAGTATAGTTTACATTTTAGTGACAACTAAAATCAGTTTAAAAGTTCATAGCTATTCATAAAAGATCCGTTTAAGATTCGCAAAAAATAACGAATACGGATACGAATAGGAACTAATTTTTTCCTCGATTACTCTCGGACACAGATATAGATCTGGCACATCTCTATTTTAACATACACTCCTAGTTTTATATTCTACTACGTCAAGCTTTCGAGGTATTACTGAATTTAAGCTTGAGTGTATTATATTATTCTTTTAGACAGATCCTAAATTTTTGCATGACTAATAATTTATAGGCTAGTGAGTATTCTTTCATTAAACATAGTTTCAATTGCCTGTAAACTGTACCAATACTACTTAGTTTGGTTAAAACATACAACTCATCGTTGGGTCATTAGTAATACACTATGATTCCCTAGTTACCAAATGTATACCTTTCAGGGCGGACATTTTAAAGTTTATATTATATTGGTAAGTTCTATTTATCCATTTATTCACTATATAAATTAGGCAATCCAGATGCCACTTTTGAAATATGAAGTAAATTGTCTTGTTCACGCCTTGAAAGGAATTATTTTTGGAAAATGTTTCATGATAACTGTTTTATTCCACTGTTAACTTATTTCACATGTTTTGCTTACATCATCAATTTCAAGGTAAAAGCCATAAATTAATAATAGGTTGCAGCTCACGCTGTTGAAGCAATGCGGAAACCAATAATTAATCTATGATAAAAGCATTGAATAACAAAAATGTAAAATTGTGTAAATATGTAATAATAAATAATAACCTAAAAGGTATCAAAATATAAGTACAATACCAATGAAATTTTTAAATCGCATTAGGTAACATATATTTAATTAGGTTTAAAACATTATTTTGGTATCTGATATTTCAACAAAATATCTAATGATCGTCGCCTCAAGCTGGTTCTTTATTAAGTTCACAACTCGAGTTTCCTAAATGTTTGTAAGAGTACCCAATAAATTATTTGAAATCTAATAAGAGTCCAATGGTTACGTTTTAATTACATAGGGTACATTAAAAGAGAAGCCTGAGTAATTTGGGAAATTTTGTGTAACTAGTTTTCTTTTTACCCGACTGCGGAAAAGGAGGGTTATGTTTTTCGAGCGTATGTATATATATATATGTCTATTTCTTTAGCACGCTCTTTAGCATATTTTAGCATTTTAGCATAATATGAGGTATCGTTGGATTCGTCATAATTGTGGGAGTGACATAGGCTACATAATATTTAAGTACGACGCCTGGGAAACAAATAAAAAGCAAATATTTATAAATATTTTTTACTTAAATGTCTTTGTTGCAGTCGGGTTTTTTGTTTCCTTTTTAATAGTTTAGCTTGTTTATTTATTTATAATTGACTATCACTATATTTTTAACGTTTTAATTTAACATTAAAAATAACTGATATATTTATATAAGTAAACTAGCTGTGCCTGCGGCTCCGCACGAGATAACTACACAATTATTGTTTATGAACATATCGTGATATATTTTTTTATAGGTAAGGGCAAATGTGTAAGTTTTTCGTTCCACAAAAAAAAATTTGATCAACATCTATCGTTTTTACGTGATGCGTGACAACTGCAAACTTATATTATTTTATTTATATGGATAATAACTAGTTCTAAATGATACCAGATAATATACTAATGGGTTAAAAAAGAATTATGTAAATCGTTTCAGTGGTTTTCCAGTTATAAACACACTAATGAACAGACTTGCAGACGTTGCTTTTTATAATATGTAAGTATATACATAATCAAAATCAAAATAATCTTGATTCTATTTAGGCCCTAAGAAGGCACTTATGAACGTCAAAACAATACTGCCGGTTTGGAAATTATCCCAGATATTGAGAAGAATCGGTAAGAAACTCGATCGTGTTTACCTTTTTATTTCCAACTTTATAAGTGTTAATATAAATTAGGTACAATAATAATAATTTTGTGGTTGCACAGAGAGGGACTCACTTCCTGACATCACTATCTTTCACATAATGATCCACCCTACTATAACCTTTTGCAGTAAAACCCGCTTGACATGGTCCTTGAACTTATTGTCCGGCAAATCAGTAATGTGCTTCGGGATCTTGATAAAGAACCTAACACTATTACCTAAAAAACTTTTATTAGTCGTACTAGTCTAAAACACGGTATGATTAATTTATCTCTGTTTCTAGTATTAACATTGTACTAATCTTTGACGATGTGGCCCAAGTTGATAACAAGCTAAGCCTAGTGAAGCACTGGCTCTCAAGTGTAACTGCCGAAACACACCTATAAGTGCTCGGCAACAGATTTTCAACTTGAGAGTTGTAGCTAGCCAGGTGGGTATTAGAAAATATCCTATCAAATTGATATTGGTTTCATTGAAAGCTCAGGCTCATTGCAGGGATTCGAGTCGACGTTACTACTGGGTCATTATTGCTAATATGAACCATTATTCATACTTAATACTTTTGGTATTCGTGGTATCATGATGATACCAATTAACCACCAATTATCAGTTCTTATTGTTTTATAATGCCTTTTTTGACTTATTGTTGTTTTATAATGCCGTGTTATTCGCGATGACATATTATAAAGTAATTATACTTCTCACGGCGAATGTCTCTGTCGAATGGCGAATGTTGACTTTTTCACAACTTGGCAACGTGACGTAAAACGCAATTAAGTAAACTGTTGATCATTATACTCAATTCTATTGTTGTTTACGTAATAGTGTTACGTGTGAGTTCTTGTTATATGATTTCTCTCATATTTTGTATGTTTACAGAGCCATTGAAGTTGTGTTCATTCCGGGAGTAGACAACTTTTGAAAAATTGTTTTCAATAATTTATGTGATGAAAATAATACACGTGAATTAATTTTAATATTAGGTAATATAAAAATAATTTATATAAAAATAAAAATATGCCGCAAAAACGCGGCGTGACATCATCAATCAATAAATAGAACTAATATTAAAGGAAAATTAATAAAAAATTAAATAATATATAAATAGATTAATAACTTAGTAAATTAATTATCTGCAAAGTTGACTTCACTACAATTTTAGTTATGAAATTTCTTCACCCCATTAAATTTTAAAGCCATTATTTCAATGCTTAGTAATAATTTTTGAGTCTCTAATGATAACAAAATACTCAACTGTTTTGAACATTGAGTAATGACGTTACGTTTTGTGAATGGCGTTTCCAATCACGTGACTGATAGAAAAAAAATTTGAACTATCGGAAGGTAAATTAAATAAATAAACAATAATTATAATTTATTTATTTCTATTGTTCATTCTATCAATAGACCAAAATGATTAAATGATCAACTTTAATTTTTAAACATACTGTCAACTGGCAGATTGAAGTTTTTGGCGGGATCTTGAATTGACATGTTGTGGTTTTTATTTTTAATTCATTTACTCAGGTTTTTAACCCTATATTATGTAATATTGGTGGCGTTTTGCATGATATAGTTTGGTTTTTGTGCATAAGTTAGGTAGATTATAAATATAAGCTGAAAGCATTCATTCCGAGATCTCACAAAAACTTCCTAGAAAGTTCTAACAAGGGAGCCACCATTTTGTTAGGGTACTGAATCGTCATAACACATGACAATATAATTCACTCGATAATGGCAGTAATGGTCTTCATTAAAGAGGACCGGTTTCCAAGTTAGGAAGAAGAAGAACTGGCAGATTGCTCTATTAAAGATGATAAAATACCATCGAGAATATCGCTTTTATAGCAGGACGGGAAAGTAATAGCACTCTTCCTGATGGTAAGCACAGTACAATCCAAAAACAATGGCAACCACCAATAGATCGGCAATCCGTTGACAGTCGTCGCAACTACGCCAGCTTGCAAGCCTCTCGGCAGCTAGATATACTGGCTGATCCTGAAATGCAACAAACTAAAGAGAGTCACATGACGAGCTTATTACAAAGTCGGGTCCAGATACTTACCACCCCCTTAATTACTACTAAATATTATATAAGCGTGCAACTATGGCAGGTGACACAATATTTGTCCTTACCACGCAGCAAATTTAATTTAAAAGGGAATAAAAATTGAAACATTATCTAAAGTACTACATATTACGATGTGTAGGAAGACTAAAGATACTTTCAAGCCTGTACAAGTATATTTATAAGATTTTAACTAGTTGGCCCGGCAGACGTTCTGCCCTTTATAATAGAACTATGAACCATTGCTCCCTTTAATTTAAATATATTATTGATATGAGCTCAATCGGTCAAGCCGTTCAGAAGTTATATGCCCACTAACAGATATCAATATCACAAGATTTATATAAATAAGAAAACAATTAGGTTTTATTTAAATGTCATCTTCGTTAAAATGTATCCTAAGTTCGATAGCTAATCTAAAGCTTTACCTTTTTCTATAAGAAGAGAAATAGCTGAATAAATAATTGAAGATTTTTATCGAAGTAGGTGGCTGATTAATTATATCAAGAAAGCTCTATTCAATTGTAAGTAAGGCAACATAGTTGTTTGGGCGAAACATTTACTAATATCTATGAAGAAGTTAATTGCTTGTCGGTACATTTAACAAGATAACGTAATATAATGTGGTTAGTTTTATGAATTCATTTATTACTCTTAGCTTACACGCGAATAATATTCTGTTTTATTGTACTGAAACATTTTTAATAATGTTTATGATAATTAAGTATGTTAATGTACATGTTATTTGGTTAAATCATAACTATTATTTTCAAAGAGCTACCTAGCTATTTATTACTTTTGATTAGTAAACTTGATCATTCGAAATTTTTCATACTAAGATGTTTAAAATGCATCTTTGTTGTTTAAGATTCTTATTACTTTCTTATGTAAACATTTATTCTGTACTAAAAAGTCATCGAAATTTCAAAAACTTCAAGATTAGTAATAAAATAAAATTAATAATATAAATTAGGCAATTTCAGACGGGTTCTAATGAAAAAAATGTATATATATTTATAGACTATAAAATTAAGATACCTATCTCTTTTGGAACATCAATCAATAAGTTACACCAACAAACTTAGATTATTTATATTCTTTGCATTATGTGGAATAATAATCTTAATAAATAATATACGTTTATATATATGTAGAAAGTTGTTGATATTAATATTTCTGTTTTATTCAATCCAGATAGATATTTAACCTAAATTAAACTTTTGGTCCGTGATTCTTGAATTTTTTTTTTTTCACTTAGCGAATTAATTACACAAACTTTGGTTTGTTTATCAAATGTTAAACTGGAATCTAATCTGTCATTCTCCACGAAATTTTTCAGAAAATTCTAAAATACTATTTTCATGATTATCAACACTAGCTGTTGATGATATTTTGTTATGATATCTTAAATGACCCTGAAGAGTCTGAAGTTATATAGATAATAATATATAAACACATACCAGTAATAAGGTAAATTTAAAATGAAACAAAACCCCGACACAAGTTACCGATCCATTGAGACCATTCCAATGAGCCTAAACAAGATATCTCTGCTGTAAGTTGGTGAAGAGTTAGGTGTTCTGAAAATTCCTGATGTTGCTGAAGCATTATGTCAAGTTACCATGATTTTGACTCAATCAGAACTGTGGAAAATGCTCAGATCTATTTATCAACTACAAAAGAGCTGATAATCTTCAAACAGCAGAAGAGATTTTCTTAAATCATAGCTAATTACATTGTTGATCAAACCACCATTCAAACAAAAAAAAAAGTGGATCAAAATTGGTTCTGTTTTTTGTGAGCCAGGATGGTGACAGACAAACAGAAACAAACGTTAAATTTATAACACCTCTCTTTTTATGTCGGGGGTTAAAAAGGAACATAATATAATAAAAAAATTATACATGCGAATAAAGCCTATATCCTTAACAACGGCTTATTAATCAAATTTATAGTTTATTATAAAGACAAATAATAAATGTGTGTTAATAATCTTAACAATTAAATTACGTTTGGAAATTAATTACAATTGAAAAAAAAAACGACGTTTTAGTAACACAGTTTTACAATGATGGCTCAGTGGTAGCGTGTACGGAAATCGCGTCGATCGACGTGTGTTCTAATCCCTGCAATGTGCCAGAACCTTTGGTGAATGAAAAAATCATGGTGAAACTATAGCATGGTGGTAGAGCTTCTTCTAATCCCCGCCAGACTAGCTTCAACCCTCAAGTTGGAAATCCGTCGCCAAGCACCAATAGGTGTGTTTCGGCAGCTGTACTTGAGAGCCAGTTTTAGTTACTAGGCTTAGCATGTTACCATTTTGGGCCATATCGTCACATAAGATCAGGTAAGATTGTTGCCAGAACGCTCTACACCTTTAACGATAAAAAAATTAAAGATGATTTGTTGGACAAAAATGTACCTAGTTATTAATGGAATATCATGAAAATTAACGTATAATAATACGTTTTTATATTTTTATGGAATTATATGTGCGCCCATCTAATCTGTAATATAATGTTTTATTACACGTAGGTGAGAGTTTCATAAGTCCTCATAACACAGTACACATTAATTTTGCCTTTATTGTACCCACTGAGCAGTGTTAAGTGTGTTCTATATATAATACTAGTGCTTTACCCGCGGCTTCGCTCGCACCGTAGTTATGTTCCTTTGTATGTTTTTATGGCCTATTGTAGCTGAATTGATAAATACTAATTTATCATAGATCTATCTTCAAAAATTACGGATTTTCATACAAACTCTCATCCCATTTTTCACGACCTTAGGGTTGAATTTCCAAAAATCCTTTTTTAGTGAGCACCTACAGTGTAAAATGAACCCCCAAGCGAATTTTCACGGTCCAAGGCTCAGTAGTTTGGGCTGTGTATTGATATGTCAACCTTTTTTTTATATACTATAACAACCTTAGTTTTCATACAATTTTCAATACACATATTTAGTAAACGTCCATTTTTTATTTGGAGTTTCGCTTATCTATTAGTATGTATGTAGAAACTTCTCTGCAAATCTTTAATCTAACCAAATAACTAAACGAGACATTCCTGAATGCTATAATATACGATGTAATTCAACTAAAATATAATTTATCCTTTCAACCATATTGTAAAAATAAGAGCTAAAAGATAGGCGAGATAAGCTTAAAGCTGAAGCATATACGACTATATTTGAATAATGTCTTATCCGTATTTCTGTATGTCTTGAATACTTTGATAATTTCTTCACTTGCAATAAGTGTGACAGTACGTTCGCAGCTAATATTGGTCATAACACATAATACAACGGAACAGCAAGATTGTCCATTTGGAGTTCCAGAGTAGCGGACGCTTCATCAGTAAAGTAGTTCTTTTTCTTCTCTTTTTCTTCTTCCTCCTAACTTGTCAGCTAGTCCTCGTTATTTAAAACCATCACTGCCATTATCGAGTGAATATAGATAACGGTGTGTTGTCCTATGATGATTTCATTATTCTAACAACATGTTGACTTTTATTAGAACTTTCTAGGGTGTTTTTGTGGCATCATAGAATTTATAGTCTTTGTTATTATTTCTAATCGACTTCACTTATAGCACAATAACCAAGCTTTATTATGCAAAATGCCATCTGTATTGCACAATGTAGTGTCAAACAACACTTTATGAATAAAAAACAAAACTCACTACATGACACTTTGAGTTCCCACCAAAAACTCCCTTTTTCTTCTCTATATTAAAAGTGCAAGGTGTGTTTATACATAATTATGCAAAATACCACGTGGACAAAAATATTTTCTAATCTCCAGACTTGAAGATGGTGGCTCGCTTGTTATAATTGTTTAGTGAGTTTTTGTGGCAACCTAAAACTCATGATCCTTGTAATTTTTTATAATTCATTTGACTTGTGCACAATAATCAAAATATATCATGCACAAGGTATATTTAAAATTTAATAAACCCTCGACAAAAGTAACTTACTCGTTGGGACAATTCCAATGAACCTAAACATGATATCTCTGCTGTAAGTTGGTTAAGAGTTACGTATCTTGCAGATTCCAGATATTACTGTAACACTAGATCAAAGTTACTATGTTCTTCTAAAATAACTGAAGTAACAGAATACCTGATTTTGAATCAATCAAACCCGTGGAAGATGCTCAAATCTATTTATGAACTAGAAAAGCGCTGATAATCATTATACGGCTTAACAGACTTTCTTGAATAATAGCTAAGAACACTCTCGATCAATTCACCGTCTAAACAAAAAATACTGGATCAAATTCGGTTTAGCCGTCGTTAGCTGGTTGCCGATGCCATAAATAGATACACATGTTAAACTTATAATAACCCTCTTTTTACGCCGGGGGTTAAAAATGCTATCAACATTACATAATATTGGAACTAGAGTATACGAATTAAAGTTAAAACCACAACAAGACTATCTAAATACCGACAAAAACTTCCAGAAGCTAGTTAAAAGCATATATTTGAATAATAATGTCTTTCAAGTCTATAGACGTAAAGCTACCAAAATTATACCGAGCCCTTTAAAAAACCAAATATTTTCTTTGTACTTGAATAGTATTTCTTATGTAAATGAATAGAGAAAAAAAGATTAACAGTCTTACACGCATTACAAACTGTATAAAAATGGTATTCTGTTATAGATTTGTGTAGGTTAAAAATATAGTTGAAAATTTTAAATTTAAAAAAAGAAATTGATGTTTGTGACGCACGTACTGCTTGCGTACGCGATACGTGGAAAATATAGAGAAAATACGTTTGCTTGTCAGAATCAATGCCTCACTGTAACGAGTATTAAAATCCTTTTAAAGTTGATAATAATCATACTCTTACTATATTTTTTAAATATAATAAATCTGAAAGTTTGGATGTTTTTTACTCAATCACGCAAAAACGGCCGAACGGATTTGGATGATATTCGGCACAACGATAGTATAAGTATAACCTGAATTAACACATAAGATACTAACTACTGTTGTTATCTAATATCCACGCGAATGAAGTCGCGGGCACAGCTAGTAATATAATAAATGTAAATATTTGTTACTCAATCGTACAAAAAGGGTTAAGGCACACAAATAGTCTATTATCTGGATTAACACATAGAATACTTTTTATTCTGGTAAACGTCATAGCTAACAACCATTATCAATTTAGTTTTGTGGTTCATTTATGATTGAATGTGTAATATGAATTACTTTCTATTATTGTTTTTACTTTAATATCTACGTTCCGAGTAACAAATTTATCACGGTTTACATTCTAGATTATAATATATGTATATACGTGGATAACACCGTAACTTTAATTTAAATAAAACACAATTTTATCTTGCTATTCTATATATTTTTACTAAAAAAACCATGGAGCCGAGAATCAATAAACTTTTTGAAGGCGGTTTGGACTGCCGCATCGGAGTTGAATTTTTATCCTTGTAAGTTGTCCAAATTCCGGAAAAAATGGTTATCTGTTGGAGCAAGGTCCGGGGAGTACGGTGGATGTCGCAAACATTCCAATTGTAGCTCATCTAACTTAGTGGTTGTTTGTTGTGCAGTGTGTGGTCTTGCGTTGTCGTGAAGCAGCAGTGGCCTAGAGCGATTGACCAATCTCGGTTGTTTAGCAGCTAGTTCTTCCTTCATGGTTTGCAGTTGCTGGCAATAGATATCTGCCGTAATCGTTTGGCCATATTTTAGAAAGCTGTAGTGAACGACACCGACGCTAGTCCACCAAACACTCACAAGTAACTTTTTCTAAATCTTCTGAAATTTTGTACACGGGAAGTTTAATTAGTTTTGTTATTGATGGGCTTATAACATTTGTCAATATTACTTCTAGAAATCGTAAAAAAAGATGTAAAAATACATTTTCATCAATTCTCTACCGATTCTGATAAAATTTTGTAGACGAGAAGCATACATCTCACCATAATTGAGAGGCTATAATAATCGTCAATAATACATTGGAAATCGTAGAATAGAATAATAGTGTTTAACCAATTTTGATGAAAATTGTACACGGGAAATACACGCCATTCCTCAATTGATACGGCATATAAATTGTCAACAATATGAGTAAAAATAAAATTACGGGATGTAAATATCTACTGCGTAGTAACAAACCCGTGCGGAGCTGCGGCTGTACCGCTGGTCACGATATATACTTTTTTCTCATTTTTCCCAATCTTTTATTTCATGGACTTCTCCTTTTTCTTGAACTTCTACTTGGCAGCTAGTCCTCTTTATTGAAGACTATTACTGCCATTATCGAGTGAATATAGAGTGTTCTGTCCTATGATGATTTCAGTGTTCTAACAAGATCGTGGCTCCCTTGTTAGGGAGTTTATTTTAGTTTAGTTTAGTCCCTTTAATTAACTTTCTAGCGAGTTTTGGTGGTATCTCAGAATTCATATATCAAGTTATTATTTCCAATTCACTTCACTCATGCACAATAACTAAGCTTTATTATGCAAAATGCCACCTGTATTACACAATATAGGGTAAAAAAAATAATTATGAATAAAAAATAAAACCACTCTACATGACAGTTTCGATTTCGTCAAAAACTCTTTTAAAGAATTAATGGTAAATGAATCATTCATATTATATAGATTCAAAAAGTATTCAGTTTAATAATATAAATAAATAAATTCTGATTACAACAAATTTTTATTGAGGATCTATAAAATACTATGATTTATTACTATGATAAATAATGAATATAAATTTTTTAGTTTTATTAAAAAAATTGTTTTCCGATTTATATTTTGGGGAGTTTTTAAGTTAGACATTACCAAGGATTATGCAATAGCGCCTACTTTTTCATTTCGACGCTTTGGACGAGTTACTCGAGTTATTGTAAGAGAAATAGATATGTGTGCAGTGCAGCAGTAAATTCAACTTTTCACAAGTATTTGCCATTGAGATAATATCTTTAAGTTATAGACGACGTTGTAACTTTGTTATTTGTAATACTCTTTATAATCCATGGCTTGTAGCTGAAGTTTATAGTCTGTATTGGGCGTGGGTCGCGACATTACACTTTCGAGCAAAAAGTTTTGATTGTAAGCATGTCATGATGACATCATGCATCGAGAGATACGCTTCAAACCACAGAGTATACTAAAATTTCGAACCACACCAGATAGTTTATTAAAAGTGACAAGTACCTGTTAAGTATGAAATTTCATGGTGTTGGTATTACGTATTTTCTAGTTAAAGCGTCAAAGAAAGATTTTTGTAATTTGATAAAACATTAATTCAGTGAAAACAGAGACACAACTTTGCCTTAATTTGTGGATGAAATTACTCTAAAGTTCAAATGAAAATGTCTCGTTGGAGTTTGTGTAGGCGAACCTAATACACTGTTTCTCCGGTTTATACAAGATATGGGTTCCAATAAAAAGTAAAGAACACTTTAATGCTGGGCTTTTCCATAAAAATATTTGTTAACATCGAGGGCGTAAATATTAAAATAATATTAGGTATGTCTACACAACGTATTTTTGTGCACTATAAAAAAGTTATAATTTATCATTGTATTAAATATTATCTCAAACAAGGATTGCTACGAATGTCAAAGCCCTGTTTTTGAATAAACGTTGCAGGTCTTTCTAGGAATACTAAATATCAGCTCAGAACTTATACTTACATCATCAGACTATATTATAAAACGACGTGCCCCGCCCCGTCTGTTTGTCTGTCAAAACGATATAAACTTAAAAACTACCAAACGGATTTTCATACGGTTTTCATACGGTTTTCATAAATGGACGGAGTGATTCATGAGGAAGGTTTTGGTGTATGAATGAAGAAGGTTTTGTGTAAATTGGCTGAAATATTACTGTGAGTCTTGAAGATGTCGGGAAAAAATATTCAGATTGGGAGTTTTACTGGCGTGCGCTGCGTAATCCAATAGAATGATATGTATTACGAAATTATTCCTGTTATAAAGATCTTTTAAACTGTAGCAACCCTAATAGTACGGAGCTACGGGACCGTTTTCATGAGTAGCAATATACATAGAACATGATTTTGATAATAGTTTATATATTGCTTAATGATAAACCGAGCGTCAGACCGCGCGACCTCACTTAGTTATGGTGTAGGAGGCTGACGAAGATGAAAAAAAAATATTATCAAAATTGTAGCAGTATACATGCTACAAATTATTAAATTACTTACTTATAATGTTAATTTAAGAAATATAACCGTTCGATCTCGATATGCTGATAAAATCGTCGTCAGTTTTGTATAAGTAGTCGTTGGAAAATTATAAAAGTAAAGTAGTAGTATACAATCTGAAATGGATAGTGTTTATTTTTTATGATTTAACAAGAAAAGAGATCGTCAGACTGCGTAACAATGGATTGCGACCACTACATAAATAGTAAAAATTCCGTTAAATTGAATCGTAAGTCACGTTTCGGGATCAATAGATATATAACTACCTTGTGGTTTGGGATGTGGTTCAGTTATTCCACGTTGCGACGGGATTGTAGGTCGATCCTCATTTCACGCCAGCCACCGGCTGTTATTGGATTGATACATTTATTTACTATTGGGTTAAGTTATTTTGCTGAACGTGGGTAAAAAAAGCTAAACAATTACATTTTTGGTTTCCCGTAAAATTAGACAAAAGTTAGCCTTGTTGTTTTTGTAAATAAATAGCCATTGAATTAATTCTAAACGCGTTTAAATTATGTATTTCATCGTTAATAAACAGTAGAGATTCTGGGCTAGTCCGTGTCCCGACCGTAGTACTAATTGAGAGAAAGTTTGTTTCTTGACATACCGTATACGTGTCCGGACCCCAAAGTTAATATTTAATTATTTGAGGAAGCCCCATATCATACATTCAGCTTCATTAGTACATTCTCAGTGTAACCTTTATATTCGCTATGAAATTAATACACGATACCTAAGAGAGTTGTGATAGTCCTCAATATATAATAATAATTACACTGTACAAATTTCGTTCGTACATCACAAATTATTTTATAAAATCTGGGTGACCGAGCTGTGCTCAGTGTCTTATAAAAATAAAGAAAAGAAAATCACCTATCTAGGTAAACTTGGAATGTAAAACATTATCTAAATGCAAAGTTTCATTGAAATCGTTGGAGTCGTTAATAAGATTAACGATTCCAATAGACACACGCATTGATATTTATAAAATATTTTAGTATTTCTATTTAGTTAAAAGTTTTATTTTTTGTAGAATTTGGATATACTTCGATGGGACTGGAATACACCAATTGTAAAAACCTCTTAAATAAAGAGAGAAAAAAAGAAGAGATTTTAAACAGTCTATGTGAGATTGCACAAGACAACACAGACTGTACTACATATGTCGTTGTTAAGTTTTGATCTTTTTGTCGTGTTTAATAAATCTTTGTATCTACAAATACCTAAGTCCACAAAATAAACCGCAATCATTATTTATCAACCAACGTACGTGAAATGACAGACAATTCTAATTACTGTGACTAGATTAGTTAATTAAACAGAAAAGACTATTATGTAGCAGCGAGATAGAGTAAGCTTCAATAAGTAGGCCACTTTGTTCCTATCCTTCTTACGACATCGTGTCCTTCAAGCGTAACGTGAAGAGATACACTTATGCAGGCCGGGATGACGGCGGCTGCGACCACCGATGGGTTTCGATCTCTCGGTGGTTTCCGTTGTGTTTGTATTGTACTGTGCTTACCATTGGTTTGCCGAGTCATTATAAAAGAAGCCAAGATATTAAATAGTGTGCATGGAGGTCAATAACTTGGTTATTTGGCAATGAGGAAGGCGATGATTGATCAGTAGTAGCGTGTACGGACACAGCGTCGAATGACGTGAGTTCGAATCCTTGCAGTGAGCCTAAGTTTTTGATCAAGGTGATGATCGCGGTAAGAAATTTTTTAATGACGTTTGATTAGCTACCTCTCTCAAGTTGAAAATCTGTCACCAATCACTTATAGGTATATTCTGGCAGCTGTACTTAAGAGCCAGTCATCCAATAAGCTTAGCGTGTTACCACATTGTGCCACATCTTTACTTAGAATCCAGATGAGATTATGACCACCTAACATAATATATTATTTATGTGTGTATTACCTTGAGACATGTAATTTGTTTCTACTCAAATACATAAACTCAACTATATATCCTAAACTGTGCCCAAATAACAAGCTATAAAGAGCAAAGTTTTCTATGTAGGGATTCATATGTCATGCCTAAAATTAATACTCATAAAATACTTTTTTATATTCAATTAATTTTTGTCACAAAATACCTTACTATGGCTTATGTATAAAATATAGGCATATTCTATTGCGGAATTTCTTTAGATATACTAAGGACCAATGTTTTAGTAGAACATTGTATGTACGGAGCATTAACCATTACACCTGTGCATGCGGATAAAAAACTTAGGGAACATACTTCCGCTTCCGTCTTACATAACAAAAGTAAATATTTAAGGCTAACTAAGTGCTATAGCCTAATGTTAGACTGCCTTTACTATTGCTCGTGAATCTGGCTATCATTTACAAAAATAATGTTTCGAATCCGACTGGTAGTTTCAGAAATTAGCGTGTTTAAACAAACAAACAAAAAAAACTCTTCCGCTATATTATATTAAAAATAGTATGTATAAGTATAAGTATAGATTCATGGCCCTAATCACTTTGCCGGTTGGTTGTTACCGGAGCGGTTGCCGCATGTCGCGATAGTTTCCGTTTCCAGACTATCACACGTAAACTTGTTCCGTTAACTTGTTGAGCTCTACGAGTGGCTAATTTGTTTCAGTAAATGTCACGTCAACGATGATCTTCATTTAATTTAATTTAAACGATTGAATATTGATATTCCAATCTACACTCATCAAAAAAGTCTAAGCAACATGTACTAATTTAAATTTTAGGATGGTTCTTCACATTATAACGTTGTATTTTATTTTTAAAATAATATCTTTAGGGTTCTATGATGTAAAAATAACAGCTGTTGTCTTTATAAGTTCTTTTAATAACAGAAATGAACAATATTAGAATATAATGTAGAAACCAAGATACATAAGAAACTAAACTTTTTTCTTACAAAATGAAATTTCTAAAGAAAATGTATTTATTGTGAAAGAATAGAACAATTTAATACAAAGTATGGGCTCCTCTGCTATTCAGAACTTGTCGGCAACGATTATTCATTGAATTAATGAGACTGTTTATGTCATCTTGCGGTATTCGCTCCCAATGGAATTGTAGCAAATCCTTCAGCTGTTGGTTTGTTGTCGCTCCGTCCAAGTCCTTCAAAACACTCTCTGGAGCATGTCCCATGCGTGCTCGATGGAGTTGATATCTGGCGATTGTGCAGGCCAGGGCAATACCCGGATGTTCTCCGTTGCAAATTATTCACTGGTTCGCCGAGCTGTATGTGAACGCGCATTGTCATGCATTAACCTAAAATCGGAGCCAAAGGTTTGTGCAAATGGGTAGACATAAGGTCTGAGAATATCCTCAATGTAATTTTCAGCATTCATGTTTCCATTTACAAAAACGAGCTCAGTTCGCCTGTTCTTCATAATACCCGCCCATAACATAACTGTTGAGCCGCTGTATGGATGAAGTTCCTGAACGCACCTGAGCCTCTCAGTATTTCCGCGCCGACGATACACTCGCACCCTTCTTGTATCAGGCTTAAACCCGAATCGCGACTCATCGGAAAACATAATTTTATCCCATTGTTCCTGGGTCCATGTTATGCGTTCTCTACACCATTCATATCGACGAGCGCGATTCCCGTGACGTATCGGTGGGCACCTGATTGGGCGTCGAGATCGTAGGCCGTACTCATGCAGTCGATTTCGTACAGTTTGAGGACTTACATCAACACCACTTTAAATTTGTAGCCTCAAACTTATCTCTCGAGCGGTTAACATCGGCTGGCGTCTTGCAGTCAGTTGTATGTACCGGTCTTGCCGAGTGGTTGTACTCCTTTTACGGCCTGGATGCTGTTCAGCGGGTTCTCCTGTATTATTGTAGCGCTGCCAAAGACGACAAATAACACTTCTATGAATGCCAAAATGTCGAGATACCTTAGATTGATTACTTCCCGCTTGCAACATCCCTACAGCTCTTTGCATTTCATCTGCCATCAAATGACGTCGCTCCATGACGTAAAGAATATCTAACAATTCAATTTTGTCGCTAACTTTATTTAAATGGTTGGTAAAATTATAAAATCAAGACTAAACGTAGCAATTAAAAGGCACTTAAATTGAAACAAATTTGCAGTCATTTGAATTTTATGAAAAAACAATACATAATCAAATTTTTTTTTACAACCAGCCAGTATGTCATCAATAACAAAAAAGTTTACTTACCTACGTACTTTGTTTGAGTAAATATTTAGAAATTAATTAATATAAATGGAAAAATTTGTAATATCACGCATGTTGCTTAGACTTTTTTGATGTGTGTATATTAATATAAATCTGTAGTAGGTACTGTTTGTACTTTTTTTTTCTTAATTTTCTGTTGGACAAACAATATAAGAATCCTATATACGTATTATGAGGCGAGTTTACCTTTAAAAATAAATAATAATGAATTATGGCCAAAAAGTTACATGATACTTACTACTTACTGATACTACTGACTACTTGATACTTTATAATCTTGCATGCACAATTTGGCAATGGGACAGACTTAACTGATGCCTTGTAGCGTGGTATCAGGGATGGGAGTTAGTGGTCTAATAATACTAGTACAGATGTTGCAAAATGTTGGTATTTAAAAAGAGCTGGTAACCTCATGCAAATAGCAAATACCATACCACGTGCCGACCGCACTGGAGGACCTTTTTTTAGCTCGTTGGTGCCCAACATTTTTTTTTAGTTTCATGGTGAACGAAATAGCAGCGGCCATGATCGATACTGAAAAATTGGTGATGTTGCGTACCAGAATAATGTTTACCTGGTACACGGTACAAGACCCTGAGACCTGGAGCTAGTACCAGGAACCTGGTCCGTCTACCATCTCTGCGTGGTATTACCATACAGCGCTGGTTTTCAATTTGCTCCATACCACAGATCTTTATGCTCCAAACCTTAATTAAAAAATCTATTGACATTACGCGCAAACATAGCTGGGTTCGTCACATAATATTATAATATCATGCCTGCCGCTGCGCTCGCGTGGACTATAAAATGCCCTCGAACGGGCATACGTGCGAATCCTGTTCGGATATTTTAAAGACAAAAATGCTTATTGTGGGTTAATCTTCGAAGATAGGCATAATATGTCATATATGTTCTTGCTGACTTTTTGTAGGTATTTTATTTGTATGTTATGGTTTACTTAGAGTAAGTCATTTATGCGCCCGAACTGATTCACCCACTACTTATTTCGTATTAGTTTATTTGCGCAGAACCCTAATTATTTTTCAAACCCCCTTTTTCTAAAATTAAAGTAGCCTATATAGGTTACTCCTTTATACATCAGCTATCTGCCAGTGAAAGACCGGTCAAAATAAGTCTAACTGTTTTTGAGATTAGCCGGAACAAACATAAATGCAAAAATAAAAAAAAATGGTTTTTGTTTTAATTACTATATATTTCATATGCATTTAGTGAAAAACTATTATTTTGAAGTTGCAAACAGACAAATCACTTGTATGTATAGATTTAAATAAAAAAGTCAATGGAAGGAATTTAAAAAAGAGTTAAATGATTGTCCGTATTGATAAAACGTAAGAACACCCATACATCCTATCATAGAGTAGAGTAACACATAGGGCATCCTATGAAATACGATAATAATAATCTTCTTCATATTCTCCTATTCAACATAAGTGGAGTAAGCAAAACATATATTCCTTTTACACTGAACTCCAGTAACTACCATCTCAGTGTTCACACCATTTTTACACACATACATTTTAAGAAAAATTTTATAGCTTATCAACTGACCAATGACATAAGCTTCCCGTATAAAAAATCTAATAAGAATCGGTCAAGCCGTTTTTCAATTAAATCCCGTAATACAGACAGACAAAAAAAATTAAGGTCATTTACGTAGTCAGTCTTTTATATTATGTCTAACGGGAAATTTGGAAAAATATTACATGTACAGACATAACTACAAAAATAATATAGATTTAGACTATTATTTTTATTCTTGTATATTATAATCACGAGTAAGTTAATCGAAGATATTGACAAGTTTAATGCAATATTTTACGATTCTAATTACGCGTTACGATAGGAACGGTTTCGATTAACCTCGCGAAACAGTTACGTAAGATAAAACTTCCGATTTGTTTATAGTTTAGCAAAATTACTATAAAATAATGTTCGGTTTCATAACTTTACATTAAAAACTGTAAATAAATATAAGACTAAAAAATACGGAAACACTTTAATATTAAAAAGTTTTTGTTTTGTTATATATGAGCAAGTGACGATTAACAGGCTTCTAAAAGTTCTTGACAACTTGTTGCATTTGGTGCAAGGACTTCTCTGTACACGTGGCAATAAATAAACAACCTATTCACTTCGTTTAATATGATTTATAATTATCGATGTCATTTTAATCAGCGTTTGGTTTGGGTAATTAATTTGATCTTTACTCTAGATAAATAGCTTATCACGTGTTTTCTTTTTTCAACTTAATATTAAATAAAAGATTAATATAATTTAAGGAAGTAGCTTGTTCGTTAGTAGAATTATATTACTGAAAGTAAGTAATGTACCACCATTTACTTTACAATATGACGTCCTTGCCGCTCGTAAAAGGTAATTTATCCAAAGTTTTGAAATCTGTGACAGGGTTTTTGTTACAAACTCAATTTCACTTCTTGAATAGATTACAATAGATTACGTTTCTAATGATACATAGATATTATTTCACATTAACTTTTAATTGGTTTCATAAAAGCTACTCTATACTTATTTCTACTTTAGCTTACCTTACTTAAAGCGACACAAACAAAAATATTTTTTAAATATTATTTGGATAAAAAATTAATTCGTATTTATTGTTTGTTAAACTGTTACATAGGTTTGAGCATCCCAAGTTGTATCATCATAATAATCGACAAGTTAGTGCGCGACCCTCCTATGGGGCGACAGACAACGTTATACGTCACTATACTACACAGTGCACTAAATTAATTGATTAATTAGGAAATCATAATTTAACTAAATTATGATAAATTTAGCGTTGTTAACCATCTACCCATGGGGTATTCCAGATTTTTGGTTCCACTCATTCCTAAACCGTACGGAGAATTACCCGATGTTCGCAAATAATATAATCCGCGTGTTTTTATCGACGATCCGTATCCTAAAACGGCGTAAGCATCTTTTTCACAAGCATGCTCTACGAAGTGTTCCCAGCTTCGACATCGAATGCCCACAAACGATTTAGGGGTCAATATACTCTCTGTATATACTTGAGCAGCACGTAAATGACTACAGGATGGCATAAAGCAGCCCGGTTGGTTGGGACCTCCACCGTTAATATAAAAATCTGCATGACCCAGAGGCTCGATTACTCCTTGAATAAGTTTATTTGAATGAATCACATCCACATAAATGGCATCATTTTTATCTAATCTCTGTTCACTGTATGCGTACGAAAAACATGGTCCAGCGGGGTCCAAACCACTAATCCGACCCAGTGTACGTTTTCTATACCGCTGAAAATATTTACCCGTCCATCCAGCAATATGAGCACCCAGACTGATACCTAATAAATGAATATCTTCAGCGCTCGCACCGAAATTCTCCAAGTTTGCAAGTAAATTTGCTAATCGTTTCCCCACCAAACGGGCATTGTGAACACACGTTATATATCTTTTGTCCATAATTTCTTCAGAATCCAACAAAAACACGTTAAATACTTTTTTTTCGTTATAAGCCTGTGCGAGTTCTAGTGGTACAGTAGACTGTGAACTGTCCTTGTATCCATGGATAATGATCTTTGTTTGCTTCGTAATATCGTATAGAGAATTTTTCGTAAGATTCACAAATGCTTCATCGATCGGAAATGATCGAAACGTATTACCATCCAACTGAATTATTTTAATAGTTTTTATTAAATCGGTTTTATCCGTCACTGAATTGTGGCTAAAGTCCATAATCGCTCGACCTGTGAACGTAGAAACGAATAATAATATTAAAAAGTTGTATAACTCGCGAACCTACTCATTGTTATTAGCACATGAATATCACAAGCGCGAAGGTCATCCACTCACATGCACTTGACAATCTGACGTAGACTGTTTCTGCGAAGGTAAGATCAGGACCGGCTCGTCGCACTCTAGTCGGGGTTGCTCCTAGCGTCGCTGCCAACATACAGAAAACAACACTGTAGTGGTGCATGGCATGAGCCCTCCACCGCTAACACGGTCACTGTGTCACTGTCCGTAAAGAGAGAAAGGTCCGTCTCGTGCAAGTAAACTACAAGGGGCAATCGCTTGAGAGGGGATTATCTGGTGCGCGGTACGATTCAACACAGCTCGGTGTTGCTTGTCCGAAGGCCACTGACCGTTTTACTCCAGTTTTGTCAATAAGATAAAATGTTTATACATTACTTCATTGGTTGTATTTGAGATAGTGTAATGGAACCGGTTACGTGGTTAATATTGGTTTTATAAAAAAGGTATACCTATAGATTATAATATTACACAAATTTACACTTTTTAGGCTTAACTCATGAGCATATTTTCTTCTTAACTGTACACTGCAATGCCGGTTTAATTATTACAATTAAAAGCTTGAAAGTTAATTTTCATGAAAGCGTTTAGAGTAATTACTGTTAGAAAATAGTTTACAGTATCTTTTATGATATTTTAATTTCTAAACAATATTTTGTTTATATATTGTGCCTACTTACGCACGTAAGAAGTTACAAAATTATTATATTTCTTGGCATAGCAAAAATAACTAACATATAAATAACTGAAATAAATAACAAATATATAATACATTATATAGTAAAATAAATAACTCCAAAAAATTTAACCCGCGTGCAGACCACACGATGAGACTAGCCATCAATGATAATAATGTGAATATTGTGAATTAATTTTATTAACTTTCATAAATTTTTTGAAATAGCTTTAATTTATGCGACGTTAAATTGATTTAACATAATAAAAAAGGTCAGTAAATCAATTCATATTGTTATAATATCATTGATGGCTAAATTCATCATGTAGCACTTCCATCACATGATGCGCGTATAACTCTCTATTTTACCTTCTATTAAACGCTCTAAAAGTAGTACAACTTATAAAAATAAATCAAACGTACTTTAATTTGCCAACCCTATTATTTGTATTTTCAAGTATTCCATATCTAAAGCGAAATTATCTATTCGTCTCTTAAAATACTTGTATATTTTCTAAAAATCGGATTTCAAAATTAGGACCATTAAGAGCCATAAAATTAACATAGTAACCACCACCCACTTCTTTAGTTTATATTGATTATATTTAAGTAAGTATATAAAGAAACAACGAATAGTAATAAAATACAATTATGTAAGGGCTATTATTAAATCTCTATCAAAATATCGTTAAGTCTCAAATACCCCTTAGTAGTGACTAAGGAGTCCGGCCGTCGTTGGAGGGAGGGTGATGGGTTAAAACTGCCCTCTCCGCGATGTACTTTCTCTTGGACGAATTTATATCTACATAGACATTTACTTTAGCTAAGATTAAAAAAAAGAACGATTATCGACCCTTCAAAAAATCCTAACTACTGCCCTGGCTAAGTAACGACAATGGGGGTGGACTATGCTAAAACTAGAACCCTTCTTTAGCGATCGTTACCAGGTAAGAATGATCGCTAGTCGGGAACAGAAACCCTCTTAGTTACACTAATAATTTTGGTCAACAGGTACTAACAAGGGTTAGTTGGTCTTAATTTACTTACTAACTACAAGGACAAAATCACAAAAAGCACAGAAAGACAGCTCCGGTCGACCTTCAGTTTAGTTACCTTCGCTCAACGCAAGCGTTAGGGCTGGCATCAACAATATTCTATAAAAATGTCCATTTACAAATTTCAATACAAAAACCTGTATTAAAAATGACTAGTATCTGCTCGCGACTTCGTGGACTTCAGAATTGTGTCCTCTACCGAGATAAAAAGTGTAATCCAGGTTATAATCTGTGTGTAAAATTTTTTCCTAATCCATTCGGTCGTTTTAGCGTTATTAAGTAACAAACATACAAACTTTACTAGTAATATACTTAATTATAGTAGGATAAATAAAAAAACAATAAATTGGTCACTGAAAAACGTTTTTAATTGTTTTTGGTCTAATGTAGTAAAAATATATACAAGCAAATAAGTAACAATTTTGTTAAAACTGTTTTTAAAACAATAAATTAGGATACCGGCAAAGCGCGGATACTCACGACTGGTGATCGCCCGACTTGATCCGAGATATTCGTACATACGTACGCTTTTATGTCTGCGTTGTATGGAGCTGGCTTTCTGTACTTATCTATTTTGTGCACTACTTAGTTTACAAGAGAGTATCAAAGAACTTTGGACCGTTACTTTTAATTACTTTGAAATTATGTTTCAACAACGATGTTACTGTACTCTCCATTTATTTCGAGGTGTATCATGAAACCTATTGCTTAAAATTAGGACATTGAGGATTATTTTACTAGGTAATTACAATTCCATCTAATTTCGTTAATAACAGATGCGGATTAATTATAACATTTGCATTTTTGTTCATTGCATTTTTTACTTGAATATTTATTTATAAAAAACCTATTGTATAATTTAATATATATTTATACATAATATTTAAGTTTTTCACGTAGGTATCTGGAAGAAAATGCCTTGCAATATTTAGCTCGTCTGCGCAGAAAATATAAAACCTATGATAATAAACGTATGAAACGTATAATAGTCTGTATATGCAATTTTTGCCTATACACATAGGCACGTTCCCTTCCTCCTGGGAGGAAGGAAGGAACCGTGCGTATGTGTATTTAGTAATCGGAATGTTTTCTACACTAACTAGCGCTAACTAACTAGCGTGAAAAAAAAAAAAAAAAAAGGTCCCTTACAGAACCTATGTACCTGTGTGGTGTGCACGTGTGTATGTTCATACGTGTGTATTGTTGTATGTAGGTAGCTAAGTGATGCACGTACAGTGTCACTTGTATCGCGCGGGCGGTTGCCTGACCCAAGGGTTTCACCCCGAGGAACGGACCTAGGCTTGGGTTACCGCTAGAGAGGGTGGACGTGACGGGTGTGCGGGAGCGAAATTGACCGCCCGCCCTCTGCGGAGAGAACGGTGGTTACGCGGGCGTGGGCGCTGGCACGCTCTGTTTGGAGAGACGGATGTGTAATATTTATTCGCATTTTCGATGTGATCGTCGGGATCAATAAAAATATTGCGCGGCCGGCGTTTGCACCGGATGATCGTGGGTACCGGGACATAAGTGGCGGCTGTTTTTATTAATGGATTCGCGTGGTTCGACGCGGTGTCGAAATACGAACGGGAGAGCTGTTTAACGTAGGCATGTATCGAAGGAAGCTCCATATCTCTATGGAGATCATCGCTTCGAACATACCACGGGGCCCGGTGAGACGATAGAAAAACCTATTCTGTATCGATTGTAACCGTTTGAAACTCGACTCGGACATATGTGCGAACACGGCGCAACTGTATGTCAAAATTGGTCGAATACACGTCTTGTAGAGCGTGAGCTTATGTCGCGTGGACATTTTACTCACCGAACACAACAGAGGATGCAACCGGCCCAGGACCCACGCGGCCCTGTTCCTAACCTTACGGATGTGAGGTCTAAAAGAGAGCCTACTATCTAGGGTTACCCCTAGATATTTGGTCTCTCTTACATAAGGAATCGGATTACCGTAGAGCTCAACAGGTTTAAGCTTCCACGGTATCCGTGACGAATCCGCATCGAAGAGCATCGCGGCGCTCTTCGAGGGATTAACGGCTATTCGCCACTCGTTAAACCACTTCCCGAGAGTGGTCACGGCGCGTTGGACTTTGTGTCTGAGGTCGGATCTTTTCCTATCTGAGGCATATATGACTGTATCGTCAGCGTATAGCCCTACCTCGACCTCCGGGAGTCGAGGTAGGTCACTGACGTACAGGTTAAATAGGCTAGGAGCCTGGATCGAACCTTGGGGAACGCCTGAGCGTATTGGACGGGGCGTGGACAATTCACCTTCCACTCTATAGCGAAAGGTGCGATCTGTTAGATAGTCGCGAATTATTTTAATTAGCCTATCGGGGACTTCAAAGTGATACAACTTGTAGATCAATCCCTCGTGCCAGACCTTATCAAAGGCCTTGGCCACGTCGAAAAAGACCGCAAGTGTACGGCGGGGTTTATATAGTTCAGCAAAATTAAATGCAACGTTCTCCGTGAGGCGGTGCACTTGATGAGTGCAAGAATATCTAGCACGGAAACCGAATTGCTCAGGCGGATAGAGGTCTTTCTCCTCTATTACTGGCTTGAGACGGTTCAGAAGGATCCGCTCGTAAATTTTCCCTAACGTATTTAGGAGACTGATCGGGCGATAGCTGTCGGGAAGCGACGCGCTCTTGCCGGGCTTACGGATACCTATGACTATGGCCTTTTTCCAGGCAGCTGGAAAATGGCAGTGGGCTATGGCTACATTGAAGATGCAGACCAAAAGAGCTATGAGGCGATCGGGAAGAAGTCTAAGTACTTCATTCCTGATCCCGTCGGGACCTGGTGCTTTTCTGAGCTTAAGGCTTTTTATAATGGAAAGAACCTCCTCAGACGTGACTGGGGACAGGGAGTCTGTCGCGGGGAGCTTATCCAGCTCCCGCACGCATCCATCGATACCCTCGACCGGTCGGTATTTGCATCGACACTGTTCGGAGAGCACTGGCTCTCCAAACAAGTGGCGAGGCACTCCGCCTTGTCGCTGCTATCGAAGGCGAGTGGTATACCGGGACCCCTCTCGAGGGGGGGATAAGATAAGAAGCCTCTATTTTGAGGCTGTGAGCTAGTTTCTACTAAGCCAGATGCGACGGCCTTAGCCCTTCGAGAGGGCGTCCCATCTGTGACTTCTGAGTTCTAATATGCGGGCTCTAACCGCTCTCTGAAGCGCGCGTAATCGTGCGCGGTTTTCCTCGGTCGGATAGTGGTCGTGCGCACGAGTCGCCGCGTTCTTTCCGTCAACAACGCCCGCAGATCGGCAGGGAGTACGAAGCGGCGATCGCTCGATCTTCGACCTCTCTCGAGGCCTCTCCGATGCCGACCTGAGGTGGTCGACCAGGGAATCGATCGCGAGATCTACATCCGCACGGACCCCAATACGTCCGGGATCCTATCTAACTGGACGAGGACGGCCTGTCCGCAAGATAATATTTAACTTAGCATAGTCAACCACTTGGACCGAAGGAGGGCTAGAGTCGTCTGGTTGACCTAGCTGCATGATGACCGGACGGTGGTCGGAGTCGAGCTCGTGTACGACTCGAATGAGTCGTAACCGAAGCGCGATACCTTTAATGAGAGCTACATCAAGCACTGTCGGCATACAGTGTCTAATGAAAGTGGGTGGGAGTGGGTGGCGCTATGACATCAAAGTTTAGCACGTTCGTTAACTCTTCGAGTTTAACCCCATTACTGGAGTCTCTCCAATTGTTAAACGAAGTGTGTCCACAACTGAGGTCACCCGCTATAATGACCGATTCACCGAGCGAATGTAGCTTTTCTAGGTCAGATCTGAGAGGCTCTTTCCTCGGCGAGAGATAAACTGAAACTAACGTTATGGACGGGTGGTCGGTCATTCCTAGTCTACACACGGATACTTCCATATTGGTAAGTATCGGAGGATCTACCGGCGTACAAAAAACGATCTTTTGTAATAAATGAGAGTGCCGCCCCCGCGGCCGGCCGGTCATTCCTTACAATATTGTAGTTCGCGATTTTTGGATCACGTTTAGCACGCTTTAAGAGCGTCTCCTGCACTAAAAGAACATCTACTTGGTGATCTTTAACAAAGGTCGCGACGAGATCACGCTGCGGAAGTAGGCTTCGCGCGTTCAAAAATGAAAGATTTAACGCTTTCGGTTTAAACTTAGCCATTGAAAGGCCCTAATTTTTATTACTCGCCTCGCGGTCGAGACGTTGTAGTGTCTCTACGAGGCGGGGGAACGCGCAAGCGGTCTTGATGAGACCGAAGCGCTCCAAATGGTCATTGTAATCGATGAGCTCGCGGATATCGTGCTCGCGGGTGAGCAGTATCATTAAGTCGTTACTATTAACGACAGTGTTAGCGGGCGCGCGGGGCGCAGGGCGCGGGGCGGGGAATATCCATAGCCATAAAGGCTGTGGATTGGGGCGGCGGGGGCCCCATGCGTTTTGCGATGAACGCACGGGTTGCGGTTGCACCGCGCGGGGTGCGGTGGGCGAGGGCCGGGAGCTGGCGCGGGACCGGCAGCGCGGGAAATTCCCCTGACGCCAGCAGGGTTGCGCTTTGATGGCTGAGGCGGGGGGCGCCGCCCGGGGGCCGCCTGCCTCTGTGTGCGTGGCCGCGTGGTACGCGGGGCCTTGGGGCAACCGCGATAATTCGCGGGATGCCCCTCCTCCCCGCATAACACGCAGCTCGGGAGGATGACGGAGTCACGCTTGCGCGTGCACTCCCGGGTGGGGTGGTCCTCTCGGCACTTTACGCACCGCGGACGAGAATGACAATTACGGGCAGCGTGCCCGTACAGCTGGCAGTTGTGGCACTGCGCAGGCTGGTGATTTTTGTATGGGGGCTCCACGTTTATGCCGGAGAGCCCACACACTGATTCGAGTTGGAAAAAGGCCTTTCCCTCGGGGGAAAGGTTCCAGTATGGCCATTTTTTCTTAATTTTTTAAAAACCTATTGTATAATTTAATATATATTTATACATAATATTTAAGTTTTTCACGTAGGTATCTGGAAGAAAATGCCTTGCAATATTTAGCTCGTCTGCGGCAAATTAAAACCATGATAATAAACGTATGAAACGTATAATAGTCTGTATATGCAATTTTTGCCTATACACATAGGCACGTTCCCTTCCTCCTGGGAGGAAGGAAGGAACCGTGCGTATGTGTATTTAGTAATCGGAATGTTTTCTACACTAACTAGCGCTAACTAACTAGCGTGAAAAAAAAAAAAAAAAAGGTCCCTTACAGAACCTATGTACCTGTGTGGTGTGCACGTGTGTATGTTCATACGTGTGTATTGTTGTATGTAGGTAGCTAAGTGATGCACGTACAGTGTCACTTGTATCGCGCGGGCGGTTGCCTGACCCAAGGGTTTCACCCCGAGGAACGGACCTAGGCTTGGGTTACCGCTAGAGAGGGTGGACGTGACGGGTGTGCGGGAGCGAAATTGACCGCCCCCTCTGCGGAGAGAACGGTGGTTACGCGGGCGTGGGCGCTGGCACGCTCTGTTTGGAGAGACGGATGTGTAATATTTATTCGCATTTTCGATGTGATCGTCGGGATCAATAAAAATATTGCGCGGCCGGCGTTTGCACCGGATGATCGTGGGTACCGGGACATAAGTGGCGGCTGTTTTTATTAATGGATTCGCGTGGTTCGACGCGGTGTCGAAATGCGAACGGGAGAGCTGTTTAACGTAGGCGTGTATCGAAGGAAGCTTCATATCTCTATGGAGATCATCGCTTCGAACATACCACGGGGCCGCCCCGGTGAGACGATAGAGAAACCTATTCTGTATCGATTATAACCGTTTGAAACCCTGTATAATTCGCGGGATGCCCCTCCTCCCCGCATAACACGCAGCTCGGGAGGATGACGGAGTCACGCTTGCGCGTGCACTCCCGGGTGGGGTGGTCCTCTCGGCACTTTACGCACCGCGGACGAGAATGACAATTACGGGCAGCGTGCCCGTACAGCTGGCAGTTGTGGCACTGCGCAGGCTGGTGATTTTTGTATGGGGGCTCCACGTTTATGCCGGAGAGCCCACACACTGATTCGAGTTGGAAAATGGCCTTTCCCTCGGGGGAAAGGTCCAGTATGGCCACTACCATTTGCAGTGGCCTCTTATCCTTACTGTACATCCGGTGTACTTCCCGGATGGGATAACTTCGCTCCTTGAGCGAGGAGCACACCTCCGACGGGTCGAGCTCCACCAGAATGCGGCGGGTCACCACTCGGAGGACGCGCTCCTCCGCGAGGGAATACGTGTAAAATTGCAGACCTTTCTGCCGGAGGAGGGTGGTGAGTTTCCGAAGAACTCACCGAAATGGAAATCCCGTTTACAATATTACGGGCCTTATGATATTCGAGTTTGAGTCTGCGCATCTCGTTGCAGACTCCCATCCAGGCCGCCTTGTCCCGGATGATTATCGGTGGTGGGGCACGCTCTTTTTTCCCGCCGGCGGGCGCGGGGAGCTGGGAGGACGCGGGGGCGACGGCGCCCCTGACTGCCTTGACTCACAGTATCACAAAAATGTGCATACACTATAAAAAAAAGAAAACACCATGATGGCTAGTTCAAAAATGACACAGCGCCATCTTTTGATAACCATAAGACTTAACAAGATTAATAAAAAAACATTTTTATTCACTCAAGTGATTTAAATTAAATTTTGTATACCTCATACCGAATTTTCGATGTGCTATAGAAATATCGATATTACCTCTAAAAACAATTTAATAGATGTAAAAATGAAATTATTAGCTTAGTCGATTTCCAGGCCGAGCAAAGTGATAAGTATTGGGGGTTTTTATGTAATTCTCAGTAGCAGTTCGGAGTTTGGCTTTGTGCCCGATTAATGGTAGTAGGCTCGCCCCACTATTACTTGGGATCTAAAATATACTTTGCACCTACATCTCGTTTCTTAATCTAAATATAACACCTTCAGTATTATAAAATCGATCAATATGCTTGTTTCAAAACTTGTTCAAGTTAAAAAGTTTTTCCATAAATAATGTTATCGATGTCTCAGTTTTTATGTAGAAAATAGTTACCTACGAAGGCTTTATCGGTAGCAGCGATCTCTACGGATGTTCAAGAAAACTCTTTGATCTTTTTTATAAAAGCGGACTTTGCTTTATATAACTTATCTGTATTATGGTTTGAAGTTGGCCTTAGATTCCCAAATGTAATCTTCAGACGACTATACACATATTATATCTAAACTAATAAGTCAGTAGTTCTGTTCTGTATACGCATTTTTTCTCGAAATTTCCTGAAAATAAAACTGGTCATCTGTCTAAATGTCCGGATTTATCTCAAAAATTTCTTGATCGATATTTTATGAATGTTTATACACAGGAAATATATTAATGTCATCCCTCAATTGATAGACTAAAGGAAATGCCAATGATATGAGTAAAAACATAGATTAATTATTGGTTTCCGCTGGCGCTTTATCTAGATACCTACAAAAATAGCTCCTAGAATACGGTAACTTAATATCGAAGTGTGTAGTTACTATTTGAAATGAAGCTGGTTTACGTGACAGTGTAGTCGGTATGACACTGACTTGAGTACGCTGATTTTTTTAAAATCATTATAGGTTTAGTGTTGTGGCTACATTCTCACCTGATCTTAATAGATCAGTGTGGCCCAAGATGATAACACGCTAAGTCTAGTGAAAGACTGGCTCTGAAATGAGGCTGCCGGAACACACTTATTGGTGCTTGGCACCAGATTTTCAACTTGAGGGTGGTAGCTAGCCAGGCAGGCATTAGAAAAAGCTCTACCAGCATGCTATAGTTTCATCATGATGTTCTCCTTCACAGAAAGTTCAGGCTCATTTTAGGGATTCGAACTCACGTCGATTAACGGGGAGTTCGTATACTCTACCAATTGAGTTATCATTGCTTCAGTGTGGTTTTGATTGCTGCATTTGTATGGTAAACCGACGATATCTAGTTGAAGCGATATCGAAAACCAATCATTAACCTGTGAGTAAAAATAAAATTTAGGGACGAAACTAATTATTGCGTAATAAACGCATACGTAGCCGCGAGGCACCTCTAGTATATATGTGTATGTACTGATTACTCTATCTCTTCTTTTGTAGGGGAAATACACTGTATTCGTTACTGTAAAAAGTTTGAGGGCAAGATCAAAATCAAAATTCATATATTTTTTTGTTTAGGTTTCTATGTTAAAAGAACAAACGAAGAATTTATACGTTGTTATTCAGACCTTTCTATTTTTGGCAAGTGACGCGTTCTCAACTATAGAAAAGTTTCATGTAATTGACTATAGTTCCTGAGAGGGAGGAGGGGGAGTGAAACTTTCCATACAAACCCACAAGTGAACCCGTGGGCGTTCTGCTAGTAAATCTTAATTTATGGCTACATTTACGACTATTCTATGAAATAACAAAGTAAATATCTGTTTCTGAACAAGGTAGGAAAATAATTTGAACACTAGATGAGATATCTACTTGTATAATCTATAAAAATAAAATGCTGTTCGGTGGTAAGCGCGTCACTTGATAACGGCTGAACCGATTTGTTAAAATATTATAATTGTCTGAATAGGGGTTTTAGGAAATGAAAGATATCAAAACTTGCCCAGAAAATTGGAAAAATCTAGAAATGGATTTTTTTCTATTGAATTTTTTATGAACTCAATGATGGATATTCCTAATTATTTTTAACACCTGAGGACTTAACTTCCTGAGACTTTACTGCTTATGTGTGGCCGTGTTGCTTAACTACACACAGCTACAAAATTATTTTCGGTTTTTGAAGTGAAACTTCTTTATCGGGGTTGGAAAAAAATTTAGTGTAACATTTTTTCGTTACGCGTCACATTTTTCCGTTACGCGCCATCTTTTTCTTATCCCTACCACGCGTGATTCGAAGTATACTTTCTCCAGCGGAGTAGGGATTGGTAAATGTCTCCAATGTATTTTGCGGCCCGTTTTGAGTAGTTACATTTTTGAAATCCAGGTGGCGATTGCATCGACTTCCATAAGAGCCCATGACCCGCTTTGAGTAGTGATGACTTTGACCACTAGGTGGTGTCGTGCAATTGCCATTTACCAATTGCATATCGTTTTAACGGACTTACTCCTACCACTATACTTGACCGTTTTTCTATTGCACGCTTATTTATTCCCAACGCTCTATAGTGACCTGATAAATATATGTATATGTTATATTGAAGTGAGCAGCAAAATCAAAGGGTTTATTTTAATTCTAATTCCAGTGAATTTCTAAAAAAAATAAGTAATTACATCTCTTTTTCTAATACTTAGGTGTAATTATGGTATTTATTTTTCCACGTTATTTAAAATGAACCTCAGTTTTTGATTGTATTTTTCAATACACTAACACGTGGGTGTAATTATGGTATCAATTTTTTCTAATACTTGAATGTTTATTGTGGTATTTATTTTTCTAAAATATTCAAAGTCAACCTCAGTTTTTGATTGCATTTTTCAAAACACCAACACGTGGGCGTGATCATGTTATTTATTTTTAACGAGATCCGGCACTACAATTGATGGAGTTTTCGCTCGGTTACTAAATTTTGTGGAATGTAAACAATATATTTCGTATTTCAGTTACCATAAGCCATTAATAACACAAATATATAATAACGACATCAATGATAGTAATAATTCTATTACAATTAATGAAATTCAATAATAATCTTTGTAGTAATAAGCTAAAATGAAATAATTGTAGAATTTGTATTTATGTCTATGATAATAAAAGCCTTTTATTAAACTTTATCTAATTTAACTTTATTTAACCAATTTCTGTAAAGTTGCATATAGTAAATTATTTTTTGAAAAATAACGTCATAAAGAAGTTTCACTTCTTAAGAGTGTACGCTAGTACACGCACACATTTTTTAATTTTTTCATGTGGTTTTTCGCTTACCATAGCTACATTTTTATTTATTTTATTAGCACACAGTCTGCCTGAACAAAATGCGCCTAAAAAGCTGTTATGTCAAAATAAACTTCCCTCAGACCTTAATATTTATAACAATTGTGAATATTGTAATAAAGATAATAATGATTTATAGTTATTGCATTGTTAAACATATTACTCAGCTTCCATTGAAACTTCGACCTATTATCTGAGTCACTAAAATGTGACTCACTAGAGACTATAATGTAAAATAAAATATTTTCTTCTCCGAAAACATGTATTCTAGTACAATACCCATTTTTAAAGAAAAGCGTGGGTTGCGTCTATTTAGTTAAAGTAATACATATAAAACTGTGATAAATACGAGTATCTCTTTATTGTTTTCTGAGAAATGTAACATTGAAATAATTTTACAGCATAAAACAAAATTGATATGAATTATTTAGTATAAATTGTCTCAAAATAAATTATAAATATACCAAGAGTACCTACCTATATATAGTTACTCCTATTTGTAAACAAGGTGCTTTGTTTCAGTGATCAACAATTTCACAGCAATGTCTTCACAACAAAACCCTATTTATGGAATATAATAAAATAATATTTGTTCATTAAATTTAGTTATATAATATAAGTAAACTTCAATACATAAATCAAATTTATTTATTCATGAGCTTATGTTGGCGGTTTCAACTGCGTAAAACTAATTCTTAGGTATATGCTATCATCTTAACCTTTTCGTCATTCCTTTAAAGGTTTACTTTTCGAAACTGTAGTAAATATTTTTTTAAGGTTAACTAAAGGAATTTTGTAATTATCCTTACTTGCCCTTTGATCTTTTAAGCGATGGTGCCAATATTGTAATTATATTATCCACCCTACTGTCTGGCAGACATTCAAGATTATCCGCCCACCTTGTCGGATATTACTGAGCCACCCTTTGGTTTCAAATCAGTGTAAAATAATAAAAAAACTAAAGATTGACAGTAAATCTTTACAGGTCTACTTAGCAAAATTATTTTGAATATTTTCAAATTAATTAATATACGGATAAAGTACATTGAGATTTCTATACATGTTTTAGCCCTGTAATATTGCATTGATTTATGAGATCTATACTGTAATATTTTAAAACTCAAGAGATTGTTTGTCTGTTTGTTTGTTTGAACGAGGTAATCTCAGGAACTAACAGTTAGATTTGAAAAAAATATTTTTTACCTTTTATAGACTATTTACTCGGAGCTAATCGGTAGCCATGAACGTAAAGCAAACAGGTAAGCTGTAGGCAAGTAAGGGAAGTGAGTACAACGATACACAACACGAGTGGAGAGTTGGTCGAATAAATTCAACACGGGTGAAACCGGACGACACAACCAGTCCAGAATATAAATAAAATTAATATTTTTGTGTCCCTATGCATTCCTAAACCATTCAACTGAATTCTGAAAGCAACTTACAATAGGTGGCGCACGTGTCGTTTCATTTGGAAGACAACGGGAAAGCTAATATATAACCAGACACTAGCCAATTTAAGAATACCTTCTAAGTTTATGTCTCAAATTTTCTTTACTCATAACACAATTTTAAACATCCTGATGATAGATTAATTTTTGGTTATCGCTCGCGCTACACAATGCGGAAACCAATAATTAATCTATTTACCTTTTCAGCCTTTTACTAACGTAGGTGTTATTTTAATTTAAAAAATTAATTTGTTCCTCATAAAAATGTTGATAGTTTTACACAAAGTATAAAAAATTCCCTAAAATATGCTTTTTTCGCGTGCGTTGCAAAAACTATTGGTATTACTTATATTTTCTACTTCAATGGATATTACAACAAAGTGGTTTTATTAACTTGATTATGTATTGGCACGTTATTTGCAGCATCCTGGCATCCTTACGCTCCAAATGTATTTAATTAATAAATAACAGAAGTCCTAATTCTACATGCACAGCCCGCATTGACTGCTCTTGAGATATATTCAATTTTTATGGACGACAATGATCGCCCTCACTATTCTAGCGAAGTGGAAGCGTACATGGAAGAAGTTGGGATCCGTCGTTTATATTGGCCAGCTTGAAGTCTTCAATCCAATTGAGCATGTCTGGGATTTTCTAAATAGACGGGTAAGATCAGTGCAACCTGCTCTACAAAACATCACGAGGAAGGAAGGAACGTATTCCTCAAAACGTTTGACAAGAGGAGATACCACTCGTTATTAGGTTTCTACATTTGTAACTTTATTAAATTTCGAATCGAATTAAATAAAAAAATGCCAGAATTTCACTTCACGTATATTCATTTACATGAATATAAGTATTCTGACTACTTCAAACAATTAAACTCAATTTAATTAACTGAAATCGACCTTAGGATGTAAACTCCCTTAGGTGCCCATTTTTTTGCAAAGGAGTGTGTTTATTATGTAGTTAATGTATAATTATACCACTTCAATTTTAAAAACAATATAATTATAACGTTAGTGAAACTAATACAGAAGTACTTCTTCTTTTTTTGTTGTTGGAGCTATTTGTAACACACTGTATTGTATATGTAGATATATACATACTAAATAACTACAGGGTGGGCCAGAAAGGTTTGCGAATTTTAAAAATAATAAAAAAAAAACTTAAATACAATACACATACACATCTTTATTTCAATTAAAATAGACATCTGGGAAATTTATTTCTTAAAAATTACATCATTCAGGTGTGCATCATCCCGCTGCAAACATTCCTCGAATCTAAACCTCAAATTGGTAAAAACTCGCTGACACATTACGCGAGGAATAGCTGCCATTTCTTCGCGGATATTTATCTTTAACTGGTTAATCGTGGCTGGGTTATTGAAGTAGACTCTACTTTTCAGGTATCCCCATATCAAAAAGTCCGGTGGCGTTAGATCCGGACTTCTAGGCGGCCATGCAATGTCACCTCGGCGCGATATTAATTTCCCAGCAAACATCTCGTTTACGACCGCCAACGAAGCATTAGATATATGGCATGTCGCACCATCTCGTTGAAGCCACGTCGCACGATTATAGGCTTTAAATTGTTGCAGTTGCGGAAAGAAAAAATCCGTTAATATGGCTATGTATCGGTCGGAATTTACAGTGACAGATTGCCTTTGTTGATTTTCAAAGAAATAGAGTCCGATAATTCCGTGTGTTGATATGGCCGCCCAAACGGTTACTTTTGGCGAATGCAGAGGCTTTTGATGTTTTGCACGTGGGTTCTCTGCAGCCCAGTAACGGCAATTCTGTTTATTGGCATGCCTATTTAAGTGAAAATGGGCTTCGTCGGAGAAAAGAATATTGTTGACACTCTGAAAGCGTTCCAACATTGTTTCAACAAAAGCTCGTCGTAAAATTGGGTCATTTGGCTACTGCCATTCCTGTATAAGTTGAATTTTATACGGGTGCAAATTCAAATCTTTCAACAAAATTCTACGCAAAGATGTTTTGGACACCACAAGTTCAGCTGATCGCTTGCGAGTTGATAGACCAGGATTACGTTGAACTGAAGCTCTAAATTGTTCAATTGTTTCTTCCGTTCTTGTTGACCTTGGGCGTCCCGCAGGCTTCTGTTTGAGAGTCGAACCAGTAGCTTCGAACTTTCTCACTCACGATCGAATCACAATTTCCATCGGACACTGATTTACGTCATGTAATCCAAACTCACGCCGAAATAAACGTCGAACAATAGCGCACGAATCGCCATTTTTATAATAATGTTTAACGGAGAATACACGCTGCGCTCCGGTGAAGCGATCCATCGCGACTAAATTTTCGAAAACCGAGTTTCTCATCCCCACTACCCGCATAGCCCCCGCCCATAAGGTTCAAACGCAAGAGTGTTTTTAAAATCGTACGCCTTTCTGGCCCACCTTGTATTTATATAATTTATAATAAATCCGAAAAGTTTTGTATTTTTTGTTTTTTATTTGTTTAAACACGCTAATCTCTGGAACTACCAGTCAGATTCGAAAAAATATTTTTGTATATGATAGCCAGACTCTCGAGGAATAGTATAAGCTATCTGGAATTTTGCTATACCTCTCAGCTAGCCTTAAAAAATGATTTTTGTTAAGTAAGTCTGAACACAAAGCGATCCCGAACTGCTTCATTCACGTGCGCTGCCGTAATTCTTAGTGATACGTAAATATAATGGTTTACAAAAATATGGGCCCTTAGTATATCTAAAAGAAGTTCGCGATAGCATATGCCTATTTATTATATATTTAGCCACAATAAAGTATTTTGTGACAAAAATTTGTTGAAAATTTAAAAGTGATTTATAACAATTATTTTTATAAATGGCATATTAATTCTTACGAACAAAAGTTACTTCATTATAAACACAATTTTATGAAGTTAAATTTTGCACTTTATAGCATGTTAATTGGACACATAGTTTAGGAGATAATGAAAAATTAAAATAATTTGTATTTGCGGGAAAAACAACTATATGTTTATGATAGATAGTTGTGATAGACTACACGGATGCGTTGGCAGCGCGGTATTTGTCGGATACAATTAATAAGGGTGAAACCGTAGGGCACAGCTAGTATAATATAACTCTGTTTGCGTACCGGTGAATATTACCCTCTGACATTATCACTAAATAGACACGGTGGTTACCTACTGAAATAGATATATAAGGAAAACATTGAATGGAATCGATTTCATTTGCACGGGAACTCCAAAGTCTAAATTACAAATTCTGGTATAGAATCACTTGGTGTGATATTATGTGATATAAAGATTGTGGGGTAAGTGGCGTGACGGCAAGCACCGAGCCGTGGGCGGGCGGGCTGCGCGCCCTGACGGCGACGCGCCGCCTCCAGTAGCTGCCTGACGTCGAGCTAGCCACACGTTCCGGCGTCACAGTCTAACTACCCCCTGTACGCTGTGCGCTGCCTCAGTCGCCGCCAATACCACCTCCGCGCCGGCACAACAAACTCTCGCTGCCCTTGCGACAACTTTATACTTCTGGACATCACTGCTAACAACACCGCAGATTTCCACTAAGTTCAGGTAAGTTTTACAGCCTTAGATATGTATGATGTTTTTATACTGATAATATAAATATGTAAGGTTTACTTAATACAATCTAAGTATCTGCAGGCTGATATTTAAATCCCCACGATAAAACTACATAACACATAAAATCTTTGAAAATTCCTTCAATTCCCCGAATTTTTATATACTCCATCTAAATTTATTAAGTTCGCTAAGGTACAAATATCGATGAACTCTAAGAAGAATGACAGAAAGACACCCAAAAATTAAAAAAAGAGTGTAATAAAGACTCACTAATAGCCATTAGATGACAATTGGCTTTTACATAGATACATGCGTGTTGTAAGGTCATTTTTCATTACAAGTAAACACGTCGATACTATTAATTATTTAACATATGAAATTTGTGTAATTATTACAGAAACACAAACACTTACGAAATATAAAATTATACACAAATATTGTTAAACACTATATTTATGGTTCCACTAAAATATTTTTCGTATTTACTTTGAATATTTCAATAAGTTAACGGTTTTGGAAAAATATAAGCACTAGATAAGCGTCATTATAATAAAACTTAACACTACATATTTCACGGTTTTATTTAGGTACGGTTTACAATGCAATTGTATAATGTAATATGCCTTCTTTGGAATAATGTAAAATACATTAGGTATCAATTTTACAAAACACATACATGGTTTTATTGCAACTTCTATCATTTTTGTTTGCTACGAATCTTGACGTAGGCGGGTCTGTGATTACTTTCTGCTTACTTTCTAATTAAAGCACCCAATTTAAGTTCCTTACGATTTGTCGAGCACCTGATTGCCTCTAATAATTACTACTATAGTGTAGATATTAAAACTTATTACTTATTCATGAAGGTTAAAAATAGAAAAACTTAACCCATAAATTAAATAGCATTTGTGATTTTTTATTACTATCTTGCGGAAGAGACTTTTTCTGTATGAAATAACAATTTCCACGCCTTCGACAATTTTTTTTTTATCCCAATAAAAAATCCCATTTCATGTGTAAATATAAAAAATATTATAACTAAAGTTTCAAAAACATGATAAAATCGAGGCCAAAGAACCATAGCAGGAAATAACGAAATATTAGTATATTTTCTAACTTAACCTACAAATATTTTTTCAGAATTTTAATGTTAAATTAAGTTGAATATTCAAGTAACTAGTGCAAATTTTAAAGATTTTCTTAACCACTCAAAGATGGAGTTTCAAAAAAAGACAAATTGAATTTAAATTTATTACAAATAAAGATAGCCCAAACTACCTTAGACAAGTATTACCGAAAAAAAAAAAATTCCCTTATGGTAGTTTTATATCATTTTTCACCCTCCACGGGTTCTTTCTTATAAAAGGAACCTATTTCTTATCTTCCGTAGGTTCTGCTGCGAATCGATGAATCACATATGACTTATTCTGTACATAAGTAGATAAAGAGTTATTGGTAACATGACAAACATATATTTTATAAATTTGAACAAACCTCAAATGGTTGAGTTAATGTAGTATTATATATTTTTATTTATACATCTCCAGTAATAGATGAAATTTATTAAAATAAATATCATCATCTCATAAGACTTTCTTGAATATTTCTACTCAGTTACTTTTAAAAAAAAAACTAAGTACAATACCCTAACACGCTACGCAAATATCTCATTAATAATATGATGGATTATATCAAGGAAAAATTAATTCATTACAGTTAGGATGTTACGGAAACGGTATAAAATGTATGAAGTTAAAAGTTAATATTATTTATGTAAAGTATTTCAAAGCTGTGACCCTTAATGTATAAAGCCATAATTTTATTTAGTAATAATAACACGCTGTTATAGTGTCGACGCTGATGTCGATATTGTTTTATAAGTTGTTTACTTGATAAATAAAAAATGTATACAATTATGGCGGCGCCAAAGAAAGAGCACGCATGTTGTACACGCTTTTACTTTATTAAAATTTTTAATAAAACTCCTCCGGGCGCTTTTTGAGTAAATTATATTATCAATGTACACTATTAAGTCAAAGAATTTTTAGTTGAAGCGCTCGTAAAGGTTATACGCATAATTATTTATTTTAATATTCAACAAGTTGGCTTTAATGTACAAAGTATTAACGTAGAAAAACACTCAGAGGTCATTGGTTTTCGTTTAATCTATTTATGGTTAATATTTATTCATTTCAGTAACAATACTGTTCTAAGCCGCTTATTTTATATTCATAACTAAACTGCAATTATAATGAATACATCCTATTAATAAACAGAATAAAAATATGGTGGAATTTGTACGTATAGTTTTATCAGTCACTTCAATATGTGATTGGACTAATTGAGACTTTAATAGAAGATGATGAAATATACGTTAAATATTGATTTCGCCTACTTATGTATCCGGTATATTAGATAAGATACAATACCTTTAATCTAGTTGGTTCGTGTTTTTAAAGGTATATTAATTACGCGAGTATTTTGGCACTTAGCAAAATGTCAAAGGCCGATCATGTGGACAGTGGTGACGATGCAATATGTTTGGCAGGATAACTATTTCCATTTTCCAAATTGGCATTTACTTGTCTAACATAAATTCCTAAACAAAATATTGTTTGTACATGTTCCAAGGAAGCATACTAGACCTTTTTTATTATTATTCGGCGTAGCTAGATAGATTGACATATGAAAATATTTTGGTTTTATTATGTTTCTCTTTATCGAAAGCTCAGACTCATTATTGTATTCGACCCTAAGTCGATCGACGCGGTGTCCGATTACTCTATCACTAACCCATTTCCGCTTCAATTATATACATAAGTTATTATGATAGTAATAAGGGATAAAGCAATTATCGCTCATTGGTAGTGTACGGACAAAATCAAAATCAAAAAATACTTTATTTAATTTAGGTCCTTAGAAGGCACTTGTGATCGTCAAAACATTACTACCGGTTCGGAAAACATCTCAGTCATCGAGAAGAACCGGTAAGAAATTCGATTGGGTTTATCTTTATTTTTTCAACTGTAAAACAATATTGATATAATACAATAATAATAACCGTATTAATTATTTAGTGAATGCACAGAAAGAGAGTCACTTCCAGATATCACTATCATTCACAGTGATCCGCACTATCTATAATAACCTTTTGGCACCGCGTCGATCGACCTGAGTTCGAATCCCTACAATGAGCCTGAGCTTTCGGTGAAGGAAAACATCATGATGAAACTGTAGCATCGTTGTAGGGCATTTTCTTAATGCCGTCTGTAAAAATGATAATACGTTGAAATTCTGACCCCAAGCACTTAATAGGTTTAGGCAGCTGCACTCGAGAGTCGATCCTCCCGCTAGTCTAGGGCCACATCCTTACTTAATATCAGCTGAGATTGTGAATAAACGATAAAATCAATAGGTAATTAAAAAAAAAAACCGTGAGATGATGAGGTTAGACTAGGTCATTTTATGTACTTAGCTAAGCAATACCTAATAAGACCAGTTGATATGATAAACAGAATTACAAATATGTTCATTACTTCAAGTCAATTCTGTGCAATTGTATCACCTCTTGGCTCAACGGTAGATCTAACCCTCATAAGGCTTATTCGTAATAATATTAACATTTATTTATTTCGAGGCGAGTGCCCGTTGCGATTTTAGTAACATTTAGCAATCGCCCTATTTTTAATTCCCTTAGGCAATGGACGTTTAACAATCCTTTCTTAGTGCTCACCGCGTTACATAGGATAATTCTAAGTAATATCTCATGTTTTAAACTGTGATTTAAACAGTTTAATATATGTGTTGTTCGTCAGTCAGTCTTAAGAATTTTGTTAAGTGGGTTTATTTAAAAAGTGAATTTTTTTCCAACAGGACACGCAAGCGCCCATTTTAATTATTATAATAACGTGGAATTATGTTCAGAAGGTTATTTTTCCATTTTAACACAATTTCGTTTTATAAATAAATGTGTTCCCAGAAATGTTTGAAACATAAATGACGTCAAACGTTACAGAATTTGTAAGTGAATGGTTCATTAGTGTTTCATTCAGTTTAGGCAATTGAGATTGAGTTAACAGTTAGAATGTTAAGATATTAATTATGCAGTACCAGTATTAAACCTATGCTATACCTATAATAAAAGAATAAAGTCGAAATCTGTACATTGAAGATATTTGAGAAAATATAATACGCGGGGCTTAGAATCATGGACAGAACACATTTCGATAGTTTTTGAAATTTTTGTCTGTCTGTCTGTCTGTCTGTCGGTATGTTTGAAAGCCAATCATGTAAAAACTACTGGACCGAATTTAATGAAATTTGGTATGATTGTAGCTTATAGACTAAAGGTACATTTAGGATGCATTTTGTATGGTCTATAAATTTTGTTTAGGTGAAATATAATAATTAATGGAATGTATGAGTATGTAACTCGGTAATATATTTAAAATATATACTTAAATAAAGTGAAAATATACCAAATTATTTTATCTTTACATAATTTTCAGTGAAATCTATAAATGGAAATATAAGTTTTTTATATTTTCCAACAGTATTCAGAGATGGCACTGTACGGCTTGGTTTAAATTAACATGAAATTATTTAGTTGCTGTTTTTCATTCACGAAATATATCACGTGGACGAAGTCGCGGGAATAGCTAGTATAGTAAATATTTTGATCATGCGCTGGATACAACAGCGGATATATTTAGCAGTTTTTTAATCTATTTACGACAGGTAGTGTTCATTAAACATCAATTGTCTGTCGATTAATAGGTACCCATTCGTACAATCGAAAGATCGATACTCAAGCTTAAATCCCAAGATATCACGCGAATGACCTATGTTTCTCTTTGATCGGTCGTTAGCATATATTATGTTAAATGCGGTACTAAGAAAGAGTAGTTAATCAAGTAATCGATAGTTTTTTCACTCAATCGATAATTAATGAACACTAATTTATGGCTCATAAATCTGCTATCTATACAAATAAATAAAATTGAAGTTACTCTTTGTAATGTTAAAATAACAACTTTCTACTAAATGTATAATTATGAAAGAATGTATGATACTTATAATGAAATACAAATTTTTAAAATTTTTGTCTGCCTGTTTGTTTGTTTCGGCTAATGTCCGAAACGGTTAGACCAACTTTGAAGGGACAATCACTGGCAGATAGCTTATAAATAAAATAATTAAGGTTCCGCGCAAATAAAATAATGTAAACTAGCAGTGTTCAGTACCGCGCGCGCCCCATGCACAAGTTCTCCTAAGCCGCCATCGCCACATACGAAATTCCACGCAGACGTAGTCACAGGCACAGATTGTATGTAGTATAAACAACTGAGAATAATAAAGAAATGTACAAATTTAGGGAGTTTTTAAATTTAACATGATTAACTTGATACCATAGTTTCAGCTGACTTTGACTTTATTCGTTCACTTTCAATAGTCAACATTTTTATGACGTGTAGTAAATAAATATTGCTATTGGTTAATGAAATGTTATAAATCGGTGCAAAAGCTGAAAAGAAGAAGTGCTTTAGAGATTAACAGCGTGTTATTCTCGCAGGCCACTGCATGAAAGATGCTATGTAATAATGTAGATAATAATAGTAGAATTTATGTGCAAAGTTGCAATTTCCAGGTTTAGTAAATTTTACAAAAGTGTGAGCACTACTTCGATTTGGTACAACTTTAGCTAAGAAGGCAAAACTTGTTTTCTTGTCAAAGTTTGTTATATATATTAACTAATTATATTATAAACTATATTGTTATATAGTTTAACTTTTTCTTAAAATTCCGTAACTATATGATTGAGTATTTCGTTACTTGACTTATTAAACGTTAATTTGTTTATTTATATTTAAAGAACTTATTATTTTATAATCTATTACAATAAATAGGCTTAAATAGGCTCCATAATAGGCTGGTATCTCAGAGGTTAGCCACGTTAAAAAAAACAATCTCATGAGCTTTATAATACTTATTCGTTTGTGTGTTCTTGTTCTCTGCATTCACGCATCGTTCATGCAACTGAGTTGAACATTTGTACCTTTTTTGTTGAAACTTGTGGAAAAGGTAGCTCATATAGTACCATCAATACATAATAGGTGGCACGGAAGTCATTTCAACAAATGTAATATACAATGTAGTTTTCAGGCTTTATATCAGTGAGGTTCGTGGTAATCATAAAAATACTAAATAAGACAGTGAATCCAGATAGGACAGGTTTTTTCCTCTAACCATCAAAAGCATTTTTACATAAATAAAGCAGTGGTCTTCAGCTAGGATACAATAAAAAGTCGTAGAGCCCCGTCAAAAACGAAGTTACTAAAAAAATTGATTTGTAAAATATAATTTAAAACTCAGTCCAAATCATAATGAACACGTCGATGTAAGTTTTGTATATAATCTTATTAAATTATGTGAGCAATTCTTATATGTATATATGTAATTGGTTTCCCGTAAACGGCTCCAACGATTTCGATGAAACTTTGCATTTAGATAATGTTTTACATTCCATGTTGATTTAGACACGTGTTTTTCTTTTTTTGTTTATAAGACACCGAGCACAGCTCGTTCGCCCAGATATTAAGTATTATACAAATTAAGTGATAAGCCATTGAATTACTGAATACGCCTATTTCGCGAGATCGCCCACAGGTGCCCCGCGCAATGGTTTTGCTATTTGGCGGAAACCTGAGGATGGGTTATACATCCAGTCACGCACGATGATCGTCTGTTCGCATGTACACATACACTCGTAGAGAGAGAGAGACAGAGAGAGAGAGAGAGAGAGAGAGAGAGAGAGAGAGAGAGAGAGAGAGAGAGATAGCCATCTATCTAAATAAAGTGAAAATATACCAAATTATTATATCTTTACATAATTTTCAGTTAAATCTATAAATGGAAACGTAAGTTTTTTTTATTTTCCAATAGTATTCAGAGGTGGCACTGTACGGCTTGGTTTAAATTATCATGAAATTGGTTTGATATTTATTTTACATTTAAGTATATTTTCTGTAAGAACTTATAATAATAATATCTATAGAGAGAGAAAGTTGAATGGATGGAGCATAACACTTTTTCCTTACGTGACGATTTCTACAAGTCAACTCGTTTTTTTTCTTTTTTTTTAACGTGGGGCAACCGCCCGGGGGGACGAGTGGTTATGTGAGACTCCTACTCACTAAAACTCCACGATGTACCATCAGCTGCTTTCGTGGTATGACACGGGTCCGTGGTTGTATTCTCTGCGGCGCCCCGGTGGCTGGCCCCGGTTGGGCTTCTGGTGCTAAAGAGGGGCAGTCTGGTATAACCCCGACTGTCTCCTAGACGGCTGAGCTGGTGCAATAGGAAGACGGGCCCCCCGACCCGCCTCCCCTTGGTTCAGCAAGATAGAGGTGAAGGCAGATGGACGCCTTCTACCTCTACCTTTTCGTCTGCGCCTTACCTCTCACAGGTCCTGGTGTTCCTCTTATGGGTTTGGTGGGTGGTTAGCAGGCAGCGCCTCCCATGTAATGCTTCGCCGGCCTTCCGGCATCGGCACACAAGGCACAACAGAGCTTCTCAGCTGTGCACTGTTTTGCCTTATGACCAGCAAGCCCGCAGCGGAAGCACAATGCTCCACGATCAACAGCCGTCGATGGGCACAGTGGGCGAGTGTGGCTCACCTCTATGCAAAGGAAACACCGCATGAGCCCACACCCTGCAGGCAGTACACTCGCGCCGCACTCCATCCGATCAACACCTTGGCAGCGGCTACAGGCAGAGTAAGATGAACAGCTCCACTGCCCCTCCCATTGACGTTAATGGAGTCAGCCCTGATAAGGGCCGGCTCGCATCCTCCCTTTGCCGCTGCGGCCGCAACAACCTCCTCCACCGAGATGGAGTCCTCTATTCCAATTACGTGGATAATAACTCTTTTAATGGACCGGACCACCATAGCCATGCCCGTCAATTCCTCCTGGAGGTGCTCAGCCAGCCTATCAGCCTTGCCAGAGCCCTTATCACCGTAGCATGGCCCGTGATCCAGTTGCAGAGGGCGCATTGAAAAATCCTCAGTGCCGAGCTCTGACATGCTGACCCGGTCCCGCGCCTCTACAAGAGCGTCCTTGTAGCTAACCCCCCTCGCTGCAGCAGCAGCCAAGCGCGGCGTCGAAGGGAGCTTCGATTTGGGCTTAGATTTGGCTCTAGGTCCACCTCCAGCAAGGGCAGTACCCGCTGTCGTCGAAGCCTTTAAGGGGTTTTTACGTCGACATCGTCGACGGGCCACTGTGGTTCAGCCCTCATCGTTTGGCGTCGTTCCGTCTGCAGCTGATGCAGCAGCCCCGAGCGTAGCTCACTCCATCCCCAGGGGCTCCTGAGGGTGATACGTTGCTGCAGGTTTAGGTGCTGCGATCTTAGGGTCCGTGACCTTAGGTCCTGCAGCCTTGGGAGCCGTAGGAACTGGAACCAACACTTTGTCGGCGGCGATAGGGGGGCGAACCACCCTGGCAGGCAGGAGCCGATCGTCCAGGGCATCCATGTGGGCGGTGACGAACTGCAAACTGCGGTAAGAAACTTCATTCCAAAAAACACGGGAGTAATTGTCAATAGTAATTTATATGAAATGAGAATTATTCTCTTATTCTAACCATGTGACCACATATTGATACAAATTATTAACGATATTGTAACACTAAACTAACAATTTGTTCATTAAATATTCAACAAGAACAATGCCATAGGTGATTTTATATCCAATTCAAATATTCATCCAGTGTTATACAATTATGGAAACAAGAGAATATTTAACCTTACGTGGGGTAAATCCTCTTCATTGTTATAAATACAGGAACGTGCAACGTTAAATGCAAATGTATAGAAATACGTAATCAACAGAACTAACATTTGTGTGGATCATTCAAAGCGTTGAACTTTAAATATGCCTTGCTTAGCTTGCTTACTCGCATCTGCATAATAACTTAGGTTAACTAACTGTAGTCAAAAAGTTAAATCTTAGGAAACAAGATTTTTTTTTTAAAACGAAATACCTGACCCTACCAAATATTTTGCACCCTAACGTTATTAAACACCGAGTAGTAATATAATATTAATATGGAATCAAGTAATATTTTTTATTAATAAAAGGATTTTTATTTTGTAGAGAAGTAAAACGTGGACTGTTCCAAACATTGTTAGTGAAATGAAAAATAGTTAGAATATGAATAAACTTTATTTATAGCTTTTCAAAATATTTCCTTCCAACCCCAATGTGCTTATGCATTCAGATGAACCAGCTCTTCGAAAAATTTAAAAAATGTATGTTGCGGGTGGTCGTAAAATAACCGCGGAAATTCTTCGACAACCTCTTTTGTAGTGTTAAATTTTCGCATAAGAATGCGAAATAATAAAAAAATCGCATAGATATAAATCTGGGCTATACGGAGATGAGGTAATATTTGTACCCCGAAGTATTCAAATAGTTCATGGTTCTAGCAGCTGTGTAAGCGGGCGCGTTATCCTGGTGAATAAGAATGTTACGGACACCGCTCCTTGTTCGCTCGCTATTCAACTCCCCGAAAGCTTGGGGCAGACAAACTTCGAAATACCATGCACTAATAGCTGTTCTACGATCTTCTAGCGGAATTACTGCTACTGTTCCACTGCGTCGAAAAAAAACCGCTATAATTTTTTTGTTAACGCTTCTACCGTGAAGAACTTTTGTGGGCAAGCAACTCTTCTTCAAACACCCGTTGCGTGGATTGTTGCATCGTGAGAGGATCGTAGTTGTAGATCCAAGTTTAGTTAGTTGTATGGATGTAGGATACGTTTTGCGAAGTTCTCCTACAAACTTATCTAGCATAACTTTGCACCAATCAACACAACGCAATTTTTTCTCTTTGTTGGGAGAATGAGGTATCCATCGGGAAGCAAGCTTTCTTACTTTAAGGTGTTTATGCAGTATAGTGGAAACTGCCCGTGATCTAATGTTGAGTTCAGCCTGAATCTCTCGTTATGTAATTTGTATATTCTCCCGCAATAGCCACTCTACCCTGATGACATTTTCACGAGTGGCTGCAGTTGTAGATCAGCCGGGTTTGAGATCATCGTTAAGGTTCTCTCGACCACGTTTAAATTCACGAAACCAATAAGTAACTTTTGCTAATGCTAGAGCAGACTCCCCAAATGCAGTTTGTAAATTTTCGTGAGATTCCTTGAAGGGTAACCCTCGTTTATAATCATAGAAAATGATAGCACGAAAAGCTTTCCGCGAGACGTCCATCGTTGTAAAGAAAAGTAGAGTGACATATAATCTTAAAAAAAATAACTACACATAGGTAACCAATGATTTTCACCAAAGAGATTTCTATTGAAATTAGCTATCAATTCAAAATAGTCCCAAGAAAAAAAGAGATTGTATTTATTCTGTGGCTAAATAATTTTCAAAACAATCTAGGTAAATATAAGTCTTAGAGTGATAGTTAAATTTGAATATAATGCTATCAACAAATAGCATTCGTAAAGAAAATATATTTTGTATAAAAGATTTTTAATAATTTTCCTAACGAAGACATTAATTTTAATCTACTTGTGTATTTGGTATTGTGGTAGGGCTTTTTCTAATGCCCGCAATATGGCGTTGTCGCAAAAATATTTGGGAAATAAATTTGAGATATTATTTGGAATTGGTCAATCAAAAATTCATTTACTTTATTAAAACAATATCCACAGAGCGATTTGCTATCCTATAATCATAACTATTGCATTCCAGAAATGTTATTATATGAAAGCTCTATTTATAAAGTAAGAATTGAGTAAAAGAATTCGACTTATCGTTTGGTTCATGAATTAGGTCCCTACTTACAATATCGAAACCCAATACGAATAACATCGTAACCTCAACTAAAATAAAATACAACTATACGATAAGCAAATACAGATTTAAAAAAATGTTGATGTTTTAACTTTTACAGTCTTATCAATACGACTAATTTTTTCAATTTGACTTGAATAACAATATCATTGTAAATGAATAAAATAAGATATTTCGTGTATAATATAATCGTTAATTATTTAGTTATAATTCGCAAAAAATGAGAAAAAGAGCAATAGGCATGATCCAACATGCTTCATGTTCATGTTATTGAACCATAATATTAAAAAAAAATCATAAAGCTGATATTTTTATAAAACTTCTCTTCTCAAAACCATGGTTGTATGAGTTACGATGTTATTCATATTAGGTATCGATAGGTTAATGCTATTTAGTCAGAATCAAAATATCCAGTGGTAGTCAACTAATTAGAAACAATAAGTACTCTATTTTCCTTATTACCTAATTAACATTATTTATGTACAATTATAAGAGTTCAAACAGCATAAAGTGTGTCATAATCTGGATTATAATGTAATACATCATTTTAATAAAAGACTAGTAAAAACATAACTTTATGACGCGTTCTATATTGAAAAGAAAATTACGTGCTCCTTTTTTTTGGATTGTTGGTGGGAATTTAATTTTCAACATTAATATTAGTGTATTATTATTGTGTTAATTGTTGAGAATGGTTAAAAACAGGAGTTGAGTTGAGGATGCGTCTACGAGAAGTGTAATAGTTAATTTACATTTTATCTATATTTCAACCACTTGGAATGTTCCGTGAAGAAGATGTTTAACGCTATTACACATTATATTTCACACAGGACAATTAACAAGGTACCTAGAAAAATGAGAGCAAGGAAGACTACACCCTGTGACGATATGCGTATTATTCGTATAGCAAAGAAGGACCCTTTTAAAGGCTCGAATGAAATCCGAAAAGTAGTTTTCAGCCTTAATTACCTTCGAAATGTATCAGCATGACTAATTCGCAGGCGTTTAGTGAAGCAGAATTATTCGGCAGGTCTGCTCGGTGCCGCTTCTTACCAATCAACATAAGTTAAATCGTTTATCCTTCACAAGAAAATATGGCAATTGGACACTTCATGGATGGAAGAAAGTTACATTTTTTCCGACGAGACCAAAATAAATACATTTAATTCCGATGGCAAACGATATGTGCGGCGTCCTATTAAAGCGGCTTTGAATAATAAATATACAAAAAAGATAGTTAAACACGGCGCTGAAAATATCAAAGTATGAGACGGTTTTTCGGGTTTCCTGTAAGAAAAATTGAAGGGTTGCTGGATCAATACCAGTGCAAACCTATATTGGAGGAGACTATGATTCCATACGCTGATGGACATTTACCTGTGACGTGGATATTTCAACACGACAACGATACGAAACAAACGGTGAATAGTGTTAAAGAATTTCTTGAAGTAAATTCGATTAAAAACTAGTGGTGTAACGTAAAGAAAATATTATTGGATAAACGCTTCAGTAATCAAACATAACTTTATGACCTGTTTGTCGATGCGTGGAGTTCTATTTTTCCGAATAAAGTGTAGAAATTAATAGAATCAATGCCGTCGTTGTAAAGCTGTTATTGAAAACAGGGGTTATCCAATGAAATGCTAGCGTTGTGTTATAGAGATTGCAATCCGAAAAAACGGATCCGGTAATCCGGCGAATCCGGCAACGTTAAACGTTCACCGGATCCGCCACCAATATACCGGATCCGGTGCTAGCAATGTTTGGAAAAATTATAAAGCTGTTGCATGAGTAAGGTAATTTAAATGTGTTGCTCATGTTGGTCATGTGTGTGAGTCGTTTGACGCCGAGTCACCCCAGGTCAATAAAGCAGACAAGTGTAAAAGCTGAAAGGGCCTTTTCGGCCGCAGGCTATATTTGCAGCTCTATTAGAAGTTGACTAGCAGATGACACAATTAACACTATTTGATTTCTACGATCTTTTTTCAAAATCAATATTGATTTTCTTATTAAAAAAAAATGAATACTAAAACAATTATTACTTTAAAAAAATATTTATCTTAAGTTAATTAAAATAAAGAGTTGTAATTATACGACAAACTCATTATTGTGATAATTGTGCCATTCATTAGACAGATTCATCAAGTTATGATGGTGTCTATCATAAATATAAGACTTGTTTGTTAGCAATAGTTAGCATTCTCAAATTATTTAATAATTATTGTGTGATCTCATCTGTGAAATTACGTAAGTTTAGTTATATAAGATTTTATAAAGTTACTTACTAAAATAATTGCTCTATCTGTGAACGTGAAATCTAGGAAAACAGAGCTACTCTTTAAATCATTAAAATTTTACTAACCTACACTACTACATATTATTTATTTGCTTGTTGTCTAATCTTAACATTGAGTTGGAGATAAAGTTGATTTTATATAATATATGTTTTAATTTTGGAAAAATACCTATATTAAGTACAATTACACTTGATTAATTTACCAACAGTTCACTTTAAACCGAAAGGCGAAAGTCATCCTGATTTGATCAATCAGGCCGGATTCGGCCGAATCGATGTTAGTCCGGTCGGATGCGGCCGGACTGAAAATGACCCCGGATTGCAATCCCTAGTTGTGTAATACTAACAACTGACGTTTAAGAATATTGTAATCGTATTATTATAAGATATATTTAATTTTATGTACCTGTGTTCTTATTTCTAATTAGCTGTACACCTTGCTGTAACATGAAATGTTGACTTACATTTTTTTTTGTTTTTGTTACTTTACTACTTATTTGATTTTTGAAACTTCAATTGTAATATAAATGACTGTGTACATTATCATACCATCTTCATTAAATAACTGATCTATGAACGTATTGTTTAAAGCATTAGACATAATAGGCTGAAATTTGGCACACAGACAGCTATTATGAAATTCAACCCCTAAAGGGGGAGGGGGGTATCACGGGAGTTCAAAATTGTATGGAGAAACAAAAACGTGTGTACGGATTTGGATGAAATTTGGCGCACAGATAGCTTAATCTGAATTAACACACATAATTCCGGTAAAGATGCAATTCTGAAGCCCACGCAGACGAAGTCGCGGGCAGAAGCTAGTATAATGATATAACATTTTTTTTTTCTTACGGACTGCAGACAGAAGTGAAAACTCAGCAAAATGGAATAACTGTTCATTTCTGAATTATAAAATCAATTATAGTCTGAATAATTTCAGATCATGTCGGTGACGCCAAATAACAAAATTTTACTCATCCTAAAGTCGAACACGCATATGATACAGTCGAGTATAATACGTCACGAGCATGTCGATGTCATCGGTGACACGAACCTATAAGTTTTTCCCCTACCAAAAATCGCTCAACGCGGCTAAAGAAGTTTTCACATTAAAAAAAGACATTAAGATGTAAAAATTTATTAGTTAATATGACACTTTTACGTTTTCAATTCTAATAAAAACCCTATTATATATATTGAAAAACTAAAACTTACATTCGAAACTATAAATTGTATTAATACAATTTATTAACTGTTCGAGTTGCATCTAATTGAATTCCCCGCTAGACGATCGTGAGTAAAATAACAAGTTACTCTGATTTTATCAGAAAACAATTAATGTTTTTCCGTTCCAGAACAACAGAGTAAATTGTTATACAATAGTATAAATATTTATTTACTCGAATTTAATATAATTACAAAGTATTAGGTACCATCTTTCTGTCCGCGGTTTCGCTCGTTTAGACTATGAGATTTGTATAGGTTTTTTAATTGAAATTTAATTCATACGTCGTCATGTCTATTGTTTGTGTAAAAATAATAAAGTCTTACAAAGCAGTGTACTTAGCATATCCTAATAAAGATCTGACAATGATGAAGCAATGATGGGTTAGCGGTAGCGTGTACGGACTCGATGTCGATGGAAGTGAGTTCGAATCCCTGCAATAAGTCTGAGCTTTCGGTGAAGGAAAATATTGCCTGGTCAGCTACCACCCTCAACATGAAAATCTGTCGCCAAGCACCTATAAGTAGATGTGTTGAGAGCTAGTTCTTCCACTAGGTTTAGCATGTATCGTAGTATCGTCACTTAACATCAGGTGTGATTTTAAAGGGAATGCTAAACCAATAAACGATATAAGAAATAGTTCAATAAAGAACACTTCTTTGTATACCATGTTGGTGGTTGTACTGCTTGATGTTTAAATTATCAGACTACTGTTAGAACTGACTCTGGAACAAGCAACAAAGAATTCATTTAGTCACCAGACTGAAAAATAATACATTCCATACAAGCTTTGAAAAACGCTGAATTAAGTAACATTATTTATTAATACCACGTTTCAAATAAATCTGACCCGAAAACTTTATTTCCCACCATTTACCACCCTCTTTCATCTCCTTAGGGATTTTAATTTCGAAAAATCCGCTCTTAATCTATGCCTACAATATAAAAGCAACTACTACCACAATTTCTAAATTTATATCCTTAGTACTTTTGAACTGGATGATTATGAGTCAGGACATTGCTACTGAGAATGCATCCTTGTAGTCTATCGTTGTTTTCACTTTCCATACTTACCTTCAACTTGCCAGATAGCTCCACTCGCCTATATGGCTTATCATCTTCCTCTTAATAAATAGGCTTATAGATATATTTTTTATAACTGACTGGAAGTCCCAGAGATTAGGACGTTCGAATAAACAATGAACTATCTCCTGAGCTTTGTAATATTATTATTACAGGTTATAGGTAGATAAGAACGTCACTATACAATAGTCTTGTAACGTTGTAAGTATAATAAATGGACCGTATTTTCTTTATGTAAGGGCAAAGTAAATGTCGTATATATATCTTACTTTACCCGCACCTACACACAGTATTTCGTGTTACACAATACACGTATAAATAGCGGTAGCACTAGTATCTTACTGGGTAGCGACTAACATAACAGTAAATTGTACGTTTTTTTTTAATTGTTTTTCGTGGGCTGAACATCCATGATGTGGACCAAGTACAGCTGCAGGAATACACCTATATGTGCTTTACGATAGATTTTCAATTTGAGCGTGGGTAGTTAGCCAGCCGGGCATAAGAAAATTTTCTACTCTCATACTATATTTTCATCTCGATGTTTTCTAGCGGTGGGCGATTATGAGATATAATAATGTAATCATTCGATTATGAAGATATCTCGATTATAGCTCTTAGTAATTACTAATATTAGTAGTTCGATGATGAGTGATCATTCATAATCGAAGTACTATTAGTAATTACTAATGCTAAGTTACTAATTTGTTAAAATTAGTAATTATTACTACTGCGCGACCTTTTTTTAGCTTTTCACTCTTCGTTTTTAATAGGTACCAGTCATCATTCGTAATCGCCCACCTCTAATAGTTTTCCTTCACCGAAAGCTCGGGCTCATTGTAAGGATTCGAATCATCTATTCGTTTTTGTTGCGATACGATTTGACGCGTCGCTTTTTATTTTCAGGTAGTGTATTAAATTAATTATTTCTAAGAGGGATAGATCACAGAGAAATTTCTTTGAAGATTTCTCTCTACTTGGGGCAGCTCGGCCGGTGGAATACCTCCACCCTACAGAAGATTGTAGCCAAATGACGCTGTGTTGTGTTCCAGCAGAGAATAGGGTTTCCAGAGCTCTTTGGAGTAGAGGGGTTCAAGGTCGGCAACGTGCTAGTAATACCTATGATATTACAAGAGTCCATAGGCTACGGTAGCCGCTTACCATCAGGCGGGCTGTATGCCAGTTTTCCACCTTTGTATTATAAAAAAAATACCTACAACTTTTTCAGTGTTGTATTTGTCGTTCGGAATGCGATCTACGCTTGTTAATAATATTGTTCACATAGTTTTTCATGTATTTGTAATGTATAACTAGGTACTCTATATTAGCTAATTTTTTGCCATTATATTAGCCATTTTGCAGAGAAGTGAGAATCTATTTCACATACTCTGTTCATATGTTTTAGGGTAGTATAATGTTACATAACATTGCTTTTACGTTTATTGTATAACATATTAATCATTTCCATTTCAATTTCATTAATTTTAGTCTTAATGTTATTGTTTGATATTAGTTGTATTGTTTTCATTATCATTATAATTTAAGGGATGTCTGACTACAGGGGAGGCCAGCCTGTAGCTGTGCCGGTCTGAATAAAGCCGCCATTACCCTTCAGATTCAATATAGACGATGTTTGTGAAACGTTCAAATTTGAAAAATAATATTATGCCTCTGCTTTCTTGAATGTGATTATTTTTATGGAAAATATAACTCTGAAGCATGTAATTGTTTCACTAATTTTTTTTTTTGTTAGCTATTTGAAGTTAGATTTATTTTGCCCTGTTTAGGAAAGGGTAAACTTGACAACTGCGTACGCATCATGTGTAGGAACAGTGTCGTGAAGTTAGCTAGCTATTAATTATATTAATGTAAATCCATTTCACTGACTTTTTATAATTAAATAATGTTTAAAGCAATGATGGCTCAGTGTTAACGTGTATGGACATCGGGTCGATCGACTTGGGTTCAACTACCGTGAACCATAGCCCCTTCCACCATGATCCCGTGTTTTTAAACATTTTTATCAAGGATATTACATACTCTTTTCACAATTCTTCCATTTATTTATATGCAGACGATCTCAAAATTGTTTAACTCATTTGTAAAGACTCTGCACTATTACTAGATGATCTGGTTTGTTTTGCTGAATGCCTTTAGCCTATTCGTTAAACCATTAACTCTGCAGAGGATCGATAATGTTAAAGATCTAGGTATTTATCTATACAATTGTCTTAATTTCAATTTACATATAGATAAAATTGTAACCAGATGTTATAAAATGTTGTGGTTTTTGCTTTGTCAATTGTAAAGAGTTCAAATAAGTAAAGTTCAATTTTTTTTTTTTTTTTACAGTTACATCCGTTCTCTTCGAGAATATGGTACTACTGTCTGGTTGCCCCTTTACTCAGTACATAAGAATCGTCTCAAAAGTGAACAAAAAAGATTTTTATGGCATACAGTCTACCAATGTAACATGGTCAAAACTCTGCAATCTTATCAGGACCGTCTTAAACAATTCCTTGGAGGACCATAGACAAATGTTAGAACATACATTCTTATACAAGCTAGTACAGAGTATGCTAGAATGTCCTCGTTTGTTAAATCAAATAAAACCTTAACACTGCTTACAAATTACCTGGAAGAATTGCATTTGTACTATTTAAACCTAAAACCTTTAAAAGTAATTAGAGGCACTTCTCCTGCGTGACTAGAATCCAAAAACAAGACAACAGCATCAGCTTTTAATTGATGCAACACTTAATTTAAGCATGATTTGTATTTTTATTTTTAGTGAAGTGAATGCCTTGTTGGTATCTTAATTTAAAAATAATACACCAATAGGTGTGTTCCGGCAGTTGCATTTGCGAGCCAGTCTTTCACTAGGTTTAGCGTGCTATCTATCACCTTGGGCCACATTGTAACTTAAGATCAGGTCAGATTGTGGCCACAACGCTAAAACCTATAACGATAAAAAATATTTATACACCATTAAATTATTACTCTACAATTTAAAAAGGGCAGTCAATGGAATTCACGTTATTATCATTGCGGGCTAACTTCATCATGTTGTTGGCATGTGGCATAAAATTTTGTACTTATTTTTAGCTTGTTACGCCAAAGAAATACAAATATATGTATTATGTATACACATGACAGTTATTATTTAATTTTTTTATTTGAAAACTTTAAGTGATATTTGTGGTGCATGTTAGTTGATAAACTTTGAAAATAAAAACTTGACTGTTGCTTAATTTTAGTGTATTTACTTCAAAATACTTAAGATAATTTCTACTTTTCTAGTGGTATACCTATACTAATAGGTTATTGCACCGCTGATGACGGTCCTTAAATTAATAAATACGTTTTGGTATTCGTATCATTATTAATTACTGATGATATTTATATATATTATAAATGGCATTATATTAATAAAAAATGCTAAGACATTTTCATCTACGGTAGAGGTTTTCTTCTCAGTATTGGAAGAATATAATAATAGTCAAAAGGCATTAATAAATAATGAGAACTTAAATCTTCAGCCTTCGAAATATTTTCCAACATAATTTTTTTCATATTTATTAAAATCGGTTTCCACTCATCAGAAAAGAAATAAGACCCATTTGGAAAAGCAAATATGTATTTTAAAATAATTGAAAAAATCTTGTAATAACTTAGAAAAATGGTTAAGATTTAAGGATAAAGAACAAACAAAATTAAGTAGATAAATAGTTTATTTTAGTGGTATTTTTACAAACATGTTTTATGATATATTATGGATATGCTAAAGCCAAATTATTATTAGAATGATAGGGTATTATGGACAGCTGCTTCATAATGCCGGTCTGCAAAGACCAGGAAAAAAATTTTTAAGTAACTGTATCAAACCTGACACGCCGAAGTAAGGCAATATGATGGTTATGTATAAGGATAACTAATGGAATGTCTGAATTAACAACGCACAGCACAAATTCCTGGGACTAGGACCGTGAAAATTTGCATGCGAGTTCCTTTTACACTGTAGGTGAGCACTAAAGAAGGATTCTTAGACTCATTCACTCTAAGTTGGTGAAAAAGGAGATGGAAGTTTGTATGAAAATCCGTCATTTTTGAAGATAGATCTGTGATAATTGTGAAAGTTATTGTGAACTTTTTTGGTGTCAGTACGAGTGTGTGTACGTCTTTTGCAAGAGCTCCGGATCTAAAGACCCTTTACCTGCAAATTAAAAAATCTATCACAAGACACCAATTGAACTTGCGAGTCGGTACATTCTCTAAGATTGCGTGTTATCACCTTAGACCAAATCGTCACCTAGAATCAGATGATACTGTAGTTAAGCACTATCTTACAGCTTAACAGAAGACAAATATTGAATAACCGGCTTAGAAATGCTGTAGAATAGTTTCTAAAAAAGCAATAATAAAATATGATGAAATCGTGAGGTACGTGGAATAATTTATAATTTAATTTGAAAGTAATGGATTAGCTGAAACCACAAGGTTGTAATAAAAAATAATGACTAAGAAATGAAGTCAGCTTTATAAATTAAATCTTCAATAGAGAGTAAAACCAAAATTACTTTTTTTCTCAGGGGGAAAAACTAAATTTCTTACCAGATTCTTTTACAAAGAAAATTACATTATTTGAAGAAAGGACACGTCCGTTAAAAGCTCTGTGTAAAATATATATTTTCTTTCCTTTCGATTTTAAATAAATTCTTTTATTTCTCTCATCACCTTTTTATTAGCTTAAAAATAATTTATTCAGTAATATTCTTCCTCTTGATTGTCTTCTTCATTGCTGAAAGGTGTGTCCGTTTTGAAAGGTTGTCGTACAGTTGTTCATAATTATACATTCAATTTATTAACAGCCATATAATGAAATACTAGAGATTTGCTGACGATAAAACAGTGACTTTGGTAATTTATTAGATACCATTTCCATCCTTTTACGTAATATAACAAACATAAAGAGTGTACGGATCTGAGAATTTATTTGCTGAATCATGCTGAAAAGAACATGTGTTCGAATGATACTGGTGTAGTATTCGTTACAATTTTATGTCAGCAACTTGTCAGCCGGTTACGGAAATAAGAAATCAAGCACTGTTTTGGGTAAAACGCTTAGAAAACCTAAGTACTCTATACAGAATTGCTTCAACAACATTCCTTAAAAAATGCTAGGTATCATTTTGGGTCTAATGAGATAACATCTTTGTCCCCACTGTACATCCGATATTGTTAGCATTTGTTGTCCCTTCTTATAACATCGGGTGCTGCAAGCGTGGGTTACGTGAACAGATATTTTTTATGCTAACCGGTATGATAGCGGCCGATGGATTGCCAATCTCTCGGTGAACGATGTTGTGTTTGGAATGTACTATATTTAACATCAGGGACAGTAGGTACAGTCAATTTGACGTGATACGATAAAAAATCTTTACTTGGGATAACAATTTTTTTAAATTCTATTTTCCATACACAGAGAAATCTTTTCTTGTGGTATTTAATATTTTTGTTAGCCTTGAGTAACTAGTTTAAAACTGCTCATTAAGTTTTCTAATTTAATTATCAGTCTTAATAAAAATTATAAAACTTTTTTGTAAGTTTGAAGATTAATATTATATATACAATTTTGTAACCAACAGTTAGTGCACTAAAGCGCTAAAGCTTTGCAACTTCATAATATAATATATTAAGCAACAGAGCTTTTAACGTTAACAAGGTTACGTTTGCCTAACACTACAAAGTTGCGTTGAAGCCACAGACAAACATTTGCGGCGTCTGTATTTGGCTGAATCGCCTCTGCAATATGCAACAATATTAACATATAATTATCTAGTTTTACCTCGAAAACTCCCAACCTATTTTAACTCATTTTTAATTCTCTAAGTTGTCTTGTTTACTATCTACAATTTAGATATAATTATACTAAAATGAACAGATATTTAAAACAAACTTGCTATATAACCGTCTGTAATGAAAAATCATCAGATGACTCAAATCAAATTAGATCAAATCACTATATAAGAAATCACGAGCATATTTAGTTAAAAGGTCAAATATTATATATGATGTCAATAAATCCGTATACACCGATAACTTTTTTTAGTCATTAGACATGCAATTAGAAACTAAAGTTGTCATAGTTTCTACTGGTCTGACTGAAGTGCGACGCGACGCGGTAGTGCGGGGAGTAATTGACGTACTACTCGCACTAGCAAACCCTAGTAAAGAGGAAGCGATATAATATATATGTATATACTTGTGGCGACATCTACATAGCGACATCTATCGAGCCACATAAGACGCATCCTACTATCCTACATTGCGCTATAGAAATTAACTCAATCGTTGAGTATATATACAAGAACCCGACTACAACCGTTGGGCAGCTGCCCGCCTGAAATAACACCAGTGTAGTCGGAGGATCCTCCCTTTGCAATAGTTCTTCTACATACTAAGATGTCTGTATACTTTCTTTCTGTTTAAGTTCGTTTACGATAAATATTATTTTTCAAGAAAATAGATTTTAAATCACGAAAATCGAATGTAAATTTAACATTAATCATTATAACACAGATTTCCTTGCTTGTCGTAAAGATTTTTTTTGTTTAATTTAATTGTAACGAAATAGCAAATAAGCATGCAGGTAGCCTGATGGTGTCACTGCATTCAAATAGGATCCAAGCCCGGGTAAGCTGTCAAAGCTAACAGTATAGTCAATGCATAAAGGTTAAAACGCACTTCAGCGATATGGTAGCGGAGCGGCGCAGCGCGCGCGACAAAATGTTTTCAGGGAGCAATCCTGCCGCGCCGCTCGGCTGAAGTGCGTTTGACCTGTTAGAAAAAAAAAACCGTAGGATTACAGTCCTCAAGTTAAAGACAGATAAGTCGCTGCTCCTGAAGACTGTGTTGAAACACCTCGCAAGTTAGGTTCTACCTTTTTACGGCAGAAATAGGTGTAACGGTGGTGTTACCATATTCGACTACCCTGAACAGGCTCTTCCAATCTTCAACTTTATTTCTTCCTCTTGTCAGTCACATAAAATTAACTTTTCGAGGTATAACATTAATTGTTTCCTGGTGCTCACTGTTTCACTGACAAACAGTATGTCTATTGTAACATAGAAATACTTGATACACATAAATAAAATTTCAGCGTTTGTATAATTTCATTTCTGAAACATTGTATATGTTCGTGTGAAGGCGTCATCTACTGTCTAAAAATAACGCAACTACCGTCTTTGATTTTATTAGTCAGAAACATATTTTGTAAGGTGCTCGATTTTATTCAGATTCTCTCAAATTCTGTTGTAAAAATCCATATAAAAAAGGCCTACAGCGGCCACAAGAGACATTCTCGCTGGAATCTGCAGACCGCAAATTTCTACAGGTATTTTGTAACTATATTTAGATTTATATTGCTACTAGCAGTGTTCCCGCGGCTCCGCACACGTTTATTACTACGCAGTAGTTATTTCCATACCGTAATTTTAATTTTACTCATGTTGTTGACAATTCATATGCCGTATCAATAGACAAATGGCATATACTTCCCGTATATAATTTTCATCAAAATCGGTTGAAAAATATTATTCTACTGTATTATTAACGACTCTTATAGACTCTCAATTATGGTATGATGTATGTTTTCCCTCTACAAAATTCAATCAGAAATGATACAACCTATCAATTATGTAATTACTTATATACTTCCCGTGTACAAGATTTCATTAAGATCGGTTAAGAAGTAATGAAATTTGAAATTTTTGGAAAATCCTAAATACTTCCTGTGTATAAAATATCATAATAATCGGTTAAGCCGTTTTTGACTTAAATCCGGACTTACCAACAGATTATAGATATATCAAGGTTCTCTCTTCACAGATTCTTTATATCATAGGAATTGAAATTTTTGTTTGTGGTCTTGTTTATAGTTTTATTTTATGTTGACCGTAGAAATAATAATGTAAATACATATTGGTGGCACGGCACTCAATTATGGTTAAGTTTGAATAAAATTATTTATTGATTTTTTATCGTGCTACTAAATTACCCTTACGTAAAGTAAAAAAAATATTTTGTACGATATGTGAAGTAAATATTATATTATTAAATCATACTAATACAAATTTCATCGGATAAATTAATGATTATCCATCCTGTAAGGATGATTTTATTATTAAAAAAATTATGGTAAAGTAATTAATCGAAAAAGTTTATTTTTTCTGTAAAAGTAATAAAGGTAAAAGAAGCGTAGAATGAAACGGCACAATCTAACAAGCAATTTATTAACAAACTCTCGAGACAGCAATCTCGATTAGCTTGAGAAGATAAATAATGATTACTCAAACTAAGATTACGATGTACCTAAGTGATTACCATAGATTTTAAATGAAATGAAATGAAGACTGATACAATTCTTGACTAAAAACGTGTTTTCTATCTAGCATTATCCCGGGTTTAACTAGGATCAGTGTTTCTGATTAAACTCTACGTCTCGTCGTGTCGCTTAGAACTAACTATAATGACCCATTTCATAATATAATATAAGGATTATTCAGTATATGTAAGAGATATATATAAAAAAGGTAGTCATTTCAAGTAGTATTGGTTTTCGTTTCTCAGCGAGTAAAGCGAGTAAAATGTTGTCAATATGTAAAAATGGAAGGTAAAAATATATAAAACTTTTGACTTTGAATATATTTATAATTTTATTGTTTAATTACAATTAATTACTTACTTGTATTCATAATTGAACTGACTAAAAAGCATCATTAAAAAATACGAATACCTGTTATCGAATCATTTTGTGGTAGTTCAAATTTAAGTAGGTTTAGTTCAAAAATTCATGCAAGATACGTTAAGGCATGGAAAGTTGTTTGCCTATTACAATAATTGTAGATGCTTCTATAGAACCTATTGAGACTCCAAATATTCAACTTATTAAGTTACGTTGCTTTCACTTTTATTGTGCTATATTATTTTTTTACCGAAACCACATTACCTACCTCCTTGTTTTACACTTCTGCCAGCAACTATGGTTGTACTATCCGTATTATATTATGTAAAAAATATTTTTTTAAAGCCAAATTTAGTGTAATAAAAAACACAAAACTACGAAATCCATGCAATTTAAAAGTCCTGACATACAATTAGCAATTATTCGTTAATATGTTGCTCTTAACCGTTTTCGGTTACAACTACTGTTACAATAATTGTAGCGGTAAATGTAACCCCATTATGTCGATCCTGCTGCTCTGCCTTTTAATGTTTTGGAAAATAGCTCATATACTCGAAGTTATGAACGTGCGATTATATTTGGGGCAAGTTAAAATAAGAGTTACTCATATCCAACGTTCGAATCGTCTACTATGGTCTCGACTTCATTAAAAAATCCAGAAATAAAAGAATTTCAAATTATTTACAAAATTTTGCCAATTTGCCGGGTATCTTTTTAAATTTTGTTTCCTCTAAAAATCTTATTGGGATTATTGTTAACATTAAAAAAGAATTAGCCAAATCGGTTAAGCTGTTCTAAAGTGATGCGTTTACCAACGAATAACATTTGATTTTTATTTATATTTGTGCAAAATATAAATTTCCTTAACAATTGTACATTATAAAACATGATTCAACAAATTTAAAACTAATTTTGGAAAGTGTGTTTGTCGCATGAGAATTGAATTTAATAAAAAAATTTGTTTGATCTGCATAATTGAATCATCATAAAGATTTTTGTAGTATTCTAAAAACAAATAAACTTATACGACATGAGAACATTCTTGCCTACTTCAATCATGTTCTATAAGTTACCCGGATTTTTGTGTCCTCAAGGACGGGTCTGTAATACTGGGAGTTAAAATCAGGTTTTAATTTTTTAAGACTCATAGTTTGAAACAAAGAAAAGCATGTTTCGACACCAGTAAAAATATCATATAATAAGATAGCGATATAACTATAATTACCTTCGGAAAGGAAGTTTTTAATAATAATAATAATAAACAATCTGCATATAAGCACTTACTTTTATCATCCTGTTACATATAGGATCATAAATATCTGGTATTAGAATGTGTATAAATGACATCGTAACTGGGCCGTTGTTAAGCCGGGGAAAATTCCACTTGATTTAAGGTTTTTGACTACACAAACGAGATTGGCGATGGCGAGTGCTTTCTATCCACTCACGGATCGACAGTTCCACTAAAACGTCCAACGAGCTTTGTAACTTGTTTACATTACGATATCCGTACACGACCTAAACGTGCACCTAAATTAATATGTTCAATAACCATTGGAATTAAACTGGTATCTATTTGGTTCTATATACATTCTTCAGCTATTCGTTTTTCGTTATATTTCCACTTATTTTCGATTCATGAACTATCAAAGAGTTATATTTAAGGATTGTAACAATTATTAAGATATTTTTAAATATTGTAGTATATTACCTAGCACCAACGGCGTAACCTATAGGAAATTACTGTTTCTTGGAGGTATTTTTTGCACTTAACGGTTGACATATTACGCTATAAGAGTAAACAAGAGATGAAGTACATTCTTACTATGTTACATAATCTAGAAATTAATTTTACTTCTTTAATTATAATGGTTTTGTATTTCTATATAATCGTTTCTTATCCCTTTACTCCCTTGGAGTTGGAATTTTCAAAAATGTCAGCGTAGGGATTTATTATTGTCTTTTTATAAAACCTGTGGGTTATGTAAATTATCAAAGTAGCCTTAATTTTTTTATAAAATGCTATTGGGCCCGGCCGACGTGATTATAACCATCGTTTGATAAAACGAATCTGTATAGTCTGTACTTTTAATACTTTTACCAAAATTTCTTGATAGGTACACTATATGAACAATACTGATCACGAATATAGCATTAATAAAACTGTTGTGTGTCTGTCTGTCTGCTTTTATGTCCGGATTTAACTCAAAAACGGCTTCACTATTTCTTATGAAATTTGTACATGGGCTTATGTCGTCGGTCAATTCATAGTGTATAAGAAATTTTAATATTATTTTTAGTAACCTTAAAAATGTAATTTTCAAAAAAATCTATTTTCGTTAATTCTTGACAGATTTTGATAAAATTTTGTATATGGCAAGTCTAAGTCTTTACATAATTGTTAATATTACTTCTAGAAATAAAATAAGTTACAAATTTTTTTTTCATCAATTCTCAACAGAGTCGGATCAAATTTTGTAGACGGAAAGCATACATCATAATATAATTGAGAGGCTATAAGAATCGTTATTATTGCATTAGTAATTATAGGTTAGAATAATAATTCTCAACCGATTTTGTTGAAAGTTTTACACGAAAAATGCAAGCCACTCTTCAGTTGATACGGCATATAAATTGTCAACATTATGAGAGTAAAAATGAAGTTACGGGATGTAAATAATTACTTCGTAGTAATAAATGCGTGCGGAGCCACAGAAACACTGCTAGTTTATTATGTAAATATAGCCTATATTTCCACAACCGGTCAAGTCGTTCAGAAGTTATAGAATCAGTAACAAAAGCACATAAGGTTACGAGACGTTAATAATTGCTAAGTAAGTAACACATATGGAACCGTGGGTACTGCTAGAATATTATAAATGCGAAATTTTGTTTGAATGCTTGTCCTTCAATCATACATTCTAATCTTTGCCATAGAAGTCGATAATGTCGTGAAATAAGACATAGGATGACATATTTCCTCGGATCTATTATTTAAAGAAAACTTCTACATAAATTTGGAGACAAAAACGTCGTTTATCATTCTTGTTCGCTCAATTTTTAATGTAAACTTTATTGAGCTAGAGTTTGCTGTATCTAACGTACTAATCAAATAACTAAAAGCATCCTTTGGAACCTGTGCTAAGCCACCGAAGATACCGCAGAGAAGGCCGTTTTGAGTTTTTAGTAAGTCATTTAAGTCACAAGTTATGTCTCTTAACATTAGTGACTTTAATTATGAAAGTAAATTTAGTAAAGTAACATTCTAGGCTAATATTACACAAAAATTAATGAAAACAATTTTCAATAGTTTACAGATTTGTTAAATGTCAAGAGTTTGTAACTTTGACATTTGTTGTGGTCGACCCAAAAACTATCTTGTGATGGAAAGTTAATTGAATGCCAGTTCCAGAAAGTCTGGAATTTATTTCAAAAGATACAGGTATAATAGTTTTTTAGAAACTATTTTAAGTAATCTTGTAGAACTAATATTTCCTATTATTTATGAATTAAAATGGAAATGTTGCATGTTGGATTTCATATTTAGTTTATTCAGATACATGATCTGAAAAATCTCAAAGATGCGTCAGCAAAATTTTTATCAGATATTTTTCTGAAAAGGGAGGTGAGAAAAGTTTAGATGTTATGCGGTTAGAAACAAACGTAAAAAAGCGTGAACTATTCTAGACGATATCACGTTCTCGTTGTGCCCTATATACATTCCATTTGAACTTTTTACATACATCATTCAGTTTTAGAAGAGTTTGAGTAAATTACTTATATTTTTATTTGTTTAAATAAGAAGAATCAGAATTAGGTACTTACTGACATTTAAATATGTAGTCGGAGAGAAAAAATTTACATAACATACAATAAAAACTGTGTTAATCTATATTATGAACATTATAAACTGTCAGTTAGATTTCAAATTTTTTTTTTTGTATTTTATAACCTATTTATTGAGAAAGGTTATTAACTATATAAATTTACAATGCGACTCTTAGAAGCGAAGCAGTAACTATGAAGATCGGGCAATCTCGCAGGTACACCTGCACAGGTAAACCTCTCCGGCAGACCATAGCGTGTATGGCCAGCTTTTGACCACAATCGCAGCGTTTGACATGTATAGGTATCTTGTTTTCATCTAAACGCCGATAAAATTAAATCAGTTTTATCAAAAATCTCTGACAGCATCAAAGTAAACCTGGCCCTTACAACAATCGTTTTAAGTTCTATTTTTTTAAGAAAACTAAAATCATGGATTCTACTAAATAAACTATCTTGATAACATTTTACTTAAAATTTTTAACAGTATCTCTTGAAATATAAACCTTAGTTAAACTAATATTTTTACTGTGAGCAAAGTACATGGTGATAAAATTAGCATTTTCCAAAGACTCGTCGCCAATTAGGTTAGCAGCACATCGTCTAGGCACGGTCATCGTTCTACTGCCAATTCTCACATATATATTTACATATGCATTATTGCTTAAATACTAGCGATGAGCCCGCGGCTCCACACCGTTCGTTACTAAGCAGTAGTTATTTACATCTCGTAATTTTATTTTTAGTCATGTTGTTGACAATTCATATACCGTATCAATTGAAGAGTGCCATGCATTTCCCGTGTACAATTTTCATCAAAATCGGTTGAAAATTATTACTCTAATCTACAATTTCTAATGCATTATTAAAGATTCTTAAAGCCTTTCAATTATAGTATGATTTATGATTCCCGTTTACAAAATTTGATTGGAATCGCATGAAAATTAAATTCTATGAACTTCTTTTTTTATTTATAGAAGTAATATTAACAATTCTTATAGCCCATTAATCATGTAAAGACTTAGACTTCCCATGTACAAAATTTCATCATAATCGGTTAAGAATGAGCGAATATAGATTTTTTGGAAATATTTTTTTTACAATTTCTAAAAGTAATATCTGAAATTTCTTATACGCTATCAATTAACCGATGAAATAAGCACCCCGTGTACAAAATTTCATAAGAATCGGTCAAGCTGTTTTTGAGTTAAATCTGAACATACAAACAGACAGACAAAATTTTTTTTAAGGGAATATTCGATATCAATATCTTTCATATAGTGTGCCTATCCGGAAATTTTGGAAACATATTAAAAGTACAGAGGGCCTAGCCAAGTTGTCTTTCTACAATCGCTAATGCTAAGGAAAAGGAAAAAAAAATGGGATTGAGATATCTGATCACGTGATTTAACCGTTTATATAATATTATTATGTCAATTCCATACATTTTTTTCGTTTTTGTTAGCATTAACTTTTGTAGAAAGGGAACTTAGCTAGGGCCCCTTACAGGACTACAGTTTTATTAATATAAATAATGTCAGTAATGTGTGTTGATTAAATATCAGGTGGCCATTGATAAGTGCAGTACAAACGCGTATACCTTGACCCTGAATATCGTACATAATACGAGTACATCTCTGAACTTGCAGAACGTTTTTATATATTTTAAATAAAACATTTTATGACAATTGTTGGTATAATAAGGTTTAATTCCATGTTCTTGTAATAGCATTGAAGTAACAGGTTATTAAATTTCGTATCAATCAGACCTGTGGAAGTACCACTTTTCATTATCAACGAGAAAAGAGTTGATAATCTTCAAACGGCTGAACAAATTTCCTTAAATCATAGCTAAGAACACTCTCGATAAAGTCGCCTTTCAACTAAATTAAAATTGGTACAGCCGATTGGGAGCTGCGATGCCGCAGAACAACATAAAGATATAAGTTAAAATTACAACACACATTTGCGTCAGAGGTTAAAAACCACAAATAGGCACGTAATGATATGTAGTTTTCAGAAAAGTTGTATACTCCAATCGACTTTTAATATAACACGTAAAGAAACTCCGAGCATAGCTCTCTTCATTGCCCTTTGAGTGACCTTGAACTTTCCTATAAGGCCCATAGTTAGCGACCACGTCTCAGCTCCATATGTAATCAAAGGCAACACAAACTGGTCAAAGTCTTTCATCTTTAGACACTGCGATATCTTGGATGAGAAAAGTTACGTAGCTTCTCAAATGCTGCCCAGTCGAGTTGGATTCGACGATTAACTTCTTTCTCGAAAATGTTTCATAATAAAACACACACATCATACAACTAAAACAATCAATAAACCTGTTTAATACATTGGCGTGATGATAAATATTCACGAAGAAAGCGTAGGTGAAGCTCTTGGAACCTTTTACTGTAATAACTTTAATATTAGTTGAAGTTAATTTACTTATACATCATCTTCGTATGTTTTTTTTTCATCAATCATTATGTGCTGTCTATTACATTATACACAAATAAATAAAATTTAAGTATCTATCTGTTTTTTTAAATATAATTTGTGGCAAGAAAATTGACTGAAAAAATAATTATCTGTTTGTGTGAAATAATTTAAGTACCTCAAAATTACCCATTCTATTATCTTAAAATTTAAATCAATTTGTAGGTATTATGCCTGAGATCAATATAGACGAATTTCATTGTGTAATGTTTCGAACGGTTTCAACGCTTTAATTATAAATTTACAGGAAGGGATGGGTAGATAGTGGCACAATAATACTGGTACAGATGTCACTAAAAGTTGATATTTGTAAAAAAAGCTGGTACCCTCAAGAGTTAATAGCAGTTAATTTAGTATCGTCGTTCGCGTCTTGGAGGATCTTTTTTTTAGATTGTCGAAGCCCAAAATTTTGCAAACGTCAGGGGCCTTACTCGGTTTCCCGCCGCCTGGAGCATTTTTTTTACTCTTGGCCTTGATCGATATTGAAAAGTTAGTAATACTGCGATCCAGGATAATGTTTCCAGGTAAACATGGTACAAGATCCTAAAACTGGTATTTGTACCAGGAACCTGGTACGTCTACCAACCCTGTTTACGGGAAGCCACGGGCATAGTTTGAATTTTAGTGTGATGGAGCAATATGACTCTATTATTCTTCATTATTTATTGCTCAGTGCAAAATCTGTTTATTCTGTATTATTATAGTGTGATTCATCAAAGTATATTTAAGTACTAGATTTGCAAAGCAAACAAATCCAAATTGAAGTACTAAGTATGTGGTTTGTTAGTTCTATTAGTTAAGAACATAATAAATAAAGAAATGAGCAAAAATAGGAAAAAAGACGATTCGATAAATCTAACTGTCGAAGGAGTACACATCTCTACAGTTCAGAGGTAGCAACTGTTTTTCAGGAATACTTCACAAATATAAAGTAGAGGTAACAAAAAATATTAAATCATCACCTAGCGGTGCAGCATCACTTTTAGAAAATCTGAGTACACCTTTAAATTCAAAATTTAATTTTACATCTATTAGTGCAGGTGAAATAATAAGAGTTTTTAAGCAATTAAACTTAAAACATACTGAAGACATTTGGGGAATATCAGTAATGGTAGTTCAGTCTTTAACTGTTAATATTTCACGACATCTGGCTCATATATTTAATAAGTGTATTGATAAAGAAACTTTCCCCAATATGATGAAAATAAGTAAAATAGTTCCATTGTTTAAATCAGGCTGTAGGAGTAATATTGGAAATTATAGACCAATTTCTGTGCTTCCTTCGATTAGTAAGATTTTTGAGAAAATTATGCTAAAGCAATTAGTAGAGTACTTTAATAATTATAAAATATTGGATGGTCGGCAGTTTGGTTTCACGAAATCAAAATCTACGGCTGACGCTGGTGCAACGCTATTAAGTCACATATTTGAGTCATGGGAGAAGTCGCAGGATCAAATCGGTGTATTCTGTGATCTTTTAAAAGCTTTCGACTGTGTTGATCACACTACGCTCATACTTAAGATGAAACATTATGGTGTGTGTGGACCTTCTCTCGACTTTCTGGAATCATATTTAACAGATCGCTGTCTCAAAGTAAGTGTAAATGGGGCAACCTCTTCGGGATCCTTGGCTAGAATCGGCGTCCCACAAGGTTCGATATTGGGACCGTTTTTTTTAAAGTATATTTAAATGATCTACTTTATCATTGTTCTTTTTGCATACGATACTTCACTTATATTTCAAGTGAAAAGAAAATATTTAGAACTTAGGCATGTAAATAATACTTTGTTTAAAATATCAGAATGTTTTGCTTTAAATAATCTTTTGTTAAATGCAAACAAAACAAAATGTATCAGATTTGCCTTACCCAATGTACAACGTGTTGAAAGTAATATTAAGATAAAAGAGAACATAGTAGGCATGGTTGATAATACTGTATTCTTAAGCATCACACTAGATGCAAAATTACAATGGGGTCTTCACATTAAAACCATGGCAGGGAAATTAAGCTCCGCTGCATAGGCAGTGCGTAAGATTCGCCAGTTACAGTTAACTGATAATTACAAATATTGCTACTGCTAGGCTGGTCTACTTCGCTTACTTCCACAGTTTAATGTTCTATGGTATTTTACTGTGGGGTTCAGCAGCTGAGGTAGATACCATATTTGTATTACAAAAACGGGCAGTTCGAGCAATTTATGATATGGGACCACGCGAATCATTGAAGAAATATTCAAGAATTTGGTATCTTAAATTTGCCTTCCCAATACATCTTGGAAAATATAATGTATGTTCGGGAAAATGAAGGCAACTTTGAACTTCTTACTAACACACACAATTTCAATACTAGAAATAAATATAAAATAGTCATTCCGTCTTTTAGACTTAGTAAAAAAAATAAAAGTTTTTTAGGTAATTGTGTTAGGTTTTTTAATAAACTTCTTAAGCACATTAGCGATTTGCCAGATAATAAGTTCAAGATTCATGTTAAGCAGGTTTTATTGTCAAAGGGGTATTATAGGGTGGCTGATTACGTGAATGATGGTGATGTCTGGATGTGATTCCCTCTCTGTACATATACTGAAAATGATAATAACTGTATATAATTAAATACTGTATAACCAGTTTAAAAAAAAATCGGTTGTCTGTAAAGTCGGTTTACTGACGATAGTTGAACGTGACGACGTCATAAGAAAATACTGGTGGAATGGTATCATTTTTCAAAAGAAAATTTTAATTTTATTTGTTTGATAGATTTACCTTTATCGCCGCAATTATCGTTGCTATAAACAATTGACACCACATTTACTTTTCACTGCACTTCATACTTGATGAAAACATGTAAATGTATTATTGTATAGCAGCTGTCCACGCGGACGCATCGCTCACTCAAGTAGGAGAGAGACAAATGTCGAACGCTGCCGAACGCGGAGGCCGATTGTGCCCCTTTGTCTCTCGTTCCGCGCTCTCGCTTGCACTTCAAGCCTTAAATGGAACGCCTCAGAGCGAGGTAACGCCGCATGAGTCATGTTTTTTCCTGGGCGCAGCCGGCTCCATCGAATTATAAGACGTTGTCACGTCAAAAAAGATAATAAGATAAACCCGATCGAGTTTCTTGTCGGTTTTTCTCGATGTCTGGGATGTTTTCCGAACCGGTAGTAGTATTTTGACATTCATAAGTGCCTTCTTAGGGCCTAAATTGAATAAAAGATATTTTGCTTTGATTTGATTTTTGATTTATGAAAGCTTGACCTTTTGATAAAGGAAAATACAGCTAATAAATATTTAAGGTATTTTTATCTATTGCCGAGCAATACACCTATGATTATGGTGAGCTTATTTTATTTTATAAGTAATTTTAAAAGCCTTCGAGCATATTTTGTGTGAATTTTAAAGTAATTTTTCTTTTCAGTCGATTAACAACTGAAGTCATGTTTCGTGCTACCGTATAATTTACGTTCCATTACTTGAATCATAAGATATGAGATACTGAATATGGCAACCAACTTACAAAAAAAGAACACTTCGGATAACAGACGCGATTTTGTCTACTTTATTCTGCCTTCGCCTTTGGCGGTTTCAATGTTTTTTCAGAAAAACTTATAAATAGTAATAATATTTCGTACGGATTTACCATTGCTTTGGATTAGTGTCATAACTATTTTAAAAATACAAATTGCTAGCAACACACGAATTGTCATTATACTTCGTGGGAAGTTTTTGGCGGGATCTTGAAGTGACATGTGGTTTTTACTATTAAATCATTAATTGGCTGCCTTCAATAACAAAAATGTACGAGCCTTACAGTATTCGTATATGATGTGTAACATCTGACTGAATATAGTTTACAAATTAGTTTATATAACAGTACACTTTATACACAACACTGTAGGTTAATCGCACAGCGGATGCGTTCTTCTTCTCTATTTCCCTTTCTCTTTCTAGTCACACACTCGCACACATAGCTTCACTGTTCATACATATTCTACAAATGAGCGCGCTCATCGGTCAAATTAAAAAAAATTGCGCGCGCTTCCCCAGCTTCCTGTTACAAACTTTCGTCCCTTTGCACGAAATTACTCCCACATATTGCAGGAAAGCGAGAGGTTAAATGTTGCACATTAATAAAAGATTATACTCAGTGGGAATAAAAAAGCACTTAAAAAAATATTTATATAAATTATAAAGTTCGTAACTACATGTAGACAGAGCTGTTTGTTTTAACAAGTTTTCATAAAAATCAACTATGGCGTAGGTCATTACGTTGACCAAAATTAGAACAAAGCTGTACGAAGTAGTTTAATGTCTTTTGGCACGGACTTAAGACACTAGACATCTAGATTTGCAGAAACGTCTGTTAAATAACATAAGGTTAACGTCTGCTAATGACATAATAACATAACAAAGTTTTCAAGTAAAATTATGATCTTATAATGTCTATTGGTATAAGTTAGATTTAGGTTTAATTTAGAGCAAAAAGATATTATTTATATTATAAAAAATCTTATTATCACTTTTATATAATAATTTAAAAGTACGATTGCTAAATTGGGACCTGTTTTACGTAAAGAGCATAGCCGAATAAGCTAATAGAATCTGCACCCAGCGATTTTTTAAATCTATAAGGTCAAAAGTATACCGTACTGTACTACGTTGTTAAAGACTTTAAAAACACTTAAGCAAATCTTTAAAAAAATACTGGACTATCATTTCATAGGTAAGAATTACATAATGAGGTTGAGGTTGAGGTTGAGGTATTATTATTTAAAAAACATTTATTTTGTCTGGATTTTGCATATTCTGGTAACACTACGCACACAATCACAATTTATACATATAGGTACTACCGCTGCGCATACATATAACTCCTGTTTGTACTATGTGCAGTATCTATATTATTATTTTAATATAAAGTATATCAATGTCAATAAATCAGCTGGCATGGAAACCGATGTCTTTTCACCATTACCGCACACGCACATAATAAATCAACAAATCAGTTGGCGTGAAAACCGATGTCATTTCCCCATTACTGCAAATGCGCTTAATAATTCAACAAACCAGTTGGCGTGGAAACCGATGTCATTTCACCATTACCGCACATGCGCATTGGTGTTCCCATATTTTCTTGTTACAAATTTTCATCCCCTATTTTCACCTCTAGAAGTTTTATTTTCGCTACAAAAGTATACTTATGTCCTTTCCCAAGGTCCAATCTATCTCTATACTAAAATTCATGCGGATTATGCGTGAAAAAGTAGCATAGAAACAGATAGACATAGTTACTTTCGCATTTATAATATCGCCAAAGAAGTTACACTTTTGTGACACACACTGAATTACCAGTAACCTTTATTATTGTGTTAATACTGAACAATTGTTTACCTTACATATTCGATGTATTTGAAATAAGTAAATAACATTTTACAAGTAATAAGTAGTAGATGATATTAAAAGAAAAGAGGAAAATGTACTTTTTGACTATGTTACCAAATGGACCAAGTTATAAATTTCATTGTGTAAAGAAGAGCAGCAAGATAATATACAAAAACAACGTCACTTGACGATGACTGTTACAAAAAAAAAACATTTTTGAAAAATATTATGAAGGAATAATATGCCGCTTTTCACAATCACTTTTTAATATTCAACATTTTTTTGTCACAAAATACCTTTTAGCGGCTTATATATTATTTGCGTATGCTATTGCGGACTTTTTTAGATATACTAGGTTCAATATTTTGCCAGAAGATTGTATTTACATATCATTATTCATTACGGCGCACGCGGATAAAGTAGTTCGGGAATGCTTCCACTTCCGACTTACTTAACAAATATCAATATTTATAGCTAGCTGAGAGTTGTAGCGTAATGTTAGATATCCTATACTATTCATCGTGAATCTGGCTTTATATACAAAATATATTTGCGCGGAATCCTTATTATTTATCTAAAATAAAACTAGCCTAAGTTACTCCTTATAACATTAGCTATCTGCCAGTAGACCTGTCCAAATCCGTCGAACCGTTTTGGAAATTACCCGGAAGAAACTGGCTGACTATCTATATATGTCTATCTTCTAAGGATCACCCACAATAGGTATTTTTGTCTTTAAAATAACCGGGCGCGGGAGTAGTACGATTCTTGCGTGACCACGACACCACGGGACCACGGTCTACGGCATTCTGTAGTCCAAGCGAGCGCAGCCACGGGTACATCCAGTTCATAATATATAGCGAAAGGAACTTCGTTCTTACCGAGTATCCCACGACACCTCTCGTTTTTTTTTATTTATTTCAAAATGTTCCCTTTACTTATTTTCTTAATACTCTCACACGACTACATACAAAGAAATATATTAACTCAGCTTTATCCTCATACGTTATATTAACACAAGCCGTGCGTGACATGAATTATTAATATTAGGTACTATATAATGTTGGAAATTCAGAGAAGAAAAACATACGTGAAACGACAGAAGCTTGAGACACAATAGAGGGTTTAAACCTGTAAATGACGTTATGAACTTTACTAGTGGTTGTATCTTTCAATCCGTTTGACTCAGTATGCAAGCTTAACTGGAATTGTGCTTTTGTATTTCTGACTAGCTGTGCCCGTAACTTTGTCCGTGTGGAATTTCGTAAGTGCGCGTTGAGACACAATAACCCGCAATAGCTCGCTCGCGCATTCTGAACCCGCATGATAGGGCAAACCTTTGTGATATTATGTAGCAGTGGGAAATTATGAGTTATACTAATGTAATCATTCCAATATGAAGATATCTCGATTATAACCATTAGTAATATTAACGGTTATGAATTTGATAGGATTAGTCATTATTACGGCCGAATGAGCTTTTTTTAGCTAATTGGTATGTAATAATATGTTCTTCTAATACGACATTTTTTTAGGCTCCCTAACCTACCTATTATGTACCTATTAATAATGAATAATGTAGAGGAGAGGTCATCTCAGTTCAGTCATCACCGAAATGTCCCAATTATGGAAATCATTCATAATCGCCCACCTCTAATAATCAGTCGTTGCAAAGGAAGCGGCGGGAGGCGCCTTTCGGCAGCGAAAGGGTACATGTGCGTAGGGCGCGCGGTATTGGAAACTGCTACGTTAGTTTATTTGATTTGTGCGGAACCAGAACTTTCTTCTAACATAAAAGTAAATTAATCTTTATAACATGAGCTATCCGCAAGTGAAAGTCTCGTCAAAATCGATCCAACCGTTTCGGAAATTAGCCGGAACAAACAGACAAAAAATTAAATTAATTAAATTATTATAAATTGGTTTTTTGTTATAAGTACCGTATATACTTTCATATGCATTAATAGTAAAAAGCTGTCATTTTGACATTACAAACAAATACTTTAATTTTATAATTTGTACTGATAGGACATAATTATGTGACTAAATAATCTAATTAATTAAATACTCTTTTAGGCGCATTATGAAAAAATTATGAAAGTGAATTTTTACTTTACGCGCAACAAGAAGTCTACACAATAAAGTTTCTTGCTAAATCTTAAAGCGCGTATAGAGACTTCAACTTATCTTTGCGCGCGGGCCTATTTGTGCGTGAGCTTTAAAACATGCAGTTATTACTTGTATGACAGTGATGCGGAAGTTGTCCTCCCGATCAACACGTGTTTTTATCGCTTTGTTCTACAGATACAGTCGGTAATAAAAATGTCAGCTCCTGCACGAAGGAAAATTTTCACTAAACCAGTAGTTGTGTTTGATAATGCGTCGCACCACAACGATCAAAATATTAAAACGCTTCATTAAAATTTTAAAAAGATAGAATTTCAGCCATGGTTATTAGAAAAAATACTCAGTAATATGGTATAAAAATTTTCATCTACTACCATATAATTCTAAACCCTATAGAATGCTTTACATCACATTGAACAGAACGTGACGGAAATATTAAAGTTAACAGAAAGTTCTTTATTTGGTATTTCTAGTGGTAGTGATACGGAATAATAAAACATGCATTTAACAAATTAAGCCCTTAATTAATTTTAAATTTGAATAAATGAGATGTAAAAATTTTCTACATACTTATTATAAGTAAAGTAGCTAATAGAATTCTCTTGTGTATTTGACTCCTACACCTCTTAACACGCACACGTAGCCTATCTATACTCGCTTTACGCACACATGGGGCCGAATGCACAGATGAGTTGAACTGTCTATACATAATTCACTTTTTTTCATGTATGAACGAATAAATATATTCTTCTATATTGATGTCACCTAATGAAAGTATCTTTAAATATATTTGAACTTCTTTCTACAAGCATGATAATATTCCATATGACTTCCCAATCAAAACTTATTTTGAACGCAATTGATTTCAAAATCATTAAATTGTGAAATCAATTGCGTTTAAAATTAACTCTACTAAGCTTTTTATATTAAAGTATTGGCTGAGAGTGATTGGGTGCGCAAGGACGTCGATAGAATAAACTGGCGTGCTCTGGAATATATTGATTGTACAGCAGTGGTGTGACATTGCCTGGTGATGATGATGATATTACTGATAATTATACAATTCATATTCAAATATTCAGTTTATATAGATATGCTCAAAATAGTGAACAACATATTAGTTCGTCATATTACAGAAATTCTTGTATTATACTGTAAAATTACAATACACGAAACAAACATGAGATATTTAAGATACTGTTATATGAAATAATATCATCCGAGGTATTCATGTCTCATATCGCATACATTCTATCTCATTTATCGCTCGTCATTCTATGTCATCATAAGTACATAACAAATATTTACCTCTATTTCCTACGAGTGATGTTAAGTCAAGTGATGAAAGAGAAAATATCCATGCAGTGCGTGAAAATTATGGAATATCCACATATTAAAAGTTTTGATTTGATATTAAACGAATAGTTATTTTTTCAGTTTTATTATTTTTTCAACACAAGGCAATTTTTAACAAAAAACAATACCAACTTCAATCATTTTAAGCAGTTCCCTGGTATATCTTCGAAGTCGAAGATCTAATGTCAATGAAGTTAAAATGGGACCGCCCTTGAGATATCTATCACTTTTCCAACGAAAAAATAATCATCCAAATAAGTTCATAAACAAACAAGTTCAGTTCGAGTTCGATGAAAAACATCCATAAAAAATACATTCGAATTGAGAACCTCCTCCTTTTTTTGGAGTCGGTTAAAAAGAAAATAGTTTTTATATCTTTTGAATTGTTTCGATTTTTGCTTAACGAAATTTGTAAGCGCAATGACGCTATAAAGTTTGTACTAAAAACTTATAAATACATTTTAATACACACATGTTTTTCTGGCTCAGCTGTAAGTAATCAAAACCAAAGCTTATAAATCAAAAATATCAAAAGCTATAATGTTTAGATGTACGAATAAAACTAGAGCTTATTATATTGTCCCCGATTTTCAGCTACTCTTGAAAATTATCAAATAAATTTCGTTACAAAACATAGATTATATCCACGGCTGCGTCGGCATAAAATAAAATAACAGTCTTTATAACAATGTTTGCCTCGCATAAACATTTTTTTTTAATTTGATATATCTATATTATATAGCATAGTCATATTTTACATAAAATTATATCAAATAGGGTAAACAGCATTCTATAACTAAATTATTTAAAAAATATTATTTAGTTATTCTGATTGCCTTTTTAAGTAGGTATATGTATTAACATTTTTCATAACACCATGAGCGTAGTACTATTTTATTCTGATGATCCGGAACCATCAGCAACGTATTTAAGTTCACCTGTCTCTACATGGATTTATAGCTAAATATAGAGGTACCTGTAAACACGGCCTGTAGGGATAGATATTACGCCGAAGGAAAACTATGTGACTATATTACTATCTATAGAGCTGCTGCCTATAAAACGTATCACAGGATCTAAATAAGGAATTTGGCAATAAAGTTCGGTAAGATGAAAATATTAGTGATCAGGTAAAAGTTTCACGTTCGGTTAAAGCAGAAAAAATAACTTTTTTGAAATGTAATCCGGTAAGTTAGAGCTCATGGGACGCATGTATTGTACGCGATCTTCACGGTAAGCCTTTAATAACACAAAGTAAAATCCTGTAAGCGACAGTGAGCATTCATTACATGTTAATATTTTTGTCATACTTTTTTTTAAATATTTATTTTGAAACAATACTTCTTTTGACGCGTTTAGTAGAGGGTAAAATTGTGAGCTACGCGTGCATCATGGGACGGAAGTGCGACATGATAAAGTTAGACATTAATTATATTAATGTAAATTCATATTAATGGCATTTTTTATTTTTTATTCAGTAAAAAATACTTGACATTATTAATTAAACCGTTAAATTATTTGTACACAATTAAAATATAAAAAATGTCTTTAAAATGAATTGATTTACTTGATTGATTAATATTATCTTTGATAGGTAACTTCATGATGTTGTTGGTAAGTAAGATAAAAAAATTGAGATATTCTAGTTTTGTTACGCCAAAAATGTAAAAAAAAAATTACGAGCGTACACAAGTAGGTACACGCATTTTTTCTAAAACCTTAGTATTTCTTACAAACTTCTTAATTTATCTCATTCTTGAATCTTGTGTACTTTGTACGTCGAATCATTGACTTGAAAATTTATTCAATGTCACCAAACGTATATCCAGTCACGATAATATCGTACAATACTAGAAAATGTTATCTAGTTTTGCTAAATTTTATTTCGTTTAGGTATTTTACTATGGGAATGAAGTTTTATCTATAACTTCTATATCTATACATAGTATAAAAGAAAGTCGCTACCTGTTTCTGTCTGTTGTCTGCTTACTTCTTCTAAATACCGCAACGGATTTTTAATGTCATTTAGGTTTTTTTTTTTTAATTGAAGGTTAGTATATAAAACTCATTGTAATCAAGTTTTTGTATAGCATAACAATTAAAAATATGACATTATTTGCGAAGCTATTTTCTTCAATTTAGTATTAATCCTTATTCAGATAAATATGTTAGTTAATTTGGGCATTAATGTAGATTAAAATCGTCCTTTATCTATATAATTTAAATGAATACCGTAGAAGATTCAAAATTACACACAACACAAAGAAATCACTCGCAGCGAAACGTTTGGCCAGCACTCCACACCGCTGCTGCCACCCGCGCCGCGGCCTACCTATGGGCTATGAATTGCTTTTCGCCAATTAAGTGCAGTTTTAGTATCAATGAAGTTATGGACTATTAATACTAAAGCGATAAACTGTAAGTCAATGGAACTTTTTTTTTTTAAACATAAATGACACCACTATGTAAATTGCACTCTTGCGAAGCTGGGGCGGGTCGCTGGTCAACTCAGAAATAAAAGTACTGTGGATGAAAATAAGAAATTTGGACAGTAGATTCTTTTTATAAAGTCACGCTTAAGAGGATACGAGGTCTAAGAAACATTTCAAAAATAGGTATTTCTAAAATCTATTGCTATCGCGCTGTGCCCGAAACCACACTGAATAGAGTGCGAGAGTGACAAGTGCAGTTCGGACTGATAACACCTAAGTAAAGTTGACAAAATCATAAGTTCATATTCCCCTATATCCTCCTTCAAAACTGAGCCGATTTTTATATTTTTTTCAAGAATAATATAAACAAGGGCTTTGGCTATGCTGTATGTTTTTATTTTTCTTTTTATAGTCGTCAAATTTGTTTGCTGGACGTTTAAACGTGACGTTAAAAAGGGCAATTTTTATTTTATTTCAAATGGCTCCCTGTTTTTGTAATAATTTATTTATGAAAAAAATCAAAGCATAGGGACATGGTAGTTGTAGATATAAATTATACGGTATAAAATTATTTGCTCTAGTACCATTGTCCAAGGAGGAAACAGGGTAATACGTTTGTATGGGCAAAACACAGAATAAGTTTTGATTAAAAAAATTATACACTCAAGTAAAAGTGTAAAAAGGTGTAATTACAAACAGGTGAAGGCGTTATTACGAGATTGTATCATGTATTCCAAATAACCTTACGTTATCGTACGTTAAGCTACGTTACGTTATACGTATTACAAAAATCAGTTACACTTTTAACTATTTGATTTTAAATATTCAAACAAAATATAATTCTATAAATATCTGGATTTTGAATTTTATAAATGGATTTAGCTTCACCAACTTAACCTCGTCTTCTTAGATGTGTCCAGTTATTATATTATTACTAAGTTTGCTATAAAATTATTCAATAAACACTACTATTTAAATTCAGATATGTCGGGAAATAATCAATAGTACATATCGACATCTATGTAGATGTCAACAAATCGTTAAGTACGGAAAAAAGGTATTAGAAAAAGCACTTGATTTTCAAGTCAGGTATGTACATTCAGCTTCGGAGTGAGAATAATTTAATTCCTCCATTCACGAAGGTGCGAATTTGAAAGTGCGTATCAGAGGGCGCGCCGCTACCCTCCCGCCCAAGTCCTCAGAGCTCGCTGCCCTCGCGATGACGTCAACGGCCCTCCACGCCACCCTATTTTATAAATATAGGCGATACCACACAAAACTTTCGTTTTTAGTTTTCATCATTCTGTAATAATTGCCTAAGCGTTATTAGATGAAAAAAAATTACATTTGAAATATTGATAGCATGGATATATTTTTAAATTGCGTGATAATATAAGCAAACCTTATAAACATTACTGCTACCAATTATACATGTCAACTAAAATAAACAAAATTTACCCATTTCATTTGACTATATCATGTTGTGTGTTTTGCATACAAAAATTGTGGTTATGACTTTTACGCGCGCTTGAATTAAAACTTCTTTAAATTTTATAGTACCTACATATACTAACGCACCCACGGTTTTATCTGTTTTAAAATTTTTGATAGAATTTGCTTATAGTTTTCATAGTGAGCGTCTACATCGCGGAAGGAGAAACTATCCAAAATTTCAAGTCAATCGGATCTATCGTTTCGGAGATCTCTTGATGAGCGAGTGGTATTTTGCTTATAGTATATATAGATATTGATATATTTATATATATCATGTATTTAAAAATTAAATCAAACAAAAGTGAGTACAACAAATCACCCTCTTTCTTCGGCGCCGCCATGATAGTATACTTACCACTTTATTAACTGATTTTCATGAAATTTGTATACGCTAAGTATATGTCATTCCGCAAAGGGTAGGTTATAAGAGAATTGTCAATAATATTTTTAGAAATCATCAATAAGAAAAATAACAATATAGATTTTTTTCTCAATCATTTTCAATAAAAAAAAGTTATAGAGTGAGTATGGTAGCAATTTTGATGAAATTTTGTACACGAGATAAACATATCATTCCGCAATTGATAGGATACAAGAATTGTCAACAATACTTTTAGAAATCGTATAAAAATAACTTTATTTTTTCTAAATCAATTTTAATTAAAAAAATTATATACGTAGTATGTGTAATTAATAGGCTGTAAAAATTATCAATATTACCTGAAAAATGTGATAGAATAGGAGTAAACAAAATTACAACACTAATACACAATAATTACTGAGTAATTAACACTTGTGAGTGACCTTGAGCTGAAAAGATGTTACGTTTACGTGGCTTCCCAATCACTGCCCATACTTTACGGGAGTTGGCACTACATGGAAGTTCAACATAATCTTTGTTTTGTCCATGTTCATTTTAAGACAAACTCGTATGACTTACCAACTAGAGGGCTATGGAGATGGCTATGCTCAGAATTTCTCTGCGTGATAAATCATAAAAGAGGAGATCCACAAAACATCCAAATTCACTGACATAGCCCTAAGAATAGCTAGACTTAAGTGACAGTGGACGGGGCACGTAGGTGGTAGAACCGATGGTCCATGGGGCCAAAGATTTCTCGAGAGGCGGCCGTGTACCAAAAGTTGCAGGGTGGGCAGACCCGCTACAAGGAGGACATTCGACCTGGTAAAGGTTGCGGAAGCCGCTAGATGCGGCCAACACTTGCAAGTCTTGCAATAATCTTTGGGGGAGGTCTTTGTCTAGAAGTGAACGTCTTATGGTAGATATTATAACCAATTGCGAAGCGGAAAACACAGCTATTTTAAGTATACAGTTAGTCGTCGAGTAGGCCTATTGTTTGTTTGGGATTGTATTATATTCTATCAGACCACGTGTCCTTTGTCACCAACAAATAGCATCAAACCAAAACTTTAATGCTGAAGTCAACGAATAAGAGATGCGAACGCGGGCACTTAGACTAGAGCTAATTTGTTTTTATTGCAAAACTTTCCACATTTTCAGTATCCTCAACAATAATGCGAACGATGCACGAACTTGGGTCTACCTACATTAAATAATATTGTATAATTAATTTCTCATTTTGAGGAGACTAACTTATTCTACACGAATATCTCGTTTACGAAACATGATACAACATGATACAAAATGTTAACGTTAATTACAATAGGTATACAATTTCATTAGAATAATATAGAAACTTAAGGGATAATGTACCTTCCTATAAGTAAAAGAATTTTTAGAATCGAATCAGTAGTTCCAGAGATTACTTCCCACAAATAAACGCAAAAACTTTACCTCTTTATATTATTATAGGTCCTAAAAAATAATATGAAATTATACATTTAATCAATCGAAGTTTGTACCATTATTATTTATTTTATAGTTAGTTCATTGATTCCATTACTGAAAAAATTGTGGGAGCGAGAATCAATAAAATCTTTGAAGGCGTTTTGGACAGCCTTATCGGAATAGATTTTTTTCCTGGCAAATAATTATCGAAATTACAGTTGACATAACAGAAAAAGGCATGAAAATGGCATCAGACTGGTTCTGTGCTAATCTATTGACCCTCAACAGTAAAAAAACGAAATTACTCTGTTTCCATAAATATATTCCATAAACCCGTTATAAGAATTCATTCCTGTAAAAAGTACCCTACCAATCCCTGTAACTGTGACACCATTCAGCGCACTAATGTAGTCAGGTACCTAGGTTTGTGGTAGATGATAAATTGCGTTTCAATCATCATATTCACAAGCTCTCTACTAGAGTTAGAAAATCTATTTATATTTTAAAAATACTCGGTAACTGTGCTGATAGCTCACTGATAACAATGATTTACTTCGCGTTATGCCGATCAGTGATCAGCTATTGCATCACAGTGTGGGGCAGCGCGGCGAGGACCACTATGTAGGAAATCGAAAAAGCGCAAAGGTCCGTGTTGAAAGTGATATTAAAAAAACCCTTTCGATTTCCAACGGTGGCCTTGTATGCTGAGGCGAAGGTTTTATCTGTTCGTAAATTATTTTTATTTAAAATTGCGTTAGTAACCCATAACTCACTTATTTCCATGTCTTACTATAACTCTTTACGTACTAAACGCATTTTTAATTTACCAGTACCAAGAACACTTACCAGTTTTGGTAAGCGTTTTGGGAATTACATAAGAGCTTCACAACATATAACGCCATCCTTAAACACCGCAGTACTCTTAAAGATTGTTCAATATAGGAAGCAAAAAAACTATTTTTTGATTTGCTGCTATCGTTAAATTACGCTGAGACAGAGACGCTGATTAAAGTACCTTGATTTTTCAGTTTTTAAATTTCATTGTATAGCGTTTTGTTTGGTTTTCATTAGTATTTTTTTTTGTATTTTATTAAGTAGTATAACCCTTTTTAGTTTAACCTACGTAATTTTTATTATGTTATGTAATTGTTAACTGGTTCCTCGCGATACAGGCGAAGCCTAGTGCGGGGACACCTGGTAATATTGTTTTGAATTGTGTTATATAATAAAAGTTATCTTTATCTTTATTGCTCACTTATAGTATAAAAAGAACACGCAAGCAAATTTCACGGTCCTAGCCTCAGTAGTTTGGGCTTGTGCGTATGCACACACCCACACACCACACAATGTGACATCACAGTCAGTTATCATTTTATATACATACTAGCTGTGCCCCACGGTTTCACCCATGTTAATTTTATCCGACAAACACCGCGTCTCACTTACCGTACTTGCCTATAGCTTTCCAGATTACTTACTACTAACAGTATATATATGTATAACACAATATACTAACAATATAACAGTAACCTTATTGTCGTGTAATTAATTAAAATGTTATAAGGCTCATATAATTAGGCACAGTAGATTCTAAATAATGGAATTTAATCAGTAAAAGATAGGCCAGATTTTAGCCAAAATATCCCCTTTTTTATATCCACTTCCTACGCTCGATTGTTTATGAGATTTCACAAAGTTTTTCCATGTGATTTCACTTGTTTTTGTAGTTTATTATGAAGTTTCTAATCCAATACTGAAATTTCACAATATCGATAAACAGAAAAGGTATATCATGTTGATTGATTTTATAGCTCTTAATGTTTACCCTTAGGCCCTGTTCATATGAACGCGCATCAGCGCGTGTTTTAACAATGCGCACCTACACTTTCTAATATTAACACAAACTGTTCACAAAAACGCGTGCTAACACGCGTTACAGCTGTGCTTAGAAAACAATATATCTGAACGAGGGCTTCGTGTTTCACAGAACTCACTTTCATTAAAGCGACTTTCTTTCAATATCTTTCACAGTTTGAGTGGGCTCTTAGGGTTCCACATCTGGTATTTCAGACTTTCGATTCTTATATGCCACCAGAAAACGCTTATCAGATTATAAAAAAAAAATCTAAGGCGGTATTTAGATATCTCTGATAGTTTGGCTGGGCTCTTGGGTTTCACGTCAGGGCCAGATTTTCGAAAATCCAAGTTTTGATAATTTTTTCCTTTATGTGGGTATTAAACTCTAACTTTGTACTAAATTTCAGCTCTCTAAGCATTGGGGAAGTATTACTTATATTTTGATGATCATGAGTGAATCAGTGTCGAATTTTCATAAATTTTCATCCTTATAACTTTTATACGGATGAAGCTGTAAATTTGAAAATCCTTGACATTATAGGTTTCCATAAGTACTCTTAGTAAACAGAATTTTATCCTTCTACAATATTCCAGTGCTGCTAGATACAGGCGTAAAAATACGCTGAAATGCTTCCAGTAAAGATGTACGGCCGTGCCTTACACTCGACTTGGAGATGGGATTCAATTTCGGGATTTTTCCTTTTTTCCTCCCTTTATAGGCTTCGCGCTAATTAGAATTCAAAAATCGGAGAGTTTGTCAGTGACAAAATTAAAGAACTTTGACTATAAACTATAAGGTATAATTATTGGTATATTGGCAATATACCCAGTTATAGTATGTACACTTGATTTCTAAAAATTCAAACTTGTTGCTTTATATACAACGAAGTTACATTACAAAAGTGCACTTAGCTCGCGAAACATTTCATTATAGTTGCGGTGTGCTGGCCAACTGTTTCGCTGCGAGTGATTTCTTTGGTTGCGCGTAATTTTGATTCAGTGATCTTCTACGGAATTTATTATCCGGTATTTTATCCAAGCAAAATCAATATGACGGATGTTACATCTAAAAAAATGGGGACCACTGATTTATTTTTATCGTACCGAGTGGGCGTAATGAAAGATAAAAAAGTTTTGAGTTCATAAATATAAATATATAGTACAATATTAAATATTAATAATATATACCAATCGACAGAAAACAATTTTATACTATATTTCAGCATTTACGAATACTGCTAGTGCTATCAATCGGCAGTTCTGAAAATCAATCGTGTAATAAAGGTTAAAACGGAAAAGTTTAAAATAAAACAAACAACTATTTTTTTTCTTTCGTTATAGATAAATTATTATAGTGATATTTTTTTACTTTTTTATGTTGTTTATTTCTATTTATACTATTTATTTACGTCAAAATGATTCTATATGATTATGTCATGAATAAATTCTCTTATTGAGTACATACTACGATTTTCCACCATTATTGATTATTGTCTGTACCCTTATGGTAAATTAATGATGATACCAGTCTGAAAATAGCCCACTAATGGCCAGATACAAAAATATCTTTTTAAACGCCACCCAAGTCCTCACCCCTGTATTGGCGATTCGAAACGCTGAGAAATCGATAAATTTGTATTTTCCCATTAGATAGTCTTATTGTAAGAACGTTTTTGTTTCGGTCAGGTTTAGTAACGTTGTTTTCCTACACTGTTGGTTGATCGTTGATTGTATTCACTTTGGCCGAAATCAGTCAGGAGTTCACCATCTTCAGTTAGTAATCATGTTAGGTACTAATTAAATAATTAAGCTCAGTTAAACCACAATTCCTGAACCATAAAGAAAAGTATGATTGGGCCTTCGAAGTGCTATTGAGAACAGATATGTTCGCAAGTAAATAATGTTTAATATTTTGACTGAATATAAAGGATGTCCGATGGCAGAATTAGGATTTAAAGTATAAGTTAAAGTAAATTTACTAAAAAGAAATAATTATATTATACCAGTGCTTTAAACAACATTAATGTGGATTTCATTTTTTTAAACTATACCTTCCAAATGATGTCCGTTGTGTCGTAAAAACTTCTGGAATCTGTCGATCGTATTACGTGCAACGCGCTGTAGCGGCGATGGCGGAAATTTATTTATTTCTTGAACACTATTATTTTTTAGTTCAGGTATGTTTACTGGATTTGATAATACCCCCACAGAAAGAAGTCTATTGGGTTGAGATCATGGTGGCCAGGGGATGTCTTCTAAGCGGCTTTTCAATTGTCTTGTAAAATGATCGCGTACAACAACCATAGTTTCTCTAACAGTATGAAGCATGGCGCTATCTTGCTGAAACCATGTGAGTAAAGTGAAGAAAGAATGTTGTTTTAATCTTGGAAGAAAACAATTATTTAGCATGTATCATTATGAATTACCATCTACACTAACGGTTTGTCCTCGAGAATTTTCTATAAAATAAGGGCCTATTATTCCATGGACTGATAACGCACACCAAACGGCTACTTTGGGGCTGTGGAGAATATGTTGATGTTTCATACGTGGGTTTTGTCCTTTAGGTGACCAATAACGGTAATTTTGGTTATTTACATATCCGTTTCAATTCAAATGAGCTTCATCACTCCAATAGATTGTGTTTACTGTACGAAATCGCTGTAACATTGTCTTTCAGAAGTTTTACACAAATTATAATCATTGAGCTTGCACAATTTGAATTTCGAAGAGGTAAAATTGCAGTTCCTTTTTCAATATTTCGTGCTAAATTGTTTTTAGGTGCCCTATAGCAGCTGCCCTCTTACGCACGGAGTGTCGTGGATTATCACGCAAACTTTTCGCGACTAGTTTAATGTTTTCATCAGTCCTCAATGTTCGGCTGGGACCCGGCCGTGGGTTGGTTATTACTGAACCTGTGGTCTGGAATCTCCGCATCTATAATCAAATTAAATCATCGCTTCTTGGCACATCACGTAAAGGTCGGATATCGTATCGCGAAAAAATTTGCGACGAGAAAGAGCACAAGTCTCGAAAAACGCTTCGATTGCGAACGCACGTTGTTTACCCATCCACTGCGACATTATAACTAAGTAACCCTCACGAATAACGAATCGAACGCGTCCCCCAGCCCACCCTCTACTCAATGATATTAGAACAATTCATTTGTATCCTAATTCGGCCATCGAACACCCACTAACTTAATGAAGCTGATTTTTTTTTTTTAAATATAAGGACATAATTTCACACACGGCCATTTCATTCCAAACTAAGCAAAGCTTGTAATATAGTAACTAAATAGGTGATATACATACATATATAGATAACATTTATGCTCATCACACAAAAGTCAGTCATGGGCGGGGATCGAACCCGCACCTCTCGGCTCAATAGTAGCGTTTACTACAACGTCCGTATAAAGGAAAATTTACAATCAAATAAAAGGCAATCATTAGTTGTTTTAGAAGGACTAATTATTATTCATCGATTAAGAAACGGACATGGAATTTTAAAACGATATCGTTTATTTTGTTTCCTATTACAATTTTTCACGTCTTTACTTGTAAAGGTTTTTTTTTATTGTACTACGGCAAAGTGACTGCCCTGCACCTGATAGTGAGCACAATTCAATCCAATAACAATGGCGACCATCGTAGTATCTACAATCCATCGCCAGTCGTCGCAGTCATGCCATCCTGCACAAATGACTCTTCACGTTATGTTTGAAGTACTTCCATGTTGTCCATGTCTTTTAATATTAAAAGACGTTTTCCATTTCCAAAATCTATATTTGAATTTGATATTAAATTTGTCTTACTTGTTTCAGATCATAATAAGCCAATTCACAAATCATCACCTGTTCCAAATAAGAACGCATCTAAACTGAAGCAGATAAGAACGCCTTAGATTAGTGGCAAAGATCAGATAATGTGGTCGGGCACGAGCCCGTTAGTTGTCCTTGTAGAATTATTTACTTAGTAGCGGGAGATGCCCGTGTGGTGGGGCGCGCGGTTGCTCAGCATGCGAGTGTGGTGTGTAACCACGGTTCTCGCGGCATTGGCGCTGCGCTCAGCGGCGGAGCCACAACGCCGGTACTCCACCGACTGGCGTACCGAACGTGAGCTCGAACGCTCTCGGCCGCTTCAAGAACTTTTCGACCCTGAACCCGAATCAGCGTATGCTCCACACCAGCCTCCCCCCTTGCCGGTCGGCGCTTTGCATAAGGAACGTCGCCGTGCACGCAACAATAAACGAGCGTCCCACCAAATACCAACCGAGATGGCAAGCCAAATGATGCTGAGAGCCTCGCGTTCTAATCGGCCTTATGATGTACCACAAATAGGTGAGTCTAATTACATTAAACCTATTGACTTATAACGTGTTATTAAAGTCGTACTGTTGTGAAAAAATATGAGGGTGAACCAATCTGAACACTGAACAAAACACATTGTAACAAGTTGTTTAAATATGAAGCTTAAATATTAAATTTTCTAAATTTGTATTGTGAAACTTCATCCTCGCATATCGGATATAATTAACAAATGTACAGTCGAATTTCCGCTGTTCGGATTGCTCGAAGTCTATATTGGCAATGTGTGACGAATATGCGTTTGGAATATCAAACAGATTAATCGCTTGTGTAAAGTGCACAGTTATAACATGTTACCTTCGACATGATATGTCATTCGCATTCGAATGTCGTTAACTGGCATTTATGTAGTGGCATTAACATCATACGTCTCATCACAGCAGCTAGGGACGTAATAATAGGTCGGGGAAAAAGTTTCTTCGCATTTTTATTTGAAAACTCAAGATTTTTTTTTTAAACGTTTATTTACAGTATATATGTACCATTTCGTTCGATGACTTTCTGCCATTTTATAGGTAGACATGATCCCCTTGCTGTAAAAACTTTGTGACTTCTGATCAAAAAATCGTGACAAATAGTTTTGGCAGTCCTTTTTTGATGTTAACCTTACAGAACCTAAAAAATTCTGAAGAGACCGAAACCGGTGAAAATCTGAAGGTGCAAGGTCAGGGCTATATGGTGGATGCACTAACACCTCCCAGCCAAACTCTCTTAATTTTTGCTGAGTGGCTAAGGATGTGTGTGGTCTAGCGTTATCGTGATAAAAGACTACACCCTTCCTGTTGATCAATTCCGGCCGCTTTCTCTCAACTGTTTCCTTTAATCTCATCAGTTGTTGGCAGTAGAGATCCAAATCGATGGTTTTTCCGGGCGGTAAAAGCTCATAATGAACAATGGCCTTCCAGTCTCAGCATACACACAACATCATGTTATTTCGAGTTAGCCTAGGTTTAGCCACAGTCTTTGAAGCTTGGCCGACCTTAGACCATGGCCTTTTTCGCACGTTCTTGTCGTACGTGATCCACTTTTCATCGCCAGTTATCAATCTCTTCAAAAACGGCTCAGTTTCATTACGTTTCAATAATGAATTGCAAATGAGTACACGGTTCATTAGGTTTCTTTCAGTGAGCTTCTGTGGCACCCAAATATCGAGATTTTTGGTATAGCCAACTTTCTTCAAATGGGTTAAAACTGTTTTGTGCTCAATTTCCAGTTCTTCAGCTACATCGTAGTAACTACTGATATTCTGAACTTGCTCCACTTTTTCAAAAATGGCGTCCATTTTATTCGTAACAGGGCGAACAGAGCTAGGTGTATTTTTAACATCAAAATTTCCGGACTGAAAAAGTTTGAACAAACTTTGTGCTACTCTTTCTCACACTGCATTAGGTCCATAAATATCACAAATTTTTATCGCTGCTTGAGTAGCATTTTTTCCTATTTTGTAATAATATTTTAAAATGTATCGAATTTCTTCATTACATTCATTCATTTTTACAGAAAGAAAAACAAATGAAAACAAGAAGGAAACAACATTTTTTAAATTTTATTTTTAATTTTTAATGTAACCTTTTTAATGTTACCAAAACCAGTCAGATACAAATAGTACAACAGCCAAAGAAATTTGATAACAAGTTTATACTTACATTATGCGAAAACACTTTTTCCCCGACCTAATATAAATATATTATTATGTATAAAAAAATATTTAGTATTTAAGCTTACTTTTATAAGTAGCGAAATATTTTTTTGTTCTTAAATTACATCGCACGTATTAAAATATTACTTACTTGTAAGGATTACGAAGTATAAATAAAATAAAAAAAAATATCCGTTTATCTAGTTATATTTATAATATTATTTTATAAAAGTGTTTTTTCTTAGTGACGCTATATCTCCGCTAATTCTTGATCAAAATTAATCTTTTAGACATCATTTTAGAGCTAAAGATCGTCACTCACTTATCAACCCGGCACTCTTGTTTTTAAAGAGTGAACGCCTCATGGTCAACAGGTAAACGCCGCGTTGCTAACTAGTGAAAATCGCGTGTCAACGAATTTACTAGTAGTTTGTACGCGTTGTCACACCACCATGCCGCGCCAACGACACATCGTCCTTGCGTTAACCACTTGAAATCTACTCGAGACCGACGCGTTGACAAATCGCGGTCCACTTTTTCACGCCCGGTCAACTGTATCTTCTTTAAAATTTGAATAAAAAGTTTGAAAACGTTTTTTACTTTTGTTTCTGTTCTATCATATAAATATGGCATTTTTTGTACAGAAATTCATTATTCTGATGAAGATTCAATTAAAAATATGCCCCTAACTCCTGAAGAGTGTACCTGAATTCTGACATTGCTTGAAGAGGGGTGCAGTCAACGTTATACAGCAAGAACTGTTGGTGTGTCGCTTTCAACCGTTCAAAGAGCGCTCCAGCGATTTGAAGAGACTGATCTAATATTCGCAGACCAGGAACAGGCCGAACAAGGTGACAACAGCGCGGGAGGATCGATATGTGGTGTCAACAATGCTGAGAAATTGATTTCAAACGGCTGTTTCAAGATAAAACGCAACTTCTACGTTCTGAAGGGACCAATCCGAGCACGTGTACAGAAAGGCGGCGTCTTGCTGAAGCAAACTTGAAGCCATTTAGATCCGCAAATGGTCCAAAACTCGAAAGGCAGTATCGAAATTCAAGACTGAGTTACGCTAGAGAACATACGAATTGGACTCAGGATGACTGGTCAAGAGTAATTTTTTCGGGCGAGTCGAGGTTCATGCTATGCACGCACGATGGGAGGCAAAGAGTCTACAGAAGACCAGGAGAGCGCTATAACTAAACTTGCATTGAAGAGAAAGTGACATACGGCGGAGGCTTCATACATGTGTGGGCTGGAATTTCTTCCGAAAGCTGCACCGAGCTAGTAGTGATAGAAAATTGTATTTTAACTGCAGAAAGTTACGTGAATGAAATCTTAAATGAGTATGTTGGCCTATTTTTAGTACATATGGGCGAGAACGACATCTTTATGCAACTTTTTATCTTTACGCTCGTCTCCATACAGCTAGGATAATGTTTGACTACTTTGAAAATGTCGCTATTACACGTATGGAGTGGTCAGCACGCAGCCCGGAATTGAATCCCATCGAAATTCCCCTCAAATCACGCTTCGTGAGCTGAAAGAAGCACTGTTAGAGGAATGGGAGAATATTCCTAAGTATTGGCTCAGAAATATGGTGGAAAGCATACCAAGCCGTATGACACCTGTATTAAGAGCTCGTGGTGGCAATACAAAATATTAAAATGTGTAAAATTTTCATATTTGATACCGTACCCCACATTTTTCTTAATCTACGGAAAATGGTTATTTTTACTTAATATAAGTACTCTTCTTATGCGGTCAACTGGCAAGCGCCATTTTGAAAAAAATTGCCATATTGGCAGAGGGTTGGGAGAAAACGTGAAATTTGCGCACATAAATTACTTATTAATACTTTTAGAAATAATGTTAGTACGGCACAACGCGTCATATAAAACATACTGTACTATATTCTTTAGCTAGATATAAATTAAGGTAATTTCCATAAATTAATATATTTTTTTATATTACAATTGAGCTTTAAATGCTCAGATTGAGATCACATTTAAGGAGTATAAAAATCTAAAAGTCAATTAGCCTAGATTAGGCTTTGTATAGAGTGGAAGGTGTGCGTGTGGATAAAGCCGCAGGGACACTGCTTCCATGTGAGCGAGGCGCGACGCGACGGGCCTTCACTATGAACATAAGCACGTAGATTGTTCGATTGCGAAGCGACGCGACTCACCACGTACGCTCCTAAAACGTGTGACTCCTACCGATGTGTACTTGCCATATTTATCCTTATTTCTTAGCAAACTTTCTTTTCTAAATATAGCACGGTAAAATGAAACCTCGTCTGTGTTTATCGTATTTTCTCATCATACGAATAATAAAGATTCATCTATACTAATATTTTAAAGCTTATGAGATTGTTCTTTTTATTGTTTTTTTTTTTTGTTGGAACGCGCTAAATTTGGAACTACCTGTATCATTTGAAAAATTATTTTTGTATTTTATATTAGGTATATTTATATAACATAGGCTCTGTTGAAATATACCATTAAGTGTATGCATTTCATTAGGAGAAGATTAAATTTAAATAATTTTTTGAAATATATTGTTTGTACGTGTTTATTTTTTGGAACGAAGTTCCGTAGCTCGTCTTGTGGTAGGAGTTACTTGTAGAAATCCTCACGTTAGGATAAAGTGTTATGTCCCCTGAATGCGAATTTCTGTCTCTATCTCTCTCTTTCTATACGAATGCTCGTGTGCGTGCGAGTATTGAAATTCGAATAGATGCACATAGTCTAGATAACAAGTTCAAAAACGTGAAAAAAAGAGATAAAGGTTCTAAAATATGAGTGATAGCTCATTGGATTCAGAATTACCTCTAGAAAAACGTTTTTGAAGGATTTTGGTGCAGGTAAAAAATTGAACTTGTTATTAACAAAATAAGATGAAAAAAATGGTATTTAGTTTTTCCTTAATAACAGGAAAAATATTAATATTTGAGCAATTTTAAATTAATTTAAATAATAATAATATTTTTTTTTAAATTAAGGCCGTTAAAGAAGAGCAAATTTCCAATAACTCCCAGAACTCTATCTCCATTATTAATAATTTTAATTTAACGTTGAAAATAGGGCTCCGCGCGGCTGTTACGGAATGTGCGCGCCGCCGCTAAAGAGAGTTCATCAGATAAAATAATTTTTTATAACAAAAATTATGATTTTAAAAAAATAAAAAAATTCCAGTATCTTCTTAACACTAGAAAGAATCGAGCCTCAATTAAAAAAAAATTATCACCATTTTTCAAAAAGTTATTCAATTGTTAACTAACAAATTTTTCCTAATCTCCGTAGGCATATATAGTGGCATAAAAGGTATATATAATTGGCCTATAAATTTGAAACTTTGTGGAGCTCTTTTGATATATATACTTCATAAGATCCTGTGACAGATGTACATAAAAGTTTATTAATTTGATAATTATGATTTCTTATAAATATTGCAAAATTAAATAGCAAAAAATTGTTGATAATTTTTTTTTTAGCTATGCCTATATTTAGCTATGCCTTAACTATGTTTGTTTTCACATTTATTTTATTGTATCTGATGAATTCTCTTTAGCGGCGGTGCGCGCATTCCGTAACAGCCGCGCGGAGCCCTTTTTTCAGTGTCAAATTAAAATTATAAATAATGGAGATAGAGTTCCGGGAGTTGGGACTTTTTTATCGGAAATTTCCTCCTCTTTTACGAGCTTTTTTCAAAATTGCTCAGGTATTATTATTTTTATATTTATTAATGGAAAACCAAGTACAATTTCTTGTCATCTTATTTTGTTAATAACAATTGCAATTTTTTACCTGTACCAAAATCCTTCAAAAACATTTTTGTAAAGGTGATTCCGACTCCAATGAGCTATCGCTCATATTTTTAGGACCTTTATTTCTATTTTTCACGTTTTTGAACTTGTTGACTAGACAACATCGTGCGTGGCCGGTTGTGTCACCCTTCTCAGATGGCCGCCAAATTGCGAAACGTTGCACTTCGGACGGGGCCCCTCAGGATTGTTTCGCGAAATTAGCGCGCGTTCAGTGATTCAATGGTTTATCAGTTATTTTGTATGCTACATTTAAATAACATAAAAACTTACAAACCATACATCGATTTATGAGTGTGACCAAGTGATTCTTTATAATGTTTTATTTATTTTCTTTTTAAATAACTTCATCGGGGTCTTCCCGCCCACACGTTTTTCTATTTTTAACTATCATCTATATTACTTTATGAAAATGATTGCTGCTATGTTTATATTCTCATACCAGTAATAGACTGATTCCTAAAACAAATTAAATTAGTTTCGCCGTATATGTCACTGAGTTTTACCTTTAAGTCGACGATGTAATATGAGAGGAATATCAGAGAGCCGGGTCGATAGACTGCGTCTCAACCTACGCAAGACGAATATTATGATTTTTATCACAGTAATACTTATTCCCTTGTTCATAGTTCCCACAGAGAGCGAACCACCGGCCTTGTGATAATCTTAATCGTATTGTTCTGGTCACAAATATTATTTGTAGCCAGGTCATATCTTTGTAATGGCGCATATATTTTCCGGTTACATTAAATTTATTACTATTATAGCTGACCCGTGCGAATATATCGCACATTATAGAATGTAAACAATCTAACTAACAGCTCTCATGTTAGATAAACATATTTTTAATAGATTGCACCTTTTGTTAGATCAATAAATTTGCAAATTAAAAAAGATTTTTGACGTGACAACGTCTTATAATTCGATGGAGCCGGCTGCACGCACGAAAAAACATGACTCATGCGGCGTTACCTCGCTCTGAGGCGTTCCATTTAAGGCTTGAAGTGCAAGCGAGAGCGCGGAACGAGCGACAAAGAGACACAATCGGCCTCCGCATTCGGCCCTTTCATTTCCTATCATCGTCCTATTCTCAACAGAATAACACAAATTGTAAGAAGTCAAATATCACACATGTTTAAAAGTTGTAAAACAATTGCTCAAAGCACATTCATACTTGTAAAAACTATGTACATTGTAAAAAAAAATTTGACATAAATGTATTTATGCGTACAAATAAATGTAACTTGATCAATTCAATTGTCATTCCCATTTACCTCCTCTATATCCATACAAAATATCTATCAAACAAATAACAATAAAATTTTCTTTTGAAAAATGATACCATTCCATCAGTATTTTCTTATGACGTTGTCACGTTCAACTATAGTCAGTAGACCGACTTTATTTAATCAATTTTTTTAACGTGAATATTATTAATATGATAATATTTATATATTTTTTTGCAAAAAGCGAAGAACATAAGCTTTAAAATTATGTTTGTTGAAAATTTTTATAAGCACAAAAAAAACATCTTTGAGAAATAATATGTAGAGATATTATAAAGAATTGAACTTTAAATGTAATTCAAAACACGACCACAAACAAAATTTCATGTGTCAAAGTTCAAATGTCAAGTATGAACCAATACACATATACTTTCTTATCTTTAAGCTTACAACCGACTTTACTCCACTACTATTACATCTATTAAAATTGTGTACTACATACTTTCTTGAAAAAACATATATACTTATGCGAAAATTTTTGTAATGTGTTCAAATTCAAACTACGTTTTAATTATCATACGAAATGACGTAAACCAACAATCTGTATTTCTATACTATACTACTATTAATTATGATGAGGTTATGTTGGTGGGAGATAATGTTTGCTACTAATGATTCGATTCTAAAAATTACTTCACTAATATAAAGCTAGTTTTAGGAAGAAGGTTATTTATATATAGGCTGTTTTTAACCTATTTCAAAAAAGGAGGTTCTCAATTCTTATGTATATTTTTGAAGTGAAAACTTCTATAAGAAGGTTGGATAGGAAGTAAATTCATGTAAGTCGTCATCGACATCGTCACGTGACGTGGCAACGATCATCAAAAAATATTTTATTAAGTTACACAATTATATTTTACAAAGTTAGTATTTCTTATTTCAAATTATATTCATATTTTCTTAATTCTATTATTAATATTAATAATAGTTACTTATAAAATTATTATTATTAATTCTATCATTTGAAGTTTAGGAAAAATGATTATAGTTTTAAGTTTTCACTTCTGTTAGCAGTCCTCATGACTGCTTTGAATTTTTTTTTATGAAGGTTCAGCCTTAACTTCTTTGTTTATAAACCGATTTAGACGATTCTTTTTTCATTGGAAAGGGGATACCTCAAATGTATTCAAATTATAATTTCATTGGCACTGGAACTTTGACTTGGATGATACACTAGGGAACTCCTCAAAATCATTGAAGTTAGCCTTCTTTTTTTAATATTATCTAAAACTAGTTGGTAAAAAAGGTGAAATCAGACTGTGTGAAAACTATTGCGCCGTAAAACTTATGTTCCATACTTTAAAAACATGGAAAAGAGTCATCAATGACCGACTGCTGCGACTTACAAGTTTGCCCGAAAACCAATGTGGTTTCGTAGCGCGGAAATCAACAACTGACGCATTGCACTGCTTGAGAATACTTCTAGAAAAACGGAGAGATATGAAAGAAGATGTCCACCTAGCGTTCAACGACTTTGAAAAGTCATTCGACCTGGTTCCGCGACAGCTAATCTACCAGTCTTTACGATCACGAAAGGTTCCAGAATACTACGTAAATGCTATTGCCAACATGTACTACAACGTCTCTACCAAAGTACGAAGCCTGGAAGGAACAAGTTATGGATTAGAGGTAGGTGTAGGTGTACATCAGGGATCGGCTCTAAGCCCTCTAATTTTCAACCTTGTGATAGAACACCTTACTGCAATTATACGGAAAGAGCCTCCCTGAGACTTACTATATGCGGATGATATTGTTCTCATTAGAAATAGCTCGTTGGAGCTCGAAGAAGCACTCGAGAACTGGAGATTTGCATTGGAATTGCTGGACTAAAGATTAGTCTGTAAAAAAACAAAATATATACGATATTGTTACATGACAAACGACCAGCAACTCACTATAAAAATTCAAAGCCACCAGTTAAAGGAAGTCGACAATTTCAAATTCCTAGGCTCTGTGATCTCTAACAATGGCATGATCGACGCCGACATAACCCACTGTATCAACACTGGATGGATGAAGTAGCGACAGCTCTCAGGCATGTTATGCGATAGCAGAATACCGGTACATGTTAAAGGAAAGGTGTACAAAACTGCAGTTAGTTCAGTTCTAATTTACGGTGCCGAATGCTGGTCAATAAAAAAGACCCAAGTCTGAGATAGGCAGGAGGTGTGACTTTTAAGGACAGAGTAAGAATCGATGCTCGTTTTAAGTTTTAAGATCTGCCCAATCGAAGAAAAACTCTTCGAAACGCGCCCGAGGCGGTATGACCGTGTAATAAGGCCCGAGGAATACATGACTAAGCAAGTTCTCTACATAAGTTCAGGTCTAAAGAAGCGAGGTAAACCCTTTCTCACTTAAATATCTTTTGTCAATAACGGCCTGAAGCAGGCCCAAGTAAATAACTCAACGAACCAGAACCAAAACATCTGGCGAAGAATGACGATGAGAGTCGACCCCAAATGAAATGGGATAAGACAAAAAGGGAGATCTAATACTAGGTGGCCCGGTAAACGTTATTTTCCCATTCCCAATAGTTAATGTCTCTATCACAGCACAATCTATCGCGTTTTTTTCCTGATAACTTTTCCATGGACATAAACAAAACAAAAAAAGAATTACGTACGTCCATCCTTTACATCGTGAGTTATGGTCTTCAGTTCATACAAAAATCCGATAAAAAAATAACGTTCAGTTTTCCCGAATTTGAAAATTTTCCAGAAATTTGTTCTAATTTTTCTTGCCATATAAACCTAATTTGGATTACGTTAGGAGACACTGAAAGTTCTTAGAAAATCAAAAACTGAACAAACTAGCAAGTTATTAGATTTATTATATCTTTTCAAAATAGCGTCTTTGGAATATTTTATTAACTGTTATAATAATAATCTAGATTATATTGACACGTTCCTAGTCAATGATACTGCAAAAAAGTCAAAGTCAATTTCAAAAACATTTCATATTCTTTTTCACTCATGCAGAAAATATATACCTAATAAAAGATCGTTAAAACATAAAAAAAGTTCATGTACATAGAGTTCCTACATTACTCCCCTCAAGTGCAGGTCAAGGGTGATATAAATCTGTGAATCGAACGCATCTACCGTAACGTGTCTTATATTGAGTTCGATTTCCATTAACCTGCAATGATGTCGTTTAGTTGATGATGGTGTATCTTTATATATATCTGATGAATGTATATATGCTGGCTTTAATCTGTCAATGGACACTGATACATTATTGTTTTCATATTTATTTTAAACACTTGCAGTCCTTTCCTAGAACTTTGTAGCGGCCTGTGTAAGCTGGTTGAAGTGAGCCATGTAGGGATATGCTATATTATCTATGTTTCTTTCGCATACATTCTTGTCAGTTAGTAGTGTCAGCCACTAACTAATACGTGATTATAATGAATGGTAATTTTTATTTTTCAGTCCTTTTTGGATTAATTTTTAATAGTGGTGAAATAAGTATTTCTTTATTTCAATTCGACCTACAAGCCAAATTTCATGGTTTAAACTTTAACATTGATTAACTATAAATTTAATTTTTCTCTTTTTTTATACTCTATAGGTATAGCATTATGGCCATAATTTCACCAGATGTTAAGTGACGATGTGACCCAAAATAGTAACACGCTAAGCCTAGTTGGGAGACCGGCTCTCAAGTGAAGCTGGCGGAAAATACCTATAGCTGCTTGGCAACAGATTTTCAACATGCAAGTTGTATGTAGTTAGCCATGCGTGCATTAGAAAATACCCTACCACCATGCTATGGTTTTATCACAATGTTTTCCTTCGAGCTCATGTTGATGGACGTGGTGTCCGTACACGATAGCACTGAGCCATCATGTTCTTCTTCCTCTTCAGCCTTTGCCTCTAAAGCTGAGTATAGGCGTCTTTCAATGCACGCCATTCCCTTCTGTGTAAGGTTGTCTACATCCAAGTCTCTCCGATCAGTTCTCCTATCTCTTCTATGTTCAGTGCTGAGTTTCCACTTACGTATACTTGGTATAATATATGACTTATGATCAACGATTATTCATTTTGTATTTCGGCCTCTTAATAATTATGTAATTGTTAAAATAGTCTTGGTTAATTACGATTCTTCACAAATTATTTTTTTATATTTACAGCTTTAGCAGTTACTAGATACTCTGTGTTGATCTATAATAAGGATGGTAGACATACCGTTTTCATGGTACACGTATCAGATTTCAGGGTCTTGTACGATGTTACAGGTAAAAGTTATACTGGTGCTGGTATGCATTATTTCCAACTTTCAATATTGATCACGGGTGTTTTGTTAACAGGCAAGCTAAAAAACGGAGCGGTACTGAACGACTTGTTCAAACTTTTTTCTTGTAACATTTGTACAAGAATTATTGTGGCACTGTCTACCATCACTGAATTATAATTGCATTAGGAGGCTGCGTCTAGTTTGCTTGCGTTAGTTAGAACTTTGTATATTAAAAGGTTCACTGAGACGCTACCAAATAATTACACAACATTTTAACGTAAAAAACTTACCCATATTAAATTCAATTTATAAGGCAGAGTTATAACTGAATTTTTGACAGTGTTTAGACATGAATCACTAGTTGGGAACAGCATGGTTCTTGATTATGGTTGTACTCATCATCATAAATAAACAATCATGGCTTCGTAAATAGCCATCAGATAAAAAAAACATACACAAAAGATTTTTTTTTTGTTTTTACCATACAGTTATTTAGTTATTATTTAGTTAGTTATTGGTTTTACATACCATCTATGCTAATATAAAACTTCAGAGTTTGTTTCTCTGTTTCTTTGAATGTGCCAATCACTGGGAACTACCATTCAATTTTGAAAAAAAAAAACTTGTATTACATAGCCTATTTATTGAGAAGGCGTATATAATTTCAAGCCACGACCCTCAGGAGCGGAACAGAAATCATGAACATCAAGCAATCAGAAAAGCTGTAGGTATGTACGAAAAACTGAGAACAACGATAGACTACACGGGTGCGTTGGTGGCGGGGCGGTGGAGAGTTGGTTGTATTTTAGTTGAATAAATTTAAGCCGTTGGATACAGCTAGTTTTTTATTATAGATAGTGATGTTTAAGGGCAATTAACAAGTTTATTAGCGTGTATAATTTCAGATTGATTGACCTAGAAAGTATTATGTTATAAAGTACATACTTATTAGCTCAACTATTAATTGATGCGGTAAGTACAACTTAGTAGTTATTTTATTACCGTCCGTCCTTCGAACAGCTAAATTTAAACAAACCTTTTATATTACCAAGGCACTTTTGCTTGTAAAACGTTAATTTAATTAACTAATTTGTTTTACTTAGTACCAAAATATCGTAACCCGCATGTTTGTTTAAAATTACATTTCTTTTTCCAAGAAACATTTACGGCCAATTTGTGTATATTATATTACCAGTTAGGTATCCTACTTAGTTTAATTACAAAAAAATAGAATAATAGTATCCTTCTAACTATTCTCCACGGTTTCACCCGTATTAAATTTATTTAATCAAGTCTCCACTGTGCCTCCGCCCAGCCCGTAAACGCACCTTTGTAGCATAACGTTGTTCTCAATTCCCGTAACTTGTCTACAGCTTGCCAAATTTTTTCGATGTTCACGTTTAGTACTCCACTACTTAGGGACTTAGTGTTGAAATTATATAGCTAATAAGCTTCCTTAATAAATAAAAGTTATAAAATGAAAAAATATTTTTTATCTAGTTGGTGGTTCCAGAGATTAGCGCGTTGTTTTAGTGTTCTTATAACCCGAAGACCAGTTTTCCAATTTACGTAATTCTTATTTCATAAATATATCGGCGTCTATATGGATTTTAGTACAACACAATTTATTTTATTAAGTTAGAATATACAGAATAAGCAATGACGTATATAAATTAATATAAAAAATAAATTGAATTAAATTATAAACATATTCGCCTTGGGCGTCGTGTTCTCTTGAAGGAGGGGACCTAAATTGTTACCAAGACAATTTTTCATAAAAATAATCCAACTTCGATGGTTTTGAGAAGTTCCCTGGTGAATCTTCGAAGTCAAAGATCCAATGCCAATTAAATTTAAATAGGACCACCCTTGAGGTATCTCTTTTCTAACCAAAACAGAATCATCCAAATCGATTCATAAACAAAGAAGTTATTACTGAAAAAAATATATACATTCGAATTGAGAACCTCCTCCTTTTTCGAAGTTCGTTGAAAAGGGGATACCTCAAGGGTGGTCCCATACACCAAGATACACCAGGAAACTCCGCAAAAACGTTGAAGTTGTTTTTTATTATTAAAAATTGTCTTGTATTCATAAGATTAAATTTTTTGATCATTTATTATGTACCTACTATTGGTGGAGTTTAGCATGCTATAGTTTAGGTATTTTGGAATAGTAAAGTGGATTATTTAATTATAATAACTCAAGAAACACATGCATTTTAAGTTGCTACTAAAATTCTTTGGACTGTTCTAACAAGGGAGCCACAATCTTCTTAGAGCGATGTTTGTTGATTTAAAAAATATTACACAGTTATGCTTAGAGGAAGTGTTGGATACAATACCTTAACAATAATTTTTTTTTTTAAACAATTTGCTGGGTGGCATATGGAAAATTAGGTCATACCATGTCGATGACGTCACCAATGTCACACAATGTAGCCACACTGAATACGACGACATTAACCAATGCATCCTACCAGTAATGACCTACAGTGCTGTGATGTAGGCTCTGACGGTGAGACTGGTTCACAAATTGAGGATCATTAGAGGAAATGCTATGCTAAGAGATTCTCTAATGTAAATAATCCATTATGAGACTACAACAGAGAACCAAAGTAATCACCATAGCTCCAAGAGTAATATTTACCGGTCACATCTGTAAAACCAACGACCGTTAGGCCGAAGTGTTCTTGTGTGGAGATTGCAACTTGTTAAAACAACTACAACCACCGATAGGTCTACAATAAATCGCCAGTCGTTCCTGTCATGCCAGCCTGCAAGCATATTGCTAGCTGAACATATACAGTCTGATTCCGAAACGCGACAAACCAAAAGAGAATCACCGTGACTGCTTTATCACGATGTGCACGGTGGTTATTGCCCACGCCTAGTCTGGTAGAAATAGATCCCTACTTCTAATTACTGTATATACACCGGTGCATTATAAAACAAGACACGCTCGAGACTATGTCACAATAGCTTGTGCTACACCTGGTATATGGTGGTCATAATTCATCTAAACATCATCGTCATGTCCTGTCATACTGTAAGTATTATTTAATACACATAATACTTGTACTTGAAGTATAACCTACGCTTAAGTCTATGGAAAAAGGCATGCTAGTTGTGAATACGTCTTTAAAATAGTTAAGTTATTTATAGCATTGCATTGGTAATGAAGTTAAATTTTGTAACATTTACTTTTTTGCTATTTTTGGTTATCTTTTTTATAAGCTCATCTGTTGCATTAGATAGTAAAACATTTTGAGGGAAATATATCTTAAGAAGTGGGACGTGACAAAAAGTAACTGTGGTTTTGTAGCTTTAGAAACCTCAGAGGACGTTTTACTTAAAAAGTGTTTTAGTTTCTCCACACCTAAGGGGGTGATAGTGCTAAGATGCATAAATATGATAAAATATTCTTAAGTGAATAAGTTGTTAAGTTTAAAATATGATATAGATTTTAAAATGATTACTAGACAAAATTTTAGGATAGGTAAGGCACAGATAAACCTTTTTCTAGATTGTCTCTACTTCGGGCAGCTCGATTGGAGAAATACCTTCACTCAACAGTAGATTAGCCTTGTGTTGTGATTCTGCCACGAGTAGGCCTTCCAAAACTCCTTGGAAATGTCAGCAACGAGCTAGTAATAATATCTATGGTGTTACAAGCATCCTAGCCTTCGGATGGACAGTTCGCTTATTTGCAATATTACTTGTATAGAAAAAAAAATTAATTAACTTATATAACACAATAATAGTGCCCTCGTACTAGTTTTAATTTAGAAAAAAAAAGAGAACATTTTGTGTTGGCAACACTCATTTGATGAAGCTATAAAACCTGTTAAGACCCTGGGCTAAAGGAAATACACTTTATATGCGATATAAACATGAACGTATGTCTTTGAAATTTCTTTATTAAGGTTCGTACTAACGCATAAGTTTCAAATTGAAATTAGAAAACTCTTCAAAATGTGTAGCACAGAGGAAAACATCCATATTTCATATCGGCGGCAGACAAATAAAAAACTTTTGTGTTGAGAGGCGTCTACAATGCGAGTAAAATAAATACACCCTAAATCATTAAAAACCACGAAACTGAAAACAGAAAACACACAATTCACACTTTCCCGAAAATATAATATAATTTTATTTTAATACCGAATTTTAAAGCGACTTTAATATTTGTGGTAGAACTCGCAACAAACAACAGAGTTAATTACTGTGATGAGCAGCTATAATTGTGGGCGACTGGACTCGGTACACTTGATACGAGCAAATGATTACACATTAAGTTTCACAATATTACAGGCATATTCAAAATAATACTCGTAAATTTGGACATACATTCACCAAGGTTATTTTAATTAAGAAACTTAATGATTTTTCTATCTCGTGTTTATTTTATTTTTTTCGACTGCGAATCTATTACGTATTTATTATTATATACTTCAGATCGGAAAAACATCAGTGCGATCATATGTATAACAAAACATAGATTATTTGTTATTATGGTATATTAATAAAATAAATAAAAAATAATAATACATTATTAAAATTAAATTTATTCTAACTTCTTTCGGGAGTTTCAGCGTGTGTCAGTATTATCATACAAATAGCATTAATATGTTGAACTCAGCTGCCAACCTGCAGGCAGTAATATTGTTGCAGATATTTACTAATAGGTACCTACGTTATTAACCTATTTAATTTTTAAAATATCACGAAGATGTGAGCAAGGATTTTTCCATTTCAAAAGAGTAAAGCCAACACCCTCTTCCGATGTCCACTGCGTATTTGTAGTCATTTGTTTGTCGAACACGCGGGACATCATTTTAACACGCCTTTTTTACCTTAACGATCTAAATGAACATGGGCCGTATCGTAAATCAAATCGGTTCGAACTTATTTTAACCGAAAGTGCTAACAATCTGACTATAAGATGCCTAAGACTCAGTATCCATCAGTCACGAGCAACAGGTCCATTAACTATTTCCGACAGGCGGCCCAACCTCACTATCACCTGTTAACGGGGATAAAATATAATAGGTCAATGGACATTATATATCCATTGGAAATATTAAAAAAAAACTTCTAAAGCCCATACAATAATAACGAGTCCTTTTATGTATGATCATCTATTATTAAAGCATAAATGATTCGAAATTAACTTTAATTTTAAGAATTAAACTAAAGAATAATATGCTCTCGAGAATAAAAGAGATAAGTTGAACTCCACGTAAAATAAATTATATTAAAAGCCTGATTACTTGCGCTTTTATATTACAATTATAGTGACGGTAATATATCCATTAACTATATAGTGTATCTGTAAATTTCTTACTAAAATCGGGTACATCTACTAGGTAGATACATATTATACACGAAAGTTGAGAGTAAATAGAGATATTTATGCAGGCTGGCATGACAGCGGCCATCGCCGATCCCTTGGTAGTCATCATTGTGTGTGGATTGTTCTGTAATTACCATCAGGGCCAGCGACAACAATTTGCCAAGCTAATATTAAAAAAGACCGCAAGACACGTAAGATTGCATATGGAAATTGGAGATATTTGCGAGTGTTATATTTGAAAATGGTAACGAGTGGATACAAATACAGTGTTGGCATTATGTCTTCTCTCTAATATACAAAGTCTATACTAATCACACGTAAGCAAAATGCATTATTTTTATTATCTCTTTAGATGTAATGAACACTTAATTTTCACTAAATTATTTTAAGTAAAGAACAAAGATGACTATAATTTTAAATCTTCAAATAGGTTTATATGTATGTAAGATTTTTAGGAATACTTTTTACAATTTAATTAGCTAACATTTGCTAGCTACTAATTATCGATAATCACAAAATAATATATATAATGTAAAAAAAAGTACGTAAAGGTAACAACTTCGATAATGAGAGTTTATATTGAATTTGTCATAAATCGGTATGGAAGAAGCTTTGTTTGAAATATACAAGAAAATTTTTAATAAAAAAGATAATCAACTTCAATGATTTTAGAGAGTTCCTTGGTGTATCTTCGAAATTGAAGGTTCAATGAAATTAAAATTGGATTACCCTTGAGGTATCTCCTATTAATCAAAAAAGAATCATCCAAATCGGTTCATAAGCAAAGAAGTTAGGGCTGAACATCCTTAAAAAATATACATTCGAATTGAGTAGGTAGTTATCTAACCTCCGACTTTTTTTGATGTTGGTTAAAAAACAGGATTATTTTAGGTAACGGCTTGTTGGTATTGTTTTCTATTATTCTAAGATCGTATTAATAATTAGTTAAATTTAAAACCTAACAACTCTTTAAATTGGGAATTGAGCATTTCAGAAAAATAATTTGAACAAATCTTAGCAACTATTCCATACAATGTATCAGACAGTCTCTTTATGAATATTTGATACAATCTGTTTGATCAGATTTTTGAAACATAATTACGGAACAAGTAATAATTATAATATAATATGATTTAATTTTTGATCTAATTATGATTTGGAGGAAACATAAGTGAAAACATGTTAATGTTAATTTTTAATTTACTTACTTTAATAATAGCTATATTAATAAAATATATTCATGTATAAATTTATAATGTATTATATCCTGTTTCCTGAATATGTATTCGTTTGTAATTCGATGTTTTTTTTTTTTTTCGACCTTTCTTCTTTGTAGCGATCCTTAGAAAAAAGTTTTGTTAAATTTAAAAGCAAGCGATTTTTAACTCTTTTTGGTAATCTAACCTCAATAAGTCCGCCATAGTATTTTGATCCTTATATAGAACAGGATCGATTGGTATCAAAATAGTTTTTGTGCAATGAGAATTTTCTCACTGAATTGTACTATTTTCCAAAGTCTGTCAATGCACGTTAAAATGTGTAAAAAAATTAAGGACACTCTTATAATATGAACGTTTTACTGTAGTTGCAACGGTTAAGATCTCATTGCTCGGCCAAAAACTCAAACTTGTATATTCCACCAACTACTCACGCAAGCTTAAATAAATAGTTTTTCCAATGAATAAAACACATCAGAAGTCGAATTTTCATAAAACTTTGAACAAGTAACGACCTAGATGTTAAACAGAAGGCAATGTTTAAATCATTGGAATATTCCATTAAATATCTGTACTCGACTGGATCGCGACGACTACACACCAGGTATAACACTTCCCTTAGTCACGTGCTTAAGCGTGTCACGTTCTGGAATCAGCCTGTATATATTCAGTCATCAAGCGGTATGGTAGGGATTTGTAGCCGACTGGGTCGCAAACCTTTATGCACATGTAGGTGATAAACCAGTCATAGTAACACTGCTTTCGTTTGACGCATTTCGGATCAGGCAATGTAAATCCAGCTGCCGAGAGGCTTGCGGGCCGGCTTGACACTGGCGACCGACTACGGATTAATATCATTGGATGGATTGCTAATCTTTCATTTGCCGTTATTTTGGATTGCACTTTGCCTAATATTGGGCAAATAGCCATCACTTTGGCGAGCCACAATACAGAAAAAATGATAAAATAACAAAATGATTAAACCTTATGAATAGTAAAAGCAGATAAAAGAGGTCATAAGTAAACTAATGTGTGATATTAAGTAATTGATAAGTTGATTATTTTTTCATACATACACACTACAGTCATCATCATGTATATAACAACTGCCCACGGTTTCACTGATGTTAATTTTTTGGATAAGATTTTTGTAAAATTCGTTCCAATCCATACCATCAACCACTCTCTACTGTACATGCAACAGTGCATACAAATCTGGTCATAACAAAGTTGGGCAAATTGGGACAGAAACAGCAGCGCGTCGATGCGTCAAAACAATTTTCGGAGTTGTGTGGAGACGAAACTGCACAGATTTTGGAGCGGATTGTTACCGGAGATGAAACATGAGTTCATCAATTTGAGCCTGAGTCCTAACAAGAGTCCATGCAAAGGCATAAAAAGGAGACACCACCGCCAAAGAAATTCAAAGTGTTGGAGTCGGCACGAAAGTTGATGGCTATTGTGTTATGGGATTATGAGGAGATAATACAGATTGGTTACAAAGAAAAGAGAAGGACATTAACCGGAGAATACTAAGCAACGATACTAGAAAAATTAAAGCAGGCCATCAAGGAAAAACGTCGAGGAAAATTGACCGAGGGTGTGTTGCTCTTGCAAGACAACGCGCCGGTTTACAAGAGCATAGTTGCAATGGCTGCTCCGCATACGCATGGCTTCGAATCACTAGTCCACCCACTCTGCAGTCCAGATCTGGCCCAAAGTGATTTTTATTTGTTTCCCAATTTAACAAAAGATATTCAGCTTAAGGGTGATTATATTGAAAAGCAAAAATAGATTTATTGTTTCATTCTATTTCAAACCTTTCCATTCCACGAACTTTTGGACCTCCCCTCGTTCTTATGCATTAATATAAGTCAGACATTTACGTTTGTACAGATTTTACACTGTTATTTAAACTAATATTATTTTAGCTATAATAAAGGTATACCAACAACTCCTGACACACATATTATAATATGACATTATTTATTATTAGGTGGCCCGTACGGTTTTAGCGGTGTTAAATTTATTCGTACCATCTCTAAACCGCGCAGTCGCGCGTCGCGTACCGCGTCATTAACGCAATCGTGTAGCCTATCGATGTTCACACTTTCCGCAAAAGTATTTGCCAAATGTCTTCACGTTTATGATCAAACCTTAAAATCGTAGCGTAAAGATATATAGCTTATAACCTTTGTTAATAAACAGGCTATAAAAAAAAAACAATATTTTTTCAAATCTAATTAGTAATTCCAGAGATTAGCGCGTTCAAACATACAAACAAACTCTTGAGCTTTATAATATAAAAATAAAAATAAATTAGTATAGAAGATTCTTTAAGTTACTTCGCTTAATGCCTCTACCGTATCGAAATAACTTTAAACACTTCTATGGGTTTCATTTTTAGTTTTATCTTACCTTTATTATTTTGATTTATGATAACAATTACGTAATGTTCACCGTTTGGAGAATAAAATAAGCAACGTAAGCCCACGGTAATTTACAAACCTTAAATAATAGACTAAAAGCCCGAGCTTTTATAAATTTTATACCTTCATATAAAATTTAATTAACTATTACTCGGAACATTGTGGAATGGTCCACATTCGCCTACCCGTGGTTGTTCCGAGAAACCGTAAACACCTACGCCACCTAGATATTTGATGTATAAAACTATATCGTTTAAAACCTGCTAACAACGATACAGTTATAGTGGCATTATCAGCAGATAATGTGTATTACGAATCTGTTTATATATTTAGCACGCTAATAGAATAATTACAAATAGCTAAAAACGAAGTTTCTTATCGCAGAATGAACCTAATCGGATAATAGTCTCCGACCCGACTTGACACTAAAAAGAGACAAACACATTCATATGTACGACTCGAAACACTATAATCTTCATAAAATTGACCTAGCTGTGTTGTGACCAGATTTGTACGCACTGTTTTTTTTTTTTAATTTTTTAAAATATTTTTTATAATAAAAAGTTTTATAAAAAATCCTAAATCTGCGGGCCTCGTACCACCGACCACTCGTAATGTACATACAACAGTGCGTACAAATCTGGATATCACATAAAAATAGCGAAAGTAACCTCGTTTCCACCTGGTGTCCTACGACACCTCTCGAGTTTTTTTATACTAGCTCAGTAAAATGACTTTATTATCATAGTTATATATAGATAAAGTGTCAAGTCATAGGCATATATGACATTTAAATACATATTTAGTTAACGATATCTAACTAAATTTTTATAAGATTGGACACAATATTTCACAAAAGTATCATTACGAGTTATATTGCATAACTTGCTGTGTCCGTGGTTTCGCTCACGTTGACTACAGAATGCCCGCGCGAATTTTGCTCCCCCGCTCCCGGCTATTTAAAAGACAAAAAGCTTATTGTGGGCGTTCCTTAGAAGATACAAGTATACTATCACGAAATTTTTTGTAAGTCTTTTTAATGCCTATAATTATGTTCTACATGAATTTGCTATATCTATTATGGTTTCACCATGACCAGTTTTTTTTTTAATTTGTGCGGGACCCTAATTATTTTTCTAAAATAAAAGTAGCCTAAATTACTTCCTATATCATCAGCTATCTATCAGTGAAAGCTCTGTTATAATCGGCCCAACCGTTTTGGAGATTACCAGGAACAAACAGACAAACAGTCAGACAAAAATTTTAAAAATGGGCTTTTTGTTTTATGTTTCGTATAAACTTTCATATGCATTTAGTAAAAAACTGTAATTTTGACATTAAAAACAGACACTTCAATTTTATTAATTGTACAGATATACCAATTGATATTATAATTAAATTGTAAGTAAATGTAATGGGTATGTTATGTGTGGTTATGGCATGATAGTATATATATATATATATATATATAAGTGAGGTTTGACTATAAACGTTTTTTTAAAGAAATTTACATTAATAATATTGTTTTAGCTAATAGGAGATCATTTAGTCTAAACTGTAGCGAAATGAAAGTGGATAATTTAAACAACTGAAAACATGACGCTTTTGTTTTGCTTTACTAAAAGAATAATAATTGAACTAAAAGGAAAGCAATTATTGTGCTAAGTAAACAATAAATAAACATAATTTTAAAGCTTAAGTTCAAGCGGAATAAGAAGACAAATTATTATGTAAAACTGAATTTTCATTTTTGTGTCATTGTTAGTCATCATACTTCAACCTGTTTTTACCTATCGAAACGAAATGGGATCAATAGTGCTTTGAACTTAAGTATTATAACAATTCTTTGAGTGATATTTATAGATAAATAATGTTGAAGGGTCTGGTTGAATTACGATACATTACAAGGCAAAAAATGAATTTTGTGTTTTATCACATCATTATTCAGCACATTACGTGTCGCTGGTTTCTGATAAATAAATGTAATAGAATCTTATTGAAGTGGAAATAGGTATTGATTACTTTTACGCAAGAATACTTTCGCCTTGTGGGCATAAGGGTAACTAGAATTTTAACCTTTATAGTTTGTCAATAAATTTTATTTAAACGAAAACAATATACAGCAATCCCGTCAGCGTCCAAGTCAGAGATATTAAAATAATTATGTAAGTAACTACTATGTTATTTTACTGTTTATAAAAACAATATTAGTCAAAAAACTTTTAAAAAAAGAAGCTTTTATTCAATATTTCAATACATTTCAAAACTTGTGACGCGCGAAGAGCTTAAAAAGTACTTTATTAATTATTTTTTTCGTATTCTTCTTAGCAAACCCTTTGCATTTTTTTGGAGGTGCATGAAAATAACTGGTTCGCCATCATTGGGAGTCCGCCATATTGGGTTTAGAATGACGTCAGTTAGCTAACCATTCATTGTCATCCAAATTAAACGTGTATGCAAAATTTTAGGCCAATCGGTTTTAAACAGTGTTATCCAATAACACTATTTTAAAATTCAGTTTCAAGATTTCACCCATACTACCAAGGCAAGTTAAATACAAGCTTGTAAAAATTAATCAATAAGAAATGAAAAGGAGGAATTAATTATACCTATATTTACTAATTTCATGCAGGTGACTTGGCATTCTAAAAAGGTAAAAAAAATCCTTAGGTTTTACCTTAAGTATTTTGAAAATAAAAAACATTATTACCTATGGATACAGGCTATGCCTAATTTAGATACCAATGAAAAATTTACTTAAAATATGGTTATAAATAAAGTTTGCGCTAATATAAGAACTACACGAGTAAACAACACTTGATCCATGTTTGATTTTTGATGTTGTTTTTTATTTGTATCCTCGAACTGCACCGTAACAAGTGAGTTTCAAGTGAATTATAAAAAATATACATAATAAATTCCATTAGCTATATATACTCCCTTAGGCCGACTATGTATCCAGTTATATTTTGATAACTGTCTTATAGATAACATGCAGAAACTAACAAAAAATATATAATGTTTTCATGATCTAGCTATCTCCTTAGTACTGAAATATGGATGATTAGTAGGTAATAGATTTGTGGATTTACGTTTGTACATAAGTAGCGGTATCATTTTTTACGCAGTAATTGTTTTCATCTCGTAATTTTATTTTTAAAAAATTACGCAAATGAGTATTGACATACATTTCCCATGAATTTTTTTTTAATATTTATTGTGACAATTCTTATAGCCTATCAATTACTTAAGGACGTACCTATGCTTCCAGTCTAAAAAATTTGATTAGAATATCGGTGTTTTTTTACGATTTATAAAAGTAATAATGACCATTGTTATATAACCCATCAATTATGGAATAATTTATATTTCCCGTGTATAAGATATCATCAAAATCGATTAAGAATTAATTAAAAAATAATATTTTGTTTTTTACGATTTCTAAAAGTAATACATATTATAAATTCTTATACCATATTAATTGACCAATGACATAAGCTTCCTATGTGCAAAATTGCATAAAAATCGATGTAGCTGTTTTTGAGTTAAATGCGAACGTACAAAATGACAGACTGATTTTTTAGCATATTCATGATCAATCTCCTTTATATGGTATGTGTATAGGGAATTTTGTAAAAAAAAAAATACATTTACAGATAGTACTACATATTTATTAATATAGATTATTGAAACACTACTACTAAAGTGTGTTTTGTGATATTAAATAATTAATGCTAGTAAGTGTCGTTAGTAATGGTGGTATTTAATAAATCTGCGTACACAAATAATAATTTACAGAAATTCAATACCAAGGCAAAGAACCAGTTCTATATTTAGGCTTTTGAAACTTTGCTTTTATTTCTGTATCAGGTGGCTACATTAATTTGAAAGAGTACCTTTCCATGGTCTCACGGCAACAGGTGAGTACGTGTAGCTTGGCGCATGCGCGTCGTGCACGTCGATACCGCGCCCCGGTCTTCGCTCACCCCCCTTCGCCATTTATATAGTCTCCCATTCACAGCCGCACACAATAACAAGTACACCCACACGCGTAACATTTACACGTTTACAACAACAGAATACTCAAAAGCACTAACTACGTATAGAGAAAACGTACCTAGGTAATATCATGAAATCAGTCAAGTTACACTTCTGAACTTTCAGATGGTTATATTTAAGTAACAACACATACTTTTATTAAATAAGATGGCAATCAAACTGAAGGCTTCAAGCAATAACAATATGTTACCGACTGCATGTCAATTTTAAATAAAAAGTATATTTACTTTAATAACTAAAGTGACTATGGGGTTTAACACGGTGCTGACTGTTCTGTTCCCATAAAAATAATACGTTCTGATAATTAATTAATTTACACGTTTATTGTACTACACTGGACGTGTAAACTATAATATAAGATGAATTAGGAATAAAAAGAAATAGGAAAGACAAAAAAACGGAGAAGGTTTTGGAAACGTAGAAATGTTTTTCTTTAAAAAAAATCAAATAAACCAAACTTTATGTTACATTCTTCACATTTCGATTCAAATACATTTCAAACAATCTTTACATTTCACAGAAATAATACAATGGTAACTGAAGGTAAGAATCCGCTTTGTATTTTTTAAATATCTGTATAAATTTATATATAGGCGAAAGATCTTGTTAACCTATTTATTTTAGTTCACTTACTTAATGTGTATTAAATACCGACTACAAGATTGAACTTTGAACTCTGTGAAATAAATTGCGTAGATGGAAAAGCATAGTTTAAGCTTTTAATACATTTTTTTATTAATAAAATAATGTCACTTAATTATAACTTATAAAAAAATGACTATGTGTTAGAAGGGAGAGCGAGATGTATAAATCTCTCTAACGTAGTAAAAGACCTTGGCCTGTCGAGAAATGCCGTAAGCTCTTTTTTGGAACGAGTGTCTAAAGCTGTTCTAACAGGCGCCTATCAAATTTGGCTAAACTGGGAGGGCATCACGAGCAGTCAAGGTGAGCACTGTTGCACATCATAAGGAGGCTCCTTAAACCTACACCCGGGTCGCAAGTCCCGAGGACTGTTCGAAGTCCCATCCTCCGCCCAGCGAAGGATCCGGCACCCACACGGTGAATCCATAGAAGTTTGAAATAGACTGATCTACTATTTGACTATGAAGATCTTAACCATTAATTATAATCAACTGTTGAACTACCTACTAAGTGAAGCAGAACATTCTAAATATAAGAAAGACTAGCTGATCTATGTGAATACACACATTATAATATAACGTAAGCAATCTAATAGCTGTCATGTTGGTTAAACAGATTGTTATAAGATAGCGCCTCCTTCATGTAAATTTTAAACTATTTCTCTATATTTCGTCAATAGCGGGGAACAGAAGCTTTAAAATGATGTTTGAATCATAATTTTTTATGAAGATGCCACAAAAAATGCCTTTGAAAAATTATATATGGAGAAGTTTATGCAATTACATTTATTTTCATTACAATTATTTGTATAGATTTGTAAAGAGTTCAAGATTTTTTACTTTATGATTTCAGAAGTTATTTATGTTCAATTTAAAAAACGCTTAGTGAAGCGGGCGTGCTTCAGCTAGTATTATTACAAAATCTGATAAAAAGTTAGAACCACTGTCGTATAAGAATCGTAGTCAATAACTTATCATGCCGGCTACGTGACTAGATGCCGAAATTTGTGACGTTATACAAAAAGACATATCAAGTAAGGCTTTCTAAATTCAAATGTCATTTAAATGTAAACGATACGACAGATCGTTTTCGGATTTTCCTTTTTATATAAAATGTTCAATGTAGACCAAAATAATTGTATTACGCAATGAAGCATAAATTCTATGTTTAAAGTACAAAATAACTAAAGTTAATCATTGAAACGTTTAATTCATATCACACATGATCAAACACAGACACTTGTATATTATCAAGTAAGGTTTTTTTTAAATTGAAATGTCTTTCAAATGTAAACGATACGACAAATCTATTTAGGATTTTTCTCCTTAAATAATATGTTCGATGTAGACCAAAATGATTGTATTACGGTATAACGTTTTAATATTGTTTGAATTAAAAAGTTAGTAACTCAAACGTTTCATTCAAATGTAAATACAGACGTTTCCATTGGAATAAGTGTAAAATAAAAAAAACACTAACGATCCTTAGTTAAGATATTATATGATATACACATGAGGAATAGTAAAATATATATAAATAACGAATATGAAAGTCTGTTAATATATGTTGACTCTCCCTGAAACTGATCCTGAGATTCATGACACAGAAGCCAGGATTTTACCTACTGCGTAAATAAACTTAATAATATCACAATGAATATTGAAATTAATTTCAAACACGTTTTCAAACAGCAAGGCGGTGTCTGCGTGATATCCAGAGGCATAATAACAATTATTATAAGCACATTATTACTACTGGGTAGGTTATGATATTAGTTATTCAACAGCTATTTTGTATAGCACAATATTATGCTACGTCATCACTGACGTTTTCGTTCATTATTGTAAACAATGCAAAAGTGAATTTAGTCACTAGCTTTATTAATTTGAGCAAGTGCTGAAGTGCGTAATGTAACTTTTTGCTACGACTGCTACGCAGCCGCTCCATGCTCCGGCCGTTGATCTGTGGCTACGTCGCTTAAATTTGTTTGTCAGTGAAAATTTAAAAATGTTGAACAAGTGCTGAAGCGCGTAGCTTATTTGTTTGCTACGAATGCTACGTCCGCCTTTCCGTGCGGTTGATCTATGACTACGCCACTTAAATTTGTTTGTCAATGAGAATTTCAAACTATGAAAGAGTTACAATGACATGCAATACATTCATCTAATTTAATACTATTAAGTGCAAAATTCTAGTATATATTATTAATATATATGTATATTTATAATTGGTTTCTCGGAAACGGATCTAAAGATTTGGATAAAATTTTGCGTTTAGATAATGTTTTAGATTCCGAGTTTGTCTATATAGGGTCTTTCTCTTCTTTAAGATACCGCTCAAAGCTCGGTCGCTCAGATATTAGTACTAATTTATCAAAAGCACTTTCAGCATTTTTCTAAAACATTTATTGATTTGCTCGTTTTAAATGTACGCGTTTCCACACTTGAATGCTACTCACCTACGCTTTCTTCTATTTGTTTTGATTGCTCGGGATGATATTATTTTGATTCCTAAAAATTTAAATTATGTCTAAATGACTCAAACAAATACCTATATCCAGGTTTAAAAACGTCTATATAGCGTACAACATCTTCAATTTCATCGCCTTACTTTCTCATCGTCGTATCTCAATATACCTAGTATAAAGTGTTTTGTTTAACTAATTATTTATATACACGAATATTTCTTCAAAGGTGATCTTCTGTGATCCTGTTAAAACGTGTGTTCGCATTTTTACTCTGGATCGTTTAAGGGACCTTTTTTTTTCAATTTGCAAATTGGTATAAAATGAGATTGCAGTCTCATATTGACTTCGCATTATACTGAATTTTCTCCTTGTTCTTTCTCGATAGCTTCATACGTACCTACATACTTTGTAGAGGATGGATTGTAGATCGGACGATAGTATCCGATGTTATTGGTTTACACTGTGCTCGCCATCAAATGTCGTGTGGTCACATTACCGTGCCATGATAATATAAAAAAACATGCTAACACGCTGCCTCATGAAATTTCGCGCTCAGAGAGTATCAAGGTATTGGTACGCTATTCATTTTATATATTATACACACCATGTTTGCTTCTCATTTGTCCATAAACATAAAATCATTATAAAATGAGATAGATAGTAAATAAATCGTCCAATTGTATTATGAGTAAATTGAAACAGTTTCTAAAGAAAGTATGTGACTGGTCGTTGAAAACTGAAACCATTAAATATGTTTCAATTTAAAAAAGTTAAAACAGAACAAGGAAATCTGTCTGCATTAAATCCTTAACATAATTAAAAAAGAAAACTGAGTAAGTACACTTAATAGTCCGGCGTTCGAAACTCCGCTGCAGTAAGACACGCGACCACTTGTTACTGCAAGTATCTTTTCATATTCTTTTGACTTTTTTATTTTAATTCAATATATTAAATATGATATACTTAAGTAAATGTAAATAATTATAATTTTGCCTATATTTATGGGAAATAGATATAGTCGCAAAGACAATAATGACTCGCACCTTTTTTGGTGTGAGAAAATGTCCCCTACGCAGAGAGATGAATTATTAGTAACCATAGTATTTTATAAACAATTTGAATTAAAATAAAGTTTAATATAAATTTTAGTAAACAATGCTTAAACATTTATACTTATACTGGCGTACAATATTATTTAAAAATCTTAAAATACATCTAGACAAAAATTCCTACTGTTTCGTTACAAAAGTATTTAGACTTTGTTGTATTAAGATTAATTATAGAGATAAAGTTTATTTAGTAAAGCTGCATTATTTGTTAAAAAACTGAGAGAATAGACCTAAACGGAATAAAAAGGTAATATGTTTATATATGTCAAGTTGTCTATATTTTATCCATTTAATATTAAAATGCAAATAAAACAATTATAATAATCATTTTGAAAGTCCAAATCTCTTTATTCGCCGCTTAACTGAATTTAAATTGTACACTGAATTTGTTTTCGACAGCGGCTACTCGCAAATCTCTTTCGCCTCGCTCAGTCAATTTAATAAAAAAATAAAGCATGACAGTGACGAACAGAAATGTTAAAAATATTTGTTATTTCATAAATACAACAAATTCATATACAGTATCAATACCAAATACGAATAACATCGTAACTAATTCCGATATGGTTTTTAAAAGAGCTGATAATATTTTTTTATCATCTTTATGTTTTCACCATTAAATGTCGAATGAATAATACCTATTTTTAAATCTCTTTCGAAATATGATAATTTTAGGGCCCATTTTTCAAACGTCATATAACTTTATTTGAGGAACAATTTTAACGTTTTGACAGATAATATATAGAAAACCAGTCAAAATTTAAAAATTATTCTTCAGTTAAAGTTATCTGTTGGTTAAAAAATCGGCCTTATATCGAGTTCACATGGATCTATTAGTAGTAGAAAGAAACAAAGCTGTGTACAACTCAAATGTAGAATTTTTTTGTTTCTTATTTGCTTAACTAATTGTGCCTGCGGCTTCATTCACATGTACTACAGAATGTCGATATTGTATTGACCCCGCTTCCGCTCATGGAGGTCACCTGCGGGATATTTCAAAGATAAAGATGCGTTTTAATTTTTTGCGCGAAAACCTAATTCTTTTTCTAAAATAAAAGTAGCCTAAGTTACTTCTTATAACATTAGCTATCTGCCAGGGAAAGTTCCGTCAAAATCGGTCCAACCGTTTCGGAGATTACCCGGTACAGACAGACAGAAAGACATTTTTTTTTAAAGTACCGTTTACCTTCCACATACATTTAGTAAAAAGCTGTTATTTTGACATTACAAACAGACACTTCAATTTGATTACCTAGTTATATACGATAAAGTTATGATATTATTAATAGGTATTGGTTGTCGATATGAAACATTCCGAGATATCTATTGTTCTACTTGAAAAAGATATTATCACTACTAACGTACAAAGTATACAAAGTCTCGAGACTTAAGCTTAAGTATGAAAACACAGAATTTAATACTATTAAGGGAGCAATTCTTGTACATATATATGGTAATTGCCCAGATATTATACATATTTGTAATTGTTCTCTCGGAAACGGCTCCAACGATTTGGATAAATTTGTTTATTTAGATAATGTTTAAATTCCAAGTTTACCTCAATAGGTGTTTTGCTTTTTTTTTAAGTTACCAATTAAAGCTCAGTCGCCCAGTTATACTTATGAAAGCGTGCACGAGCTTTAAATCAATAAAAATTGCAGACAGAACTCAGTTCTCGTTTCTAATAGAGCATAACTTTATTGTAGAATACGGAAACGAGATATTGAAAACTAGTTTCTCTATAAGTATTATTTTTATTTCAATTCTATCAAATAGAATCTGTTTGATGCAAGAATTTAGTTTCATATGTTAAACTAGCTTTGCCTGCGACTTCGTCCACGTGCCATATTTCGTGAATGAAAAACAGTAACGAAATAAAAACCTCACCCACCTCAATCTTACCTTATGGTATTTGACCAGTAACTATAAGCTTTGATATTATCAAACTTATATACTTTAAATGTTAACCGATATCACAGTTAAACAATCATACAGATATTCCTGGGTTCGATTCCCAGGTCGAGCAAAGTATTTATTGGAGTTTTCTATGAAATATTCAGTAGCCGCTCGGGGTTTGGCTTTTGTCCGATGAATGGCAATAGGCTCACCCCCTATTATTACATGGGACCTAAAAACATAGACGATGATCTGTGGGTGTAATTTAGTACACCTCTGCCTAACCCCTCAGCGAATACAGTCGTGACGGTATTATATATAATATAATATGTATTTATATATATGGCAGCTGCCCGACAGACATAACACCCGTCTGGTCGGAGGATCCTCCCTTTACCATAGTTCTTCTACACTGGTGACCCCGAGCATGAACGTCAGCGCAACCTTCTTCGCACAGCTATATCGTGACGTCATCATCACTTCCACAAGCTTTCGAGCAGCGAGTCATACAGCCAGCCAGCATCCACGGCTACTACGGGTATCCTGACCACCAGCATGCAGCGGACGCGCATTCCTGCTCATCACCCACAGCCTTCTCAGCGACCTTGGCACAGCACACTGCACTTCGGCCGGTCAGCAAGCAAGAGACGCACTTCTCTCTCCTGGTCGACGCAGCAGCCAGTCACTACGCAGCACTGCAACAGCCGACTTACTGGAGCATTCTTGCAGCATCACCCCGACTCACTGGGGCATCACCACGACTCACTGGGGGCATCACCCCGACTCACTGGGGCATCACCGCAGACAGTTCCGACTCACCGTGAACTATGCGGCATCTGGTTCCGACTCATTGGAACATTCCACTGGCCCGGCAAGCATCACAAGATGTATGGACGACTCAACCTACTATCGACCTCCGGTCTCGGAGGGGAGTGATGTGGCGACATCTACATAGCGACATCTATCGAGCCACATAAGACGCATCCTACTATCCTACATTGCGCTATAGAAATTAACTCAATCGTTGAGTATATATACAAGAACCCGACTACAACCGTTGGGCAGCTGCCCGCCAGAAATAACACCAGTCTGGTCGGAGGATCCTCCCTTTGCAATAGTTCTACTACATATATAAATAAAAAGGGTGCAAATAACGGGATATGTCCCGATGTCCAGCAATTCCACAACAGTGCGTTTCTTAAGACACTTTCTACCTCGCACAACCACTCTATGGAACCAGCTTTCGCCTGAGATCTTTCCGAGTTGTTATGACCTGGTGACCTTCAAGAACAGGGCTTATTCTTCCCTAAAAGGCCGGCAACGCATCTGCGAGCCCTCTGGTGTTGCGGATGTTTGTGGGCGGCGGTGATCACTTTCCAACAGGTGCGCTATCTGCCCGTTTGCCTCCTTTTTACCATTAAAAAAATATGAAAGAAAAGTATATTAAATATTGAAGATCATCATAAATAAATGACTATGAAGCTTCTTATATGTGGAGTATTTTAATTATCTATTATATTATTTATTCCATATATTTTTTACTGATATATTAATCTTTGTTATTTGATTGACGAAGGCGTTACTTTTTTAATAATCTATCTGAAATTTCTTAGCGACTGCCGCCTGCAACAGATCAACAGCAGTTTTCATCTTCCTACAACATAAAGACGTATAATTAGTAAGACGATGCTACATACGATTATAGGAAGTAATAATAATCTTACCAATTTCTTTATGTAGAAATGATTTTCTTGAGAACTTTTAACAGATACTTCACAAATTATCTTTTCTTATATTTGGGTACCTACACTTACCGTTAAATTCTAAGAAAATTAAAATAACTTTTACATTTATAAATTGTTAAATTTCATGGTCTTCTTTAATTGTCTAGTCTAGTCCCTATCGATTAGTCATTAGAGCAATAACATAATGTATGTAGTTTTTTTTTTTGCATTTTTTTTGTTTGTTCGATTCCCGCTATAGGTAAGCTTTTTAGGAAATCTGTGAATGCAGTTATTATTTAAAAAAATAAAAGAATATTTCCTGTATTAAAATTTGATACTTTCATTATTTAACATAATTTTCCTCCATGCCCCGTTCGTTTTTTCCACCCTGTAACACATAAAGGCATCAAAAAATGTTCAATTTTGCAATCCTTTACACGAAAAGATAAGTTTATCTAATATCTTTGAATTTATACACCACTATTTTCCAGGAAATAATACCGCTTTATAGTAAGTCTGTATAGTGTCATTTAATAAAAATCATGATTGCACAAAAACACCAAACAACGACATACATGTCGTTAGAAATTTTAGAAATTTAGTTTCTTAGAAATCATGATAAAATAAATATTTTTACGTATTTGAAAATAACATTAAAATGAATCTAAAAATATTTAAAAATAATAATAAAAACCCATTTTTAAATTATTAATATACGTGGTTGCATAAAATATATACCTACGTGATTTAAACCAAGCTGCCGTACAGCTCCATCTATGAATACTGTTGGAAAATAAAAATACTTACATTTTACTGAAAATAATGTAAAGATAAAATAATTTGGTATTTTTCACTTCATTTCAGTAAATATTTTAAATATATTACAGAATTACATACACATATATTCCTTTTTATATTTATATAACATAAACGAAATTTATAGACCATACAAATGTTCATACGTGTAAAAATCTATCCTACATGTACCTTCAGACTATACGCTACAATCATAGCAAATTTCATTATATTCGGTCCAGTAGTTATTGCGTGATTGGTGTTCAAACATAACGACAGACAGACATAAATTTCAATAACTATCAAAATGTGTTGTTTCCATGGTTGTAAATCCACCTCCGTATTATTTTTTCTCAAATTTCGACTCTTTACTCTTTTATTATAAGTATATATAACTTCTTCTTGCCTTACTTAAGTAGTGTTGGCACAACATGGTTTCCTTTTCCACTCTTTTCTATTAGTGTTGATGAAGGCATCAACTTTGGGCAGATATTATCTGGTGGTTTCTTCCAAAAACCAACTACGTAGATTACAGCCCCTGCTTTCAGTATTTAGAGTCGACTCACCGTTCTTCTGGAACGTCAAGTTTCCCGTCGATGGTCTGGGTGAAGATTGTGACACGATTAAGTCTTCAGCTCTTCAAAGTTAGTTCTCACGCAAGTGAATTAGGGAATAGAAAAACTTCTTTGGAGATTTCTGTTTACTTGGTCTACTCTCCGCTAGTGGAATACCTCCACCAAGAAAGAAATTCGCATACAAGCAACCTTGTGTTGTGTTCCTGCGGTGAGTAGGGTTTCCAAAGCTCTTAGGGTTCAAGATCGCAACGCGCTAATGATATCTATGATATTACAAACGTCAATTGGCTACTCTAGCCGCTTAGGCGGGTCGTACGCTTGATTATCATCTTAATTGTATATGAAAAAGCATAATGAGATTTCATAATGGCCTATTGAACGTTAGACCGGTTTTAGCAATAGGGATGTGCCTTACCATTACCTTCCTCAAGTTTAGTCATAAGCTCTGCATAGCTAGGAGTAGCAACTAAACACTGTACGATCCGCAAAATTGTCAATATTAAATAAGAGTTCGAGTAATATGTGCGGCTGTGAAGCAAATTTCCTTTAATGTCCTGATTGCTATTTCTGATAGAATCGTTACGTTCTACCTTACTTACCGTTTGAGTTCGAAACTTTGTTATAACTTTACCGATAATGTTTGTTATTGGGCAAACCGAAATCAAACTCATTTACAAGTCTGATAATGTTATGTTTTATACATGAAATTCTCGGATATCTAATAATATTCAATAAAAAATCACTTTGTTGTAATACTTTTATATTGAACTAGGAATCCCCTGCGCCTCACTTCGCGTTAAACTCTACTAATATTATAATCCAATGTCAAGAAAATATATCACTTAAAAAATCGTAGTTTGTTAAAACTTTAATAACTTTTTATTAAATGGAAACATCGTGATATTTTTTTAAAGTTAAGGACCAAGTGTCTGAAGTAAAACAAAAAAAAATTATCTAAGTCTATCCAGTACTTTTTGCGTAATGCGTGTACAACATCAAACCTCTATCATTTTCTTTATATAGATTGTATTGAATCTTCAGGTCCTTATAATTTTTACTATTATTTTACAAACGTCGCAAAGAATTATGAAACATTATTTTACTACAGTTTAACACGTTCAATATGGTTGAGGTCGTAAAATATGTTTGTCTGTTGGTATAAAACAGCCACAAACGTACTGAGTTAAAATATTTTCCTACAGTGCGGGTTGCTCATTTAAAACTCAATCAGGTATCCTCATCCGATCAACCGGTCAACTTTACTGTCGATACCAATAACGATGCAGGAGCATTTTTTACTTACGATATTACCTACGAAGTACGAATACGTTTATGTTAGTGTTATTTTTTATTAATTTCAAAAGTATTATGGATCTTAAAACAAAGTAACAGTGCAAAAAAGTCAATAATCTTAATAACTAATTTATTTTTACCTGTTATAATACAACAATTCAAATAATATTTTAAAGTTGTATAAATATGTGTGTTATAGCAAAAGTATAATTTTTATTTAACATTATAGATAAAAATAAAAATAGATAGAGATGTGGAGAATCTGGTTGACACAGGTAATCAATAGATAGTATAAAAGAAACTCGCTATCCACGTCTGTCTGTTTGTCCGCTTACTATTCTAAACCACGCAACTGATATTTATACAGATTTCACTGCCATATAGAAAAATATCTACGGAAGTTTTGTATATACAACATATTCCAATAAAAAAAAGTATATAGCAGGAAAAGCGAATGTGTTTTAGTCAATACATCGATTTTCGTGCGCTTAGATGGCTTACGCTGGCAAAATCTTAAGAGAAATATCAAAATAATGTTCTAAACAATTGTATTTCTTCCAAAAACCTAGAGAAAAGTCCGCGATGGTATATGTCTATCTTCTAAGATTAGCATTTTTATTTTCAACATAGTAATTAAAAAATATTAGGTTATTTACGAAGCTATTTCCTCCAATTCAGTATTAATTTTTATTCAGATAAATATTTTACTTTACTTGGGTATTTAATTTAGATTAAAATTGTTCTTTACATTATATAATTTAAACGAATACGGCCACAGTAATAAGGCAGCAACCGCACTGTAAAAGAATTCACCTTGGGCCTAATTCAACCTCAGCGAATTAACTGTACTATAAAATTGGCTACGCAGTGAAGGTATTAAAACAAAACTATTCAACTATTCAAGCTTATTGTTTGCATTAAATATAGACTGAAGATTCTAGATCTTAATATAGATACACAGTCCGTCGTACTGATCTGATAAGATTGTTAAGTTAGTATACACTAATAACGAAAACAAAACAACAAACAATTCCAGCAAACTTTTAGTATGAGCTCATAAATTCGTAAGAATTCACCGTTGATTCTAATATTACACACATGAAAATGTAAAATAATATTTTTATGTTGTATGAGTTTGCTATTATTTACCATGCCGTGCAGTGCCACCAAGTTGTTGCTTTATAAGAATATTAAATTTTATGAATTATGTATTGAGTGTCAAATGGAATTCTACTTGATTTCGAATATGTCTAGCCTTGCCACGCTTTTGTAGCTATTCATACATACCTTTAAGTAATGTACGCTTTCGAATAATATTCTACTCTTTATTATATTTATATCATAAAACAAGTGTATTATTATATTAGGATTAAAAAAGAAAATTATATTTCTGTTTTTTGGTAGTCAAGTTACAAGACATATTTGCATACTAATGTATTCTAATGATTGATAATTGTTTTAATAGTAACTAAGATATTTAAAAGTAATATCTAATCTAATAATATTAAGTGAGCAATTCTTGTATACAGGGTGGAAAAAACGAATGGGACATGGAGGGAAAGTACATTAAATAATGAAGATAACAAATTTCTATTTTTTGAAGTAATTATAACTGGTTCATTGTATCATTCACAGGTTTTTTTTAAAAAACTTACCTATATCTTAAATCGAACCAACTAAAACAAAATAAAAATATTGGGTTTTTCTACGAAATTCTCAGTAGCAGCTCTGAGTTTGGCTTTGTATCCGATTAATGGCGACAGGCTCGCCCCCTATTACATGGGACCTAAAAACATACCCCAGCGAATTGTGTGTGTTCATTAGCCCTGCCTCTGCCTAACCCTTCGTGATAGAGGCGTGATGGTATGTTATGTTATGATCTCGAAACGCGACTACCTAGGCGTGCTGCCACTAACAAGAGTGCTACATCTGTTGTATAGTGGTTACGATTCAGTAGGACTCAATTGCTGTGTACTACCGCCCAGCAAGGAAATATAATATACCAATACAATTTAAAAAAACGGAACCAACTTCAATGATTTTGAGGATAGTGGTGTATCTTTGAAGTCAAAAGACTGAATGTACTGAATTAAATTTAAATGGCGCTACACTTGAGGTATCCCAACTCCATTAAAAAAAAAACATTTAAATCGGTTCATAAACAAAATATACATTCGAATTGAGAACCTCCTCCTTCTTTTGAAGTCTATTAAAAAATGAACCCTGTCCTAAATTCTGAGCTCGTACATGGTCTAGTGAAGAAATATCTAACTATTTTCCTAAAATTTTACCACAAACAATACATGTTATGAATAGTCGAATGTTCATAACATATCCCGACATCAATCTGAAACACGAGTAAACATTTGAACCACGATTGGAATTCATGATAAAGGTAGATAATGCTTTAAATAAACGAAATAAACGAACCGTACTGTATAAACAATATCATAGGTACTTTTGGCGAATATGAAAATAAAACATCAATGATGAGCGAAAATATACGCTACATACATAAACAACAGTACAACACATATGTACACGTTAGTTCGTATTTCTTTCTTCGTATTTCTTTACTTGTTTGTGTTTATGTATAAATATTTATTACAGAGATGTAGCATAACTTAAATTGGAAGTTGAAATTACGATTAGAGTGATTCTTTTTTAGTGGTAAATATAATTGATAATACGGCTGTATTTTAAATCAAATGGGTGATGTCTAAGCTATGTGAATGAAATAACGAAAATAAACTATAACAACCATTGAGATCGCAATCCGGAAAGTTGACTTATTGAATGCCAGACGCCAAACAATAAGATTAATTCTTTCAGTCAATATTCTTCGCTGAGTGCTGCTGTAGTAAAAATGTCAGGTATATGAATAGAAACGGTGTTCGATTAATTCGATTCGTACGATTATTAATGTTCGATTCATTGATTTTATTAATTTGGTCTACTGTAGTTCTATGAAACATACAAAGTAGCGTTCGCACCTAATAAAAAAAAAACGAAAATTCACAAAAATAATTTTAGAGAGGAAGTTATTTAGAAGTTTGTCGTGCAAAATGTTTGTGTTTATCAGTATCATATTTTTTTATAATGATAATTGATATTCAAAATGCATGCTTTTGGGTTTTGTCGAAATTTTCCCCACTTAACGATTTACGTTCTACGGGCACTTCAGGATTTCTTATGATGAACAAAGTATAATTGTTTTTCTAAGTTTCTAAGTAGGTCTGTCAGATAATTTAGAAATTAAAAAAAAAAACAATAAATATCAGTTACATTTATGGCGACGAATATTTGACTATTGGCTTTGGGTGAAGCTAACAGTTGTAACAACCCCCCCCTCTCTCTATATAAGGGGGTGTAACCCCTCATACATACTTCGATTGACTAAATGCATAATGATTAAATACAAACTTATTCAATCTTTTTAACTGTTACTTGATCGTGATCGTCTAATATGGCCTTACGTTGTGAATTAAACAAAGTTGTAGTAAACAAGTTCTTTAATCTGGTACTCAGAAAACATAACATTAAATCAAATTAGTAAATTAGAACTTACTCCAACACATGACAGAAAGTGTTAAAATACATTGTATGAAATAAAGTTAATATTAATACTATAATAAACTGTAGTTATGTACTGTACTAGAAGTATGATTAATTGCACATGAAAGTTGTTCAAAGGGGTTTTTTTTTTTAGCTGAAGTTATTTTCCCACCTCCTCAAGCCCGCAAAAGTAGCACTAATTTTTATAGTGAAACCCAACAATCAACCACCGCTAGCATTGCTAGTGAAGTTTAAGGGTGAGAAGGCAGGATATAGGAATACTGGAACCAGTTCCCTATTTAAGTAAAAATAAATGAATCCAACGATTCAATCTAATGGGTAGTAATAGCAGACACAGTAAAGGTCAACTATAACCCTTCAAGATGATAAAGAAAGCTCCAAGGTGACAAAGTCAACCAGGGAGAAAATATGTAACTCACTTCAATCCAGACCTCCCCGTACAGGAAATAAAGCTAGACTCTACCGACTGTGGGATATATATGGAGAGGGACATAGTCGCAACTCCTATCCTTTAGTCACAAATTTCCCTATCACTGTACGGATCAAAAGACATGAATATATAGAAGATGAGCCACGCCTTAACAAGTATTGTGATTAGAAGGGTATAAAAGCCAGTACATAGTATGACTAAACACCATCGGATTAAATATAATATTTCCTTATTAAATGGTAGGCTAAACCAATAGTTGTATAATAATATCACACTAGTTCCAAAAGGAATGTGGATAGGTATTTGGAATTTATATGTGTTGAACCAAATCAACACTGAGTATTTGTACTATAATGTAATAGTATATAATACTATGATATAGTATTATAAATGATAATTTGAAAAGGCATTTGAATATCTGCTTGGTTCCAGTCACCATTACTTTATAATGTACTAACCGGCAACCACACAGAATATCCATTACCATTTTGGTATTATGAGCCAATGAAATTGATAGTTGAACTAGCACTGACTCCATTTAACACACATTTTGAACAATGAAGGCGGTAGGTGATTGCGTAGGCATAAGGACTGTTTGTCCCTTTGGCAAAACCACAAATATTACCCTTGAACAACCATATGTACCTTACCGTTACCTGTGTATAAAATATAGTATGTGAAATGTTACATGTAGATGATGTGTAGTGATTTATATTCTCATGAGAATATTATATATTACAAATAACAATAACACACAAATAGTTTCTTATTTATCTAAGTATGTAATTATAATACCTTTCTTTACCAAGGTATTCACATATGTATATTTTACAAGAATAAAGTAATATACATTAGTTTTATAGAATTCAATTTCTAGGTATTTGTTATGGAAATTTCCAAATAAAGATATTATTCAATCTGTTACCGCTGTATGGCACTTATAACAAGTTTTGTTATGATTAGTGTAAATATATGTCTGTACTGTTGAGTGTGGGTTGGTGGCATATTTACCTCAAGATTTTGTACTAACTTTCAGTACAATCCAGCACACCTTCCTTTGTATTATGAACACAAGAGGATGTCTGTGTAGAATCCTGTCTGACCTGGAAGGCCGACCATCACATAGGCAAAAGAATTACAAGATGTCAATATCTGGTACTTACTGCTATTGGATCACTTTGGCACGAAAGAGTTCTCTTTCAAATGCCAAACCGAATACCAAATCAAAGCAACATAAATACCGAACAGCCACCCTGCGAATCTAATGGCGATCCAAAAACTGAGTCTCACTGTCATGGAATCATTTCTGATTACACCCAGGGAGAAATCTTTGTACGAACTAAATCGATTTTCGCTTAATGTGAAGAGATTCAATACACAAACGCCTAATGGGAATTCCTATAATAAAACTCTGATGATGATAAGACGGTGCACTGGATTTACCTCCAGTTTCATTAAAGCCCGCTTATTGAATTATTTATTCCTGTCACACATAAGTACCTCATTTTAACCAAGGTTAAAACTACAGAATTTGTACAGTAGATCATGTAAAGTAGTAGAATGTTTATATGATAAGTCCATTGTCTGAATTCTATAATATTAGGTACATTCCGTAGTTATTTTTGTACATTTCCATAAAAGTTAATTAAATCTACTTACAGTCTTTAGGGTTTCAACCAGCACTTCTTAATACTAAGTAGGTTTATGAACACATACATGCAATGAAACTAGCTAGTACATTCACTATCACGCGCTAATCCTACTTCTCGAATTATGCTAGATTTGATCAAATCTCCCGTAAATAATATTACTGATATCGCAAGATCCTAGATTCGTACTCTAACCTAACCCTAATAACTTTTCCTATATTTTCTGTGGGATCTCCCTGACACCGATCGCGAACTTCTTGATGTATTTATTTCAGACGCAACGAGCAAGAACAAAAACCTGAATATTACCTAGCTAATTTCACTGTTAATACCGACAGAACTTTTGACTGTTTTCACCAGCATTATAACGGCCTATTTAGTATTTACTCACTTTTGGTATAATAACGTCTGATATCTACTGATTGACTGATTCACTTTTCCGACTGCCCTTAACCGATTCCCCTGATACACTTCGATTTACTGATCCTTTCTAACTTTTTTTTTTTTTTTTTTTTTTTTTTTTTTTTTTTTTTTTTTTACTTTTTTTTTTTTTACTTTTTTTTTTAGAACTGACTACACTGTTAGCCTTAGGGGCCCTAAAGCCGCTGCGGCTTTTACAGCTTCACCGGACTTGGGGGCGAGCGCAGAGGGCACTCAGCCGCGAAAGTTTTGTGGACGACTCGCACGAGGGTGCCAAAGTGGCCGGACCTCGGCTCGGGCGGTCGCCGCGTTCGCAAATAGGTCGCGATCGAGTCGAATCCCTACACCTACGATTCGAGCTAACTAATTTATACACATAGGCACGTTCCCTTCCTCCTGGGAGGAAGGAAGGAACCGTGCGTATGTGTATTCAGTAATCGGAATGTTTCTACACTAACTAGCGCTAACTAACTAGCGTAAAAAAGAAAAAAAAAAAAGGTCCCTCACAGAACCTATGTACCTGTGTGGTGTGCACGTGTGTATGTTCATACGTGTGTAGTGTTGTATGTAGGTAGCTAAGTGATGCACGTACAGTGTCACTTGTATCGCGCGGGCGGTTGCCTGACCCAAGGGTTTCACTCCGAGGAACGGACCTAGGCTTGGGTTACCGCTAGAGAGGGTGGACGTGACGGGTGTGCGGGAGCGAAGTTGACCGCCCGCCCTCTGCGGTGAGAGCGGTGGTTACGCGGGCGTGGGCGCTGGCACGCTCTGTTTGGAGAGACGGATGTGTAATATTTATTCGAATTTTCGATGTGATCGTCGGGATCAATAAAAATATTGCGCGGCCGGCGTTTGCACCGGATGTCCGTGGGTGCCGGAACATAAGTGGTGGCTGTTTTTATCAACGGATTCGCGTGGTTCGACGCGGTGTCGAAATACGAACGGGAGAGCTGTTTAACGTAGGCATGTATCGAAGGAAGCTCCATATCTCTATGGAGATCTACGCTTCGAACATACCACGGGGCCCCGGTGAGACGATAGAGGAACCTATTCTGTATCGATTGTAACCGTTTGAAACTCGACTCGGACATATGTGCGAACACAGCGCAACTGTATGTCAAAATTGGTCGAATACACGTCTTGTAGAGCGTGAGCTTATGTCGCGTGGACATTTTGCTCACCGAAAACAACAGAGGATGCAACCGGCCCAGGACCCACGCGGCCCTGTTCCTAACCTTACGGATGTGAGGTCTAAAAGAGAGCCTACTATCTAGGGTTACCCCTAGATATTTGGTCTCTCTTACATACGGAATCGGATTATCGTAGAGCTTAACAGGTTTAAGCTTCCACGGTATCTGTGACGAATCCGCATCGAAGAGCATCGCGGCGCTCTTCGAGGGATTAACGGCTATTCGCCACTCGTTAAACCACTTCCCGAGAGTGGTCACGGCGCGTTGGACTTTGTGTCTGAGGTCGGATCTATTCCTATCTGAGGCATATAAGACTGTATCGTCAGCGTATAGCCCTACCTCGACCTCCGGGAGTCGAGGTAGGTCACTGACGTACAGGTTAAATAGGCTAGGAGCCAGGATCGAACCTTGGGGAACACCTGAGCGTATTGGACGGGGCGTGGACAATTCACCTTCCACTCTATAGCGGAAGGTGCGATCTGTTAAATAGTCGCGAATTATTTTAATTAGCCTATCGGGGACTTCAAAGCGGTACAACTTGTAAATCAATCCCTCGTGCCAGACCTTATCAAAGGCCTTGGCCACGTCGAAAAAGACCGCAAGTGTACGGCGGGGCTTATAAAGTTCAGCAAAATTAAATGCAACGTGGTCGTTTTGATTTAATTCTCACGCTTCTTTCGTCCTAACGTTTCTTTTTTTCCATATTTTTGCCAGTCCCGTTATTCCTACGATTGTTTTGTACTCCCATCGTTTGAGTTTTTCCCTCACCCTTTTTTTCCGACATTACTGCGTATTTTTTTCATTGCCACTAGAGATGGGTAGTACATGTACTAATTACTAATAGGAACTAATTCCTGACACTGTACTAGAACGAACTATTCCATAAGCTTCATTGTACATCGTTCATTTAGTACTTCGTTTGCGGCAGGCTAGCACGGTGTATTTAGTACTTAGTACTTAAGTGATTCATGAGACTGGAGACGTGGTTCAGTCGAAAGAGAGCGAAATGCAAAGTAAACACCTAATAGGCTTTAGTTCATTGAGCTATTTTGAAATAAAGACGAGAGAGTAAGAATTATTTTTATTATTGTTTTTAGACATTTTGGTGAGGATGAATTTGTTCTAAGAATTAGTTTCAAAATTTGATTAGAATAGAAGAATACTTTTTTTTATTAGTTAATACTATTTTTCTGGAAGTGAAAGTGTAGTTTAGTCTAAAAACACCGGGTCTTTAGAATGACAATCCTAAGCCTGGAAGGTATGAAGGAGAATCAAAATATGCCTAATATTCGTCCGTGTACGATCCATTGTACTACTGTACATTGTACTATTAATAAATAGTACCAGAAATCAGATCTACTTCAGTTGAGAGATTGTACTAATTCAGAGCGCCACTTTTAATATCCGAGCAAGCGCATCCCTATTTTCTCAAGGTTCCTCAGTCTATCTTTGTTTTCTATTGTTTTTTCGCCGTGTCCGGTCATTTCTTTTGTTAATTCTGTATTCTCACGATTAGTTATCCGCATGCTGTCTTTGTTTTATATTGCAAAATGGTAAAACCCGTAGGTTTCTATTTTATTATATGTATTACAAAGCTTCCCGCATTCTAAACAATATCTTTTATTTTTATTTTATAAATGTTAACCTTTATTACAAAGATTTTAAATTACCTACGTTTGTCAAAACATCAAATCGTAGTATATTTAAAGTACTTATAATGTTAAACTAGGCAGCGTTACTTGTATTGATTTTAGTTTTATATTGTTTCAAAATTATAGCTAGGTACTTAGGGTGGATCTGTTACACAGTAAAATATTAGCCATGGAAACAAATGAAATGTATTAGGTTTTTTTTACGAACTAAGAAATTATCGGTCAGACCTACTTTGCCGTTTTTTATTTTTATACGGCAGAAAAAGTTATAGTGGTGATGCTTTAGCAATCGAACCTTGTGCTGGTTCTACCATACCTGAAGACTGAAGCTAATTGAAGATTACTTAGCCTATTTGAGAGTAATCGTTATTTATTCAATTTCCATTCAGTGACTAATATAATTTCCTATTAAAAATGTAGGTAATTGAATTCAGTAAACATTGAAAAGTATTTTGCATTCCTACTAAATAAATTTATTAAGGGCATACTTAGGATATATAAATTAAAATTACATTTTCTTTTAAAAGTTAGAATTATTATACAAATACAATACCGATGTGTTATTGACTCATTCATCCCGTATTAAATAAGTTGATGAGGTGTGACGGCTTTCTATGACCAAATCTATTTTAATGTGCCCTTATTATAAGGCTAGCATATTATTATATAATCCACCTATTTCCTTAGATATAATGGGATATATATACTTATTCTTCTTGCTCTTGACCCACCTAAGTAGGTCGGTACAACATTTTTCTTCATGTTGTGAACTGAGATTTGGCTTAGTGTTTTGTAACCGGCCGTCTTCCTGATATCAAAGCTCCTTGAGATCTCTCCCTGTTTATGGAAATATGCCTATTAGTAGTTTTTAGTATAATTTTCCTCGCAAACTTAAAATTATATAACTATTCTATAATAACAAAAAATATAGTCACGATAACATAGTGTAAATTACATTATAAAATTGACTATAATATTTAGAGTTTTTTAAGTTATTTTATTCTAATCCAAACCCATTAATGTTTTTGGTTATTAAACGTTAATAAGTCACACATTTCTGTTAATAGCGAACGTACGCAATTTAATAGCACTAATAAAAGGGCACGTTCTTGCTCCCTGAATATTAAATATGGTAAGTTCCCTCACCGCGTTGTAGCGACGACGTTAATTTATAATTAATTCCGTGTTTGCGTACCTGAGGTTAACTCGCTCATACAACCTTCGTCGGTAACTTAAATTATCACATAAATTTTTATCAGATCGAAATTACGTACATTCGGTTGTAAATAAGATATGTTACAAGAACCGGCTTCCTCTACCAATAAGTAATATTAAATAAAATACTATTTATTATATGTCGGAGAATCGTCTCGATGTAATTATGGAATCCGTATTAATGACTTAGTAATCGTACTATTGATACGCATCCTATTGGCTGGACGCGATAGAAACAAGTGTACTCTGTGACCGTGCGCATATTTTAAGCAGGCAACGATTTACCTGAGGGTTTCTCGCTGGAGCTATCAGATAGAGAAGACTTCAGTTAATAAGTCGACTATAAATTGATTGCCCATTGATGATGATCCAATGATGATAATGACAAAATACATATTTTAAAAATTCAATGTATATTAATCTACATTCATGTTGATATGATAATTATCTAAATGTGTATCAATTTACTTCCGCTACGGTAACCACTCTAACGTAGTCAAACATCTCTTGGTAATAAAATAACAACACAATCTACATTAAATGAAATATTTATTATAGACAAACATTCCAAAGTTTTAATAAGAATAATTCAGTTGAAATGCGAGTCGAGAAACCTCTGACCTGACGACACCCACGCTCCTCACTCACAAACATTTAAATAACTTTAGTTTTAAGGTCATTCCACTTAAAATCATCCAAGTAACGGAATTTTTTTTGCTACAATAGTTTAGATCTTTCTTAATCTTGCTGACTGAAAAGCAACTGGGTTGGCTAGCCGAAAATTTAAAAAATTCACTTCCCGTTCACACTAAACAAAGCAACTGAAAGCCGTTTTTAAATTTCATCATCTACGTCTCTGAAAAAAATTAGTTAGGGATGTTTACTTAAACGCGTAGGTATTTTAAACAATTTGGGATAAAATAATAATTTGCTTAATTCATATCCCCGATAAAAACACGCTACTATAAATGAGTGTATTTAACTGATTTTTTGTGTTTTTTCAATTGACACCAGTGTTTGCGGTGTACAGTGTATAATTATAATGTTTAAAAGATTTACAATGCACATAACATCGTAACTGTAATAAAAATATAAATTTACCGGCTAAGGTATCTCTTAAAAAACTTTCCTACTAGATTTTTTTCCATTTTAAGGATTTGCAAATTTTAACCCTTTTTTTGGACGAGTTATAAAAGAAATAAAAATGTTAAATTTATGTGCATATACAGTGTGTATTAAAAACTCCGTCGGATCTTCTGTTTATGTTATCTATCTCAGATTATAAGTAAAAAAATACCCCTAATAAAATGTAAAAATAATTAGTTAAATGAGAAAACTTAAATGGCCATACAGGCGGCGCGGCGCAGGGTACCGCCATACGATCAAACGTACCGCTGCGCCGCGTCGGGGCTGGCAACGGTGTTATCGCGTTTTAAAAATTTGCTAAATTTTAAGAAAACTAAATATGTTAATTTTAAATCGCAATAACATATTTATTTTCATAATAAATAAAACTTTGATATTTTTTTGGTGGTAATTTCATTGGGGTATCTATATACCGTTTTCGGATTCGACGGGGTTTTTAATAAATATTGTATATTTATAACGCACATACATACATAAATATAATACGTGTTGGCATATAATGACATTTATAAATACAAAAAAAACATTTATTTTTATAAATTATACTTTTTTGTAACGAAGTAACTTAACGCGGGGTGGGATGTAAAAGCAAAAAAGTTATCGAGCCGGCCGACACTAAAAAAACAAATACATACATAAGTATATTATATTTTCAAAACTATGACAGTCGTGGGATTGGCTTGAAAAAAAAAACCGAATCAGCGAGACTAGAACCATAGACCACTCGTGCTGTACATACAACAGTGCATACAAAACTGGTCATAGTACAAAGAAACTTCGTTACTATCGTTACTACCGGGTGTGCCACGAAACCTTTTCAATTTTTTTTTTTATTACCATGTATATAAAAACTCGTTGACGGGGTCTAATTATGTCTCAGATTACTAGAAGGATTGCCATATAAATTCCATTGTTTGTTTTACGAAATTATTATTAATATGTTTGTTTGTTAATATGTTATGTTTGTGTTATTGTATGTTTTCTGGAGGAATTGGGCTGGCACGATTGAGTTCAACCAGCATCACGCAAAATATGCGCCATATGTACATAGAGTTGTCGAAAATCAGCCCGTGTAAATCTGTAATATGTTTTATAGTTTATTTTTCCAGTACAATAATAGAAGCTATTTTGTCAAGTTATTTCATCACAAAAATCATTTTAGTTTAGACGCAAAGTAGTATATTTTTTAAGCAAATTCGATTTTCAGAGATGGTAAGCCTACTTGAGATAAACCTGAATTAAAATATGTAAGTAGATTTTTTTTACATTAATGATACCTAGAAATGGAACAAGCTCGACAAGTGATGTTGCCGGAACACACTGATAGGTGTTCGCTTTCAACTTATGACTGCTAGTTAGCAGCGGTGAACGGTTAATTTTAAAAAGCAAACCCGATCCAACAAAATGTTAGTTAAATGCTTTTTTAAGTTATATTAATTTTTATATGAGAAACTCGTCGGGAATTGCTCTCTTAAGAAGTAAACGGTACATATAGAATAAATAACCTATTATAAAATAATAGAAAATAATTTTGTTAAAATTAATGTAAAGGTATTAATAATCTATTCTATTTTCTATAGATAATTTTTGAGGTTTTTATATCGTGCATGATTGTTTTTCGGCGCCCTTTGTATCGGTCGACACTTTCACACATAAATATTTTATTTCAGTTTCTGTTAAATAAATTGTTAAAGTTATTAACGCATTTTTCAATTATCATATTTTTATTGATTTTAAATTAAATTATTGTTTTTTGATTGAAATTTACATTCGCATTTTGGCGCTTAGAGCGACTGGTCCTTTCGTTTTACCACAGGGCCGCGGGCTCTTTTAACATGTAACAAACAACATGATATAAATCACGCTTACATGGATTCTAGACTTTTGAAGTGTCAAGTTTTGTAACATTTATGCATATAAGACTTGTATTTACGTAACGAATGATCGAAGTTTATTCAATACTGTCAGAAATATACTTCTATAAATTTTTATTAACGTACACTTAAGGGATATTAAACTACTATTGGATATAAATTTGCGAAATATGCAGCTACGTGTCGCCTACACACTTCTTAACCTTACATTATAATAATAACGACTATGTAAAGAAAGTTCATTTCAAAATAATATAAATTTTGTGATATTAGCTCGAATGGTTAAGTAAACACCTACAATATAAGGAACAATATGTAGTTTTGTAGATGTAATAGAGAATGGAAAGGTTTAAAGGAAAGTAAAGGAAATAAATTATCAATCAAAGTTGAAAATAAAACGTGGGAGTTAGTGGCTAGGGAGCTGTGACGATGAGACGCGAGGTATAAGGGGCGATGCCGCGATGGAGACGGCTGTGGGCGCCAGACAGGCTGGCGCGGCGAATGCACGCGATTGCATCCTTTGCAGGTGCTCAGTCCCCCGTTCCACACGTTCGCAACCCGTCCCGCTGTTCCCATCGCATACCCTCATATCTTAAATTCCAATTGAACATTCTCCTGATCTATTCACATGTTACTTTATTTATCATTAATTCCTTAAACTATTAGTTATTCCTTGCGACTATTATTCTTTGAAAAATATTTCTGGAGTTTACTCCTTAAGAATCGATTTGCATATAAGAACAACGTTACGGAAATTTTATGAGAAGCGAAATTTATAAAATCGTTACTTTTAGCGTTAACACAAAGCGTAACGTTTTTATGCGCACCTTTCAATTTGAAATCATGTATGTGTATACACACATCGCCTTGCTTTTAGATAAATCATTAAGCACTAAGTGAGTGACTGAGAGAGAGTGATTGCATATTCAAAGACAATCGTACTTAAGGAGTAAACTCCAGTCGTGCGTTAGAGATGACATATACACGCTACTTTATAGGTTAAGCGTTTATCCACAATCTCATCTGTTGTTAAGTGACGATGAGGCCCAAATATGGTGACACGCTACACTTCGTCTGGCTCTCAAGTGTAGCTACTAGAACACACCTATTGGTGCTTGGCGACAGATTTTCAACTTAAGAGTAGTAGCTAATCAGGCGGGCATTACAAAATATCCTAACTGCATGGTATAGTTTCATCACAATGGTTTCCTTCGCCGAAAGCTCAAGGTTATTGTAGAAATTCGAACTTTGAACGAATTCAAGAGAGGTAAGGCACAGAGAAGTCTCTTTGGAAATTTCTCGCTACTTGGGGTAGCCCGACTGGCGAAATACCTCCACCCTACATAAAATCACAGCTAAATAACCTTGTGTTGTGTTCCTGCGGTGACTAGGGTTTCCTCTCGTATTACAAGCGTCAATAGGCTACGGTAGCTCATTATCAGTATCACTTTAGTTGTATAAAAAAATACTACAACTGGGTCATCATTGCTTATCATTTAGATCTCTCGGTGGTCACCGTTGTGTTTAGACCGTGCCGTGCTTACAATCAGGGGCAGTCCCGTCAATGTTCCGAGCTATTAAAAAGAAAAGATCAGTCAAACGGTGTAGGAGTTTATCAATCTCATATATACCAACAAACGTGTTGATGTATTATATACTAGCTGTGCCCCAAGGTTTCACCCGTGTTAATTTTATAAATATGACAAACATCGCCCCAATGCACACATGTAGTCAATTTTTTATACTTTGTGTAAAACTATCGACATTTTTATGAGGAATAAATTATTTTTTCTAATTATATTATAGCTTATGTTACTCGTTGATAATGTAGCTTCATATTGTTAAAAGAATTTTAAAATCGGTGCAGTAGTTTTTGAGTTTATCTATTACAAACAAAAAATAAAAAAACAAATAGAAAGTCAAATCTTTCCTCTTTGTAATATTGGTATAGATGTATATAGGAAAAATATAATATGCATTTTATCTGTCCCTTAACGGAGAGGTCCGGGTATCTGACTAAAGTCTATATTGTCTCGGTTCTAATACGTTCGTTCAATTACTGGGGACGATTAAAGTCGTAATTATTCTTGTATGTTAGTATTTGGAAAGCCGGTTATGCATACCTGACATAAAGTAAACCAGATCATTCACAAACACCATGGATTGAGCCCATAGTGTGGAGGGTCGTATGTATGCTCTCTTCTTTGTATGGGAATTGAGATTAAAGTCCGTATCCAATAGTAAAATGCAAAAAGTATTGATTAAAACTGTATCATGTAAATACTTAATATTTATTTGATAAATAATTATATAGCTTCTGCATTTTTGTTTGTTATATAATAAAAGTTTATAAATCGATGTATATCATTGCAAGCTATGACATATCTAATTTTTACTAAATGATATTTAAGAGATATGATGTAACTTTAACAATGCATTATCTTATCTATACAATTAATAAAATTGGAGTGTCTTTTTGTAATGTCAAAATAACAGTTTTTTTTACTAAATACACATGAAAGTATTTTTTTAACTATTTATTCCAGTAACTTACATAAAATAATTATATACATGCAATGTGGTTAATTTTAATTTAAATTAAGTACTGTTATTATAAGAAATGGTATAATTAAGTTACGTGGGCCCCTTTTCGGGTAAAGAATGCCAAGCGTCACGATTTTTTTTGTATTGTAATTGTAGAAAGTATATACGGTACTTATAACAATGCACCAATTTTTTTTATTTTTGTCTGTTTGTCTGCTTGTTCCGGGTAATCTCCGAAACCGTCAGACTGATTTTGACAGGACTTTCACTGGCAGTTAGCTGAAGTTAAAGGGAGTAACTCAGGCGCACATAAAAAAAACTGGTCATGATGAATCAACTTGGGCGATTAAATGGCCTAAAAAGGGTCAGCGAAAAAATCACATACAATAAGCATTTTTACTCAGAGAAAGGGTAGCACGATTCGCGCATGTGCCCGTTCGACGGTATTCTGTAGTTATACGTATGTATAGCTTCGCGTTGTGTTCCCTTACCTTACTTGCTTAGCTGCCTAACTAGGCACTAGCTTTCCAAAATCATTGACGTTCATAGTCGTAGCGTGACGTTGTATAGCCTTCCTCAATAGATAGGCAATAATAAGCAATATTTCATCTTACTGGTAGTTCTGAAGATGAGGATAATATATGCAAACTCACAAAAGTTGCCCTCTTTCATTTTAACCGACTTTTAAAAAAGACGCACGTTAATATATTCGATTGTATTTTTTCTTATGGACGTTCAAACATAACTTCTTTATTTATGAACCGATTTGGATGTTTTTTTTTTTGTAGCATAGGGTATACCTCAAGAGTGGTCCCATTTAAATTTCATTGGCATTGGACCTTCAACTTCAAAGATACAAGCAATGAGCTCTTCAAAATCCTTGTAATTGGTTTTCTATTTTGTTAAAAAATATCTTTTTTAATATGAATATGGATGTGTATAAAACAATAAATCTTTATAAATAATCGCTTAAATAAGAAATAGTGTACGTCCAACTTTATCCGGACTTAATAAAATCTATGACGTAGGTAGGTAGCAATTAAGGATTCACAAACTTAAATTAGAAACGACCTTTCCTAAATTAATGAAGGTCTTATATAATACAATTAGTAATAAGTTGAACGTCAATGTTATATATTATTAATCTAATTCTTCGAAAACGTTTACTGTCCCTATGGAAATTAAAACACACGTATCTATGTAATAATAACATATGTTTGGATCCATATACTCCAATTCGTACCTACATTAAATTTTTTACACACATCATTTTAAATTTAGGTGTTTTATTGTATTCTAAAACTATTCAGCCAATGTGGTATTAAAAATATTATTCAATTTCAATAACGTTACCGCAGAGTGTTGTTACATTTTAAAATAAAGCAATGTATTTATCTAGATATCTATAACCATAAAAATAGAGAGCAAGTTTGTTTTCATCGCGACAATGAAGTTTATTTAGGAAGTAAACAACACTATATTTTAAAAGAAACCGTACGACAGTTGTATTATGTTTGAAGTTTTATTTTGTTATTTGTATAATAGTACAAACAGTTCAGTGAGCTAGGTAAAATTGTTTTAATAAAATGTGTTGATAATTTTTTTCATGTACGTTACTCACTGGAAATATTCCTATTCTTTAAATGTGGCCACGGTTCTTACCTACGAATGCTCTCTCAGTTAAAAAATCTCTAAAAAAATAATAACGAGGATTTATTCAAATATGTTTCAAGCAAATAGTTTAGAATATTTATAAATTACTAGATGTGCCTTATGTTTTTTTTTTAATATATTCGAGCAACTCTCCACCGAACCACCGCGCCCCACCAAAGCACCAGTATAACCTATCACTGTTCTCACTTCCCATACTAGCCTATAGCTTGCCAGATTACCTGATTACGGCTTCACTCCTTAGGGTTGTAGCGTGAAATTATATAGCCATACAAATTCACACAGACATTCAAATAAACGGACATTCGCTCTTTCATTTTCATATTACACAGTGCACCATACAAAGCCTTATAAAGCGCACATCATCATCAATACATAGTATAAAAGAAAGTTGCTATCCGCGTCTATCTGTTTTCCGGCTCACAACTTCAAAACTACACATGGTTTGTATATACAATATATTTCAATTAATTTTATAGGTATAGTAGAGAAATCCAATGTTCAATATTCAAGTCGTAAATCATTCGACTTTCGAGCGCTTACATGGCTTACGTTGGCTAAACCTTAAGAGAGATACATCAAAATAATATACTAATAAATTGTAATTCTTGAAAAAGCCTAGAGAAAAGTCCGCAATGACATATTATGTCTATCTCCTAAGTTTGACTCACAGTAACCATTTTTATCTTCAACATAATAATTAAAATTATTAGGTTATTTGCGAAGCTATTTTCTCCAATTTGGTATTAATCCTTATCCAGATAAATATGTTAGTTAACTTGGGTATTTAATGTACATTAAAAGTGTCCTTGAATAATATTATTTGAAGGAATAATGCAGAAGATATGACGGATTCAAAATTACGCGCTACCAAAGAAATCACTCTCACTCAAACTGTTAGCCGACACTCTGCACCTATGATAAACATGATTTTATAAACTGTCAATACTAAAGCGATAAACTCTAAATCAAGCTTTTTAAACATAAAATACACCATTTTGTAAATTGCACCCGTGTGAAGCTTGGGTGGGTCGCTAGTAGGTTATAAAATACTAAGTAATAGAAAGCGGAAAGCGCAGCGTAGGACGGCCCCCCACTAGATGGGAAGACGACCTAATAAAGGTAGTTGGGAGCCGTTGGGTGCAGGCCGCACAAGATCGGTCGCTCTGGATATCTATGGGGGAGGCCTATGTTCAGCAGTGGACGTCCTGCGGCTGAAATGATGATGAAGTAATAGAATTTTTCAAATCTGACTGGTAATTCCAAAGATTAGCGCTTTCAAACAAACAAACAAAAAATAAACCCTTGAGGCTTATAACAGATTCTTAACATTAAAACAGCAAGATATTTATTTTGTTATCTGACTAGCTTAGTGACTAGGTTATTATTATGAAGTTACTGTACTTCGGATCCAATTTCAATTATTCTAATTGTAATTACTAATAGTATAATTGTATATTCACATCTCTAACTATAACGACATACAATTTTCGTACAAAAATAACTTTTTAATTAAATATACATCTTTATAGGATCATATTGCGGGATTCCATCAAATTTTTGATAGGTTAATTAATGTTCCTTACTATGCTGATTCCCCTTGAAATGGATTGATAGTGTATATTTTATAACAGAGGATTTGTTGGTTAACGGAATTGATATTTATTATTATTTTTCCGCCTACCTCTTTGTACCTACATCTCGCATGTCATTTCCAGGGTACAAAAAAATCAATATACAATTCCATCATTCATTTAGTTATTTGTTTTCCTTTTATATATAAACGCGTAATGGTTATAATTATCTTAAGAAGCTGAACCTAAAATGAATAACAGAAATACAAACGATACAATTAGTCTTCTTCTTCGTGTTACAAGTCGTATCTATACTAATAAAGCTGAAGAGTTTGTTTGTTTGGTAGAACACGCTAATCTCAGGAACTACTGGTTCCAATGGAAAAAATGTTTTAGTGACGGATAGCCCATTTATCGAGGAAGGCTATATAATATCACGCTACGGCTCATAGGAGCGGAGCATAAAAGAAAAATGTTGCAAAAACGGGGGAAGTTTATTACTTTTTAAAGCTTCCGCTGCGTGTGCTGCTTGAATGGTTAAAGTTACGCAACAATCGAGTATGACGGAATTGTTCCTATTAAACAATTTTTTAAAAAAGTTCGCTGTAGTATATGTTTCTCTTTTTAGGTTTACTCAAAATTACCTTTTTTATGGTAATCAAATTTGTTCTAAAATAATGAATTATTTGCGAAGGTGTTTTACATCAATCGATTTCAATGAATATCTTAGGAGATATTACAGTTTTAAAATAACTCCGCTGAATTTTTATTATGCGGAATAATGTGGAGGGGAGGGTGAATGGTGCTCAAATGATTCGTAGATAAAACAAAAGAAGTTTCAGCTCCTTTACAATGTGCCTACGACCAACTCTCTCTAACGCCCTCTATCTCTCTCTTATGTGACGCAAACGAAGTTGCGCGGGTCAGCTAGTTTTAAATAAAAAGAGTGACAAGTCAGTGAAGTTAGAATCAGGACTGACTGACTGACCAGGATGCGCCGAACGTATTCGGTTATCGTCAATCGTGAAGGCTCTTTTCATGCACCCAATATAATTAGTAACTGAAAAGACAAAATAGTTATAAATAAAACCGTGCGGCAGTCATCGATGTCGTTCTTTTAAAGAATATTTATTTATTAATAAATTTTAACATATCAATAACTATTATATTAACTCAAGGTATGTCAGCTGTTCAAAAGTTTGATTACAATATTCACTAACCTAGTAAAGTAAAAATAAAATAAAACAAAAATAGTACCAAAAGGGAAATGACCTCATTGTGTGCCAGTTAGTTGAAACATTTTTACGCACGCATCCATAAAGTTTATTTTTGGTACCGAACCGACGTACATATCTCGCGATCAACGAACATACCCTAAACCACAATTAAGGTTTTACAGAACTACCTAAAATCGTCGCCATCAGCGCAATTAACCGTAAAATTTAAAGGCCGGAGCGTACAAATTACTTGTTCAATCTAAATAAACAAACATGCAACACTATGAAATCAACATACCTAAATAATTACACGTTATGGTATAAATTCTATGTTAAACGAATAACAATATTATCTATATATCATTGAGCTATACATACCCATAAAAATATTTTATATTAGAAATAAAAACGTTTTCACCGAATAACGGTTTATGAATCATTGAGTAATAAAACCGTCAAACAACTTTTGTGACATTTATAGAGATTTTATAATCGGATATCCTTTTTAACACTTTTACAATAATATTCAAAGATTGTTTTTCAATTAAAAAAAAATTGCGTCTTAAAAAAGCTTGAGATATTGTATACATATCTTTTCTCTATTTACTATTTTATAGTCATATATATAAATTAAATGCAATCATAATAATAATTTTGTAAAATAACGCAAAAGGTTTATGTACAAGATGTTTGAAAAATAAAGTTCCGGAAATAAATCGACGCGAAACAAGACATTAAGGCTTACCAAGAAATAGTAAAAAAACCTAAAAAAAAAACAACTTAATTCTAAGACAATTGTCTGATTGGTATTAAGAGAATCTTTTTTATTTTATGTAAAAACGGGAAATGATATAGGTATATCAATCGTAAAATAATTCCAGTGATGGGTGCTAAATAACTGTAATGTATGTAAAATATTTTACTTTCTGCTGTTTATGTATATCGTTTTAAAGAAATACGTATTTTTATACAAGGTGTCCAGAAAGGGTATCGGGTATTTGTAAGTTCAATGAAACAAAAATGATTTGTATGCAATAAAAAAGTTTATTGTTTATTATTAGCATATGAATTGGAGAATTATTTGGAAAAGATGATGTTATCCAAATGATGACCGTTACGTTGCTGGCACTCTTCTAAACGGAAACGAAGATTGGTGATAACACGTTGACACATAGCTATCGATATTGCTGCCATTTCTGACCTGATGTATTGCTTTAACTGGGTTAGATTCGTCGGATTGTTTTGATAAACCTTACTTTTAAGGTATCCCTATGCAAAATTGTCAAGCGGGCTAAGGTCGGGGCTTCTGGGAGGCCAGTTGATGTTACCCCTTCGCGAAATGACTTTATTAGGGAATAATTCGTTAACAACTTCCATTGAGTCATTTGAGGTATGGCAAGTGGCCCCATCTTGCTGGAACCACGTTCTTGAGTTGAAACCTGCAAACTCCTGCAACTCTGGGACCAAAAAATTTCGCAACATATCGCAATAACGGTCACTATTCACATTAATTGCTCGGCCTCGTTGATCTTCATGAAAATAAGGACCAATTATGCCTTTAGCAGACATAGCGGCCCAAACAACCACCTTTGGGCTATGCAGGGGTCGTTCATGCTTTCGTCTCGGATTCTCTACTGCCCAGTACCGACAATTCTGCTTATTAACATGACCATTCAGGTGAAAATTTGCTTCGTCACTGAACAGTATGTTGTTAAAGTTGTTAAATCGCTGCAGCATTTCGTTCGCAAAATTCAGTCGATTAGCATAGTCCGTATCCTTCAATTCTTGAACCAATTGAATTTTATAGGCTTTTAGATGTAAGTCTTTCTTTAAAATCGAATGTAAAGACGATTTTTTGATGTTCAACGCTTGGCTTCGCTTTCGGATGGATAAAGACGGATTTTGACGAACCGACGCCTCAACTTCTTCAATTGTTTCTTCATCGCGAACTGAACGAGGACGACCAGAGTATTGAATTTTAACTGTCGCACCTGTATTCTCGAACATCCTGATCCATTTCCTAATGCTATCGTCACTTGGCGCGTGGCGTGTACGATATTCCGCACGATAGAGACGTTGAGCAGTTACTATTGAATCACCATTACGATAATACGCTCGTACGCAAAATGCGCGATGCGTCCCCGAGTACTGTTCCATCGTGACTAAAACTCCACTAAATGGCGGACGCCACGAACCCCTCCCCGCACCCTTTAGACGCCCCGTTTCGAATATGGCGCGAAAACAAATACCCGATACCCTTTCTGGACACCTTGTATTAGTGCTACAGAAAAATTGACATAAGTAGCATCATAACATAAAACTTGAAATTGATTTCAATACGGGATAGTAAATATCAAATTTACTACCTGCCAAAGATAGTGTTTCTAGCTCGCAGTTAACTTGCTATAAATATCATGGGTATAGGATAGCTTCATAACCTTTTTGATGCATCCCGTAAGTGAAGACATAACATTGTAAATTATTAGAAGTTTATAACCAAATGCTCAAGGTATTGATGATAACTTTTTGGACATGTTGTTGATGACACTACTTCAATCCCTGGATGCAGTTACCGGCGTAGTTAACCATTCCATCACGAGTGGCATTTTCTGCGATAGTTGTATAGTAACTAAAGTAAATAAAACCAATCCCAGAGATGATTACAGTCAATCAGCCTCACTACATTGTTCATCTAAACTTATTGGATAATCATGACAAAGGGATCTTGGACTTCTCACGAGCATTCGGACGTATTTAATATACCATTATTTCTTTTGTCCAAGCTCGTATTCTATTGATTTTTCTGTCAATTGGTCTATTGTCCTTTCATAAACAAATATGTTAGGATTCAGCTTAACTATCAAGATGTAGTGTTAAGTGACTTTTCTTACATGGAAGAGCTTCAGATATCATTAGTTATTTAAAGTTTTGTAACTTGCTCAAAATGATGGTGAGTAGAAAACTGCATCTTGGAGTGCTTTTGTTTGTTGTCATCAATAAGCTTAAATAAAACAATCTATACACATAGTTTGTTTAAATAGAATCTCAATATTGATGATAATAATATTAATTATTATGAGTGCGCTTAGTCATCGTGTAAATTATTTACAGTAATGTTGTTATTTGCACTGGTTACAAACTCAGTCGCAGATATCACAATTTTAAATGAGGGGTACTCTAAACTACAGTGAAATATATAAAGATATATGATTAAGATTAAGTAATTTGTGAGTAGTGTATTAGTAAAGTGTAAGATACGTGTTTCAGCTCTTTCAAAATTAAAAGTTATAATGAATGTGAAACAATATGTAGTTATATGGATAAACTGGGCTTTTAATAGTCTCTGTATTTTCGTAGCTCCAAGTCTGAAGGTAACTATTTAAAGATGAGTTTTCTAATTTTATGAGTGTTATATTGATTGCTTCCCAGTAGTTTATTTGCTTTATTATATAAGAATCTAGGATTAAAACCATAAGCAAACCAGGTAGTATATTTAGCGATTTTAATTATAGCCTTTTTAGAGGTAATAGAAGAGTTTTACTAGTTCCTCCCCAAAACCGGATGAAGATCTTCAAATAGAATCAGGGGTCCGTTTTCCACGATGTGTAGTTCCATACATGTCTCTATGGAAAATACTGCTCTATAGTCCATACCATTACTAATCCTTCACCATATAGCTCTTTTCCAAGAATATTGTACTGAGCGTATCTTTCTCTTGCTCGTTTTAATCCTTCTATCGTCTGGCTTAAGACAATATTAGAACACATCAGTGAACAGTACTATTCTCTAGTAAAGGGCACCTGGCTGGCAAGAACACCTTTACTCCAAACCTTTCCGTCCGGTTTACTACCACTAATTGATACTTGCCAAACTTCCTGGAGTGTATGTCAGACCTAAGAAAAACTAACCTGTAACCTTTTAGACAACTGCATAGCATAAATCGAACGTCCTATAGCGACCTTGTTCTGCAAACATAGTTTACTCTCTAGTTTGTCGATACGATACCTTCTACCATTACGATAGATGAAGAATTAGAAACTCGCAATGTTTGACTCACTTCGATGTACCTAACTGTAACCATTTTAAATTAAAGTTACATCTCTAGAGATCAACTCTTTGATAAAAAACAACATACATTTTGAGTAAATTATGTAAATAGAATTTGAAATACGACAAAATGATTACATAGTAAACTGGTGGTCGGAAAGCTAACGAGTCTGTCGGCGGGTGTTGGCCTGTGTCCAGCCGACATCGAGGCATAAATTGCGGTGGAACACTTGCCACTCGGCGTGCACTCACTGCCCTCTTTCCCACTTTACATCCCTACTCTTATCGGATGCGAAAAAGTGAAAACAAGTGTTGACAAATGCTCAGAGTCTAGTATCTGAATCGCAATTATTCCTAATTGTGTTCACACGATAATCTAACGTGGCGATTTTTTCTTATAGTAAATCGCCTTTTCATCAAAGTAGTGTAAATGACATGATATTGTAGATTAGTTATATTTAACAATTTTTTTAAATTATTACATTACTTAATTATTATTATTTACATTTAAATATTTGTTGCATGCTATGTTTTACTCTAATTGTGTGACTCAATAAAACCTATTTTTAGTTTTATCAATAACTATATTATATTGCTGTATTGCCGATAGCCCTTTATCAATAAATAATGTTTAGTATATTTATCCCTAAAATTTGTAACTCGGCTAGACCATGGTCTCTACTGAAAATATCATCTACGGAAATTGAGCTAAAAAAAATATTTCAATATCATCAAAATTGTTAGCAAAATTTTATTTACATACATTTACTTAATGGATCCCATTTAATATTGGATACATATCGAATGTATTGGCAATTTCTAAGAAAGCTATAAAATCTATAAATGACTAAATTTATTGCACGTAAATATCGTTTTGTGAAGATGGAAACGTTCATCAGACGGTATTATAAAAGCGAACGAACGGCCGTGATGGCATCGTGCGAAACGACTTCCGGTGCGTGAGTTCGACACTGCAATAGACGAAACCATAACGCAGTCATAGAGTAGCAGCATATTGCCTATTGTTTGGCATCTACAACTTTTGGCATCGAAATTTAACAGAATGGCAACCAACTGCTATATCAGCATAAGTAACTTACTTCTATTAAACATGAATATTAACGCAACATTTCAAAGATTGGTATTGGACTATTAAGTTAATAAATTTGATGAAAAGATAACTACTTACGCATGGACACATATATTCAAAGATAATAAACCAAGCCAATTTGTAACTTTCATTTATTTATTATACTAAAACTAGGTTTTAATTTAATAGAATATCAAATTCAAATAAATATGTTTGTTGGGACTTGGAGTAAATTCCTCTAGTCGCTTCAGCGGCACAGGGGTATTGCTTCACTGAGTGTGTTCTACCATCTGTACCATGGCGAGTGTTCTGAAGAGCTATTTCACCTAATTACCACTTCTCCCTTTCATGCCAGAACCACACGTGCTGTGCTCCGGAGCCACAGTTCTACGGTAACCTCCTTAACTGCACGAACAAAAAAGTTCATTGCGTCATATCTTTGCCGTACTGTGAAACTGTGAACTATCTAACACCCAGTGTGTTTCCTTTGTTCTATAACAAGGTGGATCCTTCAAATATAACATGAAGAGAAAATTGAGCAGGCCAGCATGGAAACGACGATTGGAGATGAATTATAGATCCCTCGGTGACCGCCGATGATGTTGAATTGCACAGTGCTTACCTAACAGTGCCATCACATGTCGTGATAAGATTTAAAAAAATTAACTTGTGTATATACTATATAGCTTAAAACCTCATTACCGTTTTGCTGCACCGTGAAATTAAATATACCTACATTTCATGCACTTTTAACGAAACAGCATACGAATACGTAAAGCAAAAGTTTTCTACCCCTTTTTAAGCGTATTGCGTTCACGGAAGACAGATTTGGCATGGTTAAAGTTTATATGGAGAAGGAGTGCAGAAAGCTAAAATGTATCTATAATATCGGTTACTAATATATTAAATTAAATAAATTAATATTTCGAATCCTAACCCGACTAGTGCCATTGAACTTAGACCCCCCCAAAATATTGACATTGACGCTTAACGAAAAGTAACAGCAAGTGACATAATATTCATTGTTTAGGTTCTTACTGCAAATTTCAAATATTAAATAGTCTATGATTAAAAGTTGCTGGTCGAATTTCAATCATTGGGCGACCGCTAGTTTAAATAAAATTGTCATGAAATGGTTATAAACGCACGCGTTTGTTACGCAGTAATTATTTTCATATTATTGACAATACATATAGTGTTATCAAATGAGAAATGATATATACTTCCTGTGTACAAAATTTCTGGAACGGAACGTTTCCAATTGTCGTAAAGGTTCCATTTTCGTCACAAGTAACAATACCATTCAAAATTTCCTCGTTATTGAGACGAGATATTGTATATAAATGCGGATCAGTATGTAGAAGTACGCCTTAGAAAATTCTAATCTTTGCAGTTGACAGTTGCGTACGCTACATATTATATACCATTGTCCCAATTAGACTGCATTATTTCTAAAATCACGTATATAAAAACTCGAATACGTCATCGTTTTAAAATTCTCGAAATTTCCGTTGACATGCCGCAGAACTGATGCTTGTCATTTATTAAATGCGGATCAGTAGACGGAATGTACGAATCCATATAAAGAATTCTAAAATCCGTTTGTTGCGTTGCGTCGGCTACACTATTTATATACTGTGCGTCCCAATAACCGCTTATTTTAATCTATGATATTAATAAATCTATAGTTCTGTGTCTACATATAGTTCTCTAAATTTCCTGATTGACATCCTATAAGGAACACTGACCACGGATATGATATTTAACATGTTTTTGTCTGTCTGGTTGTATGTCCGGATTTAAATTAAAAACGAAGAATGCGTTTTATGAAATTTTGTACATGGGATGCTTATGTCATTGGTCATGCCGTGTACAAAATGTCAAGAAGAACGGTAAAAAATTAATAAATAAAAAAAATGTTACTGAGAATTAATGTTGTGTAGTCCATGATATGAGGAATGACATACATATATCATTCCACACATGATAGGCAATATTAATTGTTTTTTTAATCATGTTAGGTTTAGCAGTGTGGCCACAATATCATCTGATCTTAAGTGGCGATGTGGCCCAAGATATAACACGCTAAGCATAGTGAAGGCAGTCCTTCACTCCTCTCAAGCCTGAGAGGCGTCAGCCAGTGCTCTCAAGGGCAGCTGCCGAAACACACTTATTAGTGTTTGGCAACAGATTTTCAGCTTGAGGGTGGTAGCTGGCCAGGCGGGCATTAGAAAAGGCTCTACCACCAACAATAAAAATAAAAATAAAACTACGGAATGAAAATAATTACTGTGTGATAAACGCATGGGGAGCCGAGGGGCACAGCTAGTACATTATATAATTAGACTTTGGTTTACTAGCCCCGTATATATAATATCTACAGGTGCCGTATCGGAAGTCTGTTTTGTTATTATTAAAAACTAAACGAATTACGAATTATTAAACTAACCTTTCCGATTTTAAAATTACCCTTCCATTGGATTGCTAGTGACGATATAAATAGCCGAAGCAGTTGTATGAAACTTACATAATTTATCACTAGGTTAGCTAGTGATCGATTGTGAATTGAAAACTTTTAACTAACGTACTATGCAGCATCTATATAAAAAAAATTATCCACTCGAAAATTCTTATGGTCTTTTCTTACATTATTACCATCCCACTAATAGATAATTTGTTTAAAAAAATCTGTTGATTTTCTTCTTTTGAAACTTTAAAATATATTTTTATTGTTATTTTAATATTAATCTCTTGATTTATTTCCGGCTTAGAATTGACTCCTCCATTTCTACCCATGGATGTTGTAAGAGGCGACTAAGGGAGAAAAGCTAGGGGTTGGGCAGCAGCATCCTCCACTTAAACAACAAAAAGCAATATCTACGCTCGCCAACCCGCATGCCCAGCGTGGCGAGTATGAATCCCCCCCTATGAAAATGACAAGAACCACCAGGCCCCCAGTCCCCGGCGGCCCCGCTATTCCTAGTTTCGGTAGCGGCTATGGTAACGGCGAGGCAGAGGGTGCTAAGAATCCCCGGAAGAGTTCCAGCTACCGGCCCCCACGACAACTGGCCCTGGCAATATATAATAATCGAACTTTGAGGACTGACGAGAAGATTGTCGAGCTGGAAGAGGAAATAGACAAGTTACACTGAGATCTTATAGGATTATCAGAAGTCCTAAGAGAGGGTGACGACACGATAATCATGAAGTCCGGTAACTTGTTCTATTACAGGGAGGGCGACCAACAGTCCCTAGGTGGTGTCGGGTTTATCGTCCGGAAGTCTCTCATTAACAACATCGTGACCATCGACAGTGTGTCGAGCAGGGTAGCGTACCTGATACTCAGAATATCCAAAAGATATTCGTTGAAGGTCATACAGGTTTACGCACCGACCTCGGCACACCCTGATGATGAAGTGGAGGTTTTGTATGAGGACATTAGTAGGGCCATATATACCTCGAAAACCCACTTCACTGTTGTAATGGTAGACTTTAACGCAAAGATAGGAAAAAGAGATGGTGATGAGTTGGGAGTGGGGCAATTTGGTTATGGACAACGGAACCCTAGGGGCCAGAGGTTGGCCAATTTTATGGAGAAAGAGGGACTCTTTATGATGAACTCTTTCTTCCAGAAGCCACCTCATAGGAAATGGACCTGGATGAACCCCGATGGTTCCACGAAAAATGAGATAGACTTCATCATGACCACGAAGAGACAAATATTCAATGATGTCACTGTGATCCACAGGGTGAAAACCGGCAGTGATCACCGAATGGTTAGAGGCACATTGAATATCAATCTAAAAATAGAAAGGTCTCGCCTGATGAAGTCTACGCTCCGACCCTCTAATGCTCAACTCCAAAACCCCGAGAGCTTTCAACTCGAATTGAAAAACCAATTCGATTGCCTAGATAGTTGCGTCTCCGTAGATGATTATAGTGATAGGCTGGTAGAAACTGTCCATGCGGTTGGGTCCAAGTTCTTTAAAACTCACCGTAGCAATAGGCCTCAAAAGATATCAGATCAAACCCGAAAACTCATGGCGGATCGACGTGGTATGGCGCTGCAGTCATCCGATGACGCTAAGTCCTATAGGCAGCTCAATAGATCTATTCATAAATCCTTGCGACACGATGTCCGGTCTTACAATACCAAAAGTATTAAAGAGACGATAGAGCGGAATAAAGGCTCCAACGTGTTCGCAAGGAATGCATCTATTGGGCAGAACCAGTTGACAAAGCTAAAAATGGATGATGGCAGCGTAGCGTCCACCAAGCCAGAGGTATTAATGGAGATCGAAAGGTTCTATGGGCAGTTATATACCTCGTCAACTAAGCCTGTCACCAGCCCGGCTAAAGATCCGAGAGCCGGGCTGACCCAACACTATACCGAAGATATCCCCGACATCACCCTGTACGAGATTAGGATGGCCCTTAAGCAGCTCAAGAACAACAAGGCGCTGGGTGATGACGGAATTACATCAGAGCTTCTTAAAGCGGGTGGAACACCGGTACTTAAGGTCCTGCAGAAGCTCTTTAATTCCGTTATACTCGAGGGTAAAACGCCGGAAATGTGGGGCGGCAGCGTGGTGGTCCTGTTCTTCAAGAAAGGTGATAAAACCTTATTGAAAAGTTTTAGCACCGTAGACCACACCTATAACGCTGCGGCAGATTATGGTTATTCGAGTTATGGTTTTGAGTTCATAATTAAATCTCATTAAAAAAATCAATTGTAGTTTTCCAATATTTTCCAATTTTCAGGTATGATTTTAGATTTTTCTTTCCCTAAAACCTTATTCAGATTATTTGTAACATTAAAAAATAGGCAAAACGGTTCTGCCACTCTCAAGTGATACGCATTTCATTTTTATTTCTAAATTATTAATTTTATTTCTAAAGAAGATTTAAATTCTCATAACTTTTTATTATATAAAGCGTTAAATAGTTAATTAGAGGAAACTTAGTATAACTATACATTGTACCAGAATAGGTTCAGCCATTATAAAAAAATTTAAATAACGCGTAATAGTAGGTCGGTGAATCGCACATCATCGCAACAAGTGTATTTAGACTTTTCGCCATGATGGTATTTGAGAACCGGCTTCGGTACAATGACATTTTGTTGTAATTTTGTATTTGTAAATAAGAAAATACCTGTTTATTTTAGTTTGTTTATTATTGGAAGTGTATGGTAACCTAGTAACATAAAATGATTTGAAGAATTTTGAATACTAAACGACAATATGAAAGTCAATATTATTATAACACATTTGCCTCTTGATGATCCCCAGTTGCCATTGTTTTTTCATTGTACTTTACGTACTTCATCAGATTTAATGTGGTAGTTTTTCTGTAAAAGTATATATTTTTTATCATGTATCTAACTTATGTAATAATACTATAGGTACTAAAATATATGTTATTCTTATTAATGCCAGATTTCCTAGAAATGGTTTTTCATATTTCTTAACACAGTATTATGAAAAAGATCGTTTGTATTCATTTTTATTAAGGAAAAGTGAATGTCAAGGGCGTAGTATTATTTTAAGATCACAGCTTAATAAGTATTACGTGCAAATTGCTCGTCTTTCTGTTTTATATGATTAATTTCAATCTTGGCTACATTCATTGTGTATTTAATAGGCATATAATATAGGATATATTATAGCGTGTATTTTAATACTTGTTATATATAAATATTTTTGAGATATTGTAAGTATTTGAATGATCTTTTCATGTGACTTTGAATTATTGGAGTATGTTTGTAATAAAGGTTTTTTACCCGACTACAACAAAGTCAAAAGGAAAAGATATATTTATGCAGTCTTTGTGGTTACAAATGTTCCACCGGTGCGCATAAACTACTCATTCGATTTTGGTGAATAAGGTGATAATCGACTCGTTATAATTGTCCGGGTGACGTAGGCTGTGGAGAACAATTATTACTTATTATACATTATACGAACAAAATCAATATGACGAATGTTACATTCAAAAAAGTAGGGGTCTCTGAATTTTCTGGCTATCGTGTTGAGTGCTGAGTATCGGCATATCTAAATATTAATCATGTAAAAAGAATAGAATCACCACCCCGAATGTTTCGTTTTTTTTTAAAGTAGGGTTACTGTTTTTTAATAAATTTTTTTGTAAATAAGATAACTCATTGTAATATTGATTGTAATGGCAAGTAGTATTATGAAAATATTATCGTTGATAGAGAAGTTGTGGAGTTAGTTTAGCGTGGTACGGGCATTATCTGATGTTATTTGGTTGTTTGTGCGATGTTATAAAAATATATATAATATAATTAAACACTTTTCCACTTGTATTACATCTTCTTTTTTTATAAATATTTAAATCAACTACCACTTGTTACATTTTTTAACTTTTAGCATTGACTTGACAGCCGACATGCCCATACACAATAATTAGTTTTATTCTTATTTTTATAAGGTTCTAACAGTATCATGGGGCCTGGCAAACTCATATAACTGGAAAAATATTATGTATGAACATAGGCGGATATAGGAGTAGAGGTAGACCGAAAAAGGTATTGATGGGTTTTGTAAGAAATTATATGTGTACAAATGGCATGAATAATGAGATAAGAGCTGATCAAACATTGTGCCGACTTTACTTAGAGCGAGATAAGTGCTAGAAGAAGATGCTTTGTGGCATGCTGTCATTTCATTTACATAAGTAATTGAAGCAGATATCCTTAAATAGTGTATAGAAAGTTAGAAGGAACAATAACTTGAACTGACTGAATCTGAATGATGTACGATACAGGCTTTTATTGATATAAACAACGATTCTGTACTTCATGAATATTAAATATATTCACATAGATGTTTCTAAACATAATAGAATTGAATTCAATGGTTCCATTTTTGCTCTAACCAACGGAACAGACGTGTAAAGATATTTTCATCTTTTTGTAGTGGTTTGTAGGTCATCAATCACTCTCTTTATTGTACTCAAAGATGAACAGATTATGAAAAGAACGAATCGAAACATGGCAGTTAAATAGCATAACAACAATATTATTTTATTTATTTATGGTTTATTGAGTAACATTTATTTTTAAGTACTCTATTTAAAATGTTATTTCTACATAAACGTAGTAGGTGAATTACAATATAGCCTATATTCTCTATGAGATAATATTCCGTTACAATTTTTTTTATTATCGTTTATTACGCAATTAGAATTTTCGTCTCGTAATTTTATTTGTAGATACTCATACTAATGGCAATTCTTATAGCCCATCCATTCAGGAATGATATAATAATTTCCGTGTACATAATTTCATCGAAATATATTGAGAAATAATTTCTTTTTTATTACTTTTTCAAAAATATTATTGAGAAATTCTTAACGCTTATCAATTGAGCAATGAAATATGCTTCCTGTCTACAACATTTTATGAAGATGAATTAAGCCGTTTTTGAGTTAAATCCTGACAGAAAGACATAAATAAGAAAGTGTGTGCGTGTAACCTTTACGCGCGATTGAGGTAAAACTTCTTTGGCGTTGACGGCATATATCACTGAAATGATTAAATTATATTATTGAATTTTATAGAACGTCACAATCGTTAGAAAATTTATTACAAAAGTAATCAATAAATAAGTATATTTGGAGATTTTCAAAAAACTTTGCAATTTAATTTTTTTTTTTTAACTATTGAATTTTTATTCACAATTGATCCGTTTGAAAATATTGGAAATAAATAATCCTAATTGATAATGATATTATCTATTATATTTGTCACTAGCTGACGTATAAGTCAAGAAGCGTGGAGTATATGACATATACTTACGACCAATCCAAATTATTATTTTTGAATACCAGAAACTACGTAAGCGTTACTTCCGTCAGAAAAAAAATCTGAGTTAATCCCTAGTCGCGCTTAAAGAAGTTTTACTTCAAAAACATGTAATTTTCGTGATCAGTTGCCTTTATATAGGGTATTAGGAAATTAAAAAAAATACACGTATTTGTCAGTACTACAGACTTAAATAGATAATACTAGCGGTGGACTCCTTTTTTTCTATCTAACTTTACTGTTAGCCATAGGGTCCCTGGAGCCTCAAACGTCTTTTACAGTTTTACCGTGGCTTGGGGGACGGTGGACTCCTCATGCGTTTGTTATTTCTTATTTCACAGTAGTTACTTACATACCGTAATTTTATTTTTACTCATATTCTTTACAATTCATATAGTCTATCAATTGATGAATTACATATATTTCCAATGTCAAGCTCTTTTGAGTTAAATCCGAACATACAAACAAGCAAACAGATAAAAAAAATGGCATATTCGTAATCAGTGTCCTTCATATAGTATGTTTATCTGGAAATTTCGAAAAAATATTACATGTACAGACAGAGAACTTCATATTTATTAATATACCTATAGATGATAGAGTTTTAATGAAAACAGGCCTTTGATCAAAACCTTATTTAACATTAACTTATTAACATTTGAAAAAAATTACAAACTCAATTTTATCATGACCTTGAGAAGGACCAAGACTTCACTCAAATCTCTAAATTAGTTTAGTATTATAATAAAGTAAGAGGCTAGTGGCTAATATTCATTATCTAAATAATTAATCGTTTAAATAAAAATAAAAGAAGCACTGTGGCGACTCGTCCATGTGAGATAATCGAGATAGAGTTTATTTAATACTTTTATGTGATTTTTTGTAGCACAGCAATGTGACTGACGGCTCTGTGCGTCATGGTAAGCACAGTGCAATCCAAAAACAATGGCGACCACTGAGAGGTTGGCAATCCATTGCTGGTCGTTGCTCTCGTGCTGGTTTACAAGCCTCTCGGCAACTGGATATACACTGGCTGATCCCGAAACGTGACAAACTGCAACAGAAACTATAATAAATTTAAAATCAATAAGTAAATAATAATGTAAACGATATTAATTCAAAGAGGTTTTGTTAATTTTGAATAATGGGCTTTAGTTACAGATACTAATATTTATTACTCTACAATATCGTTGCTACAATATATCTTCTTGGCGTAGCATTGTTTACAACCTACGCAGCTACGTTAATGTCAAAAGCCTACGATTTAACAATTCTACAAAATATCCCATTTGGCAAATGAGTTAAGGAAAAAGTGAATAAAAATTTATCATTCTTTCAAACATATAAATTTCGAAGGAGAACTCATTTATGTGTACTTTATTTGTAATCATATTGTTTGTATTTCGAGATCGAAATATGGGGCTTACTATGAAATAAGTAACGCGAAAGGCATATGAAATTTGAAATTGTTACAAAGTTCGATACAAGTTCGAGTCAGATCGTGTCCAACGACTGAAAAGTTAAGGTTAATGATGGGCTAAAAGGCATGCATACTAAGTACCTTACAATCCTTATACCATTGAGAACACGATCGCGTATTCTGACGTCTTGTAAATATTTATTAGAATGAAGCGGTTGTCTCAACTGGCGTTTTCGATCATTTAAAATAAAACAATTCACCGAGTTCGAATTCTGCCTTAACAACTTGTTTCTATTGCAGTCCTTCTTTACAGTATTTAGTATTCTCGTGTAACTTAAATGCATATACATATTATTATTACTGCCTCATTAGCCTAGTGGTCGTAAGCGCGACTGCTATGAGCGAGGTCCTGGGTTCGAATTCCAGGTTGTGCAAAGTGTTATTGTGATTTTCCTATGAAATTCTCAGTAGCAGCTCGGAGTTTGGTTTCGTGCCCGATTAATGGCAATAGGCTCGCCTCCTATTACATAGGACCTAAAAACATACTCGGCGAACTGTGGGTGTTCATTAATATACCTCTGCCTAACCTTTCGGGGAATATAGGCGTGATGGTATGCTATGTTATTTTATTATATGAGTTTTTTTTTGTGATTATTTAAAGTTATTTAGTATTATGCAAAATATTTACATGTTTAGAAAGTAGGATAAGGATTTTTAATGCAAATATTATAAGCAATTGATAAAAAAAATTATTTGCTACTTTAGCCTGGACCTGATTAATAGTTGTTTTTGTTACGTCTTTCTGCAACAAACAATTGATTTTTTATATTCTATCGTTGTTAAATGCAAAATGCACATGTATAATTTTGACTTTATTAATTAATTACAAATGAATCGTATTAAAGAGGGGTGAATTTCGCCGCAATAACAAACAGTGACGTGTTCTCGCCGCCAATGTGTCTGCTACTCGATCTCCGGATCACTAACAGACATGAGTAATATTGAACAACACCCACGCTGTCCTATTTGTGTACCCGCCTTTATTGTCATCACTATTTATTTGCTGTAATAAGTTCAAGTACTAAATATGTTAGCTCTACTGAAAACATATTTTAGTTGTTTAATCTCGTGACGCTGTTGAAATTAATACAGGTTAACAGTTAATTTTGGTAATGAAAACGTAATTTAACTATAGTTTAATTAAACTGTTGTAGATGATAGGTAAATAAACATGTATAAACGAATTAAGTTTACATATAATAGGTATTGCGCTAGATAAAAGCGACAATTAATTAAGACTTCATATCTATGATTAACTATACAGTGTACACATTATATGGAAATTGGAATGTGTAGAGGCACATAGGTACTAAGCACGTCAACATTCCCTAATCATACTACTAACGTTCATTGGATAACCACCAAAATACAAATTCAAAGCTCGATATATTTTTACAAAACTTTGTACTTAACGCATTATTATTAGGTATCAATAATTCAGTATATCTGTACAAATCTTTTTCGAAAAAAAAAAAAACAACCTTACTGCTTTGAAGACATTCGAAACAAATGTTTGTAATTACGCTCAACAGAAAAAAGTTGATTGAGCCGACTGCTAGTTAGGTACGCTATTTTATGTACCATTACTTAAATTGGTATTTCGCCTAACTGGTAAGTACTTTGAAATTTTTTATCGGTAAATTAATGTTAAGTATGGATTTTTTTTTTTGTCTAAAACACAGATCTGCGGACTCTTGGTCCACACCTTTTTTGTAAGTGGGTACTTTTATAATATTAAACATTAAAAATTGCCATGAAAAAAGTTGCACTTGCAAATGCAGCTATGTACTATAACTAAGTGAGTCTTATTTTAGTATAACTAATAACGAAATTTATCACGTAATTACATATAAATTGTTATATGTAGTATCGATTTTGTAAGTGGAAACAGTTACATACTTCTTTTATAAGTATAAAATTATAATAATTATAACTATTTTATCAATATGTACTTACCGTTGTTTTTATATGGTAATACACTATTAAAATATAACTTAATTACTTTTTCAAGACTATTTCATATTATTGTATCGTTTATTTTAAGAATATAAAATTTCAACTGTTGACACCGAACGCAATACACTAGAGTCATCTTGACTGGTTAAGCCATAACACTCTTTTTTACATCGTTTTCTAAGTAGACCGGGAGACTGTTTTTGATTCACTAATGAACTGATTTATTGTATAACTAGCGCTTTGCCCGTGGCTTCGCTCGCGTTATAGTTGAGTTATGTTATGTCTTATTAAAGGAATTGCTAACTACCAATTTTCATAGATTTTCAACTAAATTTGATACACACTTTCATCCCCTTTATTACCAACTCAGGAGTTGAACTTTCGAAAATTCTTCTTTAGTGCTCACCTACTGCATAGTGTAAAAGAAACCCGCATGCAATTTTTCACTGTCCAAGTTTGGGCTGTGCGTTGCTATGACAACCCGTCAGTCATAATTATTCTTTTATATTTATACTAGCTGTGCCCCACGGTTTCACCCGTGTTAGTTTTATCTGACAAACACAGAACACCCATGTAGCCTATCATAATTGTACTCACCTCCCGGAAGTACACATTATTTTAATTTTTTTATTATCTCCTAAACTATGAGTCCAAATAACAAGCTATAAAGGGCAAAATTTAACTTCATAAAACTGTCTTTATGATGAAGTAACTTTTGTTCGTGATTTCGTTGAAGATTAAAAATTGATTTATGAGCATTATTTTTAGGCATGGCATATTAATAAGGATTAATAATACACATCTAGACAACTTTTAAACGCTTTTTACCACTCATAAGCACGTGTTTTTGATAAAGTCGATTCACCGTAAACCTTATGTAATACTTTCAGTGTCTCCGAACACGAAATTCCATTAGCGATTCAAAATTTAAGACAAACTATTTGTTCGATGTTTTTGTCCATTATGAAATTCGCAATACACGCTAGATATTATGATCTTATGAACTAAAAGCAGTACTGCATGTAATCTAAATGGCAGACACGACTCAAACTGCGTGCCAAAATGAAAAACAGTTGTGCCATTCTGAAAATTTGAATTTAGAACCATAAACAAATCATCCATTGCCGATACTTTTTTGACTGAATGGTATATATTAGTTGTAAAAATATGATATCATTGAAGAAATATAGCTATATTACTCTATTTCTCTACACTTGGAGTTGCCCGACTGGTGAATTTCCTCCGCCTTACAGTTGATCGCAGCCAAATAACCTTGATTCGTGTTCCTGTGATACGTAGGGTTTCCAGAGCTCCTTGGGGAATGGGGGTTCAAGGTCGGTAACGCGCTAGTGACGCATCTGGTGTTACAAGTTTCTTTAGGTTACCTTAATCGCTTACCATCAGGTACTCTGTAACCTTGTTTGCCATTTTAGTTGTATTAAAAAAATTACAATTATTAAATTGACTTTGCTCACACAAAAGGTAAACCTAGTTATTACTCTACTGGATTTCTTGTCCCTTTTTCCTAATAGAGCGCTTTTTAAACTGGTGGGTCTAAATTTGAATTTAAGCTAAATTTGACGTTCAAAAGTGCCTAGTGTGAATAAAGAAATTTAACTTTATTTTAAGTACTCTAAGTAAGTATTTTAAGTATTTTACTTATATGATTGAAATAAACGTAGATGGTCTTAGTCTTAAAAATGTACAAGATGTCCCTGCCTTTCACAAAGTGAATATAGATAAGGTCAACGTAGCTATGTATAGGGAGGGCGCGCGCAATCGAGCCACGGGCCTAACTTTCCCCGGCTGCGGAGGCTAAAAATAGACGCTCGCGATAAAATGGCCCTACGTATTTCCAAGTTTAACCAAGTATAGAAACTTACACATACAATAAAATACAGATCCTTGTGAGTAAATCTGTTAACGTGATACCTATAAGTTATTATAATGAACGAAATAAAAGCTATACGTACATTAACATTTTGATTAACCTATAAACACTTAGATACACATCAAGCTATTAATATTTATCTTATTTATTTAACCTCAATAAAATTTCAAAACTCAAACAGATTGGTCAATAATTCAATAAATTTTAATCAAGTTTCATGTAAAATAACACTTGAAAATTTTGAATAAATGAATGAATGCTTTATAAAATATACATATCTAAGTAGTAAATTATATTTATAGTAAATATAATAAATATAGTATTGTATTTATATATTTTTTTTTTATAGTAAATAAAAAATAGGTACTAAAATATATAATATAATTCAGATGAGATTTGAAGTTGTTGATGGTTTTAGCTTGTTGCTCTATTCCTATTCTATATAATATATATCATAATTTATTGCAATGACTTTTATGTTCTCAACTAGACTGGTGTCTAGTTGTCTGGAGCTAAAATTGTGTCACAGTTTCAGAATGAATGGCTTAACTGTGGGTTGTGGGGTCGGGCGGACGGCTTAATTGTGAATAAGCGGATTATAACACAGATGCTACGTGTAATAGTTTTTACAACTTTGCTTTTTCGAAGCCTTCCCCCTTTTACCTATATTTATAATATAAATTTATGTTTACACTAGCTGGCTCGGTAGGCATTGTTCTGGCCCTTGCGGTAGTAAACGGCTCGATCAAAGCTTCACCTAACGGCTCATAACATGACATGAAATAGCCATCATCTCGATAAAACAAATATAATAAGTGAATATGAGCTCAATCTGTCCAGTTGTTAAGAAATGATAGAGTCACTAACACACGCACATAAGTATTTTTAAATATATAGATAATGACTCAAATATAAGCTAATTACCTCGTTAGCCTAGTGGTCGCAAGCGCGACTGCTATGAGCGAGGTCCTGGGTTCGAATTCCAGGTCGAGCAAAGTGTTATTGGGTTTTCCTATGAAATTCTTAGTAGTAGCTAGGAGTTTGGTTTAGTGCCCGATTAATGGCAATAGGCTTGCCCCCTATTACATGGGACCTAAAAACATACTATGCGAATGGTGTACATTAGTACACCTCTGCCTAACCCTTCGGGGAATACGGGCGTGATGGTATGTTATGTTATAAACTAATGAATGTGAAAGATTAATTCAAGGGTAGTAGGTAAAATAAAACAGATTTATATCTTTTAATAAGTATCTAACTTTTATTTCAATAATCCTCTAAATCATCCGTTCATACTGGAATACGATTTGAAACATAAAAGTTCGATTTATAATTTAAAAAATCACAAATGGCTAAGCCATTTACAAGATCTTTTATCTTACAGATGAAGCGCAAAATGAAAGTGAACAACTAATCATTCTTTAGATAACTTAGTTACTTACATTAAGTTTACGTGAAAAGGCGTGAATTGATATATGTTTATTTAGAACGAAATAAAACACGATATTTATCTACTGAATTTAACAATTTCGCCAAGATTTGCCAAGTTATAGTTCTAAGCTTCAAATTCCGAAAGATTCCAAGATTTGTTTTAAATTATCTTTACAGAAACGAAGTACCATACGTAGTCAATAAATTAAAATGGGCTGTCTTGCATTGTATTGTCACTTTTAAGTAACACTAATATGCTGAAATCCGCTTAGCTTCAAGTATAATTAAACTTTTCGGTTCCCACTATAAGCAACTATAACACAGGTCTTTAAAATATAGGAACATATCATAAATAAAATATATCGAATATTAAAATTATATTCCGTTGCATAACAGCTTTCAAAATATAAGACATAATTACTTAGTAATTTCGAAACATTATTAATAAAGCAGTAAGGCTATTAATAATACTCGTAGTAAGTTAAAAATAAATTATTGTTTCACGCACAAACCTACATAATAACGAGACTAATTGTACCTTTGAAGTAGCCCTTGGGAAAGTCATTCATTAATATATACATTAAAATTTTTGATTAACATTCACGACTGGACATTAATAAGTATATTCGTTCAACTTTAATTTTAACATTGATTAATATTAAAAGAAAGAGGTTTTATTAATTTGACGATGTATTGGTATGTTATTTGTTGCTCGACTTCAGTTTGCTCGAAACTGTACTTCATGGACTCTGGAGGATCGGAAAAAAGTATTGTTTTCTGATGAAGCTAGTATCTCTTTGTGTGGAGAGGACTGACACAGGCGAGTGCTGCGAAGACCACGGGAACGCTATGCGGAAGTGTGTTTCGAAGAAATCACTCCATATGGCAGAGACTCCGTTGTTTTGGGCAGCAATTATTTCGACGGGCGAGTTAGTTTTCATAGAAAATGGAACATTAAATGTACACCAGTACATAACGGAAGTTCTAATTCCACATGCACAGCTCGGATTAGCTGCTCTTGAGGAAGATTCAATTTTTGTGGACCACAATGCTCGCCCTTACACGTTCTAGCGATGGAGGCGTACATGCAAAAAGTTGGGATCCCTCGTTTAGATTGGCCAGCTCGAAATCCTGACCTCAACCCAATTGAGCATGTCTGGGATCTTCTAAAGAGACGGGTAAGATCAGTACAAACTGGTCCACAAAACATCAGGGAGCTAAAAAGAGTCATTGCAGAAGAGTGTGAACGTATTCCTCAAAACGTTATTAGGTAAAAATATCATAGAAATCATGACCAGAATGATTCAAGCCTTGATTTTGTTTAGAGTAGATCACACTTGTGTTTGGGTTTGTACATTTGTAACTTTGTTTAATGAAAAAAACTTTAAAATCTTCTTGTCTTTATTGCTAACCATCACTTCTTAGTTTGGACGTGTACATTGGTTTGATGAAAAAATAGCCAGAATTCACTTCACGCATATTAATTTACACGATTATAAGTTTATACAGACTACGTCAAACAATTAAATATATACCTTAGAACGTAAAATTCCTTAGGTACCAGTTTTTTTTTTTTTGCAAAGTAGTGTATTTTAAATACAGCAAATGGAAAGTGTTGTTTTTTGTTTGATCGCGCTAATTTTTAGAATTGTCAATCAGATTATAAAAATGTTTTTGCATTTTATAGCTTATTTATTGAGGACTAGCTGTGCCCGCGGCTGCGCCCGCGTGGTCTACAGAATTCCGTCAATCGGGCACACGCGTGAAACGTACTACCCCCGCTCCTGGTTGTTTTAAAGATAAAAATGTTTATTGTTTAGATGATAGACATATGCTCTTATTGATTTTTTGTAGTTTTTTTTGGTGTCTAAAAATTATGACGTACGCTAATTTGATATAATATGATTTATGGTTTACTCAACTAAGCCATTTAAGCACCCGAATTTATTTACCATGATCAGTGTTTTTATTTGCGTAGACCTCTAAGTAGCCTTATAACATGAGCTATCTGTCAGTGAAAGTCTCACCAAAATCAGTCCAAGACGTTTCGGAGATTACCCGGAACAAACAGAAAGACAGACAAAAATTTTAAAAATTGCTTTTTAATATTAGTATTGATATGCATTTAGTAAAAAACTGATATTAAACATTACAGAAACTTCAATTTTATTAATTGTACTAGCTGTACTCCACGGTTTCCTCCTTGTTAATTTTATCCGACAAACACCACGCCGCCAATGCACCCGTGTAGCTTATCATAATTTATTCTGATTCCCGCAAATACAAACAATTTAAATTTTTCATTATCCCATAAAATACGTGCCCAGATAACATGCTATTTATAGCATACTCTTTAGAGCAAAATTAAACTTCATGAAATTGTCTTTATGATGAAGTAACTTGTATTCGTAAGGATTAATATCCCATAGCTAAAAATAATGCGTATAAATCACTTTTTAATTTTCAACATATGTTTGTTTGTCACAAAATACCTTATTGTGGCTTATGTATAAGAGATAGGCATATGCTATTGTGGACTTTTTCTAGATATATCTACTAAGGACCGATATTTTTTAGAACATTATATTTACGTATAATTTACCATTACGCCAGCGCACGTGGATAAACCAGTTCGGGAGGGCTTACACTTCCGACTTACTTAATAAAAATCAATATTTAAGGTTAGCTCAGAGTTGTAGCCAAATAATAGATAGCCTGTACTGTTCCTCGTGGAACTGGCTGTCATACAAAAAAAAATCGAATCTGACCAGTTCTAGAGATAAGAGTGTTTAAACTTTAAACGAACAAACAAACAAAGAAACTCTTCCGCTTTATTATATTATAACATAATTATAGTATAGTATAGATAGATAGATATAACTATATAACTTCACGTTACGACCCTAAGAAGCAGAGCAGTAACTATGAACGTCAAGCAAGCTGGCTAGCTGTATGCAAGTACGGGAAGTGAGAACAACTATAGGCAAGACGAAAGCATTGATTGCGACGCAGTGGAGAGTTGGTCGAATAAAATGAACACGGTTGGGAACAGCTAACTATCTATACAACTATAGTTAACTATTAACATGTTGAACGTTTTCAGAATGCCCACCGGCTGCAGACGGTATGGAGCGTTTTGCGTGCCCTACAACTGATAGACAAGGCCGATACAGATGCATAGATGATCACGTATTATGCGACGGTTTTATAGACTGCCCTAGCGGCGAAGATGAAGACCGACAGGCGTGCATGTTCTATAAAACGGTAAACAATTTTAATCAAACAACTACGTTCAAATATTTACCATTTCTTCATATATATTTTTTTGTAAACTAACCTTAAAAAATACTATTAAAGCCTAAGAAGGCAATTATGAATATCAAAACACTATTACCGATTCGAAAAACATCCCAATCGTCAATAACAGTTGACAGGAAACTTGGTTTATCAATTTATCAAGGCACTTACAGATATTGATGACAAAATACTACTTCTGGTTCGGAAAACGTCCCAGTCATCAAGAAAAGCAGACAAGAAACATGACCGGGTTTATCCATTTTTTTTATTGAATCGGGTTCATCAATAGTTTTTTTACTATACAGGGTTGCTTACATTTATAATAATTTTTAGTGGATCTACAGAGAGAGTTACTATACATATACCATATACCATACAACACTATCATTATTATTACCCTTTCGACAATAAAACTTGATTTACATGATTCATGCAAATCGATAATATGCTTAGGAAGTTAGATCCTTGTAGAACCTAATACAAATACCTATAAAACTATTATTTGTCTTACTAAAGGATTAAAATTGACATAATAATTATATTTATATTACAGACAAAGGCTCATCTGGATGTTCTGGCCGATGCGCTGTTGCGATGGGCACGTGGCCGCTAAAACCTACATCCTTCTCGACCCCTGACCCCTTTAGTGCTCCAACATTCCGTCAGTGCTATAAGTACTTTATTTAAATTTATATGAAAAAAAAAAGAATGATCGTCTCCCGTGCTCATTAGCGAAAAATAAAATCTGCGAACTCCTCTTGAATAAACGGACGCAACCAGTCAAGATAAACTCGTTTAAGCGTTGAACGTAATGAAACATATCATGTATGTAATGGTACAGCCTATGCCGAAGATGTAACCACGTGGTGTAGAGTGTAACTTTTCGGTCTACAGTCAGCAGACAGTTAGCAGACAGTAAGCAGAGAGCAAGCAGTCTGTGCGTTGAACGAGTCGGTTGCATTGTAGTGATGAGATACGACTTGGTTTCGTCCTTAATTATTGTTTCACGCACAAACCTACATAATAACGAGACTAATTGTACCTTTGAAGTAGCCCTTGGGAAAGTCATTCATTAATATATACATAAAAATTTTTGATTAACATTCACGACTGGACATTAATAAGTATATTCGTTCAACTTTAATTTTAACATCGATTAATATTACAAGAAAGAGGTTTTATTAATTTGACGATGTATTGGTATGTTATTTGTTGCTCGACTTCAGTTTGCTCGAAACTGTGCTTCATGGACTCTGGAGGATCGGAAAAAAGTATTGTTTTCTGATGAAGCTAGTATCTCTTTGTGTGCAGAGGACTGACACAGGCGAGTGCTGCGAAGACCACGGGAACGCTATGCGGAAGTGTGTTTCGAAGAAATCACTCCATATGGCAGAGACTCCGTTGTTTTGGGCAGCAATTATTTCGACGGGCGAGTTAGTTTTCATAGAAAATGGAACATTAAATGTACACCAGTACATAACGGAAGTTCTAATTCCACATGCACAGCTCGGATTAGCTGCTCTTGAGGAAGATTCAATTTTTGTGGACCACAATGCTCGCCCTTACACGTTCTAGCGATGGAGGCGTACATGCAAAAAGTTGGGATCCCTCGTTTAGATTGGCCAGCTCGAAATCCTGACCTCAACCCAATTGAGCATGTCTGGGATCTTCTAAAGAGACGGGTAAGATCAGTACAAACTGGTCCACAAAACATCAGGGAGCTAAAAAGAGTCATTGCAGAAGAGTGTGAACGTATTCCTCAAAACGTTATTAGGTAAAAATATCATAGAAAGCATGACCAGAACGATTCAAGCCTTGATTTTGTTTAGAGTAGGTCACACTTGTGTTTGGGTTTGTACATTTGTAACTTTGTTTAATGAAAAAAACTTTAAAATCTTCTTGTCTTTATTGCTAACCATCACTTCTTAGTTTGGACGTGTACATTGGTTTGATGAAAAAATAGCCAGAATTCACTTCACGCATATTAATTTACACGATTATAAGTTTATACAGACTACGTCAAACAATTAAATATATACCTTAGAACGTAAAATTCCTTAGGTACCAGTTTTTTTTTTTGCAAAGTAGTGTATTTTAAATACAGCAAAAGGAAAGTGTTGTTTTTTGTTTGATCGCGCTAATTTTTAGAATTGTCAATCAGATTATAAAAATGTTTTTGCATTTTATAGCTTATTTATTGAGGACTAGCTGTGCCCGCGGCTGCGCCCGCGTGGTCTACAGAATGCCGTCAATCGGGCACACGCGTGAAACGTACTACCCCCGCTCCTGGTTGTTTTAAAGATAAAAATGTTTATTGTTTAGATGATAGACATATGCTCTTATTGATTTTTTGTAGTTTTTTTTGGTGTCTAAAAATTATGACGTACGCTAATTTGATATAATATGATTTATGGTTTACTCAACTAAGCCATTTAAGCACCCGAATTTATTTACCATGATCAGTGTTTTTATGTGCGTAGACCTCTAAGTAGCCTTATAACATGAGCTATCTGTCAGTGAAAGTCTCACCAAAATCAGTCCAAGACGTTTCGGAGATTACCCGGAACAAACAGAAAGACAGACAAAAATTTTAAAAATTGCTTTTTAATATTAGTACTGATATGCATTTAGTAAAAAACTGATATTAAACATTACAGAAACTTCAATTTTATTAATCGTACTAGCTGTACTCCACTGTTTCACCCGTGTTAATTTTATCCGACAAACACCACGCCGCCAATGCACCCGTGTAGCTTATCATAATTTATTCTGATTCCCGCAAATACAAACAATTTAAATTTTTCATTATCCCATAAAATACGTGCCCAGATAACATGCTATTTATAGCATACTCTTTAGAGCAAAATTAAACTTCATGAAATTGTCTTTATGATGAAGTAACTTGTATTCGTAAGGATTAATATCCCATAGCTAAAAATAATGCGTATAAATCACTTTTTAATTTTCAACATATGTTTGTTTGTCACAAAATACCTTATTGTGGCTTATGTATAAGAGATAGGCATATGCTATTGTGGACTTTTTCTAGATATATCTACTAAGGACCGATATTTTTTAGAACATTATATTTACGTATAATTTACCATTACGCCAGCGCACGTGGATAAACCAGTTCGGGAGGGCTTACACTTCCGACTTACTTAATAAAAATCAATATTTAAGGTTAGCTCAGAGTTGTAGCCAAATAATAGATAGCCTGTACTGTTCCTCGTGGAACTGGCTATCATACAAAAAAAAATCGAATCTGACCAGTTCTAGAGATAAGAGTGTTTAAACTTTAAACGAACAAACAAACAAAGAAACTCTTCCGCTTTATTATATTATAACATAATTATAGTATAGTATAGATAGATAGATATAACTATATAACTTCACGTTACGACCCTAAGAAGCAGAGCAGTAACTATGAACGTCAAGCAAGCTGGCTAGCTGTATGCAAGTACGGGAAGTGAGAACAACTATAGGCAAGACGAAAGCATTGATTGCGACGCAGTGGAGAGTTAGTTGGTCGAATAAAATGAACACGGTTGGGAACAGCTAACTATCTATACAACTATAGTTAACTATTAACATGTTGAACGTTTTCAGAATGCCCACCGGCTGCAGACGGTATGGAGCGTTTTGCGTGCCCTACAACTGATAGACAAGGCCGATACAGATGCATAGATGATCACGTATTATGCGACGGTTTTATAGACTGCCCTAGCGGCGAAGATGAAGACCGACAGGCGTGCATGTTCTATAAAACGGTAAACAATTTTAATCAAACAACTACGTTCAAATATTTACCATTTCTTCATATATATTTTTTAGTAAACTAACCTTAAAAAATACTATTAAAGCCTAAGAAGGCAATTATGAATATCAAAACACTATTACCGATTCGAAAAACATCCCAATCGTCAATAACAGTTGACAGGAAACTTGGTTTATCAATTTATCAAGGCACTTACAGATATTGATGACAAAATACTACTTCTGGTTCGGAAAACGTCCCAGTCATCAAGAAAAGCAGACAAGAAACATGACCGGGTTTATCCATTTTTTTTATTGAATCGGGTTCATCAATAGTTTTTTTACTATACAGGGTTGCTTACATTTATAATAATTTTTAGTGGATCTACAGAGAGAGTTACTATACATATACCATATACCATACAACACTATCATTATTATTACCCTTTCGACAATAAAACTTGATTTACATGATTCATGCAAATCGATAATATGCTTAGGAAGTTAGATCATTGTAGAACCTAATACAAATACCTATAAAACTATTATTTGTCTTACTAAAGGATTAAAATTGACATAATAATTATATTTATATTACAGACAAAGGCTCATCTGGATGTTCTGGCCGATGCGCTGTTGCGATGGGCACGTGGCCGCTAAAACCTACATCCTTCTCGACCCCTGACCCCTTTAGTGCTCCAACATTCCGTCAGTGCTATAAGTACTTTATTTAAATTTATATGAAAAAAAAAAGAATGATCGTCTCCCGTGCTCATTAGCGAAAAATAAAATCTGCGAACTCCTCTTGAATAAACGGACGCAACCAGTCAAGATAAACTCGTTTAAGCGTTGAACGTAATGAAACATATCATGTATGTAATGGTACAGCCTATGCCGAAGATGTAACCACGTGAGTTTAGAGTGTAACTTTTCGGTCTACAGTCAGCAGACAGTTAGCAGACAGTAGGCAGAGAGCAAGCAGTCTGTGCGTTGAACGAGTCGGTTGCATTGTAGTGATGAGATACGACTTGGTTTCGTCCTTATTAAACTTCTCCGCAGCAGAATTACCTTTTAAGTTATTCGTATCTTCTAGCACTTATTAAACTAAAATGTGAGACTGGTAGTCGACATTGTTAGTCAGTAGAACATATACATAAATATTTTAGTATAATAGATCTTCATTTAACGAAACGAGAATGTTTATGTCCATTTGTTGTAATATTCATTCACCTTATGTATTTACTGTACCTTAAGTTACAAACATACCTTATGAGGGTTGTAAAGTATTTAAGAAGATTCTAATAAATTGTACATACATAGATATATTTAATATATTTATTTATATTTATTTAACTAGTCGGCCTATAAATAAACAGCAAACGGTATCTGTTTCAAGTCAAGGACTTTAAAAATCTTGTAGAAAATCCAAATTTATTTAGTTGATATTTATTATCTATTCTGAAATATGTCTATTGTTTTTGAAACTAACCGAAATTGAAATATGAAAATATTATAAGATTATTGTGTGTCACAATTATAACTATAGGCAGCTATTTAATTGTAAATCCATAATATAATACTTATTATTGTTATATTATAAGTGCATATAATTACAACTATCGTTTTATGAAATTCTTGCGATATGTAAAAATTACTTAATCATGCTCGTTTCCGATACTTTTTGCGAAGTTAGTATTTTGACTGAGAATAATAATTATTGTTGTTGTCGATTGCCGAAGAAGTCTGACTACTGTTGAAACAGCACTGTTTATTCGTCGATAAGTTCCTATTATTAACGATCGTTGTTATGTCACTATTATTTCAATCTACTTATCTATACACCAAATTATTGTTATAGTTCGGTTATGAAGAATTATTTTTAACAACACTTATTCCTTTACAAATTATATCGACGGTGAAAAGACTGATTGACTAACGTGTAAGCTTCCTTTTATGAACCTAAAATAGTCAGTTAGTACTTGCACCGTCGATATTATGTGTACAGCATCTAAGCATCTAGCATGATTTGATTTTGGTCGAGAGAAATTCATTGGCATGACCATAGACAAAGAAATCCAATCCTTACTAAGCATGGTGTTAGATTTAAGTTGTTTTAACAAATTATTCCACCTGGATTAAAAATACAATAAAATATTTTATTTTGTATTGGCGGAGATTGGTGTAAAAAGTTACGTCAACACTATATGGTCGATACTCATTACTTCCATAAATTTTATTTTACACTAGTAACATAGCAAAATAACGTTATACCATATTGAATAGTATTAAACCATTATTTATTATTGCATAGTTTCAATCTTATTCAATTCAATTTCAATTTATTATTCTATCTCCATTTATTGTTTTTTTTATTTATTTATTAACTGTATTTTGAAAATGCATAAGTGGCAAATATTTACTTTCCGTGGATAAAGTTTAGTTTTAGATGACCTAGCTATAGCTCACATCCATTAAATTTTAGATAAATATATAAAAGTATTTAGTAAATCTAGATTTTATTGGTATGTATAATATAAGTAATAATAAAAAACTATACCTATTACCTATTTTAAAAGTATAAAAGTAATAAATTTTAAACATAGACACCACACTTTATAATAGTAATGATGAAAACACAGGTTTGAAATTTATTTCATTAATTGTCATACTTTTAAAGTTAACTTAACATTATCATGTAGTTACGTGTAATGGAATGTGAAATTATGTGTTTAGGTGTCGTAAATTATTTATACTAGGCAGGTAAATAGTAGAATCCCCGCATAGCTATATCACGTTATTTAGTATTCATAAAGCACCAGTATATATGTCGTAATACGTAATTAGTGAAGCTTAGTTTTGCACACGAAATATTTTATTAATGTGTTTAGATTAGTATTTAATTAAATAATAAATTAATTAAACAATATATATACATCACTGTTGCTTTTTTGTATAGCACATATTTTGCACAGCTTATTTAAGATACTAGGTGTAGTTACTAGGACTGTATTTTATAGTTATCTGTCTAGAATGGATGTGAAAAATAGCAAGAATGATAAATCTCTTTTGAGGCTTAGGAGGCACATCAACGCGATATATAAACAACTATTTCTTGATACCTAAGCATTTTGGAAAAATAGTATGCCTACAACAGAAATGAGAATCTGAATAAACACCACTTTTGTCTGAGAGAACGTTAGTTCTTGAGCCATCAGATACTGTGGTATTTAAATATAATATTCTATACAAACAAATGTTGGATTATTACTTATATTTATATCTTTAAAATTCTTGCGTGGATGATAGGGCTCACCTAAGATTTATCAAAACAATACAAGCCTTTACTTTATTTAATGATAATACACATGGATGTTACATATTTTAGTACTCTTTCATTATAGTTTAAAATTAATTTTAGTTAAAATTAAAATATATTATTTTAGTTCACATTTATTTCATTTTTATTCTTATTTATTATTTATTTGTATCCTATGATGTTTCATTGTTAACCGTCACTGTTAAACTTGTTTTAAATTGAAATTTATCAACATATTTACGCAGAAAATTAATATGTAAAATATATTTTAAATCCACTTTTTTTACATAATATACTACTTACTTTAAAATGGTATTATAAATGCATACAAGTATATTTCTTAAAAACATTAAAATATGTGCCAATGAATTAACTCGAGACTTACTAGTAGGTGTATATATGCCTTAGAATAATAATTGTACAAGTTAAACTTGCAATTTTTTTCTAGTCAAATGTAAAATGTATTGTCCTACTGAATAATAAACACAATATGTATTTTAATTTGTTGATTTTTGAATAAACAATGCAATCCTAAATTTTACAACGTATGTAAGGTTACTTTTGAACTATTTACTGACATTCTTTTTTCTCAAAGAACGCAGTATGCGCTGGTCGGTCTCATACTTGCGTGAGAGCAGCGCGATGGTATGTACCACCAACCTACGCTCAACAGATTGCATACGTTATTATAAAAGACTATTCGGCAAATAAATACATAATATAAACTGTAAGTACCCACTGTTTTGTGGTATAATAATTATTTCTTGTGTAAGTGTCTACATGTGTTATTAATATGGAAATTAAATAAATTATCTATTAAAATAATTGCACTAAAATTTGCCTGTTTCGTATGTGCACAGCAATTTATTGTGATATTTTAAATAATATAATAGGTTAAGATGCAACAAACCAAATTTCAAAGTAGAATATTTTACCCACCTATGCATGAATGTGATTGCAATTATTATTTGGAAAGAAACATATTCCTTGAACAATTTTATTTCTATTAGGATCCTATTTTTTTTGTTCGGTATGCAACACGATTAATTTTATTAAAATATTATATAGAGTATTAATATCTATGTTACGTAGGTAGGTATATTTGTCTTTCTGCAAAACATAAGAAAATAATTCTGTTTTATATTAATTGGATTTTATGTTATTAGAACTATTATTTTTGAGTTGTTTAACAATTTTATCGATTCGTACATATAGTTAAGTATAATTATGTAGTGTAACAAAATCGTTAATCGTCGTCCACACTGTCTCTCTACTCATATTAGAGCTGGAGCATAGATACGGATCAGCTTGTTGCTGTTACTGTAACCGATCATGCGTCCTAGCTGTTTTTACTTCAATGCACTTTTTCACGACCTGTTTATTATATGTATGTTGTATCTAGTTCATTGTTCCAGTATATATGTAAGCACCGTTCTTTGAGCACAAGTTGTCAGTAATTATACCTATTTATATCGTAATGTTTGTGAAATCTTACAAACCACAATGTTGTGCGACAGCAATTACTTCAGGTTAACATGACGATATAAAATCTTCCTTAAGCAGTTCAATTTTTTTTTGTTAGTGCTAACATTAATTGCCTGTACAAAGTTACCGAGGTTAAATATTGTACGTTTAGTGATAACTATACTTCACTGTTTAAACAATTACTTGGATACAATTTACTATTGGAGAACAATATTTTTAGATGACAAAATTGTAGCTCTTGCAACTGATGTAACAAATTTTCTTTATTTGGTCAATTATAGAATACCCTTAAAAATTTTCATACAAATTTGGCTGCGAATATTTACTTTATCTCAAAATGATGATGTCACATTGAATAATCATTATTATAGTGTTGTATTCTCACGATATTATTATTTAAAAATGCAACTATTTTTGTAGACTTGTTTAATTGAATACCACTAGTTAGAGATTTACAATATCTATATTTTCTCATAATGTTATGTTTGCCGAAAAGACAAACAATATTACTTATATATAATATTATGTATATATTTATTATAATTAACCATACAATTCTAAATCTTTGTAATAAGTAGTTAATCACGCAACGTATGTAATCACTCGACTAACGGTACTTATTGTTAGGGACAGGATCCTTGCTATAGTAACCCAGATCGCTCGAGCCTATCATTATAATATAAAGAAATAACATTGATGATTTACAGACGTAGACGTTGATATTTAAAATTATATTGAATAAACTGCTAGATTTTGGTGGGATCTTGAACTGTCATGTCATGTGGTGGTTTTTATTTATTTTTTTAAACATTTGTTATTTGGCCCTTTTAATATATAATTTTAGCGGCATTTTACGTGATGCAGTTTAGTTATTGTGTACAAGTGAAGTGCAATATAAATAATAACTACAAACAAGCATTTTAAGTTACCCAAAAACCCCCTGGACAATTTTAACAAGGGAGCCGCCATCTTGTTATTGAAGATTACAATAATAATTAGAAAAATATTATTTTCACTTGACTTTGACAGAATTGTGGATGAACACAGTTATCATTAAATAAAAAGGAGAAAAAGAACTGCTACATTCCACTTAATATAAACTCCTATTAGTGTACCTACCTACAATACCCGCACAACATTCCATAGAATACCAACGAATACCTCTATATATTGTCTTTGAGAGTATTCCCACTTTTTCATTCGGGTCATGGAGTTGCCTTGACATTTTGCAAAATATTATGTGTAAGCAACTCATATGGCGATAATCTTATAACGACTACGCTATTTTGTAGGCGTAATATACTTTTGGACTATTTATTATGTATTGTTAATTACTATGTATGTTGTATTAAGGTAAAAAATTGAAAAATAAATGTTAATAAATGCCTCAGCCAGATTGAAAAATTGTTTTTATTTGCAAATATATAATATCAACACATCAAACATTTAACAAAGTCGGTTGAACGTCCAGTTCCAATATTTATTCTCCTTTGTTCAATTATTGGATAAAATGTGTAGTTACCCAAAGTTCGGATATTAAGATTGTGCAAACGAATAAATAAAAACACCCTACAAAGTCAACACACAGTATCATACTATTATAACTTACAAGTAGGCATACACCACACGCATGAATTCATAACACGTATAATCCTGGCTGTCCCAAAATAAAGGTCAAGGTAAACTAAAATTTAAAAAAATAGGTCTTACTCAGCTAATTCTTTTACTTTCCTTGTGTGATGAAAATGCAAGTCGCTTGTTTTATTCGTTTGGTCCGCACGCGCTCGTGCCCTTGAGCGCGTTTCCGTGCAGGTGATAGTGAACAATCACAACAATTATTTTTTTACAGGAAATGAAGTCATAGTATAGCAAAACCGCTTTTTTGCACGTTGGAAACACTACTATTACAAGGGCACGCTCCTCTACCAACACATAATCTATACAATTAATGAAATTGCAATTTCTGTTTGTAATGTCAAAATAACAATTTTTTACTAAATACATATGAAAGTACAAGGTGTCCAGAAAGGGTATCGGGTATTTGTTTTCGCGCCATATTCGAAACAGGGCGTCTAAAGGGTGCGGGGAGGGGTTCGTGGCATCCGCCATTTTGTGGAGTTTTAGTCACGATGGAACAGTACTCGGGGACGCATCGCGCATTTTGCGTACGAGCGTATTATCGTAATGGTGATTCAATAGTGACTGATCAACGTCTCTATCGTGCGGAATATCGTACACGCCACGCGCCAAGTGACGATAGCATTAGGAAATGGATCAAGATGTTCGAGAATACAGGTGCGACAGTTAAAATTGCCCTAAAACGACCCCTGCATAGCCCAAAGGTCGTTGTTTGGGCCGCTATGTCTGCTAAAGGCATAATTGGTCCTTATTTTCATGAAGATCAACGAGGCCGAGCAATTAATGTGAATAGTGACCGTTATTGCGATATGTTGCGAAATTTTTTGGTCCCAGAGTTGCAGGAGTTTGCAGGATTCAACTCAAGAACGTGGTTCCAGCAAGATGGGGCCACTTGCCATACCTCAAATTACTCAATGGAAGTTGTTAACGAATTATTCCCTAATAAAGTCATTTCGCGAAGGGGTAACATCAACTGGCCTCCCAGAAGCCCCGACATTAGCCCGCTTGACTATTTTGCATGGGGATACCTTAAAAGTAAGGTTTATCAAAACAATCCGACGAATCTAACCCAGTTAAAGCAAAACATCAGGTCAGAAATGGCAGCAATATCGATAGCTATGTGTCAACGTGTTATCGCCAACCTTCGTTTCCGTTTAGAAGAGTGCCAGCAACGTAACGGTCATCATTTGGATAACATCATCTTTTCCAAATAATTCTCCAATTCATATGCTAATAATAAACAATAAACTTTTTTATTGCATACAAATAATTTTTGTTTCATTGAACTTACAAATACCCGATACCCTTTCTGGACACCTTGTATATACGACACCTATAACAAAAAGCCCATTTTTAAAATTTTTGTCTGTCTGTCTATTTGTTCCGGGTAATTTCCGAAATGGATGGACCGATTTTGACGGAACTTTCACTGATAGATAGCTGATGATATAGGGAGTAACTTAGGCTACTATTATTTTAGAAAAAGAATTAGGATTCCGCAAAAATAAAAAAATGGTGTGAATCAATTCGGGCGCTTAAATGGCTTATGCGTAAACTATAACAGATATAGTAAATTAATGTACTACATGATTGTAGGCATTAAAATGTCCATCATAAATATCCGGGAGAGTATCTTTCAAGGAACACCCACAAGAAGCATTTTTGTCTTTAAAATAGCCGGGAGCGGGGGAGCAAGATTCACGCGGGCATTCTGTAGTCCACGTGAGCTAAGCCACAGGCACAGCTAGTAATAAATAACATACTATTTGTATATGCCCCAGTGATAGCGTGTACGGATAATGCGTCGATCGATGTGAGTTCGAATCCGTGCAATCTATCCGAGCTTTCGGTGAAGGAAAACATCGTGATGAAACCATAGCATGGCTTTTTCTAATGCTCGCCTGGCTAGATATCACCCTCAAGTTGAAAATCTGTCGCTAAGCACCTATAGGTATGTTATGGGAGCTGCACTTCCAGCCAGTTCTTCCACTAGGTTTAACGTGGTCTGGTTTTACAGCTCGCTCTATTCCCACACTCAAGCAAAAAGGAAAGAGCAACAAGTGACATTTATATAGAAAAACCCAAACGATGCACTGTCACTGCAAGCAGCAATTTTGTTCGCGTGTTTGTTTGTAGTTTGTAAACCTTGTCTACCATAGTTAATTTTGATCTTGTTTTTTTTTTCTGACTATCATTATAGTCAGCCTCAGACGGCTTTTACAGCTTCACCGTGACTTGGGGGCGAGCGCTTAAGTTACTCAGCCGCGAAAGTAAAGACAACTCGCTCAAGGGTGCCAATGTGGCCGGACCTCGGTTTGGGTGGTTGCCGTAATTGCAATTAAGTCGCGATAATTCCCTATCCGTAAATTCGAGCTAAGTAACATATACACATATACATGTTCCCTGTATCCTGGGAGGAAGGAAGGAAACATGTGTATGTGTATTTAGTGATCTGAAAGTATTTCTACACTAACTAGCGTAAAAATGGAAAAAAGGTCCCTTGCAGAACCTATATACCTGTGTGGTGTGCACGTATGTATGTGCATAAGTGTGAATGTGCTATGTGGGTAGCTAAGTGTTGCACGTGCAGTGTCACCTGTATCGCGCGGGCGGCTGCCGGACTCAAGGGTTTCAGAACGAGGAACGGAACCAGGCTTGAGTTGCCGCTAGAGAGGGTGTACGTGGGAGTTGTGCGGATGCGAAATTGACCGCCCGTCCTTTGCGGAGAGAACGGTGGTTACGCGGGCGCGGGCGTGGTCATTGGCACGCTCTGTTTAGAGAGACGGTGGAGTAGAACGCGTTAGCTTTCTCGATTTTATCATCGGGGTTGGAAAAAATGTTACGCGGCCGGCGTTTTTCCCGGGGGGCATCAGGGACCGGGTTGTAAGTCTCGGCTATTTTTATTAACGGATTCACGTGAATCGACGCGGTGTCGAAGTAAGATAGCGAAAGGAATTTATCGTAACAATTAATCGAAGGAAGATTCATATCTCTATGGACAGGCCTCGTGGCGCAGTGGTAGTAAACGCTATTATTGAGCCGAGATTGCGGGTTCGTTCTCCGCCCATGACTGACTTTGTGTGATGAGCATAAATGTCAGTTGTGTGTGTCTGGGTGTTAAGTATCTATATATGTATATATATGAGCTGTTTAGTTACCATAGGGTAAAAGCCGGATAGTTGCCTCGGTGGGATACATGCCCCGGTATTGAATACACTATGTTAGGAAGGTTGGTGGCGATAGTGCTTTACTATAATTAAAAGTACACCTTCCGCATGCCTCAGTGCCATGTAAGTCGTCGGAGTAGGCGCAAGCGTTTTAACAGTGTAAGCAAAAATCTTCCGCGGCGAAACTTTGACGGGTGTTGAAATCATATCGGTAAGTCATTTCTATTGAATATTTTTATTACTGATTGTATTTTCAGTCAACTTTTTGTTTCTTTGCATGCATTAGAGTTTAAACTACACTGTTTGTTACGGCTCATTGTCGAATAGTTTTTATTTATTTCGCATATAAAAAGGGCAAGTATCCGTATCAAAAAGGATAGTCGCCCTATTTACTTTTGCGGATAGTCGCCCTAGGGGCAACTATCCGCAATTATAAATTCTTTAACGAGCAAAGACAATTTTTTTCTTATGATGTTTTTCCAATTTCCAGTGAGTACCTACAACTTGTTTTAAATAAAATAAATACTTAACTATTTCATGCATTCATTCTAGGTGAGGAAAATGCCTCGCAAGTATAAGCGAAAACTAGGCGTGGTGCCGCGCCTCATCGGCAGGACAGAAGAAAGTTTAGCACTTGCGTTCGGGTGAAAAAGGAGAAACAATTACTGTTGTTGCTTGTTGCAATGCTATCGGCAATTTTCTCCCACCAGTACTAATTATCAAGGGAGTGAATAAAAAACCAGAATTCTAAGAGGGACTTCCGCTTAGTTCCAAAGTTTACATGCAAAAGAAATCGGCATATATTTCTTCAGACCTTTTTTATAAATGACAGGCTGAACATTTTATTCCACGCAAGCCGTTAGGAAAAGTATTACTAATTTTAAACGGCCATTCATCGCACTCAAGTGCTGTCAATATGCTAGAAACTGTTTGGGACAATGATGTAGTATTACTTTGTTTACCTAGTCACACTACTTCTGCTTTGCAACCATTAGACATATCAGTATTCGGACCGTTTAAAAAATATTATTATGCTGAGACAAACAATTTCATAAACTCCACAAAAAAAAACTGAACCGGTACAATTCAGTTCTGCTAATAGCCAAAGCGTGGATTCGAGCAGCTACTCCTTCCAATGCAATTAGTGGTTTTCGCGGCAGCGGAATGTACCCAGTCAATCCAAATGCTCTGCCTGACGCTGAATTTGCTATATCAGATATTGCATTGGGGGAACTTGTGCAAGAACGCGAGCCTGATCCTCTAAATGATCAATTACCAAGCGTTTCTGGAGATGCTGCATTATTAGGAGACCGCTCACATGATCCTGAGCAAAGTCTTGCACCAAATGGGAGGGACCAAGAGCAGAATAGCTTGAACCAAAATCATACTCCGCCTAGGCCGTCTTCAAGCTTTCTAAATCTTTCTCAAGACTGTTTAGCCCTAAGAGATAGTGGTATTGAAAATTATATCTTTAATGGTACCTACTGAGCTATCATTCCCATCATTGATATCTTTAAATTAATCACAGAACCAAAATCTTCAAATAGAAACACCATCTAAATTTTTACATCAATCATCTCATCCAAAAATACCACTGAGCATGTCTAAACGGGCTAAACAATCTTCAGAAATTTTAAACTGTAATGATAAAATTGACCAGGAGAGGGATAAAGAACAGAACATAAAGAAAACAAAGAAAATAACTGACACTAAAATTAGGACAGCGAAAAAAACAGATTTTAAGACAGTCAAAAACGAACCATCTGGTAGCTTTATCTAGAAAAGCTTTGTGAACAAAAGAGGGCAACGGCAAAAAAAGAAAAAGACAATAAATTGTATCGATATTAGCAGCAGTGAAACCGAATCTGATAAAACAGAATTTATAAAACTGAACAAAGGAAGAGCTTTAAGGAAGAGAAGAATACAAATTTACAGTATTGACAGAGAAAATGAAGAGAATGTTATACTCGTAAGTTCAGAAATATCTAAAGGAAAGGCCGCCAAAGGTCTACCAATCAAACAATCTAAAAGAGATACTGATAAGTTATCAAAAGTGAAAAACACTATTTGAAAAATAGAAAATACCAATAAAAAAGTTACAGTTGATGACTATTGCGCAGAATGTTATGAGAATTACAATTTTACAAATTTTAGTAACATCTTACCTAACTTAAAGTTTGGATGCTATTTTTGTTATTTTTATAGTTTAGAAGGTCAACAGTTAATATTATTTTGTAGTGTTGATCAATATTTTGATTAGTATTTAATAAGGGAACTCAATAATAAAGACTGATTACCTAAATAAATTTATTGTTGTTTCTGTCTAAAAATCATAATGAGGCGTCTATCCTTGCACGAGGCAAGTATCCCCCGGAGCATTTTTAATGTTAGGCTACTATCCGTTACAGTAGGCAACTATCCCATTTTTGAGAGGTCAAATAAAATACGTTTTACTCAAAACCAATATTAATTATGTTTACAAAAATAGGCAAATATAAAAGATCAAAGACCTATGTTTTGATATATATGTTGCATTACTCTTAGTAAGTACATATTTTTAAATAATAGACTTTTTTTGAAAAGTGGGGCAACTATCCGGCTTTTACCCTATTATTAGAAGCTTTGCTTTGTTTCGAATTAAATGGCCGTGTGTGAAATTGTGTCCTCATATATCTTCACTTCGAATAAACTGAGGAGCACCGGTAAGGCGGTAAAGAAATCTATTTTGGATAGTTTGTGATTGTTTGAAATTAGTTTTTGACATATGTGTGAACACGGGGCAACTATATGTCATAATCGGAGGATAATTTTTGACTGAGGTGAGGGGTACATAAAACTAAAGTTAGTACTGTAACTGTAGTTTTTTCCCCTTCAGTCCTATGTATTTTGCAGTGCCCTTAGATAGATTGTTTGTAAATGGCTATTGTTGGTAATAGTGTATGTAGCTTACTTTAGTATAATTCAGTTTTTATTTTGTCATGATGAATATATGTTGTAATTGTATATTTTTAATATGAGTGTTTTTTGTGTTTTATTTTCTTTACTTTTGAAGGTGTTTATTACAATTTACGTTTTTTATGTTTTTTATGCACTTGGAGTCTTTCAGTATCATACGTTGTGTTAGAATAAGACTGAAGATGTTATTAGTTTTGTATCTTATGTTGTTTGGAATCGTAATTTTAATTGAATATGCAATTTTGAAAAGGGCACATCTCACATATTTTGGACAAATTCATTTTTTCATGTAAATGTGGTCTAAATATTTCCCTGCATCTAATAAGTTCCATTGGAGCTCAATGCAATATCAGAGGCAATAACTTATATAATTAAAAATAATATTAGAAAAGTTGTAATTTTAACAGATAGCAAAAGTTCACTTCAGCATCTAGTTCGATGTACCTACCGATGTGGCTACAGAGGCGCGTCAATAGCCTATAAGATTTTCGACCACATATATAAACAACAGTTTGACAATCAGTCTTTGATATTGCAATGGATTCCGTCTCATGTTGGTATCAAGGGTAATGAAGAGGCTGACCGTAGTGCAAAATTAGGATCAACTCAGGGTATATTAAAGAAGGTTAAAGTCGATTATTGGGAAATTATGACAAAATTCAAAAAAATTAAGTACGAAAATTGGAGTGAATATTTTGATGAAAGAAGTAAAGAAAAAGGTATTTGGTATAAGATTTTACAGTGTCAGCCTCTTCATAAGCCTTGGTTTAGTGAATGTTATTTAAGTCGACAATATATAAAGATAGCATTAAGACTTCGTTCGGGGCACTATCCATCGGGAAGATTTACGTATCTCATGCGAAAAACAGAGTCACCCAACTGTAATGTATGTGGAAGGATCGATGACGTGCATTATGTACTGGCAGAGTGTGAAAAAAATTGGATTGAAAAGGAGTCGCTGATGAATAATATGAGTTTAAAATGCTAAAACATAGGCAATTTTCACAGCATTTTGGCAGAACCGTGTTTGGATGAAGCCAAGATGTTGTACGACTTGGTAGTGCTGACTCATCGGCGAATCTCTTGATTTAATGCTGGTATGGATTGGGCACAATGGGACTGATATATTCAGTAGAATAGAAGTCCCGGAAAAAAAAATAAAGAAAAAAAAATGTAATAAGTTCGAAAAGGGTACAATTCTGGTATTAATTCTACTATCCATTTAAACATAAGACCGTTAACCACCGAAATGTTTTTATCTTTTTTGATCATGTGATTGAATACAATAAAATATTGTATCGTCCATCAGTTATTGGGTTGTCAGTTACTAATAAACATGTGCCATTGCGCTTCCATAATGAGATTTTCTAATTCCGACGAAGATATTCCTAAAAAAAAAAGAAAAGAGGAGTAAGATATACCGAGAAATATAAACATGTTGTCATAAAAACCACAAAAATAAAAGATTTACCTCATTTAAACAACAAAGGGAGACAAGCACCAGGACGACGAACAGGAGAGAATTGCCGGTAAGTGTTACATTGATACAAGGTAAAACGGTTTCTTGCAAACGTTTTGTGGAAATTTGTACAAGGACAAGCTTTATAAGGAGCCAACAAAGTAACGACTTTCTTAAACGATTACATCAATAAGTATGTTAGAAGATTCATAAACTGACCTTCAACTGTTTTGTGATGGCTACCCCGGACAGAATAAGAACAATGTGGTTACGTATTCGATTTTTAATGGCATTGTCTGTGCAAAAAAATATTACATTTTCCAGTATTAATCTTTCAATGATTGTGATAGAACTTTTTCAGTCGTCAAAAGGAAAATTAGACGAAGATCGTGTGAAAGCCATCAGCAATATATTGACCTTATATTATTACAGTCCAGCATAACCGAGAAATTTAAATTTGAAAAAGGAAATACAGAAGATATTAAAGATATCAAGAAATGGGCTCAACAAAATTTTAAAGCTAAACCTTTATTAAATAGAAGTTGCGAAAAAGATGTACCTAAAACTCAAAAAATTAATTTTCAAGTATCTGCTTATTATGAACTGGTTTTTGATTCGAGACCTGGTGAAATAATCGCAAAACATTACATAGCTAATGATATATCTCAAGAAACATGCGTTTTTTCTAAAGTAATAGGTACTCTTGTAGTAACTTGACAAATCAAGCTAATCTAACTTATAGTGACAAAGTATCTATTAACCATCTGAAAATTGCAGATATTGCAAAGGTGAAACAAAACATACTGGCAGAATTTACAGATTTTTTAGGATGAAATATTGCAATAGCCAACTACAAACGAAAGAAAGGAGTTTTTAGCGGGATCTTGAAGTGACATGTTGTGGTTTTTATTTTTAATTAATTTACGTAGGTTTTTGACCCTTTATTATGTAATATTGTTGGCGTTTTGTGTGATATAGTTTGGTTTTTTTGCATAAATGAGGTGGATTATAAATATAAGCTGAAAGCATTCATCCGAGATCCCACAAAAACTTCCTAGAAAGTTCTAACAAGGGAGCCACCATCTTGTTAGGACACTGAGTCGTCTTATCACATGACAATATAATTCACTCGATAATGGCAGTAATGGTCTTCATTAAAGAGGACCGGTTGCCAAGTTAGGAAGAAGAAAAAGAACGAAAGCGAAGGCAGCAGAAGATTTTTAAAGAAAGTCTGTTATTTGTTTGATTTAAGTATTATGTTTAAATTTTAGATACCTAAAATTAAAGTTTCGCAAAATGTATATGGTTTCTTTCTTAAAATTTTGTGATCTTAATACCGTGAATTTCGAAAAGGGTATATATATCTCACAAATATACATTAGCTAAATATATACATTAAATAATATTTAACATCATAAAATTCTGTAATTTTCCATTGCTAACTGAAACCAAATTGTAAGTCAAAAACAAATTTTATAATTCTTACACTACCTCAGAAAATAATCAGTTTTTTTCATTTCCTGAACATTTTACATTTTAAGACATGTGCCCTTTTCGAAAATGCATATTTAATTATAAACAGTTTATTTTTAAAATATACTATGTATAATAATGGATAATATGTAGAATTTTCTTTGTTAGTTGTTTGTTTCAATTACGTCACGTAATCAGTCACCAAACTAGACACACTATTTTAGAGCTTATCATTTAATTAGTTATCATCGATATACAGATTTTATACAAGGTGTCCAGAAAGGATATCGGGTATTTGTAAGTTCAATGAAACAAAAATTATTTGTATGCAATAAAAAAGTTTATTGTTTATTATTAGCATATGAATTGGAGAATTATTTGGAAAAGATGATGTTATCCAAATGATGACCGTTACGTTGCTGGCACTCTTCTAAACGGAAACGAAGATTGGCGATAACACGTTGACACATAGCTATCGATATTGCTGCCATTTCTGACCTGATGTTTTGCTTTAACTGGGTTAGATTCGTCGGATTGTTTTGATAAACCTTACTTTTAAGGTATCCCCATGCAAAATAGTCAAGCGGGCTAAGGTCGGGGCTTCTGGGAGGCCAGTTGATGTTACCCCTTCGCGAAATTACTTTATTAGGGAATAATTCGTTAACAACTTCCATTGAGTCATTTGAGGTTATGGCAAGTGGCCCCATCTTGCTGGAACCACGTTCTTGAGTTGAAACCTGCAAACTCCTGCAACTCTGGGACCAAAAAATTTCGCAACATATCGCAATAACGGTCACTATTCACATTAATTGCTCGGCCTCGTTGATCTTCATGAAAATAAGGACCAATTATGCCTTTAGCAGACATAGCGGCCCAAACAACGACCTTTGGGCTATGCAGGGGTCGTTCATGCTTTCGTCTCGGATTCTCCACTGCCCAGTACCGACAATTCTGCTTATTAACATGACCATTCAGGTGAAAATTTGCTTCGTCACTGAACAGTATGTTGTTGAAGTTGTTAAATCGCTGCAGCATTTCGTTCGCAAAATTCAGTCGATTAGCATAGTCCGTATCCTTCAATTCTTGAACCAATTGAATGTAAGTCTTTCTTTAAAATCGAATGTAAAGACGATTTTTTGATGTTCAACGCTTGGCTTCGCTTTCGGATGGATAAAGACGGATTTTGACGAACCGACGCCTCAACTTCTTCAATTGTTTCTTCATCGCGAACTGAACGAGGACGACCAGAGTTTTGAATTTTAACTGTCGCACCTGTATTCTCGAACATCCTGATCCATTTCCTAATGCTATCGTCACTTGGCGCGTGGCGTGTATGATATTCCGCACGATAGAGACGTTGAGCAGTCACTATTGAATCACCATTACGATAATACGCTCGTACGCAAAATGCGCGATGCGTCCCCGAGTACTGTTCCATCGTGACTAAAACTCCACAAAATGGCGGACGCCACGAACCCCTCCCCGCACCATTTAGACGCCCCGTTTCGAATATGGCGCGAAAACAAATACCCGATACCCTTTCTGGACACCTTGTACTTCGAGCTTTTTCTATAAGGAATTTTTAATTTGTTTGTTCTAGTTACATTCACTTAATTTAGTTACCAAATTTAATATGTCTAATCTTAACAATTTAATTTTATTTTCATTATTTGAAGTGGTTTTTTTTTTGTTTTTGTTTTTTGTTGTGACGGATATTGAAAATGAGAGATTTTTGATTTTTAGTTTGAGTTTTGAATTTGCGAGTTGATTTTAGTGATTGAAACAGTTAGAGGGAAGTTTTTTTTAATTTTATATTTTATATGTCAAGGAAATAGAATTATATTATTTTATTTATATAATTATTTCATGTATTTGTTTGTTCTAGTTACATTCCCGTAAATTAGTCACCAAATTTAATATTCTATTGCCTTATCTTAACAATTAGTTTTAGTTTCTATTATGTAATTACCATTCAATTTTATTATTTATTATTTGAAGTGAATTTTAATGATTTTTTTTTGTAACGGATATTGAAAATTAGAGATTTTCAATTTTTAATTTGAGTTTCGAATTTGCTAGTTTATTTTAGAATTGGATGTTTTATAGTGATTTAAATTAGAGAGAGGAAGGGAGTTTTTTATTTTATATTTTATAAATCAAGGGAAGCCGATATATTATGTCGGGGAAAAAGTGTTTTCGCATAACGTAGGTACAAACTTGATAAAAAATTTCTTTGGCTGTACTATTTGTCTCTTCGGAATTCTTTAGGTTCTGTAAGATTAATATCAAGAGAGGACTGTCAAAACTATTTGTCGCGTTTTTTTGATCAGAAGTCCCAAAGTTTCTAGAGCAACAGGATCATGTCTCTACCTACAAAATGGCAAAAAGTCATCGAACAAAACGGCACATATATATTGTAAATGAACTTTGAAAAAAAATTTTTGGGTTTTCATATAAAAATGCGATGATACTTTTTCCCCGACCTTTTATATATAACTGTAGTTAGTTATAGGTAGTTCCATAGTTGTTCAATATCAAGCTATGTACAGAAGAGCAGGTAAGTACTAATTTGACGCATAATTAAGGATGAAATTGCGTTTTCCCGACAATTAGGTTTTTTTTTTAGATCTGACTACATTGTTAGCCTTAGGGGCCCTGAAGACGCTGCGGCTTTTACAGCTTCACCGGACAACAATTAGGTATGAAAATGCGTTACTTTTATAAAATGAAAATGTTACTTTTTAAGCAGACCTTGGTATCTTTTCGCTATAGGGCACTGGCAACACTGACTATTGTACGGATTGTCTGCTGATTGTCATTGTGTCATTGGTCATTGCTGTCGCGTTCCATTACATCCATATTTTTAGCTTTCACTTTTTTTTGTCTTTGTCATGTCCGTTCTTTCCGTTGGCATTTTTGTCTTTGAATATTGAAAGTAAATTGTAAATATAAATCGCTGGAACAAAGAGATTTCATTGTATTGTATTTATATTTTGTATCTTTGTTTTCGTGCTTTGTTGTAGTTCGCGTACATGCGTGTAATGTGACATAATTTACAAAAATAATATCTCAATATGTCTGGTTGTGGTACTCAGAATGCTGAGGCATCAAAGGACAATATCTCTACTACTTCAATAGATGAAGGTTTACCCCGGGAACTTAGCCAACTAAGTCTTTCAAGTGCTTCAAGCCAAGATGAATTCTTTTGTGACAAATCTCACTCTGAAACTACAATTAAAAATATATTCGGATACTATCAAGCACAAAAACTTTGCGATGTGGCTCTAATAGCCGGAGGTTGTAGGTAAGTTTCTTTAAATAAAAGTTCAAAAAAAAAAATGTTATATCACTAGCTTTTCGCCCGTAGCTTAGCTCTAGTAAACTATAATATTTGTACACAATAAAACATGTTTGTAGCATTAATTAACTTCCAGTGAAAGTATTATATAAAATCAAATTAATAGTTCCATTTATTATTCATAGAAACATTCAAACTCAGAAACTTTACTACTTTACAACAGTTGTGTAAGTTATACATTTAGCAGAGAATTAAAATTAATACTAATTATATTTATAAAAAAATAAATTATCCTTCACAAGTTCACTTGTTCTACTGTCTGTATCGTGGAGAGTGTTCTGAAGAGCTGTTCAACCTAATTCTCATTTCTCCCTTTATCACAGAATCACACATGAATGCAGCCACAGTTTTATGGTAATCTGCATCTTGACACGAACAAAGAAATTAACTACATCTTATTTTTGTTGTACTATGTAACTGTGAAAATCTCTCCCAGCCAATGTATTCCCTCCTTATAACATGGAGTTCTTCAAACAGTACTTAAAGGGACATTTTAGCAGGTTGGCATGATAGTCACAATGAACAATGAATTGTAGATCTCACTGTAGTTGCCAATGTTATTGGATTTCAGTATGTTCACCATCAGGTACAGTGCGGTGGTTACGTAGCTGTGCTACAATAATAATAATAAATAAAAAGATATACTTGTTAATTACCAAGGATATCTTTTTCTTGGACTGACAGAATCTAAGAAAAAATTATTTAAATAGCATCCATAGATTAAATACAATATTGATATGCAATGTAATATACAATCATATAAAGTTGGTTATTATTTTAGGATACCAGCACACAAAGTTCTATTGGCATCATGCAGTGAATATTTTGCAGCTATGTTTACTGGCTCACTGAGAGAGGCTCAACTGACTGAAATAACTCTCGAACGTGTTGACTCACAGGCATTGCAAGCACTTGTTCACTACTGCTACACAGGCACTATTGGTACTGGATATTCTTTTTTGCTTTAAGTTAGAAGTAAAAAATCAAAATTGTTCTTTTATAATTAGACCACAACAAAGTAAGTTATTTAAATCTTCTAGTTGGTGCTGTATTTCTTCTACTACTTCTTATATTTCTTCACTTATAAAATAAAAAGGAAGTAAAAAAATTTAGATAGTCACATTATTGCAAATCACAAATTTTATTGTCAACTCACATTGTTAGCGACGCATAAGCCTAAGCGTAATGATATAAGAATAACATTTGTAAATATAAGTTGTAAGGATGAATAATTTGCACAAACGATCAATAATTAAATGTTTGTAATGTTTTAAATATGTTACTATAGCGCGTAGGTATGTAAAGACAGTATATAAGTCATGAAAATGTATGTAATCTAATAAAAATAATCACGTAAAGTACTAAAATAATATATTGTCAATAATTCATATTTTGTAAAAATTATACATAATGTTTCGCGTGATATAGGTAGAATAGCCTTCCGTATGTATTTTATAACGTGTGTAAGCTCAAATAGTACGTATATAACGAGTCACAAGACGTTTTAAGGTTGCAATGTTTAATGTTTATATCTCCCGTGTTTATTAACCTATAATGTTAAAGTTAGTGTTTTTGAATAGGTATTTATGTCTACATTAATGTGAAATAGTTTTTATTGTAATTGAATAACTGTAATTAGAGATATTAACAATTTATTGTATTCTGTATACAAGTAATAATAATAATAGACAGAGACAGCAATATTGCAACCACTGCGCATTACCGCGGTTAACGGACCACACCCAAGTTTGGTGATGAGCAGTACGGATAGAGACGCCATCGTCCGTCTCGCTCTCCGGCAAACCATATAAAAGGCGTTCTGCCGGGGCAAACGAGCGCACACGGGTACCACAAATTGAAGAATCAAGACTCAAGACTCAAGAAACTGGAAGTAACCGTACCCAGAAGATATAGTATTAACAAAGTGTATTGTCTTGAAGAATACAGCAAATTTTATTGTGGTGCCTGTGTGTCATTTCTTCGCATCTTCACTAAGTTCAACCCGCCAGCGACCCAGTCCATTCCGCTCCGTGCTACGTCATCGCCGCGCCTACCAGCATGCACCTCACTGCGTGTGTGTACCTTGATGTTTCGCCCTCTTCACGCCTAGTAGTTTCGGGTGTGAACAGGGTTGGTCGCACGTAGTGAGAGAGGCTCGCACGCACTGGTTTCCAGACAGCTGGTTACCGTAGCGTGTTATCCGCTGTCGGTTATATACAGAGTACGAGGGAATCGTTTCCGTCGCGTTCGCGCCCTCGGTGCGCGGTCCCGCTCTGTATAGATTGACGTAGCACATTGTATAATAGGCGGCCGGCTCCGCTTCGGGTCCGCGCTCATTTTAGTTTTGGTCCTTCGAATAGCCGGATTGGGTCCAGTGAACAGTGAAAATGCCTACAGTACGGTCGCCTACGTCGAGTCGCAAGGACGACAGTGAAACCACGACCACAGATTGGTCATTGAACACGCCGACAGAAACAAGTTCGGCTACCGCCACGTCCGCCACCACCAGAAAAACAGTACCTTCGACTTCGTCGATCCGCACACGCGCTGCAACCGCCGCCACCGCGTCGCAAGACACAAGAACACCAGCACCCAGGAACATTGGAGGGAGCAAGGAGGCCCCACCGTGCGTTCCTACAGTGCCCGCAGCAAAGGCGTCCAGGGACATTGGAGGGAGAACAGCCCCACCGTGCGTTCCTGCGGCACAGCGCGCCAGGTCGATAAAATCAAGGTCAGTGAGATCGTCAAAATCCCGTATGGCGGAACTAGAGGCGAGGAAAAAATTGGAAATAGCCAAGTCAGCTGCCGCGCTGGCCGAGATTGAACTGGAAATGGTCCAGTGTCAATCTGAAGAGGAGATCGATGACGAAGACATCGAACGCGAAGTGCAATCCACACACATCGAGCAGTGGATAAACCAAAGTGCAACCATCATGGAGAAGCAGGACTGCGAAAAAACACAGGAGGCCTATGTCAAGGTAAGTGACATTGAAAAAATTGCCGATAAAATGGTCACCGCCGTGCAAGCCTCAACACGAGCCGTCGTACCAGCCGCACCGTCGAAGTATGCCGATCTGCCTAGCTTCAATGAAGCATCGGAAGACTGGTTACCGTTCCTGAGAACATATCGGGATTCTGTCGCACAATTTAGCGACACACAGAATATGGCTCGTCTGAGGCACTCCATACACGGCACCGCGAAGGAGAGCGTGCGACAAATGTTGTTCACAGCCCACGATCCTGACGAGGTCATCGCAACATTGGAGAGGAGGTACGGGAATCCGGAACGTCTCGTCCTGGCCGAATTAGCCGCCATAGAAAAGTTACCTCACATAGGGGAATCTTGTGACGAGATATGCGCGTTCGCCAGTCGAGTTAGCAACGCCGTCGCCACAATAAGCGCTCTACGGAAACCGGAGTACCTCTGCTCACCGCAGGTAAGTCGAGACATTGTTCAGAAATTGTCACCATCATTACGGATCAGGTGGTTTGATTATGTCAAGACACACACAGAAGATCCAGTGCTAGTGAACTTGAGAAAATTCCTTGAAAACGAAGCGGACCTGTGGGCGACGTTCGCGCCAGTGGAAGCACCTGCAAAACGGTTCAACCGGCGTGTGCACACCGCGCGAACCGAAGAGAACAGAGGCCAACAAACAATATCCAGTGGCAAGAAATATTGTGCAAATTGTGAAAGTCGCGAGCACTGGATAACTGAATGCAAACAGTTTCGGGAATCGACAACCGAAGACAGGTGGGTAATCGTGAAAAATAAAAAATTGTGTTTTATGTGTTTGCGTCAGAAACATTCGAAGAACACTTGTAAAGGGCCGTCTTGCCGTAAGTGTGGACGGCAACACCACATAATGTTACACGCAATTCGTCAAGCGGCACAAGCGCCGCCGGAAAAACCCGCGCCGCGACCGCAACCGCAACCACAAACACAAACACAGGGCGATAATGAAGAGGCCACTATCAAAACTGTGTACGCCGCCGCGGACGGGAAAGAGGTTTACCTCAAAATGATTCCGGTGGACGTGTTCGGACCGGCCGGCTCCGCTCGTGTGCTCGCGCTACTTGATGAGGGGTCAACCGTGTCACTGCTGGACAACGCCGTGGCTCAAGAGATCGGAGCCTCGGGCAAGGAAGACCTACTCATCCTCGAGACCGTCGGGGGAAAGCTCATTGAGAGGAAGGACTCTCAAATAATCGACATCAAAATTAAAGGAGCTCACCGGCGGGACAAGCGCCTATTGAAAGGAGTCCGGACCGTAACCAACCTGAAGTTGTCGCCGCAACATGTGAGTATAGAAACCATAAACAAGTGTGCGCATCTGAAAAACCGAAGCGAGCTCGTCTACAGTAAAGAGAGGCCGGCTCTACTCATCGGGCAAGACAACTGGGAGATGATTGTATCAAGAAAGATCATCAAGGGGAAGCCGAACCAACCAGTTGCTTCTCTCACCAGTCTGGGATGGGTACTACACGGTTGCTGCGCTACGAGTGACTCTACGCCGGTGAAATTCGTTAACCACGTAAACTACGTGAGTGAAGAGGCCGACATAGAAAAATTAATCAAGAGCCACTTCGAGCTAGAGTCCATCGGGGTGCAGCAGCGCCGCCCCACCAACGATGCCGATGGGAGAGCCCTTGAAATCCTCCACAACACCACCAAGAGACGACCCGACGGAAGGTTCGAGTCAGGTCTCTTGTGGAAGAGCGACGAGGAAACCTTGCCGAACAATTACGCAGTGGCTCGTCATCGTCTGAACGGCATAGAAAAGAAGCTCGAAAAAGATGCCGCACTAAAGGGGGAATATACGAAACAAATTCAGAACCTACTCGACAGTGGATATGCCGAGAAGGCACCGACTGAAGCCACACCGGGTAGAACATTCTACTTGCCGCACTTTGCCGTGGTGCACCCGCAGAAGAGAAAAACACGCCTCGTATTTGACGCCGCAGCTAAATACGACGGCAAGTGCTTAAACGACGCGCTGCTCCCGGGACCCGACCTACTGCAGTCGCTGTTCGGAGTCCTGTTGCGATTCCGGCAGGGGCCGATCGCAGTGGTCGCCGACATTAGAGAAATGTTTCTGCAGATCCGCGTGCGCGAAGAGGATCGCGACAGACTGCGATTCTTATGGCGAGGAGATGACCGGTCGTCGAAGCCGACCGAATACCGAATGGCGTCGGTAATCTTCGGGGCCGCGTCATCACCAGCTACCGCCATCTACGTCAAGAACCGGAATGCAGAAGATTTCAAAGCGACACACCCGGAAGCGGCCCAAGCGATCGTCCGAAATCACTACATGGATGACTACCTGCAGAGCTTCACATCAAGCACGCAAGCTATAGAAACCGCGAAGGCGGTCCAGGCGATCCATAGGAAGGCGGGATTCGAACTGCGGCAATGGGCGAGCAACGACGCGCAACTGCTGAGTAACCTGGCAGAAAACGAAACATCCCCCCAAGAAATCCACATAGGCGACAACGATGAAAAAACGCTCGGACTACGCTGGCTAGTCGGAGAGGATTGTTTAGCGTTCAACAATAACCTCCGAAACACACCGAGTGACGTCATACAGAACCAGAGAGCGCCGACGAAACGCGAAGTCACTAGCGCAGTGATGTCCACCTTCGACCCGCTAGGACTGGTCGCGCCTATTCTTATACAGGGAATGCGGCTAATTCAAACCCTGTGGAGAACCGGAACTGACTAGGATGAGAGCATAGGGGAAGAGGCTCATCATCAATGGCGCGATTACATCAACAGTTTGTCCACGCTACGCGATATGAAAATTCCACGCTGTCTGACGCCGTCCATGGGAGCGGGGCAGCTGCACACCTTTGTGGATGCCAGCGAAACGGCCTATGCGGCGGCATGTTATTGGAGATCGATCGGAAACGGGGTATGTGTCACATTGATTGCCGGGAAAGCTAGAGTGGCACCGGTCAAACCCGTGACAATACCCAGATTAGAGTTACAGGCTGCACTACTGGGAGCGAGGCTGGCCAACACAATCACTGAAGAACTGGAACTAAAAACCACGGACAAATTCTACTGGTCAGACTCGAGCACAGTACTGCAGTGGATGAAAGCCGATCCGCGCCGCTTCAAACCGTTCGTGGCCCACAGGTTGGCAGCCATCGAAGAGATTTCGAAGCCACACGAGTGGAAGTGGGTGCCGACACGCGAAAACCCGGCGGACATAGCCACCCGGGGAGTACCAAATGGGTTCAGTGAAGACTCAAAATGGTTCGTCGGTCCAGATTTTCTTCATCGGCCAGAAGCGGATTGGCCGCAGAAACGCTTGGGAAAGTGCGACCAAGTATTGGATGAAGAAAAGAAATCTGCGACTGTACTTACCACGCGCACAAGAAACAACGACACACTACCGAGTCCGGAACGCTTTTCAAGTTGGATAAAACTATTGCGAACGGTGGCGAGAATATTCCAATTTACAGAACTGTGTAGAAAAGGTCGCGTCGTGAACGTCGCGCGCGACAGCGAGTGGAAGCCACATAAGAAAAAAGAAACCAAGAAAACCGTTCGAACAAAGAAAACTCAAGAAAACACAACGAAGTTTATACCAATACCCGATCGTTGTTTACAGCGGGCCGAACTAGCCCTACTACACCACAGTCAACTGGATGCATTCGGGGACGAGATGGAATGTTTACGGAAAAACTTACCCATCAAGACAGGTAGCAAACTGAAGAAAATAGACGTCCAACTCGATGAACACGGCATCATTCGGTTGCGAGACAGAACACGGAAAATGAACATGAGTAGCGGAAACTTGGCGGTCCTAGACGGGAAACATAAAATCGCTCGCCTACTCATCGATCGCTATCATCGAAAATTCTGCCACGCCAACCATGCGACCGTCGTGAACGAGCTGCGACAAACGTACTGGATTCTTGGGCTACGGAATTCTGTGAAAAAAGTGCTACACGAATGTCAATGGTGCCACATCAGGAAAGAGAAGCCACAATTGCCGCCAACCGGAGATCTACCCGCCGAACGGTTGCAACACGGGGCGCATCCGTTTACGTGCACCGCGGTCGATTATTTCGGCCCTATGCACGTTACCATCGGCCGGCGAAGAGAGAAGCGATGGGGAGCCCTCTTCACCTGTTTGACGACGCGCGCGATACACCTTGAATTAGTGCCATCATTAAGTACCAGCTCCATGGTCATGGCGCTACGTCGCATGTCTGCCCGGCGAGGGAACCCGCGGGTAATGTATAGTGATAATGGCACAAACTTCATTGGTGCAGATCGCGAGCTGCGTGAAGAAATGTCGAAATTGAAGAAATCCGAGCTGGCTGAAGCGGCAAGTCACGAAGGCATCACCTGGAAGTTCATACCACCCGGTGCGCCACACATGGGAGGCGCCTGGGAACGAATGGTGCGAACCGTCAAAACGGCCCTCTCCGCGATCCTGAACGAGAGAAGCCCGCCAGAAGAAGTGCTGCACACCCTGCTCACGGAATCATCTCTCGACGCTCATGCCACGGAAGATCAGCGGGAGAGAGGCTCCACAACCGCAGCGAGGCGATATAGTCATCATCGCCGATGCTTCCCTACCACGCAACACCTGGCCGCGAGGCGAAGTCGTCGCCAGCTACCCCGGCCCAGATGGCAGGACACGTGTGGCGGACGTCCGGACCTCGAGAGGAGGTGTGCTGAGGCGTCCCACGTCGAGACTCATCGTCATCGTGCCTGCAACGTCGCGACATCAATTTGGAGCGCACGACGGAGCGTACACTGGGGGGGAGACTGTTAGCGACGCATAAGCCTAAGCGTAATGATATAAGAATAACATTTGTAAATATAAGTTGTAAGGATGAATAATTTGCACAAACGATCAATAATTAAATGTTTGTAATGTTTTAAATATGTTACTATAGCGCGTAGGTATGTAAAGACAGTATATAAGTCATGAAAATGTATGTAATCTAATAAAAATAATCACGTAAAGTACTAAAATAATATATTGTCAATAATTCATATTTTGTAAAAATTATACATAATGTTTCGCGTGATATAGGTAGAATAGCCTTCCGTATGTATTTTATAACGTGTGTAAGCTCAAATAGTACGTATATAACGAGTCACAAGACGTTTTAAGGTTGCAATGTTTAATGCTTTATATCTCCCGTGTTTATTAACCTATAATGTTAAAGTTAGTGTTTTTGAATAGGTATTTATGTCTACATTAATGTGAAATAGTTTTTATTGTAATTGAATAACTGTAATTAGAGATATTAACAATTTATTGTATTCTGTATACAAGTAATAATAATAATAGACAGAGACAGCAATATTGCAACCACTGCGCATTACCGCGGTTAACGGACCACACCCAAGTTTGGTGATGAGCAGTACGGATAGAGACGCCATCGTCCGTCTCGCTCTCCGGCAAACCATATAAAAGGCGTTCTGCCGGGGCAAACGAGCGCACACGGGTACCACAAATTGAAGAATCAAGACTCAAGACTCAAGAAACTGGAAGTAACCGTACCCAGAAGATATAGTATTAACAAAGTGTATTGTCTTGAAGAATACAGCAAATTATATTGTGGTGCCTGTGTGTCATTTCTTCGCATCTTCACTAAGTTCAACCCGCCAGCGACCCAGTCCATTCCGCTCCGTGCTACGTCATCGCCGCGCCTACCAGCAGGCACCTCACTGCGTGTGTGTACCTTGATGTTTCGCCCTCTTCACGCCTAGTAGTTTCGGGTGTGAACAGGGTTGGTCGCACGTAGTGAGAGGGGCTCGCACGCACTGGTTTCCAGACAGCTGGTTACCGTAGCGTGTTATCCGCCGTCGGTTATATACAGAGTACGAGGGAATCGTTTCCGTCGCGTTCGCGCCCTCGGTGCGCGGTCCCGCTCTGTATAGATTGACGTAGCACATTGTATAATAGGCGGCCGGCTCCGCTTCGGGTCCGCGCTCATTTTACACATGTTTGCTACTAAGCTCTATTAATGTATTTTTATAATACTTTACATTTTCTATTTTTTGTTTGTCTATGATTTTGCAGTGGTACAGGCTGTAAAAATCAGATAAATCTTCTCACATTATTAGTAAAAATATAATTTATTGTTTATTTTACCAAAATAGCTTATGAATCTTTGCCTTCTTATATAACAATTAACAAACATAACAGTTAATTAACAATTTACATGCCAGTATCTCTCCTCATTTAAGTAATTCCTACAATTAGATGACAAACTAAATTAGATTTAAAAAAAAAATTAAATTACTTTATAGGAAAATTAACAAATAATACTTCAATTGTTTGTCTTCAGTTTGGAGCTTTTTTGGTTTCATGGGAATCAGTTAGTACCTAGTAGTTGTAGTAGTTCACATCACCTGTAGATTAATCCATTGAAGTAAAAGTATAAAGTATTGTCAGCTAAACCTGTTTCATTCCATAAATTTTAATTTTTTTGCAAATTTTATTAAATTTTTGGCAGTGCATTTTAAAGAGGCTTACTGACTCACACTCATAGGTTATGGCATAATAATGTACAAATATATAACATCTTTTATTGTCACTCCTAAATCTTTAAATTTCTTTTTTTTACAGGCCTAGGTTTTCTATTCATGAATTATTGTTAAAGTAATAAATCATATAACATTTGATCTGTTTTGCACATCACATACACCAGTACACATCTTATTTATTTATTATGTCTTTGATACTTTTACATGCATGGTCCAAGATACTTTAGCTCGGATTTATAAAGACTGTGCACTATTATTCATTATAATAACTGAATACTGGCTTATAATAATTATTAATGGTAGGACACCTTTTTAAAAATTTTGATTACATTGTATTATTTATTTCATTTTTAAATACAATTTGTTGCATAGGAGCAATATAAATTTAGTTTCTAAATTCATTTTGTACAATTTCACATACACTTATTTTTTCGATTATCTTATCCAGCAAAAAGATTTATATTTCAGAGCATTGTGCAAAAGTCAATTCTTATGAAGTCTTATGATATTGAAAAATAAGGTTTCATTGATCCACAGCAGTTTATACAAAATGGTTGGTTAGCTCGAGTTGTTGTTTTGGTCATATAGGTATTTCTTATTTTTATTTTTGGAGTGTATTATAGTGTCTAGTTCTCATTTTAATTATATAGTGTAGTATGGTAATTACTGTAGAGAAAGTAAATTATCTATTTGCAGAACACTTATGGCAACTCAATTTAATTCACATAACAATTATTCCTTCATTAATTTTTTGTTCCTTTATAGGCAAATAAAGACAATAAGCTATACAATTTTAAGATCTTTTTATAGATCGTGAAAGACGATTATCATAGAGTCACATTCTATAGTCAATGTGTTAGCAGTCTAATTAATAATGATTTTGCTGCAAAGATATGATATACACCAATATATTACCTTCATTCTATTCTACAAGTTGAACTAAAGAGCAGTGCAAAGTATAGGAAAATAGCGTAAGTGAAAGAGATAGCTATCATAACGAAGCATCACAATTAGGGCGTTCTCGAGTCTTCAATTTGCATGCGCCTGTAACATATCTGCTTTTTCTCTTTATTGTTTTTCCGCAATAAACACATTTCCAAACATATGTACACATGTGTGTGTAAATTCTTAATACAGGTAAATACTCTTTTACACAAGATGAAGTCTTATTTGATTACTTCCAGTTTAATAAAATACATAGTTATGTTTAAAAGTTGTATAACTTTTATGACTAAAGCTATCTTTGAATAATGAGAAACAAAAATAGTACAAGTACTTCTTGAAGGATTAGACAGTTGCTATGTATTCCTTTTTTGTGTTATTAAAATGCATTAAATTTTAAATTTTCAGAACTCAGAGAAGAAACAGTAGAAGTGCTTCTTTCAACAGCAAGTCTGCTTCAATTACATTCTGTAACAAATGCATGTTGTGCATATCTCAAAAAACAGTTAGATCCATGTAACTGTCTTGGAATAGCATTGTTTGCAGAACAACAGTCCTGTTTGGATTTACACAAAGCTGCATTAAAATATACACACCAACATTTTATGCAGGTAGGCCTTGAAAATAATTGGAATTGTTCTTTTTTTATCAGCTTTAAATCAAAAAGTATTTCGAGGAATTGCATTCTACGTTAATTTTATAATATAATACAATAAAACTATTGAATGATTTTAGATATTTTTGAAGAAGATCATATGCCCTTTGTTTGACCTCCATGACGTCAGCACTTTGCCTGGTTACCCGAACGTAATTAAAAAACTCCATAGTATTATAGATTGTCAGTGTCAAATATCAAATAATGTTGAGCTTGTCCAAAGATACGTATGATGTGAATATGCCAGTGTTATTATTATTATTATTTGGTAAGACACACTAGAAGCTAATTAGCTGATGTGTGCGTATCAAATAGCTTGGAGATATCTTCCTTGTCCAATCTGCTCTTAAAGGAGGTTATGGTAGGAGCCATCACAACTTTTTCTGGAAGTTTGTTCCATGCTGTGACCACTCTGTTAGGCAAGAACTGCTTCATTGGGTTTCTTTTTGCTGGGAATTCCCAAAGTTTCAAGGGATGACCTCGTAGGTGTTTATTTTCATTTGACTTAAACATATCTTTAAGGCTGGGCACATCGTAATAATTAGTGAGGGTTTTATAAGTTTCGATTAACCTGCCCCTTTGTCTACGGTGTTCTAGTGTGGTAAGGCCAAGGTTTATGAGGCGCTGTTCATAGGGTAAGTTACGCATTTGAACCAAAGGTTACACTCCGTTTCTTAAGAAGCTACATTTTTTTAAAGTGAAAAAACATTGGCAATGCCCATTGAAAATTACATATTATATATATTTCAATAGACTCATTATTAAAAACATAATTGCTACAAGAGTAGGCATTAAAAGTTTTTCTAATGTATTCATCCTGCTAGAGTATAATCATTTGTCTGATATATCTAAATAGGACATAACTAAAATAACTGTGAATGAAATATGATTTATGTTTATTTTATAAATATTATATAAAATTGCTGAATTTTATTATGCTTACTAGACATTCTTTAAAAAAAAATTATAGGTGGTAAAACATCAAGAATTCTTAGCCTTACAAGCAGACCAGTTAGCTACTTTACTCAAATCAGATGATCTCAATGTGGTAACAGAAGAAAACGTGTTTGAGAGCCTCATGACATGGGTGCAACATGACAGTGCGAATAGAGAGCAACACTTGCCAACATTACTTAAACTAATAAAACTACCTTTATTATCATCTGAGGTATGTAGAGCAACACTTGCCAAAATTATTTAAATTACCTTTGTCATCATGTTATATAGAGCAACACTTGCCAAAAGTACCTATATTGATTAAGCTACCTAAATTATCGTCTGAGGTATGTAGAGCAACACTTGCCAAAGTTACTTAAAGTAAATAAGCTATTATTATTATCATCTGAAGTATGTATACTTTATGGGGTTCTACCACTCTTTAAATGTAGAGTAGACAGTACTGGCTATTATTCTTCTAGGTTTATAAATAAATGTTTAGCAAATAATCATGTAAAACTGTGTAACAAACCTGTGATCATTGCAGCCGTGTGTGCAATCATTTATAGTTCAGTTCAGACAGATTTGTCGATATTAAGTTGGTTCACAAGACAACTGTTGTTAGATGTAGATAAGATAGCCTGTATTCTTGAGTATATGATTTCCTATTTTGAAAGCTATACTTTTTAAAATATCAACTTGCTTATTTGTGTATATGTAAGCATAATACAAGTATAACATGAGTGTTTAATACAAAATTTTTTGCATTTTATCCCAAACGAATCAATTTAGTTAATGTCCACCATACAATTTTTTTTATATATTATATATAAATTTTCTTTTCAGTATTTAATTGATAAAGTAGAGTTAGCTTGTGGCAATGTGCTGGAATGTCAACCATTAATCATGGAGGCCGTGAAATGGCATCTACTACCTGATCGACGATCGCTACTTTTTTCACATCGAACGAGACCACGTACGTCCACAATTGGGCGTGTGCTCGCGATTGGTGGCATGGATGGGTATAAGGTTATTAATATATTGGTAATATCAGTCTGCATAAGTCGCTACTGTCGCTAAGTAAGTACTAGTGCAAAGGCCTCTTCCAAAAAGTACATTGGTGGAATCCTGGCGCGCCGTAACATATTAGTTATTACAAGCGCCGGTATTACGTAAACTTAATTATCTAGAGCGTAATAATGATGACACAATATTTTACTATAACATCATCCAATTATGTTTTCAATTAATTTCAAAAACGTGTCAAAATCAAATGAATACAAAATAATATTTATTTAATTTAGGCCCTAAGAAGGCACTTATGAACGTCAAAACACTAGTACCGTCAAGAAACTAGATCGGGTTTATCCCTTTTTTTTCAACTGTGGAAATATTAATATAACAGGTACAATAATAATAATAATTTAGTGGATGCACAGTGAGGGAGTCACTTCCAGGCATCACTATCATTCACATAATGATCCACCCTATAATACCTTTTATGTTTAACTTTTATGTTTAACTTTTATGTCTAACTCAGTGAAACCCTGCCAGGTTCGAATTTACTAAAAAAATTAAATAATTAACATATTATTTAAAAATCAGCTAGTGGACTTTTAGTCCACTTATGAATTAGAATTCATAAAGAACACATCGATGTAAGTTTTATATTTATGTGTACTATACAAAATAACTGATAAACCATTGAATACTGCACGCCTATTTCGCGAGATCACCCTGAGGGACCCCGCCCGATGACCAATGTTTTGCTTGTCTGCTCAAATTTCAATACTCGCACGCACAACCCACAAACTAGTATATAATAGAAATCGAGAGTGAACGCTTATTCCTTACCTGACGATTTCTACAACTTACTAGCACAAGCAAAACTATATGCATTATATAAGTAAAGCATCTAAGCCAGTTTCTTCTAGTGATTATATTCTTCTAAAATTAAGATTATTAAACATGTTAAATCTGCTATCAAATGATGGCTTCACAGCTTTTCCTACAAACAGACAGAAGGAATATTCAAGATATTTTGTTAGTCATTAGCTCAAGATTTAGTACATCACTGGCACACACTCATAAACACATAAATTACATACAAAAGTTCCATTTTCTACATTAATTAGAATTGTATCTTAGGCCTCCATATTGCCGACATAGCTTAGTTAAAACAAAAAATGTTGTGTAATTGTTTTTGGTTATAAAAAACACTACCATTATAACTTATTTTTATGTACTGCAGGGAGCAAGTAATATGGAAATGTACGACCCGCGCACGAACACGTGGACTCCGTTTATGAGGATGGGGGCGAGACGGTTGCAATTCGGTGTGGCGGTGATGCAAAATAAATTAATTGTTGTCGGCGGTCGAGATGGACTGAAGACTTTAAACACGGTAATTTTTAGGGTTCCTTACCTCAAAATGAAAAAGGAACCCTTATAAGATCACTTTGTTGTATGTCTGTCTGTCAAGACCTTTTTTCTCAAGAACGAGTGGAGGCATCAAGTTGAAATTAATGTTAAATACACAGGTTTACAATCTCTTGGAGCTGTGGAAAAATAAAACTTCTAAGTCAAAGCAATCAAAACATACAGCTGTTTATGCCATATATTTTAATATTCGCAAAGGAAATCAAAACCTATAGGGTACTTCCCGTTGACCTAGAATCATAACATTTGACAAGAAGCAACGTCTTATAGCACAAGTAAAGAAAAACTTTCAACTTATTTACAGTTGGTAAACTAACCGCGTCATGTAACGATGTATGGGGACAACGGTTTTCTAACGGCAAAGTAAAGTTTGTTCATTTTATCTTTCCGTAAAAAAAATCTCAAATTATAAATCAGCTTCACCTTTTGATTGCAAGTGGTAAGTTGTCGTAAAATATTCTTGGACATACTATAATTTTCCAAGACAAATGTATAATTAGTTTTTTTGTAGTTTAATTTGATTTAACAATATTACATATAATATATCATTTCAAATCAAATAACATTGATATTTTACCTATCTGGATATTTGTTTTTTTTCCTTTTCATTTATTCGTATTTGTATATAAAATTTTGTAATACAACCAACATGGCAAACCAACGTATGGCTCGCCTGATTGTAAGCGGCTTCCGTAGCATATGGATGCTTGTAATAACATAGATATCTCTACCGCGCTGCTGACTTTGAATACCCTATCCCCAAAGGAGCCCTGACACCTACTCAACACAGGAATACAACACATGGTCTTCTGTAGGGTATCTCCACTCTCCACACTATTTCTTTAATTATAACTAGTTAAATGACTATCCTTTCAGGTGGAATCTTTTGATATGACGTCACTAAGTTGGAGTACATTAGCACCCATGAATACTCATCGGCATGGTTTAGGAGTTGCGGTCCTGGGCGATGGACCTAACTCGCCTGTGTACGCAGTCGGCGGTCACGATGGATGGATCTACTTAAACTCTGTCGAACGGTACCTACAGTACTTACTATAATATATTAACATAAAACATACCATCACGCCTGTATCTCCGAAGTGTTAGGCAGAGGTGTACTAATGTAGACCCACAGCTCGCCGTGTATGTCTTTTAGGTCCCATGTAATAGGGGGCGAGCATATTGCCATTAATCGAGAACAAAGCCAAACTCCGAGCTGCTACTGAGAATTTCATGGAATAACCCAATAACACTTTGCTCGACCTAGAAATCGAACTCGGAAAGGACCTCGAGCATAGCAGTCGCCTCATAAACATATTTTGGGATAGCAGTCCAAAGGCTATTTAATTCCGTTTCACTACTGGCGATGGATTCGAGATCCTTCCGTAGTAGCTGATATTATTGGATTGCACTGTGATTACTGTGGCTGGAGTGCCGTCACTTTGTTAAAAATAAAAACGATTTATACTATTGTTATACTGTGAGGTCATTTACTGTTCACCTTAGTCCTATAAATAGTGCATTCTCTTTTGGTTAGCGGCAATGAATTGCCGACCTCTCATTGGTCCCCGTTATTGTAGGATTGTACTTTGTATGACAAAGTGACGTCACTTTCCGGGCAACTATTAAAAAAAATCTGAAAATTATACACAGTGGATTTGGGAGATGTTATAATAAAAAAGTAATATATATATTAATATAATAAAGCGGAAGATTTTTTTTTTCTTTGTTTGTTTAAGCACGCTAATGTCTGGAACTATCAGTCAGATTCGAAAAAATATTTTTGTATATGATAGCCAGACTGACGAGGAATATTATAGGCTATCTAATATTAGGCTACAACTCCCAGATAGCCTTAAATATTTATTTCTGTTACGTAAGTCGGCAGTGGAGGCCCTCCCTAACTGCTTCATCCGCGTTCGTTGGCTAATCGTAATAATACGGAAATACAATGTTGTACAAAAATATTGGTCCTTAGTATATTTAAAAAAAGTCAGCAATAGCATATGCCTATATCGTGAAATATAAGAATTATTTTTAGACATGACATATTAATACTTACGAACGAAAGTTACTTCAACATAAAGACAATTTTATGAAGTTAACTTTTCCTCTTTATACTATACAATTAACTGAGCAATTCTTGTATATATACAGTGGTGGTCATATAATTAGAAACACTTCTTATGAATAAAGAAAGTATAACTTCAACGTACAAATGTTCGTAAAAAATATACACATTCAATAATTAATAAACTTGCAATAATAAAGCCACTCAAATAAAAAACTCATTAAATACATAAAATATAAAACATATCTTACTTTTAATAACAAAATGAGTCTTACACATGTAGGAGTTTATTTTCTGTTACTGGCCGCTTGGACGCCTAATTAGAAACATTTTAAAAAAGCATCCATAGCTCGTTCTTTTTTTGAAATTGGAGAATAACATTTCTTTCTTGGCTTTTTCTATTATTTTGGCGGCAATTGAAAATATAATCTGAATTTTATTTTGTTCAAAATGGGCAAAAATAAACGTTATGACGCGTCAACTAGGCAAATAATTATTAATTTACATATAGATCATAAGTGGGCGTACAGAAGAATAGCTGAGCAATTAAATTGTTCTGTTAAGAAAGTTTTTAATGCAATTGATCATTATAAAACACATGGAACTGTTGAAAATGTTCTTAGAAAGGCTTGACCAAGAAACCCCTCTTCCAGACAAGATACGCTAATCGTTTGTGTTGCTAAAAAAGACCCAAGTAAGGGCTCCAACCAGATTAAAAAGGAATTCTTTTCGCCTGATGACCCGAGAAACATCTCGTCAAGACTGATACGTTGAAAATTAGTGGAAGCTAAATTGCTTGCAAGAATCTCTCGAAAGGTACCGCTTCTTACCAAGCAACACCGAGAGAAGCGATTATTATTCGCTAAAAAATATGTTAATTGGACGGTACGATAATGGAAAAAGTGTTATTTTCAGATGAAACAAAAAAAAACATGGTAAAATCCGATGGTAAAGCTCTTTGTTAGACGTCCTGTAAACAATACTTTTATTTATAAATACACAAGGAGTATAGTCAAGCACGGTGGCGGTGACATTAAACTTTGGGGGTGTTTTTCCTGATGTGGCGTTGGACCCGTTCGGAAGATTGAAGGTACAATGGATCAATAGCAACACAAAAATATCTTAGAACACACAATGATTCCCTACTTGGACGATCATTTGCCTGTCACCTGGATCTTTCAGCATGATAATGACTCTAAACACACGGCCAATAACGTCAAATGTTTCTTAGCGAACAGCGTATATCTGTTTTAGACTGGCCACCAAATAGTCCGGATTTAAACCCGATAGAAAATCTCTGGTATATTGTTAAAAAGAAAGTCTCAAACAAACGTAACACCAGTCAAAACGAACTATATGAAGCATTTGTTGAAGCATGGAATTCAATCCCCCTAGAAAAATGTATGAAATTGATTGAATCAATGCCACGTTGTTGAAGTTCTGTTATTGAAAATAAGAGATACGCCACTAAATATTAATTATAACTATTGGTAGGCTGTGGATAGTAGCTATTTCGTAACTAACAATACTAATTACTAATACTTAAAAAATATTGTTTTTATACTTTTTTTGCTGTTGTTTCTAATTAGTTGACCATTATTGTTCATACCTTAAAACTGATGTAAATGTTTTTCCGTAATGTAATATTGAAACTGCACTTGTGTAATGGGATTTATATTGTTTTTCTAATAAATGATAAATCGTTGAACATATTGTTGTTCTATTTATTGTTTCATTTCAAAATAAAAACGAATGCGGTGAAGTGTCTTACATAATGTCAAGGACCGTTGATAGTGTTTCTAATTATACGACCACCACTGTATATATGTAATTGGTTTCTTGGAAACGGCTCCAATGGTTTTTATGAAACTTTGCATCTAGATAATGTTTTTTACATTCCAAGTTCATGTATATAGGTGTTTTTTTGTTTATAAGTCACCGAGCAGATATTAGTAAGTTATTGGTACACATAGTTTAGGAAATAATGAAAACCTAAAATAATTTGTACTTGTGGGAAGAACAATTATCTTATATTATACAGTTGCGTTAGCGGCGCGATGTTTGTCGGATAAAATTAACAAGGGTGAAACCGTCGGGCACAGCTAGTATTCATATAATATGTGGAATAGAACAGAGTAATAATTTAAAACAGTAAATCTAATAATGGTACATCAATATCGTTGGTTCTTGTTAAGCTAACATTTACAAACGACATGCATTTTGTTGTTTCAGTTGGGATGCGTGTTCCCGAACCTGGACTATAGTTGCACCTATGACAGGAGCTCGTAGCACTTGTGGCGTCGCAGCATTGCGAGGGCGTTTGTACGCGGTCGGCGGCAGAGACGGAGGTGCATGTCTTCGATCCGTCGAGTGCTATGATCCAGCGACCAACCATTGGACCAACTGTGCACCTATGACTAGACGCAGAGGCGGTGTCAGCGTGAGTAACACATCTGCTTGGCATAAATAAAGATCAGGGTTCATTCCCTCTTTGAATGTAGTCCGGAGGATGAATCTCCCGAACCTTTATTTTTTTGCTGTCCTATAAATCGATATTCTCTTTATGATGCCTTACCACCATTTATTACCCGCCTTACTATTTTTATGCCCATCTTAGTTTCCGTAAAAATTAACCATATAGTTATAAAATATTTGACACTGATAATCTATAATACTACCAAATCCTATGGCATTTTTTAATGTTCGGGTAACCAGGCAAAGTGAAGAGATCATGAAGGTCAAACAAAAGGCGTATGATCTTCTTCCAAGATATCTTTAATCATTCAAATGCTATTATATTATAAAATTAACGTTGAATGCAATTCTTAGAAATGGTTTTTGATTTATAAAAAGAACAATTGAAATGTGTTGGTATAAGTTAAATGCTCAAGGCTTTAAACACAGCGCCATCTATAAGATCCTAACCTAGCTATAAAGTATATTATTTGAATATGAGCTCAATCGGTCAAGTCGTTCAGAAGTTCCCAATCACTAACAGACGCACACAAAAAATCGATATGTAAAATATTCGTGTTCAGTATCGTGAAATATTTTTGTATGATTCCGGTAGGTTTGTGGAGCTAGTGGATATCTATACGCACTCGGGGGACACGAGGCTCCGGCGAATACTGTCGGCGGCAGGCTGGCTTGCGTCGAACGGTATGATCCAGTAGCTGACTCTTGGATCCTACTGGCTCGCTTGTCATATGGACGAGATGCGATCGGGTCGTGCCTACTCGGAGATCGGATCGTCGCTGTTGGTGAGTTATTTTATTTAAAAATAAGGCTAACATATAATAATAATACCGAGCAGGACACCTCTCAATGGTGGGACACGCGGCTGGACCATTTATATTATTATTCTTTATATATTGTTTTTTTTTAATGTATGCAGATATTAGTATATTTATGTGCACATTTTCATGATTGTCTTTGTATTTTTAATCTGTTTATATTGTGTAATAGCGTGTCTTTCTCTTCTTTCTTTCTTTCTATAACGCACCTTCGGGAAGACAACGGCATAACTGCACTTTTTGTTGTTTTTATGATAGATAATAGATATTTGTTCTACTAAAATTGATCTGAAGTATTTATTCTTTGCGTGAAATATACCTTACAGTGTTTGGAAGCGTCTTTTTCCCTCTAGATAAAAGGATGTTTATAAGGAACTTAGGCGTACTTAACTTATTTTACGCATTTCTATCCCCAAAGGAGCCCTGACACCTACTCAACACAGGAATACAACACATGGTCTTCTGTAGGGTATCTCCACTCTCCACACTATTTCTTTAATTATAACTAGTTAAATGACTATCCTTTCAGGTGGAATCTTTTGATATGACGTCACTAAGTTGGAGTACATTAGCACCCATGAATACTCATCGGCATGGTTTAGGAGTTGCGGTCCTGGGCGATGGACCTAACTCGCCTGTGTACGCAGTCGGCGGTCACGATGGATGGATCTACTTAAACTCTGTCGAACGGTACCTACAGTACTTACTATAATATATTAACATAAAACATACCATCACGCCTGTATCTCCGAAGTGTTAGGCAGAGGTGTACTAATGTAGACCCACAGCTCGCCGTGTATGTCTTTTAGGTCCCATGTAATAGGGGGCGAGCATATTGCCATTAATCGAGAACAAAGCCAAACTCCGAGCTGCTACTGAGAATTTCATGGAATAACCCAATAACACTTTGCTCGACCTAGAAATCGAACTCGGAAAGGACCTCGAGCATAGCAGTCGCCTCATAAACATATTTTGGGATAGCAGTCCAAAGGCTATTTAATTCCGTTTCACTACTGGCGATGGATTCGAGATCCTTCCGTAGTAGCTGATATTATTGGATTGCACTGTGATTACTGTGGCTGGAGTGCCGTCACTTTGTTAAAAATAAAAACGATTTATACTATTGTTATACTGTGAGGTCATTTACTGTTCACCTTAGTCCTATAAATAGTGCATTCTCTTTTGGTTAGCGGCAATGAATTGCCGACCTCTCATTGGTCCCCGTTATTGTAGGATTGTACTTTGTATGACAAAGTGACGTCACTTTCCGGGCAACTATTAAAAAAAATCTGAAAATTATACACAGTGGATTTGGGAGATGTTATAATAAAAAAGTAATATATATATTAATATAATAAAGCGGAAGATTTTTTTTTTCTTTGTTTGTTTAAGCACGCTAATGTCTGGAACTATCAGTCAGATTCGAAAAAATATTTTTGTATATGATAGCCAGACTGACGAGGAATATTATAGGCTATCTAATATTAGGCTACAACTCCCAGATAGCCTTAAATATTTATTTCTGTTACGTAAGTCGGCAGTGGAGGCCCTCCCTAACTGCTTCATCCGCGTTCGTTGGCTAATCGTAATAATACGGAAATACAATGTTGTACAAAAATATTGGTCCTTAGTATATTTAAAAAAAGTCAGCAATAGCATATGCCTATATCGTGAAATATAAGAATTATTTTTAGACATGACATATTAATACTTACGAACGAAAGTTACTTCAACATAAAGACAATTTTATGAAGTTAACTTTTCCTCTTTATACTATACAATTAACTGAGCAATTCTTGTATATATACAGTGGTGGTCATATAATTAGAAACACTTCTTATGAATAAAGAAAGTATAACTTCAACGTACAAATGTTCGTAAAAAATATACACATTCAATAATTAATAAACTTGCAATAATAAAGCCACTCAAATAAAAAACTCATTAAATACATAAAATATAAAACATATCTTACTTTTAATAACAAAATGAGTCTTACACATGTAGGAGTTTATTTTCTGTTACTGGCCGCTTGGACGCCTAATTAGAAACATTTTAAAAAAGCATCCATAGCTCGTTCTTTTTTTGAAATTGGAGAATAACATTTCTTTCTTGGCTTTTTCTATTATTTTGGCGGCAATTGAAAATATAATCTGAATTTTATTTTGTTCAAAATGGGCAAAAATAAACGTTATGACGCGTCAACTAGGCAAATAATTATTAATTTACATATAGATCATAAGTGGGCGTACAGAAGAATAGCTGAGCAATTAAATTGTTCTGTTAAGAAAGTTTTTAATGCAATTGATCATTATAAAACACATGGAACTGTTGAAAATGTTCTTAGAAAGGCTTGACCAAGAAACCCCTCTTCCAGACAAGATACGCTAATCGTTTGTGTTGCTAAAAAAGACCCAAGTAAGGGCTCCAACCAGATTAAAAAGGAATTCTTTTCGCCTGATGACCCGAGAAACATCTCGTCAAGACTGATACGTTGAAAATTAGTGGAAGCTAAATTGCTTGCAAGAATCTCTCGAAAGGTACCGCTTCTTACCAAGCAACACCGAGAGAAGCGATTATTATTCGCTAAAAAATATGTTAATTGGACGGTACGATAATGGAAAAAGTGTTATTTTCAGATGAAACAAAAAAAAACATGGTAAAATCCGATGGTAAAGCTCTTTGTTAGACGTCCTGTAAACAATACTTTTATTTATAAATACACAAGGAGTATAGTCAAGCACGGTGGCGGTGACATTAAACTTTGGGGGTGTTTTTCCTGATGTGGCGTTGGACCCGTTCGGAAGATTGAAGGTACAATGGATCAATAGCAACACAAAAATATCTTAGAACACACAATGATTCCCTACTTGGACGATCATTTGCCTGTCACCTGGATCTTTCAGCATGATAATGACTCTAAACACACGGCCAATAACGTCAAATGTTTCTTAGCGAACAGCGTATATCTGTTTTAGACTGGCCACCAAATAGTCCGGATTTAAACCCGATAGAAAATCTCTGGTATATTGTTAAAAAGAAAGTCTCAAACAAACGTAACACCAGTCAAAACGAACTATATGAAGCATTTGTTGAAGCATGGAATTCAATCCCCCTAGAAAAATGTATGAAATTGATTGAATCAATGCCACGTTGTTGAAGTTCTGTTATTGAAAATAAGAGATACGCCACTAAATATTAATTATAACTATTGGTAGGCTGTGGATAGTAGCTATTTCGTAACTAACAATACTAATTACTAATACTTAAAAAATATTGTTTTTATACTTTTTTTGCTGTTGTTTCTAATTAGTTGACCATTATTGTTCATACCTTAAAACTGATGTAAATGTTTTTCCGTAATGTAATATTGAAACTGCACTTGTGTAATGGGATTTATATTGTTTTTCTAATAAATGATAAATCGTTGAACATATTGTTGTTCTATTTATTGTTTCATTTCAAAATAAAAACGAATGCGGTGAAGTGTCTTACATAATGTCAAGGACCGTTGATAGTGTTTCTAATTATACGACCACCACTGTATATATGTAATTGGTTTCTTGGAAACGGCTCCAATGGTTTTTATGAAACTTTGCATCTAGATAATGTTTTTTACATTCCAAGTTCATGTATATAGGTGTTTTTTTGTTTATAAGTCACCGAGCAGATATTAGTAAGTTATTGGTACACATAGTTTAGGAAATAATGAAAACCTAAAATAATTTGTACTTGTGGGAAGAACAATTATCTTATATTATACAGTTGCGTTAGCGGCGCGATGTTTGTCGGATAAAATTAACAAGGGTGAAACCGTCGGGCACAGCTAGTATTCATATAATATGTGGAATAGAACAGAGTAATAATTTAAAACAGTAAATCTAATAATGGTACATCAATATCGTTGTTTCTTGTTAAGCTAACATTTAAAAACGACATGCATTTTGTTGTTTCAGTTGGGATGCGTGTTCCCGAACCTGGACTATAGTTGCACCTATGACAGGAGCTCGTAGCACTTGTGGCGTCGCAGCATTGCGAGGGCGTTTGTACGCGGTCGGCGGCAGAGACGGAGGTGCATGTCTTCGATCCGTCGAGTGCTATGATCCAGCGACCAACCATTGGACCAACTGCGCACCTATGACTAGACGCAGAGGCGGTGTCAGCGTGAGTAACACATCTGCTTGGCATAAATAAAGATCAGGGTTCATTCCCTCTTTGAATGTGGTCCGGAGGATGAATCGAACCTTTATTTTTTTGCTGTCTTATAAATTGATATTCTCTTTATGATGCCTTACCCCCATTTATTACCCTCCTTACTATTTTTATGCCCATCTTAGTTTCCGTAAAAATTTACCATATAGTTATAAAATATTTGACACTGATAATCTATAATACTACCAAATCCTACGGCATTTTTTTAATGTTCGGGTAACCAGGCAAAGTGAAGAGATCATGAAGGTCAAACAAAAGGCGTATGATCTTCTTCCAAGATATCTTTAATCATTCAAATGCTATTATATTATAAAATTAACGTAGAATGCAATTCTTAGAAATGGTTTTTGATTTATAAAAAGAACAATTGAAATGTGTTGGTATAAGTTAAATACTCAAGGCTTTAAACACAGCGCCATCTATAAGATCCTAACCTAGCTATAAAGTATATTATTTGAATATGAGCTCAATCGGTCAAGTCGTTCAGAAGTTCCCAATCACTAACAGACGCACACAAAAAATCGATATGTAAAATATTCGTGTTCAGTATCGTGAAATATTTTTGTATGATTCCGGTAGGTTTGTGGAGCTGGTGGATATCTATACGCACTCGGGGGACACGAGGCTCCGGCGAATACTGTCGGCGGCAGGCTGGCTTGCGTCGAACGGTATGATCCAGTAGCTGACTCTTGGATCCTACTGGCTCGCTTGTCATATGGACGAGATGCGATCGGGTCGTGCCTACTCGGAGATCGGATCGTCGCTGTTGGTGAGATATTTTATTTAAAAATAAGGCTAACATATAATAATAATACCGAGCGGGACACGCGGCTGGACCATTTATATTATTATTCTTTATATATTGTTTTTTTTTTAATGTATGCTGATATTAGTATATTTATGTGCACATTTTCATGATTGTCTTTGTATTTTTAATCTGTTTATATTGTGTAATAGCGTGTCTTTCTCTTCTTTCTTTCTTTCTATAACGCACCTTCGGGAAGACAACGGCATAACTGCACTTTTTGTTGTTTTTATGATAGATAATAGATATTTGTTCTACTAAAATTGATCTGAAGTATTTATTCTTTGCGTGAAATATACCTTACAGTGTTTGGAAGCGTCTTTTTCCCTCTAGATAAAAGGATGTTTATAAGGAACTTAGGCGTACTTAACTTATTTTACGCATTTCTAACAATTGGGCCCTTGTTTTACTTAAGATGCGATATACTAGCTGTTTCCGTATTCATCCGCATCACTGGGCTATAAAAGGAAGTATTATAATATGTCCTATTCCAATAATAATAATAATAATTTATTTGTTATAAATGCAGGTTACATTTAGGTGTTTGATATGTAATTATAGAATCCGTATAAATTTAGTCACATTGCGACATACAAATATTACATTAAATTAAACTAATTTTCACTATATACTTTATCACATTTATTATCCTTTAATAGCCACAATTTTAATTTTCTGGTAAATCTTTTTTCTGGCAGTTCCCTAATATCGTAAGGGACGGTATTATATACCCGTCCGCACATAGCATAACAGTTATTATAGTACAGTGCTGTGTTTGGTGCTTTAGGCAAAACAATTCTACCAGTATTCCTTGTATTTCTGGGAAATATGTTCTTAGTTGTTTTGAACAGTTTTGGATGTTTTTTTAACAAATTTAGCTGCCTCCAGTACATACATACAGGGCAAAGTCGGTAAACGTAGGTTTTTAAACAAGGGCCTGCATGAGTCCCATGGGGGTATACCACCAACTGCCCTTTGACTTCCATGCCAAACATTACAATCCATCCAGCCGTTTGAGCATGATTGTGGACCAACCTGTTTCACCCGTGTTAAATTTATTCAACCAACTCTCCACTGCGCCGCCCCCTACGCAACCGTGTAGCCTATCTTCCCGTACTTGCCCACAGTTTGCCAGATTACTTGACGTTCATGGTTAATGCTCCGCTCCTTAAGGTTGAAGCGTGAATTTATATAGATCATAGCCTATAATCTTCCTCAATAAAAATAGGCTATGCAATGCTAAAAAATATTCAAATCTGACTCGTACTTCCAGAGATTACAGTATTCAAAGAAACAATGTCTTGAGCTTTATAATAATAGTATAGATTATATTGTAATACAGCCGTACAAGCGTAACGTGAAGAGATATTTATGCAGAACGGCATAATAGTGGCGACCACCGATGGATGTCAATCTTTCGGTGGTCGCCCTTGCGTTTGGATTGTACTGTCCTTACCATCAAGGACAGTACCGTCAATTTGCCGAGCTACTATAAAATTTGTTGACCGCCACGGGATGCCCGGCAGGTGTGAAAAATCTTAGTGAATATTCAAATTTCTAATAAATAGAAATCTAAAACCAATAAAAAGAAGGGTGTAAAATAGTAAAGTCTAGTATGCGGACGCACACACGCAAGGGAATTGAGAGCGGCGGCGTAGCGGGGGTACGACGGCATAAGAGAGCATCATGCCATTTGCCGTCTCGGCATACGGTTCGATTTTACTGCCAAGACACGCAAATAGATTTTTCACATTTAAAAAAACACTTCGTTTGTCAGTTATATATTAAAATGCAGGTGGGTACGACGGAGTCCAATACTTGTGCGTGGTTGAAGTTTATGACTCTGAGTCGAACTGCTGGAGGAAGCTAGCGCCGCTAAGCACGGGCCGCGCAGGAGCCGCCGTGGTCGCCGTGCCGCCGCCCCGTAGCGTCTTCTGATACTCTACCCACCAGCTGGTCACGTACGTGCTGGCCTCCAACAGCAGGGAGCCGGGCACCTGCGGAGAAGTTATATTTCTCGAAGATTTCCAGTTGGAGTAAACGACATCAAACTATCCATTATTTAAAAAAGTAAGTTAGCGCGATGTTCTTTAACTTATCACCATATCTCGGAATAAATAGAGTATATTTAAGGAAATATCATAGAGTAGATACTACTCCTCTAAAATCCTGCAATGATAATAATGAGGTTTCCATTCCGGAACTTAAGAAATTAGAAATTATTTATGCGCTTTCAATATAATCCTAACGAATTATTATTATTACTATAACTGTTTAATTAAAGTGTTTTGATTTACATAGAGGCAAATTACACCTGTGCTTACTTAAAAAGATAACAAATAGCACCTTATGTATGACGTAAAAGAGATAGTAATTTTTACGCGCTGTAATGCATACGACGCGCCACTGCTGAGAATATCAAAACAGCTATGTGTATCTGAAGCACGAATTTAAATGTATCCACAAAAAAAACCAGTCAAGTTTTCTTCATTTTGTTTTCCTTTATGTAAACAGTTGTAGTAATAATAATCATTTGTTTGGATTATATTAAAAGCGCATAAATATTTTGTTCTAATTAATTAATTCTTAAATTCCGTAATTTTAGAGAGAGCTTGTATCCACTTTATATTACTTCCTTTCTCGAAGTTTGGGTAAATAAACTCTACTTATTTCGATCTATGGTAAACACTTGTGCTATTGTAGCCCAGAATGCACATTCTTTTAAGTTACGGAAAATGTATTAATTACTGTCTTACCTTTAATAATCTTTTTATAAATTTAATACTAAACATTTCATTTATAGGACTTAATATTTTATTTTTTTGAAGTTGGTAACTTTAAAAATAAGTTACACTTTATTCAATCGATGTCTACTGCATATTATTGGCTTGTCTATAAATATCTCATCTTGTTGACTTGGTTGTATATCACGAATTTTGCATAATATGGTACCATGATAGTTGGAACTTAATAACTTAACATATGTTTTTCAATTAATAATTAAGTATTTTATTTATTACAAATACAGCTGTAAAACTTTGATAGGTGTTTTTATCGTTTTGTATTTTTGATTTTATTGGTAATAGATTGAAATATATGACTGCAGCTAATAAAGAAAGCAATGAATGCATTGTAATGTGCCACTACATTAAATAATTAATTATTACTACAGTTCGGCCACTGAGAGACTGCGTTCCTGACGTCTGTCACAATGGACGACTGTTTAATATATGGTGGCCCATCACGCCATTTGGGGTTGCCATTTTTTTGCAGAAATATATAAGCATAAATAAATTAAAAAAATTAAACTTAAAAAGATAAAATATTACTTATTCATTTTTCTAAAATACAATTTGTTTTTCTTCTCCGACCTTAATATACTTCATTTATGTACAAAAAGTAAGAGAGTAAGTAAGTAGCTACAGTACTTTTATATTTCTGGTAAAAAATGGCACCCCAAATGGTGTGATGAGCCATTATGTCAACAGTCGTCTGTTGTGACAGACGTCAGAAACACATCTTCAACGGACGAAATGTAAATGAATTATTAATACATAGGTAAAATAGAAATGAAAGTGATATGTTGTTTTTGATCTCGTCGTTTGACTATCATTTTACTAGGAAGACTGTTTCAATTGTATTCCATTGTCGAATTTAGTATTTAGCTGATAAGATACATTTATTTTCTATGTTAAAAAAAAATCTAAATTAATAATTATTATTCATAAGATTTATATTAAAATTGAATTGTGTCTAAAATAATTAATAATAATGATTATATAGATAAAAGCTTATGAATTGTAATCATAAGTACTATGAATACTACACGGTCACAATTTATCTCTGCATCTGGCGTCAATGACGTCATATCGGCGCTCCGGTACGGTGTGAAAAACAAGCACCACTAGAAATATTAATAACTGCAACTACTTTCTTTTTGTATAATGATTCAACTAGAAAATAAGTAAAAACAGTTTTGATTACAAAAAATATTTATTATAAAATCAATAAAAAGTTTTCTTCCTACATGAGCTACAACTCGTTCTCAAAATAATTGTCTCCATTTCGAAAAACTACCACTTTGAGGGTTAATATTTTTTGTTCGATGTTTTAAGTTCTTCCATGTATTCGAAGTTAAACTGAACTTAGGAAAACAGTAATAAAAATAGGCGAAACTCAACAATAAATGTCCAAAACAATAATAATCAAATTATCGAGACGCGTATAGACGACACACTAATATTAACTATTGCTTACCGTACTGACGCGGAACTGCGATTGCGGGCAGTGCATGGCGCAGAGATAACGTGACCGTGTTGCACAAGCCGGTAAAAATAGTGGTGTAATGTTGCATACAAATCGACCCAATAAATAAAATATATTATTAATGTATGTATTTGGCGCTGTTTGGACCGTTTCACTAACGCCAACATTCGGTTGAAGATGCGTATTACTAAGTAAGTTAATATAAACGTTTCTATATAAATATCATTCGTTAAATCGTTTACCTACAACGTCGTGTAATCATTTCTTTGTCACTGTTATATAAGGACCAGTTATATTTTACATGTGGCGATTAACAATAACACGGAGTCACGTGATGACAAATAGATTGCCAGTGAAATCTTTTCACATACTGCCAAAATTATTTCAAAGCCAAATAATCAATAAAAATAAGTTTCTAAATAAACTCTCTCTTCTAGCTGGTGGTACATGTCACTGTAATGTTATTTTTTATAACATATTAAAATATTACCCCCGTGAATTTCAATTACGCTCGCGCGATATGTAACAGATAATTACGATGCGTATAATTGTCGTGGCACATGATTGAAATTGTCACATGTAGTAAAACCAGTGATGTGTGAAATGTTCCATGCTTAGTGTAGATTTTAATGCCTTTTGTACATGTTTTTAAAAAAGGTTGCTTAATTTAATACTTTTTAAGATAAAGGTAAAATACAAGATTATAAGATTATAGAGCATATTAGGAAATATTTACTTTCAAAAAAAATGTGGACTCATCACAAATAAACCTATAAATCACCTATAAAACAAAAAAATCACATCGTAATTCCGACTTTACGAGACTGGTTTATTTTTCAAAATGGAAACACTTTGCAACACATTGTTGTAATGTGTACGTGTAGAAATGGTTGTTTAGAGAAACAGTATTTCGTCTCTACACGTCTGTATGTGTTGCTTATATACATAAATATTCAATTACTATAATTAGTGTACAATACCCTCCACAGGCAGGGTTAATCTCTAAATACACTTCAAATTGACAATTTATAAGACGACAAGAGTAATGAAAAAAAAAATGGTTTTAGAATGTTTATATGTATTACATTCTGCGACGTCTCTCGTCACACAAACACTCCGTGGCAAGTATGTAATGGGAATCACGTATTACGATAGAAAGAAATGTACTTATGAATTGTATTTTTAATTCTAAACTACTCTTTTATGAACCCTAGTGTATGATAAACTGTGTGATCATAGTTAAAATAAATGTCTGTAATATTATTTAGATATTTCATATTCACTACGTATTATAGCTTTTTTTTTAATTTTGCTTTCTGCCTATGTAGGCAATTTTGCCAATGTCCAAATGAGACAAATACATGATATAGAATATAGTTGACAAACGTTCGGTGTACTGTAGAATAAATAACCTGTGAGAATAACCCATAAAATACCATAGCTTCGGATAATTATTGTTATTATTCAACTCTGGTAAACTCCATGGAATAAGACATTTTGTTAAAAAAAAACTTTACTAATTGTATACTTACACTAATTCTACGAAATATTAACCAATATAACATAATATTATTAAATCATTAACCAATGATATATATTTATAAATTGACGCATTATACTCTTTTCAAAAACAATTTGAAAACGGTATATCAGCATGTTGAAACAAACGAGATAGGAAATCCCAGCTTAAAGCGGAAACTGTTGTCAACAAAGGATAAAGTTATGAACTGAAGGCAATTGCCCACCTTTCACGATTGCATGTAAAAAGCGTCAATGCCGTGTCTACTTATAAAATATCATTGACTAATGCACATTAATATTGTAATTAAATTTGTATCTCCATTGATTGGTAAATGATCTCAGTAATCAATAGATTAGCTTATTATAAAGGTATTATTTTATAAATGCTTTGTCAACAATCGGTAGCATGGTATTTGCTTATTTTTTAAAATATTTTTAGCTATATAAACAACAATGTATTTATTATATCTATGAGGCGCCTATGAAAACATAGGCGCCTCGCACCTTATTATGTGTATTCAAATTTCGGAACCACCCCTTATCTGTTGCAGGAGTTTGTGTAATGTCTCTGACGGGAATTCCCGCCTTATCTAGAATGCTATAGGGAAATGGCGTCATTGAACCGTTATTAATGAAAAAATTCAAACTTAATTTACATGAGGCGCCTAGAAAACAAGGCGCGTGGACCTATAGATTCATTTCGGAACACTTGACTGTGCACAGTTTGTGTAATGTCTCTGACGGGAATTCCCGCCTTATCTAGAATGCTATAGGGAAATGGCGTCATTGAACCGTTATTTGTAAAAGAAAGTAATGGCTAATGAAATTAGTCAATGAAATAATTTACACTTTAAACTTGTGCTTATCCTTTAATTATTATTATTATGCAGAATTTGTAATTGTCAAATGTGGCAAATTATTAAATTAACATCTCTTAGCGCGTAAGTACTAGTGTCTTATTTGAAGCTTAGAGAATTCTTCTTGCGAGAACGGGCACTTGCACATGAGAACTCTTTAATGACCCATCTTCTTTCAGCGCGTAAGTACTAGTGTCTTATTTGAAGCTTAGAGAATTCTTCTGGAGTCCTGGACTTAACATAGAATCTTGATGACCCATTTTTTCACCTATACAGCGTACAAGATATTATTGACATGAGCATTTCATTAAAAAATATTTTATGAAACTCAATATATTCAATGTTTATTTTCAAGAAATACTTTATTTGAATTAAGATAAAAAACAATTTGTTGCTTGTAATTTAAAACTTCAATTTATGAATGTTACGAGGCTCGTACGGGGCGACTACATTATACTATATAATTATTTTTATGTTTACTATATAATATAATAACAATCAGTATTATTTTATTTCATACACTATTATTACAGCAGGCTTATTAGTGAAAGATTTAATGGACCACCTGTGATGCTAGTGCTAGGTAAATGCTAGGAACATTGTGTGAATTAGTATTTTTAATGAAACGACACGTCTAAGCAAGAAAGGAGGGTCACAAGAATCAGCTGAAGGATACTGATAGGATGTACTGAATGTTAGTAGTTACTTCAGTTATAAAGTTGTAAGGGAGAATACCAGTAGTGAACACTAACATACTAAAGACTATGAACTTAGAGTTTGGGGCATATGTACAAATTGATTCCATATTAATCAGTCAGTACTCTCATGTAACCATTTATTTGTGTCGACTACGAATCTATCGCTTATTAATATACACCAGGGCCGTCAGTTAGTTATTCGAAGAGTAACGCGCCGAAAACTGGTTATTTGCTTTTTCCTTACCATTTTTCGTAAGGGTGGCAATAGCAGCGTTTTACCTGAAATAAAACGCATATTAAAATACTTACATAACTGGAAGCTTTATATTGAGAGCAGCGTATCCGTTTCCGTCGATTTCTTGCAAGTTTTTAGTACATTTTATACCTCATTTCCGGTCCAGTGGCGACACCTGGTGGCGAGTGTCATTTTAGTTTTCATAAAATGTGGCTCACTATTTTAAATCATTAATAAAACAGTAAGATTCGCTTTAATCATTTTATTTCTCATTGTAATTAACAGAGTGCAGTAAACAATTGTGTGATATTTTGAGTCTCATTATTTCTTATTACTTCACGTTTGTATAATTTATGAAAGGTATTAGCCGATTTCAAATTCCCACGAGCCAGGATTTCGTTCTATCCATCCTGATATAACTATACTTGAGGCGGGTTTTGAGACTCTTCGAATTGTAATAAAAAGATTCAATGACTTTGTAATATTACCCCTCTCATTTAATAATGTTATAACCCTCTCTATCCAATAAATTGGATTAAGATGATCAACTTTAAGTAACGTCAAATCATGAATAAGTCTTCCAGAACAGAGTAATAATAAAATAGCAGTATGACGCGAGACCTGGAATAAATTATTCACGTCAATAATGTAATTTGTTAAAAACGAGCTTAATTTACCAACGTCCCAAATAGCGGCCTTGGCGCTAAAATTCTTTGGGTTTCTTAAAGCTAATGACTTTAAAACTTTTTCCTTTAAATATAAATCACACAAAAATTGTGCTAGTTGCAATCCACCGTTTCCAGGCCGTTTGCTCAGTATTCCATGACTCTGTCGCTTCGGTCCAACCCCACATTTCTAAACTTCGAGAATTATAAGCTCGACTTTCGGTGGTGAAAGTCCCGTTGACGTGTCGATTAAGTATTTCTGTAGATTGTTCAACGTTATTGGGGCATCGATCGCTCGGGCTTTTAGATCTGCTCGCCAAAATACTCTCTCCCATCGCGGTACTACTATTAAAAATATTCCCGACTACTGGTTTAAGTGTGTTAGAACTTTGGGAATGAGAAACGGTGGTGGAAACACCCATGCCAGCTGATAACTTTCCAAGGAACTCTGAACGCATCGTGAAACAGTGCTTGCCGATCTGTCAAGTCTCGAGACACATAATTTTTCACTACATGAGCAGTTCTTGATGCAAATAGATCTATCGTTGGGGTTCCCCACTTCATAAACACCATTCCTAGGGAGGCTTGTAGCAGATGCCACTCCGGAGGTCGTCGATAAAGTTATATTCATGAGAGGTAGGGATTTCGTGCCCCCTTCTGTATTTGTGCAACTGCAGTCTTGTTGTCGCACTGAACTAGGATCGACTTGCCTCTTAATGAGCGAGCACATTTTTGGAGAGTATGTGTATGGCTAACATCTCCTTTTGATTGCTGTGAAGCGGTCTTTCTTCTTGCGACCAAACCCCTCGTAGAGCTTGATCGTTTAGTTGTGCTCCCCATGCCAGGTCGGATGCATCCGTTACTAGAAAAACTTCTGAACGAGGATAATTCAATTGCAATTCTGGTCCCACCATTTCAGCTCGTTGAGGACACCTTGAGGTAGCGGGTAGATCTTTTCCCCGTCAAATTTGGCAGAGAGTTCTTGAACAACAGCAACTGTCGGTGATTGAGTCGACCTCGATATACTATACTTTTTTGAGGCAACGGAACAGATTTTTCGAAATTGATCTTCCATCCTAAAGTTTGCAGGGTTTGTATCGTATATATGACGTGATCGTATAGTATGTTGGCATTTTGATGTACTATTAAAAGGTCGTCTAGATACACTAGAACTCTTACATTCCATCTTTGCCGTAGTATCCGTGCCACCCAATTTCTGAGAATCGAAAAGATTTTGGAAGCTGTGCTTAGACCAAAAGGCAGGCAGGTCATTTCTAACAGTTGTTGATCGTATACTAGTCGCAGGAAGCGTCTGTGCGACCATGACATTTTCAGGTGGAAATATGCTTGGGATAAATCTATTTTGCACATCCAATCTTTTGGTTGAAGAAAATCAAGGTTTGGCCGTTACATACTCGTTTAGCGCTTAGAGATTGAATATGGGTCGAACTGACCCGTCGGGTTTTGGTACCAGAAACAGAGAAGAAACGAAACTTTGTGAGAATGGAGCCCTTCTTAGAATGCCTTGTGTTTCCATGTCGTGGACAATCACAGACATTTCTTTTGAGTTGTTTATGATGCATTTTTTGACGTCCACGTGGGTTTTTCTGCTTCGGTTGTGAAATGAATTTTGGCCATTTTTTCCGTAATAATTTGAGACACGACCTCTGGCAGAAACATTTTTATATTTTATAACCATCACCCCGCGAGGGCGAATCGTTACAAGAGTGCATGTTCGTGTAAGACTGCACTGGTGAATTTACATCACGAAATCTCATTCCACGCGATGGAACTGTTGCTTGTCGAGTGCTCAACCCCCGCGAGGGGCGGCTACTTATTTGTTTATTCCTTTGTTGTACATTATTTAAAGGCCAAAAAGCTTTTCGGACCCCGCCTACTTTTTCAAGTATTGATGTGAAAGGTTCAGCATCAAATATGTGGGTAGTTGACGGCGATATTCGAGTTAATGATGCCTTGATTAAGGGATCTCGAACTTTCTTAATATTTTCCCTGCGCATTTCAATACTTTCAGCTCTATGGCCGCACACTATTTGTAATAAATCAGAGGTAACTTTATATAAATCGCCGTTTAGGAATAACTCTTCAACCTTTCCACTTAAAGTATCAAAAGTAATAACATTTGAATTCTTTCCCCAAGACAAAAGAGTACGTATAGCTTCTTTGAGTAATTCTTTTTGTTTTAATATGCCGAATGTTAAGGCAGCATATGATTTTTCGGCATCTACAAGATGACGTAACGTATCAAATATTTTAATCTCTTCATTTGTTTCCAAATCTATAAAACCTGGAGTACGATTGTAATCTTTTTGAGTGTCAAAGTACCTCACCTCGGACCAGGATGAGCTACCCAACCTTTGAGCACTAACAAGAATTTTCACAAAACTTTCGGGAGTTTTAGGAACAGAAGGTTCTTTGATCTTTGTTTCAATATCAAATATTGAATCTGAATCGAGATCTTTGAACATAAATCAATAAAACAATTGCTTCAATAAATCTATTAATCGTTCACTTCACCCAAAAAATTTATTAATCGTATTAAATATCTGAGGGCTTAATTTAAATTAAGCGTTGCCAATCCGAACGGCATAACCGTTTAACCAACGCTCGTATTTACGAACCGATAAAGATAACACTAACAGAATAAATTTCTGAAGTCGTTATGCATTTTTTAAACAGGAGGTACTTACTTACTTGCAGTATTTTACCCCTCGAGGGCGATTCTCACATAAAACTATTACTTTATATTATATTAGTGAGATTATTACTTGTAAACGCTCTATAAAACACTTTGCAACGTTCGCAGAGCCAGAGCCGCTGCGTGCTAGTTACTTCGACAGGAAATTAAACGCCAATGATTTAAAATAGTGAAACACATTTTATGAAAACTAAAATGACACTCACCACCAGGTGTCGCCACTGGACCGGAAATGAGGTATAAAATATACTAAAAACTTGCAAGAAATCGACGGAAACGGAACGCTGCTCTCAATATAAAGCTTCCAGTTACGGTCAAGTAATTTAATATATTTAAGATTGATTAATAAAAAAACTTTTTTTTTCTTTTTGAGTCGACATATGGGTGGTTCCAATTCTGACTCAAATTTATTTTGTTTTCATAATTGACCGGGGTAGTCAACATTTTATGAAATTATATATGGACTATGTTCGAGCTCATGAATTGGTTGGAGGTATGCAAAATTGTTTTGTTTTAGAATTACTCCTATAATTAAAATCGGAGATGACCGGTCACATGCGCGAGGAACTTGGGCGGATACCGGCGCGGCGGCTAACGTTCAACGAGGTAGCTTTTTAAAAGTTTTATTAGTTACGGGGCAATACGTAAAGGTACTGTATAATGTGCATATTTCGATTTAGCGTTTGGAGAGAATGTATTTATTTTAATGTATATCATCGGCGGCGAATGGTAAGAGAGCCTTCATTCCGGTTATAGTGTATCATATTTGGTTTTGCGGTTTTGTGTGGTATCTACTTTCAACCAATTTAAAATACAGTCCACTTAATCTACAGAACTGGACTATCACACCCGGTGTGGGAGTGGTGGTTGCCACACCAGATTAAGTTTACTATGTTTAAGTAGTTTAAAAATCACTTTTATATAATATTTGACCTCCTGTAGTATCAGGTATTATAATATGTTAAAAATGCTAATATATTTATTCCATGTTTGGGAAAAAGATTCTAATTTAAAACTGATCCCAACTATAACCGAAAATGTGAGGTTGTGCTTCTTACGAAAAAAGCTCTGATAGCAGTGATAATTTAACAGTATTATGTATTTTAACAGATTGCATATCTAATGAAAATACGCTTATTATAAATTACATTTTTTTATTTTTATTTCCGGTCAACAGCAGGTTCATAAGCCATTAAATGATATTTTAATCAAATAATTTTGATGAATAATTCACGGAGATATGGTGTTGTCACAAAAACACCTTTATAAGAAATAATATAATTATTATAGACCCATGAGAAGCAGTAATTGCTCATAGCGAAGCAATAAATCTCAACTAGGAACTTATTTAATGTTCCAGAATACCATTCCTTCATAGTTAGACTAGTCCTAGTTTCTGAAAAGCTCTGGTATGTTACATTCCAAATAAAACGCAAAATTATTGTAATTTGCCTGTTCACTTAACTACTGTATGTAACCTTTACCTTGCCTTCAATTTAATTTAACGACGTAATCCTATTTAAACTTAACTAATGAAGATGGTCAGTTGACTTATGCAAAATACGGTCAACCATTAGTTTTTCGTCTTTGTTTGTTAAACTGTCAATTAATAATATTGAAGGTGTTCAGTTTCCTTTTTTTGTATAATCAATAAATATGTGAGTGCAAATAAGTATGTATTCGTTTTCAATTAACATAGTACAGCGAAGTTTACAAAACATTCTGCCATTATTTTATTCCAATAAATAAAAAAGTACCCATTCAAAAATAAAGTTATGCACCCTTAGGTGGTCCACTACTGATGCTCTTACCTTATCTCTCCATAAAAAATATACAATCAAATTTAAATTTATAGATTCTTAAATGCGGATATTAGTGGTTATTTTAGATATATTTTAAAAAATAACATTATTATGTGAGTACATGTATTAAAAATAATGCACCTGTCCTGTGTGCTTCTATAAAATACAAAGCGTGGTCAAATTAAATAGGCAGTCAATGGAAAATTTCAAGGGTATATAAAGTATAAGTGTAATTTCATTGTATCGAACTGTGTTTTTAATAAATTTATTGTAAACTATCATAACTTCACTTCTTTTCTTTTAAGAATTATTTCACATGTTTTAATTAAGCGTGATATAAAACAATTCAAGTACCGTAAGCTGCCGCAACTTTGCCTGAATTTGGAACATTTTGACCTATATCTCAAAAGTGACTGATTACTTTTAAATTATATTACATGAGAAATAAGTTTAAAGTAGGGTCCTCGTAATACAATTTTTTTTTTTTAATCTCTTCAGAATTCTACGTTATTAATGATTTAATAAGCAGGCAAAGATATGTATGTACACTTAGCCACAACTTTGCCTAGTTCCGTTTAAGCGATAAAAACGTTATGATTCTCAAAAAACTAGAAGCTAAAATGAACCTTAAATTTTAGACTACTTGATTGTAATTCCCTTGTCTTATTTCACCGTATAAACGATAGGGCAATGTTAGGACAGTATTTTTTCAAGTTTTCATACATTCAACCAGTAACGTATAGATAGGGCTGACACACAAAACAGGATTCAGTTTTTTTATCATATATTTATTTATCTGTATCTATACAAATAATTAAAACCACAATTCGTTTATAATAACAATTAAACAGCATCGGACGTCTTATGGTATTTTTTGGTGCCAATAACTTTTAATGTAAGTTGAGTAATTATTGTAATGATATTTGATTATTTTAAACATATTTTCATGCTACGGTATTTATTTAGTAGATTCTGTACCTGTTGATGGTCACATGTGTAGAATTTGAAAAAATTACGTTTAGGCAACTTCCTAACCTGGCAACCGGTCCTCTTTAGTGAAGACCATTAATGCCGTTATCGAGTGAATTATAGTGTCATGTGTTATGACGATTCAGTATCCTAACAAGATGGTGGCTCCCTTGAGAACTTTCTAGGAAATTTTTGTGGGATTTCAGAATGAATTCTTTCAGCTTATATTTATAATCCACTTCACTTATGCACAAAAATCAATCTATATCACGCAAAACGCCACCAATATTACATAGTATAGGGTCAAAAACCTAAGTTAATGAATTAAAAAATATAAACCACAAAATGCCACTACATGATCCCGCCAAAAAACCCCAAAAAAAACCGATTACCTATTTTTGTGCGGACGCGACGGTGTTCCGACGAGAGTGTATATCGCGAGAGCCGGTGGCGACAACAACAAATCGAAAACCACCCCCACTGGATATCATAATGCTTGGCGACGAGAGAAAATAATTAATAACAAACTACCTACTTTAATACGTGATGGTTTTAAGTTACGGGGCTGCAACAGTATGTCTATTTCTATTTTAGTCTAATCGACTGCTGAGTTTTAGCATAAATTAATAAAATTAATAAATTAATAATATTTAGGCTAATAAATTAACTAGAACTTGGAAGAAGAAAAATAAGTCTAACAGGAATATGAAATTCAAGTAAGATAAATATATATACAGATATTGTAAAGGCATCTTACAACAATTTTATTAAAAAATCTTAAAAATAAATTTAATATTTAATTGTAATACTAATATGATCTTAATTTAAAAATTATTGTTCGATACAGAGTTTTCACTTCCAAGTGTTTTGTTATATACTTCCACAAACCACAATTCGAAGTCCTCACCACCGTCACGTAACCAGATGAATTCCATTCTCCTCCGTCAGGTCATCGGAAGAGCCCTCAAAATATAGTACTCGAAGTTAGTCCATGGAGATTTGCATGTCACATGAAATTAGAAATAAATAAATTTCATAATTTTTTTCAATTAGACGTTTTCCATGTAATACGATGATAATTCCCCGTAGTTTTAAAATATTTTCACTTTAGAGCTTTATTGGTCTTTAAGTTAGAATATCTCCAAATATTTGAATACTTTTAATTTTCAATACAGTAAAAGCTATTTATTCGCGGGGTATGTGTTCCGTAAATATGCCGCGAATACAGAAACCGTAAATAAAGAATGGTAATTTATATGGGATTATAGGGGATACGTTCCCAGGTGACAAAATAAAAAACAAGTATATAAAAAAATATAGACTTTGACCATATTGATTAATGGTTTAAAGAATTTTGTAATCTTTTTTTTTTGCTTGGCTGTTTGTAACATCTCCTTCAATTCAGACTGATATTCGGCAATTTGCCTCTTGAAAATACAATAAAACGCGCAAAGCGGCTCTTACTAATGGACGGAACGTCTAATGTGGCTGCATTTAAAAATATACTCTAATTAAGTTTAATGTTGATTTCATTCTGTTTGTTTAAATTATCAAAAACGCCTACCACGGCGAAGGCGGCTTGTGTCAAAAGCGGAACCAATACAGCAGTGATATCATTTAACAACATACTTTAGGCATAGTTGAAATAAGGTCTGTTTTACTTTTTTTACCAATATACCGATTAGATCTGCGAATAAAGAAATCTTTAGCCACGAATATAAGAATTGGGTCGCATTTTTTTAATCCGCGAATAGTGAAAACGCGAATGAAGCAAGCGCGAATAAGAAGTTTACAAATTATAATAATATAAAATAGTAATTAATGACCACTTTTCGAATGATAATCGAATTTTCATGTTATATTCATTTAAATTTTTTTTTTCTCAATTTCAATTGTGTTTAAGTATCATATAAACTTTCAAATACATTTACTAAAAAACAGTTGTTTTGACATTACAAGGAGACACTTCAATTTTATTTTATTGTATAAATCAGTTAATAAATAAGAATTTTTGTGGTTACATTTTTTTAATCCGATAATAGATGAAAACGCTGTCACGATTGTAGCAAGGGGCGAATAAGAATTTTTACATCGTGTATAACTAATTTATTACATAATATGTAATCACATGACCTACTTTTCGAGATGATAACTACGTGTAGTATCCTTTCAGTAGTCTGTGTATTTAATGTACTCTGTGCATCAGATTTCATTGTCAGTTTAACGACTTACTCATATGGACTTTCAAATGACGTTCACTAGACCAATAACCAGTTAGGATAGTACGGCCATCTGTAGACATAGATTCAATAACCAAAGGATCAGACGACCATCTAGAACAATCGTTTTGGTTTCGTTAGCTGAGGTCCATTTACCACATATTCACAGAGGATAGACATACACATCTTAGACATAGACCAATAACCAAAGGATAGACGACCATCTTAGAACAATCGTTTTGTTTCGTTAGCGAGGTGATTTACACATATTCACAGACGATACACATACACAACTTATCTATAGATACCAATTTATACATTTCATTCGTGATTGATATCTCCATCGCATTTACTCTTGAAGTGGCCTAATGAGCCGTCCGCTACCTCTCTCTTTCCCTCATTATATTTGTATATAAGGTACTTGTCAAATTACGTTAGTGATGGAATCATAGATTTAAATCGGTACTTTACGGTAAATAAGTAAACTAGTGATGTATTTTCGTGTCAATCGGTATTTTACTAAACAAATTACCGGTTTTTATCGATATTTTTGCGACGGCGACCATTTTACCAGATTTATCAAACTGAGTCTTAAAATAAAAGAAACGTAAGGATTACATAATATTTATTCTTATTGGGATTTACAAATATTAACATGCCATAAAACTTTCCCTTCATACTTCACGGGCTTAGGACCGGCTTTATGCATTGTTTTAATACCTCAGACCTAGGAATTTCGGCAGGATCCTTATGTGTTATGTGGTGGTTTTTATTTTAATTCATACCTTATGTTGGCTCTATATTGTGTAATTTTGGCGACATTTTACGTGATGTAGTTTGGTTATTTTGCACAAGTGGATTATAAATACCTAACTAGGAACATGCATTTTAAGTTCACATAAAACTCCCTGTAAAATTTTAAAAATGGAGCCTCGATCTTGTTGAAGCTATGTTTGAATATTGCAAGATAGATAATTACATTTGGGTAAATACTTATTGTTTAACATTGACTTTGGCTGAAATGTGTATTAACAGTAAGAACAGTTGCCATTCAATAAAAGAAAGACGGAGCGCATGGAACTAAAAGTGAAACCAGAAAAAAGGAAATACAAAATGGAACATTATTACAATTAAATGATCATAAGAATAAAAATATTACCATAAAACAATAGTTATTAAAAGTATATAAAATAAGTTTCTTAATATGACTCATGAATGTAGACAAAAACAACAGAAATAACAGAATTAATCATCAATATAAAAATCAATCGCTCACAACGTATTTCTCAATATTATTACAGACAGGGAAAACAAATTCATATTACAATTAATTAATTAATTAAGATCATAAGAATAAAAACATTACAAAATATTAACATAAAACAAAGGTTATTAAAAGTATACTTATAAAATAATTTTCTTAATATGAATCATGAATGTTGTTAAAAAACACACCAGACAAATTTGCATGCTTCATAAAATATTTGTATGAATAATTAGTAAATATTACACATAATGCCTAATTAAGTAATTAGAAACAAAGAAAATATGCTAGATTATGTATATTACATACTAGAATTATATAATTATTATTTACCTTAAAAATCATAACAATACATGTGAGTATATTCATGCATCTTTTAAATTTCATTTTATAATTGATTCTGATTTAATCAATCAATGTTATATTATGTACATTAGATAACTAAGAACATTACCTAATAATAACAATGAATTATTAATAATATATTAAAACTAGTAGTAGTACTATATTTTAAAAACAATATAAACAAAATTTGCATACTCGTTAGAATTAACAATGAGGCATACTGAAGGAATTCTGTGCATAGTAATGTATTTTGCAAAGGCATAGATATAGGTATCTAGATCCAGTAATAATATATCTATACATAATAATAGTTAATAGAGAAATTAAAATAAAGACAATTTTAGTTGCAGAAACTATGATAATCATAAGTAGTACCTATACAGTTAAATATGATTATGTAGTACTACGCCTTCTAACTGATCTATAACTAAATCCTTTTGTAGCTTTTGTATGGATTAAACTTTCCATTTCTACATCTTTAGATCTGGAATCAATATTATGCATTTGTCTGTTAAAATTAATGCACCATTGTTTTACTTGCATTCTAATAACAAATAACCAAAAAGCTTTGAGAAAAGTTTCTTTGTGCATCTCACAATTGTACAATGTAGTATCAATTTTTTGTCCCAATGAACATTCTCAGGGGGAATAAAATTCTCTATGAATTCAGTGTCGTCAGTTTGAAAATTATCAATGTATGATCCATATTTTTATTGGTTTACTAAATTTTGAAGGGTACCTAACATTTTGTCATCATCATTAGCACAATTTGTAAATAATGACTTACCAGTAGTGATGTTATTAATTAATAAAGTTTTATAAGCAGAGACAAAGTGAGTACAATCTGGGTTGGTATTGAAATTACCATGTGCTCTTATTTGACCAAAAAAATTTTCTAATGGATCTTGGTTTAGTCGTCTGAGACTTAAAAATTTTACACCCTCAATAGAGCGTAAATCAGACCACAGATGTTTCATAGTTTTAATATTATGTAAAATGAGCGCGTGCGTACGCCAATTATACAATGTGCTACGTCAATCTATACAGAGCGGGACCGCGCACCGAGGGCGCGAACGCGACCGAAACGATTCCCTCGTACTCTGTATAACCGACGGCGGATAACACGCTACGGTAACCAGCTGTCTGGAAACCAGTGCGTGCGAGCCCCTCTCACTACGTGCGACCAACCCTGTTCACACCCGAAACTACTAGGCGTGAAGAGGGCGAAACATCAAGGTACACACACGCAGTGAGGTGCCTGCTGGTAGGCGCGGCGATGACGTAGCACGGAGCGGAATGGACTGGGTCGCTGGCGGGTTGAACACTAGTGAAGATGCGAAATGACACACAGGCACCACAATAAAATTTGCTGTATTCTTCAAGACACAATACAATTTGTTAATACTATCTTCTGGGTACGGTTTCTTCCAGTTTCTTGAGTCTTGAGTCTTGATTCTTCAGCTTGTGGTACCCGTGTGTGCTCGTTGGCCCCAGTAGTGCGCCTTTTATATTGTTTGCCGGAGAGCGAGACGGACGATGGCGTCTCTATCTGTACTGCTCATTACCAAACTTGGGTGTGGTCCATTAACCGCGGTAATGCGCAGTGGTTGCACTATCGCTGTCTCTGTCTATTATTATTATTACTTGTATACAGAATACAATAAATCGTTAATATCTCTAATTACAGTTATTCAATTACAATAAAAACTATTTCACATTAATGTAGACACAAATACCTATTCAAAAACACTAACTTTAACATTATTATTTCCTTTACGCAGTAGATAATTTTATACCAAAAAAGAAAATATATAATAAACATTGCACCAACAAACCCTGGATTAACAAAGATATAGTCAAGTTAACTAAACTGAAAAAAGTACTGTGGAATAATTATAGAATTGATCAAAATGAACACTCATATAAAGAATATAGAAAGGTCAATAACAAAATTATTAGTCTATCTAGAAACAGAAGAACCACTTTTGAATCAACTATTATAGACTCAGGTCCTAAGGCTTTTTACAGTTACATAAGAAAACAACTGAACTCTAAAATCTGCATCCCTAACGTAATAAAAAATGTCTCAAATGAACTTGTTATGAAGCCTGAACTAATTGCCGAAGCCTTCGCTGATCAGTTTAAATTGAACTTTGTCAACGAGCCTGATGGACCGATGCCAAATATCAACGTTCCTAGAGTCATAAACGCTATTCAAGACTTAAGTATTACTGGAGACTTAGTAAGAAAGAAGTTATCTAGCTTCAGTGATACTACAGCATCAGGGCCAGACGACATACCCTCAGTGGTATTGAAAAAATGCTCAGGAGCTCTAAGCGACGAAATAGCGAAAATGATGAACAAATCTCTGAAGGATGGAATAGTGCCAGCTGACTGGAAAACGGCAAATGTAGTACCGATTTATAAAAAAGGAAATAAATTACTGCCCGTCAATTATAGGCCCATAAGTTTGACCAGTGTATTGTGCAAAACCATGGAGATGATGATAGCTTGCCACATAAGAGAATTTCTAATACATGAAAAGATTACCCTGGATGAGCAGCATGGTTTCATCCCAAAACGATCTGTTACAACCAATTTACTAAATTGCTTAAACGAGTGGACACGGAACCATAGTAATGGACAGCCAACAGATATCATTTACTTGGATTATGAGAAGGCATTTGACCGTGTTCCTCTGAAACGCCTCATACATAAATTGGAACACCTTGGCATACGTGGAAGCATTTTAGCCTGGATATGCGACTTCCTTTCTGGTAGAACGTTTCGGGTGCGCATTGGCGAAGTCATGTCCGATCCGCGAAGTGTCCTCAGTGGCGTTCCTCAAGGTTCGGTGCTTGGTCCATTGCTCTTTATCTTGTTCCTCTCAGACTTGAAAAGTACTCTGCAACTACCTTTTTCGCTTTTTGCTGATGATACCAAATTTTTTGCTAACCCTCGAAGCAACTGGCGAGCTATACAGAATGACCTTAATGCGATTTTTAAGTGGACTCATGACTGGCTTCTAACTTTAAATGTGAATAAGTGCTCCGTGCTACACATTGGTAGTAATAATCCTTGTCAGATATACTATCTAGGTGGTGAACAATTAACCGCAGTTGAAACACAAAGGGACTTGGGAGTTACAGTATCCAAAAGATCTTAAAGTGTGAGGAACTCATGTATGTCTTTAGGGGTTGTAGAAATGAAGTAACTAATTCGATCCTTTATATCATTCGCACAGGCATTTAAATATGCCTAACAGCTAATAACTTAATTATAAAGTTTATAACAAGACCTATAGTTAGTACCATCTGTTGTCTTGAATTACATGCTTATATTGCCAAAATTCTATGATCTGGTTAGTCCCTGGACTTCAAAAATTTAGACTCATTAAGCGTACATTGACACAGATGTTACAGAGTTAAGGGCTATCTAAAGACCTGGTGCCTTATGCAATTGCGTCAACTATGAGGGACGCACCTAGGTGAACAGACGTCCTCACTAAACCTGGCCTTACCACACTAGAACCACTGTTAGACAAAGGGTGCGAGCGTTATATGCGACAACTTTATACGAAATACTAGCGTAACAACTCAAGTTATTACGAGTAGGTGCCTCGTAGGCGGCGATGACTAAAGGATAACTCGTTTAAAAGTCAAATGAAAATAAACACCTACGAGGTCATCCACAATGAAACTTTGCGGAATTCTTCAAGAACAAAAATTTGTAATACTCTCAATGTAAGTTTCCAGTTCTTAGTCATCTATTACACGAGTGCCGTTGCCACAGAGGGCAATTTGGAACAAGAATGCTTCTATCTAGTCATTACAAAGTTGTGATGGTCATTAACCGTATCCATATACCTTCTCTTTATATAAGCAGATTGGACAAGGAAGATAATCTCCAAGCTATTTGATACAGCACGCATCAGCTAATTAGCTGCTAGTGTGTCTTACCAAATATAATATAATTATAGGTTAAAAAACATGAGAGATACAAAGCATTAAACATTGCAACTTTAAAACGTCTTGCGACTCGTTATATACACACTATTTGAGTTTACAAACATTATAAAACACATACAGAAGGCTATTTTACTCATATAACACAAAACATTACGTATAACTTTTATAAGATATGAATTATTGACAATATATGATTTTAGTACTTTAAGTGATTATTTTTATTAAATTACACACATTTTCATAACTTATATACTGTTCTTACATACCTACACGCTATAGTAACATATTCAAAACATTAGAAACATTAAATTATTGATTGTTCGTGCAAATGATTCATCCTTACAACTTATATTTACAATTGTTATTCTCGTATCATTACGCTTAGGCCTATGCGTCGCTAACATTATGCATAAAATGCTTCAGTGACAAAGGCTTGCTTTCCCTTTCAACGGAAGAATCAAACCGCATTGAATTTAGTTTCTTCACAGCATTATTCCAGAAATCTATGTGTTCAGAATTTAAAGATAGAGCATGTTGCAATTTAAAACCAGAGTGACCAAAACCATTTAAACTATCAAACAAATCATTTATAAATAAAAGTATTTCTACTGTGAAAAGACCATTATCAATATCCACATTCGGAATAGAATATTCATGCTCCTGTAGAAAAAGCAGGGACTTCATATAAACTTCAAGCGATGTAGCCACTTGTCTGCTGAATACTTGAGCAGCTAATTTGACCTGGAAATATACAATAAAGTAATTTTATTTATAAAATAAAAAAATAATGCGGGGCAAAACTAGTATCCATAATATACAGACGAAGTCGCGGGTACCAGCTAGTAAATATATATTCAGTAGTATCGGAGATGAAAATGACTAAAATATGTTGAGATCTCTTTAGTATGGGCAATCATACATCACTTTTGTCAAGCAGAGTGGTCATTTTATAAACTTCACATGTGACTGGGATTTTAATAATTTTACTTACATAGGTACATAGTGTACATAAATGATTTCACGCCTATACAGGTTGATTTTTGAGATGGGTCAGTGAGAATTTTACTTACCTTCATTTTATCATATGATCTCAGAATACAGAAAAAAACAGAAACCGCGAACGCACATAAAACTGAAGATACAAAAACCACTCTTAAATAGAGTGGTTTGACGTTGTTGCGATTAGTCACTCCTTTGTAAGTAGCGCGTCGTGACGTATTTACAAGTGTCAATTTTAATTTTAAAATGCCGTCTTGTGTTGTTCCTACATGTAAAAATGCTGCAGGGATTATAAAAAAACAGGATGGGATCACATTTCATCTGTAAGTAGCGCATTCTAAAGTATATTTATTTAATTGTTTAATTTATTTTACATTTACAAAATGACGCGTCCATTTTTTAAGTGTTGCCATTTTATTTTCATCGAAAATTTTACCCATATCTTTTTTTAATACTCGTGTAGAATACTTACTATTTTTGTGTATATAGAACCTTTGTAATTTTAGTTTCCCTGCTGATGAAAATAGAAAATCGGACTGGATGAAAGTCATACAAAGAGCACGGCTAGATGAGTTTTGGAAACCATCAAGCCGGAGCGTACTTTGCTCAATTCACTTTGAAGCGCAATATTTTTATGATACAAAAGGTGGTTTGAAAAGACTGAAGAAAGCAGCTAATCCAACTAAGGTAGATATAGTCATAATAATTACTATATTTATATTGTATCCCTCCTGGTGAAAATGTTTGTCATGTATTTTGAAGTAAGGTTTTGGTCCACACATATATATACATATATATATATATGCTCACGCCTGTAATCCCTGAAGGAGTATGCAAAGGTATAACAAGTATGCCCACTTTTCGTCGAGCTTATCCGCCCCTCATCGTGATAAGGGGCGAGCCTAAACCGGGCGCAAATTTCAGATTCCGGGCTAATGAAACTTCGGTGAATTAAATATATGAATAATTTAATACTAACGTTCTATTTCAGTATTTGGCCTTAACACCAGAATTTTCCGAGTTACACATAGAAACGCCTAAACCTTCGACATCGGACAATGTGCGTACCCACCTATGATAATAATGTTTTTTTTTTTTATAATATTGAAAGGCAAACAAGGCACTTAATCGATATACTTAGTTACAAGTAAACGAATGTAGTAAATAAACACTAGTAGTAACAGTAATAAATGTAAAATAAATTAAGTAAGGCCCTTGGACATTTGCAAGCTCAGGCACAAAGTGCTAATTATTACTAATGAGTTTCCATCCGTGAGGACTGAAATGTCATGCCTTGTACGGCAGAAATATTCTGTATTTAATTAAAGTTTTTGTTAATCTATTACATGATACAACAACATACAACTTAAGGCTTTTCATTTCAGGTTACACAACCACAATCTCCTGCGCGATCGAACTCAGAGATCGGTGATGTTAATATTTCTGATTTGGAATCTGTGTTTGATACGCCGAGAAAGGTCAAACTTAAATCTCAATTACGACGAAAACAATTATTTTGTGAACAACATGTTCGACGAATGAAAATATTACAACAAAAATACAACAGACTTGCCAAGAAGTACGAATCTTTAAAAAGTATATTAAAAAAATGAAATAGCAATCCATGTAAATAAATAAATATTTTTTAATAAATATCTTTTCTTTAGTGTTATAAGACTACCCCAAAAAGTGAGAAACCGCTCCCGAGCTAGCAACATTATGCGTATGGGAAGTGGGGTGGTGCGGGACGTACGTATTGTTTTTGGACACAGTGCAGCGTATGTAATTATTCTCGATCGCGGCTTCTGGTTTGTTCTGTATTCTGAGCATATGATGTAGGTTTAATAGCTGCAACATTGGCAGAGCTTTGATCACTAACTGTGGCTCTAACTATGAATCCAGCTTTAAAAATTGCAAATACTACCTCCTTGATAATATTCTTTAAAACAAATGTTTTTACTCCATCTCGAGCAAAATAAAATGCGATTACAATTCCACAAATTAACAAATATAAAATGTTTATTATTGTTAAGATTGTGAACAACGAACAATGGCAGTTCAATTTGTTTTGTCAATTTTGACAATTCCAATAAAAATGGCGGCCACAGACCAATATGGCGGAAGACCATCAACGAGTATGCCTTTGTGTGAAAGAGAAACGTAGCGGGTACGCTTATGGATTTTTCCCATGTTGAGTGCAATAGATGCGCGAGCTTTTCGTGTTAAAATTTATAGGCGAGTCGACGGAGCCTGTGTGTGACGTTTTAAAAATGGGAGTAATCGTCATGGGCTGCCAGATGTATAGTCTTTATAAAAATACTATGTTTTCGTTTGCCAGATGTAAAAAATAAAAGAGGCCTCTGGTTAATGGTCTATGGTTATAGGGATATTTATGTTTTAGGTAAAGTTAGGCATCGAAGGCAATGTAGCGGCAGTGTGTCATCCTGGCCGATTTCAGCTACAGCGACTTTTGATTCTCTGGATATGTATAAAATAACTTAATCAGGACATTGCTGTTGTACCATTTGATGTGCTTTGTAGTGACTACTGTACCCAATTTTGTTGATAAAGGTACGAGTGCATGTCGGGCATGTTAAAACTGCACCAACATAACTGTAAGGTATGACCACAGATGGTCTGGTCTTTAAATCGTCTCGTCTCTTATCGAGGTTATCACAGCGCTGAGATTCAAAGGCGTTTGCCTGTAGCTGAACAAGGTGTCTCCATTCATTGCGCTGTGCTGCTTTTGTCTCCCACTGAGAAGGCTCTATTTTGCATCGCTTCATGTGTCTTTTCAGAACATCCTTATATCTGAGGTACTGTCCACCGCGCTTACGCTTACCGTACTGGAGTTCTGAAAAGAAGATGCGCTTCGTCACTCTACTTTCTGGCATACGAGACACATGTCCGCACCAACGTAGCTGTCGTCGCATCAGATACATTTCAATGCCGCCGACATTTGCACGCCTCAGTACATTCGAGTTCCGAACTCGGTCCGACCATCTAATGTTCATGATATCCCGTAGGCATTTAAGATGAAATCTGTCAAGCAATCGAATGTGCTTCCGGTACAAAACCCACGTCTCAGAGGAGTAGAGGAGATTTGGTAAAATAGTGGCCATATACACACTGATCTTAGTGGATAGTTTGAGGTCATGCGAACGAAATACCTTTGACAGCAATTTACCAAAAGTTGCAGCGGCAGCTCCTATCCTGCTGTTTATTTCGTTGTCTAAGTCACACTTAGATGTTATTGTGCTACCTAGGTACTTAAACTTCTCCATTAATTTCAGAATCTCCTCACCAATTGTTATAACGGGGACCACGATGCTATAAGCATTCACTGTCATTACTTCCGTCTTCTTGACGTTATGCGGTTGCAATCTTCTGCGTCGCCCCGGCAGCTGGCCCCAATCGGACCCCAGCGCTAAAAAGAGACAGTCTGGTACAACCCCGACTGTCTCCCAGACGGCTGAACCATTGCAATGGGAACACGGGCCCCCGACCCGTCTCCCCTTGGTTCAGCAAGGGCAGAGGAAGGAGGCGAAAGCACCCCCTTCTTCTACCCAACGTCTACGCATCTCTTACGGTGCTCACGTTCGTAGGTGGTGGTGCCCTCTTTTTTACGGGTGGCCGGCATTTGGCGCCACCCATGTAGTGGTCTGCCGGCCTCTCGGCGTCGGCATACAAGGCACAGTGCAGCTTTTTAGCTACACACTGCAGTGCCTTGTGGCCTGGCTCCCCACACCGGAAGCACAGAGCTCCTCTATCCACCTCTGAGATGCAAGTGGGCCGAGTATGGCCTACGTCCAAGCATCTATAACATCGTAGCGGTCCTCCCTCCAGTAGGTGGACGCGAGCCGAACTCCAGCCCACGAGGAAACGACCTGCTTTCATCCACGCTTTGGCGAGCGACAGGTGGATCGCTTCACTGCCTCTCCCGTAGGGGCGTATCTCGCCCGCCCTAATGAGGGATGACTCGCACCCCCCTTTCGCTGCCGCCACCGCGACGACTTCTTCCTCCGTCACTGTCTCGTCCAGTCCTACGATCCGTATGCTAGCCCTCTTAACCGGTATGGCTACTGTGGCCACATCCGCCAACGCCTCCTGGAGTTTTAGAGCTAACTCGCCAGCCTGCTCCGGGCCACGAGCGCCAGGAATCTCTATAAGGCGAGACCCCGTGGCCGCGGGGCGAAGTGAAGAGCCCTCTATACCCAGTTGCGCAACTGCGACTCGACTCACCTCCATGAGGGCCGCCTTGTAGGTCACTCCGCTTTCCACTGCCTCCGGCCGCAGTGTAATGAGCACCGCGGCCGAGCGCGGCGCCGAGGGGAGCCTCTTCCTCGGCCTGGGCACAGCCTTCTCACGAGTCGCAGGACGCGCTGTCGCTACACCCGTTGGAACCGCAGGGGTGGTCTTCTTTTTCGCCTTTCGGCGACGGCGGACGACAGTTGACCAACCTACTGTGCCTTCTGCTGGCACAGCAGAGGCTGCTGCCCCAGGCTGGGCACACTCCATCTCCAAGGGCTTCTGAGGCAGGATATCCGCCGTCACGCTCTCAGAAGGAGGGTCAGGGGCAGGCTTCAGACGCCGTGAAGCCGCTGTTTTAGTCCTTGCAGCCTTGAGAGCTGCGGAACCAGACGCCGTCTTTCGTTCTGCTGCCAGTGGTGGTCGAATCACAGTGGCGGGGAAGAGACGGTCATCCAAGGCCTCTATGCGGGCAGTAACTAACTCCCCATAGACACACGGAGCGACCGCTCCATCCTCGACATATGTTCCGCCATCGCATCCATCACAGCCTGCATCAGGGAATCCTGTCCCTGGGTTACCGGCATCTCCCGTGTCAAAGGCGGCACAGGAGGAACCTCCACCCGACTGCGCAGTGAGGAGAGCTCCGCCTTCAGGTCATCGATCTCCCGACGGAGCCTCCCCGTATCGCGCCGGAGGAGGAGGGTCTCCTCCTCCACCGTTCGCGCAAGAGCAATGGCAGTCACTTCTTGGAGGATCCAGGCTGCCTCCTTCAGTTTTTTGACATAAGTACCCTTAAGGTTGCCAGATTTTTTGGCAACCTTAAGGATCTCATCCGTCTTCTCTTTAGCGAGGGCTCTCAGACTATCCGGGTCGAGTAGCTCGATCCCGTCGAGAACCCCCACATCCGCGAAAGCGACCGCTTCATCGGTGCAGGCCGGTTCAGTAGCAGGACAATTGGCTCCGCCTGCCTCACCGACTACTGCCGTACGTGACACCCCAGCAGAAGAGCCCAGATTACGGGCTTTACCCCTCTGAGCAGTCGTTATCTGAGCATTGCTTTGCCTGATAAGCTCCAGAACGCTGCTCTGGCACGGAGCATTGTACTGCTCTTTGAGAAGCTCTCGGTGTTCTCTAAATGCCACAGCAAATAATTGTTCGTTGTCATCGAACCAGTCTTTTTGCTTATAGATTCTTGTGCCTAGAACCTGATTGCTTATATTGAGGAGTTGCGATGACAACGTCCGCCAAGTTGATTCAAGGTCATCGTTCTCATCATCCAGGGACAATATAGCAGTATCTACAGCTTGCACATGTGCCTCTCTTCTTGGCATGCACTGTAGGCTGTTAACGTTAATTCGTACGTTTTTTACATAATTTTTTCTCCGAGGATGACAAAGACGCAACCTCAGTTTAATAAGTACAAGGCGATGGTCATTCCAGCAGTTGGCACCTCGCATTACGCGAGTAACATTTACCTGTCCAATATCTCTTTGTTTTACAATAGCGTAATCAATCAGATGCCTATGTTTAGACCGTGGATGCATCCATGTGGCTTTGTACTTCATAGGAAGACGGAAAAAGGTCTTAGTAATGGATAAATCAAACTGTGCACTTATGCTAAGTAGTAATTGCCCATTACTGTTCATGTTTTCCAGTCCATGTCTACCTAAAACGTTCGGCCAAGCTTCAAAGTCACGCCCCACTCTCTCATTAAAGTCACCAAGCAAACTTTTACTGCAAACCCAACTCCCGAGCGTCGCGGTTCATGTTTGGCGGTGCCTTTCCAGAAATAATTGTATCCGCCACCGTGCTCCACAAGCTCTTCTTCGTCAGCTAGATGCGTTTCGCTGAGTGCAGCTATGTCAATGTTGTAGCGGCTAAGCTCTCTTGCCACTACAGCTGTTTTTCGCTCAGGACATGAGTTATTATCACGGTCGAGAAGGGTAAGTACATTCCATGTACCGAAATTAATGAGGTTAGAAACATTTGGTTTTCTATTCTTTATATTTTTTATATTTCGACCACGATGAATAGGATACAAAGGCAGCCGTGGTTACTACCTCCCGAGTAAAATGGAACAAGCAATTTTTAGAGCACCTTTTCTAGCTCCCTCCTTGGCTAAGCAAGGAAAGCAGTGCCTCCCTAAATAGGGCTGCTTTGTCGCACAGGGTGCTGCCCAATCTACGCTGTTGTTCCTTTTTGCAGCGTAAAAACGACCACTCTCCCTGCTACCGCCTGTGTGCAGACCTTAGACAGAGCCTGGTTTGCAAGACCAGACCCCTCTACCTCAGACCATCGCCACAGGACTTTGATCTCGTGTCCAGTATCCAGAAAAAAAAGTCAGTTGCGCAGGATATATTTAGGTGCATAAGTGTACGCGCAAACACAGATGCACCCTCTTGTCCCTTCTCCTCTTCATCCGATGGAACGGGTATCCGCTACGACCGGAATGAAGTTAGGATGCAGTGTCTAGGCGACAATAACTAGACATCTATCATCGCCCTAGGCCTTCCACAATGCCTCACTACCACGCCACCGAAAGTGGACTGCTAAGATACCGTGGTAGATTTATGTGCACTAAGCGGGACGTGACCGCTAAAACTCATGTGCCAAGCACAAGAATTACCCTCAGCCAGGTTTAGCCCACGAGTCGACGTGGTTACCGGAGTGTGGCACTGCATGCAAAACAGCTTCTTGGAGCCACTGGCGAGAGATAGTTGATTACAGTAAAGTAAAGTAAAGTAAACAAGGAATTCAACCGCCCATACGGGCCGACTAGCTGAATTGCATACTAACAGCCCACTACACTCCATTGACACACTCCACACAGTATACGGTAGGTAAATGAAGTCTTAGCAAGTGGTGACAATAAAATTCAAATCCTAACTTATTTCGCTCAATATATACACTGTTCTAGCTGGTAGTGGTGGCATGATGGAATGATGTGAATTGTGAAAATGTTTATGAATTTACATGAAAAGAGCAGTGACAAATGTAATATTCAATGATTTATTATTATATTATAAGACAAACATATAAAGGGATTTACTATTATATTTTCAAGTGCAGCTGACGGAACACAAGTATTGGTGCTTGGCGACAGCTTTTCAACTTGAGGGTGGTAGCTAGTAGTTGTAGCTGGTAGCTAGCCAGGCGGACGTTAGAGAAAACCCTGCTACAATGCTATAGTTTCAAAACGATGTTTTCTTTTACTGAAAGCTCGGGCTTACTGCCGGGATTCAAACTCACGTTGATCAATGCAGAGTCCGTACACGCTACCACTGATCCATCATTGATAGTGACTAGCACGTAAGTACGGACCTCTCGTTGCGACTGTTGCTGAGTGTTAACCACAGAACACTATTACTCCTAGTGAAGTGATAAACGTCAGCAAACAAAATCGCGGTCGCAGCATTATGCTAGTATTGCCAGGACATAAATTTGCCTCCATAAACAGGATGTTAATGTTTTATTTCGATATTTTAAAACTATCTTAAAATATTATGAACAAAAACGTTGTGTTTACCCTATATTTATGTTACATATTAGTTACTACATAGTAAAAAATTAACAGTAAAAATAAACTATTCAGATGAATAGGAATAGAAACCGCACCATTTCCAATTCGTATATAAAAAATGGATAATCGATACTAATTAAACTTTAAATAATTTGATCATTAATTGCATTGTCACGTTGCTGCAATCACCTATGGAAATCACTATTTCGATCTTTCAATAACTGTCAAAAAGTGGTTAACCTGGTGGATGCTGGTGGACAACTGATGACGTTTGATTGGAGTCATAGACCAATAACCAGAGGAATTGGAGTGCAATGAATTTTGTTGGTCTAGGAATACATCTGCTGAAGATATTGAAGTACTCGGTAATAGTGTAGTAGTATATTTATGTTTTAGTCTTATTTCAAGTCATATTATATACATCATGGCTCCTTCGTCTGACTGGGAAGAGATAAAGCGGTTAGCTGCCGACTTTCAAAAGGCTCAGCTTAGTACCACATCCCAAAGGTACGTGTTAAAAACAACAAAAAATATAATGAATTTAATTAATAAGCAACTGAAATTAGTTTGTATGACCACTAGGAAAGTACTGTGACGTTTTTGTTTGTTTATCTATTTTTATAATAATATTTTTGTTCCATATGGTTACATAGTGCTTTTGAAATCAGCTTACTTCAATGGTTTTTCCAGATTATCAGAGAGAAATTGTATTGAGATAGTGACAAAATTGATTGAACTAAAACTACTAGATGTTATTTTTACCACTGATGGTAAAGAATATTTAACTTCTCAACAACTTATTCAGGAGATCAAAGACGAATTATATGTACATGGAGGTCGCATAAACACTGTTGATGTCGCTAAAGAATTAAATGTTGATCTCAACCAGATTAACAATCATGTGTCTGAAATTGTTAAAGGGAGAGAGGTACAGCTGGTATCAGGCTATCTAATTGCTCATTATTATTTAGAGAAAGTTGCAAGAGAAATAAATGAGAAGTTACAATTACAAGGGCATATTTCAATTGGAGAACTGACATTACAGTATGATTTGCCTGCTGAACTGTTACAGCACAATGTGCTCGAAAAATATTTGGGTAAAATAATTATTGGTGTTCAAGATGCTTCAGAACCAAGAACATTCTATACACAAGAGTATATAACAAGAACTAAAGCCAAGATACATGGAGCATTAATGGGATTGTTGAAACCTACTCCCATATCTGTAATAGTTAATCATTGTAATTTGTCTGATCGTTTGTTTTTATCTTTATTTGACCAATTGAATACTCCAGGGGTCCTAACAGGACGTCAAACTGGTGCATTGTATGTACCATCATGTTATACTAAGTCACAAAATGATTGGGTAATGAACTTCTATAAACAAAATAATTACCTTGAATATGATACTCTGTCACGATTGGGTATATCTGATCCAAAGGGTTATGTTAAAAGGTTCCTGCCAAATGAAGATTTAATATTTTTGAGCAGCTGTGTTATTGGATCACAAATAAAGGAACAATTAGATACCGCTTTAGAAGAATGTATAGCTTCCAAGAGTTACTTGGATGTTGTGTCATTGTTACCTTCTGTATTGTCTGACACAGATATTGAAAATTTTCTTGATATATTATTGAAAAATAATTCAAAATCAACAATCCTCTTTGATAATACAGGTAACATTAACATGCTTTGTAACATATTCCATTTCCATTTCTTTATTTTCTCGATGACAACTCCTGTGTGTACATTATGTATGCATTATTTTATAAAAATATGACATTTACACACATACAAGGTTATACCAGAGTCGGAGAAACTGATAGGAATGGAGCTATATCGATAAACATGATAACAGACCTGATATTTTTTTACAAAATGTAAGAAACAAAACTACTCCGGGATACTTTTGCACAAATTTATTAACTAATATTATAAATATAATATGAAATCATGTAATGAAATCATTACAAGATGTTACACATATTAATTCTTGTTTGATAATGCCAACTTCTTCAAAATTTTCAAAGCTGTTGTAAAATATGTAGGTATAGGTAGGTACTCGACAATGAAATGAAATAATTATAACAACAGGTAATCTTTATTTTAATCAAAATCTGATGAATCGTCACTGTTGTAATCATAATAAATATATGCGATTGATATCATTACTTATTTAGTCACAATACTACAACTATAAAATTAGAACTGTCATCGAGAAAATAAAGAAATGGAAATAGTAATTTTTTTAATTTTTTTTATGTCTTGGCAAATTGGTTACTTTTGTGATATGTATAGTACACATCAAGGTTAGTAGCTACTAACAATTAACTACATACACACACTACTACACTTTAACAGTTAAAAGATGGGAATCCTTGAATGGTGACTAACATCACATTGGTCTAGAATACCTAGAGTTCATTTAGTAACAGAATGAAAAAGTATAATAAGTTTTTCACATTGTTTATGATGATCATGATCTATATTGTTTAAAAATCCTTTCATCTTATTAGTAGGGTATTTGATTACCCTAGATAACCCTTGGAGAGCATGACTAATACTAAATTTTGAATACAAATAATTTGTTTGAATTTATTACTCTAATAATGATAATTAATTAAATGATGTAAATCATTATTATTATTATGAATTCATTATTCTCCAAAAATATGAATGTTTTCGTTAAATCATTGATGGCTGTAATGTATTTTTATCACTGTACTATTTACATTATTTACATTAATTGTATTTCGTAAGTGTAATAATATGTATTTTCAAAAGTTTTCAGTGGTTACTTCATTGAAAACCTGAAACAAATGTGTATGCCAATAACTCAGAAACATGCTGAAGATGTTGTAAAATCAGGTAAATATCATCAATTTTATCTTGAGAAGCAATTGTCCAAGGCTGCTGATATGAACCAGTCAAATTATGTTGATCATAAGGCTGAGAGACGTGAAGAGCGCAGAAGAAAAGCATCTTCAGGAAAAGGGGGGGGTGGTACTCAAGGTAGAGAAACAAAAACTAAAGCTGTCAAAAAACATTCAAGATCTAAGCATACAGCTCATGATTCAGAATCAGATGATGGATCCCATACTGTTAAGAAACCAACACAACTAGAAATTATTAGTATTGAAGATGTAGAAAAAACTATAAAGAATGCATTGGAAAATGAAGGACTTGATGACTTACTAACTAAAATTGCAGAATATTTGCTAGGGTAAGTTTTTACATTTTTTTAGTTGAAAATAAACAATTAAACTTTTTTAGTTTCAAATGTGTTAAGCTACTGTTTTATCATTAAAAAATACATATTGAAAGGCTTCAATATATGTATATAGTTTTCTATAGAATTTTTTTAAGGGTGTAACATTTCTAAAATTTTAAAATGTGCTAAGCATATAATAATATATTCAGGTTACAAAGAAACAAGGCAGGTTATGGTTGATAAGTATTCTATTATTATACAACATATTTTGATTCAAGTTTTTTTTTTAAATCCTTTAATATTATAACTTTGGTGAAACATGAATAAAGTATATATTTTACTAATAAAGCCATTCTCAAATACATACTGCATTGATGTCAATATGTAAAAAAATATATATTTAGATACACAGTTAGTTATTAAGTTTTATAATTATTATTTTTTAATGTTCAGGGACACAAGAATTTTATTAATTCGATCATTGCATTTATTTCTTATTTTTACAGGCATTTAAACCAGGCAGGATTATTAATAGCCAAAGAGATTGCTGACAAATTAATGCAGGATGCTAGTCAGAATAGAAAACAGACTCATACATCAGCACAGGATAAAATCAATATTCTTATCAATGACATAAAGCTTTATGAAAAAGGACTAAAATCATTTACCTCAGACCAGCAACCTCTATTTATAAAATATCTTCTGAAGACATTGGGAGGTGACCTTATATCTGAATTTTGTAAATATGCAGCAAACCAATGTAACATTTCAGTGCAAGATGATGTGCTATCATTAGAACAAAGAAATAAGATCATTAGTGATCTCACAGAAGAATATGCTAAACCTTTGCTTGCTCTTAATGCAACACTATCCGATCACAATATGGACTTGTTTTATCAAGCTGTTGATGTATGCTTGTCAAACTTTGGAATGATACTGAAAAAAGTTGACAAAAAGAAGGACAAGTAAGTTTAGCTATAATATTTCATCCTGCTATCGAACTTCCGATCTTTGATTTTTATGCTGTAAGAAGTATAGCATAATTAGTATTGTTGTATGAAAAACTAAATGTCAGCCTGATATGTCAATTTTTTGCTTTTATCTCTAGAGTAATAAGCATGTCACAGATGGTGAAGATGTTATAATATTTTATGTTAAGATAAAATATTACTCTCCATACAATAAAATACACTATCACACATGATGATGATACCATATATTTTAGTATTAGTTTAAGTTATCAAGCAATATGGTTATTTCATCTTACGATGTTGTAACATGATCTCTGTGCGGGGTGAGGGGTATCAATGATGCATCTCTTACATATCTCTCAAGAGTGCATTGCTATGCCTAGTGTTGGTAAAAAGGTGCAATACTTAAACAGACTTTCAAGACACTAAAATTACTTCATATTTATTATTATAATATATTTTAGCCGGATGTGTTAGCTGAAGATACTATAATATTTTAACACAAAATAATATAAAACATTGTAGCATATCTACCATCTGTGACGTGCTTATAGTGTATTTCGTCAACTGCAACATTCTCCTACTTCTCCAGAAGTCTCATTTCAATATTTGATAGCCCTCCCAAGATGAGCTTATTAGAGACAGTATAAAATGTGATGCCCTGTATATATGCAAAATATAAGATCATAACTTAAACTGTGATCACAGAAGACATTTTTGATACAATCGCGAATGCGCTGATGCTGTAACTAAGAATCAAGCCGCGTATCGTGATTGGGCTAGGGGTAGCGCAAACAAGGTCTTAACATCAAAACCCTTCAAGCAGTGTAAACTTCTGCCACAAAAGCCTGTAAGAGGGCCTACATTAGAGCGGTTTATGACACGGAAGAGAAAGCGACATTACTGCAATGTCTTTGCGGCTATTTCCCGGCTCTGTGATCGCAACGCACAACCGCCTATAATTCCCAGCTGTGGTGTCACAATATCCCAGTTACGATTCAGGCTATGTGACATGCTTAAGGACTTGGCGATTGCCAGTGGTCCGGACGGTATCCCAGCGGTAGTTCTTACAAAAATGTGCAGCTGAGTTGTCTTCAGTGTTGACGTGCCTTTACCGCCTGTCCTACCTTTCTGGTGTCGCGTCTCGGGTTTGGAGGTAGGCGAATGTGCAACCGATTCCCAAGAAGGGAGATCAATCAGATCCTGTCAATTAACTTGCAATTGCCGTAACCTCAGTGTTATGCAAGATTATGGAGCGGATTATCAACACCCAAGTTATCCATTACCTAGAGGATCACTCTTTGATTGATGATCGTCAATATGGGTTTTGACAGAATCGAATAATGGGTGATCTGGCATAAGTACGACATCGGGTCCTTTAAGCGTAACGTGAAGAGATATTTATGCAGGCCGGTATGACAGCGGCGGCCGCCTATGGATTTAGATCTCTCGTTGGTCTCCGTTGTGTTTGGTTTGAACTGTGCTTACTATCAGGGACCGACCGATAATGTGCCGAGCTATTATATTGAAAGAGTCATCCTCCCAGTACTCTTATATATATTTTAAAGTTTACTTTATTTTTCTATCTTCAGTGTTAGATTTAATCATATAAAAATGATGACCTGGTAGTTTGACACATATTTTACGTTTTTTTTGCTGTTTATTAGGTACTAGCAAACACGGCCACGCATTGCTGTGGCTCAGAAAAAAATTCATCATCACTAACAAACTTTACAGGATCACCCCCGCGTGGCTAAAATGAAGATTGTCTGATAATTTCATCAAAATCTTTCCAACCATTTTGGAATCCATAGGAAACATACATGCAAACATCTATTTTTATACTATACTATATAGATGTAAGGATTCATAATTATATCGATACCGATTATTGTACTGAATAATCGGCGATACCGATATTGATACCAAAATATCGAATGTTTAGTTATTAATAAAATAAATAATGAAATATGTAACCTATTACACATTTTACGACTGGCGGAAGCGGAGGGTAAAGTTAATTGAGTGGTTGTATGTGTGTCTATTATCCACAATGGCGATAACCTTTTGTAATGATTTAATATTTAATTTCGTAATGAGTATTATTCAAAAGAATGCCAAATCTAAATTAATAATAAATAGGTGTGAAAGAATACAACACTTAGTAAAGACGAAAAAAGAGCACATCGTCGTTTCGCGCGCTTTTCAAATTGTTAGATATTGGTTGATAAATAAACGGCGATTCCGATATATCGTGTAGGTATCGTTAAATCCCTAGTTAAAATTGTTATTTTCATGGAAAGTTTAGAAAGTGACCATCTTGTAAAGGTGAACAGTGCTGGAGGCCTTGGCTTAGGTTCGCCGCCTCGGGCTTGCGACGGGCTTGGTTCCTATTACAACATATATTTGGGAATGTAGATCAAAACAAATTATTTTTCTTTTACAGATTACTTATTCAAAATCATAGAGAGAAATTGATTTCTGAGTTGGAAAACTGTGAAGATCCAGCATTATGTTTACACATGGCTGTACTATCAATTTTTACTATAGTTACCCAAAATATGCTTCATGCATCAGGGAGACAAGTTTCTACAATAATTTCATATTTGAAGACACAGTTAAAAGAAGAAGACATTAACCAACTTCAATTATGTTGTGGTAACATACTTAGTATTTATTAAATAGTTTTAATATTTAAATTTACTTTAATTCAACACAGTTTTTTATCTATACTATATTATATATAATACTACCTGTTGCCCGCTCTTCGCTCGCCTAGATATTTAATTTGTGTGCAGCTCTTAATGGTCTGAAGAAGGCAACGCATTCAACGTTTCATAAAACATGTAATTACTACCCATGACCATTATTAGATTTATATACCCCATTTCACCTCCAAACTTTTGATTGTCGAAAAACTAAGAAATACGCATTTTTTATTTACTTTAGTCGCGACCTTATTTGTGACTGCTATTCTCCACTCTATTTTTTCGGATTCGACACGTTTTGTCTCATATTTAAGCAACGCTGTGGTCTGTGGTAAAGCACTTTTATCGTATAGGATGCTTCTCACTTTAGATTTGAAAACTCCCAGGTTGTATTTTTCTGACGACAGTATTTCAGGTAGAGAGTAGATAAATTTTTAGGCAAAGTACTTTGTGCCAGTCTTTCGAATTTCGACTATAAAACGGTATTTTCGCCGTTTTTCGTAGTGAAATGAAGTTTGGTTTATTAAATTAAGTAGTTCCTTTCATTTCCTTTTCTATTTTCTCGTAAGCGAAGTCGCAAGAGTTAACTAGTATACTGTGATAATAAACTTGTTAATAAAAATAAAAACTGACTAATCAACCGAAAAATTTCATCAAATTTGGTTCAGTACTTACACTCTGATTTATAATTTGCTGGACTAAAGTGACAGTGCTTTTTTAAATGTTGCTAGCGTGGAGCATAGTGTTGTAGTATAATCATGCCAGGATGCTTGAAATAACATGCCAAATCGTCAAATTAATAAAATATTTTCTTGTAATATTCATTTAAGTAGAGAAAAAAAAACTAAAATGCCAGTTTTTTTGCAAAAGGGTTTATAAAAATATAATTAGTGACATGATAATAAAATCTTAACCTTGGGGAAACTGGTTATCATTTTTGGGGGTAACTCTGGATGCCGCCATTTTTTTTTTGTTGCAACTATAATATTCAATATTTAATGATAGTGTGTGAATATTTATTGTAATATTGTTTTTACATAGTTTCAATATGCATACTGGCATTATATTGGATTATTTAAACTATTTCCATTTTATTATCTCGATGACAGTTCTAATTTGATAGTTGTAGTGTTGTGACCAAATAAGTAATTATATCGATCGCATATATTAATATATTTTGAACAGATTTTCATTAAAATAAATAAATAAAGATTGCCTGTCGTTATAATTATATCGTTTCATTGTCGAGTACCTACTTATTTTACACCAGCTTCGAAAATTTTGAAGAAGTTGGCATTATCAACCAAGAATTAATACGTGTAAACATTTTGTAATGAAATATAAATATTAGTTAATAAATTTGTACAAAAGTATCCGGCAGTACTTTAGTTTCATACATTTTGTAAAAAAATATCGGGTCTGTTATCATGTTACGTTTATCGATATAGCTCCATCCCTATCAGTTTCTCTGACTCTGGTATAACCTTGTACGTGTGTAAACGTCATATTTTTATAAAATAATGCATACATAATGTAAAAAAGACGCTCGTTCAAGTTTTCACAGAAGCTGTCATCGAGAAAATAAAGAAATGGAAATGGTTTAATGAAATACGCTGCTTGTCTACGTGACAGTGTTGTCGGCATAAAACTGACTCGAGTAGGCCGACTTCGGTGTGGTTTTGGTAGACGATTTGATATATGTAGTACTACGCCGATGGCTTGCAGTTGTACCGCCAACGACAGCCAAACATTAAAGTATGATAAAAAAATATTTTTAAACTTATCTTTTTTCATTTTAGAATTGGTCTCGCAATACTTGACTGCATCTGAACTGGAAAAGATAGAACTTGAAGAAAAATTAAAAAATGAAATACCTAATTTGAAGAAGGTGGTTCAGGACATAAAAAAATATAAGTAAATTATTATGTTTATATCATTGTCATTGTAATGAAATACTAATAAAAGGGTTTCTTTCCATTAATCTTTTCTTTTAACATAATATACCATCACGCCTGTATTCCCCGAAGGGTTACGCAGAGGTGTACTAATGTACACCCACAGTTCGATCTAATTGACTTCATGTTACGCTAATATTTATTATGCTATCTTTGAAATTAAAATAAATATCTAAATAGGCAATGTTAGGACGGGTAATTCAAACTATAAACTCCCAAACTTCGCCTACCCATAGGGTTGACACTTTTAGGAAATGTTTCACTTACTTTAAAAAAAAGTGAGTCATGAATGTATGTCCGTGATTTTCTCATGAAGTACTGTGCGTGAAAGTGAAACTTTATTTATTAGATCTGAGGAATCGTTTTAGCTGTATTTCTAAAATACAGGCTGTAATCTCCAAAAAATCTTATGTTTCTTAGGCTTAGTAGTGGAGTATTTGATATATCTAGCAAGATATGATGAAAGGCCATGAACATTCTGTATCTATTCTTCCATAAACATATCGTTGTTGAGGTTTTTCTCTTCATAACTGTCAAGTGTTAATAACCATGTAGATAAGACTTCTGTTTAAAACTTTAGGTCGATGCGAGCTAGAAACTAGCGCTTTTGTATGGAACTACACATTTTTTTTGTCATGAGGTTACGCTCGCTCACACACAGAAAAAGTGCAAAAGGCTTTTCCCAGATATTTACAAACATGTATAATTCGGTATTATCTACCGATATAATTATGTACCCAACTAAGTTTATTTTACGATGTTTCAATTATAATTCACTGAAAGTAAGGTGAGTAGTCGATCAAATTACAACTGCCTGTAAAATTATCCATGGGTGTACTGATGCGTCAGATTTGCATGAGGAGCTGTGTTAATTATTTGTATGTACCTAAAAATCAATCATTTAATGTCCCATTTTGTCGCATAATAAGCTCCATGCAACTCCTTCATACAGTGCATGTTGACGATGCTCAAAGCCCTCATGGAGATCAGCCGCCGATTTGATTGTTTAATGAAAATCGATAATGTTAGAATGTCTGAGGTTCTGCGAAAAGACAGAGAGACATGACTAACTTAATTTAATATTAATTCCTAATAGCTGTAGTAAATATTTATAATTAAAAAAAATTCTTTATACGTAAAAAAAAACAGCACAACTCCTCTGGTTTAAGACGAAAAAGGTCTTGTACCGTAGCTTATAGTCCTAAAATGCTAGAATTAGCTTTAGAGTGCCTTCAGAAGAATAAATTTCCTCTTATGACGCAGAAAAAAAATCTGTAATACCAAGAAGAACATTACTTGACAAACTTCGAAGAAAACATGAAAAGAGCGTCGGATGTCCAACAAGACTCAGTGCCAAAGTAGAAGAAAAAATTATTAAAGTTCTGATTGCTGCCGCTGTATTTGGAAGTCCACTCACCTTATTGGACTTGAGAATTGTGGTTCATAAATATTTACAAAACAATGGAATAGATGTTTTTAATGGAAAAATGCCCGGTGAGAAATGGGCCTACGGTTTTATAAAACGTCATCGACCTAAGTTATCACGAACAGTCACTTCAGATATAAAAAAAGTGAGAGCAGAAAAGTCATGTGACGAAATGCGTGAGTATTTCAACAATTTGAAAGAATCTTTGAAAGAAGTGCCCAAAGAAAATTACGACGAAAGTAACTTATCCGATGATCCAGGCAAATCTAAATGCATTGTAAAGAGGGGTATCAAGATCCTGAAAGGATACTAAATCATACGAAGGGGTGTATATCCATTATGTTTGCTGCTACTGCTGACGGAAAACTGCTTCCACCCTATGTTGTATATAAGTCGAAGCAGATGTGGACGCAAGGGGTTACAGGTGGACCTCCTCTCACAAGATATAATCATTCTACTTCTGGCTGGTTTGATTCAAGCATATTTGAAGAATTGTTTCTCAATGTCATTGTTCCGTGGGCAAAGAAACTTTCAGGCCCGAAATTAGTAAAACAGTTTATTTTAATTAAATAAATATGTCAAATTAAATTATTTTTCTTATTTCCATAAGTAAAAGTACCTACTCATAGTTAGAAATATGAACAGTGACAACCCTACTGTTTGTTCTAACTTTCGAAAAAAGTTAGCCTAACTTCGCCTACCTCAAAATAAATAAAAAAACAGCTTCCATAAGGTTTTATTTTAATCAAAGTATTGTTTCCGTTTTCAAATCCATTATATAATGCTTGGGTTTTGATCATATGTGAATATTAAAGTAGATACGCACGGCAGGCGAAGATAGGATATTTGCCCAAACTTCGCCTTTATTTTTCAAATGAAGATTAAAAGCGTACTTTTTAATATCAATCTCTGAGACACACACACTAGAAAATGCTCGGTATGATTGGTCAGGTTGTAGTGAGTCGGTTAAGTCAAACTATTTTTATTTGGGGGGGAATTTGAAAAGTAGTCAGTATTAAGACGAAATTAGGCGAAGTTATAGGAGTTGACGGTAATCTAATTGATTATTGTTATTGTATAGATTCAACGGTAGGCGCCATTGCTGATATAATATCATTATTACAGTGTAAAATACTATACCAATTATGGGCCATCCATAAATTACGTCACACGAATTTCATGATTTTTTGACCCCTCCCCCGTTCTTGTCACATTTGTGAGACCTCCTCCCTACCTAGTGTGATGTCACATATTTTGCAATTTTATAATTAGAAATTTATGAAATTAAAACAGCAGTGTTCGGAAATTATTTTAATTTCCATTTAAATTATTTTTCAATAAAATCGACATCAAATCAAACAAAGGTAAAAAAATTAACAAAACATAAAAAAAATCACTTTAATGAAAGATAAAAACTTTATCCTCTTCAGTCCATACACGTCGAACCCATTCCTTTATATTATTTATAACTGGCATAGTAGTCACATCGTTCTCATTTGGAGAGTTAACATCAGAAACATTCATTGTGTCAACATCTTCTTCATCTAACCATAAAGCTTCATTGTCATTACTCAAACAAAGAATTTCCCTGGCACGTCTAGCGCAATTCTTTGAGGCCGAATTTTCGCGATGGGCAATACTTCATGAGTTTTTATGTGATTTCTTGTGTAGGTTAGTGGCCTTGTATGATGCAAAATATAGACCACAGATGCCACGCGATCGCTTAAATAAGTATGCCTCGACACTGGGACAATAGGTATCATACGGAACTTGCTTCAAATATGATGAAGCTCGAAGATCCAAAGATAGCTGAAGTACCAGTGGTGCGAATTTTCTTTCACAGTCATCTTTTTCTATGGTAACATACCCGTTACACGCCTATTTCATCAAAACAGGTGATGGTAAAAACCCCTCTCGTAATAGTCGCACACCACAACATAGAACATCCTCGCATTTTACTATTTGTAATAAATATTGTGATTAACGTACATGATTTGCGTACCAAATCGCTTCATTTTTCAATACCTTAGCCTGTTCGATATCCAGTCTAGTATCTGTTGGCACAATGAATTCGGCAACCACAGGAAAATCATCAATCACCATTTGGCTCCAAATATTAGTCATAACAATGCCTGCACTCTCAAAGTTTCGTTTTTTTAACACCAAGTCAGTAGTTCGATTACTGGAATCGAGATGTGAACCGAAATTGTCATTCTTTAATATAACACCAGTAAGTTCACGACTAAGAGGCGCCATTCGTCGTTCCACCCTGTTAAAAGCACTCCTTCCTGGAGCATTTGTGGCAATGTAAATAGCATCCAAGTCGAAATCTTTAAAATGTTGTAAAGCTGAAACTATAACTCGCTCGTATCTTGGATTTTCGTCGGGACCACCATCGCAATTAAAAATAAATACAGGTTTTATAAAACCTTCTCGAGTTCTTATAAAGTTTTTGAAAGCAGGTATTTCAGAAAGGTTATGTATGTCTGTGGCATGACTTTCTGCATTAGAAGAATAATGCTTTCCACTACGAATTGCTACGTATGTGGGTCCAGAGTACGTTACAGCGTCAGGTTTCCCCTCACCATCTTTCTTTATAACAAAACCTGCTTTAAACAGAGGGAATTAGTTTATGTTTTTCAGCAACTATTCGTGTTCAGATTCGTGTAAGTGTGGTATGGTATCGAGATTATTTTATATTTATGTTATCAACTCATATTTTATGTAAAAAATATGACCCTTAATAAAATGTTAAAAAAAAAGTTATATCAGGAAACTTACATGGCAACACAGACGGCGCGGCGCAGGGTACCGCCATACGATCAAATGTACCTCGTCAGTGATGGCGACGGTGCTACCATGTTTTAAAAATTTGCTAAATTTTAAGGAAACTAGATCTAAATATGTTACTTTTAAATCGCAATAACATTTCTACTTTCATAATAAATATAATTTTGTTTTTTTTTTTGGTAATGTCATTGGGGTACCTATATAACCTTTTTGGATTCAACGGGGTTTTAAATACATATTGTATAGACGGATCATACGCCAACATCATTGTACTAAAATACAGCGTAATTAAACTATACATACAAACTATAAATTAATAATGCTTCCAGTTGTAGAGAAACAATATAAAAGATATTATATGTTATTTTTGTCGAAATAGGTACTAATACTAATAATTAATATTATAAAGCTGAAGAGTTTGTTTGTTTGTTTGGTTGAACGATCTAATCTCAGGAACTACTGTTTCGAATGGAAAAAATATTTTAGTGTCGGATAATGTCGGAATTGTTTCTCTTAAAAAGTCCAATAAAAGTCAGCAATTTATGTCTATCTTTTAACTCAATATAACTTTTTTATGTCAATAAAATTTGTTCTACATTAATGCATTATTTTCGAAGGTGTTTTTATAAACATGGTATTAATCGTTACCGAAATAAGTACGTTATTCATCACAAGTATTTAATTTTGATCAAAATTACATTCAATTTACATCGTTTGATATCAATAAATATCTTAGGAGATACCATAGTTCTAAATAATTCAGCAACAAAGTAATGATTAAGTACCGCGCGAGCATTTTTATTAAGCGGAAAGATGTGGGAGGCGGGTGATTATGTGGGGAGGAGAGAGCGAATGGTGCTCAAATGTTTCGTTGATAAAACAAATAAAGTTTCAGCTCCATTACAATTGTATTATAAGTGCATACGATTCACTTCTCTAAACCTCCCCCTCTTATGTGACGGAGGCAAAATTGCGCGAGTCAGCTAGTGAATATATATTTTGAGTTTTAATGCCGTGCAACCGCCACACTGGATAATACGTAACTAAGAGAATGTCAGGTTTTAATATTGGCAAAATAGAGCGCGGCTAATGCATCTACACTTAAAAAAACATCTTAGATTAAACTATAGATTTCACAATGCATTAAAATCTGATATTTCTATATAAAGCTATTGTGTGAGTAAAAAATGTTTAATTTTGAAGGGGCGATTATGATTGCTATTTAGAGCACCTAAAGTGCTAAGAGGTAAACAACTAATACTAGAAATAAATAATACAAGAATTCATTATTATATTGAATATTTATGCTTTTTCAATGTAGCTTAATCAATTATTATTTTTAGGTTTTCTAAAAATGAAGAAAGTGTAGATAAAAATTGGTTTGACGTGGTAATAGAAAAATTCTCATATATTCATCTGTTTGCGGCTTGCATTTCATAACTGTAGACTTTACAACCTATTCTTTTTTATCAAGAAAAACATTCAAATTTAAAATCAATACTATACCATTATTTTTTTAACAAAGTAAAAAGACAATTGGTATATTTTCTTTTTTTTTAATCTAACTATATTTTTAGGTATTTTTACTGCTCATTTAGCTTTCTTTCAAAAATCTGGTTGGCAACACTGCATGTCAAATTGAAGTCAAATCAAAAAGTGCCTTGATGTGTTTTACTTGTGCCTTTTGCTAAAAGTACGAATACACGCATAGTTAATCGAGATTCGCAATGCGATTTATATTTTGATAGCAATAGATTCTCTAACTAAAAAATAATGTATCTAATTAAAATAAATCTACAGTTTGAAAATTAATATTTAATTTTTCTATAAAAAAGTTAACATGAAAACCATGTGCTTGAAGCTGTAAAATTAATTTACTATAACATATTTCTCAGTAAAAAATGGATACTGAACCGAAAGAAAGCTCGGATTTGTTGACTGGTAGAAATAAATTAGAAACAAATGGTAACGTCAGTCATGAAATACAGAAAGGTCCTCCTGATGGAGGAATTCGAGCTTATGCAGTTATGGTTGGATCGTTTCTAACAAATGGCCTGTTGTTTGGCGTAATTAATTCATACAGCGTGATTTATACAGTTCTTGAGAAACAACTGAAAGAAGAAGGTATCCATAATTCAGAGAGTCAAGCTTGTAAGTATCTTATTATTCTATAGATTAGATTCCTGGTGTAATTTTTCCTACTTATTTCATCATCATCTAAAATCTAATTGAACTCATACCTTAGATATTTTTACTCATACCATATTAGTTGTAGTAATAAGATGGTACAGGGAATTGTAAATATTTATAATTAAAATCCTATTGGAAGCTCAAAGACTGTAAGTATATTAGTACCTATTTTGTCATGAATAAAACATTATGTTGTTATTTGAGATAAGTACATAATTAGTTTTTTCAAATTTTATTGATGATTTTCTATTGACATAATATTATGAATTTTTGTAAAACAACCTATTATTCTTAAAAATTGTTCTAAGTAATATACAGTACAGTGAATGTCATTAAACTATTCATTGTGTAATATATATAAATGAAAATGACATCAGACAGCAATAAAATTATAAGTATTAGATAGGTATGTATGTATACCTATCAATTGAACATATCCACAATATTTATCATTCTGTATGCATGATTTGAGGGCATCAAGTGTTATCACATTGAATGATTTGTGTAGTCACAATGTTATGCTTCATATAAAAAATCTGTTATGATAGATAGTATGTTTTTATAATGATAAGTATAATTAAAAATATATAGTATGACATATACATGTCTTAAGTTATGAAACAATTTTTTTTTCATAGAAACATATGTGTTCTTGTTAATACTATTTTTAAAGCATTTTTAATCATTTAGAAGCGTTGTAATAAAATCAATTTAGTGTGCTAGTTCTCTTTCTCGACCTTGAACTTTAGTATTCTTAAATACCAATCTGAATATTAATCAATGAACATACTCTGATAGATATGATATAATTGGAATTTGATAGTCTGAAGAAAGAAAAGCTAGTGAGAAACTAAATTACCATAAGAAGGTAATTAAATTGGTAATGAGGATATTATAAAATCAAAATAACCTTTAAAAGTATTTTTTGTTATTGTACTGTTGAAATTTACATATTATTTTAATCATAATGTTTCTTTAACATTGCACTAAGTCACAGGAATTATCAAACTATTGTCTAACTATTAACATTTATATATCTTTAATTAGTGACCAATTGTGAGTTCTTCAAATGCATCAAAGTGAACTCCTTTGAAATAATTGGGACAAAGAGTTTTTATCTTAATATGTTAGGTCAATTGTGTTTATATTTAATTTTAAGAGTTTGTTCTAAAACAATAAGAAATTTAAGGAATAAAAATATTGTTTAATTCTGGTTTAAAAATGCTTAAACGTAAACAAAACATGTGACAAATTTAAAAAGTTTTAAAATATTTATTGGTTGCAAAAATATCAGGTATTATTGAATTTACAACATTGTGTATATTATTATCACATGGCACCAAAAATTTGCCACATGTTCACATTGAAGGTCACTTCATTTCATTTAATATGTAATGAGGATAACCTCATAATAATAATATTACATTATGACTTTAGCTATGTGCTTGGTGATTATTCTTGAAATTGGTTTAAAAATCATATCAATAATGTAATGTACCTATTCTTCTAACAGTAGGGTATTTGACTGTTTTTGAAAACCCATCTAAAATGATCAACAACATAGAAATAATGCAAACAATAAGTGTTATTCTTTATAAAAATTAAATTTATTATTTTTATATAAATTGACAAATAATTGAAAATTAAAAAACCCGCATATTTACTCCCATTTGCTTGTGTAGGTATGTGATACGTAACCATTGTGCATTATTATCTGGTAAAACTTTGTTTTATAGCATACTAGCTGTGCCCGCGGCTGCGCTCGCGTGGACTACAGCATGCCGTCAATCGGACTTAATTCATCGTCTTTAGTATGTTAGTGGATAACTACTGGTGTTCTTCCCTTATATCTGTTTGAGTTTAAGCAGTTGTTATAAATTAGTATCACACGATAATTTTTAATTAAAAAAATCCACGTGAGTCGTCGTACTGGTGGCGTGCGGTGTATGTCGCACTGGTGAGGATTTGAAATATAGTAATTTACATTTTTATTTTATACTAGCTGTGCCCGTGCACGTGGCTGCGCTCGCGTGGACTACAGGATGCCGTCGATCGGGCTTATTTCATCGTCTTTAGTATGTTAGTGTTCATCCACGGTGTTCTTTCTCTTATCCTCCGGTCTGGCAATCGAACCGCTCAACAATATCTGTTTGAGTTTAAGCAGTTATTATAAATTTGTATCACACGATTAAGCCATTTAAGCGTCCGAATTGAGTCACCATGACCAGTTTTTTTTTGTTTGTGCGGGACCCTAATTCTTTTTCTAAAATAAAAGTAGCCTAATTTACTCCCTATATCATCAGCTAACTTATGGACAGACACACAGACAAAAATGTTAAAAATGGGTTTTTTGTTATAGGTGTCGTATATACTTTCATATGCATTTAGTAAAAAGCTGTTATTTTGACATTACAAACAGATACTCGACTGGAGCGATTTTGATGAAATTTTCAGTCATTTTTCATATTGAGGATCACCTACCCTGTAAAGTTTGATAGCGATCGGATCATTGTTTCTTAATTTCCTATGGAGTCTAAGCAGACCTGAATATATAATTTCAACTTGATACCTCCACGCTTTCCTGAGAAAAAGGATCTTGACAGACAAACAGACACGAACATCGAAGTGATCCTCTGAGGGTTCCCTTTTCCCTCTTGGGGCACGGAACCCTAAAAATCATATTATCAGAATACACGGAAAAGTGAAAATTATTAACAATAAAAGAAAAGGAATCCCACGAAAATAACAATTAGGCCGTGTGATACGATAAAACAAATTGATATAAATAATCGGTAAGATTATAATCTATATAAATGAAATGATAGAAGGTTGCCATTGTGCTTGCATCACGCAAAAACTACTGGATAGGTTTTATTTTACTCCTTGGGTACTGGTTCCTTATCCAAAAAAAGTATCATGATATCTTCATTTAAAAAATGGCAAGTATTAAAGTTTTAAGAAATTACGATTTTTATAACCGTTACGTGTTCTTCTGTCGTCCAGGCGAGCGACGCCGCGGATATAGCTAGTATTAAATGAAATGTATATTTATAATTTATTATATTTGTTTATGGAGACTGTCAATTTAAAATGCGCTTATTAATAAAATATCTATAGCTTTTACCCTTTAGCTCCTTTGCATAACAAAAATGCACTTGAAATTGGCTTTTATGCCATCCGCGGGAGCAGTGGTAATTGTAATGACTAATGAGTATTTCGATGCGAGTTTATTGTATAATCAAGAAATACCTACTACGGGATCGGAATACGGCAATACGTGTTAAGAATAAATGAATGTCTTAGCAAATCGATAGGATCGAATTATCTATACCGAATAATTTCTTAATAATAACCTAGTAAGGGTAAATCCGTTGGCCCTAAAAAATGGAGGTTATATGTAATTTTGTCTAAGAATAAAAGTTGTTAGAATCATGGCCATATAAAACAAAAATTAGGTTGGAATTCAGAATTTCGATTTAATATCAATCGGGCGATTGTATATCTGTGACGATAGCTTCGCTTCAACGTCGCTTCCATCGAAGTGGTTCGAATACTACTTACTTTTTACTTACAATGACTCTGAGCTTTGATGAAAAATTGATGAAACCGTAACATGTCACATGGTAATATCTATACTAAGCACGCAAGTTGAATACAGACCTAAGGAATTTGATAGTGCTGTGACCTAATTAGAATTTGTAATATCGATAAGGATGTCGATAAATTTCAACGCTGTATTAATTTAAATTTAACATTACACAGATAAATCGAACTGAAAAATAAATATATTGGAAATTTAATCATAATCAGATTAATTTTTCGCCATTTCCGGTGCTGGGCAATGAATAAAAACATGTTTTTTTTTTAATCAGAAGATAATGATGGAACAGGGCGCTACTTGAGCATTAACGTAACCACTAAGTGGGCGATATTTCTAAAAGACAACACTCAACCCGGCGCGTGAAGCTAGGTGTGCGGACGGCGGGGGAGATGCTCCCGCTTCCAACCTCAGGCTCCCAACTGCATTCAGCTCGCGCGCTTTCTATAGCTATCACTTTCAAGTTGAAAATCCGTTGCCAAACTACCTAGCAAGTGATCTGGCAACCATAATCTTTTTCTTGGCTTTATATGTCATTACCATCTTTGATTACATCACCATTCAATATCTTGTTAAATTGTACTATAATGCCCATAATTACTTTAAAAACACTGTTATTGGTTTTAGTGGTATGGTGAAAATCTAAACTGATGTTATGTGACGATGTGGCCTAAGACGGTGACACGCTAGGCCTAGTGGGAAAACTGGCTCTCAACTGCAGCTGCCGTAACACATCAATGTAGAACAATGAAGTAAAAATAAAAAATACCCTACAACCATGCTATGGTTTCATCACGATGTTTTCCTTCGCCGGAAGCTCAGGCTCATTGTAGGGATTCGAACTCACGTCGATTGACATGAAGTCCGTACACGCTACCACTGAGCCATCATTGCTTCAAAACCTGTCATCGTTCCTGAACTTCTTTCGAAAAGAAATATTAATCAGAATACCGCATATAATACTTGCCACTTCCACAGGCTTATTATGCACTAAAAAATTTGATGAGACTACAAATGTATACTTTTTGTAATGTAGACTTCTTTTAATAGTCACACTTCACAGTAATTCTTTTCTTTTTTTGTCTTTACGTTTCATATCAATGCATCGCGCAAATTTTGTAGTAAGTATAGATAGATTTGGAATCTTGTATCTAATAGGATGTTGTGTGTGTACTGGATAGAGAGACGCTGACCTGATTAGATTAACATCATTGTGTGTCAGTTGTGAAATACTTGCTAAGAATTCAAATTTCTTATTTTATTTATTGGAACGAATGTTAAATAAAAATCTCGAATTGATAAGGTGTTTATTTTACGTTTGTATTGTATTCTGTTTCTTTGATGGACATTAGTGATAGAAGTTATAAAAAATACCGGCCAAGTGCAAGTCGGACTCGTTTACCAAGGTTCCGTTCCACCACACGATAGTATTTTTGTTATATATATTTGTAAACGCTGGTTCGCTTCTTTTTAAACATATCTAAAAAACTAACCTGCTTATTTGTATGGGACATCTACATATTACAACTTGATACACAATGATACGGAAGGAAATTAAGGAGTACAGGGACATACCAGACTACTACTATCTAGAAGCTTAGAAAGCCTCCTGCTCATTCATATATTATATTGCACACACCATGCAACTTGCACTAGTTAATATCAGGATTAAATGTTCTTTTATAGTCTCCGTTAATGTTCGCCTTTCAGACTCAAAACTCAAACTGGAGAAAGAGATAGGCACATAAAAGGAAAAAGGATGGAGTGTAGCATTGTGCATTGTAAGATTAGTCTTATGTACATTTTTAGCCTAAACAATATTTACAACAAAAAAAGGGTTTCTTTATATTCTGTTCGGAATCCTTAGTGCGAGCCCGAGTCACGCGTGGCTGGTTTTCATTATTTGTGTTAACTTAACACTGTCTGCTACCAGAGGCATGCACAGAGTTTTTAGACAGGAAAGGCAGAAAATTTTAAAGGCTATTAACATACCAAAAATACCTACTACATTTTGGTTCGTCGTCTTTTCGATTAAATAAAGATGTAGTTAATTCTATTACCGTAATTGCAACCTGAAATATCCATAGGCCATACGTTGATGGATTTTAAAGATACATAAATTTACGGACACAACTTTCAAACCCTATATTATCCATTTTTCACGCTATTATCAACGTTAAAATCTTAAATACCTGCTATCATAGCGTATAACCAAAACAAATAAAACAAACAATAACGATTCAGATTTAGTATAAAAAATATAAAAGTAAAATAAATAAAGGTGCTTCAAGTAGCTCTAATTAAATGAAACAAGCCTACTTTATAAAATATATTCCTTTGTAAAAAAGACGGATACCTAAGGAAATTTACGTTCTAAGGTAGAATTCAGTTAATTAAATTGAATTTAATTGTTTGACGTAGTTTGTATACTTATAATCGTGTAAATTAATATGCGTGAAGTGAATTCTTGCAATTTTTCATTAATTTTCGATGAATTCCATAAAACCGTTGTACACGTCCAAATAATAAGAAGTGGTCAGCAATAAAGACAAGAATTTTTTTTACATGTTTTAATTAAATAAAGTTACAAATGTAGAAACCCAATAATGATTACGGTTTAAATCATACAACTACTTTTAAAGGTAGGGCGGAAAGCGTAGGTTTTGCAATGGTGTTTTTTGTTTGGGAACGGAGCCCTAAAAAGAGACACTTTTAAAGAGCCCGAGCCTTTTAATAGAACATGCAATCGACAGGAAAATCAGTACTCTGAAAGGTTTTCTTATTCAAATTCTTAAAAAAAATAAGATTATGATGGGAAATAAGTGCTTATAAGTATGTATAATGCTTAGTATGTATTTATAAACTTACTTTAAAATAAAAATTATAAAACTAAGATGGTAAACAAGCATACAGTCTGCCTGATGTTAAACGGCTCTGTACCCTATGGACGGTTGTAATATATAGATTTATATAGCGCGTTGCCGTCCTTGAACTCCCCTACCCCATGAAGCTCTGAAAACCATACTCATCGCAGGAACACAACACAAGTTTGTTATGCTGCGAAATTATGTAGGGTGTAGGTATTCTATCAGTAGGACTACCACAAGTAGAGAGAAGTCTTCAAAGAAATTTCTCTGTGTTCCCTACCTCTCTAATATCCGTAAATTTTACAGTTATTATTTTTTAAAGAAATATCAAGTTTTTTGAAAGTGTTTCGTTTATATGTTACAGCTCTGGTGGGGGCCTTAGCGATGGGTACCACGTTCTTATTATCGCCTTTGTCCGGAGTGCTTACCGGACTCATGGGACTGCGCTTGACTGCAGTATTGGGTGGAGCCATTGCCACGACCGGTTTATTAATATCTTCTTTTGTTATAAACAACGTTGACGCTCTATATTTTACTTATGGCATCATGTATGGACTTGGAGCTTCATTTGCCTATACGCCATCGTTGGCCATACTCGGACATTATTTTAAAAAACATTTGGGCTTAGTTAATGGGGTTGTGACCATAGGTAGCTCTGTTTTCACAGTGTTCATGCCTCCGCTAATGGAAGTTATGATTAAAACTTATGGATTACAATGGCTTTTCAGGTTATTATCCTTATTCTCTTTTGGAATATCCTTTTGCGGGCTACTATTCAAACCAATCCCCTTAACGGTAATTCCAAAATCAGCTCGTGATGATGAGAGTTTGAAACCATTACTAAAAACTGTAATAAACGTAGAGATTTGGCGAAAGAGGAAATACATGTTGTGGGCGCTGTCCATGCCTGTCGCACTTTTTGGATATTTTGTTCCTTACGTCTACATCAAAACGTTTATAGAGAAAAATTTCGTCAACGTAAATAATAATCTTCCTTTACAATGCATTGCATTTACTTCTGGGCTAGGTAGGTTATTATTCGGATTTTTAGCCGACAAACCGGGTATTGATAGAATTTTTCTGCAGCAAATTTCATTCTATGTTATCGGATCTCTTACTATTATATTGCCTTTTGTGCGGTCTTTTCCTTTATTGGTGGCTATCTCACTCGGTATGGGGTTGTTCGATGGTGCATTCATAGCTTTAATAGGACCTATAGCATTCGAGCTATGCGGCGCAGCATTTGCTGCCCAGGCGATAGGGTGTATGTTGGGTTTGGCAGCAACACCATTGTCCGTGGGACCACCTATAGCCGGTTATCTTTATAGCATTTATGAATCATATACTTTGCCTTTTGTCCTTGCTGGCATATCCCCACTGATAGGGGCAACTTTAATGTTTACAATTCGCCTGCACCGATGCGATGGCAACATGGAAACTGAAAACACTGCCAATGGCCACTCTATGAATATGACATCCAGAGACGCTGGTGAGTTTTTGTATCATACATTTTCCTAAGCATGCAATTTTATTGTTATAAAATTTTATATAGGTACCCTAAACTATTTTCAGAAAAATCTTCGCTACCGTCTCAAGGATCAAACGGAATTATAATACAGCGAGTTAATGCATAACAGTATGCGGCAAGAATTTTCTCACTTGTAAACAACAAAGTTTTTATATAATTTTGTGAAACTACCTCCAAAATAATTCGAATTTGATGTTTTTAACAATTAAAATTAATTCATAAGTCTGATTTAAGTCAATGGTATATTAAAATACCGTTTCTGTGCATAATAAACTAGATGCGACTTATGATACATTATTTTATGTCACATGATGTTTAAAGTTTATTAATTTAATGCTTATGGCATAATTATATACTTATTTATAGTATGTGACATATTATATCATTTTATCAGAGTACGATGGATTTGTTATATATTTCCTATTTTATGCATTTAATCCATATTGTTCTACGGCAATACTTCTTACGTATGTTAAGTTACCATTAAAAGTTCCTAGTTTAAAAATCAAAGATCTTGTTTTTAGGTCGAACAATGTAGCTTTAAGATCGTAGATAGTTATTTAAATTGATTTTTACTACTCTTCATATTCCTTGAGCTGTACATTATGTAATTCTTATGTACTAAAATACAAAGTAAAATCCACGTAGTTTTGAAGACAAGACTTGTGGACCCTACTATTTTCTAAACAGTGTACGATATGTAGACAAATCATATTGTATAAAATTTTATACCGTAGTTAATGATTATCAGGCGTACTTAGTTTATGGCTCACATTATAGATTTATTGAGAACTAGTTGTGTACGCGACTCCGCACGCGTTAACTATGTAATTATTGTTTATGAAGATATCGTGATATTTTTTTAAAATAAGGACCAACTATAGAAGTTGTGAAACAAAAAAAAAATGATCAGAATCTATCCCGTAGTTCTTGCGTGATGCAAACCTCTACTTTTTTTATTTATAAAGATAGATAGATTTGTAGATTGAAGAGAAACAGTATAAAACTGAAGCAAAGGTGAAACGATAACTTGCATAGCCATGTCAATAAAATACTTTTAGGTATGTATAGATATTTGTATTTTCGTGACAGCAAACAGAGGTCACAGCTGTAGTCTATTCCTTCGTATAACTCATATACCTACTTGTTTCTTGTCAATTGCATTGATTTAAGATTGTTAGTTCGACGCGTTCATATAGCAGATTTTATCTTAAATGTTATTGATAGGTAATAAATGATAATTTACGTAGTACATATTATAATTATGTACGACTGAAAATAAATGATTAAATATTTATTTTTGTAATAATACAATTTTAGAAATAATGTTAGAATCTCTTATTTGGTTTATGAGTTAATATCAATTATTATAAACTATATTACCAATTTCTGAAATTTTATTAAAGAAATGGCTGCTTGTAAATGTATGATGAATTTTATAAATAAGTATCGTTGTTCTGGTAATTGAAATATTTTAAAATAGTAAGTCAGTTCCTTCATTTTTTTTTTATTATGTAATTTCGAATATTTTTTTCCCATTATCAATTTATCGTTACAAGTACAACACTGGTTTTTGTTTTATAAACATTTAATAGTTAATATCTTATGACAGTTGTTATAGTTAATAATTTGTGAACGGTATACTAAGTGAATGTTTTATAATTATAGTTAACATACCCGATAACTACTGCGTCTTTTCCAGTTTTGAGAATGTGGCTGTAATATTGTTGATGTTAGCAATGTAAATCGGTTCGTATTCGGACATGATTAGGGATTAAACGAAATAGTAATGATAAAATTAAATAGAATTTGAAAATATATGTTAATTTAATATGACAGGTTTCTTTCCTTAGCGAATTTAAAATGTTGTCTTATATGTACTACGATATAAAAATTATAATCACTCTTGTTATTTATTATGATTCTATTAATAAGCAAAACTCACTATTATATTTATATTTATTTATAAGATGCGAATGTTGAACTTATTTATGGACGGTTAATATAAGAGGTGTGATAAGAGGTTACTGTGCTTGCTCTCATGTACCTATTTGTTAAATTTCAGTACAGTAACTTTCTTCTGTGTTTGCGTTATTTGTACACATGAAGGAAATAACGTAATTTGTTATTACGTATTTCCACCAACTTATCGGTTTGTAGTCAAATAATATGAAAAGACTATAATAAGCGTAATATTAGTATTAAAGTGGCGCACAGTTCAAATACAGTGGCAATAAAACAAACTGCATTTATAACATAGATTTTCTGAAACTATAGTTTGCTATCGATGCCATTTATATAATATATTTAATGAAATATTTAGAATAATATTCCGCGAAGTACATATTATGCTAACAAAAACAGTGTCGTTAACTGTTTCAAGAAGCAATGTGGTTAAGATAAGATACATTAATGTGGAGAAGGTGTTCATTTTTTAAAATGATTATTGACCACTGTCCTATTCAAACTGACGTTTGCGCTGATGACAAAATTATCGAGTTAAGGCATATAATATTATGTATATTCGTAACATGCATTCAGTCAAAAACGTAATGCTTCCGCTCTGAACATAAACACGTCCATCATTTTTGTTTTTATTGATTTGTGAATAAGCCAACATATTTGAGTTATATATATATTTTGTAATATATATTTATAAGCCAACATATTTCTAACTTCAAATATGTCGACCAGTGAAGGTTAGGGTCATTACAGACGATCAGCATTTGGGCTACAAGCTATATGGCTGCATAATTTCAGTTGGTGCAGTTGGAATAGTTCAAACGACCACAGGAAAAATAGAATTGGACGCTGACCGCGCGCAGTCGGTTGACAGTTTCGAGACAGTAATGCTAACTGCACCAAAACCGCTGAAATGTAATGAAATTAGTGTCGAAAAACACTGAAATTATGCAGCTTTATAGTTTACAGCCCAAATCAAATCCTTTGTAATGACTAACGTGACCATTTATTTTTTTACTCAAAAAGGGACATCGGTTTATTTCCGTCGGACGATAAAAAATACGAGATGCGGTTCTGTTAATGTTGTTCATATCAAAATATGTAAAGAAGTGCAGGTAAGTACTCATTTGATGCATAAAAAAGATAAAAATGCGTTTTTTCGATAATAATTATGATAATGAGTTAATTTTGTGACCAAAATGTTACTTTTTATGGAGTCCTTGGTAACTTTGTGCTATCTGACCCTAACAACACTTAGTCCTGCATCGCGTCCGATAAGCTGCATAATTTTCACGCGGTTTCGGAAAACGGGATAATTTTGTGTCCCGGAGCTTTTATTGGGGACAACGGGATAGATAACCATAAAAAAGGACAGTCCAGTTCAAAACGGGACGTATGGTCACTTTAGTAATGACCCATAATTATTGCAGAATATGAATACGCTAAGTGGAGTACTACCATAAGAATATAGTTTATGTATGTTTACGTAACATATAACGTAGCATAATATTATAATAAAATCGTCTGGAAATATTTTAAACTCTAAGCTGATTTTAAGTTCTACGAAGTTTTTAATTTTGTACTAAATTTAAAAAAAAGTAAATCTATTTTGTTATGTGATAAAAATGTAAACATGTCAATTGTTAATAAATAAATACATAACTATTATTATATTATTTATAATAACATGCTTCTCGTTAAATAAAACTGTTCATATCTGTCGTCATTAAATTTCATTAAGTACCTATGGATTAAGTAATTCGAGGAAGTCCAGTGATTTAGATCGGCGGAATAGCTATTGGATTTCAATATTTTTTTATAATTGCGCCTATATTTATTAATTTTAATTAGTAACACTACTAGCTGATGGTAAAGGTGACTTCGTGAGGTAACCTGAACGCCTGAGGATTGTTCTTGTAATACCACTTTATGTGGAACAAATCTAGTACTAGTACTGTAGATTTCTCGGCGTTTGGTATAATGATAAGTCTTATATTAGACTGGCGTGGTAATTGAGCCCGTTCCTTCACCCGGAAAGATACCTGTGCCCAGCAGTGAGATAATTGTTATTACTAGCGATCGCTCTAAGGTCGAAATTCCACCAGCGACTTTTGATAATAGACTATTTCTGTTTGACATTTGCAGTATTCATGTATCCTGTCACTTTTCGTTGAGTGACAATATCAATATTTTGGGGGTCTAAGTTCAATGTCACTGTTCGGGTTAGAATTAGCAGTATTAATATATTTAATTGAATATATAAGTAACAGATTTATAGATAAATTTTAGCTTTCTGCACTTCTCCATATAAACTTTAACCATGACAAATCTCACAGACTTCTGTGCACGCAATATGCTTAAAAAGTCGTAGAAAGCTTTTTGCTTCACGTATTAATATATAGATTATGAATTAGATGTCAAAGTAATGACCTCTAAGTATCTATAATTGTCAAATAAATTTTGAATAATAGAAAAACAGATTCCAATTATTTGCGAGAGATATTTTTTTGCGCCCTAAATTACAAAAAATCTTATTGTGGCTTATGTATAAAGAGATAGACATGCTATCGTGGACTTTTTTAGATATACTAAGGACAAATATTTTTTTAGAGCATTGTATTTACGTATCACTAATCATCACGCCAGCGTACTCGGTAAATCAGTTCGGGAACTCGTTGATTTCCGACTTACTTAACAAAAAATAATTTTTATTTATGGCTTGTTGAGAGACGAGCCTAATGATCTCATAAATCTCACTTAAAGTAAACCGGAAAGGTTTCAATTTAATACAATTTATTAATGAATTTATTACGGCATTTAGTTCAATTTATAATAAAATTTTGATTGAATTAAAATTGTATTTTTTTTGAAGTTTATTTATTCTCTTTGCTTTGCCTGCTTGGTATAATAATATAGTTGATGATCTACCTTGATTCCATATTTGAAGTTTCTAAGTCACCTAGAAGTGGTCTACGTTTTTGATGAATAAATCAGTTAGTTACTTTTCAAACCTTAATATCTTAATAACTATTCGTGTGAATAACTTATTCGTGATATTAGCGATTCTAGGTGTTCAACGAGGGTGTTAAACGATCAAAATTTCTAGGTCTAATAGCTTTTGACTTATAGAGTGGTCGAAAGTAGCTCGAAAACTTTCTGTTAAATATACACACTACTTCATTACTACTACTTCGAACTTAGCCGTGTGTCCAGAATTTAGATACTGGATAGAGAAAATAAAAAATGTTACGTTTTCAAAATTATCTTTCGTTTAAAAACAAACAAGTGATCGTGAAAGATTGTTTTACACCGGCTTTGAAATTAGGTAATACAAAATAAAGGTAAAGACTAGGTTGCTATTATTTAATTTTGCAAATACAGAACAAGAAACAAACGCGCCGATAGGCATTGACTTAAATATTACCTGAATTACCAATTTTGAATCAATGCCAAAGCCCATTTCGAATATCTGTGAACGGATATGTCTATAAAATCAGTCAATATATGGCCTATGGATGTTTGAGGTGACAAATGCGGTAATTGAATTACTTACATCGTTATTTAATCGACAACACGATGAACCAAAACCAAGATGTACTATTTTTGGTAAGTTAAGAGGATTTATAATTTTCTGCCTACCCTGTCTAAAAACTGAGCTCGCCGATATTAGCTAATTATTTTTGTGAATGTAGCTGAACAATTACGGAACCCTTGGTGCGCGAGTCCGACTCGTACTTGACCGGTTTTTTTTTTCTAGTATTGTTTTTACATAGTTGCAATACGCATCTGGCATTGTCTTTGAATTATTTAATAAAATACACTAGTTGTCTATCAACGTGACAGTGTTGTCGGTATGACACTCCCTAGTACGCCGATTTTTAATAGTACGCCGCGCCGACGGAGTCTATATAAAACGCCAGCGGAAACCAATGATAAATCTATGGGTCTAGCCATATTAAATGAAAAATAGCATTATAACGGCCTTACCCTTATTGCTCAGTGTGATAATTTGTTCTATACTCGTACTTTATATATTGTTTTTATTGCACATTACACAAATTGACCAATGTTATATTATTTATCTGGAAGATAATCTTATTTATCTTATTTAATATCTACTTTATATTATTCATCATAAGTTCATTTGATTTACCTTATTATTGTTTTGGTGTACCTATTCTTTTATTTCCAGGATACCAATTAATGATAGGTTTATGTATTGATGCGTTTAGATAATTTATAACTTGATAATTTTGGTTTAATAACAGCTTTGTTAATATTTTAGGTTCGTATTGTTTACATTGCAATATTATGACAATCTCTGTCATTGATAATTCTTTGATAGTAATAGAGCATGCGCAGTTAGGAGTTTCTCAGGTATAGACAAATATTTTATCCAGGTTCTAGTTTAGCAAAATAAATCTATGATTAGATTTATTTTGAATTTTTAAAATAAGAAAAGTCTAGTAAGATGAAATTTTGAATTCAAACGAAAATAGAAAATTAGAACAGAGAGTATGACAGATTTTTCAGGATCGATCTGATCATGGCATTCATTGTACGGCAGACCTTTGAATCGTAGCAACGTTTATATAATAATTATCAAGTGTTTTGATAAAAACCAAATTATTGTACGGCAGACCTTTGAAACGTAGCAACGTTTATATAATAATTATTAAGTGTTTTGATAAAAACCAAATTATTGTACGGCAGACCTTTGAATCGAGTAACGTTTATATAATATTTATCAAGAGTTTTGATATAGTTGATACGTTTATAATTTAAATATCTACAGTTTGATAAAATAACTATTTTTGTGGGTGAAGTACCCTATTGAAGAAGACAATAATATTCCAGGAACTTATACCTGGATTAATATATAAATTACTGATATATATATTTTTGTTTTCGCCATATCGAGAGCTGAACGGGTTCCGACGTTCCACTTGATGCAGCGACGTCTTCACTTGGACTGAGCTTGTTCATACGGCTCACACCACGTTGTCCGCTGAGGGCGAGCCTCGTGATTCAACCTTGTTTGGCCTACCTACTCAACACGGAGAGATCCTAGGCAAGGATCTCTACGCTGAGCTGTCGGAGCAAGAAGAACGTCTCGGTTATGGACATTAAAATTGTGTACTAATAATTCGTAAAACCCATATTATCTGAAAATTGTAAGGTATGCTGGAAAATTATACATAACTATCCTAAATTATAAAACTTTCATTCATTTTACCTACGTTTAGTTTATTCTCTATCTCTCTTCTTACCTAAATTAAATTTTAATCATAACACCAAATACATTAATAAAACTTTTCGTCCCTTTCCCATACAACCATGGATTATCAAGAAAGAAAGCCTTTCAAAGAATAAACCGAAGTTCAAAAATTAATTAAAAATTAAAAGATGATCAATTTTATTTCTTAGACTATTCGCTCGATATATGAATGAGATTCTATTTAATATTGTATAACTCTTGATCAATGAAACAAGACAACGGCGCGGCGTGACGTCCTCAAAGAACTGATAACCACGACATTCAAGAAAATTACGCTTTCCCCTCAGACCAAAAGATTATATTATTCTCTTTCCGTCTTTCCGTCATTAGCGTCCGAATTCTTAGTGAATACGTAGATGCAAGATTTGAACTTATACTACATCTACATGTATATCAATTACAAATGCTACTTTTGTAACTATGATTGTAAAGAGGAAAATATTGTCTGCTTGTAAAGAAAATCTCTAGAAGTAGGTACTAGTCCAATTATAGAAATGTTTAATGTAAAACATGAAATGCGGCGGGTCAGACCGGTTGTTGGTCCCAATGTTGGCGTGGCGACGCTTTGGCCCAACGTTGGCGGTGTGGAGCAGAGTTCGTTTTTTTTTAATAGACAGACTGGATCATTTTAAAGTATTATGTTAAAACATGGATACATTAAAAGCAGTTGGTAGGGATCGCGACCACGATACACATAGTAATAAAATAAACATCTTCACTGTGACTTTCTTTTGGTTTGTTGTGTTTCGGGATCACCCGGTGTATTTTTTTAATTATTCACATCTGCCGGGTGTCACTTTTTTAACTAATAGGAATCTACATTATGTCTTAGTGATATAGGCTATTTATTTATCTTATCTAATTTTTGGACGTACCTACCACTATTTTTGGAATAAGTGTCTCTTTAGCTCCGTCTAGAAAAGTGGCGAAATATTGCATAATATTACGTTATCATGCTACTAACATGATATAAAAGTTTATCAATTTGGACAGTTTCAAAGCAAAGGTGACTGGTAAGTATGCTACTTATGTTTTAAGCTGTCTGTTACCTATCGTAAATATTTTAGTACGTAATGATGTATTAAATTTTGATTCTTCGTCAACTTCGTTATAATTAGTTGATCTATTATATTATTTCCATTATATTAAGGTTGTGAACTAATTGCCACGGATGTTGTAGATATATACATTCTGTAGGTATAATGTATATACAACTATTTTTATTGTGTTCACAAAATTTGTGCATTTAAGGATAAATATCTTAAAATAACGTTACGATGACGACTATGTTTGTGGAGCTAGAATAGAAAATGTTAGTCTATAAACGAGAGAAAATCCTCAATGCTTTTCTGCAGTATTTTCTCATATTATATGATACCTATACTTACAATCTGACAATACCATTAGGTACGATATTTTTCTTTATCTTTATGCAATTATACTAAAAGGCATTAAAGAGCTTATACATTATACTTATTATAAAGCTTATACAAACGAGCTTATACTCCGTGTGATGCTATTGCATTGCTGAATATTGGTATGTATTGTAGACAATTTAAAAAGTTTCATTGCTGTATTTCAATAACATTTCACACGTAATGATGTATTTCACATCATTGCTGTAACAATCTATGTTAGGTTTTAGGTAGATATCTATTGAAATCCTAAACAAATACCTACTAATGTCAAAAAATCTTGATCATCTGTGGATATTAACTAAAGTCTAAAGAATGCTAGAAAGTTTCATTTCGATAAGACAAATTAGCAAGTGGTAGGTTAAAATTGACTTTTAAGATTTGATTACATTGTTTGTTAGTGAAGTTTATAATAAAAAGCGTGTTAATAATAAATTATATGTAATAGGTACAAAACTGAAAAAAGATATTTGCAAGCAAAATTTTAAGGAGCAAATAAAAGACGTTCAAGAAATTTCAAACTCTTAATAGAAGCACCTCTTGTGTGAATGTAACCCACTAAAACCTAAACATAACCAGATTCTGGGCAAGCATGTGCTGCTTCTGAGAGAGGTTCAGTTGCTCTTTGTCAAAAAAGTCCTGCAGTACATTAAGGCTATCTGGATGAGGAGTTTAGTATTGTGAGATCACAATAGATGTTATTGGTTGCAGTGACACAGTACTTCATAAGCCTGCATTTAGAATAACAATAATAGGAGACAATTCCTCAGACAAGCATTAATACTTCATTCTGACTTTGACACATTAAAATTGATTTTTGTTAACCATGCAGTAATATAAACATATTACAAAACAGAATGCAGTAAGCGAATACATCGGCTGTGCCATTATTTTTTAATGAAAAATATGTTACAGATTCAGATATCGAGTAGGTTTTCTCGTATATATTTGTACGGGTATAATATGAAAACTTGATTTTTTGTATATAATATAGGTACTTAAGTATATTTACCCTACTAAAACACCTACCTACTGAAGTCAATTAGCAGTCGAGTATCTATCTATTTAGAGTAATCTAACCGTGTGTCAGTTCCGTATTCACAGTGTTTATTTAGCTGCTTTAAATTACTACAATTTGAGCTGAAATTGTAAATTGTTGCAATGCCACTTTACTCAATAGAGCGTAAGTAGATTTTACGGAAACCACATATTTAGAGAGGTAGAACACCGAAAAAAAATCGTAGACGTTATGTCAAATAGGGAAAAGTTGACTGACGTTGCCCGCAGGGCCGAATCAAGGATGTAAGATATAATTAGCGCCACTGTATACTGCAGACTTATGTAATAATGTCGGTTGCAAAATTATGTATTACTCCATACATTACATTGTCCAGTTGAAAACAAAATACTTTCTGTAAATGAAAATTACAAATGCACTAGTTGACTACAACAATTTCAACATTAAAAATGCTCCACAGCTTATGCTTAGGTTATTTAAAAAAAGGGAATAGACAACAAGCTAAATTAATAAAACGGAAATAAAAAAAACCCCACAGTAAGAAATACGCTTGACTAGAAAATATATTTTTTTATTTTATTTCCTAACGTCGTAATTAAATATTAAAATCTTGGCTACCGAGCTGTGCTCGGTGTTTTACATTTTAAAAAAACACCTATCTAGGTGTACTTGGAATGTAAAACTTTATCTAAATACAAAATTTTACCCAAATCGTTGGAGCCGTTTCCGAGAAACCAATTAGGTACTTATATATTTATATACACATATACAAGAAATGGTCACTTAATAGTATTAGATTGATTAGATATAGCCTATGTCACTCCCATAATTAAGATGAATCTAACGACACTGCGTATCCTAAAATCTATCAAGTCGTTTAGGCTACAGAGCGTACTAAGGAAATAGACATACCTAAGTACATACATACACTCGAAAAACAAAGCCTCCTTTTACGCAGTCAGTTAAAAACAATTTTATAAATAGTTTTTCCTTCCAAATTCCTTTCCCGTTTTTTAATTTGCCTCACGGATCTGCATAGTTACCCAGGGTGCACCAGAGTAGCTTACTTGATATCGCAACATACAACAACAACGGTATGTTTTAACATTCAGTTAACTCGAAACCGATGAATTGTAAATACTTCTGTCGCCAAACACCAATAGGTGTGTTCCGGCCGCTGCACTTGAGAGCCAGTCAGTCTTCCACTAGGCTTAGCGTGCGACCATCTTGGGCCACATCGTCACTTGAAATCAGGTGAGATTGTGGCCACTACGCTAAACCTATAATGAGAAGCACGTTTAAAACAATAATATAAACTTCATATTTGATAAGTATTTAAGATATCAGAGTACGTATGTACACAGAGTTAATTTTAAGTAAATAGAGTATTTTAATACCCACTACAAGGCTTTTGTATTTTTAATTATAAAAGAATATGTTTTTTAACAATGAAAACATATAATATAATATCTAGTGCTTCCGGGTTTAAATCCAATAGGTTCTATGTTGACATTTGTGTAAATGTGATGTTTCGTTTTGCAACACACGTATGAATGGAACCATAAATGATGTTTTATTGTCTTTAAATACGTTATAAACAGACGTAGTTATACGATAGACGTCACAAGATTTGTCCATTAAAGTATACGAAGTATCTAAGAATTTGAAAAAGCAGCTTTAAAACACCTATTGTGCTCTGCGGTTTCGCCCGTGTTAAATTTATTCGACCAGGGATGGTAGATAGTGGTCTAATATATACTGGTACAGATGTCGCTAAAAGCTGATACCCTCAAGCAAATAGCAAACACCAAAGACTTAGTACCGTCGTCGTTCGCCAGGAGATTTTTTTAGCTCATCTATGTTCTACATTTTGGTAACGTTTGGTGCCTTATTCCGTCTTCCCGCGGCCTCGAGACCTTTTTTAGCTCCTTGGTGAACGAAACAACAGGAGCCCTAGTCGATACTGAAAATTTGGTAATGTTGTGAACCAGGATAATATTTACCGGGCATATGGTACAAGACCCTAAAACCTGGTACGTCTACCATCTGTATTCGACTATCTCCACCGCGCCACCAACGCACTCGTAGGTATAGCTTCTCATTCTCACTTACCGACTTTCCCGTACTTGCCTACAGCTTGCTTACTGTTCCGCTCCTTAGGGTAGTAGCGTGAAGTCTTTCACCTTTTTCCAAAAATAGGCTATAAAATGAATAAAGTTTTTTTTAAATCTAACTGGTTGTCCCAAGGTCAGCGCGTTCAATCTCTTGTGTTTTATAATAGGTATTAGTATAGATCGAAAGTACCTATGCTCTGTATAAATTACACTGTACTTTACATATGAATTGCAAAACTTTATTCAAGTAGATGTTCCATACAAAAATATAAATCTTATTAGATTTCTTGAGGTGAATAAATATTTTTTTATGGTTCTGGTTTACAAATCTGCTTTTTATCGGTTGTCGTCACTTCAAGGCATTCAATTTAAGTGCTTTTAATACTTGTAGAGATATCTTTATGTGATAAGGGTACATACCCTTCAGCTACTCAAGGTAGGTACGTGTAAATACAGATTTATAAAAGACGCGATATCTACTTACATTGCATATTGATTAATTAGAAATTACGTCCTTCTAACAATACAGAGACATATTTCTATACCCACCGAAACAATTCTGGTTCCTCGCTCGACTTTTTTGTACGCGCCAAGTGCAACGCTTCACGGAGCACATAGCGACTACTTAACTTCGCGAAAGAAAAACCGTACCTACCGTACGCTCCATTCTGGCGCCTTGCCATTTCAACCTGAACGTCAGTGACCTACCCCGTCCCTCCGAAGTCGAAGTAGGTCTATACGCTGACAATAACCTCGTTTACGTTTCTAACAGGCACAGACTTCATCTCAGACACACCGTCCAAGATCCCCGAGGATATCAATCCTCTCAAACTCTTTAAAGAAAACATCCCCTGGGTCACCGAGACTATGATGTGTGACCCTCGATAAGAAGCTCTCCTTCGACTCTCATGTCCGTACAGTTAGGAACAGAGCTGCAATGGTCATACATAGGTGGACTACAGCCCGTGACTGTAAGTAAAATGTCTCTAAGACACGAGCTTACTCTATACAAAACGTGTGTTTGCCGAATTATTACATACTGTCTAGCCATAAATACTGTTACAATAAAAAAACAACACTACATTTGAATTTGGAATCTGTTATTCTTATATGAATATTCATTGTGTTTTATCATTTTCGCGCCAATCGGTATTAAATATTTTTGTGATATTAAAATAGAGTCGGGTGATAAAGAGAACCGAATTGCTGTGATAGCATTACACAAAGTACGTAGGGAGCCAAATGTAATTTTTGAAACTCTACATCCTCTTGGTATTAGTCGAATCACTTAAGCACTCGCCCCCAAACCCGGTAAAGCTGTAAAAGCCATCAGCGGCTCTGTTTTCGGATAGGGCCTCTCAGGCTAACAGTAAGGTCAGATGGAAAAAAATATATATTTTGTATTTGTTTTAAATAAAATTCATAATAAATTAAATTTTGCATTGAAATAATCAAAATATCAATAATAAGTAAAATCATCTATTACGCAATTCAAGTAAAATTATTATTTTCGTCAGCGGCGCACAAATCCAATAAATCTTCGCCATAGTTTAATATATCCTATTGGCTGTGCAGGTAATCTTTCATCCGAATAACTTTGTGAGTTCAAGTTCCGTCCGGTGCTCCCAAACGAATACACTCTCATTTCTACTTCTTCACGTGACGGAGAACTACTTTTTTGCGCGGCCCAGCGAAACGGTTTCGACAATCTGAAAACAATTACTACCCAGTGAATCACATCACAGGTGTCATTTTTACATGAATTTTACATACCTACATGTATATTTTGTGAAAAGGGAATCCTAAAAAAATACATGAATCAACAATATCAATACATAGTATAAAAGAAAGTCGCTATCCGCGTATGTCTGTTTGTCCGCTTACTTCTTTCAAACCACGCAACGGATATTTATAAGGTTTTCACTGTTATTTAGACATTTTTTTACGGAAAGTTCGTATATACAATACATTCCAACTGCGTTTTTTTATAGTAGAAAAATGCAAAGTTTCATAATCAAGTCGTTAATAAATCGATTTTCGGGTGCTTACGCTGGCTAAACCTTAAAAGATACATCAAAATAATGTACTGAAGTTATCATCAAAGTCATATTCCGTCTAGTTCTTCAAAAAGCCTAGAGAATAGTTCGCGATGGCATGATATGTCTATCTCATAAGGTTGACTCACAGTAACCATTTATATCTTGAATATAACAATTTAAAATATTAGTTTATCTGCGAAGTTATTTTCTCCAATTCAGTATTAATCTTTATCCATATAAATATAAATATGTTAGCTAACTTGAACCTTTCAAGTAGATTAAAATTGACCTTTAAATGAATACCATAGAAGACATCACGGATTCATAATTACGCGCAACCAGAGAAACCGGTTGGCGGGCACTCCGCACCTATGATGAATTGATCATCGCGAGCTAAGCGCACTTTCCGTAACTATGAAGTTATGATCTATCAATACTAAAGAGATAAACTCTAAATCATGCTATTTAAACATAAACTACACCAATTTGTAAATTGCACTAGTGCGAAGATGGACCGGGTCGCTAGTATTAAATATATTTATATTATCTACGATCCCCATAGTCCTTGAGGACTACCCTCTCGGGGTAAAAGAGCTATCCTGCGGGGGTAATAAAGCCTTTTATAGGTGGAAAAATGAAAAATGTAATAAGGCGGAGAAAACGCCTTTAAAGTTCATTGATTTCTGTCCTCAGGGAACTTTCATTAAAATGTCAAAAGTGTTTCGACAATAATAGGCAGTACTTCGACTAATTAAATATATACTTTACATTAAAAGAATCGATATAAAACGGCAATTTCATAGGTAAGGACCTAATATTTTGTGGTTAATATTTTCATGTGTTGGGGGAAAGTCGGGGCGGGGTATTTTGTAATTCTACGAGGGGGCTTGAAATGGTTAGCAACCACTGCCATAGTTGGTATTGTGCTGTAGATCTTCATCACAAGGATGATATTAAAATAAAATTAAAAGGTCCTTTTCCTGAATGATAAATATTATAAAATTTGCTTTACTCTAAAAAGTAATCCATGTCCTCCATAATATCAGGTAGTTCTCGTCCATCTACATCCATCATGACAAAACAAAGTCCAACCAATGATACAGTTACCAAAATAAGGATGGCTATGAATGTCAAATCACTTAACGGACGAAACAGGTACAGTATGTAACTTATCATGGAGCCGAGCTGGCCGGCGGCGTGACAGCATCCAAAACCAGTTGCTCGAATATTTATGGCCAAAAGGCGAGGTGTAATATTCAAGATTAATGCATGTATTATTACTCCCGATGCGATGGTGAACGATGATAGAATATTTTGCTTTAAGCCCTCCTGTAACGATAAAATTAATTCGAATTGCAAAAAAAATAGTAATACCAACTAATGCTACGAATGCGTCTATAATAATACGTTTATCTCAGTATTACGACAAGTTATTATTTTATGATACAGGTATAGTACCTAAAGAAGGGATTAATACAATCATTAACAATGTTCCTTATAATATCTGACTAGAGGTGCGCTTGCGGCTCTGCGCGCCCGCTATGCTACGGGAAATTAACGGGTAATTCATTCAATAATTTTATTTTTACTCTTATTATTGACAATTCATAACTATTGTTGGAAATCTAATTATTAAATATTGGCAGATGAAGTCTTGCGCTTTGTGTTGTTTTACGTTTGTTAATTTTTCTTATAAAAGGTAGGTAGGAATAAAAAATTGTACGGCAAACGCTCGCTCTGTGGTTTCTTAAAACAGTCTTGCAAATCTACCGCGAGATCCGCGACGCGTGGGTCGTAATAAACCCTTTTTGTAATTTTGAGTGCTTCTTAAAGATTCTTCTGGACAGTGATCCACGTAACAGTGATGTTGTTTTTGCTGTGGTTGGGAAGAATATAAATGTGTGTATTGCGTGATTTTGGATTTGCTTTTTTGGTGATTGTTTGATAAACTTTTGTTACCGTTGGAAGTGATAAGTAAGGTGCGCCAGCCCTTCTAGTTAGACCTACACACCCACTTACACACATATCACTAGACATACACCACTTTACATAGTCTACGTCTACGGTATTCGTTGCTAGGAAACCGCCTTACCAAGTCTTGAGGTAAGCTTGTGGCATTTTGAAAAGGCACTGTGTGCTGTATATCACAGCATCACTATCGGTTAACCACGACTCGCGAACAGTTTGTTTTCTTTAGGGCCCAGCACAAAGTTCGCGTTATACTGATCGTGGTTATCTCGAACAATTATAGTCTATCAATTGAGAAATCACATATATATCATCTAAAACTTGATCAAAATTGGTTGAGAACTACATTTTTTTTTTGCTATTCTTAAAAGTTTTTGTCGATTATTATAGCCTAACAATTATGGAATAGGTGATGTGTTTCCCGTCTAAAAAAATTGATCCGAATCAGTTGAAAATTAATGAAAATTTAATTTATAGAAATTCTTTTTTTTACTATATTGACAATAATTGTTATAGCCCATCAATAATGGAATGACTTATACTTCCCTTGTACAAAATTGCATCATAATCGGTTAAATGTGTAATTTTTTTTTTATCTTACACGATTTTTTTACGTTTTCAAAAAGTTTGGATATTCTTATAGCCTACCAATTGACCAAAGGACATAAGCTTCCCGTGTACAAAATTTCACAAACAGACATTCAGATAGACAAAAAGGCATATTCGGTATCCATGATTATCAGTATTCTTCATATAGGATTTCTCTAAGGAAATTTACATGAAGAAAAATTAAAAGAAGAATGAAAAATTACATGTAGTTACTGACACAACTGGCTAATTCTCCAAAATTGTGGCGAAAGCATGTTACATGGAAGAGAACGTCTGTAAAATGTAACCTACGATACTGATTTCTTTTTTCGAGATTGGTTTACAAGTTTTTTACTTTCGGCACTGAAAAATTCCATTAATATTTTACATATTGCTACAAATTCTTACACCACTTTCCACACGATCACATGATCATGAACAAACACACAGACCTGTAAAAACTCGCACATAAGAGTTGACGCATCGTTGATGATTCAAAAAGATATGACAGTTTAATAGTAGTTCTTTGTCAGAGAATCGTTCGCCTTCATTGGGCATTAATTAATCTGTACATAAATGTGCAATCTTAGTTTTATTATTTTAGCAAAGATTTACTGTTCTAGAAACCTCTTAAATATTTTAAACTTCTTTCATAATTTAGGTATAATTAAAAAAAAATTAAAGATCACCTAACCATGGTTCACATAATAATTACCATGACTAATTTGTGCATTCGGTGATGTAAGGATAATTATGGTAATGTGAGCATTGCTTGCGTGTATCAATAAAATTGCCATTTGCATTATGTATAATTACTTTTATTTTATAAAAAAAATTATAGCAATAAAAGACAATAGTACATTATATTATCAGAATCTATTAGTGTAATCAAATATTCCATCGACCCATTGAGCCCAAAGACGTTCATTGGTTGACATGTTATGCCTCCTCCAAAAGTCGTCACGACGACCGATCTCATGCGCTACTCACATCCAACGGATTCCCACAATCTTCACTAGGTTGTGGGTACACCTTGTAGCAAGTCTCCCCACGCTGCAACTTACGATATTTGATTGCTACCCGAGAACTCTTCGGCCCATCGATCTTCCGTTCTTCGAGCAATGTGCTTCGCCTAGTGCAATTCTATTCTAGTAATTCTGAGAACTATATCGGTGACTTTGATTCTACTGTGAATCTCCTTATTTCTGGTACGATCACGTCTATCACGAAGAGATACTCCGAGAATAGCACGCTCCATTTCCCTCTGAGTGATCTTGAGCTTTCTTATGAGGCCCATCGATAGTGACCATATGTCACGACTGACAACACATACAGATCAAAGATCTTGAGACAAGATACCGCATCTTGGATGAAAATACGTTACGTAGCTTACACAAAGCTGCCCAGCAAAGTTGGATTCGATTAACCTCTGTTTTGAAGTTGGACGTACCTAATAGGATAGTTTTGTCCCAGATAAACATAGTTAATAACAACTGTACGGAAGTTGAACGCTCGACATAACATAACATAACCGAATCGAAGATTTTTTTAATAGTACACTAATCCTAAGCAAAGAGGTACTCTTCAGTCTTCTGTATAACTTGCCTTAGCGTTTGTTGGTGGTCTTCGGTATTGAAGTATTGTCGCAAACCGGATAGTTCGGGAGGTTGGAAATCATCAACCCTGTGTGCGAGACCGTTCGTAATAACTTTCGACACCTTCTTGTAAACATGGCTCAGAAGTGGCCTATTATCTTTCAGCGGGGCAATATCGCATTTTTTTAAAATAAAAGCGCCTTCACACTTCTTTCCATGCTTGCAGTGCTTTTTCCTCCGTGTATTAAACAGGGCCTGAAGGTTTCTAAGTACTGGTTTACCACCCACCTTCAGAAGTTCGGCTGTGATTATGTCATCACCGGCAGCTTTGTTGTTTTTGACCTCTTTGAGGGCTATACTAATCTCGCACAAGGTCCAATACGTCTTTGGTATAGTGCCGGATTCTACACGGGTTAATCTAGACCTTGGATCTTTAGCTAGATTCGTAACGGGCTTCTGCGTTGACGTCTATAGATCTCTGTTAAAAGTTCAGGTTTGGATAATAAGATCATGCTTCAGCTTTGTCCTATTTGTATTTAGATTTCTTGTTAACAACACTTTGGAACCTTTGTTTCGTTATATTAGGTCCTTACATATGAAATTAGCGTTTTATATTGTTTGCGCCTAAACGTGTACTCGATGACTTCATAATCGGGTACGGTGGCAAAAACTCTTCCGCGTCCTAAAGCATCGCTCATTGCCTTGGACCCCTCACCCCGCGCCATGCGGGGATGCAGTGTTAATACGTCTTGCACCGCCGTGAATGTTATAAACTGTTGGTGTCTGCAGCCTAAAACTAATAAGAACATTTTGTGGGATTGGACCTGCGCAGGAGATCCTCCAAATATAAGAAGGTGAGTGGATTGCCTTATTATTAGAGTTATCGAAGTGCACGAAGGATTCCGCCATATTTTATATCAAGACATAATATAACGTGATTCTATCAAAAAATACAGTCCACTAAACGCCCGCGCCCCCCACCCCATATATGGGGAAAGTAAAACGTAAAAAATATTGAAATTATACATTTAATCAATCGATGTATATAACATTATTATTTATGCACTTTCGCCATTTTATAAATAGTTCATCGATACCATTGCTGAAGAAATTGTGGGAGCGAGAATCGATAAAAGCTTTGAAGGCGGTTTGGCCAGCCTCATCGGATTTGAACTTTTTCTTTGCAAGTCGGAGACATTCCAACCCCAGTTCATTTAATTCAGTTATCTTTCGCTTAGGATAGGATTTGGCCGGTTCTCCTGGGTTCAACCACCGTGATGAGTGTTTCCGATTGTCGTAAAGGATCCATTTTTCGTCACAAGTAACAATACGATTCAAAAGTCCCCTGTTATCGTAACAGTTGAGTAATATAACGCAGCACTCGATGCGTGTTTGTTCGTGAGCTTCAGTCAATTCATGCGGTACCTATTTCTCAAGCTTTATCACTTTTCCAATTTGTATCAAGTAAATTAATTTTTTTTTATCATGAACACCGAAGCCTGCCGCTAACTCTGATGTGGTTTGCGTTGGATCCGATTCCATGATCACCTTTAATTCTTCATTATCTCCGCCGGATCACGGGGTTCGTTACGTAGGTCAAAATTTCTAGAAAGAAAATGTTGAATCGGAAACCGTACCGTGCTTTCTTTTACAGTAGCTTCCCCATTCACCTCATTAATCCTTCGAGTTGTTTCTGCGGCGCTAATACCACGGTGGAATTTATATTCATAAATAACGCGATATTTTAAGTTTTCTATTTTGTTAATAGAACGATGTCAAAGAAAAATATCAACACTAAATTCAAAACACATGTACATAAACCTAAATTTGAATATCGGAGTACTGGTTCCAACACTCATGTACGGAAGTGAAAGCTGGGTGTGGCAGAAAAATCATGAAAGTAAACTAAATGCAGTAGAAATAAGAACGTTAAGCGGTAAGTTAGGAGTGAAATTGAGTGACAGGATGAGAAATAGTGTGATATGAGAACTTTGTTGTGTGAAAGAAGATAAAGACACACGGATTGAGAAAGGGATGCTTAGAAGGGTTTGGGCATGTTGAGAGGACGAATAATAATAAGTGTTTCACAAATTAGGACCTACTTTTAAATGTTGAACACTAGAACTTTAACAATGATTAGATTAGCTATTAAGGTATAGCTACGAAATTTCTGCGTGTTGTTTATAACTATTATAAAGCCGAATAAAGTCATGGCTATATTATAGATAAAAAAATATCTATTTAAGACTTCTTATGTAAACTTTTATAAGAAAGGGTTCTGTATATTTTGTGTAATATATTTAGTTATCTATGTGAATTTTGAAACATGAGAATTGTACTATTTGTATTAATGACCTCAAGTTTAAACTTGAAGTTATTGAAGGATATTGTTTGAAATTTCGTGTAGATATGAGATATAATCGGAATTATGGTATCTATAGTTATACTTATTTGTTGATAATTACAGCCATGATCTGTGATCGTATTTAAAAAAAAATTATATTGTGTTTCGTTAGGTAATATGTAGGTACTATAAATAATGAACGTAGTACAATATCTTTGTCTCGGGTAGGTAATACATCAATGATAAAAAATTCATCATTACTGTCTCACTAAAATGATAGGTTAATCTACAACACATCTTGAATGTTCGAGTGTTTGATTGGGTTGGTTGTTGAATAGATTACTTACAATTGATACAACCAAAGTGTTTTAGATAAAAATCTGTATTAATAAATCTGTTGTACGTAATTTTTCCAAAACCGATATACAACCTAAATACACATCACACGAATATGCTCTTAAATTTTTTTTTGCTTTTTGTCTGTTTATTTGTGTTTCCGCATTTAACACAATAATCGCTTTACAGATGCTTAAGAAATTTTTCGACACGGGATGCATATATAAATGGTTAATTGATAGGTTATAAGAATTTTCAATAATACTTTTAGAAATCGTAAAATAAAATAATTTCCAGTAAAATACATTTTTACTAATAAACATAACATAAAATTTGATACACAAGAATTATAAGCAATTCTATAATTGATGGGCTATAACAATTGTCAATATTACCTTTAGAAATAGTAAAAAAATTATTTCAGAGAATAAAATTTCACCAATTCTCAACTAATTCTGGTATGTTGTAGAAGCCATATGCGTCATTTCATAATTGATAGGCTATAAAAATTGTCATTAATACATTTTAGGAATAGTAAAAAAAATTGTTAAAAAATGTTGTACAGGACTTTAAGAATTGTCAAATAATACGAGTCAAAATAAAATTACTGGATGTAAATAATTACTGTCTTACAAACGCGTGCGGAGTCGTGGGCACACCGCTGTTATTAAATATAGCTAAATGAAGCGTTACTAACACGAAACAAAAAAGTCTTAGCAACACTAGGTAAATAGGTATATTTTTAAAAATTATGATGGTATTTTTTTTATATTTTTAATTTCAGAGGCTTATTTATAAATAGTTTTAATACAACGGTCACCGTGTATGTTAGTGCTTCAACTAATTCGTTATAAACTTAAACAGTAAACAAACGACATTACTTAAAACACACTTACTAAATAAACTAATAAACAAACTTTTAATTTAAACTGAAATAGGCATTAATTATAATTTAATGAAACTTAACTTATACTACAAATGTTTTTATTCACAAAGATTATTCTAATCAAGTACTAGTTATAGCTCTTCGATTGTTTAAAACTACATACCCTACATAGGTGCAGATCGGGGGGTAGTAATAGGCGTCATAATGATGATACCCCATAACTACTTACAATTTTCAGGTATCATAGACAATTCTGTTAATTTTTTATAATAACTTAGGCGTCGAGAAACTTCAATCTATGACCCTATTTAAACTTAAAATACAGATCCCCGCCTGGACCTACACCTTTGATTCATGGAGTCAATGAGGTCGTTTATGTGCTCTTGTTATAGTCGCTCCCAGTGGAATTAAAAAAGATTTAGTAGCTGCTCAGCATACTTCCAATCTGATTGCCTCAAGTAGAGAGAAATTTCCAAAGAGTTTTCTCTGTGCTCTACCTCTTTTCTTAAGCTCCCCTTACTAAAAGGAGCTCTGGAAACCCCACAAGGTTATTTGGCTACGATCTTCTGTAGGGTAGAGGTATTTCACCAGTCGGGCTACCCCAGGTAAAGAAAAATTTCTTCAAAATTCAGGTAAGTCATTTCGAAAATTTGCAAAACCTTTAAGAATAAAAAAAAATTGTTTGTTTATTTATTTAGAGATAAGGTTTTATATACCAGTCTCTAAAAACTTACATGATGAAAAAATAATAATTTAAAAAGGATTGTGTACTTATGTGTATAGTTTGAATCGGTTTCTATAATCATCTATCTTTATCATAAATAGTTTAAAAAGATACGACTAATTGGGATTTTTTCACATATATAGCTTAGATACTTACTTCTCCAAAATATATAACAAGTCCTGTGCAAATTCCTGTCATTATTACATGGACCAATAACAATCTTCTCATAGTAAACTTTGCTAATGAGATTATCGTCAAACATCCGAGTAAAATGATAAAACAGAACACTTTTTGCAAGTGCTGATTTATATCCTTGTAACTGTACAATCTTACGTACAGAGAGCTCCAGAGGAAATAATACATCATCCAAAATAGAATAATAACAAGAAAAATAATTCTTATGTTATATGTAGTTAGGATTCCCACACATGATGTAGTTTCGTCTAAGCAATGATACGCCTAAAATTGAATAAATAGTTTTAATTGAACTACTATACTCAAAGTTTCTACATTGAAGTAGATATAGTTAACTTACAGACGTACTCTGTGGTTGACTGGTCTAATTTTAAAATCGCTGCAAAGCTGGATGCCGTTTCTCTTTGCAGCTTCTGCCAATAACTTCTCAGCAAGCGCAATTTTTCTGTTGTATAGCAGCCATTGTGGTGACTCTGGGCTCCATCTGTACATTTTACTACCTACTTTAAGTACCTAATATGTAGTGAACACATGACCTATATAAAATTGAAAAAATGACACATAGGTATAATGTGAATTTGATGTCAAACTAAGATCACGTGTTCAATGGGTAATTAATACTAAAACTTTATAAAAGCAAAACGATGCAATAGGTTAGTGAGTATTGTCTTTTGTAACAACTTTTGGTGTAGAAATTGAGCAATTTATTAGGGAACGCCCATGAATTAAATGAAGTATTTTTCGTTGGTCCCCCAATACTTTGGAGTAATAAGATGTGGTGTGACTCCCTCTAGTTCACGTAAGGTTTACCCTATAGTTGTTAAATAAATAAATTTATTTCATATGTTCATGTATTTTGCTTCTATATAATATACTCATATCTTCTATGGGAATCCCGGGCATATGCCATATTCACATAACAGAAAATCTCACCTTTAGATTATCTAATTTTTATTACTCTACCCTCCATTTTGAGCTCATGTAATTAATGGATACTCTTTTAGTTACTTACTCCTTTTTTGCACTAACTTTATTTTGTACGAAATAAATAGTTTTTTATTCATATTAGTTTTCCTTGAAAGACTTTATCATAATAAAAACAACAGAATGACTAATTATATTAGTATAATGTTTTTTATATAGGAGTTATCCACTCAATCGAGACATATACAATTAATTTATAAATATAGAAAGGGTAAATACCTCAATAGGATGATATATACAATGCAAAACATGCAAGAGATAAAGCTGTATGTTTCAGGGTTATAAGCACTGTTTGCAAGTGGCACTAAACAAATGGTGGCGAACAGTCGTGGCGACATCACTATCAGGCATAACCACGAACGCCAAGTGTTGCTTGCAATCTCGCATACTGTGTAAATTATTATTACAATTAAAACAATATTAGTTAACTTTTAACGTAAAACAATTCACCCTTTGACATAGGACTTTCAAGTAACTGAAGAGTCAAACACATTTTAAGAATCGGATCACTAGGTAAATATCTAATTTATATTACTTTTATAATTTATTGAAGATGGGCAATGGAGGTAGCTATGCTTGGGGTTTCTCTGTGTGATCGAATCAGAAACAAGGAGATCTACAGAAGAACTGATGCTGAGCTGAACTTTTGTGGCAATGATAAGTCAATGGTAGCGTGTACGGACACCGCGTCGATCGACGTGAATTTGAATTCCTGCAATAACCCTGAGCTTTCGGTGAAGGAAATCTTTATGATGAAACCATAGCACGGTGGTAGGGCATTTGTTAATGCCTGCCTGGCTAGTTACCACCCTCAAGTTGGAAATCTGTCGCCAAGCACCTATAGGTTTATTCCGGCAGCTGCACTTGAGGGCCTGTGCCTTCCGCTAATGTGGTACCATCTTCAGCCATGTGGCCAAATATTAAACCTATAATGAACTTCAAGTCTAGACAATGGGCAGAATCGTTCGTAAAATAGATGGATGTGGTGCCATAGAGTTCTCGAGTGGCGGTCAATTACCTGATGGAAATAGTGGTATGTGCAGACCCGCCACAAGTTGGCCCGATTATCGACCTAGTGAGGGTTGCGGGAAGTCGTTGGATGTGACCAGCGCAGGACCAGTCATTGTTGTGATCTTTTGGGGAAGGCCTATGTCCAGCAATGGACGTCTTTTGGCTGAATGGATGGATGGATGGATTGAAGTAACTTATTAATAATATTTTAATTATAATTCTTAAAAAAATAATTAAATAGACTTTTAATATCGAACAATTGTCAAAATATGACACTTATCATTATTAACTTTAAAAATGTTAAACTTAGCCATAGAAAATCGACGGAAATGTATAATTATGATTTACGTAATACATATCGTGTAATCATTCCAATTTTATAAACACACAATAGAATGTACACTCAACCTACTCACTGTAACTTCACCTATAGTAAATAACTTTGCCAAAATCTTAAAAAATTTAATGCTTTCTACATCTATTAATATGTTAGAGATGTTAATTTATTAAAAAAAATTAAAATGGTATAACTTGACCGCTTGAGCTCATATTCACATAATATATTTGTTTGACCTGTTACTTGGACTTTGGATGGTTAATAGCTATGTTAGGATCCGAAAAATGGCGCTGTGGTCGAGTCATTAATTGCTGGAAAGAGCAGAACAACCTCTGCCTGAACAACTAGCTAAATTAAAAATTAAGCTAGCTGGAAAGATTTTTAACAAAATATAGTTACCTATTATTAATCCCGTGTAAAAGTTCGCACTTCCAAATAATGATTTCAGAAAAACAAGCAGTCTGTACCAACCTTCCGAGTCACAGAAAGTTGTTGCAAGCCCTAATACCAACTCTGAAAATACGTTTATTTTGATTGCTGTTTTTCTTCCAAAACTAAAAGTAAAGTCGAAGAAATTAAAATATAATCTGTCAGTCTAATGCACTAATCAATATATGGTAAATGTTGTCCATAAAGATCCCTACATTGGGGAAAAATAGTTGTTTGTAATCTATGACTGATTATTACTTTCAATTGATATATTACTAGCATACGGTAACGGCACGGGCATAACTATAGCATGGGAAGAAGGGTGATCCTAAAATGAGCAATAGTAAACTAGTGTTTGCACAAAAACATAGCTCTAAATGTTGATAAAATCGATCAATTGAAAATTACAGCTTAAGTTGTATTATAACTTTGTGGTATGAATACAAAAGATGGATATTCGTATATGAGTGTTTCAGTATAGACTAGGAGAGGTGGGGATTCGGACTCTAAACAACCTTATACTTCTATTCCTAAATAAATAGGTTACTTATCTTTTGCAATCGTTAGTACTATTTATTGATACGACTGGAAAATATTCAGCAAATTAATTCATTAATTTTGAATTTTGTATTTTAGCATTTTATAATACTAATGAATATACGCTTTTACTCCATAATATAGTATGTGATAAATCAATTTTTTGTCTCTCACTCTGTTTCTAGATAGTTTCCATTTGTTAATAATGTTTTTTATATGGTAGGTACAGCTCTTGTGAAGAATTGTTTGTTCATGATTTTGTTAGGATATTAGATTATTTTCAGTACTTCTAAGGTGCGACTATAGGTACCTTCTTTTAACAATTTTTTGATTAAATTTTTATTAAACTTTTTTTACCTGTCCGAAATTAAACCGAAAATAATACATCCAAAAAACAGACCAAGGCGACTTATTATAGCCGTTGATAGCAGTTTCATTTTCTGGTCACAAAACACAAGCCACTGAAACAAGAAAATATGTTATTTCAGTATAAAAACTCATTTAACCTATTATTGTTGTAATATACCTCTTTTTCTTTTCTCACAATAAATAAATTATTGGTTATATATTGTTACCGTTTTACACAAAGCCTTAAGTTATTCATGTGATACTTATTTTGTATAAATTCATTTAACCTTGACGGATGGGTATTTAAATAAATTAAAGAGGTTGTCGGTGTGATTCCTTATTGGACTGAATAAATGTGTAAATGTTTATTATTATTATTTTATTCGATTTGACTATACTGTTAATATAGGCTTTAAAAGATTCATCGGACTTGGTAGTGAGAGCAGATCTGAAGGCGCTCAGCCGTTGCAACTAGCGCAAGGGCGCCAACCGAACCTCGGTTTGAGCATGCATGCAATTCAGCGAAATGAGTCTAACAATCCATAATTCGAGCTAACTATAAAAAGAAAACCAACTTCAACAACGATTTTGAAGAGTTCCCTTGTGTATCTTCGAAATTCAAAGTTCAATGCCAATGAAATTAAAAGTTGATCCACCCTGAGGTATCCCCTATCCAACAAAAAAAGAATTATTGAAATCGGTTCATAAACAAAGAAATTATAGCATAACATCCATAAAAAATAAATACTTTCGAATTAAATAACCTCTCGTTTTTTGTTGATGTCGGTTAAAAAATAGTATACTTAGGTTTATCTGTGAATTTTGCCTATGTCTAAGTAAACAAAAAAAAGAAAGTTCACACGCGGTAGAAGTGAAACCTTCAGAAAACATAATAATATCTTCTTTAAGATCTCTTTTCAAAAATCAGTGGGACTCGCCTCGAACTGTCGACCACTCGTACTGTAGTAAATGTTATAACAGTGCGTACAAGTCAGGATGTCACACTGCCAGGCAAATTCGATGACGATCATGGTCGTGAAAATCAGGACTGGCATTCCCCGTGTATATCTATCTCATTCTCTCGCAGGCTAAATCCTATAGATGTATGTGTTTGTCTTTTTTTAGTAACGCTTTTTCGTTTCAAATATTGACTTCCAAAAGTCTCTTACAGAATCTATGTACTTACTGTGTGGTGTGCAGCTGTAAAGTGTAGTGTAAATTAAATATGTTTGTTATGCTAGGGAATGGTAGAGTCACTGTATCGCGCAAGAAGTTGGCTTGTGGACTCCATGCCTTAGGGTCGGACTTATTTATAGTCCGTTTTAATCGGTAATAATTGGTCCACTTTGAATATTTCACTTACCGATTTCTTAATCCAGATAAGCCACATAAATTTTACATTCCACATGTTGCATTCAAACACTTCAGTGTGGTTATTTTTAATAGTTGCAAAACAAAGACTGGTATTTACCACCTTAGCATGCCGGGGTGGTATACAATTTACTTGTAACGGTTCAAGTAGGAATATGTCTACATACTGATTAAACATGGCTGGCATCATAAGCGTCGTCGACACAAATGTCACTAGCCATTGCCAGGAACCGATTTTACCGAGAACGTCGGTCGTTACGTCTTCGTGTATAGTACCGATACTGGAATGTAAGTGGATATTTAATATTACTCAAACAATCACGTTGTTAGGTTTATAGGCTTACACGCTCGAAGGTTTATTTATAATAACATGAAATCGATTTTTTTGGCTAAATCACTTTATGCATAAATATCATACACAAAACAACATTTGGTACTTACATTGACATTTTAAATTTAATATCCTAACCATATAGATTGATTTAAGTTTTTTACGTCATTCGATAAAATCATAATGTTATAATGTAAAAATGTTCAAGTACAAGTTATTCTTAATACGGATACTTATGGTTATTCCCCTGTTCAAATGAAAACAACATAAGTTTTCCTCAAAGGATTACACATATAACAAATCTTACAATGAAGGTAATTGAGTACACTTATCATTGTTTAATTTAGCAAGTAGCAAATGATTATATACCTAGCGCCGATTTTTCAATACTCAGATAAACAGACATATAGCTTTTATACGACTGATAGCAGTTTAAATTGAAGCATTAGTTCAATGGATCCCGGTGAAAAGTATTTATCTTTTAATCTAAGTATCTAATGGATATTTCTTATTATACGGTAGCATTATAAGTATAAGGTAGAAGAAAAAGTAAAAGTAAATATGTAGCTACTAAAGATGTATTTTGAATAGCGTAGCGTAGCGTTCTCAAGGTTTCTATTTTGGTCCTTATTGTTTTGCAAATTTGTGATAATTTATGCAAATAATAGTCTTGATTACGTAAGACAAATAACTAAAGATGTGAAATCTTTTGGAACCAACTTCTGGTTCGGCTGCTATACTGTGGAACTTTATTGTTAATTGTTATTATAAGTGATCGAAGTCTTTACTTGTTTTTATTTAGTTAATAGTTAAGTATAATTTTATTTTCTGTAGAAATCATGTTCTTTTTTTTACTTGAATATACTCCGAGAGGGCTGGCCTACACCAGCTGTTAAAAGGCCCCTTAAATAACGAGATAAAAAAATAGTCTTGTTTTACTTCACCACTATGAATTACTTTATCCAAATTTTCTTGGCTACTTCCGCCCGATAGTCTGAGCGCTTTGCTTCAGCGGGTCAAAATAAATTTGAGGATTCCTCGTTGAGGGGAGAAACACGTGTAATCGATTGTGATCGTTTCACATCTCATCTGCAATTTTTTTTATTATTATTTGCTTAACGTTTATACATTTTTTCCTTATAGGTTAGTAACGATCGGGTCTACGGGATCGACTTTATCTCCTTAATAGTTTCAGTTACTAACAGTTATCTTTTTAAACAACCGTTTATCTTTTCAGGCGGAAGTAGCAAATAAAATTTAGATAAAGTAATTTCCATGGATTTCCACATAGTAACGCCTACATACAATCAAATATTCACCAGTATGCTTTATTTTACTACTTAAAAATATAAAACTATGCAATATAAACTCGTCGAAGCCCGCATCATCATTATAATCCGAGGCTCTACAGGTGTGGGAAGGCCTTAGCAGGGGTCCAGTATATCCCTCCATATGGAATTATTCAAATTAAGAACTTCTTCACACCAATAGTTTTTAAATCATTATGAACGCCATTAAACCACCCATCTGAGTTTAGGCTTGCTTCGAGTTCTACGTTCATCAGGCTTTCCCTCCAGAAGTTTTTTCAGTATCCTGGACTGTTTCATTCATAAGTCAAAATATTTTGTATCCGATTCCACGATATGATCTACTTCTATACTTAATATCATCAGAATCCTTCCAACCTTTCAATAATAATTGAAGGATAAGTATTCAAACAAACATCATACTTTCACATCTGTATTTATCGTAGTAAAATTATACATTTTCAGTGTTTATACTCGCATCATTTGAAAACGACTTATCGAATTTCAACGTACCTACAGAACAGAATCTCAGGCAGGATTTAGGCTACAAAATATCATTATATTTTTCTATAGAAACGATACATTTTTCGATGGGCTTAGGAGAAATGATAAAATTAACTATATAAATAAATAGAAGACAGCTTCCTTTTAATCCAGAATGAAGTCGCATTCTAGCTAATTTACGATATCACCTACTAGTTGCTCTGCTCTTTCCGGTATTTAATGACTCGACCTCAGTGACACCTACCGAATTCTAACATAGGTATCTATATAAACCATCGCTTCGATAATACAAACATATTATGTCAATATTAGATAATTATTCATTCAGAAATTACACATTCAATAACAAACGCCCATAAGATTTTTTAATAAAATAATATATATTATACTATAATATAACATGATGTCAATCAATGACATATCTTAGTGAATGATAAAGGTCTGAGCCATTGAGAATATTTTTTTTTTTTTCAAACCTATATTTTTTATTAGGGCTTTCATAGTACTTATATGACAAATAACCCAACCTGAATATTTTGAACAACATGCAGCAACAGATTTTTTCTACTTTTGATTTGAATTCAGTAAAGCACCCAGGTATTGTTTAGATTGAGGTAGAGATTATGGAATGAAATAAAAAATAGTCATAAAAGTAAACTAAACTACACTCAAAACATTATTTCATTTTCCGAATTAAAAAAAAAAATTGAATGAACGGAACTTTATTTCATAAGTTTGAGTGATAATGCCGGATCTCAAAGTTGCTCAGGTGTCTAAATTTGAAAATGGTTACACTTAAAATGAAGTGGCTCAAACATTACGAGTGTTCAAGTCCGTGATGTTTCGCAATGTTAAACGATACCGGCAGGCAAGAGTATACAAGACGTAAAGGACAAGGTCGCAAAAGAGTAACAACAGAGAGGGACAACAGATTTATTGTAAGCAGTGTCCTCAGAAACCGCACTTCGACTTCTTAGGAGGTACGAAACAAGCCGCAGGAAGTTCGACAAGTGACAATTAGCACAAATGATTAGAAGAAGACTTAAGGCGACTGGTATAGGTATATTGCTCAAAGCAGGTCATCGAGTAGCTCGGTCCATCTTTGCTTGTTCGCACTTAAATTCGGATTATAACGCTTGGGGAAAAGTATTCTTTACTGATGAGTCCATATTCTGTGTTAAGTCAGATGATGAAAGGATCAAAATACGGAGACGACCCGAAGAAACATACGATGAGTGTAACATTGTTAGAATAGAGCCTTATGGTGGAGGGTCAGTAATGGTATAGGGATGCTATTTGCTTAGGAGCACGTACGGAGCTACACATCGTAGAAAACGGGTCCCTAACTGCGGGAAAATACGTAACATACATTTTAGAGCATATTGTGATGCCTGTTGCCCCATTCTTGGAGGGTAATTTTCTTTTAATCCACGTTAATGCTCGTACTCACGCTGCGACGCGGCGGTAGTATCAGAATACCTTACTGAGATCGGAATCCAACTTTGGTGTGACCAGTACGCTTGCTAGACCTAAATCTGTTAGAATATGTTTGGGATTAACCGGGAAAATAAATTAAATAAAGATATCCAGCACCAGCTAACCGAAGGGACCTCAAAACTGCATTGGTTGAAGTATGGTACCTAATGCCACAAAGTTTGAATGACAATTTAATAAAAATTATGCTCAGACGGATGCAGGAAGTTTTGACTTATTGTGTCACCCATTAAGAATTTTAAAAAAGATTTTTAAAACAATATTCAATTTTCATTATGTTAGGTCAAAGTTTCTTACAAATAAAATACTGAGCTGAATTGAAAAGTTGTCCAAGTGGGCGAAAATAACTTTTGGCGCTAACTTTAAAATATACTCACTTGCTACAGTTGCTACCGTGGCGCCACCCTAATTTGACGCTTTTCGACGGACAATTTTTCCTGCACAAAGATGATTCTCCTACGCCCCATATTTAATATCAATATCTAGGCGACCGCGCTTCACTCGGTGATTTGTAAAAAAACACCTAATAATCTAGAATAAACTTGGAAAGTAAAACATTATTTAAACATAAAATTTCATTCAATTCCTCAGAGCCGTTTCCTCGAAACAGATTACGTACATATTAAAATAATTATTAAATATTAAATAAATTATTAAATGTTTGCTTCTTTTATTTCACTATAGTTGGTTTCTAACAAGTCTCATTGTTTACGGTTAAGCTGTCAAGTCTATTTTAAGTTCCAAATGGACTTTATTGAATAGATGGTTGCAAATAACAGTCTTTATTCACAATGACATGTCTTTTGTGATAATGAATACAAAGTGCATTCACTTCAACAACGAATAATTAATACTCGATATCCTGTGAAGTATTCTATAGTGCATTAATTGTGTTAGTGTATTTTCAACTTTTTAAAGATTATTTAGAAATCTTTTATTTGAAATATCGGATTTTATTTAAATAAAAATATATTTCCTCTTGCCATAGATAGGGTAGGTAGATTTGATAAAAATAAGTTATCAAATAAGTAACTACGGTCAATGATTTTTTCTAAACGCTGATCTAATATATTTAGTTAATGATTATTCAATACCTAATGTAGATGAAGTAAGATTTAATAAACTATCTTGCAGTGCGAAAGTTTACATCAAATAGATTATCTATATTTTACTGTTTGCCGTTACACTGTGCGGTTAAAACGTCTGTTAAAGAACCGCGCGGCGCGGACAGCGAATACCTAGTCCGTAGTCGTCAGGTATGACCAATAAGATAAGAGGTTGGATTTTTTGCTTGATTGCGGTAACCGAAGCACGGTCGGCGCCACCGCACCACGATTGCTATCCATTCGGTCGTCCGCCGGCACGCACGCCTGGCGCCTCACAATCGTCGCGGCGTGCTTTTCTACTGTCCAAAACTGTCTATACCACCAATTGTGATTGTGTTCTTTACAGGACTTCCAGGATAAAAACAGATCGAGGCGAAAATTAGCCACCATGGACAAGGATCGCGCGTTGGAGGAAATGATGGGGAAACTCGGTGAGTGCAGGACCTCAAAACATATGGTATATTTTTAATCTATAACGTTAACTGCTTCGAGTTACTTTTACATTTTACAAGAGTTATTTTTATTGGTTTTGTACTGTCGGACGAGTGCATGCTTTTATTGGCCTGGTTTTGGCTGCAACTTGTCAGGCTTGTCTTGAAACGAGAAATAGCTACCCATGTAATAAATCTAAACCTTTGTACCTATAGGTGTTTACTGCTCAGTGACCAAAATTTGGATGTAATAATTTTTTTAGTACTATTTTTAATGTAACTTTACTGCAATTGTCAAATTTAACAATTAAGTTTATAAACAAGAACAAAAAATAACAACTAATAAAGTGATAAGGTTTTTTTTTTCTGTAACAATGATGAAATAATATACAGATTTTACAGTTGGTTTCGTTGTTCAGTTAATCCAATAATACAATTTTGTAGAAGGACCTTCACCTTTTACTTTGAAAGTAACTTGTAGGGACTTCGATTTTTAATAAATTACATTCATATGTGTACTTACTTCTTTTTACATCCAAACTCATAGACTGAAATAAATTATAATATGAAATTAGTAAGTTATAATAATTTTAGTAATATAATTTAAAAATAAAAATGGCAAAATATTAGGTACCTATTATTCTTTTATTATAATAATATTAGGTACTAATATTATTTCATATTAATGTTGTAATATAGTTTTATGTAATAATACTATTCACCTTATCAAACAAAACGATATCTATTCTAATTAAAAGCAAAGATACTTATCATAGCAAAGTAGTGTAGGTATTTCGTATACTTTACCAATATAGTGAACACGAAATACAAATAGGGTGTGGAAATAATCACGTTCTATGTGTGCTTCTTCAAGGTCACACACACCCTTAAACTTGAGTAATTACCAAGATCGTGACTATAATTATTATGAGTTTAATCTAAAAAACTATATTAGTTGACATTAATTAAATGAAGTGGTTTCGTAAACGTTAGAATTTGTATTAATAAACCTGTAATTGTGTCTGTTTATGTTTTTTTTTTAATTTTCTCGATAGACATCTTTTTTAAAGGACACTGATCACTTATATGACATCCAAACAGTTTTTGTCTGACTGTATGTCCGGGTTTAATTCAAAAACGGCTTGACCGATTCTCATGAAATTTTGTACACGGGTAGTTTATATCATTCCATAATTGATGAACTATAACAATTGTCAATATTACAATAAAAAATTAAAAATATAAGCTTTCAACAATCCTTAACCGTTTCTGTCAAAATTTTGTATCGTAAAATCCCAATAATCTAAACGGCACAAGAGAAGTGTAACACATTTGCCCAACATCTGGCAGATGTCTTCAGTCCAAACGCACCAAAAAACCCCAATGGTTTTGAAGACACAATACAATCGACACTAGAGCAAGTATACCAGCTTTCTCCACCACCAAAGCTAACTGCGCGAGAGATCTGGAGGCTTATTAGAGATCAAAAAGATAAAAAAAGCGCCCGGCTGTGATTTAATCACAAAGGAAATACTCAGAGAGTTCCCTAAGAAGGCTATCGTTCTTCTTACCACCCTATTTAATGGTATACTGTTGACTGCGTTTTTGGATATACAGCAGGCTTTTGACCGTGTCTGGCATAAGGGACTCTTCTATAAAATTAGGAAAAACCTCCCACATAGCTATTTTCCCTTATTAAAGTCCTATCTAACAATATGGATCTTTCAAGTGAAAGAAGCAGATGCATTATCAACCTTCTATGAAATAAAAGCAGGTGTACCACAAGGCTCTGTCTTAGGCCCTGTCCTGTACACACTGTACACTGCAGATCTCCCCGAAGTATCAGGTGCTACTACTGCTTCATATGCTGACAATACTGCTATTTTGGCTAGCGATAGCGATGCTGGTAAACCATCATTAGCCCTTCAGTATGCCCTCGACCAAATAACAAACTGGCTAAAAATGTGGTGAATTCAAGTCAGCGCCTCAAAGTCGGTCCACGCGACCTTTACATTGAGGAAAGGAAACTGCCCATCTGTTCAACTTGAGAACTCTACACTCCCACATAGCGAATGTGTAAAATATTTAGGTCTACATCTAGATCGGCATTTAACATGGAAACATCTCATAAAGACAAAGAGAGAGGAACTAAACCTGAAATACAGAAATCTGTACTGGCTGGTTGAACGAAACAACAAACTATCAACAGATAATAGGTTACTAATATATAAAACAATACTTAAGCCGGTATGAATGTATAGTATACAATTCTAGGGAAGCGCCTGTGACTCCAATATTTCTATATTACAAGGAATGCAAAACTTTATCTTGCGCAATATAGCCAATGTACCATGGTGTGTCACAAATGTAGAAATCCACAAATACTTGCACATGAACACGGTGAGGGAGGAAATCCGAGATACCTCTCTAAAATACCGGAATCGTTTAAAAAACCACCCAAAAAAACTGGCAACACAGCTGACCAGTCGCAGCTATAACAAAAGACTAAAAAAAGCACATTATCCAAATTGAGTAATGTCCTTGGACAGTTGGACCTGAAGGGGGACAAACTCTCAGTGGAGGGTTCACCCACAAAGCTATAGCTATTCACTATCAACACATTTGCTAAAAGTTGAACTGATTGAGTTGTTTGCTGTCCCATATGCTAAATCTAACTATTCTCAAAATTCTATACTGTGTCGCATTGCCCGATCTTATAATGAAGTATACGATACGGTAGACATATTTCGATATTCACGGAATACATTTAAGAGTGAAATAATAAAGTTACAACGCTGAATTATACAATTATAATATAAAAAAGATAAAGCACACAAGTCAGAAATACAGACATACGCTCACACACACACACTATACTAAACGCCAGTAAAGATTACATGTTTTTCTTTTGTCTACTTATGTATATTTTTATGTATCAATTCCTGTAATTGTGAAATCCTGTCTTGGCTTTAATTGTTACATACTATAAGATATTATATAGAATATTGTATGCTGTTGGATTTCCAAATAAATAAATAAATTGCAGATATCCTCTTTAAAAAAAAACGTCAGTAATACATTTAGGCATAGTAGAAATAATATAATAATAATAAAAGTTTTTGATGAAATTTTGTACACGAATTTCTCGATTGATAGACTATATGAATCAAAAATCTAAATCTAAAAAATTCTTTATTCAAATTAGGTCCTATACAGGTACTTATAAACTTTAAAACAATACATAATTGTCAAAAATATGAGTAAAAATAAAATCACTAGATCAAACTAATTACCGCATAACAAACGCGTTCGGAGCCGTGGGCGCACCACTAGTATAAAAAACATATATTATAGCCGTCGAATCGGTTTCCCGTTAGAATATCTTTATTCATAAATTTGTAGTTCTGCCAGTACAAGCATTTTTTTAAATATTTCCTTATATAAAATACCCTTTAGAAAGAACACTTCACACACATTCTTATTAAAATTTATACACGGGATGCTTAAGTTATTGCTCAAATGATAGGTTTTAAGAATGGTCAATATTATTTTCAGAAATAGTCAAAAAAGTATTTTCGAAAAAGATTTTTTTATTAATTCTTTACCAATTTTCTTGAGACACTTGTGTACACGGGATGTATAATATGTCAACCCACAATTATATAGGTCTATAGATGTGATTAATATATTTGAAAATAAAATTACGGGATGAAAATAATTATTGTGTAACAAACGCGTGCGGAGCCGCGGAGGCATCGCTAGTTTATTATATAATCTAATAGATACAATTCTAATTTATGAATAATATTATAGTAAATTTGATAACTATTCATGAATAATTCCTCAAGTCAAGGTAATATAGATAAATAAACTTCGTTATATCACATTAAATATCTTATAAGGTCATTGTTAATATCGGTGTAGTTAAATAATAAAAAAAAATTAAAAACATTAGATTTTATATTTGTATAACGTTATTTTAAGCCAGTGCTTTAATAATCAGATTTTAATCCCTGTTTTACATTATGTTTATTTTCGAGATGTAAATTCAAGTTTACATGATCTGTATCGATGGACTGATCTTTTATATTAATTATCAACAAAGTAGAAAGACTGATCCAGTATGCGTTGATATAATCATAAAAAGCAATAAAAGTTGATTTGAAAAGTTTACACATTGTTTTATAATACCTCAAAATCTGTTATCCACAAATAATTTGCATCTTTTATGTTTACCATGGTCACACAATGCTATCCGCAAATGACTTGCATCCTTCATGTTTATCGCTCTCAGACAATGCTATTTGCATATTATTTGCATCTTTCATTCACGCTCAGACAATGCTATCTGCAAATGATTTGCAACTTTCTATTTATCCCGCTCAGACAATGTTATCCGCAAATGATTTTAATCTTTCACGTTTATATTCTATCAGCGCTGTTATTTCTCTTTTTCATTTATGATATAGATTCAATTTCATTCTTTCTTTTTCATACAAATTCGAAGTTGCAAAAATATTATACCATCCACAAAAATGATTTGCATCTTTCACACTTATATTATATCAGTGATTTACATCTCTTTTGTCCTTCTTCTTTTTCTTCATCTTTCAAATTCAACGTTGACTAAATATTATACATATGTACTTACTTCTACATTTTAACTTTCTGCCATTCTCACCACGCATACTTCTTTCGTTGCTTAAGTAATAATTATAATAAAGTCTCCTCAACATGATTCTCCACTTTCAGAAGCTTATATTGGTAACAAACTATGATATCCCTACCTAATGTCTACATCTTCAAGAGCTTTCACGCTTTTGCGAGTGGTGGCCGTAGAGTATTAATCCCTTGGTCTAGTAGTACTAGCCTATGAACATACTCCTAATTGTAATTAATTTGAAAATCAAAATAAAAAAATACCTTATTCAATTTAGGCCTCAAGAAGACAAGAACTTTAAAACACACTACTATCGGTTTGGAAAACATCTCTGTCATCGAGAAGAGTACAGCAAGAAATTCGGTCGAGTTTATCTAATATAATTAAATCGATAATGTAATTAACTGCCATTTCAGCACTTCGTCTTATCCAAGTGGCTAGTATTCATTGATTGATTTTTGCAGCTACTCATCAACTAAGAACAGACAATACTTCGCTCATTCCTCTTTTCTCATGTATATTGATGAAATTCCTTGTCATTTGATCTAAGATCGTGTTTGATATAAAGAGCTCGTTTTCCTTAAATTTTTTCAAAATAAGCTTCTTGCTTCGTTTTTATTTTCTTATTTCCATATCACCCGAGAATAGTTTCATATTCAGTATAGGCCGTGGCCGTTCCCACTCATATATCCATATTACCCATTACGTTCATTCAAATGTATGTCATATTAGTGTGATAAGGGGCCATCCATAAATTACGTCACACGAATTTCATGATTTTTTGACCTCTCCCCCGTCCTTGTCACAGCTGGTCACATATTTGAGACCCCCCCCTACCTAGTGTGATGATACATATTTTGCAATTTTATAATTAAAAATTTATGAAATTAAAACAGCAGTGTTCGGAAATTATTTTAATTAAAATTTAAATGATTTTTCAATAAAATCGAAATCAAATCAAACAAAGGTATAAAAATTAACAAAACAAAAAAAATCACTTTAATGAAAGATAAAAACTTAATTCCTCTTCAGTCCATACACTTCGAACCTATTCCTTTATATTATTTATAACTGGCATAGTAGTCACATCGTTCTCATTTGGACAGTTAACATCAGAAACATTCATTGTTTCAACATCTTCTTCATCAAACCATAAAGTTTCATTGTCATCATTCAAACAAAGAATTTCCCTGGCACGTCTAGCAGCAATTCTTGAGGCCTAATTTTCGCGATGGGCAATACTTCTTCTTGCGTTTTATGTGATTTCTTGTGTAGGTTAGTGGCCTTATATGATGCAAAATATAGACCACAGATGCCACACGATCGCTTAAATAAGTATGCCTCGACACTGGATAAAGATACAGTAGATACTGGATAGCTGAAGTAACAGTGGAGCGAATTTTCTTTCACAGTCATCTTTTTCTATGGTAACATACTCGTTACACGTCTGTTGTACTTGTACTACACAATGGTGTACTTACATTGTCGATAATATTCTTAAAGTCGGTAACTTATTTTTCTTCGAACTATAAAGGTAATAAGTTTCAAATAATCGAGTTGTCAAAGTTGTTAAATAAAACATTGCTATGTTCGAGATACAGAAGTCCAATTTAATTTTTTCTCTGATTATTTTGATTAGAGGGTTGAGATTTAGTACAACGGAGGTTTTGGGGCTTGAATGGAAGGGAACACATTCTTTCGAGTTTGGGAGGTTTTCGACTTAAAGAAGTTCTAATGTACTTAGATATAAAATATTATATTTTGAAAAAATGTATGTCACAAAATTTGGGACCCCTCCCCGCCCCTTGTCACACAATGTCACAATTCATCGACCCCCTCCCGCCCCTAAACGTGTGACGTAATTTATGGATGGCCCCTAAGGAAAAGTGAAATAAGATAAAAACTTCGTCAAGAATATTTTAAACCAGACCCAGAATAGTCTTGGATCTTACAGTTTGTTCTTATAATGTAAAGTCAAATAACTGATAGTGTACATTTTCTAATAAACCTTCCAGTAGATACTTTTTCATTTATTTAAAAACTATATATTTTAGGTACGTTATTTCAAGTTTGTGAACTGCATCTTATTTTTGTATATTCTGTTTATTTTTTTATTACTGTTTTGTAATCAGATTGAAATGTCCGGTCAGTAAGCTGCAGCTAATTTTCGTATATTAAGATTCTCGTTTTGATTAAGACTTACGTTATCAAATTGAAGCGTTGTAATCAGTAATTTTTAACGTAATTTCATATATTCAGATTCTTGTTTGATTAAGGCTAACGTTATCGGATCGAAACGTCTAGTCAGTAAACTGCAACTTATTTTTGTATGCTCAGATTCTTGTTTTGATTAAGATTTATCATACTTATCTAATACTTAATGTAATACTTAATCTAATACTTATCTCATACTTAATCTAATACTTATCTAATACTAAAACTTATCAAATTAAAATGTTTAATCAGTAATCAGCAACTTATTTTCGGATATTCCAATTCTTAACATAACGCGCATAATGTAATAATAATAACTCTTAATATATTGTAGGTATGTTATCAGATTGAAAAGTGTAGTTAGTATTAAATTTTTCATTGGACCCGATTTATTATATTTGGCCGTTGTTGCTACAAACTCAAGCTCAAGAAAACAGAAGTACGTAATAGTAACAATGATTCCTACAATATTTACAACGGCACAAGTCATATACAATTCCACAACATGTAGATTACAAGAATATCTTAATCTTATTGTCTTGCCATTAATTTAAATGTCTGAGGCTCATATAATTAGGCACAGTAGATTCTAAAGAATGAAATTTAACGTGTAAAAGATAGGTCAGATTTTAGGCAAATTACTCGTTTTTTTATATCCCTCCTCTACACTTGGCTGTTTATGAGATTTGACAAATTTTTATAGATAAAGCATTTCAATCGAGACTTGGCCCGTTTTTACAGCATGTTTTTCTTAGGATTTAACTTCTTTTTGTTGTTCATTTTTGTAGTTTCTAAATCAGATAGTGGAATTTCATAATATCGAAAAGCAGAAAAGGCCTATCATGTTGATTGAGTTTATTGCTCTTCATGTTTGCCCATAGACCCTGTTCATGTGAACGCGCGTCAGAGCGCTTAAACGCTGCGCTTAGAAAATAATATAATATCTATACGGGGCATCGTGTTCCACATAACTCATTTTCAATAAAGCGGCATTTTTTAAATACCTTTCACAGTTTAGCTGGACTCTTTGGGTTCCACATTAGTTACTATAGATTTTAGATTTTTGTGGACCATTAGAAAATGCTCATCACATTGAATGCATTTTAATAAGGCGGCATTTCGATAATTTTTATAGTTTGATGGGGCTTTTGATGTTTCACATTAGGTAGAAATGGATTGTCTGGAGATTTACTTTTATGTGTAATCAGGAAACGATCGTGAGATTATTAAATTATTTTTACTAAGGCGGCTTAGTGTTAGTTATTATAGTTTGGCGAGGCTCTTAAAATTCCATATCAGGTACTCCAGACCGTCTATTTTTATATGCCATCAGAAAACTCTCATCGTATTTATACATAATTTTTAAAGATGCGGCATTTCGACAGCTCTTATAGTTTGCCGAGGGTCATAGTGATCCACATAAGGTATTCCAGTCCTTCGATTTTTATACGCCATCAGAAAAAGCTTATTTGATTATTAAATAATTTTTTAAGGCGGTATTTCGAATAGTTTGTCTGGGCACTTGGATTTTACGTCAGGGTCAGATCTTCGAGAACAGGAATTTTTAATTTTTTTCTTTCCTTTATAGGGTAAACGCTAACTAAAATTTGAAATTTGTAAGACTTCTAGAAGTACCTTAGAGTTTTGATGATCGGTGAGTGTGTCAGTGACAAAATTAAAGAATTTTGACTTACGATAATTCGCAACTTTTAAGGTGTCATTTATTATTAGTTATATTGGCAATATAGCTAGTTATAGTATGTACTATTGATCTCTAAAAAATCAAATTTCTTGCTTTACATAACAAATTTATAGGGAGGTCAAAAGTGCCGTGAGTCGCTTCAAGAAAAGGATGGTACAGCCGTGCTCGACTTGGCGGACGCACTGCATGCCGTGCCCCCTAATAGATATTAGATATTAAATACCAGTGGCAAAAATTTCAAAAAGGGACGCAGTTACAAAAAGGTCGATTACTGTGCTTCGAAACTTTGACCTTTAGTTTAGTGTAAGTGCAAACTAATCTAGGGGAAAAAGGATTTACAAGAATTAGCATCTTGACGTATTGTGAGAAAATTTCATGAGAATAGTCGCGGCAGAAAATTTTGTTATCACTTGTTGCGTATAATTTTGAATGAAGCCTAACGTGCTCTTGGCATGTCTCGAAGGCACGAACGATTTAGTATGCGTAGACGAGTAGGTAAAAACGTGCGCTTTGCAAATACGACGTACCTTTTATTTATATGTATTACGGTACAGTGTATTCTAAACTAAAAGTAGAGGTAACTCGATTTTAATGTACGTTTTCAATTGTAATGTTGTTTGTTATTTTCTGTCACTGTGAGCAGTATGCAGCACAGAGATATGCAGTTTATGTGAGTAATGGTAGGATTACTTACAGGGAATACGGCGGGAACCGGCATATACTATATATACGTACCTACGCTTCACGTTGATAGATCATACGATTAACGAAAGGCTTATTACCGTGATTAATAAATGTTTAAGATTGCGTTTTGTATCAACCGCCAATAGAAAGGTAATATATAATGTTCATGTCAAAAGTATTTTCAAGAAAAATACAATAAAATTTTGATGTTCACATCTGCCAGACGTCTCATACACCTCATTTCTTTTTAAAATGTTATAGCTCAGTACCTACCAAGGAACATATACTCGCCTTAAGGTACCTACTAGGTTTCGTTTTTATTCGTCAGAAGAGTACATTTTTATGTTTATTAATAAGTAATCCATCAATTAGAAATTCGTGTTTTATTTTTTAGAAAACTGGATAATTTGACAGGGAATAACTTATGCGGGTTGGATATCTTGTATTGATATTTAAAAAGAGTTTCTAAAGTCATAAAAATCAGTTTCAAAAACACAACGCACACACAACACTCTATAATAGTATAGTGTATTTATACGTGTAGATAAAATATGTTGCATCAGCTATTATAACTAAACCAGTCACATTACGTAAGAGCTCCGAGTACCCAGTATTTAAGTAGAGATAAAAAATATTAGATTCTGTATTTTTACACTATATTTAGTTAAGATATTGTTTATACAATAAGGTAGCAAACAAGCATACGGTCCGCCTGATGTTAAGCGGTTACCGTAACCTATGGACGCGTGTAATACCATAAGTACCATTGGCGTGTTTGCGATCTTGAACCAAGGAGGTCTGGAAACCATACTCACCGCAGGAACACAACACAAGGTTATATGGCTGCGATATTCTGGTTGGTGGAGGTATTCCATAAGTCAAACTGTCACAAGTCGAGAAAAATTTCTACAGAAATTTGTTTATGGCCTACTTCTTTTAATTGTTAGATTTACTCTGTTTACGCGATATTATATTTGTAATATAGTTAAGTATTTCAAACTATATTTTTGCCCAACGTATTATTAATTTTTTGTATAAAACAACAGATACTAATTCATTTAAAACTGCAGTACATTTAATTATCTTTAGATTAATAAAATTTAACTGTTTTGTGTACATACATGTATAAAAAAAAGTAACGCTGTTTGTTCTGTTGTTCTGTACGTGTACGTTGTACGTGTTCAAATGTTACAGATTCAGCAAACAAACGGATTGTAACTATCGCTGCTTCTATATGGCATTATGTTATAGCATAAGTATATTTTTATTCTAGCGCCTATATTTACTTAGCTAAGTACGTATGTATGTATCTCAGGATTTTTGTTGCCTATCACGTTGAACTGACGATAACGATATATTGTCATATATATGTACCTACCTTTGTGAAGTTGTATTCTCTACACTATTACTAAAAACAAAATTATTATCTTCATTTTAAACTTAGAAATAGTCATTTATTTTATATTCAATTTGAATTTTATGTTCTTGCTATAGGTATTCTGTTGTAAGATTTTATGCATTTTGTTTGTTTTTGCGATAATATCTGGAATTACCAGTGATATTTGAGAATATATTTTTTGCATTTTATTGTCTATTCATTGAGAAAGGTTATTAGGCTATATAGGTACCTACTTTAATTTTACTGCACAACTCTAAAGAGCGGAATATTAATCATGAACGCCAAGCAGTTTGAAAAGCTGTAATGTTACAACTATCAGTTCTACCAAGGCGTCATAAATATTATACGTATACGTACATTTTTGTAACGTAAGCGAGCGAAAGGATTAAAATGCCTATAATAAGAATCGTCGATGTTATTATGAAGTACGTACTAATGACTTAGTGTCCATACATTGACCCGCACCCTATTGGCTGGATGCGATAGTAACTGGTATGCTCTGTGACCGCGCGCGCTTTTAAGCATTTTTAAGCAGGAAGCCAGGAAACGACTAGCTTGGATGGATTCTCGGTTCAGATATGAGAGACTTCAGTTAATAAGTCGACTACTACAATAAACAATGTTCGTGAATATCATCTCGCTGCCCGTATCTTAACCGGCTGCGTATATATTTAACAGTAGGCAAGTAGGGAAAGTAAGAACTACGATATATACCACACGCGCATGCGTTTGTGACGCGGTGGGGAGTTGCTAGAATATATTTAACATAGGTGAACCCGTGGGACACAGCTACTATTAGTATTAAAATATTAATAAGCATTATATGATAATATATATGCTTGTAAACAATATACGATTAAGTCGGTGTTTTAAAGATTTTGTTTTGTTTTTTTTTTTTTTTTTTAATTAAAATGTTAAACGAGTATTTACTATTTATTATATTTACTATTTTGCAGGAATATAGATATTTTTTCTTTTTGAGGTAAATCGAAGATAGGCATTACAGTTGTAATTTCTTGGATGCCGATTCGCCTGAAATGTAATAAATAGGTCTTACATAGTCCACCAACCTTCCACAAGCTTACAATCTACCAAAGATGGGTTTAAATCTTATTTTAATTTTATTACGTGGACTCTAAATAAATATTGAGCTGAAAAGCCCTTGGTGGAATGTCATATATATGTATATATCAGTTCTTTGGTTACAAGTACAAGATAAGCTTAGTTTGAAATCAAACTAGGTTGTGAGAATAGCTATTATTAATTTAATAACTTTAAGTACCTACTTTATTGAACGGTATCTAATTAACATTAATGTCATTATTATCATCAGTAAAGTTCGTGATTCGAATGACCCTCTACTACTGTAAAAGTAGGTAGCACGTAATCAGTTGGTTATTACTTTAAGAAAACGATGGACGAGCTAATTTTGTGATTATCCTAACATCGCCTACGTTTTAATAATTAAATAAAATTTTAAAACGTACAGGCTATCTAACTAATGAATAACAATACCAATTGCATGCATACTAAGAAGTTAGGAGATAATGATCATGAGAAAAAGTAATACCTGAAATAGGTATTTGCGATTTCTTTTTAATAGTATTTAAAAGTCAATGCTTTAATTAGGTTGGTATAACCCGCAAGAGTTAACTTGAGACTTCAGCGTTATTTGTGGTCTGTACCGTGCTTATCACCAGTTTTGTACAGTCATTTTGCCGAGCTAGTATAAAGTACGGGGTTAACTGCGGAGCGCACATTTCGCTCGGGTCTCAAGTTAATAACTCTTGCAGGTTGTATACATTTTTTATGAATGTATACTTAAATTCATATTTGAATTTTAATTTTAAGTACTTACTATTAAATTTTTTATGTAAGGCCACAGATTAGAGTAAAAAGCAAGATGCGAGAGTTCGGAACAACAACTGTGAGATCTGTATTTAGCTATGTTTGCTTGACAACCTGACAGCATTGTAGTACTGTACTTACGAGAGCGTGTAAGGTTTCCAAGGTAACGGAAATAAGTTCTACTTTTTTAACGGCGTCTTTGTTGTTTCATTCGTCATCTAAAAAACTGATTTTATATTGGAAAATCAACAACCTAAATGACATACCAATTTCTTTTAACCAAACTTGTAGCTAATTATCATGCTAATAAGTATAAAATCCCCTTTTCTCGTTAAATTTTAAACTGCTTATGAATAATTATATTATTAATTTATACAATTGACAAAAATTCGTTTGTAATTATTCTTATAAGGACGTAAATAGTTATACTCTTTTCGCGTAACAAAAAAAAAATCCAGAAACTGTACCCTGCCTTCCAAAAACCTGTGATGAAGCCTAGCCATCAATGATAATAATGTAAATTCATCTTAACATATTTTACTAATGAAGTTAAAATAATGTATATTTATACAACTATAAATTGTTTTTACACAATTAGAAAAAAGTCAGTAAAATAAAATCACATTCTGGTTATTAATGATTAACTTTATCTTGTCGCACTTCCGTCACACGTTTGAATGCTAAATTTTATTTCATAAATATGCCTTCATGGGCACTTAAACAACTCGAAAAATAGAAGCAAAAGTCAAGGAGTGACATTTCATCAGTAAGTTCAATGTATTAATGCGCGCGTGCCACGCACACCGCGGTATCAAGTGGAGCACAATTTTTATTCGTAGTAGTTGCTCTAAGTATGTAGTACATAGTACTACAATGTGCGCAGCTCATAATTTTACCCTCTACTAAACTAAACACTAAAAAAAATTGATTGTGTGGTTTTATGAAACCACGGTAAAAGTGAAACATTTTTTCACATTATAGACATTTAAGTAAAAATTCACACATGAGTAATAGTATATACACTACACGGTCAGTTGCAGCGAACTATAGGCGCCGCCATCCCTTCCCGCGGCCGACCATCACGCGACATGCAACACACAGATCAAAATTTTTGAGACGATCTAATAAAAGTTTCACTTTAAAAGTCCGCGATAGCATATGTCTATCTTTTAAGGTTTACTCAATATAACCTTTTCTATGGTAATAAAATTTGTTCTAAAATAATAAATTATTTGAAGGTGTTTTTATATATATATATACATTATTCTACATATATATATACATATAAATACGTTATTCATCACAAGTATTTAATTTTATACCAAATTTCCCTTTACAGTCATTGATTTCAATAAATATCATAGGAGATATCACAGTTTTAAAATAACTCGGCAGCAAAATAATGATCAAGTACCACAAGCGCATTTTTATTATGCAGAATATGTGGGAGCCGGGAGGCACCTAATAATAGAGTGCCTACGAGCCACTCCTTCTAACCTTTTCTCTCTCTCTCTCTCTCTTACATGATGCAGAAGAAGTTGCGCGGGTCAGCTAGTGAAATATAACCACAATAATAAAATATGTTGTTCCAAGTCCGGTGAAGCTGTAAAAGCCGCAGCGGCTTTAGGGCCCCTAAGGCTAACAGTGTAGTCAGTACTAAAAAAAAAAAAAAATGTTATTATAACTCACAATATATTATTCACAAGTACAACCAAATGGTAATAAATAGAATGCTTGTTAATCAATTAAAATTTATTTAAAAATAACCAAACAGTATATAGATAGGTATGTAAGGTATATTTTATTTAGCTTTGTTGTTACCAATTTAATATATACAGAGTGGAGAATGGATTTTATACACCCATATAAAATTGCATCTAAATACCTTTTTACATTTACTTAACATGTCTTTTTTAAGAAGATTTTCAAGTAGGTATTCAATTTTTGTAACCAGATTTACTGATTTTGGCTTTCTGCCATTGCTGTCTGTTTTTGTGGACAATGTAACTAAGTGAATATTTACAACTGCAGTGGGCATCAAATTTTCGTATTAATTTACCTCTGCCACTAATTTATTTTTGTTTCTTTAGGAATAGTATACAATTTTACATTTGGCACCAATTATCGCAGGGTGGTAGGACACGAAAATTGTGTCCGACTAGATCGCGACCATCACAAACCACCCACGTAGTGCAAACACCCGCCATAGTGGCATGCTTAGGTATATCGCGATCCGGTATCAGTAATCAAATGGTGTGGTAGGGATCTGATCATGGAACGGGCCTTTTAATGAGTCTGGGAGGATGTTTGGCCCGTCAGATTTGTCTGGCTCATTGGAAAATATTTTAAAATATTATACTTATATATTATTAAATACATATATAAAATTCAGCCTACCTAAAATGACGTAAGTTAGCATGGTTTTTTTCCACCTTTGATACCTGCTACCTGTAAAACGGCCGCGCTTTCAGCTTAGCGAATGTCCATTCCTTTCTATGTTTATGTTATACTACCGATCCTAAAAAATCATCTTTCCTAAAATCACATAAGTCTGGGTGACTGGAATCTCACTCTAAAACCATGGCAGACACTGGTTCGAATTCCGGTGAAGCCGACTAAATTTGAGTAAGGTAGGATATTCGATATTAATTTGAAAAATAGACTGATAGGATATAATTATGTAGCATGCCTTGAGCCTTTTATTAGAATAGAAAAAGTTCTGAAAGAAAAAATATATAATTTCTCCTAGAAACGGAGCCTACATTTTGTACTATTCTGTATTTATTATGTGCATGTGTTAATTTAGAAATTAACTTTTACTTGCAGTACGCTAACTTTTTTAATAATTTCATTTACTTGAGTTTGAAATTTATTATGTTCATATATAATATTCATAATATTGCAAAATGTTACGTTTGTAACTTATTTGATTAGCATCTACATCAGCAATCATAAGTAGTTTATTTATGCATCGTCCTAATCGTGATGTATCAATTTTATTATCACTAACAATTACGTTTCTATATGAAGACGGGTTTTCAATATTATTTTTATCTTTAATAACTTTTATAAACATTGTGTCTTCGAAATACCAATATGAGATCTAGTTTGTGTTTACATTATTACCCATTTTATTTTCATTTGTCTACTTAACATCAGGATTAATAACAAGTAGTTAAAATAATAACTAGTATTATCCATAATTATGCTATAAAGAAGTGAAATAAATCAACTATTGTTGTATTTCTTTAGTATTATGTCCATTGTTTACTTAATTTCATGTAAACATTTACTCAAATAGTCCATTACAAGAATTGATGTGGTTTTTATAATATTGATTATACATGTATGTATAAGAATAAGTAAATTTACTAGAGGTGATACTGGTTACTGGTAATACTGAAAAATACCGGTCCAAACGAGATAAATGGTGACATTTATCATTGGGCTTTGAGTTCAAACAAATAGGAACCGGTTAATTCATTTACATATGCTTAACCACTCAGATATTCTGTCGTGGAGATAAGTCCGCGTTGACGAAATAAGTTATATTACGTTTGTAATCAATTATGATATATCCGATTCATTTTCCCCTTTTTCTCCATTAGATAATTAATGAATAATTTATTTTCATTAACTATAATCACACAATTTGTTTTGAATTATTAACTTCGATTGCGTTTTTCTCGATCTACACATCGTGCAGTTACTGAAATTTTATTTGTTACGGCTTTATTATTAGTGTATATGTCCACAATTCTCAAACGAAAAAAAAAAAATCTACCTAAATACTTATAGTGAAGAATGTTTATTTGACACTTTTATTATTTAATTACTTTCCTTTCTGAAAATATTTACCTTTTAAACCCTTTGTCACTATTAGCTAAAGATATACCTGTCTATAATATGATAAGTATTCCAAGTATTAATTAAAAAGATCGATTAATCTTTCACAATGCGATTAAGGTTTTGTTTGATAGTTGGTACTATATTGGAATGGCTTTGTAATGATGTTATATCTTTTTCTTCTCGCCTTTTTCTAACCTAAGTAGGTTCGATACAACTTGTTTTTTTCTTCTATTCTTCTGTATTAAATGTCATCTCAGTATTCACACCTTTTATACAAATATCATTTCTCACACGATCAATCTATACCTTCTTTGGTATTCCTCTACTTCCTATATCCGTCCCACTTCATATTTATTATTTGTCTAGTTATATGATTTTCATCCCTTCTTATGTAATATCTATACCACGTCAACCTATTCATCGACTTCTTTATTACTGGTGCTATTTTCATACTTCCTCTGATATAATAATTCCTAATCCTATCCATTTTAGTTACAACACGCATCCTCATTATCACCGCTTAACATTCGCATCTCTGCCACACGCAATCTTCTTTCATCAGTCTCCTTCATTGCCTTGGACTCAGATCTATTTATCACTATAGATCCTATGATGGTTTAATTTAATGAAAGTAAATGGTTTAATTTAGAATTTATCTATTAAATGGATTCATAATTAATTGTATAGTAATACAATTTTGATTTATATCCGATTATACGTATACATATGGGATAGAAACGATAAGTGTTTTTGGTCGATTATATTCATATTATAAAATTGATTGATTGAACCGCTTTGTTGGTACGTTCACATTTTATATAAAGACGAGTTTAATGCTACTAGGTATTTTTTCATCCTACTCATTTTTACGCTCTATCATCGAATAAAGCCTAATTGAATAAAAATACATTTCTTCTTGGACTTTATAACAGTTTGCACCAGGAGCTTCACACCCTCTGGAGTCATACCAGTTTTAAAGTCTCTACTTTAAAAAACGATAGTATTTGTATAAAAAAATTGATCTTTCAATTTAACTCTTTAAATGTTGACTTTTAATAATGATGAAATACTTATTAATTTAGTATATTTGGTTTTTGTTTCTAAAACAAAGATATTTATATCATATATTAAGGCTCGATTATTAACATTTATCGATCATTGTACCGATTTCATAGTTTATTTTGTATGCACATGTTTGTTTTTATCTTTTAAAAATAATGACATTAATTTTTATGATAAAATAAAGTCCCTGTCTAACATATCTTATCAAAATTGCATTTATTGCTGAAACCGGTTTTTTTTTCTAAATTATCATTTTTCGTATCAGTCGTTGTATCTGTTATAAAGGCTAACTTGTACTCACGACTTCATTCGCAATAATAACAGACTGAAGGGGACTTTTGCTTGGGTAGAACCTACTTAAATGAAAATTGAGTAATACCCTATCGCGGTAGACTTATTTATTTGCCATTGTAGGTATGTAATTTACATGTTTGGATTGTAATAATTATTTCACTATTTAATTTATAATAATGAAAATCCATATTTCATTACTTACCTATGTTTTAAATCAAGACATTGATTTTCTTAGAAAAACGAAAAGAAAAAAGTATTCATTAGGCTATTTTAAAAATTAATAAAAGATTTAAAGGTATTTTAATGAGAAGCGTTGCTCGCGGCTGCGCTCGCGTGGACTACAGAAGCCGTCGATAGGGCACATGCTCATTGTGGGTGATCCTTAGACGACAGACATATGCTCTTGCTGACGCTTTTGTAGGTCTTTTTAATATGAACAATTAGGTAAAACATTAGTTTGATATATCTCTCGTGGTTAACTCAGCGAAAGCTATTTAAGCGTTTCAGAATAGTCGTTATTCCGAATTGATTTTTATTTCTGCGATACCCTAATTCTCTTTCGAAAATAAAAATAGCCAAAGTTACTCCTTATAACATCAGCTATCTGACAGAAAGAGTCCCGTACAATCGGTCCAACCGTTTCGGAGATTACCCAGAAAAGATAGACAGAGAGACAAGAATTGTAAAAAATTGTGTTTTGTTATATGTAACGTAACTATATATACTTTCATATCCATTTAGTAAAAAGTTGTTATTTTGACATAACAAAAACACTTCAATTTTATTTATTTGTATAGATATTTTATTACTTGAGAATATACTAATTTGTTTGGAAATTTCCACTATCTATAGGCATTTGTGTCCGTTGTTTATATTTCTGGCAAACATTATCCTCTGATCCTTACAGGAGCATATAGCATAGGATATTTTTATTTACAATTATATAAAACTGACTTTTGTCTAAAATGATATAATTATATTTAATATGACGCTTCGCGTTAACAAAATAAGATACACATACAGGTTAGAGTTTACTGTTACATTAAACAACGCAAGCAACTTTGTAATGATAATATGAACATTTGTTTTCATTAAACAAATTTAAGTTAGTCTATATCGGCACTACACAAAGTATTCCGTGTTCTGTACCCACCCGTTTCTCATTTTCATTTTTATATTTTTCAAAAGTGTTCTCATAATATGTAATTATCAATGAAATTTATTTTATTTCTATGTAACTGAAATCGTGACTGAATAATAAATTTAACTATACGTTATTAAATATATCTGGATTTCAAATAATTAACTACAGTGTATAATAGCCGATGCATAAAACCCAATAGTAACATTGTTACTTTGTTTTTTGATATTTTTACACCGTTACTATTAAAATAATTTCAATAAATGTTTACTATAAGAAATTTAATCAATAGAAGACAAAAGAATTTTTATTTACAAATAATAAAGAAACTATTATAATAAAATGTAAAAATTACAAAATAACTTCGGTAAATTATTTTGTAAAATTTGAGCAATAAATTTGTTTCAATTGCTGATCTGTCACTAATTTCTGTAGTCAAACCAAACCCAACTTAATTTCAGTTGAAAATTTATAAAGAACATACAAGTTAATATACATAAATAATATAATTTTTATTATTGTTCCGTTGCATATATTGCATGGAAATTGGCGAACAAATAAAAAAATGTATAATAATAATTACTATCGCAATGATGATTAACATTAATAACATATATCTGACATATGATTGTCTGGTATATTTTCATATCTAATAGATAACACTGTCAGTGTTGGAGTTATATTGTTCTACTGCCCTAGTTCAAATCCCAAAGAGATCGCATTGTCAAGGGAAAAGCAAAGGTATTGTACGTCAACACAATACATAAATAAAATACTTTGGAATTATGAAGCAAATCACTGACTTTGTTATTTGTAATATATCCATTTATTTCACTAAGTTTTAAAAGGTCTATATAAGGTGAACAGATAATGGTAGTTCAATAGAAAATGACCTAGACCGCGTAAACGTCAAAGTCAATCGTCAATAAGTTGTTTTTGTTTAACCGTAATTTTCTTAAAATTTTTTGTTGGTTATAGAAACACTTTTTTCATTTAATATTTAGTCATCTTATTAATTTAGGTTACGTAAAATCTAAAACTTATTAACATACATATGATATTAAAGTTTTAGTGATTTTTGATATGATGATGATTTGAGTGATATGAGTAGGTAGCATCTTTTTTATTAGAAAATTAAAAATAATGTAACTCAAATCTTGTTTTTATTTTTAAATTATCATATGTACAAATAAATTTCAATCAAATGGGTTAATTTAAACCAAAACAAATTATATTATTAAGTTGTAAGACAGAGCTTATAGGAGGCGCGAGATTAATTTTCATATAATATAATTTCGAAGGTATAACTATAATTGATTTGAAACTTCAAAAGTTGTTTAAAGGGAAGCTTTAGTATAATTTTACCTTTTTTATGATATAAAGTATGAAGCTGGCATCGATACAATTTAATAGTAAGTGGTCACTGCAGTCTATAACTATATATTATACAAACAAACGACTTTGAACGCCTCGTATGTTAGTGCGTTTCGGCAGCCACATCCTTCGGACTGGACTACAGTAGTGTGAGCATTACAGCTTTGCGGCATGTGTAGCTGAAGGTAAGCAGATGAACTCGAAAGAGATTCTACCACACTTAAATTCAATATCGTCGGCATGTCTGTAAATTAAGTTTTCAATAATGTTAATAAGAAATCATTATCAGTATTTATCTATTAAAATATTATGTAAATTACTAAATTACGTAGATCACCAGTACGAAGTTGCAGGCTGCGGTAACAACTAATAAAACCAGTTAAGAAATATTATTAAATCCGATTTAAAAAAAAGAAGTAAGTAGCGCATAGAACTCATGCCCTGAGGGTTCCGTACTATTATATGTTTTGCATAAATATTATGTATATTATCCATAAGGCCCTTAATTACGTTCACCGGTATTTGACGAATATTTGCCAGAATTTGCCTGCATTCTTAAAAATTTCCCTCTGTTCACCGATATTCTTCTGCTATCCATCGTTTAGCGGTTTTTGAAGCAGGAAGGCAAAGGAGTTCGGACACTCCAACAAACATTCGTGACACCCTCTACACGTTCGTCGTCCGTCCAGTCTGCATTTTCTACGGATAGGGAATTAGCCTGTTCGCTACTTAATTGCAACTACGGCAACAGCCAAGGTTCGGCCACTTTGTACCTTAAGCATGTTGCCACGCTTTCGCGGCTGAGTGCTTTAAGCACTCGCCCCCAAGTCACGATGAATCTGTAAAAGTCGCCTGAGGTTCCAGGGCCCTTAAGACTAACAATATAGTTGGATTAAAAGAAAAAAAAAAAGAAAAAAAATCCAGTCTGCGTTCAATCGCTGGACCGTGTGGTTGTATTTTTATTGTACTTTGCAATGCATTACCTACGCGACGAGAAATATATGCTAAATATATAAATGTTCACCGAAATTTATTATTTTCGGATCTATTCCTTAACTTAAGGTAAGACACCTCTCTTTGTGGTAAATTTTAGGACCCTATATGTTTTGGTGTTCGTTGTATGAAGGGCCCTATATCTTCATTGCGTTGACCTAGTACAGCAGTCGTAGCATAGATAGTAGGCATAGATATCTTTATGATCCACAGATCATTAAATTAATTTAGACTTTATAGATACGTCAAGCCGTTTTTGAGTACAGCATTATGGGATCATGCGTTTAGTATATGATATTGATATTATATTATTAATTTTAAATTTGTACCTCAAGCTGTTTTTCAAAAAAGGGTGACGCACGGACAAACCGACTACCGAGTGATCCTATAAGGGCTCCATTTTTTTTTTCATTTTATGTACGGAACCCTAATAAATGATCAACTATTTACAGCAGCTACATATAGCTGTCTATAAAATATTTAAAATAAAACTTTCCTTCTGTATTATCTTACTTATCACTTATTTGATTGTAAAGAGTGTGATACAAGACGAACATTTTTGATAAGCAATAATTTAAATAGATAAAATTTATTTGTTCCTTGATATATGGTATAATATTGTGAAATAATTTCAATAGTTATTTTCATCAGTTTAGTTACTACAATATAAAAATGATTTGAAAAGTGAAAAGTTGTTGAGTGTTGTCGGGATAATTAATGCAAATCGGCAAGCCTTCCCATTTATATTATTTTTAGCGAATTGTAGATACACATCATAACCGTTTCAAAAGGTTTTTAGCTACTTTTTCAATTGTTCGGTAAATTGTCGTTAAACGTTACAAAGTTTTTCTCTTTTTAACTGATTTAAAAGTCGGAGGTTACTCAACTCGAATGTATATTTTTTAATGGATGTTCAGCCATAACTTCTTTGGTTATAAACCGATTTGAATGATTCGTTTTTGTTAGTTATGGGTTAACTCAAGGGTTGCCCCATATTAATTTCATTGGCGTTGGACCTACAACTTTGAAGATACACCAGAGAACTCTTCAAAATCATTAAAGTTGGTTTTCTTTTTTGTTAAAATTGTCTTGTATTTTGCGTAAACGTTTCTGTAACATATTTAAGTCCATGTTATTTAATTATTTGTTGTTAATTGGTATATTTAAATAAATATTTTTTAAATTGTTTTCACTATAAATACTTTTAATGTCTACCCGTAGACTAAAATTAGTACATGAACAAAAAAAATCTTTGCAATTTTTTAGACTTTTTGGATTTTTTTAGGAAAATAGCGACCTTTTAATTTTGTTTTATCGAGTTGATTTTTGGTAAGAATTCTTAAAACGTGTTACTATAAAATATTTTCATGTGAAAAGTCAAAAAAAAATCTGCTGCTTTATAACCTCAATTACGGATATTGTAGGTACAATAAGTACATATACGAAAAGGTATTGGTATAACTTCATTAATTATATCTAAACAGGTGTTTGAATTTATGATAAATAAATATTAACATTATGTTATTTATTAGCTGTTTCCGCGGCTGGGTTCACGTGAACTACAGAATTCCGTTGAACGGACACACGCGGGAATCGTGTTAATACCGCTCCTGGTTATTTTAAATACAAAAGGTAGACATATGATCTTGCTAACTTTTTTTAAGATCTACAATTATGTACTACATTAATTAAGCCATTAATGCGCCCCAAAATCGTCATTAGTCCGCATTAATTTTATTTGCGCAGAATCCTAATTATTTTTCTAATATAAAAGTAGCCTAAATTACTCCTAAATTAATTAATTATTAATTTTTGTCTGCCTGTCTGTTTGTTCCGAGGATTTTTCAGAAACGATTAGACCGATTTTGACGGGGCTTTCACTGGTAGATAACTAATGTTACCTTTTAATTATCTACCAGTGAAAGCCCCGTCAAAAGCGGTCTAATCGTTACTGAAAAATCCTCGGAATAAACAGACAGGCAGACAAAAATTTAAAATTGGTGTTTTGTTATAAGTACCGTATACATTTAGTGAAAAGCTGATATTTTGATATTACAAACACACTTCAATTTTATTTATTTGTACAGATTATTTAGTCGAAATAACGAAAATTATATAGTGTAGACTATTTTCAACACTTTTCTTATTTAAATTCCTATCAAGGCAATTCCTGTAACAATTTATTATCTTCAGTTTGAAATGTAAAATCAAATTTATTTTTTCTATGACACTATATGATTTCACGGTAGGGAAACGCAAATATAAATATGCGTTCTAAATTCTATTTATCTGTTCCTCAAAAGATACGTATAATTAAGTGTGTATGTAAAACATACTTGCCTTCCTATATATTTTACACTTATACTTTAATGAATCAAGATTTATTGCACGCGCTTATCACATGTAAATTATCAGACTAATTTACACTTGGTTTTTGAGTATAATGTATAATTATGACCTGATTATTTATATAAAGATACATACATATCTTAGATTACAACGCATTAATTATTACAATAAAATGTAATTTTAATTAAATAATATAACGTTGATTACTAAATTTTTTACGTTATGATAGCAATTGAACACGATCACGTCTGACGATAGCAATGAACTCGAATATGGTATTTGTATAATTAGTGATACTAAGGGTATTATTATTATTTTGCTTTATTACACTTATTCACAAATGTCTATGTTATAATATATAATATAACATTATGAAGCATACATAAGGAAATAGTGTGGTAATTAAGTAATTAAGCCTGATTTAGAGTTTATCACTTTAATATTTATATATTATAATTTCATAACTGCTTCTAGCCCAGTGGGCCTAAACGCGACTGCTATGCTCGAGGTTCTAGGTTCGATTCCCAGGTCAAGCAAAGTGTTATTGGATTTTTCTATGAAATTATAAGTAGAAGCTGGGAGTTTGGCATTGTGTCCAATTAATGGTAATAGGCTCGCCCTCTATTACATGAGATCTAAAACATACCCGGCGGACTGTGGCTGTATACCTCTGCCTAATATTTCGGGGATACAGGCGTGATGGTATGCTTATGTAACTTCACATTTACGAATAGTGCACTTAGCTCGCGACGCCTAATTGTTTATAGGTGCGGAGTGCCCGCCAACCGACCGCGACCGGTTTTGCTAAGGGATTTCTTAAATCGCGCGTAATTTTGAATTCGTCGTATTATCTTCTACGGTATTCATTTAAATGGAAAACTGTGAAAGATATAGATATATTAATGAACATTAAATGTTAAAGTTAAGTAAGGATCTAACCTGGATAAAGATTAATACTGAATTGGAGAAAATAGCTTCGCAAATCACGTAATATTTTTAATTATTTTGAAGATAAAAATGGTTATTGTGAGTTAAATTTAGGAAATAAACATATGCCATGGTAGACTCTTCTCAAGGCTTTTTATAGAACTATAATTCTTTAGAATATTATTTTGATGTATCTCATAAGGTTTAGCCAGCGTAAGCTGTGTAAGCCACCAGAAAATTATTTTTTGACGACTTGATTACAAATAATTGAATTTTATCTACTATACAAAATCTTATTATAATTTGAACTTTTAGTATATATAAACCTTCCGTAAAATATTCTCTAAATTTTAGTAAAAACCGTATTAAAATCCGTTGCGAATTTTAAAAGACCTAAGTGTATATAGGGGACAGACAGTGGGAAGCGACTTCACATTATACTGTATAGATATAGATACCTACCTAAAGCTAAGGTAAGGCACAAACTATGGTAGAAAACTATATAGGTACAATGATACAAAATTTATTTGCCTTTCATGTATATTTACCGGAACACGTCGTTAGATACTTTGCCGGTAGGTTGGTAGGTAGCCGGGCGAGCATTAGAAAATGCCCTAGTTCCAGCGTATTTTGGTTTCATCACAATGTATCTGAGTTTTCCTTCACCGAAAGCGCAGGTACATTATAGAATTCGAATCCACGTCGTTTGACGTGACGCGACTTCTGAACAGGATATTATGATTTTATGATCGACCGTCACCGTTTTAATTTAAACCATTTTACATATGTAAGCGTACTGATTAAACCTTATATATGGAATACTAGCGCTATTTCTGCGGCTTCTCTCGTTTCATAGTTGAGTTATGTCCCATTATATGTGTTTATTTCCTATTGTAACTGAGTTCATAAGTACCAGTTTACACAGATCTATCTTTAAAAATTACGGATTTTCATTCAAACTCTCATCCTCATTTCACCACCTTAGTGGTTGAATATCTAAAAACTGTTTCTTAGGTGCTTACCTATAGTGTATAAGGAAACCGCATGGAAATTTTCACGGTACTGGCCCCAATAGTTCGGGGTGTATGTTGATACGTCAGTAATACATGTCAGATTGTACATCTATACAAATCTATTTGTAATGTCAAAATAACAGTATTTTACTAAATGCATATATGACATGACATTCATTATAAAAAACAATTTTTAACGTTTTTGTCTGTTTATCTGTTTGTTCCGGTTAATCTCCGAAATGGTTTAACCTATTTAGACGGGACTTTCACTGGTAGATAGCTGATGTTATAATGAGTAACTTATACCTTTTATTTTAGAAAAACAATTAGGGTTCCATGAAAATAAAATAAACTGGTAATGGTGAATCATTTCGGGTGCCTAAATGGCTTACTCTGAGTAAAACATAGAAGATAGTTGTCTTATTGAAATATTTTATAATTTTCATTACATACTTTTACTATTTTAATGCTATTAATAAAAACATTGTTATTACCTATTTTACATTACAAACCTATATCAACAAACAATCGCACGCGCGTTTATTACACAGTAATTTCTTCGTCTTGTATTTTTATTTTTACTTATATTGTATGATTTCTATAATTATTACTGACAATTTTTATAAACTAACAATATGTTTCCCGTGAATATAATTGTATCAAAATAGTTTGAGAATAAAAATGAATAAGTATAATTTTTTAATATTTGTAACAGTGAAGTTAACAATAAAATTCTTGTAACCTATAAATTGACGAGTTCCCCGTGTACATAATTTCGTAAAAATAAACGAAGCCTTTTGACTTCAATCCGCAAACAAACAGACAGACAACAATTCTATTTAAAGTTATATTCTTGATCAGTGTCTGTCATAATAGAAATCCATTACGAAATTTGGAAAAAAATATTACATGTGCAGACAGAACTACAGATATATTCATATGCAAACATATAGATTAATTTTTGGTTTCCGGGTTGGTTGTAGCGCGAGCGACAACCAATAATTAATCTATTGTAACATTGATAATACTGGTTATTTAAAATCGTCCAATGTTGTTTAATTTGACTTAATATATTATACATAGAATAAATACAAACCTATACAGGTAATTATGAATTATATTAATAATTTATGTTATAAATTATCCATAATTTGAATACGTTTATCAAAGCCTATATCACATAACTAAATCTAAATATCATGTATCGTTTGAATAACGTAAACGTATAATAAGTAGCTGTCTACCACTTATTTATGCATTCAACTTTCAAATGTGTTTAATATATAAGTATATTTTTGTATCAAGAAAATATATATTAGGGCTTATATGCATTACACCAGTATATTTTTATACAAAAAATAAACTGTTTATTTTCGCTTCTGTCGAAATAATCCCACAAACGTATAAATAACCAAACGCATTCTTAGTTCGTCGACCCATTTACAAAATATCAGATGCGCGTACAATTAAATGTCAAAGTCTGTAGATACCACGAAGCTCGTGGTCTGTATATGTCTAGATAAGTTCGTGTACTTGAACAACGTTCGGACTAACAGATTAACGTAAATGATATTCAGAGAGTGACCTCGCGTATGAAATTACTATCGCGTTAGCAGTTCGACTTCATTTAATGGGATAATTACACCGACCGCGACATCTATAATTTTGTTGTATAACCAGGTAGATAGCAGCCCTACGATACTTTCACACTCTTGTCCTACTTATGTTAGATAAAAGTCACTTAAGTTAGTTATTTATGTTTATGGTTATAATATTTATTTTGGTAATTATGTGACCTGTTCAATAACTATAAAATATAAATTCTGCTATCTACATAATTATAGGTATAATATTCAGATATTTATGTATTAATCATCATTATTAATCATACTACCTACACATAGTAAATTTATTTTAATAAATCCTGTAGTTATATGCACGTTTTTTTTCAAGATTCCTGACACAGTTTATGAAATTTTGTACATGGAAGCTTATGTCATTGGTCATTTGATAAACTAATAGAATTATCTATAGTACTTTTAGAAATCGTATTTAAAAAAAAGTAATTTTTATTATTTCTTAACCGATTCAGATGAAATTATGTACACAGGAAATATATTAAGTCATTCCATAATTGATGGGCTATAAGAATTTTCAAAAATACCTTTAAAAATATTAATCTAAAAAATATATATTTTTATTTATTCATAACCGATTTTAATAAAATTTTGTACAAAGAAGTATTTAGAAATACAAATCATTCCATGATTGATGATAGGCTATAAGAATTGATCTTAATATTTTTAGAAACCGTAAAAAATAAATTAAATTTGTATTAATTCTTAACATCTGTTGATATCTATTAATAAAATTTTGATTCCATAATTGATAGGCTACTTCGAGTGTAAAATTTCATCAAAATTGGTTAAGAATTAATAAATTCGATTTCTTAAAGTATTATTGATAATCCTGTTAGCCTATCAAATGACCAATGACATAACCTTCCCGTGTACAAAATTTCATAAGAATCGGTCGAACCTTTTTCCAGCACATTCTTTATGAGTGTCCTTTATATATAGGATGTCTAACATTGAGGTATTATATACTATACGTACTAGAGAGTTAGGGACGACACCTCAACCAGATCGTTTGAAACACGCGTTCGAGTGCATACACTCGCACTCACAGTTTGTTCCGGGCACTTGTTGCGATTACACGTTTGGGTGCTAAATTTTACTTCATAAATATGCCTTCATGTGCACTTAAACAACTCGAGAAACACAAGTAAAAATAAAGGAGTGATATTTCATCACTGTAAATCATCAGATATTTGATCACGTATAAATTCGCGCGTGCCCCGCGCCCCGCGGTTTGGAGTGAAAGACAATTTTTATTCGTAACAGCTGCTTTAGTACGTAATACATAATATCTCAATGATGTCTATCGGAAAACTCTGATTTACTTATATGCATGGTACAAGGAATAATATTATTAATCATAACTAATTCAAATAAGTTTTCACTTCAGTTATTTACAATTTACTTAACAATTGTTAAGTATTAGCTATATTTTATTACGTAATAAATTTCTGTTGTCCTCATAAAAATCAGTGTGGAATATACCCATACACCCAGTAAGTGATTTGAACTATAAAAATAAATCGTAAAATACTGTCTATCGCGGTTTTGGTTACAGATCGGTCGCGTATATTATTTTTTCGTTATCTATTTGTACATCTGTGTCAATATAAGTAGCGTGTCGCATGGAATAATAGAAAAAGATATACAATTATTAAATTTTTAACACTGTCTAGTCCAGAAGTGTCTGGTGTCCTACTTGGATGTTGGGCGACTAATCCAAAATTGGACTTAAGAACCATTCGTCACATTGCTTTTCATGAGCTAGACCCAGATGCGTATAAAACAGTGAAGGATCTGTTGCAATAATGAGAGTAGATGTAATAGAGAAAAAACCGAGCTCCTTGAAGCAGTCCGATTGATGGCATACTGACCTCCAACCTACAGAAGATCGCTGCCAAATAATCTTGTATTGTGTTCCTGCGGTGAGTAGGGTTTTCAGAGCTCCTTGGGGTAGGGGGTTCAAGAACGGCGTTTGCTTGTTACTACTTCAGTTGTATAAAAACAAAAATGCTCCTCCACCAAACGAACGCGGGTCCAGACTTTCTTGATTTAATTTGAGCAAATTTAAATAAAACACAATCTAGAAAAAAGGTCACTCAAATGGGATTTATATACTTATTTTGTTCCGTAAAAAAATAAGTTACAATAAATTTTAAGAAAAGTAAATGAAAACTATCCGTCGATCAATAATGTCGTTAATTTTCGGCTTAAAGCTGCGATAAGATTATGCAGTAAATTGAAACCATATTATATGTACCTATACGAGAATGTTTTCTTAACGCAGTCGGTTTTGATTGTTAAGTGTAAAGTATCTCTAATATGATTTAATATAGTATCTATATAATAAAGTATTTGATTTGTTTTTGGCAGGACCTCATATTGTCATGGAGTGGTTTTTGTTTTTTATTCATAGATTTTTCTTGTTTTGTATATTATGTAATAGAGGTGGCATTTTGCATAATAAGGCTTGGTTATTGTGCTCAAAGAAGTAGATTGGCCACAAAACTCCCTAGAAAGTTCTAACAAGGCAGCCACCATCTTGTTAGAATACTCAAATCATCATAGGACAGTACACTCTATATTCACTGGTCATTCAATGGTTTACAATAAAGAGAACTAGTAGCCAAGTTAGGGCGGAGAAAAATATAGTACTTACAGATCGTGGGGGATTTTTTCAATTCTATCATATAAAACTCCGTAAATGTTATTTATTCCAAACTATAGATGTTTACAATAATAATACATTATTACAATATTAAGTTTGTTACGGTATCAAGCAAGGGCAATGGGAACTAATAACAATATAAACAAGTTTCTTGTGATATTGTATAAGGGTTAAAAGATAATACGAATTAACAAGGTTAACGAAACGAATACAGAATACATACATACTTCATTTAATGCAATGAAATTTTGCCGTTATAATGAGATGACTGAGCGAAGAACAATAAATAATACTTAAGAACAATAATGATTTTACGTTATGAAGTATTTATTCATTTATTAATAAAGGCAGCGCCAAGTAACAGTGCGCATGTTATACATTGACAATTTGATTTTAAAATGTAATAGGTACTGATATGCGAACCAATTACAGGCGCTCATTACATGTATACAACACAAAACAATTACAATCAAGCATCACTATACAATAATGTTAGTAATATTATTAATTAAAATAAAATTAACACAGCATGGACAATAAATAATACTTAGTTCTGTAAATTAGTGCATAAAAATAATATAAAAGGTTAAAATAGGTGATTATGAATATGAATTCTTTATTTTGTCGAATTGAAATAATTTTTAATAAACAGAGATGCAGTTTATGTGATGTTTACGCGTCAATTAAAACAATAGTTATGTGCAACCAACCTCAAAAGAATCGCAGTCTTGAAGCTAGTCATAATTATCTCTAAACAGTCATACGCCAACGCCATCCTTTGTACTGGAACAATTTTGTGCTCAGACAGTTCTACCATGTGTGGCGTTGGTGCTCCCACAGTCGAACATACACCAATGATGGCTCAGTGGTAGCGTGTGCGGTCTCCGTGTCGATCTTTCGCGATTTTCTAAGCCTGAGCTTTTGGTGAAGGAAAATATGGTGATGTACCCATACCATGGTGGTAGGATTTTTCTATTGCCTGCCTGGCTAGCTACCACCCTCAAGTTAAGAAAATATGTCGCCAAACATCTATTGATGTGTTCCGGCAGCTGCAGTTAAGAGCCAGTTTCCTCACTAGGCTTGGCGTGTTACCATCTTGGGCCAGATCGTCCCTTAACATCAGGTGAGATTATGGCCAAACGTTAAACCTATAAAGAATGAAGAAAAACTTTGCAAAGTTTTTACCACACAACTTTAAACTTAAATTCCCTATTTCATAATACATGAATATAAGAAAAAACTTCATAGCTACTTTAATATGTAGCAATGGCTAATGGTATATTAACATTTTAATAATACTTCCTTACTCCTATGTATTGTTTATAGTTATTATCATTTTATAGTGGACAAGCTGTGCCCGTGGCTTCGCTCACGTGGACTGCAGAATGCCCGCGCGAATTTTGCTCCTCCGCTCCCGGCTATTTTAAAGACAAAAAAGCTTATTGTGGGTGTTTCTTAGAAGATACAAGTATATTATCGCGGACTTTTTTGTGGGTCTTTTTAATGTCTATAATAATGTAGTAAATTAATTTGCTATGTCTCTTATGGTTTACTTAGCATAAGCCATTTAATCGCCCGATTCGATTCACCATGACCAGTTTTTTTATTTCTGCGGAACCGAAATTCTTTTCTAAAATAGAAGTAGCCTAAGTTACTCCCTATATCATCAGATATCTATTGGTGAAAGTCCAGTCAAAATCTCGGTCCAACCGTTTTGGAGATTACCCGGAGCAAACAGACAGACAGACAAAAAAAAAAAATGGGCTTTTTATTATAGGTATCGTATACTTTCATATGCATTTAGTATAAAACTGTTATTTTGACATTACAAACAGACACTACCATTTACGTAACGATCTTGACATGATTCTTTAAGTTATTGTCCGGCAAATTGGTAATGTGCTAGGAAACTTTATAGGTAGTTAGAACATAAAACAATCCGCGAGTGGACTGTATGTATAAAAATTAAGGTAACTTATTGCGTAGTATTGGTCTATAAACAAAAAGCCTAAAACAATATAATTTATATTTTTTGTCTGTGAGTCACGTGAGTTCAAACGCCATCCGCGCCGCGCCGTTTAGTAAACGTGACGTCACTATTCAGGAAATAAGAACGTTACACTCTTGCGTAAGTAGTCACATTTGTCACTTTTACATACATACAAAATTACATATGAAATGAATGATGACGTCACGGGAGCATAATGCCGCGTTTTGTGGCGTACTTTTGAAATCAATTTTTATCATGTATTAATGAAAAAAAAATATTCATAGGTAAAATATTTTCAACATAGTGTTTAAAAGAATTTTGCAATAGTTGTCAACTCGCGGATTTAATAAAAAAAACTTTTATTTGATTCACTAAGTCTAAAAGATGGATTACTATTTTTTATTTATTTTTGTGTCTGTCGCTCGCTTTATTTTTGCTATTACTCTTTTGAAGACATATACAAACGACTATGTACTTTGTGTATGTATAAAACGTGGCAATGTAGCTAAAAACACACGGTTCGACTGATGATTAATGATAGATTTTCTATTGCTATTAACAAGAAGAGTACCTAATAGAAAAATGCTATATCATCATGTTATTTTCATTCATCGAATACTCAAGCTAACTGTTAGATTGAATTAAAAAAATCCTTCGATCCCACTTCCAATTGCTCTTGCAATGAACCAATATTATCAATATAAATTCAATTTTTAAACAATTAAGTTATGGTTCTGGTACAAGGTCACTAAGGTCACACAAGTGCCTTGAAAACGAAACAAATTTTTGTATGTATGTTTGTATCTCACATTGTGTATCGCGTGCTGTGATATATTTAGTTAGGGGCGTGATTCGGATACAACAAGAACGTTGCGGTATGCGGTAAAGTTTGCAGGTCATCACAGGTCATGCTGATATCGGATAGATACAAAACTTCGCATTAAATTAAATATCATATAGATTAGTTAATGAACCATTTCATTTATCAGCAATCGTGCTTACGTTCTGAAATTACTACACAGCATTTTTTTGTCTTCAATGGGAAAATGTAAAAACATATATATATATTGTAAGCTATCTATGCCTGCAACTTCGTTCGCGTGGAATTTCGTATGCGGCGACAACGGCGGCGAAGGGCACTTGTTTATTTTGTTTGAACGGAACGTTAATCCTTTTTCTAAAATAAGTACCGTATATATTATACTTTCATATGCATTTAGTAAAAAGCTGTTATTTTGACATTACAAAGAGACACTGCAATTTTACTTATTTTTATAGATATATAGATAGATTGTAGATGCCAATCAATACATTGAGTATGTGCGTGGGTTTTGTAGTCAATGTATAGATACATAGTAAACGAATATTGGATCTGTAGGTTATCCGGTTTTATTACTGGCTGTTACATTATGTTTAAATAGTACATTATTGCAAAGGTCGTGAAATAGGCAATTGCAGGTTGAATATGAGTTTGAAGGCCGAGCCGTAGGCGAGGACTTCACTAATACGAGACAGGCAATTGCCATTTCCGCCGAGGCATATATAGTGCTTTTCTCAAACATGCATGGAAATAAATCACACTTTTTATATTATACATTTAATTTAATTAATATATAAAGTTACTTTAGTTATATTGGGGCAATTACTAAATTTATATTTATTAACTATGTAAATAACATATCAAGACGGATTTTCAACGTTGCCGCCAATTTTCTATTTATCACTGTGCCGAAAGGCAAGCGTATTTATGGCTATTATGGCCACGTGAACGCAATTTGTACTAAGCTAAGAGACTTACTTTGGTATGCCAAGAATGATAAAAGAGATCCAATCAAAGAGTATTTAATAACTCCAGCACACCGTTTCATACAACATTGCTAGAGCGTTGTAATGTTTCAAATTCAAAAAACGCTCCTGCAATTGATTTGATTTTCTTTGTCCGTAAATTCGATACTTCACGTATTCTTTTTTTTCGAAAATAGTGACAATATTTCCATGCATGTTTGAGAAAAAAATTATTATGAAACATTATATAAACATTCGAATAAAAACGGTATCAGCCCAGTAATTGGAGTTTTAATATTTGGTCACAATTAAATAAACCAACTTACTTTAGGTTAGCTAAATTATAATTTTAACTTCACTATAACAAAAAATATAGATATAGGTATTATCTATGTACATAGTATGTGTATAATTTTTTTTCTATATTATATATATATAAAAAATCATAGCTTATAATATCGCATATCAAAATCTGGGGATTTTTTATTGAATCCTTTAAAATCCCTCTTAAGAAGCGACTATTTTGTACTGAAAAATTGGGCGCTAAGTAAAAGTCAAATGTCTAAGGCACTTCTTCACGAGGCTATTCATAAGCTACGCGACTAAAACGCAAACCATAAATCGCCATTGGTATAACAACTACTCTATCAAATCTGTTTCCTCACATGACGCTACTCAAATTCTATTGTATTCGTTCATTATTGAGCCGTCAAATATGATGACAAGTGACTTAATATTTACTATAAGAATAAGAATAGTAGAAAAAGGAGATGTCGGATGCATCGGTACATTGAAAGAAATAGTAAAAGTAAAAAGTTTCATACTTTTTATAGAATGTCTAAAGAATGTTATTTATATTTAGTGCAGTAGTTAGTTTTCATAATTCATAAAATAAAGTACAAATCAAATGTTTACTTCTTATTTAACCGTCATTTTTATACTACGCTTAAACTACTGGCGTAGTGTGTGATGATGTGACCAGTACAACCGCGAATGCAGTAGCGCTAGCGTGCATCTGATGTCAAACGCGTAGTCGAAATGTCGCGTCGCGTCGCGTCGTGTGCGGATCAGCGAAATTTGATGGCGGCTACTCACGCGAGGTTGATAGGATCAAACGCGAGTCCCTTGCAAATATCCTTGTGGGAGAAGGCCCTAAATGTAACATGTTTTGCACGTACCCGACAAGAGAAAAAAAATCTAATAATTTCGTTCAATTGTTTTAAAGTATAATAAATTATCTATTTTGTGTAAGTGATCTCACCTACCTCACTTAAGTGACGATGTGGCCCAAGATGATAACATGCTAAGGCGACAAATTTTCTACTTGAGGGTTGTCGCTAGCCAGGTGGGCATTAGACAATGCCCAACCACCATGCTATGGTTTCATAACAATGTTTTCCTTCACCGGAAATTCAGGTTCGAACCACTGAGCCATCATCGCTTCAAATTATTATTTTTATTCGTTTTGTAGAATACACATAAATTGTGCGATTCACACAATTGATATGATTCGTGTGTATGATTTCAGGTGATTTTGGGAGATACCAATGCTTCCAGTTCATATTGCATATATTGGGTGCAATGACGCTGGTATGCACATGCTCTCCCTTGTGACTGTAGCCGCGGTACCAGAACATAGGTAAACAAATATTTTATATGAAAAAGTTTCATCCAACAAAATATGTGATGTCATGTGTCCTACTTAAATTATTTCATGAAGTTCTTTGACAAATATTTGTAATAGTATATACAACGATAAAAATAAATCTGAAAAGTCTAGCAGCCTATTTGCTTTATTGATATATTATGAAGTATCCTATTTAATTACCATATTGTCAGAGATCTTCGTTTATGGATATAACGTATCTATAAGTTCAAAATACTGGTTTTCTTGCATGTTGCATGGTCAGATACTGTGGGAAATTTTCATTTTCAAAATTTCAAATGGGAATTGTTCAGAAAAAATTCCAGGTCCAGCACATCTTGGATAATCTTCGTTGATTATAGCAATTCTAAACACTGGTTAAGATAATTACTTACTTATAAAATGTTTTGTGTGCAATATTGTTAAAGTTCATTGCGATCTATACAGTTTTGTAATGTTATCTTGTTTTACCGGAATGGGTTTGCCTTTATGTAACATTACCTGCTTTTGGTAATTAAGAGTGTATAGTTTTGCTTAATTCGGGTACCAGGGTGGGACAATAATGAAGTCAGCTTTTGTTTTATATGTACAACATTGGAGTGATATTCTCGATGCTGCTCCTTAAAATTTGTAATGAACGTAAGTACAATATTTTGTAACATACCTATTTTTATTTCATGTATGCCGGTGATGGATCGTGCAGTATTTGTTTGTCGTGTCAGTTAACTGTGTTGTGTGAATTATAATATTCGATGATCGTTTGTGGTTCACTGGTGATTGTTACATAATATTTGAGTTCAAGTTTTAAATTTAGGTTTTTTATGATGTAAGCATTATGCGAACCCACCTAGCTACACACACATAAATTAATTTTTCATTAATAATGACAGGTACATGATCATTATAATATCTTAATATAAAGACAACCATAGCTGCATGTGACTTCGAATCATGTCCCATTTAAAGTAACAATGCAATCTTGGAAAGGTTCCGAGCACTGCACACTTATTTATTTACATACAATATACCTAAATATATTATAAAGTAACATTATACATCAAAATAATCTAAATGGCCCGTCATATTTAACTCAATATTTACGATACTATTATTTAATATTGCTCATTGCAACGTATGGCTTTCATTTTTAACATGTGAGTAGTTATTTACAATTCTATTAAATATTAGTGATCATAATACATAGAACATATGCCAAACCATATTATGATATGTATACAATTATAATTTATTATTATAATTGCTTGTACTTACCACCATATATAGCCACTCTGTTGCAATCATAAAAGTTATCATTATGCTTTTGATAAAAACATATTCTTAATTTTCAGATGTTATCTTCAAGGAATAGACAGTGCCAGTCATGTGGAACCATGGAATTCATCGTTAGTCTTACAAGCTATACCAATAAATGAACATGGAAAATTAGATTCTTGTCAAATGTATGGAGCAAATACAACTTTGGTTGAGTGCCACTCTTGGGTATATGATACACAATATTTTAAATCATCACGAGGAATTGAATGGGATTTTGTGTGCAGTCGACGATGGATGGGAGCCATAGCTCAAACCGCTTATATGTTTGGTGTCGTAGCAGGTTCACTGATATTTGGACGACTCTCTGATCAATTCGGCAGAAAAACAGCTTTTGTATGGTCTGGGATTTTTCAACTCATTTTAGGCATCGCTGTGGCTTTTACGATGCAATATTACCTTTTCGTAGGAATTAGATTCCTCTATGGAATTTTCGGTTCAGGCGCATATATAACTGGATTTGTATTGACTATGGAAATCGTGGGATCCAGTAAACGCACGATATGCGGCGTTACATTTCAAATTATGTTTGCATTTGGTTTAATGTTGGTACCGGCTTGGGGATACTTCATTGATAATCGATTCTACTTGCAAATATTGTATGGTTTACACGCTGCGCTATTACTTCCTCATTGGTTAATAATGGATGAATCGCCAAGATGGCTGTGGTCCCAGGGACGTGCTCGTGAATCAGTAGCAATTGTTGAGAAAGGAATTAAGATAAATGGCAGTACTGAAAATATCGATGCTCCTGCATTAGTATCCCTTTGTAAAGCAACTAATGCTAAATTCGTCGATGAGCAATCTGCAGGTACCTCTGATCTCTTTAAAACACCAAGAATGCTGATGAAGACATTAATTATTTGCGCATGCTGGTTCACTAATTCTGTAGTTTACTATGGACTTTCACTTAATGCTGGAAAATTAAATGGCAACCCTTATTTTATAATTTTTCTAATGGGAGTGGTAGAGTTGCCGAGCTACGTTATTATAACCTTTTTCTTGGATAGAGTTGGTCACAGAGCTTTGATTAGCACAATGATGTTACTAGGTGGAATCGCTTGTGTAGTAATTCTCATAATACCGCATGGAACAATGGCGACTACTGGAGTTGTTATGGTCGGAAAACTTTTCATATCTGGGGCTTTTTCAATTACTTACAAATATTCTGCTGAATTGTTCCCAACTGTAGTACGTAGTTCAGGTGTGGGTCTTGGAAGTATGTGTGCAAGTGTTTCAGGTGCTTTGACTCCTCTTATTAACTTGCTAGATACTCTTAATCCTAAAATTCCAACTGCTCTTTTCGCCTTATTGGCATTGTTAACTGGTTTCTCTTCATTATTTTTACCCGAAACGATTGGCCGTAATTTGCCACAGTCATTGGAAGATGGTGAAAAATTTGGTGTCGGGGACACATGCTTCACGAATTGCAGTGGTCGTCCAATGACTATGAGCATTGAAGACATCCCCGAAACAATGGTGCCATTAGATAATTCAGAAAAGCATGCTATGGAATAAAAGAGTACTATTTATGGTTGTTATTACTATTGATATTTTTGCGATTATTGTTGTCATTATTTTTAATTTTTAGACAATAATAATGAAATTAAGCTAGATCACGTCACTACTGAAAATTGTATGTACAAAAATGAACGAAGAGAACTTTAAAGTATATGAACTTCTACAAAAAGTTTCGTGTAAAACACATCTGGTTACATAAAAACGACAATGTATTGACAATGACATTGAAGTTTATTTATAAGCTATAGGTACTTTTATGCTTATGATTATCTAGTCAGAGTTAATAATAAGCAATATCCGTTCATTTAGAACAGTGCTTGCTTAAGACTTGATGATTGTTCCAATTAGTACGTTCTAAAAGATATTTACCTATACATATTTTAATATTTTTTAAATGTTATATATTATAATAATTTAGAAAATTTGTTAATATTCTTATGATCGATTTAGAACCTTTAGTAAAATTTAAGTAATTGGAATAGCATAATATTATTATACATTGATATTATGCATGTAGTTTAAGTATTAAGGATAATATTAAGAGGCAGATTAAACAGGCTAAAATCATTACTTGATATAACTCTGTTAAATTACTACAAACTTTGCTTTACAGATGATAATTTCGAACTGATTTTGTTGAATTTATAAATATATTGAGATTTTGTTATTTAGATTTTTAAGTACACTCTTACCAAAATTTTATCAATGCATATGAAATTCCCTATTGGATAGTTACAAAAGTAATAATATTTTATAATTTTAATGTTTATTTAAACTTAATTATTGAGTAGATTGGCTTTATTTTTTTGAATTAAAAACCATGTAATTGTTTATTGTCCTGTTAATTTATACGTTATCATTTTATCGTTACCTATGTTAAGACAATTGAACACGCTATCTGTCTTGTTAATGTTTTTTAAAAACAAAGTCAATTTAAAAACTAAAAATTAAATAATATTATAATGTATTTATTTCAATAAACGTGATACCTCTACTGTAAGTTGGTGAGGAATCGAACAGTTTCCATATATTGCTGCAGCATCAGGTCAAGGTTACTATGTTCTTTTAATATAATTGAAGTAATTATAGAACACCAAATCTCTACTAGATCAGATCTGTGAAAGATGCTCACCTCCATTCATAAACTGGAAAAGAGCTGATAATCTTCATTCAAACGGTTGAACAAATTTTATTGAATAATAGCTAAGAACACTCTTGATCAAGACATCATTAAAAAAACTTAATTGTAGTATATTGACTTTAAGAGATAATGCATTGACTTCGTCTCAAGTACTTACGACAGAGATAAGCGCCTACAACGGCTACGACTGAGGCAGTTGCAAGACTTGCAAGCCGACCGTAGTGTGGAGCGGACGTATACTGGTGAGGTGTTTGTGATTCGATATAGGTCAGGACAATACACTAATCAAAATCGGCTAAGCGTTTTGGGAGCTACGATGCCACAGATATACATGTTACACTTGTAACACCCCTCTGTTTGCGCCGAAGTTAAAAATATTATAGGAAATGTTGAATTTATTATCTACCCCATTCTATGCGGTATCTATTCTTTCTGAGTCTATTTCAATGCAGTACCTACTACAATACTATTGTGGGTATATTAAAATTTAAATTTATTTTACTTTATCTAACACGTAGCGTACGTAGCTACATACGCTACGCTACATTGATAGCTAGCAATGACTGATTCTTATACGGTTCATACCTACTTTTAATCGATGTCTAAACTATGCAATATAGTTTTAACAATTTATTTAATTATTTTGATTACAAATAAAAATTAAACGTTTCTAATTTACAAACAGTATGTATCTTCATCGAGGCTAAGTAAGTATATACATTATGTACGGAATTTTTATGTTACATACGTAATTCTATTATGGTACCTAATAATATTATGGAAGAAGCTTCTAGAACACTTCGCTGTGCCAATGAAAGTATGTAGTAGTCGAGTTGTCAAATTATCTATAGGCAGTAGGCACATAATTCTACCGACTAAATATTAAATAAATACCTGACTAATTGTGCTACTTACTTTATAAAGACCTATTTTATCGTAAGAGTTTTATCACGTCGCTGGTATTATATTTATCTCAGGCGCTAAAAACATTGTAAATATAGTTTTAACGTAAGTAATGCTCAATTAGAAAAGACATTTATAGACTTGATATATTTATAAATTATTTGGTAGATTTACCTATATACATAATTAATTTATTATTCATTTGTATATTCAATTGCTCTATTATTTACAGGAATAAAGAATAAGGTATACAATTAGAACATGTTTTAATAAATAAATATGAATATGAAATGTGTGTTTTATTCCTTGATGTTTCTCGCCTTATAAAATAAAGCATTAGGTTGTATATGTAACCGGAAAATTGAAGGAACCCTTAGACACTAAAGTTTGCAATCTAACAGTTACATTTCATTGGTTTACAAACTAAATTGTTTAGGTTAGGTTGGTCTATGCCAGAAACAAATTAGCCGTTTTAAATTTACATTTCGCAAGTTCTTGTAATGATTTTGCTTGTTTCATAGATGTAATCTCAAAAATTCGAAATTATTAGTCTCCGTTCACCGTTCACAATCGACCGACAGTTTACGTTTACATAGGTACGTTTACAATATTATTAGATTATTTATAGACCAATGGTTCGTACAATAATTATTATCCGGTGACATATTATACATAATATGTTTATAGGAAATATTTATAGTCCAATAAATATGTGTTAAGTTTTTAAGACAATACTGAAGAATACAAGGCTATCTACCTAACAACATTATTTATGTACCTACTAATTATAATAAATATATATTGAAACGTGGATGGGTATTTGTAGGTAGAGTAGTAACTACTCTAAGTTAACTGTTAACTTTTTAATTTTACAAAAATTGTTTAATGAACTCAGTGAAAACTTTACTTTAGTTTGACATCAATTTTACGTCATATGTATCATATTTACGTAAACTTTAAATGTGTGATGTGAAGATGATGTCAAATGTAGGTCGTGTGTTCATTGGGTTATAAATCATTAAAATATGATTTGTTGAAAACTGTAACTTGTTTGATTTGATAACTGATTTTGATAAGAAGGAGAATGTAAGTAATTTCAATTATTGTACTCTGTCGCTATATAATATATTAGCGCTTTGACCGTGGCTTCGCTCTCGTTATAGTTGAATTATAACCCATTATTAACTGAATTGCTAAATACCAATTTTATAGATCTATCTTCAAAAATGACGGATTTTCATATAAACTTTCATCCCTTTATTACCACCTTAGGAATTGAATTTCCAAATAAACTTCCTTAGTGCTAACTCACAGTATAAAAGGAACCCCTATGCAATTTTTCACGTTCCTAGGCTGTGCGTTGATATGCCAGTCAATTACAATTTCATGAATATAACATTCATTGTTCCAGCATCTAGGTAGCTGAAATAAAAGGTTGTCTACTTACTATACCAATTTATCTTACTTTTCTTTTCGCGATGCCCTAAATTTAGTATGTACCTACTTTATTATATTCATGTGTCTGTTTTCAATGATTTAAATATTTTTTTAAATTAATTAAGTCAGTTTGGTAACAGGTTCTGATTTTCTGCTAAACTACTTAGATAGGATACAAATGTGTTCATAAATAATAATAATTATAGAAATTATATTTATTGAAATACTATTTCTATTAGGTATATAAAATATCTGTGAATTTATAATAACCCAGATCTGTCTATAAAGTTCTCTATTTATTGTTATCACACATATATACCTATATAACTTAGTCTTACCACTAATAATGTTAACAGTTGATTGATTGAAGATGATTAGGGGTTGGCATTCGAATTTTTTTACGGGCTATGTTCCCCACTCGACGTCTAAACAAACCATAGGTAAATAATTAATTTCTAAGTAATTCTTTAATTTACTACTATATTTAAAATATAATATTTTCAACCCTAATTCATGAATAATTCATACTAACTATCCAGTTACGTAGATCCAACTTCGAGAAAGAGGTCAATCATCGAATCCAACTCAGCTGGGCTACGTTTGAGAAGCTACGTAACACGTTTTCGTCCAAGATACCGTAGTGTCTCAAGACGAAAATAAATACCAGAAAAAAAGAAGTCAAGGACCAGTGTGTATTTCCAGTGATTACATATATGGTGTTGAGACGTAGTCGCTGACTACGGGCCTCATAAGAAAGCTCAAGAGGGCAAAGGAGAGCATTATGCTCGGAGTTTCCTTCTACGACCGAATCAGAAATGAGGAGACCCGTAGAAGAACCAAAGTCACCTATATAGCCCTAAGAATAACTACACTTAATTGGAAGTGGGCGGGGCTTGTAGTTTGTAGAACTGATAGCCGATGGGGCCAAAGTATTCTCGTACCGGAAGATGCAGCGTGGGTAGACCCGTTACAACGTAGACGTCGTTGTGGCGATCTTTGGGGGAGGCCTATGTCCAGCATAGGGCGTCTTTCGGCTGAAATGGTGATAATTAATGAATTATTATTATCATTATTTATTACTATTATTAACATCATTCAAGTAAGCCTCATATTATGAGTCGCGTACTCACGTGTGTTTTTTGATTAAAATTATAACTATACTAACTTGATTACACATAAAATTTTAAAACAATATTTAATAATAAAATCTATGCTTTCAGGTGCTGGATTGATGGAGTGGATACAAACGAATCAACTGCTCCGTGGAACTCTTCAGAAATATTGGCTGCTATACCGAAAACGCTATCAGGCAATTTACATAATTGTTTCATGTATGAAAATAATGAAACAACTGCATGTAATAAATGGGTATTTGATACGACTTATAGGTCATCATCGCATGCTATAGAATGGGATTTAATATGTGACAAAAGATGGATGGGGTCTTTTGCCCAAACTGTTTTCATGTTGGGAGTATTTACCGGGGCTGTTATATTAGGGGGCATGGCAGATAAATATGGCAGAAAAACTATATTCTGTTGGTCAGCAGTGCTTCAATTAATTTTTGGTGTTTTAGTAGCATTTATACCGGAATACTGGTCGTTTTTAGTCGTAAGATTTTTGTATGGAGTTTTTGGATCTGCTGGGTCTTATATTACCGGGTTTGTTTTAACTATGGAACTCGTTGGTGCAAGTAAGAGGACGGCTTGTGGAGTAGCCTTCCAGGCTGCATTTGCTGCTGGTATTATGTTAGTCGCTGGCTGGGGAGCTATAATAGACAATAGACAAATACTTCAAGTAATTTATGGATTGCATGGTCTTCTTCTTATTCCCCACATTTGGATTATGGACGAATCACCACGATGGCTATGGGCTCAAGGTCGAGCTAAAGAATCAGTTAAAATAGTTGAAAAAGCTTTGACGTGTAATAAATCCGAATATACTTTGGATAGAGCAGATTTAGTTTCTAGAGGAAAAGTGGAGGTATCCAAGGGATCAGAACCCGCACCATCGGCTGGCACAACAGATTTATTTAAAACTCCGAATTTAAGAAAAAAAACGATTAATGTTTGCTTTTGCTGGTTTGCTAATTCAATAGCGTATTATGGGTTGACTCTTAGTACTGGTAAACTCGAAGGCAATCCCTACCTAATAATAGCTATTTTAGGTTTTGTAGAGTTACCAAGTTATGCTGCTGTTATATATTTTTTGGATATCTGGGGTAGAAGACCTCTGATAAGTTCAATGATGTTAATTGGAGGTGCTGCATGTGTTATTGCTACATTCTTACCCGGAGGTACTATTATGTCTACTGCTATTGTAATCGCTGGTAAATTATTCATAGCAGGATCTTTTGCTATTATTTACAATTACTCTGCAGAATTATTTCCCACTGTTGTCCGTAATTCCGCTCTAGGTTTGGGATCTATGTGTGCTAGGCTTTCCGGCGCTTTGACGCCACTAATAACATTATTGGACTCTTTTAATCCTAAAATCCCTGCTATAACATTCGGAGTAGTAGCTATTCTTTCTGGGTTTCTATGTTTCTTCTTACCAGAGACAATGAATCAACCAATGCCACAAACACTGGCCGATGGTGAGAAATTTGGAAAAGGTGACACGATTTTCACCTGTTGTACTGGTAAGACACAGGATAACGATTATGCAGAGGAAGATAAAGCAGCTGAATCTATGGTGCCTTTAGAAGATATAAACAAAAAAGTGTAAAAAAATTTGCATTCAAATATTCTTAAATTTTTAGATACATAGTACACAGTACACAATCATGCAATATTAGTTGATATTTATAAATTACCTGTAATGTAATTAATGGTCTCGTCCATAAATCCTCATATGAGTGTCAGTACAAATTAATTACCATAATAATAATTATCTCGAATTTGAAGAAGTATTATTTAGCCTACCGTGTTTTGAATGTATTGAATTTTATAATTAAAAAAAAAATAGTATTAAATTATATACAATCATTATATCTATCACTATTTTATAAGATATATTTATAAGTTACAGTTTATTTTAATGTTCAATACTTATCTATTTTATAAAAGCAAGTGCCTGTGTAGACAATGTACCTACGTATAATTAGGTAATGTAGGGTAAGTAATTAATTAGTCTTCGAGGTGATAAATACTGTACGAAAATGATCAACCTACTGAGTTCAAAGAGAAGACAGGAGTAGTATAATTGTTATTCGATGCTACCATTATTTGGCCGGTATTTAAATTACATAGCCATTAATAATAATCGGCCTTAATGTATTTTGTTAAGTATTTTATATTATGTTAGAATTAGTATAAGTAGGTAGCATAGTAATAAAACAGTAATTCTTGGTCGAAATTCAGACTTAAAGATTATTGAGCCTTAGGACTTAGGACACATCCACGTTCCTGTGATTTTTTGAATAACTATTTTTCACCTGCTAATTTCTATGGGTATTACTATTTTACTTATTTTTACACTCTAAATGCATAAAGACACTGTAGAGTAAAATATCTAGTTGAAACACTACCTAAATGAAATCCAAAGGTTTATAGGTTATGTGATTAATAGGACACGTGAACAGTAGTTAGGTACTATATGTTGTGTGAACACTACTATAGGTGTGACTTCAAAAAAGTGTTATTATTAGTATGATATAAAACCTACTAGATAAAAAGCTTTTCTATTACCATTTTGTTTTCAAATAACTCAACTTACCTAACTCATAAACGATAAATTTCGATATAAAGTTACTGTGACCTAAGTATATACTTATAAAAATAATGCATAACGCAATACGATTTATTTTATAATTCTAAATCAAGATCTCATTTCGGCAGTGATATCTCAGCAAAATTGTTATAGGTAACTACTATAGGTTCCTACCTAATCTAAACAATATTACCTATGTGCCTTGAGGAGTATAGTGAATCTATTGTTTGTAAAATATACATATTTATAATTTATATCAAATTTATAAGACTCTGGCAAACGAATTTATTATTTTTAATAATAAAAATCTTAGTCAAATTTATTGTGTATTATGAGTGTGAATGAGTCCCCACCCGCTTTACCTTTTCTAGGGTTCCGATCCTCAAAAAGGAACCCTTATTATAGGATCACATCGTTGTCCGTCCGTCTGTTTGTATATCTGTCTGTCAAGACCCTTTTTCTCAGGAGTGCGTAGAGGTATCAAGTTGAAATTAATATCAAAAACTCAGGTCTGCAATCTCTTGAAGCAGTGAAAAAATTAAATTTTTAAGTCAACGCAATCAAAAGATACGACTTGATTATGTCTCATTTCTATACAATTTCAAAGGGAACAAAAACCTATAGGGTACTTCCAGTTGACCTGCAATAATGAAACTTGGCAAGAAGCCGTGTCTTGTAGCACAAGTAAAGGAAAAAATTCGAAAACTGTAAATTTGTATTTAGATAATTAATAAGAATGAATTTTGTTATTTGCAGTTGGTAAACTTACTGCGGCATATTTTGATGTATGGGGATAATAGTTTTCTAACGGCAAAGTAAAATTTGTCCAGTTTATCTTTTCGTAAAACAATATTAAAATAAAAATCAGCTCCACCTGTCGAGTATTTTCACAAACTGTACAGCACCATCTATTAGTGAGTAGTTAAATGTCGCTCATCTCCATTCGAATAGCATCAATTTTATGCTTTGAAAATAACAACCGTAATACATAGCGACATCTAACGTCGAGTAACGAGCGGTACTCTAACACTACTGGAGTATCGAATAAAAAAGTTTATAAATTGATTATGTACAAAATAAAATTAAGCTTTATTTTAAACAAGAGAGTTTTATTATAATTATATATGTAACTTGCAATATCATGTTCGGAAAAAAGAAGACATAAGTTTCCGAAAATCACAACTCTCAAAGTAGTGGTTAGCAGTTCTGTGGTAGCGATTTTTTGAAGTTTTTTGATTTTTTTTTGCATGCTTGGTATAATATGGTTAATGATCTACCCTGATGCTATATTTCAAGTTTCTGATTTACTTAGAAATAGTTTAGGTTTTTCATGAGTGAGTCAGTCAGTTATATTTCAGATCTTTATAACTAAATAACTTATTCGTGAAATTTAGAATTCTAGGTGTTCAACGTGGGTGTTAAATGTTCAAAATTTGTAGGTCTAATAGCTTTTGACTTATGGAGGAGCCGAAAGTAGCTCGAAAAGGTTCGTTTAAATATACACACTAGCCGGTGTCGTCCTTTTCGAACTTGGCCGTGTGTCTAGAATTTAGACACTGGTTAGAGAAAATAAAAAAATTATGCGTTTTCAAAACCATCTTTCAGTGAAAAGACAAACACGTGATCGTGAATGATCGTTTTACACCGGATTTAAAATTAATACAAAATAAAGGTGAAGACTAGGTTGCTTTTATTTAATTTAGCAAATACAGAACATGAAACAAACGCGCTGATAGACATTGACTTATATATTACCTGAATTACCAATTTTAAATCAATGCTAAAAGGCCATTCCGAATATCTATAAATTGTTTATAAAATCACTCAATGTATGTATGTCCTATGGATATTTGAGGTGACAATTACGGTAACTGAACTACCTACATCATTATTTAATCGACAAGATGATGAACCAATACTAAAATGTATTATTTTTGGTAAGTTAATAGCTTTTAAATTTTTCTGCCTGCCCCTACACTCTGAGCTCGGCGATGCTACCTAATTATGTTTATAAATGTAGCTGAACAATTACCGAGCCCTCGGTGCACGAGTCCCACTCGCACTTGGCCGGTTTTTTTATTTTATTTTAGTGACAGTTTTGAAACTTATTTTCATTAATACTAGCAATCTACCCTGGCTTCACACGGAATTAAGAATTGCATTGCAAGAATTGAATTGCATTTTAAACTATGAATTAACCATATTATTAAAGAGTAGTATTTCACTATTCTGCAACTACTATTTGTAATTTGTAATAACCTATATCAGTGTTTATCTGCTAAATAGGTCTAAACAGTTAATGATGATGTAAAAATAAGATCTCGTTGGTCCACAAATTTTGGGTCACTCAGTGAGCCAAGCGAACTATATTATTAATGTTATACTGTGTGTTAGATATGTCGTAATAAAGTGAACAATCAAGATAATCAAGAACATTTTACATTGATATATTTTCAAAGACCGACAAACTGACAGTTGGCCGCTCATGTTTTTGGATTAATCAATAAGCATTGGGGTAGACGGCAGACGGATGCGGATGGTGGAAAGCTTTCGGTTAGGAAAAACGATGATCTAAACAAAACAGCCGGAAGCGATTGATTACCTACGGAAGGATCAGGATCGGGCAGTCGCGCTGATTGGAAGGCATCTACATCCATCCGTCGACTAAAGCTGATCTCATGTTTTTAGTAAAAATAAATAATAACTCCATTATTGTTATCGATATAAAAATGTGTTTGTTTCACAGAAATCTTTTTTAAAATTTCTTTATATGTTTAGATTTTCAGAGTTATGGCCACAATCTTACCGAATGTTAAGTGACCATGGTGGCCAAAATTTTGTTGTTTTCCTACGGTGAGTAGGGTTTCCAAAGCTCCTTTGGAGTAGAAGGGTTCAAGGGCGGTAACGTGTTAGTAATACCTGTGGTAGTATTAGGAGCGTCCATAAGCTACCCTAGCTGATACCCTATCAGGTGGGCCCCATGCTTGTTTGCTACCTTAGTTGTATTTAAAAAAGATGGTGACACGTTACGCCTAGTCAGGGAACTGGCTCTCGAGTGCAACGTCTGGAACACACGTATAGGTACTTGGCGACAGATTTTCAACTTGAGGGCGGTAGCTAGCCAGTCGGGCAATAGAGAATACCCTACAACCTATGGTGCCATCACGATGTTTTCATTCACCGAAAGTTCAGGCTCATTATAGGGATTCGAACTCACGTCAATGGACGCGGTGTCTGTACACGCAACTACTGAGCCATCACTGCTTCAAAACAGTGTTACATCCTGGGCCGTAAAATGCTGTTATCTATCGCGTAAATAATTTATCCTTACTCAAAAACACTTAATCAAACAAACTCACAAATCGCTTCTTTAATCAAAGTCTCGAGGTACTTACAGTTTCTCCCTCTATGGTTCTCTTGTAGATGTCTTCGTTCTATAACGCTTGTTGTTTTCACTTCGCTTGTAAAAACAGAACTGTCTTAGATATACTCAAATAAGACGATCAAGAATTCACGAAGGTACTTGAACTTGTAAACGGGTTACAAACAACAGGAGTCATCGTTTTTAAAAGAAGTGGAACATTATATTTTTATTTCATCATTTGTTGACGCAATCAGAGCAATAAGGTTTATGTGTGAATAAAAGTACCTAATGCTTTCTCGAACCTATGACAACATACTCGATATTTCGAGTACATTCTAGATGATTCCAGAGATTTAAAGAATGGTGATTTGTTTCTATAGGACAGTAGTACCTACCTATCTAAAGAAATATTGTTTTAAATACTTAATAATAGATACAGTATAGACTAAAAGAGGTAGGTAAACACGAGACTAAAAACACAATATATTTTTTATTTACATCGAATAATTAAAATCAAAATGAAATAAAACATCATATATCAATATAAAACATCGATGTAAGAACATTCAGTGCATATAATTAGACAAAAAGTATTTACCTATTGGTAGTGGTGAGCCAAAATCGATCTATTTACCTCAAAGTAGGTAGGTACATAATTATGAAGATAAAAGAAAACCATTAGCAATCTCCAGCACCATTCAAAAATATTATGTTTTATCTATAGACAGGTGCTTTTTAATCAAAGTTTGTTACATATAGGTATATGAAACATCGCTATCTGATAAGTAATTTAAACAACAAACGGTTTATAGGTTGGTTTATATTTACATTTTATTTGGGTTGATTGTATGTAGCATTGCCAAGTTGACAAATAAACATCTCAGTTAAATCCAAGCCTATATTTGTAGGCACGAGTATTCTACTGAAGTATAGTAGAATCTAAGTAAACAAGTACCTAACTACACTAAAAAAATATAGATGATCTAGTCTCCGATTTGAGATATCGATGAACATAGATATGATTTCTATGTTCGGTTTGATTATAAACTGAACCAATCCTAGCAACCAACGAAATTGAGTGGAGATTTGCAGAGTAGATACCTACATTTTTTGTAAGTACATGGAATTTGCCATCTGTCGTACTCACGCAATATGTATTAGGTGCCTCCTTTTTTATACATCCATATACCTACTACGTATCGCGAACTGTGAAGTATATATTTTTATATCGTGATAAATTATATATATTTTATAAAATATCTTACAGTAGTCATGTAATATCTTCATAAATTATAATAAAACCAGAAGGGACTCTTGACGATATTATTCAAGTGCCTACATAAATTACAATGTCCGTTTGTAAATAGTTTAGAAAAATAACATACAACAAATTGGATATTTATCGTACATTTTTTATTTGTTACTCCTAGTACCTACATTTTATTCAAATAGTTGTTCAAATGCAAAAGTATTGGGATCCTGTTACCTCTTTAACTATAGGTACCTTAAAATAAACTCAAAAAATACTAGCTTTTCGCTATCCAGCTGAAGCATAATTATTTTCTATTACTAAATCACAAATAAATTTAATAGTACCTTTGTATCTCAGAGGTTTTCCATAAAAGCAAGTAAATTTACCAATTTTTGCACAAAAAAAAAACAACTGATACCAGTGTTTATTAAACAAATAACTTTAGAATTCTTACATTCAAAACATGTTTGGATAAACTTTACATACTGTCTCTGGCACTGTAGGTATATGTTCAATAAAATAAATAAATTTTATGAACTTAAATATTATTTTGATATATGTATTTATTGCACAATTTTTTTTTTAAATTTCGATGTAATAGTAAAAAAAAATTAATCAAATTAATCATAATAATAATTTATTGCGAAAATTATAAATAAGACGAAAATATAAGAAAAAGAAAATTATCATTTTGTCATGCCAATCAAACAAATAAATGTAAATATGAACTACTAAACACAAAAAAGTTGTAATAATATAGTATAAATTCATATTATGTTGTTTCTTGTTTGCAAAATTTTTTAATATATATTTATATAATAGTTTTCATTTTTTATATTTTGTTAACATACAAATATCACAAAATTACAATTGTCTAATCCTATCATACTTATATTTCTTCATGTAAGTACATCATGCAGCACAATCAGAAGCATTGTGAATAAGAACTTCTCAAAATGATAGACAACCTGATTAAATTCTATTATTTCTAATAGAAAATAAATATATTAATAAATTAACATAAAATTACCATTAATTTTATATAAATAAAACAAAATATTTTAACACTATTTAGGAATCAAATTAGAATCTATTACACTTAATCCTTTGATTATAATATCATAGATTCAACAAACAATAAATCTTGAAACTTTGGGAAAATAAACATAATAAAGTAGTAGATTTATGTTACATTGTACAGAATTAAAATAGTTTATAATTTGATGAGAGTCAAGTTAACTGAGAGCAAAACAATTTTAGAGAGATAACGTGACAATTTAAGAGTACAACATGTGCAAGATACAACAGCATAAACATTACCTGATACTGTGGCAAACTAACAATGCAATACACATTTATAGCCTGCCGTGATAACTAATGTTAAGTAAACTGCAGTATTTTCTACTACAACTATACAAAAAAGAATTGTAACTTCTGAAGTAGACTCACAAAATCACAAGAATTTCGTTAAAAGAAATCATAATTTTTATATTGCACTTACAAATGTTTAAGGAATTTTATTGCCAATTATTAAATTATTACAGATGATATCAATTATGGAAAGTCTAATAACTAATATGCATTAGAAAAACTTTACATGTTAGTCAATTAGGTTTTTGCACCATACATTTTCTAATAGTTGTTGCTCAGAATAATCAAAAATTGAAGAATATGAAAATCTTTTGATGTAACTAATGTTAGGAACAACTTTTTTAACAACTATGGGGTTATTTAGTACACAAAATGATTTTTTCGATATGATTTAAAACTATTGTCTACAATATAAATTCATATTTATTTGCAAATAAAACATTTGCATTTATTTATCATTTTAATATCTTGCAAATAACTTAATTTACCTATCAAATATATAAAATGTACATTACATAATAACACAGAAGCTTAGAAATATCCCTTGTTATAATGTAGCACCTTTACAATTTGAAATGTTCATGTAATATAAAAAATTTATAGGTTAACATTATCGTAATAATATGTACCTGCCACTCAACAAGGTAAGTAAGTGGTTAAGACACAAGAATTTTGCATACCTCTGATACGTTTCTCTCTGATAATTACTGATTTCTTGACTATATTATAAGCTAAACAATATATGGATCTTTGGTTTCACACATCCCAAAAATGACATGTGGGTATTAAAAGCTTTCATTTCATAATTAAATTAATAAATTTATTGCATAAATTAAAAATTCATTTTCATCAGTAATCAGGACAACGAGTATGAGGAATCTTTTGGCTGACATGTAATGGAGCATCTGAAATAGCTGTATGAACTATAATGGCGGGTTGAGTAGGTGTGGGTGCATGAAGTTCTCTGCTTTCTCCAGGAGCTAGATTTGCAAGGGCAGCTAAAAGGTCATGATTGACTAATGGTTCACCTTCTTCACGAGGCTCCCAACCCACAGGAGGGCTAGATGGCGGTGAAATTAAAAATTGTTTAACAGGCTTTGGAGGTTTAAGACTTTTTGAGATCGGCGTCACTGGTTGTGCGAAGTAACAATTAATGCATGAGTTATAGAATTGGTATTGATGCAGCTGAATGCGAGCATTCGCCGCCGCTAGAGGACTATCATAATTCACACGTAAACGTTTAAAACTACGAAGCCACTGGAAAGTTACATTATCTGAAAATGTACGAAATAAGTCTTCCAAATCTCTCTTAAGCTTTTCATCGGCAAAAACTTCACTGTGAATATTCGTGACGATCACCGATTTTGGTAAGTCATCTAATTCGTCCATTTCATCTTGTGTGTCGCTTTCATGTTCTAAATTTGCAATATTAGGATGAATATTAGGCATGCCATCTTCTGGATTTATATAAACGTTATCCTCTTGAAAGGTGTCATCATCTTCTTTGTGAGCCATTGTGCTCTAAGCTTTAAATATAATACTCTCTCACTGAATATATAATTTCTATTATTGATAAATTACCATTATTTTTATTGAATTTGTAAACAATCGATGACAAAATACCTCAACAATTTATTCGCAAAACTAACTGTCAAGTGTCAAGTGTCAACCAGCCAGGGTCTCCAGATTAGATTTTTCAAATTTCCCGATGACAGCTAAAAAATTCCCTAAAATGATACGATTTCAGCAAGTTTTCCCCAAACAACTTTTAGTATAGGCAGCTTTAAGAGGTGGGAATATGTGTTCAGAACCTTAAAAGTACTATCGTACTTAAACAATTTTTTAATTTGTATATAACAACTTATTACGCCCAGATAAACAAAATATATGGTTAAATGAGAATCACATTTGCTTTCTTCGTGCGTTCTTCTCTGTTCTATTTATTTTATATCAGAAGGTAGGTAGGAAGAACTTTAGAAATAGATATTAGAGCTATTAAACGGCTTAGTATATAAGAAATGTATAACTACAGCGGCATAATTTATAAATTACATTTAATATGAAATACAAATTTTCTCTGCCATAAAAATTATAGTACCTAACACAAGCAATATAACAATGTTTCCAGCGTATGTTAAATGTCTATTTTTTTGGCATACTCTGTAACCTAATTGTTCTCACTTCCTGCAAGTACAAATTATTAAAATTTTCCATTACACATCTCCTAAACTGTATGTCCAAATAACCTGCTCTTTAGTGCAATCATAAAATTATCGTTATGATGGAGTAACTTTTGTTTTTAAAGATTAATATGCCATGCCTAAAACTAATATTCGTAAATCACTTTTTAATATTCAACAAATGTACCTTATTATGGTTTATGTAAAAGAGATAGGCATATACTATCGCGGTTTTTTTAATAGTTATACTAAGGGCCAATATTTTCGTAGAGCATATTAATGTCTCATTATCCATTACGCTAGCGCACGCGGATAAAGCAGTTCGGGAGCGCTTTCTTTTCCGACTTACTTAATACAAATCAATATTTAAGGCTAGCTGAGAGTTGTAGCCTAAACTTAGATAGCTTATACTATTACTTGTGAATCTGGCAATCATATTCAAAAAAGTTTTTCGAATCCTAGTATTCGTTCTAGGGATTAAGCGTGTTTAAACAAATGAACAAAAAATTCTACCTATTTATTATATTACAATAGTATATATAAATAAGTTCAACCAGAGCAGTTTTTAATATGCAAGTACTTAATTTATTTAATCTTCGAAATCTAGGTATCTAGATTACTTGGGTTAATTAGTAGATTTACTGATTTTCATTTTACAATTTATCAATTTTTACCAACTTTTGCCACTTCATCTATCAATTTTCTAAAATTTAGGTTGGCAACACTGTCTTCGTGTGTATTGTATAGTATTGCCAAGTTAGCCATTTTATGGCTATATCTGGCAACATTTCAGAATAATTTAGCCAGACTAAATATTTTCGCCACAAATTTAGCAACTTTTGTAATAATACATAGACTTTTGTTTTCACTTATATATAATGCGAGTTGGTCTATGATCAGTATTTCATTCATTGGGGAATTTGACTTGGATGGCTCTATTTCTGCCATCCTTAATTTCTGAGGTAGAAAGATAATTTAAAATGATGATTGTGGCAAAGAAAAATCATAGAAATAAGATGAGTTTAGGGTTTACTATTATGAATAAGAGACTAGTTTTAAAAAGCAGATGTGGGCTTTTTACCAAATACCCGTGAAAGTGTTGGATCAAATCAGGAAGCAAGAAAAATGTTTTTTGCTTATTCCTGAAGAACCAGAACCATCAACGTCCAATGCGTTTTATATGGAATTAACCTATGATGATTAACTAAAATGTTTTATAAGTTAAGAATTTGTATATGTTTTTAACCCAATTCTTTGGCCACTTTTAGCCACTTTTTAGGGTATGAAATTTTTGTCATTCTAGCACATTTATAAAAGTGTTTGGCCATTTCTTGTTTCCTTGACTTGGCAATATTGGTATTGAATCTTTTTTAATTTCAAAGATCTACAAATTTGTGTTAGGGCTAAAATTGTGTATAACATGAAAATGGCGGGATTAGAATCCAAAATAGTCGAGGAAATTAAACCTATTGAAAAGCCAGTGGATAGAGAAAAGGTGATTATATAGTAGTCTTATAAATGTAAAAAAGATTAAAACTGTACAATGTTTATTTACAAAGAATCTAATGACTAAATATTTGTAGACATGCCCTCTGTTACTTCGAGTATTCTGTTCAACGGGAAGACACAATTCTCCAGGTGATTATGCCCGTGGAAATGTGCCTCAAAACGAGCTTCAAATTTATACTTGGATGGATGCAACACTGCGTGAACTCACTGGACTGGTCAAAGAAGTTAACCCGGAGACTAGGCGAAAAGGGACATATTTTGACTTTGCTATAGTATATCCTGATATGAGAACACCAACGTATAGAATGCGTGAAATAGGAGTAACTTGCTCAGGACAGAGAGGTGGGGATGACAATAAAACATTAGCTCAAGTCAAGTTTCAAATTGGCAATTATTTGGATATTTCTATAACCCCTCCAAATAGGATGCCCCCTCCGATGAGACGTCCACAGCCTTATGTAAATAATCGACCATATTAATTGTTACTTATAAATAAAAAAATGTTCTGTTTAATAAATAACAAATAAAATGTTTAAGGTAATTCATGGTTTTTTTATAAGATTGTCATCTAAACAAGATAAGATGTAAAGTAATAAACTTTTGAAGGTTCTGTGAACAAAACAAACTTCATCAATAGATAGATAAATTAACCAATGTATTGCTATCTTTCAATTTTCTGGCCAGACCAGGACTAGCATAAATACATGTGTAAAATTTCAATATAATGATTCACTTCTGTACAGCATGTCTTATATTGAGATAACCCAGTTTATATAGAGCTATTTAGATGATTACAGTGGTTGGTCTGTTCTTAAAATATGCTTGATTTTACCATTGGAAGAAGTGCAATATTTTGCAGTTTCAAAGATGTATTTGGTACTTTGAAGTAATTCCTGCATAGAAATAAAAAATTAACAACAAGATTAATAATGTATAATAAATAAATTTAATTCATATTTTATTTATTGTTATTATTGTTGTTAAGGGTTTTATAAACATTTTTACCATTTTTAAAACATGTGTTACTAACTCCACCAATATTTTAATAATGTGTCCTCGCTTTTACAGTTTTTTCTATTTTAAAATATTGTGATACATACTTGAAAATAATAACTTCCATTTTTTTTACAAAATGTTATTAAAATTTTCTCATGACTGGATTGTCGACAAATAATATATTTCATAATAGATATGAAAATATACATATACATGTATATAATCAAAGCATAAATGTTTCGAACTGTTAAAATAGGAACATTTACATTGAGTATTCTTTTACTGACTCCTCAGATATCCTTGTGTATTCTAAACGCATGCACAAAAAACAAGAATTAGATTTTTTTAAATGTTGCCTTGGCATATGTACAAGTTTTATTTTTAAATAATTTTCAATTAAAACATTGAACATATTTTACAATCCAGTTCTATAAGTATATAATATTGGGAATGTTATTTCTTGTAATAAATTATTCTGTACTATGTGAAATAGTAATTTCACTTCTAATCAATTCAGGAATGATTATTACAAAGTTATAGTCATGTAATCATAATGTAAATTTAAATTTCGTCATTGATTATAACTGAATAGGCTTGTATTTTCTTGATTATTGTTGTGGACCTTGTCTCAAAATAGAGAACTAGTGCCGAATACCGGTAATCTAGATATTCGATATGAGTTTTAGTCACTTGTCTGTTAATTGTTACCTTCCCATTTCTTTAGTATAGTATAGAATGTAGTGTGTCTAGTTACATTAATATATTTCTTGATTTCTATATCATAGAAATAACTAGCTAAACCGGTTGAATATTTGGCACATTATGAAATGTTATCAATCTAAACTGTTTAGTCATGTTATTTAATTAGATTGATAATAGATGGCGCCTCCTATATGTTGAATGTATAAATTCTTACATTGTTAATGAAAAAGCTTTTCTATATGATTATAAACGATGGTAGATATTACGGCGTTGCGTTATTACAAAAACACCTTTGAGAAATTATCTGGAGGCACAGGAGTACCCCGCCAAGTCGAGCGCCAGGCACGGCCGTAACATTTCTTTTTTCGATGCGACTTACGGCACTTTTGACCCCCTTGTAACTTCGTTGTGTATTTATTTATCAAGACGTTTGAATTTTTAGAGATCAAGAGGACATATTTTATCTGGCTATATTACCAATATACTTAATAATTACATTTTATGGTTTATGAATTATCGTTAGTGAAACTTCTTTAATTTTGTCACTTAGTCACTCACCGATCATCAACATTCTAAAGTACTTATAGCAGTCTAACAAATTCAAATTTTGAATTTTAGTTAGCGTTTAGCTTATAAAGGAAGAAAAAATGAAAAATCCCGAAATCGAATCCCATCCCAAGTCGAGTGCAAGCAAGGCACGGCCGTACCATCTTTACAGGAAGCATTTGGATGTATTTTTACGCATCTGTCTAACAACACTGGGTTATTGTAGAATGCTGAATTTCTGTTTCCTAAGAGCACTTATGGAACCCTACAATGTCAAGGCTTTTCAAATTTAGAGCTTCATCCGTTTAGAAATTATAGGGATGCAAAGTTACGAAAATTTGACACTGACTCATGATCATCAAAATATAAGTAGTACTTCTCCAATATCTTAGAACAAGAGCCCACGAGGGCCAGACCTTCGTTATTTTATAAAAATTGAAAGTTCATCTGTGCATGTCTCCTATACAGGTAAGAACGACCAGGGACTATATAGTTTGGGTTGTGGTTACTTGGGCTGGTAACCGGTAGTAAAGGTGTATAAAATAGTACCTTACATTCGTTAACGTATAAAGCTCAATTTTTTTTATATATTGTTAAAGATAACTTTAGAAATCTCGTCGTCCATTGCCAGACACTTATGACAGTTGCTACCCCCTGCCAGACACCCCTAAACTTTAATAAATTATAATTATATTTTGTTATAATATAAAAGCTAAGTTTTATATGTTACTTGGGGACATATGAAAAGACGTTACCTCAATAGCCAGACAGTTTTAATGGGTTTTACATCTTGCCAGACACATCGAAAGTCCGCTGTAAGTGCGAGCGCGAGGTAACAACTGTTCAAGCGGGTGCGAGTGAGATAGGGCGCTTAGTCGACTGCGATCTTTTACTGCGCATCATCTGTCTTTTAGTGATGTATTGAACAAGTATGTGCAGATGCAACCACGTTTTATAATCGAAATTTGTGCAGTTTTGTTGTGAAATAAAAGCGTAATTTTAGTAAAAAGTGTTATCATGGGAGACACATTAATTTGTTTCGTTTGTAATAAAAGTGATGGTAAAATAATATTGTTCTCGGAGGAAACTCTAAAAAAATGTAAAACTGTTTTGAAAATCAGCCGTCTCCGATGTAAACGAAGCTTTTGAGCGAAAGAAGTTGCGAAATTTTGACGCTAGCAATCTACCACCTTGCAAAAGCGAGCTATTGCAGCAATTTTTGCGAGCAAATTATGTATGTACCATTTGGAATAATGCTCATCTGAAAAATCCAACCACATATCAACCGGACAATAACGGCTGGGTATTGAAAGATGACAAATACCAGTTCAAATGGTTTGAAGGGGATCAGCTACCAAGTTATGTTAGTGATTCGCTCAAAACTCAATCAGGTATGTAATTATTATGACAAACTATTGTACATAATTTTTTAATTATTCCTAAATGTATAAACTTGCTTATTTTTTTTAGAAACTGACGAAGAACGCGATATTGACGACGATTATGACATCGACTGGAAGAGTAGTGACGAAGAAAATGAAAATATCGATGACAATGATGAAATTTATTAAAAAAAATGGATATTTTTTTTTTACATGTAATAAACTAATAATACTTTTCTTTTGTATTTTATAATATTAAAATGATATTTTTACTTTCTATAACATAGCTATAAATGTAATAAAATTATTTTTTTATTAGATATCTTATCAGATCGTAATCGATTAAGCCCTCGCGCTTGCACTTACAGCGGACTTTCGATGTGTCTGGCAAGATGTAAAAACCATTAAAACTGTCTGGCTATTGAGGTAACGTCTTTTCATAGGTCCCCAAGTAACATATAAAATTTAGCTTTTTTACTAGAACAAAAGTATAATTATAATTTATTAAAGTTTAGGGGTGTCTGGCAGGGGGTAGCAACTGTCATAAGTGTCTGGCAATAGACGACGAGATTTCTAAAGTTATCTTTAACAAAATATAAAAAAATTGAGCTTTATAGGTTAACGAATGTAAAGTACTATTTTATACACCTTTACTACCGGTTACCTGCCCAAGTAACCAAAACCCAAACTATATAGTCCCTGGTCGTTCTTACCTATATAGGGGACATGCACAGATGAACTTTCAGCTTTTATAAAATAACGAAGGTCTGGCCCTCGTGGGCTCTTAGTCTATCTAGTGAGCTGAAATTTGGTACAGAGATAGAGTTCAATGCCCACATAAAAGAAAATTTATCAAAACTTGAATTTTCGTATCATCTGACCCTGACGTGAAACCCAAGAAAGAGCCCAACCAAACTACAGGGTGGGCCAGAAAGGCGTACGATTTTAAAAACACTCTTGCGTTTGAACATTATGAGCGTGGGCTGCGCGGGTGGGGGGGATGAGAAGCTCGGTTCTCGGAAATTTAGTCGCGATTAATCGCTTCACCGGAGTGCAGCGTGGATTCTGCGTTAAACATTATTATAAAAATGGCAATTCGTGCGCTATTGTTCGACGTTTATTTCGATGTGAGTTTGGATTACATGACGAAAATCAGTGTCCGAAGGAAAGTGTGATTCAATCGAGGGTCAGAAAGTTCGAATCTACTGGTTCGACTCTCAAACAGAAGCCTGCCGGACGCCCAAGATCAACAAGAACGGAAGACACAATTGAACAAGTTAGAGCTTCAGTTCAACGTAATCCTGGTCTATCGGCTCGCAAGCGACCAGCTGAACCCATCAAATTCAACTTGTGTAGGAATTACTGCCAAATGACCCAATTTTACGACGAGCGTTTGTTGAAACAATGTTGGAACGCTTTCAGGGTTTCTACAATATTCTGTTCTCCGACGAAGCCCATTTTCACTTAAATGGGCATGTCAATAAACAGAATTGTTGTTACTGGGCTGCAGAGAAACCACGTGCAAAACATCAAAAACCTCTGCATTCGTCGAAAGTAACCGTTTGGGCGGCCATTTCGGCACACGGAATTATCGGACCCTATTTCTTTGAAAATCAACAAAGGCAATCTGTGACTGTAAATTCCGACCGATACATGCCATGTTAAGGGATTTTTTCTTTCCGCAACTGCATCAATTTCAAGCCTATAATCGTGCGACGTGGTTTCAACAAAACGGTGCGACATGCCATACATCTAATGCTTCGTTGGCGGTCGTAAATGAGATGTTTGCTGGGAAACTGATATCGCGCCGAGGTGACATTGCATGGCCGCCTAGAAATCCGGATCTAACGCCACTGGACTTTTTCATGTGGGGATACCTGAAAAGTAGAGTCTACTCCAATAACCCAGCCACGATAACCTATTTGAAGATAAATATCCGAAAAGAAATGGCGGCTAATCCTCGCGTAATGTGTCAGCTAGTTTTTACCAATTTGAGGTTCAGATTCGAGGAATGTTTGGAGCGGGATGGTGCACACCTGAATGATGTAATTTTAAAGAAATAAATTTCCCCGATGTCTATTTTAATTGAAATAAAGATGGGTATGTGTATTGTATTTAGATTTTTTTATTATTTTTAAAAATTCGCAAATCTTTCTGGCCCATCCTGTATTAGAGATATCGAAATACCGCCATAGAAAAATTATTTAATAATCTGTTTAGGGTTTCTGATGACGTATAAAAATCGAAGGTCTGGAGTACCTGATGTGGAACACTAAGAGCCACGCGAAACTATAAGAGCTATCGAAATGCTGCCTAAGTAAATATTATGTAATAATATGATGAGAGTTTTCTGATGGTATATAAAAATCGAAGGTCTGGAGTACTTGCTGTGGAACCTTACGAACTCCGCCAAACTATAAAAACTATCGAAATGCCGCCTTAGTAAGTTATTCTATATGATGAACATTTTCTAATGGTGCACAAAAATCTAAGATCTAGAGTAACTGAGGAGCTCAGCCAAATTCTAAAAAATATTTCTGCGGAATACAAAGCCCCCGTTCAGCTATATTGGTTTCTAATGGCAGCGTATACACGCGTTTATGTGAGTGGTTTGTGTTAATATTAGGAAATCTAGGTGCGCGTTGTTTAAACGCGCGCTGGAGCTCTTTCGTATAAACGGCCTAGAGGAAAACATTAAGAGCAATAAACTTAATCAACTTGATAGGCCTGTTCTGCTTATCGATATTATGAAACTCCAGTATCTGATTTAGAAACTTTATAATAAACTACAAAAAGAAGTGAAATCCCAAGAAAAACATCTATAAAAAACGGGTCAAGCTCGGTTATGATTGTTTGTCTATAAAAAGTAAGTGTAGTGTAGTCAAGTGAAGGAGGTGGATATAAAAAACGAGTAATTTTGATCAAAATGTGCCCTATCTTTTACACGTTAAACTCATTCTAATTTCCTTTCTTTTTGTAGTTTATTAAGTAGTTTCTAAATCAGATACTGGGAAAATCATTGAAGTTGGTTTTCTCTTTTGGTAAAAATTGTCTAGTAATGTATTTTATTTGTTTAATGACTGCTAATAATTTGACAACTGAAATAAAATACCCAATGTAAATTAAAATTTAATTGTCATTTTATTGTCATGTTTTATTTCTTATTAAACATTTGAAGAAAATGGATTCCAAGCAATATTAACATGACAACAAAGTTTTCATTTCTTAAAATACATATATTCCCTAAAATAAATATACAATATTTAACCTAATTTTTGACTGTGGATCTGAATGGCCTTTTTGTTTTCTTTCCCATAGTGGAGAGATCTATTGTAATACCATTAGGTAAAACAGCTTTGTTTTCTTGGTAGTCTACAAAGCCTTTCTCTTCTTTTTCTTCATTAGCTTTGTCACAAGGTACACCAGTTTCATAATTGTATTCCCGTTTCAAACCATCGGGGTCAACATAGCCGTATTTGCCACGAGTGACGCAGTCAATACCAATAATCTCCTCTTTGAACGATCCATCGTCATTTTCGAATCCCCAGATAATACTTCCATCGGGATTTTCTTCCCTATATTTGCGAATGATTTGAGCTACCGGTTTCTTTTCCCTGGAATTTGATGGTGAGTATTTTTGTTGAGCTGCACTTCTGACGGGAGCTCGATTTACAGATTCTTGCGGTCTTGTATACTGTCGAACGGGTTGAATCTCTTCTTCTTCTTCGACGAAAGGTTTAGGTTCTGGTCTGAAAACAGGCCTCTGTGGTCTGCTGGACAAAGGTTGAATCCTGGCAGGTTGGGGTTTGTTGACAGGTTCATTTCTTATAGGGTTGAATGGTTGAGGTGATAATGGCCTATATTGTGTAGGTCTAACTGGTTCTGGTTTCGCTGCGGTAGGTGTTGATGGTGGGTAAGAAGAAGGGTTGAAAATTATTGGAGGCTTTGGTTGGGATGTGGTCGTGATGTCGTAGAAGTCATTTTGTGATTCTGGTGTCGAATATACATTGGGTGAGAACGCAGTCGGTGTATTGATTTCGTAATCATCTTCGGGTTCTTCTGTGACTGGCTTTGCAGGTTCTTCAAGGGATTGAAGATTGGGCCGAGGCGCAGCATCTACTGACTTGAATGAAGGCCTTCCAGGACCTGGCCTCCTGATTCTGGTGCCAGCAACGGGCCCAACCCTTCCCTGACGGAAACCACCTTGTCTGACGGGGCCTCCTAGTTGGAAAGCTCCGGGTATTTGTAATCTCGGTGGAGTTGGGCCGTCATTTTGGGCATACGCTGTGATTGCACACAGCATGCATATCTGAAAAAAGAAAATATTATTTAAGTCTTAAGTAGCAAAAATGTATGTACCTATAAAATATGAAGACAATATGTTACGCATATATAAAAACACCTCTTTTGTCTTTGCACAAAAAGAAAATACTACATGTTAAGTATTTAGCGGAGGTGAGGAACAGAGAGTAAAGTTCCTCATCCGCCATAGAAAAGGGAGGATTCTCCGGCCAGACGGGTGCTATGTCTGGCGGGCAGCTGCCCCCACTGTTGTAGTCGGGTTCTTGTATATATACTCAACGATAGAGTGAATTTCTATAGCGCAATGTGGGATAGTAGGAATGCGTCCTATGTGGCTCGATAGATGTCGCTATGTGTCGCTACGTAGTTGTGTCAATGCGTTGATGCATCGGTTGTGGCGAGAGATGTCGCTACATCACTCCCCTCCGAGACCGGAGGTCGTTAGCAGGTTGAGTCGTCTATTTGTGATGCTTGCCGGGCCAGTGGAGTGTTCCAGGGAGTCGGAACTAGATGCCGCATAGTTCACGGTGAGTCGAAACTGTCTGTGGTGATTGCCCCAGTGAGTCGGGATGATGTCGCATAGTTCACGGTGAGGCGGAACTGTCTGCGGTGATTGGCTACTGCGTCGACCAGGAGAGAAGTGCGTTTTTCTGCTGCTTGCTGACCGGCCGAAGTGCAGTGTGCTGTGCCAAGGTCGCTGAGAAGGCTGTGGGGCTGACCAGGAATCGCGTCTGCTGCATGCGTATGGTCAGGATACCCGTAGTAGCCGTGGATGCTGGCTGGCTGTCTTGACTCGCTGCTCGAAAGCTTGAGGAAGTGATGATGACGTAGCTTTGTGAAGAAGGTTGTGCTGACGTATCACGTCGGGGTCACCACTTTAGCGGAGGTGAGGAAGAGAGAGTAAAGTTCCTCAACCGCCATAGAAAAGGGAGGATCCTCCGGCCAGACGGGTGCTATGTCTGGCGGGCAGCTGCCCCCACTGTTGTAGTCGGGTTCTTGTATATATACTCAACGATAGAGTGAATTTGTATAGCGCAATGTGGGATAGTAGGAATGCGTCCTATGTGGCTCGATAGATGTCGCTATGTGTCGCTACGTAGTTGTGTCAATGCGTTGATGCGTCAGTTGTGGCGAGAGATGTCGCTACAAGTATATTATTAGACGAGAGAGAGCACGGATAATTTTTTTGGAGATTTGGCTTGTCTGCACTTGAAGCAGTCCGCCTGGTGGAATGCCTCGACCCTGCTTAAGATCGTGGCCAAATAACCTTATCTTGTGTTCCTGCTGTGAGTAGGGTTTCCAGAGATCCTTGTGATAGGAGGGGGTTTAAGGTCAGCAAAGCGCTAGTGATGCCGTATGCTTGTTTGCCAACTTAGCAACAATAATATGACAGCAATAAATATGTTTAAAGTATAAAAGCCTCTATCAGGACGTTAATTCTGCAGATAGTGCTGTAAAATATTTTTTAAACCTAAAGTTTGGCTTTTGGTCATTGGAATGTAGTCATTTTGCTAAACATTGCACACTTTTTATTAAACCTTGCTTGAGTCTTATACCTGATTTATCCAGATATACACGTAAGTAAGACATTGCGTTGCATACCCTCCAATTCTATTGTAGTTTAAATGTCAAAGATTTCGAAACGTCATCCAAGAGATGGTATTTTAGCTACGTACCACCTGTTGACTTACCGTTTCAATTTATAAACGATCGTTAAATTATTTTATTTGAATTAATCGGACAAAAAGTAATGGTACTAGATTAGGTAACTAAGTAATTAGGGATTGGCTTGTTGACCTTTCTTAAATAAATTCATAACGAATAATAAACGAGTATTGAATGAAGTTAAATAATTAGGTAATTTAGCAATAACATGATCAATTTCCGATTTTAATTTAAGGAAATACTTATTTGCACAACGCGTTTGGATATCATCATAATTTACCTTTATGAAGGCACGATTAAATATTTTTATCATCGGATTTATTCGTTTATACGCAGGAAGGAAAACAAGTAGCATTTTTTAATTTCGGAAATCCAGTGAATATTTTTGTTTCGTTAAGTTTACAGAATGACTAATTAAATTAAGCGTATAAAATTAAATGATAAAAAAGGTTATAAAATTACATATTAATCAGTTAAGTCGATTCTGTGTTAATCAAGACATAAATAAAATATTAATAATAAATATCCGTTTATAGGCTAATTTCAACCATTCTCGACGTACATTCAAAGAGGTTGGGATTACGAGAAAGAGCGGCAATAGCAAGGCTCTGATGTGCTCAACAATGCTAGTTTCTACCAGTAGTCAGTACCCAGCGCACAAAACTCCAGCTGATTGGTAATTTCACCCAGAGTTGCTTCTACCACTTAGTTCTCAGCTTAGCGTTAGAATATTCAAATTAAATACATACACAATAAAAACATATAATCAACAATAAATTGAACACGCATAATTGTTATCGAATCTCAACTAACATCGAAAAAATCTATTCTTACATAAAAACAAACACTAATTTAAGTTAGGCATTCAGTTTCATCATCATTAAGTTGCCAAACGAATGTGTCGAACGTACTCTATTTATTAGTAGCTTGGCAATTTTCCTGTACTGTCCCTGATGGTAAAATCAAAAGCAACGGCGACTACCGAGAGATCGTAATCCGCTGTCATGCCAGTCTGCATAAATATGTCTTCACGTATTGGCCGGGAGATTGTTACACAGTTCTACCGTACGAAAAAGATAACACATAGAGCCCTTTTTAAAACCCGGTGCCGAGTGCGTGTGGTTCTTTTGTGGAAAATAAGGGAGGGAATTAGATTGAACAGCTCTTCTAAACACTTGAAATTATTTTTTCAGTAACGTATATTTGTCGTATTCTCTGTCGTATCTCATTAGCTTAATCTTAAATTAAAACCTAATTTAAGAATTAAATAAACTATTTTTTTGGATCATACCAGCGTTTATGGTTTTTTTTATTAGTTATCTAATAATTTAGCTCACCAACTCTACATTGTTTTAATTAGTATTGTTAAACGAGTTGAATCACTGTCTCGCCATAAACCAGTTCTGGCTTTTCGGGACATTTCAATAAAATATTTATATATTTTTTTGTTAAATAAATTAAAAAAAAAAAATGTGAATTCTATTTTGTAACATAATGTTATCGTAATCGCACTGATATAGTTATATGTATATAATTGCGTGGTAAATATTTATATCACTTATTCTACTTACTGTTTTTTTAAAGTAATGATCTGATATCTGTATGTTTAAGTTATTATTGCTATTAATCGTTTCGCATTCATGGCCGTGTGAAAACATACAAATATTTTTATTTAAATATCTCAGCTTATAAAAATATTAGCGAATCATTGTAATTTACATTTTTACGGTATGTATAATTAATTACAATTTTAGAGTGTCAAGCGAAACATATTTAATATGCGTTTTGTTTTATGTTCATATTTCCTATTATATTTGAACCTTAATTATTTTCACCTTAGCATAAATACAGTTATTAATATAGAATATTTATCAATTCCTATAGATTCTAATGCTAAATGAAAATCTATGAATCGACTTGATTTTAAAACAAAAATTACATTGAAGTTTTATCTTATTAACTCTGTGAGTAATGTAACCTCTATGATTATGTTATAATAAATTAATACAACCAAATAAAAAAATTCGTACAAGGTCACTTATTTAATCCAATTAAATATGTGGCTATATTTTTATATCTGAATACCACAATGGCCAACAGGGTGGGATCAGAATTAGACAGATCTGAAAGTGGTAAGGACACCCGGTAAGCTCACGCTTCCGCCAGTCAAGGTGAGGCGTTGGAATGGTTGTACATAGACCAAATACCTAATTATTACGTCGTTCAAAATGTCACAGTGCACTTGTAAAACAATTTAGCATAACTTGCGATATGAGATCACTCAGGACTCACGTGTAGATAAATATAGAGCGGTACTGCCGATTATGTTGCATTATAGCAATTTTATGACGGCCAAGTAATATTATATTTCATTGATTTAACAAAGTAATGACTTATTATCTAAAATATTTACAAAAATAAATATCGCAACATATTGTAACCTTCAAATGTATGAACTCCCTGGTAAGTATAATAAAGAATTTAATTAAATGTGAGTTTGCAACAATTTAGGAATATTAAAAGTAAAATTAGGAAATTGTGAAACTAACGAGTTCTAATTACCAAAGAATAAATGTGTTTATTTAATTTGAATTTGTAATCAAAATGTTTATAGTAATTATTATGTGTGGGCATGGTGCAGTAATGCTTGCACACGCTCTCGGCGTAGGATGCGCGTTGAAATCTTTTGTTTGTAATATAGAGGTCGACTATACCGTTGTAACAGATTTTGATTTCGCAATATATTACTAAGTGAAAAGGGCACTAAACATTTCATTATTTTTATAATAATTTTCATTCGTCGTAACCGTTATGCATTAAACGCATATTCTATTAAAGCTTTTCTGAATCATGAATATTACATTTAGACTAGTAAAGACTAATTCAATGTATATATTGACGTAATATATGCAAATTATTGTTAACCTTAATTATCCCGTTAATAGTTGAAGCTAATTCTAAAAAGATTGCGAGTAATAAACTAACCTAAATAATTAAAATTATAACATTGCTCCAGATTTAGGCAATTGTTTCGTTTTTATATATTACAAAGAAAGTATTTAGTATATAGAAATAATACACGCTATAAAAAGGTAATAAAGTCGGTAATTACTGTAGCTCATTTACTAAGTTCAATTATCGCGATAAGAATAACTTTAATAAGAAATATTTACCCGTTGAAATGTGAAAGCCAAGTAAAATCTGGAAATTGCTTAAGCGATATATATTGATTCTCATGATTGTCTTAAAAAGAAAACTATTTTATCTATGCCTACAATATAGTTTTATATTTTCTACTGTAGGTACTGCAATTATTCGAGGCAGTTTTATTATAAACCGTTTCTCGATTAAGTCATACTTTTAACTGTTAGGTATATGTGTACACTATCGGCTGACGCTGAAAAAAAATATCGTGAACCTAAATACCTTAAAATGTTATTTTTTAATACCATTGAATATGAGAAAATATAGAACTATGGACTTTCTCGGCATTTGAATTTGCAAATACGCCATGCCTACCCTTGGGAAGAAACCTTTTCCCAGCAGTGGGATATTTACAGGATGGTATTATTATAATATATATTATGTGTAACGTGTATAATTAAACTTCCTGTGTACCAAATTTAATCAAAATCAGTTAAGAATCCATGAAAATAGTTTATTTGGCGAATTATTTTTTTTACGATTTCTAAAAGTAATATTAAAATTTCTTATATCCTATCAATTGACCGATGATATAAGCATCTTGTGTACAAAATTTCGTAAAATCGGTCAAGCCGTTTTTGTGTTAAATCCGAATATACAAATAAACAGACAACAATTGTTTTTATGGCATATTCGTGATTAGTAAATTTCATATAGTATGCCTATTGGGAAATTTTGGAAAAATATTAAAGTACAGACAGGACTACATATTTATTAATATAGACGAATAGGTTTTTTGTATATTACTCTTTTATCTTCTTATAACGTTTCAAAGCCAGGGATATAAGTTATATTGTAATCGTACGACAGTTAAATCAACTTTCTTGTGTTAGAGTACATTAAAATAAATTATTTGCAATGATGTAAGAACTAATACCACTCTCTATTGATAAGAACTAGGAGTTACAAAACATTTGAAAAACTGAGATCGTTTATAAAATTCCTTTGCATATGTAACACCGTCAATACTTGATTAAGCCCAATAGTTTCGTGTCCACTTTACATAATGATAGTGATGTTCCTAACACAACAAAAATTACCAGCTTCCTGTAAGTTAGTCTTTAATTTGAAAGTTAATATTTTGTGTTAGATATAAACTATACTACAAAAATATACAATGGATACAACTTCTCTTCAGTACAATAGAAAAGTTTAAAAAAATACCACAAAAACAGTAAAATATAAAGTTATTCGGATTCTTTGTTGCTGATAGTACTTATATAATCTTTAAATTATAAAAATATTTATATAAATGATAATTATAAATAACTTTGCAGTATGCTTTTTTATAAAGAATCGAAGAAAGAATATTTTTTATATGTTATGTTTAATTTGCGAATGACAAAACCAAATTTCTATAATTTTTTTAAATATTATTAAATCATGGAAATTGATTTATAGGGTCTATTAAATAGTACGGAATACATAAAATTTGACTTTGATCTCAAAATTTTCAATCAAATATATTTGTACAGTGATTAATCAAGGGAATGTAGTAAAATATGTAACAAGGTCTTCAAGTTATAAGTAAACGCCCGCTTATGTATTGCAGAATTATAAGAATTCAATCATTAATACTACGGACTACGTAAGATCACAATGCCCATGTCTTTACAGTGAACAACTTTTTATATTACTGTGAAGATATAAATACTTATCTATATGTACAGTCTGTAGTCTAGAATGTGAGCCACTAACGCAACTGCCTAAAGTACGTGCCCGAAAGTGTGGCGTGTTTTACGTAAGGGACTTGTCACTGTCTACTACGTGTTACAACTATATCTATGGCTTGACAAATAACGTATTTATGATTATTCAGTTACGCTTGTAGAATAAAAAAGGGCTGGTAGGTTTGCATGTTTCCGTGTTGTAATGTTGTTGGTATAACATTTGTGGCCACACTCTTAAATGACCTATCAGCTCGATCGACTTCAAGGTTGGTATGCGAAACCGATACTTCGAATGTCCGTCGTATAATACCGACCTGAATTCGATACTGATATTGCTTTACTTGTATATATGTACTTGTTATTATTATTTAAACTGCAATCAACTGTCCATTCTATCATTCCGTCTGTTTAAAGCAGTGTGTTCATATGAGTTTTCGACAGCGACTTTCACATTGTTATGTCCTTACAAAATTTTCAAGTTTATTTTTGCTTACTATTTTTGAAATGTTATACATATTCAAAGCTTTATTATACTTTTCTAGATTAAAAAAAGTGAATAATAATGTAAATACTGTTTTTTTTTGTGTAGTCTTTGTTCAGTTTTAAATGTGAAAAATGATCTCGAATTTATTATATGACAGCTATAATTTTTTAAATTTAAAATTATTAATCATTTAATAAAAAGTGAATTGAACATTACAGAAATGTTAATAAAATTTAATAATTGCAAGTAAGATATTTTTTTTTTGTTATTTTAGGTACAGGAAGAAGACGTTTCCAAAGATGTAATTGCCCTTCTGAAGGGCATGCCATTGAGACTTACCATTAATACACGCATGATGTCCTGCCGCTACACGTCACTATCACGCAGCGTACAACTAACAAATAAAGGAAACGCCTCCCGCGCAAGCTATATGAGGTCGCCCACTCTCGCCCTGTGGTACACGCGACCACAATACCTTATTGCAAGGTGACCAACTATGAACGCGTATTCCCAGACTAATGTGCCTATTAAAATACATCACTCTACAAATTGGCGGTACTAAACACGAAGATACCGCTAAACGAGCTAATTAATTAAAAATATTTGTGTTTTTGACGTCCATTGTTCGCGTTCAGTTTTCTTGGGCGTTTGAGAATTTCCATTTTATCACTGTTTTGGCTTATTCAAAATATTTATTACATTTTATAGGTATTTCGTAGACCAACACACGTAACAGATAATGTGCGGTAGAATTTTGAAGGCGTCAATAAAAATTAATTTATTTATAGCGTTGCATATGAAAATATGTATTTTCTCAGAATTAGTCTTATTTTATACCTAACTAGCGGCGTGCCCGCGGCTCCGCACGCGTTTGACATTACGCAGGAGCTATTTACATTCCGTGATTTTATTTTTATACATATTATTGGCAGTTCATACAGCCTACCAATTAAGGAATCACATGTACTTCCTGTGTACAATTTTTAAGAAAATAGGTTCTTTTTTCTCTTATTTCTGAAATTATTGTTGACTATTCTAGGCTATCAATTATAAAATCACGTATGTATCCCGTCTACGGAATTTTATCAAAAGCGATTGGTAATTTAAAATAATTAAATTTCACGTTTTTTTTTTTCATATATAAATATTTTTGACAATCCTTAAAGCCTATCAATAATTATGGAATGACTTATACTTCCCGTGTATAAAATTTTATCAAAATCGGCCATGAAATAACGAAAATATTTTCTTTTGGAAATTGTTTTTTTTTTACAATTTCTAAAAGTTATATAGAAATTTCTTAAACTATCAATTGACCCAAAATTTCATTAGAATCCGTCAAGCTGTATTTGAGTTAAATCCGGATATAAAAATAGACAGACAGAGAGTTAGACAGACAAAAAATATTTTTTTTAACATATTCCTGATCGTTATCATTCCTATAGTATGCCTATCGGGAAATTAGGAGATAAAATTAACTGTACAGACAGAACTACAGATTTACTAATATAGATAAACTGGACGACAGGCATCTAAGTATAACAGTTCAGTCAATTTTAAAACAGATACCAATTTACCCGAAGTATTTTATTGTACATTATTTAAAAAAAAAAAAAAAAAACTCAATGTAATTTTTCAAATACCCACTTAAAACAATAATATATCATTTGACTCATCACTCGTTATTGTTATTTTTTTCTACATTGAAATTTGCAAAATCGAAAGTTTATTGCGTACGATATGTCAGGTGTGGTAACTAACGGATCATGAATTTTTATGTTTAGTCAATAATTAAGAATATAAGAGTAAATTTAACAAGGATTAAGCATGCCATTAAATGAAGTTCAATGACGTATCAATAACTATGCTAATTTTACAAACATTTGAAACATAACTAGCTGTACTCCACGGATTCAACCGTGTTAAATTTATTCGACCAACTCTCCACTCCGCTGCCGCCAACACACTCGTGTAGCCGCCTATCGTTGTTTTCACTTAGCGTGAAGTTATATTATAGCCTACAGTCTTTCGTAATAAATAGGCTTTAAAAGCAAAAAGTATTTTATCAATGTAGTTTCTCAAATTAACGCGTTCAAAGAAACAATCTTATGAGCTTTATAATATTAAAGTAAGTTAATGAATAATTTGTAAGAGTAAATACCTATGGTAAAGCAATAGTTTTAAATGTGCATAACTAAACAATGTATTACGTAAAACGTATTTTGTTTACAATTACACTTGTTTGGTATGTGTCAGATTGTTAGGATAATGCATTTGGGGTGTGTTACATCAGTGATGTTTCACTGACGCGTGTATAGCAGTCCAGTCACGCATAAGCACAGGAAAGTGTATCGGCAGCATCACAACACGAGCAAGTGAGAGTTACTGTTACCCTAGTAGGATAACATCTAGTAAGCTTAGATTACATTAATTCAATCAGTTTTCTTCTTTAATTGTATTATAGAGCTTCACTACAATCTCATCTAATTTCAAGTGATAATGTAACTGAAGATAACACGCTACACAATGACGTTTTATAAATGGACGCGTTATACTCTCACTAAATTCAATTTGAAAACGTTACAAATTTTGTTATCAGCATGATGAAACAAAAGAGATAGGAAATCACAAAGTAAGGCGGAAACTCTGTTGTCAAAAAAGAATAAAAGTTTCTTCTCGTTTAGGCCGGTATCAAGTCGAAAGTGAACTGAAAGCAATTACCCACCATTCATGATTGTATGTAAAGAGCGTCAATGCCGCATCTACTTATAAAATATCATTGACGCTACACTTGAAAGGGGTCTCTCTCTTATGTATTAATTGCAAAGCAAATTGAAGTGTGCTTGGTCATTGGTGTTGTAAGATAAGTAAGATAAAGGCTCCTAAACACTATAAGCAGCACGGCCGCCGGCTGGCGGGTTTTAGCCGCACGGGTATTTCACCAGCACATGTCGTAAAAAAAGGTTAAGCTGGGGTATATAATACAAAACTAACATAGGAATGCCGGGAGGGAATTGACGCTTTTATCTCTTAGATTGAGCCTTAAGATGCCTTGAGCCTTAATATTTATAAAATTTTATAGAAGTGATGATCGAATGAATATCAATAAATTTTTCAAAGTTCGTATATATTTACTAATTAAAACACTAGCAATATCGACTAGTAGTGATAGAAAGAATTATATAATTTCGTAGTAAGAAACTACAGAACTAGAAATTTTGAGAATTCGCCAATACTTTCTGAGGTGTCGGTTCATGATTGGCATCGAAAAGTCAGGTCTTTGCAGGAGGGTAATATAATTACCCTATAATTTCACACCCTTCGCTTTGGATTCTGAGTCGTTCCGGTTTAACAAATTTAATAGTGATCATACGCCTTTTTGCACTTGAAGAAAATTTTTATCGATTGGATGCAATATTTTTAACTACATTATGTCTTTGTACATAAACCACTAAGTCATAATAACATCAGTAGTGTTCACGATTCCCTTTTGTCACAAGTTCGATGGAATTAATAATTACCTTATTGGATATTAATTTTATATAGACTATATAAACTCTATATATATTCCATGATTAATTTGGAATATTAACGTATTGAGAAAAAGTTGCACTACTGGCTTTTACTTAGCTACACAATAGCCGTAATAGTTCATTCCCCGCGCTACTCTGCGCCGATCGTCGCGTTACATACTTGATTTAAATTTATGAGTGCATATAAAGCAATATAAAAATGTACTTAAATGGGTACTAAAATACTAAATGTGATATATTTACGTTGAATTAACAAGTAAAATAAAAACTATGTCATCTAAATTAATAACTCTGTAGTTAAGTCTGTACATTTTTTTTCCCCAATTTTTTTTTTTTTTTTTTTTCGATCTGACCTTACTGTTAGCCTGACGGGGCCCTATCCAAAAACAGAGCCGCTGATAGCTTTCACAGTTTTACCGGGCTTGGGGGCGAGCGCGTAAGGCACTCAGCCGCGTGGCCGTACCTCGGCTCAGCTGTTGCCGCGATTGCAAAGAAGCGCAATCTGACTAATTCCCTACCTGTAAAATTTGAGCTAAACTAACATATACATATATAAATGTCTCTGCCTCCTGAGAGGAAAGAAGGAATATATGTTGTATTTAGTGATGTGAAATATGGTGTACACTAACTAGCGCAAAAAAGAAAAAAAAAGGTTTCATCTATGTGACGTGTACGTATGTATGAACATTTTGTGTGTAAAGATATGTGTGGGTAGCTAAGTGATTGCAAGTAGAGTGTCACCTGTATCGCGCGGGTGGCTGCCAGACTCAAGGGTTTCACACCGAGGAACAGACCTAGGCTTGAGTTGCCGCGAGATAGGGAGGTCGCGGCGGTTTCTCGATGGACATACTATATAAAGGACACTGAACAACCAATACCAAATGACTACCAAATACCAATGATTTTAAAAAAAATTTTTGCTTATTTGTGTGTCCCGATTTAACTTAAAATATTTCGACCAATTCTTCTGTAATTTTGTACGCGGGTAGTTTATGTTATTGGTCAATTGATAGGCTATATGAATTTACAATAATACTTTTAGAAATTGTAAAAAAATAAATAATTCTTAACCGATTTGGGTGAAATTTTGTACACTGAAAGTCATTCCTTATTTGATAAACTATAACAATTGTCAATATTACTTTCAGAAATCGTAATAAAAAGAATTAAAAAAAAAATTGTATCAATTCTCAACCGTTTCTGATCAAATTTTCTATCCGGGAAGCATATTACGTCATTCCATAATTAATTTATACAATTAATAAAACTGAGGTGTCGTAATGTCAAAGTAACAGCTTTTTACTAAATGTATATACGACGCCTATAATAAAAAAACACGTTTAAAATTATTTTTGTCTGTTTGTTTGTTCCGGATAATCTCCAAAAGGGTTGAACCGATTTTAACGGGACTTTACTAGTAGATAGCTGATGTTATAGGGAGTAACTTAGGCTACTTTCATTTTAGAAAAAGAATTAGGGTTCTGCGAAACAAAAAAGAAGACTCGAGCGCTTTATTGGCTTACGCTGTGTGAACCATAAGAGATATATCAAATTAATATACTATATAAATGTTAACACTAAAAACACCTACAAAAGTATATGTCCATCTTCTAAGGAAGACTTACAATAAGCATTTTTGTCTTTGAAATAACCCGGAGTCCACGTGAGCGAAGCCGCAGGCATAGCGAGTAGGCTAGAAGAACAGTCAACAACACATTAAGGAATCGTAAAAAAATATTTCTCAACTGATTTTGACGTAATTTTGTTCACGGGAAGTATATGTCATATGAGAGACTAATAATATGAATTGTTAATGATACGAGTAAAAATAAAATAACGGTTTGAAAATAATGAATGCTTAATAACCGCGTACTGAACCGCGGCATCACCGCTAGTAAATAAATATTATCATCATCATCATTATATTAATACGTGAAGTAAAAACATTGTTCCTCCAAGTTCGGTGAAGCTGTAAAAGCCGCAGCGGCTTCAGGGCCCCTAAGGCTAACATTGTAGTCAGATCTAAAAAAAAAAAAACTTTGTCCCTTTTTTTAAGCGTAATTGCGTGCACGGAAGGCTGTGGGAATTGGCATGGTTAAACTTTATATGGAGAAGGAGTGCAGAAAACTAAAATTTATCTATAATATCTGTTACTAATATATTAAATTAAATATATTAATACTGCGAATCCTATCCCAATCATATTGCCATTGAACTTAAACCCCCCAAAATATTGATATTGTCACTTAATGAAAAGTGATAATAAGTGATATAATAATATTCATTGTTTAGGTTCATACTGCAAATGTCAAACAGAAATAGTCTATGATTAAAAAATGGCTGGTCGAATTTCAATCATTGGGCGACCGCTAGTTATGATTAATATAGAAATTGACTAATTTATTCATCCTTTATAAATCTGTCTTAGGTTAATTATAGAACAGACGTCAAACTTTTATTTATGATATTATATCCGAAATAACTATCGATATTTATAAGTTCTATTTATTTCTTCACAAGTCAGAATAATACAGCTTCTTGGCAACGAATACGATCAGTTACGTGGAACTTGAATGCGATCTTGTGCAAGTGTTGATGTTACAAAATATAAATGTTTCTTCTTCATTGTACAAAGTATTATTTAAATAATTCTAGAACTACAGACTACCAGGAGGGTGCATGCAGACGATAAAGTTCCGTTATCTGTCCCGTATCGCCTTATTCAATGGTACGTTTCTGATTCGACACGTACTATATGACGCTACAATAGGACCTGTCACGGGGTCATATTCATAATAAATCAGCTTAACGCTATGTATTTGTGTTAAGAGTGTCATAGGTAGATGACCGGAACAGAACTCTATGTCATCGGTTTCGTCGCGATCTGTATTATAATATTAAATAACTCAAGAGTATTTTGTTTAAACGCAGTAACTTCCACAACTAACAGTCCGATTTGAAAAGTTATTTTTTCAATATATAAATATTTATTAAGAATAATTATGAGATATATAACTTCACGTTATGTATGACCCCAAAGAATGGAGCAGAATCCATGAATGTCAAGCAATCTGGCATGATGTAGGCAAGTACGGGAAGTGAGAACAACGATCTATTGCTCTTTTATAGCGGATATCTTAACCTCTACTTATATAGTGCTGCATTCTAAAATGAAGTTGAGATTTATATGACGTATTTTGAATTTAATTACGATATAAGTTGCATGAAAATTCCCCATGATTTTAGTTAGAGAAAAATAGGTCATTTTCATATTTGAGGTGAAGTCAAAGTAAGGTTGCACAGGTCACGAACGTTATGAAACGATCAAAATAATATTTCGAATCGATGTTTCAGTGTATATCGATTTTGTTGCTGTCAATAAAAATTATATCCAATATAAAAATTATATACGCATAGGCAATTTTGTAGCAAAAGCTTCTCGTATCGGATAAGCATATTAAAAATGTTGACATCGTAACAATAGCTTACGAAAACTATTAAAGATGAGTATTTTTTATTGTACAGAGATTTCAGTTACTAAGTGGTGACGTTTGTTTTTAAATTCGATGTGGAAGGCTAATGATGTAAATTAGTATTAAGTTTTTTTAAATATATTTTTAGGAAAGCTTACAGACTAAGATTACAATTTAAAAGGTCTCTCTGTTTGTGTGTGTTTGTCAGCTTCAACGCACGACTGGAGTTTACGGTTGCATTGAATATGCAATAGGCAAAGAGATGACTCACAGATTGATTGAAATACTGACTAACTGATCGACTGACTGATCGACCGACTGACTAATTGATTGAGTAGTTAATGATTTATCTAAAAGCAAGATGATATATGTTGACACATACATCATTTCAAAATGTTAGCTGCGAAAGGTACGTTGCGCAGAAAAACGTAACGCTTTTAGTTAATGCTTTTGTAAATTTCACTCCTCGTAATATTTTCATACCGGGCTCCTTATATGAAAATCGATTGTTAAGGAGCAAACTCCAATAAACTAAAAACTAAAAAATAAACAAAAAAAATTTCAATAAAAGTCTCCACTTTTATTCGACTTATATAAATACGTTTAATTTATTTATCAAATTGATAATGAGTCCTTTTATCTTAACTATTATACTTCCCTCACTGGTGTAAAGCTTACTGAAGTTAACAAAATTTGGTTTGAATCTAATCCGGCTAAAACTGCTTGATTACTATTCTGTACTCCTTGTTTCCAAGGGACTTTTATAGGATAAAAGCAATTGTAAATATTAGAGTGATATAAACACTATTTCATGTACTAAAAATAAATAATGGATATTTTATTCTTCAATTGATTTTAAGGTTTTATTATATTAGGCCATATTCTACTAAATTACGCAAAAACAGCTGAACGGATATGAATGAAATTTGGCATACAGATAATTTATAATCAGGATTACTACATACGAGACTTTTATCCTGGTAAAAAAACCCATTCTGAAGTTCAAGCAGACCAGGCATGGGCAGCAGCTAATAAAACCTTAAAATCAATTGAAGAATAAAATATCCATTATTTAGTACACGAAATAGTGTTTATATCTCTCTAATATTTACCAATTGCTTTTTATCTTAAAGATTTAGCCTATTCGGTCATAACAGAGTTAGCTAAACTACAAGTGTTGGTATCTATTGTGTAATTTTACTTTGAATACAACTATGTAGCGTTTAAGGTGTTTAAAATTTGACTATAGAATTGTAACAGCGAATGTAAGTCACGGCACGGCGGTGACTTATAAAAAGGCGAGTCACGTACTGTTGATGCCAACATTGGCTCGTCACCGTTACCGACATTTTGTAATGGTTCTTAGCAAGGGAATGCACCGCCCTAGACGGGAGTCAATGTCCCGACATCGTACTATATTTAGAATAATGTATAATTTTATTAGAGACTTTAAAAGTTCAACGTTACTTCCAAATAAGTAATATTGGCCGTTATATATATGTTAGTAGTTGATTTCCATATTACTATCTTTTTTTAGTTATACTGCTTTAGGCGTGTCGATAATGAAAATTATGAGAATCAATTTTTACGATGCGCAAGAACGTTATAACAAAACGTATACACCATGAAGTCGCTTGCTAAGCCAATTAAAAAAAAACTTTATAGGTTTTGGCGTTTGGTCACAATATCACTTGATGTTGGGAGGGAGGGGATGGGGTTTGACTCTCAAGTCCTCAAGTGCGACAGACAGATTTGGCTGATAGAAGGCTCTGGTTCATTGCAGGGACTCGAACTCACATCGTTCGACGCCGAATGTCATAGCTAACTAGATGACTACGTAGAATATCGTGTAATCATATTATGATTTATTTTACCAAAAGCTCATTAAATGATTAGAACGCATGCCCTTCGACTCGGAGCCGTTGACAAAAGGCTAATAAAGAGCCGTCGTTACTTTACCCAATCCACCTGTACGCTATCCAGAATCATAGCTGAGTGGGCTCACATAAGCTACGCATCGATATTATAAAAGAAACGAATGTTGTAGGTAACTGGTGTTAAAAATTATACATAGGACATACATACAAATTATTATTTTTATTGAAAAATCAAATCGCATCTATTTTTCATAGTGTCGAAAAATAATATTGTGAAAAATCTCAAACCTAATCATAATAGATTAAGAAATACATTATCGTAATTTTCACTTCCCATTTAAATTACATGAGAAATATATTTTTTCTCATTTTCGGAAAAACTATCAAACATATTACAAAATGTTAACTGTCCTTTTTTTGTAGATTGACTTATTTATTTTTATAGGCACTCATTACAAATTATAAACAAAATAAGAATAAATCTCAAAATTTTACATGTTTTAACTAGCTTATAATCCAATTTATTAGTGCACATCAGTTATAATTATTTCCCAAATGGAAAAAAAACAAGAAAGAAATGAATTTGTTATGTTTGTTGTATTAAAATAAAGTAAAGTATCTTTGAATTATTACATATCGAAATCGACTTAGATTCAAGTTAAAGATATCGATAGGATCCATATTAAGAGCGTTATAATGTTCGATATTATTGTATGAGCGACACATTGCTTGCTCACATAGAACGTGCCAAGCACTTTAAAATGTTTTCTCTCTCTCTAGTAGAAGGCAAGCAAGTGAATTAATTTACCTTCATCAAATTATTCATTCTACTATAGACTGTCCACAACTTCTGAGCATGGTAAGCTTCAACATCAAAATCCATAGTAAAAGCACCAAATTATTTCATATCCCTTTTTATAAAAGCAATATACCAGTGTTCTGTTCATCCTATGACTAAAGCAAAGTGATTTCAAGAAGCGAGTCTGTATCCGTTCAATGTTATTTGTATGAGTTATATACTGTAGTTTGTATGGAGACCAAACTACACAGGCCTATTCGATTAAGGGCCTAATTAAAGTTTTATATAGATAAAGCAAATTAGTATGTCTATGATTTTTCTTACTTATACGAAAAAAAACCAAGTAACTGATTTCTTTATTTATGATTTATTATATGTTCGTAATGTGGATGAAACGACAATTTACTATCAAACGTAACACCCAATTCTCTGATAACTTCTTTGCGTTCAATAGAGTGATTATTGATTTTATAATCGCACAGAAATTTAGGGAACTTAGTTGAGAAGGATATCGCAAAACTCTTTAGCTGTAAATACTGTCTTAGGCGATTCAATCTTAATTGAGGGTCAATTGAGGGTTGGTATTATTCTAGTTTACTGAGAGTCTCAACTGAATTAATACTGATATTGTTATTATTGTATAACACTAAGTCGAGTAATCTACCATGTGACCAGCTTCAGGCTACGGTCTACCTACTATCTTCGATTATATCGTCACTTAACAACAGATAATATTGTAGTCAAATGTTAACTTAATTTTTTTTTAATGTTATAGTAGTGATATATCTTATTATATTCATTGAGCAATTCTTGCTTATATATATATGTATATGTAATTGGTTTCTCGGAAACGGCTGCACCGATTTCGATGAAACTTTTCATTTAGATCATATATGAGCAACAACCGGCCCGCGGGCCGAATCCGACGTGCTGTAAGATATGAAGCCATTTTGAAAAAACCCAATTTAAAAAATATTACATTAGGTACTTATACTCACGGGAGTGACAGTATTCTTTGATAATCAGCGCCACTCTGCTTGCTCGATCAAATTCTTTAAGGTTTGCTGCCTCGCGGGCGATACATCAAAAGATTTATTGCTTCGCTATTATTCTAAACTAGTTTATTCCAGATTATTCCTTCATTTTGCCTATATAAGCGGATAGGATGGCTCGAACGTTACTTTAGTTCTATTTGAGCTACCGAGGTGATAACTTGGACAAGCGATATCCTAGCGAACTGCTCGAGCCGTCAACTTGCTTTGTGACTGTGTGTGCATCTTGAGCGGTAACTAACTATAGTTTGTTATTAAGTTTATTGAACGAAAAGTAAACAAAAATGATGTCTGGTGGAAAGAAACGAAAAGTAGATACAGAGGGTCGCCAGTTTCAAGAGAAATGAACTGAAAAATTATTTTTTATCTTGAACAATGGTAAGCCTATTTGTTTGTTGTGTAATTAATCTATTTCAGTAATGAAAGAATTCAATATAAAGAGGCATTATTCAACTAAGCATGCTATGCTGCGCTCACTGACAGGACAATTAAGAACAGACAGAATCCAGAAGCTTACCGCAAATGTGGAAAAACAGCAACAAATGTTTCATAAACAAAGAACACAACTTGATAATGTTGTGAAAGCTAGTTTTATAGTTAGCTCAAAACTGGCAAAGGCATTAAAACCATTTGCCGATGGAGAATTTATCAAGGAGTGTATGTTAGAAGTTTGCAGTATTTTGGGCCCTGAAAAGAAAAATGAATTTGAAAAAATTAGCTTGTCAAGTCGAACTGTTGTTCGACGTATAGAAATGATGGCCAATTATATAAAAACAACATTGACTAACCATATGGCTGGTTTGGAATCATTTTCCATAGTATTAGACGAGATCACCGATTTGTCTGACACAGCTCAACTGGCTATATTTACTCGAGGTGTTGATAAGGAGTTCACTGTTACTGAGGAATTACTTGCTTTACAGCCGCTAAAATGAACTACTACAGGAGAGGATATTTTTATTGAAGTTCAAAAGGTATTCACAAGTTTTGGCTTGCCATGGTCAAAATTAAATGGAGTTAATTGGAGTGTGCACCTTCTATGGTTGGCTTACGTAAAGATTTCATCGGAATTTTGAATGAAAAAGCAACAGAATTAAATGTGCTAAAAGATGATTTGATAGTCCTTCATTGCATTATCCACCAACAGAATTTGTGTTCTAAGTCCATTCGACTCCTGAATGTTATGAATGTGGTAGTAAAAACCATCAACTTTATTCGATCCCGATGGCTTAACCATCGTCAATTCAAGGCGTTTTTGGATGAAATATCAGCTGAATATAACGACGTAACATATTATTGTGAAGTCAGATGGCTGAGCAAAGGAAAAATGTTGAAACGGTTTTACGAGCTTAGAAATGAGATAGCAGACTTTATGAAAATAAAAGATAAACCACTATCTGAACTAAGTGACCCAAAATGGATATGTGACAGCATTTCTGGTCGATCTTACAGGCTATTTGAATGATTTAAATTTGAAACTTCAAAAACAAGGACAGTTAGTAAATGATTTGTACAGCCATTTGAAAGCGTTTCAAATCAAACTACACCTGTGGGAGTCACAGATGCTGTCTAGTAACAGTTATCATTTCAACATGCTCTCTGCTTATGAAAACATTGCTTAGGCTCAATATGCTGAAGAACTCAAGTTACCATCGGAACAATTTTCGAACAGATTTAGCGACTCCAAAAACAAGGAAGACTGTTTCAGTTTATTTGCTACTCCTACAAAATGTAATGTACAAAATGCTCCAATACACTTACAAATGGAGTTGATCGAGATTCAAGAAAACTCACTCCTAAAATCCAAATTTGAAGACGTAGAGTTGTGTGATTTCTACAAAAAATACCTAGAAGAAGACAATTTTCCATAGTTCAGAAAATTCGCAAGAAGATTGATTTGTGCGTTTGGCAGTACTTATTAATGCGACCAGTTCTTTTCATTGATGAACGTTAATAAATCAACACATCGAACAAGACTGACTGACGATAATTTGGAAAATTGATTACGTCTTTGTATCAGTGGAATTAATCCAAATATCGATGGATTAGTTTCCCAAATTCAAGCTCAGGTTTCACATTGATTTCGGTGTATTTCTTTCGTAGTTTGTAACAATTGCAAATTTAACGATTTAATTATAATATACCATTTTTTTAAATTTCATTTTGTTTTTTAATAAATTGTACTATAATAAAATTGTCGTATTATTTCATGTCTAATATCTATCGCAAAAAATATTATCACTACTTTAAAATGCACTAAGTACTTATCCACTCTATGTCCGGCCCGCGCGACTGTTTAAAAACGCGGCCCGCGAACGTATTTGCACGCTAAAGTTTGGCCCTCAACATGTCAAAGGTTGCCCATACCTGATTTAGATAAGGTTTTACATTCCAAGTTTACCTAGATAAGTGTTTTTCTTTTTTGTTTATAAGACACCGAGCACAGCTCGGTCACCCAGATATTTATTATAAAGTAGTAATATATAATTTAAACAATAGTTTTTCAGTAATTTACATAAAACTACACCCTTTTTGTGGAATTTTGAATTGTATATAACTTATGCAATCTTTTATATATACGGATTTGAAGCTTTTGCAAATTTTTATATTTATTTTTAAGAATTCAAAGAACTACTATCACATGTTTATAAATATAATAGGATAAATATACTTATATAAACTTATGGACATCCATTGTTTTATAAATTAAAAACAGAGTTTTAATCAAAAAATATTTATTTTGGTTTATTATTACAATATCATGCAATAAATGGATTACTAATTTATTTAGTCATAACATGATTGCCTAATTTCTTGAACATTTCTTCCTACATATTATAAAAAATAAGTACTGAAGCCTTACGTTTTATATTTGGAAATGTTAATCTGCAATTAATATCATAAAGCTACTTTAATACGATTAACTATATTTATTATCTAGATCGATTTAAATATATCAATAAATTATTTTAACAGATTGGTAACACACGCACTTTACACGCTTGCTTATATTTAACACACTCAAAGAACTGTAGAAAAAAACAATATTTGTATACCCATAAACTCTTGTTTCAGTTATACAAACGAATATTATTAGAATCTGTAGTTATATTTTAGATCAATAACAAAAACTAAATGTACAGGTACTTTTACAAAGAACATGTTTTATTATTTATTTGGTAACTCTAATAATACTAGCTCGTTCCTGTACGTAAAAATATATTTTTTACACAATCATCTATATTTTTTCATTTTATCGTTAATATTTTTGCTATTTATATCTCTGAACCGTTTCGAATATCTCATAAAATGTCGTAGTATAGGTAATTATAATATTTAAAGAAATTTAAAAATTTTTGCTTACATTATACCAAAGTAAAATTACATATCTATTTAAATACTTATTGAAATATTTTGGTAATGTTTTTAATATATTTTCTACAAGAATGAAAATTTAATTTTCTGATGCAGTTAATTGGTTTTTATAACATTAATAATACAGCCGTCATTGCAATTCAAATAACAACAATTACATCTTTAGGCCTTAGCCATTAATAAGTTATTTTCTTATGATTAAAATAATTATCTTTATATAATATATAAAAGGATAACTGATTTACTGACTTACGTATCGACGACACACAGCCAAAACTGCTGGGGTTAGACCGTGAAAATTTTAATGCGGGTTTCATTTACACTGTATGTGAGCACTAAGGAAGAATTTTTGTAAATCAACCCCCAAGGTGGTGAAAAAGGGGATGAAAGTTTGTTTAAAAATCAATTATTTTTGAAGATAGATGTATAAAAATTGGTATTTAGCAATTCAGTTATAATAGAACGTAACAACATATAATGGGATATAACTCAACTATGAAGAGAGCGAAGCGGGAACAGTTCTAGATAATAATATACGTCATGTACTGTATACAATAAATTTTAGTGGATTGTTTACATGGTTTTAGTAGAGTTTTAAATGGTTTTCGTTCGAATAGTAAAAGCTATATAACTTATTAATAATTAAATAATAATAATTACTTGTTGTTAATACAACACATTTTCTTAATTCTTTAAGAAATACCTTTAAATTAAATCACAATTATAATCTTTCAATTATTTCATACTATTATATTACTACATAAAAATAAAACAGCGAGGATATGAGATTTAATTACTTATATACAATTTACTGAAAATTACCAATTTTCATATTCATTTATTTAAATTTTCAGTTTACAATTGTACAACTTTGAAACTGTAGAAATACAAATTACTGGCATATCTAGAGCTAGGACCTGTCCAGGACCGGATTACCTATATAAAATAAATAGGATATGCTTCGGGGCTTTTACCTAGGGGTGCGTTCAAATATTACATAAGCAGGTTTAGGGGAATACTATTTGTCTTGTAGTGACATCTCCCGCCACAACTGACGCATCCTACATCGCGTTATAGAAATTAACTCAACAATTGAGTATATATACAATATACAGGTATACAAGAAGCCGACAACAACCGTTGGGCAGCTGCCCTGCTAGACATAACACCCGTCTGGTCGGAGGATCATACCTTTTCAATGGTTACTCCGCTAAAGTCTCACTTTTGTTTACAAACGGTGCGGGAGGAATATCATAAATATTACGCAAGATAAAAAATCATAAAATTATGGAAATGTTTTCAAAACAATATTTATCATTTAATTTACTATTTTATTTTTAACTAGAAATAAATGGGTGTTCCGAAACTAATAAGTATGGAATTATCTTAAATTTACCGATGTTCAATTCGGCGAATTTGCAAGCTGTTAGGACGGCTTGTAAGAAATAAATATAACTCTATTTATTTAATAAAGATTTAAAAAGTTACCTCTTATCATTTCATCATTATATCAGTATTTTTTTTTGTTTTTGCTATGGACGATAAGAGGTTAGGAGAACCGTCTTATATGGGGGACAAGTTGAAAATATATTCAGCTGTGCTTATAGCTGACAGTTACAAATAACAATTCAAAATCCAATCAAAATGACCCTATACACAAGAGGGAGTAATACTTTTTTAGCATTGGCACTAGAAAAAGGGCCTTTTATTCATCGATAACAGCTAATAACACTCTTTTACTCACAAGAGAATAAAAACTTTTTAGCACGAATTACATAAATTACCTATATATAAAAAAATTGCACGTAGATGTGATAGAAGTGAAACTTCTTGAAATAAAAATCAGGGTGGGCTTATTACTATTGGTGGTCGCGACCTTTATTATCTTTATCTCCTTCTTTCTTTCTTTCGTAATGATCGCCTACGAAGATTTCTCGCAGTCAGTGATAAAAAGTAGAGTACATAACTCGTGATTATTTTTTGTCGTCTCGGTTCTTGCGTTCCTCGCTACACTTGGGATTCTACTTTAGAATCCTTCGCTGCTCGCGGGATCCAAATCAGTCCCGAATAAAATTCCCTCTTTTTACATTTGTTGTGTAATCTACTATTTCGTGATTTTATATTTTTAAAAGAAAAAAAATTGAACAATAATTGGAAAAGTTTATGAAGAGAAAAGTTGTCCAAGTGAGTGAAAAAAAAAACTTTTGGCGCTATCTTTAAAATTTACGCACTTGCCACCTTGCCCTAATTTGATGCTTTTCGACTGATACTTCTTCATACATAGAGATGGTACTCTTGGACTCTACTCTAAAATCATTGAAAGTATCTCTTTTGCTCACATTAAATCGAGAAGAGTTTGGGCCCACACTTCTAGGTATGAGACCTTTATTTTTAGTGTTACCTCTCAATTTGCTCACATTATTACTACAGGCACCACGCTGACTTAATGCAACTCTTGGTTTGGTCAACCGAAAAACCAAAATACGCCTCTAGTACAAATTATAATTTATATACACTGATGACCCATAAATTTTCTTATTATTGCTTGGTTGCAACTATTTATAAACTTAGTTTGTTATTTGGTTCTCGATGCCCTCTGTCGTCGATAGCTGTAAATGTTCCATTGCAAGGTGAATTGCTGTCAAGCGACGGTCTGTAAAAATACAGAGTCAAATTAGTCATTATACACTTTGTGTTCAAACATAGGTGGCGTTAATGACAATAACAGCTCTTCTATAGAAGATCTCTGCCTAATAATAATTATTGTAGTATATAATTACTCTACTGTATTCAAGACATTTTTACCAGACTGCGAAAAATGAGGGTTCGTCTAGGAATCTAATAAAAAGCAAAAAAATGTAAAGAAATATTTTTGTGTCTTTTATGCTGTCCGATTTTTTGTTTCCTTTTTAATAACTTAGCTTGTTTTATAAATAGGTTTATGTAGACATTCAGCACGCCACTTTTGTAAATAAATAAATAAACAGGTATGGTGTATTTTTTATAGTAAGCATATCAGTGTGAATGCACTGCATTTGACAGTAAGCACATTACAATCCAAAAACCAAGACGACTCGAATAAATCGGCTATCCGTCGCCGGTTGCCGCTGGCATGCCAACCTGCAAGCCTCTCAGCAGGTGATGGGTTTAAAACCATGTGCATAGTGGTTGAGACCAAGTCGGGTGAGTACAGATCTCTAACGCTTGATTACTGGATATACTGCTGGTCACGGAAGCGACACCCCCAAGCGTGCCATTTCGTTACGTTATTATATCTGGTAGAAGTGGTCACGATTCAGTCGGACATAATTCTCATGCCGTACCACGAAATAAGTATATTAAACCTATAATATGCGATTATATGTGGGTATAACTACTTATTATAAGTCAATGCTTGTACTTATAGTTAAAGAATTTTTACATTACTTACCTACACATTATAACATTTATAAAATAGACTTACATTTTACAATCTATAATAGAATGAGGTTCCTCGTCACCTATGCTTTCTGGTAGTATTAAGATAATGGTGCCACCAATCGCGGCCAACGCAGCTATAGTTACCATTGGTAGGTGTTCATTAAACGTTGTCTGGAATCATAATTATAGTTATTTTAATAAATTATATTTAATAACAATTATAAATGATAATGATATAGCCAAAGAGAAAGATACCCGATGAAGAGAAGATGGCGTCGATTATACCATGCGCATGTTCGGACTTGTCGATGTGTTGAGACCGGCCATAAAGTTTGGCACGAGTACTTACGGGCGCTATGAAGCCTAATAGCGCAACGGTACGCTCCTAACAATAATTAGTTACGCGCAACGATAACAGTACCGAGCGGGCCTGCACAACAAAAGTGCGGCGCGGCGCTCGATCAACCCTCGGACTCAGTACCACGGCGAATACGTATTACGATAAGCAGAGAGCTGCAAACCAGTGTACGCAAGCTCAACTCACTATGTGCGACCAACTCTGTTCAAGGCACAATAAAATTTTACGATCAGTCCAATAAATTTCATTCGTTTTAAGTACGTAATTACTTATATTTCCATGAAGGCTCTTTATCAAATTATAAAGTTGTAATATAATGTCCTTGTACCAACATGCAGTCCAAATAACTAACTTTATATAACTATTTATTTATTTATTTTTTGTTATTCTTAGATTATTATCGTTTAGATTAAAGTATACATTATAATGTTTATAAGTTGTTATTATTTTAAAATGGGTCTATATAATAAAATACATGGGTCAGTTACTTACAATTAACCTACATCGTTGCATTTTGTCAAGTTAAACTAGGAGATGAGTTCAGATGAGGTTAGGAAAAATAAATGTACCTACAAAAAAAATCATGAATCATTGTACTAAAAATGTTCGCAGTATCCAATTTGTTTTCTATGGTCAAGAATAATCACTATGTATTATAATTATTACAAACACATAATATAGGTATAAATGTTTTTATACTCACCAATTTCCACAAGTACGGTATGCAGATCAAGGCTAATCCAGCTGACAACTGACTGGCACCTACACCCAAATTCCTCACCACCGTTGGATACAGCTCTACGGTGAAGATAGGTAACATCATATTCGTCGATCCAATAGCAAACTTTCCTACCATTAAACACGCTATCATAATCCATTCATCTTCAAATGCTATCGAAAATATTTCACTAGCGACGCATGCCAAACCGCACACAATCATACTAATAAATATAGGCACACGTCTTCCCGCTTTCAATAATATTGGAATACTTATAGCGATTGCAGGAATCTCTACAACTGCCAAAATTATTGATGCTACATGAATGTTTCCCAAGTTAAAATTCCCAATATTCAACAGGAGGCCGTAGTAAGCAATAGTCATTGCAAACCAAGCAAGAAAAAGACATATTGTTCTCATTCTTAAAGCTTTGTTAAGAAGCATAAATACACTTGGTCCTTCATCTTGGTTTTCTATTTTATTTGCCATTATTAGTTTATCGATATCTACTGGATATTCTCGTTTGTTAAATTTCGCTGCTTTTTCTAATATTATTTTGGCTTCTTCATTTTTTCCCATGCTTAGCAGCCATCGTGGTGATTCTGGTAGGACGAACCTGTAGGTTGTTAAGTTCTTCTTATAGATATGCATAACAAAATTATTGAACGAATAATTCAGATATTCGTTTCAAATCACTTATAAAAGAAAAGCTATGTTTATTTATTCAGCAAATATAACTATTTCCTTTTGTACGAGTATATTGTTACTGTTTTCTTTTATGATTTATTTAATTACATATAAATGTTTAGATTGTTTAGTCATCTCAAATAAGTTAATGGACTATTAACCGTTCCATAAAAATATGAATTTATGATATAATAAAGTAAAGAATGACGTCTGAATTAAATTCATAAATATTTAGAAAAATTTAAATTTTAATAAATAGAAAAATAAAACAGGCTCTACTGAGACATTAATGAAAGTCAAACTGTAACAGTTCATGTTGGTAATATTTATAACTTCGATAAAAATACTTACCACAGACCGAGTAAAAAACATCCAGGTATTGATAACGTCAGTTGCAAGTCTCTCCAATTAGGCATGAATAGAGACAACACAGACACTATGAGATATGCTAGAGGTAACGGGAAGAAGTTGCAAACTCCTGCGATTGTCACCCATTTACCGCCTACCAATTCCACAGAGAGAACAAAAGCAGCATATACCACGGATACAGAAACGAATCCCATTAAGAGTCTCACTATAACGTACTGTATGTAGGTTCGTACCAATATAGAGAGTATCGCTAGTCCACTCTGTGCTATGATCATTCCCATTAGGATGCGTTTTCGACCGAATCTGAAATTAAATATTTATTTTATTTACTATGTGATATTAACACAAAAAATATTTATATACTAATATTTCTTATTAATATACCAAGTATTTAAAACAGAATAAAAGCATAAAACGAGGTACATTTAAAAACCATCGACATAAGTAACCTATTGATTTAGACTATTCCGATGAGTCCAAACACGATATCTCTGCTTTTAATTAGTGAGAATTTAAATATATTACAGATTCTAGATGATGTTACAGCAGGTTTCTTGATGCATAGTTAAGAATGATTTTGAAAATGTCACCTTTTAAACAAAAAAAGATCAATATTGGTTCAGCCGTTTGGGAGCTACGATGCCACAGACAGACACACAGTTACACTGATAATCGGATACGCAGATACACACGTTAATCTTATAAAACCTAGGGACACTCTTCTGTTTACTTTAGGGGTTCATGCAGTAGATAATAATTGTAGCTTCAATAGCTCACCTAAGTCACTTACAATTTGATTGCACTGCAAATTAAATGAACGGTTGTACGAGTATTTTTTAATTCATTATAAAGGTTGGACAAAAAGAACGGGACGTGGAGAAAAAGTAAATTAATTATTATTTATATAATTATTACTTAAAGGAGAAATTCTTTTATTTTTTGAAAAAATAATAACTTCATTCATATTTTTTTTAAAAAGCTCACTAGTACCGGAAATCGAACCAACTAAAAATGCAAAAAATAGTCTTGCACTAATCTAATAATCAAAAATAAGGAACATTAACAACTACAATGTGTTTGTATTTTTGCTTTTGGTATTTTGTCTCTAAAACATGATACCCCTTTGAACATTCGTTTAAATGTTCACTTATAAGGTTTTGTTCACATATTTTAGAGAATAATTGGAAAACGTTACGTGAGAACGTATCAGGAGTTAAAATTGATCAAATCTAGTTGTATGATAAAAATGATTGTACAAATAGTCCCATTTGTTATATTATTTATCTGGAAGATAATCTTATTTAATATCTACTTTATATTATTCATCATAAGTTCATTTCATTTACCTTATTATTGTTTTGGTGTACCTATTCTTTTATTTCCAGGATACCAATTAATGATAGGTTTATGTATTGATGCGTTTAGATAATTTATAACTGGATAATTTTGGTCTAACAACAGCTTTGTTAATATTTTAGGTTCGTATTGTTTACATTGCAATATTATGACAATCTCTGTCATTGATAATTCTTTGATAGTAATAGAGCATGCGCAGTTAGGAGTTTCTCAGGTATAGACAAATATTCTATCCAGGTTCTAGTTTAGCAAAATAAATCTATGATTAGATTTATTTTTAATTTTTAAAATAAGAAAAGTCTAGTAAGATGAAATTTTGAATTCAAACAAAATAGAAAATTAGAACAGGGAGTATGACAGATTCTTCAGGATGGGTCTGATCATGTTGATTCATTGTACGGCCGACCTTTGAATAGTAGTAACGTTTATATCATAATTATCCTGTGTTTTGATAAAAAACCAAATGATTGTACAACAGATCTGGGGGTCGAAAAGATAGTTTATTTTATAACATATTTATATAGAAAAGTTATTTAATTGTTATAATTTATAATTTTAATACTAATATAGGTGAAATACCTTTTATCAAAACGACAAATACCTACTGAACATTGAAAGAACACTACCGGGAAAGTATCACCTGGATTTTGTATTTATAATACAAATAATAACTTTTCCTTTTACATATGAGGAAATCTCAATAGATAGGATATTTGGTGCTGCGTGGTCTGCTTGAGCAGTGTATCCTGATACGGCCTACACCGTGCTGACTTCTATTCTGGATCCTAGGCAAGGATCTCTACGCTGAGCTGTCGGAGCAAGAAGAACGTCTCGGTTATGGACATTAAAATTGTGTAATAATAATTTGTAAAACCTATATTAACTGAAAATTGTAAGGTATGCTGGAAATTTATACATAACTATCCTAAATTAAATTATAATCATAACACATTCCAGTTGTCCAATCCAACAATTCAAGTACTATTATATGCATACGAGAGAATACGAGAACAAATATAATCAACCCTCACTTTGAACTACCTACCAATAACCGAATTGAATTCGGTAACTGCATCCTTTATTATATTTTGGTGCCTAATCCATTTCTACATAACGTCGTCTGATTAAAGTAATAATAGTATGTAGGTATAGTTTTTATTTTTTTAAACGAGTTGTAAACGAAATTTATAGGCGCTATAAGTTTTAATGTTATCTTTAGTGGTATATAGCTGTTTATTTAAAGATGTACGTTTGTGTTGAGATTAATAATTTTATATCTAATCAGAATTACTATAAAATAACAGTAGGTAAATAAGTAGATACAATTATGCAAAATATTTCACTGAATAACCATTCTATTGCTTTTTGTAATGTGATTAAATGAAAATTTATGATACAACCACAGAGACCGTGTGAGTTTTAGCCACGACTTTTGCTCTTATTATATATAATTATGTTAGGATAAGGCTATGTAATAACCACAGCTTTTTTTAAATCACCACACTACTAAGAAATGTAGGGCACAGAATTTTTTTTTTCCAGATTTCTCTCTACTTGGTGAAGTCCTACTGGTGGAATAACTCTACCCTATAGAAGATCGCAGCCAAATGACATTGAGCAGTGTTCCTGTAGTGTGTAGGGTTTCTAGAGCTCGTTGGGGTAGGACATTCAAGATCGGCAAGGTGCTAATTATACTTATGGTATTACAAGCGTGCATAGGCTAAAGTAGTCTCTTACCAAAGCTGCAACATGCAAAATGCAAATTTTCAACCATTCGTTATTTCAAAATATTAAATAATAAACTTAATATATTTTTATATTTGAAACATGAGAGAAGGTGGTTGTAAGGCTTATTTATTATGCAAAGGTACTTTAAAAAAAAGCGAAAGAATAAGAAGAAAGATGAAGTTTTGATTGGTTTAGTTTTTGGTTGATTCTGTATAGCATTTTATCCTTTGGTTATTGTACACCAGTAAAATGAATTGGATATAATAACCCCGTCATTTTGGTAGAATACTGAAATCATCAGAAGAATTAAAACAATCATCCAATACTTTATCCAGTATGGTCTTATATTGGTGAAATTTTGCATAATATACTTTGGATAGGTGTTGTACACAAGTGAAGTGAACTGGAAATTAGAACATGGAACATGAATACTCTCTAAAAAGCTCTTACAAGCCCCATCAATTTGTTAGAATACTGAAATCATCAGAAGACACTTTATTTGTAAAATGAAGCAATCACCCAATCGATAATGGCAGTGAACGCTTTTGAGCCCGTTTTGAAAAAGTGCCAGTGCGATGGGGCCTTGAGGGATTGTTAACATAAGTAAATATTAAAGATACTGAGGAATCCACTTAAGTTAGAGAAGCAATAATGCTCGACAACTTTATCGTTAACGTAATCGTAAACGTTATTCGTTTTATATTCTTGGTTTATTAAACATGTAAGTAGTTTTCAGTTACAGGACAAAGTATTTTGCATGCATATACAATTATGATTAAAAGTCTCAACTAACTTATCTGATATCCATCCACCGATAACACCGCCAAAACCAACTCCAACTAAAAATACCAGCTCGGCTAAGTTTCTTAGATCCGCTTTATCGCACACCAAATTCCATTCTGATATTATTGTACTCCCAACTTCTGATGTGTCGTATTCCCATTCTATGCATTTTTGAAAAGTGCCTAGTATCGGTGCGGTGTGGTTTAGTATGTTCGCTGCGGTAACATCTGGTGAAAGTGTACGGACAGTACAAGCATCGATAGGTTGGCTATAGTTGATCCATTCCGCTATAGGTAAACTTGAGAGATTGTCCGGTCTTCGGCACCAGAATTGCGTTACCTTTGCCTAAAACAATAAATTTAGTTCTACTTAATTGTAACACTGATTCATTTGTAGTTCCAAGTACAGTGTATAACTCATTTGTTATAAGTGTTATCATATCCAGTGGTAAATATACAAGTTCACAGTGGAAAAACAGATATAAATATGAACAGGAAGCATTATTACACTCTATTTCTCTTGAATAATTTAAAAAGATTTTTTTATCTTTAAGCAGTGAATTTGCAATATTTTTAGTGATCCACAATGCTTTACGCCGAATGAAAAACTTATAAAATTAAAAACTAGTGATAAATTTTATTATATCACCCATCAGTTAAGTTTAAAATGACCCGACCGCACTTCTAAAGCTAGATTTCTACTAAAGAATATAATATGTATTATATCCCGAAACATAGATTACATATTAACATACACACTACTAGTTCAGATTAAATAATCATTATAATATCATAACACGCATCGTATAAGCTAAAATGGATATTTTGTGGCTTGATTGCCTTGATAGTTCACCAGACGAAGGTAATGTGGAATTCGATTTACGTGTGTTACTTTTAAAACAAATTTATATTTGTAAAAAATATAAACGCCGATAAACCGTATAAAGTTTAGAGACACGGACTTTGTTTGATGGCTGACATCAAACATTGTTTATATAACAATATTATAATTGCTATTATTATTGTTGTGTAATTAATAGATATACTGAAAATATCGTTCAGTCGATCAAAAACAAAAAAAGTTTATAGTTTTGAATATACCTTATATCAATTACATTTCAATTTTAAAGTATGGTGGTTATGAATTCATATCTCAGGATAGTATATGTATTATATTACATCTCATAGTGAAAAGCCAGCTTTAATGTTGTTTACAAAATTTTCCTATTAACAGTTTAACACATCCGTGTATAAAACAATAGGTAATGTATTTTCAGTATAAAAAACCCGGACACGTAAAAGATTTTGAGATACATATTTAGACGGTCCTAAAATAAAACAAACAAATTATTATTAACCATTGTTTGTTAATTTGGGAAATGTTATATTAGAAGATAAAGCCCTTCATTATTCAAAGTTTATAGCAAAATTATATAGTTTTAATTATCTTTTGTTTGAGAATAAACTGTATGATCATAAATTAAATAATTACCAATCAGTTGTATGTAAGTATCTTGTACTTACCTACATTTCATTAAATATTCATTATTATTATTATTTTATATAATATCTATTCATTATATTAGTGTACTACTTAAGAACCGTTTTATATAATTTTATAAGAACCCTGGTATGGAAATTTTTATAAGGAGTGAAATTTATAAAAGTGTTGACAAAACGTAACGTTTTAACAAAATGCGTTACGATGTGTATGCATACATCATATTGCTTTTAGACAAATAATTAACCACTCAATCAGTCATTTCGTTAGTCACTCCGTCAGTCAGTCACTCGTTCAATCAATCAGTCGGTCAATCGATAAATCAGTCAATCAATGATTTCTTTGCCTATTGCTTATTCAAAGACAATCGTACTTAAGGAATTAACTCCAGTCGTGCGTCGGAGCTGACACACACACACACACACACTTTTTGGAAAATATTATGTTGTAGTTTTTATACTTACAGTAAAAGTTGGGAGGTATATATGGAAGGTGCACGGCAATGAGAACAGCGCCAGAAGAAATGTCATTAACAACTGCCACCGTCCATAGTTGCCAATAACAGTTGAAACTACATCAGGGCTGTCCTGAGCGAGGTCTGCTGTTGGAGACTTCTCCTTGCCCGACTGGCTCGGAATTACTGGAAAATGTAGAACAAAACGTGGCTTTGTAAAATTAAATATAGAAAATGAAGGTAGTTTACCTTCAGCAAGCTAAACCTTCAGATAAACATAATATGAAAAATAGTTAGATATAATGAAACAAAATAGTAATGTGTACAACTGTAATAGGACATTATTATGTTAATATAATTATAAATACGCTTAGCTAATAAGATAGTAAAACTAAAAGATTGATAATATACAAAAAACTACATAAGAGATTCGATTCTGTTTAAAGCCTTATTGTGTTATTGTATTTACCTAGATTTTCACTTAAAAGAAAATGCGAGCCGTGTCCATAAAAAAGTGTTCCTAATTTTTATCATGAATATTTGTATACTAGAGAACACAGGTTCTTAAATCGGTACTAGAACAAATATTTGAATACAATACAATCTATATCCATCACTATTATTTTTTTATAATTCCATAAATAAATTATTTATTGTGGACCTTCTAAAACTGCTCATTTATTTCGCTGTTAATCCACATCTAGCAAATTTTTTTTAGGAACAATATTCGTAATTGAAACATGAACAGGAATAGCCAATTCCTTTTTACTGGTTTCTAATTGCAGCACCGCAAATTATTGTAGCTGTATAGGGTGCTTTCAACTTAGGAATGGATATTAAGCACTAGACGATGAGCAGTAGAAGATGTCTTTCTTCACTAAATAACTACTCGGGCTAGAACTTAAGTCTTTCTGGAATCTTTCCACACAGTTTTCCGATTCATCATTATTATTATTCATTAAATGACAATGGCTGAATAGATATACCAACATTGTACAGTTGGTTCTCGAGCGTGGTACACCCGTAACTAATGAAATTCACGTGTTACACGCAAACATTTCTCGCAGTAATTAGCAAACGACATGTGCCGATAGTTAAGACCGCGTCCGACGAGACTGCGCAACTCGGCGCCTTGACAATGATCTTTCCATTTATAGAACTCAGATTCTGTACGCTGATTTATATTTGTTTTTATACAATAAGAGAATATAGAACTTTATTGACTAATGGCATTTTGTACGCAAACAATTCAGTGAAAATATTTATTTTATTATATGAAGCAGGAGAGATGGCCACGGCAGCCTCTGGCTACTTATGTTTATAATACCTCAATAAAAAAATTGAATAACTGTAAACAATATACATAGTATAAAACCATATAGAACCAAAAGCGCTGGGTTTCAGAGTCACAGTTTTCTAAAAAGTTCTCTATCTTTGTAGTATCGTGAAACATTGAAACCTTCTCCCGAGTGTGTTTCCTCTTTCTTACGACATCGGGTCTTATAAGCGTAATATGAAGAAATATTTATACAGGCTGGCATGACAACGGCTACTGTCGATGGATTTAGATCTCTCAGTGGTCACCGTTGTGTTTGGATTGTACTGTGCTTACCACCAGGGATATTAGGTACCGTCAATGTGTCGAACTGTTGTAAAAATAAATGATTAAAAATATATTGATGAACCCAATCGAGTTTCTTGTCAGCTCTTCTCAATGACTGTGATGTTTTTCGAAGCGATAGTAGATAGTGTTTTGACTTTCATAAGTGATTTCTAAGGATCTAAATTGAAGAAAGTGTTTTTGATTTTGATTTAATATTAAAAATACCCGCCGCTAAATGTCGCAATACTAGGTAAAAACCTCTTTTATATAAAGATCCAAATGAAATACCACGCCAGCACACAATGTATCAAAAGCCTAAAGATGGTTCTATTTTTTTTTTCTACAAAAACAAAACACTACGAAAATGTTTTCATGCTATCAAGCATCAGACTGTTTTATTATTAATTATATTTAAATTAGTAAACGTAAGCGAATGCCAAAAAATTCGTTGATACATACCAAGGCCAGAACCAATGGAAATCTGATTGATATTCCACTGGTGTTTAACCACTACGACTTCCACAATTACAAATGCATATTAGAATCCTTTTAGTTATATTTACATCATATTATATGATACACTCCCTTTTATTTCTGTCTTAGGGACATTTATTCTATCGAATATATCAACCCAATTGTACCCTATCCATTCTAGCAACAAACCAGGAGAGTTGCTGATGAGATAGTACTACAAGGTCATACACCTTGGCATCAACCGAATAAGGGTCTGCCAACATACTGTGAAAAGGTTTATGAAGAGGCTAACACTATATTGTTATCATTTTCTTTGCTTCTTTCATGAAAATATTCATTTCAGTTTTCATTACACCTTTTCTTTAATTTTGACATCATTTTCCAATAACCGACTATAAACTTCTTTAATATAAACGTGAGTTGATACTAATTTTTTACTACGGTCAGCCCCTTCCATTCCCTTTGATACCAACATGAGAAGGAATCCATTGCAATATCAAAGACTGATTGTTAAACTGTTGCTTATAAAAATGTGATCTAAAATAGGCTATTGGCGCACTTCTGTATCGAATTAACTATCTGTGCATCGAACTAGACGCTGAAGTGCACTTTTGCTATCTGTTAAAGATACAACTTTTCTAATATTAATTTTAATTATATATGTTATTGCCTCTGATATTGCATTGGCACTCCCTATAACATAATTGATAGAGGCAAATATTTAGGCACGTATATATTAAAGATGGGCGATGAATTTTTAACCGAATTCAAAAAAGGAGGGGGGGTTCTATGGTCAACTGTATGTATGTTCACTGATTTATTGGTCAATTGAAGTCCGATACAAAAAAAAATTGAAAGGTTATAATGTGTTTGTGGTAGCTTTGCTACCAATTCAGTATCTGATAAGGAGATTCCATTGAAATCGAAAATAATCCTTCTTCTCTTCTTTTCTTTTCTCCTGGCTATTATCCCAATTTATTTGGGGTTAGCCCTCCTAGTACTTCTAGTAATTTCTAGTATGGTTGTGGGTTGTCTCTTTAGTTATTTTGCTCGCTAGTATATAATTTTTTATTGTTCATGGCTAGGTTACTGGTGGTCTTCCACGGCATATTTTTCCGTCTTCTTTATTTATAAATATTTTAATAATATGTTCATCATCAAGCCTTATTACGTGTCCGTACCGACGTCAAAATCCTCAAATTTTTAATACATTATGTACTAGTGATCCGCCCCAGCTTCACTGGAAGTACAGTTTACAAAGTGGTGTATTTTACGTTTAAAAAAGCCTGATTTAGAGTTTATCGCTTTAATATTGATAGTTCACAACTGCTTTATTAGCCCAGTGGTCCTAAACAAGACTGCTATGCTTGAGGTTCTAAGTTCGATTCCGAGGTCGCGCAAAGCGTTATTGGGGTTTTCTATGAAATTCTCACTTGCAGCTCGGAGTTTGGCATTGTGCCCGATTACTGGCAATAGGTTCATCCTCTACTACATGAAACCTAAAACATACCCTAAAAACTGTGGGTGTATATTGTTATATTAGGACTATGTGGTCCGCTTCTACTTATCTTAATACTCTTATTTAGCTTGTATTTCCTGTATTATTTTCGTATATATTATGTATTGTTTATTGTCAAATTTTCAGGGCATCGGTTAGGTTAATGTATTCGTCCGTTCAGATATCATTTATAATACGATCCTTTTAGATTCCATTGTTTGTTTACATTTTAGGATTGACAAACATGTAAAACACTATGATAGTTTTAGGACATACGCAAAAAGATAAAAATATGTTTTCTTAATCATAGGTTTTATTTTTTTACATAAAACCTATGATTCTATTATTCAAAAATATTTTGATCATTTCAAAAATTGAATCGTGAGAACGGTATGTGAAAGCTAGGCAGAAAAACGATTGACCTTATACGATAGACCACTATAGCCCCCGGTAGTAAATGTTCTGTGCACGATAGACTTTTGAATAGTAAAAACTGATATTTTTAAAAGATTGAAAAAATAGTATAATCATTGATATTTATATATTTTATTTGGTAAAGTTAATACCAACAATAACAAGTTTAATAGTACCAAACGAATACAGGAGTCGGAAGTCTCAATCGGAGCTATTTATTAAATGCATTATTAAAGTCTATTTTCATGGAATTAATCTCACTTCTGAGAAATATTGTTCCTGCGTCGAGCCTGCTCAACGCCGAATATCCAGGCCGACGCAGCACTAATCCGACCACTCGGGTAGACGCGGCCAGGGCGGCAGTTCCTGACCTCAACTTGCATTGCGTTGATTGCACTGGTTAATACTGACGTGGCAGCTAAGGCGTTGGACCTTGGTTTATATCCTTTAAATTAAACACTATCTCGTGAGGTGTTAATGTATAATGTGAGACATTGGACTGTAAGGTTTTATAAAATTATTTGTTAAGGTGACATTTTTATTGTTTAAAATCTTATTGAACGAACTTTAGGAAAATAATCTCACGTAAATTTGTAAATGTCCTGGAAATATATTTATATTAGATTTAATTTTCTTTCATTCCATATTCCCTTTTGGCTCTATAAATCTCCTATATACTATTAGTTATATATCTTAACAATATATCTGCCTAACACTTCGGGGATACGGGCGTGATGGTATGTTATGTAACTTCATATTTACGATTAGTGCTCTATTTTTGCTATTTTTGTAATTATTTGAATCTCATTACTGTTTATTAAATTTTACTTGAAAGTATTTTAGGACAGTTATAAACATAACTAAGTACATCAAATCGAAAAAAGAAGATATAACGCCATAATGAAAGTTATTATATGTTTTTTGTAGATTGAAAAAAATAAACAGTTTTCTTTACTTGTGTACCCTGCTTATTCAACTTGCTGTTTGATAGGTAAGTGATATTCATTATGTTTTAATTGTAAAGTATAACTAGTAATTGTATTAGTGCCAGTGGCGAATTAAGTCCGTCAAGAGCCTAAGACGGCGCATAACTAAATGACGCTCCTAATATTGTGTCCAAAATAATAATCGTGGGACACCCACATGGATAAACTTTTTTTTTCGCTGATAATCGAATAATATTTATGTTCCCCAAGATCAGAACCCGGAGTTGGTTGGCCACAATAATATTAGCATGATCACCGATAATATGTAATATTTGTAAACATATATTTTATAATTACACTACAAACTTGTACGTAGATCCGTAGAAATAGTAACTAATAATATATAGAAGAACCAAGCCTTGCCTTCGCGCATTACTCTTCATCTCGCAGACAGTATGGTGCATTTAGGGGCAAGGTCGGGAAACATATCGATTGCATTATAACGATTTGCATTGCCGACGTAGCATATTCACAACAGCATAGCACTTAGCACTTCTTGCAACATACTGAATACTATATATACAGTGATAACAGTATAAAGTTCTTCCGAAGACTTCCGAACTTGACCATATCAAATTTGGAATTTATGGAAATTATAACCGGTTGTAATAATGATATTTTAAATTTTATTATTTTAGGGGATAATTACAAATATAACATTACACATCGTCATCTATAAATTAAATACAATTTTACATTTTAAAAAAATACAAATGTAGTAAGGATAGAACGGAATAATCAACTGATTAGTCTGTCACAATCATTCAGCTGCAGTTTTTTTTTATGTTCTAAATAGCTGACATTGAATTGTTAACCGTACATTCAATTGAGAAAATGGTTAGACGAGGCTTTAAATGCCTTCGAGTACGAAATCTGTAAAAATATATAACAGTAGTAAGCAAACAGAAACTATCAATGAAATAAATTCCTTTGATAGTTGGAACCAACTGCATAGTATCACGTAACATCTGTCCAGTTTTGCTTTGAACCTTATGTGAAATTAATTAGGTATGTAAAACAATAAATGGAACTAACTGGTTAGTTTACATTGTTAAAATGTCACTGCAAGATGATTAAATGTTATTTATGTAGTAAAGTGAATTATCTATATGCGAAATGTGTAGCAAATACTTCACTAAAAATCATTTAAGTAAAAAGATATCAGTCTCGATTACTTTCAAATATTTTCGCTTATATATTTCAATTGCACTCTCAACGTTATTGTAATAACATGATTTTCATATTAGTTGCAATATATTTCTTATCTTTAGACTATTTTTGAAAAACAATCTAGTCTGAGATCTGCAAATACTTAAAACTGCATCTAAGTTGATATATAAAGTATGCATATGCATAATCTAATAAGTATAAATATATATTTTACGTAATTTTATTTCTCAAACATAATATTGTTTGACAATGACCCACTTTCTAGGTTTTTAGTTTTCATAAGCATTGCAACATCTCCCTATAAATTCAAGTGACCGTATCTAATCTAGTGCTACCAATTAACATTTGAAGTATGCAAGAATCAATGAAATACTGTCTGTTCAATGAAAAAACAAATTAATTAACATTCAAACTGTATAGACAGTTTGATTAACAAGTTCCCGGCAAAAAAATATTGTAATCTGTCACGGTTCCACTCATTCGCGACGTAATAGAAGTGTCATAACCCTAACTAGTGACCTGTTAAATTGGGTTTAGCGAACGCCAGGATGAGTGTATAACACGGATTGACTACATTATTCCTAGAGGAATTGTGTGTGATGTGTCATCAGTTTACTTTATGGGTGATCAAAAATATCAGATTACTATTGAAAAAAGATGAGATTTATCGGAATAAAAATATATTTCGCTATGTTTCAATTATTTGGTATAAAACTTTTCAGAATCCTTTATTTTTTACTTGTATGGTTTACTAAAGTCGCGATTCATATTATTTGTAAATCTATATGTATCGAATATTTCTTTCTAAAGGATGTATTTTCCTCTAGTTTCGATGTATGCATAAATTTGAATTATTCACACCTCATAGGCTACAGAGTTTGAGTCATATTATAAGTGAAACTTTAGTCTGGATTTTAAATAAAGTTCCTTATTTAATCAATGGTTTGAATGCTGCAATGTATCTAAGTCAAAAGGGGATTAAATTAAAATATAATATAAATAGCGAAGTTTGCAAGAATTCCGTTTAAAAATGTGTAAATATTGCGAAAGTAACTATGATTTTTAGGGCTATTTTATAACTATTCCTATTACAGATTATAAAATATAAAAGTTTTCTTATTACCCTACTATTTTGTAAACATTGATGACTTATAAGGTTCCGGTTGGAATTTATTTAATCGCATTATAAATGGCCTTACTGAAATACCATATAAATTCATAAAAAGTATTTTTCATGACAAATATTTATTTACGGATACGTGAATTTCTTATGTTCACAAATATTATTAGTACAAACAATCATAGTCAATTGTACGTATGCACGAAGGTCTACGTACTTAGTAAGTACGTAAGAGTCATAATATTACACATGTTACATGATATGCTGGTCTCGTAATTGAAGGAATCTTGCTATGTAAGCCATATAAAATATACTCATTTCTGATTTCAGTTACAAATAATATTAACTATATTTCTTAAAAAATACCGTATAAAACCATAACGTAATCAATTATTAAAAAGTCAAAATGAAAGCGATAATATAAGAGTCATTTAAATTCAAAAACATATATTACAGAAAGTTTTTTTTCTGCTATAGATGCAGCTGCAGAGGGGATAAGAAATAAAATATAGGAAATCAAACTTTTTCTGTCTACAAATTCTAGTAATGAGATTTCAACTAGATGTTTCAATCTTTGACGAGGAATGCAAATGTTGTTTCGACTGAGACAATCGACAAATAAAAGCTGAAAAGATTCATTTAAAAATAATTTGTATAATAATTTGGGTATTATTCACAGCATTAACTAATTTTATATTTTGCTGTTTTGTATACCTACATTTAATTACAAGTGTTTATCCATTACATTGTGTTGTTTAAGTAAATTAAATGAATTCCGCTTTAATTTAATATTGGTAAATTTGTTTAATTGTAAATGAAGTTTTAAGAGCAAATTATATTTGAGTATGAAAGCTTAATAATTTTTTCTTTTTAACCCATAAGTGTCCTTTATGAAATAAATAAAGAGTGACCTTACAATAAAACAATAAAATCATTTGAAACTTATTGTGAACATTTAAAGTGGTAAATATATTACTCATATTACTAAAGGTGATTCACAAGTGCATATTTATATAATTTAATTAGTTTTAGAGTAATAATCCTCAAATTTAATTACTCGATTGTTCAATAAAAATATACTAAAAACATCTCTTGTACACATTCCTCGCATACATATCTCACTTTTTTGTATATACATATACGTAGGTGCTATTTCCGCTAGCCCTTTTCCACCAGAGCTGCGCTAAATGAGGCTAGGAAAATGAAGTAAACTTATTGGTGGTTTTTTTCCTCGCACACCTCCTAGCTACCTCGAACATCTATAATCGTTACGCAGTCAAAGAATAATATGTAATTAGATGTTTTTCATGCAATTTTATGTTTCATTGTAAATTAATGAAGGCGAGTTAGTTTAGCGACTCAACACCACAGCTCGCTTTTAACTATCAGTGGCTAAACATTGAAACTATTTAATTGGCATTTTGTTGAACTGGCCACTTTGATCTCAAATATGTGGTTTGGTTACAAATTCCAAAATCAAATTTATTTCAAATGTAGGTTTATTTGAGTGTCGATTTTGGTGAATTATTTGGTTTCACACCATTTGATTTTTCTTTGACATCGTTCTGTTTACAAAATAGGAAACTTAAAATATCACGTTATTTACGAATATGAGTTCCACCGTGACTTCATCCCTGCAGAAACAGCTTGAAGGATTAATGATGTGTATTGGGAAGCTACTGTAAAAAATGCACGGTACGTTTTTGGTTCCAACGTTTTCGTTCCGGAAATTTTGACCTACAAAAGAAACCTCGTGGACGACCGAAGACCCTAGTTGATAATGAAGAATTAACGATGATCGTGGAAGCGAATCCATCGCAAAGCACGTCAAAGTTAGCGGCAGGCTTCGTTATGAGTGATAAAACAATTTTAATTCCCTTTAAATTAATTGGAAAAATGAAAAAGCTCGAGAAATGGGTACCGCATGAATTGACTGAAGCACACCAACAAACACGCTCTGAGTGCTTCATTACATTACTCAACCGTCACAGTAAAGAGAGAATTTTAAATAGTATTATTACTTGTGACGAAAAATGGTTCCTTTATGGTCATTGGAAACGCTTATCACAGTGGTTGAACCCAGGAGAAAAGGCAAAATCCTGTCCCAAGCGAAAGTTGCTCAGAAAAAGGTACCGGTGAGTGTTTGGTGGACCAGTGTTGGTGTCATCCCCCACAGCTTCCTAAGATCTAGCCAGACGATAGAGACAAATCTGTATTATCAACAATTGCAAACATGATGGAAAAGCTAACCGTTAAACAACCGAGACAGGTCAATCTCTCTAGCCAACTGCTGCTTCAAAACAACGCTAGATTCCATACTTCACGACAGACGGTCGCTAAATTAGAGGAACAGCGGTTCGAATGTCTCCGACACCCACCATATTCCCCGAACCTTGCTCCAACAGATTAACACTTTTTTCGAAATTTGTACAATTTCTTGCAAGGAAAAAAAATTCAATACCGATGAGGCTGTCCAAACCGCGTTCAAAGATTTTATTGCTTCTCGCTCCTAAAATTTTTACACCAATGGAATCAATGAACAATCTATAAAATGACGAAAGTGCGTAGATAATAATGGTACATACTTCAATTGATTAAATGCATAATTTCATTAAAAAAAATTCCTTTTACTTTTTCCATATAAAAAGCTAATTTCATATGTAAGGATTTAATATTATAAAGCTCAAGAGATTGTTTATTTGTTTGAACGAGCTAATCTCTGAAATTAACGGTCTGATAAAAAAAAAATATTCCTGCATTTTATATAGCCTATTTATTGAGGAAGGTTACTATTACTATACTACTTTATGTTACGATCCTAAGAAGTGGAGCAGGGACTATGAATGTCAAACAATCTAGCAAACTGTGGGCAAGTATGGGAGAATCAGCGCGGTGGAGAGTTGGTTAAGACGGGTAGTCGAGGACAATTAACCAATTAAACTACTATAAAATCATCTTTGCCCAAATAATCATTAACAAACTTCGAACATTGTATATTGTATACTATCGTTGACACAAATTCGTCAGTTAATATAAAATAAAGTTAGATTATTATCTCTTGTAACAGATTTACATTACTGACAACACGATGTGAGTCGCCGGCTCGTATAAACTGGGGGACGTGTCCGGAAGTAAATGTAGGTACTCAATGAAAATGATTCGACGCGATCCGAACCCTCGGTCACTGTTCTGGTTAGGTACTCAATTTACACTCTCTACAGTCCACAATCTACATCATTACCATATACGTTGTTGCTTCGAGACCTTTCGTAACCAGTTGAATGAAGGATGATTAATATGATAAAAGCATGATTATGACAAAATTGTGTTGCCTAATTCGTGTGCACGAAATAATCTCGTTACGTTAATAATGTTCGCATTAATATACAACATTCAAGAACAATAAAAAAAATACAAATTTTACAAAGTGAGTTTTTCGTAATTATACTAGACTAGCGAGCTTATTACTCAGTAATTATTTTCGTGTCGTAATTTTATTGTTACTTGCTTAGATGTAATTATTATACTACATCTATGGTTACTTGTGTTATTGACAATTATTTCAATTCAATTGAGTACTGATATATACTTTCGTATACAAAATTTCAACAAAATCGGGTGAAAATTAGTAAAAACTTTTTATTAATTTATTTTACGATTTTTAAAAGTATTTCACAATTCTTATACTATACCTATTGAAAAATGATTCAAGCTTCCCATGTAGAACATTTCATAAAATCGGTTAAACAGTTTTCAAGTTAAATCTGGTCATATACCTAAATTATAAATAGACAGACAGACAAAAGAATATATATCACGTTCGTGATAGATTCCCTTATATTGGATGTTTATAAAAAAAAAATGTACAAACAGAACTAAAGATCATATAAAAGTACATTTGTGTAGAATACTCTATAGTGTATACCTTGTTATTATATAATAATGAATTGTCATGTTTATATACCCTATTTAATGCATAGAGATTGCCTTCTTTGCTCCTCAATCATTGCTGTGAGACTCCGTATCACTATAATACATTTATCCATACTACATTTATACAAATCTACACCAAAATGAAGTTTTTTTTAAATTCTATAGTTATTACTATCTAGCCTGCTATTATAGGCTAATAAGTAATCAAATATAACTTAAATTGCTAACAACACTTTATCTATTATTACGTCCATTGCGTTCACTTAGAGTCTATGGGTAAAGACACACTCTTAATGCGTTCTATTAATAGTATAAGAAAATTTATGAAATTTATTTATATAAAAATACACATGAAAATATATAAGGAACATATCAAAAACAATTTTGAAAATTTTTGTCTTACTGTCTGTCTTTCTGTTACAACTAATCTCCGAAGCTGTTGGATCATTTTTGAAGGGATTTTCAATGGCAGATAGCTGATGTTTATAAGTTAACCATTATATAACAGTCTACTTTTATTTTAGAAAAAGAATTAGGGCTTCGCGCAAATAAAATATACTCAAGTAACAGTTATTCGACGCGGACGAAGTCGCATGCACAGCTATTAATGACAAAATATGTAACATTATATATTTCCCGTGACCTTAACTCTCTTTTGGGATGGTAGATAGGTAGGTAGTTATTAAAGGAATGGTAAGGATGTGTACCAGTCTGGGTCGCGAACATCATGCAATAAGTGAAAAATCCTTGAATTGACTCTCATTTAGTTTGTCCACGTTTCAGTATAAGCCAGTGTATATTCAGCTAGCAAGAACCTTGTAGGCAGCATGAGACCGACGACCGACTTTTTATGCCCGATCCACACGGCCCAAACTATGTCAAACATTAACAAATTCCGAAGTGTGGATAGAGCTTTGGTTTTTTTGTAAAGGTTAAGCTTGGCTTACCCCCTATCCGAGCTAAGTCGGTATTTCAGACACAAACAAAGGAGCTTGCGACAAGTGCTTGGGAAGCCTCCACGAGTTTGTGTGTAGATAGTATCGCTTGTGCAAAATAAATAATCGATTATTTATAACCGAAATAAACCTGTGCCAGGTTTCTGTGAATTATTAATTATCCTGGTTGCCGAATTTTCCGCATCCTATCATTTTTATCTCGTTTAAATTTGCTTATTTTACAATAAAAAGAGGTCAAACCAAATGTTATATTAATCTCATGCTGTAGATATTTTAATTCTTTACATATTCGTAAATACCTATTTAAATTTGCCAATTTTATTTCAATATCAGTAACCTTAAAAATCCAATCCATTCTCTAATTATTGATCCTGTAAACCTTGAATTAGTCGCGCTAATGTGCTTGGCCCCAAAATTTAATGAATATCGTAATGTTATCTAGATTTATAAAATATATGTATCATATTAATTCTAACTCAGATAGATATAATAAAAAATACAGTTTTCAGCTTTTAAGGATAACAGCTCCATATTTAGTGTTAACCTAGAGTTTATATTAATAACCGAGAAGTCGACCTTAAAAATTATATAATAAAGTTATATAAACGCATTTACTTTCCCATAAATAGATGACTTTACCTTCCTCCAAGTTTACAAGACAATGCAACATTAATTAATAAAGGTACATCCATTACTAAATTATCTATTACATATTTGGTTACGCGAGGTCAAGAATCATGATTAGGGCACTGCCTTGGTTAAACGTCGACACGTTATAAAAATGTGATATATAAGGTACGCGAGTGCAATTTGAGTGTCGGCCAACTGTTTCGCTGCGAGTGATTTCTTTGCTTACGCTTTATTTTGAATCCGTAATATCTTCTACAGTATTCATTTAAATATTATAATGTGAAGATTAATTTTAACCTACATTAAATGCGCAAGATAACTAACATATTTATCCGGATACGAATAAATACTGAATTGGAAAAATTAACTCCGCAAAGAACATACTACGTTAAAGATAAAAATGGTTACTGTGAGTCATTCTTAAGGGATAGATTTTTCTCTAGACTTTTATAAGAATTATAATTCTTTACAACATTTAATGATGTATCTCATAAGATTTAGCCAGCGTAACCCATGTAAGCTCCCGATACTAATTTTTTGATGACTTGATTACAAAACCTTGGATTTAAGACTGTTATCCTTAAATAAAGCAAATAATATACTATTGCAAAAGAAGTATAACAACATAATACTTTTCGTGGTACAAAGTTTTTTTCGTAGTTTTTCTAATAGACTACCTCGCAATATTCCTACAAAAATAATTCAAGTTGACTGTTTCTTTGGAAAAGGTTAAGAAAATAACTGGAAGAAAAAGAAACTGTCATTCAAAATAAGTGTCCCTGGAGCCCGAAGCCTCTTTGAATATCTGAACACCTAGTGAAAAGAACGTGCTGAAATGTGTACATGTTATTTATTCAAAAGTCTCGCTAGCGACGACGTTCCTAAACATGCTAGATTATGAGATACAATCGTATACACAAGTGCTATTTATTTCAGATTTTTATACCAACAGGTAAGTATATTTTGTGTCTATTAACTTTGGGCTATTAAGTCGAAAGATTCCCATTTTCATGGATACATATTACAGCAAGAGTTTCATTTTGATTATATTGTTCAGTAATATTCATATACAATCAAAAGAGGTGGTCTTTAACAAATATGTAATATTATATAGACAGTTTATTATGATTTAGTATTGTGGTAGTCAACCTTGTTCCTACCACCCACTAATGAGCGTTCCAGCTTTTAAGCGGATGGTAAAAGATTTTCATTTCATCAAGCTTCATGCTTCTAGGTGTGTAAAGTATAAATTTAAAAAAATAATGCCAGTAAGTAATTTATAACCATTTATTATGCAAATCTCAGCAAAAATCCAACATGAAGTATTTTGTAAGTAAATATTTATATTATATGTTTTAATTTCTTGTAACTTTATTAATTTTATAAAGTTTCTTAACTACGATATTGTTCACTTTACTGTGGAATCGTTGTGCGGTTAGAAAATTTTACTTTTAACAGAAATACAAATATAATATGAATAAAAAAGTTGACTGCCCCTGATCTAGCCTTTAGTATCTTGTATAGAATGCAATATTATTATTTTAGTATGATATCAGCAAAAAAACATAATAAAAACTCTCATGCAAGTGGTTATGAAAAGATTTCTACTAAGTACCTACTGTTGTGTTCATTGAATTTGTTTAATTGTTCTAAATTAACACTTTTGTGGGCAATTATACTAAAATCGATATTTAAAATGTCACGTTTTATAGTAGCATTTTAGTATTTCAAAGGAATGTCTTTGTCTTAAAACGTGACAGTCAGAACAAAAAGTGATCAGAAACAAGTCTATTCTACAATAAACTTAACTAAATATTTGAAAAATATTTTAAAGTGTTTAAACATTATTTTCACACTATTTTATATTATTATTTCAACTCGACATATGAGAATACATGAAAAGTAATTTAAAAAGTGTGGATATACGTTTTCTCTCTACCCTTATCTCCCTTCCACTATAGAACTATGCGAACTGCCTACAAACAGCTACACGGTAACGCCTATCATGTTACTGACGAAGAAGTTCGCAAATTCTTACTTTTGCTTTACCGAGCAGATGTGGAATGGTCTCTCAGCCAACGTGTTCTCTCCTTCGTATGATGTTGGATCTTTCAAACGAGTTGTGAAAAGGCATTTCAGCAAGGACGTATGACGTCGGCGATTGTCGATGAAATCTATGTCACCGATGCGCGATGGTTGTTGTTGTTTGTAGACTGTGCGATACTTACAAACAGGTGCTGTAAGTCATTTTACCGAGTTAGTACAAAAAAGAGCGAAAGTTTTGTCTTCAAGGCAGAACTAATTTCCATAAACAATTCATATAATGTAGATTAGACAAGCTATTTTCTTTGTTCTAAAGAAAACATAGGTAAGTCGGTATGCGATCTGAACATAACCCACTGAAACTTAGCATTCGAAACTGATAATGGTTTTCAAAACCAGTTTTAGAAGCTATTTAATTTTGACGACTGATACTAGTACAGGTATTTAAATGTTTGCTCAATTAGGTTGTGTTGTAATAAAGATATCAAAGTTGTTTTATAAAGTAATTTTAATTAAATTCGAAGCTATCGATATTTTGTACAATACAAAGCTTTTAATTATTTATTTCGGTATTTACTGTCTTATTATGCCGTCATATTGATGTTTTGAATACGAAAGATTCATAAGTAGGTATTATAAGTGAGAGAGGTAAGGCTCAGAAATTTATTTAGAGATATCTCTCTACTAGGGGCAGTCCAACTGGTGGAATACCTTCACCCTACAGAAGTTCTACAATAACAACAATCCACAATAATATGTGAAGAGATATTTATGCAGCCCGACATTACAGCGGTGACCACCGATGGATTTAGATTTCTTGGTGGTTGCCGTTACAATATATTCAAACTGCAATGAGATCCAATTTTGTACAATTACGATAACACGTATTATAATATTTCCTTCTGATATTTTATAGGTTCAGTCCTACGTACGAATTATAGATAGAAATATTTCATTTATGTCCGTGTTATTCATCGTTCATTGTTTAAACTGTATACAGTTTTAATTACAATATATTGTTCTCGAGAACTAAGACTATATTGGACTAAGGTAGTTCCGGTTATGTTCGTTATGCTTCATTTATGTGCTGTTTAGATTTAATTAAAGGAGTTTTCAACAAAAAAGTTTTAGTGATAGCTTGAGAAATTGAATACACGATAAAGGTGATAAATAATAATTCTAATAGTAGATTTATGTTGTCAACAAATATTCTATGGTATTATATTTATTTTGTTTATTTAATATGTTTTTATATTAAACGCTCACGGTCTATTGAAATATAATTATATCACAAAATTTATATTTTTTCAATAACTGTTTTTAGAATAATTACTTTAATTTATTATTAATTTGTTTATTGTATGCATTATTAAACCAAATTTCAGGTGTCTCATTCATTACGGTAATGAAACTAAAATAACTTTACAGGACATCAATCATTTTTTGTTTTTCTTGATCATTTGAACCATTTTTAACTAGTCATATAAAATGTCGTTTTTTTAGCAGTAATATATATAGTTAAGGTGTTCTAGAAATTTTACGGACAGTTCGAATTATAAATAATTTAATTAATTTGCTTTATACATCCCTACTGCATGTGAGCCGATGCATAAAAACTTCATCGTAAATATTAATGTAAATATTAATACCCGAGGAGAAAACTTCGAACTCCTTTTTAAGTATATTGCGCACACGGAGGGGCATGAGATTTGGTACGGTTAAAGGTTATATGGAGAATAAGTTGCGAAAGTTAAAATTTATATATAATATGTGCAACTAATAAATTAAATTAAATATTACTGCGTATACTATAAAGACTAGTGCCATTGAACTTAGACCTCCCAAAACATTGACATTGACACTCAGTTAAAAGTGACAGCAAGTAATATAATTTTCATTGTTTACGTTCATACTGCAAATGTAAAACAGATAATAATCTATAATAAAAAAAGCCGCTGGTCGAATTTCGATTATTGGGCGACCGCTAGTTAATGTAAATACATATAAAAAAGAACCTTTAAAAAATGTTAAACATATTTGACGACACAAAGACACATTTACTAAGGTGTAATTTAGTATAAGTGGTTGAACAGTATATTTCGTTGCATCAAGAATGATTTAGTGAAGGGCAACGCTTAGAAATTGCAGGTTGCATCCAACAACAGGTGAACGGAACTTGCGTATGAAAATACCTAAATTGTTGGTTATTGTCAATATCTTGCAAATCAATATTGTGCAATCATGTAATTAATTCCTAAAAAAATTGATCATCTGGTACGAGTTTCTTGCCGGCTCTTGATGACTTGGATGTAATTCGAACCGGTAGTAATGTTTTGGCGTTCACAAGTTCCTCCTTCTTCCTTTTTAGGGCTTGAATTGATTTTTTTAAGTAAAACTTCTATGCGTGACTTGATAGTAACTCGGATCTTTTTTCGGACGGAAATAACGGTTTTTAGAACGGAAATAAGGTTCAGTATAAAATTTGTAGTCATATTTGTTTCTATTTATTTTTATACTAACGCTTTGCCCGTGGCTTTGTTCGCATCATAGTTGAGTTATGTCCCATTATATTAATATGTTTTTATGTCCCAATTTTTATTTGAGGTCACATCACAACGTCTTACGTTTTTGACGAATGTCGATGAACGTCTAAAGTTTGGATCGGTGGCATTCCAAAACTTTCATCGCCTTTATCACTCATTGTTTTATTTTTTTAATTCCATAGGGGGGTGTAAAATAAATCTGCATTCTGCATATTATATTATCAATGACATATATAATTTTTAGTTTAATCATCTATGTATACTATGATATAATATTAATAAGTATAATAAAGCGGAAGAGTTTTTTGTTTGTTTGTTTGTTTGTTTAAGCACGCTAAACTCTGGAACTACCAGTCAGATTCGAAAAAAAATGTTTTTTATATGATAGCCCGATTCACGATGAATAGTGTATCTAACACCAGGCTACAGCTCTTATCTAGCCTTAAATATTGATTTTTGTTACGTAAGTCGGAGTAAAAGTTGAATGGAATATAGATTTTTTTAAACGAATCCTGGCAAAAGCCTTTATAATGTTACCTTAGGATCAATGCACGTATGGGCACTAACTTATCATAAAATCCTTGTTTTGCTCATCTGCAATTGTCAATGTTTTACACCCATTGTAACAATACTATTCAATTTGAATATTTTAAAATTAGCTTTTTACTATTCTTTGTTTAAGATATTATGCAAGTACTTATTAACAACAACATAATCAACATAGTCAACATAATCTTATCACGTTTTGCTACAGTAGTAGCCAAGTTATTCAAGCTTTCTAGGCAGATTTTGTAACAAAGAAATTCAAATTACTTTTCTAATTCACTTCATGTATTAACATTAAACAAATTAAATATATTAGGTAAAAGGCCGCCAAACGAAATCATGTACTTACCCAAGATAAAATAAATCAAGTTTGTTTTATTATAGCTTCTGCCTATGTACGCAAGTTCGCTATAGTTAAGTGAGACAAATACATGTTTTGAGGTTAGTTGCCAATTGGTAGGTCTACTGTAAAATAGCATATAAAAATACATAAGAAAACAATTTCGAAACTTCAATAATTTTCAAGAGTTCCCTACTAGTGTACCTTTGAAGATGAAGGTCCAATTCAAATCAAATTAAAATGGGACCAGCCTATCCAACAAAAAATAATCATCCAAATCGGTTCATAAACTAAGAAGTTATAGCTGGGCATCAATAAAACAAAATATACATTCGAATAGAAGTCGGTTAAAAAATAAAGCGAATTTAAAAAGTAAACGTACATTGTCGATTTCGCGTTCGTCGGATTTTGCTATCGTTGAAAATGACGGAGATGGGGACAACGAATTTGGATAAAGCTTTGCTCCAAACTCGGAAAGAGTTATATAGAGACCATCGCAATGATGCAGGAGGCCTTAGAAGGTGCTTGTATGGGCAAAATTCGAATAAAAGAGTTATACAAACGATTAAAAAATGGTCGTACGAGTGTTTGGGCGAGCGGCGACTGGCTTCTCCACCATGATAACGCGTAACCAGCGTATTCATCGAACCTCGTGCAACAGGTTTTAGCGAAACACATCATTAAACTATTCTGTCAACCTCCACAAAGTACCGACATAGCTCCCTACGACTTTTAGCTTTCCCAAAATTAAAAATACCGCTCAAAGGCATCGGTTTGACGACAGAGAGACGATTGAAACGAATACGACGCGTGCACTCGTGGCCATTCCGGAAACCGATTACCAGAACTGCATCAAGATGTGGAAGCACCGATGGGAGCGTCTTGTTCAGTCGAAGGGGAACTTCTTCCAGTGCGAAGTTTCAGGTACACCCCATACTTTTGGGACACAGGTGTATGTAAAGTTAGTTGTTGTATTAAAGTATGTTTATTAGTCAGTTCCTGGCTTAAATTGCAACTAAAGCAACAGTTCAAGCCGAGGTTTGCCCACTTAACACCCTTGAGCTTGCCCTGCTGTGGCCTTCCGCGCTTGGGAAAGCCTTTTGAAGCTTCAGGGCCATTAAGGCTAACAGTATAGTAAGATCGAAAAATTCAGAAGGCTACTTCTTATAATAATTAATTTATTTAAATTAGTATAAAGTGAAACTAACAATGAAAATTCATCATTCTTAATAACTCACGTTGGCGTCTTTACGAGTCATGAAACTGTATCACAAACGCCAGCGTCCACCATTCCGGGTTCATAGAGTGATGGAGTAAAGTTGAGAGGGTTATGTGATAGTACTGATTGTGTTGGGAGTGTGAATAAGCTTCTGTTTGTGAATGATATGTATGTACATACGTGAGCGCAAGTGCGGGAATTAGTCTCAAGTACCATTATCCCAGTGATAAAACACAGGAATAAATTTGTTAAATTTGTTTGGAGTAACTGCCGCCCGTATTTCCTCTTTAAAATACTAAGTGCTCCGTTTTATTGTACGAAATGAGTTATACCGTGAAAAAGTTAGTACCAATTCGATGAGTAATAAATCATTATAAAGATATTTTATTCGATTTTCCTTTTATCCTTTGTTTTCGTAACCTGTCCACGCATTTCGTGCTTAGTTGTATCTGTGGTTGTACATTTCCGATAGATATCTTGAATCACAAGTAATAAACAAATAAATATTGTCCTAATAGGCATTTATATTATTATCAAATCAAGGTTTTCCTGTTTAAACTCTCTTCGGAAATAAACACGGAAGTGTCATGTTTCCGTGAAAACATGACCTGATTTATCTATGTATCGGCAATGTATGCTACATAGTTTAGTACTCGTAACCGGTTAACGTCCACCGGTTGCCATTGAATATAATTCTCGTAAACATATTTCACATATGTAACAATTATAAATAGGGTTGACATGCGTATTTTATAATAATGTATTGCACGTTATTCCGAAAAATAATACACAATACTTTATGAGATCTATAAGTGAAAATACTTCTTTTTTTTTTTACAAAACGAAGTCACGCTGTAGTAAGCGGTCATCATAGCCTTTATATGCTTGTAACACCATAGCGGCCTAGCCAAATTGCCTTTCTACAATCGTTAATGCTGTCGAAAACGAAAAAAAATTATGGAATTGACGTATTTTAAAGTTAAATCATATGTGATCATCACTGATCGTGATCAGTTATGTCAATTTGATACATTTTTTTCTCTTTCGTTAGCGTTAATGATCATAGAATCACAACTTGGCTAGGCCCTCAGGTATCACTAGCGCGTTGCCGAATTTAAACCTCCTTCCTCAAGGAGTTCTGGAAACCACTGCAGGAACATATCTCAAAGTCATTTGGCTACGATCTTCTTAAATACAGATCACATTATATGCGAGTAGTTTGATATAGGGTTCATTTTACATAAATAATTAAAAAGGAAAACAATTATTAGTAATTTAAGAGAAGACCTACTTAAGTACTCTGCTATCTTCACTGATATCTTATGACATCAGTATCGTATCGTATCGTATGCCATAAGTGTGTAATGTAGGAAAAAAAAACTTTTTAAAGTAACTGAAGTTTTATTTACTTTAAAAAGTACACTTTCTTCTTACTCTGTTCCTAATTATTACAACCAATATTCTTTATTTCTTTAAATAAAATGTGACAGCCCTAATCGTAACCCTTGATTTGAATTGTTACTCAAATCAATGAAACGGTAATGGAAATCTTGGCTTCTTGTAACTAAAATGAATTATAGTATTAAGCTGCCAATATAAACGTATAAAAACTAGAGAAAAACCTTCTACATTTCAACACGGAGTTTCTACGCATATGCTATGTATCGGTATATTTATTGTATTTATTGATGACCTGTAAAATTGTATGATAGATTTATATTAATATTTATAATTATGTTTTGTGTGTAGACAAAATGCTAATTATCAAGATACTTTTCAAGGTTTAGAAAACGGTTAACATTACCACAATCACTTTCAAAATTTGTCGCCAACACCAATAGTTTTTTCCACCTGACTACGTTAGATGTAAGGGCCCTGAAGCTTCAGAAAGTGTGTACAGTTTCATCGGGTTTGAGGGCGAGGGCTAAAGTCACTCAGCCGCGAAAGCTTGGCAAGGGTTCCATAGTGGCCGAACCTCGGCTTGGGCTATTGCCGTAGATGCAATTAAGTCGCGATCTCACTAATTCTTTATTCGTACAAAACTCGGTATAATTAACTATATCTGCCTTCTGGGCGGAACGAAGAAACATGCGTATATATTAGTGTGTTCTGGCTATTGCACTTGAGAGCTAATTTTCCTACAGCGGCTACATCTTCACTTAATATCTACAACATATAACTTGATTATTGTGGTAAACTGCTACATATAAAAAGTATATTGATATAAAAAATATTTAAAAAAGTAAACTTCAAGAACGCATTATAATCATCGGAATTTGAGCGAATAGATACATATGAATGAAATAATTTAATGTATATTTTTGTGGAATTGGTAATATTAATGCATTTGAACGTGGCTATCCAATAGCATACTGTTTAGATCGAGATCTGTAATTTACTACTAGAATACAACCATATCGAATTATTATTAAGTAAACGTCATCAAAAAAAAAGGTCGTAGACATACAAAGCATTATTAAAATTAACAGCGATATGAATAAAAAATAAATATGTTAAACAACGATGTCCTTATTTAATGGGAACGTGTGTATATATACAATTATGCCAATATCACGGGCATATAGTGTTTGTCCTAATCATCATATATGGTGGCTCTCTTATTGAAACAGTCCAAGGAACTTTTGTGGTAACTTAAAATTTATGTTTTAATTATTATTTTTAATTCACTTCACTTGTTATTGTTGTTATCTAAACTAGCATAAGATAGGGTTATATATTCGTAGAATAAATTTATGAATTATAATAAGTTCACAACACGACAGATCAAGTACCTCGCAAAAACTCCAAATAATATTTTATATAAATATAGTACATTGAATAACATATTGTATTTTAAAAAAGGATGTTTAAAAATTATGTCGAGGACAAGAAAAAAGGCTGTATCCGAATTGAGTCGATATGTACAGAAACCAAGATATAAGGATTAGTTTGCTTTGTTTTGCAAAGAGCATGAACTGACTGTATTAAAAATACAATTTATCTTCACAGTTTTGAATTGAAATGTCTATTTATTTTTAACCTCTCATTAAATTTGCGTCGGGTGTACAAGGCAAATGCTTACGGAAATGTAATACTGTGACAAGACTACATTTTTGTTTATATGCGACATCGGTAAAACTAAGGTTACAAAAATCTTGTTTTATTTAATTTTTTTGCAGTTATGTTTATTAAAAGACAAACTTTTTTTAAATATTAACTGGAAATACTGGTGAAAGTCTTATTTCCTATACAGGTGTTTTTTTTTTAAACTGGTACAGTATGGGGAAATCCTAAATTATGGGAGACACAGGGAAACTATACACTAAAAAAACAACCTGTATGAATCATAATATCTATTTATCGGTTAATTTATGGTTAAACTAACTGGCCCGACAGAAGTTGCTTTACCCTTTCTCGACCGTAGCGACACTTATCGGTTCCTAACATAGCTCTATAAACCATCGCCTCAATACAATAAATATACTTATTAAATGAATATGAGCTCAATCGGTCAGGTCGTTCAGACTTCAGAAGTTATAGTTTCTATTACCAACACACGCATACAAGATTTTTACATATAAGATAATTTTGTACTGTACATAAATATGTGTGCATCAAAGTAAATAAAAGAAACTATAATTTCTAAGAATATGGTCTATAGCACAATCAGAAAATCTAGAGTTTTAATTGATAGCGTTATATTGAAGATTGCTTTCAACATTCATATGATACATAATAAGCAATACAAATAATTATAAACGTTCTTGACGATCTCATGGTTACTGACATCGTGAGTTCGTATTACATTATCATATTTATAAATAGTACCAATAATAACCAATAGCAAGTGTTTCTAATAAATTTAAGTAATTAAGATTTCAAAATAAATCTATTACATAATTAATGTGTAATTAAGGCAAATTAATACATCATAAAGTGATTCATGTTATAAGCTTATACAGGCATTCTTCTTGGTTATGTTAATTGATCTATTTGAGTTCGTTGGTAATATGAAAATTTAAATAAATAAACCGTAAGGATACTTACTTAAAACCAATTCAAATAAAAAAAATCTTTATTGAATTTAGACTCTAAGAAGGCACTTATTAACGTTAAAATACCACGACCAGTTCGGAAAATAACCCAGTCATCGAGAAGAGCTCGATCGGAATTTTGATTCTCGTTTATAATTATGATTAGTTATAAAATAATTATTTCTAGACATTTAAAATCACAGAAACCTAAAGTTGTATATTACTGCTATTTTTATAATATCAGTTGATTCTGAATTTTTCAAGCAGCATTCTAGATAATTTTAATACGTGCATTTTTTATATTTCTTTATGTTTTATATTTGTCATTTATATTAATCATAGTAATAAATAAATTTAACCAAATAAAAATTGATAATATTTTATTCGTTTGAATTATAATATATACTCTATAATATATAGTTTAAATTGTATATAATATATATTGCATTCGTAATCTATACAATTAATAAAATTGAAGTGTCTATTTGTAATGTCAAATTAACAGCTTTTTACTAAATGCATAGGAAAGTATATACGATACAACAAAACACCCAATTTTTAAACTTTTGTCTGTCTCTCTTTCTGTCCATCTGCCTGTTTTTTCTGGGTGATCTCCGAAACCCTCCCTTTTCCCTTTAAAATTGGTCCAACCATTTCGGAGATTACCCGAAACAAACAGACAGACAGACAGACAAAAAATTAAAAAATGGGCTTTTTGTTGTAGGTATCGTATATACTTTCATATGCATTTAGTAAAAAAACTGTTATTTTGACATTACAAACAGACACTTCAATTTTATTAATTGTACAGATGAAGTCTATTTTATTCTCGTCTAACCTAATTAGATAACAATTACATTGTTGCAAAGAACGCGAACCACTATCATAGTTCCAAAAGGTCTATTAAAAGATTTGAAACAATTATTTTTGGCTTAAAAACATAAACAATTAAACTGTAAATTAAAATGCTACCTATTTATTCTATAAATATCATAGGTATTGTGTTCTTTTCGTTATATAGCATGATATATACATTTTAAGAGTTTTATTCTCAAAAGCATAATTTTGTTAGAAGATGGCTAAAAAACGTGGCTCATGGAAGAATACGGCTAGGTTTTTTATACTTTTAAGTTTGATGAATTATACGATATTCACATACAATATAATATACCCATAATTAACCAACGGAGAGTAATTACTGTTTTAATTTTAAAATGATCTGCCAGAGTAATAATTAGTTTAGAATCATCATCTAAATTATAAAAAAGTGTTATTTTTACAATATGCTTCAGGTTCATGAGTTCAATGATGATCAAATGTAAAACAATTAAAATATAACTAGTCAAAATTTATACCATCTTTATATTTATACATTTTAGGTACAGGACAATCGTTTTATCTATCGTCGCCAAACCAAATGTGTTTTAATAATATGCTTTATTTGCATTCTACGGTAGAAAACAAATTTCCCAGCTTAATATTATTTAAATCAATACACCGACCCAAATACATGGATGTCATCCATGATGACATTGGATGATTTAGCTAATATCGAGCAAGTAGGAAATAAATGTTAGTTTTAGTTAGCAAAGCACCGACTATAATCGCGGAGAATACTGCGCAGCACACTTTAGCTGTCTGTCCCCACTCCCGCATGGGACTGGCCGTGCCGCGACGTTGTCGCGTCGATTGGCAGTTGGCATAGACCTCTCGCTCTCGGCCGTGGTTCTGTCTATGGTCGAGGGCTAGAGCAGGTGGGACACCGTCTTCTCGTTTTGCAAGCAAATCATGTTTGCAAAAGAGGAGGTGGAGAAAGAAAGGGAGCGTAAGACCTCGCTCCCATCCCGCGGTCAGAGAGCCAGGCGCATGAGGATGCTCAATGATCTCCAGCTGCCTTTTTGGATCTGCAGGTGGCATTCTTGGGCATATCTTTCACGGCGTATTACAGGCCCGAGATGGAGGGGGCGAACTGGTGTCTGTGCGTCCTCCAAGGGTCGTTGGAGGCTCTGTCTCCGACCGCGAAGGAGCCCCGGGGTAGGGCTACACTTGCCGGGTGAGTGGATGTCATGCGCAAGTAGTTCCTGCTCCCCGGCCAACAGGTAAGAGAGGACATCGTGGGGTTTTGGTCAGTAAGAGTCCGACTTACCCCTTCCTAGAGCGGGCCGGCTCGGGAAGCGGTTCCATTGCAGGATTTACTCACGTTCAAAAAATAAAGCACCGACTGTAATAACGCAGTAATAGCTAAACGATTTTAAAGTTCTAATAACATCGAAGTGCGTAAGTAGGAAATTTATAGTCGTGAATAATTTGCTAGCACAGTCAGGTTTAAAATTTATACGTAAAGAAACTTTCGGCAGGGGTTTTCAGTGGGATATTACTCTGTAATGGTTTTTAATTTCTTTCATAAACTTATGTTATTTGGCACTATATTCCATAATTATGGTGGTATTTTACGTGTTGGTTCTTGGTTATTGTGCACGTGTGAAGTAGATTATAAATAATAACTAGGAACGTACCTACATTTTAAGTTTTCCAGAAAAACTTCCCGGACATTTTAACAAGGGAGCCGCGATCTTATTACAGCCGTTTGAAGATTACAAGAATAATTAGAATTATTTACTTAACTTGGCAGAACTGTGAGTGAACATAGTTGTTATTTAAAAAAAAAGAGAAAATCTTTCAGGAAAAGTGTTCTTTGATTAATATGTTACCATATTTATTTACACAGTCATTTAATTATTTTTTTGTAAAATTGCAATCATCCGATGTACTAAATTACCACACAATAAAAATGTATTATAATAGATGAATGAGTAAACGAAAACAAAGTCTCCAATAAAACACTCTAGATAATGAAGTTTACAACGTTTTTATGACACTTTCATCATAAAAAATGTCTCCAATTACAAAAATAAAATTATATGAATGTTTTATTATATGCATTTTTAGATTGTTTGAAACAATGTAAAACTATCATAACTCATATTTATTGAGTACATGTGCGATCGAAGGCTGCGATGAAGCATGCAAGCCACTGATTGCCTCCTGCTGATCAGTGAACTCGCTCAACTGAAATAGATCGAAATTTCCATACATGCACTGTCGGTTATTTTAACCCTGGTAAATAAAGACATAAACTATTAGTGATAGAATATTTACAAATTATTTTTCTATTATTAGTAACAAAAAAATATTGTTTATGTACTAAGATTATTTTGACGCTGTTAATTTCCGAATGCTATTAAGGATTTACTTTTATGATATCATTTTAATATACCTAACTACACCTTTAATTAGACTAAGTTCGAAGATGATTGTAGTTTTTTTATAATCATTTTTAATGATACGTGCGATCCTACATCTGTATCACATTATTGGAAAGTATACCTAAAAAACACTTCACTTTTCTTTTAATATCAATACAGTTTATTCGTAAAGGTTTTTATTATCAACTTTTTAGATAAAAAATTTGAAGCGATATTTGAAGTGATCTTTTTCATAGATAAAGTGATAGAACGATACACCTCGACATACTCTCTACGTATCCGTCGGATGAAAATCACATCTTGTTGCCTAGTGTAGCAGCGTTGCATATTAATGAAAATGGTCTCCAAAATGAAATGACAAAAATAGAAATCTGTTAGAATCCCTAAGTTTGATGATCAATTCACTTAAGATGTGGCTTGGTCAGGTTAGGTTTGATTTGTGATAAGAAACAGCGGAAGACAGCCGCAGTAGACGGCCAGATAATAATATTGAAGAAGTTTTAGGTAAGCGTTTTCATATTGTTTTGTGATTTTAACTTTTCTGACACATCTATTATTTTAGGGACAAATCTTATTTAATTAAGTCATTGATTGAACATGTATTTATTTGGCGATATTTAAAATTAGACGTATAATTTAAGAATCATACATCTATTGCTTATTTTTTAATTTAGGGTATTGTAAGAGAGAGCAGGCGGTAAACTTTTATCCAATTAGAATGACTATTATAGTAATTTCTCATTACCACACTAACAATAAGTTATTTGATCAGTTCTACGATCCAATTGAGAATGTGTCGCTTCTTGTCCGCTACGCTTTGTATCCTGCCATTCGGTTCGAGCAGTAGGGTAGTTGTGAATATCCAAATAAAAGCATTTGTTTTTGTTTTTATATCTGATATAAATTATCTGATGTACTCATTCGTTTTATTTTTGCAAGGATGTTTTAATTCAGGCCACGTGATAACATAATTATAGTATAAAATTTAACTAGATACCTGAATTAATAATTATTCCATTATATTAAGTAGGTAACTAAATAATATTATATATAATATAATCAGATAATAATATTCTGAATAGTTTGAATAAAATTTTAGTATAGAAATCAGGTACTTAATTAGATATGATTAACTGCATCATTGTCTATTTAGCTTTGATTATAATAATTTTATGCGAAATTTAAACTACCACGTATAGAGTTTTGCAGCGTGTTTATGAAAATATTTATTATTATTATTTCCGACGGACATCCAATATTGTTAGTAAACTTAGCCTATGTAGTAAATACACAAAGCAAATTTTATATTTATGTATGTACCTATACAAGCAATCTAAGTAGATCGCATAGGTGCACACAAAAAGTAAAGGTGTAATTCTCTTTGGAAATTTCTTTCTACTTGGTGCAGCCAGACTGTTCACCTACCAAATTCCAACCTATAAAACAGTGCAGCTTAGTGTAGCCTTACGTTGTGTTTCTGCGGTGAGTAGGGTTTCAAGGCTTTGGAGTTACAAGCATTCAAACGCTACGGTAATCCCTTACCATCAGCCGGGTCGTAAGCTTGTTTGCCAACTTAGTTGCATGAAATGAAATTTTTATTAATTCCATCTAGTGGCGAAGCAAACTGTCCGGTTTATTCGATAATGTCCTCAGGATACCAGTAGAGCTACCACACAGTTGATCCATCAGGAAGCATGTACTTTTACAATCTGTATTATCTCTAATTAATTAATTAATGTGTAATTTATCTTTCGATGTATTATGAGATTTTAAAATAATATAACATGCCAGTATTGTCTATTAAAACCCATATTAAACTTTACTTTGATTTAAATTGTTTGCAAAGTACTTTCTGTGGTCACCAATAAACTATTTTTATTATTATAGTTTTACATTATAATGATGTTACTTTATCGAAAATATATAAATACATAAACAAATTTTAACTGCACACAGAAGTCTGTCATTTATAAACTCCAATAGTGAAGCTAATAACACAGTGTTATGTATATGTCCAAATAAAATACTAGTCCAAGTTGAAAAATTGCCTTAGTATTTTTAAACTTTTTTTGTGGTTTATTATAATAAAAAATAATCATGTATTTAATTAATACTTGTTATATTTTAATATTGTATTTTAACATTTGCTGAAAATGGAATATAAAACTTTAATATACAGTAAGCATGGAGTTATTAAGTTTTTCATTCTATGACAGTAAGTATCTTTTGCGTATATCCGAAATATATGTTACCAGCTAGTATCCGCGACTTCGCCTACGTATTGAATATATACAGACTGGTCTCGGAACATGTCAAACTAAAAGATCATCATAGATGGGTTTGTCACTACGTGTATGATGAACGCGATCCCTATCACCCCGCTATATTATTGCATATACACCGGCTGATTTCGGAAGTTGAAAAACAAAAAAAAATCATAGATGGGTTTATCACTATGTGTATGGTTGTCGCGATCCCTACCACCCCACTATATTACTGCATATACTAACTCTGTCAAAAATGTACCTGGAAAACATCAATAATACACAAAAGGATAGTTTATCACAAATTTATTTTATCGTCTCCAAAATAGGCTCCTTCAGAAATGATACACTTACGCCAATGAATATTCCAATCATCAATACTATTTTTAAACGGTTTTTCTGAAATAGAGTTTAGTTATCGTCGTGAATTCTCCTTTGTCTTCTATCGAATGAAAACGGGTGCCACGAAGTGGTCATTTGAGATTAGGAAAAAGAAAGAAGTCGGCTGGAGCCCTATCTGGTGAATAAGGTGGTTGCTCGATGGTATTTGTTGAGTTTTTGATCAAAAATTCGTTCACAATGATGGCCATTTTGCCTCGAATTTGCTTTCCTAAACGCCGCATAACGCTCAAATATGATACTTTATTTACCGTTTGACCTTTCGTTAAGAATTCCGAGTGCATAACACTGCGATAGTCGAAAAAAACAGTCAAAATGACTTTGAATTTTGCTCGACTTTGGCGTGGTTTTTTCGGTTTCGGTTCAGTTGGAAGGCGCCACTCCAAAATTTGTTAACTAGTTTGCATGTCAAACTCGTAAAGTCACGGCTCGTTACCACTAACAATGCGTTTCATGAATGTTGGGTCGGAATTGACTCCTTCTAGCATGTCCTGAGCGACTCTTATGCGATTGAGTATTTGGAGAAAATTCAGGTCTTTTGGGACTAGCCGAGCGGCAATAGGTTTCATACCCAAGTGATTATTTAAAATGATACGGATCGATTCGTGAGACACAGAAAGTCCAGCAGCTATCTCTCTCAAACTTGAATTAGGATTTTTAGTCACTATTTCCTTCACTTTTGCGATGTTAATTTTAGCTGAAGACGTTGATGGCCTACAAGGGCGAGGCAAATCTTTCAGCATATCTTGGCCGCTTTTGAACGCTTCGTACAACTCATAAGCACGTGTTTTCAATAAAGTCTATTCACTGTTTGCCTTCAGTAACATTTTCAATGTCTCCGAACACGAAACTCAATTAGCGATGCAAAATTTAAAACAAACACTTTGTTCAATGTTTTTGTCCATCATTAAATGCGCAATACACACTGATATGATCTAACTAAAAACAACACTGTATTTAATCTAAATAACAGATGCAATTCAAACTCTGCGCTAAAATAAAAAAAAAACAGTTATCCATTCTAACAATAAAAAAATAAAATAAAAATTGGAACCATTAACAAATCATCCATTCCCGATATTTTTTTGACAGAATATACACCGACTGATCTCGTAACACGATAAACCAGAAGAAAAACGTAGATGGGTTTATCAAGGTGAGTATGTTATTGTAATTATACGCCAATATGAATCCAATAAGTTAACCGTCCTAATAAAACTTCAAAAATAATTAAAATCATCTCTTATGGTACCGACTTGGGGAAAGGTTTTTTGAAAAACGTGAAACGTGAACTTTTATTTCTTACCAAAAACATAAATATGAATTTTCATATCCCTAATTTTAGAGATGATGATTCCTTCATAAAAACTTTATTTTTTATTTTCACGACAAAGGGTTACATATTTCCTTCTCCAAGGTACAATATAACATACCATCACGCCTGTATTCCCGAAGGGTTAGGTAGAGGTGTACATTAATGTACACCCACAGTTCGCCGAGTATGTTTTTAGGTCCCATGTAATAGGGGACGAGCCTATTGCCATTAATCGGGCACGATGCCAAACTCTGAGCTGCTACTGAGAATTTCATAGGAAAAACCCCATAGCACTTTGCTCGACCTGGGAATCGAACCCAGGACCTCGATCTTAGCAGTCGCGCTTACGGCTAATTTAGGCTATATTTCTAAACCAATATTCATTAAAGTTGATTTTATGGGCTCTTCGTGCAAACTTTCATCCCTATTTCACCTCTTTTTGTTTCATTTTCGCACCATAAGGTGTCCAATGCCCTTCTCCAATATATCGATATATCTCTTTACCAAAATTGGTTTGAAGTCTGTCAAAAAGTCAGAAGGTTGCGTGTTCAAATCACGTCGGGGTCACCACGTATGGGATAACACAATGAAAGAATTCGCTTGTAGCAAAAACCTAATACCAGATAATTTACAATAGGTATATCAGTGTCAATAAATAAACAATTTCTTCTTCTTACAAACTTTCATCCCCTATTTTATTTCCTTAAAATTTTATTTTCCTGACAAAAAATAGCCTATGTCCTTTCCCAAGGTTCAATCTATCTCTATACTAAAATTCAGCAAAATTAATTCCGCGATTTAGGCGTGAAAACGTAACCGACGGACAGACATATCTATTAGTTATTTAGTTATTAATACTTTAAAAGCACACAGTTTGGTGTATGTTTTTTTAAGGAATATTATTGACACTTCGTATACAGTATGTGATCCTGCCGGTATCTAAGTTAAGGTTGTATATATTTATATTTATTTATTTCGTGCAGTAGATAACTCGTTTTTACAAATTCTTCTATTTGAACTATCTACAATGGTACTTTTTTGTCCCTCAGTACCGCTGTTTAGCTGGAAGAAAATGCCTTTTGGCATTAAGCTAGCTAATACGACATAAAGTGCAATAAAATATTATTTTATTCATTAAAATCGAAATATGCTGACTATATTATAATATTAAATGAATAATAATTACTACTACTTCATTTGGTTGCAGTTTTATGTGAAGAGTTTTCAAAGCTGATTATTTGTATAAATAATAGTATTGTATGAAGTTCGTCGACTTTACGATTACTCATTTATATTTATTCTCGCTTATGTTTAAACCGCAATGAAACCTGCCAAAGTTTTCAATGTACATATAAATGTTAAAATTTAATAACCCTTGTACAGTTGTGAGTAAATCTTCCATTGTTAATTCTAAATTTAGGTAGGTACCCCAAAAGATACAACAAAATTACATATTATCAGTAAATTAAAATAAATATATATATAAAACCTATTTCTATAAATACTCACTTTTCAATAAACCAATCTTGAAACATTTTCTCATCGTGTTTGAAAATATTTCTCTGTTTCTTTCGGTCATATATTTATTAAACACTGATAATTAAATAAGAAATAAAAAATAACTTTCTACTGTAACCTAGTTTAATTTATTTAATGTCAAATTAAAAAAAATATTCACGATGTTTTAGATTTTTATGTAGAAACCGTAGCGCGCCGGTTGACTACAAGCTGATACATAATCAGACTGAAAACAAAACAAGCGCAAGAGTTCGCGTCGAGTATACGGACGCGCCGCCGCGCCGCCGCGCCGCGCCACGCCTGTGTCATGACGCTTACTCTCATTGCCACGCTAAATCAATGTAACATCAAGTATACTAACGTATAATATCACGAAGATAAGATATATGTTTAAAATTCTTTATAGGTGTAGCATTTGAGTTCAAATATTTTATTCAATTAAGGCCCTAAGAAGGCATTTATGAATGTCAATACACTACCACCGGTTCGAAAAGCATCCCAGTCATCGAGAAGAATCAGCAAGAATTTCTTTTTAAAATTGAAGAGAGTAAAATAATTAAACTTTGAACTCCGGTAAAATTAAAAGGCTCTGAAACAACAGAAGGGCTGTATGTAAACTGGGAACAATCTCAAGCTAGCTAATTCCCGCGACTTTGTCTGCATGTTATTCGTACTGACCTACTCCAGGTTCCAGGCTACCTTTACGTCAGATTTCATTGTGATCACATTTATAATATTAGTGTGGATTTAAGTATTTCTAGTAATAATTTCATAAATATTTATACTACTCAGAAAACACAAATAATACTATCTTTTGAACTGGTGCAACAATCTCAAGGATTTATATATCTGCTGATAGGCGAGATTAAAGAAAACGGTATTTGGGAAATGTATTTGGTAAATAATAAAGAATTCATTTTAATACATAGTTTTATTATTAACAATCTGACACAGACATACATAATTTCAGCCATTAGAGTAATACCCACATCAAAGAGTCTTTTAGTTTTGAAAGACTATATACAATTACTATTGCTTTGTATGTATATGATTAATTAAATTAATTGAATTCACATCACGTACATTACATTCATAGATCGATAATCAAAATTAATCAATAAATGAAATTATCTATTATTATTAGTTACTATATAACTTATATATTACTTTAAAATTTTATTTCTTGAAATCTGTCTATATTTAAGCAAGCAGAAATGCTTATCACTCATTAACGGTTCAGTCACATAAAGTAATTGATTTTATTTAGTATTAGAGTGATCAAGTTTTTCTTTTGATTGTACAAAATTATTTTTGTTATCTTCTTTTTATGGAAATTGTTTACTGAAGAACTGAAGTCCTGGTTTTGGTTACGACCAGTTTCAACCAAAAACAATAGTTTTGGCCACAGTTTTTATTTTGACCAAATATTGGCTGGAACTATGTCTTATGTGCGGCTGTGTCGAATAATCTGCGGAACGAATTAAATCAACTATACCACTTGTTAAGTTTGAACTAGCATTACCCATACTATGTGAAAAATTCTATGCTATTATACTATATTCTACGGTGGGTTTTGCTCGCCATAGCTTTGGAATTTCGAAAGATGTTTAAAATGTATGTATAGAAAAGAAATTTTAGTCTTTCTATTTCTATGGGAAATTCAAATGATCTTAGAAACAGAAAACTTAAATCTATTACTATAATATAATAAAGCTGAAGAGTTTTTGTTTAAAGAAGCTAGTCTCTGGAACTACCAGTCGGATTTACCGATTAGCGGATAGTCAGATTCATGAGGTAGTATAGGCTATATAACTTCACGCTACGACCCTTAGGAGTGGAGCAGTAACTATGAACGTCAAGCAATCTGGTGAACTGTAGGTAAGTAAGGAAAGTGGAATAACAATAGTGTGACAGGGTGCGTTCGAAAAATAAATACCGAAAAAAATTAAACCGTGGGCACAACTAGCATACTGATGTAAGTATGTAAGTGATAATTTCAATGAAGATTTTATTTAATCTAAGCGAATAGTTTGATACAAAAGTAGAAAAATTAATCACTTAACCTAAGTACATAGGTTTCGATTTATTTTCTGGCGAAACTATAAGGGTAGCCGAATATACGGTTGCGGTTACAGTTTCGGCTGAAAATTTGGTATTGGTCGAACAACAAAATTTGTTTATATTTATTTTTTGCTTTATTTGTGTTAAATAATTATTATGCAATACTAAATAATTCTATAATATAATGGTTCATTAAGAGAATGATTGTATTGTTTGAATTAACAATATGTAAAATATGTAATTGTACATGCATTTTTACCTTAAACGGAACAAACATTACGTCACCGTTTTTAATTATTAGGTAGTCTACGATTTAAGCCTTTTATATATCCTAATAATACTAAATCATGGACTTTCCTTGCATAATGCAATGTGTTTGCAAGACTTACGTATTTTAGGGTATGAACCTCTAATGGAATCGAACCGCCGTTGTTTGGACTGTGTTGTACTTACCATCAGGGACAGTAGGTACCATCAACGTACCGAGCTATTATTAAAAAAAAATGGTACCTTGAAATTGTTACCTTTGGGTTTTTCGAGAAGAGCCTTCTGAAGGAATAAAATAATTCCGCTATTGTTAAAAAAAAATTAAAATCAAATTAATAAAAAAAGGTTAGGATTTCTATTCACATATTTCGAAACTCACTGGCATAGGTAACTTCAAGGAAATGATTGAAAACTTTACAGATAAATTATAACTTCTATAAAAGATGGCAAAAGATCCGACGGTATGACGCTCAGCCTTGGAAGATGGGCCGGCCCTTAGTATGGGATGCCACGTGCGTAGATACTTTGGCACCGATCCATCTTCCAGCTACTTCTTCAAAGGCTGGCGCAGCAGCTGCCTCAGCAGAGGACCTCAAGCAGCGCAAGTATGCATCCCTTGTTAGGGGCTACATATTTATGCCCTATGGAGTCGAAACCCTCGGTCCATGGGGACCAAGTGCACGCAGCCTCTTTAAAGAACTCGCAAGTCGACTGGTCGACACATCTCGAGACCAGAGGACTGGCCAATACCTCGGTCAACGAATAAGCATTGCTATACAACGTGGTAAAGTGGCCAGCCTTCTTTTTGCTTATCCTTCTGGCGGTGATTTGGATGGCATCCAATACTTATAGTAATTTTACATTTATTCTTATTTTTCTTATTTGTTTTATAATGATGTTAATTTAGTTTTAATTAATTTTAACACTGGTTAGTTAACCGAGTTATATGTTTTTTCAAATTATAATATTGTTGCTTATTAATTATAATATTTGTAAACTCGAATACTTCTATAATATTAAATGAACCTTAATGTAACATATTCAATTTACTTTTTTTATTTAAAGAGCTATTTTTATTATGTAAGGTAATTTCACTGTAACTTGCATTTACTGGTTCCTACTCACCATATACATGTCGAATTTAAAATTATAATATCTGGGCTACAGAGCGTTCGTTGCTCGCACGTACAATTTTTTTTAAATGTTTGAATTATTATTATTTTTGTTAAATAATAATTATATTATTTAAAAAATGATTATTACTATTAATATTCAATTATATCAAAGCAAATAGAAACAATTTAACAATAGTTTTTAATCAAAGTTGTTTTCGTCCAAAAATAGATTTGAGTTACAACTTAAGGCACACCAATGGAATTGGATAATACCTACTTGTATTGTTATACATAATCCAAATTAGAAATGTTAGTTGATGAAGAATGCTAAAACGCTTACTGAATCTTGTTAAAACTCGTTATTTTCCATTTTATAATTATATCCATTAATAATGTGTATTATTCATGTCAAAAAAATTTTAAAAGTGAAAAGATTAGTAATTTCTCTAATAAATTGCGCATTAACAAATTGATACTAATTAAAAATTGGGTATAAGTTGCGAATTTTGAAATTTAAACTCATTGAGTGTACTTCCAAGCACAGAGGAACTATCACCGTACAGTTTTATATTCATCAAAACTTAAAAAATCGTAAGTACCTACATTATAATTTCTTACCACTTTTTAAATATCAATTATAATCTATTTAATACATTAAATATATGTTATTATTATAGTTAAGAATGCGAAATGCCTCAAATAATTAATTATAATTGGACATACTTTTTCATAATAAACAGTGCCTTATCTTCATGTTTTCTGCCTACCACAGAATTATATATATTGCTCTAGAATATCATTTCAAGTTTTTTTTATGTCACTGAACTTAGCAGATAGGTAATTGAAAATTCAAATTTTTGGATGTGAATATACGTAAGCTATTAATAGTAAACTGATATTAAGGAAATAAAGTTTACAACGTAAACAAACGTTCTAAAAGTAACCTTAATATGTACATAGCATATGTATGAATACAGTGAATGAACTATGATGCTATTGTTTTAATATTTAATCTTTTATATACGCGCTTATAATGCTTTGTTACGAAAACCAATAACTCTTGGGTTAATTGTGCAGTGAAGGAGATATTAGTATTAAACATGTCTACTATAATTTATTCATAATTCATAATAATTCAAAAATGTTTTGTACGTCTGTTAATTTTTCTATAACTTTTGAACGACTTGACTGACCACCCAAGGAAACTCAATCGGTCATATCATATATTTGTTTTTTTTCGAGGTGATGGTGGTACATACTTAAGTATGTTAGGATCCGATAGGTGATTTTATGGTCGAACCACCTAACTATCGGAAAGGGCAGAACAATATTGATGCTCTTATATATATTTTTTTTTTTTCTTAACTTTGTGTTACTATTAATGTATGTATACTTGCATCCAAAAAAAATAATTTTCAATTGACTTCTAATTTCAGTTTTATTTTCTTTTTTCCTCATAGTTGAAGGTAGGATAGATAACATCACCAAAAACCCTGTTTACTATTCGTAAATATTATATTATATACTTTATTGTCGAATCCATAAAACGTACCGATAACAGTTTTCGACTAATACCAAAATCCCCAACAAAGACACTTCTTGAGTTGTTTTAATGATAACAATGTCTTTGCGAATTAATTTTTCTCAGTACCATGCAAATAAAAAACAAAAATATTTTAGGCAAATTTGAAAACTAAAACATGTGAATATAAAATTTCACCCAATTATTTACAGCAGTTTCACGGCTGGACTGATTTGTTTAATTATTTGTTTCAATCTTAATATTAGTCCGAAAAAGGTTTTTAGCGAAAGAAAAATATGAAAAGTTTTCCGTAAAATTGGAAAAACTGAAATTGGTTTTTGTTGGATGTCTTTTACTCAAGACCATAATTCCCTATTGGAACAATGGTTATGCTTAATTCGTACATTCTTTTGTTCATTATGGTCCTGAGAAATGTATTCAGAAAAAAAAAATCGACTTAGATGGTGTATGTGTATCCAATATAGCATACTGGAATAATATTTTTATAAGTTTTATATGTATAATTACAGATGTTGCGCATCACTCTTATCACCTTAATGTTAGTAACAGTTTCAACCCAAACTGTACTAAGCTTTGGAGATGAAGCTTCACCTGAATCTGACGTAGTCGAGTCCTTTGGATCCGGATCATTTTTAATCGGAATCAAAAACGAATTGAAAGGAGTTATTCAGGATCTACTACTTCAAGCTCTCAAATTTTTAAAAACAGGAATGGTTAAATTCAAAATTAATCTGCTGAAGAAGTTGCAGCATTACACATTGTCTCAAGTATTCAGCAAAATAATTGATTGTATTAAAGAATTTGTGATAGAACCAACGTATGAAATCTTCTACGATTCTACTACGAAACCCACCGAAACTGTTTCAAATTATGTATATAGACGTACATATTAATTTCTAACTTTATAAAATTAGAAAATAAATAATAAAACAGAAATTTTCGATGTAAGTAATGTAGCTATGTAACAATTTATGTTAAATTGTAACTTATTAAAAATTAAAATTTGTAATAAATATAATATCGTTTTATGTAACTAAAATAATCAAATCTATTTTAATTATTTAAGGAACTTGTTTCATTAATACTAATACATACATACATTTCATTTTATTGTCATGATAATTCTATTTGATGGCAGTGGGAACTAAAAAACATGTCTAAAAATCAAAAGAATTACCTTAATCAGTTATTGCGTCAAATCAACTAATTGTTTTATGCACATAATTATACTCCGAAAATAAGTCTTGTGCAGTAAGATTTTTTATATCTGTTATTTACCACCAGTTATCTGCAGTTACGTTTAAGTGTTATGTTTATCATAATCTTACAAAACCTTTCTAATCTCTGTGCACACGTTATCTAAGAGTCAATGAAAACAATATCCTTAACAATTTATTCAGTACTAGTGACCCGCCCCAGCTTCGCACGGGTACGATTTACAAAGTGGTGTATTTTATGTTTAAAGCCTGATTTAGAGTTTATCGCTTTAATATTGACAGTTCATAACTTCATAACTGCCTCATTAGCCTAGTGGTCCTAAAAGCGACGACTTTGCGCGAGGTTCCTAGGTTCGATTCTCAAGTCGAGCAAAGTGATAATTGGTTTTTCTATGAAATGCTTGGAGTTTGGTTTTGTGCTCGATTAATGGCAATAGGCTCGCTCCCTATTACATGTGACCTAAAACATACCCGGTGTACTATGGGTGTACATCTCTGCTTAACACTTCGGGGACTCAGGCTTAATGTTATGTTATGTAACTTCATAGTTACGAATAGTGCGCTTAACTAAATAAATAATAAAAAAATGTATTTAATTTTTTTCTGTGCACAAGGCACTGTAATCAAAATTTTGTGCTTATTTGTTCAATGTCCACAGTTTGTTGTATGTCTTATATCGTAAGAAACTTTGAGTGATTAAGTGTTTAAGCTACCCCTTAACTGACTAAACACAGGGCCTAACGCCATATCCGCCATTTTGTTTGATTTGTCCTGTGCATAGAAACATAACAGCATTTACATCGTCGCTTTTAATAAAATGAATTATAACAGTGTTATATTTTAAGCTTTTCACCAAAAATGGAATTAAAATAAACCACAAATATGTCAAGATCGTATTGCATATCTAACAATAATTAAACTAGGACGGAAATTGAATAGTAAGCTATTTTTAGTTTGCATTCAATGCCGTTATAATTTTTACCCAGGTTGTTTCAAATGTTGTGCTATCCTTCCAGGTTTTTTTTTCAAACATAGACCAAATAAACACAACTTATTTGGTATGTACAATGAAGAAGTAATTACTGTGTTTTTTAATTTCTAAGCAAGTGAAAGTTTACTATTTTCTAAAATAAGGTATTTTATAGAAACTAACTGCTTCTCGATAGCTAACTTATAAATGCTGTTTGTCTTCTATTTACCATTTGCTTTTTGTATGCCAAACAAACGCCTATATTATTAATAATGATAAATAGGTGTCTATTTGTCACATAGAAACAGTTGACGCTAGAAAACAAAATTTTCATATTTTAATGACATTACTATTAAAGAAACAAATAAAATATTACCGATAAATAAAACTGATGATATACGGATCATGTACAAATATATACCCGTAGATAATGATTTGCTCTCAGGTTACTTTCGACTTGTGAGCGGTGCGGTGTTTTTTTTTTTTAGATCTGCTTACACTGTATGCCTTAGGGGCCCTGGATCCGCTGCGGCTTTTACAGCTTCACCGAACTTGAGGTGCGGTGAGCGAGAAGAAACTTATATCCTTTTGTGACAACAGTTTCCGCCTTACGCTGTAATTTCCTATCTCTTTTGTTTCAACATGCTGATAACAGTAACATCTTCAAATTGTTTTTAGTGAGAGTATAACACGTCTATTTATAAAACTTCATTGCCAGAAAATGATCAAATTTATTTGGAAAATGTTATTAACAAAGTGTAAAAGTGGAAAGGTGAAAAAGAAAATTTGATAGATCCCACCAATAAACAATGGAACAACCACTTTGTGCCATCTCCAGTGACGTAATATTCAAACTCCACGTTCGTTATTACAATAGTGCATGTTTGTTCAACCTCCAAATTAAAATTAAAAAATAAGGCAATGTATCTTTCATCCCTATATAAGAATTATAATTATTGATCCATGGAGCACTTACATATTATGATAATTTCAAGAACCTTTAAAATAATGCTTTGTTTTCAAATTAGAGTAAAAAAACCGTCTCCTATAAAATGTAACCAATGGTGGATTGAACAAATAAGCACCGAGGCAACGAAATGTCAAAGTTTCTCAGAAATTTGGACTCTCGTAAAAAAAAAGTGACGGCTTTGTGTCCATTAGTAAACACAGTATAATACAAAAATAGTGCTGACCAATCGCTGCTCTTGTTTCTCATTCCGGCCTGCGTAAATGTCTCTTCATGTTGAATTAAATAACTGGGAGACTGTTCCACAGCTTCACGGTACGACAAAAGTATTTGTCATCGCTAATATTTTTTGATCAAGCCGAGGTGAAGGTTACGGTACACATTGCGTGTGGTTCTGTAATGACAGGTAAAAGATGGAACCACATACGATAACACTGTACATTCGTAATCCGAACTTTCAACTCTTAGCTTCCTGGCTAGCTGGGATGACTCGAACCTGGTCCAAAATAACAAAACAAAAATAAAGATCTGTCTTTTCTTCGTCAAAAAAGTGCTTTCACTTTTCAGAATATTACGTTACAAGCCGTTTAAATACTCGAGCTTATTAAAATCAATATGTAGTTGTATTTTTTTAATCTGTGTGTTGTTACAAAGGTTATAATGACAAGCCCTGTCCGTTTTGCGTGATATAGTTTGGTGTTTGTGCATAAGTGAGGTGGATTATAAATATAAGCTGAAAGCATTCTTTCCGAGATCCCACAAAAACTTCCTAGAAAGTTCTAACAAGGGAGCCACCATCTTGTTATGATACTAAATCGTAATAACACATGACACTATAATTCACTCGATAATGGCAGTAATGGTCTTCATTAAAGAGGACCGGCTGCCAAGTTAGGAAGAAGAAGAAGAAGAAGCCCCGTCGAACTGATGAAGAATTTGTTCAATAGCCCGGTATACAAACATTCGACTAATACCAAGAGGATGTAGAGTTTCAAAAATTGCATTTGGCTCCCTACGTACTTTGTGTAATGCTATCACAGCAATTCGGTTCTCTTTATCACCCGACTCTATTTTAATATCACAAAAATATTTAATACCGATTGGGGCGAAAATGAGAAAGCACAATGAATATAACAAATTCCAAATTCAAATAATAATAATAATAATAATAATTTATTAGTGACCATAGTATTTAACAAAGAATTTCAATTAAAATATAGTTTAGTATGGTTTTTAGTAGACAATTCTTGAATCATTTTTTATATTTTGTATAAAAAATAAAAAATATCTCCGGTACCCGAACTAGGCAAAGAGCCTGTGACTCGGGTACCGTAACAATAAAAGGTTGGTGTATGATATCGATCCATGTAATATTAGAGTACATAAATATGTTATTATGTGTATAAATAGAAAGTGTGTAGGTTATGTAGATGTGTAGGTTATGTAGATGTGTAAGTGGGTGTGTTTATGTGATTTAGTTCATTTTAACTTACTACTATGTATATTTGGACATTAGTTTTTCAATTTCTATGTAGTTTAAGCCCTGCAACCAACTTGTCATTTTTTTCTTTACTTCATATCTATTTAAGTTATTTAAATGAATTGACTTATTTATTTTGTTATATAATTGTGAGCTAATAATATTGTAATGCCGAGAGGCAAATGTGGTACGATGTCTATCTACATGACAAATATTCTTAGCGCTACGAGTAGTAGTATTATTCAAAGATGGGGTTTGGCTATGTTTTTTTAGTATAACTTTGAGCACAAACAGCTGTCTCACAGTGAGGAGTCCTACAAGTTTGTAAAGTTCTATAGTCGGGTATCTGCGAGGTAAGTTCATCATCAATCATCATCAAATGTAGTATTATGTTTTTTTTTATCGTGACAGTATTTATGGCCAGACTAAGTAATAAGTATACCACAATGCAATATTTTGGTAGCTTTGAAGTTTGTAAATTAATTCTTCTCAGGGAAAAAGTTTAATAACTTTTTAGTTTCACTAAGTAGGTACTATTGATACATTTTTTGTATTAGAATTTATTTGTTACAAATAATTTTCTTTTTATACTTTATCTGTGGTTTATCTTCGTATAAGTTGAAATAAACATAATATTGTTTATGTAACTACATACACACATGTCACTTAAAACAAACTCAAACAAATACTAAATATAACATTTTTTTTATACTAGCACGGCAAAACCACCCGTCGTTGCTGTTATGTCGGTCTTCACGTAATGCTTGAAGAACCATACCGTAAGAATCTCAACCCGATGTAATTTGGCCTACATGGTACTTAGGTACTAAGGTTTACCAAATTATTATCATACACAAATGTAATCCTAGTACTGCCATCTAGTGAAGAAACAAGTATATATTACAGAAACGAGTAACTGCACATTATCGATATTACAGAATGTAAACAATCCAACTTTTATCAGCCATATTGTGAGTTAACCAGAGTGTTAACAGATGGCGTCTCCAGTATTAACAAAATTAAAAGCATTCCTAGTGAAAATACTGCGAATATGGTGATTTTCAAGTGTCCTGAGTAATACTGGTGAGTAATTGTGATCTATCCAAGAAACAAGTCTACTTAGTACTGGAATATTTAAAAGTATACGACTATCCAATAATAAATTTCGCCTAATTTTACATTAAAATTTCATTCGTAATAAAAAGGAAATACCTAATTTATTGTTGTCCACTTATCATTTTTTTGTTAATTATTGAAATAATTTTATTTTAATTACAATAAATAGGATTTTACAAACCTGAATAAATATTTTACAAAAAAAAAAAATATTTAAGGTACCTACATATCTATTTTATCATGAATGTAATGCCCTGGGCCGCCGACGAGCCCCGTGCCGGGTGTGTGGCTTGTCTCGACTTTTGATCCAGCCCGCGGAACATATTAAAACCGCGCGCGAAAAAAATGATTTGCACATATCGAAGCACGCAATATAAATGTGAACAGTTGCTTTCCATAGTGAATCAAAATATTGCTTAACCAGGGTCCCGGTGAAGCTGTAAAAGCAGTCTGAGCCTTAAGTTTTCTTGGACCCTTACGGCTAACAGTGGTGTCAGATCAAAAATAAAATAGCACGACCAGGCTAATGAATTGATGAAAATTTGGAAAATTATTTGTGGCTTTATGTAACATAAAGTAAACATAAACAATAACAATAAACAGTTAGAATGATGATTTCCAAGTTCAAATTTAAATTTTTCATTACGGTATTACTTATATCACTTCATGTAATATTTATGAAACAAATCTTTATTTTTTTCGCAATTACCTATTAATTATCTACGGCCTGTGTCTTTTTAAACAATATTAACACCCTAAAGTTTGATCTACAACTATCCAAAGTTTACCAATACCTGCTTTAAAGATACATACCAAAAGTTAGTTATTGTTACATTTCCTACAAAGCAACACTTAAATAATGAGTTACATCATTTAACTCTTATCAAATTAGTAAAGCTAAGTATAGATTATGTTAATAGTACCACTAAAAAATGCAGGAGCTTTAATATTTTAGGTAAAATAAATAAAGTGAAGTAACTAATCAAAAGTTTTAATTAAAATATATCCTTTCAGTAAATTTTATAAGTTAACTCGTTCACTTAAGTCGTTAACCTTCAATATCACTCAATAAATGTAGGATTATATAATATGAGGCGATTATATTATTTTTAATATTTTACTAATAATATTTAATTAGAGCAATTTTTATTTTTGTTATTTTCTAATTCGTCTTTATATTCATTTATAGAATTATATTGAGTAATGGCTGTTTATAGTAGAAACCATAATCATATCCTTTAGGTAGCAATAGGACCTTAAATATTTCGAATTATATGCATCTGTAAAATAGGGTTTTATTCCCTTCTATATACTATTTAACTCCTACAAAAGTATAAGTACGATTAAGTATTATTTTGTAAAAATTGCTATTAAATTATTGCAGGCGTTTTAATATTCCTATTATTAGGGGCCATCCATAAATTACGTCACACGTTATGGGGCGGAAGGGGGTCGACGAAGTATGACATTGTGTGACAAGGGGTGGGGAGGGGTCCTAAATTTTGTGACATCACATTTTTTCAAAATATAATATTTTATATCTGAGTACATTAGAACTTCTTTAAGTCGAAAACCTCCCAAACTCGAAAGAATGTGTTCCTTCCATTCAAGTCACAAAACCTCCGTTACACTAAATCTCAACCCTCTAGTCAAAATAATCAGAGAAAAAATTAAATTGGACTTCTGTATCTCGAACATAGCAATGTTTTATTTAACAACTTTTACAACTCGATTATTTGAAACTTATTACCTTTATACCTTTGTTTGATTTGATGTCGATTTTATTGAAAAATAATTTAAATGGAAATTAAAATAATTTCCGAACACTGCTGTTTTAATTTCATAAATTTCTAATTATAAAATTGCAAAATATGTGACATCACTCTAGGAAGGGGAAAGGCCCCCCCTTTCACAAATGTGACCAGCTGTGACAAGGACGGGGGAGGGGTCAAAAAATCATGAAATTCGTGTGACGTAATTTATGGATGGTCCCTTAAGGCGAAGTACATTAATTTACAGCGTTAAGCAAAAAAATGTCCTTTCAGTAAATGCTAATACACTCTAATGAGTGTACCTAATGTGACCTAATGTTACCTAAAGTGGACCTAATGGACCTAAAGTGACCTAATGGTCGTTAACCTTCAATGTCATTCAAGTAAGTGAAGGTGGCATTGCTGTTCTATAATGTTAGGCGATCAGTTGTTTTCCAAATATTTTAACAGACTAACTAACAATGGAGGATTTTCTCAATTTCAATGCCAAGTTCGGTGAAGCTGTAAAAGACTTAGCCGCAGCAGTCAGGCCTAAAAAAATCAATTCCAATGTATACATTTTTTTTATGATGTTCAGCCATAACTTTTGTGTTTATAAACCGATTTAGATGATTCTTTTTTTGTTGGCCTAAAATTTCTTTGGCCTAAAGTTATGAAAACGTTATAATTTTTTTTTTACCGATTCTACTGTTAGCCTTTAGGGCCCTGAAGCCGCTGCGTCTTTTACAGCTTCACCGAACTTGGGGGCGAGCACAGAGGGCACTCAGCCGCCAATAAAATTAAATTTTATAAGCGACCCTTTTATAGAATAACATCAGGTTGGTATAAAAAGTGAAAGATGGAATTTAGTAAGACTCAAAGAGATGTGAATTTTACATGGATAAAATTGTCAGTAGGAATAAGTTATGTTAACTGGATTGACGCTCTTTACATGCAATCGTGAAAGGTGGGCAATTGCCTTCAGTTTACAAATTTTATCCTTTTTTGATAACCGAGTTTCCGCCTTACGCTGTGATTTCCTATCTCTTTTGTTTCAACATGCTGATATTATATATACCGTATTTCAAATTGTTTTTAGTGAGAGTAGGTATAATGCGTCTATTTATAACACGTCATTGTATTATTACCATTATAATTAATTTATCATTAAACATTATCATGCCTCACAATTTATAAATTAATAGTGGAAATAAAATAAGCATTGTTACAAGAAAATTATGTAAGTGGCAATTATTAAAAAAAAAAACTTTTATAGGTTTTCCTACCGAGGGATGACCTTACGATTACTTCTCAGGTGAACGCACCGCACTGGTTGCGAACCTTGTAATATTCCTCAACCAATTAATTAAAACAAAAAATAATATGTGCTGTAATCCGTAAACTATTTATAATTTACTATCTGTGCCCTGCAGTGTCTCCAGTGCGGCTTTAAATTTGAAATACATCCGCCCGTATCGCCTATACATTTTGTTTTCATTCTGTACCTACTTTGGTCAAGTTTGTCGATCTATCTTGAGTCTTGGACCCATGGTTAACCTTAAATATGCTGTGCTCGCAGTTTTGCTTTCGTGGACTACAGTGTTACTCAGTGTTGTTGTGGTAGGCTAGTAGATTTCTATTAAGTCTTATGGCGGTAAGCTTGCGCCCCCTAGAACTCTATGCCTGGGTTCCTCGCACCCCTTGAACTCCCGGGTAAAGAGGGCCCTGACTTATTGTATAAATTTTCTCAATAAACAAGCCATCTAATGGACAACATAATTTTTCAAATTATGTTGGTAGTTTCTGAGAATGGATTGTTCAAACATTCAAACTTTCCATCTTTTAAATATTAGTAAATAGTAGGTAGGTAGGTACTCGTATAGATAAAAAATATTTCATTAAAAATAATTATATAATTGAAGAAAACTTACTGGACGCATTTTAAATAATAACGACAACAGAACATATTATGAATAAAATAATTCATTTGTAATTTAAAAACAAAATTGTACTTACTATTACGTCAAGCAAAAAATATCCCTTTATACTGTATTTTTGTGTTTGAATGGAATCGGAGACAAGCAATTTAAAATAATCATACCGTTACACGTACGTACCTGAATGTACTACATTATGTCCTTATTTCTTTATATTTAAATTGTACAAAAAATTCTGAGAAGATAATATTCACTAAAACACTAGAATGACGTATATTTTTAATCCTTCCCGTTTTCATGCGATGTTTACATTTTTTATTAACTGGGTTCTATTGAGTCACGGGAAGGTACAGAGTCGTCGTTATCTGAGGTGAAATAGGTGCGATGCACAGTGGGCCTAAAGGGCATTACAGAGCCCACACGACGTTAGGTATTCAGCTAGATGTGAATTAAGACAGCGCGGCGCGCGGTGAAGGACTTGTAACAGTGTGTATAATGAGCTACATTCAAATCATACAAATCACGCAATGTAAATGTTTTTTTAAAATTTACAATTTTAGCCTATCGACCTCAATAATTAGGGTTGTAGGCATGCCCACAACGGTGGATCTACGCTTGACTGAATCTGCTGCATATATGCAGATCGTTGCCAAACAAATATACCTACTATTACGTAACAAATATTACCGTTCTTTTGGATTGCGATAGTCGGGTTGTAAATAAAATCTTAATTTGAAGGAAAATATTTCATTGTAAGCTAGCAACATTTTAGAATTTTTGTGATCAATAACACATATCACGAAAAACAACATCAAAATATCCTTTGTTATTAATGAAACGATATTTTGCCTTCCTTAGGTCATTGCAAAATACGTCATCTGGGGCGAATAATCTTTTGAGCATAAAATTTAAATATCTATTGTAATACACGTAACTGATTTCTTTTTTTACATTAAATTAAATTACTTATTGTGGTTCAAATATTAGGTACTTACATATGAAATTGGCGTTTTGTACGGGACGAATATAAAGTCAATTTTTTTTTTGTAAAATATATTTAACTAATCAAAGTATGCACCGTTGTTATCTATAAACTTTGGCCATCTCATAGGTAGTTCATTGATCCCTTAAAAAACAAATCATGACGGCGAGAATCAATAAACTCTTTGAAGGCGGTTTGGACTGCCGCATCGGAGTTGAATTTTTTCCTTGTAAGAAGTTGTCCAAATTCGGGAAAAAATGGTAATCTGTTGGAGCAAGGTCCGGGGAGTACGGTGGATGACGCAGACATTCCAATTGTAGCTCATCTAACTTAGTGGTTGTTTGTTGTGCAGTGTGTGGTCTTTCGTTGTCGTGAAGCAGCAGTGGCCTAAAGCGATTGACCAATCTCGGTTGTTTAGCAGGTAGTTCTTCCTTCATGGTTTGCAGTTGCTGACAATATATATCTGCCATAATCGTTTGGCCAGATTTTAGAAAGCTGTACTGAACGACACCGGCGCTAGTCCACCAAACACTCACAAGTAACTATTTCTGAGTCAATTTTCGTTTAGGGCAGGATTTGGCTGGATCTCCAGGGTTCAGCCATTGCGACGAGCGGTTCCGATTATCGTACAGTATCCAATTTTCATCAGAAGTAATGATTCGATTTAAAATCCCTTCATTATTGTGTCGGTTGAGCAAAGTAACTCAGCAGTCGACGCGTGTTTGCAAGTTCGATTCACTCAATTCATGAGGTACCCATCGTTCAAGTTTTTTTACTTTCCCGATTTGCTTCAAGTGGATTAATAGAGTTTTATCACTTACTACGAAGCCTGCAGCTATTTTTGAAATGCTTTGTGATGTATCCGCTTCTACAATAGCCTTTAATACTTCATTTTCCACTTTGGTCTCCGGCTGTCCACGGGGTTGGTTCTAAAGGTCGAAATTTCCAGAACGAAAACGTTGAAACCAAAAACGTACCCTGCTTTCTTTTGCGAAACCAGCGCCTTACACATCATTAATCCTTCGAGCTGTTTCTGCAGCACTGGTGCCACGGTAGAACTCGTACTCGTAAATACACCGATATTTCATGTTTTCCATTGTGCGGTAATAAGCGACGGCAAAAAAAAAATTATGAGGAAAAAACAAATGAATGACTGTTTTCAAACCTCAAATGTACCAGCTAAATGAATTCATAAATTGTAATTTGGAATTTTTAACCAAAGAGGAGATATTTCAGATCAAATTGGTCAGTACGACGAAACGCTAATTTCATATGTAAGGACCTAATATTAACTACTTGGATTAAAGTCTGGTCTCTGCTGCACACCTAAGATTAACTAGGTAATATGAAGGGATGAGCCGAATTCTTAAAAATATGGATCTACGGATACGGGCATTTTTTTTAGAACTGACTATACTGCTAGCCTATTAGGCTCTGAAGCCTCTGACGGTTTTTACAACTTCAACGAACTTGTGCCGGATACGGACATGGATACGAATTATTGTTATCTTGATCCGCGGATATGGATACGGAAACGGACCTTCAAATTTCGTCTTTCATTTGTCCGCAGTAAGCGAGTGCGACCTTGGACCAATAGTTACTGAACCTTTTGCGTAAGTGGAATTGTGAGAAATGTTTAAACTCGCTTACTTTAAAACTTATATTTTAGTGTGACAAAACACAGCGTAGAGTACTAAAGTTTTATCGTTGAATTCCATTTAAATAAGTACGAGTACGATATTTAATTTTTTTACGTATAATAATAGGCGTGTTTTGATATAATTATGTTATTATATGTTATATGTATGTATATTTTAAGTTAATAGGTAATAACTAAAATCAATTTAAAGAGCTCAAAGTTTTTCATTGTTACCTTTCAAATTTTATACATGGAATAAATATAAGAACTCCGTTTAAGATTTGCAAAAAAACACGGATACGAATACGGATCTCTTTTCCCCCTCGGATATCCGCGGATACTGATACGGACATCCGGTACATCTCTAGTACTATGTAATTTAATCAGTTCGGGAACCTTACAGCGCGAGTTTTACTCGATACTTATCGGATTTTCTTATTTTTGGGACAAATTTTTACAATATAAAAACAGATAATACGAGATAATAGAAAAAACACAGGGCACTTACATCGTATAGCGTTTAATTTCAGAACTTCACAAGTAAATATAAGTTACATGGCATGTGTGTATGTTGGCATAGACTGATGTAGAGTAGGTATATTATATTAAACCTATTGTTGTTGGCGACTCTTCCGTCTTCCGTGTTCTACATATGTCTGCCTATTTCTCAAATCTGTGACCGTGGCTATATGTAATCAAACATAATGACCACATTTAAGATTTTTATATGAAATATAATAGGTACCTACCACTTTTAAAATGAACACAATCACGTTAGAAGTAAATAATTGATTAATATTAATCAATAAAACAGATATTGGTCGCGTGAAAGAGAAATATTATTGAATAATAACAACCAATGACATTGATTGACTGTGTTTAATATAGATTAACCTTCATACTGTCTATTGATAATTATTACAAGTACCTTGTAGAATTTATTGTTCAGCTTTAAACATTATCGAATATAAATAAAAAAATACCCATTGAATTATAATTAAACAGTTAAGTATGATGATTAAATAGTTTTGTCTCGATAAAACGCAATAGAATTCTACGAATTAATTTTTTTTTCTCTAATAGTAGATACCTACTTTGTTGTAAGTTAGTTTTTGGGTATCTACCTTATATGAAAGTTATAACTTTATAAATAGGTATTCAAAAATTGTTTTTTAATATTTTTGGAAAATTTTATTTTTATATATCTATCTAAACTTTATTAATTAGCCTTAATTACAGATCTAATTAAACATGTCAGTTTATGTCGTTAGTACAAAGAGTCGCCTTCCAGGCAACCTTCGGATAGACATGTTTCAAAGAGATAATCAGTAAAAATGTAAATCATGGTATAAATCATGGTGATATACATAATATAAAAAGTGAAATCTATACAATTAATAAAATTGTGGAGTCGGTTTGCAATTTCAGAATAACAGTTTTTCACTTAATGCATTTGAAAGTTTATACAATAGGTACCTAAAAAAAACAAATTTTAAAATTTTTCTTTTTTTCTGTTTGTTCTGGGTAACCTCCGAAATTATTAGACTGATTTTGACGAGACTTCCACGGGCAGGTAGCTAATATTATAATGCGTAACTTAGGCTATTTTTATTTTGGATAAAGAATTGGGGTTTCGCGCTAATAAAAAATATTGGTCATGGTGAATCAGTTTGGGCGCTTAAATAGCTTACGCTCTGTAAACCATAAGAAATATATTTAAGCAATGTAGTACATAATTTTAGCTATTAATATAAACTAATATGAAAATAGTACAAAGTTTTTTAATGAAGAAGCCAAATAAGACTACCAATTTTTTCTTATGTTAATATGTTACTTACCACTTTAACAGTTATACTTTGTATTTGTATTCAAATAGGAAGAAGTACTAATTAGTGAATTGGGGTCATCAACATTTAAATTGCATCTACTGGATTATAAAGGCGCTAAAACTAATTCTTCGGTAGAGTACTCATAATATATTATACCAGCATTTTTTATTAAAAAAAGGCAGTGTGAAAAGGAATAATTTTGGTGCTTATTTTTACTACTACGGTCGTATAAGTTCTAGAAAGGCTTTATTTTAAGGAAAACAATGACACTCAAACTCGAGGTCTCAATTTTGGAACGGAAAGGGGAAACTACTTATACCACAAAAATCAAATGACAAAATAAATATCGGAATAAATACGACTTATATTGACCTTAACTCCGAGAAAGGAAGTAACATACGAGTTGATACTATATCTTTCTGATAACTCTATGGGATAATACATCAACTTGACATTTTACATTCAAGATTTTATTTGTCTTAATGATTTTACATACAGCAAAGTAAACAGTTTTAGTGCGGAACCCTAAAAACGTAATAAGATTCTTCGAAATAATTTGTCACTAATGTTTTCAAATGTTAACTTTTTTTAAACCCTGGATGAAAACGTCATTATTATCATTGGGAGATTTTCTAGAGAGATAGGTGTGTCTGCGGTATGTTCTTTACCTTCCTCGAAGTATAAGTAAATATACTGTACCTATTTCGATGTATGTACGTTACCGACATATATTTTATTTTATTATTACACTAGCTCTACCCGCCGAATTCCTTTACGTCGATAAATTGATAACAATCGTTAAGCAATGTCTCTGTTACCGGGATAAAAGGTTCTTATTTTTTTATCCAGGCTATAAACTATCTGTGTGCGAAATTTCATCCAAAACCGTTCATTTGTTTTTGTGTGATTGAGTAGCAAGCATACAAACTCGTATTATATTAGTTAGATTTCAAATCAATAATCATAATTTAATTTAATTAAATTAATTCTATATCGTTATCATATAAAATATAATATATATTAACTAGATAGAATAGATATGTTTACTATCCACGTGTTAGATGTATTAGATCATGATACTTGTAATCGTTAAGTATCTAGTTATTGTGAAATTCTTAGTTCAATGAAGTGCCCTTGCAATGTAAATGAGTAGGTACTTTCTGTTTGTTTAAATCACAGTTAGTTATATCTGTTACTGGTTTATATTCCACTCGCATGGGAATTCATTGAGCTCTTAGTAAAAAGACATTATTCAGTATACCTTGGAATTACAACATGAAGGAGTTTTGTTTTACGTTGCAGTATTTACAACAACAAAAAATTACATACTTGTCATTTTCCTTTATAAATACGTCCATGGTTTTACATTTATATTTATGCATTCACTTTAAAAAGACTACTAAAAGAAAAAATAAATACGTATCTTATATATAAAAACCTTGTGTGTGTTTTGTTAGTACTTAATTCTATAACTTCCGAACGACTTGACCGATTGAGCTCATATTTACATAATATTTCAACGAGATATGAATCCGATTGGTGGCGCTGCGGTCGAGTCATTATCTACCGAGAAGGCCAGAACAATGTTTGCCGATTTTTTCAAGACACAATTTTTTAATTACTTTTGATTTAAATTTTATGTATATTACTTTTAATTTTGTCAGTTATTCAAATTATAATATTCCTTTTTTATAGTAGCAAGGTAAAATGACGGCAACAGTCCTGAGATGAACACTGAAGTATCAGCAATCCATTGCTGGTCGTCACCTGCAAACCTCTCGACATCGGGATGTATACTGGCTAATCCTGAACCGCGACAATCAAGAGAGTCACTTTGACTGGTCTTTTAATTAAACATGCGCATGGTAGTTGCGATCCAGTCGCCTACAGATACCTGCTATCTCACTTTATCGCTAGATAGCTTGATTTTGGAATGCAACACGCATAAGTCAAAAAAATTTTCAACGGCTACCACCCAGAGATCGTCATCTACCGACGATCGCCGCTGTCACCCCGGCCTGCATTAATTTAACTGAATATGCACAGGCTGATCCCAAAACGTGATACGCAAACACGAGTCACTATGACGGACTTCTCACCACATGCATGGCGGTCGCATTGATAATTTATTCTAATGCACATTTGGTAGTAACAAATTGATCTTTATCCTACTAATATTATAAACGCGAAAGTTTGTGTGGATGGGTAAGCTACTCGAAGTAATAATCCTGCTCAGACGAAGTCGCGTACACCAGCTGGTAAAAGAAATAATGATATCCACTGCCTTAAGTGTTTAAAATTTCAACAACTTTAGTAAAGGCATACTTGACTAAAATTTACCTCGAATGTGAGTACGTATTTATTGCAAATCACGGGGTACGATTTAGAAACAAAATAACACGACTCGATACTAGTCAATAGCTTACACGAAGGATATCTTGGCTGTAAATAGAATGGTAAGCCAAAACGATCGCTACTCTTCATAAACAAACGTCATAGTTTTACGTCACGTATATATAGAGCTAAATAAATTGTGCAACACTAAGGAACTATTGCGTTGGTGACATTGCACTATTGAGTGTAATTGTAAAAAATATACTTGACAAAAATTGCAAAAGGAACTAAATGATAAATGGTTGTTTCAGGGTTCTCTAGCCTGAAAACTTTGGTATGTCATTACCTAATGTATTTCTACACAAAACTATCCTATAATCAATAATATCTACTACCTAATTGATTTAACAAATCAAAAACTTAGTTTATGACTTTATTTATGGAATAAGTAGCAGACAGAAAGATAATAATTAATATATAAATAAATAATAATAATACATTTATTAGATGTTGAAAAGACGGATATAAATACAAAGACGAAATTACAATAAATTGGAGTATTACTTGTATTTATAACTAGCCATACCCGCGACTTCCGTCGCGTGGTTTTTAGAAAAACAAAATAAATTGATAACAGTCGTTAAAGGATAACAGTGTAAAAAAATTCTATTTATGTATTTATCCAGGTTATTAACTATCTGTGTGTTAAATTTCATCTAAATCCGTTCAGTCATTTTTGCGTGGTTGAGTAACAAACATCCAAACACACAAACTTTTTTATTTCTGATAATGTAGTTGGATTTTACAGCGTGGCCAAATAAATATGTTGCATGTGTTATGAACGCTGGCTTTTAGCTGGATCCGCATTAATGCTATCATGGTCTTTGTAAATATAAAGCATGTATGCAGTCTACCTGATGTTAAGCGCTCACTACAAACTATTGCCATGATAATTTTATTAGCTGTTTAATTATTGGTTTTCGCTTCATATACTACTAACACTAACATTTATGTTGCTATGTTTACCGTAGATTATTTCAAAGTCAGCCTACGAAGATGTCTAATATCTACTTGACAGTGACACACAAAACGTAACCTAGATTGACAAGGCGAAAAACAGCACGATTTTAATCACATAAAATACTAGTGTCCGTGACTTTGTTCACGTGAAAACGCTATTGATATTCCACGGAAACTACGTGTCCTATTTTAATTATTACTGCTTAGTCCTTAATGGAAAAGTGTAATGATATGTCGCCTATATCTAACCTCGGATTCGATATTAACCTAAAAATTACATCGGCAAATCGGTTCATTAGTTCTCTAGCGATGCGATACAGACTAGCAAGCGCCTGCGACGTCATTTGCTTTACGGTCATTAGGCATTCTTGTCTAAAAAAACTTGTGTTGCCTGACTTTGAATTATTCCCTACAGCTCACTCATATAAAGGATCTTAAAAAATATTTTGGACATAATCTTCTGAGTAATTTTCCGTCGTTTATTTTTTCCTACCTAAAATCAATTACCTAATATACATAGGTGCTCGGACTAATTTAGGTTATGTGGTTACTCAGAAAATGCAGTTACAGGGTTAACTTCAAAATATTTCAATGTCTTTATATGAGCTAACTATTGGAAAAAAATACTGGGCCTGGCCACGAAACTTTTTTTTAGACCAGCAATGTGTGGAAATTGCCTGATGTCCTTTGATAAGAATAAAAAATAGCCTATATCATTCAGGGATAATTTAGCTTTGAAAGATTTTTAGAATCGGATCAGTACTTCCTGAGATTACCTCCTAGTCCTAGAAACATGCAAACTTAATCTCTTTGTAATAGTAGTCTATGTTAATAAATATGTATTTCTGTCTGTACATGTAATTCTTTTTCTTTATATCAGGTATGAGATCTCTATCTTTATCTATACCAATATTATAAAGAGGAAAGATTTGATTTTTTGTTTTTTTTTTGTACTGAATAAACTCAAAAATTGCCTACACGGGAGCGTTGCCAATGTTTGTTGTATAAAATTAACACGGGTGAAACCGTGAGGCACAGCTAGTTACTAATATAAGCGGATTTTTTTATTTATATGTTTGTTTAAACATGCTAATCTCTAGAACTACCAGTCAGATTCAAAATATTATTTTTTCTATATGATAGCCAGATTCACTAGAAATAGTATAGGCTATCCTACATTAGGCTACAACTCTCAGCTAGCCTTAAATATTGATTTTCGCTAATTAAGTCGGAACTAGAAGTATTCCCGAACTGCTTGATTCGCGTGCGCTGGTGTAATGTATTGATACGTAAAATACAATGTTCTACAAAAGTATTGGTCCTTAGTATATCTAAAAAAAATCCGTAATAGAATAAGCCTATCTCTTAATAATTCAGAAAAAGGTATCTTGTGGCAAAAATTTGTAGCATATTAAAAAGTGATTAATGAGCATTATTTTTAGCCATGGCATATATAAACCTTACGAACAAAAGTTACTTCGTCATAAAGAAAACTTTATGAAATTTAACTTAGCCTTTTATACCATGTCATTTGGACGTATAGTTTAGGAGATAATGGAAAATTAAATTACTTTGTACTTGCGGGAAGTGTGAATAATTGTGATAGGTAACACGGGTGCGTTGGCGGAGCGGCGCGGCGCCGCGGCTGCCTATTTTGATAAAATGATGTATCTACACCGGAATTCTTAATTGATAGGGCATAAGAATCTCCAATAATACTTTTAAATATCGTAAAAAAAAAAGTGTTATTAATTTTCATCAGGTGTTCAGAAAATTGTGTAAATGGGAAATACATTGTCATTCCTTAATTGACAGTCTATAAGAATTGTCTTTAATATGAGTCTAAATAAAATGAAATGAAACTAATTAATTATGTACCCACATAACTGAAAGTATCGTCTTGCGGCAAATGTGACAATAAGAAGAATTCAATATATATTTTTTAATAAAACATTTTTAACAGAATATAATTATAAATAAAACTCAAAATATATCCTGGAATTAAAAGCCAGTCGTAAATCCACTTATGCACAGACGCTTTGTCAACACGCAATAAAAAGCATTCCAATAAAACAAAATATAACCAGCCCTGTACAGACGCGCTTATTTAACGTGAGGTTTTTTAACATCCGGATTTGGGATCAAATCGTGTACAAAAAAATATAACCAATCAAATTCAATATTCAGTAATTGGTATTGTACATAGTCAAATGTTTTATTGGTCTGAGGTTAAACACTAAATAAGGTTTTCATGGTTACAATGTCGCCGTGCCTAATGAATAGGAAACTAGGTTACGGATAAAATTTGCAATGGTTCGACAACATTAAAGCTTTACCGGTTAACTAAGTTTTTGCGAGTCTGAAATGAAAAAAATAAACTTATCTACCTATTGAATATATTTTTGCCAAAAAGGACGGTGTCTTTGTTCCATTTGTATATTTTTTAAATATAATTATCACGAACCCGGAAACAAATCTAATTACCGAAAGAATAAACCTACAAGACAATTTTTAACAAAAAAAAGAAAAACAACTTCAATGATTTTGAACAGTAGTTCCCTGGTGTATCTCTGAATTTGAAGGTGCAATGCCAATGAAATTAAAATGGAACCATCTTTGAGTTATCCCCTATCCAAAAAAAGACTCATCAAAAATTGGTTCAAAGATAAAGATGTTATGGCTGAAAATCCATAAAAAAAATACACATTCGAATTGTGTAACCTCCATCTATTCTTGGGGTCTGTTAAAAACTAACATTTTATGTTTATGTAATACTAGCTGTGCCTGCGGTTCCTCTCGCGATATCCACTAGGACTTTAAAACCTTCTATACATCACATGAAGCAATGATGGCTCAGTGGTAACGTGAACGGACATCAGGTCGATCGAAGTGAGTTCGAATCCCTGCCTGAGCTTTCACAATACTTATTTCTTAAACAATGAGACTTAATTGGATGCCGTAAAAAACTATTATATTTAACTAGCTGACCCGCGCAACTTCATCTGCGTCACATAAGAAAGAGAGAGAGGGTTAGAGAGAGTGGGTCTTAGACACCTATATCACAATTCTAAAGGAGCTGAAACTTTTCTTTGTTTTATCTACGAATCATTTGAGCACCATTCCGGCCTCCCCTCTCCATATGACCGCCCTCATACCACATCATTCTAAATAATAAAAATGCGCGTGCGTTACTTGATCATTATTTTGCTGCGGAGTTATTATAAAAATGTGATATCTCCTAAGATATTCATTGCAATCAAAAGATGTAAAGGGCAATTTTGTTCAAAATTAAATACATACTTGTGATGAATAACGAATTTATTTCGATAAGGGTTCGCAACTTCGCAAATAATGCATTATATTAGAACTAATTGTATTAGCTTAAAAAAGGTTATAAGTATTGAGTCAACCTTCAAAGATAGATATTTACACTATCGCGGCATTTTTTTAGAACTTTTAAAGAGAAACAATTCCGTCATACATGATAGTTGCGTAACTTTAATCATTTACGCAGCGCACACAATGGAAGCTCTCAAAAGGAATAAATTATCCAGTTTAAACATCCCAGTTTTTGCAACATTTTTCGTTGATGCTTCGCTCCTATTAGTCGTAGTATGATATATGTAATCTATAGCCTTCCTAGATAAATGGGCTAACCAACACTAAAATATTTTTTCCACCCGAACAAGTAATTCCCGAGATTAGCACGTTCAACCAAACAAAAACAACAACCTCTTCAGCTTTATTATATTAAAGTATAGATTACAACGGGGAAATTATTTAATTTGATCACGATTAATGTTTTGCATGTCGTGCTAAACATTTATAATTTTAGCTTGATCACGCAAATGTGTTCATTGCGATATAAATATTTAAAAAAGTTTTATGTTACTGTTTATTTTTTATTTGTATTCTTATATGCATATTTCATACTTATAATAAATCAGTAATCTATTCTTAATATAAGAGTAAAGATTCGAAATCTCTACATTGATGATATTTGAGAAAAAATACTCCTTTATGAATCATGGACATTAACACATTTCGAAAGTTTTTGAAATTTTTGTCTGTCTGTCATAATTTTCAAAAAAAAAAAGCAATAACTAGAAACGTATTTTAGTTAAGGTTAGCCTAGTGGTTGTAAGCGCGACTGCTATGATCGAGGTCCTGGGCTTGATTCCCAGGTCGAGCAAAATGTTATTGGGTTTTTCCTATGAAATTCTCAGTAGCAACTCGGAGTTTGGCTTCGTGCCCGATTAATGGCAATAGGCTCGGCTCGCACATGAGACCTAAAAACATACTCGGCGAACTGTGAGTGTACATTAGTACACCTCTGCCTAACCCTTCGGGGAATACAGGCGTGATGGTATGTATTTTTTCCAGGGGAATTCATAGGTGGTGCTGTATGGCTAGGTTTAAATTATCATGAAATTGATTTGTTATTTATTGACACGCTTAAGTATATTTTCTGTAAGCACTTACCTTAATAATAACTTAAGGATGGGCTTTTATTATTATTTTTAAAAGTTTTTAAGGCTATTTTTAAATGTTTAAAATAATTGAAAATATCTATTCGATACAAATTTCGTACGATAGATGTCGTTGTTTTCTGTTTGATCTATGAAGATTTTTATTAAACTACACCAAACAGACATGCTATAAAGAATTATTCTTCACCGCATATCAACGGTTTATAAAACTGAACTTATTAAATAATAAACGCTTTTCGTAAAGGATGGTTAACATTTATAATCAGTTTAGTTGGAGATTCTCAATGTTTATACCGGTCAAATACCGTAAGGTGAGATTGAGGTGAGGAGGTTTTTAGTTAGTTGCTGTTTATAATACAGCTTGTATTTCATAATTTAGATAAAGTAGGTATTACAATAAAACGTACTGGTAGCCATTTTTGTCATCTTAATTTACTATTGTCATCATAACTTGTTCTCTATATTACATAATGTAACAAAAAATATATAAAACTGGTCAGGGAATACATCTATGTTAATAAACGAATAATGTTAATTGATTCAGTAGTTCTCGAGTTATACGTACATAAGCGGACAGACAGACAGAGAGACGTTGCTTTTTATTACTCGACTGCGAAAAAGGATGGTTATGGTTTTCGCACATATGTATTTATATCTATTTCTTTGGCACGCTCTGTAGCCTAATGATTGATTTTAGCATACGAGGTGTCGTTAGATTCGTCTTAATTATGTAAGTGACATCTAATAGGCTATATGATATTTAACTTCGACGTCTGGGAATAAAAAAAATGTGTGCGTGTACTAGCGTACACTCTTAAGAAGTGAAACTTCTTTATGACGTTATTTTTCAAAAAATAATTTACTATATGCAACTTTACAGAAATTGGTTAAATAAAGTTAAATTAGATAAAGTTTAATAAAAGGCTTTTATTATCATAGACATAAATACAAATTCTACAATTATTTCATTTTAGCTTATTACTACAAAGATTATTATTGAATTTCATTAATTGTAATAGAATTATTACTATCATTGATGTCGTTAAGCGCGTATCGGAAAAATGTGACGCGTAACGAAAAAATGTTACACTAAATTTTTTTCCAACCCCGATAAAGAAGTTTCACTTCAATAAAAAGTTAAAATAGAAAAAAAAAAATTTACTCACGTGTTTTTGTTTCACTTTTAATTATGTAGCTTGTTATAATAATGAAGGAATAACCCACAAATAATAATTCAAACTGACCAATACGATAACTATTGAACATGCTATAAAATGTGGGTAAACTCAATGTCTTTGCATGCTCGGCATGACACTTAAAACGTAAGTAATTGTGCAATATGATATCCACTTATACTGCAGGGAAGGTTGGCTCACAACTCTCTGTTCTACTTCAATATGTATGGTCATTTACTGTTTAATTTTAAGATTATTTTATTTACATCTAGTAACTAAGTAAAGTTTTGAGGTGTTGAAACCTTTGTCAGTTTCCACTGTGAAAGCACCAATGGTGATACTTTTTATTTGCGGCAAAGCAGCAGTATTTGCGATACAATTTGTCTTTTTGATGGGTGCGTCTCTGATCCGTAATTAGCAATATGCACTGGGAATTGATCAACTGAGTCTTCTGGTTAGTAATTTTTAGTTAGTTAGTTAGTTTTTAGTTATATGTCCTCGGATATAACCATATAGGTGTAAAGTAATGAAATACATGGGATATTCTTTAAGGGAAAGTCCAGGAAATATCGGAGAAACTAAAATCTTAGTATTCCATGGATTCACCGTGCGGGTGCCGGATCTATCGTGTGTGTGGCAGAGAAAGGGAAATACGAGCAGCCCCTGGGAATTGCGACCCAGGTGTAGGTTTAAGGAGCCCCTTATGATGCGCATCAGCGCTCACCTTGACTGCTCGCGATACCCTCCCTGCCAAGCCAGATTTGGTAAGAACCTTGGTAAGAGTTTAATTAAATAATTTGGTATGTATTAAAGTCATAAGAATAGTTCAAATGTATAAACTACAGTTATATTTATTTTCGAGAAAAAAAAAACATTAGCATGACTTAAAAATGTATAAATATTATTAAAGGATCTATGAAGGTCATATTTATTCAAATTAGTCATCACTCAACATAATATGAATAATAATAATAAAATATCAGGAAGTCCTAAGTTTTAAGAATCTTAAATTTACTCAAACTCTCACAGAAATCACAACTGTTAGGTATAATATAGCAAACTTAATTTTATAGAACGCCCCACGGTGGCGTTCACAATTGACGTCATTGGAAAAACATCAGCTCTAAATTCACATGAAGCATTTTTACTTTTTAATCAAAATACATACCTATATTCAATAAATAACACCTACGATTTTCATATTAACAGTTAGGCGCTATTCGGAATGTTTTTACAATAATTTAGATTTTTAAATGCCTACAAACTTTACCAATGTTACATTTATAGGCAGTGTTATTTATAACATTTATTGCAAAGCTAATATAGTACGTCTAAATATAAACTAAATAAAAAACCTGATATGTTACGCAAGTCTGAGAACATAAATCTAAAAATAATTGGACTAGATGTAAAATGGATTAGTCTAACAAGTTTTAATTATATCTATTATTTATGCTAACAGACAGGAACCAGGCGGACAGCTCACTTGATGGCAAATGGTTGCCGACACTTATAGACAACTGCAACATCAGGGTTTTACTATTCTGTTGCCGATCTAGAAAACGCATTTCAGTCTATTTTTAAAAAGCCCCTCTTCATAGCCTTGGGGAAAAATCGTGCTGAGTATCCAACTCCATAACTCTAACGTACGCGACAAAAAATTTTATAGTACTGTGGCGACATCTACATAGCGACATCTATCGAGCCACATAAGACGCATTCTAATATCCTACATTGCGCTATAGAAATTAACTTACAAGAACCCGACTACAACCGTTGGGCAGCTGCCCACCAGACATAACACCCGTCTGGTCGGAGGATCCTCCCTTTGCAATAGTTCTTCTACAGTACCACGTACTTTTGTTGCGGTTCGGTTAGGTTTTAAGATGATGATGAGCAGCTAACAAACGGCGGAAAGTGCAAATTTGGAAAAGTGATGAGAGCACCACATCAATAAGTTCTTCAGACCATTCCCCATTGTGCATGCGGTAGAAACAATGTAGATAATATTCAAAGGGGTCTAGACCACGTATTAGATTGGAATTGTCTACAATACGTAGTTCGCCTTTGCACGGAGTCAAAAAGAGAAAGGTGGTAAGGTAAGCAGGAGCATTGGCCCAAATTTGTGAGCAGTACACCATATGAGGTCGTACGTGCGTTTTATAGTGAAATACCGCTTAGACAGGTTGACAATTTGGTCCTATTCTGAATCGCTTAAGTCAAAAAGGTTTTTTTTCTTGCTAGTTTTGCATAGTTAGAGTTACTCATATAATCTTGCTCAACTTATAAAAAGTTTCGTAATAAAGAGCTTCATCTTATAATACTCCTAGGAAAAGTAGTCATTGCTTTACTATCCAGGATATTAAAGGATTTTTTGGAAAGTGTCCGAACCGACCGACTCTAAAAGGAGACAAACACATACATCTATAGGAAATTCAAGTCGAATTGTTCCAGCTGTTTGATGACCAAACTTGTACGTACTGTTGAATTTATAGTACGAGTGGTCGATAGTTAGAGTCCTGCTGATTTAGGCTTCTTACCCGACTGCGCGACGCAAAGGAGGGTAATATGTTTATCAGCCTTTATATGTTTATTCCTTTTTGGCGCTCTAGAGATCAAATGCGTAGGTCGATTTTGATGATTTTTACGTCAATCGAATTGTCTTAATCATGCAAGTGTCACTAAAGATATGACAGTAATCAAAATTCAATATGGCGAAAACCAGATGCCATATTGTGAAAAGGTTAACAGGGGTATATCATAGTTTGGTACATCAGTAATTTGTAATTTGTAATTTTTTATTATTTCTTAATTACCTTTTTTAATTATGATAATTTATAAATTTATGGACATAAACATTGTATAATTAACTATTCAATTATAATAATATTTAATTGATTGAATGTACCGTTTAAGTTTATACATTCGTTTATCTAAAATCGTTTATATAAAATATTTATTTTCATATCAATGTTTTATTATTAAATACAATTTTATTACCATTCTTTCAATTTGCTTATTTTTTAATAATGTAAACTATAAAGCGAAAGGAACTTCGTTTCTACCGATGTCCCACGTCAACTCTCTCAAGTTTTTTTTTGTTTAAACTGTTCTGATATTAGACGCTTTACCTACTACAATTCAATTTATGATAATACCTCCCGTTTTGTCATCTATACAGATAAAATTAAAGTATCTTTTTGTAATGTCAAAATAACAGCTTTTTACTAAATTCATATGAAAATATAAACGGTAGTTGTAACAAAAAAACAATTTATAAAACTTTTGTCTGTCTAGCAGTTTGTTCCGGGTAATCTCCAACACGGTTGGACTGATTTTGACGGGATTTTCACTGGCAGATAGCTAATATTATAAGAAGTACCAGACTACTGTTATTTTAGAAAAGCAATTAGGGTTCTGCGCAAATAAAAATCAATACGGAATAACTACGATTTTGGGGAGCATAAATAACTTACGTTGAATAAACCATCAGAGAGATATCAAATACATTTAGTACATAATTGTAAATCTTAAAGAGACCCACAAATAAGTCAGCGAGAGCTTATCTATCTTCTAAGGATCGCCCACAATAATCATTTTTGTCTTTAAAATTACTGGAAGCGGCGGTAGCACGAGTCGCTCGTGCACCTGATCGACGGCATTCTGTAGTCCACGCAAGCGCAGCCGCAGGTATAGCTAGTCTTTAATAAGTGTTATAATTGAAAATATTTATAAATAGGTATATTTGTACAAAAGTAGGTATAAGAGAACACAAATAAGGGAATTCTTAATACCGTATGTGATCTTAAAATGTAAATTTATATGTAAAAACAAACCTACGTAATAACCACACTATAGATAAATAAGTATTGCGCGCTTAAAAGTGAAGAAGCTATCAATTTTGTAGCAAAACAAAATTTATAACCTGTTTCTTACTATTATGATTATGTATGTATTATGATTATCTATACTAATAGAAATTATGTTAGTATGAGTATGTTAAATCATCAATTAATAAAAAGTTCAATAGATTTTTATGTAAATATAATATCGTAGTTCCAATTGATTTTTATTTTAAACTAGCTGTGCATGCGACGTCGTTCGTATGCAGCTACGGTGGATAAGGAACGTTTCGCGTAGGGCGCGTGTAGGACTTTAGTATATTTTATTTGCACGGAACCCTAATTATTTTTATTGAATAAAAGTGGTTTAAGTTACTCCTTATAACATCAACTATCGGCCAGTGAAAGTCCCGTCAAAATCGGTCGTACCGTTTCGGAAATTACCCGGAACAAACAGACAAAAATTTACCGTATATACTTTGATAAGCATTTAGTAAAAACTGTTATTTTGAGATTACAAACAGATACTTAAATTTTATTATTTGTTTAGAAGATATGGATTTGGATATTATATATTATAATAAAAACCCTTTTATATGTTTATTTTAGGTTAATTATTAACTTACTAGATAATAACATTAATAATACATTATTAGACAGCGGCAGCAAAGTTATTAACCTTACAATCGAAGTCTGACCATGGGCTTAGAAAACAGATGTACGTAATTTATTAAAAATCCCATATTTTATTATAATTATTACATTGTTATTAAAATAATTTAGTAATGTGACATAGAAGTCGCGAGCATAAACTACGAAAGGAAACCATGTCTGATTGACTGTACGGGTTGGGCTAAAATTGGCACACAGAAACTTATTATGAATAGGCATCTGCTACGAACGGATTTTATAAAAATTCACCCCCTAAAAGGGTGTAACGGGAATTCATAATTTGTATGGAGAAATCATACAAGAATTACGTATAATATTTTACAAACTTGGTGCGAGCGGAGTTGCAGGGAAATGCTAGTGTATATATATATAAATCAAAATTGCCGTGCGTTAGTCTGGCTAAAACTCACAAACGGTTCGACCGATTTGAATAATTCTTTTTTGTTTTGTTCGCTATAATATAGGGATGGTTTGAAAAAAAAAATTAGGAAAACACCCAAAGTAACACTACAATAATTGAAATTAGTGAATTTGTATGGGAATCGTCACTTGGGATTATTTTCAGTAGATGGCGTTCAGTAGATATAATAGATGGTTTCAATAAATAGTGGAATTTATTACATTTAAATTTATTTATTTTGTCGTAAAAAGGTAAGTAGTGGGTTTTGAGAATAGATTTGTTCTCAGTTTGTAAAGCATATTCTTTCGCTCGCAATTTGCTGTATGCTAAAATGTCACGTTACTACACATAGAATGCATTATCGAAATCGTTTCGGTGTCAGAAGCAAGGAATACCACTTGAAGAACGTACAAATGTATTTGCTTGAGACGGTCTGGGTCGCATCTACACTGTGCATCCAAATAACGATGAATGGTTATATCTTCGATTGTTATTATTGTATGTTCTTGGTCCAACGTCTTTTCAATAATTGAGAACCGTTAATATGCATTCCTGTGCGACTTCCCGTGAGGCCTGTAACCCTTGCAGATTCGACCTCGAACGATCCACATTGGAATAATACGCTCAAAGATTCCGTCATACGTTCATCATCGTATCAAATTTGTACATTACTTGCGATTAGCATATCTCCATGTTACTCTTCCAATTCTAAAGATTTGTGGATCAAATAAATATACGGACGATATTCTGAGGATGTTTTGCTTCGTGTGCATTGCAAACTTTAAATCCGACATGTTAAATGCCTGCAGAAATTCATAATGAGACATTGATCATGATAGAAGACATGTGTTTGTGGCATACAACAGCTATGAAACGCGTGCGGAAAACATATTGTACCACCACCTTACAATTTATGATTGATTTTATTGATGTCCAATGAAGTGTTGTATTTGGGAATAATATCCCCCAATCGACCACAGTAAGATGCAGTTAATCACGAGTTACAAAGAGAACAAGAATAAGATACAGAAGCACTACCCAAAGATCTTCGTACAATTTTTTAGAATTGGATGAACAAAAAAAGACTGCATACGATTCTTTGATAGTGACAATGGAACTGATGAACATTTAATGAATGATGAATGATGACAATGGAACTGGTGGATTTTCGAACGAATGCGTGATGGTCCATAAAAAGACAGAATGTTGAAAGAGTTGACAATCAGTATTTTTTGGTGGAGCCCTGATTCTGTTGTTCGGTGATTTTCGTCAGACACTTCCATTTATTCATGGTCAAATGTATCTGTCGAACTAAACGCATGCTTAATCGTCAAATTTGAGGTAGCATGTGAAAACACTCCGATTTACGCCTAACATAAGAGTGTTTTTTCATGAAGATCGTAATGTAGTTGTGTTTACGAAGCAATTCTTCAGCATTGGTAATGGAAAAATTGCAGTTGACATCTCTTGCCGGCTTCTTCACATTGCCAAATGATTTCTGTCAGTTGACTACATCGAAGAAGGAGCTATTTCAGCGTGTTTTCCAAACGTAACACAGAACTTGAAAAGCCATAATTGACTAAGCGAACGAACCATATTGTCGGCGAAAACCAAAGATGACGATGAACTCAATGCGACCATTCAGAATTTCCTTTCGGGACAGATGTTTTCCTTCAAATTGGTAGACATGTTATCAACCAGGATAAGGTTAGTCAATATCCTACGTACTTTTTGAATTCGCTGGAATTGCCTGAATTACCGCCTCACAATTTATAATAGAAAGTAGGCTCAATCATCGTCATGTTGCGTAACATCAATCAACCTCGAATATACAATAGAATGAGACTGGCTATGAAAAACATATAAACAAAGTGTCATAAAGACGACAAATATCATGGGAAAGTACACAGGGGATGATATTTTGATACCACGTATCCCAATGATTACAACGGACTTGCTATTCGATTATAAACGATTTCATGTGCTTCGCAATGACCATCAAGTCCAGTTATTGGAAGTTTGCGGAATTAACTTGTAGTTTCCGTATTTAGCACATGGACAACTATACCTATTTCACGTGTTCGCGTGTCGGAATGCTATCATGTTTGTTTATTTATGCACCGGAAATCAATACGAAAAATGTAGTTTACCAAAAAGCTTTGCGTTAAATGATAACTGCATTTAAGGCATTGAATTAATTTGAACTGCAAACAAGTTTCATATAATACCCCAACGAAACTCAAATCGTACACGGCGCGGTTAATATTATAAGTTCCAATGAATTGGAATTAGACGGTTGATTATAATTAGGATTCAATTTATTTATTTTTTACGGAATAAAGGTTGTGGATTTTGAGAATAGATTTGTTTTGTTTGTAAATCCCGATGTGCCTTGTTTTTGAAAGTTGTTTCCTCAACTCGAGTGACGTCAAGTGGAGGAGCTTTTTTGCAACCGTGAATACAAATTTCCTTGAATGAAGTTGAGTGGAGTCGAGGCAGTTTCGAGGAAACGTCTTAGAATATGGGTTTTATTCTCAGAAGTGACTTTATTCAAACTGGTTGAATTTAATTTCTGTATTTTATCAAAAAGTACCTATACTTAATGGCTATATAATATAATATACTTCTACTATAAAGAGGTAAAAATAGTTTGTGTTTAGAAAGTAATCTCTTGAACTAATGATCCGTGTTTAAAATTTATTTTCCTGATAGGCTGCTATATTAAGACTGATGGATATAAGCTATGTTGTATTGTTATTAAGTTTTATATTGTAATTATTTATATTTCTAGTATTATAAAGGGCGGGACAAAAGTAACGTCATAATAATACTTCGCTGCCATTTTCTTGGAAATGAAAAAAATTGGGCTCTGTTTTCACGGACAGTTTATTTATAACTAGCTGTGTCCGTGGCTTCACTCACGTGGACTACAGAATGCCCGCGAAAGACAAAAATGCTTATTGTTCCTTAGAAGATAGATGTATACTCCCCCGGATTTTTTTGTAGGTTTTTTAATGCCTATAATAATTTTGTACATTAATTTGCTATATTTCTTATGGTTTACTCAGCATAAGCCATTTAAGCGCCCGAATTGATTCATCACTACCAAATATTTTTTATTTGTGCGGAACTCTAATTCTTTTTCTAAAATAAAAGTATCCTAAGTTACTCCCTATATCATCAGCTATCTATCAGTGAAAGTCCCGTCAAAATCGGTCCAACCGTTTCGGAGATTACCCGAGCAAACAGACAGATAGACAAAAAATTTAAAAATGGGTTTTTGTTTTAGGTATTACTGTATATACTTTCATATGCATTTAGTAAAAAACTGTTATTTTGACATTACAAACAGACACTTCAATTTTATTAATTGTATAGATAGAAGATGTAAAATTGATAACATTAAGTAGAAAACATGATATCGGTTATGTGAGCGGTTGCTCCGTCCTGCTGAAACTAATCATTCTCGAGAGCCAATTCAGCAACTTGGAGTAAAAAAAGCTTGAAATCTTTGTGTTGCGCTCACCAGTTACGTTTAAGGTGGTGCCTGCGACGTCCTTTCAAAAATTTAGGGCTAATGCCTTTTTTACTGCAAATGCGTGAGGCATTGCTTTAAAACTGTTGACCGAAAATTGGTCAAATGAACAGTGGGAATATAAAATTCTGCGTTTTCAGCCATTGCTTATTGTCAGCTAATTCTCTATTTATCTGCAACAAAAGTGTGAATGAGCAATGAATTATATGATGCCATTTGCAAAAATTATGGCACCATAAAAGCTATCTAATACTATTAAGTGAGTAATTGTTGTCTCGGAAACGGCTCCAACGATTTAGATGAAACTTTGTATTTAGATAATATTTTACACTCCAATTTTACCTAGATAGGAGTTAACTTTTCATTATAAGACATCGAGCGCAGCTCTGTCGCCCAGATATTTTATTATAAGATTATGTACATTCGATTCTGCGTACTCACGGCACACAGTAGCACAAAATTTTGTATTTTGGCGTTGGTCTAGTTCCCGCGACCGCGAAACAAGATTTTTATTTTAGTGAGTGGATCTACGGTTTACTGCCATGCCATCTAATGTCAATTTGGTAATAAAGATTATTGTATTCTTTTTGTATCAACGTTATGTCAATAAATTTGCCCCACCTTTATATATAAAATAGTTGAGCATAAATATACCATGCTTTATAATTACATGAGTACAACAACGTTATTGTTATTGTTGTTCTATCAAGCGCATTCATTTCGAAGTAATAAGTATTGCTTGTGCATGTTTAACTAAAACTGCGTCTATTCAATAATCATTAAACACTGTACACGTTGTACAGTGAAGATATTATAACACTTAAATAGTAATATCGCAAACATGTTAGTAGCTATGCAATTAGTTAATTGATATTTATGCACCTTCGTCCAATAATATTGTTTTACGTTATGTTATGCGCTTTGAACACGAGTACATTCCTCGATACTATTGATACAAGCAAGTAATAGTCTTTATTAATGGTAAGAACGTTAAAAATTTAGAAACTAAGTTACGATAATTAGCAAAATATAGTTAGTTATTGGTACTTCTTTTTTCTTACCCTTATCTCACTTCCGTGGGGTCGGTACAACATGTTTAATAAAAGATCTAACTGCCTCATTAGCCTGGTGGTCGTAAGTTCGACTGCTATGCTCGAGGTCCTAGGTTCGATTCTCAAGGCGAGCAAAGTGTTATTGGGTTCTTATGAAATTCTCAGTAGCAGCTTGGAGTATAGCTTTGTGTCCGATTAATGGCAATAGGCTCGCCCCCTTTTACATAGAACCTAAAGCATACACGGCGAACTGTGGGTGTACATCAGTACACCTCTGCCTACTAACCGTTCGGGGAATACAGGCGTAACGGTTTGTTAATAATACTGGGAAGTTTACGTGTATATATTTACATGCGATATTTATAAACTAAAGTAAACTTGTAAAGAAAATATTTTGTAAATACATACTAAATTTCATACAAATCTAGAGTCGTTTTCAGATTTATATGATTATAAGTATGGTACATACTTTCATAAGCATTTAGTAAAAAGCTGTTAGTTTGACATTACAAATTGACACTTCAATTTTATTTATTTGTATAGACTATCGATTATATTACTCCGCAAGCGTTTCATACTACGCAGTAATTATTTTTATCCCGTAATTTCATTTTATTCATACTAATGACAATTTTACAGCCTATATCGATTAAGGAATGATATGTACTTCCCCTGTCGTTCATTGCCGGTTAGCCATAAGACTCATTGTTGAGACCAAAAGTGATTCATCACAGAGCACGTAAAAAATAACAGTAGCCTTCAACGTAAGCGATAAAACCATGAAACAAAAAAAGTAAAAGTTCCATGGCACATTTATTTGATGGTGAAAATACGGACACAATTAACAGAACACACATTAAACACTTGATTACAATAAGGTATTAAAGATAAAAATTGGGGAAATGGGTACCACTGTATGAACTCACTGAACGAAAGAAAACGGTAATTTCATACTGAACCCCTATAATTAGTTAAAACTCTTATAGCCTATCAATTGACCAATGACATAAGCTTCCCGTGTACAACATTTTATAACAATCGGTCAATCCGTTTTTTTTTTTAAGTTAAATCCGGATAAACCAACAGACAAAAATTTTAAAAGCATGTTGGTGATCATTATTCTTTATAAAGTACGTCTATCGAGAAATTTGGAAAAAATATTACTTGTACAGACAGATATGACTACATAATTAATATACATTTAAATACGAAACTACTAATATTTAAATTAATCCAAAAGTATTTAAATACTAAAATATACATTGAAATGAAATTTGGTACACGGATTGTATAAGTTATTCTATAAATTTGATGGGATATAACGATTTTTAACATTACTTTCAGAAATCACAAAAAGAAAAAAACATTTTCTTCAATTCTCATTCGATTCTTAGACGAGAAGCATACGTCGTTCCATAATTGAAATGCTATACATTAATTATATGCAATTATACATTTAGTAATCGTAACAAAATTTTTGTTCTAACTGAATTTTATAAAATTTTGTACACGAAAATTATAATATTGTGTAATTTCTCAATTGAAAGGCTCCATATGAATTGTCAATAATAAGGGTAAAAATTTAATTATGGGATGTAAATAATTACTCCGTACAAATCCGTGCGGAGCCGCAGGCACACCGCTAGTAGAATATGTGTATAGAACAGACAGCCTTCAAATAATTCCGCGAAATAACAATAATATATTAGAGTAAAGAGCTAATTTCAACAGGGAATAACCGCCTGTTTTCCCTTACCTAAAGAATTATTCATTCGGCCCGCATACTATACATATATAATACTTAATTGTTTCTGAAAATAAATCGTTATTTATTTTTGTTATCTAACCGTTCATTTATCAATCAACATAATCGCCATTTACCTTTATATACAATAATATATTGTTCATATTATATTTATATATGTACTTCCAAGAACATACAGCCGTAAAAATAACAATTTACTTTAAGTGTTGATAATAATTATTCATAACACAATCATAGGAAAAGTGGAAATATCTATTACGTGCATCTTATGTTTACTAATTAGTACTATGACTGTTAATAGTAGGTACTTTACTAATATTTCTATAAGATTTCTTTGCATCTAAATTATAATATATATCTATCTATATCCATACATCTTTAGTATATAATATTATAAAAGCGAAAATAACTCTGTCTGTCTGTTTGTTACGTTTTCAAGCATTGTCGCGAAAATTAAACTCGCATCCCCGAGTCTGTATAGAGAACCCATCTCTTCAGAAATTAGGGAAATTAAAATTTATATTTATGCGTTTGGTATGAAAAAATGTTCCACGTTTTAAAAAAATAATCTTCGCAGCGATACAATAGCGAATGCTTTCAATTATTATCGATATTTGTCGGAGAGATAGCTTGCATTTTAACTCCGTAGCCGAGACAGGTTTAGAAAAGAGATATCATAAAATATTCTTAAAATGTTTATATTCTAGGCAGACGAAGTCGCGAGTACCAGCTAGCTTATATAAGCGAAATAAAAATCATTCATTACGAAATCTCTAAAACTATAGGTATGATTGATTTGCACTCTTGCATAGTTTACTCATTTCGAGGCGCTGTGATTTTGTTCGCGATGTAAACGCTCACTAAGAATGGATTTGACGCAAAACCTATAAAAAAAATTTGTTTCCTGTTTAATAATATTGCTTGTTAAATACACGCTAATTCACTGTAAATACAAGGTAATTTTTTTTTTTTTTGTATTATGTAGCCTGTTTATTAAGGTAGGTTATATTCTCTATAACTTCACGCTACAACTCTAAGGAGCGGGGCAGTAATCATGACCGTCAAGCTATCTGACAAGGTTTGGGTAATTACGGGAAGAGAAAACAACGATAGGCTACACGGATGCGTTAGAGACGGCACGGCGCGGCGCGGCGGCGCGGTGGAGAGTTGGTCGAATAAACACGAGTGAAACCATGGGGCGCAGCTAGTCTATGATACGCCTAGTTTATCTTCATGATAAAACTGGCTTTGCCTGCAATTTACCATTTAAGATCGCATACGTTATTAAGAATTCTGTAATACCTACTTTTACATCTATGCAACTTTTATACAAATATACCTACTAATAAATATTTTCAATTAATATACTTATTAAAGATTAGTTGTATCCGCGGCTGCGCTCGCGTGGATTACAGAATTCCGTCGATCGGGTACACGCGCGAATCATGCTACCCCTGCTCCCGGTTATATTAAATACAAAAACGCTTATTGTGGGTGATTTTTAGAAGATAAACATATGATCTCTTTGACTCTTTTGTAGGTCTTTTTAATATCTATAATTATGTAATACATTATTTTGAAATATTTCTTATGGTTTACTCAGCGTAAGCCATTTCAGTGCCCGAATTGATTCATCATGAACATTTTTTTTATTTACGGGAAACCCTAGTTCTTTTTTTATAATACAAGTAGCCTAAGACACTCTTTATAAAATATAACAAATCTAACAGACAAAAAATATAAAAATTGCTTTTTTGTTAAAGGTAGGTACCGTATATATTTTCTTATGCATTTAGTAAAAAACTGTTATTTTGACATTACAAACAAACATTTCAATTTTATTAAATATATAGAGTATGAAATGAATTATTTTATAACAATGGGCAAAATATTAAACAGTTACAGTAATAATAAGGTCAATGCTTTATTTAATTCGAATGACTTCAACGAGCATTTAATCAAATATTGTGTAAATTGTATAATTAATAACAAACAATAATAATTATTTTTTTATTTATGATGTGATTCTAGATTACAATCAATTTATATTGTTGTTTATGTAGTAAGCTTCTGTAATAGGGTCGCATAATATTTGAATTAGAATTAATTAATTTAATAAACATTTAAAAAAAAATTATATGTAAAATGTGCAGTTCACTTTCGACTTGATACCGGCTCGGCATGAGCAAGAAGAAACTTTTATCCTTTTTGACAGCAGAGTAGAAGCCTTACACTGTGATTTCCTATCTGTTTTGTTTCAACATGTTGATAACAAAATTTGTAATGTTTCTAAATTTTTTGTGAGATATACTCTATTTCGTCTATTTATAAAATGACATTAGTGTAACCTCTACATGCGGTAAATTTGAATTTGAACTCTACACATTTTAGACCGTTACGTGTCATCCGTAACGTAACGTAAAGTAAGGAAATTTTACTTTACTATGTCCAAAGAAGTTTTATTTCCATAAACAAGCTAAATTGTTAAAGAAAAATTAAACAAAAACTTCGACTGCAACAAAAACATTTGATTAATAAAAGAAAACTATTTTTGCTTTTTATTTGATGCCCAGAAATCGAACTTAAATATTATATATATACTATTAAGACTCATTCCCACAATTAATACGAGTCTAACGACACTCCGTATGCTCAAAATCCATTAAGCCATTTAGGCTACAGAGCGTGCCAAAGAAATAGACATAAATATGCTCGAAAAAAGTTAACCCTCCTTTTTCGCAGTTGGGTTACAAACGCTGATTAGAATCTATTTTTCCACTAACGTAATTAGTAACCTAAAGAAAATAGGTACTTATACATTTTACGAACTGCCTAGGAAGATTGGACTCTGTTCGTTCTTTATTCATATAAAACAAATTACAGATCTTAGTGTGGTCCGTAAAATATATAAATTTGCTATTAGGTTTATATTCTTTTAATTTATATGATTTAGCATTATGGCCACAATCTCATCTGATATTAAGTGTCGATGTTGTGCAAAATGGTGACATGCTAAGCCTAGACCAAATTGCTAGATTACTAAATGCATATGCATTTGCAAATGCGTATATACGCATGTTTGTTCCTTTCTCACATGTATAGTTATTTAGATCAAATTTTACGAATAGGGAATTTGTCAGATCGCAACTTAATGGCATGTACGGGAACATTCCAAACCGAGGTTCGGCCACTTTAATACCCTTGAGCTTATTGCCTCACTTTTGGGGTACAGTGCCTTCCGTACTCGTCCCCAAGCTGTCAAAGCCTCTAATAGCTCCAGGACCTTTAAAAAAAAATTTAAGATTTTCAACTTGAGGGTGGTAGGCTTGGCGGTCATTAGAAAACACCATACCACCATGCATAAAATATATAATATGTAACATATCATACAACCATTTTGTTGCGGATAGCTCAGTTTTTATGTAAGATTAAGGATTACGAGAAAATACGAAGAACATGCGATCTTGTAATGTATTTTTCACTTGACTTATAATGAACGAATGACGTATAAATAATTCTAAAATTGAAACATTATTAAAAATAAAAACAAAGAAATCAAAGAAGGTCCGATTCTCAACACATTTCATTCCTAACTAAACATGGTGTGTAATATGGCACCTATACGATTTATATGACACAGACTTACGACTTACGAGTAACTACAATCAAATTTAAAAAAAATTGTACAAATTCTTTTCCGTGTATTAATTGAATACGCTATCTTTAGCTTCAACATTATTGCTAATACTATTCCATCACGAGGCTTGTCTATTGACGAATTAATGTTTCAAAACTTGTTAAATCTTCTTCTTCTTACTCCGTATCCTACTTAAGTAGGTTTGGCACAACATGTATTTTTTTTCCACTCTAACATATATCGTGTCAGTATCCACGACTTTTATATGCAAATCATTCTTCACACAGTCCATCCATACTTTCTTCGGTCTTCCTCAACTCCTATATCCCATCCACCTTCAAACTTAACATTATTCCAGATATTACTTTCATTCCTCCTCATGGCATGCGCATACCAGGCTAGCCTATAACCCCTCAACTTCTCTGTGACTGGTCTATTTTAAAACTTCCTCTGATAAACTCATTCCTGATCTTATCCATTCTAGTTATACCACACATTCATCTGAAAATTCGCATCTGTGCCATTTAAAAACTTCATTCATCCAGTTCCTTCGTTGTCCAGCACTCAGATCCATAGGTGATGACAGGTCTTATAATTGTTTTATACACTTTTTCCTTAAGCTTCTGGGGCATTCGAGGATCACATGTTATCCCGAGACCTGTTGCCATTTCCACCACCCTAGATCTAATCCATCATTCTTTAAATCTATTTACAAATATGCGTAGTATTGTTAGTTACGCACAGTAATATGTTTTCAAATTGTACTCTAGGTTATTTTATACAACAAATGTGGCAAACAGCCAGCATGATGGTAAGCCACTATCGTTGCCAATGGACGCTTGTAATACCATATATATATCACTACAACGTCGCTGACTTTGAACTTCCTTAACCAGAGAGCTCTGGGAACCCCACTCGCCACAGAAACACAACACTAAGTTATGGTTCACTAGGTAATATAAACTGCGATCGTCTGTAGAGTCTTTAGTAATTATAAGCAACCACCTGCGACTTCTTACGAATTAATTATTTTATCACATTTAATAACAGTCAAACATAGCCTTTAACGGTCAATCTGAATGTAGCCTTTTGACAATTAAAGAGTTTTAAATTCATATCTATACTTCCATAGATTAACGCCCGGTTTCTGAAAGGTTGATCAACACAAAAATTAACTAATCAACTGTCAAATCTCTTGTTAAGTGTATATTGAGTTGCTAAAAGCATGGTTAACTACTTTAATTTGATCAACAGTTCAGTTGACAAATATGTCAAAATTTAGACTAAAATCGCTTGTCAAACGCCATTTTGAGTTTCTCGAAAGCTAGTTAAGTCATGATCATAGATTAATGTACTGTCAAACGCTTTGTCAAGTAATCAGTACTCCTTGACGAGTTCTCCAAGTATCTCCAACTAACATACAGACATTAACTTTAATAATACATAATAGAAACTGACAGTTCCGTAAATGTTAACCGATATGTTATTGAATGTAGGATATTTATTTTACATTATAATGATAATTAATTCATTCATTATAATATTTTTGATGATAATTTATTTAAATTCATTCTAATCGACCGGAATATTTACTGTATTTATTACTTTTGTAGATAACTCCCATGTAAACGTAAATATGTATAGTTTATGTTCGCATATATAAAAAAACATCTTTGTAACATGTATACAATATTGTATTGTAGCTGGTAGCTTTTGCAGTTTCACTGTAAACAGATGGATGGCTAAGGAATGCACGGAGTGCAAACAAAAAAACATTCATCTATACATACAATTAATAAAATTGTAGTGTCTGTTTGTAATGTCAAAATAAAAGATTTTAACTAAATGCATATGAATATAAAGTATTTAAGATATCTATCTGTCTTTTTGTTTGTTTATTCTGGGTAATCTCTGTAACGGTTGGGCCGACTTTGACAGAAATGTCTATATAGATAGCTGATGTTCTAAGGAGTAAAAAAAAATTTTGGGTTTCGCGCAAACAAAAATACTGGTCATGGTGAATCAATTCAGTTGCTGATTTACGCTGAGTAAACCGTAAGAGATTATATATGTGCATTTATATACTATACATATGTAAGCGTTAACCCACTCATTCATCACGAGATCTCCGAAACTATAGGTCCGATTGACTCGAAAAGCATGGTACTCCTTTCGCAATGTAGACGATCACTAAGAACTACGAACGAAATAGTGGTTGAAAGTTTGTATGGGGTGGATGTAAAACTTTATCTTTTGACTTGAAATATTTTACTTAGACTTTTTAATAAAAATAATTAAGAACGTGTACCAACATTTATCAAAATTCATCAATAAAGGTTGTATAAATAGGGGATGTAAATTTGTTTGCTAAAAATATTTTTTGTTGAAATATTGTCTTATAATTATGCACACAATATGTCTATTGACCGGAAATTTATCACGCATAAGTACCTTTAAATAAAGATACTGAAATACGTATTTCCGTTGTATTTTGAAAATGCATCACTTAAGGGTGTAAAATAGGGGTTGCAACTTTGTATGATGAAAAAAATTGTTTATATTTAGTTTTGATGATAGTTTTTAATCACACGTGAACAACACATAACCTACTCTTCAAGTATAAAATCAAGCTTTTTTTTATTCTTCACCTAAATTAAATTAAGGGATGAAAGGAGATGGATACTCTGTCATACAATCTTGGGCCTGGATAAAAGAAAAATATAAGAATATGAAAATAATCTCAATAATTAATAGCTAATATATTATCAAACAATCGGCGAAAATTCTGCGAATTTACCAGCATTCTGTGAAAAAAGAGTTTTAAGATATTTCGTAAAAGTGAGATTATGTGTTAAACTACAATTAAACACACTACTTTTGAAGTACGGTAGACAGTTTTTGATATATAGTTAAGTTATTATAGTTTTTATATGGGAGGGCGATAAAAATACACATATTCTTCCTCTAAATAGGTAAAGATATTAAAAATTACATTATGAAATGACTGATCCACAACGGTACAAAAGTATTGGAAACTGAAGCTGTCATATTATGTCAGCGCTGAGCACAGACTAAAAATACAGTTCCGATGAAAACATCACTATTGCATTGTTATGTAAACATGAATCGATTTTAACATTAATTATTTTTATCTATATTAAGAAATCTTGTAGTTTGTAACTTTTTCCAAATTTTCTAATAAAAGACTACCTATATAAAAGACACTGACCACGAATATGCCATTAATTTTTTTTTGTTTGTCTGTGTGTTTGTATGTCCGAATTTAACTCGAAAACGGCTTCACCGATTCTTATGAAATGTTGTACACGGGAAGCTTATATAATTGTTGAATTGATAGGCTATAAGAACCTTGAGAAATCGTAAAATAAAAACATTTTGTAAAAAAATAAATTCTTACTCATTTTTAATGGGTTTTGACGAAATTTGAACTTTTGTATATAGGAATTATAATTAATTTTATAATTGATGGGCTATAATAATTTTATTGTTAATACTTATTACTTTTAGAAGTAATAAATAAAAAATAATTTCAATAAATTAAATTTACACTAATTTTCAACCGATTCTGATCAAAGTTTGTAATAAGGAAAGCATACGTTATTCCATAATTTATAGGCTGTAAGAATCAGAATACGGGAGTAGTAAAAACATAGTTATAAACCGATTTTGATAAAATTTTGTACACGAGAAGTCTAGAATTTTGAACTCAATTGCCAGACTGTATGAATTGTTAATAATACGAGTCAAAATAAAATTAATGGATGAAAATAATTAATGCCGAACAAACGCCGCGGGCACTTCACTAGTGCCGTATAAATATATCACAGATTCAAAATTACGCGCATACAAAAAAATCAAAGCAGCGAAACGGTTTGACGAAATGCTCTCGCCACCTACCGCGTACCGAGTCGTAGGTACTCGTCAGCTAAGAATACTTAACTGACCTTAACCAAAGCGTTAAACTGTAAATCGAAAAATCCGCCTGAGGCCTTTGAGCTCGTATGGCTAACGGTCTAGTCCACCACACATACCCTTTAAAAATTATGTCACTTGAACGCTGCTCAATTTAAGCGATATTTTTTCTAGTACTTAGTACGACGAAGAGACGAACTGTTCCTGATGGTAAGTACAGTACAAGTCAAAAATAAAGGCAACCACTGAGAAATAAGCAATCCATCGCTGGTCGCATCGCATGTCTCGGCACTAGGATATACACTGGCTGTTCCCGAAACGCGACAATCTTCAAGTCTCGAGTGAATAGGTTCCTTCTAGGCAAGCGTGCTTCATCCTAGACCACATCATCACTTACGATCAGGCGAGGTAGTGTCAAACGCGAGCCTATCCATAGTAAAAAAAAAGATTCACTAAGACGAGCTCATCAACATGTATATAATGGTTGTAACTCAATCGAGTAAAAAATCCTACCACCCCGTTGCATTATTGGATATACACCGGTTGATCCCGAATCCTCATCGTGCTACTATGGCGGCTGTTACACTTGGTGTATCTTGGTCGCGAGCCATGGTCATGGCATGACATAATTGTCCTGGCTTATCGGCAACCACCAAATGTAGATTTTACTTATCTACGTTCGTATCCATGACTCATTCTCTTAATCGTTGTAATCATAAGTCGATTTCAGGGTTAATAAGTTGATCTTCCGGTTCTACTACACACAATTAAATACAACTCAACACAGTTATAATTAAAGTAATGGAAAAGTTTAACCTTCGTAATAATTATATTCTAAAAAGTATTACATATTAGGTTTATACATTTTTTTATTCTACAAAAATACAGCATAAAAATTACTGGCCGAAAATCTCAGCTAAATAACCTTGTTGTGTTCCTGCGATGAGTAGCGTTTTCAGAGCACCATGTGATATGGGGGGGAGGTGGGTTCAAGATTAGCAATGCTCTTATGATATCTATGCTAATACAAGCATGCATAGGCTACGGTAGCCGCTTACCATCATGCGGGTCGTACGCTTGTTTACCAGCTAAGTTGTAAAAAAATAATTAGTAAAACGTCCTATAACTTAAAAGTGTTTGACAAAAATTACGTACTAAGTGAATTCGATTCAATCAAACCTTCTCCTGAGCCTTCTGGTTACTAACTTCTCAGTATAGATTTCGTTATATTATTGTAAAGGTCTTCAACTATTATGATAAATGTACCTATTAACAATCCACGTAATGTAACAACTTATCTGGTCAGTATGTACATAGTACATAAAACGAACCTCTTTGGTTGTATTTGAAAAATAACGTATTTTATACTAGTAACTTAAACCGGTTAAAAGTGTGTTTTTTTTTTAATCGAACAACGTTAGCTATTAACAAGATTGTTTGGAATATAAAATTAAATATACTTAAGTAAACACAAACTACTTTAATATACTCAAATAAAAATGATTTTAATGACGGGCATATCAAGTTTCTAGGCGGCTCATCTCGGGATATTTTCCGAACCGGTAATAGTTTTGAAGTTCACAAGAGCCTTCTCACATCTCAGGTCGAAATTGAATAAATTTTATTTGACTTTGATTATTATAATGGCGCGAAGGTATTATGGTCTAAATATAAAATTTTATTATCTAACTAGCGGTATATCCGTAGTTCCCCGTTTTTCATATAGTCTATCAATTAAGGAATAGCATGTATTTCCCGTGTAAAATTTTCATCAAAATCGGTTTAGAATTGTTATTTTTTACGGTTTCCTCGAGTATTATTAACAATTCATATAACCTATCATTGATAAAATAGCTTAGCTATATTTCCAGTGTACAAAATTTTATCGAAATCTGTTAAGAATGAATACAAATTTATGATATTGATTTAAAAAAATTACAATTTCTGTAGAAATATTGAAAATTCTTATACAATATCAAGTAACCAATGACATAAACATCCCGTGCACAAATTTTTGATGGCATATTCGTGCTTAGTATCGTTCATACAGTGATTCTATCCAGAAATTTGAAAAAATAAACTACTGTTAAGACAGAACAACGGATTTATTAATATAGATAAGTATTAAGTATAGATCGGTGCTTGGCGACAGATTTTCAACTTGAGAGTAGCTGCTAGCCAGGAGGGCATTAGAAAATACTCTATCACTACGCTGTGATTTCAACACGATGCGACGTCTTCCTTCACCGAAAGTTCAGGCACATTGCAGGAATTCGAATTCACCGTCAATCAACTAAGTCATCATTGCTTCTACATTCAAAAATTTGTTTCTTGTACACAACATTTACTAACATTTACACAGTGACTTACAAACCAGGCAGAGCCTGTATCTTGGAAGCCGGCATACGAATTTGACAATACATTTTGCACAATCACCTCAGGTGGCCGTAAACGATTATATAGGTAAAATTTTATAAAATGATGTAATTATTATCCATATTTATGCACATGCCAACATATATATATATATATACACATACAAATATATATTAATGCACACAACAACACACACGCATTAACAAATAATGTTATATTATCTATAAATATATAATATATGTATATATGTAAATATATATTTATATATAAATGTTATATATAATCTATTTTTAGAAAAACAACTCTTTTACATTTTTTACGACTCATATAAAAATGGAATGTATTGATTCTAGCTTATATAATTTACTTATAGTAAAATGAAAGTTGAAGCAGCTACGAATTAATATTAAAAATAATTAATTTATAATAAAATTATTAATTAATAAATATGTATATATAAAAGGTAACATGTTTACCTTCTTTTTTCGTATCCCGTTATTTTATGTATCCCTTCTTCGCATGCCATGTGTAACCACCACACAATGGTGAATAATTTAATTTACATGGAACATGTAATTTACCGATTTGTTACAATATACCAAATATAAATTTAATTAACTCTAACAGGAATCGAATCCGTCACTTTGTTAATAGGTTATTTAAAAGTTTAAAATAAACTTATTTTTTATTTTACCTAGTACGTGAATACATTACGTAAATTACTAAACGTATAATACAGTACGTAAATTATTGAATAGTATCTACTTAAATATTATAGTGATATATTATAGCATTCCATATGCCATTAATAATGGTCCATTATGGTCTCAGTCTATAAAACACGTTAGATTTTTTCAAATTTTCGTTTATTCACTGTATTAAATCAACTACAATTCGACTAACTGCTCAGGTTAAGTTTACTTACACAAGGTTTTTAATTACTGAATGCAAACAATACGTAAGATAACTTGTCTTAGAACAGGGATGCTTAAACTCATATTGCTGGTGCGGCGATTTACCACAGAATATTTAGGTAGTAAGTGATCCATTACGAACCTACTACTATGACATAAAACTACAATGTTTATGAAATGGCTTTAACTACACTTTTAAATTAAATTGATACAAAATTAAGGTACAAACTTACTAGTCCCAATTTTTCTCTGGATTATTGATGTGTCACATTTATTTTCATATTAGTCACGTAATTTTTATAAAACGGCAAATAATTACTGCGTGCCGATAGCAAGCAAGATGATAGATATTCGTTGGTTCGCCGATTGTGATATTTAGATTTCATTATTTCATTTTTGAAAATGCTAAATAATATAATATATAAGTTAGTCCGAACAATACTCTTAAACGAAGAGCTATTTTTAGGGTTCCGTACCTCAAAAGGATAAATTAACCCTTAAATGATCATTTCATTATCCATCTGTCAAGACCATTTTACTGAGGAGTGCGTGACGGTATAAAGTTGAAATTAATATCAAATACGCAGGTTTGCTGTGCCTTGAGCTGTGAAAAATTAAAACTTTATAGTCAATGCAATCGAAAGATACGGCCGTTTATGCCGCATATTTTAACACTCGCAACCGGAATAAAAATTTATAGGGTAATTCCACTTGCCCTAGAATCATGAAATTTGTCAAGAAATAATGTCTTATAGCACAAGTAAAGGGAAAAATCCAAAAACAGTAAATTAGAAGATACATTACTAAAAATTATATTTTTGCGATTACAAATTTATTTGCAGTTGGTAAACTGACCGCGGTATATGTCGATGTATGGAGATAACATTTTTCCAGAGGCAAAATGAAGTTTATCCTGCCATATAGTTCATCTTTTCGTCAGAATTGTTCAGTGTTTTTTTCAGTAATATTACCTAATTATTTTGTTGTGGCTATACAATTACGGAACCCTCGGTGCACGAGTCCGACTCGTACATGGCCAGTTTTTTTTCAAACGTGGGTATTTCTCAAATTAAACTAGAAACAATAAGATACTACAAGTATCGTTTGTATGAATGATCGCCCGAGAAAATTTTATCGAAAATTACTTTTCGGAAAATCCGGCTATTGTCACACAAAGAAGATTGACTGTTTGGTTATCCTCGTCTTAGACAATGCCAACAAAAATATAACAAATAAACGATTGCTACATTTGAATTAAATAATAACAGTGTACAACAATAATTATTATGTTAATTGTTTATTTCAAATATGATCTTGTTTAATTTTTATTTGCCAAACAATATTTTAACGTTGTACGAGAATTAGTTATAATCTTTTATATGTTTTTACAGATCCGGAACTAAGTTATGATAAAATATCGATAAACTAATTATTGCAGTTTGAATTTGATTTTCATGGACATAATAAATGTTAATGAAGACGGTTATAATCAGGAAATTTAAGTTAATTTCACGGTCAGTATGATTATTGTTATTAGGGCATTGATTCTTGATTCCGTTATAGTTTAACAAATGTCTAATTTAAAACATAGGCACTGGTTTCGACCACAGTCATAAGTAAACTGCAATCTAGGTAACTGTTACTGCATTCCTGTAGTTGTGCTTTTGTTTCAAAGGTTCGTTTAGTCCTTATGTACAAACGAAATCATACGCTGTAAGCTAGAGCATTTCGTAATATTGATAAATATGTGTATAAAATATAATTCAGTCACGGAGTCTCTTAGGAAATGAATAGTTTTAAAATAATATTCATTTTTACAAAAATGAAAGTAGATCAATTAGTATGATCACATAAAATGTATACATTATTAAAAATACAAATTTATTGCTTGAAAACTCAAAGTAAAAATTGTTTTAATGTTTTTCTTAATTTATTTGTAATTCGTAGTTCATTATTATTTTTAAAACAATAATGAATAATCTGTTAATTTTGTTATGAGCAATTTTCGAGATGTACGTCCACATTCACCGGAATGGTAGAGATTCGTTTGAATAGTGATTTAATCGAATCTCTATAAATATAAAAGATTATTATTATGTTTAAGTTAAATAAGTGTAACGTACTTTTAGCGTGTTTACTCCGATTGATTATCAGCGGCAGTTGCAAGCTAGCTGGTTTCTGTAACAACTCCTGCAACTCTGGCCTAGAGGCAGAACGGACACTTTTCGACTTCATTTTTTTTCTTTTTATAAACGTCTTTCACTATCACAACGATTTTATTTCATAATCTTATTTTATGCATAAAACACAATGTGAAAATTGTCGTTTATTTTACGGTGGCGGTCTGAGCCTGCAATCGTCCAGCGGACGTGCATTACTCTGGACTGTGGCGACCGCCGCCGTGCCGTATTGCCTTTATACTTGATGGTTGTGTTTGTGAAGCATCGACGCGAGGATACTATCACAGCGTTGCGCGTAGACTAACAGAATGCGACCGGCATCCGGTCAAGGGTATAGCAATATCCCGCGTTATGGACCACTTAGTCTGTACATAGCTTAGCCTTCGCTTTTAGCATAAAGCTCCATCGAGTGCTTCTTCTGGGAGTTTTTAGCGGGATCTCAAACAGTTATGCAGTAGTTTTTGTTTTTTATTCGTAAATTTGTGTCGTGTGACCCTATATTGTGTATAAGCATTGTTCATAATAAGGCTTGGTTATTGTGCACAAGTGAATTGGATAGGAAATATTAGGTCCTTACATATGAAATCAGCGATATATACGGTAAAAGTAAAATGAAAAAAATATTATGAAATTATATATTTAATCAATCGAAGTATGTACCATTATTATCTATGCACCTTCGCCATTTTAAAAGTACTTCATTGATTCCATTGGTGAAAAATTGTGGGAACAAGAGTCAATAAAATTTTTGAAGGCAGTAAGTTGCTAAGTTAGAAAGAAGAAGAAGAAGTTTACTACTTCCGCTATATACAATTAATTAGACAGTCGTGTCAACATAAAAAACTATTAGTTTATTATTTAAAAATATATTAAATACTAGGCCCTTACATATGAAATTAGCGTTTTGTCGTACTGACCACTTTGATCTGAAATATCTCCTCTTTGGTTAAGAATTCCAAGTTCAAATTTATAAATTCATTAAGCTGGTACATTTGAGTTTTCAAAACAGTCATGCATTTGTTTTTTCCACATTATTTTTTTTCTTACCGCACAATGGAAAACATGGAATATCGGTATATTTACGAGTACGAGGTCTACCGTGGAACCAGTGCTGCAGAAATAGCTCGAAAGATTAATGATGTGTACGGCGCTGGTGTCGCAAAAGAAAGCACGATACGTTTTTGGTTTCAACGTTTTCGTTCTGGAAATTTCGACCTTCAGAACCAACCCCGTGGACGGCCGGAGACCAAAGTGGAAAATGAAGAATTAAAGGCTATTGTGAAAGCGGATCCAACACAAAGCACTTCAGAGATAGCTGCAGGCTTCCGGGTAAGTTATAAAACTGTATTAATCCACTTGAAGCAACTCGGGAAAGTAAAAAAACTTAAACAATGTGTACCTCATGAATTGAGTGAATCGAACTTGCAAACACGTGTAGACTGCTGTGTTACTTTGCTCAACCGACACAATAATAAAGAGATTTTAAATCGAACCATTACATGTGACGAAAAGTGGATACTGTACGATAATCGGAATCGCTCGTCGCAATGGGTGAACCCTGGAGACCCAGCCAAATCCTACCCTAAACGAAAATTGACTCGGAAAAAGTTACTTGTGAGTGTTTGGTGGACTAGCGCCGATGTCGTTCACTACAGCTTTCTAAAATCTGGCCAAACGATTACGGCAGATATCTGTTATCAGCAACTGTAAACCATGTAGGAAGAACTAGCTGCTAAACAACCGAGATAGGTCAATCGCTCTAGGCCACTGCTGCTTCACGACAACGCAAGATCACACACTGCACAACAAACAACCACTAAGTTAGATGAGCTACAATTGAAATGTCTGCGACATCCACCGTACTCCTCGGACCTTGTTCCAACAGATTACCATTTTTTTCCAAATTTGGACAACTTCTTACAAGGAAAAAAATTCAACTCCGATGCGGCAGTACAAACCGCCTTCAAAGAGTTTATTGATTCTCGCCCCCCATGGTTGTTTAGTAAAGGGATCAATGAACTACCTATGAGATAGCAAAAGTGCATAGATAACAACAGTGCATACTTAGATTAATTAAATATATTTTACAAAAAAAAAAGACTTTTTATTCCTCCCGTACAAAACGCCAATTTCATATTATATATATATATATATATATATTATGATTATATCGACACCTGCATCGAACAAGGTTGTAACATTAGTTCAGTAATTTTTCAGAATAACCCAAAAATTGATAGTTTTGTGTTTGAATTTTTTAATAAAAAAAAGTATTTGTGCATCTATTAAATAAGGTTAAATACTTTATTTCGATACCTGTGTATCTCAAAATAAACAGTAAGAAGCTGAGATAGCAACAGTTACAACCCAAGGTTTTGAAAAATTTCAGCAGTAATAAGGTTGTATCTAGCAAGTTACTACCTTGTCAGTATTGAAAGGTAATACTTATAAAGGAAGTAAGTAATTTTTATTTTAAATTATTGTAAGCAAAACACATAAATATGTTCATATATTTTTATTGACTTATCCACTAAATTTTGTACTAAACTATTTTTAATTAAACAGTCTTCTAAACTAATCAAATCTATCTATCTGGTCATACTAAATTATTATTTATCGATATCCATCTCATCACATTATCTAAATACTAATCAAGGAGTCTATTTTTCTACTAATAGCTTTCAGACTTAATATAGAAGAGATGTTTTTTGTTTCATAAACATTTTACTTAAACAACAAAGGAATACTTGAAAAAGAATCTCAATAAACTTAAATACATACACTGACTTTGTTTCAAAATTTGGTATGACACTCTTATTCTAAAAAAAACATTAAACAATATTTAATAAAAATAACACCGTGATCCTTGTCCTTGTTTTCTATTAAACTGAATCAGATGATATATACTGCTGATGATGAACGGGGATTGCATTCGCTGTACATAAATGCATGAGATCTTTATATTTTAACATTGATACGGAAATCATTTCTGTTTCAAGAAATGTTGATATATAAAAGACACAATTTGTTTTCTGCTTTTCCTCTGCGATGCCGCTTTGTTACAAAAATCAATCAAAATAACATCAACATACAACTCATATCCAATCTGTGCTATACTGAAATGATTACAAAATTATATGTGACTGACTTGTTTGAAACTGTTCATAAAATGTTTAAAATTAAATATCTCGTCTTGACTGACTTCAAATACCAATATGCCTGTAATTTTTGCACATCTTACAAGTGTAACCCATTGATCCGGTACATAAATCACTTGATTTTGTTTCCTTTTCTCAATCACACTATGCAGAGAATCCACCCTCGTAAATGTGGGTAAAGTCAATATTATATTTTTGAGCAGCAAAAATATAGCAGATTGTAATTTTAAACTCGACAATTTTTAGTAAAAAAACTAATTGTTTTAGTCCTTGTTTAACTTTCATTTCAATAAAAGCAAACACACAACTGCTGATCTCATTAGGTACCTTTTATCCAATGGTTTCATTCCACATGTAACAGAAACCTTCATTTTTTCCAATATCAAATATAGTAACATTAAAAATAGCTAACTTCCTCATGTAATAAAATGGCGATACACCAGACATAGGCGTTATCTAAATTTTTTGCAAGTCTTAAGTAGCAACAATAAATTCAGCGTTTGTTTTGGCAATATTCTCATAGTCTTTTTTCAGTTGACAAGACACAAATTTAGATTCAATGGGTAAACTGTGTTTTTTGCTTGTAGCAATTTTTTCCTCTGAAGAAGCCTTGTCATAAATATTGCAAGCCAGGCAAAGGTATTCTTTTGGACGGAAAATCCAATGTTATCCTCGTATATACAATAACAAGTGCTGCTCGAAATATTTTTTCGTAGTTTTTCTCGAACATAATGACATAATGAGACTCAATAAAATGTATTTGAGATATGTGTTCTTTCACACTACTCTTTAATTCGTCAGGAATCTTATTTGGGTAGTTTTGATGATTTCGTCCATGTTGGTCTTCTAAAGATATACAACCGTCTCCTTTTTTGTCAATCTTCTTGAAACATAGTGGTGAGAAATTTGTCCGAAATACCCAACGTTTTTAAAAACATCGTCTTACAGACATGTGTTTGCTCTCCGTCAATATTAAAATAGTAACTAATAGTCCACTTACGCCTTGATGTTGTTATTTTATTTACCAAGTCAGTTTTTGTAATGCGTTCAACACATCTAGACAAGTACTGCACTTGATTGTTATGGTTTCCTATGCTCCAGAAACTTTTAAAAATAACGCTGAATCATTACAATTCAGCCGTGATTAAGCAGTATCTGTAGTTACGGTCAGAGATATATTTTAAGGTTTCTTATCATAAGGATGTATAATGTTTTACTTACAAATTTAACAGCTTGAGCATATTTAATGTAAAGGAACGTAACTCACAGTACGTCTATAATATAGCTGAAACTTACCAGTCGAAAGTTTTTATGAGAAGTAATTCGAAATACTTCTATTTCTTCCGAAGTCAACATGACAATTACTACCTTTTTCGATGGACTATCTTAGAAACTACTAACACAAGAGATACGGCGATGTTACTGTCGTGTAGCATTTTTCACGGACTTTACGCCTATGGTGGAAACTCAAATTGGACGTAACCTGAGTTACTGCCTTATTCGATGCGGGTGTCGTTATTATGATTTGCTTTAACCGCGTGCACTGGCGTAATCGTTAATGATACGGAAATAAAATGTTCTACAATAATATTGGTTCTCAGTATATCTAAATAAAAGAAATTATAGCATATGGCTATCTCTTATACAGAAGCCATAATAAGGTATTTTGTGACAAAGATTGGTCGAAATTTAAAAAGTGATTTATATATACACACATCAAAAAAGTCTAAGCAACATGCGTCATATTACAAATTTTTCCATTTATATTAATTAATTTCTAAATATTTACTCAAATAAAGTGTGTAGGTAAGTAAACTTTTTTGTTACTGATGACATACTGGCTGGTTGTAAAAAAAAATTTGATTATGTATTGTTTTTTCATAAAATTCAAATGACTGCGAATTTGTTTGAATTTAAGTGCGTTTTAATTGCTACGTTTAGTCTTGATTTTATAATTTTACCAACCATTTAAATAAAGTTAGCGACAAAATTGAATTGTTAGATATTCTTTACGTCATGAAGCGACGTCATTTGATGGCAGATGAAATGCAAAGAGCTGTAGGGATGTTGCAAGCAGGAAGTAATCAATCTCAGGTATCTCGACATTTTGGCATTCATAGAAGTGTTATTTGTCGTCTTTGGCAGCGCTACAATAATACAAGAGAACCCGCTGAACAGCATCCAGGCCGTAAAAGGAGTACAACCACTCGGCAAGACCGGTACATACAACTGACTGCAAGACGCCAGCCGATGTTAACCGCTCGAGAGATAAGTTTGAGGCTACAAATTTCAAGTGGTGTTGATGTAAGTACTCAAACTGTGCGAAATCGACTGCATGAGTACGGCCTACGAGCTCGACGCCCAATCAGGTGCCCACCGATACGTCACGGGAATCGCGCTCGTCGATATGAATGGTGTAGAGAACGCATAACATGGACTCAGGAACAATGGGATAAAATTATGTTTTCCGATGAGTCGCAATTCGGGTTTAAGCCTGATACAAGAAGAGTGCAAGTGTATCGTCGGCCCGGAAATAATGAAAGGCTCAGGTGCGTTCAGGAAGTTCATCCATACAGCGGCTCAACAGTTATGTTATGGGCGGGTATTATGAAGAACAGGCGAACTGAGCTCGTTTTTGTAAATGGAAGCATGAATGCTGAAAATTACATTGAGGATATTCTCAGACCTTATGTCTACCCATTTGCACAAACCTTTGGCTCCGATTTTAGGTTAATGCATGACAATGTGCGTTCACATACAGCTCGGCAAACCAGTGAATACTTTGCAACGGAGAACATCCGGGTATTGCACTGGCCTGCACAATCGCCAGATCTCAACCCCATCGAGCACGCATGGGACATGCTCCAGAGACGTGTTTTGAAGGACTTGGACGGAGCGACAACAACCCAACAGCTGAAGGATTTGCTACAATTCCATTGGGAGCGAATACCGCAAGATGACATAAACAGTCTCATTAATTCAATGAATAATCGTTGCCGACAAGTTCTGAATAGCAGAGGAGCCCATACTTTGTATTAAATTGTTCTATTCTTTCACAATAAATACATTTTCTTTAGAAATTTCATTTTGTAAGAAAAAAGTTTAGTTTCTTATGTATCTTAATTTCTACAGTATATTCTAATATTGTTCATTTCTGTTATTAAAAGAACTTATAAAGACAACAGCTGTTATTTTTATATAACCCTAAAGATATTATTTTAAAAATAAAATACAACGGTATAATGTGAAGAACCATCCTAAAATTTAAATTAGTACATGTTGCTTAGACTTTTTTGATGAGTGTATATATATATTACTTTTAGACATGGCATATTAATCCTTACAAACAAAAGTTACTCATCATAAAGACAATTGTATGAAGTGAAATTGTGCTCTTAAGAGTATGCTATTTGGACACATAGTTTAGTAGATAATAAAAAATTAAAATAATTTGTACTTGCGGGAAGAACAATTATTATACACTACATGAGAGCGTTGGCGGCGCGGTGTTTGTCGAATAAAATTAACAACGGTGAAACCGTGTGGCACAGCTAGTATTGAATATATTGAATGCACATTCAAGTGATCAAAATCGTGAGTACCAGGTATTACATAAGAAAATTTATGGTTATTGTTATATATCACGGTAAACCTTGTATTTTTGTATATATTTCAAAATTAGGCATTTTTTGATACCACGTACAAAATCAGATGGAAACCATATGATGAAGTAAAATTTTTATCAAATTATCGGATATATTAATCCACTCAAGACGGAGCATCATTTTAGATGATTTTTTATTTCTTCATCAAAAACATTATTTAAACAGAATATAAAAAGATAAAAACCTAACCTTATTTCTCATTATTTTACCTATTATTACATATTTTTAGTTTTGTAAAAATATAGCTTAAGCAATAATTTAGTTAGGCATATATAAATTCATTGATTTGTAAATCTGCCTCTGTCCATCGAGTTTACTTTATCGCCTTAGCGATATTAATTGTTAAATAAATTCAATGATTGAAACGTACAATCCTACAGATATAATTAATGGCTGCAATGGAACTTGGTAATCATTAGATTTCAGCTCTTTTATCAGTGAAAACGACTACCACCCCATTTACATTTTTGTCGGAATCTAATTACTTTTTGAAAAGCTACACAACCCCATCCATCGATGGATGGTTTAAAACGCTGTTCTAAGTATTATTGCGCTAAAATTGTACTTTCTTGAAGTTTTTCTTTTGTATCCATTGTATATGCTTAATGATCTACCTTGATAACAAATTTCAACTGTCTGTCACCCGGAAATGATAGGTTTTTAATGTTTTTATCACACCTTTTACTGCGCCGGTATCCGGGGGTGTATTGTCTAGTAATCCCGGATTTAAAACGTTATAGTATGTATAGTAAATAAAACATTTTTCTATAATAACCTCCAACAAATTTATGAGTCTAAGCAGTGTATACATCCGTGCCTTATTTTACTTTATTATATACTTTCTCTCACGCACTGGAGAAACAAATCTTCGCGAGGAATTCCACACGTCCATCATAAATTTACTAAGGATATGATTTAAAAAAACTCAACTATCATGAAATTACGTTTTAAATTTTAATAATGCATGAGAGATTTCATTTTAACTCGTTAATTGTATGTAGTCATAACTAATGAATGAAATTGTATAGGTACCTACTTAACTTCACTGATGAACGGATGTAGTATATAATAAAGAAAAATTCACGCTAACAATTGGAAGTGCATTATTTTAGCATAAATTCAACATGATTATGCACTGTAATCACTTACTTAACAAACAATAATTGTGTATGGTGATACTTTGATCGTATTTTATGACACCAAATTACATCAAATTATGTTATTATTCTAGGAGAGCGTGGGACACGTTGTAACAATTTTTAGAAAAACCAATATGTCCTATCATCTATTGGGAATAACACTAATTCAACATGGACTACTACTGTAACTCTTCCTGTATTAAAATAAATTGAAAAACATGAAAACTATTGATATTATCTTCACAGCTAATAGTTTTACAGAGAAAGTGCAATGTTAAATCCGGACAAAAATATTTATGATATATCATATTTGTGATCAGTGTTCTTCTTATACGATCTCTATTAGAAAATGTGTGGAAAAATTACATGTACATATAGAACTACACATTTATTAATATAGTTAATAGATGCCACTGATTAATAATACTTTTCTGTTAGTGAAACTCCACGTGACTCTTGCCTTATGGCACCCTGTTACCCATTCACGTCAACACGACGCCATCTGTGAAATACCGTTTAAAAAATGAAAATGATTTGTGAATGATTAACGATTCATTTAACTATTATTTGAGACCTTCAAAATTCCAAAGTCTAGGTCAGCGGGAAGTAATTTATACTTTTTGATAATAGTAAAATATATTATGTTTTATGTACCTACATAATCGATACTCGGTAACATGTTTTGACTGCATTATATTTAAGAAACTTGAAGTCCTTAGGTGGACTGTTATGAATCCACTAACTATAGTATTTAAACTATGTTAATAAATCTGTAGATTTATCTGTGCATGTAATTTGTTTTGCTCACCCCCTATTACATGGGGCCTAAAAACATACTCGGCGAATTGTGGGTGTACATTAGTACACCTCTGCCTAACCCTTCGGGGAATACAGGCGTGGTGGTATGTAATTTGTTTTCCAATTTCCTGATAAATATTTATAAATTATAATATATCTAATTATAAAGGGGATTGTAAAAAATATTTTTATATTTGATAGCCACATTCATGAGGAATAGTATATGCTATTAATAGTCACATCTCAGCTAGCCATAAATATTAATTTCTGTTAAGTAGATCGGAAGTGAATGCGCTGGCGTTTGGTTAATGATACGTAAATACAATGTTCTATAAAAATATTTATCCTTAGTATATAAAAAAAACCTCAATACCAAATGCTTTTCTCTTATGCTACAATAAAGTATTTTGTAACAAAAATTTAAAATTAAAGTGATTTATGCACATTATTTTTAATCTTTAGGAACAAAAGTTAATCATCAAGACACTTGTAAATAAATAAATATGAGGAGACAATTTCACACACGGCCATTTAATTCCAAACTAATCAAAGCTTGTAATATGGTAACTAAACAGTTGATATACATACATATATAGATATTTAACACCCAGACGCACACAACTGACATTTAAGCTCATCGCACAAAGTCAGTCATGGGCGGGGATCGAACCCGCGAGCTCTCGGCTCAATAGTAGCGTTTACTACCACTGCGCCACGAGGCCTGTATAGAGATAAACTTTGCCTTTTTAGCATGTTATTTGGACACATAGCTTAGTAGGTAATGTATAATTAAATAATTGAACACAAGGCTCGGGTCTATGACTATATTACTATCAGTAGTAGTGGCGCAAATAATCATATCAATCCCAATCCAAATATAGTAGTTTTCTTAACATAATAAAATATGTAGTATCCTCTTAATAGTCTGTGAACATAAACAATTAATTTACTAATAATTTTCCACCAAATTTTTTTTAATGTTGGTGAAAAAATGCTTTTTTATTGATTAGGCAACCAGAAGATTTAAAAAATAATAAAGGCGCAATCGTAAAGGCGAAATATCTGGGCAATAGAGTTCTTGGACCTACTAATAAGACAATATAAGAATATAATAAATAGGAAACTGGCAAAAAAAAGAATGTTTCGTGTAATCTAAACGTCGAAGGAGTAAGTACATATATTACTAAAATTCTAAAACTTCTATTGGTAATAAAAAATATTGCATCATCGTCCTATAGTACCGCGCTAATATTAGAGAATATGTGTGCGCACCTATAAATATATATTTACACTATTAATGCGAGTTGTCAAACAATTGAACTTGAAACACTAAAGATATTTGAAAAATGTCAATAGAAGTAGTTCAGTTGCTAAATTGTAATATTTCACCATATCTGGTTCATACATTTAACCAGTGAATAGTAAAAAACTTTTACTAATCTGATAAAAATAAATAAAATAGTTCCCTTGTAGTATTACGAATTGCTGCTTGAAACCTAAAGACTGTAAGTAGATTAAATTAACTTTTATGGAAATGTACAAAAAAAACTACGGAACGTACCTACTAATATAGAATTCAGACAATGACTTATCAAATAAACATTCTACTACTTTACATGATCTACTGTACAAATTCTGTAATTTTAACCTACATACCTAAATACATCAATAAGCTTTAATGAAACTGGAAGTAAATCCAGTGCACCGTCTTATCATCAGAGTTTTACTATAGGAACTCCCATTAGTCGTTTGTGGTTTGAATCTCTTCACATTAAGCGATAATCGATTTAGTTCGTACAAAGATTTCTTCCTGGATGTAATCAGAATTGATTCCATGACAGCGAGACTCAGTTTTTGGATCGCCATTAGATGCGCAGGGTGGTTGTTCGGTATTTATGTTGCTTTGATTTGGTATTCGGTTTGAGATTTGAAGGAGAACTCTTCCTGCCAAAGTGATCCAATAGCAGTAAGTACCAGATATTGTCATCCTGTAATTCTTTTGCCTTTGTGATGGTCGGCTTTCCAGGTCAGACAATATTCTATACAGACAATCCTCTTGTGTTCATAATACATAGAAAGGTGTGCTGGATTGTACTGAAAGTTAGTACAAAATCTTGAGGTAACTATGTTACCAACTCACACTCAACAGTACAGACATATATGTACACTAATCATAATAAAACTTGTTATAAGTGCCATACAGCGCAAACAGATTGAAGAATATCTTTATTTGAAAATTTCTTTATTAGTTCAACACATATAAATTCCGAATACCTATCCACATTCCTTTTGAAACGAGTGTGATATTATTATTAAACTATTGGTTCTGCCTACTATTTAATAAGACAATATTATATTTAATCTAATGGGTTTTCGTCAAACTATGTACCGGCTTCTATACCCTTGTAATCACAACACTTGTTAGGGCGTGACTCATCTTCTATATATCCATGTCTTTCGATCCGTACAGTGATAGGGAAATTTGTGACTAAAGGATAGGAGCTGCGACTATGTCCTTCTCTATATATATCCCACAGTCGGTAAAGTCTAGCTTTATTTTCCTGTACGGGGAGGTCTGGATTGAAGTGACTTACACATTTTCTACCTGGTTGACTTTGTCACCTTGGAGCTTCCTTTATCACCTTGAAGGGTTATAGTTGGCCTTTACTGTGTCTGCTATTACTACCCATTAGATTGAATCATTAGATTCATTTATTTTACATAAATAAGGAACTGGTTCCAGTATCCCTATATCCTGCCTTCTCACCCTTAAACTTCACTAGCAATCGATTGTTGGGTTTTACTATTAAAAAAAAATAGTGCTACTTTTGCTGGCTTGAGAAGGTGGGAAAAATAACTTAAAAGCTAAGAAAGCCCTTTGAACAACTTTCATGTGCAATTAATCATACTTCCTCTAAGGCCGACATAACTACAGTTTATTACTAGTTATTAACTATTAGTTATTATTAAGTATTTGGGAGGAGTCTAACGGTAGATTGAATGATTTAAAATTGTATTGACATGATTCGTTTTAGAAACAGTACTTAACTTACATAGAAAGTTTCATTGTACTAAGTAAATAAGGTTACATCGATTTTCCATTTTTTGTTAGCTTAAAAATATTATAATAAATAAAATATTAAAAATTGTTAAACTTTTATGACTTGATCTTAATAAGTAATAAAAGCCTCCACGAAGCGAAACAATTTTTGGACAGAAATAAAAAAAAAATTGTTGCCTTTAATGAAGAAATAGGTCGAGTAAAATCGCCTAGCTAATTGAAAATTTCACTTTAAGATTTATTTCTAACGGAAATAAATTCTTTGAAATATTCAGAATACATCGTAATTTTTAAAATTAATATTTAAAACTTAAAAAAAATAATGATGTGAGGTAGGTACTCGCTTTAGGTGCCGCAAACGTATCTCGAAATTGACACGCGGACGCAAATTTTCAGCGTTAAATTAAAATGATAAATAATAGATTAAAGTTTTTAGAGGCGGGACTTTTTTATTGGGCATTTCCTCCTCTTTAAGAATCCAAATTTTTAAATTTTTATAGGGTTTAAAATATTCGCTAAAAAAATAAATACCTTTTTCCATTTTTATTTGTTTATAACTTTGCAATTTTTTATATGATGAAAAACGGTTTTAATACATTTTTCTAGACATCATTCCGGATCGAATGAGCTATCGCAGGTATTTTTAGGAGCTTTATCTCTATTTTTTACCATTTTCAACTTGTGAACTGGACCAGACATTAAAGGCGTAAGTTGGGACCAGTTTGTTTATACTCACTCCGATTGTAATTTATATAACTGGCGAATGGTAAATTTAATTTATGGGAGTATTTGCATAAGGCAAAGACATTAATGTTTTTTTTTTGTTTATCGAAAATTTAGTTATTTAGTAGGTACGAATAAGGACGGAGGTCGACCTTGGGCAAACATCTACGAACACATTTAAAGAATCTGTAATTTATATATGTAAATTCGATTTTGATTTAATTGACTAAATATTTACACCAAAACAATTGTCAAGATTTTTTAAGTTCTTTATAATGTTTAACGATTGGCCCCAATATCACCTGATTTTAGGTGACTTTGTGACACAAAACCTAGTGGGAGGACTGACTTTCAAATGCAGCTATTGGAAGTAATCTTGAGGTGCTTGGCAACAAATTTCCAACTTGACAGTGTAGCTAACCAGGCAGGCATTAAAAAAATACCCTACCACCATGCTATGGTTCCGTCACGATGTTTTCACTCTCCGAGAACCGCTACCACAGAGTAAATGAATATTATACTTAGCCATATTTTAAAACTGCATTATATTATTAGGATACTAATTAATACGCGTGTTATTACTATAAGTCGTTGGTACGGACACCACGGATTACCTTACAGTAACATGCTCAGCGGACGATCAACTACTGCTATGCAGGACTATCAACTTTTAAATATTATATTGTTTCTTACTGGCAGGGAAGTAAACTAACATTGTAATAATAATCTACGTAATAGTTGCGACATTCTGAGGTATTAAGATATAATTTATGAAATGCGAGGAAACCCGTTTTATTATACTTACTATAAATATACCCACAGCTCCGCACGTGATTGTTATGCTTTAATTATTTTCATTCGGTAATTTTATTTTAAACGTATTATCGACAATTCATCTATACGTATTATTTATCTATAAACTTTTTGTGATTTTTAAACAATCTCGATTTTACGTCGGTTTTAATGAATACCCTGTTCCGTAGCCCACAGAATAAAAGGTATTTATGTTCCCATTATTATGTGTTTATCTATAGTCTTCTTCTTCTCCTTCCTCTACCTCGCCCCTGACCTTTTCCTTGTTGTGTGTTCGATGTTTGAGTTGTGTCGGATGGGTCTGGTGTGTTAGATGACTGTTGTGTGATTGATGATTGTTGTGTGTTTAGTATATTTGGATCTGCCGGTGCGTTGTGTACAAACACTGTATCTCCTAGCACTTTACAGAGTATAGTTGTTGTGTGTATGGCTGCTTGTTTTTGAAGAATGCTAATGTCTATGGTGGCGTCTAATTTATCTATGTACTTTTTACTGCTTTTAGCTACTATCCCTGTTGCATCTAATATTATTGGTATGACAATCGCTTGTGTATGCCACAACCGACTGATTTCAGTTTTAAGTTGATGGTATTTGCTTAATTTTTCAATTTCCTTAGCTCCTATATTATAATCTGAAGGTACGGTTATGTCTATTAGAAACGTTTCATCACTATTTTTATCTATGTATACTAAATCTGGTCTATTATGAGTTACAGTGACATCAGTTTGAATGGGGATTTCCAATAAGATTTTGGTTGACTAATTTTCATTTACTTATGGTTGCACGAGCGTTTCTTCCACCACAGATTAGTAATTTCTATTTTATGTTATTTGACTAGACACCAGTAGACGTACTGGACAAGGTTATTATGTCGCTTAACATAATAGGTCCCCTAATAGGGGGTAGGTTCAGGTTCAAGTGCAGTGTGAATGAAACTCAATCTATCCCTGGTAGGGCCATCTGTCCGATGACTTTACACGGTGAATGGTCTTGGTGTAAGCACTATGGTTGCAATGACCTCCAAGGCAAGTTTTGGTAGTTATCCTTCACGTGGTTGCCGCCTGTTATAGGTCTGTATAGGTCGGATACAGACACAACCGAAACCCCTAGTAGAACCTTCCCCTCTTTCTATCCGTCACCTATCCATATTCCACCTTTCCCTTCCTAATCCGCAGCAGAGTATCAGTAGCTGTGCTCTGTGGACCGAGCCTCACAAAAATAAGATGAGACTTGGGAGACTCTTCAAACAGGAGATTCAACAGCTACTCACGTGTTTGTGCCGTGCGTGGAGACCCGTACGCAGAGATGAAGGTATCCTGGAGGGCTGAGCCACCAGTGGCTAGGGTAGTATATAGCTACGGGTGCCAAACGCCTCTTTGGCCTGAATTTTCTTGCCAAACTGGAGGTCCCGGAGGAGCCAATCGGGATCAAGCGGCTGTGGTTATCGTCAGAGATAGCCTGGCTATGGTTGGGATATGTGCGATGGACAGTCGGCGGTGCACGGGACTTGTGGTGAGCCATCGGTTGGTACCTTCCAACCAGGTGGCAGCCGCATACTCCTTTGTGTCGTTTAGGCTCGTCTAGCTGCTGTTTTCTGGACCCTATACCTCTGGTGGTAGGTCCTGACGGACGGGTACTTCTGATGCTCGGACGTCCCCTACTGCGGGCTCCCTGGAGGGTGGGACGCCGCCGGAGACGAATTACAAATCCTTTATAACAATTATGGAAAATAAAAAGGAAACCCAAGGGAAGAGGCCTGCGCCTAAGAGTGCGCCTGTCCCGATAAACAACACTCAGGCTACAAATGCGCCACAACAACAACAACAACAAGACAGGGCTGCGTCTAAGGATGCGCCTACATATCTAGACCTAAACACCCTTAGGGATGCCATGCCAGCAACGACCTCACAAGAGGGTCCAGTTTGGCAAATGACGACCAAGAAGGGAAAAAACTCCAGCAAGGGTAAACGTGCGCAAGCGCGAACCGAAGCTGGGAAGGTAAAGAAGGCAGACCTGCTTAGGAAGCAGCTACCTGAGGCTGCTGCTGCGACCGGGCCTAAGGCCCGTCGACGCAAGCGCGGCAAGCAGAAAGCTGCTGAAGTGTCAAAACCACTGACACCCGTAGTCGAAGTATGTGAGGTTTCATCCCAATGCGACGCAAAGGCCGCAGGGGCAGTCATCGCAGAAAAGACTGAGCAGGAAAGCCAACCCGAAGACCAGACCAAGACCAAGACGAAGCGACGACCAGATATCAGCTCTGGGGAGACCTCTGGTCAAACCATGCCCTCCAACAAAAGGGCTCGTCCCGACGAGACTATGTCTCCGAAGGGTGAGAGCAAATGTCTCAGGTTTGAGCCTAGCACTTCCAGCAAGCGCCCGAACATAAGCTACGCCGACGTCAGTAAGACCAATGACCTCTGCGTAGCAGTTATGATCCAGCCGTTTCGTGATCTTACTGCGGAACAGGCAGAAGAAATTAAAAAGAGCCTGGTGACCAAATTGCTAGATATGGTCAGCCCGACTAGCTCAGCGACACCAGCCTTCATACCAGCCTTCCGTGGGAAGCCGTTCTTCAGCGAAGGGGTCCTGAAGATGTGGTGCGAGAACGATCTCGCCCTCAACTGGCTCCACAAAACCATCGCAAGTACCCCATCACCAGTACCCGGAACTGGACTAGTTGTCAAACGACAGGCAGACATCCCCCGTAGAAGGAAGTGCGCCATGTTCGTACCCGACTGGTCCAAAGATGTTGACACACTGCGGAGACTGCTCATTGGGCAGAATCCGTGGTACCACCTCAATACCTGGGCACTTTACAACGCCCAAACAAGAGAGGACGGCGTCTTCTTCGTACTTGTGATCTCGACTGCGGAGATCCCTATAATACTAGAGAGAGGACGCCGCGTGGCCTACTCGGTAGGCTGCGTCTACATCAGGTTCTTTGGGGAGAGTGGAGGCCTAAAAAATGTGCCACCAGGATTCCCAGAACCGAACATACAACACACTACACAAGCTGTAGCTAACCCAACCATGGAGGTGGAGGCATCGCTGGCTCTAGAGCAAAGTGAAGCCGAAACCACCAAGGAGGATACCACAGTTCCTCAAGCGCGACGCATCAGCACGGCCATTAGGCCGAAGGGTGAGGCTACCACTTGCGTTGGTAGGCCGGAAACCCCGCAAAGCTGGGGACTGAGGGACTGTGAGGGGGGATCTGAGGGGTCATTAGATACTGATGGCTTCCTTATATCATCCCCGACCCACCATTAAGGTAATACAGACCAACCTCCAGCACAAGCAACTCGCGGCGGCTACCCTGCGTCGGTAGCTGGAGGTGAATAACGAGACCATCGCCCTGATTCAGGAGCCGTGGATCAGGAAGGACAGGATTTGTGGTCTCTCTAACATCGGTGGTAAGATCCTTCTGGACACAACTGTAAGTAATCCACGCACATGTGTCTATGTGCCAAGAAAACTAACGACTGTACTAATCAATGAATTCTGTTCCAGAGATCTGACTGTTATTAGACTCGGGGGTGGAATGATCAACCAGCTACCAGAGTTGGTCCTCGCATCTGCCTACCTGCCGGGTGATGCTGAGGTCCCAACGCCAGAGCTGGCTGCCCTGATTCAACATTTCGAAGGGGAAGGACTTAAGATAGTTATCTCAGCGGATACCAACTCACACCATCCCTTTTGGGGTTGTGACACCTCAAACCTGAGAAGTAAACAACTTATAAACTTTCTATTCTCTACTGACCTTCAAATCATGAACATAGGTTCGGAACCGACCTTTGTCACTTCGAGGGCTTAAACCATCATAGACGTTACTTTCGCATCGGAAAGGGCATCAAACTTCATTAAGGATTGGCGAGTATCCAATGAGGTTTCCTGTTCCGATCATAGATGGATTGAATATAATCTATATGTAGACGTGCCTTCACCAGAACCGAGTCGCAATCCACGTAAGATCGATCGCGTCTCATACAAAAAGCTGGTGGAGATGGAATTAAATAAGTACGGAAACCCACCACCGTACACTGATACGGAAGGTATAGAAATCCATCTAAATAAACTTACGTCAACAAAAATAGAGTGTTACGAAAAAACGTGCCCTCTTACAAAGCAATCCGCCAATGCTAAAAGGAGGGACGGCTGGTGGGGTCCCGATTTGAGCGCTTACGTAGCAAAGTTCGAAAACTTTTTAACCATGCGAAGAACACCAGGAAAGAACAAGACTGGAATGCTTACAAGGAGATACAACGCCAATTTAAATACCATATACGACAACGCAAACTCGAGTCGTGGCGAAGCTTCTGTACTAACATTGAATCAAACAGTCAGGCAGCCAGAGTTAAAAATATACTTGCAGGCGAGCCCTACCGATCATTGGGGTCACTTAAGAATCCTGACAACACCTACACGAAATCCGATGTAGAGACATGTGAACTCCTTCTCCAAACCCACTTCCCGGGTTGTCTACTGAGTGCCGACCAATGCTGGAGCGACGGTTCGGTAGGAGAGCGCATAGAACCGGATTGGATAACTGCCCGTAACATTGTCCAACAAGATAAGTTATTGTGGGCAATAAACAGCTTCCTTCCATATAAAGCACCGTGTTTGGATGGTATCCTCCCCGGGCTTTTAAGATGGTGCGATAAGGCAATTGTAGCACACCTGCTAATCATTTTCCAGGGCTGCATTGCCTTTCGATACACACCCAAACAGTGGAGGGAAGTAAAGGTAGTATTTATACCCAAATCAGGCAGAAGTGACTATACGCAGACAAAATTATTCAGACCCATTAGTCTCACGTCCTTTATTTTAAAGACCCTAGAGAGACTCTGTGATAGGGAAATAAGGGATAACATCCATATGTGCACACCACTTCACTGCCAACAACATGCCTATACTGTAGGTAAATCAACAGAATCTGCATTACATAACGTAGTCTCACGTATTGAATATGCTCTATCAAGTAAATTATCAACCCTAGGCTCTTTCATTGATATTGAAGGGGCCTTTGACAAAACAACTTTTAACAGCATCAGCCATGCCCTTTCAAGACATGGAGTAAATCCAACGCTCAGAAGTTGGATTGATAACATGCTTCGATATATAGCGGTCCAGGTTACGGTGAATACAACCACCAGAGGTATTGCGGTTAGGTGGTGCCCCCAGGGGGAGTACTCTCGCCACTACTCTGGAATTTGGTTGTAAATGAACTCATCACTGACCTGAATAAAAACAGTTATTATACTGTAGGCTATGCTGATGATCTAGCAATTCTACTCAGTGGGTCACATGAAGGCACACTCTGCGATCTGATGAGGGGTGCCTTCCGCATAGTAGAAAACTGGTGTAAAAAACAGGAACTCACTGTTAATCCGTCGAAAACGGAACTAGTGTTGTTCACTAACAAACGCAAATTGAGTAACTTTGTTTTACCAAAGTTATTCGGCACTGACTTAGCACTAGTAGCTGAAGTCAAATACCTAAGCGTAATTTTAGACAGCAAGCTACTGTGGAATAAACACCTGGAGAACAAACTAAATAAGGCTTGCATTACATTCTGGCAATGTAAAAGATTACTGGGCAAGAAATGGGGTCTATCTCCAAAGATTACCCACTGGCTTTATACTACCGTAATTCGACCGACCGTTACCTATGGTGCAGTGGTTTGGTGGCCTAGGACCGAACTAAGCACAGTCAGACGAAAGCTGCAGCAATTCCAACGATTGGCTTGCTCAGCTATAACCGGCTGCATGCGCACCACGCCAACAACAGCCCTGGAAGTCATTCTTGGCATGCCACCCTTAGATCTGTTTATACAACAGGAGGCCGCAGTATCAGCAATACGAATGACAAATCTGGGACTGTGGGGCAATCCGAATTGACCACACACAAAAATTTTAAAGAAGGCTATCATGTACGAACCTCTGATAGGCTCTCCGTGTGATAGGATCCTAAAGATACATATTTTCAACAGAAACTACTCGATAGAACTATGCGAAGAAAAACAGGACCAATCCGGCATAAACGAGGTTCGTATATATACAGATGGTTCAAAAACTGATACAGGAACAGGCGCCGGGGTATTTTCCTGTGATCTAAACATTAAAATATCAATAGCCTTAGGGCCACACAGTTCCATCTTCCAATGTGAATGTGTAGCCATTACTGAGGCGGCAAACGCAGTGCTGAACAGGAAAATAGAGAACCACAATATAAGAATTCTCTCCGACAGCACTGCAGTCTTACGAGCTCTGGGTAGTAACATACACGACTCTGGGCTTATAAATGAGTGTCACAAAGTACTGGAAAGGATTACAACTAACAACAAAGTAACCCTACAGTGGATTAAAGGACACAGCGGATCACTGGGCAATGACGCAGCAGATGAACTGGCAAAGAGAAGTTCCAGCACTTTGCGGATGGGTCCTTTACTCTTATTGCCTCTGCCGTTCAGTCAGATTCGCTCGTGGTTGCGTCAAAGAACAACAGAATCACATAAAGATCAATGGACAACAGCCAGTGACTGTAGACTGTCGAGGGAGACACTGCCCATCCCTGAACCGCGACTGACGCGGCGACTTCTTGGTCTTAATAGAAGTGATCTACGTGTTATGGTAGGCACTATAACTGGCCATTGTTCACTTAACAAACACCTTTATGTTCTAGGTGTCACTGACAGTCCCATGTGCTGAGCATGCATGGAGGGCGAAGAAACCGCTACCCACGTAGTCCTGAAATGCGCGGGAGTTGCAACCCAACGGGTGAAAACCCTCAAAAACCCGAGGTCACTTCGAGAAGCCTGTGAATGCCCCAGGAGGCTTCTGTGCTTCAGGTCGGAGTTGGGCTGGCTGGAATAGCCGGTCGGAATATCTACGCACAATGGAATTAGAAAGAGTCTAAGTGAGGACAAGTGGAGCCCACATAACATAACATAACATAACATATGTCCCCGCCAGCTTGTCACATCCTGATATAATGTGCTGCGTGGTCTCGTCATACAGGCACACAGGCGACATTTGCCGTCAACTGGTTCTTTCAGTATGTAGCGTTGATGTTGTCGTGTCATAATGGCTTGGTCCTGTATTGCAAATATTGATGATGCTATGCTCGGAGCTATCTGTTGCTTTTAAATCCACCTGAACGAGAGCTGCTTATCTATATTGGCTTGATCTAATACTTTTTTAGGAAACTGTCCATGTAACTGCTTATTCCTCCATGCTTCATCGTGTCTTTCAACTATTACTTTTCTAATTTCTGCATCGGTGTGTGTGTTATCAGGTGGTAAATGTAATTCCCTTTCTATTTCTTGTGTTTCCTTAATGATTGGGTATTGATTCCTACATATGTCGTGTTGTAATATTGCTTCAATGAGATGGTTACTTTTGGGTTCAGATATTGCTCGTATTTAACTATTTGTGTTTTATATATGTATTCTACATTTAATAAACCTCTTCCTCCTTGATTTACCGGTAAGTATAGCCTTTCCACTTCTGCCTTCTGCTGATGTTCCGTTTTTATAATATTTTTATTTATCTATACTATTATATCAATTATATATTATTATATTTATTATTTTAATTGCGGGATTACTTATAATTCTTGTGTACAAATTTCCAAAAAAAATTGGTTAAGAATGAGTAATTCTTTTTTGGAAATAATTTTATTTTACGATTTCTAAATGTATTGTTGACAACTCCTAAAACTTATCAATTGGCCAATTTCATAGGCTTCCCATGTAAGAAAATATTGATAAAAATCGGTCAAGCCGTTTTTAAGTTAAATCCGGACATACAGCCATACAAAAAAAGTTTGAAGGGTATATCGTGATCAGTGTTCTTTTTATAAAGTTGTCTAGGGGGAAATTTGGAAAAAAATTACGAACTACACTATTTAATGTTAATCAATTCATGTTTACATAACAATGCAACAGTTATATTTTGATTAATTCCCTACCACTTTAAAAATATAAAGCAACATAACTCATTTAAAAAAATATCAACTGAACTTCAACGGACTTTTACGAAATATCTTAAAACTCTGCTCTTAGATTACTAAAATTCGTAGAATTTTCGGTGCATAGACTGATTTCAGTAGTTGTTTGATAATGTATTAGCTATTAATTGACACCATTTTCATATTCTTATATCTCACTTTTATCCAGCTCCAAGTTAACAGCAACGTGTTGAATATAACCTCAGGCCATGACATGCTAAGACAAGCCCCAGAGGTTTAATAAAATGCCTTTAACAAAGGGTTGTAAATAAATATATTAGTGAAATAAATAGATAACTAATAAATACTTAATATTAAATCTTTTTGAAAAACCGCTGAGTGCAAGCATCGCAGGGTTTGTGATTATATATGTCCAGAAGTGGACATCTTTCGGAAGAGATAATGATGAAGCTGTCTTTTTGAAAAAAAGGGGTAGCAGAAAAGGAAACTTTCCATCTGACATAAAGTGACAATTGCAACCAAACTCTAACATAATCGCAGTCCTGAGTTTAGTCAATGTTAGACTGCTGCTCTTGAGGATTGAGTTGGAACGGTTCTTGTGCCAAAGTGTTGCCAATCACATTCTACTTGCTCGCAAACAACAGTGCGAGTACCGCTGCTTTGCGATAAAAATGTACATAGTGGTGGTGCTAACGCAAATCAGTGGCGGATTACTAAAATTATCGAAGGCGGTTTTTTCGGTGTATCAATTTCCACGATTTTTTAAATTTATTTAACAAAAACTACATACAAAGTTTTAATCATCATTATCATCATGTGATCCAAAAGGCGTCCAATTCTAGACATCGGCCACCTCCAAAGATCGCCACAACGACCTGCCCGCCTGACGACCTGTGCTGTTCGCATCCAGCGCGGCTTCTCGCAACCTTTACCAGGTCATCAACATGTTTTAATAAATCAGACAAAGTATTAATACATGTTTTTTATTTGGTAACAAATGTAGCATTTACGCATTAGCACATCTATTTACAATTAACAAAATTGAAGCGTCTTTTTGTAATGTCAATATAACAGTTTTTTTACTAAATGCTTATTATGAAAGTATAGTTATATGGTTCCTATAACAAAAAAAAAGATAAATTTTTTGTCTGTCTGTTTATTCCGGGTAATCAACGAAACGGTTGGGCCGATTTTGACGGGACTTTCACTGGCAGGGCAGATAGTTGATGTTTTATGGAGTAACTTAGGCTACTTTTATTTTAGGAACAGTATTAGTGTTCCACGCAAATAAAAAAACTAGTTATGGTGAATCAATTCGGATGCATAAATGACTTACGCTAAGTATGTCATAAGAGATATATGAATTTAATGTACTACATAATTGTAGACATTAAATATAAAAACAAAAAAGGCAGCAAGAGCATTTATGTTTATTTTCTAGAGATCAATCACAATAAGCATTTTTATCTTTAAAATAGCCGGGAGCTGGTGTAGTACGATTCGCGCGCGTGCCCGATCTACGGCATTCTCTATTCCACGCGAGGGCAGCCGGGGGCACAACTAGTACATAATATAATATTGATGAATAGCATAAGAATCCATTTCCATTTGTGTCAAGTATTAAGTGGCAGATTTGTTTTGCCTGAATTTTGCTCGGTACATATACACTCATCTAAAGGTATTTATATTTAACAACATTGATTCATTTAAAGATGAGAACGCTGACAAACATGTATGAACAAAATATTTGCATTTGTTAAAAAAAATCAAGTTTTACCTACTTAATATCCATTGTTACGTACTTATATTGTGTATCTGAATACATCAATGTCAAACCCCAAAATAACAGTTAAAATGATTAGTATTTATTTCTTCATACACTAATTCATTCAACCGCATATTATTAAAACTGTAATAGTCTTTGATTATATAAATTTCTTATATAACTCACGCTACGACCAATAGGAGCGGAGCATCAATGAAAAATGTTGCAAAAACGGGAAAAATGTATTCCTTTTGAGAGCTACCAAAAAGTGACGCAGACGATGGACCTCACCAACGCATATTAGCTAGCTATTATTTATTTGCACTGAGCTTGGGCTATAACATGGATATTGAAGTTACAAAGCTTGACTCCCAACATTACAGAGAGTTTGGCTTGGCTTGCCACCGATCCGAGCGAAGTCGGTATTTGATGCACAAATCAAAGAAGCTTATCGCAAGCGCTTGCGATTCGTCCACACGCTAGCGTGTAGTTAGTATCGCTTGCGCGAAATAAATAACCGATAAATAGTTGAAAAAAACCTGTTTCGGTATGTGTGAATTTTTAACTGACTTCGTTGATGAATATTCCTTATCCTATTATTTTTCCTCGTTTAATTTTGCTTCTTCATATACCGACACAATGTCGACGTCTGTCATGCTTGATTATCCAAAACACGCTAGCACACTCGCAAACGTGTGAATAGCCAATCGTTTGTAGAGGTTTGAAGTTTGTGGCAAGTGGCAAACGTATGGATGAGGCATCAGGATATGAGCGCTTATGGCAAGTTTTAAATTTTGCGCCTCCGAAAATTGTTTTGTAGTAAGCGAAACAACACAATAACTTTGAATAGCAGTATTTTGTTTCCCTGGTTGTTTTGACAGAAAATATTTATTGTGTTTTCTGTGTTAGTATGACAAAGATAATACGAGTATTATAGATAGCAATAATATCGTTTAAGGTAACTTGCTAGTAAATATTTTGTACAGAAATCTGCTATTTCGAATATTATATAAAGATTCTTTTGAGCGCTATCTTAATGATGAGCAAGTTAGCACAAGCTCGTGTTTTTATTTTGTACTAGCGGTGTGCCCGCGGCTCCGCACGCGTTTGTTAAGCAATGATTATTTACAACCGGTAATTTTATTTTTACTAATTTTATTCATAATTCATATAGTCTATCAATTGATTATTATACTTCCCATGTACAAAATTTCATCAAAATCTTTAACTACAATTTTTTTACAAGCCTAAATATATTTTTTCTCCTCCGGGATGAAAAGTTCACTTTTAGTCCCTGTCACGCGGGAGAAAAGTACCCGATTCTCTCCCGGTGAGATGGCAAATGTGCGCATGCGCGTACTTTACTTTATCTCCCGGTAACCTAGCAACTGCGTGTTTATATATAAAATATATAAACTTTTCATCCCGGAGGAGAAAAAAATTGTAAACGCACCTAGGGAGAAAAGTAGTACATCCCCACCAACGATATTCACCCTCGCCTGCGGCTCGGGTGACAACCATACGCGCGGGCGTGAATGTCCCACTTTTCTCCCTCGGTGCGTAATATACTATTATACTATATTGACGATTCTTATAGCCTATCAATTATGGAATGAAAACTAGACCACAATCGGTTGAGAATTGATGAAATTTTTTATTTTTCACAATTTCTAAAAGAATTATTGACAATTCTTATAGCCCATAAATCATAGAATGACTTACACTTCCCGTAAGTATACCAAAATTTCATCAAAATCGGTTAAACATTAACGAAATATTCTTTTTTACCATTTCTCTAAGTAACATTGAAAATTTATCAATGATTTAAGCTTCCGGTGTACAAAATTTAAATGAGAATCGATCAAGCCGTTTTTGAGTTAAACCCGGACATACTAAACAGACAGACAGGAAAAAGGACATATTCGTGATCAGTGTCCTTTATATAGTAAAATTGGAAAAAATATTACATGTACAGACATGACTACAGTACTAGTGTAAGATTGGCTCCCTAGTGCAGCTCCCGGAACACATATTGGTTTTTGGCGACAAATTTTTAACTTGAAGGTGGTAGCTAGCCAAGTGGGCATTAGAAAAAGTCTTTTACCATGTTATGGGTTCATCACGATGTTTTCCATCACCGAAATCTCAGACACATTGCAAGGATTCGAATGCACGTCGATAGATGTGAAGTCTGTACACACTGACCCACTATTGCTTTACTAGCTGTGCCCCACAGTTTCACTCGTGTTAATTTTATCCGACAAACACCGCAACGCCTATGCACCCATGTAGCCTATCATAATTGTTCTCACTTCTCACAAGTATAAATTATTTTAATTTTTAATTATTTCCTAAACTATGTGTCCAAATAACATGCTATAAAGCCTATAAAGGGCAAAGTTTAAAATCATAAAAATGTCTTTAGAATGAAATAACATTTGTTCGTGAGAATTAATAAATATGCCGTGCCTAACTGGCTTGGCAGGGAGGGTATCGCGGGCAGTCAAGGTGAGCGCTGATGTGCATCATACGGCCCTTATAAGCATAAGCGTATGCATCCCGTACACAAAATTTCATAAGGAATGGTCAAGCCGTTTTTGAGTAAAATCCGGACATAGAAACAGACACAAATATATTTAATGACATATTGGTGGTCAGTATCGTTCATATAGTACGCCTGTCGCGAAATTTTTGAAAAATAATTAATGTACAGACAAAACCACAGATGTATTAATTTTGAAAATAAATATAGATGTTTCGGGTCCCAGTGGCATATAGGTTGCGGGTATGCGAGTGCGTCCACTCGAAATTTGCGGCCCTGGTGTTTGGCAAACGTCTAGTACACGACACGCTAACCTAGTTTTTTTTTTTTTAGAACTGACTATACTGTTAGCCTTAAGGGCCCTGGAGCCTCTGACGGCTTTTACAGCTTCGGACTGCCGGGTTCAATTGGTATATCTATTTATAACAATTCACTGACGTTATTTTAAATTCCCTTAATTTAACTTATAAATACCCTCAATCTATATATATACGTCCACTAAAGAATAAGCCCAATACCTAAGCGTTAAATAAATAATTCAATTCTACTTTAAAACCATTAATACGCGAATATTTTAGTAATATGTAAAGGAGGCAGTGATTAATTATTATTTTTTATATTGCTGGTAGAGATAAAATAGATTCATGTAAATTAATTTGTGTTATATAATCAGATAAGTATTTTTATATATCTAAGTTGTTTTTTACACTTTAGAATGTAAATTCTATTACTGCTTGAATTTAAAGTTTAGTAAATTAAACGTCCATTATCATAAATGACATACTTATAAAAAAAATTATATTGATAATTACATACAAGCTACTAAGTACAAGAGATTTAATTAATACAGTACAAATGATTTAATAAAATAATAGGTTATAATAATAATATTGTAATAATATTACATAAATTTTTATGTGATCCTCATGTACCTACATCATTTGCTAAAAATTACAACTACCTTAGTTTCCTTTAAAGAAAATAAACATTAAGTATGCTGTGCAAGCCTTTATTTTTATTCTCTGATAACTTATGTACTTACTGCACATCACCTGATAATTATTTAGTAGGTACCTACGATGACAGCTTCAAAGAGTCGTATGTTCGCAATATATCAATTGCGATATTGCCAGCAGGCTGAGTATACTTGAACCCAGAGCGACAAATTTGAGGACCGAATTTGTGGTGGCCGTCTTAAAAAAATCAAACAATGTTCTATTGCAAAATAGCCAATTTAGTAACAAATAATCAGCCTCTGCCCATAGTTAGTATGACTGAAAGGAGAGCGAAATTGGATGAAATATATTTTACACTTTTTCCATTACCCACTCATACAAGTCCGACTACTGGTTGGGGGCTGCATTTGGTATTTATAAGTAAAGGTTTCAAAATAATAATCGAATAATTTTATCGATTTTAATATTTTTAATCTTATGTGTTGACTATTGCTTGTTGAACATCAACTTACTAACTTTAGGAATTTTCATTAGCTGTAGACTGAAAGCTAGATGTTATCGACGACGCTGAATATTCGGACGTACGACTTCACCTGGAATCTAGTTGTTATTTTACAATATGTTAAAGTCGTCAGTTTTGCAAGTGCACGTTGCGTAATCCCAACCTCATTCCATTAACCGTTAAGGGTTCCTCGAATTTTTTCTGAACAGATGGAGAATCAAAGGTATGTTGACAAATCAAGGCGAAAAACAAAAATTAACACTAAACAAAAGGCAATAAGGCACGAAAAAACAAGTTTTACGCTTACAAAAAATATTGGGTCATGATTTTGAGAAGCTCTATGCTGTGTGAACTGATTAAATGTGATCCAAAATTTACGAAACGAAAGAATCGTTGTATAGGAAATTCCCATTGTAATACTTTGAGTAGGAGTGTAGTGTAGTGTGTACTGGTTTTAACAGTACGTTCAAAATTGAGAAACAATAAGAGCAAATGGGGAACTCCCGTACTTCACTAATGAAATCCTCGGTTTGGTTCAATGAAAGCTTCCTGCAATAATTGCTTAAAGAATTGGCACTTTGTGCTGTAATTTTTTCCGTGGATTGTATAAATATTGAAAGTAATAATGTAATAAGTATGTGTAAAAAGTAATATGTATGCGTATGCAAGTATATAATAATCACAATATGTACATTGTAATAAATCAAACGTAACGAATCAGTTTATTGAAAAAGTCCTGTATAAATATATTTCTATTACAAGCTTATAAATAAAATAAATATATTAGATATAACTTCTATTAAATTATTCATTTAAAACTTGTTGCTCATCTGAATTTTATATTACTTAACTACCTAGTATATTATTTTTTGTGTATCAAGCTACTTACGTACATAATTATACTTAGGTACTTCTTTATCACTAACGTGACCATACATCCCGCTGTCAGGCAGTTTGTCCATGTCCCCAGCGAGAGGAAAAATGTCCCGCTTTCGCGAACAATCTAAACGATAATTTAAATAACTATAAGATTTTTACTTTGACGATTTATTATTTATTAAACAAAACAAACACATTCCGAGCTATCTCATCTGTATGAATTTTCGTATTAATAATGAGTAAGTTTTATATCTGTAGCGACATCTCTCGCCACAACTGACGCATCTACATAGCGACATCTATCGAGCCACATACGAGGCATCCTACATCGCGCTATAGAAATAAATTCTACAATTGAGTATATATACAAGAACCCGACTACAACCGTGGGACAGATGCCCGCTAGACATAGCACCCGTCTGGCCGGAGGATCCTCCCTTTTCTATGGCGGATGAGGAACTTTACTCTCTGTTCCTCACCTCCGCTAAAGTGGTGACCCCGACGTGATACGTCGTCAACACAACCTTTTTCACAATGCTACGTCATCATCACTTCCTCAAGCTTTCGAGCAGCGAGTCAATACAGCCAGCCAGCATCCACGGCTACTACCGGGTATCCTGACCATCAGCATGCAGCGGACGCGCATTCCTGGTCAACCCCACAGCCTTCTCAGCGACCTTGGCACAGCACACTGCACTTCGGCCGGTCAGCATGCAGAGACGCACTTCTCTCCTGGTCGACGCAGCAGCCAGTCACTATGCAGCACTGCAACACTCCGACTCACTGGAGCACTCTTGCAGCATCACCCCTACTCTCTGGGGCAATCACCGTAGACAGTTCCGACTCACCGTGAACTACATACGGCATCTGGTTCCGACTCACTGGAACATTTCACTGGCCCGGCAAGCATCACAAGATGTATGGACGACCCAACCTGCTATCGACCTCCGGTCTCGGAGGGGAGTGATGTAGCGACATCTCTCGCCACAACTGACGCATCTATATAGCGACACATATCGACATCTATCGAGCCACATACGACGCATCCTACATCGCGCTACAGAAATAAATTCTACAATTGAGTATATATACAAGAACCCGACTACAACCGTTGGGGAGTTCCGATTTGGTCACTGTTGCGAACGGACGTGTCGCTGCGTTTTCAATTTTGACCATCACGTGACTTAATTGTTGCGATCTTATATTTGGAATTTATTTCAAATATATTGTTGCAATTACGACGTAAACCAACTGGTGTCTAACGATCGCGTGGTAAACCGCACTTTTCGGTGCGACTTGCTTGTTTTTTTTTTGTAAATCCACGGTTTTGTGGTCACTTGCTGGATACCTGACGGTGCCAACGAAGGCAAGTGGGGCGTGACCCGAGCAGCCCGCTGGTTGTCTCCTTCAGAGGCAAACAGCCAGACTCGGACGGGCCTGGGAATCTAGGCCTTTGCGGTTATCGCATAGTCTTGCCCCAGGTGTCTCCTGCCAAACCTTCCGATCCTGCACACTCCATCCCCGGGAACCTGTTTGGGCCTAGCCCGGTTTAATTACCGGTCTGCGTCCTCGGCCCCGGGCTTGTTAGGGCTCCTTAGGGTTGATAGGTCCTTCCTGTGTGTCATTGCACCTTGACAACAGGTCTCTTGCCGACTCCGATAGTCTTTTAAATTTTTTGGCGCACCCCCCTGCCCCTAAGGCAGGGAGGCCTTTAAATTTTAAAATTAAATAAAAATGTCCCACTGTCCTCCCTCTTCTGCCGCCATGGCAAATAACGTTGCCGACCTGGCCACTTGCATAGGCAAGTTGCAAGCCAGGATGAAAGCGCTGGAGTTTCAATACCAGCGCTATCAAAATTTCGTCGTATTACGGTGTCCCTCTCTAGACGAGGAATACCGTAATCTACCTGAGAACGCCTGCGTGCGTCGCACCGCTGCGACCGCGACCCGTCATGAGGCCGTTTCAGGTAGCGAGGCGGCCGCTTCAGGTAGCAAGACGGCCGATGACGTCACGGCCGCGACCGTTACATCCACTGGCGCCGCGCCAGTCGGCGTCGCGCCCAAACGTCCCGCGCGCAGCGTTACGCGCCTGTCCGCCGCGTCATCCGGGGCCATGGCCGCGCCTACGGCCACGCCCCCTGTCCCGACTAGCCAATCGCGCGGGTCAAGCCCCGCCTCCGTCAGGCGAGGGCCGCGAAATTCGCGGTCACAATCTAGGGTTACCAAAAATAGTCCGTACGTCCGTCCCGCGCGATCCACGGAAACCGCGTTAAAGACGAAAAATTCGTTTTCGGCCCTTCCGGTCGAACAAGACTCGCCCGCGAATCCGGATCCATCTCCGGAGATGGATACCGAGAACGACGGCTTCACCGTCGTGGCGTCGCGTAAGCGAACGGCGCGTAGCAGTCCGACTGCTCAACCGGCGCCTAAGGTAATAGCTAAGGCAGTAGTCAGGGGCGCCGCCGCCCCCGCGTCCTCTCAGCTCCCCGCGCCCGCCGGCGGGAAAAAAGAGCGTGCCCCACCTCCAATCATAATCCGGGACAAGGCAGCCTGGATGGGAGTCTGCAATGAGATGCGCAGACTCAAATTCGACTACCACAAGGCTAGAAACATAGTCAACGGGATTTCTATTTCGGTGAGTTCTTCGGAAACTCACCGTAAACTAACCACCCTCCTCCGGCAGAAAGGTCTGCAATTTTATACGTATTCGCTCGCGGAGGAGCGCGTCCTCCGAGTGGTCATCCGCCGCATTCCGGTGGAGCTCGACCCGTCGGAGGTGTGCTCCTCGCTCAAGGAGCAAAGTTATCCCATCCGGGAAGTACACCGGATGTACAGTAAAGATAAGCGGCCACTACAAATGGTAGTGGCCATATTGGACCTTTCCCCCGAGGGAAAGGCCATCTTCCAGCTAGAGACGGTGTGCGGGCTCTCCGGGATTAACGTGGAGCCCCCACACAAAAACCACCAGCCTGCGCAGTGCCACAACTGCCAGCTGTACGGGCACGCTGCCCGTAACTGTCATTCTCGTCCGCGGTGCGTAAAGTGCCGAGAGGACCACCCCACACGGGAGTGCACGCGCGAGCGTGACTCCGTCGTCCCCCCGAGCTGCGTGTTATGCGGGGAGGAGGGGCATCCCGCGAATTATCGCGGTTGCCCCAAGGCCCCGCGTACCACGCGGCCACGTACACAGAGGCAGGCGGCCCCCCGGGCGGCGCCCCCCGCCTCAGCCATCAAAGCGCAACCCCTGCTGGCGTCAGGGGAATTTCCCGCGCTGCCGGTCCCGCGCCAGCTCCCGGCCGCCGCCGGCCCCTCCGCACCCCGCGTGGTGCAACCGCAACCCGTGCGTTCATCGCAGAACGCATGGGGCCCCCGCCGCCCCAATCCACAGCCCCTTATGGCTATGGATATTCCCGCGCCCCGCGCTCCTGCGCCCCGCGCGCCCGCTAACACTGTCGTCAATAGTAACGACCTAATGATACTGCTCACCCGCGAGCACGATATCCGCGAGCTCATCGAATACAATGACCATTTGGAGCGCTTCGGTCTCATCAAGACCGCTTGCGCGTTCCCCCGCCTCGTAGAGACACTACAACGTCTCGATCGCGAGGCGAGTAGTAATAAAAATTAGGGCCTTTCAATGGCTAAGTTTAAACCGAAAGCGTTAAATCTTTCATTTTTTAACGCGCGAAGCCTACTTCCGCAGCGTGATCTCGTCGCGACCTTTCTTAAAGATCACCAAGTAGATGTTCTTTTAGTGCAGGAGACGCTCTTAAAGCGTGCTAAACGTGATCCAAAAATCGCGAACTACAATATTGTAAGAAATGACCGGGCCGGCCGCGGGGGCGGCACTCTCATTTATTACAAACGATCGTTATATTGTACGCCGGTAGATCCTCCGATACTTACCAATATGGAAGTATCCGTGTGTAGACTAGGAATGACCGACCACCCGTCCATAACGTTAGTCTCAGTTTATCTCTCGCCGAGGAAAGAGCCTCTCAGGTCTGACCTAGAAAAGCTACTTTCGCTCGGTGAATCGGTCATTATAGCGGGTGACCTCAATTGTGGACACACTTCGTTTGGCAATTGGAGAGACTCCAGTAATGGGGTTAAACTCGAAGAGCTAACGAACGTGCTAAACTTTGATGTCATAGCGCCACCCACTCCCACCCACTTTCAAGACAACTGTATGCCGACAGTGCTTGATGTAGCTCTCATTAAAGGTATCGCGCTTCGGTTACGACTCATTCGGGTCGTACACGAGCTCGACTCCGACCACCGTCCGGTCATCATGCAGCTAGGTCAACCAGACGACTCTAGCCCTCCTTCGGTCCAAGTGGTTGACTATGCCAAGCTAAAACATTATCTTGCGGACAGGCCGTCCTCGTCCAGCTTAGATAGGATCCCGGACGTATTGGGGTCCGTTGCGGACGTAGATCTCGCGATCGATTCCCTGGTCGACCACCTGCAGGCCGGCATCGGAGAGGCCTCGAGAGAGGTCGAAGAGGCGAGCGATCACCGCTTCGTACTCCCTGCCGACATGCGGGCGTTGTTGACGGAAAAGAACGCGGCGACTCGTGCGCACGACCACTATCCGACCGAGGAAAACCGCGCACGTTTACGCGCACTTCAAAGATCGGTTAGAGCCCGTATATTAGAACTCAGAAGTCACAGATGGGACGCCCTCGTCGAAGGGCTAAGGCCGTCGCATCTGGCTTACTGGAAATTAGCTCACAGCCTCAAAATAGAGGCTTCTTATCTTATGCCCCCCCTCGAGAGGGGTCCCGGTATACAGCTCGCCTTCGATATCAGCGACAAGGCGGAGTGCCTCGCCACTTGTTTGGAGAGCCAGTGCTCTCCGAACAGTGTCGATGCAAATACCGACCAGGTCGAGGGTATCGATGGATGCGTGCGGGAGCTGGATAAGCTCCCCGCGACAGACTCCCTGTCCCCAGTCACGTCTGAGGAGGTTCTTTCCATTATAAAAAGCCTTAAGCTTAGAAAAGCACCAGGTCCCGACGGGATCAGGAATGAAGTACTTAGACTTCTTCCCGATCGCCTCATAGCTCTTTTGGTCTGCATCTTCAATGTAGCCATAGCCCACTGCCATTTTCCAGCCGCCTGGAAAAAGGCCATAGTCATAGGTATCCGTAAGCCCGGCAAGAGCGCGTCGCTTCCCGACAGCTATCGCCCGATCAGTCTCCTAAATACTTTAGGGAAAATGTACGAGCGGATCCTTCTGAACCGTCTCAAGTCAGTAATAGAGGAGAAAGACCTCTATCCGCCTGAGCAATTCGGTTTCCGTGCTAGATATTCTTGCACTCATCAAGTGCACCGCCTCACGGAGCACGTTGCATTTAATTTTGCTGAATTATATAAACCCCGCCGTACACTTGCGGTCTTTTTCGACGTTGCCAAGGCCTTCGATAAGGTCTGGCACGAGGGATTGATCTACAAGTTGTATCACTTTGAAGTCCCCGATAGGCTAATTAAAATAATTCGCGACTATCTAACAGATCGCACCTTTCGCTATAGAGTGGAAGGTGAATTGTCCACGCCCCGTCCAATACGCTCAGGCGTTCCCCAAGGTTCGATCCTGGCTCCTAGCCTATTTAACCTGTACGTCAGTGACCTACCTCGACTCCCGGAGGTCGAGGTAGGGCTATACGCTGACGATACAGTCTTATATGCCTCAGATAGGAATAGATCCCACCTCAGACACAAAGTCCAACGCTCCGTGACCACTCTCGGGAAGTGGTTTAACGAGTGGCGTATAGCCGTTAATCCCTCGAAGAGCGCCGCGATGCTCTTCGATGCGGATTCGTCACAGATACCGTGGAAGCTTAAACCTGTTAAGCTCTACGATAATCCGATTCCGTATGTAAGAGAGACCAAATATCTAGGGGTAACCCTAGATAGTAGGCTCTCTTTTAGACCCCACATCCGTAAGGTTAGGAACAGGGCCGCGTGGGTCCTGGGCCGGTTGCATCCTCTGTTGTGTTCGGTGAGTAAAATGTCCACGCGACATAAGCTCACGCTCTACAAGACGTGTATTCGACCAATTTTGACATACAGTTGCGCTGTGTTCGCACATATGTCCGAGTCGAGTTTCAAACGGTTACAATCGATACAGAATAGGTTCCTCTATCGTCTCACCGGGGCCCCGTGGTATGTTCGAAGCGTAGATCTCCATAGAGATATGGAGCTTCCTTCGATACATGCCTACGTTAAACAGCTCTCCCGTTCGTATTTCGACACCGCGTCGAACCACGCGAATCCGTTAATAAAAACAGCCGCCACTTATGTTCCGGCACCCACGGACATCCGGTGCAAACGCCGGCCGCGCAATATTTTTATTGATCCCGACGATCACATCGAAAATTCGAATAAATATTACACATCCGTCTCTCCAAACAGAGCGTGCCAGCGCCCACGCCCGCGTAACCACCGTTCTCTCCGCAGAGGGCGGGCGGTCAATTTCGCTCCAGCACACCCGTCACGTCCACCCTCTCTAGCGGTAACCCAAGCCTAGGTCCGTTCCTCGGTGTGAAACCCTTGGGTCAGGCAACCGCCCGCGCGATACAAGTGACACTGTACGTGCATCACTTAGCTACCTACAGACAACACTACACACGTATGAACATACACACGTGCACACCACACAGGTACATAGGTTCTGTGAGGGACCTTTTTTTTTCTTTTTTTACGCTAGTTAGTTAGCGCTAGTTAGTGTAGAAACATTCCGATTATTGAATACACATACGCACGGTTCCTTCCTTCCTCCCAGGAGGAAGGGAACGTGCCTATGTGTATATTTAGTTAGCTCGAATCGTAGGTGTAGGGATTCGAATAGATCGCGACCTATTTGCGAACGCGACGACCGCCCGAGCCGAGGTCCGGCCACTTTGGCACCCTCGTGCGAGTCGTCCACAAAACTTTCGCGGCTGAGTGCCCTCTGCGCTCGCCCCCACGTCCGGTGAAGCTGTAAAAGCCGCAGCGGCTTTAGGGCCTCTAAGGATAACAGTGTAGTCAGATCTAAAAAAAAAAAAAAAAAAAAAAAAAAAAAAAAAAAAAAAAAAAAAAAAAAAAAAAAAAAAACAACCGTTGGGCAGCTGCCCGCCAGACATAGCACCCGTCTGGCCGGAGAATCCTCCCTTTTCTATGGCGGATGAGGAACTTTATTCTCTGTTCCTCACCTCCGCTAAATATCTGTCTTAGTATCCTAACGCACCTGTACAAGGAGATATTTCCCAAATGAATAAAATATGGACGAGCAAAAACACAGCAAAGTGAAAGCCCTTTTGAAAGCAATTTTGAATACCAAGACTAACATCAACAAATCATCTACCTAATCAGCTGCATTGTTACTTTAAAACTAGATCCGATATTTTGAAACACATTAGCTCCTCCGACAAATAAAAGACAAGTGATCAGACGTTACATACATACTTGTATTACTACCTATATTAATATTAGTTTAGTATAAATTGTTACCACCATGTTCGTTTTTTAATAAAAAGTAGTTACAAAATGTTTTGGGTGTCCCGCTTTTATGAAAAGAAGAAATGGTCACATTATTATATCACGCAAGGCCCTTGTTTCGAGTTTTAAGATATTTGTCAGCCTATATCAATGTAAAAAATAGATACGAATACGAATTCACCACACAGCATTAGCATGCCATTCAGCTGTGTGGAATGATGTTGTTATGCAAATTAAGCGCAAGTGCTAGTTTGGTTCATTGAGTTATTAACCTCAATGAACCAAAGAATGTATAATTATATAGATAGAAAGATATGTATAATTATATAGATGCTAGAAAGGTGAAAATATCATCATTAATTTCGATTGTTATGTACCTACTTATTTTGTTGCAATTACCTTTTTCTTATTTTAACGGTTGACGTAAGGTCCAGAGAACGACATAAGGTAGGTAGATTGTCTAGAAAATATCTAATTGTTTTATATCTTGAAATACCAAAACGCAACATACTTAGTGCTTATAATATTAGGTAATACCTAGGTATCTTCTATCTAAGGAGGAATTTAAGTATTAAGTTAGCAAACTTTCAATTATATTAGACCCCCCTCCCATATAAGCAAAAATATGAAACTATTCAAAACTATTATTATACAGTATTAAAATATAAACACTAAATTATTTTTAAAATTAAAGTAATAGGTTTTTAATAAAATAAAAATAGTATACTTAGTTAAATTACAAAAATTGCTTTAAAGGCATTTTCATTGCCTTATAATTTGTATGCTTTATGCAAAATGTATTAATATTTATCCCGCTGCCATAATCAGTACAAATAAAAATATAATTTTAAAACGTACCGCCTCTCCCTAAACAACTTGCGGAATACTGAATGACCCCAAAAACCAGTGGGGCTGCCTTAGGGGGGTGGCGAACAGAGCAATCGCCCGGGACCTCGCTCTTGCAGGGGCCTCGCGTCAAAAAATACAATTTTTTTTAACTATATTTTTTCAAATTTAAAACTTTTGATTTTGATTCTTAATTATTTATTAAGGTTATTACATAACGGTAAATTAAAATAAAGTTAGTTAACTAATTCATTCGTTCAAATTATAATTGATAAATTTATTTTGTAGTACTTGAATATCGCGCGTCAAAACACTTAAAGATCGGGTTTTTTAAACGCATAGCACTCGGGACTAGTATGTATTATATAGTCTGTGACTCGGGAGTCGGGACATAATGTTCTGCTCCTCTATCGCTCGAGGAATCCCCGTCGCTAGAGGAATTCCCTTGTTTCATTTCGTTCGTCAACTTTTGTCACCTTGGAATTATTTTGCTTGCGGTATGAGTTACAAAATCGTTGCTGTACCGTACATATCTTTCAATTATATTTAATATTAAGCTCTTATAGTGTTTCAAGTGTTGAGTGAGCTAGAAAAGTGTAAATAATAGTATTTTAGGTATTGAGTAAGCTGATAAAGTGTAAAAAAAATGTGTGACACCTACTTAAAAATTATTTCTGACTATTTACTAACCAAGATTTACGAAATGAGTTCGCGTGATCGTGATGCCGATAGAAAATTTGAGTCAGGTAGTTCAAAAAGGAAACGAGCTACCAAAAGAAAGCAGGTACAAGAAAATCTACGTGGATCTTTATATAAATATATAAAAAGTGTTGATCAAGAAACCTATACGAAACATTAATCCTGATTCAGCTGAAAACATTCCTTCCACATCATCATGGGTGCCGCCGACGTCATCAAGTAAAAACAGCGAGGATGATGATGATTTAACTACATAATTGTCTCTTAGGTCACCGGTGTCGCCGTCAACGCTATCCAGTCAAGAACACGAATCTGAGCCCGAGACTATGTCTACATCCATGACTGCTGGAATGGAAAATCTGAATCCTCAAAATGACCCCGGTTTGTGGCCCATAAGAATTACTGATGTAGACCGAACTGAGATTGTATTAAGGTGTCCAATCCGGATTAAAGTTGAGTTATTTTCCGTAAATGATAATGGACGACAATTTAGTGAATATCATTATAATAAGATATTAGTTAACGGTGAAAAGCTTGACAGGCGCTGGATAATTTATTCGCAAACAAAGGATGCCGTTTACTGCTTTCCGTGTCGAATATTCGGGCTAGAAAATACAAAGATTGGATCAAGCGAAGGAGTGTGTGATTGGAAACACTTGAGTGATTACCTAAAGTCACACGAATCTAGTCGACAGCACAAAGATTGTATGCTGAAATGGATTAATTTAGAGAATGGTTTAAAAAGCTGTTCCACTATTGACTCCTTGGCTCAGTCACAAATTGAACAAGAAAGACAACGTTGGAGAGATATTTTAGAACGATTGCTCGCAATTGTAAATTTTTTAGCATCTCACAATTTGGCCTTCAGGGGTCATAGAGAAGTTAACATCTGACTCAGGTTCAAGTGACACAAGCGGCAACTTTATAGATTTAGTAAAGTTAATAGCCCGATTTGATTCCGTGCTGAGACTTCACTTGCAACAAGTAAAAGATAAAACGATTAATGACCACTATATCGGAAAAAATATTAAAAATTATTACTCTATTATTCTTGATTGTACTCGCGACGTTTCTCGTGTTGAGCAACTATCAATTATTATAAGATTTTTTAATACAAAACAGCTGAAATTGAAGAATATTTTATTGGTTTCATAGCCGTCGAAAAAACCACAGCTGAGAGATTGACTAATTATACTATCACAGAATTAGAACAGTTAGGTATATCATTGCAAAACTGCAGAGGCCAAGGATATGATAATGATAATGGTGCCAATATGCGTGGTGAAAAAAGTGGTGTCCAAAAAAGTATTATTGAAATAAATCCCCTTGCTTATTTTTAACCTTGCGGGAGTCATAGCTAGAATCTCATTCTAGGAGATGCAGCATCGTCTTGAGTCCAAGCAAAATCTTTTTTTGGTTTGCTACAAAGGTTGTACGCTCTGTTTGCCGGCTCAAGTCAGAGGTGTACTATTTTAAATGCTCATGTAAAATCCTTATCGCTAAAACCACTTTCTAAAACTAGATGGGAGTGCAGGGTAGCATCGGTGAAGGCCGTTAAATACCAACTAAGCGATATATGTGATGCTTTAAAGGATTTAGCAGAAAATACAACAGATTGTCAGTTGTTCAGTGAATGCCATTCTATAGAAAAGGAAATAACTACCTACGGATTTGTAGTTTCACTTGTCATATGGTATGACATTCTTACAAAGATAAATGTAAAATGTGGCAAAGCGGAAACATGCAACAACACCTAGATGCATTCACAAATTGGCTCGATAATTATCGAGAAAATGGTTTTCAGTCATCCCTTGTAACAGCGCGAGAAATAGCCGAGGAAAATGATATTGACAGACAGTTTAAAGAAGTCAGAAGACGATGTAAAAAAAGGCATTTTGATTATGAAGGGGAAGATGAAGCTCATGATTTGAATGCGGAAGAGATTTTCAAAATAAACTATTTCATGTATAATATAAAAAGATTAAAGGAAATTAGTGATAGTGAACTTTCGAAGCAATGCAGCGACTTGCAAATATCAATGACAGTAGGAGAATCATGTGATATTGATGGACATGAATTGTACGAAGAACTGAATGTGTTCATTCGTTTGTATGAAGGAAACGATGACATTATCTCGGTGCTGAAATACATAATACAAAAAAAATTAACTGAAGTTTACCCCACTATCGAAATAGTTCTGAGAATTATTGCCACCACACCTGTTACGGTTGCGTCTGCTGAAAGGAGTTTTTCGAGGATTAAAATTATTAAAACATATTTGCGGAATTCGATGACACAGGGTCGGCTTTCAGCCCTTGCTATTCTTTCAATCGAAAATGAAGAAGCTCATTTGTTAGATTATTGTACTTTAATGAAAGATTTTAAGTCTTAGTAAAAGCAGCAAATATCAATTTTAAAATTATTAATTTTGTAAATCTTTCAATGTAAGTAAAATATTTTAAAACTCAAATTTTATTTATTTGTATAACTTTAGCATTTCTCATCAAACATAACGAATACCTACCAAACAACCAGGCCTACTTTTGCATCACATAGGTATTTTTCCGTAGGACAAAAGGCCCCGCAAAGACCTGCCACCCGGAGCCTCGCAATGGGTAAGGCCGCCGCTGCAAAAACAGAACAAACCATAAATGTAAGTACTTTCAAAAAGTCAAAAGTAGTTTGATAATCTCTATTCAGTTTTATATTCACCCTCTCGAGTTAACATTGCGAAATAAATCCGTAATAATTATCAGTGATAGTTTTACTATAGTCGACGCATTTTAAACTGAGTTGTAGGGCAATAAATGTCACTGACAGTAGGAACGTGCACGCAATGCTTTTTTTTTTTGAACTGTCTACACTGTTAGCCTTAGGGATCCTAAAGCCGCTGCGGCTTTTACAGCTTCACCGGACTTGGGGGCGAGCGCAGAGGGCACTCGCGGGAAAGTGTTTTGGACAACTCGCACGAGGGTGCCAGAGTGGCCGAACCTCGGCTCGGGCGGTCGTCGCGTATGCAATTAGGTCGCGATCTAACTGAATCCCTACTCCTACGATTCGAGCTAACTAATATATACTCATAGGCATGTTCCCTTGTTCCTGGGAGGAAGGAAGGAACCATGTGTATGTGTATTTCGTAATCGGAAAGGTTTTCTACACTAACTAGCGCAAAAAAAGAAAAAATAGGTCCCTTACAGAACCCATGTACCTGTGTGGTGTGCACGTGTGTATGTTCATACGTGTGCAAAGTTGTATGTGGGTAGTTAAGTGTTGCACGTATAGTGTCACTTGTATCGCGCGGGTGGCTGCCTGACCCAAGGGCTTCACACCGAGGAACGGACCTAGGCTTGGGTTGCCGCTAGAGAGGGTGGACGTGACGGGTGTGCGGGAGCGAAGTTGACCGCTCGTCCTCTGCGGAGAGAACGGCAGTTACGCGGGCGTGGGCGGTGACACGCTCTGTTTGGAGAGACGGTGGAGTAGAACGCGTTTGCTGTTTCGATTAGGTCGAGCGGGTCAGTGAAGATATTACGCGGCCGGCGTTTACTCCGGCAGACATTGGGGTCGGGAACATACGAAGCTGCCGCTTTGATTAAGGGATTCGCGTGGTTCGACGCGGTGTCGAAATAAGAGCGAGAAAGGTGTTTGGCATAAGCATGTATCGAAGGAAGGTCCATATCTCTATGGAGATCTTCCATACGAACATACCAAGGGGCGCCGGTAAGGCGGTGAAGAAACCTATTCTGGATGGTTTGTAAACAATCCCAATTATATCTTGGCATATGTGCGAACACAACGCAGCTATATGTCATAATCGGTCGCATACACATCTTGTAGAGCGTAAGCTTGTGTCTCGTAGACATTTTGCTTGCAGCACATAACAGAGGATGCAATCGGGCGAGGGTCCAGGCGGCCCTTTTCCTAACCAGAGTGATGTGGCGTATAAAGGAGAGTCTACTATCTAGGGTTACACCTAGATATTTGGTCTCCTTTACCCAGGGGATCGGATTACCGAAGAGTTCAAGGGGATGATCCTTGTGTTTTTTTTCGGTATCTGTGAGGCGGTTTGGTCGAAGAGCACCGCTGCGCTCTTCGTGGGGTTGATGGCTATTCGCCAGTCATTAAACCACTCCCCGAGAGTGGTCACGGCTCTTTGGATTCTACATTTGAGGTTGATCTTTTGCCTTTGAGAGGAGTATATGACTGTATCGTCAGCGTATAACCCTACCTCAACTTTCGCGGGAAGTTTTGGTAAGTCACTGACGTACAGATTGAAGAGGCTAGGAGCCAGGATGGAACCTTGGGGGACGCCTGAGCGTATGGGATGGGGTGTGGATAGTTCACCTTCCACTCTGTAGCGAAAGGTGCGGTCTTTGAGGTAATCGCGGATGATTTTAACTAATCTATCGGGGACTTCGCGGGAGTACAGCTTATAGACTAATCCTTCGTGCCAGACCTTATCAAAGCCCTTGGCTACGTCGAAAAAGACTGCCAGTGTACGACGGGGTTTACATAACTCGGAAAAGTTAAACAAAATGTGCTCCGTGAGGCGGTACACTTGATGAGTGTAAGAATGTCTAGCACGAAAACCGAATTGCTCAGGCGGATAGAGGTTTTTTTTGAGGCTCCTTGAGCCGCTCATAGATTTTACCTAGGGTATTGAGAAGACTGATAGGGCGGTAGCTGTCGGGAAGCGACGCGCTCTTGCCGGGTTTGTGAATACCTATGACAATGGCCGTTTTCCAGACGGCTGGAAAATGGCAGTTGGCTATGGCTACATTGAAGATGCAGACCAATAGAGCTATAAGGTGATCGGGAAGAAGTTTGAGTACTTCGTTCCTGATCCCGTCGGGACCTGGTGACTTTTTAAGCTTAAGGCTTTTAAGTATGGCACAGACCTCCTCAGAAGTGACTGCAATGCAACCCGTTCTCGATACTTAGCTACCTGCATACGCGGGGTTGATGCGTCATCGTGACCTTCATTAGCACTCCGACTCCTGATTGGTCGTTACTAGTAAGAGTTGTTGTTTTTCTATAAATATAAGATTTTGTGTTATGACACTCATTACATTACTTACGCTTCGTTACGCAATACGCACAATGGAGAATTTATTTTCTAACGTGGTTTTGAAGAAATTAAATGGTGACATCAACGCTCAAGCTCGGGCTGTAATTCACAACGTGTTCCTGTTTTTAAAAGAATTGAAAACTGATCCCGAGAAAAAAGCTTGCCTCAATTTCAATAATCCACGAGAGCTTGCAGCACTGATTTGTGGAGTTAATAGAGCGACCGTGGATCGAATAAAAATCGAAGTTGTATCTACACAGGTAAGTAGGTATATGAAAAATATCCACATAATTAAACATTTAATTATTTAATTAAACTAACATTATTTTCGTTCATATCTTTAATCAATAATTGATGTTTATATTGAATATATAAAGGGTTAAATAATACCAAGGTTATATGTAGAATACTATACATATAGTAATATGAATTCCGGTATCTCAGTTGTACCTTTGAAGGTCACTTCCTGTAAGAATTGTTTATATTAATTCATATCTTAGAATGTAAAAACCTTACCTGGACACGATTTAATTAGGGGTCAATCGTTCTTGTTCATTTACTTTTAAATTACAACATTGCACTATCTTCTATCATTCGGTGTCGCCGCGCCGCTCTGTATACAGCTTAGCGCCCATCAGGCACACAGAATCAGTTGACTCTTATAACCCGTGCCACACGATACCTACAGTTTGATGAATAATTCGATTGCAGACTAGATTGCTGGATAACGGAATCATCAGATTTTCTATCCACACGTAAACATAATTTCATTTAGTTTCCTCTGTTAGGCTGACGTGTGGCGTGACACGATATTAAGTAACAGGCAAAAATAGGATTGGTTTAGAGCTTAAACTCTAACTACAAATTTGGAACTAATAAAAATAAAATTCTGAAGATATATTGCGACTTTAGACATGTAGAATATCATTTCGATGTCCGCAGGTTGGAATCCTGAGCCTATGGACGCTTATGACACTAGAAGCTTCACATTGGAGTTGCCGACCATTTAAAAAACTGTTCATTCTATTCTTTAAAATCTCAGTTTCTACTCCACTGGGAAAACAGCAGAGCTTAATCCACCTCTGGAGCGTTTGAAGGATCTTGATCGATCATTTATTGGTTTTTACTTTAATTAATAGATAAACGTATGTTTAATGGGTCGTATAAAATACTGTGTAATGTTAACAACATTTCACAAGGTATAATTTGGACATTGTGCTTTTAAGTGAAGTGAAATGTAAACAACTATGAGCACCCATTTTAAGATGCCACAACAGCTTCCTGTAGTTTTAACAAGGGAGCCGCATACCATGTTGTTAGAGCATGTCTGAAGATTACAATAATAGTATGAAGTTCGGCTCAAAGGATGCGTGTTCAGTGACCTTGAGAAATAAACACAACATAAAGTAGACAGTGGTTTTTTTTTGGAAATTTTTAGCGGGATCTTGAAGTGACATGTTGTGGTTTTTATTTTTAGTTAGGTTTTTGACCCTATATTATGTAATATTGGTGGCGTTTTGCGCGATATAATTTGGTTTTTGTGCTTAAGTGAAGTGAATTATAAATATAAGCTGTAGAAGAACTATTGCAAAGGGAGGATCCTGCGACCAGACGGGTGTTATGTCTGGCGGACAGCTGCCCAACGGTTGTAGTCGGGTTCTTGTATATATACTCAACGATTGAGTTAATTTCTATAGCGCAATGTAGGATAGTAGGATGCGTCTTATGTGGCTCGATAGATGTCGCTACATAAGCTAAAACATTCATTCTGAGATCCCACAAAATATTCCTAGAAAGTTCTAACAAGGGAGCCACCGTCTTGTTAGGAAACTGAATCGTCATAACACATGACATTATAATTCACTCGATAATGGCAGTAATGGTCTTCATTGCAGAGGACCGATTGCCAAGTTAGGAAGAAGAAGAAGGTGTTTTTGGCGGGATCTTGAAGTGACATGTTGTAGTTTTCATTTTTAATTCATTTACTTAGGTTTTTGACCCTATATTATGTAATATTGGTGACGTTTTGCGTAATATAGTTTGGTTTTTGTGCATAAGTGAGGTGGATTATAAATATAAGCTGAAAGCATTAATTCCAAGATCCCACAAAAACTTCCTAGAAAGTTCTAACAAGGGAGCCACCATCTTGTTAGGATACTGAATCGTCATAACACATGATAATATAATTCACTCGATAATGGCAGTAATGGTCTTCATTAAAGAGGACCGGTTGCCAAGTTAGGAAGAAGAAGAAGAAAGTAGACAGTTGTTTTTTTCGGCGGGAATCTTCAAATTTGGCGGTCGACATTTTTTGATTTAAATTAATTTGTGGCGTTATATTTTCATTGTTATTGTTTATTCTTATACTTTATTTCTCTTTTCAACTTTTATATCCGTAATTCTGTGTAGTTTAGTTTATTTTGTGTAGTTTTAACAACATTCTGGATCTGGATCCTGAGCCTGATTCTTCTCCTGACAAACATCTTTTGTTAACACTGTTATTTCTTAGTTCTTCAAAAATCCGGACCAATCAGGAGTCAGAGTGCTAATGAAGGTCACGATGACGCATCGACCCCGCGTGCGCAGGTAGCAAAGTACCGATAACGTGTTGCATTGCGTGCACATTCCTACTGTCAGTGACATTTATTGCCCGACGACTCAGTTTAAAATGCGTCGACTATACTACTACTATACTTCAGATGAGAATTTTTCAAATAATGTTAGCAGACAATAGTGTAAAGACTCAGATCCTGGGGCCCATGTTTGCTATTTCACATTTAAGAATCTACCATTGTCATTATGTCGACACTCTACTGATATTATATTGACATTAAAAGAAATTTGGTATTCTGCTAAAATTTCATTACTGTCTCGATAGCATCTCTATAGCGTTGTGATAGTGTGTCAGGGGATGGCAATAGATACGTCGTTGGCATTGCTTATCAAAATCTACCATGAATTCATTGTTGCTAATCGAAACTATCATTAGTTTACAAAAATTGTTAGTGCTATTTTTCTTGTTAAATCTCAATAAATCTGTAAGGTTACGTAAAAAACGGTATAGAAGAATACCGTTTTGACTACTATCGAGTTGCTATCGAGATACCATTGAGACGCCATTGTAGAACAGAATACCAAATAAGTCAGTAGTTTTCCGATAGACTGATAAACAAATAAGAGTATATCAAATGGTGACCAAATGTCTATTGAGATACTATCAACACACTATTGAAACATTATTTTGTTAGCAGAGACTTGGGCCCCTGGACAAAGAGTGAAAGAATCATAGTTTAAAAGACTTATTATCATTGCATTATATATTAATTTTAACAAAAAGGATGAGCACCCCAACAAACTCCAGAAAGTGCTCTCATGATATTAATGTTTCTTGCACACTTAGCAAGTATCTTATTATATTGAATGAGCAACTCTTGTATATATATATGTGTAACTGTTTTCTTGGAAACTGCTCCAACGATTTCGATGAAACTTTGCATTTAGATAATGTGACACCGAACACAGCTCGGTCGCCCAGATATTGTAATTAACATGCGAAATGCGAATGCCTGTACATTTACTATCAAATATTATACCAAGGAAACTAATTTCATTACTTAACTGTAAGTTTTGCTGATTTAAATAAACACTTATATGAGGATTTGTTATTCTACGAGAAAAAACTACTACTTTCCTTTTAGAAACAGAAAAGGAATGATGATGATCAGACATCCAATGCGATAATCTATCCAATGACTGCTCTACAATTTTCGCAGCCAAACTTATCGAACTGTTCGAGGAATAAATTAGTAAATCATCAGCATACTGAAGAACAGAAAACACTGAGGAAAAACTACAGAATCTAGATAATTTATATAAACATAATACAATATAGAACTAAGAGCAAACCTCTGCGGTACACCTTTTCAAAGTACTCTGCTGTGATTGTTCATTCCCAGAGTCCTCAAGATAATAGTTCTACCACTAAGTGACAGTTGAATTAGCGTTGCATATATAGTATTTTTCGTTCTATATTTTTTTCTATAATTTATAGTACAATTGACTAAAATATAGTACGGGTGGTAACCCTAGATCACTACCATACCTATCATCATTGAGGAGCGCCCTACAGGGAATGATGAACATTAAAGTCACCTAAAATAATAACTGGAGAAGGGATAAAATCAATAATATCTACACTTAAGTACAGGAATTACCTACTGAAGGTTTAAGTTGTTTACAATTTCTTTTACATAATCCTTTAAAAAAAAAATTGGTCACCGATTTTTCTTGTAATTAAAGACAAACTGAAATATTGTGTGCAACTAGGTTTACAAGTTTCCTTGATATGGATTCCTGGTCATTCAGGTATCCATGGTAATGAAAATGCCGATGGTTTAGCTAAATTGGCAGCTTTTCAAGGTGCTCCTGATAATTCTTTAAATAGCCAGTATTTACTTTCTTTTCTACCTCGTCAAGACTTGGTTGAAAGGTGGAATATGCACTGGGATCTTTCAAGTAAAGGTAAATTTTATAAAAATTATAAACCTTCAATTGCTCTAAAACCGTGGTCTACAAATGGAGATTTAGTAAGAAAATTACAACTATTATTTCGAGGCTAAAGTTTGGCCACTGTTCTTCACCAGTCCACCTGAACAAATTAAGAATTAGAGATACATCTACCTGTGAGTGTGCTTTGGAAGAGGTTAACATTATGCATATTCTTTTCTGTTCTCTTTAGAACTCTTTACCACTGTATGATACTTTGTGTATGTATAATATAAGGCTATTCTACCTTGCGACCTGTCATCTATCCTATCTCTCAGTGATAATATATATATCAAATCATTAGTAAAATTTCTTAATCATATTATTTATATATTGCCACTTCTTCATTTACCCGCCTATTCCCTCCATCCGCCTAAAGTATCAAAATCGCATGACTTGAAAATGGCAGTAATAGTCTCTGAAGAGGACCGGGTTGCCAAGACTGAAAAAATAAGAAGTATACAGTTTTTAGCGGGATCTTGAAGTGATATGTTGTGGTTTTTGAGCCTATGTTATGTAATATCGGTGGCGTTTTGCGTAATATAGTTTGATTTTTGTGCATAAGTGGATTATAATTATGAACTAAGAGCATGCATTATGGGATTGCACAAAAACTCCCTAGAAAGTTCTAACAAGGGAGCCACCATCTGGTTAGGACAGTGAAATCGTCATAAGACAAGACACTACATTCACTTGATAATGACAGTAATTATCTTCATTAAAGAAGACTAGTTGCCAAGTTAGGAAGAAGAAGAACAAGAAAGTAGATAAAGATGACAAATTTTGGGTTTAATAATACATATTTTTGAAAGAACATATTCATTCTGTTGGATGCCATCGGGGACTCGGTGATATAATGCTTAAGACTATCAAGAAAACAATGAGTAGGGAGACTATTATTGTATTTTTATTCAACATTTATCTGTTGATTTTGTTTGGCAGCTTGTTTTGCCTTCTTCTTTTTAAGAAGTATACTTTTCTTTTCTTCTGTGGTTTTCTTCAATCCCTTCATCTTACGAGTTTGCAATCTGTTTATATCTTGTTTTCCCATATGAACGCGACCCAACTTAGAACCAAATGCATCTCTCGAAATATTCTTCTTGGTAATTGGTTTTAATTCTTTCGGTATCTTACAAGCTTCTTTATATAAGTCGTCAGAAGCTAGCTTAGTTCTCCTTAGTTTGAAGTCTATTGAAGGACCTAGAAGTTTATGCACACATACTATATTTTAAACCGTATTTGCATAAAGTAATAAAATAATTAATGCATTTAAATAATTTATAGAATTTCTTTAGATTTATTTATGTGTACATGTAGCACATAAAACATCCATAACCACTATGATATTTTTACCTAGAAGAAAATTTCAATATTCATTTAATCCCAATCAGAAGTTATATGAAATTTAAATTATAAAAAATTTCGCATAGTAGGATCATAATCCTAATACATATATTAAAAACAAAAAACAAATATTTACAAATATGTTACTCAATCATGCAAAAATTCTGATGAAATTTGGCACACAGATAGCCTAATAACCCGGATAAAGTGATAGGATATGTTTTACCCTGGTAAAACATTTATTTTTCCATGTAAGCACCACGGGCACTGCTAGTAAAAGATAAAGTAATGAATATGGTTTTCAATAATGGCAGTAATAACTATTACTGAATAGAAACACAAATAACTTAAATGCATGTCTTTGTAAAAAAGATTTACAAAAATTTCATCTTGTACTCATAGCTACAACTCTATTGAATAAATCAAGATCTTAGCCCTTTTACTGTATTTTCTTACCTATTTCTTCTAGTTCAATTCTAGGTGTACGCTGACCACTTTTCTTTAACAAAATCCTATAAGACCTAAAGTATATAACTCCATCATCAGTAGCAGTAAAACTTACTGCATGCTCCAAGCCTTGTAATCTGATACTTTCAACCTGTAAAAAAATTGGTTTATGGATTAAATATTCTTTGTGCGAAATATTTATGTTGAGTTATGCAGGTATTGATTTTCCTTCAAAGTGGCTTATGTAGAGTAATAAAGCTATTTTATGTATTAAAAAATCAATTCTTATTCACAAAGTTCCTGCAGTAATAAAAAGTACAACCTCTAAAATACTACTTTCTGATAAAAAAACTTATTTAATTCTATTAATGTTTTTTATAGACTTAAGTACTCTATAAATAAAGATATAATAATCATATATGTAAATATGCTTTTTGTTTGGGCATTAATGGGTTATATTATATTATATATAATAAGTAATAAACTGTTAATCCTCCTTTTTAAAGTGTAATTTAATTAGTATTTATGGAATATTTATTATTATAATATGAACTACATAACTATATTTTTTAAATTAAGAAGTGAGAAGTTCAAATTATTTTCATGTTTCAATAATAAATGGTAAAATAAAAAATCCTTATTACCATTATATAATAGGTTAAGTATTATTTTATATTTGAAAAAAATTTGACCAACCTTTTCCCTGTGAAAGAAATCAGTAAAAAGAGACTTCAAGCGTTTCAGATCAGGATTTAAATCCCAAGCTGGACCATTAAAGAGTAAACATGGCTTGAGACCTGCTAACACTTTCATGTTGTGGAATTCTGACTTTGCTTTAAAATTGTCTGCACCAAGTTCTATCATATCCAATATGTTGTAATTGAAAGTTCTTCCTAAGATAATGTTGTGCGGTCTCTTTTTGTTATGTGAACCAACTCCAAAAAGTGATGCTTCCTTTTTGTAACACAACCTTGGAAAATTTAATCAAATATAGATCTAGTGATAAAGCTTTAAAATTATATTATATGTATACCTTTTTAACATTAGTGATAAAAAAATTGTTTGGAAATGTTAAATTCTAAAAATATACAGTAAAAATATTTTTTTTATCTTCAAAGTTTCTAGTTATTTTTCTCACCAATGTAAAATGTGTACATTCAAATGCTATCAATATTTTATGACTTTAATGAACATAGGAAGTGATAAAGAAAGTGTAAAGAGAGCAAAAACTCCAATATTAATTACTATACAGGAAAAACACTATAAGTGATATAAGATTTAGTGATATACTGAAAATATAAATTAGACTTTAAAAAAAAAAAAATATTGTAAACCTTTACTAGTATGTACATACAAAGTTAGTATGGAAAAACCCAACACCAAATTAAAATTTCTAGTATTACATTTTAATCAAACAACATTTTGAACACTCATTTTTATAGAATGTTATATTTAAATTATAATTTTTTAATGTTTTAACACATTCCTGCTGTTAATACTGGCACTGTCATATCCTTCTTTTATACATTTTTGAAGATCACAAAATACTTCTTGTCGTACTTCTCATATTTTAGGGTCATAGCTTTTTCACTTTTATATCCTTCAAATGTTAGTTATATTTTCAATGCAATATTTTAACAACAAATTTTAATTTATTAATTTTGTAGGAACTCTTTTCAACATGAACTTTTTATTTTTTATTGACTGTCTTTGTTATACCTTTTCCGCACCAGTGGAAAAGAATATGAAATGACATAGAAATTGACTTTTTTTAGTATCATTGACTAGTAATGTGTCAATATAATTTTATATTGTTATTATAAAAGTTAATAAAGTTATTCAGCTGCGTCATGATCACAATTTAAACCTATCCAATTTTACCACCACAAGGGAAAAATGAAAATATCTCCCTCAAAACATAGCAACACAAAATATTAAAGTAGATCATATTTAACTTAAACAAAACAATAATCGTTCAAAACTAAAAAAAAAGACAGAAGTAAATTATGTTCTTCAATAATTTTTACCTATTTTTCAAAAGAGAACTTTATGATAAGTAATTAGAACTGACATTTGTATTGTCAGATTTAAATATTTCTCAAAAACTATTGATTTCCGCAGTTTGGTTTTAGGTGTTTTTATTTTCTAAATAAAAATAAAAATATTTTATGGTCTAAGAATACCGAATCGTAATTTTGCTTTTCATTCCATAGTTTTTATTTTTGCAACTAATATTTTTTTGGTTTTGAGGTTACAAATGTTTTTATTAATTTTCTTATAAACTGTGAATTGCCTTGTAATGAGTGTAGTATCATTATAATTAGGGATCTAATCTCTATCGAATTCATGCCAATCGATTCTAAATCCAACCCATTATCTCTTAGGGCTCAATGAAATAAAAAAAAAGAAATAACTTACTTCTCAATAAGTGACGCATCTTCAAATGGTACAAAATCATTTTTGCGACTTAAGTAAGCAGCATCAGGTTTTTTCAAGTCGTAAATATCTTTTAAAATTTTCCGAGTGCGTTCTGATGGGTTTCGACCCTGCAGAAATATACATTGCTTAGATCCTTCTATTGGCTTTGGCTCTTTAGCGATTAGTGCTTTCTTCCCCTTGCGTGTTGTAGGTTTCCTAAAAAATCACCGAAAATCAAACATACGCCGAAATTAGCATTTCTGAAAATTTATTCATATGATGTTTTTTCTCCGTAACCGAGCAGAAAATAATACACTGTGATTTTTATCAAAACACTACATAACACATGGAAAACAGTTTGTTGATAGTTAAAGGTTTTTCACACTGTTAAAAGGTTTTCACGTACGAATACACGGCGCGAAAATATATTTACAATACTAGTTTTACTCACTTGATTCTTTGTATTACAGCCATTTCTACAACGTGCTGAAGAAATCAAATTGAAATTGAAAAGGAATGTCAATGTTAACTTTTGAATGTTACCAGGAGCCTTAAGTTGAAAGTTACTTTTCGTCCGTCAGCGTCTTTTCAAAGTTACATTCTTTTGGAGGAAGAATGGCTTGGTTTGGACGCCAGCGGTGGCAAACGGTGTACGTAGAATTTAGAAATTACGGTACAATAGGTACATCAAGGTAGTGGGCATATTTTTGGTTTTTGTTAGAGTTTGGCGAAGAGTGCCTTTGTAACCTGCAAGCACTAACTAAACATAAAACGGCAATATATGTGTCAAAAAAGTAAGTGAGCCTTCATCCCGAATATAGTGTTGCATATTTGGTGGCCAATTTATGTGGTGTCATGTCAATTTGAAACCAGTTTTAAAATACCGTCCAATAACTGCATGTAAGTAGAATATCCCATCCAGTGTATATGAGATGATTGCCAGCACATTTTCTGGTAATATTGCCTTTTTTAAATCAAAAAACCCATCAAAAAATATGACCCTAAAAAACTTCTATTTTAGTTTTTAGAAAAAGTTAAAAATGTCAATCGAAATTTGGCAATTTAAACACCCGTCATGCATCATTTTGGCGCGCTATCGTGACGTCATATTATATGACAACAACAACACAAGTGAACATATTGTGTCCTTTATTCATTATATTTTACGCCTTATTTTGTATTATATGTTATAGGCAACGTATGAAATAAAGAGAATTATTACATACTTTGTTTAGGTATTGTATAGAATGCCAAATGCTATTTAGATAAACTATGAAATACAACTCCGATTCGTTACGAATATAACTTGGGAATAAAATTGTGATTGAGACACGAGGGAATGAGATAGAATATACACGGCTAATTTAACCTTATTATTTATACGTTACAAAATAAAGATGTTGCTCGGTTAGGTTGGGTTGGACCTGCGAACAAGTACTAGTACAAATAATGGTTCAGTCGGTAGCGTGTACGGACTCCGCGTCAATCGACTGAGTTCGAATCACTGCAATGAGCATGAGCTTTCGATGAAAGTAATATCATGATGAAACCATAGCACGGTGGTAGGGCTTTTTATAATGCCCTCCTGGCTAGCTATAACCTTCAAGTTAAAAATCTGTCACCAAGAACCAATAGGTATGTTCTGGAAGCTGCACTTGAGAGCCAGTCTTCCATTAAGCTTAGCATACTGCCATCTAGGACAACATTGTCACTTAATATTAGGTGAGATTATTGCCACAACATTAAATCTATAAGGCTACAAAAAGACTAAAACCTATAAATGTATGTGTCTCAATCACATGACACTTTGAAAACCCGCCAAAATCTCTCAGGTGATATTCGAAGCAAATCGGAGATCTATTTCATACTTTGCCGGTTTCTCATTTAGCATTCTATACATTGACTATAACATAATTACATAATGTCATGGAACACGAGAAAAATGCAAGACAAGTTATAAGTACTGTATTGTGCCTATATGCAAAGATACTACATGGAATGCAAGCAATAAAGTGAGCTAGTTTGTCCTGAGAGGTGAAGACAAAAAAAAAGTGGTGTAAAATAGCCTAGTGGTCGTAAGCACGAGAGCTATGAGTGAGGTCCTGGGTTCGAATCCCAGGTCGAGCAGTGTTATTGGGTTTTTCCTATGAAATTCTCAGTAGCAGCTCGAAATTTGGTTACGTGCCCGATTAATAGCAATAGGGACATGGGACCTAATAGCATACTCGGTGAACTGTGGATGTACAAATGTACACCTCTACCTAATCTTTCGGGAAATACAGACGTGATGGTAAAATTATGAAAAGAAACATGATTTCTCCTACTGTTTTGGTCTGTTTATTACTTTATTGTATGATTGTATAAATAAATAAACGCCCGACGCCACATTGACAAAAACAGAATCTTTATTAAAACTTAGTGACATTGACAGGCCGCCTTCTCATCGACTAGTGATGTTACCTACTCACAACATCCTCCTTATTAGAAAAAGTTAAATTAATATAATTTTACAGCTTGGGACACTTTAGAAAAATTGACTAAACTCTTAAATAGACGCTTTTCAACTGGGGTTGTATGCTCTTCAATAGACGGTGCTACTGTATGAGGATTAGGAGATGTCTTGATATTTGAAATTTTTCGTAACCTAATATCTTGAGATACCATTTGCGGTGACTGCATAGGCTTCAAAATATGCTGTGTGTTTCTCCTTTCTATAAATCCATCGGACCCTTCAACAATATAAGACCTAGGCTGATCACATTGGGATTTTATTGTGCCTGTAATCCATGGAGTATCTGGCATCTTCTTAAAATAGACTTCATCTCCTTCTTGTAGTTCTGGTAATGATTTAGTCTTTCTGTCATAGTAATCCTTCATTTTATTTTTACTTTCTTCCTTAATTTTGACATATTCTTGAAATTTGACTGTTCTTGGTATTAAGTTTTTTGTGACTGTTGGTAATTGTGTTCTAAGTGAATGTGACATTAATAATTGTGCTGGAGATGGTAGATTTCCTCTAGGTGTATTCCTGAATTGAAGCAAAACCAGATATGGATCTGTCCCTGACTCCTCTGACTTGGTAAGGAAACGTTTACATATCTTTACTGCTGACTATACCAACCCATTTGACCTTGGTATGTAGGGACTTGACGTATTATGATGTATTCCCCAGTCCCACATAAAATTCTTAAACTCTGCCGAATTAAATGGTGGCCCATTGTCAGAGAATAACTCAACTGGAATACCATGTCTGCTAAAGATACTTTTAAGACAAACAATTACTGTTTTGGCTTTAGTACTCGCCACTGCCATTAATTCAATATAATTTGAGTAATAATCTTGTACTAATATGTATTTTTTAGATTTATAATCCATGAAATCAACACCAAATTTTTCCCACGGAAGTAATGTAACATCATGTGGAAGAAGTGGTTCAGGAGCATTTGAGCTTGTATGTGACAAGCAAATATGACACGACTGGACAATGTTTTTTATATCAGTTGACATAAATGGCCAAAATACATGTCCTCTAGCAAACGCTTTTGACCTCTCAATTCCCAGATGTCCACTGTGTATTATTTTCAAAATCTCTGGCCTTAATTTTTTAGGTATGACTATACTGTTACTTCTGAAAATTAAATCATGTTCTGTATGTAAATCAAATCTATACTGCCAATACTTTTGCAGATCTTTGTGAATTTCAGTTTTACTTGACGGCCATTCTTCTTTACAGTATGTTTTCAAAATCCCCAGACTTTTATCTTCATTAGTGCCTCTGATTAGCCACTGTAGACGTTCTGATGAAACTGGTAATGACTTAATCAGTAAATTTACATGAACAATGATATTATCATCTAATTCATCTGAACTTGTTTCCGAGAGAGCTGCTCTCGACAAGGTATCTGCAATGTACATGTGACTACCTTTCTTGTAAACTACATTTAGACTATAAAGCTGTATTTTTAACATCATTCTCTGAAGACGTGTTGGGACCTCGAATAATGGCTTTTTAAACAATGTTATTAAAGGAGCATGGTCTGTCTCTACAGTTACAGTTTGTACATATGTAAATTGATGAAACTTGATGCAGGCAAAAACTATTGAATAGAGTTCTTTCTCTATCTGAGCCATTTTCTGCTGTGTATCTGTTAAAGTTTTTGAAGCATAATATACTGGATGTTGATTTTGCAACAACACCGCTCCGACAGCACTCTTACTAGCATCACTTTGTAGAACAATAGGATCATAAACATTAAAATGTGACAACACTGGAACTTGACATATTAATTGTTTCAGATGGCAAAATGTTGTTTCATGGTTGGCAGTCCACTGCCAATCAGTAGATTTTTTTAATAATTGCCGTAAAATTTCTGTCTCGCCGGCCATATTTTTAATAAAAGGACTTAAATAATTAAGTATGCCTAGAAATCTTTGTAAATCTTTTAGACAGGTAGGAGAGGGCATCTCTTTGACTGCTCTGACTTTGTCTGAATCAGCTGTGATTCTATCCGCTGAAAAAATGTGACCCAGATATTTAATACTCTCCTTGTTGAATGAACATTTTTCTTTATTAAACTTGACATTATATTCCTTTGCTCTTTTAAATACTATATTAAGACGCTCATTATGCTCTGGTAGTGTTTGACCACTGACTAAAATATCATCGCTGTATACTGCTACCCCTGGTATGTCACCAAATATTTCAGTCATAATTCTGTGAAAATACTCAGGAGCACAGCTGACTCCATATGGAAGACGTTTAAATCTGTATCGGCCAAAAGGTGTATTAAAAGTTGTGAGGTAAGAACTCTTCTCACTCAATTTACACATCCAAAATCCACTACTTGCATCCAAAGTGGAGTAAAATTTTGCACCAGCTACCTTGGCACGGACAACATCTACTGATGGAATAGGATAATGAGTCCTCTTAATCGCCTGATTTAAATTACGGGGGTCTAGACATACCCTTAATTGACCATTTTTCTTTTCTATTAAGATTAAAGAACTCACCCATTCAGTAGGCTCTGTGACCTTGGTAATGACTTCTATTTTTTCCATCTTCTCAAGTTCTTGTTGAAGTCTATGATGTAATGCAAATGGTACCTTCCTCGGAGCATCGACTTTGGGCTGGACCTCAGGATTTGTACTTATATGACACTCACCAAGAAGACAACCAAGGCCGGTAAAAACAGAATTATTACATTCAACAAGTTTATTTAAATTCATATTTTGTGACTGACTTGACTTTAATGGAGATGACTGTGCTTGACTTGAATTTGACTCATTTTGACTTGTTTCAGAAAACAATTGACTAATATCACTTTCTGAAGTTTGCATGCTTCTAGTGTCTACACAGAAAACTCTTTTAACTAGACCAATTTCTGAGCAAGTAAGTTTACCTAATACAGTTGGAGAATTCACATTTGCAATTATAAAATTAATTTGTTTTGTCATATAGAGGTCATTAAATTGAAATTTACACTCTAAGCTTTGTTGACCTAATACCTCTAGACTATTACTAGTGTATGACTTAATTTTTACATCAGTTTTAGACAATAAATTTTTAGTATTAAGTGAATCATAAACACTTTTTGACATAATATTGACATCACTGCCCGTATCAAAAATACAATTTATTTGTGAATTATTTATATATAAATTAATTGTCCATTCACTTGACGACTTGGATGACTGAATATGACCTATAAACAATTCATCTTGTTCTGACTGTACCTGTTGCATATACTATCTGACTGTACATATCTTATTGACTTTGACAGAGATGACCGACAACAGACTGCAAAATGACCAACTTTTTCACATTTTTTGCACTTTACACCTAATGCTGGACATTTGTAACGATGCACCTGCCCACACCTTGTACAAACTTCCTGTCTTGACTGCTGACTATATCGACTGACGTTCGTTGAGTTAGACCTTAATCTTGAGCGTGACTGACTTGTATTATACAAGAGTGTACTTTGTTCTGCGGTCAATTCATCCGTTTGATGTCTGGAGGCAAGCATGGCCTTTGCCATCTCTAAGGCCTTATCAAGATCTAGCTTATCTTCAAGCAATAATTTTTCTCTGATATAGTTGTATTTTTGATGCATGTTACATATAAACATTATTTTGATTAGGCGTTGTTGCAGCTGTCCTAGCTCACAGTTTTGTGACCTTAATTTTAATGTGCAAGCAAAATCGTCTAAGGTTTTACTTTCACCTTGTTTGTATGTGAATAAATTATGACATTCATAGGTGAGGTTAGCTTTTGGGGCAAAGTGATCTTGAAATAACCTTATAAGCTCGTCTTATGTAATTTTATCGTAGTCTTTTCCAAATGTATTGAATACATCCACGCCCTTTTAACCTATGGCATGTAGAAATAAAGCTACTTTTCTGCCCTTACTCTCTTCATCCAAGCCAGACGCACGTAAATAAAATTTAAATGACTGTACCCATTTTTTCCATTGTTGAGCCAAGTTACCACTTATCACCATGGGCTGCGGACTGGACATTCCAGAAAGTTTCTTGGTCTTTTGATTTTCGTCAGACATGATGCCATATTTGCACACGAGGATTTCACAATGACTCAAGTTTTACGTTTACGGTACGAACCCAATTCTGACACGATGTTTTGGTCTGTTTATTACTTTATTGTATGATTGTATAAATAAATAAACGCCCGATGCCACATTGACAAAAACAGAATCTTTATTAAAACTTAGTGACATTGACAGCCCGCCTTCTCATCGACTAGTGATGTTACCTACTCACAACACCTACAACAACTTTGTTTATTTGTGAACATCACTTCGACGTCAGTATTTAAATCGTTTTAAAGCCATTATCATCTATTTTGTTGTTACACAGTCAAAAAACACCCAACAACTATGATGAGGTATGAACTACTCGCTTATTATGATGTATATATTTTGATGTCACAATCACGGTCAACCAATGGCATTGCGTTTAACTATTTTCAAATACCCGCACAATTTTTACACTTTTTATCAATTGATTACTCAATGAATATTGAACTAAATTGAGAATTATCGATATTTTCGTGATTCAGTAGCATTATAAGTTGTAAAAAAAAATATTGCCATTTTTTGAATTTCATGCTTTATTGTGAGCCAATTATAATAATTCTTTTTTGGTTTGACTAATTATTTATGCCGTCATAGTAGTAGCATTATGGCCTGTGATAGACATGTCTTGATGTCATATAAACTATATCAAAATCGGTTCTTCTCTGAGAAATTATTAAAGTTGACTTATTTTAAAATGTTGACCGCTGTCAATTACTATGAACACGTGTATACGTCATAAAATAGTTAAATATACATGCAAACTAAGTATTTAATTTAACACAGTATTTTTTTTTTTCTTTTTGATTAACTCATCTTCTATATTCTACATAATTCATAAAATTAAAATGTCTGTTTGAAATATCAAAATGACAGCTTTTTACTAAATGCATATGAAAGTATATATTAAAATGCCTATAACAAAAAATTAAAAAAAAAATTCTATGTCTGTCTGTTTGTTGCGGGTAATGTCCCGATTTGGACGGAACTTTCACTGGCAGATAGCTGAAGTTGTAAGGAATAGCTTATGCTACTTTTATTTTAGAAAAATAAGTATGATTCCACGCTAATAAAAAACTGTTTGTGGAAAATCAATTTTAGCGCTTAAATGGCGTATGCTGAGTAATCCAGAAGAGATAATTCAAATTAATGTACTAAATAAACCAGGAGATGACAACTTATGGAAAATTGTTTTAATCACTTTATATGTGTAAAATAATACCTAAGAAATAAATATTTTTTCAATAATACAGCATAAAAAATGATTTAAAAATAATTTTAATCTTAATAAAAAATACATCAAGGAAACAATGTATTATGGTGTCGTGCCGTCATAATTTATTTTATATGTCATTTTGTATGATAATATTGACAAGTTTGACAACTAACGCAAGAGTCTAAGGTTCATATTCTTAACGTCAACGATGGATTTTCTAATCGGCGTTTCAAACCACGTGATTAATAAACAAAAAACTTATGTGTTCAATTTACATGTGGTAGAAGTGAAACCTTCACATCTATGTCTTTTTTTTAATTTAGAAAATTATCAAATACACACTAATTTAAAGTTTATGAAAATGTACATACAATTACTCACAATCATTATTTACAATATCATTTCCATTTAATGCATATTTGAAATATCCATGGTAACCTAACACAATATCAATTAGTAACAGAATGTCATAAGTGTTTCCTAAAAAGTTTTTGTTTCATGCCTTTTTATGAGGTAATAAAATTCATTATTGCGTGGCAACAAACCCCTTTTGTATCATTTTACCATTGCCTAAAACTTTCCTATCTCATTTTTTCCCACATTAAAACTCATGAATTTATGTGTCTGTCTCTTTTTACTGTCAATTTCGCTTTTTCGTTTCACCGACTTTCAAATCACAACGATGCTAAAGAAGTTTTCACTTCAAAAATATTTATTTTCAAAAGGAAAATTAAATAAATAAACAATAACCAGATTTGCATTGTTTTTGACTTTTTATCTATATGCCAATATTACTCAATAATTTACTTTAATTTTTTAAATATACCTATAGTCAACTAACGGATTGATCAGCGAGAGCGTATGTCTATTGTCTAGTCAAACATTATACCACGGCCCACCCACAATAAGCGATTTTGTCATTAAAATAACCGGGAGCGGAAGTAGCACGATTCGCACATGTGCCCGACCGATGGCATTCTGTATTCCACGCGAGCATAACCACAGGCACAGTTAGTTTTAAATAAACTCATTTAAGTGTGTACATATAATTTCATTCATAAATTTCGGACAATTTAATAAAAAGTCTCAATATCCGTAACAGTTACAAAAATGACCATCATTAGAAAAAATATTTATAGACGTTATTTATACTAGAAGGAAAAAAATTACGGAAAATGTAACCATCTGACAACGTATGGCAATGCTAGAATATCACCACAGATAACTTTTAAGTGCACAGAAGTACATATTAATTTTTATTGTAGTTTTTCCTTCTACAATCCGAAAGTAGAAAACTTTGTAAAATTGTTTTAAATTATTGTATATTTAAAATAATACCCATGAATTATATTTCTAGCTGTAAGAAATTACGTTTTTAAATTAATTTTCAGAACAATTTGTTACTATTTTTGATGGGATTTCTAACCTCGCAAGTACTACAGTACCCGCGCACGGGTAAAATTTGTCGCCATGACTGTTTCGTCACCCTTGTAAATTCTATGCAATGGATAAAACTGTTTTGTCACGTGCGCGCAACTCCATACATAATTAGCTATCCATATTACCAAACAAGTGCGATCAGGGATGGTAGATAGTGGTTCTATATTACTTGTACAGATGTCGCTAAAAGTTGGTATTTAAAAATCAAGCAATTGGAAAATACCAGGGTCTTTAGTGGGCTACCTCTATAATTAGGATCTACAATCCATCGTCAGTCGGCACTGTCATGCCGGCCTCAGTCAGTAGACAGCAGACAGTAGTGACAGTTCCACAGCTTCACAGTACGGTAAAGATAAGACGTATCAAATTTCTTTGTACGTGCCGAGATGGATGTTACCATAAAGCTGTGGTTTCAGAGCCCAGCGCGTGTGGTTCTGTTATAAAAGAAGCTGGAATTAGGTTGAACAGCTCTTCAGAACACTAGCCGTGGTATAGAAGAACACGCTTTGCGAGGCAAAATCCTCGCGCAGCTAAAGCAACTCGATGAACTTAATAACGTCTGCATAATTTACTATACGATCAGCCCGTCTAAGATTAATATAAATATAATCATTTTAACAACTAAGCTTAAGTGGATAATAAACCATGCATTTAATTCATTTCTGCTTCAAGAGATTTGCAATAAGGTAAATCCCACCGCACGTCCTTCTATGTAATAAATACATTTATAAGTATAAAGGAAACTTGAGTCAAACTTACCCAAGCTTGAGTTACCTATAATCTACAATTATACGGTTACGTCTTAGAGTAATTACAATTAACATTTATAAAATACGAGCTGTGCTCCGCGGTTTTAATTGTATTAAATTTATTCGATTTACTGTGTACCGCCCACCAACACAACCGTGTAGCTTATCGTTGGTCTCATTTCCCATACTTGCCTACAGCTTGCCAAATTGCTTGAAGTTCATGGTTACTGCTACGATCCCTAGGGTCGTAGCGTGAAGTTAAACAACCTATAACCTATAATAAATCTATACTTAACATTATAAATGCGAAAGTAATTCCGTCTGTCTGTTACGTTTTTACGCCTAAGCCGCTGAATAAATTTTGATGAATTTTTGTACAGAGATTGGACCTTAGATAGGAACATAGGCTACCTTTTTTCGCGAAAATAAAACTTTAAGGGATGAAAGTTTGTATGAAGAACCCATCGAACTAATTATGATGAATTTTGGTATAGAGATATATCGGATCTTGGAGAAGGGCTATATAGGCTTCTTTGTCACGATATTAAAACTTGGAGGAGTGAAATAGGGCATGAAAATTTGTATGAAGAACTCATCATTTTTCAAATTAGGGATATGAAAATTCATACGTATGCTTTATGTAAGAAAGAAGTTTTTCGCGTTTTTGAAAAATCATCCGTCAAGGCAGTTCAGTAAAGTATGATTTCCATTATTTTTGAAGTTTTATTGGGACGGTTAATGTGTTGGATTCTTATTTAAAAATAATTAATATACCATAAATACAGTGATAAACTCATAACCGATTTTGTTTTGGTTTGAATGAATATATATATAATATGTAATAGACATTTATTAGTATATATATATATATATATATATACCGACTGATCCTGGAATGTTACAAACCAAAACAAAATCGGTTATGAGTTTATCACTGTATTAGTAATATAGCGGTGTGATAGAGATTGAAACCACCATATACATAGTAATATAGTAATAAACCCATTACTGATATTCTATTGGTTTGTCGCATTCCGGAGTCAGTCTATGTATATCTTCTATACAAATAAAATGATAGAGGTTTGCCGTTGTGTGTGATAGATTTTGAATTTTCTTAGATTCTTGGTCCTCGTCTAAAAATAGAATTATCACGAAATTAGACGAAAACTAAAAGATTCAAATATGCTACTTAAAATAATTATTCTACGCAGACAAAGTCGCGGGTACCAGCTAGTAGGCTATATAATGCTAAAATATTTATTTAAAATTTGACTATTTTTTCCAGAGATTAGCGTGATATAGTTATAAGGACCGGCTGCCCTGCTCTACCAACATACCAACATGTCATACGTTAGTAGTACGTGTCAATAGTTTGACTTGCGGTCACCGAGAACACGGGTTACTATCGTGCACAGTCGTCGATCGTGCGGGTCAATAGTATGAATACTAAGTCATTAGTTTGGATTTCATAATCACATCAATACGATTCTCCGACTTATGTGAAATAGTATCTTATTTAATATGATGTTGATAGGGGAAACCTTCCTATATAACACTACTATAAAAAAGTGGATTGCATGCAAGTTATTATTTATAGACATGTCTAATATTACAGAGGTAAATACCCGGTTCATTCAAAACCTGCTGCATGGATGTGGCAAGGGCGGACAAAGACCCAGAGATGCGAGAAATGTGAAACGATGTCGAAGGAAGCCTACAGTATTCAACGCAGTATTCGTATAGTTAATTGAATTGTTGTTTGATAAATATACCTATCTATATAAATAAATGTGTAGTTCTGACTATACATGTGATTTTTTTTGCAAATTTCTTGATATACGTCTTTTATAATTGACAATAACCTCGAATGTGACATTATGTTTTGTGTAACAATTTGTGTGTCCAGATTTATATCAAAAACGGCTGACCGATTTTAATGAAATTTTGTCCACGGGAAGCTTATGTCATTCGTGAGTTGATAGGTCATAAGAAATGTCAATAAAACTTGTACAAATCATGATAATTTTTTTCTAAAAATTATTGTTATTACTTAATTGTGAACCGATTTTCATGAAATTTTGTACACGGAAGGTATATCTCATTTTTCAATTGATAGGCTTCATGAATTTAAAATAATATGAGTAAAAATAAAATTGCGATACGAATGAAAATATTGCGTAATAAACGCGTTTGGAGCCGCGGGGCACCGCTACTCTGACCTATATAAATACAACCACAGACCAAAACCTTATTTTGATTGTCCTGGAGGGTAATCTACACATCTGAATTGATCAGCTCAGGACACATTCAATCAACTATACTTTTACATTAAAAAAAATATGACCTAATTGCATGGTATATACTGATGATCGAGGATGTGCATTAAATGTTTGTGGACTGAATTCAGTACAAAAATTGTAGGAATTTACTGAAGATTGCTTGACCCGTTGGGTTAGGGTATTTGTAATTTGATGCTGTCAAACAGTCAAACTCACAGTGCAAAAATATAATATGAACCGTTATGCTTTTATTGTTTCAATATCGACGTAATGCGATAAGGTCGATTTTCAAAGAAAAAAAAAGTTAAATATGTATTTATGTATTTCGCTTCCTAAACAATGAATTTAATAAATGTTTTTGCAAAATGTATATATAGTTAAATGTAGTAAGCAAAATTGTTATTTCTGAAATAATTATTAAATTTATCAATTTTATTCTGTACTACCTGTGCCTGCGGCTTTGCTCATGTGGACTAAAGAATTATTGTTTATGAAGATATCGTGATATTTGTTTGTTTTTGATAAGGACCAAGTATCTAAGGAGTAAAACAAAAAAAAACACTATCCATCCAGTAGTTTTAGCGTGATGCGCACACAAAGGCAAACCTCAACCATTTTATTTATATATATATTAGCTGTGACTGCGACTTCGTCTGCGTGGACTTCAGAATTGGGTCTTTACCGGGATAAAAAGTATCATGTGTCTTAATCTGGGTAATAAGCTATCCGTGTGCCAAATTTCATCCAAATCCAATTAGCCGTTTATGCGTAATTGAGTGACGAACAAACCTACGAACTCACTTTTGCATTTACCTATAATATTAATTAAGGATTAAGTAAGGATATTCTTATGTAGGACGGCTATATTATAAAATCGAAGACTACTGGGCCGTCTATTTTAAATGAAAATATATCATTCAAACTGGGTTTTATTTATATTTTGTTGGTAACAACTAAACGACATTTTTTTAATGCATTTACGCTCCGCACTCATTAACTACTTAATTATTATTTATGAAGGTATCGTGATAATTTTTTTTTTTTTATAAGGACCAAGTATCTAAGGAGTAAAATAAAAAAAAGGATTACAATCCAGTAGTTTTTACGTGATGCGCGCACAACGGTAAACCTTTATAATTTTATGTATATACTATAGATATTTTTACGAATAAGTCTTTAAATTACCGTATAAGTAAATATAATAAATTAATAATCAAATAAGAGACTAAGTAGTGTTTAAGGAAAACCTACAGTGTGGGAAACAAATTTTTGCACTACCATTACATTATAATCAAGTTAAGTAGGTAAAAGTCATTTGATATGAAATCAACACTTTATATTGACAGAGCTTTGGTCTAAAGTTATATGAGCAAATGTTAGAACAAGTTTTCAACGAAGGACTCATTTTGCAATAATTGTTTACATAGGTACTACGATTAGCTACGTAGGTAAATAGGTATATGTTACTGGTTACACCCGTGCTTTTGTGGGTTATTTACACGCATCATCAAATCATCAACATATCGTCAGAGAAGAAAAGTCTATGAACGATCCCTATATTATGCTGTTGCCCGATGGACTTTTGTTCAATTCGTGTTGGAGCGCAGCGCGGAACGCTGCGGCACACGAGTGTTTTTAGTTCCTAATACAATCTCAAAAATCTGCAACAGTTCGCAATTTGTGTCCTTGTACCAATCATTATTGTGAAAAATCCAAGAAATACACAAAAGTAAGTTTTTTTTTATTATTTGATATATATATACTTATTAATTACAATATACCGTAAGTATCACAAATTATTAAAATTAATATAAACTACGTAAAACTTTTATATAAATATTAATAAATCGTAGATTTAGTAGGTAAAGATGGATTTAATAAAAATAAAAAAATGAAATAAATTGTTAAATTACTTTAAAGTATTAAAGTCAAAAGCATTTGCTTTGACGTTAAAAAATTGTAACAAGGTTATTGTTCAATGAAATACTTGTTATCTATAAAGAAACTTACTATTATAAGAATTTAAAAATGGAAGCAATGATCGTAGAAGAGTAAAAGTGATAAATTAATAATAAAGTTGAATATTCACCATTACATAGACATGGTAGTTAAACTATCAAAATAGCCATAACTAACGCCTAAAAATGATGGTAGACCAACTATAATTTTTGGGCATTTAGAGGTGGTATTTGAATTACACGTGGTATACAATAGTATAATCCATTAAAACAGTTGATTAGTGACGTCTTTATTTATTTTCCTCGATCATGACAATTTTGTTTATATACAGATAAGCTGCATTATGCAATAGCTTTAATATTATATGTAGTAATAAAGTGAATCTCGTAAAATAATGCTAAGTATTATTTAAAAATCGTCTTCGATATTACATTACGAGAACAATTGTACATTATATTTTTTTTTTTTTTTAATTAAACTTTGATTGAAACTGCACATAATTATGACTCGGTCCGGGTGAATGACCGGACTGTAGTTTTCCATCATTACGTATAAAACGCACGCAGTTGATCGATTCCTAGTGTTGAAATTGCATTCCTTGCCATTAATGATAATGCCTTTTAAGGTTTCACTTATTTAAAATAAACTCTACATAAAGTTTTTACATATTATTTCGTTTACAACGAATATCCTAAATCGAAAAAGACAAGATAAATCGAATAAGATTTAATTAACTTCAGTCATGTTTATATAAATACAAAATTATTTTCATTTATTTCTTACTGTGACTGTATTCGTTAGATGGCCAACTACATTGAATTACAATATAATATTAATATATTACCTAAGTATAGTAGTCAAGTACCTAAGTTTGCATCCAACCTTCACTTTGGGATAAATTTTAAATGTCGCATGCATAACCGGTGATTGATTGATCTGGGAGATCAATTGATTTCAGATATGCAGGAAACGTTTTATGTGTACATGATTATGCGAATGTCGTACTGTATCTGTATTCATTGCATACTATACTAGTATGTATATACAATCTATTGTATTTTTACATCACATCGTTTCTACGAAATCGCAATAGATTTTGTCCAATGCCTATAAATTAAGTAGAAACTGTCAATCTGTGTTCTACTGGATACTATATAATCGATTATGGTTAGATTTTGAAATCATTTTAAATATTTGCACAATTAATAATAATCAATAAAGTTTCGATTATTAAGTATCAGCATTATGCAGTAGGTATATACACAGTTAGAACAATAATTTTAGGAACAGTTAGCTCAAGCGTTATCGCTGTTTCAGAGAACGTGCAATCCTAAATTGTTTTAGGTCGGAAATATCACTTTTGTAATTATAGAGTTAATGCAAATCTGTATATAATATGTGGTGGTTAGTAGCGTCTCATTCAGCATGAAAGGTTTCATCTCAATATTACCAAAAACTAATTACAGTATACTGTACTACCAAACTTTTCATATTTCTAAGGTATAGAATAGAATAGAGTATTTATTTATATAACAGATTAATTAACACATCAATAATTATGCTGACGACAGTTATAGTATAAACTGTGCTACAGTCGACAACGATTCATTTATTAACTAATTGGTAAAAATTAATTAAGAAAAAATGAAGAAAAAATAAAAGAAGACAATTAAAATATTAATACTGAAAGAAATAAAAAGATATGTGTGCTACAGTGCGTGTAAGCGTTTGTCTGTACGAGTATATGTGTAAGAGTGTGTATATGAATGTAAATGTGTGTGCGTAAGTTTAGTATTTATTATTTATTGTTATATTATTTATTATTATATTATCATCCTCTGTGTCATTGTAATTTAATTGTTTTAGCCAAATTTACGTTGTCTTTTTATATTTATACAGGGGTAAAGGGTTAATGTTATTAGCTACATTAGGAAAATTATGTAGATGGTTACTAATAAGATAGTACCTATTGACGCCATGCGAGTGCTATATGGGGAGTCTGTAAACAAATTTGACTTTTATTACGATTACAAAATGGTACCTTATAATAATTAGTATAATTATACTTTTCTATTGTTGATTTAGTTTCAAGTTTTTATTTTTTCGAGGACAGCTTGTAGGCAGAATATTTAAATATATTCCCTGGTCTTATTAAGTAACGCTAGTTATTTTTACAAAATAATTCCATCAATATAATTAAAACCCATAAGGGGCCATCCATAACTTACGTTACACGTTAAGGGTTAGAAAGGGAGGGGGTCGACGAAGTGTGACATTGTATGACAATCTTATGCGTCACTTCCCCTCTGCGTGAGGGGGGGGGGGGGGGTGTGACGTTTCCCCGGTTTGGACGGGCGTTTTTTTGCGCCGGATGCCCGTCTCGTAGACGCCGTACGGATGCCAGTGGGACGCGATGTTAGTGAGGGGGTCCGGGGGGTGCAATAATGCACGACCGCTTGAGGTGCCGGGTCTTCAATAAAAGTCGAATTCTTCAATATTGCTTGCAGGACGACCAAAGCTTTCTTCTTGTTGTTACTCGTAGTTACTTGTTCTCGTTGATTTGCGCCGTGCCCCATACGGCGCCTCTTCGAGCTTAAGTAGTTCGGAGAGTGACTGTAAAGAGAGGCCCGCTTTATTTCGTGTTTTAATTTTAGTTTTCACTTTGGTCGGCCTGTTAATCGCTCTATATTTCTTTCATTATATATCTTGTGTATACATGTTATATGTCAAAATATTCCTTGTCGTATTATCTATCCATTAAGCATTCACTTATTATATACATCAAGTATATATTCCGTACATAAGCCAAAAACCATGCAATTTACGGGCGGCATCACCGCTTTCTGTTTGTAAAGTTCCTATAACATTGAATATTCTTACTCTATTGACTTATTCTATACATTTACCTATTCTATAATAGTTCTATTTTCATATATGTAACACACAATACATAAGCATTTATATACAACTTAATACATGATATTCAACTTATAATGTAGCGTAGTTGCTAACATTTCTCTATAATATTATCCATATCAATCTATTTTATCATAACACATAAACACAATAATATGACATAATAACCTAACACGGGACACGAAAATAACAGTTCTGTCGCCAACAGAGGGGTTACAAATTTTTTGACATCACATTTTTCAAAATATAGTATTTTATATCTAAGTATTACAACAGTAAATTTAAACTACGTACATACTAAAGAATAACATACAAATAGTTGCAACTCTGTCTTATAACTATAAGGTTACTATTACGAGAGGTGTTTTTTACCACCACAATGTGACCAGCTGTGACAAGGACGGGGGAGGGGTCAAAAATCATGAAATTCGTGTGACGTATTTTATCGATGGCCTCTACGTACATACAATACATACGTATAGACGACAATTAAATACGCAACTGGAGTTAGATTAAGTATACAAAGAATTCATAAATAATATTTTAAAACAACTACTTAAAGTGCTTATGAGCTAGGTATGAGTAACATATGAAATGAAAACCTATAGATTATATCTCAAAATAAAATATACTTACATACGTATATAATATATTTATTTCTACTCGTCGCGTTGTCAGTCGTTCCGAAACCAATACAAATTACGTATTTTTATATTTTAAATAAACAATTTCAACAGAGGTTTTAGGTATTTGACATTACCTAGTTGTTTTATTTAACAGAGAACATTCAACAAAAAATAAACATTTGGTAAACGGGTTTGAAACGAAATCAAATACATATGTAAACATAATTAAAAATTGTTATGTACCTATTTTATAAATCTGTTCAAGTTTTTAGTGCTCACTTTCCACTTGTTAAGTTAAATTAAGTATATTGTTTGATTTTACGAGTAGGGTACCTATCTACTATAAACACTTGTTTGGCTAAGTAAAGCTATGAAATTTACAGGCGTAATTATTGAGAAACTTTACAAAATAACTAGTTCTCCAACGGCTAGTTACTACGATGTTATCTGACCCAAAGATATTACAATATTATGCATTCACATAAATAAATAGTAATCGTGGAGGCTTGGCTCGTTACTTGATAAGAACAAAGATTGTCCGCGAGTCATCGTGCAGACTGTATTGTACATCATCCATTTGATAAAAACATTTAGAGGGCATTAGGTTCATGTTTGTTTTATTTAAATTTCCGACCGCAAAACTGAACTGATTCAAATTATAGTTTAATTACTACATATTTTTACGAAATAAAACGAATATCAAGGTTTCACTGCATCAATATTATGTACCTATTATGAAATTCGTAAATACCTTAACATAATTTATAATAATGCCATATTTTTAGTAGTTTGAAACTCTTTTAGATTTCCACCTCGTCTATATTCCAAAGAGAAAATAATACGTGTGAAATACTATATTACTTATATTATATACTTGTATTATAGTGAGTAACTGCCCTTACTAAAAGTTGCCTTAGTTCCGTGAAGCCGAATCTAGCCGAGGCTGATTTTCGCCATAAATCAGATACAAACATTTTTATTTTACCGTAGAAAAAATAAGAAGCACTTGGAATTCAGGATCGCGGTGAAGCGCAAAGTGCGTATTTATAAAAATAATGTCAAATGTTCTAGAATATCTGCATATATCAGTGATCTTATTAATAAGTACAATAAAAATATCCTACATTATTAACGGTACATACACACTAAAAATAAAACAAACAATAATCTATGATGAAGTTATTTTACGTAAGTTATTCATGTGTTAGGCATTTTATTAAAAAATGAAACATCGTTATTAGGTAAATATAAAACGAATTAACTAACTTAACTTAATTAACTAATTATTAACTCCATGTTCTAGAGATAATACAAAAAATACATATATTTATTACAATAATGAGACAATTTTTAACAAAAATACAAAACAAACTTCAATGATTTTAAACAAATCCCTTGCGTATCTTCGAAGTTGAAGGTCCAATGCCAATGAAATTAAAATGGGAAACCGTTGATGTATATCTTATCCAACAAAAAAGAATCATCTAAATCGGTTCCAAATCAAACAAAGAAATTATGGCTGATTATAAATATATATATACACAATATATACATTCGAATTGAGTAATTGATTCTTTTGTTGAAATGTTAGTTATTCATTCAAATTAATATTATCGCCTTCAATGTATGCTCCTTTAGAAAACAATATACTTAAGCCAAAAATAATCCAATCATCAAAACATTTTTCCGGAATTGAGTTTAGTTTTCGCTAGTATACTGTGGAAAATATCTACATTTAAAGAACATACCCTAAACTTAAAACTAAACGACTTCTGCTTATTAGATTAGGAAAAAGTAAGAAGTCGGCTGGAGCCATATCTGGTGAATAAGGTGGCTACTAGATGGTATTTGTTGAGTTTTTAGTCAAAACTTCGTTCACAAAGATGGCCTTGTGTGAAGGCGCATTATCGTGGTGCAAAATCTAAGAATTTTCTTTCCATAAATCTGGCCTTTTTCGTCGAATTAACTCTCCTAAACGCCGTAGAACACTCTAATAATATACTCTATTTACCGTTTGACCTTCCGGTAAGAATTTTGAGTGCACAACACCGCGATAGTCAAAGAAACAGTTAACATGACTTTGACTTTTGATCGACTTTGGCGTGTTTTTTCGATTTCGATTCAGTTGGAAGGCACCACTCCGAAGCTTGTTGACTAGGTAGTTGCATGTCAAACTTGTAAACCCATGTCTCGTCACCAGTAAAAATACGTTTCATAAGTGTTGGGTCGAAATTGAGTTATTCTAGCATGTCCTCAGCGACTCTTATGCGATTGAGTTTTTGGAGAAAATTCAGGTCTTTTGGGATTAGCCGAAAGGCAACATGTTTCATACCGAAGTGATTATTTAAAATGATACGGTTCGACTCGTGAGACACAGAAAGTTCAGTAACTATCTCGCTCAAACTTGAATGAGGATTTTCAGTCAGTATTTACTTCACTTTTGCGATGTTAACTTCAGTTGAAGACGTTGATGACCAGGGCAAGGCAAATCTTTCAGTATATCTCGACCGCTTTTAAACGCTTTGTACCACTCATAAGCACGTGTTTTTGATAAAGTCGATTAACCGTAAGCCTTCTATAACATTTTCAGTGTCTCCGAACATGAAATTTCATTGGCGATACAAAATTTAAGACAATCTCTTTGTTCAATATTTTTTGTCCATTATGAAATTCGCAATACACACTAGATAATATGATCTAACTAATAACAGCACTGTATTCAATCTAAATGACAGATGCAACTCAAACTCCGCGCCAAAGTGAAAAATAGTCGTGCTAATGTAACAACAAAAAAAAAAAAAAATTTGAAACCATAAACAACTCATCCATCCGTGATACTTTTTTGACTGAATGTAAGTATGTTGAATATCGAAACGAAGAAAAAATATTAAAAATATTTTTACCTGTGGACTCTATGACCAAACAAAATTCCATTGACCTTTTCAAAATATTCAATAAAATAAAAGTATTTGATCTAATGACTTATTTGCCCGTTATTCTGTTTAATAAAGTGATGCTTTACTACGTCATTACGTATTAATCAGGCATTTTCAAAATATCTAAAGGTTACTAAGTACTTCAAAAATCATGGCGCCTGCAAAGCGAGGTAGGGTACAGGGAAATTTCTTTGGAGATTTCTCTCTACTTGGGGAAGCCCGAGTGGTGGAATACCTCCACCCTACAGCAGATCGGAACCAAATGACCTTATGTTTTGTTCCTGCGGTGAGCAAAGTTTCCAGAGCTCCTCGAGGAAGGACAGGTTCAAAGGTAGGGCACAGAAAAAAAGTTCGGATTCTCTAAGTTAATGATAATTCATAAATTGTGATCAGTAAATACTTTTGAAGATTGGTATAATCAACGTGATAAACTTTTTAACACGCTGGGTTTAAAATTAATGGTATTTATGAAATTTAGACATTTAGAAAACGAAAGACGTTACAATTGTCAGTTCTGGTAATTGGTATCACTGGCACTGACATATGACATAAATAAATAATAATTTTATAAAATACTTTATTTTCAAAGTTAAAGACTTAGCCTTAATGTAACTTAACGACTTGAAATAGGAAACTGATCAATATAGTAAATACTACGATGCCTGAAAGCATGTGAACTCCAGGTACTATTTTATAATACAATCATGGATTTTAAAAAATCAGATAATTCGAGCATATTATTGTAATGTTTGTAAATATAGCAAGATCAATATCCAGTTACATAAGTACTTAACCATGACCTCGCAATATGTTTACATTACCCGTACTATTATACTGCATTCATTACTTTTCACTAGCACGGCCTTCCGTAATAATTATAAATCAGTTTCTTTCCCTGACCTGTTTAGATAAACTAAATACTAATTAATGACGTTGCATACAAGTGCTCCCGGATCGTATGTAAATAAATAGATTTTATGAAAAATAAATAATGTTTTGTAACGACGTTACTTACGCAGGGTAGAAGTTAAAATGAAAAAGTGACCGACCCGACCGAGATTAAGTAAAAAAAACATACAAAAATATTACAGTCGTAGAATTGGCTCATCTGTGTTATGAACATATTTCTACGCACTGTGGAATGTAAAATTCGGGATTTATTATATAAATATTCTTTTTTTAGTTTTTATTTATAAAGTTATAAAAATAAATGTTTTGTTACAAACAAATTAAAAACACATACATTATACGTGTTATATACATTTACTTCAAAATTGATATGTAGTCTTATTTAGTTAAACAACTTATCATTCACACAGTCCAAAAGTTATATTAATTATGGGAATTTTATTTATCTCTTTTAATGTAGAGTATAAGGTCGAAGATTAAGGTTTTATCAAGTATAAATTTTTATTACTTGGTTTTTGCTTATAATATAGGTTATCAAGATATCACTCGAAAGTATTACTGGAGCGCGTGACTCGGTGGACCCAGGCCAGTTGTCATTATTCAATTTTTAGTCAATCATTATCCAATATACAGTACTGTTGTGAGTGATGGGCAAACAACGTATTATGATTATAATTTAATTTAGGTAAGAAGAGAGAGAATAAACTAAACGTAGGTAAAATGAATGAAAGTTTTATAATTTAGGATAGTTATGTATAATTTTCCAGCATACCTTACAATTTTCAGATAATATGGGTTTTACAAATTATTAGTACACAATTTTAATGTCCATAACCGAGACGTTCTTCTTGCTCCGACAGCTCAGCGTAGAGATCCTTGCCTAGGATCTCTCCGTGTTGAGTAGGTAGGCCAAACAAGGTTGAATCACGAGGCTCGCCCTCAGCGGACAACGTGGTGTGAGCCGTATGAACAAGCTCAGTCCAAGTGAAGACGTCGCTGCATCAAGTGGAACGTCGGAATCCGTTCAGCTCTCGATATGGCGAAACAAAAATATATATATCAGTAATTTATATATTAATCCAGGTATAAGTTCCTGGAATATTATTGTCTTCTTCAATAGGGTACTTCACCCACAAAAATAGTTATTTTATCAAACTGTAGATATTTAAATTATAAACGTATCAACTATATCAAAACTATTGATAATTATTATATAAACGTTACTCGATTCAAAGGTCTGCCGTACAATAATTTGGTTTTTATCAAAACACTTGATAATTATTATATAAACGTTACTACGATTCAAAGGTCTGCCGTACAATGAATCCCATGATCACATCGATCCTGAAAAATCTGTCATACTCTCTGTTCTAATTTTCTATTTTTGTTTGAATTCAAAATTTCATCTTACTAGACTTTTCTTATTTTAAAAATTCAAAATAAATCTAATCATAGATTTATTTTGCTAAACTAGAACCTGGATAGAATATTTGTCTATACCTGAGAAACTCCTAACTGCGCATGCTCTATTACTATCAAAGAATTATCAATGACAGAGATTGTCATAATATTGCAATGTAAACAATACGAACCTAAAATATTAACAAAGCTGTTATTAAACCAAAATTATCAAGTTATAAATTATCTAAACGCATCAATACATAAACCTATCATTAATTGGTATCCTGGAAATAAAAGAATAGATACACCAAAACAATAATATGGTAAATCAAATGAACTTATGATGAATAATATAAAGTAGATATTAAATAAGATAAATAAGATTATCTTCCAGATAAATAATATAACAAACGGCCATTTCCTTGTAATATAATTATTAACTTAAATAATTTCTTTAAAATATACAATACGCCTACTTGAACAATCTAATGACAAGCAATTTAAAGTCAAGTTTTATTATTTATTTATTAATAGATAATTCACATCAAAACAATAAAATCTTAGAAAAAAATATAAGTAACCTATATAAATAATAATGTATCATTTCCCTACATACTTTAAAAAGTGAAGTATTAAACAATTCTCTTCTCTTATCTATTCCGTACTGTGAGACTATGAAATTGTCTCCCGGCCAGTGTGTTCACTCCTTTCTGCAACATCCTTCAAACATAACGTGAAGAGACATTTGAGCAGGCCATCATGACAGCAACAACTGACCATGGTATGTAGATCCCACGGTAGTCGCCGATGATATTGGATTACTCTGTGTTCACCGTCAAGTAAAGTGACTACCACTTTGCTTTGCTTCAATTAAAAAAAAACATGGATTATTTATTACTTTATTGTAATTTGTCATTACAATTAGATTTTCTTAGTTAAACGAGTTTATTAACCGAATAATAAAAAGAAATGATATAAGCATTAGATGAATCGTTTAAAAGAAGTTACAGGTAAACAGTGATTAAGCTGGCAAACCAAATGACTAAGTCCAATTAAAATTGAAATTCCAACCAGTTAAAAATGCATTAGTTATCCACTTGTATATTACCAAAGTATAATTGTAAATTTATGTTTATTATTTTACAGTGTTGCAAAGTGAAACTAAAGACGCTGAAATTGAAGAAGTCGACGAGGATCCAATAACGAAAATTATTGGTGCGATTGGAAAATGGCAAATTTTGATATGTTTTGTGGTGTTCCTCGTAAAGTTCCCCGTAGCCTGGCATCAGATGAGCATCATTTTCTTAGCCCCGCCGATGAATTTTACCTGCTCTGGTTCCAGTGAAGTATTCGATAACGTGTGCCACACTAATTGTAGTAACTACGAATATGATCATAGCGTCTTCAAGGAGACAATCGTATCTCAGTGGGATCTCGTTTGCGATAGACATTGGCTAAAGAATCTCACACAAACAATTTTCATGCTTGGTATTTTAGTCGGCAATATGATGTTCGGTCACCTTTCTGACAGGTCAGTATTATCTGTACTTATTTGGTATTTATAATATAACCAATCCAGCCCCTTAATTACGTGTTTCGCAAGAGTAAAGCGATAACGGAAATGGCGAACTATGGGCTAGAAAATGGCAAGTTATATACCAGCCATAATGTACCTAACATAATCTGAAATGCAATTTTGAAGTTGATATTTAGCGATTTCTGCTCTCATACTACTTTTGTGAAATACGTGCCTAATTAAACAGCCGACTGCATTATTGACAATTGCATTGCATTGGCATTTCCATAGAGATTTTAAAGAATGAACCTCATTTTTACAAACTATAACACATATCATTTCTCATGTAAGTGGCTAGTTAGCGTAGTGGTTTCAAGTCAATGTGTCAATGTGGTCCCAATCACAACCAGAAAGAAGAAAACTCATGTTCCTTTTTTGTGCGTTTATTTAATACCCATGTTTTATGGATAATGCTAGTTAGAACTTAATATTTTGTGTAACTAGGTGTTTAATTTTGTTTACGATAATAATTGTGATATAGATTTTAGAAATTTCTTTTAGCACGCTAATGTTATCTTTTTAAAATTATTCTATAAAATAATAAAGGTGCATATTACGTCGGGATTGTTCACTTTAACGGCACTTTAGCAAAGTAGCATTTTGTTCAAATTGTCGCATCCTCTATTAGGAGTCAGCCTCCCTTGTGAGTCCCGGATATGATTAATTTAGTGAAATGTCACTTAATAGTGCATCGTCCCACTTGTAAGGCATCGGTTCTGATTCCATTTAAGTGCTACATATACAAACTTTAACTATGTCTATATAATCCATAGATGTTGTATCCATTCCTTCATAATATGTAGATATGACCATATTAATAAAAAAAAAACTTAATTTTTTTTAAATAATAAAAACGAACTTCCTCTTTTTTATCACGTTTAGTATAACCATATGCGAATGGTTATTTTGAGAGAATAATAATTATACTAATTATATCATTACAAATACAACTCTACTTGCAACTAAAGTTTAAATTATGATTTTGTGTAGCCTTACTATTGTTATTAATATTATGAGCCTCAGATATAATACGGAAGCCGAAAATATCTTGACGGACGTCTATATATTTGAGTACAATATTTAAACAAAACTCTTTTAACCTTTTATTGAAAACTATACCCAACTCACAACAGATCATTGTTTAAGATTGTTGTATACAAGTATTTATCTACCTATAATATGTGCCATATTATTATTTGGATGTGCGAATAAACATTTATATGTCGGTCATTAATAACCGTACATACTTACGCAACAGAAACGTGCGCTATTTAATCGTTCAGCTGCAATTTATATCAAATGGAATTATTCTTAAGTAAAATATGTCTACCTTTTAGAAGCATAAGGGCTTATTAACACATCTAAGAATAGTCATTTTTCCGTATCCTGATTTGATACGATTCATCTTTATTTAGGTAAAAAAATCATTATGTATCTAAATACGTAAATTACAATTACGTCCAACGTAAAAACGTAGTAATTCCAAGTAATTAAGAAATATTTAAAAATTTGCTTTGTTTAAAGTCGGCATTGAGAAACAGGTTTGATGCATTCTAAAAAATATGTTATTTTGTTCTCTGCAGATACGGCAGACGTTTGCCTTTCCTAGCAGCAGTCTTCCTCCAACTTATATCTGGAGTAACAACTTCATATTCTGTGAACTGGTATATGTTTACGACTCTTCGATTTTTCCTTGCCGTTGCAACTGGAGGCACCATGGTCACCAGCTTCGTTCTTACTATGGAGTTAATTGGAGCCAAATACAGAGAAACAGTCGGCATTATATACCAAATTCCATTCAATCTGGGCCATCTCACTCTTCCAGTTTTCGGTTACTACCTACGTGATTGGAATATGTTTCAACTGGCCATTTCATTGCCGTCGGTTGTTTTCTTGAGTTACTACTTCTTATTGCCTGAATCGCCACGATGGCTTTTAACAGCGGGTAAACCTGACGAAGCCGTGAAAATTATGGAAACTGCAGCAAAACGGTAATCTTATTATTAATTATTTCTTAGTAGCAGTAAGCTCTATTAAGTGTCTACTAGGGCTCTACTAAGGGTTCGATCCCCGTATAACATGACTTTTAGGTGATGAGCATATTTGTCAGTTGTGTGGCTGGGTTTTAAATATCTATTTAAGTATGGTATATCTGCTGCTTAGTTGCCATAATATAAGCTTTGCTTCTTTTGGAATTAAATGTTATTGTGTAAAACTATGCCAACATATAAAAAAATACAAGTACATATTTGCATATTTCATTTGGATTAAAAGCAGTCGCTAACATATTTGCAAATTCTGAGATTTGTCAGATTAAAACCAAAAAGCCAAAAATGTCATTCTTACGAGAAAGAAGTTTTATTGTACATATGCCTCTAGTAATTGAGTCATTACACAATCGATAGAGCTTCTTGGAGAAAAGGGAGTTCAAAAAGAGGTACGGCACATAGAAGTTTCTTTGAAGATTTCTCTCTACTTGTGGCAGTCCGATTGGTGGAATACATCCACCCTACAGAAGATTGCAGGCAAATAACCTAGTGTTGTGTTCCTGTGATGAGTAGGGTTTCCAAAGCTCTTTGGGGTGTGGTATTATAAGCGTTCATAGGCTACGGTGGTCGCTAACCATCAGGCAGGCCGTATACTTGGTTGCCACCTTTGTTGAACCTATAAAAAAACCGACCATGGTTATAACAACGTCGGATACATTAATAGATAGTAAAGATATACAAGTTGAATGTTATAAATTATAGGTACGTTTGAATATTTTCTATTAGATACATATCACATTATTAAATGTGATAAGTACTACCTATTCTATTATATATTAATAAAAACTACAACAGAAGTGGTTCTGTTGTAAATAGGTGTGGACCTATTTATACTTAATGCATAGTGAAATACGTGTACCCAATTTTTAAAAGAAGATTAATAAAATAAACTAATATTTAAACATTGTATTATAATTATGTTTCATTATTATTTAGTTACTTGTTATATTTTCACTTTTTTCATTTCTTCTATTGTATTGTAGTATTATATTTATACATATATGTAATGTAAACATTTTATCCATAACTGTGATTATGTTGTTCGGCATCAGACAAGATTCTTTTTCATTGTCCTGATATTTTTGTTCTGTTTTGATTGTTTGTCTGTTGTTTTTTCCACTTATATAAATAAATATATAGATAAACATGTTTATTTATATAATTATGCGACTAGTTACCTAAAAGTAAACAATTTTAAGCGTCGGCTCATAACTAAGGAGTACATAATTGTGAATTAAGTTATAGCCTGTAACATAAGTAACAGCAATATCACTAGATGTAGCATAATATCTTCAGAAATGTACATTTTTTAATATAAAATTTTCCTTGAATTTCAGTAATGGTTTACCAACAGAAGGTATTGCCTCATTTACACAAAAAATGACAGTGGAAGTTAGCAACAAGTCAGAAGAACATGCATCATTTCTAGCACTTTTCCGCACACCTAAGCTACGAGCAAGAACTATCGCGATTTGTTTCAACTGGTTCGTGTGTGGACTCTGTTTTTTCGGCGTATCACAATATATCGGTCATGTCTCCGGGAATATATTCACAAACGTTGCTATATCCGCGGCTATTCAGGTAAACACTTTTCTACTCAATTTCTTATTTACTGCTTATGCTGTTTTATATTTTCTAAGGCCATCAATGTTAATGTCAGCCCACCTGAAAGTCAGCGCTACGACAATTTTCAATATAACATGCTGAGCTGGTGTTCTTTTCCGTGTTAAGTGTGGTTTTTGAAAATGCTATAATTACTAGTAGACCTACATTTTTATTTAATTCTGTCCGTTTATAGACCGGTTATCGACCGAATATTTTTTTCTGTTTCTTTTGTTCGTCTTTAACTCGAAGAGCTAGCACGAAGTGTCGTTAATTATTTTAACTTTACAATAGGTATTATATTGTTAGGTTTATTTACCTTGTTAAATAAAATTATTTATCTAAAATATTCATATGTTTGCAATTAGGCAGAAAAATAGAAGAGGTAGAAAAATAGTGCACCAGCGATTATATCCCATCTCAAAATAAATCATGATTTCGTTTCAATTTCATTCATGTGTATTAAATGACTTAACATAATATTTCTGACTTTGTATAGTTATAACTGTTGTATCCGTAATTTTTTTTTGTCATGATGCTTTTAACTATCTACAGTAAAACACAATTACGCTTTTTCGTTGATAACATATCTCAGAAACATTTATAGACATAAAAGCATCTGACCCGTGTAATCGATGAGTTTCACCTCGAAATTATATCTCGTTGACCAATTTATCATATTAAAATATTTTGTTGTGTCTATTTTTTTCAGGTTCCTGGTACCATCATATCAATATACGCGAACAGAGCTCTGGGACGGAAAATTACACTAATCAGTTCAAATTGCGTGACAGGACTTAGTTGTCTCCTTATAGTTATTGTACCACAATCAAGCGCTAGTCATTTAACTCTCGGATGCATTGGACTATGGGGCTTGAGCATATCCTTTGCTACCGTATATTTATACGCAGGGGAACTTTTTCCAACAGTTGTCAGAAACTCTGGTGTAGGATTGTCATCGACTGTAGCTAGAATTGGGTCTATGTTAGCTCCTTTTGTAGCGACTCTTGCTCACACTAGTGCTTGGTTGCCACCCTTAACATTTGGAATAGTACCATTAATAGGAGCCGGTTTATGTGTTCTATTACCAGATACACGTGGTAAGAAACTCCCAGATACACTCGAAGAAGGTGAAGCGTAAACTCCAGTTCTTTAAAAGCAAGACGAAGCTTCGAAATAGAAATTCATTGAAATAAGTATTGATGGCTACTATGTTCGGAATATTTAATTTAATATTTAAATGTTTATATACCAGCAATGTGACATAATTATTAAGCTTTCCAATAATTTAAGTTATATTAATTGGTAAAGGTGAACCCCACGCTTTGACTACTATAAGTTTATTAATATAGGCTGTGATATACAAGAAACATTTAATTAAAAACATTTTATATGGAAAATATATTTTTATTATTTTCAGTATAATAATACAGACAATCAGATAAATCTACCTATTTGATAAATTGAAATGATACAATATTATATCGATTTATATAAATTATACATTTACAAAATCCCCGTTTTACTATGAATTGATTGGTTTTTATATTTCTGTGGAACTATGGAACTATGTATAAATAAAAATAAAATAAAACAGAACAGACTCATTCCATGAGGAGGCTAAACAGAAATTAGTTTGTATTATTTAGAGCTAGCAACTGCCTGAGACTTTGTTCGTGTCAATCTATACTAGTATAATAATCCCTCACTACTACACGGCAAAAAAAAAACATCACTGAACGCGTATTGCTTAGAAAATCATAATATCTTAAGTGTTTAATTTCTTTTTTGTTGAATGAAGATATCGGGGTACTTTTTTTTAAGTCAAGGGCTAAAATAAAATAAAAAAACAAAATCTATAGGCACAGTAGTTTTTACATGACCGGTACGCGTACAACCGGAAACCACTATCATTTTATTTATAAAGATAGATAGATAGTAATTAAAGTGTATTCGGTATCGGTTACTGATATTTGGTTAGTGTTTTCAGAACAGTAATGTAAAATGACAGAACTAGGTAAACAAAAGAATCAATGTAAGTTCTATTAAGAAAGAAATTAATTTCTAAATAATTGAGAATTTTACAGCATTCTAAGCAAGTATAATCTATATATTAATACGTGAAGCAAAAGCTTTCGGTACCTTTTTAAGCGTATTGCGTGCACAGAAGGCTGTGAGATTTGGCATGGTTAAAGTTGATATGGAGAAGTGCAGAAAGCTAAAATTTATCTATAATATCTTTTACTTATATATTCAATTAAATAAATTAATACTGCTAAAACTAACCCGACCGTTATCATTGAACTTAGACCCTACAAAATATTGACATTGTCACTCAACGTAACACTACAGCAAGTGATGTAGATAATACTCATTGTTTAGGTCCATGAATACTGCAAATGTCAAACAGAAAATAGTCTATGATCAAAAAGTCGCTGGTTGAATTTCGACCATAGGGCGTTCGCTAGTATGATCTACTTGTTGAGAGATTTGGGTAATGTCCACTATTATTTTGACTAGCGGTCGCCCAATGATCGAAATTTAACCTAATCATAGACTATTTTCTGTTTGACATTTGCAGTATGAATTTATACAATGAATATTATTTATATCACTTGCTGTCACTTTTCCTTGAGTGACAGTGTCAATATTTTGGGGGGTCGAAGTTCAGTGGCACTGTTCGGGTTAGGTTTCGCAGTATTCATTTATTTAATTTAATATATTAGTAACAGACATTATGCGAATTAAAAGAAAAACTAAATACAATACACATACACACATCTTTATTTCAATTAAAATAGACATCTGGGAAATTTATTTATTAAAGATTACATCATTCATGTGTTCACCATCCCGCTGCAAACATTACTCGAATCTGAACCTCATATTGGTAAAAACTCGCTGACACATTGCGCGAGGAATAGCTACCATTTCTTCTCGGATATTTATCTTCAAATGGTTTATCGTTGCTGGGTTATTGGAGTAGACTCTACTTTTCAGGTAACCCCACATGAAAAAGTCCGGTGGCGTTAGATCCGGACTTCTAGACGGCCATGCAATGTCACCTCGGCGCGATATCAATTTCCCAGCAAACATCTCGTTTACGGCCGCCAACGAAGCATTAGATGTTTAGCATGTCGCACCATTTTGTTGAAACCACGTCGCACTATTATAGGCTTCAAATTGTTGCAGTTGCGGAAAGAAAAAAATCCCTTAATATGGCTATGTATCGGTCGAAATTTACAGTGTCAGATTGCCTTTGTTGATTTTCAAAGAAATAGGGTACGATAATTCCGTGTGCTGATATGGCAGCCCAAACTGTTACTTTCGGCGAATGCAGAGGCTTTTGATGTTTTGCACGTGGGTTCTCTGCGGCCCAGTAACGGTAATTCTGTTTGTTGACATTCCCATTTAAGTGAAAATGGGCTTCGTCGGAGAACAGAATATTATCGAAACTCTGAAAGCGATCCAACATTGTTTCAACAAACGCTCGTCGTAAAATTGGGTCATTTGGCAGTGATTCCTGCACTAGTTGAATTTTATACAGGTGCAAATTCAAATCTTTCAACATAATGCGACGCAAAGATATTCTGGACACCACAAGTTCAGCTGGTCGCTTGCGAATCGATAGACCAGGATTACGTTGAACTGAAACTCTAACTTGTTCAATTTTGTCTTCCGTTCTTGTTGACATTGGGCGTCCCGCATGCTTCTGTTTGAGAGTCGAAACAGTAGCTTCGAACTTTCTGACCCACGATAGAATCACACTTTCCTTCGGACACTGATTTACGTCATGAAATCCAAACTCACGCCGAAATAAACGTCGAACAATAGCGCAGGAATCGCCATTTTTATAATAATATTTAACGCAGAATGCACGCTGCGCTCCGGTGAAGCGATCCATCGCGACTCTCAGTATTAAGTATTAATCTATGATCGAGACTAAATTTCCGAGAATCGAGCTTCTCATTCCCACCACCCGCGCAGCCCCCGCTCATAAGATTCAAACGCAAGAGTGTTTTTAAAATCGTACGCCTTTCTGGCCCATCCTGTAGATAAATTTTAGCTTTCTACACTCCTTCTCCATATAATTTACTTTAACCATGCCAAATCTCACAGACTTCAATACACGCAATACCCTGAAAAATGTGTCCGAAGTTTTCTTCTCACATTTTAATCTACTGATACTGTTTGCATTGAACCAATATACAACTGAATTCTAATTAAGTAACGTGATTTTCATTATTCACAACGTATATATCAAAGTTATGAAATAATAATAATACTTAGATACAACATCCTAAATACAACCAAAGATACGACAGCGATAGCGATACGAAGCGAATGGAATCTAATTTGTGATAGAACACACTTCGCAAATTTAACAGAATCAATATTACAAGTTGAGACCTTAGCTTGTAGTGAAAGTGTTGAATATATTTCAGACAGTTAAAAGATGTTAAATTTAAGATGTTAAGATGTTGTGTGTTTAATTGTGAAATTTTTCTCGATATTTCACGTTCATATCAAATTTATCTTTCATGTTTTAAAATCATTTTCTCTATAATTCAAGAGATTTACGTAGTGATATCACAGCATTGGTTGCGGAATTTTAGATGTTTCTAGTTTGTTGCTTTATGATCGGTGTTACCGTAGGTGGGACAATAATAAGCTGCTTTATACTTCTGGTAGAATTGATTTGAGTGGAAAATCTTACAGACTTTATATACAGTGTGTATTAAAAACCCCGTCGGATCCGTGAAGGCGTTATTAGGGTATCGAGATTATATTCTGGTTATGTTAACTATCTCAGATTATAAGTAAAAAAATACCCCTAATAAAATGTAAAAAAAAAATATAGTTAAATGAGGAAACTTACATGGCAATACAGGCGACGCGGCGCAGGGTACCACTATGCCGCGCCGGGGCTGGTGACGGTGCTATCGTGTTTTAAAAAATTTGCTAAATTTTAGGGAAACTAATACTAAATATATTAATTTTAAATCGCAATAACATTTATTTTCATAACTAGCTGTGCCCGTGGCTTCGCTTACGTGGACTACAGAATGCCCGCGCGAAACTTGCTCCCCCGCTCTCGGCTATTTTTTGTAAAACTTTTTAATACCTATGATTATGTAGTACATTATTTTGCTGTATCTCTTATGGTTTACTCAGCATAACCCACTTAGATTCCAGAATTGATTCACTATAACCAGTTTTTTTTTATTTGTGCACAACCCTAATTATTTTTCTTAAATAAAAGTAGCCTAGGTTACTCCCTATATCATCAGCTATCTATCAATGAAAGTCCCGTCCAAATCAATCTAACCGTTTTGGAGATTACCCGGAAAAAACAGACAGACAACAATTTAAAAAATTGGTGTTTTGTTATATGTATCATATATACTTTCATATGCATTTAGTAAAAAACTGTTATTGTGACATTACAAACAGACACTTCAATTTTATTAATTGTAGGTATAGATAAATAAAATTTTGATATTGTTTTTGGTAATGTCATTGGGGTGCCTATTACCTACTATCTATACTTTTTCGAATTCGACGGGTTTTTTAATACATATTGTATATGCACTAGCTGAAATAGTATTTATTGCCGGATACTTTGGTCCAGCTTTGGTCTTCCTATCATAGCTGTTTTGTGAGGCAATGGCAATATCTCCAAATAATAACCTCCGTCCGATGGTTGCTAATTGTTGTACCCTACTTTTGGCTGTTATCTGAATCACCAAGATGGCTGATATTTGTAGGTAAAAAGAGAGAAGCTGTTGAAATCCTAACATACATTGTTAAAAAGTAAGTAGTGTAAACGATGTAATTACTTATTATCAGCGGCGGTCCTGAACGAGAGGTGCGATCGCTCTAAGCGCCAGGTAGCAAGGGGCGCCAAAATGTCAAATGCGAAAAACAATTTGAACCGAAAAATATAATCTTTATGACTCTTTTAGAGAGGCCGAGAGAGGGTGTTGCCCAAATGAAAATGAAAATTGGTTTGAAGAAAATGGAATTAAGCATAACTGCATGGCGCGGCGCGGCGCGGCCTAACTGCTTGCTTGCAACAATAAGCGCCAGGTAGCAAGGGGCGCCAAAATGTCAAATGCGAAAAACAATTTGAACCGAAAAATATAATTTTTATGACTCTTTTAGAGAGGCCGAGAGAGGGTGTTGCCCAAATGAAAATGAAAATTGATTTGAAGAAAATGGAATTAAGCATAACTGCATGGCGCGGCGCGGCGCGGCCTAACTGCTTGCTTGCAACAAAGCCGCGCAGCACGGTAGCTTTTTAAAGGGCAAAAATCAAAATGAGTAATACAAGTCCGGTGAAGCTGTAAAAGCCGCAGCGGCTTTAGGGCCCCTAAGGCTAACAGTGTAGTAAGATCTAAAAAAAAATAGTAATAAGCAACAAAAAAATATGCGTTTATTTTAATTGAATACGTTAAAAGTTACTATTTTAAGTTTATTAGATTATCTGTAAAGAATTTACTTTTATCAACATTAACTTTAAAAATACTTTTGAGGGTACCCCGTTTAGCTGACAAAAAATAGAAATTTTCTAATGGTCGACCAAAGGTTGCCGAAAGTAAAACCCGCTCTACCTTGATTAGAGTCTAGGGCCGACCGGCATGGCGCTGCATATTATAATACGTATGGCTGAGATTTTCGCGAATATGTACGATTCTGTAAATGATACGATGATTAAATTTTTCGTGCATGATATAAAAAGTTTAGAACTGCTGACGTCGAAAATTTTAGTGTCTAATTGACTGAACTTTAAAACCAACTGTTTGAAGAGTTTATTTTTTATAGGTAGTCAGACAAATGTGAATTTTATTACAACGTAAAAGAGAGTTGGTTGTTTCTAAAATATCCGTTATATAAAAATAAAACTCGCTATTAAAAAAATCATTACTGAAACCATCTAATCTACCGATTTAATAATCTCGTAACATGCAGACTGATAATTTTTATTATATTTAAATTATCTTCTGGCATGGTTTTATTCGTATGTAAAATTTATTGATTCAGCAGGAAAACTCATTAAAAACTAGATCCAAAAATATGGATCCATGCATTAGTATACCGTAACGTCCGAAACATTTAAAAACTGCATCGTTTGCCGTTAACCGCCGCGCCACGCCGGTATCCGAGCAAGTGACCAAGTGACCGGTAAACTCCGATTTTAAATATACAAGGAAATTTAAAAAAGTAGGTAAGTAATTTTGCATACCTACCTTCAACCAATTTATGACACCGAAAAAATGTGATGGTAGGCCGTTTGTGCCCTTTGGAACGCAACTTTCTACATGTTCATTCACTCATTATAATTTTTATTCAGGCTTATTGTAGGAGAACCGAACCCACGTCATAGACACATACAAGAGCTCTACCAACAAGAAATCACCGCTTAACAAACAGACAAAATTTTCAATATATAAATAGTACATACTAATAGGATAAGCATAATCTTTTTTATAATACCAGCAGTTTATCATTTATTTATCAGTTATAACTTTTCTGCCTAGTCAAGGCTTGCTACCACTATTTCGTGACTTATTACTGTTATAATTGTTTGTACAACGGTTTAATGTGTAGTATTAATATAAAAGTAATTCTGTAGTAAATAACTAGTTGTACAGTCTACAAAAAGTTGTGTCTTAATTTTAAATCCGAAGGTTGCTTGATGTAGATAGTTATGCATAATATTGAATATGTAGACAACAAACAAACGAGTTTCTTAAACAGTGACATTAATTGTTAATAGTTTTATTTCAAATGTGACAAAGCAAGGACAGACAATATTATTTAGAAATATTAAGGAGTAATATATTCATTATTCAATAAAAACAGAGCTGTAAACAGTTATAAGTAATTCGTTACGGTAACAACCATAAAGGTGAATGTATGTGAAGATAACAGACAGTGAAAAACTTCTACAAAATATATCAAGGTAAAGTGAATATTTAAATGTTTACGACTTAGAAGTACTAAACTATAAAATAAACAGAAAGGCAATTTAATTTCAGAAATAGAATATGTCTCAAGAAGACGCTATAGAAACAATAGTGGGTCGATTTGGTAAATACCAAACATGGATATTGGTTCTAATTTCACTGGGGCGATATCCTGTCGAATTCCAGTTAAATAATGTGGTATTCATCATACCTAGCGTAGAATATAAATGCTTGGACGAGTCTGCATTCAATGCTTCTAATTATTGCCCCTGTCAAAATCCTGAGTACGATCAAAGCACCATTTTAAGCTCTGTTACGACAGAGTGGAATTTGATATGCGAAAGAACATCTTTAGCAAGTTTAGCACAATCCATGTTGCAAGTCGGTATTTTAGCAGGAAGTGTGATCTTTGGACATATATCAGACAGGTACAATTTTTTTATTTTAATTTTGGTAAAAGAATTTATTATACAATTTGTATTAAAAACCCCGTCGGATTCGTGAAGGCGTTATTAGGTATCGAGATTACATTCTGTTTGTGTTATCTATCTTACATTATAAGTAAAAAAATACCCCTAATAAAATATTAAAAGAAATTAGTTAAATGTGGAAACTTACATGGCAATACAGGTGGCGCGGCGCATGGTACCGCCATACGATCAAACGTACCGCTGCGCCGCGCATTGCGCCGGCGCTAGCGGCGGTGTTGTCACGTTTTAAAATTTTGCAAAATTTTTAGGGAAACTAAAACTAATAATAATTTTAAATCGCAATAACATATTTATTTTCATAATAAATAAAATTTTGATTTTTTTTTTGTAATGTCATTAGGGTACCTATATACCCTCTTCAGATTCGACGTGGTTTTTTATACATATTGTATTATTAAAAAGTAGCTGTGCCTGCGGCTCCGCTCGCGTGGACGACAGAAGAACGCGAGTGTTTATAAAAAGCGTAGTTTCTTTAAACTTGAATAACTTTTTACTGACTGAAGATATCGTAATCTTTTTTTTTCTTAAGGACCAACTATCTAAGGAGTAAAACGTAAAACAAAAAAATCTATCCTGTAGTTTTTGTGTGATGCACGCACATCGTATAACTCAATAATTCTATTTATATAGGTCATTTGAACATATACTTAATCCGTTGCACTTCTTTATGATTAATATATTTTTGTACTCTATTTTCAGATATGGACGTAAAATATCAGTATTAATTTCACTATCTCTTCAAGTACTTTTTGTAGCCCTATCAGCTTTCTCCGCAAATTATTGGATGTTTCTTATTTGTCGTTTCATGATTGGTGCTACCGTTGGTGGGACAATGCTATGCACTTATGTACTACTTATAGAATTGAGCGGTAAATCGTTCAGACCGTACTTGGTTGGGCTCGGAGAAATTTCATTCATTACTGGATACATCGCACTACCTATAATTGCATATTTCGTTAGGGAATGGAGATATCTTCAACTTGTAACATCTTTGCCTTGGGTATTTGTTATATCATACTATTGGCTATTGCCTGAGTCACCAAGATGGCTCATATCAATAGGGAAAAAGAAAGAAGCTGTTGAAATATTATCTTATATTGCTAAAAAGTAAGTAAACCTAAACCTGTTTGGTTATAATTAACTTAAACAAAGAATTTTATTTATTTTCTCACATTTTACAGAAACAAGCGACCAACAGAAAATATTGAAGCTATAGTTGACAAAATAGAAAACGAAAAGCCAGGATCTTTTATCGATTTGTTCAATACACCAAAAATCAGGATTTACACTATAATTATGGCGTTCATATGGATGTTCTGTTCTCACACATTCTTCGGGGTTAATCAGTACATAGGGCGACTTCAAGGAAACCTTTATTTAAATGTTATATTATCTGCATCTTTCCTTGCGCCTGGATTAGTTTTAGTAGTCTTTGGTACTCTTTACCTTAAAAGAAAAGTTAGCGTTATTACTAGCTTTACAACAGCTGCTATTTCACTACTATTAATTATATTTATATCTGATAGTGTACCAGTTGCTTCTCTAGCATTTGCTATTATTGGTCAAATAGGAGCATACACATCTTTTGTTCAAATTTATTTGTATGCATCAGAAGTGTTTCCTACAGTAATAAGAAACTCTGCGATGGGATTTGCTTCCGTGTTTGCTAGAGTTGGAGGTTTTATTGCTCCATTTATTGTAAATATAGGAATACAATGGGTGTCGCTTCTTATATTTAGTGCTGTAGCACTAGGTGCTGCAATTTTATGTACTTTCCTACCTGAAACAAAGGGTATAGTACTTTTAAATACTATTAAAGAGACAGAACGACCACGCAAAGCCATTACATCTTAGATTGTACTTCAATAGCAAACAAACCTATTAACGGTTAATTATTTCGGTACATGAATATTTTTATCGTATTTATGATAACTATTATATTAAGGATCAATATCAATACATTGCTAAAACCGTGCCGGTGAATTTTACGTGAATAATTTATTCATACTCAGTAAAAAAAATTCACTCTTCGCTATACGGGTGGTCTTAAGTTTACAGTATATTCAGATCATTTTACATAGATTACTATATAATTACTGGGGGAATACTTCTGTCGATAGGTTTAACAGAAACTAAAAACGTTTGCCATGATATTTGGAACTGCTAAACGACTAAATAAGTTGTAAGACTTCAATTAACGTACTGGTATTAGCTAAAGAATTTATATTATAGTCGGAATAATTTAATACATAGCTTTGACATTTTTGATATTTGTCGATGTGATAACCTTGATCGCATAATTAATTACTAATCTACCTACTGAATGATTTACAAATTTTTTAAATAATATAAATTTTCTTTAAAAATAACTTTAGTTTAGTTCACGTCGGGGTCACCAATGTTGGTATCCCTACGGGGACGATATGTGATTCAATCACGAGAGTCCAAAGCCAACTGTTTCTTTAATACATAGTACATCGCTTTTATAAAGTAACATATTACATAGGTATAGACCTAAAAATGTTAAGTCTGAAACTAATCATAGAAAAGAAATAAAAACAAAAAGTGAAAAATGTTAGTAACTGAAAACGAGAAAAGAGATGTGGTTGAGGCCGTAGACCCGATTGTTATTAACTCATCTATAATGATAAATAAATTTTTTCAGTACATTTAATTGTCTCACAAAATTTCCCGATAGAAGTAATATATGAACGATATTGATCACGAATATGACATAAAAACATTTTTGTACGTCATTCCGTCTGTTTGTATGTCCGGATCTAATTCAATTCTTATGAAATTTTGTACACAAGATGCCTATATGTCATTGGTTAATTGATAGGGTATAAGAATTTTCAATAATACTTTTAGAAATCGCGTAAAAAAACTAAATATTAAAAAAAAAATTTTTCGTTAATTCATAACCGATTTTGATGAAATTTTATAAACCGGAGTATAAACCAATGCATGAAAAATGGGCTATGAGAATTTTCAATAACAATTTTAGGAATCATAAAAAAAATGTTTTCCAAAAATATTAAATTTCATTAATTTTTAACCGATTAACCAATATTTTTAACTAGAGCACGTTTGGCGGATGAGGAAAAAATTGTCCGACTCGACCATCATTAAAAGAGATAAACACAAACATCTATAGGATTTTGCCTGCGAGAGAATGAGATAGAATATAGGCGGTTAATGAAAGTCCTGATTTTCAAAATCATAATCGTTTTCGAATTATCCTAGCTGTGTGGTGACCAGACTTGTATGGACTGTTGTAAGTACAGTACGATGGTTCATTCAATAATTGAATGTACTGATTTCCATATAATTTCATAATAATAATTAATAATGTAGTATTTATTTTTAGAATTTTATAACGAAAAACAAAAAAAATATAGGTAAATTGTTTAATACAATTTCATTATAATTCCTCATTGTGCTTATTAAGTATTTAATAATCTATAATTATAAAAAGAGTAAAGAGTCGAAATCTGTACATTGAAAATATTTGAGAAAAAATAATACGGGCTTAGAATCATGGACAGAACACATTTCGATAATTTTTGTCTGGTTCTGTCAGTCTGTCGGTATGTTTGAATATCACTCACGCAAAAACTACTAGCCCGAATTTAATAAAATTTGGTATGATTGTAGTTCATAGTCTGAATGTACATTTAGGATACATTTTTGCACGTATGGACATTTCTGTAGTCTATAAATTGCGTTTAGGCTATGTACATATAAAAAACAATTTATGTACGTGTATTTTTATAATATATTTAAAATATTTAGTGAAACAAAGTAAAAAGATACCAAATAAATCCAAATTATTTTATCTTTACATAATTTTGAAAAAAGCAAACTTGTTATTTTTTACTGGAGTATCCATAGATGGCGCCGTAAGGCTTGGTTTAAATGACCATGAAATTTATTTGCTATTTATAGTCACATTTAAGTATACTTTCTGTAAGCCCATATTTTAATAATTGAAGGCTAGGATTTTATTATTATTTTTATATGTTTTTAGATATACTTTAAGGATATTTTTAAATCTTTAAATTAATTAATTATATCTATTCGATCTAAATTTTCTACGTTATATGTCGTTGTTTTGTGTTTGCGCTATCAAGATTTTTATTGAATTATTTTATATTTTATTATGTTTATTATTCACTAGATATAAACGGTTTATAAGGATAAATTTATTAAATAAGCTTATTATAAAGGACAGTTAACATTTAAAATGATTTTAGTTGGGTATTCTCAAAGCTTATACCGTACAAATCCCGTAAGGTGAGGTTGAGTTGAGGGGAGGTTTTTATTTAGTTGCTGTTTTTCATACAGAAAATATACTACGTGGACGAAGTTACGGGCACAGCTAGTATATAATATACCTATAGCGAAAGAAACTTCGTTTGGTCGCTCCTACTACACAGGCGCGGCGCGGCGGAGCGCGGGGGCCCGGGCATTTCCCACGACAACTTTCGAGTTTTTTTATTACTTGTTTAGTATTATTTTAAAACACACAATACTTATCACTGTCAGATGACACAATATGAGATTATGTGTGCGAAATAATGTGATAAATATTAATATTATTTGTACTGCTTTGGCAATCATAGTAAGTTAGTCAATATGTTTCTCTGATAGCAGCTAGACGAAACGAAGTTTACAATAATTTTAAAAGATTGTATTTGTGTAAACCCTTTCTTTAAATTAATTTTGAGAGATGCCACAAGCAAGGGCCTTTTGACTTATGACGGTACTGATTTCTAGTAAATTAAATAATGTTTGCATGTTATCCAGTGAAATATAAGGAATATTATGTCGTAAGTATATTAATTTGTATAAATAATAAATAATTAAATAATCTATTTAATATTCAATGATTATTTCAATTTCTGTATTAATTATTGAATAAATTAAAATTATATTATTATGTATTAGTATTTCTCAAATAATTTTTTTCCGGGCAAAGTCATATCTCTGTTAATTCTTCATCAAAACACCATTTTCATATTTTTGTATCATTTTCATTATTATCAACATATTTCAGCTTATGTTCCCCGTTATTGACTAAACAAAAAGTTTAAAATTAATGTTTTCGTTAAAAAGCAAACGATTTATAAACTTTTCATTAGAAATGCCATCTGTTGATGCTAATGAAAAAATATTTAACTGGCCATCTATTAACAATCTGTTAACTTAGAATTTTTTAAATTAGATTGTAAATATTTTTTGACTAACCACAGAATTTAATCAAATCTTTTAATCACTCAGACAATTACTGGAAAGCATTTAAGTTATAACAATCCTACATAGAAAAACATTTAAATTTGACAAATGCTATATTTATTATAACAAATATTTGTAAATGCTATGCTAGAAGTATTTATCTTATCTCAATTTTACTATAATATTAAAAAACCTAAGAGCAAGTATCTATTAAAAAGACTACTAAAGTAAAAAGTCTTTAGTAAAGTTACAAGACCGTGATTAATTAAAGGCGTGTTTGGCATATACAAGGCATTTGAATGGCCTTTTTTATTTAAATTTCTAATGTAATTTTGAGGTTAACTGTGAGTGTTCCCAAAAGATTAAAAAACGTAAATTTAAGAAAGTCAATGTAAAAATAATATTTTATTTCGGAATTATCAAGTGATGTTTGTTTGAAGTGTTTGAACCCTTGGAACTAACAAATAAATCGACAAATTGGAAATAATGCCAAAAATAATTTTAATATATTATTCAGTATCCTTCGTCCTGTCATTTTTTTTCCGATTGGTTTCATTGTACTATAAACGATTTTGCTATATTATGTACGTGTATGTGTGTACTTTTCTTCAACAACTTATAAGTAGTAAATACTTCATAAATTCTACATATAAAGTCTAAAAATACTAATTACATTTCTTGTAGAAAAATGTAAGATTACTCGATAGTCTTTGAGCCTCCGAGGCTACTTAAAAGTATTTTAACTAGTTGACATTACCTATGTATTAATTGGGCTGCCATGGCTAAAACACCCACCATGAAGCAAAATAGACGCACATACATGTCGAGTTGTGGATACTTATCCCATGAAAGCCTGATACTTAATGTCTGATATATACTAATTATATCTTTATGCAATTATCTACCCAATTATCTTTCAACCCAGTTTTTACCTAAAAGATGGGCTAAAATATCATCAATGTTTTAATTGGATTTAAAATATTTTGCGATCATTTTCCTTAAATAAATAAAGCGAAGTAAACCATAACAAGAAATGAATAACCAAAATAACCTTTGCAACGTTTTTGATTAGTGAAGGAATTTATGCTATCTACTCAGTTTCGTAAGGCAAATAAACAATTTGCATTTGTAGGTATGTAATCTTTGTTTAGTTGCCTTCGTGTACTCACGTGTGCAGTAATTTCTTAATAAAGTGTATATATATTCTCAAGCGATACAGGTATATTTCATAACATATTACAATCATTTGATACTCTATTTTTTTATAAATTTAAAATTATGTAAATTAATTATCGATATTCATTATTAATTAAAAACGTTGTATTTTCTTATTTTTTACATATTTAATTCCAGTAAAATATGAATATAGACAAGGAAGATGTTATAGAAAAAATTATTGGTAAATTCGGTAGATACCAAACTTGGATTTACCTCCTGCTCTGCCTGGGCCGATACCCGACAGAAACACAACTCAATAACGTTGTATTTATTATACCCGGAGTGCAATACACGTGTTTAGATGAGAACGCAGCAAACGCTACCAACTACTGTCCCTGCCAGACTCCAGTTTACGAGCAGAGTGCCATAGAGATTTCAGTAACCAGCGAATGGAACTTGATTTGTCAAAAAACGTCACTTGCAAGTTTAGCCCAATCGATGTTGCAAGTTGGAATATTGGTAGGCAGCATCTTATATGGACATATTTCTGACAGGTAACTCCACTAATATTCCACTTCAAAAAATTTGTCATATATATTATATTTGGGGTTCCAGACTTGAGATTAACACATTTAAATTCTTTGGATAATCGAAATACAACCCCTAATGCTTTAGAAGCTTTTTTGACAACATTATCAATATGCTTATCAAATATTAGTTTGGAGTCAAAAATAACACCTAAATCTCTAACAGCATTAACTCGTGATAATTTAGTATTTTTAAGAAAGTAATTGTGCAGAATCGGATTGAGTTTACGGGTATATGTTATAACTTGACATTTCGTGACATTTAAATTTATTTAAATTTATTTTATTCTATTTTCATTTATATAATTATTTTCAATTAATTGAAACAAAGTGCGATATATAATGTTCCTTTATCTATAATTTTTTTCAAGTTAACCATGAGGTGAGACTGTCCTTAATTTTTTCAAACATTTGACCTGCATTTACAATTTTTTTAAGAGTAATGTCAGCAAGATAATGGGTAGTTTATACAAAAACTTTTTTCATCCCAATCGATCCTATTTCATATAAGGATCAATAAACTCTTGAGGTATTAAAAATGTCAAAAATCGCAAAATCATTCCCCATACTCGTGGCTTCGATAACCTCTTGCAAGAAAAGAGGTCATACAAGACTCTCTTTACTACCGCACCGATCGAGTTAGATGGAACACAAACGTAAAATTTTTTACAATTAAATTACCTACCACTCCAACTACCACTATAAAATGTGTGATTTTTGTTTTTAAAATACATACGTAATATGTTTTTATCTTAGTGCTTACGTTGCAAAATGTTATCGATATATAAGTTATAAAAATAAGTTGTAGTCTCTTTTCTTTAATAGGTTATGGAAGCCTCGCCGATTAACAACGAAATGTATGGGAAGGGTGTTTTGTGATTTATGACATTTTTAGTACTCTAACTTCATTGGTCCTTATGAATTTATTGATCCTTAAATTTAGGAAGATGTAAATGAAACCGAATTGCGTTTTCATAATCTTAAAAAAATCTCTATCGTATATTAATAACAACTGTGAAAAAATCATGACCATATCTTGAAAACTGAGTTTTATAAAAATAAATCAAGTTGGTAGCTCCCAAATATACCTTGCGCTATCGGAGTAGTCGCTGTGACGTCACATCGCCGGTTCGATCAAGTTGTTGTCATTCGGAGGCGGGCAAGACGCGTCGTTGTGCGAAGTTTACGCGATAAACTTTTTTCTATTTCGTTTTGCGGGTTAAACCGCTTCTTAGTTTGTTCATTCGTAATCTAAAACTGGTACTCAATCATACAACCGAAATGGAACCAGGATTTTCACGTGGACAAACCAACAATCTACCGAAAGTAGACTTCATAATGGTTGCTGATTATATCACAAGTCATGCGAAATACATTAGTGCAGAAATACAAGGACAAAAACTTGCAAAGTAAGTCACATTATAAGTAAGTTAATAAACTTAGAGAGTATTATAATATAGTAGATAATGCTTTATTAGTAAACTTAGTAACTAGAGTTCTTTGAAATCCATATGAAACTTTCGCGACGTAGGTACCTACAATAATTTATTCGGATAAAAAGTCAGTTTCGATGGCCCTAACTGTGATTCGCATCTGGTTACCAGATAGTAAACTTATTGTTCCTTAAGGTTTATTTTATTATTACTACTTTAAATTAATGTTATTGTCTAAAAATGTGTCTTTACCCTTCGTGTAGGTACTAGTGTTGCCCGCTATTATTGTAGTTTATTATCGATATGACATAATTAAGTTTTCATCAATATTCAACTAGATCACAGGCAGACTGTCCATTATGGTATGAAATGAGATACGCTCGTATTCCCGCATCAAAAGCTCACGAATCTGCTCAATGTGGCACACCCGATGGAGTTTTGGTGGAATACCTCTTAGGTGCATATAAATTTAAAGAGACATTCGCTGTTAAAAGAGGTTGGCAATATATTTCATTCAAATGAAATACTAGGAGCATTATAACAGTTCATGTTTGTATTTAGTGATTTTTATTTGCAGGTAAACTCTTGGAAAATGCAGTCTGTGAAGAAGTATCTAAACTAAAAAATATCAAGTTCACTAGAGTAGGTCTCATTCTGTGTAATGATTTTCCGGTTTTGGGCGCTTCTCCTGATGGTATCGCCGAAGAATGTATAATATAGATATTAAGTGCCCAGTGTCTAATAAAAATTATCAAAATTATGTGAAAGACGGTGTAGGGGCTCAAAAATATTATGTTCAAATGCACATGCAAATGTTTTTTTACAAAAAAAGAGAAGTGCTTATTTTGTATCGCACACGAAAATTTCAAGTCAACAAAAAATATTGATATATATGAAGTAATTTATGATAAGGACTATTGTGAGTAGTTGATTAAAAAATGTGAAATATTTTGGAAGGAAAATATATTTAAGCAACTGTTCTAATGAATGGCTGTTTCATATTAAATAGTTTTATTAAATATTATTATTTTCATTAAATACGCTGTCAGAGCGTGAGTGTATCAGATGTTACGAATTTAGTAGCATTCACATTACGAAACTATTTTTTTTTTTTAAGTTTACTAACTCACATGTGATTGTAATGAGATAATCTAACATATCAATAACTTTTGTATCAATACATGCATGAGGCGAAGTCATTTTAAATTCTCGTATACGACCGATTGCTCGTTCGACGTGGATACGTAAAGCCGCCATCCGTTTGGTTTCTATAACTTCCTCCTTAGTACTTGCTTTACCTGTGCTGACGCTTGGAGGTCTTACTAGGTGGCAACCAGACATTTACACATCTGCTGCAATACTTTTGAATCCTCTGTCGGCCATGATTGCATTTCCCTTTGGCATCAACTCTAAAATTTTGCTATTTTGAAAAATGTCTGTATCAGTAGCCCTACCACCATAACCGTCAGATACAAAGTTGATCGTTCCATCTGGCGTTATAGACACTAAATACTTTATAGTATTGCAGCCTTTATACTGTGACAACGATAAAGCTTGGTGTAGAGCGTTGGAGGGTTTCTCTATTCTGATCTCGAAGCAGTCTATAATACTCATTGTGTTATAAAATTCTTTTTCTAAAAGGAATTGGAAGATTATCTCTGACGGCTTCTTTATTTGGAAAATAAATTATTTGCTTACATTTTTGGTATTAAAATCAATTTCCAAACGTCGATAAGAGTCGTTAAGTTTATTTTTTTTTAATATTATCAATATATGTAATTAATGGACATCCACTATTTTCCACCAATAGGCTAATAACGAACTATGATTGTTTCGGAATCCCCAAATAAAGTTTAGAGTGATTATAAATTTTAAAAACAGTGTTTTTAAAATTATCCGAATGTACTTCGCAGGTTTCGATGGGATGACTATAATATGATGATACCGAATCTGAACTACCGCTACAAACATTTTCATCACTGCCAAAACTGATGTCAAAATTTTGTGAAAGTATTTCAACATTTTCCCTCTTTTTTATGGTCTGAGTTTGGACGTTTCTTTTTTGTTGTTCTACTTGTATCCTCTTATCCTTCGTTTTTTTGTTTTCTGTTTTAGGCAACTCTATCGTAACAGTATTGTCAATTGGTAATGGATTAATAGGCTTATTCTCATCCAGTGAATGACACAAATATAGTGTCCTGCTGAGCTCAGTAAGTAAGTAGCTACTTACGGCTGTACTTCTTTTGTAAGCAGCATTTCATATAAATCTATTCTCTGTCTTTTGTCATATCCAGGACGAGTGACTGTAGATGTTCTTTATGTTTTTTGACAATGGAATTTAGATGGTACTGTGCCTTGTTTCAATTTCAAAGTTCCGCCACACAGTCTCCATCTCATATGATTTTCTGTGTTCTGCAGTAAAAAATGTTATTGTATATGACTAAACATTATTAAAGATGTATTCTGGACAAAACACCAGTACTATCTGACAACTTCCATATAAAGGAATTTCTACACAACGTGGAACCAGTGATAAACAGGCATGCTGGCTAAGCTTATGCTATGTAATGTAACATGTAACCTGGTGATAAAAGATGAATGGCCAAGGTACATAGTAATGGGTCAAAGACATTTGAGTACTTTTCCTACACATTTTTCATCGATAAAATCGTATGACAACACTATCGACATTTAAACCGAAAAAGACAACAATGTAATTTTTACGAACATCTAGCTTTATTTCTTTGTAAATACCTATGCCCATCTTCATTCCTGTTTTGTAATAATTAATTGTAAGTACCTTAAACTAGTAATTTAATGCATAAACATTATAAAATTAAATAGGTAGGTAATCACATTAAAATGATCTTCGCAACAATGTCTTCTTGTCTTTGCTGATAACGGCTCCTCCCTTCTCATTAGCTTACACCACTTATTTCTAACTTTTTTATCATTTGGGACATGAAAAAAGTATTTTTCTGGAGTGTTAATTGTTGTATTAGTACATAGAGGTACAATACAATACATGTACGCTAGTTTATTTTCCATAATTACCAAAATATACGAAAATAACAAGAGTAACGTAAAAATACTGCATTCGATAGCACGGGCGGGCAAGCAGTGACGAGCGATGTGACGTCACGCGTCGAGCGGGCAATACGGACGACAATTTAAGAACTCGTAAGTTTAAAAGTTTATTAAAAGAGCAGTTTTTAAGATATCGCAAAAATTCTTTCACTAGTATTTTTTGAATATTAAGTTTGACTTTTCTAAATAAAAAAAATTACCAACTCATCTTCTCCTCATGCTTTTGTGTAAACTGCCCATTTTCTTGCTGACTGTACCTACACTTTAAAAAAAAAGGTAAATGCTGGTTGAAATGTTTTAAAAAGTAAAGAACAGACTCATCAGAAAGTTTTCATAAAGCTACAATATACCGTTGCGCCTCCTATAAAAAAAAAAACATTCTGTATATTAACTAGAGGTACCTCGAGGCTCCGCATGCATTTATTACTCACTAATTAGAGTCGTCTCGTAATTTTATTTTTACACATATTATTGACGATCCTTTAAAGCCTTTAAATTATGGAATGACATATACTTACCGTGCACAATATATCATCAAAATCGGTGGAGAATTACTAATAAGTTATTTTTACTATTATTTATTTTACAATTTTTAAAAGTATTATTGATAATTCTTATAGCCTATCAATTGAGGCCGCAAGAAGCAGAGTAGCCTATCTGCTTTTTTCGATAAATTGACCTATTAACATATTATTCATAATCTAAAAATATGCTTTTACAAAGTTATTTACGCGATATTATCATAGATGATAGGATGAATTTATTAACTTTAGGCCATTGTGGTTCTGCAAAATAACATTTTTAGATTATGAATATGTTAATAGATTAATTTATCGAAAAAAGCAGATCCCTGTGGCCTCAATTGAGGAATAACGTAAACTTCTTGTTTATAAAATTTCATAAGAAATAATAAAACCGTTTTAAGTTTAATCCAGACATACAAACAGGCAGACAAAAAATATTTTGCATCATACATAAAATATTTTAAAGAGAGTTTTACGGATTTATTTATATTTATTTCAGAAATGTACATAACAGTTGTAATAAAGACTACTTTGTTTATGCAATTAGTGTAAAAACGATCAAATATTAGTAATAATTATAGTTGTAAGATTTTTATTAATTTCGCACTTTAATTTTATCATTTATTGTTAAACGTGATGGATATCGCTACAGGCTACTCATCTTTACTCTTAAGGTTGTGCCTATAGGCGTATCAGAGTGGTATATGGCATATAATTTTTGTTAAATAAATACGAGTGAATTTCCACAAGACATTTTTATTTACAGCCAAACATATCGCAAGTCGTACCAACTTCAATGTCAAACTCCCAGAGATACGGGCGAGTATTTTTATGAAAGAGTAATTAGAAGTAAATACTTATAATATCATTTAATGACGCGGTTTACAATACATTCACTTGCCAAATACTAAATTGTGCTACCAAAGACTTAATCATTGACTAGTGTGATTGACTACTTAGTTTTATGCTTACCAAAAACCATGAACGTAACATACATGAAGAAAATCTGAATGACTGAACTTCATAAGAGTGTAAACGATGATACATTTTACCGTACATAAGTATCTACCTACTCATAATAGTAATAGTGTAACAACAGTCTGTTCAATAATGCAGCGCAGAATGCATAATTAAGTCTAATATTGTAAACACTTTTGTCTTTACATGTTTTCGAATACATCTAATAAAATAAATGTTTTATTGAATAAAGGTAAACATATGATAAAATACCTTTATAGGAATCATTACTACATTAAATTAATACATATTAACCGGTATCGTAAATTATTATGTTACAGGTATGGCCGCAAAATGGGGATTCTGTTGGCACTTTCTTTTGAAGTGCTCTTTATATCATTGTCTGCTTTAAGCACCGATTTGTGGATGTTCATGGTATTTCGTTTTCTAAATGGCGTTACTGTTGGAGGAACGATGTTGGGCTGCTATATTCTACTTATAGAACTGAGTGGAAAATCATTTAGACCCTTCGTTATTGCACTACAAGAAATACCCTTTGTTATAAGTTATTTTACACTACCAATAATAGCATACTACGTGAGACAATGGAGGAATTTGCAATTAGTGACAGCCGTACCATGGTTACTTTGTTTCTCGTATTACTGGTTATTACCAGAATCTCCTAGATGGCTCTTATCAGTCGGCAAAAGGAAAGAAGCCATAGATATTCTTACTTATATCGCCAAAAAGTAAGTAAAAATTTTGACTGCTTAGATCTATTATGTGGTTCCTTACTAGTCTTGATTATGATTAATACTATAATAAATCTTCGTTTTATATATTGTTAAAGGAATAAAAGGCCAACAGAAGACATTGAAACCGATATTAATAAAGTAGAATTTGAGAAGCCTGGTACCTGTATAGACTTATTTAAGACTAGAAAGATGAGGACGTATAGTGCCATTATGGCAATCGTGTGGATGTTCTGTGCGCATACATATTTCGGAGTAAATCAATATATCGGACGCCTTCAAGGAAATTTGTATATCAATGTAATGTTAAGTGCTTTGTGTCTCTCACCAGGATTGATATTTGTCATTTTAGCAACTTTGTACTTTAAAAGAAAAATAAGTGTCATAAGCAGTTTCACGTTAGCTGCAGTATCGTTACTTGTAATAATATTCATACCTAATAGTATGCCATCCGCAACTTTAGCCTTTGCAATTATAGGTCAGATAGGTGCATACACTGCGTTTATTCAAATATATTTATACTCTTGTGAGATATTTCCAACTGTTATAAGAAATTCTGCTTTAGGATTTGCTTGTGTATTTTCAAGGATTGGAGGATTTATTGCACCTTTTGTGGTAAATATAGGAATTAAGTGGATATCTATATTAGTGTTTAGCAGCCTTACATTTTGCGCTGGAATTTTGTGTAGTTTTTTACCAGAAACAAAAGGTATTGTTTTACTTAATACTATTCAGGAAATGGAAGGATCAAGAAAAAGAAAGCAGTCTGAATTATCTACTTGATAACCATGATATTTTTATAAATAAAAAAGATAATATGTATGAATTATTACTATTTCAATTCACAATATGGTCTATGGAATTTGGCAATAATGAGAATTCACAGCAATATGATTTTTTTTTATGTCGCAGGTGTTACTTTGCAGAAATCCATCGTAAATAATTAATCCGAAATTTCGGATCAATTATTTAATGTATTTTTTCACAAGTATCCCAAAGATTACTTAAATTACTAGTATTATATTAGAAATTCGCTATTATTATACATTTTATAAGTTAAGCAACATTCAAATATATTGCAGTGGTTAATTAAATTTTTAAAAACTTAACTATTAAATTAATTCATAGTCTGTAATAAATGTATTTTTTATTTATTACCTTATTTAGTTTCTTTTTTTTAACTTACGAGTTTGAGTAATCATATGTTAGAAAGTTTATATTGAATTTTATGAAATCCACCAAAGTTCCATGTTACAAATAAAAACAGTATGCAGTGATATATAATCCAAAATTGAAATGGCACACTAAAAATTGTAGCATAGGTAAATACAATATTTATAAGTGTCCAAAATATAAAGCCTATCTTAGCGACTAACATTGATCTGGGTGGTCGATATACAGGAACCTTATTTGTGTCCGCATCAGTGAAATTACCTGTAAATAAGATACAATTGGTTTACTGCATTAACAATTATTTTATACTTTATATTTTTTATTCACAACCAAACTAATAATGAAACGGAAAGGTTAATCTAAGATTCTAGCATACTTATGTTGGCTTGCACGAAAACCTTAAATTATATTTAAATCGCTAAATGAGATTAAAGTTTGACAGTTGCATATATTTTAACATAACTAAACTAGATTTTAGCTAAAACTTAATTTTTTGGTGCAAGTCGTCCTAAGGGATACTTTTTTGAAAATGGAATCCAGTGTCGAGAGCCTTGGGATAAGCCTGTGTCTCCCAGTGAACTGATCCAGATTGACAATGGTAATTAAACTTACCGTCTTTATGAAATTTGCAAAGATTAATTTCCTTCTCACGCCATCGGTCGTTGAGCCAGTTTTTTAAAAGGATATCTCCTTTTGGTAGAGAATCGATAGAATAACTAAAATAAAATAAAACTAACATTCTTGTATACGGTTAATAAATTATTCAAACATATATAAACATTTCCTTAGTAATTTATAACCTTTATAGTTTAAAAAGTTTAAAAAACTTAATGTTAAAGTTTTAAATAATTTCACGTTTTATCTTATTCACAATAAAAGTTATTCCAATATTGGTTCGATATAATTGCTAAGGAATTCAATGGATCGTGAGTTTAACATAAAATCACGAAAAGCATTAAAATATAATGTTGCAGAAAGAAATACCGTTTGAAATGAAAGTAAACGCTTGACGGCATGATCCCTTTTAACAATTCTCGCTCAGTTTGTGCAGGATTATCATATGCAACCGTAACATCATAAACTGAATTTAAGCCACATTCTTGAAGTCGAGAACAGATCGTAGCCCAACCCGTAGTTCGAGGGTGCAGAACAAAATCATAACTCTGTAATCATAATTTATAAAAAAGACACTTTGCAGACCTACAATTATCGTTAGTCGTTATGAACAAAGCAATTAGTTGGCGATATACAATTCAATATCACAATAAATCAGAAGTAAGTATCCATGAAGGAATAACGTCAACGCGATATTATAATTTCCTAATAAATCAATGGAATCCACCATCCTTAAATATTTTTTTTTCAAAATTGAGAAAAATTAAATGGACTTCAAAAAAATGAACTCAAAAGTACGAAATAAATTAGGGGCCTACAATTTTTTTGAGGTCGGTGCCGATTTTCCTTTTGTAATATGTGATAGGAACTTCTCTTTTGAGTTGGCACCGACTTTGTTTCGTACGTATTTTCGATTTCGTTTTGTTGGTTAATTTTGTGTAAATATAATACACTAGCTGACCCACGCAACTTCGTCTGCGTCATATAAGAGAGAGAGAGAGTGGGTCGTAGGCACAGTATTAAAGGTACCGCCCGCCTCCCGCATTATTCTGCTTATAATAAAAATGCGCTCGCGATACTTGATCATTATTTGCTGCCGAGTTATTTTAAAACTATGTTATCTCCTAAGATATTCATCACTTAAATCAATTACTGTAAAGGGCAATTTTGTTCAAAATTTAATACTTATGATGAATAACGTATTTATTTCGATAAGAATTAATACCATATATATAATAATACCTTCACAAATAATTCATTATTTTCGAACAAATTTTATTACCATAAAAAGGTTATATTGAGTAAACTTTAAAAGATAGCCATATGCTGTATGCGTATGCGTAACTTTAACTATTCACGCAGCGCACGCAATGGAAGCTCTCAAAAGGAAAAAATTTACCCGTTCTTGCAACATTTTTCCTTGATGCTCTGCTCCTAGTTTGTAGCGTGATGTTATATATAGCCTATCTTGATAAATGGGTTATCCAACACTAAAATATTTTCTCCATTCGAATCAGTAGTTCCTGAGATTAGCGCGTTGAAACAAACAATCAAACTCTTCTGCTTTATAATATTAGTATAAATTATTGCATAATTTTGAGTTAATTTTTTTAAGTCATTTTTTTAATACATTTTCATTTTGGTAATTTTTAGTTTTAAGTAAAAAACTAAATACTTATTTCTTTGTAATAACTAGACTTTAACCAAGGTTTTGAGATGTTTTCCCCTTGACACCACATCCGTAGCTCGTATCAATAAGCAAGGCCGTTACGTCTTAAAAACTACTAAACCGATTTTGATGAAAGTAGCATTGTTCCCTAAGTTGAAGTAAATGTAAACTGTAATGTAAATGTAAAGAAATGGTTAAAATCCGATTAATAGTTTCAGAGAAATGCGTGGACAAACATACATACTAAAAAAATTGTATATTTTTTAGAAGCCCTAATAGATTATTATATATACTTATTGTAGTTATGTTGCAGTTGAATAATGTTACATACATACGCTGACATATCAACGCTCAACCAAATCTACTGGGGCTAGACCTTGATGAACACTTGCATGAATTTCTTTTGCACTGTAGGTGAGCAAAAAGGATAGATTTTTTGGAAATTCAAACCCGAAGTTGATGAAAATGGGAATAAATTTTGTTCGCGACATTATAAAATAGTAACTAGTGTACTAGAATTTAAGTGTAAATAGAATAAGTTGTAAATATCTTAATAATAAAGAGAAAGCGGAGAGTACGCGCACACTATATTCTCGCCATCCCGCTCTGATAGTAGTGAGTCTCGCTTAGTCACTATGCGGGCTAACGGTACACACTGTTGAGGGCAGCGTTGGCGAATAGATCGGAAGCGGGGGGGCAAAATCAGTTCTGTCTAAGAAATCGACCAAGACACACGCAGCAGATACTCTCCGCATCTAAAATAAATAGTTTTTCATTTGAACCCTACGGTGAATAGCATACCGGAATCAGCATAAATATAAAACATATGTGAGTCAGATCGAAGGTGGCTTACAAATTTTGTATGAAAATCCGTCATTTTTGAAGATAAATATATGAAAATTGGTATTTAGACATTCAGTTAGGAAGTAAAAAAGACTTGTCGTCTAACAAAAGGTCTGGGGGCATTCCAAAAAAATTTGACATAAACATATAACCCCTATTGGGCATAACTTAACTATGACGCGAGCGAAGTCGCAGGCAAAGCGCAAGTATACTGATATTATTAATTATTAAGCAATCATTATAAACTTACAGTAAGAGCTATGATCGAACTAAACTACAAATGCTGCAGTGTATACCTACACCAAAACAATTCCAATCATTCAACTTACGAATAATTACATTGTTTGGCAGTCAATACAATTAGTGTTACTTTATGATTCCAGATTTATTGTTTCCTGTACTTACTGGTAAATTATTCGCAAGCGCAAATTTGTTACTTCGACGTTTGTTATCTTCACTTAAATCAGTTCCTTCTGGAAACAATACCACTCTGAGGTCATAATTTAGCTTTTTGTAGTAGTCTGTGAACTGAGTGACAATTAGCTCGTCTTCTTGCCAATTCCTTTTAACGTACAAGAAAAAGTTCAACTGCATTATCCACCCTAAAAGTATGTAGAATTTATTTGGAAATACATATAATGTAAGAGATGTAACAATAGTGATAGAATAATTAAAAATAGCACAATCTTAACCTTGAGGGACTCATAAAATGTAATTATACAAAAAAAAACAGAGGCAGTTATAAGGACTGCCGACAGAAGTGACAACTCAATTTTGAATTTTTAAGTCAATTATAGTCTGAACTATTGCAGAGCATGTCGGTGACGCGAAACACAAGAACCCATAAGTTTTTCCCCTACCAAAAATCGTTCAACGCGGTTAAAGAAGTTTTCATTCCGAAAACTAAAAAAAATTAATATGATATGGGTTAGTAAATTTTGGTTATTTGCAAAGTGTTCACAGTTTTCTACTGTAAATTTATCACAATATTCGTGTAATAGAGCTAAACTTGATTTAAAATTTTGAATGGATATAGTCCTACAAATATTTGGGCGAATTTGTCTGAAATTTCTCAAATAATGTGAATTGAATATTCTATTATAGTTCAAATCTATCTTCAATGATAATTAGCGGTGATTTGCCAATTTCTCGTTGATCATCATTGTTTTTGCATTGTACTGTGCTTACCATCAGGCGCCGTATCACTTTCGTTTGCTACTACAAAAAAGGGTGTTACTTCAAACCAGAGTAGGTATATACATTGTTCGTTAATAAATTAAATAAGTATAGGATAATGTTTGCCTACTTACCGATACCAGGAAAAAGTTTAATTTCATCTTTTAAAACAAATTTTAGCTTTGACTTTCCTCCTATGTCAAGGATGTAATTGGTAAAACCTTTATTTTTACAACTGGTAGTATTATTACAATGATCATCAGCAACATTTTGAGCGGCATGGTACAATGCTATCCACACATAGTTCCAATCGAGTCTCGTGCGATGATTCATCACCATTATAGTTCTCTCATCGGGATTTACATAGTCTCCGAAATGATGAATTTTAGTTCCATAACAACATTGAAATAGTGCCTGTAATATTGGAATTATTTTACTTGTCACAAATGAGGATAAAACACGTAGTTATTTTTAGTTGTTGCAACACCAAATTGGACAATTTTAATATTAATCATAGTTTCGCTTTTAACCATTTAATATTCCACTGCTACTATGCACACAGGCTCTCTACATTCTTCAATCTATCGCGATCCAGTAGATTGAGTTATAAATAAAATCGATGTTAGTTTTATTTTACAACTTAATCGGCATTTCGTAAATATGGCTAGCTCAGTCCATTTTCAGCTTCGCAGCTTCAATCGTATCTAATTTCCTTGTTCTCGATCCAATAGTTGTTACGAATGCTTCCAGTAATGTTGCCCTAAGTTATCGATGATTATTTTTATAAATAATTAATTATATATCGAAAAACTATATCTATTCATTATTGAACGTAATATTAATTTTATGCTTTAGTTTAATCACCTATAATCAAATCTTATATTCATAGTCTATGTAATATATGTTTCAAACTTAAATACATAATACATTACTGAAACCAGTTATAAATATTTGAATTAATAGCAAGCTCTTACCACTGGATATAACTCCCAAAGTGCAAATAATATGTCTACTATTTTTCTGTACAATTTATGATTGAAGAACATCAGGTACATAACAGGACAATAAAGGACGAAAAATCCTGTAATAATATATTAATGAGAAGTTTTTATGAGCTTTGGTTAATTTTTAGCGATACTAAATACACTATAGGTAACGATTTTCACTTTTATGATAAATATTTATAATTGCTATCTATACAGTAGGCAAATACAATAAATAAAGTAAAATAACATACCAGCAAGTATAGTGTAGTACCAGGCGAAGCACAGCAGGAGTCCTACCCACATTGTGACGTTAATACGTACTGATGCTATCACCCAAGGAAGCCCTAAAAGAGCTAGTGTTGCGTTGTTGTTGCCTTTAGATTAGAATCCTTACGTGACCCAGTAAGCCTTGTTACTTAACATTCTCTCAAACTATTTAAATCCATTTACTCAGGTATAAGTAAAATAGTACCTACGTATGACTTTGGACCTCAGTATTAAATTACATAAAACTCTTCTAGTGTCCAATTTTTATAATTGATATAATTTATAGATTCCTAATAACTAAATAAAACACTTTATTTTAGATGTAGGTCTTTATTTATGTAGAATATTTTTAATAAATATTTATTATAGTTACGTAATTCAATGAAGATAGGTACATTAACACATAAGTACTAAAATCACTCAAAATTCTTAAGTGACAACGTCTGTGTCAAATCGATTCCTTGTTCTCTGTTGTTTACCAAAAGCTTCAGCTTCTTCTATAGTCATCATTAGCTCGCAATCTTTTGTTTCTGGTAGTAGAAGGCATAGCAATGCTGCAATTATGGGAAATATTCCAAAGGCAACTGGAGCACACCACTGTCCAAAAGGTCTGAGATCCGCAATGAAAGGTGCAATCATAGCGCCGACTCTAGCCATCATAGATGATATTCCTATAGCCGCATTCCGAGCCACAGTTGGAAACATTTCGGAACAATATAAATAAATTATTATGAATACCATGTAACTAAACAAAACTCCGAGGCACCCAAGAAATACAGATACTTTTCCTTCAGGAACAAAAGCAATGATAAGTAAACAAAAACTACACATAAGATTTCCTATAATTACAACTGTTTTACGGTTCATAAATTTCATGAGCGGGATGACAATTATGCAAGCGCACAAACAAACGCTACCGCTGGCGACGACATTAACAAAAATAACGCCAGTGAGATGACTAATATAATGTGACACGCCGTAAAAGCAATAACTGCATACAAACCAAGCAAAAGACATCACCATAATATTCTTTCTTAAATTTGGCGTCCTAAATAAATCAATAACAGTGCCTTTCTCCTCTCTGTTAATCTTATGTTCTACCTGATACAATTCCATTTTATGACGAATATCGCTTGTCGGTAAATTATTCCTAGAAATACTCAAAAAAATAAGTACCATAATAATCGATAACAATTGTCATTTAACATAATTATTGAAACAATACACATGTACCTTTTTGCAATTTTTTCCATTAATGTTATTGCTTGAAAAGTTTTGTTAGTTGCCAATAGCCACCTAGGCGTTTCTGGTAATAAGCAAATGTAAAGTAGTAAAATGACATTGCTTAGAGATATGATTAATTGCAAATACATGTAGTCTCGGATTAAATAGCCAATTAGTGCTAATGTCATATGTCCAATTGTAAACGGTATATGGAATAAAGCTGCGACTACATCCCTGATTGTATTTCCCACATATTCCATTACAATCACAAATCCAACCACCATAACGCCACCGATAGAAAATCCCAAAACCATTCTGACGATAGTAAAACTCCAATAGTCGGGTAGAAATGATGATATTATACCCGTAAATACTTCTAACACCACTGATACGATTAAAGTATTTTTTCTTCCATATCTGAAATTGTACATACTTACAAAATCAGGGTTAACTAATTTCATTTTGAATACGTATTTTTATTTGTAACCCTTTTTTATTCCGTAAAATTGAATCGTTTTTGTTTCATTTAACCGACTTCAACAAAAGACGGGAGGCAGGCTACCCAATTCGAATGTTTATTTTTTTATGGATGTTCAGCCATAACTTCTTTGTTTATAAACTGATTTAAATGATTATTTGATTGCTTTTACAGCTTTACCCGGCTTTGGGGCGAGCGCATAAGGCGTTCAGCCGCGAAAGCGTGGGCAACATGCGCGCAAGGATGCCAAAGTGGCCGGACCTCGGCTTGGGCTGTTGCCGCGATTGCAATTAAGTCGTGATTTGACTAATTCCCTATCCGTAAAATTCGAGCTAAAGTAACATATACATATGCCCCCTGTCTCCTATATATATATAAAATATAATCTACACTAACTAGCGTAAAAAAGAACAACTATGTGGTGTGTACGTATGTATGTATGTACATATTGAGTGTAATGATGTATGTGGGTAGCTAAGTGATTGCAAGTGCAGTGTCACTTGTATCGCGCGGACAGTTGCCAGATCAAGGGTTTCACACCGAAGAACGGACCTAGGCTTCAGTATACACAAGGGAACTCTTCAAAATCATTAAAGTTGGTTTTCTTTCTTGCCTTAAAGCGGTTAGTCTACTATGTAAATATCTTCCTTTTTTATATTAATCCAAGTTGAATGTTTCCATTTTCTATATTACCAGTTGTTAGAATATCATTCATATCTACACTTACAATTTTTTCCAATCATACTTACTTGTCTGATGCAATACCGAATATGAGACTACCGGCAAGAACTCCAAATTGGAATAACGTCTGAGTGAAATCTTTGAGCCATGTTTTGTTACATATTAAATTCCATTCGGTCACTATTGTCCTCGTAAAAACCGATGTATCATAAACAGGATTTTCACAGCACGTAGTATTCTCGGGACAATAATAAATTGGTGGTGGAGCCATAAATATAATCGCCATTTGATGAAAAGCAACTCCGAATTTGCTTACGAAAATCATAAAACACAGCCATAATTGATACCTTCCAAAATTTCCAATGAGTTCATTTACTAGCACCATTTTTTAAAGATTAAACTCTATCATGTAATATGATAACACTAAAAGCATTTCGTTAATAAAATTAAATTATTTAAAAAATCTAATAGTATCCATATGTTACTCTATATTCAGAGAAACACTTAGGCCACGCTTTGTACATTCACTGTTTTTACAATAAACTTATAAGCATACACGCCAAAAAAAAGTTTACATATCGACCATTTCCGCTACAAAGGGCGTAACTGTAAATAACATATATTTAACATTTATCAAAAAAACAAGAAAAACCTTTTTATGTACATTTATTACGTACTTTTGTTTAATACTTTAAGTCTTCGCTCAAGTATATGCAATATAATATATTATACTTGTTCTATGAAGGCTTTCTCTCGTAATGTAAAAAATATTGTTATATGACCTAATTTTGAAGAAAAGTGGTTTAAGTTTTAAGAAAATCTGTGATAATAATGACAATTACTTCATTGTAACGTATTTTAAAAATACAGAACAAAAGAGCGTAAAAAAACTAAGAGTGCGTCAAGATGTCAGTTTGCCTCAAATGGTCTTTACACCATTTGTAGCAAAAAGATTCGAATTAAAGGCACTAAATACATAGGTACTGCATTAGCAACACCTTCTGTTTAAAATTACTGTTTTTAGTGAATTGTCTTTTATTTGATATTAAAAAGTTGAATTGCGTATTTATTATTTTCTAATAGTTATTGAACACAAATCTATTGTCTGGTGCCTAAAAGGATCCTTTCCCATTAAAATATTTAAACCTATTTTACTCTCTGAGAAGCTAATTTTCAAAACTCATATTATAAACATCAATTAGAAGTCTTCAAAAGTCGTCTTTTTAAATAAATGGGGCCCTTTAAGGGTTGTTTTCCAAAAACACTATAACATGTATTTCTTTTATTGTATTTAAGTATCACATTACATATGCACAGCTTCAAAAGCAACGGAAACTCCATATACACTCTCATTACTTAATTAACCGTTAAATTAATTCTAAAACGGTAAATTAAATTATATACAATTTCTGGTTTAGTTATAAAGATTTTCAATACCGATGCACACATCCCGTCTTCACAGAGTACGTTTTTCCATTTTTCATCTCCCTTTATGTAACATATTCAGAGGTTCAAAATACAGCCAACGTGACGCGACGTCGACGTGACGTGACATGATGTGATGATTTTAGCTATATACCTTAGAATTTAGATCAATGATTGGTTCTCGCCGAGGTGTCGGAGCGCAGTGGAGACTAATCATTAATCTAAGCCTTCTATATTATTAATACTGGTTAATTATGGCTTAGATAGTCGCGCCAGACAGTTCATTCAGTTTATAGAAAATAACATCCATTAAACGTATATGATCCAATTTATAATAGAATAAGAAACCATCAATGACTAAGACTTTTTGTTCAATTTTCTTGGCTTTGCTTTCCCTTTGACTTAGTTCGCGTTAATCTATACTAATATTATAATACCCACTTCACCACGGCAAGAAAAAACATCGTTGAACGCGTAGTGCTTATAAAATCGTAATTTCTAAAAACATTAATAACTTTTTATTGAAAGAAGATGTCCTGTTAATTTTTTTCGTAAAGGACTACGTATCCAAGGAGTAAAGCATAAACTGATCAAAATCTATTCAGTAGTTTTGCGTGATGCGCGCACAATGGCAAATCTCAATCATTTTATTTATATGATTTATATAATAGTATTAAAATATTCTTACAATAGGTTAAATAAAGTGGAAAAAAACATAACATAATATACCATCACGCCTGTCCCATGTAAGAGGGGACGAGCCTATTAGCATTCATCGGGTACAAAGCCAAACTCCGATTTGCTACTTAGAATTTCATAGAAAACCCAATAGCACTTTGCTTGACCTGAGAAATGAACCTAGGACCTCGAGCATAGCCGTCGCGTCTAGGACGACTAGGCTAATGAGGCGATTATGAACTGTCAATATTAAAGCGATAAAATGTAAATTAGACTTTTTTAAACATAAAATATACCACTTAGTAAATTTTACCCATGTAAAGCTGGAGAAGATCGCTAGTATATTATGTACAAGGTGTCCAGAAAGGGTATCGGGTATTTGTAAGTTCAATGAAACAAAAATTATTTGTATGCAATAAAAAAGTTTATTGTTTATTATTAGCATATGAATTGGAGAATTATTTGGAAAAGATGATGTTATCCAAATGATGACCGTTACGTTGCTGGCACTCTTCTAAACGGAAACGAAGATTGGCGATAACACGTTGACACATAGCTATCGATATTGCTGTCATTTCTGACCTGATGTTTTGCTTTAACTGGGTTAGATTCGTCGGATTGTTTTGATAAACCTTACTCTTAAGGTATCCCCATGCAAAATAGTCAAGCGGGCTAAGGTCGGGGCTTCTGGGAGGCCAGTTGATGTTACCCCTTCGCGAAATGACTTTATTAGGGAATAATTCGTTAACAACTTCCATTGAGTCATTTGAGGTATGGCAAGTGGCCCCATCTTGCTGGAACCACGTTCTTGAGTTGAAACCTGCAAACTCCTGCAACTCTGGGACCAAAAAATTTCGCAACATATCGCAATAACGGTCACTATTCACATTAATTGCTCGGCCTCGTTGATCTTCATGAAAATAAGGACCAATTATGCCTTTAGCAGACATAGCGGCCCAAACAACGACCTTTGGGCTATGCAGGGGTCGTTCATGCTTTCGTCTAGGATTCTCCACTGCCCAGTACCGACAATTCTGCTTATTAACATGACCATTCAGGTGAAAATTTGCTTCGTCACTGAACAGTATGTTGTTAAAGTTGTTAAATCGCTGCAGCATTTCGTTCGCAAAATTCAGTCGATTAGCATAGTCCGTATCCTTCAATTCTTGAACCAATTGAATTTTATAGGCTTTTAGATGTAAGTCTTTCTTTAAAATCGAATATAAAAACGATTTTTTGATGTTCAACGCTTGGCTTCGCTTTCGGATGGATAAAGACGGATTTTGACGAACCGACGCCTCAACTTCTTCAATTGTTTCTTCATCGCGAACTGAACGAGGACGACCAGAGTTTTGAATTTTAACTGTCGCACCTGTATTCTCGAACATCCTGATCCATTTCCTAATGCTATCGTCACTTGGCGCGTGGCGTGTACGATATTCCGCACGTTAGAGACGTTGAGCAGTCACTATTGAATCACCATTACGATAATACGCTCGTACGCAAAATGCGCGATGCGTCCCCGAGTACTGTTCCATCGTGACTAAAACTCCACAAAATGGCGGACGCCACGAACCCCTCCCCGCACCTTTTAGACGCCCCGTTCGAATATGGCGCGAAAACAAATACCCGATACCCTTTCTGGACACCTTGTATAAGTATAGCTCGAATTTCTACGGATAGGGAATTATCCTGTTTACGACTTAATTGCACCTACAGCAACAACCAAAGCTGAGGTTCGGCCACTTTGGCACCGCTGAGCATGTTGCCACGATTTCGCGGCTGAGTGCCTTAAGCGCTGGCTCTCAAGGCTATTTTTTAGAACTGACTATACTGTTAGCCTTAGAGGCCCTGAAGCCGTTGCGGCTTTTACAGCTTCACCGAACTTGATTCTGAAGGCCACGGACAAGTTGTAAAAGCCGTCTGAGGCTCCAGGGTCCTTATGGCTTAAAGTATGGACAGTTCTAAAAACAAAAGAAGCACCTTATCCTCCTCCACCTTATAATTAAACCTATCTTTATGAATAATTAACTACCGTCTCGTATACTATATTATATTATCAAAGTTTATATTGGATAAATTTTAAATTCAATAGTTAGCACTGATTCTATGCATAATAAGAATTACATTACTAAATTATGGTAAACTGAGCACCAACATCTAGTTAAGATTTAACTAATCTTTCCAATTAGCGATCAGTTAAACCATTTTTTAATCGCATAGCTAACGAAAACATACGAGAAGGTTCATAGGAGAATTGGACAATGCCCCGGTAGTAGCACGCAATCCACGATACTATAATACAAATAATAATAATAATTTATTTATGAAAAAAGTACAATTGATTTACACCTAGAACCACAAATCAAAAATAACATAAAATAACACTTTTGTGAACTCCTGACTGCCTGGTTGTGACTGTATCTATGTTGAAATGTTTTATAGAGTAAATTGCATTTATGTAATTTAAGTTTTATTCCAAAATTTTGAGAAGATCTTCCGTTTTATCATAAGATTTATTTATTAGCCAGCTTCCTATTACTTTTTACATCGGTAGTTTGTCTTTTCATAGATAGAGATTTCCCGATTTATTTTATTATATACGTAATCCCCAAGGAAATAGGAAAATCTATGCGAAAATGCTGTATAAAATAATATATTTCTACACACTATGTCCTTACGCCGTTGAGTTGAGTTCAATGTAGGGTGTCTTTTTATTGTTAGTTGCAATATAAATAATTGACGAACCGATAAAACGTCTGCAGTTTTATATAACGGGAAAGTTGGAAATTTATATGGTGGGAAGAACATTACTTTTAGTACAGCATTTGGGCTCTCTCAAGCATAATCAATTTAGATTTTGTTGCCCCTCTCCAAGTAGTTACGCAATAAGTGATAACAGATTGACAAAGTGCAAAATATATAGTTTTTAATAGTTTACAATCTGCCACATGTCTAAGATTTTTGAATATATTAATAAGCTTACGTACGCGAGATGTCAATCTTTCAATATGAGAGTGAAATGAAAGATTTTTATCCAAGATTACTCCGAGATATTTAATTGAATCAGTATGCTTGAAGGATAGGGCAAGAAACGCGAAAGTTGAAATTGTTACAAGTATGAGCAAATATAGAATAATTATTATCATTAATTTGTCGACTTTGGTTACTAAGAGTGAATGTAATATACTTTGTTTTCATTGCATTGAGGGTTAAAAAATTTGCACTAAGCCATTGAGTAATATTGTTAAACCCTTTTTGTGCAGTTTCGGACGCTTCTTGCCACGTATTTCCTGAGAATAGCAGCACAGTGTCATCCGCATACGCAACTATCTATCCATTTTTAAGTTCTAATGCACACAAATCATTCATGTATACCAAGAATAGAATTGGATCCAAATTACAACCTTGTGGCACTCCATATTCTATAGTGCTTTCTTCACTTAAAATTTCATCTATTTTTAAACATTGTGTTCTATGGGAAAGGTAATCTCGCAGAAGTTGCAACTGTATTCCCTGTACACCCAATCTTTCTAGTTTCCCAACTAAAATGGGAATAGAGACTGTGTCAAATGCTTTAGCTAAGTCTAAAAATATTGCCAGACATTTCTTTTTCCTGTCTAGATTATTTACAATATAATCTGTAACTAAGTGAACTGCGTCACTTATAGATCTTTTAAATCGAAAACCAAACTGTTTGCAACTAAGTATTTTATTTATTTTCTAAAAAAATTATAAGTCTATTATTTATTAGGTGCTCCAAAATTTTTGACATCGAAGGCAAGACAGAAATTGGTCTATAGTTTATGATACAGTCCCTATCTCCACCTTTATGGATTGGGTGTATGATAGCCTTCTTAAATGCATCTGGGAAAATTCCACTTTTAAAGGCAAAATTACAAATGTGCGTAAGATATGGTATTAGAATATGTCTATATTTTTTAATAAACCACATAGGAATTCTGTCCCATCCAACTGCACAATTAGATCTCGATGTCAAAATAATACGTTCAACCTCTGCATCATCCGTATCCATGAGAGCGAACGAGTTTTGAGTACACGGTAGATTAACAGTATCATAATGTGAGGTATTTTTAATTTTTTCCGCTAACATTCTTCCTACCTTAGCAAAGTACTTATTAATTGTATTAACAGAATGCTCTGGCGTATTTTCTATTGACAGTAATTCACTAGCTGATTCATTGGGTTTGCTAGTGTGCGTAATACGCTTAATTATCTTTCATAGACGTTTCCCATCATTACTAGCACTTTTTAATTCATCTCTTTCATATTGCCTTTTTACTTCTTTCAAAATATTGTTGTAAAAGTTGCTATATTTACCATAAGTTATTTTAAGTATCAGGTTTTTATGATCGTTCTTAGAATGCAAGTGTAATTTATCTCTATTCCTAATACAACGAAGGAGTCCTGGAGTAATCCACAGCTTGATAATCCTTTTATTCCGAGGCAGTTTTAATGTTTTAGAATTAAATGCGACAACATTTTTTAGAGAATTTACTAAAATATTAAGAGCATCAACGGCATTAAATTCAGCTACTATGGTTTTATTCGAGTCGTGCTTACCTTGTTTTCTATATATACACCAAATCTCAGATTTTTGGAGATTTACGTCCAAGAGCTCACAAGTTTTAATAACATGTGATATTAACTCATCTGAGGTTTCATTGTCTTTACTGGGTATATTTCTTATTTCTATGCATGAAACACGTGAGTAGTGTTGAACATCAGCGATCCTCTTTTCCAAATCCAATAAACAATTTTGTTGTGCCACTTTTCCATTTTTAATTTTTTATTTTAAGTTTCATATCTTCATAGGCATTGTTAATAAATTCAGTTGCCTTTTCTGTGTCAGAATTACTTTTTTGAATTTGTTGATTTTGCGTCTTTACATGAAATGATGTCGGCTGTAATTTTTGACAACAAAATTTCCTGTTCCTTCTTCCAAGTCGAAAGCATATCCAGAATTTCTTCTTTAAAAAGTTGTAATTCATTATTAGTTAGCATAATATTACGCTGGTTTTTAGCCCGAGTCTGAATCCCAGCGGCTTCTTGAGCCGGCTGCATACTAGAGGTTTGATTTGTTGGAGTTGAGGGTGGTGAGTGTTGTAATTTTGGCATTCCAGAATCCAGTAGGTATATCACTAAGAATTCAAAATTATCACAATGTCACAACCTCTCAGTGATTTTTTCACTTGTAATTTAGGTATATAAATATGGTCAATTTCGTAATAACTTTATATCGTTGTAAAATATCCAATGATTCATATAGCATCTAATATTCGATATGAATAAGAAATCATTTTCGAAGAATTGTTGTCTGAAATCTCGGAAGGTAATTGCCGAGCGGTGAGCGCTATTACTGATAACGAACATTGCAGAGCTGCATACACAATTATATATTATGACTGGCAGTTGAACGTGCAGTTTAAAGCAACAATATTCATCACTGTTTTTATATTATTCTTTTTATTTAAGCACAGATCCTATATTTAAATTATATAAAGATACTCACTGAAACACCATACTGACTTTAAACTTGATTTCAGAGGGAACTGACGATTTATTACACATAAAACTATGTTTTAATTGGAGAACGTAGTACGCTTGTTAGATTTAGGTACGATGTCCAACGAACTTGTTAATGATAACCTTTAAGACTTCATCATGCGTAATGTTCATTATAGTAATTTATAAAAAAATAATATTTTATTTATTTTTTAACACAGTTCAATAAGTCAGTTCAGTTTGTTAAGTTTAACAAATCATTATTGATAAACATATAAATGAATCATAAGATTAAAACCTCTTGAATACCACGATCGACAAATTCCTGATATGTAAAACAAAAAGGTCATAATAATCGATCCTTTTTACTTTTTATCTAATGAAAGTTGATTTTACAGCCATAATAAAATATCAGTTATAGCAAAAGACAGAAAGATATAGAGGAAGACAATTTATTTGACAACTTTATTATAGTAAGTCCTGGTCGGTATTCTGCTATTGGGTAATTTTCTGTTATGAATCGTATTATAATTGGTAAATGACACCATAAGGAATGACACGATAATGAAATTTATAATAATAATCAAAAATATGCCAATTTTATAATTGTAAATTAAGAGAAAATTTGTCATTTCTTTACATGTGTTTGGGTATATCCCACTAATAGTAAATAATTTTACGGTTCTTATCAAAACAGAAAAATCGAATTTCGATTTTCTAGGTTGACATAACAATTAACTGGATCGATTTTAGTGGTATGAATAGATTAAAATAAAAAGATCTTTTTGGCCTAAAAATCGATTAGTCAATTAAAATGATCACAAATCAACATCTCTAGTACTTTGATGAATTGGTCATTTATTTTGAGTTTTTGATCTTTCATGTCAGATTTTTTGTATGGCTATTGTCAATGTTCTTGTTTTACTTTGTCTGTGTCTATTCTTTAATCTGGTCTCTGTAATAATATTATGGCCTATTAAGAGATGATACCTTTAGCGGAGGTGTGAGGAACAGAGAGTAAAGTTCCTCATCCGCCATAGAAAAGGGAGGATCCTCCGGCCAGACGGGTGCTATGCTGGCGGGCAGCTGCCCCGATTTTTTTTTTTTTTTGGACTGACTACACTGTTAGCCTTAGGGGCCCTATCCAAAAACAGAGCCGCTGCGGCTTTTTACAGCTTCACCGGACTTGGGGCGAGCGCTTAGGGCACTCAGCCGCGAAAGTTACAACCTGTATACCTTAAAACTAGATTAATTTGAAAGCGTGGATCTAGTTAACATCCCATTATATACGGTTTACCCTTGTAGGTACTTAGATATGGTTATCCTATGCTTCAGTTTTTGCGACAAAAAGTAGTCTTAAGTCGATTCCGGATGTTCAAGCAATCCCAACGACAAATTTTAATAAACCAAACCATGGTTAACCATCCATCCATGTTTAACCATGGAAAGTTAACAAATAAAGTCCTTTCGTATATAAAGTATTTATTTTACTATTCTCTGGTATTACATATTGGTGGGATTGGTAATAAGGGGTTCTTCAAGAAGGGAGTGAACAGGTTTTTAAAGTGTTGGCAACACACATGTGATTCTTCCGATATTGCAAGTGTCCATAGGCTGCGGTGTCCCCTTACCATCAGGTGGACCGCATGCTTGTTTGCCAGCGTAGGTACGTGTCGTGATATAAAAAAAAATATACTTGCTTCTACCTGCAATTTGGATGTTACTTATTGCGCAAAATAGTAGGATATAACATAAAGTTGCTTATAGTAGTAAAATGATTCTCACAATGTAAGTTAAATCCATTAAAATTTATGCCATGATAAGATAACTGACATACAAAAATTTCCGTGACCAGTAAAGATATATTTTATATTCACGGATCTCCGATACCCGATTCTCTGCTGATATTAATAAGGATTTTTCTTTTTTTAGAACTGATTATACTGTTAGCCTTAGGGGCCCTGAAGCCGCTGCGGCTTTTACAGCTTCACCGAACTTGGGGGCGAGCGCAGAGGGCACTCAGCCGCGAAATTTTTGGACGACTCGCACGAGGGTGCCAGAGTGGCCGAACCTCAGCTCGGGCGGTCGTCGCGCATGCGAATAGGTCGCGATCTGGCTAATGTAATTTATACTATTTATCTCAGCTTTATATCCTACTATTACACCATCTGTCGTGAGTCATACAAATGGTGGTAAATAATCGATGTTTTTGAGTAGTATGATTCAAAATCGTTGAGGAAAAGTTTTTATACAATATAACACATTTAAAAAAAAGGGAAATTTTTGTTCGTTTTACCTAAAAAGTAATTTAAATTTGTTGTTTTCAATTGCTGATGTTATGTTTAGCAGATATGAGTCAGCGCCATCTGAGCGCGAGCAGAAATTTTGAGCTTTTTGGGGGTTACAGTTTTCTATATGGCTATTAGACGTCTTCTTGTTTTACATTGGCTCTGGCTGTATGTATCTTTATATGATATTGTTAGCTATATTATACTTTAGCATGACACAATCAAGTATTTTGTAATTAGTGATATTTCAATACAGTAATACTTGTGGTAATACTCCGACCAATGATCAAATGATTATAAGTAGATACAGCATTGACGTTCTTTACATCCCATTGTGAATGGTGAACAATTGCCCTCAGTTTACTTTCGACTAGATATTGACGTGAGCGAGAAGCAACTTTGAACCTTTTTTTGACAACTAACGCTTTACTTACTTACGATTTACTTAAGCTTTGATTTCCTATCTCTATTGTTTTAACATGCTAATTAAAAAAATTGTAACATTTCAAATTGCTTTTAGTGAGAGTATAACGCGTCTACTTATAAAACGTCATTGGATCCGACTTACGCTAATTCATAGTTACGCGATTTCTCTAAATTTGCTGATCAAGATGAAATGCCTGCTGTAATCTTCATAGAAGGGCTCAGAACAATAAAAAAGTGTCAAATTTTAGAAAACGTTACCTAGTCCCCAACGAAGGACATATTTTGTTACAAAACAAGAAACTAAAAAATATAATAAAATATTTTGCGTAACAGGAAAAAGTTTTTTACCCATCTCGGACAGCTTTGATAAATGTTATGAAGCTTTGAGTTTTTACAGTTTTAAAATACATACATAAAATATAATTTTTTGTCTTATTTAAGCTTTGATTATATATTTTTCTAACGTGTTTTGTATGAATTTGTATGTAAAAGCGTATCCAAAGTTACGCGAATCGCTCGGTCCCACCAATCACGTACGTACAGGCTGTTACAGTAATACTTCTTCGGTGGTTTAGTAACTTATTATAAAAATAAATCCTGTCCAACAATGATATTAGAATAATATATAAGACAAGAGAAGTAGAATATTTCAAAACCAAACCAAAGATAAGCCTCTAACAAAGGCAGTAAAGGTTTCCTACGCTTAATTTATCGATAACTCTCTTTAGAGTTTTTTTTTTCATTGGCTCTTTAGCCAATGGTTATGTAAACCAAAGACCGAGTTCTTTATTATATAGCATTAAAATATATAAATATATAATACATATATTTAGAAAACGTCGGTTGAGGTAAAAAAGACAATAACAAGTTTCGCTCTTTCTCAACTCAGATCAATTATGAACAATTATAATTATAAACACTATAATTATGTATAACTAATGCAAAATACTAAATTGCACCAACCTTTTCAAACTCACTTTTATTGTTATCACAATACTATGATGGTAAACAAAAACATGCACAGTATCTGTACCTACTTAAACTATATTAATTTGTTCTCACTGAGCAAGTGACATGATTAAGGTAATATTACTTACATAATTTAATTCTAACTAAAAATTTTATACAGTTTTATCTTAAGTTCAGTTTAGTTGCGTCGAAAGGTATGCATGCAACTGTCAATTTTAAATCTGGTTTAATGATTTAAGGTTTTGGTTCAAGCTACCCTTAAAATCAGTGATAAATCAGTTTAGTTCAAATTAGACCGTTTAAAACAAATTGAGCCTGAAGTAGACATGTCAAACCATTACATAATCTCCGAAGGTATCTTATACAAAAGTTAATTGTATAAACTATATATTTCTGCGAATATATTGAAATTACGCCACACTACATAAACCCCCAGAAGATTAAAAAAACAAGACATTTTTTAAAAGTAACATAATACGTAACGTCTGATATCTCATATCAACAACCTTGCGAAAGGCAGGAACTAGTCATGCACAAGTCATGTATAAATAATTTAAAAACACGTGAGATTAAACACATCGTCCATTTACTCTTTTGCAATACATACTAACAAAGTACTGTAATTTTTAAAATTATTTATATTTTCCCTAATGCATAGTATTAAAGTCTAGTTTTCATATTATCTGCTATTACGAATTCAATGAAAACTTTATGCTATGCTTACATACTAGTGTATTATAATAATAAGTTTAACAGGTGCGAATTAATATTTATTGGATAAATGGGAAACCTAATTTTGAATAGATACCAATAAATAAGCATATCTAAAACTATTAATAAGTGAGCAATTCTTGTATAAAGGAAATTCTGCATAATTTTTTTCACAAGTTTACCTAGATAAATATTATTTTTTTCGTTTTATTGTTCACTACCATGCAATATAAAAGTCTGTAAATTTAGTAAAAATAATTGGCTTTACGGTTTTTAATATGGTACATTACTCCGGTTGCCCCGCAAAATCGGCTTGGTACATTACTCCGCTTGCCTCGGAGAAACGGCTGATATTTTCATATAACCATAGTTTATACTTATAATAAAAGAGTAAAGAGTTGAAATCTGTAAATTGAAGATATTTGAGAAATTCGTTAGTTTTTGTTATTTTTGTCTGTATATTTGAACGTCAATCATGGAAATACTACTGGACCGAATTTAATGAAATTTGGTATGACTGTAATTTATAGTCGGAAAGTACATTTAAAATGCATTTTTATACGTATGGAAATTTGTATGATCTAAAATTGCGTTTAAGTTATGTATATATAAAAAGGAATTTATGTATATGTAATTTTATAATATATTAGATATAACATATTTTTTTATAAAAGCAATAAATTGAAACGTATGTAGTTTTATTTTCCAGCATTATTTATAAATAGCGCTGTATGGCTTAGTTTAAATGATCATGAAATTGACTTTATATTTATTATTACACTTAAGTATATTTTCTGTAAGGACTTATATATTAATAATCTAATACTGGGCTTTTTTATTATTTTTAAATGTTTTTAGATAGGTTTCAACCTTATTTTTAAATGTTTAAAATAATAAAGAATATCTATTGGAACTAAATTTTCTACGATAGAGGCCGATGTGTGGTGATATTGCGCTACCTGGATTTTTATTAAATTACACTAAACAGACATACTACAAGGTGTCCAGAAAGGGTATCGGGTATTTGTTTTCGCACCATATTCGAAACGGGGCGTCTAAAGGGTGCGGGTAGGGGTTCGTGGCGTCCGCCATTTTGTGGAGTTTTAGTCACGATGGAACAGTACTCGGGGACGCATCGCGCATTTTGCGTACGAGCGTATTATCGTAATGGTAAATTCAATAGTGACTGCTCAACGTCTCTATCGTGCGGAATATCGTACACGCCACGCGCCAAGTGACGATAGCATTAGGAAATGGAACAGGATGTTCGAGAATACAGGTGCGACAGTTAAAATTCAAAACTCTGGTCGTCCTCGTTCAGTTCGCGATGAAGAAACAATTGAAGAAGTTGAGGCGTCGGTTCGTCAAAATCCGTCTTTATCCATCCGAAAGCGAAGCCAAGCGTTGAACATCAAAAAATCGTCTTTACATTCGATTTTAAAGAAAGACTTACATCTAAAAGCCTATAAAATTCAATTGGTTCAAGAATTGAAGGATACGGACTATGCTAATCGACTGAATTTTGCGAACGAAATGCTGCAGCGATTTAACAACATGCTGATCAGTGACGAAGCAAATTTTCACCTGAATGGTCATGTTAATAAACTGAATTGTCGGTACTGGGCAGTGGAGAATCCGAGACGAAAGCATGAACGACCCCTGCATAGCACAAAGGTCGTTGTTTGGGCCGCTATGTCTGCTAAAGGCATAATTGGTCCTTATTTTCATGAAGATCAACGAGGCCGAGCAATTAATGTGAATAGTGACCGTTATTGCGATATGTTGCGAAATTTTTTGGTCCCAGAGTTGCAGGAGTTTGCAGGTTTCAACTCAAGAACGTGGTTCCAGCAAGATGGGGCCACTTGCCATACCTCAAATGACTCAATGGAAGTTGTTAACGAATTATTCCCTAATAAAGTCATTTCGCGAAGGGGTAACATCAACTGGCCTCCCAGAAGCCCCGACCATAGCCCGCTTGACTATTTTGCATGGGGATACCTTAAAAGTAAGGTTTATCAAAACAATCCGACGAATCTAACCCAGTTAAAGCAAAACATCAGGTCAGAAATGGCAGCAATATCGATAGCTATGTGTCAACGTGTTATCGCCAATCTTCGTTTCCGTTTTGAAGAGTGCCAGCAACGTAACGGTCATCATTTGGATAACATCATCTTTTCCAAATAATTCTCCAATTCATATGCTAATAATAAACAATAAACTTTTTTATTGCATACAAATAATTTTTGTTTCATTGAACTTACAAATACCCGATACCCTTTCTGGACACCTTGTATAAAAGCGTTATTATTCACTGGATATTAGTTTAGTTTTTCATATCATTTTTGTACTCCTGTCTTTTAGATAATATTGGTTAACATTTAAGATGATTTTAGTTGAGTATTCTTAATGCTTATACCGGTTAAATACCGTAAGGTAAGATTGAGGTGAGGGGAGGTTTTTATTTAGTTGCTGTTTTCCATACACGAAATATATCACACAGACGAAGTCTCAGGCACAGCTAATAATTAATAAGATTGTTACCTACATTTTTATATACTTTAGATGGTATAATGAACGTAAGGGACGGATGAAAAAAAATTACATGTAGCAGATATATGATGTACCTAAGTACATGGAAAAGATTAAGAATGAGTAAGTATAGTTTTCATAAAAGAATGAAAATAGCACCAGTGACAAAGAAATTGAAGAGTAGTAGGTTAGCATGTATGAACTTGTTATGAGGAGAGATGAAAGCCATATAACAAGAAGATTGTTAAGTATGAAGGTGGATGCATATACGTACGGATGAATTGTGTGAGGAATTATATGTGTACAAAAAGTGCATATACTGAGATGACAGCTGCTAAAGGAGAGTGGAAGACAAAAACAACTTTGAGGGGATAAAGGTAAGAAAGTGTTTTATAATAAAAAATAATTATACTATAATCATAAATACGCAAATACGGCTTGATATAAGTACTCCGTATTAACTATGTAGGTACTCTACATGTTCATCTAGTGAGCCTCAAGTGCCTCAACTGACACGGAATATCGTGTACCTAATATTAGAGGTAATTTTATATTCGATATATAAAAAACTCTTGAAAACTTAAATATCAAGATACTAGGATTTATTATCGATTACGTATTGACAGACGACAATTGAAGTTAAATAATGTTATCTTTAACACTCGAGTATAAAAAAATAAACAATACTTCGATTAAATTGTTATTAACGTTGAAGTTTACAATCGACACAATTTATGATTCATAACCCATTAATGTAATATGTCATTAGTTTAATTTTTGCAGTGCTTAAAAATATATTTCCATAAACCTATTGGAACAATATATAATAGTAATAATAATGGCATATGTTTAAATATATAATAATTACTAGTAGAAAGTTAAATACATATGTCAGTTAAATTCACCCAGCACAAAATCCTCGATACTACAGAATAAAACGTGAGAGTACGACAGTAATTAAATATTCAGCAAGCACTTTGACTTGAATATAAAATTTCGTACATAAACCACATTGAAAAATGAAAACAACAAGAAAATAAGTATCCAAATCAACACGTAGAAAAAATCTTGTCGGAGAATAACGAAACCAGTCTCCATCATGACAAAGACTGCAAATAAGAAAAAAAAAACTCGTGTAGTAGGACATATTAAGGATGATTTTACTAAAAATATAATACCAACATTTTACGTTCAAAGTATCATCCTAAGAAGATGTGATTGGTTATTGGTTCATTTGAAATGGTGCAAAACAATTTATGGTTGTTACCATGATTTATATGTAGATTAACTTTCTATAATTGAATATTATAAAAATGTATTCACGGTTCTTATACATACTTGGTGGCAATTACAGCGAAATCAATAGCACTTGAAGTTTTATGCCATATTATAAATCTCCTATTTATTGTGTTTCGTATACTTTACAACAAACTAATAGAGTCTATCTGGTTTATGTATTATGTTTATTGAATAATATATGAAATTAAACGAAATAGGTCAATTACTAAGCCAAATAAAAGTTTGTTAAAATGTGAATGCTACCGGAAAAAACAATTTAGCCATTTAATGAAAGAATAGCAATTTTTGTACGTAATTTGACTCAGTTTTAATGCTACATAACTTAAATAAACGTATAAATTAGAAGTACATATTTAATTTAATACGTTTAGTAAATTGGCTTTTTTGCTGTATAAAAAAACTGTTTAAAAAATCATTTAATGATAAAATGGTCCGTTTAAAAAAAAACATGGCATATAAAAACCGAATATAATATGTATTATTTACAAAGTTTACAAGAATATTATAATAAATTATTTTTCTTCAGGAGACCTCTTCTTTCTGCCGAACTGTTCACCTTCTTCTATAGTAGTCATTAATTCACAACCTCTAGTTTCCGGTAGTAAAAATGTTACACAACCAGCAATGAGTGGCAATAACGCAAATACAACCGGCGGCAACCATAGAGCGACATCTCTCAATTCTATAACAAATGGCGCAACCATAGACCCTATACGCGCTGTCATGGATGAAAATCCAAGAGCAGCATTTCTTACCACAGTTGGAAATAATTCAGTACAATATAAGTATACGGTAACAAACACTATAAAGCTAGCTACTACACCAATGCTGGCACAAACCACTGAACCAACTCCTTCTGGTATCATAGCTAAAACGAATAGACAAAAAGCGCAAATAAAACTAAAGACTATTACAATAGTTTTTCTGCCTATTACTTTCATTAATGGTATTGCTGATAATGTTCCTAATAAGGTAACGCTTGCACTTGCGGCGACATTAATAAATGCGTTACCACTTAGCTGACCAACATATTGGGACACTCCATAAAAACAGTAACTGCATGACAGCCAGTTGAAAGCCATGGCCAGCATGTTTTTTCTTAAATTTGGAGTTCTAAACAAATCTAATATATTTCCTTTCTTTAGCTGACTCTTTTCTAAAGTCGCTTGATGTGCTTCGATGTCAGTTCTTATGCTTTCCGTGGGTCGTTTGTTGCTGTGAACAATCAGAGTTTTTGGTTTAAAGCAAATAGTGCAGAACATAAATATTTCATACGTCCACGAGTATTATTATATAAAAACTTACACTTTCGCTACGTGCTCCAAAATAGTTATTGCTTCATCAGTTCTTTTCACAGCTATTAGCCATCTAGGTGATTCTGGTACCAATAAGAAATACGATAATAATAAAATAGTAGGCAATGATATCGAAAGTTGGAAGTGAGAGAAGTCTCTTAAGAAATATGCGAAAACTGGCAATAGCATGTGACCAAGATTAAATGGAACCTGGTACAAAGCTGATATGACATCTCTGTATTGTGTACCGACAAACTCCATCACTATCACAAATCCAGTGACCATGGTTCCACCGACAGACATGCCCACTAAGAATCTAAAGAAGGTAAACGTCCAAAAGTCTGGAGCATAAGCTGACGCAACGCCCATTGAAACTTGTATGAAAACCGCTAATAACAACGGATACTTTCTTCCAAACCTGCAACAAAATATTTATCAGATGTGTTAAGAAGATAAAATTGTTGTTTACTTAATTATGTATTTTATATATAACTATTTATTATTACCTATCCGAGGCCATTCCAAATAATACGCTGCCGAGTAACGTGCCCAACTGGAATAATGTTTGTGTGAAACTTGTTAGCCATTTTCTATCACATATCAAATCCCACTCCATTATTATAGTTCTTGTAAATATTGATGTATCGTAAATTGGGTCTGGACATGGGCACGTCTCATTGGTTGTACCGCCACAGGTATACGATATTTTAGGAGCTAAGAATATTATGGCCATTTGATGAAATGCGACGGGAAACTTTGTTAAAAATATGAGGAGGCATAACCATAATTGGTATTTACCAAACGACCCAGTAACTTTTTGTATCAAGTCTTTTGGTCGCGTCTCCGATGGCTTGAGTCCTGAAAACAAAGAAGTAAGTACTTTTGTAAAGATTTTATAACTACTGATATATCACTATTTGTCATATTTATAGAAACATAGAAGTATTTGTACATACAAGGCTTGACAATAATTTCTTCATAATTTTACCTGCTATTTTACCCATGTTTTCCATTGTGTATTTAATAAAACTAAATAACTAATAAACTGAGTTTTATCTCTTATTTTTATACTTGGTTTAGTAATTCCCGTGTTATTTACGTTACTAAAATACAAATCACTGAATAAGACATACTTATTAGCAGATTCAGAAAACAAATGTTACGTATTTTTTCAGCTAGGTACTAGCTAACTAAGCTAACTACGTAGCTAGCTAAGTGTTGCTATAAACAGAAATGTCACTTTGGCAGTTTAAAACGTTATTTCATGAAATTTTTCATAAAGAAAACACGAGTAATATTTCAAACAATCTATACGCATGCACAGACCGCTCACACAACAATGACCTTCATTAGCAATTACATTTTGTTGTATGTAGGTATTATTACATGTTGTATAGTATGAAAACGGTTATTCATTAAATTATTACTTCGAGAAAATACGTCAATATTTAACAATTCGTCTACTTGCCAGTTAAACAAATTTAAACAAATGATCCTCGAAGAGTAAGGTTTAACAATGATTTTTTAGTATGATACTATGGTTTACTTCGTGTTTAATGGCCGTATTTAAAAAAAGGCTTTATTTAGCTTAAACCCTAAAAAGGCACGTATGAACGACAAAAAAAAACACCGGATCGGAAATAACCCAGTCAACGAGAAGAGTCGACAAAAAACTTTATTGAGTGTATTTTCTCTTTTTTCAGTTGTACAAATAATATTTACAGTTATTTTAATAATATTAATAATTTTCTGGATGCATAGAGACCTCTCTATGCGTGCACACATTACTATCATTCACTTAAAGATCTGCTCTTTATTAACCAGTTAAGAGTAAAACCTGCTTTCAATGATCCTTGAACTTATTGTTAAGTAAATCAGTATAATGTGCTTGGGGATCTAATTATAAAATTAGAAACAACGAATCTATCATTCACTTAATGATCCACTCTTTATTAACCTGTTGATAGTAAAACCTGCTTTAAATGATCCTTGAACTTATTGTTAAGAAATCAGTATAATGTGCTTCGGGATCTGATTATAAAATTAGAAACAACGAATCTATCATTCACTTAATGATCCACTCTTTATTAACCTGTTGATAGTAAAACCTGCTTTCAATGATCCTTGAACTTATTGTTAAGAAATCAGTATAATGTGCTTCGGGATCTGATTATAAAATTAGAAACAACGAATCTATCATTCACTTAATGATCCACTCTTTATTAACCTGTTGATAGTAAAACCTGCTTTAAATGATCCTTGAACTTATTGTTAAGAAATCAGTATAATGTGCTTCGGGATCTGATTATAAAATTAGAAACAACGAATCTATCATTCACTTAATGATCCACTCTTTATTAACCTGTTGATAGTAAAACCTGCTTTCAATGATCCTTGAACTTATTGTTAAGAAATCAGTATAATGTGCTTCGGGATCTGATTATAAAATTAGAAACAACGAATCTATCATTCACTTAATGATCCACTCTTTATTAACCTGTTGATAGTAAAACCTGCTTTAAATGATCCTTGAACTTATTGTTAAGAAATCAGTATAATGTGCTTCGGGATCTGATTATAAAATTAGAAACAACGAATCTATCATTCACTTAATGATCCACTCTTTATTAACCTGTTGATAGTAAAACCTGCTTTAAATGATCCTTGAACTTATTGTTAAGAAATCAGTATAATGTGCTTCGGGATCTGATTATAAAATTAGAAACTACGAATACAGCGAGGCAATGGTAATTAATTTCTTGATACTCGATACAAGCCTTCATTTTTAATTAAATATCCTACATAAAACTACTGATGCATGTAAATCTTACATATATCTACAATATAAACAGAAACCACTGATATGTGGATAATTTTCCAGCTCGTCAATTTTAATGACTGATTTTATGAGTTATATTATGTGGATATACCAATATATAATAATTTTATGATTTTGTTATATAAAAAAGAATGTGGATTGTCGTGACGAACAGGGGACTTTATCACTTTCATATTTAGTTCAACATATATTAAATCATAGATTAATTTCTTTCTTTCAGCATTGGTTGTAGCGCGAGCGACAACTAATAAATAATCTATGATTATATTATTATAAAAACATGGCAGATACATAATTAAACAATAATGCTTAACCAAATGGCATAACATTGCTTTAGTATTTTTGGCTTCACTGACCTGCCTTCTTAAAGCCTAAATTGAATAAATATTTGATTTCCATTTTGAAAAACTTATTGTTACATATTTACGTATACACTGGGTTGAGGGTAGTTACGTTCTCTGTTAGATATAACATGTATCATAATACTACCTACTATTATATTGAATCAATGTTATATAGCATTTTCGCGCTTAGTAAGAAAATCTTATAGGTACTAAAAATTTTAATCCTATAATAAATACTTTGACAGCAAGATTTCAATAATAGTATTATATTATTATTACTTATTATGCCTATAACACAATGTTCTGATAATAATGTTATTGTTAGATTATTTTTCTAGCACGAAAATATTTATTTAATGTAAATAAGTAGTTATACCTTTGGTCTACGTTTTTGTAGATTATATAGTTTACTTTTGGGAAACAATTGAACACCTTTAAACAGGTTGATTACCAATTTATTCAATTACTGATTAATTACGTAGGTTGTGTCAAATTATTAGATTTTAAACGGATATCTTGATGGCAGGACACTATCTAATGACCGTCAGGGCTACCATCCTCAAGTTTAAAATTTGTTGCCAAGCACCCGTAGATTTGTTTTGGTAGGTGCACTTGAGGTCATATCGCTCTGGGCTTAGTATGTTTCCGTTTGAGAGGTAGGGTATGAAGAAATTTCTCTCAACTTGGGGCAGTCCGATTGATGGTCCTACACCCATAAGAAGATTGCAGCTTTGTGTTGTGTTCCTGTGGTGTGTAGGGTTTTCAGAGTTTTTTGGGGTAAGAGGGCCCCGCCCCACCTTTATTGTATAAAAAAGACAACATCGTCTAATAATGTTAGGTGAGAATGTGTGAACGCTAAACCCATAAAGTGTAAAAAAAAACGAAAACTTTGTAGATCACTCGATAGCGATCAAAGTAACACTACGCAATATGTCGCGATATATTGTGATAATGATAAGACTAGGATATTTAATGCAGATCGCACAATACGCCGAATTACCATAGAAGATTTTCAGACTTTGTCCCCGCTATTACTATATTATACGTACAGCTATCACGTTGTTCCTATCTACGATAAAAAAATCATATTATGACAGTTTCGAGATTATCAACGTGATATGTATAAAAATGTCATACTTGGTTTTGTCATAATATCAATGTCATAAAAAAATGGAAGAGTTTGTTTGTAATGTCAAAATAACTTTTTTACTAAATGTATATTATACAAAATAAAAAATAAAATAAAAAATCATTTATTCATAGTTACTCAAGTAACACAGTTAATAATACTTTGCCAAACTGTATCGCAGTTTGTTGGCAGACGTAGCTCCCTCTACACAATTATTTATTTAGTGTTACATTTTATCTTTATATTATTTCTAAACTAAGATTTATACAAAAATCTTGAAAAAAGACACTTGGTTAACTTTTTTTAAAAGATCTTTATGTAATTTTAATTTTTTTGAAAGTATGTACGATACTTGTATCAAAACACCAGTTTTTTTATGAATTTGTTCCGGGTAATCTCCGAAATAATTGGACGGATTTTGACGGGACTTTCACTGGCAGATAGCTGATATTATCAGGGGTAACTTAGGGTACTTTTAATTTTTTTTAAAGAATTAGGTTTTCGTGCAAATAAAACCAAACTGGTCATGATAAATCAGTTCGGGTGCTTAAATGGCTTACGATGAATAAACTGTAAGTGATATTTGAAATCAATGTATTACATAATTGTAAATATTAAAAATACCTACAAAAAAGTCAAAGAGAGCATATATCTATCTTCTAAGGATCACCCACAATGAGCGTTTTTTTTGTAACATTAACCGGAAGCGGGGTAGCATAAATCGCTCGAGTGTCTGATCAACGGCATTCTGTAGTCCACGCAAGTGAAGCCGCGGGAACAGCTAGTACATAATAATATAAATCGTATTTATCTGCATAAAGATATTTTAATATGTTATCTGTTAAAAAATGGTTACAAATAATTACTTCCTCTATCGATCGAAAAGCGAATAATTTTAAAAGCATGCTATAGCAATTTATCAATATCATTGAAGAAATTAAATAACTATATTTATATATATGAATATATCTGTAGCTATGTCGGTATATGTATTTTTTTCTAAATTTCATTGGGAATATACTATATATAGGACAGTGTCCCCGAAAATTACCTTGAAAAAATTTCATCTCTCTATCTATCTGTTTGTAAGTCAGAATTTAACTCGAAAACGGTATGACCGATTTTTATGAAATTTTGTACACGGGAACCTTATGTCATTGCAGGTCAATTCATTGGCCTTAATAATTTTTAATAATACTTTTGGAATTCGTAAAAAAAAACGATAATAACTAATAAATCATTTTTTTATTCATTACTAGCTATGCCCGTGGCTTCGCTCACATGGACTACAGAATGCCCGCGCGAATCTTGCTCCCCGCTCCCGGCTATTTTAAAGACAAAATGCTTATTGTGGGTGTTCCTTAGAAGATAGATGTATACTCTCCCGGACTTTTTTGTAAGTCTTTTTAATGCCTATAATTATGTTTTACACTAATTTGGTATATCTCTTAAGGTTTACTCAGCATAAGCCATTTAAGCGCCCGAATTGATTCATCATGACTTTTTTTTTATTTGTGCGGAACCCTAATTCTTTTTCTTTAATATAAGTAGCCTAAATTACTCCCTATATCATCAGCTATCGATCAGTGAAAGTCCGATTAAAATTACTCCAAGAATCACCAATAATACTTTCCGAAATCATTTTAAAAAATTGCTAACCGATTTTGATGAAATTATGTAAACGTATTGTATTACATAGTATCATTATTCATCAAATGATAGGCTGTACGAATTGTTAATATAATGAGTAAAAAATAAAATTACGGGATGAAGATAATTACTGTGTTATTACTTCAAACTAGTTGTACCCGCGGCTACGCTTACATGGACGATAGAAAAACGCGTAGTGGTTATTTAAACCGCAGTTTCTTAAAACTTTACTAACTTTTTTATTGAATAAAGATACCGTGATATTTTTTTTAGTTATGGACCAAGTATTTATCTAAGATGTAAAAAAAATTATGAAAACCTTCATCATTTTATTTATATAGAGTAGCTGTGCCCGCGACTTCGTTCGCGTGATATTTTTCATGTATGACAAACAGCAACTAAATAAAAACTTCCGCTCACCTCAGTCTCACCTTACGATTTTTGACCGGTATAAATAACCTTAAAGATTACCCAACTAAAGTTATTTAAAGGTAAATCGATGTTATATAAAAGACGTAAAGACATACAAACATGTTTTGTTTTGCAATACTTTACTAAAAACTTAGCTTATTTAATAAAATTTTATAAACCATCAATGTCCAGTTAATAACGCTTCATAGTATATCTGATTCATGTAAACACAATTTATAGACCATACGAATATAGATACGTCGAAAAATGGATCCTAAATTTACCTTCAAACTATAAACTACAATCATACCAAATATAATTAAATTCGGTCTAGTAGTTTTTGCGTAATTGGCGTACAAACATACAGTTAAACAGACAAAAATTATAAAAACTATCGAAATGTGTTCTGTCCGTGATTCTAAACCATCCCGTAGAATTCTTTCACAAATATTTTCAATGTACAGATTTCGACTATTTACTCTTATTTTGTAGTACAGATGATGATTGTTGCGGACAGCGAGCGGGGCGAGCGAATAACGATAGTCTAATAGTATAAAATGAACAAGTAAATAAAATAATACGTGTTAGGAATAGATATAATAATATGAACTGAATATGTGTGAATATGTGTATTTTAAAATGATTAGAATAAGAATATAGCTAGTTGTAAGTTTAAATGTATAAATTTCACTAGTTGTAAGGATGAACCATGCCAGACTCGGAACATCTGGCATGGTGACTCATGATACTGCCGAGAGTGCGCACACATGGCGTGCGCGCTCATTGGCTAAGCGACGCCCCGCACGGAATCCATCGCACAACCGGTTGCGAGGCTTTTTTTTTTTTTTTAGAACTGGCTACACTGTTAGCCTTAGGGGCCCTATCGTCAAACAGAGCCGCTGCGGCTTTTACAGCTTCACCGGACTTGGGGGCGAGCGCTTAGGGCACTCAGCCGCGAGGCAAAGGGCGAGGTTAAATATAGCGGAGAGGGCGGCAGTACTACGGGATAAGTTAAAACCGAAAGGAATTAACATTGCCTTCTTTAACGCTAGGAACCTTGCTTCTCAGCGTGATCTCGTGGCTAACTTCCTAGTTGAGCGTCAGTTAGATGTGTTTCTCGTACAAGAAACACTTCTAAAACCTAGTAGGCGCAACCCTAAGGTCGCTAACTATAACATTATTAGAAATGACCGTGTTACCCAAGGAGGCGGCACTCTCATTTACTACAAACGTTCACTATACTGTATGCGAATTGACCCTCCCGAACTTACTAATTTGGAAGTTTCTATATGTAGACTAGGTATGACTGACCACCAGTCAATCATAATCGTATCCGCATATCTTTCACCATCGAAAAGACTCCTCCGGTCCGATCTGGAGGCACTCTTTTCACTCGGTCCCTCCGTAATCATAGCAGGCGACCTCAACAGCGGTCACACTTGCTTTAACAGTTCGAGAGACTCCCGTAACGGGAGTATACTCAATCAGCTATGCAATGACATGAACTTTGACGTGTTAGTTCCCTCCGAACCCACCCACTTTCAGGATCACTGTCGTCCGGCAGTCCTTGATGTGGCTCTATTGAAAGGTATCGAGCTTCGGTTACAACTTTTAGAAGTCGTACACGAACTCGACTCCGATCACCGCCCGGTCATCCTCCGACTAGGACATCCCTCCGACCATAGTCCTCCGTCCGTCCAGGTGGTTGACTACGCGAAACTCAAGCACTTACTCGCGGACAGGCCGTCCTCGGACAGCCTAGATAGGGTCCCTGACGTACTGCAGTCGGCCGCAGACGCCGACTTAGCGATCGATTCCCTCGTTGACCACCTCCAGGTCAGCATCAGAGAGGCCTCGAGAGAGGTCAAAACGGTGAGCGATCGCCGCTTTATACTCCCTGCCGACCTGCGAGCGTTAAAGACGGAAAAGAACACCGCGACACGCGCTCACGACTCATTCCCGTCCAGGGAAAACTGCGCACGGTTACGCGCATTACAAAGAGAGTTCAAAGCTCGCATCACTGAATACAGAGGTCACAGCTGGGACAACCTCATAGAGGGTCTCAGTCCGTCTCATCTCACATACTGGAAGTTAGCCAGATCTTTAAAAATAGAACACTCCTCCCAACTACCACCCCTCGAAAGAGGCCCGGGCCTCCCACTCGCGTTCGATAGCGAAGACAAAGCGGAGTGTCTTGCCACAAGCTTGGAGAGCCAGTGCTCTCCAAACTGCGACAACATAGACGCCGTACATGTCAACACAATCGAATCCTCGGTACAGGAACTCAGTTCGGTCCCACCCGCGGATACCCTAACTACGGTCACATCTGACGAAGTCTGTTCCGTCATTAAGGGCCTTAAGCTCAAAAAATCTCCCGGTCCTGACGGGATCCGGAACGAAGTACTCAAACTTCTTCCTGATCACCTCATAGCACTCTTGGTTTGCATATTCAATGTAAACATCGCCCACTGCCATTTCCCAGCCGCCTGGAAAACGGCCATAGTCATAGGGATACATAAACCCGGCAAAAAAGCATCGCTTCCCGACAGCTATCGCCCGATCAGTCTCTTGAATACCTTAGGTAAAATCTACGAGCGGCTCCTTCTGAACCGTCTCAAAACCGTGATAGACGAGAAAAATCTATATCCACCGGAACAGTTCGGGTTCCGCGCTCGACACTCGTGTACGCACCAGGTGCAACGCCTCACGGAGCACATAGCGACTAACTTCGCGAAAGATCCTCCATACCGTACGCTCGCGGTCTTCTTCGACGTCGCCAAGGCCTTCGACAAGGTCTGGCACGCCGGACTAGTCCACAAGCTACACCAGTTACAAGTCCCAGATAGGTTAGTTCACATTATCCGCGACTACCTCAACGACCGCACCTTCCGCTACCGAGCGGAAAGTGTACTCTCCACAGCCCACCCCATACGCTCGGGCGTCCCGCAAGGCTCCATTCTGGCGCCTTGTCTCTTCAATCTGTATGTCAGTGACCTACCTCGTCCTCCTAGGGTCCAGGTAGGTCTATACGCTGACGACACAGTCATCTACGCGTCGAATAGGAACAGACTTAGGCTCAGACACAGAGTCCAACGCGCAGTCACCACTCTCGGTAAATGGTACACCAAATGGCGCATAGCCGTCAACCCCTCGAAGAGCGCCGCGATTATCTTTGATTCTAGTCGAAAAGTGCACCCTGAGAGTGTCAAAACTCTCAAACTCTTCAAAGACAATATCCCCTGGGCCACCAAGACTAAATATCTCGGTGTGACCTTCGATAGAAAACTTACCTTTGATTCTCATGTCCGTGCCGTGTGTAAAACAGCCGCAATGGCCATAAGTCGATTACAGCCCCTGATCATAAGCAAAATGTCCCTGAGACATAAGCTTACTCTCTACAAAATGTGCATACGTCCGATTATGACATATAGCTGCGCCGCATTCGCACATATGTCAAAATTGAACATACACAAATTCTAAGTCCTTCAAACTCGAGTACTACGTAAAATCAATAACGCCCCCTGGTTCGTTCGTCAGGTAGACCTTCATAGAGATATGAAACTCCCCTCGATCGAGTCTTACATCAAATACCTCTCACGATCTTACTTTGACACCGCGTCAAATCACGCGAATCCCTTGATCCAAGCCGCCGCGAATTACGTTCCAGTCCCAAACGCCACCCACTTACAGCGTCGACCGCGTAACATCTTTACCGATCCCGATGACGAAATCGAGAAACAAATCGCATATTACTCAACCGTCTCTCTAAACAGAGCGTGTTTTCGCCCACGCCCGCGTAACCACCGTTCCCTCCATAAGGGACGGGCGGCTAATTTCGCTTTCGCACACCCACTGCCGCGACCTCCCTCTCCCGCGGCAACTCAAGCCTAGGTCCGTTCCTCGGGGTGAAACCCTTGAGTCTGGCAGCCGCCCGCGCGATACAAGTGACACTTTACGTGCAACACTTAGCTACCCGCATACAAACATCACGTACACACATATGTACATACGTGCACACCTCACAGATACATAGGTTCTGTAAGGAACCTTTTTTTTCTTTTTTTTTGCACTAGTTAGTGTAGAACATATTTCAGATTACTAAATACACGTACACATGTTCCTTCCTTCCTCCCAGGAGGAAGGAACATGTATATCTGTATATGTTAGTTTAGCTCGATTCTACGGATAGGGTATTAGACAGATCGCGACTTCATTGCAATCACGGCAACAGCCCAAGCCGAGGTCCGGCCACTTTGGCACCCTTGCGCGCTGGTTGCCCACGCTTACGCGGCTGAGTGCCTTAAGCGCTCGCCCCCAAGCCCGGTAATGTTGTAAAAGCCGCAGCGGCTCTGTTTTCGGATAGGGCCCCTAAGGCTAACAGCAAGGTCAGACAAAAAAAAAAAAAAAAAAAAACGCAGTACTACGATCAGTTCGAGAAACACTACAACAACAGCAAGCAGCGAATCTGCGATCAGTTCGAGAAACACCACAACACCAGCAACAGCAAGCAGCGAATCTACAAGCAAACTACAGTCAAGAACGTTATTAAGAAACCACATTGTTACTACGAACTACTGTAACTTTGTAAGAAACAAGAATAAAACAAGCGCTATTAATTTAGCACACATTAAAATATTGTGGACGTCTTTTATTCACAATAATGATAGTAAGTACATATACTTACATACAATATCAGTGTAAAGGAATTTTTACTGTAGCTAGGTTACTATATAAATGCTTTATTTTAATATTTTAATTGTAGTAATAAATCCCACTATCATGGCCGACAAAAGATAAACTGAACAAACTTTTGTACAATAAAAATGACTTTAATATTATGACAAGAACCATCATTATCTTAATTTCATTAAATTTACATATTTAACGAGAAATTATCACATCTATTTTAGTATGAACGCACAGTCAGAAGTAACGCTCTGTTCTTTCTGCCTACACCATCTATACAATACAATTAATAAAATTGAAGTATCTGTTTGTAATGTCAAAATAATAGTTTTTTACTAAATGCATATGAAAGTATATACGATACCTATAACAAAAAGCCCATTTTTAAATTTTTGTCTGTCTGTCTGTTTGTTCCGGGTAATTTCCGAAACGGTTGGACCGATTTTGACGGGACTTTCATTGATTGATAGTTGATGATATAGGAAGTAACTTAGGCTACTTTTTTTTAGAAAAAAATTAGGGTTCAGCACGAATAAAAAAAAACTCGTCATGGTGAAACAATTCGAGCGCTTAAATAGCTTATGCTGAGTAAAGCATAAGAGATATAGCAAATGAATGTACTACTTAATTATAGGCATTAAAAGACCTACAAAAAGGCCGCGAGTGTATATATATCTTCTAAGGAACACCCACAATAAGCATTTTTGTCTTTAAAATAGCCGGGAGCGGAGGAGCAAGATTCGCGCGGGCATTCTGTAGTCCACGTGAGCGAAGCCAGGGGCACAGCTACTTCAGAATATAGTGCGATAATAAATAGATACGTAATATACTTTTTCGGTCCTCGTCGCACGGCCAACCCGCTTAGCATACTTTCTGACCTACACTTTTTATGACAGTTGATCTACCCTTAGGATTAATAACGTGATGTTAGATTGACTATAACCATAATCAAGAAATATGTGGCAAAATGTGTTTCAAATTTTGACTGGTAGTTCCAGGTATTAAATACGTTCAAACAAACTCTTGACCTTTTAAATATGATGTATTTTATTACTTATTATAAAGTTTAGCTATATTATATATTTGCAATTTGCAGTATCACCAATATTGATCCAGCAAATACCGTTTTATATTACGAACCGTAATTAATGTATGTTACCTATGAAGCTAACATAGTATAAAATATTGTGGGTATTAACATTTCTACACTACAATCTTCTTACAACATCCTTAATGCTATCAGCTGTCAAGGTTACAGTCAGATCACCTTCAGAGTTGTTCGTGGATTATTATTTTATCCTACGACAAGTAGGTCAAGTTACTACCGACTTTTTTAAAGGAAAATTATCCCAGACTAGGTGTGTCCCGTGATGTAACTCGCGTTACATTTGGATTATACATGCCTGTTTTATACACAACTAGCTGTGCTCGTGGCTGCGCTTGGGTGGACTACAGAATGCCGTCGACCGGGTACGCGCGCGGATCAAGTTACTCCTGTTCCCGGAAAAATGTTTAGTGTAGGTGATCCTTAGAAGATAGACACATACTCTCGCTAACTTAGTATTCAATTGTGTCAATTTTGATAGGACATATCATGCAATGTCCACACCCTGTGTGTAGTAGTAACCTTAGTATTATTTTGAAAATATGGCGTATCGTGTGCTATTGCAATGTAAAAATTCTTCGCAAAAAACAAAAAAGGAAGACGGAGTTTCGTTTCATTGGTAACAAAGTACAGTTTGATAGTTTTTTCCGTGTTATTTTATTATTGAAAATAATATTACAAAAATGTTGCTATGTTACAATGAAATATTTTACTTGAAGTTATAGTAAAATATTCTATGTAGGTATATAACGTTGAAAGATCACGTTCAAAAGGAGGATAATATTTGATTCGTAATAGTTTGTTTGTTTGAAAACGATCTATAAACACTGAAAGAGATAGGCATATGGTTTCAAAGCAACAAATTATAGAAAACCCTAGGCGCTTTTGTGTCTCAATAAAAAAACAAAAATCCAAGAAGGCCACCAAAAATTTCAAATGCTTACGACATGCACTGGAACCAAAAAGGATATGTATGGTAAGTTAAAACAAAAGATATAAGAGAACCAAGAAAATATCAATTGATAATGAAAAAATCAAGGTGACAATTTATACCTTTAGTTAAAAATTGGAATGTAAAGGTCCTTGGGACCTTTCATTTTAAGTACAAAAATAGTTGTTTGATGACAGATGATGGGTTATGAAGTGGTAAAAAAACAGTAAAACTTATTTTAACCGTCCTGGTATTATTCAGACGATCGCACAAATGTCGTTATCTGGTTGTCAAGGGTACAGAGCTAAACGCATATATCGCATTTATTGTTCTGAAGGCTTCATCTGCCTTTTTCTTAAATCTGTTGTCCAACAGTTTCGGAAATTTACCTGAACAAACAGATAGACAGACAAAAATTAAAAAAAATGGTGTTTTGTTTTATGTATATACTTTAATATGCATTTAGTAAAAAGCTGTTATTTTGACATTACAAACAGACACTTCAATTTTATTAATTGTATAGATATAATGTAATGAACAGACCTGGTGTCGCATTAGAAGTAAGCTCTACTATTGCGCCGAATGGTCGTGGGTTCGATCCCCACACGTAAATAACTTTTATATGACAAGCATATTTATTGTCAATTGGGTGTCTGGGTGTTAAATATCAAGGTATATATGTATGATATGTCAGCTGTTTAGTTACCTTGCTTAGTTTGAAATTAAATGGCTGCCCAACAAAAAACAAGTTTGATTACCTGCCCCTGACCTACTACGCCGCCTGACCACCCGTGATGTCTGTCGTTCTCGCTTTGCGCACACGGCTTGCCAGAATAGTTGACGTTTATGGTTATATCTCCTCTCTTTAGGAACGTAGCGTGAAGTTATATAGTCTAAAACCTTCCTCAATAAATGGAAGATCTAACGCAAAAATATTTTTTATGTTCGAACTGGTATTTCCTGAGATTAGAGCTGTCAAAAGTACAAACTCACCTCTGTTTTATTAATCGATTTCTAAAATAATAAGAAGTTTATTAATTCAAATGATTTTGTATGGATGTTCCGCCATAAGGCTTTGTTAAGAGGATACATCAAGGGTGCTCCCATTTTAATTTTATTGTCATTGGACCTTCAACTTCGAAGACACACCAGGGAACTCATCAAAATCACTGAAGTTTGTTTTCTTTTTTGTTAAAAATTATCTTGTGATATTAATATATACTTCAGAATTTTTTCAGTGATTTTTGTTGTGTTGTGAAGTACCTAATAGACATGCAGCCCATCTGTTCTTAAGTCTTCACTGCAATGTATAGCTAAATTTTATATAAAACTAACCTCAAAATGAAATTCAAATTTACTGAAGACACTCAATTATGTTTATTATCCCTAAAGTCTGAGTTGGAACATGGTTGGACCACCTCGTGCACAAGTGCGTGTTCTCAATATTGCACAAACTTTTCCGCTTTTTATATGACACAATTAAATACGTGGGATGTATCGGGTAATAATAGCATCCGAGAAACCCAAGACCGCTACACCGAATCTAATTATGGTGACACCCATAGTGAACATGGTGAAAATCGCGCCTTTAAGCAAGCAGGCTTTGATAAAGTTTCGGGTTTGTATGTTTAAGCAACTTATTTATTACTGGCTTTCGACTTGCCCCATGCCTTGGTATATACATTGCAGTATAAAATTAACGGTAAATAACCTCTGACGAGGTCGGATTACAACTAAGTACCATGGTAAAAATCTGGTTATACACTCAGTGATATACACGCGAAGCAGTTCTCTAACAGGTTACTTAAATGTATACTTTTATTTTACACAAATACCGTGTCATACCAAATGACGTGGACGTAGCCCAATGAGGTATGTATTTGTAGGTATGTTTAAACTGCGCTAACTGCTTAAGGAAGACACATTTATTTGGTTGTGTTTGTTATATTATTTATGCACCAATTCGCTTAATAGGTATTATGTATGTCTCATTATCATTCTCCAATCTCATAATATCTTTAGAATAACGTGTTAATGAAATTTGTCCTTGGATTAGCAAATAAAATTGTATCAAGAATAAAATACATCATTATAATTTATAATACACTAGCTGATCCGCGCAACTTCGTCTGGGTCAATAAGAGAGCGAAAGAGAGAAGGGGTTAGAGAGAGTGCGTCGTAGGCACTGTATTATAGGTACCGCCCGCCTCCCACATTATTCTGCCTCCCGCACACCCGCCACGTTCACCCTCTCTAGCGGCAACCCAAACCTAGGTCCGTTCCTCGGTGTGAAGCCCTTGGGTCAGGCAGCCGCCTGCGCGATACAAGTGACACTATACGTGCAACACTTAGCTACACACGTGCACACCACACAGGTACATGGGTTCTGTAAGGGTCCTTTTTTTCTTCTTTTTTTGCGCTAGTTAGTCATGCGCTAGTTAGTGTAGAAAACCCATTCCGATCACTAAATACACATACGCATGGTTCCCTCCTTCCTCCCAGGAGGAGGGGAACGTGCATATGAGTATATGTTATGTAGCTCGAATTCGTAGGAGTAGGGAATTAGCTAGATCGCGACCTATTCGCATGCGTGACGACCGCCCGAGCCGAGGTTCGGCCACTCTGTCACCCTCGTGCGAGTCGTGCAAAACTTTCGCGGCTGAGTGCCCTAAACGCTCGCCCCCAAGTTCGGTGAAGCTGTAAAAAAGCCGCAGCGGCTCAATTTTTCGATAAGGCCCGTAAGGCTAACAGTGTAGACAGTTAAAAAAAACATTATTCTGCTTAATAAAATGCGCTCTCATAGCCTTCCTTGATAAATGGGCTACCCAAAACTAAAACCAGTAGTTTCTGAGATTAGCGGGTTCAACCAAACAAACAGACTCTTCAGCTTTATAATATTAGTAGGTATAGATTAATACGTATTAATCCCCGCAGCCCTCTTATACTCGCTACTATGAAAACTAAATAATTAATTTAAGGTAGTTAATTTTATCTTTCTAATAAATGCAGGAAGCAAGTAACAATTGTAATGTAAAGTTATTACAATGCCATTAAATTTACTTATCAACATGAAAACAAAAAAAGTTAGCCGTCACGAGACGCTCGGCAGATATGAAACATCTTAGTAAATATTTAAAAAAAATATTGTGTGTGTGACTGACTGACTGTACCCAAAAGAAATTCCCTGTGAAGATGTTTATTTTATTACTACGTATATTGTGGTCCCGATCCCAAACAACCACTTTTAATCTTCCATATTTTACATGAAACTTTGAAATGATCCAGTATAAATATAAAAAAAGGAAGGAAAAACTGTTAATGTACTTTGATTTATACCATAAAAGACTTTGATGGATATCTTATGTTTAAATAATTCATAGTTATGTTAAAAAACGTCTTACTAGATTCTTGTTGGGAAGCTTAAATTCAATTAGACCCTGTTGCATCATCTTAAAATATCTAGAGCTGAAACTTACATGGATTGATAGACCTAGTGATTGCTCATCATAATAATATACTAAATTTTCCCCGTGCGTCCCTCTGCTTGTTTTATAACCACCCAAATATGGCACAGAATCAAGTATATTAAACTCAATTTAAAATGTATAAATTTACTTTGGAATGTTTATTAAGGGGTCTTAATAAAAAAATACAACTAGCAGATAAAATAACAATTAAACAACTCATTACGGTGATCACACGCAGATTAGCACATAGACAAAAGGAATTATTCATGCAATTGTTAATAACGAAAACTGTTTATATACTTTATATATGGTCTAAAGACCATAATTATAAGACTGTTAATGTATATCTTATGTATAAATAATGCATAGTTAAGTAAAACATCGTCTTAGTTTATTCTTGTTGTATCTGAACTTCAATTAGACCCTGTTACTTCATCTTAACACATCTTAAAATAATAATATTTAAAACATACCAGCTCTCAAGTGCAGCTGCCGGAACACACCTATAGGTGCTCGGCGACACATTTTCAACTTAGGGTGGTAGCTAACCAGACGGGAAATAGAAAATGCTCTAGCACTGAGTCATCATTGCTTCATTTTTATCTATATACCTATAGTTCATGTCACGGGGTTTTCAATTTTTTGATAAGGTTTATTATAGAGAGATAGCCATACAAAAAAATATTTTTATAAATTCTACGTAACATTACATACTATCACGCCTGTATTCCCGAAGAGTTAGTAAGAGGTGTTCAATATACACCCACAGTTCGCCGTGTATGATTTTTAGGTCCCATGTAATAGGGGCGAGCCTATTGTCATTAATCGGGCACAAAGCCAAAGTCCGAGCTGCTACTGAAAATTTCATACAAAACACAATGACACTGCTCGACCTGGTAATCGAACCCAGAACCTGGACCATAGCAGTCGCGCTTACGACCACTAGGCTAATAGTTTTACCTATTTATTAATAAAAAGGAATGAACAATTGTTACACTGAAAAATCTATAATCTTGAATGTAGAAACGGGAAAATACATTCTTTTTACCTCTATTACAATTGAATACTAACTAAGAGATTGAAAGAATGACGAAGTAAAATTTAATTAAAGAGTTCCATCATTTTTATAGGCTTTTCATTATATTAAATGGTTGAAGTTTCCGGTTGAAACTAATTATTAAATATAATATTGTTTTAGCCACATAAAGCTTATCCGTCTCATGGAATCAGCGGATACATTCAACTACGCTTACTTACGCTTTCTTCTCCACTCCAGACAGATAACGCGGTTTCCTTTAATAGGGGCGTAGCTATATAATCTCATGGATTTTTTATTAATCAATTATAGTTTACTAAGTCATAAAGTATAAAGACATTAAATATAAGTAAATTATCAAAATTTGTTTATATTTATATGAAGCACATGTCAAGGAAACTAAAGTTCACATTTGTAATTAGGGAGCTATTTATCATATATTTAATCGATAAACAATATTGTTGATTTATTATAATAATCCGTTCATTTGATCAATGGAACAAAAATATAACCTAAAATATTAAAAGTCTGCTAATACTAATAAACTCTAATCTCCAAATGAGTTATGTGGTAAGAAATATTTGTATGTCCATAATGATTTAAAAATTTAAAAACAAAAAATCCAGTAGTTTGTAAACATAACCTGAAGTGATTGCAGCACTGCACAAAGGAAAAAAAATGTGTAGTTGCCTATTCCACTAATACTTGTAGGATTAAATAAAGAAATAATGTCCTAGTCAAAACATTTACGCAAAATTATATTTTTAATATAATTAGCTAAGTAAATTTTGCCTAATATGTTTATATAGCCAGGAAGAAATGTATTCTTTTGAGACGTGAATTTATATTACAATACATTTGTATTGTAATACAATGTAAAATGTAATAAAACAGCCAGGCAGAATTCGTGCCTTTAAACATTCTACATACAAAGTAAAAATGTGAATTGCCGTTAATGTGCTTGTTTATGTCAAGCATTATCACTAACGGAGAGACAGACAGCATGCATACTGATAAAATGTATCTATTCATAAAGTAATGTTATATATTATGTTATGTTATCTTCAGTCGCGCTATATTGACCTAATTGAAAGAAGTTCTATACAGGCAAAAACTTTTATAAATTATATGGCTTTAATCCCTTAAATTTATCAAAATAAAAAAGATAGTTTAAGCTATATGAATAAATAATGTACCTTAAGTTGAAGTTTAAACTTTTGTAGTTTGTTTGTTATGTTATAATTTATGTAATTGCGGACACTTTTAGCTCTAAGTTTCAACTTTATATTTCAAGTCGTTTTCGAGAAATAGGGTCTTGACAGACAGACTGACAACAAAGTAATCCTTCCTTTAAGAGTCCGGTATTTTTTAATTATGAGGTATGGACTATGGAACCTTATAAAATGTAGTAGGTACTAAGTAAAGTTCAAATAAAATGAACTATTTGTGTTTTTGTGAACTTTAGATATCTATTGACATATATAACTATTTAAGTTTACAGAGAAACGGGCGAGCTCTTCATACATGACTAAGCACTAAGCACCGATAATATAATCAGGTTTACTTATTTTGATAAACAACTTAAAAAAAATTGGCCGGCCGACCTTTTATTATATGTCCCTGGTAAGTACTTACCACAGATTTTTCGGATCTTTAAAAACTTGTTTTCAAATTTAGACTTTTTACGATTCAGTGATATGTATAATTTTATGGTTGTCATTATAAAAAATCGGTAAAATGGATTGCAAAAATATGGTCTTAAATGTAAAAATATTGATAGCACTTGATTAGTTCATCGGTTGATAGAAACCAAATGGTAGTGTGTGGCTTAAATGCCATGGTCATTCTTAACGAAACATTAAGCTATAATATTAATTTATACTAAAAGAACTAGTAATGAATTTATATATAAAATAATATAAAAAGGCCTGTTAATATTAAGTTTCATATAATATAGTATATACTTAGCACACCATTACAGTACAGTAAGTACCTACTTATTTGTCCTCTAAGAATTTAATTTTAAAATACGATTACTATACGAAATATTGGTACTTTTTCGGTATTTTTCTATAATAACAAACTGAACACATAATAATTTTGTTTTTAACATTGTCACTCGACAAAGAGCATTTTATCTACTACTAATTTAATAAAGCGGAAAAGTTTTTTTGTTTGTATGATTGTTTAAGCACCCTAGTCTCTGAAACTACCAGTCGGATTCCAAAAATGATGATAAAAAATTGGAAAAAGAAAAATTCGTATGATAGCCAGACTCACGAGGATTAGTATAGGCTATATAATATTAGGTTACAATTACCAGCTAGCCTTAAATATTGATTTTTGTTATGTATTTCGGAAGACGAAGCCCGAACTGCTTTATCCGCGTGCGCTGGTTTAATGGTTAATGATAGGTAAATACAATGTTATACAAAAATTTTGATAATTAGTGTATTTAAAAAAAGTCAGCGATAACAGTGAATAAAACACTCTTTTACTCACAATAGAATAAAAACTTTTTATATTTAGAACAAGCACGAATTATATAAATTATGTATAAAATAATTGCACGTATACGTGTTAGAAGTAAAACTTCTTGAAATAAAAATCATTGATGGGTTTACTTTCTTTCTTTATAACCCGTTTAACTACCGCATTTACACTGACTTATCTGTCAGAGCGACAAACCAAAAGTATTATCGCCTAAGACGTTTTCTCGCAGTCAATGGTAAAAAGAAGAGTACACAACTCGTGAAAAAAAATTAATCTCTCTCTTTGTGTCCCTCGCTGCACTCCGGATTCTACTGTAGAATCCTTCGCTGCTCTTGGGATCCGACTTAGTCTCTCGAATTAAATTCCATCTTTTTTCACTTTTTGTGTAATCTACTATTAGCTATTACATACCTTATCAATTTAATTATTTACATGAGAGTCGGAGTCCATGTCAATTACGAAAACTATAAATGAAAAGTTCTTATTTTACAAAATGTCTTATTTTCTTTCGCTATGTCTAACCGCCATCGCCAGATTCTTTAAATGACGCTAGTGGTCCGTAACTACAAAAAGGTTAAGAAATCCTGCAGTAAAGCGATACATCGGCAACACCGAACTTGATGTAATTAATCATTTTAATAACAGGATGGGTAGGTAGGTACCTACTACTGCTGATACGAGTTATTTTTGTAATTTTGAGCAGAGGCGTTAACCACTGTAAAAAACGACTGTGTTACTGTTTTCATTTCTATACGTTCAGTATTCGACCACAATCTCATTTAATAATATGGCCCAAGATGGAAACACGCTCAGCCAAATTGGGGGGGGGGGGGGGGGGGGGGGAGAGAAGGATGGCTCATCACGATGAGAATAAAAAGGGATGTATGTACGAGAAAGCTTTTAATTAAAAATAGGAAATTTCTGTTATACTTATTCTAAAACTACTCTTATTTATATTGAATCATTTTAATTGTTGCAGTTTAAATATGGAATTTTGGGAGTATATACTTACTGCCTATTTTAAAATTATAAACATTATATTCAATATTTTACCTCTGTTTAACAAGATAATAATATCTACCAATTACCTTTCTTACTTGTAAGTAAACGACCCCTTAATGTGTTATACATAAAATCCTATTTATTTAAAACAATAAGTCATTATCCCACGCATGTGACGCATGCACTTTAAAATAAAAGGATTATTATGATCTTTAAAAAAAATTAAACAAATATTTAAGCAATTAATTACGGCTAAATAAAGACAATTCGAATAATATTTTTGGATGAAAAATAATAATAATCGAAAGCATGTCCCCTAATTTTAAAAATAGGCATCTATGGTACTAAGCAGCTGTTATATTAAATATATCTGAGTAGGCATGGGCGCCGGCAACCGGGTGCATGAGGGTGGACTTGTCGGGAATGAAAATACTCGGAAAAGATTATAATGTGTCTAGGTTGCTGTCCAAAATTCTACAATACATGTATTATTAATTATACATAAACTAGTTGACCCGCGCAACTTTGTCTACGTCATGTAAGAAAGAGAGAGAAAGGGTTAGAAGATTACGTCGTAGGCACTGTATTATAGGTACTGCCCGCCTCCAACATTATTCTGCATAATAAAAATGCGCTCGCGGTACTTGATAATTATTTTGCTGCCGAGTTATTTTTAAACTGTGATATCTCCTATTACATTAATTTCAATCGATTATTGTAAAGAGCAATTTTGTTCAAAATTAAATACTTGTGATGAATAACGTTTTTTTTTTTCGAAAAAGATTAATACCATGTATATGAAATCACCTTCGCAAAAAAATCATTATTTTAGAACAAATTTTATTACCATAAAAAAGGTTGTATTGAGTAAACCTTAAAAGATAGCCATAAGCTGTCGCGGACTTTTTATAGAACTTTTTAAGAGTAACAATTTCGTCACACACGATTGTAGCGTAACTTTAACCATTCACACAGCGCACGCAGTGGAAGCTCTCAAAAAGAATAAATTACCCCCGTATGCAACATTTTTCGTTGATGCTCCGCTCCTATTGGTCGAAGCGTGATATTATATAGCCTATAACCTTCCTCGATAAATGGGCTATCCAATACTAAAACATTTTTTCCATTCGAACCAGTAGTTTTTGAGATTAGCCTGTTCAACCAAACAAACAAACAAACTCTTCGGCCTTATAATATTAGTATAGATTATATTTTATTAGTTCATAGTAAAGTAGTGTGTAGATACTGATGCACTCCCCTGAAAGTAATCCTAGCGCCGCGCCGCTCTTGTAAATAAGTCTAATAAAAAAACATCCAAACTCTCATGACCCAGACACATAGTTATTATCATTTTCAGAATCATATTCATCGCACAAAAACCTATATGTGCGCGAATTGAACTCACAACCCCTCGTCTCAATAATAGAGCTACTACCACTGCATGACGAGGCTTGTCAATTATCTACATCAATAAATTAAAAATATTGAATTAAGTTGAATTTCAATAATGTACAATAATATCTACAACTTATATTTATTACTTATTTAACAGTGTCAGTGCTGTTTAAGTTTATGACAAAGCCTTGATATTTGCAAACAACGGGGTCAATAATGTCTTCTAAATAATCTGTTTAAATACTTTCACCATCAAAGTTCCCTTACCGTTTTCGTTTTTATGATTCTGCATCTCCATTGTGTATGTTTGTACAATAATAAAATATACAAAACTTTAACAATCACACGCGACGTTAGTACGACATCACAGGCAGATACAACGCTGTTCTGATTGAACAACGGCAACAGACTGAACGTCTGGACTGGAATGAAGCTGCGTCCACTCAACATATTCACCACTCTCTTTCAATAACGCTAAGCACGAAGACAGCCACGTTACCGTACATTCCATGTACTGTTTGTAAAAATATCTAGCTATATTTCTAGTTTGGTAAATTTGATTACCGACGATATGTAAGTAATGCTACATTACACAGAATATGCTTTTCTATGTATGGCTAATTAATTTTATGAAGAAAACTGTAAAAATATAACAGGTACTATAATAATTATATAATTTATCTAAATTTACTGTATCTTTGAACAGAATTGTATTTACCTTTATCTGAACAAAAAAGAATGATGTTATCAACTAGTTTGACAACAAATTATGATAACAAAGTTGAATACGGATCACAGTTTTTTTTGCAGGGAGTAAATATTATTTAAATAATATATGGTTTATGTTATGTGAGATTTACGACACCTTTCCTCTAAAAGGTTTATCAAATAATTTGTTAAATACTACATTATTAGAAAGATGATGAATGAAAGATGAATGACTAGACAGAATTATAAGACTAGCGTGAATGGAAACTTTGGAAAAGGAGGGCCTAGACCCTAGACGAATGTTCCACGATCTAATCAAAGACTGTCTGCGGAAAGGTCCGGTCAAGAGCACCGACGAGCATGCATGAAAAGATTTATAAATGTAGAAGACGCGAAAGATGTACCTATAAATGCCAGGATCTTAACAAGTGGAAGGACGTAGTCTCTACCTACCCCGTTTTGAAAGAGGTGTGATTTATGTATTCATGTTCAGGCTTAACTTCTTTGCTTATGAACCGACTTACATTATTCTTTTTTCGTCAGAAAGGGGTTACCTCAAGGGTCGTCCCATTGTAATTTTATTAGCATTGGACCTTCGAAGATACACCAGGAAACACCTCAAAGTCATAAGTACATAATCAAAGCCTTGAATTTTTTCTTTTTTTGTTACAAAATATCGTATGTGCATAGGTACATACGTAAATCGTTATCAAACAAACCCCGCTTATTTTTGTAATATGCAAGGTTTTAAATTGTAATTGAATATTTAGAAGAAATGTATAATCGTGGTTACGCGTAGGTAGTGTTACTGGATGTAACTCGTACAACAAAGAAATCAACAAAACAATACGCACACTGTGTAGTGTATTCCATTTTTGGTCGCGTCTTACTTACCTATTGCTAAACCTATGTTGACAAAACACTGGTGTGTACACGAGACCATAGACCCCAATTCTTAGAAATATCAATTTGTGACTGACTTGGCGTAAACTGTAATCTTGTTGGAGGTTGATTATAGTGATTAATAGATTTCATTGACTACTTAACATCAGATGAACTGAATGTATTTTCACAACTCTCTTGACATAAATAAAATAGGTCTTCTTTTGCTCAAACAATCAGTCTTATTTTACCTACTCGTAGACCACTGGCTACCTTGTCTCTTCCTATATATTGTCAAGGGGTATAATTAAAGAAAACGATATTAACACTACAATAACATCTCGCCTTACGGCCACGGCAAAACTAAATCACTCCCCTTTTCTCATCCTTTTCCTTCCCTCTCCTTCACTTTCTCTGGTTCTGCTCCACAGCGCCACTTCTAATCGTCCACCATTTTTTAGTCATTATTAAATCTATCATTACAATAATTATGTGATGTAATACTTTTATTTATAAGCAACGCAGTGTATTATTTTCATTAAATAAAATGTTTATAACAATTTTTCAAAAGTTCTCTACTCCAGGACTGAGTTGCTACTAGCAGTTTTAATAAAACAAAACCTTAATAGCTTTTAATATTTTAATTATTTTATACACATCTGTTTTCAATTATCTATTTACATACATAAACATACAAAAAACTTCTACAATAATAAACTAAAAGAATTATTCTTTTTCAATTACATAATGTGTATATAGTCCACATTTTGTTTTCTAAATTCTATCTACAAAGTTTAGGCGAATATATTGTACTCTGATCACAAAGAAAATGACTCTATTAGTAGTTTAATAAACATAAATTAACAACAAATCAATTTCAATACGAATCAAATCGGGAATACGATAAATTTGCAGCAATTTGCAAGAAAACTACAATACACATTGATTAAATAACCTTAACAGACGAATAGTGAATATCAATCGTACCTATATTCGCAATACATTTAAATTATATGTGATTTAATATGATATTTTATTATCAAAATATTCAATTACAATTATTTACATCCAAAAATAGGCTCTGAATAACTTTCGAACTTAATCATTCTACATGTCATGTAAAAACTTAAAGTATACATCGCCGTAATTATCAAACCAACACGTTATTAATGACCAATATTTATTACTATAACAGATAACATTTAAATATCACAATGATGAAATTTTTAAACATTATAACACTCCACAATGGCAAATAATATAAAGCATCCTTAAAAAACTTAACCACGATCGAATCATACACACAATAGTCACAATAAGGAACGTTTAACACAAATTAATAATATTTTCAAATGAAAGGTGAAACGATAATGTAGTCAAACTAATGTCGAAATTGTTTTTGTTATGGCATATTATTATCATAAAATAATCACCAGTATAATCACAGTTACTGTTAGGTCATTCCAAATGATATCATCAATAAAACGTAAAACTGTTGTTGCATTATATTTAAATTATGCTTAATTAAAATTATAATTAAACTTTCTGGGAACGTTCTGCTTTAAAGAACGAAGAGTAGATATCCCTAATAAAGAAGTAATAGCTAAGTGAATAGTCCAAAAAAAAATTGCGGATTTTGGAACTTTCGCTTAGAGTAAGAAAAATCTAAGACGGAGTTTTTAGCGAAACTATCATGTAGTGGTTTTTTTTAAATTCATATATATTTGTGTTATTTAACTCTATATTTTGCCATATATTGGCATTTTGCATAATAGAGCTTGGTTATTGTGCATAAGTCAAGTGGATTGGAAATAATAACATGGACCATGAATTCTAAAATGCAACAAAAACTCCCTTAATAGAAGGGAGCCACCATCTTGTTACAATACTGAAAATCATCATGACACAGTAAATTCAATATTCAGTCGATGTTGCCAGTAATGGTCTTCAATATAAAGGACTAGTTGCAAAGTTAGGAAGAAGAAGAAAATCTAAGACTGGCCAAATACGATGATTATGATTATGATATCGTATGGAATGACCCTCTTATTTGTTTCGTCATTGACATTATTGATAATCAGTACACGATAAATCGTAGTATTATTTGAAATATTTTAAGTACTAATCGAAAGGCACTAAGACCCTAGACTACAATAGATTTTCTATACACATTTATTTTGGAATTATGTTATGATAGTTTCAGGCAATAGTTTGACGCACGACTAGTCACTAACATAATTTATATACAATATCCGTCTCTAATAATATTTAATACAGTTAGCGAGAGCGATCGTTTTAAAGAAGTTTACAGGTTACAATGCAAAGTGAGAGCACATTTAACATTAAATGCAATTTACTCATTTTAAATACTTATATTAATGTTAACTAATCTCTCAGCTCCCTTTTATGGCGAAGCTGTTCCCAGCTCCCTGTTATGCAAGGGAGTTAAAGCGCTAACATACAATTATGTATCATGTACAATATAAAAGTACTTGTTTGAGAACAGGATACAAATTATGTATCGCGTTATAGTATTGTGGTGTAACATTGATAACAAATCTTAGTATGAATGAACATATTATAATTAGCAGATTAAAGTATAATATAGAACATATAGTATAGAACCATCTCCATTCGCAAAAAACATATAAAATGTTTCATGAAATTATAATTAATTGATATTCACCTTGATCCATTTGATTTTTTGTTTTTATTATTAAACTAGCCGTGCCCGTGGCTTTGCTCACCTGGACTACAGAATGCCCGCGCGAATCTTGCTCCCCCGCTCCCGGCTACTTTAAAGACAAAAATGCTTGTTGTGGGTGTTCCTTAGAAGATAGATGTATACTCTCCCAGACTTTTTTGTAGGTATTTTAATGCCTATAATTATGTAGTGCATTAATTTGCTATACCTCGTATTGTTTATTCAAAATAAGCCATTTAAGCGCCCGAATTGATTCACCATGACCAGTTTTTTATTTGTGCGGAACCCCTAATTCTCTCTCTAAAATAAAAGTAGCCTAAGTTACTCCCGTAAGTAAGTCCCGTAAAATCGGTCCAACCGTTTCGGAGATTACCCGGAATAGACAGACAGACAGACCAAAATAAAAAAAATATGTGCTTTTTGTTATAGGTATCGTGTAAGTATACTTTGATATGCATTTAGTAAAAAACTGTTATTTTGACATTACAAACAGACACTTCAATTTTATTCATTGTATAGATATAGATGACAATATTGTTTGGAGAAATTCAAATGCCATGGGTACACATAAAGGATCTCAACTTTTAAAGAGTTACGAGACACGTATCCCAAACATTTAGGCTTCAACATTATAGGTGAAATTGATCAAATAGCTTGGATTTTTGTATGTTTTTTTTTAATGATAAAAAGGTGACAAACGGGCAGGTGGCGCACCTGATGGAAAGTGATCACCGCCGCCCACAAACATCCGCAACACCAGAGGGTTCGCAGATGCGTTGCCGTCCTTTTAGGGAAGAATAAGCTCTCTTCTTGAAGGTCACCAGGTCATAACGGCTCGGAAAGACCCCAGGCGACAGCTGGTTCCACAGAGTGGTTGTGCGAGGCAGAAAGTGCCTTAAGAAACGCACTGTTGTGGAACGCTGGACATCGAGGTGGTATGGATGGAATTTACGATTCTGTCGCGATATCCGATGGTGAAATTCAGCAACCGGGATCAATCGAAACAATTCCTCGGAACACTCCCCATGATAAATGCGGTAGAAGATGAAGAGTGAACCAACATCTCTACGCAGAGACAATGGATCAAGCCGGTCGGAAAGAGCTTGATCGTCAATATCTCGAGCTGGGGGGCTCCCGTCCAGAGATGAGAACAATACTCCATGTGGGGTCAAATTTGCGCCTTATAAAGATTTAGGTGATGAGCCGACGTGAAGAACCGACTCGCCTTACTGAGCACACCAAGCTTCTTTGAGGCCAATTTGGCCTTACTTTCCAACTGACCGCGGAACTGGACGTCACTCTAAATGACGACGCTAAGAATTCCTATACTGACTGTAGCAGACAGGAGTGTGCAGGCTGCAGACTGGACTAAGTTTAGTCGACCCGTCATCTATTTACGACCGTGGATCCGTATGCGTAGATTATACAATTGTTTATTCTCCAACCTTCTTTTAAAGAGAGGTAGGGCATAGAGAAATTTCTTTGGAGATTTCTCTCTACTTGAGGCAGTCCGACTGGAGGAATACCTCCATCCTACAGAAGATCGCAGCTAAATAACCTAGTGTTTATACGTATGGTATTACAAGCGTCTATAGGCTACGGTAGCCGCTTACAATCAGGCGGGCCGTATCCTTGTTTGCCAATTTTGTTGTATAAAAAAACATCGCGTTTCACTGAATAAGATACCATCAGGTTACTTACTCTCTGAATAGTCCTCTACCTACCTATGAAAGTCCCATCAAAATTGTTTTATCCGTATGTAGATTAGCATGAACAAACAAACAGACATTTTAAAACGCGTGTTGGGTTATGGTAACTTGTAAATAACAATGAGTTTAGAAAAGCCTTTCATTTCAAAATATTGACGGACACTTGAATTTCATTAATTTTGTTATTTTGTACAGATACAGGTAGAAACAGTGATTAATTTTTTTTAAGTGAAACTTCTTTAGGTGGTGAAGGGCAAATTGGCCCAAATAAACCGAAATGTGAAATACCTTTTGGCCCGGTGGAGAAAACTGATCTGTATCAAAGCAAAAGTAAAACGCTTCCCTTGAAGTGAAATTTCTTAAGTAGGCACGGTATGCCAAATTGGCCTAGATCAGAAGAAAAGTGATACAGTACCCATAAAATGAAACAACTTTTTGCGCGATGGTAGAGTAAATTTAACTGAATCAGACGAAAAATGAAACACTTTCCATTCTGCAAATTGAAGGAGCATTTGAAAGGAAAGAGTGGGAAAATCGTCCCTATCCTCTCTGTGACATGCGTCATACGTACTCTATAGGCATACGCAGTGCCTACTCTGTTTATGTAGCATTTTCCCTACTCGTTACAGCGTGAGTCGACCTAAGAAAATTGACTTCTAACTCGTGACGTACGTATTTAAATTTGCTTCCATAGTAGGAGACAATTTAAAAACTGGTGATAATAAATACGGGGGATACAGTTTGGCACTGTAGCTACATATCTATCATCCAAAATTTAATTACACCAATTAGACTTGTGTAACTCATGAACGAGTATTCAAGTGAACTGCTCACTTCGGGTGGCGCAAATGAAGACCGTCATCTATGCGGATCTTTTTCGTTCAGCAGTTCACCACTCACTTCGGATCGAATCACAGATGACAACTAATTGGTCTTAGCCCTTCCTTTAGACTCTTTCAACTCAGTAAGTGACTAAGGCGCGGAAGTGAGCGAAACAGTTGATTCGACATCTGTCACACACACTACTACAAGGTTATATCACTTTCTCTGTTGTTATATCGAGGAGCGAGACCAGTGAAACGCAACGCGGCTAGTTACACACTGTTTTAATGCATAGCCGTTACCGTGCAGTAAGGCACGGCACGCAACATACATATAGGTTCGTATATATATAACATTCTCATCTTTATTTCCACGTGTTTATTTAGATATTAATAAACGTTTGCGTTGATTTAAAGGGTTTTATTTTCGACAGCATAAGTAACTTTATAACGTATATTGTTAAAAGAACCTTACAAGCAACGTTTCAAGGTCATACTCATAATGTAATTTCATTACTATGATTTTTTACTCGTTATTACGTGAATTTATTTATTTGTTTAGGAAGAGTTACTGTGAACCGACAATAAATAATAAAAACTTTTATTAGTAGTAAGTATTAAAGTAATGTACCCGCTATCCTACCTAGTGAAAAGTGTTAAATGAAATCGATTTTTGCTTTTTGAGACTGACAAAAAGTCTAACCATATTGAATGAATTATTTAGTGAAATCCTCCTCCTCAATCATGTCATATGTCCTCGATTCATAGTGGTTTTCTTTCAATTTAAACTCATCATTTCTCTTGAATTCTGAATGAAAATTGTTATTACCAGTGTGTACTGATTTACTGAGTGAAATGAAATGCTGAACTGTTTAGATGAAGGAGTTCACTTCACTGAACGAGTTTCGATTAACTGCTTCATCAAGGTGAATGAATTTGCCCAATCGATAGTTGAAAGGTTCAAAAAATTCGTTACGTAGAGTGAGGTGGATCGCTCGTGGGAGACGGGGACGCGTCGCTATTTCTTACGTCGTTTACTATGATAAATAAAATCCATTTTATATACATTTTTACTGGAAGAAGCTAAGACGCTCATTTTAGTTTCAATAGAGCTTTCGTCAAGATTTATTAATTGCGTATAAAAAACGTTAGTGTGGAATAGCATTTGCGAATATATACACAGTTATTGTTAATTGGACGTATTCCCGTCAGGAGGTGATAGGGGTAACTATTTGCGATAATTTTTAACCCCCATATGCATTATGCAAAAGTGAACCATTGTTGAATATCATGTTTTTTAGCTTTTTTCAAAATAAGTCAAAAACGCAACATCAAAAATTTATTTTTAAAAAAAAAGTATCAATTTAAATCTCATTTTTTCTTTTAATTTATAAAAACGATTAAGCACTGGTTATTTATCAATATTAAAACAACAATTATCAGTCCAAATTTAAAAATGCGAGACGAAAAACAATATTTTTTAGAGATTTTTTCCACTAAATGCCTTAAAAACAAAAAAAAACGTTATGAAACTCTGCTTGCAGATTATTTTAAAAACAACCGTTTTCTTAGCTCTCCAACAATGTATAACAACTAGGAACTTATTTCAAAGAAACTGAAAAAAAAATGATCACAAAGGAAGCAGGCGGAAAATCGTATTTGCTTAATAATTAAATCTTCCCTGCGGACATGTAATCAAATAAAATACACGGATGTGTTCCCAAATACAGCAATTCTCCATTTTTTTAGTACTTAATATTGTTACACTTGAATTGATCTTAATTATTAAAATGGTTGTAGATCATAACATTCTTAAGTCTAGAAATGAGGACTAGCTCTCAAACACAGCTGCCAGAATATACTAATAGGTGCTTGGAAATTTTCTGACTTGTCACAGATTTTCAACATCCGGATGGTATAGTATATATGAAATAACTCAACATGATTTCCTTCTCTGAAGCTCAAGGTCATTGTAGAATTTAAAAAATGTTCTTCATTGTAGTGCACAAACACTCTCTTATCAATGACCCACTATCGTTTGATCATATTTTGCTTCTGTAGTAACAGGCCATCAATTTGTTATCAAAAAAGAATAATTCTATCGACAGTGGAAAGGGTAATTTGTCTAACGTGCATTTGACATACTACTATGCATGTTAGTCAATTAGCTTTTCTGATGTCGATATGTATAAACATTCTATATGTTTCTGAAATGGTACATTTTGCATTAATGAAACCTTATAATAGTTATGAATTATATAAAGTAGTGTTACATATTTTACAAACTATACAGTAAATACTTATTGTATTCAATAGAATTTATTATCATGAGATTCCGAGGAAAGTTTAATAATAAACACCATTTTTAAAAAACCAGACACATATTTCATTAAAAATGCATAATACCCTTATAAGAATAAAATATTTAGAAACTTACAGTTTCACACTCTATGAGTAAATAATTAACTGTTTATAACCTAAGTGCTATAATGTCGACGGTTTTTTATTTTTGATACAAGATTGCATATTTTCAGTGCAGGACCAAGTTTTAAGCCCATGTATTTCATCATCATATCAGAATTCAATAATAGAAGTGCTTTTCCATCGATCTCCTGAAATAAAGATATAATTTATTAAAAATATCGTCCGAGCTATTATTGGGTTAAAGAGGTGATTTATAAATTCTAGTTTGGAACTTTATATGCATATTATATTAAACTTTTTTACTACATTAAAATTGAGATGCTTGGGCTCACCAGAAACAAAATGAAAATTTTTAGTCAGTGCAATTTTATCTGTTAAATATATTAAATAAACGGAAACAAAAAAAATCCGACTGCAACAAAAAAAAAAAACTAAGTTTTTTTTTCTATTTTTGCTTTTTATTTGATTCCCAGACATCGTTTTTAAATATTTAATTATATCCTATATCACTCCCACAAGCGCTACAGAGTGTGCACAAAGAAATAGACACACATACATATTATTTAAATACGCTCGAAAAACATAACCCTCCTTTCTCACAGTAGGAAAACAAGTATCAATAAATATGAAATCCAAAAAAGGTTGCGTTAAAGACAAAACTCACATGTTTCCTGAAGAGATCAGCATGCGCGGCCAGAGCTTGGTCGGCTGCGGCAATAAATCCAATTACATCCTCAACTGACCAGTCGGCAGGGGGCGCAGCAGACGCTGGAGGCGGTGGCCCGGCGCTGCCCGTCGTTGACGATGCCGGCTCGGCACGTTCCGGCGAAACGCGCGCCACCTTCGTGCCCGAGCACTCGCCGCCATTGAGACTAGCGCTCGCGCTCGTGTTTGGGTTCTCCTCCTGCGCCAGTAAGCGAAATTATGTTTAACTCTCACTATAACATATCCACGCGATTCTGTTCATTTTAGTTAAGTAGAATTTAATATTAAAATAATTGTAATATATAGGATATTTAAGAACAAAGACCTGATTGTCATGGTCATGTTCAACCAATAGTAAGCTTACGGATCTTATTCTCCTATCTATTATCTAACACTATTAGCTAAAAAATAATTGATCTTACTAAGTTTAAAACAGGGAATTACTATTTTAGGTTTACTTCTAGTATTAAAGCTATGCCGAATCTTGCTTATAAAGTATCACAACTGGTGTCACAAAATACACAGTAAAAATATTCAACTAATAATGAAAACTCAAAAGTCGGCATTAAATCAAAACGTGACTAAATTAGACAATATGTATTTTAAGCATGTGTCCGTTATAGCCAAACGTAACTGAAAACGGTTGACATGCCTCTAACGTTCCGTATCGGTATTGATATAGCTAACAACGGCTATCAGATATCTAGGTACTAACAATTGAATATGACGCGACGCTGTCAACCAACTTACATTATCACAATAGCTGGTTATTTCAGCGATTCTCGTTTCGCTATGTTGGTAACCAAACGAACAATAATATCCATAATAACCAAAATAATTATGCCTTCTTTTACTTTCTAAGCGATTCCTTACGTGCAAAACAAAGAAGGAGCGAATATTGGCTAGCGGTTCAAATCCAGTAAAATTTTACTAATATTAATATAAACCAAAGACGACCTAATTTCTATAACGCTAAGGCATAACTGTAATAATGTTTGGAAGATCAAACTATAATGGTCAATTATGTCGACTAAAACCGTTCATTATAGTTTGACCTATGAAAGGTTATATAGTTAAACTTTGTAGCGATAGACATAAGGTCGTGAGGAACTTTAGTAGTTTAGTTAGACTGACAGTATCGATACGGCAGGTAACATATTTACATTATCGGTTACAAATGAAAACAATGCGCGTATTAGATAGTTGAAAACTTGCTTTGGTATCGATATTTGGCAACGGATATCAATACCGATATTGAAACCAAATATCGGCTAGATAGCCGTTGCCAGAAATAGCTGATAACGCCCATGGCTAATGTATTTAAATCCGTTTCACTTCATTGTTTATTGTTATTAGAGAAAGAGAGGTAAGTTAGTACTTTCTCTGTATTATTTTAGTATGATGACTATAGCTGGACCGCTGTAAGCGCGACCCTTCAAAATGTTTGCGAGTTGCGGGAGGGGAACAAAAACGCCGTCAACAAAACACGTTTGACGTTAGGGCTTGCGCGATTTTGTCAGATGTCATAAAATCGACATTGAAGAATAGAAAACACAATATCAAGATTGATGTTGACGAATTTACAGAAGTCGAGTCGATAAATTATATATGTATTAGCAATTAATATTATTATCGAATATCTGCAATACTCTGCAAACATGTTACTTTTTGGGTTCCTTACATAATAAAGAATAAATGGAGTTCTTGTAAGATCACTTTAAGTTGAAATTAATATTAAAGGGTTAAAATTGCTGCTGTACAATAATCTGTTGTAAAAAAAAAAACAAATTTCCTAGAAATTGAAAACAATAAAGAGATACGGCAATTAATAATAAAAGTCTAAAAGTAATATAATAAATAATAATATACAAATTATAATTATGTAAAAGACTGTACAATAATGTACAATATGTAATGTACACAGTTCGGAATCCTTAGGGTTATACTCGGTACTTGTCCGATTTTTTTATAATATTATTTTGCTTACAATTCAAACAAGACAACAATATAATTTATATTAATGTATTTTATTTATCATTAGATATCCATCACACTTGCAATAACATACGTAAATTTATCTGAAGATATAGAGCTTAATCTAATACCATGTATATCCGCTGCCCCGCGTCCCGCAAACGTTAAGGAAGGCCGCGCTTATAGCGGTCCTGCTATAATAATTGCCGTTTAATGTGAACTGTGAAAAACGAGGGTTAAAGTAAAAACTAAAACACCTACACTTTTAGGCCTTTTCAGAGCTGATGACACATTGTTAGAGGTTGACTCCCCACACAATGTACAGGGCCGACCAGCAGCTTCTCCTGCGTCAATCTCTATCATTCCTACACACCAACCGACTCCAATGCAGACTGCCTTCAGCCATGCCTTAAACTCATCATTTGTGAGGTCTGCAGGCACTTTCACTGAGTAACTTTTATTTCCTGCGGAAACCTGTAAATCCGAAAACAAAATATTTATTATTTTAGATAAAACATTCTAAGTACTCTTATCAGTAGATATGATAATGTTATTGATACAAAAAGTGATAATTTATGATTGATTTCATAACATACATGATATATTTGTATGCAGAATATATTATTATGTAAATATTACTATGTAGGTACATTGTGTTGTGTTTTATTTCTTCACAAACTTTAATAAGGAAGAACTAAAACTACAGAGTTTACATGTGATTTCTATTATAACATTTCTGCATGATGACTTTTACTGTCAAATTGAAGTTTTAAACTATGCCAAACATTCTCTGTTTATTTATTTTATAATTACTATAAAATGCTTTGATTTATTAATGATAGTTTTGAAGTATATTTCACAAAACTATTGTATCTTTTACATTGAAGATTGTAGGTATATGTCATTACTAGCTGTGCCCGCGACTTCGTCCACATGGTATATGTCGTGAATGAAAAACTAAACTAAACTAAATAAAACCTTCACCTCAACACACTTTCACCCTACGGTATTTGACACATATGTATATGCTTTGACAATACCCAACTAAAATCATTTTAAATGTTAACCGATATCACAATTTAACAATCATACTGATATTATCTAAGAGATAAAGACTGACTGTTATCCTCAACGTCCTGGGTTTGGTTCCCAGGTCGAGCAGTGTAATATTGTTTTTTTTTTTAATGATATTGTCAGCTCAGAGTTTAGCTTTGTATCTTATTAATGGCAATAGACTCGTCCCCTATTACAGGGTACCTAAAAACATACACGGCGAACTGTGGCTGTACATTAGTACACCTCTGCCTAACCCTTCAGGGAATACAGGCATGATCACAGAACAAAGAATACATTAGAAGCAGTAAGTAGGCGTGTCGCGTCAACCATAATCATGTGTAGTTCCACAAACTTTAACTCAGTCTCGCCGTAGTCGTGTTATAACACTGACAGAGTGGCCGTTTGAAAATCGTTTTACGTGATGCAAATAAATCGTTTAACATGGTTTATTTATTCTTCAGTTTAGAGAGTAAAAACGATGGTAGAAATTAAAATCTTCTAAACTAAGGTATAACTTACAATAGGAGAGTAACATCTCTTTAATTAAATAAAATCATATTTAAAGAGAAATAAATGGTGGTATAAAACTTCACTAATAACAAACAACCTTACCGTCATAGAAACAAAGTTTATTTTAATCTGGCAGAATGCATGCTATTCAACTAGCGAATTGTTGCTATTCAATTAGAGCTGGATGAATCGCTTACTAGTATTATCGACATCGATAAAAATAGAATATTATATTACGTAGCGACGATCAAGTTCTGTACCTATTCTTCTTTATTTATGTGTTAGTAATTTTTATTAAATAAATGTCATATACAGGTTGGACATGCAACATGGAAGAAAAGTATATTACATGTTGACGATATCAAATATTACTCAAAGAAAACATTCTTTTATTTTTTGAAATTAATAACTGAATTCACAGATTTTCTAAAAAAAGCTCACCTATTCCGGGAATCGAACCGACTAAAAAATCGAAAAAAACCGACATTCCCTATGTTATAGCACTAATGGATAGGGTATATGATAAGGATAAAAATCGAATGGATTGGAAAAATCTGATCTTGTTGTATAGTGTGGTCCGAGTGCAGGGGTATTGAACGGAGGTGATACACAATTAAGATATAGATGAGAAAACATGAGCAGATAGAGCGCAACGAGGGATGTGGACACCGTCATGTTGCTTCGTGTCCTGTCAATGAGATGCAAAGCGACGTGACACGACACCTTTCACTGTTCCAAGCACCACAAACAGTCAGGTAGCAGACAAGCACTGCGCGGTGCTGCAGCCAACTACGACCTTCCTTATAGAGTCATCACGTCTCAGTTTAGGATGCCATGCTGGAGTAGGCCTACACAGTTTGAAGCTGCGTCCGGTGTAGAGGCTCCACGATACGAAGAGTGATCGTCATTGCAGTAGCACTAAGTAGGGCAACAATTAAGGTGGCAACTCAAACTCTTAGGTTACCAAAACGCTGTCACGGGTCATCATACAAAAATGGTGACAAATGCGATAATACGCTCTGAGGTGGGAGCCTGGGAACCTGGGAAATTGCGCTATCATTGCGGTCACTAAATAAGAGCCTTTAGCACCATAGCGGTGACGATGGGCTCCCAGGTTGCGTAGTCTTCGGGGTCACCAAATAAAGGGGGGGTTTGACCCATATCACAATTGTAAATTGGTTTAAATATAAATTCAAAACCAATTGATTAATCGTCTTGTATTTCTTAACAATTGTCAAAACTCGATAAAAAGTTTTTACTTCAAAAGTATGAACGCCACATAAGTATGTAGTAATAAGCTGTTTTGTTTATGTTGTTATTTTAATATTACAAACTGTTTGAAAACATTGGTATCATTAAGAAAAATATTCTGTGTAATTTTTACGTTAATTTGGTCACACTTTTAATCTATCACTCTATGTCAATCTTGGAATAAAACTAATAACGAAATCCAGTGAAATGTTGATTTTATTGTATTTTAAAACGAGTGAACATGGTGCCGAAACACGGGAAATAAATAAACCAAATTAATAAATAGTGTGTAAAAGAACAGTTTATTCGTTTATTTAGTTTGAAGTGAACTTGGAAAAAATCCCTAGTACAACTATTACGTTGTAAATTATACGAACAAAATGGAGTCACTTTATCTGCGGCAAGATGATAATTTAGAAAAGGTAAAAAAAGCTTTCGAGAATTATAAAAAATCGCCGAAAACACGTATAACAAAATATTACGTTGAATCAAAACTCGAAAATTTAGAGAAAATTTCTAAAGATTTTATGAATTTACATTCGGACATTGTCAGTAAAGTGTCAAAAGAACAAAAACAGAAAAACGAGTATTTTATAAGCAATGTATATTATGAATTCGACGATATTTATACGGATTACAAAACAAAGCTTAAGGAAGATTTTAAAATGTTGACGGAAATGTCAGACTCCAATTCAAAAACTATAACTGTTCCATCACAATCACTATGTGAAGTTAAATTGCCACAAATCCAATTGCCGAGTTTTAAAGGAAGTTATGAAGAATGGCAAATGTTTCATGACATGTTTGTTTCCCTAATACACAATAATAATAATATAAATCCAGTACAAAAGTTACATTATCTGAAAAGTTGCTTGTCCGGTGAACCAGAGAAACTTCTTATGAACCTTAATACTACAGAGACAAATTATGAAGAAGCCTGGAATCAATTAAAACGCAGATATAATAACAAAAGGTATAATGTGAATGAAGTAATGAAGCGTTTATTTGCACAAAGAATTATAACAACTGAATCTTCGACCGCAATAAAAGAAATTTTAGATAATACATCGTCTTGCTTAAAATTACTCAAAAATTTGGGCATAATCGTTGATTCATGGGATACTATCGTAATTCATTTAATTGTAACAAAACTGGATATAGAGTCTAGAAAATTGTGGGAATCAAACTTGAGTCAATGCGATTCTGATAGTCTTCCAACATGGAACGATCTTGTGAGCTTCTTAGAGACAAGATTCAGAAGTTTGGAAATGTTGGAAGAATGTAAAATAAATAAACATATGGGATCAAAACAGAAGTCATATCACTGCACACTAGAAACAAATATAAATAAAAATTTAGCTTGTATAAAATGCAATAATCAACATTTATTATTCCAATGTGAACAATTTAAAAGCCAGCCCCCAGAAAAGAGAATAGAGTTTATAAAATCCAAGGGGCTATGCTTCAATTGTTTTGCCTCAAGCCATAATGTGAAAAACTGTCACCGACCTACCTATTGTCGACGCTGTGGAAGAAGACATCACACCTTATTACATATTGAGAGAGCTACAGCTTGCGGACCCTCACCAACGGAGAATATAAGAACTCGTGCTGTTTCTGTCAACAAAGAGTCCTCTAATCAAGATAATGAGAAAAAGATATTGGCTCACTTTGCTGTGGAGAGTAATAGTGAAGTACTACTGGCAACAGCGTTAGCTAAGATCAAAACCCCATCTGGGTTTTCCGAAATAGTTCGAGTTTTAATAGATCAGGGTTCTGAAGCATCTTTTGTAACCGAAGACACAGTACAAAGATTAGGCTTGTATAAAATCCCTATGAATGGTCTTGTTTCAGGTGTAGGTGATGGTGATATGAAAATTAAAAGTAAGGTTTTATTTAATTTAGAGTCAATCCAAACTCCCAATTTTTCTGTGCAGGTTCAAGCTTTCGTGCTACGTTCTTTGACATCTTTTCTACCTACCAATAATGTTGTGGTCAAAGAATGGTCAGATATTGAGACACTACCATTAGCCGATCCTCAGTACGGAACACCTGGTAAAATCGACATTATCCTGGGAGTTGAGATATATAGTGAGATCATTTTGAGTGGTCTTTTGAAACATCCTTTATACAGTGGTCCAGTTGCACAAAATACGCAACTCGGATGGGTTTTATCAGGCCGGATTGAAAATCCTAATCCTAAGAAAATTATAAACTTACACCTTAGAGTAAAAGAAGACGAAATATTGAAGAAATTTTGGGAGCTAGAAAAAGAACCTAATGAAGTTTATAAGAAAATGACAAGCGATGAGAATAAATGTGAAGAGTTATTTAATACAACTACCATACGAGAGAAAGACGGACGATATAAAGTTCGTTTACCCTTTAAACATTCTGAACCCAGGTGTCTAAATAACAGTTTAGACAAAATCGCTCTACATAGATTTAATTTATTAGAAAAAAGGTTTAATAAAGATAAAACTTTACAGAAGGAATATACCAAAGCTATAGAAGATTACATTGATCAAAACCATATGGAAGAGATTAAAAAGGTTGAAGAAATAAAAAATCCAAAGGCTGTCTATCTACCTCATCATGCTGTGATTAAGAAAGACAGAGAAACAACGAAACTTCGTGTGGTCTACGATGCTTCTTGTAAAGGTACGAATAACATATCCTTAAATGATACTTTTCTAATTGGACCTAAAATTCAACAAGATCTCCGTCATATATTGATGAGGTGGAGATATCATCCTTATTGTATAGTAGCTGATTTATCTCAAATGTATCGACAAATTCTGGTTCATGAAGACGATACAGACTACCAGAGAATATATTGGAGACGAGAATCGAACCAAACAATACAACATTATCGTTTATTGAGACTTACATTTGGAACAGCTTGTGCTCCATATTTAGCAGTAAAATCACTTCAACAATTAGCTAAAGATGAACAACAAAATTTTCCTCTTGCATCAGCAATAACCTTAAAAGACTTTTATATGGACGATTTATTAACTGGATGTGAAGAGGAAAATGATGCTATACAAATATTTAATGAAATGAATGATTTAATGAACTCTGGTGGTTTTCAGTTACAGAAATGGTGTACAAACAGCTATACCTTATTAAACTACATAAAAAGTGAAAAACAAAAAAATACAGAGACTATAATATTTAAAACAGACAATATAGTAAAAGTGTTGGGAATTTCTTGGAACAAAATTACAGATAGTTTTGAATATAATTATAAAATTGAAGGTATTGAAGATGTGGTAACTAAGAGAAAGGTATTGTCGGATATAGGTAGGTTGTATGATCCATTAGGATGGTTAGCTCCAGTCATTGTTATATCAAAGATTCTCATGCAAAAGCTCTGGAAATTAAATCTGAGCTGGGATAATATCCTTCCTTCTGAACTTTTGAATGAGTGGATTGCTTTTAAAAGAGATTTATGCAACACAAAGCATATAAAAATTCCTCGTTGGCTTAATTATAGAACAGATTATGCATGTGAATTACATGTTTTCGCAGATGCATCTAGTTCAGCATATGCTGCTGTTGTATATATTAAAGTAATTGATAATAAAGGAAATATTTATGTACATTTGGTGTCCGCAAAGACTAAAGTTGCGCCAATTGATAGACAAATTTCTATTCCAAGACTAGAACTATGTGCAGCTGTCCTAGCAGCTAAATTAATTTATGAAGTTTCAGTGATAATGGGAATACCTAAAGTTAATCTGTTTGCTTGGTCTGATTCTACGGTTGTTTTAGCGTGGATAAAAGGTGAACCAAGTAGATGGACCACTTTTGTTAGCAATAGAGTGTCAGACATTCTAAACATCTTAGATAGTCATCAGTGGAATCATGTTTCTACAAATAATAATCCTGCAGACCCTGCTTCGCGTGGTTTGTCAAGCTGCGATTTGATTAAGTTAGATATGTGGTGGCATGGTCCTGATTTTTTAATTAAAAAGAATAAATATAAGACAGATTTTAATGAATTTATAACCACAGAAGAGATTAAACCTATAAAATTGTTAGCCACAGTTGTAAAACCTATTGAGAATTTTGTTTGGCAAAAGTTTTCGAATTTAAAAAAGGCTTTAAGAATTTTATCATATTGTCGAAGAATTTTGAAATTTAGATTACCAAAAGACAGTAGACCTAAAGAAAATATAACATTTATAACTACGAAAGAAATGGAGGAAGTACTTAACATTTGTATAAAAGCAACTCAGATATTATATTTTGAAGAAGAAATAAAAGATTTAAAATGTAAAGAAAATGTATCAAAGAAAAGTATTCTTCATACACTCAGTCCTATTCTAGATAAAAATGATATATTAAGAGTAGGTGGTCGAGTGACTCATTCACCAGAAAGCTATGATAAAAGACATCCTGTAATTCTACCTTATGAAAGTCATTTAACAAGGTTAATAACTTTGGATGCTCACATTAAAACCTTGCATGGTGGTCCACAAATCATGTTAAATTATATAAGATCAAAGTATTGGATAGCTCGCGGTAGAATTTTAGTGAAGAAGATATACAGAGAATGTGTCACTTGTGTTAGGTACAGAAAGCAAAATAACAACATGTTTATGGGTCAACTACCGAAGGCTCGAATTACACCATCCAGACCATTCAAAAGTGCAGGTGTGGATTTCACAGGGCATATAAATATAAGATTTTCACCTGGGAGAGGTGCAAGGTCTTATAAAGGCTATATATGCTTATTTATATGTATGGTAACAAAAGCTATACATTTAGAAGCTGTGTCAGACTTAACGTCGAAAGGATTTATAGCTGCCTTTCGAAGGTTTGTCTCCAGAAGAGGACATTGTCAAAATTTATACAGTGACAATGGTACCAATTTTTTAGGAGCACAAAAAGAGTTGTGTGAAATGTATAAGAGGAATATATCTCAACTAACAAGTGAATTTCAACAGATGTTGGCAGGTGAAGGCACCTCCTGGCATTTCATTCCTCCACATGCCCCTAATTTTGGAGGACTGTGGGAAGCAGGTGTAAGATCAACTAAAACACATTTAAAAAAGATTATTGGAGATTCAACGTTAACATTTGAGGAACTTTGCACAGTCTTAACTCAAATTGAAGCCTGTTTAAATTCTAGACCTATATCATATATTAGTGATGACCCTAACGACCCACTTCCTTTAACCCCAGGACATTTCTTGGTGGGCGAACCTCTTATCACTATACCTGATGAAGATCATTCAATTAATAAATGTTCTAATCTAAGTAGGTGGAAGTTTTGTCAAAGAATGGTAAATTCATTTTGGAATAAATGGTCTAAAGAATACTTAATAACTTTAAATAATAGATATAAGTGGTCAGTTAAGGGAGATGAACCAAATATAGGAGATATTGTTATCATTAGAGACGAAAATGTTCCACCGGCAAAATGGCTTTTAGGAAAAATTATACAAAAACATACAGGTCTAGACGGTATAACTAGAGTTGTAACAGTGAAAACTAAATTTGGATTATATAAACGATCTTTAAATAAGTTGTGTATCCTCTTAAATGATAATAAAACGTTTAAGTAAAGGTTTGAGATGTAAAAATTTGTAAAGGTTGCGTAAATTTTCAATATTAAAAAAAAAAATAAAAAGAGTTGTTATGTAAACATTTCTATAGTATATTTATGCATGCCTTTATAAATTTGCTTATTTGTTGTATTTGTTGCTTGTGTGTGATTGTTGATTTTATGTGCTTATTACTTTGTATACTTATGTTGATTGAATTTAAGTTATATCAATAAGTAGGTATTGGTGATTTTTTCTTGTTTGTTAATTTGATTTAAGAACGAAGTTCTTGGTGGGCGAGATGTTTGAAAACATTGGTATCATTAAGAAAAATATTCTGTGTAATTTTTACGTTAATTTGGTCACACTTTTAATCTATCACTCTATGTCAATCTTGGAATAAAACTAATAACGAAATCCAGTGAAATGTTGATTTTATTGTATTTTAAAACGAGTGAACACAAACAGACAATTCAATTTTATTAATTGTATAGATACCAACATTTATTTTTACCACAAATATATTTTGTCTCCACTTTTAGGTACAAAATAGAGTAAATTATAGTCTTTAAAAATTTCATAATTTGAAAACAAATGTTATGATCAAATTAGTCATCGAAAAGTAATTCTCGTAAGAAATTGTCGCTACTTCCATATTCGAATAGCGTCAACTTTATAGATGCTTTGTGAATAGCAACCGTAAAAGCAACTAGATCTATGATGAATAAAATGTTTTATAGTGACATCTAACGTCGAGTAGCGGTACTTGTTGCTAATTTCAACATTGCTGGAGTCTCGAATAAAAAAGGTATTTATATTGATTGTATACAAAATAAAATTAAGCCTTATTCTCCTAATAAGAAAGTTTTATTTTGAATATATATTTTCGGTAACTTAACGCCTTTTGCATTTACTTTTAAATTGTGATTGTTGTTTTATTATACCATTTCCATTTCTTTATTTTCTCGATGACAGCTCCTGTGAAAACTTGAACGAGCGTCTTTTTTACATTATTTATGCGTTATTTTATAAAAATATGACGATTACACACGTACAAAGTTATACCAGAGTCGGAGAAACTGATAGGGATGGAGCTATATCGATAAACGTAACACGATAACAGACCCGATATTTTTTTACAAAATGTAAGAAACTAAACTACTGCCGGATACTTTTGTACAAATTTATTAACTAATATTATATTTCATTACAAGATATTACACGTATTTATTCTTGATTGATAATGCCAACTTCTTAAAAATTTTCGAAGCTGTTGTAAAATAAGTAGGTATAGGTATAGGTACTCGACAATGAAACGAAATAATTATAAGGACAGGTAATCTTTATTTATTTATTTATTTTAATCAAAATGTGATGAATCTTCGCTATCACTTGATGGTTATTATTTATTTCATCACAACACTACAACTATCAAATTAGAACTGTCATCGAGTAAATAAAGAAATGGAAATAGTATACCAGTAGTATGTTTTGCTTGTGTGATTTTGGCGGAATAGTTCGCGATACTGTGATACAAGTGTACCAATTCCAACTTACTCTTTATTCCATTGGCGTGATGGTATATAAATAAAGGTATACAAAAATGTACAGCTTTGCAATCCTTTACGAAAAGCTAAACTTATTTAATAACTTTATTTTTATAAACCATTATTTTCCAGTGAAAAATAACACTACATTGCGCAAAACACCAAACAACGACATGTATCATTTCCTAAGCCGTACAGCACCATCTATGAATACTATTGGAAAATAAAAATACTTACGTTTTATGATTACTTACATTTATTGATTTTACTGAAAATTATATTAAGATAAAATAGTTTGGTATCTTTCACTTTATTTTAGTATATATTTTGAATATATTACAAAGTTTCATAGTACACATACATTTCTTTTTATATGTACATAACCTAATCGCAATTTATAGCCTACACAAATGTCCGTAAGTGTAAAAATGCATCCTAAATGTACCTTAAGACTATAAGCTACAATCATACCAAATTTCATTAAATTCGATCCAGTAGTATTTGCGTGTTTGGCGTTCAAACACATCGACAGACAGACAGACAAAAATTTCAAAAACTACGAAATGTGTTCTGTACATTATTCTAAACCCCGCCGCTCTATTTTCGGCCCCCGCTAATTATTTTTTCTCAGATATCTTCAATATACATAATATCTCGGCACTCTATGATGACCTTTTAGACACATTACAATAGTGATGTCAAATATATGTTTGGCTATATTAACGAAATCCATAACAAAGGGCGTAAACGGAGGCCAAATTATCGAGCAAGAGATAAGAGCAATGCAGTATTAATATCCGAAATCCAAAGCCAGGTCAAAACTATATCACAATCACAGTGCACTCACAGTTTGTTCTTTTCGAAGTAATATCAAGTCCAAACAGCTTTGTTTTGCATTGAGCATTGACATGAGTTTGCCAGTGGTAGTAGTTGTGTTGGCCAGCTATCCTATATGTGACGATCATATTAGATTTCATTTTTTATAATTTTGAATTTTGAAAAACATTAATGCAGAGTTGTGTGCTAAATAAGTACACTAAAATTTTTAACCTATCAGGCATTCTGTCAAGTGGCACTGCTTTTTGTTAGTAAAAACATGTAAAGATTTGTTAGCAGGACCATATAATGTGGTTAGTTAGTTGTAAGTTACATAAATTAAAATTTTGTCCTAAAATTATACATTTGAAAAAACTAACTGCATGTCACTATTGAAAATAAAGAACTGCAATTTGCTCCTTCAAATATAGGAATTTAATGAGAGGACATGTCAAAACGGCCATCATAGCGTGCAGGTGTTATAAATGAAATCCATTATGCTACATGTTTTTGAGCATAAGAATCTGAAATGTTATAGTCGTCATAAAAAAAACTTTATTATAGATAGTTTTCAGAAAAATACTAAAATCTTTTTAGTTATAAGCCAAATACCATTTCCTCATTACAAAATTAAATCAACAAGACAGAAAAAATTAACACATATATCAAATTAAATTAATATAATTAAAATTTGTAAAGATTTATGTTTGTATTATGATTAATTTTATTTATATGTATGCATTATAAGTATTTGCTAAGTACAAAACACCTATTCTATTTGTTTATACATATTTCATTTATAATTTCTATCATTTACAAATTACATTACCTGCTTAGTATTTTCAAAGCTACAAAGGTTAGCTGGAACTTTCTACAAAAAACTAAATGTGCAAGACCTTACATTTGTATGGCATCTACAAAATTGTTGAAATTAAAGACATAAAAATTTGAGTATAATAAATTACAAAAATGTAGAAACATGTGATTGTTCCAGAAAAATCAATCATTTTTGTTTCAGAGAAGCTGGAAGAATTTCTTATTTCATAAATATAATGCTTAAAATAAAAAGGAATATTTAAAAAAAAATTCATAAATAAATACCTGAACATTAGTGACATTGGAATAGCTGCTTGATGCTGTTAATATCGCCCTAGTCAGCCTCTGTGGATCAGAGTGAACGCTGAGCAATTCCCTGGCCAGAGCCTCTGCTGCACCAGAAGATCCAGATCCTGTTACAGTACTTGGGTAAGAACTGCTACCACCAAAACAACTGCTGCGTATGCGAAGTTGCACTGGCAAAACTGGTATTAATTGTACAGTGCTATTAGAATTACCAGCTCCAGTAGATCCACCTTCTGGAAGAGCTGCATTTGGTATACTGCTTTGACGTAATTTGAACCTAAAAAAACAAAAGTTATGTCCTAATGAAAACAACAATGATTTTACCATGTAGTGTTTGAATTAATCATATATATTCTATTGATTCATTACTATCAAACAAACAACAATAAATAAACAAAAAAGGTAGACAGGATGGAACCCAGACTAAAAAAACTAATAAACAGGATAAATGTAAAAAAATAACAAAAAGTAAATTAAAAGCTATTTCAGAGCATTAAATGTATCATTTATCCTGAACATATCATGTATTCCTCAATTTTTCAATATATTATATTTATTACAAACAACGATTTCCTTGAATAGTAATTAAAATAATTGAATATAAAAAAAAATCATAAACTTAATTTCCTTAAATTTTGAAGTTTTTCTTTAAACAATATTTGTTATCAAGATAAAAGCTAATCACTAACTACTTTTATATTTTATTTCAATCAATACTAATACAATATTTATGTTTTACTTGCCTTGAAGGTGCTGTTGCACTTTTTTGTCCAGGGGGCTGAAGTAAGTGTCCAGCTCTAGCACACCAACCAACTGGGAATATATCTCGAGAATCATATCTGCACCAATAGTCAAAGGCTCCCCTCCAACCATCAAATGTCACATGTATTTGGTCATTTTTTACAGCACCTACTGTAGCACAGCATATCAATTGTGGATTCTTTTTATCAACAGCCTCCAATTTTTGACCAACAACAAATAAATTTGACTTGGGAGTTGGTGGCTCCAGCTGAAATACTTTAGGGGGTGCCATTTCAGCTCCATTCAAAGTTTTGAGTAAAAACATAGGCCAGCTGCTAGCATTCATACGAAAACCAAGTGGTGGTTGTAACATACCATCATTCTTTTCACAATATCCAATGGGATGAATATCACCAGCATCAACCAGTCGCCAGAAATCATTTTTATTATCACTACCATCTAACCTCAACCTCAGTCTAGGACCTAAAACTCCTACAACTGTTGCAATACAAGTAGAGGTTAAGTTTCGAGGATCCAATGCTTCTAACTTCATGCCTACTTTAAAATCATTAACAGGAGGAACTGGTGCTTGTTTGAAACAGTCTTGTGAAGCAGCTGTACTATTTGTCTCTTTCATATATTCACTCCAGTCGAAAGACTGATAAATATCATAATAGGAACCAGTAGAATTATTGTTAGTGTGGTTTTCCATACCGTTTGCACCATTGCCTGATTGAGGAGATGTTGTTCTCTTTTCATTTTTCTTTTGATATTTATTTAAACAATAAGTAGAGCAAAAATTTTTGCTGCTAGAAGGAGCATTACCACGAATAACATTATCACAATGAAGGCACGCGCCTTTACTGTAAGCTTGTCTGAATTCAGAGAGACAAGTTTCTGAGCAAAACTCCTTTTTTCCATTCTCTGTAGGTAATACATATTTAAGTGGTGTTTTACTTTCAGCACACCAGGTGCATGTACGTTTCGGAGGCCGTCCTGGTCCACGTATTTTGCCGGGAGCAGGCCCAGATGAGCCGACAGTGTTGTTTGACATTGTTCCCTCCTGTGACGTTTATTTCATCATAAGGAATGGTCTTTCAACCCACTGCATAAACACATAACATTATATTCATCACATGCAATCAATTTACGTTGCAATAGAAACCAAAACCTTTCTGCGCAAATATAAACAACGTCAGAAAGTATTTATGACGCGCTTATAACGGCCATATTAGCTTTTTGACAAATTCGGAAACACGACAGGACAAAATAGAAAATATTGTGAAAGTCGTCACAAAAGTCTAGAAAATCATCAAATTTATTTTTAATTTTTAAAATAATTTATGCATAAAAAGGTATTATATTTATTAAATTATGTTGGTAAAATATTGTTTTTCAACATGGAAAATCGTAGACACAGAAGGAAATAGACCTACAGATCATGTAACTGTGTATAACCCACACAACAATATACTCTCTAACGAGAGCTATAACCCGATTCTATCTCTATCTTATATTAGCAATAGGTATTTTAAAATATATATAAAGCAGGTGATAGACGTACGAACTTAAAGTACGCGGTTTTTAAGTTCGCGAACTTACTCGGTTCTACGTCGGCGTCGGTGACACACGTGTCGCTTGCTCGCACTGTATCAGGTCCACGCAGGAAGCTTTGAGGTATTTATAAATCATTATAATATCACATTTTAAAAACCAATAAAAGAAGATATTTTCTGCCTTTAACGAATAAATTATTTTCTTGAAAGAACTAATAGTACTTAGGTAGCATTTCTTGCCACCTTACGTATAATTTCTAATACATATTTTTATCGTACATGTTTATTAATATGAATATGCATATTTATGTATAACCGACACTTAAACAAAAAACCAATTTTAAAAATTTTTGTTTGTCGTGTCTGTTTGTTCCGAGTAATCTCCGAAACAGTTGAACTGATTTTGACGGGACTTTCTCTGGCAGATAGCTGATATTATAAGGAGTAACTTAGGCTACTTTTATCTTACAAAAATAATTAGGGTTCCACGCAAATAAAAATAAATTCGGTAAACGACGATTTTGGAGCGCTTTAATAGCTTACGCTGAGTAAGCAATAAGAAGTATATCAAATTAATGTAAAACATAATTGTAGATCTTAAAAAGACCTACAAAAGTCAGCAGGAGCATTTATCTGCATTGTAAGGATATACAACAATAAGCATGGTTGTCTTTTAAATAACCGGGAAATGGGTAGCATGATTCGCCCGTGAGCCCAATCGACGGCATTCTGTGGTCTACGCGAGTGTAGCCGCGGGTACAGCTAGTCTACAATAAATTCTGTTAAAAGTTCATGCATTTTAACTAGATTAAGAATTTTCTAAACAAAAATTATTCAAATGTGAAATACCACAAGCGTGCGCACCCACGGATTCCCGAAACAAAGTGGTGGCTCGCGACTCGCGGCGATGACACACGTACAAGCCAAGGCGGGCCACAAGCAAAATTTCAAACCTGTTGGTTCGCCGACGAACTTATTCAGCGGTTTTAAAGTACGCGTACATAGGATGCCACACGGGTGAGTAAGTTCGTCAAGCCATAAGTACGCGTATTGACTCGGGCGTCTATCACCCCTTATTTAGAGTCACATCTTCTCCTTTTCTCTTTTGTACCTCATATCGCTCTTTCAGTTCATAGTGAAAGAAAAAGTAATATAGCTAACTCTTTTAGCTATTCTCTTTACGTAGAATAATAAGAATAGAATAGAATATTTAATTATTTATCAGATTAGGTAATTAACACATAAATAATTATGTTGACGACAGTAATAGTGGTTTAGCCTTGTAAATGTATTTATTAATCGCCTGCGCCGAATATTTAAGTGTCGCTTCTGGTCTGTTTCTCACGCACCGTGTAGCCTGTGATTTTCCTTAAGAACAAAGTCTCTTTTTGTCTAAGTAATAACTTTTTTCTTGTAGATTTTATTCTATTTTTCTATCTTTTGACTCTTTAAATTACTGTTTTATTAATACTACTGTCACTATCTTCGCTTCTTATAGTTACACTAGATGTGACGTGGCTTTGCTCGCGAAGACTACAGAATGCCCGCGTGAATCTTGCTTCCACGCTCTCGGCTATTTTAAAGACAAAATGCTTATAGTGGGTGTTCCTTAGAAGATAGATGTATACTCTCTCGGACTTTTTCGTGAGTCTTTTTAATGCCTATAATTATGTAGTACATTCATTTGCTATTATATATCTTATGGTTTACTCAGCATGAGCCATTTAAGCGCCCGAATTGATTCACCATGACCAATTTTTTTTTATTTGTGGGGAACCCTAATTATTTATCTAAAATAAAAGTAGCCTAAGTTACTTCCTATATCATCAGCTATCTATCAGTGAATGTCCCGTCAAAATCGGTCTGACCATTTCGGAGATTACCCGGAACAAACAGACAGACAAAATTTTTAAATTGGGCTTTTGTTATAGGTATCGTATCCTATACTTTCATATGCATTTAGTAAAAAACTGTTATTTTGACATTACAAACAGACACTTCAATTTTATTAATTGTATAGATAATATCAGGGTACCCGAACTTTGCTCGGTGTCGTAAAAAAAACACCTATCTAGGTTTACTTGGAATGTAAAACATTATCGAAATACAAAGTTTCATCCAAATCGTTGGAGTCGTTTCCGAAAAACCAATTACATATAAATACAAGAATTGCTCACTTAATATAATATGTTAAGATATAATTCTGTCTTGGCAATTATAAATTAATTATTGGATGGCTGTTATAATGTAAATTATTTTATCGCTTAGTTACGCATCTTCTTATCGCAACATCATTACTACCTATATATATTATACTTCACTCATCTCCGCTTTCCTTACCCTCAACATTTCGAAAGCCACCGGTGCTGAGTAACAGGTTAGTGTGCTCATTTATTTATTTGGTGTTAATTATTAGATATATTTAAGAGGCAAGACCGCATACTTTTACGCTCTTATTAATTCCCTTTGTTTGTATTTTCTCCACTAATTTATTCTTCTGCTTCGCCATCCTTGAAGGGAACTATTTACACATTCCCATCATCCAAATAGTATAAACAAATTGTTATTTATCTCTGGTATAAACCTCTCTACCGAGAGCTCACAGCTGACTGACTAGTGACTGTTTTTGCGACCGCACGTGCACTAGAGATGTCATAATGCTTCCTTCTCTTTAACTCGCAGGCACTACAATAGTTATTCTATAACACGAAATACCAACAAATACATATACAAAAATTACAAACTAATCTGTGAATCTAATTAATATCCGTATTAGTCTTAGCTAACACTGACATTCGTTAAAAACGGTGCCTAATATAGTGATTCCGTTCTCATTGCTTGCTTACTGTGCTACCAACCCATGCAGTTTTCATACGAAGCCCGACGTGTATACTGATGTCTTGACTCGCGAGATCGTGAATCGCGTGCATGTTATTTGACCATTTGGTAACTTATTATTCTGTATTCGTTTATCATAATATATTAGTCCATGGCGCGTATTATAATCCCTGTACCTATTACGAATATATTCGTTACACCTCTAAGACCTACTGATTTTTATTACAATAATATGTTATATATTAATAACTGCTTTACTTTTTAAGGTGGCTTAAAAGACGTGTATTCAATGACTAATAAACTTTAGTAAATAAAAAAGATTCAAATTTTTAGGTTGTTTTCTGATCTATTATCTGATGATTTACAATATTTTTAGAAGAAATATGTCCCAAACTTTAAAAGTAATAATTAATGCTGAAAAAGCCGAGAAACGTCTAGTTGATTTAAGAAATAAGGTTAGATGTCAAAAGAACCAAGTAAATTAAATTGTATGAAAATTTTACATTTCTCTTTTTTTATTTTCAGTTAGAGGATCTCAAAAAGATTAAAATAGAAACAAAACTCAAAGAACTCACAGAGGAAAATAAGGAACTCGTGTCTAATATTGAAAACGCTAAAGCAGAATTAATAAAATTGGAAACATTGCATGGTAAAAAACAATATGCATTACCAGGTAAAACTATTACTACTTTATCTAAAGCAAAATCAGAGATACAAAAAATAGAAAGTATACAGAAGAAATCTTCAGAAAAAAAGAAGGAATCAACCAAGAAAGCAAAGGCTACAGCCAACGAAATAGTGTCTAATTCCTCAGTAGATGTTAGAAAATTAGACTTCAGGATTGGCAAGATTGTAGAAATAAGTAAACACCCTGATGCAGACTCTCTTTATGTAGAAAAGATTAACTGTGGTGAAGATAAACCAAGAACAATTGTCTCGGGCCTTGTTAACCATGTACCTATTAATGAAATGCAAAATAGGGTTGTTATGGTTTTGTGTAACTTGAAACCAGTTAAGGTAAACTATGCTTTTCTTAAATTGGGTACCTATTCACTCTCAAACTATGATAACACATGTACTGGTGTAAAAAATGTATAACAATAAATAAAAGCAACATATTACCTATTCTGCTACCATAAGGTAAAAGGACACATCTAACTAAAACACAACCCAGTGAAAGAAAAAATCTTGAAACCTTCAAATTTTCTTTAGAACTTACTATACTGTTAGCCTTGGGGGTCCTGAAGCCGCTGCGGCTTTTACAGCTTCGCCAAACTTGGGAACCTTCAAATAATACATGGGTCCTTTTATACTAACTGTAACTCAACGGAAACTATATATGGGTAAAATCTCTCGAATAAACATTGTATCTAACAATTACAGAAGGCCATGAAAGTCAACAATTCATACATATTGAACTAACATGAAAGCAAATTTATATCAAAAGATTTAAATTAAAATAATTATTTTTATACATTTTAACAAATTAACTGATTAGTTTCCAAAAATGAGATCCATTATCTTGTATGTACAGATTATAACGGCTTTGTATTTCATTTTACACAAGTATGACTGGTACACACTGGTAAACACCAGTTAAAACTCTTCAACAGTAACACTTGAAGTCATCTTTGTCCGTTCCTTATCACATTTGGGATCGGGTCTTCTGACATATTTGCACCAAGCCAATTTGTCTTAGGTTGTCAATTCTGGCAATTGGGCTTTTTTGAGATGTCTCTTCATATTAGAACAGAATGTCAAAGGTGGGCTGCCTCTACCTTTGACCATAAGATCCTCTGTACATGCCCATACCATCAGAGATTGGTGCGACTTTAAAGCTACAAACACTCAAAGTACGTCAACATATTTAACTCAAAAGTGGAGATGTCTAAATTTACTTGATGTGGTCGCTGTACATGTCTCTTGAGACTTCCAATGTTTACCAAATTTTCTATCATGAAGTTCATAGAGAAATTAATTTGAAGAAGTCTCTCTCTTCGGGACAGTCCGAATGGTCAATTACCTCCATCTTACAGAACATTGCAACCAAATAACCCATTAGCAACATGCTAGTTATACCATATTATTATAAGCATTCATAGGATACAGTAACTGCTTACCATTAAGCAGACTGTATGCTTGTGGGAACCTTTGTTGTATTAAAAAACGGAGTATTTATTTAACGGAATAACTCTGAATAATAATTTGACACTTTGTGATTTTAAAAGCAAGGTTCTCTAAAATCTAAATCATCATAAATAAATGACTATGAAGCTTATCAAATTTGGAGGCTTTTAATTAGCTATTTTATTATATATTTCTTCTCTTTTTTTTACTGATTTCTTAGTCTTTGTTATTTGATTGAGGAAGGTGTGTTACTTTGCGGAAATCCGTCGTGAATAATTTATCCGAAATTTTTAGCAACTTCCACCTGCAACGGATCTACATCAGTTTCCGTCTTCCTACAACATAAAAATGTATAATTAGTAAGAAACTGATACATATGGTTATACGTTTTTTTTGTTGTAGGAAAACTAAAACTGCTGTTGATCTGTTGCAGGCAGAAGTAGGTAAGAAATTTTGGATAAATTATTTTCGATGTATTAGTCTGTTATTTTTTATAAAATAAAACAAAATAAAATTATGAAATATCATTAAATTGGACACAAACAGCAAACAAAAAAATAACAAGAGTTATCGAGATATTTATTCCAGTTTCAAAATTGCCCCACACAGTCAAAATAAAAGTCTCTTTTAGGTAATATTACATTTTTTTTATCTCTCATTAAAAAAAGTAAACGTTCAAAGGTAGGTAAGTAATAATAATCTTGCCAATTACTTTATGTAGAAATGATTTACTTGATAACTTTTTACAGCAGATACTTCACACATTATCTTTTCTTTTATTTGAGTACCTACACTAATTGTGGAATTAGAAAACTAAAATAACTTTAACATTTTTAAATTGTTAAATTTCATGGTTTCCTTGAATTGTAAGACACAATGTTTATTTGAGAGATTTTATCCTTATCATAAGACCCAATCCATTAGTGCAATAACGTAAATATGTAGGTTTTTGCATTTTTTTGTTGTTTCTATTCCCGGTATAGGTAATATATTTTAGAAAATCTGTGAATGCAGTTATTATTATTTAAAAAAATCAAAGAATGTTTTCTTTGAGTAAAATTTGATATCTTCATTATTTAACATACTTTTCCTCCATGTCCCGTTCGTTTTTTCCACCCTGTATATAATAATACTGAATACCAGAATTTAATGTATATTCAGGAATTTAAAAGTCACTGTACCATAAATCAACCACAATTACACACACACACACATATATAATTCAATTTTGCAAAAATTGGCAGATGCACCCCTCTTTCTTAGGACAACAGTATTTCAGTAAACATTCAAATCTTTCAAAGCAAAAATAAGTTTTATAGTATTAATTTTAATCCATCTATTTATAATTTGTTTATTACAATAATGAGCTTTGTTGAATTACATTTTTAGATGAGAGGTGTAACATCCGAAGGAATGGTTATGTGTGCATCATCACCTGATAAAATTGAAGTTTTAGTACCACCAGTTCAGGCTATACCTGGTGATTTGGTTTTATGTGAAGGTTATCCAAGAGAACCGGAACCACAGCTTAATCCTAAAAAGAAAATATTTGAAATGTGTGCCCCAGATCTTTTAACAAATCAGGATCGTGTGGCATGCTACAAAGGTAGCCCATTGATTGTTTCTGGGAAAGGACCAATTACTGCACCGACCTTAAAAAATGTTAGTGTCAAATAAATTTTCAAATTATTTGATAAATCTATTTTTAAAGTGTGTGCAAGTGTATTTGTAATTTTAATAAATGTATCAATAAGTTCTAGTTGTTCATATTGCAACAAATGAAACCACTTTTAAGCAATGTCAACAATATTTATATTATATCTCTAAATGTGATTTTATTAATACAACAATTTGCAATTATTATCACTACTTATAAATATGTATTGTAATTGGATTTCTAATTTTGACATAGAAAAATAGACAGATGTGATAATGTAACATTAACATCAAGAGCACAAAATTTCTTCGTTCCAATATATTTCAAATCGCATTTTATTAACTATTATAAAACTCTTTATAATTTGTGGTCCTGAAAATTGACAGGATTGTTAATAAAAAAAAAACTAAGTATTAACTGTCACTGTTCACTGTTTCACTTTAGGAAATCTATGTCATCAAAATACGTTTAAATATGATTTTTATGTTAATTTAAGAAGTAGGTAGGCAAGCTCAATATAATATGAATTGATTTGATATTTTATCACATTATTTTTGAAGTGAAACTTTATCCACAGTAGGGGCAAGTTGGCCTAGATCAGACAAAAATTTAAACTATTTTTCTCTTGAAATGAAACTTTCTTTGGTGTGGTAGGTCAATTTGTGCTGGATCAGATGAACAGTGACATCCTCCTTTTTCTCACATTAAGGTAAAATTGCACTACGCAGAACTGAATTGCGCAACGGAGCAGAGCGGCGCGACCAAATATTCTATATAAATGAAACTATATGAGATACCGCATTACACAACAGCGGAACTGCGTGACACTGTACGGCGGCGCGTAGTGCGGTGTGTCATATACAGTTTCATTTATAAAAAATATTTCACCGAGCCCGCGCCGCTCCGCTGTAGTTTCGTTCCGCCTAGTGCGATCTTACTAGAGCGGCAGATGGAAGAGAGAATCGTTTTTCTTTTATCACTGTTTAATGACGTACGTCACACTAGTGTTGCTAAAACATCGATAATACGAATATTTTATTTCCAAATGAAAATACATAATACTGGGTTGTATTTTGGGATTACAACAAAGATTTGTCTTGTCCAAATGACCTTTTTGTAGCTCGCCAAGTTAACAAAGTACGCAAGCTACGGAAAACGGAAATAACCTTTTTTCATTGTGATGTGTAGAAATTATACCTCGTTAATTATTAACGTTAACGTTTATTGAAATACTGTACATAAATGTAGTTACAAATTGTGACGAGATAAAACAAGACAGTACTTATTTAATGGTACGACGCGACAAGAGAGAAAGGCGCCACACTTCGGACGAATTAAGAACTAAAAAACTGTTCTGTTCAGAAACAAATTGTTCATATGTTTAACATAATTTTATCTCAACATCCTCCCTTAAACATAAACCCATCTTTGAAGAACAGTAAGCCAGTTTTGAATAGGATGTTGCTTTAGTGAGGGCGTCAGCAATCATCATGTCCGTTTGTATGTACTGCACATCAATGGCCCCTCCAAGAACTTTATCACGTACAAAATGGTGTCTCACGTCGATGTGCTTGCTTCTGGAATGATAGCCATCTGAAGCTGAAAGTTTAATAGAACTTTGGTTATCACTATAAATTATCATGGCTTCTTTCTTCAGTTCTGGCCAAAAATCTTCTTGAAATTGCTTTAGCCATAAAGCTTCCTGTACACACGACGATAGGGACATATACTCAGCCTCCGTTGTAGACAGAGCAACAGTAGGCTGACGTCTAGAGTTCCAGCTGATTGTTCCTCCCTGAAACATAAAAGTGTAACCAGTGCAGGAACGCCGGTCATCCTCTGAGCTTGCCCAGTCTGCATCACAATAGCCATGTGTCATGTTCTCATCTGGGTTATGCTTAAAGCTTAATTTATAATCTTGAGTGCCTTTCAAGTAACGCATAACACGCTTCAGAACAATCCAATGTGATATTTCAGGCTTATTATTATATTTACTTAACGTATTTATAACAAAACTTATGTCGGGTCTGGTAACTTGTGAAATATATAACAAGCATCCAATTATCTCTTGATAGGGAATATCAAACAATATATTAGTTTCCTCAGAATTTCCTTGAAACTTTGTATTCATATCAATTGGAGTTTTAACAGTTTTGCAATCAGACATTCCATATTTAAGTAGCACTTCTTTTATGTACTTTTTTTGATCTAGATATATTATGCCTTTTTCTCTGTCTCTCTCCACATGTATTCCAATGCAGTTATTTACATCTCCAAGATCCTTTATTTTAAACTGTTTATGTAGCTCTTCTTTGATATAGGTTTTTGATTCTTCATTATTTATAAATAGTATCAGATCATCAACATAAATAGCAAGAAAAATCATATTATTTTTATTTATAATTTTATAATAAATACAAGGATCTGATTTAGACTGTAATAGCCCCATTCCTTTCAACGTAAAATCAAGCTTTTTATTCCACTGCCTGCTAGCCTGTTTTAATCCATATAATGATTTTCTTAATCGACAGACTTTATTATCTGTGTCATACATGGGTGGTTGCATCATATAAATTTCTTCTTCTATGTCGCCTTGTAGAAAGGCTGACACAGCGTCCATCTGACATATGTCTAAATTATATTTAACAGCCAGAGCAAACAGGTATCTTAAAGAAGCATATCTTACGACTGGTGAAAAAACTTCTGTGTAATCTATACCTGGTTTTTGTGAACATCCTTTAATTACAAGCCGTACCTTGTACTTTACTATTTCTCCATTTTCATTAGTCTTTGTTTTGAAAATCCATTTGCATGGTATGGCACGTTGGTTAATCGGTAAAGTAGTAATTTCCCATGTATTGTTTTCCAATAAGGACTGATACTCCTCATCCATTGCTTCTTTCCAGTGTTTAGCATTAGTGCTTGATAAGGCTTCTTTTATAGTCTGTGGATCTGAAAAAGGTGGTAAACACATGAAATTATTGCCTTGCACATTGCGCCCCGTCATGTGTTTCTGATAAGATCTTAAAGTGATATTTTTGTAAAGACTATCATTACTATCGTAATCACTAGTACTGGGATAGTAAGTTTCATCATCAGTTGTCCTTTTCATCACACACCTGTCAAAAGATGCGTCAGCACTTGAGGGTAACAGAGTGACATCTTGTGTCTCATTTTGGGAGTTGTCAGTGATAGATATCTCTTCACTCTCATGTATACTATTATGTAAGTCAGAAGTACTAGTAATGGAATTAAGAGGAATAGTAGTAAGCTGTGGTATTGATATAGGTTCCTGTGTGATATCATTCATACTCACAGTGTTCTCAATAAATATTACATCCCTGCTGATTACTATTTTCTTATTAACAGGATCAAACAATCTGTATCCTTTTGTATTGTCGCAATAACCTAGGAAAAACATTTCACGTGATTTATGATCCCATTTCAGGCGACTTTGTTTTGGAATATGTACCAATGCCTTTGAACCAAAAATCTTTAAATGAGAAATATTTGGTTTCTTACCCGTCCATATTTCATAAGGTGTTACCTCAGCTAACACTCTTGACGGTGATCTGTTAATGATGTATGCCGCAGTAGCAACTGCTTCAGCCCAATATATTTTATGCAGTTTTGCCTCAAATAGCATGCTTTTTGCACGCTCCACCAAAGTCCTGTTCATTCGCTCCGCCAGCCCATTTTGCTCAGGGGTGTATGGAGTACTAGTCTGGTGCTTGATGCCAGAAGCTGCTAAAAAATCTGAAAATTCTTTATTGCAATATTCTTTACCATTGTCGCTTCTTAATATTTTTATCTTTTTTTCTAAATCATTTTCTACTTCTTCCTTAAATTTCTTAAACACAGATTTAATATCCAATTTATTCTTTAGAAAATACACATATACTTTACGGGAATAGTCATCTATGAAGGTTATGAAGTACTTTCCACCACCAGCAGATGGTGTCTCCATCGGACCGCACAGATCAGTATGAACTATTTCAAGTAATGTGTTCGCTCTTGAACCAGAATTTGGAAACGGTAATCGTGTTTGTTTCGCTTCACAACAGGGTATACAAACAGTATCAACATTTTTATTGGTAATAGTAACACCCTCTGCACATGATTCTAACCTCTTTACATCAGCCATGTTTAAATGCCCCATTCTCTTATGCCATGTAGCAATATCTGTCTTACTTTCACATGAGACAGCATATGCTTTACCAGTGACAGTGTTGAGTTTATACATGTTATTGGTAAGTTTTGCAGTTGCTATGAGTATCTTATTGGCATTATATATGTTACAGCCCGAGACAGTAAAATCTACTTGACAGCCATTTTTTGTCAGTTGACTGACTGATAACAGATTTGCACTTAGTTCAGGAATTAACAAAACATTTCTCACCTGGATTGGATGCTCATCTTTACATAAATTGGTTTGAATGTTTACTTTACCCATATTTTGCACGGAGACTGCATCGCTGTTTGCCACCATTATTTTTTTAATCAGAGGTGGTTGGAAATCATACATCCAGTCTGAACGTCTAGTCATGTGCATAGTGGCACCTGAGTCAACATACCAATCATCTTGATCTATTGAGCTGTAAGCTGAAAAAATAGCCGAAAAACCATTGTGATTAGATTTCTTCAGTGTGCATTGGTTTTTAAAATGCCCATATTTATTGCAATTATAACAGCGGGGTCCTTTTCCTTTTGGCTTTATATTATTATTTGAGGTATTTTTGTGTTTTGTAAAAAATACAGAAGACTCGGAAACTTCTACTTCTTGTAAGAGTTTAGTCTTTATAAAATCAGATGAAATTTTTATTCCAGAACTTTCCAGACCCATGATCATAGGTTTATAATTATCCGGTAAACCTGCCAGCATGAGTGTTCCCAACCATTCGTCACCAACTTCGAAGCCTATATTTCGTAGTTTATACGCGGTACTCATAATTTTATTAACATAATCCTCTACACTGTGGCAGTTATCCAATGAAGTGTTGATTAGATCTCTCAACAAGCCAACTTTTCTCGATAGCCCCGAGTCTTCGAACGCATTTTGAAGGTTGGTCCACATTTCTTTAGATGATGTCGCACTTTCTATGTGTATAAAGTTAATCGGTTCCACCAATAAAATAATCTTAGACTTAGCTTTTGTGTCCTTTTTCTTATCAACTTCAAGGCCTGGATCAACACAATCCTACAATTCCTCGTGTTCTAAATATGATTTAACGGCAAACTTCCACGTGGAATAATTTTCTCGGCCGGCTAATTTTTCTATATGTAAGTTAGACGTAGCCATCTTTGATTTTTGACGCAGCGGAATATATATGTATGAATTATGAGTAATATTGACTTTACTACAACTGTATTTCTATTAAAGGTATACGAGACGGCCCATAACCTGTAGAAATTATACCTCGTTAATTATTAACGTTAACGTTTATTGAAATACTGTACATAAATGTAGTTACAAATTGTGACGAGATAAAACAAGACAGTACTTATTTAATGGTACGACGCGACAAGAGAGAAAGGCGCCACACTTCGGACGAATTAAGAACTAAAAAACTGTTCTGTTCAGAAACAAATTGTTCATTTTATGTTTAACATAATTTTATCTCAACATGATGGCTCGACGGGATGACATACATTCTGTACAAAGAACAATCGATATTTTAAAAAAGCAATTGATACTATCGGATTAGCAAACAATCGATGTTTTACCAACACAATATAGTACGTACTGTGTGTATACTCTATACGTAGCATTTTCTCTAGCCAAGGCAACATGACTGTTGAGCTAAAAAGTTACACTTCTAACATACGAGGGTCTCACATTTTTATATTTTCTAAAGTAGATACAGAATCGATAACGAAAAGAGATAAAGCAATTTCTAATTTATATTATTGTACTAGCTGTGCCCGCGGCTTCGCTGACGTGGACTACAGAATGCAGTCGATCGGGCACACGCGCGAAACATAGAAACTTTCCATTTATTATATTTGTAAGATGACACTGGTTGAGCTATGACTTTTATCGGGATAAAAAGTACCCTATATGTTATTCCAGGTCATAGACTATCTGTGTGCAAAATTTCATTCAGATCTGTTCAGCGGTTTTTGCGTGATTGAGTAACAAACATCCAAACATACACACTTTCACATTTATTATATTAGTAGGATAGTAGGATGTGTTTACTACAAAACAATCGACAGTAGTAAATGCTGGAAGAAAATTATGAAATGAAATTTTGTTTCACATTCAACCAAATTGCAACATATATCATTTGGTGATGATTTTTTTTAGTTTTCATAATATAAAAAAAACCCTGGTAGATTTAAAAGTAAATTAAATTTAGTACATGTATTATGATATACTAAGGCAATATAACAATCGTATATAACAAATTATTCGTTTTATAATAAGCCGCGTGATTACTATATGCTTAGTCTCTAAGTAGATACACCATGGAATAGAAATATATTTGTAAAATCCTAACGTAAATGAATGGACGAAGAAGTTCCTAGGCGTTCGAATTTGTGTCATTAGCCATATTTACAAACGTCATAATAGTTTATCCACATATTATTCATACTATTTTATCTTTACAATTTTACAATTGAGTTGTACATTTTTTGAATAAATTCGTAATTAAAACGATTCAATATTTTGCTACTCTCATAGCTTACAGACTGCTACTAACATAGCATTTAAATATGCGATATTATTGCCTATGAGTATTTAAAATTGTGTTTGTCATACAAGTTTCTGTAAATAAAGAAAATGCTGTAATTTTTATTTTTAGTTATCATTAAATTCTACCTTTGAAAAAATAAGTAATACGAAGTAAGTTAATACATCTAACTCTTAACATTCAAATCTCAATCGTTAATCGACATAGTTATATACACTTAAAGAAAGAATTACCAATTGATAGAATTGCACAAAAAATATTTTATTAACTCTACAAAAAAAAGTACATGACTTGTATGTTTTTGTTCACATTGTCAATAAATATTATCAAGAATATAATCCTGTTCACATTTATAATATGAAACTTTTCTTCAACAAATATTCGTATAAGAGTGCCTTTTTTAAAGATATTTACATTAGATATATTACGTAACGTTAAATTACGTTGATCATATAATATTCATTATTTAATGAAACCTTTTTTTGGTCTACAATATTTAAACAAAATTAATATACGCGTTCAATATAAATTATTATGTAGTTATTACAAATCGATAACAATGCCCATCATAGGTCATAGCATAGTATCTAACTGCTAACGTCTCATCATTTTATTGTTACCTATATTCAAATAATTATGTTAAACTCGCATACAAGCAAATACAATTATTATATTACATTTTATCCAAAGTAATAATTGCTGTGTATGTTTAAATGTATATGCACCAGATATGTTCGATTCTTAATTAGTTTTAAATCGCCAAAATATTAATATAAAGCTATATCAATTATTTTATACATTTAGTATTTTTTTAATCAATTCCTTCCGTTCTTAAAACTATAGTTTAGAAATCTAAATATTGGAAGTATATAGACAATATATTATGTTAATACCTAAAAATTCTATAGTAGGTAATCCCATAACTTGTCTGTCATTGTATAAAATTAATTAAGTAGATAAAAAAGTTATCATCTTAAACCTATAAATAATCTTTGGCAGAACACCAAATGTATACCACACGATGACTGTAAAAAAGACAACCAACATTACTACCACGAAAAGTAAAAACAAGTATGAAAAGTTTAAACCTTATTTTTGATGATTTTTTTTTAAATACTGTAAATCGGTATCATTTGAATACTGAGGATAGAATACACGCTTTATTGTTAAAATGTGTTATTTTTAATATAAATATACCCACTATAAAAATCAATATTCATTTTAGAGTCATAAAAAATGCAGCTATAGCTTCGAGTATAAACGCGTTTTCTCAGTAAAATTGCACATATAAATGTAAAATTACTGGTTAAAAAATCATGCTAGTCGGCGAAATCAATCATTAATTCGATAGGATTTATTATTTTGGGGAATATTTAGTAGAAAGTTAATTGTTTCTATTTAAAACTTGTAACTCTTTGTGTTTAGTTTTCCGGTCAAAACTAGTTTTCACGTAGACATAGACTTAAAAAAAAAACGAATTTAATAGCGTAACCCGTAAATTATCATTTATTTAAAAAATCCCAACCATAAAAATATATAGACACCTTTAATTTCACAATAATGAAGTTAAGTAATTGAAAATAAAAAATATTTTTATTCCTATCACTACGATTTTTGAAGAAAATTAGTATACGAGGACATTAACTTACTCTAAATTATATTTTTAGTAGATTGATACGAGAGTGACGTTGCTTATCAACTTGAAATTGATTATGACGATAATTGAATAGTCATCACGCCCATGTTAAGTTTTAGGCCTTTTTGATATGGAAATGGTTACGAGATCTAATGTTCTAAATAAAAATGTTTTTTTTATCGGGTCTCCTCAACAACATCAAATTATTAAAAAAATGATATTATTTTCATGTACCTTTATGTAAATCGGTATTAACTTATTCCAACTTCTTAGATCTAAAATTCTTTAGTAGAAAAGAATAAGAAAAGCAGAGAAGTCAAGTCAGTTGGGGGCGTTCAAGTATGACGTAACGCAATTTGGGGGAGGGGGCCACGTAAACGTTACGATGCGTCACAATTTTCGAACAACGCGTTACGTAACATTGTTTTCTTTTTAATTTAAATAAAATACTAGGCAATTAAAATTTACCGAGATCGCGACCCTTTTCGTTTGTGTTTTACTGGGAATCCTTCAATTGTATTGTACGTCATTTTTATTTTGTTTCCCGCAACCCTTTTGGTTTGTTTTACCTGGGAATACCTAATACCTCGACTGTATGGCTGTAGTCAGTGTTGTTAAAATGAGTTCATGTTGTAATGTCCTCAAAACAGATAGATTTGCATTATCAGTTGTTCTTGGCCTATAAAAGCTCTCATGCTGACTTGGGTGTTACGTAAAGTTTAAGGAGGGGAGGGAGTACAGAAAAATGTCACGACGCATTACACGGGGGGAAGGGAGGCTCAAAAATCTTCTAAAATTGCGTTACGTAATACTTGAACGCCCCCTTACCTATACGTTACTAGATATAATAAAATTAGTCACGTTATAGGCTTTTGAAGTATAACATTCGCATAACAAGAATGTTGTAACATACATATAAAATTGATAACGTAAATATTTTTAACAATTTTTATTGTTCACACAAATCTTAAAGTTTTCTATACTTTCTTTCAGTTTAATTTAACAATAAGGCAACCCAACCTAGAATTAATAAATTTCTGTATATACTCGATAATTAAATTTGAAAGTTACAACTATATTTTACACATTAAATTTGTATGCGAGATCTGAAGACTAAATAATTTGGGACTATTAAAATCAATTGAAAAAAAATACTAACATAAACTGTCTACGGTGATATAAATGCGTTTTTCGGCCATTGCCTCTTCTTTAAAATAAACTGAAAGAAATAAGGTATACTTTGTGACTATCTATTTATGAACTTAGTGAAAAGATAACAATTGTTTAAAGTGATAACTAAATGAAATGCAGAGTATAATAACGAATTACAATAAGTTGTTTAAACAAACAACACGACACTAAGTACTACGTATTATTATAATACTAAATGATTTTACGTATTACGTCATGATTCTTATTATAATTATTATGATTCTATCTATCGTCATCACGCATAGTTACTACTGAGGGAAGGCAAAAAAAATGTCATTCAGTAATCTCATCATGTATTCTGTCCGGCTCCGAGAAATTTTTATTTGTTCAGTACCTACTAGTTTAATTTTAACCGCGTAGTTCACTCGGTCGGAAACAGTTTCTACGGCCATCTACATATTGTGATTTCATGGAATTGGAAACATTACATAACGATGCGCTATTTCGTAGTGTTAATTTCACTGTGCAAGCTATTTTGACCCCTTGTGTTAACCATATTGTAAACTGTACGCAATATTATATAGCATCACATTTTTTTTTTTACAAAATTTATTTTTATTTATAATTATTCTGAGTAAAAGCTATTATTCTCTTTTAATGTCATTTACCTTATTTCAGTTCAAATTAAATAAAACGTATATAAATCCGGAACGAATGATTTTAGACTGCTGAAGACTCAAATTTAAAATAACAACCACATAACAGCAATTATTACATTCAGTTTCGCCACATTTTCACAACTAAAATATTATTTTTAACACTGATTAAATTCTTGATCTTTAACGATGGCAGTGATCTGTTGAACCATGTATAATTACTTTTATTTTTAAACTCAACTGAAATAAGGTATATTTTACACAACTTTTTACCAAAATTGTATATTCTAATCACTGTAGCGCTAGGTAAATCTCAGTACAAAACGATATTCAGTATATTTTATTGGATTTTTAGGAACGTCGGTTATTTAAAAAGGGTAAAAATAGATTGCAGTAAAATTCCTTAAGTTTATATACGATCTTATAAAATATAATTTGTTTTAATTTTAATCTTATCCAAAATACTTAAGGATTGTTATAAAAATATAAATTTTATTTTAAAGACATTGAAAACTACACCATACAGTGAAATATCCACGTAACAGTACATTAACAAGAATTGTACTGTAAATATACAGATTGTAACATTGGGACGGGCCAGTGAGGGGATCTGTGATACTATAAGAGATAGAGAAATATGTTTCAAAGAACCATGAAACAGTAGAGATAAGACGGATATCCGGAAATTACCCGTTAGCCGGGCAATTTTTAATCTCGGGTCGGATACCGAATATCTTAGTTTAAAAAGTTTAATCCATAACTATCGATGTTTAATGAACAATACATTGAGTCACATATGTCCGTTACGTAGAAAGTTAATTTCAGAATGAAAGCCATAACTCCCGACGTAGGATCTATTTTGCTTTATAATAAGCATTCAATCAATCACAGTTTACAGTAAATCCCCGACCTGAATTTTGACTATAACAGTATTGCTAATTTATAATTAGGTATCATAATACCTATAAGTACTTATCAAAATCTACTAAATATTACATAAGCATTTTGATCTACTAAAATTTCAATGTTTGCCTTAAATCTACTAAAAAAGTAGTAAACTACTAAAATGGTTACGCTGTGACTTATGCTAGTTGCTCCAGAGAATATCCGTTATGCGGCTAAACAACTAACCCTTTCACCTCTAATCGTGGTCACCATGGTTGTTTTACCTAAAAGATTTGACTATTGTAATCAAAATAATAACTGTAATTTTGAACATTTACAAAATATAAAATTATTAAAACATGCATTTTATTTTAATCTTAGACAACTTCCTAGCCACTTTTATTCCTTACAACCTAAACTGTCATCTATCGTAATAAAATAACATCGTTTTTTTATTACGATAGATGATTAAGTTTGATTCACGACTAGTGTATAAGTTCTTTTTAAAATCTATGAATGCAGTTTTTCTTATTTATAAAATCGATGCCATGATTCATTAGAATATATTTCTCTATCTCTTATAGTTTCAGGGTTTCCCTCACTGAACTATCTCAATGTTTCACCTATCAATCTTACGACGAACGTATTATGTATTGATCTTTATTATTACTATTGCACGTTAAAAATGTATAGAATATAATATTTTATTTCACATTATAATGGCACAGAAGAAATTTAAGAAGTAAATAGGTGGGTCAGCAGCAAATCTCTTCAAAAATATTATATTTATCATCTGCTTAAAAGTATCGTAGGAAGACAATTTTCAATAAATTGCTTTATAAGCTAAGCCATCATCAACATTGTGGACTACAAAATAAAGTATGTAACATTGTAGTTACCTAACCTAGAGATCTATTAAGTTTTCTACATGTATTATCTCTACATAGAACGTGAAAAATGAGGAATATATTATGAAGAAATAAAATGAAGATTGAAGAAAAAAAAACAATTATAGTGTACTTAAATTATCACAGTAAAATAAAATAAAAAACAAAATAAACTCTTTGATGCTTATTGTTACTTATATACTGTAATAAAAGTTATTTTATTAACTACTTAAAAAACCTCACGTAAATATTGAACAATGAATCTCAAATGAACTGTTTACCTATGCAGCATTATTGTATCTACATAAAAAACATTAAAATGAAATATTTATATCATACACACTTTTTCCATGATAGATAAACAAGGAAATAATCTTCTAATAAGCGCTTATATTAATATAATAGCTATATTTTATATGAACTTATACAATCACAACATTCAACTCAACTGAACTAAGACGTGGAATGTGTAGATGATAAGCCTCGAATGAATATTACGATTAAGAGGTACAATACCGTAAAGGCTATTTGATTTTATAATAAAGTTCTACAACAAATTAAAAGGCCTAATTAATTTTTAAGTCACATAATATATAAGTTACGTAATATTAAAATATAATATACTGAAACATATACATAGTATTTACTCTGGAAAAAATCATAATAAATATTTACAAAAATCAATGTTAATAAAATATATTACGACTAAAATATAAACGATATAATATGTCGTTAAAATTGTATTAATTGATTTAGAATCTCATTACATAATATTTTTGTTTCAAAATATTGAAAAATGGTTACATACTTTGGTCTGACCGTATAATACCTGTCCTAAATTTGCGTCGGTGGGAATCGACGTTGTGGCTTATTGCGCCTTTGCGCTAAAGTCGATTGAGACACAGGTCCAAGCACTTGAGGCGTTAGAGGCGAAGATGACAGTGCCTGAAATATTATAAAGCTGATATTGTATCTTACATATAAAAAAGTTGAGGCGTCGGTAATAATAATTACAACTTCACACTAAATCGCTTTCATTTTCGGTAGAAACAGACACACATTAATGAAAGTATTGAGTACTTTTCACGTATTAAGTAATAATCCGCGAGTTGACTGTATGTTTAAAAATAAAAGTATATTAATGAGAAATATTGGTCAATACAAACCAAATCTGGAAAAAGTAATTTTTATTTATTTTATTTATCCTTTGGATAATTAATATTTTTTGTGCGAGTCGCGTGATTTGAATCGCCGATTAGAAAACGTGGCGTCACCATTCGGGAAATATGAACGTTAGACCGTTAAATTATTGCGTAAGTTGCCAAACTTGTCACAGTTATCTTACAAAATGAATTATAAAATGAATGATGAAGTCACGAGACCATAATGCAGTGTTTTTTGGAGTATTTTTTATTTGGATAAAAAAATAATTAATTTTATGGTGCATTATTGAGAAAAAGAAATATTCATAGGTATTATTTTCAACATATAAAGTGTTTAAAACAATTTTTCAAAATTCCACTCCCGTATTGTCATTTTATCCGAATTTTCTTTGCTACTTCCGCCTAAAAAACTGATTAACGATAGGTTAGTCTTTCTGCAACAGAAAACGTTCGTTATTAATTGATGAGATGAATATGAAAATTTTAAATCTGAAACTAATCGTGGAGTAGAAGAAAAATCAAAAAGAGAAATGTTTTGATAACTGAAAGATTAAAGAAGATGCGGTCGAGCTCGTAGACCCGATCATTAATAAACGTATGAGTAATAATGTTAAACAAATAATAATAATAATAAATGAAAAATAATAATCTGTATAGAAATAATAAAATTGAAGTGTCTGTTTGTATGTCAAAATAACAGCTTTTTACTAAATACTTATGAAAGTATATATACAGTACCTACCTATAACAAAAAAAAAAACATTTTTAAATGATTTGTCTGTCTGTTTGTTCCGAGTAAAATCCGTAATGGTTAAACCTATTTTGACAGGACTTTGAAAATATCGTTAAATGTGCGCATGACAAGGGTGTCACTGAATGTGTCAAAAAACAAATGTATGCTCATTCAGTCATCTTATTTGCGAAAGACTGAAGAAACACTGAACATAATATGTGCAGTTGCCCCACTATACAGGCAGTAAATGAATATAAGTATCTAGGGTTAACAGTTGATTGTAGCATGAACTAGAAGAAACACACTGAAAATGTTTGTAACAAATTAAGAAATTAATTGTATAAATTCGACCATTTAAAATATGTGTGCAGTAGAAAAACTCTGTACACATTGTATCATGCTCTGGTAGGTGCTACACTGAGCTATGGTTTAAGTACATATGGTCGTACATTTCGTACATACCTAGACAACATTTTATCGATACAAACGCGGATTCTCAAACTTTTGGTTGACAAACAGACAAAGGATTCTTGTAACAGTACATAATCATAATATTTTTATAGAAAATGTGATATCTTACCGGTATATGATAAGGTGTCTTATTTATTCGTAGTTGCAAATCATCGCCTCAGTGCTTATTTGTTCAATCCACCATTGGTTACATTTTATAGGAGACAGGTTTTTTACTCTAATTTGAAAATAAAGCTTTATTTTAAAGGTTCTTGAAATTATCATAATACATGAGTGCTCCATGAACCAATAATTATAATTCTTATATACGGATGAAAATTTCATTGCCTTATTTTTTAATTTTAATTTGGAGGTTGAACAAACATGCACAATTGTAATAACGAACGTGGAGTTTGAACATTACGTCACTGGAGATGGCACAAAGTGGTTGTTCCATTTTTGAGTGCTTTATTTGTTCATTGGACCTAATATCAGATACAGGTGATCCAAATGCAATTTGAGAAAATAAACTTGCGTAATTATATTATCAGTTAGACAGAAACAGGGACTTGATAATATGGAGGTTAAAGGTAGAGGAACGTGCCCGGGACCAAGGAGTGAGACAGTGCGTACACTATTAAAAAAATACATAGAGGTAATTTTAAATAAAACTCAAATAATTTTCAAAGATTAATTAAACAATTGAAATTCAATTAGGTATAATAACTTAACTGGATTCTTTTGTTTTTCTGTGGGTTTTGTATTTTTTATCTTTTTAACGTGGAGAAACCCGTCATAGGTACACACCCGCCCGGGGGGACTAGTGGTTATGTGAGACTCTTACTCACTAAAACTCCACGGTGTACCTCAGCCGCCATAGAGGGGCGACATGGGCTCGCGGTTGCATTCAACCACGTCGCCCCGACGGCAGGCCCGGCTACTACTGCCGGGCCACCGCAACGGGAGACAATTCGGTAGAACCCTAACTGTCTCCCACAGCCGCCGAACCTGTGCAATGGAAAGACGCCCCCCGTCTTCCCTGGCTCGGCTAGGGCGGCGGGAGTTGGCAGACGAATCGCCTCCTCCTGCCGCCCGTTCGTCTTTGGCGGAGAGGACCGGTCAGAGGATTATCTTCGCGTGCCCTTTCCGCGGCCTCCTTCTGCGACATCGACATTACTTCATCGCAGAAGGAGGCCATCGCTTCCCACGACCTCTCGCTGCCGAGAATGGCGTGATGGCGTTAGGCCCTGGGATTGTTCAGTTAAGTGGAGATTAAACACTTAAGCACTCAAAGTTTCTTACGATGTAGGACATACAACAAACTGTGGACATTGAACAAATAAGTACAAAATTTTGATTACAGTGCCTTGTGCACAGGAAAAATTTAAATACACGTTTTTTTTATTTATTTATGCAAATGTCATACGTCTCCCATACCTGTAGATTGTAAACTGAAGCCTTAATAATTCTACATTAAAAAAAAAACTATTTCGGTAAATACGGTCGTTTGGACAAATAAGCACTGATGCAACGAAATGTTTCTTCCTTTTCTAGATATGCTATCCCAAGGGTATATAAATAAAACATTAAATTAAGATACTATAAATAATTTTTTAGAGCCCAATGCAAGTAATTTTTACGGAGAAAGGACCACTGAGTAGTTACTCATATTACTGAGAATACATAATAATAAAATGTTGAGAAGATAAGACTATGAACTGTGACACTATTTTGAAATAAATATGAAGTTTAATAATGTTATTTTGAAGCCAAACTTTGTTGTTTAATTCGTTTACTTCGATACCTTAAATTTAATATGTACCTATTTAATTATTGAAAAATATTATTTGAAGTAGGTAGTTTTAGATTATCAATATTAGTAAAGTTTGTGATACATAATATATATAACATAGCTGTAATAAGTGAGTGCATTTGTTATTCGTCTACAAACTGTTTTACAGTTTGGCGATTTTGCAAAATAATATATTTTTCAACACACTTGCTCATAAAGTGGCTCTAATATCACCGCAATTAGGCACATAATGACACCTGTAATCAAACTGTGACTTTTTCATTGCTATTATTCACAAGTGAGTTATAGAGTTTTTTTTTTATTTTATTGGTCGAGTTGCTTTATTCTTAAAAAAGTTTCGATACAAAAAAGATAATGATCAATAGAACAAATAAATTAATGTACCTATTGCTTGCTCATTTCATACAACTTCGTATTTAAATAGATAATTTCAACTTGTACGTGTTTAATAATTAAAACTTTCACTCAAATATAACTTTTGTTTTCTCTGTAATAAAGAAAACTTTAAATTCCCCATTTTATACGTGGCTAAAATGCTATCTGCGGAAAGCCAAAAAAAAAAGAAACCTCATTCCTTTAGTCTATGACCGATCGCCATTGTTATATGCGCGCGCAAACTGATTAATTTTTCCCGCCATAGCGAAAAAAAATTCACAACTAGTTGTCACTGTTGAAATTTTAATTATTTATTAATTAAAATGTCTACAAGTACTAGTTATGAAGAAAATGATTTATGTTGTACACCGCCCGATATAACATGTGACCCTTAACGTTATGCAAAGTTTACTACCTGAAAACTCCAAGGAAAAATGATGTTTTATTATTATTTTCTTCACAAGTGTGTTGAAAAACGTCGTATGATACACGTGTGTATTGGTGATTACCGTCCTCGGCTCTCTTAAGACCCTCACGGCCTCACCTAACGGCTCGGGTCTCAATGGCGCCTCAGCGGTAATCACCAACATTACACACTTGTACCATAATGTACTAATATTTTTTGTCCTTGTGAAAAAACTGGTCATGGTGATTGAATTCGGGCGCTTAAATGGCTAACGCTGAGTAAACCATAAAAGATATATCAAATTAATATACTAAACATTGTAGATAATTAAAAAGACCTACAAAAAAAATCCGCCAAAAGTATATTTTATGTCTATCTTCTAAGAAACACCCTCAATAAGTATTTTTGTCTTTAAAATAACCTGTAGTGGGGGAGCAAGATTAGGACGTGTGTCCGATCGATCGCATTCTGTAGTCCACGTGAGCGAACCCGCGGACACAGCTAGTAAAAAATAAAAACTTATGGCAGATGAGACGTGAAACGACCACGATCCATGGCGATCGGCATCCTCAGATCGATGTTGACTCCTCCGAGGCTAGCGGATGAGTGAGTTTAATCAATCAATTCGGTCAGTTTCAGTCAAATAGTTTTTTAAACGGAAGTAGCAAAGAAAATTCGGGTAAATTAATTACGATGGATTTCCATAAAGTAACGCGTACGCATACGCAACCAAATATGTAATAATTGTACTTAAGACCCATACAGACAGGCGAACGAAGGCTCTGAGTGGACGTGCCCCATCAACACCACACTCTGTGTGGAACACAACACCGAACGCGTGAGAGTGAGTGTGGTATCGATCGGCCGCGCCCACTCTGAGCTTTCATTCGAGTTCGTTCGCGTTGTCTGTACGCAAACTAATATGATATGTGACACAGTTTATCAAAATCCTATGGTATTACATACATCCTTTGTTATATGTTCCATTCGAATGTTATGTTCCATTAGGTTTCCTCATAATTTTAATTTGATACAGAGAATTGACGAATTTATACAGCCGAAGTATATTGAAAATCTTGACTCTACTTTGATCATCTCCAGTCTTCGCTTATGGAAATTCCTAACGATGAAATCGGCTATTGTAAAAAATAGTTAATAATTTTCATAGGATAATAGAAAGGGAAGTGGGAACAATGATAGGAGTGCGTTGGCGTTGGCAGTAGAAAATTTTTCTGACTGACTATACTGTTAGCCTTAGGGGCCCTGAACCCTCTGACAGCTTTTACAGCTTCACCGGACTTGGGCAGTGGAGAGTTGGTTAATTAAATTTAACAAGGGCGAAACCGTGGACCAATACTAGTAACATATGTATTACTCTAATCTGGTGTCATTTTGTATTATTTAGGAATGCGGGAATGGATCTAAGTATGAATGATATACATAAATATAAATATACAGCGTATACAGGTACAATTGCATTTTTTTTAGTTTTATTTGAATTACCAAGACCTACTTTGCCGCCTTTCTATTTATACGACTCGTGCTTTCTTTCACCACTATTAAAGGCTTATGTAACGAATTGTAGAATTATAATCTTGACAAATAGTTTATTGCTTCACACTTTACATAATGACCACACATAATAATTAAACGCCCAGCCTGCCGGCTGCCGCGTAACGACACAGTGTAAAGGTAGAAGTAGAATGCCCCGCACCCCTCGGCTCCTCGAGCTCAATAGGAGCAATGCCGCAGTAGACGCCGCGCCGTACCGCGAACGATCATATGACGTCACGTGCCATAGTCAATTGAGAGTCTTCTAATGTGCGATGTTACACTCACCTGGAAAGTGAGATCGACAGCACGGCGTAGGTCAGCCGGTGGTGGTGTCGGATCCGCATCGTGAGGTAGTACAGGCATGACGCCGGGAGCCTGTTGTTCACTTATCCAGGGTTCACGGATGAGGTCAGCGGCTCTCGGGCGTCGCGACGGCTCCAGCTGTAGCATGTGCCGAATACAGGTGCGCGCCCCGCTTGACACGACACGCCAAACACCACTCGACAACTCCACCTAATAATTATTAAAATTTCTATAGTGCGTTTTTTATTCCCACGGAGTGAAATGACGTTTCGTGTGTTGCTAGTTTATTGTGTTTTTAAAATAGTAATGTCACCAATCTGTACTAATTGTAAGGCCGTATGAGATATTATACATATTGATAAGTTATTCTCATCTCACGTGGGTCAACCAAAACATACTTTTTAAGTTTTGTTTTTGCAATTGTTCACCATAACATAATATTAATTTTATAGTTTCTTGAATGATATAATGATAATAGTAAATGATTGATCGGGTATGTTAAAAATAACATAAAACATCTATATCTATACATATAATAAAAAAAACGTAACTAAGCTGGTCGATGTCTGTACATATAAGATATATGAGAAAAACTATCATTGTGGGCCTTTTTCAACGCAGTAGAACCCAAAACAATGATTTTTAGAATTTTTGTCTGTTTGCCAACGTTCGTGCGTGCTAATCTCAGAAACGGCATAAACGATTTGTAAACGGTTTTCACTAATATATTGCGGTAAGGTTCACTTAACATTTAGTGTTTGTTTTACTTCAATCAGTTCATAAATAAAAAAAGTTATATCAATTTAAAATATCACGTCGAACATTTGTTCGATAAAAATGCTATAAAATAGCTCTACAGTTGAATTGGCTGAAATTTTAGTTATCTGTATATTATGATTTGTAAAACGATGATGATGGAAAGTTTAAATAAAGTTAAAAATTGAGTGTTTCGGAAATTTTAAAATTTTCAATAATCGAACTCTTATGAATCGATTCACAAAAAAATCGATCTTTTTCGATTCACCTTCGGATTTGTATTAACAATATAAAAATCGCTAAAATAGAAAATTAAAAGGACACCACAACAATAGTTCGCGATAGCATATGACTATCTCCTATTACTTCATCATGTAAGTAGTTATTTTGACACATAGTTTAGGAGATAATGAAAAATTCAAATAATTTGTACTTGCGTCAATAACAATAATTATGATAGACTACACAAGTGCGTTGGCGTTGCGGTGTTTGTTATATAAAATTAACACTGGTGAAACCGTGGGCCACAGATAGTTTATATTAATAAAAACCGTCAAATCAGTTTTTTTTTTTTCTTGAAGTCATTTTGTCATAACAGCTCGGAAAGACCCCAGGCGATAGCTGGTTCCACAGAGTGGTTGTGCAAGGCAGGAAGTACCTTAAGAAACGCACTGTTGTGGAACGCTGGACGTTAAGGTGGTATGGATGGAATTTACGATTCTGTCGCCATGTCCGATGGTGAAATTCAGCAGCCGGAATCAATTCAAACAATTCATCGCAACACTCCCCATGATAAATGCGGTAGAAATTGCAGAGTGAACCATCATCTCTACGCAGAGGCAATGGATCAAGCCGATCGGAAAGAGCTTGATCGTCAATAACTCGAGCCGCCCTAAGCTGAATACGGTCAAAAGGAAGTACTGGTACTGGGGGGCTCCCGGCCAGAGATGAGAACAATACGCCATGTGGGTGGGGTCGAATTTGACGTGAAGTACCGACTGGCCTTACTGAGCACACCAAGTTTCTTTGAGGCCAATTTGGCCTTACTTTCTAACTGACCGCGGAACTGGACGTCACTCGAAATGACGACGCCAAGAATTCTGATATTAGCTGTGGCAGGGGAGCGATTTAAATAATTGTACCGTAAAATATAGGGTAGCAGCACAACACTATAAAAATAAATGTGATAACGTTATTTTCAAGTTTGTTAATAGAGTAAGTAGTTATCGTTACCAATACAGCTCTTTAATCTAGATCAGAGGTTCCCAAACTTTTTCTCTCGTAGACCACTTTCAAAATTTAAATGATTCTGGAGGACGCCCTACAGCTACATTTCCACCATATTCCCAAAACTCAACCAAAAATGTAAAAATTATATCTAACTATAGAAATTTGCGTTGCGGCTGAGTTCGGCACAAGTTTTTAAAAGTAACTAATATTATCTACCTACATTGATAGGTAAAGTCAAGCCAAAATTTTAGTTCATCATTATCGAAAGCAGATGAATTTTCGTGGACCCCTGCTTACGAATTGTGAACCCCCATTTTTTTATCACGCCAACGTAGACCCTAGTCGAGTCTCCCGTGGACCCCTGGGGGTCCACCTGGACCACTTTGGGGACTAAGGATCTAGATCATGGATTTTACGACTAAATATGAATCCTTATAAAAATATTTCAAAGTCATCGAAAGAATTATTGTATTAAAACACAGTATTATCAATATATTTCAGTTTATTTAATGGTGATATAATACGGAATATTGTATATATTTGAAAATTTTCCTCTTATAATTAATAAGTTGGTGGAATGTAGAAATGTATTCAGTAAATAACTATAACTGGAATACTCACTTTTCCTGATTCTATCCTTGCCAAAATAGATTCAGGTGTGTCATCTCCGGTAGAAGCGAATGGGGTTCTACCAGAAAGCATTATATAGGCCAAGACACCTGTAATCAAAATAATAAATTATAGATATTAAATCTTTAGCGAGCACGGTTCCTTTTATAAAATGAATTAATTTTGTTGTAAGTGGAAAATCAAAATATAATCAGTGTTGAAAAAAACCATGATTATAAGTCCATAATTAGAGTAAGTATATAATGTTATGTCTTATAGATTTAGAACTTCTTTAGAACCGTTGTGACTTGAAACTCGGTGAAACGAAAAAGCGACACTAAAAAGAGAAAAGCACAAAAATCCATAGGATTTAGTCTGAGAGAGAACGAGATAGAATATATTATACAGAGTTAATGCAAGTCCTGATTTTTTACGACTGTGATGGTCGTGGTATTGGCCTAGCGGTATGACGACCAGACTTGTACGCACTATTGTGTGTAAAGTACGAGTGGTCGATAGTTCGAGTCCCACTGAATTAAAATTAAAAAAAAAGAGATTTTAAAGAAAGCATTGTTATATTTTCTGAAGGTTTCATTTACACATTATTACATTAGTACACCTTTGCCTAACCCTTCGGGGAATACAGGCGTGATGGTATGTATGTTCATTTCTTTCGCGTGTGAACTGCATACATGTATTTTTTAAAATAGTAATACAGGTCTACATAAGTATCCCATCACGTTACGCTTTAAGGACCCTATGTCATAAGAAGTTAACTGGTCGGAAGATGGTTCCAATTTCACGATTTACATTGTTTATATTTTAAATAGAGCAACACGGGCCACCGGCGGACCGGAAGGAATTTTAATTACGTTATTACTATTTACTTCTTCAAAACCTTAAAAGAATTACAATAAAATGGTTGTATTATTTTGGATTTGTTTATCAACACAGAGCGCTCACCCTCATACAAAATGTGGATTAGTCAAGCAACTGATCCGATCAATGTGTAGTTGCCGGGTTGTAGATAGATATCGATAAAAATGGCTTCGACAAATGAGTCTATACATTCAATAGTTTTGATTTGTTTAATTTTTTAACATTTATTATGAGCTTTATTTTAATACAGCTTATTATTAAAATTGAATCACTTAAGTTAAATAATTTTAGTACAATACTTACGAGTATTATGTTAAAAATACTAAGTTCGAATTTCGACCATATTGTTTGTTTATTTATTGCAGGTTTCCTAAAGATTTGAATCTAAGGGATATATGGAAGAACTAGTAATAAATAAAGTGTATATTATAATGTCCACTTGTTTACCTTATTTCCCTAACCGATTTCTCTAATTCATCGATAATGTGTATCGACAGTTGGAGAAAATTTCCTCCCGCAAAAAACGACAGACAGTTTTGTATCGGGAAGAAACGCTATGGCCACTCCCCTCCGGTTCGCCGGTGGCCCGTGCTGCTCTATGATATTTTACAATAACAGGGTAGAAAAAATCGGTACCTAAGCTCCAAATATCGCAAGCTGCGTCATATCCAGCTCGTTTGAGCACTTCCGGCGCTACGAAATTGGCTGTGTAGCAGGGAGTCATTAAAAGACCATTTTCGGCACGAAGCTGTTTTGCTAAGCCAAAATCCACTAAACGTATATCTTCAGGTCTCTTTTCTGAGGTTGCAAATAAAATATTTGATGGTTTTATATCCCTGTAAAATATTAAAGTCATAAATAATTATAACTTCAATTTAATACTCATTATGCCAAGGCTGTGAAGATAAGGCCCCATTCCCACCATGTTGGACCGGTTGTTTAAACGTAAACGGTTCGCAGGATCGAAGATGTTTACATCAGATCGGGTCCGGCATGAAAACCGGTCGAACTCAGTCTTCACATCAGCTGAGGTCAGACCACACAGTGGATTATTTTCTTCAGTTTTCATCCAGTTCTTCAAGACCTGGTTTTAGTATTAAACATATTTCACGCCATGCTGCCCCTGTTTTCAAATTTATATATTCGTAGTCATCTCTGGTTTTTTCTACAGAACAGCTACCTCTTCAACAAGTTAAATTAAAAATTCAGCATCAACTTTTTTGCCGTACGCTCATCTGACAGAATAAGCGCCGAAATAACCTACAGGACTTGCAGGTATGTTGACACCGATGCAAGCTCGTTCATAACGGGTTCGGGCGTTTTGCTGGCACTCCGCAGTGACAAATCCGCCTAAATGTGAACAACTTCATAGAAATTTTTTTTGCTATACGATGATATAGCCGCTCTTGTATAGTGGGCACGAGGCCTAAGAATGCTGAATTATAATGAAATTTTTAATAAAGGACACTTTGGTGTAAATTTTTATCTAGAAAACGGTCATAAATGTAGATCATGCTTAGATGCGACATTAAAAATAAATAAACCCTGACGTTTTATTTATTTTTTTAAATAAATCTTACCTATGCACAACATTGTGTGTATGTAAGTAATGCACAGCGTGCAAAACATTCTTAAGTATAGGTGCAGCTTCGTGTTCTGGCAGAAAGCGACGTTGTGTTATGTGCTCCAGTAATTCTCCACCACGGCATAACTCGGTCACTGCTAATATACGACCACCTTCTTCGTAAACTCCTCGCAGTGTGATAATGTGTGGATGTTGACTGTATCTGATTTTTATAAACGTCTCAAGTTAAAATAAAAGATAAACTGACTCTAGGAACATTTATGCATGGCAAAACATCATATTGCACTTTGGCGGATAGTTGTTTAATGAACATGAGCCATTTCTTGGCCCCAGCGAAATTAAAAGAATTAAGAAATTAAATACACAAGTTTTGCGTATAAAGTCGTCGAATTCGATGACTTGGTCTTTACTTTGGTAAAGCTAAACAAAAGTAATGCTCAGCTTGCCACTCTACATTTGAATTTTGAACTTAAGTTTGAGATAAATCCAAGTATACTTGTTTTTACCCCAAGAAAACTGTTAGTAGCTAAGGAGTTTTTATAACCTACATCGCTATTAGCATCATAATCTCCTTATACTATCACGTATTTCCAAGAAAAGGATGTTATATGAATATAAAACTAAAAATCAGATTTTATGGATTGTAAAATTAAATATTCTATAGTATCTCTTTTAAATATGTGAACAATATAGGTACAGCGAGTCCTTGTTTAGTGGTTAAATAATTTTAAAACTGAATTAATTTATGTACAAAACATTATTTTGTGTTTAATTATTGTTGCATATAATGTTTATATGTATATGCAAAATGCGTATTGCTGGCAAAAATGCAATTCGCGTAATTACCGCTGATAAATTTGACTTATCTGACAAAAGTAGCCACTTTGAGTTTTTCCTTTAATACGACTCAACTCCGAATTCTTTCCAGATAATTGTAATATAAATCTTATAAAAACCATTTCGCGGATCCATTATAAGTAACAAAATTTACGTACCTATCTGTCAGGGTAAACCGCCCCCTAATTACGTATTTTGCAAGAACAAAGCGATAGTGATAAATAAAAAGCTGACGATATGTGTAACACACAGAACTGATTAATCATGCATATAACACAAAATGAATGCTGTGATCGAATCTACGACCTATTGGCTCAATTAATGAGTCCACTACTGTGGCAATAGTAGGGCTCACTACAACTGCGCCACGAAGCCTTTCATTATTAAAATCAATAAATAAATTTCTAACTTACGGTTATATTAGATAACTTAAATTACACGTAAAAGAATATTTTATTTTGTAATTCAAGAAATAATAATTAAAGCTTCATTTAATAATGCCAAAAATATTTATTACATGGTTATTCAGTTGACAGTTAAATCAATATGGCGTAAAAGTAAGTGTTAAAGATACTATATTAACCAGGATTTTTTAGAATTATGTATATCAGAAACAGAACTATAACATTTACATGCAAATCTATGATGAATTTATAATAGTTACACTACTCGTGTAAAGTTAGGTTATATCTAGATAATTAATATGTACCATTATTAGTAAACACAAAGAATTACACTAGCCATATAGATCTGACGATAGACCTAATGGTTTTATTAACCGCTAGTTGACCACAGTACACTATCTATAAGTATAATATCCATACTAATATTATAAATGCGAAAGAAACTCTGTCTGTCTGTTGCGTTTTCACGCCTAGACCGCTGAACCAACTTTGATGAATTTTGGTATAGAGATAGGTCCAATCGGACCTTGGATACTTTTTGTAGCGAAAATAGGGGATGAAAGTTTCTATGTACAAAATATGGGAACACCAAATGCGCATGCGTGATAATGGTAAAATGACATCGGGTGCCATACCAACCAGTTTGTTGATTATCAATCTGGTTTGTCGATTTATTGACATTGTTATAATTAATAAGAAATTTCCTATTAAATGATAGTCCAGTATTCTTTTTAATATTGGCTGAATGGTTTTTAAACTGTTTAACTACGCAGTACGGCATAATTACTGTTTTATTTTAAGACGCTGTCAAACCGCGGTTCGCGGAGATTCATATATTCTAAGCGATATACCTATTGTAAATTATCTAGATTATACAGTTTTGCTAAAAGTGAATTATTTCATTGTGTTATTCCACATAATGAAAATAAAACTTGGGTGTACGTTTGTATGAAGAACCCATCATGTTTCAAATTAGGGATAGCCATATTTATGCTTTTGGTAAGAAAGAAATAAAAAGAACTATTTCATGAAAATTGTACACGGGAAATACACGTCATTCCTTAATTGATACGGCACATGAATTGTCAACAATATGGGTAAAAATAAAGTTACGGGATGTAAATAACTACTGCATAATTATAAACGCGTGTGGAGTCGCGTACACACCGCTAGTAGACTTATAATATATAAGCATCAAGGTAACGGTCGCTTCGTGAGCTTTGGTTAATTATCGTCTAACACGCATCTATCTTCATAAAAAAACACGAAAATATAAAATACATCTATCCACATTGTTGATTCGACTATATCGGAACAAGCTTCCTCCTTGTATTTTTATTTACGAAGGGGGTTAAGTTTATGGAAATTCGATGATGTGAGACAAAACCAAAAACCAAATTTTCCCCACAAATCTTTTTTTAAGAAGCAACGTGTTCCAATATTTAAAATGTCATACAAATTTCATAATACACATTTTTATACAATTTATTGCTAGCACGGTAAGTTTACGCAGGGGAAGCAAGCTAGTCATTATAATTATATAGGTATTATTCTGTTACATGTCTGTTACTAAATAGTAATGTTTGGGTTTATAAAATAATAGACTAGATGTAGATAGTATTTAATAGTGAATTTTTAAATAGTTTTCGATCGAAATTAGAACATTATGATACTTGTATGTACTATGCTAAATTGATTATTCCACTCGAGGCTGAATTGCAGCCTAAGCTAAAGACAAGAGCGTAATGGAGCCGAGTTTGTTATGACCAATGCTCACGCGTTCCATACGTTTTTCAACACACTTGTGAAGAAAACAATAAAGAGAATTTCATAAACTTATTTTAGTAAATGGCAAGTAGATTTCTTTTTTGCGCACCGTGACTGTGATTGAGTTAGCTATGCGCGCGAAGGAGAAAGTAGACGCACTGACGAAACCGCCAAATAGCCTAGTATTAAAAATATTAACATAAGCTAATTCTTTTTATTTAGAATTCAAATTAATGTTAATTTATTAACAAAAATGTATAAACTGATAAAATTAACTTTTTATTTACATAGTTTATTTATTGGCAAAAATGTTCACTATTTAAAAAACTTTTGAGTAGGTAAATAATTTTTTTTAAAGTAAAAAGCAATAGTGCGTAAGTTAATGTATAATAAAAAGCACGAATGTTTTATAAACCGCCAGAACCTAAATACGGTGCAATAAGAGCCACATTACGAACATTTAAAAAAAATTGTTTAATAAAGATTCAGTAAGCTGGAATTGTTTAATTAACAAATTCTTATACACAGTAATAAATCGTTTATGGTAATACAATACTGAAACCAATATAATTACCTCAATAAGATTTCTATTTCTTCACGAGGGTCATACTGCAGTTTATCCATAATCTTCACGGCGTATTGTACACGAGACGTTTTATGTTCGCAGAGACGAACCACAGAAAATGATCCTGTGCCTAATTCACCCATCAATCTAAAATCGTTCATACACAGTTAAAAATATAATTTTATATGAATTAGAGTAATCTAAATTTTAGAAGCACGTTTATTTGTAACTTACCTGTACTCATCAAAGAAATTCTTTCTATTAACAAATCCAGACCAAAATTCTTCCGTTGATGTTTTAGTAGTTTGTGGTGCATGGTTTTCATTTTGATTTGTTAGAGTTTTATTATTCTCGTCTTGAAGTAAACAAGGTGCTACGAAACTGAATCCTCTGGAAAACGACATGCACTCTATTAAAATTAAAAGAAAAATATGAACAGTATCGTGCATGAGATACCTGCTAAGCCAAAATTAGTTTAGTAATATAATATAACTAGCTGTGCCCCCGGTTTCACCCGTCTTAATTTTATCCGACAAACAACGCGCCGCCAACGCACCCGTGAAGCCTATCATAATAAAATTATTGTACTCACTTTCCGCAAGTACAAATTATTTGAATTTTTCTTTATCTCCTAAACTATGTATCTAAATAAAATGATATAAATAGAAAAATCTTCATTAAAAAATTGTCTTTATGATGAAGTAACTTTTGTTCGTAAGGATTAATATGCCATGCCGAAAAATAATGTTCATAAATAAATTTTTAACCTTCAACAAAACAAATCGCAAATTAATTTATTGTAGCTTATGTAGGTACCTTTATGAGATAGGACATATGCTATCGCGGACTTTTTTATATATACTAAGGACCAATATTTTTGTATTTATGTATCATTAGATAATCCTTACGCCAGCGCACGCGGATTAAGCAATTCGGGAGAGCTTTGGCTTGCGACTTATTTAACAAAAATCAATATTGAGAGTTGTAGCCTAATGTTAGATAGCATAAACTATTTCCTCGCGAGTCTGGCTATCATCTACAAAAATAATTTTTCGAATCCCACTGGTAGTTCCAGAGATTAGCGTGTTTAAACAAACCAATCAACAAAAAAACGCTTCCGCTTTATTATATTATAACAAATAACATCACATTATAACTATTGATAGTAGTGGTAATTTGCTTTAGTAGTAGTTGCTTAGGCACATAACTTTATCAAACAACATTATTAAAATATTTAGCTAAGTTGCGCACAATATAATGTGCTATTTACCGTTCAGTTACCGACGATATCGAACGCGCTTGCATTACAGACATTCACACGGACAAGATAATTTAAGTAAAGGGTACTGTAGGTTTCAACATAAACATATAATTTAAAGAGGGATTGATAGGTTTATTAGCATCAGTGGAATGCATAGTCACTTATATTAAATGCATCGTAATTGGTGTAATTTTTCTAGAAAGTTATTACTAAATGCCTCTTAAATATGTAAGAACAACTCAACGAGAAGTCGTTGTATCGAGTGGTTTACACTGATGCGGCGGTATGTTTGTCACTAACGAATTTTTGAGAGTTCGCGAACATCTACTGATTTAAGTCTGGTAACACTATCGGCTGACGGTGACCGAAAACATCGTGAGGAAATGAGAAGTTTTCTTGTAGGACCACTGTATGTTAGAAAAATATAGAGCTGTGATTTCTCGGAGTTCGAAATCGCCAATATGCCGTTGTGATTGAGCCCGTGCTTTCCCTTGCGAGAAAAAGCCTTTGAACTATCCACTGGACAGATACATGCTGGTATTATTAAAATTTACATAACGAAATAGATAAGTTTTACATATTATATAATACTGTAATCTTTACAATACTATGGAAACAAAACAAAAATAGAAATTTCAATACGTTTTTGAGTATTAGTTGTTCTTTCATATTCATTTTAGATTGTAAGCAAGTTGGTAGCGTGTACCGACTACGCGTCGAACGACATGAGTTTGAATCCCTGCAATGAGCCCGAGATTTCGGTGGAGGAAAACATCGTGATGAACCCATAGCATGGTGGTAGGGCTTTTTCTAATGCCCGCCTGGCTAGCTACCGCTCTCATGTTGAGAATCGATCGCTAAACACCAATAGGTATGTTCCGGCCGCTGCACTTGAGAGCAAGTCTTCCACTAGGCTTAGCGCGCTACCATCTTGGGCCACATCGTCACTTAAGATCTGGTGAGATTGTGGTCATAACGTTAAACCTATAACGATAAAAAAAGATTAGCTTATTAACTACTAATATCGCGTCGCTAGAGAAAAAGTTAAAGAAAAAAAAACCGTTACTCATAGGTAATAAAATAATAAACACAAAAAGCAAATATAATACCTAATTAGTAACCTAAGATCTAAAGTAAAGAAGTGATAAAACATTCTAGTGGTACGTATGTGTAAAATAGTAGGTATCATTTCAACGCATTGTTTACTTATCTTGTATAATACATAATGTTTATCTTATCACTGTTATCATTTCACAATCCAAATGATATCTTACGTAATCTCTACCGGAAAATGTGCAGTTATTTGCAATTAAAAAAATGTTTTATCTCTCATAATATGTTATGAATATGAAGGGATTGATTATAAGCTGGACTAGCTTCACTAGAATAATACTGAATTACATTATTTTGTTATACCTAAATAGTTCATGAGCGTTTGCCGAGGCTGGGACTCCCGGCGAGTCTCTCGGTGTGCGACAAGTGAACTCTGAATCGAAATAAAATGCGTCATCTGCTCTTGAAACGGCTGGTCTGAACGGCGGTATAAACTGTGAAACAATTAACAATTATGATTTTCTCATTATTATAATTATTATCATACCACTTCCAAAGTACACACCTCTTTCTTATAAAGTGCGTCCCAGTCTATACTAGCGAAAAACTCGTGTTTCTTTATGTCTTCAATTCCGTTTGGACCAGCACCCAGTCTATAAATAAAACGAAAAACAGCCTTTATTATAAATTAATTGATATTATAGCAAATTGCATGATATTAAAATAAAATAAGCAATATGTTTTTTTTAGAAACAATGATAAATTTTATTAACAGGTATTTTATAAACAGGTTTTTTTATTATGTTCGTGGATTTGACCAATTTTATTGTAATTAGTTATAGATAGTAAACGAGTTCAAAACTGCAGGTATATAATTTAAAAACAACTTGACCTTTATCTTAAATGTTACTGTCGTTATTGAAATACATTGTATCTTACCTATTTTGTGGATTTCGTTTAAAAAGAGCTCGTAACAACGACTGAGCTTCTTCACTAAGATTTGAAGGCATACCAAGCTTTGCTTTTAGAATCTGTGTCATGGTTTCGTGCCTTGTTGCTCCGTGGAAAGGTAAATTTCCAGTAAGCATTTCGAACTAAAACAGATAAATATATTTTACAACACCACAATAAATATACATATGGAAGATAAAACATTTACTCACCATAAGTACTCCAAAAGACCACCAATCGGCTGCAAATGTGTGACCTCTTCTATTCACTACTTCAGGTGCCATGTATTCTACTGTACCACAAAAACTATAAGCTTTGTCACTGCTTGGTGGAAGTTTTGACAAGCCAAAATCTGTAAGCGCTATGTGTCCATCGGCGTCTAATAAAATATTCTCTGGTTTTAGGTCCCTGTATATTATACCTAATTTGTGAACATGTTCTAAGGCTAATGCTAATTCAGCTAAATAAAATTTGACATCTTCTTCAGTAAACATCACCTAGAAAACGACGTAATTAAATTTATATTCTAAATTAAGCACCATTTTCTCTAACATCAACATAATGAATAATAATAAAACAATTATAGAATGTATTATACAAGGTGTCCAGAAAGGGTATCGGGTATTTGTTTTCGCGCCTTATTCGAAACGGGGCGTCTAAAGGGTGCGGGGAGGGGTTCGTGGCGTCCGCCAATTTGCCGAGTTTTAGTCACGATGGAACAGTACTCGGGGACGCATCGCGCATTTTGCGTACGAGCCTATTATCGTAATGGTGATTCAATAGTGACTGCTCAACGTCTCTATCGTGCGGAATATCGTACACGCCACGCGCCAAGTGACGATAGCATTAGGAAATGGATCAGGATGTTCGAGAATACAGGTGCGACAGTTAAAATTCAAAACTCTGGTCGTCCTCGTTCAGTTCGCGATGAAGAAACAATTGAAGAAGTTGAGGCGTCGGTTCGTCAAAATCCGTCTTTATCCATCCGAAAGCGAAGCCAAGCGTTGAACATCAAAAAATCGTCTTTACATTCGATTTTAAAGAAAGACTTACATCTAAAAGCCTATAAAATTCAATTGGTTCAAGAATTGAAGGATACGGACTATGCTAATCGACTGATTTTTGCGAACGAAATGCTGCAGCGAATTAACAACTTTAACAACATACTGTTCAGTGACGAAGCAAATTTTCACCTGAATGGTCATGTTAATAAGCAGAATTGTCGGTACTGGGCAGTGGAGAATCCGAGACGAAAGCATGAACGACCCCTGCATAGCCCAAAGGTCGTTGTTTGGGCCGCTATGTCTGCTAAAGGCATAATTGGTCCTTATTTTCATGAAGATCAACGAGGCCGAGCAATTAATGTGAATAGTGACCGTTATTGCGATATGTTGCGAAATTTTTTGGTCCCAGAGTTGCAGGAGTTTGCAGGTTTCAACTCAAGAACGTGGTTCCAGCAAGATGGGGCCACTTGCCATACCTCAAATGACTCGACTCAATGGAAGTTGTTCACGAATTATTCCCTAATAAAGTCATTTCGCGAAGGGGTAACATCAACTGGCCTCCCAGAAGCCCCGACCTTAGCCCGCTTGACTATTTTGCATGGGGATACCTTAAAAGTAAGGTTTATCAAAACAATCCGACGAATCTAACCCAGTTAAAGCAAAACATCAGGTCAGAAATGGCAGCAATATCGATAGCTATGTGTCAACGTGTTATCGCCAATCTTCGTTTCCGTTTAGAAGAGTGCCAGCAACGTAACGGTCATCATTTAGATAACATCATGTTTTCCAAATAATTCTCCAATTCATATGCTAATAATAAACAATAAACTTTTTTATTGCATACAAATAATTTTTGTTTCATTGAACTTACAAATACCCGATACCCTTTCTGGACACCTTGTATTTTGTATTAAAAATAACTTACCTCTTTACTGAGACGTGAAAATAGGTCGCCACCCCGTAAAAAATCCAGAATTAAGTATAATTTACCAGCTGTTTGAAATGCATAATGCAATTTTACAATGAACGGATGGCCCATTTCTACTAATATATTCCTTTCCATTTTTGTACGTTCTCTATCTCTTACTTTAAGAGTCGCTTTTTTAAGTACCTTAAATGTTTTAAACTTATTAACTTTATATTTCATATTTGCATAGATTTGTCTACCATATGAAGTTGTATGAAATAAAAATTTCATTAAAGGTAGGTTTTAGACTTACATACTCCATTTAATAAAGTTTATAATATAATTTATTAATCTAAGAAGAACCAAGTACATAATAATGATATCATGAGATATTCCATGGAACCACTAATTACATAAATTAAATGATAATCAAGAGAAGTGAAGAAAATGGACAAATCAATATTAACACCATTCACATTAGCCCTAGATTTAGATTAGAATGGTAAATCACAGATACTGATTGCTAATAATAAAAAGAAGTACCGTAAAAACTAAAAAATGCTTTGTCCTTGAACTAATTATTACGATTCACATTTTATCTATTTAAATAAAATATGATAGAAGTTTGCCGATGTACGCGTATCACGCAAAAACGACTGGATAAATTTTGATCATTTTTTTTTGTTTTACTCCTTAGATACGTGGTCTTTATCTAAAATAAAAATCTGCACAATATCTTCACAAACAATAACTCTGTAGTAGTCCACTCGAGCGGAGCAACGGACACTTCTAGTAAAATTTAAAATACTGAGGTGTATGGATATATGATTTGTAAGAACATAATTATGACAGACTAGAAAACATTATTTTGTAGTATTTTTCCTCATTCCTTATCTAAATTCTCAGTGCATCACTGCCATCAATTTAATTACATCTTAAAATGTCCATATAAACACTTGTTTTAATGTAACTGACATGATATACAAACATGTATGTGACGTCTTAGTAGGTAATTGAATGTCAAGCTTCACTCATTGATTTTTATTGCTGGGATATGCTCACTGAACCAGAATAAACAGTCAATTATTGCAAGTATGTAAAAACCTACAGTTCGAAACAAACAAAAATAATGTTTTCGTATGTTACTACTTTTTATTTATTTGTCCTTTGGCCCCTGTGGTATTTTAACTGTAGTACTTTAGTATAATCAAAGAAATAAGGTTATACAAATTCAAAAATGCCTTCAAATACGCCAAACAGTTATGAAGAGCTGTGTAATTAAGAAATATATTACAAATTTGAAATACAATTTTTATACAAGAATACAACTACTTGTACTAACTACTGAGCCCGTGAAAATGTCATACCTAATGATCAATTCTTGAACTTTAAAGTATAATTTAATGAGTTAGATATTTACATAATTATTTTGAACAAAAAATCTGCCTATCTTTACTTTTTTTTACTGCTAACAAGTATGCGGTCCACTTGATTTTAAATGGGCACTGCAGCCTATAGCCATTTAGAAAGACAGGTCTAACTGATGCCAGTCATTACTAGGTTACTACACCTGAGAACTGAGTTGGAACTACTTGTGTACCTATAAGTGTTGCCAACCAACCCTTCAGACAGGAAGAGCAATAAGCATTGCTGCTTTGCAGTTTGTAGTAGACATAGATGTGGTGGAGGTGCTTCTACATTCAAACCTTGCCACTCTTGGGCCTCTTAGCCCTCTTGCTTCTTGTGACAGTTGTAACATTATATCAATAACTATAACTTATTGGTGCATTGATGAGTACAATAAAAGAAAAAAAAACACATGTGCAGTTCACAAGCTGTGGAAGTGAAACCCTCAGAAAACCTAACAATATTCATATAAACAATACATGTGAACAATACACTACATTGGCTATGTCACCTTTTCCCAAGACTTCATGATAAGCAGGCACACACATACACACATATTAACACTATACAAAGAGGAAACTGAGATATTATGAAACACTATATAATGTATGCTATCTCATTCACTCACAGGCTAAATCCTATAATTACATGTGTGTCTCTGTTTAATTTCACTGAGTTTCAAATCACAACCATGTTAAACAAGTTTTCACTTCAAAACAAAAAATAAATAATATAAAAGTAAACAATGTTACCTTCATTGCATAAAGAGTGCCTGCATCAGCACCAATTACTTTTCGGACCAAGAATACTTTTCCAAAGGAACCTTCACCAAGTACTTTGAGCAATTCAAATTGTGACGGATCAGCCTTTTCATGGCCTTCTTTAACAACATCTTGGATTTCAACTTCTCTCTCATAACTTATGTCAGCACCAGAGTCGAGGCTCTCAGTAGTAGAGGCCTGACGAGATTCTGCTGAATTCTCAACCACTATTGGAAGACTATTTGTTGGCTGAGCAGATGTGCCAATCTGCATCAAAGTTTACTATTAATTGCATTAATGTCTATATACTATTTTTTATGATTAGTAGTAGTAATAGTAGTAAATAGTAATAGTAGTATTATTAGTATTAGTAGTAGTAGTAGTAGTAGATTTTGTGGCAATGCCATAGCTGTCTTAAACCTTCATCAAAATAATGATATAAACATCATTCCAAAGCTTATGTAATCCATTATTGAAGAAAAATAGGTAAATAATTTAAAATGCCTGTTTTTTACATTAGTAATACCATCAGGGTTCTTAATGAAATTTCCATTTCTTTATTTTCTCGATGACAGCTCCTGTGAAAACTTGAATGAGCGTCTTTTTACATTATGTATGCATTATTTTATAAAAATATGACGTTTAGACATATACAAGGTTCTACCAGAGTCGGAGAAACTGATAGGGATGAAGCTATATCGATAAACGTAACACGATAACAGACCCGATATTTTTTTACAAAATATAAGATACTATACTACTGCCGGATACTTTTGCACAAATTTATTAACATAATATTATATTTCATTACAAGATGTTACACATATGAATTCTTGATTGATAATGCCAACTTTTTCAAAATTTTCGAAGCTATTGTAAAATAAGTAGATATAGGTAGGGTACTCGACAAAGAAAGAAAATAATTATAATGACAGGTAATTTTTATTTTAATCAAAATCTGATGAATCATCACTATCAATATCATTACTTATTCGGTCATATCATTACAACTATTAAATTAGAACTGTCACCGAGAAAATAAAGAAATGGAAATACACTCATCAAAAAAATCTAAGCAACATGTACTAATTTAAATTTTAGGATGGTTTTTCACATTATAACATTGTATTTTATTTTTAAAATAATATCTTTAGGGTTCTATGATGTAAAAATAACAGCTGTTGTCTTTATAAGTTCTTTTAATAACAGAAATGAACAATATTAGAATATACTGTAGAAACTAAGATACATAAGAAACTAAACTTTTTTCTTACAAAATGAAATTTCTAAAGAAAATGTATTTATTGTGAAAGAATAGAACAATTTAATACAAAGTATGGGCTCCTCTGCTATTCAGAACTTGTCAGCAACGATTATTCATTGAATTAATGAGACTGTTTATGTCATCTTGCGGTATTCGCTCCCAATGGAATTGTAGCAAATCCTTCAGCTGTTGGGTTGTTGTCACTCCGTCGAAGTCCTTCAAAACACGTCTCTGGAGCATGTCCCATGCGTGCTCGATGGGGTTGAGATCTGGCAATTATGCTGGCCAGGGCAATACCCGGATGTTCTCCGTTGCAAAGTATTCACTGGTTCACTGAGCTGTATGTGAACGCGCATTGTCATGCATTCACCTAAAATCGGAGCCAAAGGTTTGTGCAAATGGGTAGACATAAGGTCTGAGAATATCCTCAACGTAATTTTCAGCATTCATGTTTCCATTTACAAAAACGAGTTCAGTTCGCCTGTTCTTCATAATACCCGCCCATAACATAACTGTTGAGCCGCTGTATGGATGAACTTCCTGAACGCACCTGAGCCTTTCATTATTTCCGGGCCGACGATACACTTGCACTCTTCTTGTATCAGGCTTAAACCCGAATTGCGACTCATCGGAAAACATAATTTTATCCCATTGTTCCTGAGTCCATGTTATGCGTTCTCTACACCATTCATATCGACGAGCGCGATTCCCGTGACGTATCGGTGGGCACCTGATTGGGCGTCGAGCTCGTAGGCCGTACTCATGCAGTCGATTTCGCACAGTTTGAGGACTTACATCAACACCACTTGAAATTTGTAGCCTCGAACTTATCTCTCGAGCGGTTAACATCGGCTGGCGTCTTGCAGTCAGTTGTATGTACCGGTCTTGCCGAGTGGTTGTACTCCTTTTACGGTCTGGATGCTGTTCAGCGGGTTCTCCTGTATTATTGTAGTGCTGCCAAAGACGACAAATAACACTTCTATGAATGCCAAAATGTCGAGATACCTGAGATTGATTACTTCCCGCTTGCAACATCCCTACAGCTCTTTGCATTTCATCTGCCATCAAATGACATCGCTTAATGACGTAAAGAATATCTAACAATTCAATTTTGTCCCTAATTTTATTTAAATGGTTGGTAAAATTATAAAATCAAGACTAAACCGTAGCAATTAAAATGCACTTAAATTCAAACTAATTCACAGTCATTTTAATTTTATGAAAAAACAAAACATAATCAAATTTTTTTTTTACTACCAGCCAGTATGTCATCAATAACAAAAAAGTTTACTTACCTACGCACTTTGTTTGAGTAAATATTTAGAAATTAATTAATATAAATGGAAAAATTTGTAATATCACGCATGTTGCTTAGACTTTTTTGATGTGTGTAGTATAATATGTAGGAAGCACTAACAATCTCTGTAACTAACATGACAGCTGTTTACACTCTACATAGATAAATTTTTTATATGAGATATTCTGTTAACAGGGAGACCAGATTTTAAGCATGTACATTTAATGACCAAGATTCTTAAATCCTATTATTTCATAAGCTTTAAAACAGGTATGGATAACCTTAAGAAACTTACAGGCTTTAGCATGTTCACTTTGTTAACAATGTCTCTGGCTGTTAATAAATGAAGTAGTTGGAGGACAAATGGTATTGATATTTTAAACTCAGTATTAAAATAAGAAGATAACTTCAGTAAATTCATAACATCCATCCCAAAACACAAACTAACTCTTTTTGTTAACTGTCTATTTATAAAACCCATGCTTGAATGTAAAGTAAAATACCTATAAACCTATGATAGCTAAGATTGTTTTTGTATATTTCATATGGTTTTCAACATTCAGACCCTATTCTTCCTTATTAAAAATACACTGTAAATATATATGTATACATAGATTTAGTTATAAGCAAACTGATGAAAAAAAGGTGGTGATTCAGAATATGGTAATAAATAAAACTTAACTATTTTAAGTTGATACATAAAGGATGAATGTGAGTAAATGATTTTCCTATAGAATGAAAATTTAATAAGCATAAAAATTATAAACACTTTTATCTTTTAAAATATCAACTGTAACATGAGTAAATAGTAAAAAGACACTAAGATTTACCTGAAACATATAGTTTATAAAATCCATCACAGCCAAAAAATTTTATGAGATTAATGTAAATGTAATAAAAATATGTTTTGTATCTTTCACTTTATTATGCATATAATTTCTTGACAATTAGTAGGTATGGAGAATTTCAGCTGACTAATTTAGAGCAATGGTAAAGCATATTCCAATTTGAAACTATTGTTTACAAGCTAATGAATATTGACTCATTCATTGCCAATGTAATTTTTACGAAAATATGACAAAAAAAAACGTATTTATACTATTATACATTCTTATAATGTACGTAATAGCGTTAAAGGAATTTTAAAGTGGGCGTATTTATTAAACCTAAATCCTACAATTTTCTAGGACTGCTACATTATTTTATAAAATGAACAAGAATCCATTTTTCACATAAATACTTCAAAATGAGTAATACCCTGTGAGGAAAAACCATAAATCATAATAATTAGCTACGCAAACAAGTTGTCTACATACCGTGTTATCTCCTACATTCTGCATTCGCCAAGGATCCGAAGTGTTCGCCAAAGGCATTGTGATTATATTTTACACTTAAACATACAGCATGAGATCTAATTACATAAAACTAATTATACAAAACTACACTATGTTCTGTAAATCGTGGTACCTATTCATTTTATACGACGTGAAAGCAAGGTATTCAATTATAAATTACAATAGTCGTAGCCACAGAACATTATCGTAGTTCGTAGCGCAAAATCATACCCTACTACTTACTAGACTTGTTTAACTCATGAACGAGTTTTTGAAGTGAACTGCTCACTTCGGGTAGTTCGGGTGATGCAAATGAAGTGGGAAGTCCCTCATCTTTGCGGACCTTTTTTCGTTCGGCAGTTCACCACTCACTTCGGATCGAATGACGAATGACAACTAATTGATTTGGTCTTGGGCCTTCTTTTAGGCCAATAATTTCAGTATTGACAATATTATTGTATATTTACGTGTAGTATTGTTGATATCTATACAGTTAATAAAATTGAAGTGTCTGTTTGTAATGTCAAAATAACAGCTACTTACTAAATGCATATGAAAGTATATTCGATACCTATATCAAAACACCAATTTTTTTAATTTTTTGTCTGTCTGTCTGTTTGTTCCGGGTAATCTCTGAAATGGTTGGACCGGACGGGACTTTCACTGGTAGATAGCTGAAATTATAGGGACTAACTTATGCTACTTTTATTTTAGAGAGAGAATTAGGGGTTCCGCACAAATAAAAAACTGGTCATGGTGAATCGATTCAGGCGCTTAAATGGCTTACGCTGATTAAACCAAAAGATATATAGCAAATTAATATACTAAACAATTGTAGACATTAAAAAGACCCCCAAAAAGTTCTTGGACAGTAAACGTTTATCTATAAAAAATCAATATTATAGTAAGACAACCCGGCCCTAGTACTTCCAGACGCCGTGATATACGTCTCCCATCTAGGTACTATGATTACTCTATGTAGGTTGTATATGCATCGGTTGTTAGTTCTATTCTTGAATTTGACAGGAAATAAAAAGAAGAGAGCTCTAGCTAGCGCGTCGTTTGATGTCTTTTAAAATGACTGTCGTGTTTTCTAATTATTTTATATAATAGCCTAACTTACGAATTTGTAATATATTGTGGTGGTTGAATAAACCTTTCAACTATCTGCCGACTATATTATTTATAATATAGAGCTAGCTTGGCGAAAATATGATAAAAAAATATGAAGAATTACTTCTGGAATGTAGGATGCTGCCATTCCATCAAAAAGCAGTCTTATTAACAGCACTCGAACATTTTTGCAGTGATGAGTTTAAATTCAAATCTGTACACGTACGAAAAAAAGAGGGACAATAGAAACATTAAACGATTCGAAGTGCCTACGTATAACAATTATTACGGACAAAGATGTAGAAGTTATTTAATTCCAAATATTTTTAATAACACCGTGTGAAATAGAAAATAACTTTACAAAAAGATCAATTAAAAAAAAGTTAACCAAGTGTACTTTTCAAGATTGTCGTATAAATCTTAGTTTGGAAATAATGTTAAAATAAAACACTGAATAAAGAATTATATAGAAGGGAGCTACGTCTACCAACAAACTAAGATACAGTTAGGCAGATGCAATGTGTATTAACTGTGTTATTTGAGTAATTATGAATTTTTTTCAGAAAATCAGCATCTGCACGGAAATTCATGTTGAAAACAATATTTATTAGAATTTATTAAACCTTGGAAACCTATCCAGAATTATGGTGTACGTCTATGACGCTAAACAATAAATAAAGAAACTATAAACGATAAACTAAAGAAAATTGTGCGCTAGATAAGTTGCTCAAAATTTATTTAAATAAATTAACCGAATAGCACAAGAAAAAGCGAAAAGAAAAACTTTAATATACCTCGAAAAATTTACGAAAAAAATAAAAGAAGGCTATAAATTAAAATCATATTGTTATTTAACTTGTAGTAAATTTATTAGAGGAAAATGATGTAACTCAGTTTAAATTTGTTATCCAATCTTTAATCCAACGATTCCATTTTGAATGTCTTTTTTTATTCCATAATATTGGTACAGTAATCAATGTAACTACTTATCTTTTTTCTCCATGCTTAACTCTTGCATACGGATCAAGCTACAACGCATTACTGAGTCAGTTTTTATTACTTTTTATCACGAAAAATTGACAATAATGTTGTGTGTGTGTGGGTAACCTTAGACTCTTTCAACTCACTTAGTGACTAAGGCGAGGAGCGCCACGGCGTTGAGTGAAAACTGAGTTGATTTGACATCTCAGTCCCACGCACTACAAGGTTATATCGCTTTCTCTCTCATCTTTATTTCCACGTTTTTATTTAGATATTCGTAAATGTCTGCATTGATCTACAGATGGTTTATTTTCAACTGCTTATGTAACTATTATAGCGTATATTGTTAAATGAACCACACAATCATCGTTAAAAGGTTTCATTGTATTGATATTTTTAGTCGTTCGTTATTACTTTATATATTTTTGTTTAGCAAAAGTTACTGTGAACGGATAATAAATAATAAAAACTTTCATTAGTAGTAAGTGCTAAAGTAATGTATCGTCATCCTCCGCACTGAAAAGCATTAAATGAAAGCGATTTTGCTCCGAGAGACTGTGACAAAATGTCCAACCATTTTGAATGAAATTTATAATGAAATCCTCTTCCTCAATCATGCCCTATATCCTCAATTCATAATAGATGTTGTTCAATTCAGGAATTCAGCAATGAAGGAGTTCACAACACTGATCCAGTTTTGATGAACTGTTTCATCGAGCTGAATGAATTTGCTCAAACCTATACCGTACAAATAACAATTTGACTGAATTTAGATGTGACAATTTTGACATCTCACTGGCCATTCGCTCCATAATATTGCCAGCTTTTCGAGGAAATTATAAACACAGGTATACACAATACCATTCATTTCTGCGCGTGGCCCTATTTGTGCGTAAAGCGTGTATAGTTATTATGAATACGTGTGCTTGTCAAGGGGAAAAGTCAAGTACACAAGTGAATTCTATTAGTTATTTTACTTATATTATGTCATACATTTTTAATGTCTTGTTCAAAACTAAAATAATTCAAAAGCTCAATTCGGTAAATGCATAGTTCCCCAAATATTTTGTATAGGTTTTAGGATGATATATGGTGGTAGATGAAGAATTTTTATACCAATTTGCTGTGTATTTTTTCTGTTAGGTACTCATTGCTGAATATCTATCTTTTTTAAATTAGAATTTAGCGTTTTTATATTTTGATCATTGTGATACGACGCATTAAATATCATTTTTATTACCGATTTTACCTGTAGAACAAAGCGATAAGAACATGTGATGATCGGAAGTCGACTGGCGCATCACAGGCGTCGTTCTCACTGTCATACAAATAAAGACTGCATGTTTGTTAGTTCACGCACATAAATGACCGCGTACAAAGATGAGTTGAAGTCTCTATGTCTAACATCTATATTAATAAAACTGTAGTTATGTCTGTACCTTTAATTTTTTCCCCAAATTTCCTACTATACATACATTAAAAAAGACACCGATCTCAAATACGATACTCAGGTAATATTTTTTGTGATGTCAAACGTCAGTACTCAGTACGCGTCATTTTTTTTTCTAACTGACTATACTGTTAGCCTGAGGGGCCCTAAAAACTAGAGTCTCTATTGGCTTTTAAAGTTTCATCGTGGCTTGGGATACGGGTAAGCGTTCAGCGTCAGTATTGGCTAAAGTAGGGTGATCTATACATCTTACTCATCTTGTGAAAAGAACCTCAATATTGGTCTCTCTCACATTTGGAAAAAGTGCTTCGATATCCGTCTCACTCAGACCGGCACCTTAAATTTTCGGTCTTAGAGAAATTGTAGCGAGCAAAAGCATTTCCATTAAAAGTAATTTTTTTCTTTATTTACTATGTTGCAAGTGTTATAATACCATTTTGAAATTCAGACTAAATATCAACGACCTACTTCATCGTCAGTCATTAGCCAAAACGGATAGGTATTGCTTTTTTTATTTCAGTAGGTACCTACCTACAGTCAGTTGTTCGGCGATGCAATAATCTTATGTATATATTGGTTGGGGAAAAATACAAAATTATATTTTCTTTAAATCGGAGCTAGTCGTGTTTTAGTTTTAGACTACAATTTACAGAAAGACTATATTTATATATATATTCTATACATAGTATAAAATGATGTCGCTTCCCGCTCTCTCCCTATGTACGCTTAGATCTTTTAAAATACGCAACGGCTTTTAATGCGGTTTTCACTAACATTTAGAGAATTTCTTACGGGTGGTCAGGGCTATCGAAGTTGTAACGCCAAAGCTACAAGGCAAAACGTGATATACCAGAAAAATTGATGTTTCTATGTCTGAGGTCACATGAAATCCCTAGTTTACGGCGCGGCGTCTCGCCTGTGTCATCCACGGAAGAACTCAAACCAAGAATTATAAAAGCAGGAAATGCGATGCGGAATAATTTGACTACTTCGGTAGTTAAGCCACAACTTAGAAAAGAATGCGACTTTCCATATGCAATCGGGGAAGTCACTTCGAGCAAGAACTTTAATTAGGCTAAATTACAAAATGTCTTAATTGTTACTTATTATTAATTGTTAATCGATATTACTACTAAATTGTTACTGGTTCTAAATTTTATTAACAAATTTTTTTGTTTTGTTTTATTTACATTTTGTATTGTTTTTAATTAATTGTATGAAAATTTTAATGACCGACCTTAAGTTTAGTTCGAATACGAATTTCCGCCTGCTTCCATTGTGATCATTTTTTAACAGTTTCTTTGAAGTAAGTTCCTAGTGGTTATGCATTGTTATAGAGCTAAGAAAAAGGTTATGTTTTTAAAATAATCTGCAAGCCAAATTTGATAACTTTTTTTTTGTTTTTAAGGCATTTTAGTGGAAAATAATCTCAAAATCATAAAATAATATCTTTTATCGTCTCACATTTTTAAATTTGGACCGATGTTGTTTTTAATATTGATAAATAACCGGTGTTTATTCGTTTTTATAAATCAGAAGAAAAATTAGATTTAAATTGACACTTTTTTTAAAAATAAATTTTTGATGTTGTATTTTTGACTTATTTTGAAAAAAGCTAAAAAACATGATAACTCAAAAATGGTTCACTTTTGCATAATGCACATGGGGGTTAAAATTATCGCAAATAGTCACCCTATCACCTCCTAACGGAAATACGGCGAATTACCAATAACCCTGTATGCAAAACCAGCTACGATTCCGTTGGATGTTCTAATAAACAACCATAGAGATCATTTTAAGCAAACTCAACACTTGAAAATACGAAATGCAGTGACAAGATCCGCTAAGAACATTTCATAACAAAATAATTAAACTCTTCCTTTAATTTTAGACACAGGGTTTCCTAACAACATTTATTCCTTACAACCTAGACTATCAATTATCGTACCTAATATAAGTTTTTTTTTTTATATCTATGAATGCAGTGTTTCTCATCTTTAAAATCGATGTCATGGTTCTTTAGAACGTATTTCCCAGTTCTCCATCTCATAGTTTCTGAGTTCCCCTCACTCACCCATATAAATATTATATCATGTACATATAATTGTTAATATTCATAACAAACAATATAGAGAATAAATACATTTAGGGAAGTTTGTTTTCATATATACGTTTTTTGAATAGATATTATTTATGTCAATATTTATTGTTTATGGAATAAAAACCTTTTTATAAGAACGTGAGATGTCTCCAAATAAAGTTCTGTTTGTGCAATATTTATAAAATAATAAATCCTACTAATTTTGTTTTTGTAATTCCAGTGTCGGCTAAAGTATTTGCAAGCTCTACAATATAATATGTAAATATGCTATTAAAGAATAGAACTGATGAATTGCAATACAGAGGTTTATATACTTTATCACAATATTAATATACCTAAATCCGATGAATTTGTAGGTGGATGCTTTACCTATATTATGATAAGCCGATTATGCTACGAGTGAGAGCTAGTGTTATTAATTTGAAAACATAGACCAAGAGACTTTAGACATAGACTTATTTTGCTGTTTCTAGAATTAACATATGAAACCAAGAACTTAAGAACAGATGACGTAACATCCAAGATAATTGGAGATTTCGGAAGATGGCAACTACGCATAAGTCTGCTGATGGCTCTATTAAAATTACCTATCGCTTGGTATCAATTAAACATAATATTTATGGCGCCACCGCAGAACTTTTGGTGTGTAAAAGTCGAGTCTTTTGCATACTATACGGATGAAGAATGGAGAAACATTTGCTCACCAGTAAATTTTGCCCTTTAAGTACTTATGTTATTTATACATCTTTCATATTCTCTTATATTATGATACCTATTATCTTGCAGCTTATACAAGAACATCCATGTTTGATCTACGATCCAGATATACTTGCGATGGCACCTACTATGGCAAAGACTTTAATACCTTTGGTCCCGTGTAAAAAGTTTATTTACGACCAGACTGTCTTTAGTCGCACAATAACGTCTGATTGGGATTTAGTTTGTACAAAACATTGGTTAATTCATGTTCGTAAAGTTGTATCATTAATATTGTGTTAAAAGCATTATATAGGTATATATTTTGTATATTACATACAAAAACTCGCAATAATAAAGTCGTGCAGATTTATATTAAAAAGTTAATGAAAATTTTGTTAGTAGGTGGGTACCTAGTACACCAATGTCTAAGACAAGGTAAATTGTATATTTAAGAAAGCCCCAACACAAGTAGTCTATATATTCAGAACATTTCAATGAGCTCAAACAATATATCTCTGCTGCAAGTTGGTGAAGAGTTATGTATCTTGTAGATTGAAGATTGTGATGCAGCATCAGCTGAATGTCGCAATGTTCTTCTAATATCAATGAAATAACAGAATACCAAATTTCGACTCGATCAGACCTGTGGAAGATGCTCACATCCCTTTTTCAACTAGAAAAGAGCTGATAATAATTATTATTTATCTCTGCTGATAATCTTCAAACAGTTAGAGATACATACGTTACATTTATAACATGCGTGGGGGGCTAAAAAAAATGTTAATAAACTAATAATAATAATAAAAAAAAATATGTAAATTAAGTACTGAGAATTTAGAAAATTAAAACTTTTAGAAAATTGTTTATCCTTATGTTTTAAACTTGCTCACTAATCAGTAGAATTCATCAACAATCGGTAACATTATCGTCGCATGTGGCTAACAAGTCGATGCTGCTAATAGGAGTTAGCTGATAATTCATATTCTATGAAGAATATTATTTAAAAGTTATTGGGAAGGTCACCGTTAGTGAACGATTGGCAAAAAATGTTATTGTTTAACTCTCAACCAAATAGTCTGTTTTCAGTTGACTCAGTGCGTGATGATGTGGGGAATAGTCTTTGGAAGTATTTTATTCGGAATTCTCGCAGATAATTATGGAAGAAAACTACCTCTGATGATTGCATTAGTGACACAAGGAATAACAAGTTTTTTAGCTAGTTTTATACCACGGTATTGGTGGTTTCTTACTAATTGGTTCCTACTTGCGTTAGCTTCAGGTGGCATTGGAATAATATCTTTCGTTATGTGTATGGAGGTGAGATATTACTTTGTACCTACTTTAAAAAATGTAACGTTAGTAAACGCCAACACCAAATAAAAAGTTACTCAAATTAATAGTTACTACCTGTAAGCAGATAAACTAGGCCAACAGAATATTAGCGAGATATTAGTGCCAGATTGAGTGGCGAACACTATACACATTGTGAAAACCTATTCCATACCTATAACTTTAGTGTGACCTATTCAGCGCGACGCGATCCGAAGTTTTACTACCGTTATAGGGCAAGCATGATAATTGCAATCTCGATTAATTCTCATATTCGAGGGATCATCGCTGTTTTTGCCAGTTTTTTTTAGTTATTGAATTTCCAGAAATAGTCGTATTTGAAGCGAGTGTGAATTTCAGGTGGTAGGTGGTAAATATCGTACAACTATTCCAGTGGTTTATCAATTGCCTTTTGGTCTTGGAAATGCTGTAATGGCAGGACTAGCTTATTGGCTTAGGGATTGGAGAAAACTAGAGTTTGCATTAGCTTCTCTTTCTTCGCTGTTCATTTTATATTGGTTCTGGGTACCAGAATCACCAAGATGGTTAATAGCTACGGGACAGACTGAAAAAGCCTTAGGTGAGATACATGTGTTGTATTTAATTTCTAAAAAGAGTGTCGTATAAAGTATGTTTGAATATTCCGGGTATTATATGAATATAATGCCCGGAATAAAATTTCTCCTGTTTTAGATGTTTTAAAAAAAGCTGTTAAAGAGAATGGAAAAGATTGCAGTGTAGCAGAAATTAAGAGATTGCTAACGAGAGCTAAGGATCAGAAACACGATGATCCTGGATTTATTGTATTTTTTCGTTCGAAAAATATGCGTCAAAAGACTTTTCTACTTTCAACAAACTGGTACGCTATTCTATCGTTACAATTATTAATTAAATTATACTTTTTACAGTAGATTATATTAGTGTTTAATGTTGATGGATTCGATATTCTTATTTCCAGGTTTTGCACAGGATTAGCTTTTTTTACGTTTTCTCAATATTTGGGTTCGATTGGAGGAAATATATTTCTGACAGTGGCTCTAAGTGGCATTATTTCAACGCTTGGTGCCATTACTTGTATATTTATAGTAACAAAAGTCGGTAGAAAAACAACAGTCGGAATATATCAGTTGATTACTGCGGTTTGTTTTGTCATGTTGCTATTGATACCTAAAGAACTATTTGCGAATGACTGGCCGAGGTTATTGTTTGCTGGAATTGGATTTGCGGGAATGGCGGTAAGTCGACCGTGAGCCCAGTTAAACCGATATGTAGTATTTACTAGAAATCGCGTAAATTTTGTTCTCAATTATAACACTATCGTTACGTGAACATAGCATGAACTGTAATAATTACATGTAAATTTATAAGATAAGTGGATTAAGATGTATGTAACATATGGTTTTTAATCCAAATGTACGCAGGGACGGAATACGTATTCAAAGAATTTATCGTTCTTATTTTTTTTTATTAAGTACCTATATAAAATGTAAGTTAAAGACTAAGACATAACTAGGTAATGTTATAGGTAAAAGGAGTACCTATACACTAAAAACATTTCATAACAAACATCGTAGGTTTGATTTTCGCTAGCTATACAGTAAATTACAATCCATTATTTTACACATTTTTGATCTCATAGGCTTAAGTGTTATGACCCTAGTTTCATCCGATGTTAGGTGACATTACGATGTGGTGCAAGATGATAGCACGCTAAGCCTAGTGGGGAGATTGGCTCTCAAGTGCAGCTGTCGGAATATGTAGGTGTTTGGCGACAGATTTTCAAATTGACCATGGTAGCTAGCCAGGCGACTAATATAAAATGTTCTACAACTATGCTGGGGTTTCATCACGATATTTACCTTCACCGAAAACTTAGGCTCATTACAGGGATTCGAACTCACGTCGATTAACGCAGTGTTTGTAGGTACACGCTATTACTGAGTCATAATTGCTCAAAAATATGCCACCTAGGTACTTTATAACTCTATACTTAGTTGTCAGGGAAAGCTCATTCACCTACAATTTTTCATCTAAAGTGACTCGATGGTCTTCAGCTTCTTATGAGCCCTTGCCATTGTTAGCGAAATACCTTTTGTTTGTCGTGTTTAAATAATAACAATAATTTATCAACAAAGATTTATTAAGAGCTGATGGGCCCTGGCGCCTCTGACAGCTTTTACAGCTTCACCGGACTTGAAATTGTTATCGAATGAGCTTTTCCTGCTAACTAACTGTTAGTAGGTATATTTATTATTACCTACACCTAAAGTTAGATTACGAGAATTTACCTAGGGGAGGCAGCCAGCCATTATCAAGTTTTTTTATTTCGGTATTCTATTTAAAAATAATCTATATTAATAAATCTGTAGTTCTGTCCGTACATTCAATATTTCTCCAAAATTTCTCGATAGGCATACTAAGTATATGAATAAAACTGATCACGAATATGCCATCAAAAAAAATTTTGTTTGTCGGTTGTATGTCCGGATTTAAGTGGCTTCACCGTATTCTTATGAAATTATGTACACGGGGTGATATGTCTTTGATCAAATGATAGGATATAAGAATTTTCAATACTTTTGCAAATCGTAAAAAAAAATATTTCCAAAATAAAAATATTTTTTATAATTCTTAACAGAATTTGATGAAGTTTTGTATACAAGAAGTGTAAGCCAACTTATTCATGGGTGGATAGGCTTAAAAGAATGGTAAAAAAAAATCCAAAAATTTAAAACTCCATTAATTCTTAACCGATAGTCAAAAATATTTTTAAAAATGTAAAAAAATTATATGTAAGTATATTAATTCTCAACCACTTTTGACAATTTTGTAGACATGATTTCATAATTAATAGGCTTTATGAATCGTCAACAATAAATTCAGAAATATGTAAAATAGACAATTTTGATAATTCTTAATCAATTTTAATGAAAATTTTACATGGGATGTACCTACATATCATTCCTTAATTGATAAATTACTTATGTGAGTTGTCAATAATATGAGTAAAAAGAAAATTACGGGATTTAAATGACTACTGCATAGTAACAAATGCGTGCGGGGTCGCGGGCACACCGCTAGTTTTAATATATATTCACTGCGGGTCTAGAACGAGACATACTTTTTCATTTAGTCGACGTTTCGGCCTGGTTACACAGGCTGTGGTCACGAGCCGACTGAATCATATTAGTGAATTATCTATGGAATGAATGTTGCGGTGTCTTCGTTAGCGAGGGCAGTTATCGGTAACTATCCTCATCTACTCGTTACCATTAGTGATGTTTAGAAGAATTAGAAATCAGTTACTTTTTGAGCAGGACGACAAATTTCCAGGGAAGATGAAATAAACGATAAATATTACTAAATTTTGTTTTCTCAACAAAAACGGTATGTTCGTTTAATAATGTCGATTTTTTTAGAGTAGGTAAAGCTCTCCCTTGCACCCGTCCCTATGTAAATAGTCCCAACTATACAATTAATAAAAATGAAGTGTCTATCTGTATTGTCTAAAATAACAGCTTTTTTACTAAATTCATATGAAAGTATATAAGATACCCAACCATTTTTAATATTTTCGTCTGTCTGTCTGTTTGTTCCAGGTAATCTCAGAAACGGTTGGACCGATTTTAACGGTACTTTCACTGGTAGATAGCCGATGTTATAAGTAGTAGCTTAGGCTATTTTTATTTCTGGTCATTGTGAATCAATTCGGGCAATTAAATGGCTTACGCTGAATTAACCATAAGAGATATAATAAATTAATGTACTACCTACATAATTGTAGAAACTAAAAAGATCTACAAAAAAGTCAGCGAGAGATCTAAGAAACACCCACAGTAGGCATTTTTGTCTTTAAAATAACCGGGAGCGGGGAGCAAGATTCGCGCGTGTGCCCGATCTACGGCATTCTGTAGTCCACGCGAGCGAAGCCGCGGGCACAGTTAATGTGTACATATAAGTGTATACACTTTTTGAAAGATTTCAGAAATTGTAGGTATATTGAAGGAACGGTTTGTAAAATAAAGCAACTCACACTATCTTTCAGGGTTCAATACCAGCGCTATATCTGTTTTCTGGAGAGTTATTCCCCACTTTGGGTCGGAACGTCGGCGTCAGTGGTGTTACAACATTTGCTCGTATCGCATCCATGATAGCACCAGCTGTTATCGGTTTGGATTCACTAGTACCAGATTTCCCACTGATATTACTGACAATGACGTCGTTTCTTCAAATAATAGTTTTGTTACCTTTACCTGAAACTAAAGACAAACCTTTGCCGGACACTGTAGAACAGGCTGAAGAGTTTTAATGTATGGAACCGAATCATCTCAAATTTAAATAAATCACTTTTTACTTCTTTTTTTAAATTCATATAGGTTTGGCGTTATTGCCATAATATTACCTGAGATTATACCTTACCACCATGCTATGGTTTCATCACGGTGTATTTCTTTACTGAAAACTCAGGCTCAGCTATTCGAACTCACATCAATCGATGCAGTGTCCGTACACGCTCCACTGAGCCATCACTATTTACTAAATTGGAGATGGTTCTGGTGTAAAATACGGCTATGGGCCAGTAAGTACCTAAGTAATCTTATTACAATACGACCTGTTAAATTAAATACTAGTTCAAACAATACACAAAGGAAAGTTTTTGATTTAAAAATACCTTTTATGAAATACAAAATTTTATTTAAAACAGTTTAGTTCAAGTCTTGTTACATTTATTCATGTTTTTGGTAAGTTTTACAAATGACCTAAGATGCTAGATATTATTTAGAAGTAGAGTTTTTTTTTCTACACGACTAATAATAGTACTGTACATGGCCAAGCCAACTAGACGAAGGAATGGAATTCTTTTCAATATAAAAAGTATAATACATAATTACAAAAACCAATTACCCAATTTTAAACTAAATATAGTTGTCAAAAAATAGATTAGATGAACATATTAACTTGATTAATAAGATATACTTTGGCATTTCCTTGGAATCCGTAAATGAAATGATTGACGTGAATTAATTGTCAACTTGGCTTGGTCAATTTATAAGGGCATTACTATGTTGTGAAATCTCAGAATCGCAATGTAAACTGCAATGGTAACTCTAGGTATTCTTAAAAAGTATAACATAGTGTCTTATTACTAAAAAATGTAGAGGGTTAAAAGACATTATTACAATATAAATTACAGTAAGTGGTATAATTTAGGACAAGTTTTTTTTATTGTTAAAATAAAATGATTATTTCTATAAAAAAAAAAACAACTGAAAATAATTGTTACAAAAAAGTCCATTTATGGTTGTCAATAGTTACACAGCTTTGTAAATTTATATTTGTACATTTCAGTGCAGTGAATAAGAAATTTAGTAAAATGTTAAAAATGCAAATAAATTTAAGTTGTTAATTGTACTTTTTAAAACCGTAACACAATTTTTAAATAATCTCTTGTTAAATAAATCATTCACTTTTTTTATTCGCAATTTGATTCTTTATGTTTTCAATTCTATGCAGTAAAGTAGGGTGAGAATGATACCATGCTGAGTATAACTTATCATATATGGGGTAATCTAAGTTATCTTTACCTAACTTAATTAGAGCAGATCTTAATTCATTAGAGTATGACAATGAAACAGCAAAGTTATCAGCCTCAAACTCGAACTTCCTAGAGAGTACTGTTACAAAGAATGATAAGATAGAATTATATGGAGCTAGAATCATTTGTAATACAACCACTAATCCAATTAAGATTGGCTCTTGACCTGCCGGGAAACCTAGTGATGTGTACAACATGGAATATTTGAAAAGGAAACCAAATGCAGTGAACAAAAGCAGTAGATTAACTTCTGTTAAAGCAATTGATTTGTAAATATGGCTACAACTCCAGTGGCCTAATTCATGAGCTAAAATACCCAATATTTCATTTTCAGTGCATCCAGTGGTAACCTTTTTCTCTTCATCAAATTTCTCTATTAGAGTATCAAACAAAACAATTCTCTTTCCACCAAAGAGTCCACTAAAGTATGCATTACTATGTGCAGATCTTTTTGATCCTTCAACAATGAATACTTGAGAGAGAGGAAAATGTAACCTAGATGCTAAATCTTCAATGCCTTTTCTGAGAGTGCCATCAGGTAAGGGTACAAACTTGTCAAACATAGGGGCAATAACTGATGGATAAATAGTTAAAAGTATTAAAGTTATAAGAGTTGTGAACAACCACAACCAAACTACAAACATGTTTCCCCCAAGCATTATTATATAAATTGCCACAGACATAATGGGAAGGGTGATTACAACATTAAGCAATAATGACTTGATCTGATCTTTGATAAAGAATCCAACAGTTTGCTTGTTAAAGCCATGTTTTTCTTCAAGAACAAATGTTCTGTACACAGTGAATGGCATATTGGTAACAAAGTTAAATAGTGTGACAAGAGTCATGAAAATGCAACTTATCAATATTTCACTATCTAGTGAAATGTTTAGTGCTGCAGCAATATTTTCACTTTTGTTCCATGCTACATAGAAGTATCTACTATATAGTATCAATGATGTTAATACTGTGCTGTAGAAATCTTGAAAAATCTTGAACTGAGACTTGTCAATTCCATATAAACGGGCCTTTTTAAAGGATTCTTCATTCAGCATCTCCTTCAAATCATCTGGGATTGTGTTATTTGTTTTGTATATATTTAACTGTAAAATTAACAATAACATTTTTATTTTTTATCATTTTAATTCTTTGGATTTATCTGTTGAAACTGTGAAACCGAAAAAACAACAATAGAACATCGGTACTATAACATCTTTTATCACACAATTCTTATGCATATGCCTTCATTTGTTAGACTTTAGATTATATACCATTAATTTTGATTGTGTAAAGGGGCAGTGGAGAAAGGGGGTAGGTAATCCTTTGTGAATGAAAATGCACATAAATATTTAATTTTGGGTTTTTGATATTGTATCTATTAATTAAGCAAAATCACAGTACTAGGATTTGCAATATTAACTGTCGATTTGTTTCAGCTTTTATGTTTGCATTTTCTACCTACCCTATCAATCCAATTTGTAACTAAAGTGCTCTACAATATGTATAAACAAATGTAACTAAAATATGTACAATAATGGCACAAAAGGAAGAATTATTTAAAGCACCCAAGTAAACCAAACAAAGATGATTCAAAAACTAAGCAAAACATTTAAAAAAAACCAAATACAGTGTAAATTCTTTATAACGAAACTCAAGGGACTGAGCATTTTTTGTCGTTATAGAGAGTTATCGTTATATGGAGTGGAGTTTCAATATGTGGGTTTTAACACAAACCAACCAAGTTGGGCTCACTTCAACGTTATAGGGAGTTTATAGTTATAAAGGATAACGTTATAAAGAGTTTACACTGTAGTTAATTTTAAATATAAAAAATGAAAACTAATGTTGCAGAAAATAATTTAAGAAGTCAAAACAAAATGTTCATATATAATAAATTTAAAATGGAGCTACAGCTTTACAGTAACTTATTTCTCGGCATAAACAAATAGCTCTATCTTATCTTTGCAGTACTGTAAAGCTGTGGAACTGTCTCCCGCCCAGTGTTCTCTCCTTCTTAGGATGTGGACTGCTTCAAACATAATGTGAAGAGACATTTTAACAGGCCAGCATGATGGTGATAATTGACATTGGCTTGCAGATACCACGGTAGTCGCCGATGATATTATTGTATTGCTGCGCTGTGCTCACTATCAGGTACAGTGTCGTCACTTTGCTATGCTATGATAAAGAAACAACGGATTTTCTCAAAAACTATTAATATCCGCTGCGTGAAATTTTGTATTTATATAAAATTTCATCAACTGTAAAAAAAATGCGGTTTCCATTCAAATGTAGGTGTGTAATCTAAAGTTAACCTCTTTAATTCGACCAATATACATCATGAACTTTTTCTGTTTAGTTAATTTAGTTACAAATTACAATTTACATTATAAGATAAGACTAATTTAGATCAAAATCTTCAGCATACAGCAGTGTATTCATTCAAAACGGTATAAAGACATAAAAATAGTTTAAAAAATGCTTCACAACTTACCTGACGTATAGAAAGATATAACTCCCATAGATATTCCACCCATGAAAAAAATAATATTAAAAAAACAATAGTGTCTTCGTCAATACTCATATTTATTTCTTAAAAAGAAATTAAGGAAAGAATTGAAAGAATCCCAATGTTCTTCTTCTTCTTCTTGTTTTGGCGAATCCCAATGTTGAGTGTACTACAAACGTACAAACCAGTACTAATCACGAGTGACACGAGTGTCAACAGTCAAAGTCAAAAGTGTCAAATGTTATTTATCTCTGGTGTCAAAACTGGTCAAAAGTAGAGGTGTAACGAATATATTCGGTATAGGTACAGGTATTATAATACGCGCCACGAACTAATATAATAAATAGGTCGGGAAAAGTTTCTTCTCATTTTTATATGAAAACTCAAAACGTTTTTCTCAAAGTTTATTTACAGTATATATGTGCCGTTTTGTTCGATGACTTTCTGCCAATTTGTAGGTTCCATGATCCCGTTGCTGTAGAAACATTGGGACTTCTGATCAAAAAAACGCGACAAATAGTTTTGGCAGTCCTCTCTTGATGTTAACCTTACAAAACCTACAGAATTCTGAAGATACTGATACAGGTGAAAATCTGAAGGTGCAAGGTCAGGGTTATATGGTGGATGCACTAACACCTTCCAGCCAAACTCTCTTAATTTTTGCTGAGTGGCTAAAGAAGTGTGTGGTTTAGCGTTATTGTGATGAAAGACCACACCCTTCCTGTTGATCAATTCCGGCCGCTTTCTCTCAATTGTTTCCTTTAATCTCATCAATAGTTGGCAGTAGAGATCCGAATCGATGCTTTTGCCGGGCGGTAAAAGCTCAAAATGAACAATGCGTGAACAAGCTTAATCCTTTCCCTTCCACATTAAAATCTCCCGTCAGTGAGCCGCGAACAGCGCCACGCGCGACCGCGCAACACAAGAACCACTCGCGCCCTCTAGCGAGAGAGAAACAATCAATCATCGACGGGAAGGCGGTTAGAAAAAATATACCGAACAATAAATGGCCTCGCGAGTGCTCCGGTCAATTCAATAAAAAAGATAGAAAATTAACAGTATTAAGTGAAGAAAGTGAGTGCTCATATAGTGACGGTGCATTCAATTCCGTAAGTCCAAAATACATACCAAACACCATTATCCTACCTTAAGCTGTAACATAAATTGTGGTCCGTTTCGAGCGCGAATTCCTATGGAATTATCAGTTTTAACCTTGTCAAATAGCAATTGTTTTGCATTATAGTCGACTATACGGATTCACTGATTATCTTAACTTAGCAGCATAATTATATTCACTTTTTTATTTATCTAATTTATCTTTTCTATATATAAATTCATCATATATAAATATACATATATATTTATATACATATATATGTAACTATAAACATATATATTCTACATATTATCTACATAAATATTCAATTTTTACATTATAATCGTACATTTCTAAGTTTATTTCGATTTACCCTACCAGTGTTACGTTAATATTGAAGTAATTACAACTATGGAGAATAAACTTAAAATTCTCATATCGCAGCGTGAATATGTATTTCGGGCGATGCAAATCCTTTTCGATTTATCTAACGAGATGATTAAAGATCGATCAAAGGTTTCGGCGTTCAAGTCGAGGTATACTCGTTTACATTCAATTCGCGAAAAGTTTATTCAAGTTAACGAAAAAATACAAACATTACAATTAAGTGTGAATCCTGAGCAGGATATCGATCAATCATCGATCAGCGCGTTTGATGATTTGTACTACGCAGTAATTAGCGCCGCCGACCGGCAGTTATCAGTTCAACCGAACCCTTGCGGGAGCACCGGCGTCACCGGGTCGGAAACTCTTTTACGGTCTGACACCGGGTGTTCAGTGAACGCGCGTCTACCTAAACTCGAGTTACCCAAGTTCGATAGTAACATAGAAAACTGGCAAACATTTTATGATACGTTTAAAACTCTCATTCACGAAAATAATTCTATATCCCCAATAGAAAAATTCCACTACCTTATTAGTTGTTTATCCGGACCGGCCTTGTCTCTTGTGAAAGGGGTTCCGGTAACTTCTGATAGTTATGGAATAGTTTTTGATGCATTGATTGAGCGATATCAAAACAAACGTGTTTTAGCCATTACATATTTGGATAAAATCCTAAATTATCCAATACTGAAAATGAGTAACTTTAGGGATTTACAAGCGTTAACAAATATATTTTATGAATCTAATCAGGCCCTGAAAACTTTAAATATTGACAACTTAGGAGAATTTATTTTATTTTATTTAGCATCGCGAGCACTCGACGCAGACACGCGTCATCGTTTTGAAACTCAAAATGTTTCACAACTACCTACCTTCTCGGCATTATTAAAGTTTCTTCAAGACTACGTAAAGGTCTTAGAAACCAGCCAATTATCTTCAGCTAATCCATTACCTACCCGGACCTTTGACGGAAAAAAACCTGCGCCAACTAATCGGCGATATAGCAGCGTATCAAAACGCTCATCTTATCTTGTTAAATCTAGCCCACAAACATCCTTTAAATGTGTATGTTGTGGCGAAGCACACTCAATTTATAAGTGTCCAAACTTTCAGTCTTTGAATGCTAATTCCAGACTCTCACTGATTGAAAATAAAAATCTTTGTAAAAACTGTTTACGGGGTAATCATGTAACAAATCAATGTAAATCACAAGTGAGTTGTCTACAATACGGTTCGCGTCATCATACTTTACTGCACACTGAGCGAGCACAATCAAACTCTGTTACCACTACCCAAGCTAGTACCAGTGTTCACGTAGGGAGCAGCCGGGGTATAGTACTGCTAGGTACGTGTCCAGTGCGCCTGTACAACGCTACTACCGGCACCGAGCATACGGTACGAGCACTACTAGATAGCGGCGCACAGGATTGTTTTATCACTACAGCCTGCGCACGTAAACTTGGCTTAAAGCTCCGCCGCTGCAATCTTACTGTAGCCGGACTAGGACAAAATACCGTGTTTCAGGTCAAGGGTGAAACTGAGTGCGTACTGCGACCTCTCGATGGTGATCATCCGCAGTTCACTATAAAGCCGATCGTGTTAGACAATATCACAACCCACATGCCCTGTACTAAACTACCTTCTATATTGAGAGAACGATGTAAACATTTAACATTAGCAGATAGCAGTTTCGATTGCCCAGCTGAAATCCACTTATTGATTGGGGCTGAATTCTTCCATGAAGTGTATGAAGGGCAACGTATTCAGCTAGGGCCCGGCCTTCCGACAGCTTTGCATAGCGTATTTGGTTGGGTACTAACCGGAGTACTCGATACGGACAGTTCCAGACCACCTCCTACTACCGCCTCATTACTAGCCTCTACCTGTACACTCGAGGACCAGGTGAAGTAATTCTGGGAAGTCGAAGAACCACCGCGCACACGTATCCGCGTTCCCGAGGATGAGCTTTGTGAGCGTTTATACTCCAACCTTACATATCGTGAGTCTAATGGTCGTTACGTCGTTCCAATCCTCTTGAAAGACCGCAACGCTGATCTAAGTGAATCATACACGCATTGCTTGTCACGACTAATTAATCTAGAGAAAAAATTAAGCAAACAGAGTCAATTGAAAGACGATTATATGGATTTTATGCGCGAGTATGAAAGTTTAAATCATATGAATCTTATATCTCAACCTACCCTACAACCGGGTAACCGGTACCTTATCCCGCATCATTGTGTCATCAACCCTTTGAGCACGACAACTAAGCTGCGCGTTGTTTTTGATGCAAGTTGCAAGACCACTAACGGTCAGTCTTTAAATGACATAGTGTTTACCGGGCCTAAACTTCAAGTTGACATCATCGATATCATAACTAGCTTTCGACTACACGCAGTGGTATTTACGTGTGACATATCAAAAATGTATCGGCAGATCCTAATCAGACCAGAGGATCGTTGCTATCAACATATATTATGGCGCGAATCTCCCAGTGATCCAGTTCAAGAATACGAACTCTCGACTGTCACATATGGAGTTAGCAGTTCACCTTATCTCGCCATACGTACTCTCCATCAAGTTGCTGCTGATCATGGCACTGAATATCCACGCGCTGCCCAGGCACTCCTCTATGAAACCTTTATGAACGATATTACGACTGGGGCGCCCTCTGTGCAAGAAGCAAACGAATTAAAAGATCAACTTGTAAAACTTTTAGGTTATGCTCAATTAGAACTTCGGAAATGGAGCAGTAATTCTGAACGTTTTCTAAAAACCCTACCGGCTGACCATTGTCAATCTCCAAAACTATTCTCTGAAGTAACCAACACATCCTCCCTTAAAATCTTGGGTGTTCAATATGATCCGACGGGTGATAACTTTACTTACTCATACCGGCCTATCGTCGATACAGAATATTCGAAACGTTCTATCTTATCAAACGTTGCTCGTATATTTGACCCTTTAGGATGGTTAACACCAGTCATACTCAAAGCGAAACTACTCCTTCAAGATTTATGGCGACTTAAACTTTCTTGGGACGAATCCGTGCCAAGGGACATCTCTGACAACTGGCGAGATTTCATCTCCGATCTAAATAATTTAGAACATATTCAAATACCCCGTCATGTTGTACCTTCTAAGGCCATAGAATTCCAACTGATAGGATTTTGCGATGGCTCAACAAAAGCATACGGATGTTCTGTGTATCTCCGTTCTATTACTTCTCATAAAGTTCATATACATCTTTTGATAGCGAAGTCTAAGGTAGCTCCGTTAAAAGTCTTGACAGTGAATCGTTTAGAACTATGTGGAGCGGTTCTCCTCTCAAAGGTAATCAATCGTATTCACACATTACTTACAAAAACCATAAATATAAGTCAAACTATTTTATTTACGGATAGTTCAACAGTCCTGTCATGGCTAAATACCGAACCGCATAAATTAAAAACGTTTGTAGCTCACCGTGTAGTGCAGATTACGGATACAACTTTCCCATTCGTATGGCGACATGTGTCCACTCAGGACAACCCAGCTGACCTTTGTAGTCGTGGAATGTCATGCGCTCATCTAGCTAATTGTGAATGGTGGTGGTCAGGTCCACTATGGCTGACTAGTAAGCAAGCCGATTGGCCTGTCTTAGTAGTGGAAGAGCAGGATCGCATTTCAGAATTAAAATCAGGGTCCCACTTGTGTCACGTCAATGTTGAAAATGTGCAAACCAGTTTGCTAAACACGCAACTAGAACGATCTTCTAATCTAACACATATACAAAGAGTAGTAGCTTGGATTTATCGGTTTATAAATAATACGAAATTGCACCGATCTCATCGAAATTTATCTCCTTTTTGACTTTCAGGGAACTTGATTACTCAATGAACCTTTTATTAAAACATGTGCAGCATACACATTTCAAAGATGTTATATCTCTTATCCAATCTAACAAAATAGTACCTAGACATATATCAAAACTCTCACCGTTTCTGGACTCTTGTGGAGTTCTACGTGTGGGGGGACGTCTTAAACAAACAAATTTTCTTCAAAGTGTTAAACATCCATACCTCTTACCAAAAACGTCTCGGCTATGCAACCTTTTAATCGATCATTTTCATATAACTTATCTTCATTGTGGACCTCGTCTCTTACAGTCTTTGGTTCAGCGACAATTTTGGATACTCGGGATTCGTAATCTTATCAGATCCCGATTAGCTAAATGCGTGACATGTTTTAAAGTAAAACCTATTCCCATACAACCTATAATGGGGGATCTTCCACTATCGCGTGTGAAACCAAGCCAACCTTTCCAGACGGTTGGAATAGATTTCGGAGGTCCTTTTATGGTTAAAGAAAGCAAGCGTCGTAATGCACGAATTTATAAAGCGTATCTATGTCTTATGGTTTGTCACTCGATTAAAGCGGTACGTCTTGAACTCGTCACTGAATTAACAACTGAAGCATTTATAGCAGCCTTAGACCGTTTCGTATCCAGAAGAGGGCTTTGTCAAGTTATCATCACTGACGGAGGTACAAACTTCGTTGGGGCCAAACGTTATCTTTCGGAAGTTTCAGAAATGCTCAATAAAGAAGGCGATACTATTTCAAGCCAACTCGCATCACGTGGCATAACTTGGAAGTTGAACCCTGCATCAGGGCCTCACTTTGGAGGCATTTTCGAAAGCGGTATTAAATCCACGAAATACCATCTCAAGCGAACAGTAGGATCTCAAGTCCTTACCTATGAGGAATTATATACTGTTCTAACGAAGATAGAAGCTATGTTGAACTCTAGACCCTTAGTGGAACTTTCGTCCGATCCCGGTGAGGTTGATGCTCTCTCCGCTGGGCATTTTTTAATAGGCCGTCCATTGGTATCTCTACCTGAACCGGTACGAGAAGAAAATGTAGGTCTGAGAGCTCGCTGGAAACTTGTCCAGAGATTAACTCAAAGTTTTTGGCGAACTTGGCAAAGAGATTACTTACACACATTACAGCAGCGAATAAAATGGTTTAAACCCGGCAACCGACAGCCAAACCTGAATGACCTTATAACTATCGTCGAACCCAACTTGCCTGCTAATGAATGGCGCTTAGGCCGAGTGGTTAAGTTGCATCCTGGTAACGATGGTATAGTTCGCGTTGTAACGGTTCGTACCTCCAAGGGCCTGCTTGTAAGGCCAGTGGTAAAAATCTGTCCTCTTCCAACAGAGGAAAATAAATAATCTCCATAGTTGTAATCTAACTTATAATATATAGAATATTTTATATTATCATATAGTCTTAATCTAACTATAATTACCTTTATTTTAATATCTATTTATTAACCTACACAGTTCATTATCATATATCAATGGTCTTTGAATTCGCATAGTCAATTCAAACGTAAGCAGGGTCAGGAACCCACATTTATCTTGTGAAATCCTAATGGATTTCATGTGGGGGGATATGAACAAGCTTAATCCTTTCCCTTCCACATTAAAATCTCCCGTCAGTGAGCCGCGGACAGCGCCACGCGCTACCGCGCAACACAAGAACCACTCGCGCCCTCTAGCGAGAGAGAAACAATCAATCATCGACGGGAAGGCGGTTAGAAAAATATACCGAACAATAAATGGCCTCGCGAGAGCTCCGGTCAATTCAATAAAAAAGATAGAAAATTAACAGTATTAAGTGAAGAAAGTGAGTGCTCATATAGTGACGGTGCATTCAATTCCGTAAGTCCAAAATACATACCAAACACCATTATCTTATCTTAAGCTGTAACAATGCCCTTCCAGTCCCCCCATACACACAGCATCACCTTATTTCGAGTTAGCTCAGGCTTAGCCACAGTCTGTGAAGCCTGGCCGACCTTAGACCACGACCTTTTTCGCACGTTTTGTCGTACGTGATCCACTGTTCATCGCCAGTTATCAATCTCTTCAAAAACGGCTCGGTTTCATTACGTCTCAATAATGAATCGCAAATGAGTTCATGGTTAATTAGGTTTCTTTCAGTGAGCTCGTGTGGCACCTAAATATCGAGCTTTTTGGTATAGCCAGCTTTCTTTAAATGGGTTAAATCTGTTTTGTGGTCAACTTCCAGTTCTTCTGCTACATCGTAACTACTGATATGCCGATCTTGCCCCACTTTTTCAAAAATGGCGTCCATTTTATTCGTAACAGGGCGACCGGAGCGAGGTGCATTTTGAACATAAAAATTTTCGGACTGAAAACGTATGAACCAAATTTGTGCTACTCATAGTGACACTGCATTAGGTCAATAAATATCACAAATTTTTTAGCTACTTGTGTTTATTTTTGCCTTTTTTAAAATAATATAATTTTTTCATTAGATTCGCTCTTTTTTACAGAAAGAAAAGCAAATGAAAAATAGCGGGAAACTTTTTTTCTTTTTAATTTGTAAGTTACCAAAACAAATAGGTAGTACAGCCAAAGAAATTTTATTATAAGTTTTTAACTACGTTATGCGAAAACACTTGTTCCCCGACCCATTATTATGATACACGAATACAGAATAATAGGTTAGTCAAATAATAGGCACGCAATTCACAATCGGCGCAGTAAGCCACCCCAAAGTACTTATCTCTTTGTCCGTTAAAGGGGTGCGCGTCTTGCGAGTAAGCGAGATGACTACATGATTTGAAACTCCATATAGAAACGAGCGCTGGCTGCTGGCTTCTCGTATGCGCAGCTACGTATGTATAATATAGACATAATTATACACGTCGGGTTTCGTATGAAAACTACATGGGTTGGTAACACAGTAGGGATTTTTTTCAATTTCGGTGAAGCTGTAAAAGCCGCAGCGGCTTCAGGGCCCCTAAGGCTAACAGAATAGTCAGATCTATAAAAAAACATAGTAGTGCAAGCAATAAAAACAGAATCACAATATTAGGCACCGGTTATACAAATATCAATGTATTACATAATACTAATATTAGTTATATTCAAAGATTAGTTTGTAATTTTTCGTATTTCGTATTATATTAGCGATTCCCTCAGTTCATTGTAACTAGCTGATAATGCATGCATGTTATCGTATCTATATATTTTTGAGAATTTCAAATGTAAATATTTATTATTTTGTGTTTAGAATCAACTAAAAAGTCAATGGAATGACGTTATTAATGGGAATATATAATTAAAAAAAAAAAACATAATTGTAGTACATGACATAGTGATATTTCTTAACATAATATATTTTAATATACCAATGATTTCGACGTTAACGACAGTCCAAAATATATACAATTAATAAAATTGAAGTGTCTGTTTGTAACGAATTTGGATTATACTTTTTTTGTTGGATAGCGCATATCTAAATGGGAAGTGCCATTTTAGTTTCATTAGCATTAGCATTGAATATTCAACTTCTAAGATACACAAGGGAACTCTTCAAAACCATTGATTTTATATATAGTCTATGTATGATGACTATCAGCGGCGGCCTTACTTACCCATTGCGAGGCTTCGGGTGGAAGGACTTTGCGAAGCCTTTTGTCCTACAGAAAAGTACCTATGTGATGCGAAAGTAGGTCTGGTTGTGTGGTAGGTATTCGTTATGTTTGACGAGAAATGCTAAAATTATACAAATAAATTAAATTTGAGTTTTATAATATTTTACTTACATTGAAAGATTTACAAAATTAACAAATACAGAGATGATAAATTTTAAAATTTATGTTTGCGGCTTTTACTAAGACTAAAATCTTTAATTAAAGCACAATAATCTAACGAATAAGCTATGTTATTTTCGATTAAAAAAATAGCAAGGGCTGAAAGCCGATCCTGTGTCATCGAATTCCTCAAATATGTTTTAATAATTTGAAGCCTCGAAAAACTCCTTTCAGCAGACGTAACCGTAACAGGTGTGGTGGCAATAATTCTCAGAACTATTTCAATAGTGGGGTAAACTTCAGTAATTTTTTTTTCAATTATGTATTTCAGCACCGAGATAATGTCATCGTTTCCTTCAACCACACGGATGAACATATTCAGTTTGTCGTACAATTCATGTCCATCAATATCATCACATGATTCTCCTACTGTCATAGATATTTGCAAGTCGCTGCATTGCTTCGAAAGTTCACTATCACTAATTTCCTTTAATCTTTTTATATTATATATGAAACCAAATATGCTCTCATGATGTTTAAGTGCTTCAAACCTAGGATGGCAGCTTGCGCGCACGTTGTCGACAATAACATAAAAATTGTTTATTTTGAAAATCTCTTCCGCATTTAATTCATGAGCTTCATCTTCCCCTTCATAATCAAAATGCCGTTCTTTACGTCGTCTTCTGATTTCTTTAAACTGTCTGTCAATATCATTTTCCTCGGCTATTTTTCTCGCTGTTACAGGGGATGACTGAAAATCATTTTCTCGATAATTATCGAGACAATTTGTGAATGCGTCTAGGTGTTGTATAGCCATATCTAAGTGCATGTTTTCGCTTTGGCACATTTTACTGATAACATTTATCTTTGTAAGAAGGTCATACCATATGACAAGTGAAAATACAAATTCGTGAGTAGTTATTTCCTTTTCTATAGAATGGCATTCACTGACCAACTGACAATCTGTTGTATTTTCTGCTAAATTCTTTAAAGCATCACATATTTATATCGCTTAGTTAGTATTTAACGACCTTCACCGATGATACCCTGCACTCCCATCTAGTTTCAGAAAGTGGTTTTAGCGATAAGGATTTTACATGAGCATTTAAAATAGCCCACCTCTGACTTGAGCCGGCAAACAGAGTGTACAAAAACCTTTGTAGCAAATCAAAAAAAGATTTTGCTTGAACACAAGACGATGCTGCATCTCTTAGGATGAGATTCCAGCTATGACTCCAGGTAAAAAATAAGCAAGCGGATTAATTTCAATAATACGTTTTTGGATACCACTTTTTTCACCACACATATTGGCACTATTATCATATCCTTGGCCTCTGCAGTTTTGCAATGATTTATCAGTTAGGTATACCTAACTGTTCTAATTCCGTGATTATATAATTAATCAAACTCTCAGCTGTGGTTTTTTCGACTGCTAAGAAACCAATAAAATGTTCTTCAATTTCAGCTGTTTTTCTATTAAAAAATCTTATAATAATTGATAGTTGCTCAACAAGAGAAACGTCGCGAGTACAATCAAGAATAATAGATTAGTATTTAATAATTATTTGTAGGAGCTCATTTTGAATATTTTTTCCGATATAGTGGTCATTAATCGTTTTATCTTTTACTTGTTGTAAGTGAAGTCTCAGCACTGGATCAAATCAGGCTATTAACTTTACTAAATCTATAAAGTTGCCACTTGTCTCACTCAAACCTGAGTCAGATGTTAACTTCTCTCTATGATCCCTGAAGGCCAAATTGTGAGATGCTAAAAAATTTACAATTGCGAGCAATCGTTCTAAAATATTTCTCCAGCGTTGACTTTCTTGTTAATTTGTGACTGAGCCAAGGAGTCATTATTGGAAAAGCTTTTTAAACCATTCTCTAAATTAATCCATTTCAGCATACAATCTTTGTACTGTCGACTAGATTCGTGTGACTTTAGGTAATCATCACCCAAGTGTTTCCAATCACACACTCCTTCACTTGATCCAATCTTTGTATTTTCTAGCCCGAATATTCGACACGGAAAGCGGTAAACGGCATCCTTTGTTTGTGAATAAATCATCCAGCGCCTTTCAAGCTTTTCACCGTTAACTAATATCTTATTATAATGATATTCACTGAATCTCCGTCCATTATCATTTACGGGAAATAACTCAACTTTAATCCAGATTGGACCTCTTAATACAATCTCAGTTCGGTCTACATCAGTAATTGTTATGGGCCACAAACCGGGGTCATATTGAGGATTCAGATTTTCCATTCCAGCAGTCCTGGATGTAGACATAGATTCGGGCTCAGATTCGTGTTCTTGACTGGATAGCGTTGACGGCGACACCGGTGACCTAAGAGACTATGATGTAGTTAAATCATCTTCATCATCGCTGTTCATACTTGATGACGGCGGCGGCACCCATGATGATGTGGAAGGAATGTTTTAGCTGAATCAGGATTAAAATCACTTTCAATCAATAAATGTTTCGTATAGGTTTCTTGGTCATCACTTTTTAGCTCGTTTCCTTTTTGAACTACCTGACTAAAATTTTCTACCGGCATCACGATCATGCGAACTCATTTCGTAAATCTTGTTTTGTTTCGCACGAATAGTCTGAAATAATTTTTATGCATGTGTCACATTTTTTTTACACTTTATCAACTTACTCAATACCTAAAATACTATAATTTACACTTTTCCAGCTCACTCAATACTTGAAACACTATAAGAGCGTAATATTAAACTTAATTGAAAGATATGTACGGTACAGCAACGATTTTGTAACTCATACTGCAAGAAAAATAATTCTAAAATTATAAAATTTGACGAACGAAATGAAACAAGGGAATTCTTCTAGCGACAGGGATTCACCGAGCGATAGACGAGCAGAACATCCCGACTTGTTATTTATCTCTGATCCCGACTTCCGAGTCACAGACTATATAATACTATACTAGTCCCGAGTGATAGCTATGCGTTTAAAAAACCGATCTTTAATTGTTTCGATGCGCAATATTCAAGTACTACAAAATAAATTTATCAATTATGATATGAATGAAAGAATTAGTTAACTAACTTTATTTTGATTTACCATTATGTTATAACCTTAATAAATAATTAAGAAGCAAAATCAAAAGTTTTAAATTAAAAAAATATAGTTTAAAAAATTTGTATTTTTTGACGCGAGGCCCCTGCAAGAGCGTGGCCCCGGGCGATTGCCCTGTTCGCCACCCCCCAAGGCCGCCACTGAGTTTGAATTATCGTGTATTCTACTCTTTGGCTAACCATACTCACTATCAGGTATCAGGCTGTAATACATATATAGTAGTTTCATCACGTGATGTGAATGGTGTAGCAAATCCAGCGAATCGTGTAAAAATTGCATAGAATTAAGATTTTTTCTGCGGCACTTACTATAGTAGGTACTTAAGTATGAGATACTTGAGTATGTAAGATAAATAACAGCAAGAGAAGCAACAGTTTTACTTCATACAACTAATAATAAAGCTACAGTAATACTTATAAACATTAAGTAGGAAATGATGAAAAGTAGATATTATATATATACCGTAAAGAAACAACAGTATGTATTCGCTACAAGCTATTTCAATTAGATTGCAGACAGCCCGCTGATATTTTACTGAGGTTTCTCTCATACTCGATACAAATACATGTTACATCTTTGATATAAAAGGGACCTTTACGGCTTCACATTCACATTCGACTTTCAACCGCATCAAAGTTCACTTTCTTACAGAAAACACATTATGGGTTATTCCACTTCTAAGAAATGTTTTGTCATTGCTTTACAATTATTTGTACTTGTATTAATCAGTGCTGCTGAAGAAAATTGCGAAACGGTTGCAACCGAAATTCATGTCACTAAAGGTAAGTACTTTTTTATACTCTAGTGAATCTATTTATATTGGAATTTAGTTCATAAATTCGACTTTAAGAATCTTTATATTCACAGAAGAGTACAATGAAATGGGAAGGTTAGTGAGGTCGTGCAGTGGAGAAGTCAGGGTCAATAAATGTGAAGGAATGTGCAAGAGCCAAGTGCAACCATCAGTATCAAATCCTACAGGTTTCCAAAAGGTGACGTTAATCAAAATCAAAACATAGGTACTTTATTCTATTTAGGCGATAAGAAGGCGCATATAAACGTCAAAATACTACTACCGGAAAACATCTCAGTCATCGAGAAAAGCCGGCAAGAAACTCGATTGGGTTAATTTTTTTATTTTTTTCAGGTTTACCTATCATTGGGTGTTATTTATCGTTTTTTTTTTGTAATTTGTTTATTTAGTTTGTTAGTATTCCCAAGAATTATTTTGATATCCTGACATAATAAATATATGCTGGGTAATCTATGAATTCACAGATTGTTGCCTTGTTTATCGATCTGAATTTGATATACATAATTATATAGTGAACTTGGGCCTAATTCGCCTGAGTGAAGGAAAACAACGTGATGAAACGATAACATGCTAATAGGGCATTTTCTAACCACGTCTGGCTAGCTATGTTCTCGCGACTGGTGCCAGGCATTTAGGGTTCTAGCAGCTGAACTTAAATATAAATCCCATTTCTAGGTTTGGTGTGTATTATCCTATGTCTCACTAACCATAAAATTATATTAGGTATGTGCAAAAACTAACTTATACACAATGAAGTGAATCTGTCTTATTGATGGGTAAAGGCTCTCTCCTTTTTTTTATAATAGCTTGGCACTTTGACGGTAGTGTCCCTGAAGGTAAGCACATCACAATCCAAACACAATGACGACCACTGAAACATCTAAATCCATCGGCGGTCACCGCTGTCATGCTGGCCTGCATAAATATCTCTTCACGTTACGCTTATAGGACCCAATGTCATAAGAAGAAGGGAACCCACTGGCCGGAAGAAGGATCCACAGCTTCACAGTACGACAAAGATAAGTTCGTGCCGAGATGGAGGTTAATGTAATTTTAATTTCGCGTCTTTTCTAATAAGAGTTTAGTTCGTCTTTCCATATTCGTATCCGTCTCTTTCGATTTTGTTTGTAGCTTTATGGTACCTATTCAATTTGTTCATTCTTTGGCTCAAAAATCTTCAAGCTTGCGATAGATATTGTTAGCTATATTCTACTACTGTTTACATGTGTTAATGTTATAATATGTGCCTACTGTTTACCTATTCACTACTCAGTGAATGCACTACCTATATTTGACATCACCCAGACAACATATGTGGAAAATTTATGTAAATATGACACTTATGATGCCCAATTAAGGTAAAGTGTTAAATGGTAGGTAATATTTTCTTCTACATTTTCAGGAATGTTTCTGTTGTCGTGAGAATTTCCTACGTGAACGATTAGTTACTCTGACCCATTGTTATGATCCTGACGGTATCAGACTTGAAGATGAGGATAATGCGCTCATGGAGGTCCGCCTTCGAGAGCCTGACGATTGCAAGTGCAACAAATGTGGAGATTTCAGCCGATGAACACACAATATTAAACGTTTGTTAAACAGCCTACTAGAATAAACATATAACCATTAAGTTAACAAATGCATTTAAGAAAAGTAAAAAAAATAATAGTTATCGATAGTTTTGAAAATTGTTGAAATTGAAATAAATAATATATTTTATAAATACATTTAACGCTTTTATTTCCTGCCGCCACTTGTGAATTTATTGCTTTTATTCTGGAGCATATGTTTGAAATAAGCATGTAATATTTTAGTAGGTACCATGAAACAAAGAACTAAGGGGAAATGTTACAAAGTATCGGGACAATAACTAATAACAATAATACCTAACTACAAGTACAATATTCTTCAACGTTCTAAACTCTTTAAAGTAGGTAATAATAAGGCGTCTTAGGTATGGATTATACCACTGCAGTGTTTGCATTAATATAGAAAAACTGTCTATATTTAATCAGAAATCATTAACTTATTTTAGATTTTTAATAAGTTTGAAGCAAGGGCGTCGCCAGCCGATGGCTATGAAGTATCAAGCGAAAAGATTTGAGACTCCAAATATTTATATTATAGAAAATTTATAAAACAAGGTCAAAGAATAATAGGTGTTGGATATATCACAATTACTCACCAGTTTTGATAAGGTCAGGGTCGGTATACTTGGATTCCACCAGATTCACAGTTTTTGGATTTTTTTTTAATTTATGTCGGCAACGGTCTTTGTGACGATGCGCGCGCGCGAGAAGTGGCGGTTGGAATAGGAAGGGGTAGTGGGATGAAAGAAGCACCGACAAGGTTGGCAACTGCGGTTCACCGTTTCGTTCCGTTTTATGCGGACTTTGACTGAACAATAGGTAAACTTAAAGTGTAGGTACCATTTGGAAAGTTTTAAACTAGTTACGACTTATAATAAGGAGTTATGGCACAAGTGAGAAGTATTCAGTAAAGAAAATTAAACTGTAATAACAGCCAGTTTAAAATTTTATTCAATAAAGTGGATTGGCTAGCATCGGTGGATACTAGAACCAAAATACATTCAGTATTCCATTCACTAGAAACGTAGGTAGCTTAAAATTAAAAAAAAAAGAAGAAAAGAGTCACTAAGCGACACTTAGTTATAACAATAGTTATTAATTAGTTAATAACTACTTCACTTTTGTTCGCGACATTATAAAATAGTAACTAGTGTTCTAGAATATAAGTGTAAATAGAATAAGTTGTAAATATCTTAATAATAAAGAGAAAGCGGAGAGTACGCGCACACTATATTCTCGCCATCCCGCTCTGATCGTAGTGAGTCTTGCTTAGTCACTATGCGGGGTAACGGTACACACTGTTGAGGGCAGCGTGGGCGGATAGATCGGAAGCGGGGTGGCAAAATCAGTTCTGTCTGGTTCTGTCTAAGAAATCGACCAAGACACACGCAGCAGGTACTCTCCGCATCTAAAATAAATAGTTTTTCATTTGAACCCTACGGTGAATAGCATATCGGAATCAGCATAAATATAAAACATATGTGAGTCAGATCAAAGGTGGCTTACAACTTTACTTTTATATGTATGGCGACATACATGAAGTACATAATTCCGCCAACGTCCAGTGGTTAAAATTTAAGTAAACGAAGGAGAATTAGCCAGTGGAAATCTCTGATATCATCTATTGATGTTGACCAGTTAATTTTGTATATAAGCTGAGTTAACTAAAGCAAAAAGATACGACACAGTGATTAAAATAACACAATATACATAATATAACAATAATAAAACAAACACTACATTAGTAATAAGGCTTAAAGTTCTTTTTTTTAATTTCAATATATGTATTTATATAAAATTCTTTTATAGGTAGTACTAGTAACAATAGTAAGAGTGGTAGGAAACAGACAAATTTCTTTGAAGATTTCTCTCTATTTGGGGCAGCTCAACTGGTGCAATATGTCCGCCCACCTACAGAAGATTGCAGCCAAATGACCTTGTATTGCTTTCCTGTGGTGAGTATAAAAAAACTAATTAAAGACGAGAAACATTCAATATTTAGTAGGACGAGGGACACTGCTCGTCGGTAAAACATCGTAATATGAGGATACGACGTTAGATTAGGGCAGTTAAAAAAAGATATGACCTTGTGAACCTACGTCCAATCCGCACTCACAATGAGAATGTCCCCTAATCCCGTTAAATTAACAAGTGTACTCGCATGACCTAACCATACATGACATAATTATAGTGGAACAAGCAGAGTTACGGGTGTACCAAAATTTGAAGAACCAGGGTTTCGATGGAATTTCAGGTTGGATTTTCCCATAGTGCTTGCCTTTCTTATGTCTGGAGACTGGAGAGTTGCCATGCTCTTACTCAAGAGTTATCCATATTTAGTTTAGCTCGAGTACAAAGATTATGACAATCAATTTTGATATATCCTGTGATTTCATGGCTAACGCTGAGTAAACCATATTAGATATATCAAATTGATGTACTATTGTGTCATCGACAAAATACGTCTATCTTCTAAGGATCACCCACAATAAGCAGTTTTGTCTTCCGAAAGCAGGAGTGCGCGCATGTGCCCGATCTATGTCATTCTGTAGTCCACGCGAGCGCAGCCGCGGGCACAACTAGTTTAAAAAAAAATTGTATTAATCCAAATAGATATCTAGAATCTAGATCAGGGGTGCTCAAACCGTCGATTGCAAATTGTAGAAAGTACAATAAAATTCATTTTTTCATAATATTAATAACGGGTTCGTATCTACTATAAAACTTGGCAGTCGATCACTTGCTGCCTTAATATTTTGTGATAGATCGCCGACGCTTTATAACATATAGTAACACATATTTTCATAGTATTACAAAAGAATGCTTGAGTATTTGCGTTGCATACGAGGCAAGTCAACCAGCACTCAGTTGACCCACACCCTGCTGGGGGGCAACCGCGACTTTGAACGTACTTGGATACGCCCTTGCATAAAAAATCACTGGAACACGATTAAAGAACTGCAGTATGCTGTTTATGGTCGTTAAGCCAGATCGCTGACAACCACCACTTCTCGACCATTTAACGGAGCGTTACTTAAAATATGCAAAAAATAATAACAGTGACAGATATAAAGCAATCAATTGTAATTCTGTACAAAAATTGATTTATTAGTAATTTACCCACAAAAACAGAATTGTGTTATAAGGAAAACTCTGAGTTTGTACATAATATATGTAAATATTTTAAAGGCCAGTAGGTATGTACGCGTCCACATTATTATTTGACTGAGAATTATATACATGATAGATGCCCAAAGTAGAGGTCGAAAATTGGATATACTCTAGAAAAAAGCCAGTATTTTAATATTTTTTTTATATATTATCCATTTTTATTTTAAGAGAAAAGGCTCAGATTCTGATCATGTAGAGAAGAAAGCTCACAATATACCTACATGCTTCTGAAAAATTTTTGTGAGCAGAATACAACAGCAATCTTGTTTCAGATGTAGAAGATGCCAAGAAAAGAATAGAGGTTGCGCTAAAAGTGTATCCGATGCCATAATGTAAGCCATTTGTGGCAGGACTATGCTAAAAACAAAGCTTATAAATGGCTATAAGTGGCATTTTCAGCCATTTAATCATTTTACTAATAAGCAAAAATCTATTTTTACTACGACTATATTAGGAATAAGTACTTACTTAATAAGTTAGGACTAACATTTTCTTTTTCGTATTTTCTATTCGACAACTCCACTAAATGGTCGAATGTTGGTGCAATGACATATAAGCAAAGAGAAATCTCTGCATCAGTGATGGATTGCCCCTTGTTATAAATAATATATTCATTATGGTTTACGTTTAGCAACAAATAATATATATTTCAAAGAAATTATAAATAAGTATATTGTAAAGTTTTTTTATATACAACTAAGGTGGCAAAAATCATACGGCTCTGCCTGATGGTAAGCGGCTACCGTAGCCCATGGATGCTTATAATACCTACCATAAATTTCAATGGAGCATTACCGACCTTGAACGCCCCTACCAGAAGGAGCTCTGAAAACCCTACTCAACGCAGGAACACAAGACAAGGTTATTTGGCTGCGATCTTCTGTGGAGTGGAGGTATACCGCCAGTTGGACTACCCCAAGTAGAGAAATATCTCCAAAGAAATATGTCAGTGACCTACCCCTCTATGAATATGATTGGTTTCTCGGAAACGGTTTCGTCGATTTGGATGAAACCTTGTATAATAGATAATGTGTTACATTACAAGTTTACCTTGGTGTTTTCTTTTCGTACGTCGCGGCGTCGCGTCGCGTCGTCGAGTGCAGATCGGTCGCCCAAATGTTATTACTTAATAGATTATATGTGTTATAATTAGATCAATTAACTGATCGGGATCGATATGTTCGATCGATGTACCTACATAGGTATAGTAACATTAGTAAGTCCTTTAGTTTAGAATATTATCAACTTTAGATTAAGTAAATAACATAAATCACAGATTTAGTTAGGTACATTTAAACTACATTATAAGATTTACAAGGTAACTCTATGTTAATAAAATGTTTTATGTATTAATAATTAGTTTTGCCGTTGTGCGCGCATATGAATAGATTTTGTTAAATATATATCTGTTGTACACCACATATACATTGCCCTCATATAAAAAAGGATATCTTCATTCAATTAAAAGTTATTAAAGTTTTAAGAAACTACGATTTATAAAAGCACTACGCGTTCAGCGAGGTGTTTTCTTGCCGTGGCGTTAATATAATAAACAGCGCAGATGAAGTCGCAGGTATCGACTAGTATTATAACAATATTGTGAGTATAATGGCGAAAAAGGAATCTCAACAAAAACATGCTGTAAAAGGGGCCAAGTATCGATTGAGATGCTTTGTCTTTAAAAAGTAGTGAAATCTCATAAACAGCCAAGTGTGAATATAAAAAAACGAGTAATTTTGGCTATTATCTGGCTTATCTTTTATTCGTTAAATTCCATTCTTTAGAATCTACTGTGCTTTATTAGGTATATGAACTTAAAGCATGTTATTTAAAGCACGAGGACTTTTCATACATATGGACTACCAATATCAAAGCGATGAACTGTAAATCGGTCGACATGATATTTTAAACAAAAATGACACCAGATTAGTAAATTACACCCGTGCGAAGCCGGAGCGGGTTGCTAGTTACATTATATTTCGAGTGGTATTCTACCAATTTTACGGGTTTTGGTACCTATTTTTTATGTGTAATTTATATAAAAACACCCATATAGTAAAATAAAAACTAACTAAACTTTATTCCTTAATTTCTTTTGTCCATTAAAATAACTATCATATCGTGTTCACGCAGCACGTACAACTTGTAGTCCTGCGGGAAGTGAGTTCGTTAAATGGCTTTTCGTGTTAATTCATTGGAAATCATAGTCGATACCTACTATTATATCCTTTATAAGCTAGCCATGGATCTAGTTCTTCATACACAAGCTTCAACCATCAAAGTGTACACAAGTCTCTACTTGTGTAATTAAAAAATCCTCTGATTTCTTTTTCACTTCAGTTTTAAAATGCATTTTCTGGATATCGTTTTGATTTTTCTAGTTTTTTTGGCAACTTGTCATATTCAGGAAAAACCTGTTAATGCTCAAGAAATTCAACTGCCGCCAGGTAAATTTAGAATATATTATTGTAAATTGTACTAACGAAACTAATTTTGTTTGTTTTTCTAACGAAATAATATTAGTCATAAATAAAAGTTACTGGACATCTTGGTATATCTATTTTATTTACTCTTTAATATAATTACATTAGTCCGAGTAGTGGCGCCGATTAAGATACATCATGACGGCTGCGAACTTTTTAGATAATTTAATAATTTTACAGGCCAAGAGTGCCAAATGACTCCTGTTATTCACGTGCTAAAGCATCGCGGATGTAAACCAAAAGCAATTCCATCATTCGCATGCATCGGAAAATGTAGCAGCTATGTACAGGTAAAATAATTACTGTTGCTGAAAACATGTTGTATTTAAAAATCAAAGTTGATTGTTTCGTTAACATTTTTTTTTTAATTAGGTGTCTGGTAGCAAGATTTGGCAAATGGAGAGAACTTGCAACTGCTGTCAGGAATCTGGTGAAAGAGAAGCTACGGTAATTTTGTTTTGCCCAGATTCTAAGAATGAAGAAAAGAGGTTTAGAAAGGTATGTATAATTTAGAAAACACAATAATACATCATATTATGCTGAGCTAAGTTGTAATTCTGTACCTACTTACATAGAATTAGACTATGATTGCTGAATAATCACACCATTTTATTACCTACTTTAAATTTAGGTTTCTGGAATAATTTTATTAATTTGCAAAAAAAGTAAAGCAAAATAATATAACGGAGTTGGCCCGGCAGACGTTGTTCTACCCCACGTTTTAGTCATTCGTGGTTCTTCTGCCCTTTCATGAAGTTAATAGCTCTATCACAGCGCCACCTATCGGATTCTAGCATAGCTGTGAACCATCGTCTTGATAACTATACAATATGCTATGTATATTGCTATGTGAATATGAGCTCAATCGGTCAAGTCGTTCAGAAGTAGCATGATCACTGATCACTAACATGATGCACACAAAATTATTTTAAGCAAAAATATGAAATTCTTCGTATTGTATAATATACCTACTTCTATAATTCAGGTTTCTACTAAAGCTCCTCTTGAATGCATGTGTCGCCCTTGCGGAAGTATAGAAGAGAGTGCTATAGTACCTCAAGAAGTGGCTGGCTATTCCGAAGAAGGACCTCTCTATAATCACTTCAGAAAATCCCTATAAATGTATATTGTAAGGACTGCAAGAAAATTAAATCTGATTGTTGATTTTGTTAACGTTTACTTAAAATTTTATAAATAAATAAAGCTCTCGACTTACACTACATCACATTTTCACTTGAATCGAGCTATTTCCTTAGTCTATTTGAGCTAGGGGAGACCGGTTATAAAAGAAAACTTTATACTTTTGTCTGGCTATTGCTATTTAGTGGCTATTAATCATATTTTCGATAAAATAGATATGGCCCTATAAACTTTCGTCTATACTTTACAAATGTACATTATAATTTTACTTCAATATTTTAGTTTCTAACAGTTATAAATATGAAAAAAAAAATTTGATTGTTACTTTCGTCCTCAGGGTCAGGGCGAAAGTAATACTGCGAAAGTATTGTGCAATATTATATGTACAACAAAAAGTAAAAACAAGATTAAATCAAATTATTTATTAATGCAAAAGGGACACAAAAACTAAAAAAATAGATATTTCTTTTACTAAAAATATCAGGACTTGTACTAGAATAGGACAGTTCTTGGACTAGCTCTCGGTAGAGGCTTTATATCTTAGGTTGAAAAAGGAATTGACTGTGTAAAAGTTGCTCGGGGCTATTAGACACTGGCTGTAGCGAACTTGGTAATTGATCTGAGGTAGCAGCACTTTACAGATTCATTAGGATTATCGGTCTGTATGTTTAGTATAGCTTGGAGAGTTGAATGCTTTGGTTTGCAAAGGACGATCCTTTACGAAAGCCGTTGTGAAGTCAGCTGCGGTAAAAGTACTCCTATTAAATGTAGTAAGGTACTTGTACCAGTGTAGATGAAACCAGCGGTAGTATTCTACCTAAGTAAATGTTACTTTTGTCCCTGAGATGCTATGTTACTTCTGTCCCTGTACCTTGTTTTTGTTCTTGCATACGTCACTAAAACTAAACGTCTTGCAGAAACATCATTTATAATAAGCTACGAACAATCAAATTACAAATTACTAAACAAATAGTCACATTGGTATCATCATCCTTAACCCTATGTAAATACTACATGAATAAAAAGCAAAAAAAAATTAAAAATCGTGTGTGCAATTCATACGTGGTAGAAGTGAAACCTTCACGTCTATATTTTTTTAATTAATAAATGATCAAATACACACTAATTTAAAATATATGAAAACGTACATACAAGTACTCACAATCATTATTGACAATATCATATTCAATTAAGGCATCACCTTGCAAATTTGAAATATCCATGGGAATATCATCTTTAAAAAGTACAAACGTATAATACGTACACGTATACAAAACACCACGGTTGTTGTGATGCCTTTTCCCAACTAATAACATCTCAAAATTCCTACTTTTCAATGTTCGTACCTACTTTTGTAGTTGTTGGAATTTCCAACTTACATATTTCTATTTTAGCGCCCTCTAGGGATTTTTTGTGACAAATGCAAACTTATACTTTGGTAACGTAAATTTATTTTATTACAGTTCTCATTTTAGCGCTCTCTATTATTACTTTTGTACCAATTGGAAATTGTGTAATTTCTCATAACTGATCATTCAAAATTATTCCCATACTGTTTGAACAGAGGCCACTAACGTAAATAATTTCATTTCTATGACTAAAGTAACCTAACACAATATCAACCAGTAACAGAATGTCATAAGAGTTGTCTAAAAAGTTTTTATTTCATGCCTTTTTAGCGAAGTAACAAAATTCATTATTGCGTGGCCACAAAACTCTTTTGTACCATTTTACCATTGCCAAAAATTTTCTATCTCTTTTTCTCCCACGTTAAATCTTATGAATTTATGCGTCTGTCTCTTTTTACTGTCGTTTTTTCGTTTCATCGATTTTTAAATCACAACGATGCTAAAATTGTTTTCACTTCAAAATCAAATAACGTCCTCTAACACAATTTAAAGACGTGGTGTGGTTGTAGCGACTGATCACAAGCGCGGAAGCCGTTACGTCACCGCCACGCTGCGTCGCGTCGTGTCGCGTCGCAAGCTGACTGGCTAACATGCATAGATCGTGCTTATCATTTGGGCTATTGAATAATTTTTTACAGCGTTTGTTACTTTCGACGCGCTCTTACTTTTGTACTCAGTCTCCCCTACTTGTTAGTCTTCTTTGTGCTAGGTGTCTTTTGAATTTGAATGCCATTCGATTATAATATACCTACATGCTCGCAACAGTAATTATCATCAGTTAAAATGCTATTTTAGATATAGTAAGGACCACTGTTATTGTAGAATATTGTATTTCAGTATCATTAAAGATTACGTCAGCGCACGCGGTTAAAGCACTTCAGTCGGGCCACGACATCCGACTTACGTTACAATCTGAGAGTTGTAGCCTATTTTAAACTTAAATGGCCTACACTATTCCTCGAGAGTCTGGCTATCATATACAAAATAATTTTTCGAATCAGACTAGTTTTTGCCAGAAATTAGCGTGCTTAAACAAATAAACACAAAAAACTTTTCCGCTTTATTGTATTAATATAGATAGATTACACAATTAAAAAGTCAGTAAACTGAATTTGCATTATCAACATTGATGATACACAAATTTTTCAAATTTCCATTTGGTAGCACTGATCCACACTGACCGGTGTTTTGGTAGATTCATTTTTTATTTATCTCTGGTTGAATCATTATTCTTTTGTATCCTCGATGTTGAGGTATTCGGTGAAGCCGTTGTTGGACAGGCCTGGAGTCTCTATGGGACTTCTAACAGGACTGCTGGTGTGAAGCAGGAGGCGAAACGGCTTCGCAGGGCGATGACGTTTGCCTGTGATGCGGCTATGCCTCGTGTGAGGTGTTCACCCACCAGACGTCAGGTGTACTGGTGAAGTGCCGAGATAGCGCAGCTGCGAGATGCCTGTTTCTCGGCGAGACGCCGGTACACCAGGCACAGACGGTGCCGTAGCTGACAGCAGGACACGACTGCCCTGGAGGCGGAGTTGTACGGAGGGTACAGAGCGGCCATCAAAGCGCTCAAAGTCGCTATAGCCAGGGCGAAAGCATTGGCTCACGAAAAGCTACTGAAGACCCTCAGTCGAGATCCACGGGGGCACCCTTACCGCTTAGTGCAGGGCAAACTTCGCCCATGGGTCCCCCCGGTAACCCAGAGTCTTCAGCCTAGGTTCCTCGAGCGAGTGTTGGACGCTCTGATCCCATTGGGAACAGAACACATCCCTCCGTCCATGGCTCCGCCTTCAGCAACCAACGTGGACGAGAGTGACGACGTACCCGATGTGACCCGGGAAGAACTGAGCCGGGCGGTGCGACGACTTCTGTCGAAGAACACCGCCCCAGGACCCGATGGCATATCAGGGCGTGCATGTGTCCTGGCTCATGAGGTCCTCGAGTCCCGATTGATGGGACCCTTCACAGAGTGTTTTGAGCAGGCCCGCTTTCCGCTGTGCTGGAAAACCGGCCGGCTGGTCCTGCTCAAAAAGGAGAGGCACCCTGAGGACACGCCATTCGCATTCCGCCTTATCGTACTGCTGGACGAGGTGAGTAAACTCATGGAGAAAGTAATTGCAGACCGCCTCGTCCACCACTTGAAGAAAGTGTGGCCGGACCTGGCTGACAACCAGTTTGGTTTCCGCCAAGGACACTCCACAATACAGGCGATCAAGCACGTGAAGAGTCTGGTGGAGGAAGCGATCTCCCAGGGTGCCGTGATGCTGGCGGTGTCCTTAGAGATCGCCAATGCGTTTAACATCCTGCCCTGGGGCAGCATACGGGAGGTGCTTCGCTATCATGGAGTGCTCCCTTACCTCCACCGCATCATCGAGGACTACCTAACACAGAGAACCATCACCTTCCCGGGTCCGGAAGGATGTAGTCAGCGGGATATGCCTAGCGCTGTTCCACAGGGGTCAGTTCTTGAGCCCATGTTGTGGAATATTGGCTATGACTGGGCGATACGCGGTGCGCCCCTCAGCGATGTCAGTGTCGTCTGCTATGCTATGCCGTGCAGTGAGTCGAATAAGGCGGCTGGGACCCGAGGTGGGCCTGAGTAAATCCGAGGCTCTATGTTTCCACGGGCCTTGGAAGGTACCACCTCAAGGGTCCCAGATAATAGTTAGAGGCGTTTCCATCGGCATCCGGTCGACGATGAAATACCTGGGAATCGTCTTCAATAGCCGATGTAGTTTCGTGGAACACTTCCGGCAGCTGACCCTTCAACTCATGGGCACAGCTCGACTAATGCTAAATCTCGGGGGCCCCGGTTCCGCTTGCCTGAAGCTCTACCTCGGGACCGTACGGTCAATGGCCCTATATGGAGCACCAGTGTGGGCAGATAGTTTGACGGACCAGCATCTCGCATTCCTGCGGAGACCGCAGAGAACGATAGCCGTCAGAGCTGTCCGAGGGTACCGTACGGTCTCGTTTGAGGCAGCCTCCCTAATGGCCGGATTTCCACCATGGGATCTAGAAGCGAGAGTCCTCGCGCTGTTGTTTAATTGGCGCGAGGGGGTGCTGAGGCGGGGCGAAAGACCAACGCCGCGGGAGATTGTGACGTACAGGTTAGAGCTCTGCCAGAATCCCATGTTGGAAGCGCGTGACTCACGACTTGGGAACCCTAGCTCAGGCGTGGTGACCGTTCAAGCCATTAGGCCAGTTCTGGTTCGGTGGCTCCGGAGACAGCATGGCACCATCACCTTCCGTTTGACATAGGTGCTCTCGGGACATGGCTGTTTCGGGAGTTACCTGTGTCGCATAGGACGGGAGATCACTCCTGGGTGCCATCACTGTGGTTGCGTGGTGGATACTGCACAGCACACCTTAGCTGTATATCCCGAACGGGACTCGCTACGCCGCGACATTGTCGCGACAATCGGCACCAATCTCTCGCTCCCGGCCATGGTTCTGTCTATGGTCGAGGGCAAGAGCGGGTGGAACTCCGTCTCCTCGTTTTGCGAGCAAGTCATGCTTGCGAAAGAGGAGGCGGAGAGGGAGGAGGTGCACCGGTGTGCGTGCGCCCTCCGAGGCTCGTTGGAGGTTCCGATTGCCTCCGACCGCGACGGGGCCCGGGGTAGGTCCACACCTGTTGGGAGAGCCGTTGCCGTGCATAAGCAGTTCCCGCTCCCCGGCCACTAGGTGCGAGAAGGACACCGTGGGGTTTTAGTCGGTAAGAGTCCGACATACCCCTTCCTTGAGCGGCCAGGCTCGGGAGGTGGATCCAAGGCAGAATTTCCCCACGATAACAAAAAAAACATTCTTTTGTTTCTGAATCTGTACTTTATTTTAGATATCAATAACATTTAAGTAGGTACTTTATTGTACATTTTTAACGCTAAAATAATAAAAAGGTGGTTAGGATATAACAGCCATGATATTTTGTTTAGGCAGAACCTCGTCAACAATTTTTGAGGGATTGAATTTGCACTTGACTGAGTCATAATCAACAGCTTTCCCTATGTATCTTGTATATACAACGTAGTACTTTATAATTTATGCTATGTATTACTCTACTCTATGATCAACAGTAACAAACTCTTCTAGTTCTTCTTTTTGTTTTGGCGCCGCAAAAGCACTTGCTAGTGTCAATGTTTTTAAGCTTTCATAGCATTTTCCATTAAACAAAGTGAGGATTTCAGTGTCAATGTTTTAAAGTCTTAGTAAAATTTTCCGGCGTCAATGTTTTCAAGCTTACGTAGTAATATACATTATTTACAAAGTGGTTTCTAACGAGATGGTGGCCGCCTTGTTGGAATAATCTAGCGAATTTTTGTGAGACCTCAGAATGCATGCTCCTGGTTTACACTCATAATCCATTTCACTTAAACACAAAAACCAAACTACAATATGGGCCAGAAAGGCGTACGTTTTTAAAACACTCTTGCGTTTGAACCTTATGAGCGGGGGCCGGTGGGGATGAGAAGCTCGGTTCTCGGAAAATTAGTCACGATGGATCGCTTCACCAGACCGCAGTTTGCATTCTGCGATAAACATCATTATAGAAATGGCGATTCGTGCGCTATTGTGCGTCGTTTATTTCGGCTTGAGTTTGGATTACATGACGTAAATCAGTGTCCGAAGGAAAGTGTGATTCGATCGTGGGTCAGGAAGTTCGAAGCTATTGGTTAGACTCTCAAACAGAAGCCTGCGGGACGCCCAAGGTCTACAAGAACGGAAGACACAATTGAACAAGTTAGAGCTTCAGTTCAACGTAATCCTGGCCTATCGACTCGCAAGCGATCAGCTGAACTTGTGTTGTTCAGAACATCTTCGCATTTTGTTGAAAGATTTGAAATTGCACCCGTATAAAATTCAACTTGTGCAGGAATTACTGCCAAATTACCCAATTTTACGACGAGATTTTGTTGAAACAATGTTGGAACGCTCTCAGAGTTTCAAATAAATTTCTCAGAATTCTATTTCAGTTGAAATAATGATGTGTATGTGTATGTGTATTGTATTTAGTTTTTTTTTATTATTTTTTAAAATTCGCAAATCTTTCTGGCCCATCCCTGTATATCACGCAAAACGCCACTAATATTACATAATATAGGGTCAAAAAGCCAAATAAATTAAATAAAAACAAAAACCACAACGAACTCTTGAACTGTAAATTCGTGTAAATACAGCCAGCCGGCAATTCCGGTAATCAGAAAAAAAGCAACACAAGACATTTGTATTCTGTGCTATAGTATCTGTCAAAGATAAATAACAATTAGTATCTGTATCCAGTGTCAACAGTCTAGATATGGGTAACTCAACAAAATCCTTTGCGGTAAATCAATACTCAACCTGTGCTTTGATCTAACTCAAATATGTGCCATGGCACAGCAAAATGGTACTCGCTAAGTTAATTCCAAAATGTATGCCACGCGCTTCCTGCACCCGCTGTCTCTTAAAGCAGGCAACGCACTTTGAAGCAGCGTTATCTCAGTCAACTCAGTGAGTGAGATTAATTAACAATTCAGTTGACTGGCGCCGTGCCATGCGCAGAATGTGTAACTAAAATAAAAAGTTAAATATCTTTCATCGCTTTGAAATATATATATTTCTTTTAGTTCAGTAGTTCTATCTAGTTTAGTATTTCACACTAGATCTGTTCCTCAATAGATGAATTTGTTTGGCGTTCATTTTTCTTTCACTAGTTCATTGAACTACAGAATTGATTGTGAAAGTTATAGGTAATTGAATCTTTTAATCTCTGAATAAGATGACATTGTGGCGAGGTTAAAGGTACCAGACGGGTATAGTTAAAAGAAAATTTCGAAATATTGAATCAGATAATTAGGTAATTTAATAATTAGTACGTCTTAGTGTTATAGTAATTAACATAGTAGGTACCTGATCGTCACTACCCAGACAGAGGAATAATTTTTACTCATTGCAATTATATTTTAAATTATGTAAAATAATAACAGATTCCGTTAGGACTGGTAATCTTGATAACTTTTATTATTTATTGTTTGTGCAAGGCCAAAATATTGTAAATATTAAATTTCATAGTGTGTGTTATATTTGATGAAAAAATACGAGGCATTAGATTTTGAACTTTCGTACAAACATCTTCGTAAATTAGTTAGTAGTACTTTACTTTTCCAAAGGAAGTTCAAAGTTGCAATATCTGCTAAACTATCAATGTATCATGAAAGCTAAAGGACTCATAAAAATAAGATAGTTCCTGGGGAGTCGTGATCTTAACACACTAACAGAGAGCCAAAGTTTAATTGAAACAGAACAATAATTCAGTATATCAGAACGTGATAGCGTTCCGCATACGTAAACTACTCAACTGGAGTAATGAACTAAGTGGACTACTTTAATTGAAAATGAACTAGAATTAATGATGGATAACACAATTGAAGTACTTCATTTGAAGAATTCATTCGAAAACGAAAAACATCCAGCCGCCAAAACAAATGAAATAAGCATTATGTGTGTTGACACATCCGGGACAGTGAACAGTGTTAAGAGTTGGTACAATTGTGCAGTGCACCGTAGCGCATTGTTACCCATGTCTACTCTGCTCTTTCGCCGTTTGTTTGTTATTGTTTTCAGTAATTGATAATACATTAATTTTCTGTAAATAAATAAGTTTAATGAAGATGAGTCGACGTAAGCGAGCAAAGGTAAGTAAGAATATTTTAAATAAAATTGGAATAACAAGAATTTGTTTATAGGTTATATTTATCGATTTTAGGTAGAAAATCGTGAAATAGAGGAAAAATTAAAACAGGACGGTTCCGAATCGGATCATTCTGAGAAAAGCAAGGTTCCTTCTTCCAGCCCTCTGTCGGTTGCTAGTCGTCGGGAATCTTCGTCGAGTCGGACAACCGAACAGAAAGATGTAAAGAAAGAAGAGAAGACTGTTATAGAAGAAACAAAAGCTGAAGATGTTGAAGAGATTCATTATAAAGATATGCTTAACAGGTACCTATTTGTAAATCAAGCCCATAAAAAATGAGTAATTACCTACTATGTTTTCTAAACCGAAAGTTCTAGCCCATTCTGTGTCTGTGTCTCAATTTTTTCCCTCGTTTTTTATTTTTTGTCTCTATACTGTCACCATAGCCTATTCGATACACACCGTTGGAACAGATATTTTGATAAATAAACTAGATGTTTACTATAGAATCAGATAATTGGGGGTAATTTGTAAAAAGTTAACTGTCTTATTAAATTTTATTTTGTATTACTGTGGTTACTAATTTTGAAATTTTATTTAATATATTTTAGTTTGGAAGGTGCAGCATTTCAGTCACGTTTGCCTTTTGATAAAATGTCTTCATTAGAAGCAGAATGTTTTTCGGACCTGCAAGGACCTTCAAGTCATGCATTTGTTCAAATCAGAAACCGTATATTAAAAATGTGGTTTGAGGATCCAAAGAAACAATTGATTCAAGAATATGCAGTCCAGAAGATGGAGGTGAATATGTTATAAATATCTTTTATTATGATATTATTATAGTTATTATAGTTTTCATGGGAATATGTTAATAGCCCTAGTAATTAGCTAAATTGCCAGAAATTATATTCTTGTACTAGCTGTGCCTTCCAGTTTCACATGCATATAATTTAAAATAAATTATTTGATGATCAATTGATGATTTATAATACTTCAGTATAGACAATATTTTTATTAGGCGGCCAGGTGGTTACATTGTGTGGCTTGTTTGTGCCACTACTGCTATAGACAAAGACCTGAGATGAGTGTTAATAAATTATTTTAATTTTCCATTATCTCTCAAATTATGTGTCCAAATAACATACGTATTGTGTATAGGACACTCGAAGAGGATGTGTAGCACAGTTTCATTTTTATCTGCTTGACAGGCACACAGGGGGCTTTCCTTGCATTTAAATCTCGACAGGTAATCTGCAAAGTCTCCGTGTCCTGTCAAAATTTTTATGTGCAGATGGTCCACACCAATGGCTTTAACTTTCTTATACACCTGTGCGACATCAGGTAAGAAGAACTTCGTCACCGAGGCGGTCATACCTTGGGCGTATCTCTCTCCCCAAGTCTGTATTGTGCCCATGCGGATACACCTTTTTACGTACGACAATGAACATTTGTCGTAGTATGGTTTGGTCTTAAGTTTCAGGGCCGCCTCCTTAGCTAGTACGTCAGCTCTTTCGTTTTCCTTTATGTTGATATGGGCTTTAACACTATAAAGGTGCATCTTCTTTCCATTATTTTTGCACTAGACGACATTTCTCCTTGTCCTCACTGCTAATGGGTGTACGGTACGCCAGTTCATAACCGATTGCAGGGCCGACAACGAGTCGCTGAAAATGCCATGACTGGGTCCAGTGCTGCGTAAAATCTCCTCGGTGGCTTCACATATCGCCAGAAGCTCAGCCTGGTAGACAGTGCAATACGACGACAGCTTGAACTTAGGACGGCTTGTCTCTGCATTATTGTCCCATATGGAACCCCACCTGGTTCTCAATCTTGTTGCCGTCGGTAAAAATGCGCAAGTCGTGTGCACTGCTACTGTCGACTTGGTCCTGGTCCACCAGGCTTGTGAGCCCATGGCCGATATGCTGCGCCGGGTGAGGAGTGTGCGCGAAAACTGCCATCCTTTCCACTTCCCTTTCTCCCAAAGCCGGCAGGTACTTACCTCCCCTTTTTGACCTCGTACAGGGAAGCGGCTTCCTGTATACGCAAGTCGAGAGGGAGCAGTCCTGCCAACACTAACACCGAGTTCAGGGAAGCGGTCCGGTATGCCTTGCTAAGTTTTTGCGTGAAACCGCGTTATACCACGTTTAGTTGTTTGCGCACACCTATCCTATTGCACACCGGTGCCCAGGCACTCGCAGCGTACATAATAGTCGGCTCCACGACCGCGGTATAGATGGTATCACTTCCGGGTGAAGACCCCAGGAAACTTTGGCCGCACGAGACAGCTGCCTGTAGAGTGCCAAAGCTCTTTTGCAGACATCTGTCATGTGCGTGCCAAACGTGAGACCGCTATCTATGGTCAGTCCGAGGATCTTCATCTGGCGTGAAACCGCAACATCGGTACCTCCCATTGTGAGGCGTGGGGTGTCGTATTTAAGTTTCCCAGTGATAACTAGGGAACTAGTTTTGTGTAGAGCGAACTTCAGTTTGTTGCGTACACCCCACTCCTGCACATATGCTAACGCAGGGTTGTCTTCGCGTTCGATTTCCAGGGCACTGCTTCCGTCGAACACAAGGAGGATATCATCCGCGTATGCCTGGACATAAATCCCTTTATTTTCCAGGTTCCACAATATCGGGCCCCCAATCGAACCCTGCACGCATCCTTTTGTGGTCTTTATTGACACACTCTCCCCTGCATACTTTACATGGACAGCTCTATTCTGTAAATAGCTGCTCAAGATCTTTTGTATGTTAGTTGGGCAGCTCACTTCCATCAGTCGGACCCTGAGGATTAATATGCCATGTCTAAAAATAATGCTCATAAGTCGATTTTACATCTTCAACAAAAACACAATTGCAAAGTAACATAATGGGGCTTATGTTTAAAAGATAAACATATGCTATGGTGGATTTCTTTATAGATATATTAATGGCCAATATTTTTGTACAACATCGTATTTACGTATCATTAACTTTTAACTATTCATCATTCACCAGCGCATGCAAATAAAGCAGTTCGAGAGAGCTTTAACTACTGACTTACTTAACAAAAATCAATATTTAAGGCTAGCTGAAAGTTTTAGCTAATGTTAATACTATTCCTTGTGAATCTGGCTATCATATACAAAAAGAATTTTTTGAATCCAACTGGTAATTCCAGAGATTAACATGTGTAAACATACAAAAAAAATCTTTTCCATTTTATTAAACTAGTATAAATATAGGTTTTATTCAAGAAATAAAGTAAAAGAATTACATGTACAGACAGCAGTACAGATTTATTAACATAGACTACTATTACAAAGAGATTAAGTTTGTATGTTTCTACGACTAGGAGGTAATTTCTGTAAGTACTGGTGAACATAATACATAGTTAGTTTTTGAATATGTATATGTGTATCAGCTATTGCCATAGCATGAACCATGCTATGGTTTGACTCAAATGACTGTACAGATAATCTATATAAATTCAGTGATGAGGTTTGCAGGTATCAAACAAAAGCTACTGGATAGACTTTTTTTTTGTTTTACATCTTAGATATTTATTCCTTGTTAAAAAAATTAGTATATCTTCATTCAATAAATAGTAACCATAGTTTTTAGAAACTACGATTTTTCTATACACTGCACATTTAGTATGTGTTTTCTTGCAGTAGTGTTAATGTAATAAACACCGAACACAAAGTCGTGGTTTCAGCTATTCCTAAGATATTATTATTATAATTAACCATGGCTTCGTAACTTTACCTATTTATAGTTAAATGATTAATCTCAAAATTTGACCATATTAACCCATGGTAATGTGTAGTAAATTAAAAAACATTATAAACTATGATACAACTTTTTAGGCTCCGTACAATGGTGACCCAGCACTGGTGATGAGGACTCATGCGTTTCTAGAACGACATAGTTTTATAAATTATGGAATTTATGAACGGCTTACACCTATTCCTACTCCACCAAAAGGGAAGCAGAGACCTAAAGTCATTATTATTGGAGCAGGTATTTCTTCTTACTCTTAAATCTTTCTGATTTCTTAAAAATATTAACATGAATTATAAAAATTGTCCTTAGCTATTGACATAGAAACAATTTAATTTAAAACATATTTTAAACAATTTTTTTGATTAGTTATTTATTTTATTCCTAATATTAGAATTTGTGTTTACAGGAGTGTCTGGTTTAGCAGCAGCACGACAATTACAATCGTTTGGTTGTGAAGTAGTTATACTTGAAGGAAGAGACAGAGTTGGTGGTAGAATTGTAACATATAGGAAAGGACCATATGTGGCTGATTTAGGTGAGTACAATATTAAATGATTGAAACTTATTTCAACCACTCTACTGCTTAGTAACTACATTTGCAGTTTGTCCACTGTCTCCTTGATGATCTAATAAATCAAATTAATTTTTCTCATTCTGAAATTTCAGGTGCTATGGTTGTCACGGGTTTAGGTGGTAATCCTGTCACCACATTATCTGTACAAATGAATATGGAACTACACAAGATTAAACAAAAATGTCCACTTTATGAAGCTACAGGTAACCAAGTACCGAAGCATAAAGATGAAATGGTAAAATCATTTACTTATTTCCTTCCTATTACTTCCTCGTATGCCTAAAAATATTAAATATACAATATACTGTATTAGTTATAAAAATAAAAAAAACATATCAGGCAGTGCAATATTAGATTTTCTATCATATTTGTAGCATATTATGTTTAAATTCATATGTAACTGAAAACAGAGACTTGAATTTTTCAACCAGTAATTTATTTATTTTATATGTTTCATGTTCTCAATCATTTTTGCTCCGTAAATCACATACTATAATTTATACACTCACTGTTTCCTAATAGTTTTACTACAGCAAGTTTTTAAATTTCTAATGTAAATTATAAAATTATGTGGCAGGACGATAGTATCGCTGCGATAAACTCGCTCGTGGAGTTGGCGCATTAACTGAACAGATCATTTGTATCAAAATTTTCTAAATCTTGAAAGCTATTCGTTATATATATATATAACAGCACTACTATATTATTCCTTCTACCTTATAAATATTGTTTTTCTTTCGTCATGTAATGTTTTTAATAATGAGATTAACAGTAATGTTTCTTAAGCGATGTTGTTATTGTTATAAAATGTTGATGTTTTAGGTGGAACGTGAATTCAATAGGCTTCTAGACGCCACGTCTTATCTGTCACACCAAGTCGATTTTAACTATTATAATGACACGCCCGTATCACTTGGCCAAGCTCTTGAATGGGTTATAAAATTGCAACAGAAAAATGTCAAACATAAACAGGTATTTACTAAAGTGTTTGATATTAAATTTACTTTTTTATAATAATAAATGCAGGGAAGGGAGTCATATATTATACAACATATTTTAAATTTCAGATTCAACAGCTGAAGGCTGTTATAACACTGCAAGAGAAAATCAAAGCCAATATTAATAAGTAAGTTTTTCTTAATGTACAAATGGAACTAATATGTTTTGTTATTGTGTACCAGTTTTAAAATTGTATTATTTTTTATTAACTATAATAGTCATATAGTCCTAAATTTCTATACAGTAAAAAAAAAAATGCTCGTGCAGCACCGTACACGTGATAGAAGAGCACCATACACGTGATAGAAGAACACTATACACGTGATAGAAGAGCACCATGCATGTGATAGAAGTGAAATTTATTAAAAAAAGAGTCGTGGATGGCCTAAAATGTGTATTAGATATAATACAATGGCTGTCTTTCTCCTTTTCTCTGTGTTATATATCTTTCTTTTCTCATGTAACGAAATGTGCCTAAAAGTGACGCGTCCTTGAAATTTCACTCTCAATTCTAGTTCAATTATCAAATCGCCGCCTAACAAGTTTCACTTCAAAAAGTGTAAATATGTAAATATTTCTCATGAGTTTTGTATTCCAAGTTCTTTTCATATCACTCATAGTTGCTCATTAGTCAAAAATATAGCAATATGCATTTTATTTAAAAGCTAGAGATGACATTGTTAAAACACTGACTTATGTAATATTATATTTTTCTCATAAATAGCAGCATGTTCAGGAGTGTAAAAAATGTATTTATCTACTCTTCTTATTCTTGTTATCGCGCCTCAAAAAGCACTTGCCAGTGTCAATGTTTTTAGGCTTACGTAAAATTTTCTATTATACAAAGTGGGGTCTTCTGACAGTTTGGTGGCTGCCTTTTATAGCTATTTAGGGAGTTTTAGTGACATCTCAAAATGCTTGCTCTCTGTTTATATTTATAATCCCCTTCATATATGCACAACAACCAAACTATATCACGCAAAATTCTACCATTATAACATAATATAGGGTCAAAAAACCTAAGTTAATGAATTAAAAACATAAACCATAGCATGACACATCAAGATCCTTACAAAAACTCCCATTAATCTACTCTCATATCTATAGTAAAATTCGAATTATTAACTTTAAAACGAGTGTATTTTGATATACTTTATTAACAAAATACCGAAATTTAAAAATAGAATGACATTATAACATTTTTCTCTAACAAAATGATGCTATAATCATAGATTTAATTATATGTATAAACTATGATTATAATTCATCTATGGTTATAATACAATTTTTTACCTATGCGATCCAAGGCAGATTTGTATAACATTACAAAAAAGTTTTGATTTAGTTATTTACTTATCTGTGGCAGTGCTGGGTTTTGGCGCCATTCATACGTTTTGTTGTATTGAATTCCCTGGGATCTTTTTTATTCTTGCTTATATATGTTTGATAGCAGTGAATGCAAAGAAAATTTGACTCCGCCCGATGTTTTAATGCGGCGACAGAAATGACTCATAATCTATTACCAGCAAAGTCGAAAAAATTATATGATAAATGCTATCATGACTTTATGGCATGGAAAATGCAAAATTGGCTACTTCGTGTTCGGAAAAAGTGCTATTGGCCTATTTTCAGGAATTGCCTGACAAGTTCAGGTGTTCTCCATTATGATCTAAATACTTAATGTTAAAGTGTACAATGAGCCTAATGTAACGAACTCGGCATGTCCAAATATTCAAAATTTAAGGAGTAAAAAAAAACAAGTATTTAAAGGGAAGGAAGCCTAAACGTTTTCATCTGAACAATTTTATAAATACAAAAATGAAGCTCCTGGACGCGGGATGCAAACATTTTTCTTGAATGACTATTATAACCAATAAACTATTTCTTACTCTTTTAACTTTAATCTTTTATTTAATAGGTTCAATCCCAATGCATGAGAGTAAATAAGTATCTGCATATAACTTTATAGGTATTAAAATACTCGTGTCACGTGTGATACTATTAAAATCTTCGCCATTCAGGAGGAGTCTTATAAGCCAATTTTTCTTTTAGAATGAGTGATATACAAGAACTGTTGAAATCTATGAAGGTAGAAAAAGAGAATTTGTTGGCCGAGAAGATTAAAACTGCAACAGGAGACGTAAGCGTCCTGCAGGAGTTTAACTTGCGTCGTTTGAATCGAGAGATGAATTTGTTGTGTAATGAATATGACGGATTGATTACACAGAACACGACTATTGAAGATAAACTCACGCAATTGGAATCTAATCCGCCAAGGTAGTTGTTATTTTTGTAACTAATTTGAATGGTTCAACTATATTAACAAATACTTCAATCAGTTCAGTGAAGAATGACTTACATATTTCTTTCACAGATTTTATTCATGTATTTGTTATTAGGTTAAGTTAAGATATTAGTGACAGATTTTTACGAAAAAAATAACCAATAAAATAAAAGGACCAAAATTGTTATCACACGTTTACACGTCAATCTACTACACGAATTGAAGATTTACTAAAGTGGTTTTAATAATTATTTATGACTAAACAAAAAACATATTTGAATCTATGCATTTAAGTGCCTAAATAATTGCCAAATTTGTACAAACACTTTTAATTAGGTATGCTTGTCTAAGTACGGCATCCACTTCACAAGTCGTATATTCGTATATTCGCAATTTTTAACGATTCACGATAATGCATTTTTCGACGGCCACATTTAATAAACAGCTATAAAAAAAAATCACGATTTTAGAGGAGAGTGTTTTTAACCCAAAAATAATTGATAGAAAAACAAAGCTATCTTATTCTATTTTAAAGCAATAATGGTCCAGTGGTATTATCTACGGAAACTGCGTCAATCGACATGAGTTCGAATCCCTGCAATGAGCATGGGCTTTCAGTGAAGGAAAACGTGATAAAACTATAGCATGGTAGTAAGGAATTTTCTAATGCCCGCCTGGCTAGCTATCACCCTCAAGTTCCAAATCTGTCGGCAAGCAACTACAGGTGTGTTCCGACAGTTGCACATGAGAGCCAGTCTCCCCATTTAGCTTACCGTGTAACCATTTTGGGCCACATCGTCACTTAACATCAGGTGCGATTGTGTCCAAAGCTATAAAGAATAATGACCAAAGCTTAATTATTGGTGAATTACAGTGTCTGTTTCTTTTTAGTTCTGTGTATCTGTCGGTGCGCGACCGTCAGATATTGGACTGGCACTTTGCAAACTTAGAGTTTGCGAACGCAACACCGCTGGGTAACCTATCGTTGAAGCATTGGGATCAGGACGACGACTTCGAGTTCACCGGTAATCATTTAACAGGTATGTTGGTTGTTCTTTATAGCAGCATGGTAAATGACCGGCACTTTGCTTGATGATAATAATATATCTAAAAACAGCGACGATCACCGACATATCGACATTCATTTCATTCATCGTCAGTTAACGCTGTCATACTGGCGTGAGTAAATGCTTCATTACGTTTCTCTTGAAGGACCCGACGTGATATTGTAGAGAAAAATTGCAATTTAAACCTTTGCTTGTAACAAAATCATCTGCACAATAATGTGCAAAATCTACTTTCAACTGTCTATTTCATAATCGTGTTCTTAAACGGACCAGTTGAAATAGCTCTTAAAGCAAGCCGGTGTGGTGATACCAACTAACGGTGAACATAACGACGTGAAAGTTCGATCGCCGTTGTTTTTAAATTTTATTGTACGTAATGACAATGGCTTAGACCGACTAGTCGAAGAATAGTTGGTTAACTTGAATATTCAAAATTTCCATTAAGTGCTCTTATGTTAGGGAATCATTAGTAAGTTCTGTCGATGTTTGTATGGTTTACAGAACGAGGTCTATCAAGGTGGCAGGATGATATTGGCAGAATTCAATTTTTTTTTAATTTGTAACAATATACCATTTTCCGTTTCTTTATTTTCTCAATGACAGTTCTAATTTGATAGTTGTAGTGTTGTAATCAAATAAGTAATAATATCGATCGCATATATTTATGACAGTGACGATTCATCAGATTTTGATTAAAATAAATAAATAAAGATTACCTGTCGTTATAATTATTTCGTTTCATTGTGGAGTACCTACATATACCTCCTTTTTTTGCAACAGCTTCGAAAATTTTGAAGAAGTTGGCATTATCAATCAAGAATTAATACGTGTAACATCTGGTAATGAAATATAATATTAGTTAATAAATTTGTACAAAAGTATCCGGCAGTAGTTTAGTTTTTTACATTTTGTAAAAAAATATCGGGTCTGTTATCGTGTTACGTTTATCGATATAGCTCCATCCCTATCAGATTCTCCGACTCTGGTATAACCTTGTACGTGTGTAAACGTCATATTTTTATAAAATAATGCATACATAATGTAAAAAAGACGCTCGTTCAAGTTTTCACAGGAGCTGTCATCGAGATAATAAAGAAATGGAAATGGTATAAATAATGTTGTTTGAATGATTAATTTTGATGAAGAATTAAGGGATATATGGCTCATAAGGCACTGCCACAAATAAATACATTTGAGAAATATTGAGATAATTCTTTACAAGAGTACTAAATGCCATGTTAAATGTTTGCGGTACCACTGCAGAACTAATAGTACATATAAAGTAGGTAACATAAGAGCTTCAATGTTTGACACGATTCAGCAACGTTTCGATGCTCTTACAATACGTCTAGCAATTTCTTAAAGACCAAAATTTTCTTGGCTCAATAATTTGTAAACACGTTACTGTGAAAATTGTTTGCGTAAACGTTCTGTGCGCCCACATGACTATTAGCAACATTCATTGATGTTGCTGTGACTCTGAAGTAGGTTCAGTCACAAAGGACTAATCAATTATTGAAATTGCTCTCTATAAATTTCATGTAACATATTGTATTCGCAAGGCAAAATATTGCATATTTTTCTCTTATTTAACCAAAAATTCATTTTTTTGGTTTGACAAATTAAAAGATTTACCTATACTTTTTGTTACAACTTTTTAATTTTTTTTTACATGTTATTGAAGCTTTTTCATTTTGGTTATTTTCTATCATACAACGCCACTATATGAATATACGAGTATACCAGAGAACTGCGGACTAAGTTACAAAGGCCTTCCCAAGTTACCACAACGAACACGAAGTGTATGACAGTGATCTAAATGTAAATTTGATCTAAGTATAAATACATCATCATATCAGCTAAATAACGTCCACTACTGGACATTTAAATACATAGATGTATAAAAATAATATTGTATCACGGCAAAAAAATCAATTTCATAAATTATAGCTTTAGCGTTTTACTACACTATTCACTTATGCTAAAGGGACGATGTTGCCGAATATGTAACACGCCAACCCTAGAGAGGAACAAGTTGGAAACAAATATTACGTTATATCACAAAGATTCTTTGTTATTAATTAAATTAAAAAACAAACTTACTACTACTAAACTAATAAAGCTACTACTATATCTTGCTACTATTCTATAAACAATCTACTTAACTATTTTGTAATTAACGTATTAATTATTTCACTTATAATTAGCCTCCCCCAAATTTCTCCACTCGTCCTTTCTTTTTGCTATTCTAGTTCATTGCCAACCACACCTTTCCTTAAAGATATCACGCCATCTCTTCTTTGGTCTTCCTTTTCTCCTTTAATCTTCCCATGGTGTCCGTATTGTCTCTTTTTTGCCTATCGTTCATCATCTAGTCCGTTAATATGTCCCACCTAACTCCATTTTAACAGTCTTATTCTTTCTTTTACATCTGTCACTATTGTTATTTTCCTTACTTTTTCGTTGGTTTTTCTATCTAAAGTTTTAATTCTGAGCACTTTTTTCTATTTTCCTTTGACAATCTGCTATGTTTTCTTAATATGTTTTCCTTATCGACCATGTTTGACAACCAAAAGTTAGGCAAGGTACTAGGGGAGGTCCAAAAGTTCGTGGAATGGAAGGGATTTAAATAAAATGAAACAATAAATCTATTTTACCTTTTCAATATAATCACCCTTAAGCTGAATACATTTATTAGATATATGAATTAATTTTTGTAAACCATCGTAAAAATATTTTATATCTTTTACCTCAAAATGAGCCAAAATTGCCTCCTTTACCCCATTGTCGTCGGAAAATTTCCTTCCCCTTAAGTCTTTTCTTAAATTGGGAAACAAATAAAAATCACTTGAGCCATATCTGGACTGTAGGGTGGGTGGACTAGTGATTCAAAGCCATGCGTGTGCAGAGCAGCCACTGCAACTACTCTTGTGAACCGGCGCGTTGTCTTGCAAGAGCAACACACCCTTGGTCAATTTTCCTAGACGTTTTTCCTTGATGGCCTCCTTTTATTTTTCTAGTATCGTTGCATCGTATTCTCCGGTTATGTTCCTTCCCTTTTCTTTGTAATCAATCAGTGTTATCCATTAACAATCCCAAAACACAATAGCCATCAGCTTTCCAGCCGACTCCGACACTTTGAATTTCTTTGGCGGTGGTGTCCCTTTTATGCTATTGCACGGACTCTTGTTTGGATTCAGGCTCAAAGTGATGAATGCATGTTTCATCTCCGGTAACAATCCACTCCAAAATCTGTGCAGGTTCGTCTCCACACAACTCCAAAAATTGTTTTGGAGCATCGACGCACTGCTGTTTCTGAAGCGGCGTGAACATTCTCGGCACCCTTCTTGCACAGACTTTTGTCATAACCAGGTGTAGTGCAGGATACGTAAAATGGTGGTATCTGATGCTCCAAATAATGCACATAACTGTTTTTTCTTCAAACGGGTGTCCTCCAGTACAATTTTATCCACTTTTTCGACGATGTCTGATGTGGTGACCTCAACTGGCCTTCCTGAGCGGGGGTCGTCTTCAATCGACTCCCGACCATGTTTAAAAAGACAATGTCACTTGTAAATCATAGATTTACTAGGGCACTGTTCCCCATAAACGGTTTCCATTTTATTCAAAATGGTCTGAGCGTTCTTTCCTTGCTTGGTAAGGAATTTTATCACAGCACGGTGTTCAATTTTCTCCATAGTTTCAGTTTTCTTCCGGATTGACTTGTTTAGCAGGCGAGTGATCGTAAACGAATGACGCAATAGGTTTTTTTTTTTGAACTGACTACACTGTTAGCCCTAGGGTCCCTATCCAAAAACAGAGCCGCTGCGGCTTTTACAGCTTCACCGGACTTGATGACGCAATAGGGCTGAAACTCAATTTATATACTAATGATGAGTCCCCAATTAGTATGACACTAAGCGAGCGCCCCTATCCCCACTCCATCCCCTCCATTCCACGAACTTTTGGACCTCCTAGCGTAATATAGCTATTTCCAATATTTTCTCTTTATATCAATTTTTTTTAATACGTCACCTATAACATAGGTGATCAATTATGAACCAAACTTAGTTGCGCCAGTTGTTCGTGCATGAAGTTTCAACACAGTGTCGATAACGAATATTGTATTAACTGTTAGTTTAGTTCTTGTAACTAATCGTGCCGACATGCAGCATACGGTCGCGATCTTCTCGGCAATAACTTCAATTAGTCTCGACTTTTGCGACTTGTGACTCGTTAGCGTTTCTGCACAATCCGCCGCGATCGATGCCCCATTGTATCAAAACACAAAACTTCCTACTGTATAGATATTATTTTCCCTAAATGGTCGGCACAGTTGAACCCGTTATTTGTTACGACTCTCGAGATACTCTTTTCGCTAAGAAATTGGTGTACGATAATAAGATATATCGTTTGAGTGTATGTATGACTCACAACTCTTTTCCAACGCTCAGTATATTTGCCTACGTTTAGTAGCAGTTTGTTACATACCACACTAAGGTGACGATGACACAAAATCTTTAATAAAATATTCAAACTAGTGAGGGCTTCCGTTATATATCTATTGTTAAGGTATACATACAAGTTTTTATATAATTATTTTGCAGTGAATTCTGTATATATGTACGGTCAATTAGTCCAGATACCTTAACCGTTGTAGTAACAGTAAAACTTCCTTTGGAGATCCTTCTTAAGTTTTTAAGACACTTCGACCTTCTGTTTTTGAAAAAAAAAATGCACATTCAGCAAGAGAATTGGCAATTTACATAAATAAAAACATATTTCATGCCAGTGAGTGTCGCTGCCATTTTATGAGGATTCATAAACTTGTAGGAGATAATCCTGGCTTTGTTAAATTTAAAGTTTGATAATGCTTTTATTCGTGCAGGGAGCCACGCCTCGTTATAAATGTAGAATTTTCGAGTTAGTTGTCGGTAGACATATCTTTTACACTGGATGCTCCATTTTTGCCGCGAGCTGCGTTGCGTGTCAAAAATTATTATTGTTTCTCACTGCAATTTTCCATTTTTTGCGGCCTATAAATTACCCACTGACTTTTGTGAGTTGTTTTAATGACTGTTACAGAAAATAAATTAGAGCTCCGTTTAAGTATTTTACATACATGTTGAACGGAGAACTGAGTTGTCTTCGTTTGATTTACGTTTATTGTTGAACAAGATGTGCCGCACGGTTTCACCCGTGTTAAATTTATTGGACCAACTAACTCACAACCGCGCCGCGCCGCCGCGAACTCGTAGACTATCGTTTTCTCATTTTCCGTGCTTGCCTATGCTTGCCAGAATGCTTGACATTCATATGAAATACAATAATAGTTTTTCAAATCTATCAGGTAGTTCAAGTGATTAGCGCGTTCCAACAAACCAATAATCTCTTGAGCTTTTTAATGTTCATATAGTACAGTTATTATATCTTCTTTTTTAAAATCTGGTATCACAGCTTTCAGAGTCGACGCAAAAAAACCTTAGTGTTTTTGTTAGCTTTACATTAAATCTGTATGTATAGAGAGTTTATTCGACTACGGTAAAATATAAAAAAGCAACAAGTGAAATTTTACGTCCGTTGTTGAGTCAAAAGATATGCATCGCGACAACCACGGTACTCCTCTTTTCTGACTCTGCCGGCCGGTCGGCCGTGCCGCGCCGTGCGTGTGTTGTCGGCCATATTTCTCACTGTTCGCCTGGACCGGTGTTCGCGGCGTGGGTAGTTGAAAAATGACATCTTGATTGTTGTGCGTTATTCCACTCATGAGAATATTATGGTGTAGTGGTCGCGTGCACTGCCATTGTCAAACCCCCCCAAGCCTCGAGCTCTACAAATTGAACAATTGTTAACCGTTCCATGGAAACTTCTCGTTATCGTGACTCGTCACAGAGTTATTACTTATTATATTTACTAAGATATCCTATTTTATTAGTATGCGTTCGCTTCATCTAAGCAAGTTTTATTAAATTTTAATTTTAATGAATAAATAATTTAAAATCTAACTAAAGAAAACTGTCATTTATTTTACTTTTACACTTTTTTCGTGTAACAAATACACGTTATATAATTTAGTTACCGAATGTTCGGGATACTGTAGAATAACCTGTGACCCATGAATAGGATACATTGCACATCACAAATTTATAGATAATACTTGATAAGGGAACTGCAGGGGTAATATAAATCTACAGATGTTAAACATATAGAAAAAAAGCATAACTATAATCTATATAACTATGAACAAAGAACACATTACAATTTTATATTATTACGATGAATAAAAACACTAAATATTGAAGATGCATATAACTAGCTTAGTAGGTAAAAGAGAAACAGTGTAACGTCTTTATACTTTTATTCCTTCTACGATACTGATTTTAGCTCTTTTTTTTTACCTACTATACTGTTAGCCTTAGGGGCCATGAGCCTCTGACGGCTTTTACAGCTTCAACGGACTTGTTGATTTTAGCTCGATTCAACAATGCTTTTATATTATCATTCTAGTTTATCAAAATTATGCACTTGAAACAACTTCCGCCACAATATAAATCAAACAGGATTCAAACAAACATATTTATAACGGAAGTCATTTTATATTTAATGAGTTTTGTATGAAGCCAAAAATATTTCAATAAAAGTAGAATAAAAGTAATGTAATGTAGTATGTATGTAGTGTGTAGTAGGAAGAGGAATATTACAAGGAAGAAGATCATATAAGGGACAAGATAGATTGGGACAATTAAAAAATATGTGATCCACGGATTCCTCGTCAAGATAGCACTCACAGAGATAGTGGCCACGGACATGTATTTTCATGAGGAAAACAGGAGAGCATACATGGCCTAAACGAAGGCGAATAATAGTAAAAGTAACCCACCTGTGAGCATCTCTAAATTAAAAAAAAAACCCCAGGGCTTAGTGGGAATGGTATGTTGGGTACTTTTATAATGTTTGGCCTTCAATAGCTCAGAGTTCATCCAAATATTTTGTCATGATTTGAAAAGTTGTGGTTTTAAGTTATAATACTTTACGTATTTTATTTAAAGTTGTATTATGTTAAAATAACAAATCATATAAAATACTGTATACACTGTCACTATTATTGTTCTTATAATCTTTCAAAATAGTACAACTTTCTTAATTTTGTTTAATACTGTATTATAATATGTAGTAAGTTATCCATGTCAGGTCGCCGCCGTCATCCCGGCAGTTGGATATATACTGGCTGATCCTGAAACCTCACCAACGAAAAGAGAATGGTGATCGCGAACCAGTCGGGTACAGATTCATAGTAGGGTTACTGCTGTTGCTGGTTTTTGATATATCAGCGAATGCTGATTTTTTGAAGTTGACATCAGCAGATGCAAATTTGCAAAATGTAACTAAAAGTTTCCTATTTTCGCTATTACCCCACTTGATTACTTGGATATACACCGCCAGATCGTAGAACACAACATGTCTAAGTTCGCCACAACGGTGGATGTTGGTCCTATCATCCAGCAAAATGATATATTTAATATGTATTATTAAAACAACAAAGCCGAGTGCGAAATGAATTATATGTTATTTCTGCTGTTTGCATGTAAATGTCATTGGAAATAAGTCTCTGAGGTATGTGGAGCCAGATCCTATTAGAGGCGTTCTTAGCCGCAGCAAGTTTTTGATAACGCCATGCGTTGTGAGCCAAGGGCAATAATGAATGTGATACAACTGTGGCTTTCCTCATTAATCATGCGCTCTATGAATAAAATATCTCGACGTTGCCTTTAGGATAGCGTCTAGTCGTGTCGGTACACTTACTGCTCGCAGCTGCGATCACAATCTCTGTCCGATGCCTAATGGTGTTAGCTCTCGAGAGAGATTCACACCGTATTACGACCTTGTTCTCTATTGTTTAGCATAAAGTCGCCACTGGGGTTTGGAATCTGAATTGTCCTTTAGTTAGTAGGTACTCTAGTACGGATTTGGTTCATTTACGTACAATTTAAACTAAATTTAAATATGAACACTTATTGGCTACACTTAAAATTCTTTCAGTTTATTTACGCACACTTGTGTGATCAGTGTGATCACACACACAAGTGACCTGCCCAAAATATTTTTCTCATAAAAAAGATTATTGTGAATTGAATATTTTCGTGAACAAGTTCAAATGTATGACATGCAAATATCCTACATTATTTTAATGTTTATAATAATAGTACAGTAATTACTATATTTATAGGTTATTCGAAAAACGATTAATATTTCTTCAATAAGTGTGAGCAAAATAAGTTTCTCCAAGATACTTTTATAGAGAACAGTAACGAGTTTTTCATTAGGAACATGAATATTATTCCTTAGCGTTCCGGCCTATTAAAGAGATGAAACGAAAATGTTGTTTGGAAAACGTTACTGGCCGGTTAACATGGAGGCGCGGCACGCGGCTGTATAAAAACATGTGTGCAGTTCACACACGTTAAAAGTAGAACCTTCAGAAAACAAAAATATTCACATAAACGATATACGTGAACAATACGCTATGCTGGCTACGACGCATTTTCCCAAGGCTTCGTAATAAAAGAAATACGCAGGTGCACGCACACACACGTACAGAGAGGAGAGCGAAATAATAGGAAACACTGTATAATGTATTCTATCTCTTCTCTCGGAGGCTGAATCCTATAGATGTATGTATTTGTCTCTTAGTAATGTCGCTTTTTCGTTTCATCGAGTTTCAAATCACTACGGTGCTAAAGAAGTTTTCACAAAAAAAAAACAAATTAAAGACTTACGAACTATAAATTAATAATATAACACTACAACAATATCTGTCCCTAAAAAAACTACATTTTAGAATTTCAGAAATGTTTCAACTATAAATATATTTTTTTATTTCTTACTTTTACCATTTAGTATAAATCTATTCATGAGTTGTATCCAAAGCTTCTCTTATGTTCGTTTTTCTCACCGAGAGCGATGAGAAGTAGCGTGTATCACTCGATTGTAATTATTTTTACCTCGGACAATATATATATTTAATCCTTCCTGCATTCTAAATTCTTTTTAGAGACCTTCGATGTTTGGAATTCTATATACTCTAGAATTCTACGTTTCATATGACAGCTCTATGTTCATAAATTTTAGATAAATATAGTCTTCCTATTTCAAATAACTTTATTATTCATATACTTAAGTAAGGTCCAGAAACACAGGAAAATTGTCCCGAAATTTTTTTTGTCGTAAACAAGTCTTCAAATTTCGTCTCTGTTCTTCTAAGTTTAGGCAAATATAGTCTGCCTATTCCCATCTATGGTCAGAACAGGTAAGACACACTGGTGGATGACTATGCCATATACTATTATGGTTAAAGGACTATGACATAGTCACTATGGTATTGGCAACGATATGATTTGATGCACTTCTCCAATGCCGCCCAATCAAACTGAATCCACCTATTAATTTCTTTTTCGAGGTTGTTATTGCCTAGTAGCATGATATGGCCGAGATAGGTGAATTGATCAACGACCTAGAGAATCGTGCCATCTATGGATATCGGTTTCAAACCAACGTGACCAATAAACATGAGTTTGGCCTTGTCCAAATTCATCCCTGAACCGACGCACAAAGAAAGTAGCATTAAGAATGTTCAGTATTTCTTGTAATTTGTATAACATAATAAATTTTGTTTATTTTGAGAAAGAATACAGAATTAAACTTTACTTGGTCACCGAACAGTATTGATTTATAAATGTGAAATTTTCATGTAAATTTCGGTATGATATCTCTGCTCACAAGGATATCAATCGTGATGGTGGCGACACCAATGGAGGCGTCTAGGGCGTCGATGAATAAGCAATGAACCAGCGAATGACTTTATTAACCCGCCATTGTTCTCCTGTGATCGCTCTCATTGCGCAAGAGACACGTATTGTTCGTTCCTCGTTGGCTTTCACTACGAAAAGGTGACGTCACAGCGCTCACGACCTAAATGCTTACGGTGTTAGGTATAGTACAATTTCCATTACCCGACCTTAAATATTGTTGCAATATTTCCTCCTACTATGTATGTGGAATGCATTCAGGTCGATGGCCACACGCCAAAAAGTGAAGGGAAGTTTCTGGATCAACCAGTGTATAGTTGCCGAGCGGCTTGCAGGCCGGCATGACGGCGACGACTAGAGATGGATTACCGATCTCTAGGGGGTTGCCGTTGTACTTGGACAGTTGTGCTTTTATCATCATGCACAATGCGGTTCTACTCATATTGAAAAAAATGTTCCTTTTTAAATATTTTGTAATTGAAATTTAAACTTCCAATATATCTCAATATAGCAAAGCTGGGCACTGGAAGACTTTAACCGTTAATGTAATTTGCATCGTACATCGTAGTACTTTTATAGTTGACAATTACTGGCTATTATCTGAGTTCATGTGCGCATTTTGTTTTTATACTATCTAATGTGTTGTTTCTCGTTTTGTACTACGTTTAGATTACGAGTAGTAACAACCCGTTGTCTATGTTTGCTTGTAGTTGTTGAAACTCAAAAATTTAAGGCATTAAATATCTTTTTGGTTTTTTTTTTAAACACACGAATGAAAATAAAAAGTTTAATAATGTAAATAAAGGAAACAAAACGATATAAAATCAAGATTTATAAAATTTATTTTAGATTATATAGATTTTTTATCTATTTTTTTTAACTTTATTTACGTTATTAATTATAACTTTTGGCAATCAATCCATCCGAAATTATTTTCTTTTTTTAATTCATTGGATGTTTTAAGATTTGTAAATTGTAACTAATATTTATGTTATTAAGTGAACTATTTTCTTTTGACTAATAAATTTCTTAAACAAAAACTGTAAATTTATCAGTAATAAGTGTATTTTTTATTACAAATAAAATTTCAATAAGTCGTGGCGTCGGTTGGATTTAATTTGAACTTGTACACACTCATTCAAATTTTGATTATTTCACGTTAGTTTAAATTGGCCCTCCGCTTTAACTTTCCTTTCATTGTAAAAGTTGTAATCCTCTTTGTAGGCCCTAATTGAATTCACTGTTATGCTAATACTCTGATTTCCCATCTTATTTCGTTAATAGAGGTCTGTGGTAAACCAATTAAAGGGAACGTTTGTGGATTACTCAACTTTCGGTACACGGATAGTTTTGTGGGTACTATCTACACGGGAAATTAAATGTTTATCTGATCCTTTATGTAAATAGTCTGTCGAATTGACATTTGAAGTAAGAATGGGTGATACACAGGACAGTCACTGAGCCCTTGTTGCGTATGATATATTAAATTTTATAACATGTGACTTTATAGGAAGTAGTCTTGGTTTGGAATATCTTTGTTTGTATGTATGTATGCGGTGATGCATAATATGTCGCTTTATTGCGCATTTCTGAATGTTTAACATTCCAGCCCCTGGGCGTGCTGCCTCTAAGTTTGTCTCGTATTGTGGTTTTGTTAACGTACTCATATATTCGTTCGTATATTACATTCTGGCATGGGCAAGGGCATGCATTTTCATACCTGAATTTACCTATAAATATTTTTACTTATACTGTGTTTTTGTAATTTGAGGTTACATTGTTGTGTAGTCTTTTTACAAAACGGATATATAAAATCCAAGAAAATTAGTATTTCAAAAATTACCGTTAAACAACCCATTTTATTTGTTAAGTACACGGATTATAATATATTTAAGTATTTTCAAAATATAAATAAGTAATCAATATGCTCATACTTGCATAAAGTAAGTAAGATTGTGATTACCTATGGTTGTGCGCACAGCAAGATAACGCAGTATGAATTCAAGCTTATCCAGTTTATCAAAGTGTGCGTAATTTTTTGTACTCAAACTTTGAATAATAATATAATGTATAATTTATGTAGTACTTATTTGCAGCTGCTACTCATAGCTTTTGTTACATATAATATACCGATTGCTAAAATTATAAATTAAGTAAATCACTCAAACTTTTCTTTAGTATTTTCTATGTTTTCCCTCGTCATCACATGTTATTGTCAGTTTTCAGTAAACCTACGCAATATCTTAACCTGATATCTAGATATTTAGAAGTTGCTTGGAAAAAAAAAATTAACCACTATGCTAGGCTCCCGATAGGTATAGCGGCCACTCTAGGTAGTCTATTTCACCATATTAGGCTATAAACATTAATTATTACTTAGTTTTTATCCCGAACGGAATGGCTTATTTTGTATACTTTTTAGACAATATAAATAATGTGGAAATTGGTTAATAATTATTTACGACTCATTCCAAATAGCTACGATCCACTTATGATTTAAGAAACGAAAAGCAACAACATTTGAAATAATCCATACTAATATTATAAATGTGAAAGTAACTCTGACTGTCTGTCTGTTACGTTTTCACGCCTAGACCGCTGAATCAATTTTCATGAATTTTGGTATAAAGATAGATTGGACCTTGGGAAACGACATAGGGTACTTTTTGTAGCGAAAATAAAACTTTAAGGGTAGAAAATAGGGGATGAAAGTTTCTATGAACAAAATATGGGAACACCAAAAACGCATGCGCGATAATAGTGAAATGACATTGGCTGCCATACCAACCAGTGTGTTGATTGTCAATCTGGTTTGTTGATATATTGACGTTGTTATACTTAATTAGAATTATATTGTATTTGTAATAATTACCTATTAAATGATAGTCCAGTATTTTTTTATTGATTGGCTGAAGTGATTTTAAACTTTTTAACTACGCAGTACGGCATAATTAATGTTTTATTGTATGATATATGACGAGCACTGTTAATCGCGGCTTATATATTCTAAGCGATATACCTATTGTAAATTATCTGGATTATACAGTTTTGCTACAAGTGAATTATTTCATTGTATTATTCTACATATGGGGAAAATAAAACTTGGGTGAAAGTTTCTATGAAGAACCCGTCATGTCTCAAATTAGGGATATTTATAATTATGCTTTTGGTAAGAAAGTAATAAAAATAATTATTTCATGAAAATTGTACACGGGAAATACACGCCATTCATTATCATACGGCATATGATTTGACAACAATAAGGGTAAAAATAAAGTTACGGGATGTAATTAACTACTGCGTAACTATAAATGCATGCGGAGCCGCGGGCACACCACTAGTATAGACTATAATGTTCCAAGCAAAAGGAAAAGGTAATTTTTTATTTTAATTGTAAATTTACTTCAATTGTTCAAATAAAGTCTGAGAAAGGTAAAAAAATAATTAAAACTGTTAAATAAACACGGAAAGCCATGTACAATTAATATAAATAAAATAGACTTTTAAGATTTAGGAAGTCGCGAGTGATAATCTATTGATGAAACTTCCGTCTATGCTTAGGCGTTTCCTTCTATTCGGTACTTAGCTAAATGTCACCTTGTTCACCGTTAGTAAAAACGAGTATTAGTAATGTTTTTATATTTAATGTAAAACAACTGTATATTAGTCTGCGTACAGATCACCGTTGTATAGGGTTGATTTACTTTGTGCGGTTGACTGCTCAGCCAGTCGGTACAGCTAGGCGGAATGCGCCTAATTTGTACCGTAAAATTGAACTTCTGATAATTATTATGCCACTATTATTAGTTACTTGTTACAAGTAAAATTTCATAGCTTATTCATCTTTTTATAATGAAACTATTTCGCATTTTATTTGTGCATTTAATTTTTTTTACTTATTCTTGGCATATTTTCGATAGTTCTACTTAAAGTATAGTTCAATTTAAAGTGCATATAAAGATAAAATCCCTATGTAGTGGAAAATAAATATTTTAAAAAATAAAATTGAAGAAGCTCGGGATATAAGAAGGTAGTTCCTCTCCCTATATATTAGTTATTATTAAATACCAAGCACAAAGAAGGAATGGTAATATAATTAATTGTACTTAATAAAAATAATAGTTTTGTTTATGAAGTTATGAGAATAAACATTTTACTATAATTAATAAAAAAATTATAAATTTAATCAGTACTGCATTCAATTTGAATGTTTTGTCTCTATTTAATGTCGGTTGGGTTGAATACTTTTCCAGTTTGCTTCCATCCCGCGATTAGGCACTTCGTTCCAATATAATTATTTTTCAATATAATTGTTAAGTTTTCGGTTTATTTAAGAATTACTTTCTGACAATTTTCTCACTAACGCTTCTTAAATGATCTGTACCACTGACGTCCACTGACTGTACGTATTATTAGGATTTAGGACGCATGAGCTTTAAAGCTCAGTTAGGCAATGTGACTAGTGAATTATGCAGCTTTTAAATATAGTTTAAGAAAACAATAATGGCTCCCAATGTTTTCTAATGCTTTTATTAAATTACCGCATACTTCATAACTACCACATAATAAATGGGACATATTTGACCCCTTACAGAACTACAGCACATCTATTTATTAATAATTTGTGTTGTATATGGTGTGCTAAGTGATACTTATGGGGCAAAAACTAATTTTAATTCCACAGTCTATGAATGGCTGAACATATATTTAGAAATAAAAAAAAAAAAATCTGAACTAACTTGGAACAAACTGACTACTGGTGGACATGTTCAAACTTAACTTATATTCACAATTACTATTAGGTACTGAAAACGGCCCAGATGTCGACAGCGAGCGAGCGTAAAATGAAACACGTTAGCGCTTCGGCTGACGTCGCGTCGTTCCTTTTTTGTCACGCCGCCTGTGGAACACCATTTATCAACTTTTTTATGAAGTTTCTTGTATTAATTTATGCTTACGCGAAATTTAATACTGAGTAGGTATCTGCGACCTCATCGCTACACGTTGCAGCTTAGTTGTACTTTATATGAAATTTATTAATTGAATAAAATAAAAGATATTACACCATAGTCTTACCATTGAATAATGTTTCTCGTATTGTTTTGTTTTATACAATTGCTCGGTGTAATACACCGTGTGTATCTTAACGATATTTTTTGGAGACTGGAACCATTTAATATTTTTAAAACGTTAATACAGGACAAACAATGAAATCCTATTCTAGTACATGCATCATATTTTCATATACAAATGTAATTTTTTTTTTTTAATGAGTTGCTTAATAACCCTTTGGCTCTCTTACGTCACAAAAATGTACATGAAATTGGCATATATGCCATCCCCGGGAGCAGAGTTTTTATATCGAGATTTCGAGAGGACGCAATTTTTTTTTGCAAAAGTGTAACCTAAAGCTTGTTTCAAACATATAAATTATACGTTTGGTTGGCGGCACGTTTTAAAGGTTTGCCTGATGCAATTACATCTGATACTTGTCTGAACGGTTATCTGATAAGAGAACTAAAAACACCTTGTGAAGATACTTTAATTAAATACTGTTTTTTTGCCTTATACCTACTTACAATGTTAAGATAACATCATATTTCATCCGCATAAAAAACTAACTAAGCTTATTTGAAACACTAATTAAATAGAAGTTGCTGGAATGAATATGTTACAGGGTTTATTTGAGCTCATTTAATATTCGTGCTTCGGCCTTATCCTAATTGTAGTAATTTTAAGGTAAATAGTAAATTACAAATGAAAACGTACACAGGTGTCCAAGTTGAAGGCTGGAGTTGGTGAAGTTTCAACTTGCTAGGGGCATCCCACAAACCGCTTGCCGCAGGACGATTTCGCTTACCTATATTAACTTTTGCTTTGAGTAAATTTCTCTTCAACTGTACGCCGCGCCGCGGCGACTGCACTTTCAAGTGGCAAAGTTTTAATCTCGTCTCTGGTTTGTGGGTTTACTTTCAACGGGGCTCGTCATCATGCTTATTACTTACTTACGTTTTTTTTTGTTTTTGACGTCCAGTGTCTTATAGTGTTAAATTTATTAACATAACTAGCTGTGCCTACGGCTTCGCTCACGTGGACTACAAGATGCCGTCGATCGGTTCCACGCGCGAATCTTGTTACCCCCGCTCCCTGTTATTTTAAAAATATAAATACTTACTGTGGGTGTTCCTTAGAATATACTCTCGCTGACTTTTTATAGGTCTTTTTAAAGTCTACAATTATGTAGTACATTAATTTGATTTATCTCTTACGGTTTACTCAGCGTGAGTGATTTCAGTGCCCGAATTGATTCACCATGACCAGTTTTTTTAATTTGCGCGGAACCCTAATTCTTTTTCTAAAATAAAAGTAGCCTGAGTTACTCCCTATAACATCAGCTATCTGCTAGTGAAAGTCCAGTCAAAACCGTACCAACCATTTCGGAGATTATCCGGAACAAACAGACAGACAGACAGACACAAACACAAAAAGTGTATTATCTATGACATGTATCTATGTGTACACAGACACGGAAACTTTAAAATGATTTTTTTAAGTTATCGTATATACTTTCATATGCATTTAGTAAAAAGTTGTTATTTTGGACATTACAAACAGACACTTCAATTTTATTAATTGTATGGATGATAGTAGGTACAACAAAATTAAAATGTTTTTGACATCGGTTTATTGTTTTTTTATTTATTTTATCTTTCTGCATATGTAGGCAATTTTGCCAATGTCAAGTATGACAAACACACGTTATAGAATTTAGTTGCCAAATGTTCGTTGTACTGTAGAATAAGCTGTTAGAAGACATCGGTTTAGTAAGAGTGTAAGACGAGTACGAGTAGGTATTAAATAAATTTAATGAATTTTTGACATATTAGCTAGATTTAAAAGAATGTACTTGTGGGTTGAGTAATTTTGTATATCTATAGCATAGTCAGAATGAACGTTTTCGTCGTGAAGACATGCGTTGCATTTAAAATAAAAATAGCTCGTATTGTGGAAGAGATTGGTCAGTCAGTGAAGTTGGAATCGGGACTGACTGCCCAGGGTGTGCCGGACTTACTCGAGTATCGTCACATTTAGAGGCTCCTATCATGCACTTAAAAAAAAACAACCAAAGTAATGTACCGTTAGTACTTAAAATAATTCTGTTTTCGGTATACAAGTTTAAGAATAAGAAGCATCAAATCGAATTCAATGTATGGGGTCCATCAAAGTATAAAAATGCTTTAATGTACATCATATGCAGCGTCACTCCGCGCCGCGCCGCGCCGTGCTGCCTTGGACTCCTAAAAGCGAGCACTTAACCACGGTGTAATTCCGGTAAAAGGTTCGGCGGGAACGCCGTCCATTCTCTTCTTAATGTTTATTTAAGCGAAAAAGTTCGATGCTCATTAACCGGATTGGCGGTTAATGAAACGCTCGCTACTTAGAATAATGTCAGGTTTATTACGCCCGTGTTGATAATATCACACATTATTTTCACATCTCATGGAAATTGGTCGTTTTATTAACCTGTTCTTCGTGTTAAAGTGTTCTGATAAACTCCGAGTTATTTAGTATCTCATGACTAAATCGCTGTAGGGTTCCGTTGCTATGACAATCGTAAGATATTATCCGTGTCATTTCCATCTTTTTTATACTCGCACCTCAAACCACAGTACAATGCAAAATCCGAAAACAACAGCGATAAACGCGAAATTGGCAATCCATTGGTAATAGTCGTTGTCTTGCCGAACTTCATAAATTAATATCTCTTTACGTTACTCTTGAAGGACAATAATATATCGTACGAAGGAGTTAACACATTGTTTGGGAGGTGAAAGCACAGTTTTACGGTATGCCAAAGATAAGACATAATTTCAACTAATGAACGATCTTTTTCATGTTTTTTATATACTTAATTTCATTTATAATAAACTATAATTGGCTTTAGTAAAAGTGTATTTTGACATATTATCTCAGAAAATCGAATAGCGATTTGTTGTTTAACTGAATGTCAATTACTTATGTGTAAATATTTTTCTACAACTATACAAAGCTTCCTAAGTACATAGTACACATATTTTGTTATGGCTAAGACACTACTAATACTATAAGCAAAGACTCTTTGATATCCTTTTTATGAAAACTCTATATACCTATCTAACGACATTAATAATAAATAAATAAAAATCATTTACTTTAAACTGGAGTTTCCATACTTTCTAGTATCAATTTAACGTTACTTGTACATAAGTAACAGGGACTAGTGTGAAAACAATAGATTTGTAATAATCATATTGTTAAAACTTAATATCTGTTATAGTATAAAATAAAAGTACGCGTAATGAGAGACCTCATTAAGAGCTTTATTCATTTTGCACCATCGCACGGATGCGTTTTTCCTCCTCCATTGAATTGTGCTGCAGCGGCTGACTTCCGCGGACACCGGAGTCACCCCAGCCAAGGCTCAGGCGTTTTTGCGTTTTAATACTCGCGATAATGAGGTCTTGAGGCATGTGCTTTGAAGTAATACACTGAAAATAAATTTATTGGAGTTAAATATTATAAGGGTAAAATCTATTCAAAGTGTGTTTATAGCTTTATTACTAAAATATTAGCAACAACACAACGTGAAATCATAAATTATTATTATTGTTTGTGGAGTCGCTTTATGATAATTTCAACCAATCTTTATAATGTGCAGGCACAGAATTTAAATGAAATGAAAAAAAAAAATGTTTTGATTATTCATTCCTAAATCACGTCAATATGCTTTTGTTTTCATGTAATAAATATTTAATGAGTTATAAATTTCCTCTAAGTGTTACTCCTATCTGTACCGGTACAATTACATGTGTGAAAATTAAATATTTACTATATTAAAGGCGAACCTCGCCGTTAAATGTTATTTTCATGTAACGTAAATGCACCATCGGACGTTTGTCTAAAATATGTACCAATAAAAGCGTTTCAGGCAATATTCGAAAGCGTTAGAAACCGTTTATTGTTCAAAGCTCACGCGGTGTATCCGATTCATTACATAACAAATTTTCTGTTGTGCTGTGAACCTTTTTGTACAACCATTTACGTGTAATTAAGTACAGTGAACTTATTCGAAGGGTTTTTGGCGTGATCTAGATCTATTATGTTGTGGTTTTTATTTTAATTAATAAACCTGTGTTATTTGGCCGTTTATTGTGTAGTATTGGAGGCATTTTGCGTGATATGGTTTGGTTATTGTAATCAAGTGAAGTGAATTTATAAATAATAACTAGAAGTATGTTTTTTACGTTGCCACAAACACTCCCTCTTGTGTAAGCTTTTCTTGCAATCTGAAGATAGAGAAATTTTCTATCCACGTGGTATTGATATAATTGTTTATGAACATACTTTGCCATTAAAAGGGAAGAAGAAGAATTTCTCTGATTTGTCCAAAATTCTTGACTCGTACAGAAACTCGTGTAATTATGTATATCAGTGTAACACATTTACTTAATGAGTTTTGAGTGAACTTTTGTCTAGCTGATAAAACTGTCGTCTCACTTAAGACGTTAAATGAGATATATAACAGGGTTGGAAGTAGCGTCTAACCCATTTGTACTTGTTTATCAAGGAGATAATGTCTCTTAGTGCGCAGCATCGTTTGTTGGCCGTCGCGTCGCCACTCATTAGGTTGGAAAAACGATAGCGGTACAGTAGTCAGATTCCTCGTTTAATTGCTGACGTATCTGTACTGAGGAATTATTTTAGATAGTCGTATGAAAATACTAAACTGATTTCATGTTTTGGTAGGTTTTGTTAGCTTAGTTTTTGCTATTTCTGACTAAACAAAAGAACATCAACCTACGAAGTCTGTCAGTAGATTTTCGCGCAAGGTAATGAATGCATTCATCAATAAAGTGTTAGTTAGTATTATTATTTAATGGCATACAAATTATTATATAATAGGACCGCCAGAAAACAGTGTATGCAAATTGTGTCACCTGAATAAATAATTTATTTACTTTCGTCGATAAATGCACATATGTACTTATTATAAAAATGACTTTATTTTGTATATATAAAATATTTCATTTACAATAATTATTTTACAGTATTAAAATGTTCAATTTATTACAAACAGGGCATATAAACAGTCGTTTGTTTAGACCTTCTGAGCCCGATGAAAATATAAATCATCTTCGCACATGAAAACAGAAATTTTCCCAAATACTTTCCTTGAAAAGCGGATGAGAAACATCATTCACTACCTTATTGTAACTTGTAAACGTGTTGATGGTAACACGGCTTTTGACTTAGGACGCAAGTCTGAGTGCACAAAGAATGGAATTATGAGGGTAGGTAACCATGAAGCACAGAGATGTAAGCGCATTATTGCAGAGCGAGACGGCGCGGCGGCGGTTGTGGGTGCTTCGAGGCGAACGACTACGTTTCTCGAATATACAATACGTTCCAAACTCTCTAGCGGACATATTCAAAGAATAAGTGCTTTGCTAGATGAAGTGAACATTGCTATTTTTAACCTTATTTAGGAGAAACGGCCCAATTTCCTTCTGACGGAATTACGGGGAGAGTGTCTTGGTGCTCACGCAGCGTGTGTAATATAGATATATAAATAAAAATGTATTGCTGTTCGTTGGTGAGCAAATCACTTGAGAACGGTTTTAGCAACGGTTTTTTGTTTTGAAGATACTAATAGCCGAATAAGGTTTATAGGGAAAGAAAAATTTTAAAAGATGACAGGAAAATTAAAAAAACTAAAATAGCTTTATTTTATTGGAATTTTTATGGACTCAAGACCATAGCTCACGATTAGAACGATTGATATTCTTTATTGTTTTGTTCGTTATGTTTCTAAAAAAGTATTCAGGAAAAAAAAAAACAGGGTAGGTGGCGCTGTCGCCTACTGGAAAGGGCAGATTGTCTTTTTGTTTGTTTGAACGCGCTAATATCTGGAATTACCAATCAGACTTGAAAAATGATTTTTACATTTTATAGGAAGAGATATAGACTATAGAGCTTCACGCTACAACCATAAGGAGCAAAGCAGTAACCATGAATTGCAAGCTTTAGGCAAGTAAGGGAAGTGAGAACAACAATATGCTACACGAGTGCGTTGGCGGCGGCCGCGGTGTAGTTGTTCGAATAAATTTAACACGGGTGAAATCTTGGGGCACAACTTGTTTATAATAACTTGCAATTTAGATCACTGTTTTTAACTCACTAAATCCATTGAATCTAAGCGACTAAGGTTTATTTCTCTAAGGTCACGAACAGATGATGAAACCAGACAATTTTTAACAAAAAAGAAAACCAACTTCTATGATTTTGAGGAGTTTCGTATTGTGTCTTCGAATTCGATGGTCCAATTACAATCAAATTAAAAAGGGACTACTCTTGAGGTATACCCCCTTTCTATCCAATAAAGACTCATCTAAATCGGTTCATAAACATAGAAGATACTGGCTGTACATCTACTAATAAAATAATAAATTGAGTAACCTCCTCCTTTTTTTGAACTCAGGTAAAAATTGTACAATTTATTATAGTAATGAATTTATAACTTGGGTACGAATTTGAAGTACATATATAATTAAATTTTTTGTATTCATTACGGTACTACAAATTAGTTAATGGGAATGTTTTAGTTGACAGTTAGAAACGCCCTGCTATGCAAATGTCATTGTGATGCGTGGCCAACCGCGCCCTGTTACATGGCGTCTGCCTACGCGGCGTACCTGGACCGAATATTACAATCTTAGACAATGAATATTAACGCTGTGACATTATAATGCCTACTGAGGAATATGATGCTTGTGAACATTTTTGTATTCTTATTATATATTGACTTCTCATGCGATATTGAGTTCTGAATATGTTGTTGTATATTTTAATGTTAGGCCCGTGATGCTCTTTTGTTTGTAATGATGCACTTACTAAATGTAGATATTGTTATCTTATTAGTGTTAATACAAAACAAACAAAATTACTATTAGGACTCGAACTTACCCTGATTAATTGTAAATTAGTATAATAGTTGCGAAATAATAGTTCTATAATTTTAAATACGAAGATCGCTTCAGGTTTTTTGATCTTAATTTAATTTTAGACTGTTCCTACATCTGGTATATAAATAAATGACCTATCACTGTTGAAATGGTTGTTTATTGAAATATAGCAACGATATATTCATATACGATAGATAATATAGTTTTAATTCTGTAAGTATATTATTTCAAAATTACCTGTGAAACAGAAATTTCTTAATACCTTATTATAAGACCTTATTATATAAAAGTCTGTGATGTATGTCATATATTTAGTGATAATTAATATGTAATTAATTCGGTAATCCACAATGTAGATTTATGATTATATATTTTTTCTTTATTCACTTTGAATAGAATTATACTGATAGAAAAGATATGATGAAAGAAAGGAGGACTATAATTTGCTAAAGAAGATGGTCTAATTTGATATCTTGATCAATGTAGGTATTTGCATTGTCACAACGTTGAGACATGACATTTTGTTAGCACATAGCTGCTCTCTATTGTTGTGCAAGCAGTGTCGAAACGTTGTGAACTATTGCAATTGTGCCCTTATAGGCCAGCGGAATAAAACTCTTGGTGGTATAGATTAGAAGATTACAATTCCCTAAAAAATCACTATTGGAATGTCTTCGTAAATAATCCGAGATCAAAACTAATTTAATTAACATACTATATGAGACGAAAATTATAGTGTTCATAGAATTTCGCATTAATAGTTTACATCAATTAACAACTATTTAGTTATTAGTTAACAACTATATTAAATTTATTTATATATTTTTTGTTACTTTGAACAGGTAAAGATCGGTAATTTACAGCATAGTACACTTTTAATAATTATCATGTTAATATTGAATAAAAAATTTGTTGTAAGAATTGAAAGTGTGTCGTTTCAAAGACTCTTAATGAAAAATTTACCGTTCTATTATCGTTTTTACATAGATCAAGAAACAAACGCGTGAAAGATCACGCTTCTTGTATGGGCCCCAATTATTATAATTTTCATTATTATTTGTTGTGATTTCTGTCATAATAAAATATGTTCTATTCAATTTCAACAAACAACACATTACATTTGAAAAGACAAAAAACCTTTAAAAGTAGTACGTACGGACAGCGTAAGCTCCTTCCTTTTTGGAAATGGAAATCTAAAATCGAACGGATATATTTTTTAGGAAATCTGTGGCATATGTATTCTTAAATTTTTTATGAAATATATTGTTGTATTATTTGTGTATATATGTATAGTATATAGCCAATTGGACCCGTGGAAATGTGAACGATTACTTATTAGCCGAGTCAAATTGTAAATGTCGCTTCAAAACTACAACAAGATCTTTATCTAGCTGTATATGGGAGACAAGGCAAGGAGTCGCGGTTGTTGTGAAGTCACTTGCGTCTGCTTTTGTTATTGTCACTAGATTCCATTTTATTGCCACCTATTTGCCATTTACGACTGATTTAAAACACTAGTTTGTGTAAAACAAGGTAAGTCGATTTAAATCGATTATATATTATTCAATTGATTGTTGATCGTGTTTGTGTGTTAGGTGTTAATGTGATAATTTACAAAATTTTATCATTTCTTCGGTGTTTGATTGCAATCTCCATTTCTGATTATATTAAATTAAAATGTCCAATTTCTAAAAAAGAAATATCTTAAAAATCGAAATTTGTTTAATGAAATCCAAATAAAACACTTATGAATGTCAAATTCTGCCAACAACAAACTATTAATTACTATTATATTTAACTTCATTTATGAAATACAATTGTCCACTAGAGTTAATGTTTTCTTAAATTTATAAGTACTGTTCTTGAGTCGCAACAGTAACAGAAAGCGTGTTTTGTAATAACTTGTTACTATAGCTCACAATATTTATAAATTTAATATTATTAGCGCATTATAAAATTCTATTAATATTACCGAATAATGAACACTTATACATATTTCGATTCTGGGTCGTCAAATTTACACTTGGACCTGCTTCAGATCGTTGTTACAGACATCCAAGTGCGAAGGGGTCTACCTCGCTTCTTTAGACTTGAATTCATGTAGAGAACTTGCTTAGTCATGTGTTCCTCGGGCCTTCTCATTACATGGCAATACCACCTAAGGTGCGCTTCGGAGAGTTTTTCTTCGATTGGGTGGATCTTAAAATTTCCTCGGATATGCTCATTTATACACCTCCTGCCCATTTCAACATCCTCATCTCGGTCGTGTGTACTTTTTTGACCTGGGTATTTTTATTGGCCAGCATTCGGCACCGTAAAGTAAAGCTGGACGGGCTGCAGTTTTGTACATCTTTCCTTTAACGTGTACCGGTATTCTGCTATCATATAACACGCTTGAGAGCTGTGCTACTTCTCACATTTATACATATTTCTATAAATCTAATAAAGTTTCAATACATGCTTTCTTCTTATTATGCTTACTTTATAGTTCATAAGATTGAAACCATGCATGTGGTGTAAGAATATAAAAACATCAGTGTATTCAAGTGTTTTAAAAATAATAATGATAATAATTGTCTATAATTATGTATACAGGTAAAGAAGTTAGAATTTTTTGACGTAACAAAACACATAAACAATTCAAAGAGAAAAGGTAAATAAAATGAATTCATATTAATATCATTGACTTTCGTTACATGAGGCGTGCGCAGCTATGAATTTTACCCTCTGCAAAACGTGCCAAAAGAAGTACCACTAAAAATTATCATAAGCCGAGTGCTAGCCTAGTTTCTAATTCTAATACTATATTTTGTATTTTCTTTAAAAATAATAACGTAAATAAAAATATTGAGATATTTTAGTATATTCATTTCACATAAGTACTCTTTAGTAGTTATGTTAGTCCGAGGAACGACTTCAGAACTCAACATTATGACGTCCAAGGAAACAGCGACCAGCATTTTAGCCCGTTCCTTTGTATTTGTGAGATTATTTTCCCAAACAGGTCTAGTAAAATCCAAATAAGTAAGGATAGATATATTTATTTATTAAAAATCTACCTTTATCTTTATACAGCAATTCACATTATTGTTTTAGTAAATTTAGCTGTACCACATAACTGTTTGTGGTTGTGAAACATAGTTATTATGAAATTTAAAGATATCGTGTGAGAAAATTCTGTTTGAAGGTAACGGCTCAAGGCGTTTAACAAGATGAGACTTATTATTCAGGTAGTTAATAATTCACCCAAGTATCCGGTGTATGTTTTGCATAATGACAACAAACACGCATGCGTGGCGATGTTCGAGGATTTGCTTTGGGCATTTCGGCGTGAAGTGTAAAATCTGTGGCTTCCAATATTAACGAACTATCAAGATGAGTATTATATATTGTCTGCGTCAATCACTATAAATTAGTAGTTCTCCATTGTAATCGATATATTTTGCAATACAATAAATAACAGTTTACTTTAAAATCCCAGGTAATAACATACATTTTGTACTTACGAATAAATACATATATTAAAACTGTAATAAATAATTAATTCATTTAAAATGTAAAAAATGTGTAATTTTTACATATATAAAAAAATCTAAAAAAAATGAACTAGAAAATATGGGTGAGTACCTGACCCTTGCAAATACTTCGAACTTTTATTGTAATGGCTTTTTCAACAAGAACTTTTTTCTACTAGGGGCAAATCGGAACAACATGACAGTTTTCACATTTAGTTTTTTGACATACCTGTAGTTAGAACCTTCGGCAATTGTTACAATGAATTCGATTTCACTCGAAAATTGCATTAAAATAATATAAATCCACTATAAAAATGGAGGATCTGTGAAAGTTGCATTTTGTGATATTTTCGGTCAACATAATCCTCCTTCTGAGACCGCTGTTAAGAATTTGTCGAAAAATTTGAGTTGACAGGCTCGGTACATAATGTACCAACACCAACGCGTGTTCGAACTGATCGCTCAAGTGAAAAAATCGCAGCCGTGAGCCACAGTGTTGAAGAAGATCCGAATTTGTCAATTCCTCGATGTTCGATTTGGTTTTAAAGCCTTACGAGGTATAGCTGGTGCAAGAAGTTGGCCGACCATTCAGATTCACTGAATTCATTCAAGTACAACCCGCTGGTTTTTATGAAAAAAATCGTTTTTTCTGTCGAAGCCCATTTTCATTTGTCTGGATAGGTACGTCAACAAGCAAAATTGCCGTATTTGGGCTTCTCAAAATCCAAGAGCGATTCTAGAGAAACCTTTGCATACTCAACGTGTGTGTCACTGTATGGTTCACTATGTGGTCTGGACGCGTGATTGGGCCGTTTTTTTTTTATTCGACTGGAAATGCGGTTACGATCTATGGATTACACTATAGGGATATGTTAACAACTCAATTTTAGCCTAGTATTGATGATATGGATATCACTGACGTGGTTTCAACAGAATAGTGCTACAAGTCACACAGCCACCGAAACAATAAATTTATTGCAGACCAAACTTCCCGATTGCATAATTTCACGAAATTCAGCTGTTAAGTGGCCGGCCTGATCATGTGATTTAACACTAATGGATTATTTTTAGTGAGTTGATACAGAGCCAATCTGAATCCATTGCAGTCTTAAAACTCAAAATCCGTGACGTGATTAACGTAATAAACCAGCCATTTTACGAAAAAGCGATTGAAAATATTATTGAAAGAATCGACATCTGCATACCTAGTCCTGGTGGACATTTTACCGTTATCATTTTTCATTTATCAATTGCCAAACCTTACTCTTTGTAATATAATAAAAATTTAAATCATTTACATTTCAATTTTTTGTTTTAAAAAACAAAGTTCTTGTTAAAAAACCCTATATTATGTTTCACAATAGAAATCATAATTAATCAATAACAATAATAAATATGGTGACACAATTCCACATACGTCCATTTAATTCCAAATTAAGCAAAGCTTGTATTTTTATGGTAACTAAACAGCTGATATGCATGACAATTACGCTCATTACACAAAAGTCAGTTGTGTGCGGAGATTGAACCCGCGACCTCTTGGTTCAATTGTAGGGCTTAGTACCATTACTTATTGTATACTATCAGTTTAATTAGCTTTTAATAATTCTTTTAATAATCTATGGTTTTGTTGAATTTAACACATAATAGTCTAAAAAGTAGTTATAAATTAGATCACTAAAATGTTAATCTTAGTTTTTGTTAGCAATGGCATTACGGTTTCCTAACCCGTTTCGTAAGTTATCTCTGCTGTGCAGCCTCCGAATTATTAATAACCCTAATATTTCTCCGTGCACTATCCGACGACACGATACTCACTTGACGCTCGGATTAATGACGCGGGCAAGCATGCATAGCATGGCTTGTAAGAGTATTATAAACCATATACATACTTATTTAACATATCATAATTGATTCTAGGAAAGATTTCTCACCATCGTATATTTTACACTTCATATTTTTTAACCATTTTCAAAATAACAAGACAATTTTTAACAAAAAAGAAAACCAACTTCAATGAATTTCAAGAGTTCTCCGTCTTTTTTTAAACTCTCACTCATTCTTGATGATGAGTTTTTCACATGTCAAACTCAAACTCTCGGTTAAAAAGGATGTTCTTAATTCGAATGTATAGTTTTTTTAATGGATGTTTAGCCACAAAAGTGTAGGTCACATTTTAATTTCGAAGATACACCAGAAAACTCTTCAAAATCATTGAAGTTGGTTTTCGTTTTTAAAAATGTCTTGTTAAAGTTATAACCTTGTACTTTTAAGGAGTAAAGTAAAAATAAGTCGTGGTAAGTAACTGGTTATACTGTTACTGAAATGTTATGTACCGTAGTGAATCACCATGATATGTTTTTCATTGTGAGGTCGCTTGTATAACGGCGGTTAAATAATAAGTTTGTATATTACTTGCCTGTCTTAGAATAGTAAACAGTATTTCACCTTGTAGGAGCAACAATAGTTTATAAAATAATACATACACAACGCTTAAATATTTATGAATGTACGCATACTTATGTGAAAGTCCACGTTATACGCATTGGTTCTCCCAGGAATTGTTACAGGCGATGTTGTTAATTCAAGAATGGGAATTTCAAGTGAAATTGTAACATAAATTGGTCCGGTGGTCCTGTTTCCGTGTGCTATGGCACCTGCAGTAGACGCGCACGCGTTTAGTCCTATGTTCCCACTGATAATGTCTACGAGTTAATTAAACAACTTTAGCTCGAACATTGCCGCCTCCACACGAAGAAGATCTCGCTCCCGATTGCCACATGAACCAACATCGTTAACACAACCTATTCTGTTGCTAATTGTAAAGACATTTCGAACACATGATCGACCTTTTACTAACCTGATTTATGTAACGGCTTTATAAAACGTTAGTTTACTAATGAGATGTAGTTTTATTTATACTATTGTAAAATTGTGCATTCATCTGACTTTTTTTCACATTTTTTTTGCAATATCTTAATTAAAGGCATTCTATTAAACCCATGTAACCTAACATATTATAATGTGTATATACATTATATTACAACAGGCTAAACTATTAAAAAGGAAACAAAAAACCTGACTGCAACACAAAAATATGACAAAAGAAAAAATCTATTTTTGCCTTTTCTTTGATTCCCAGACGTCGTACATAAAGAATATATTACTTATGTCACTCAAATGATTAAGACGAATCTAACGACACTTCGTATGCAAAAATCTATCAAGCCGTTTAGGCTATAGAGCATGCTAAAGAAATAGACATATATACGCTCGAAAATCATAAAACCGTCCATTTTTTAATGTTTGTATCTATTTAAAAATATGCGTAAAACTGTTGTAAAATGCACGTTTTTAAACTTATAAAGCAATATTTTTTGTACTAGCGTCCTTTTGAGTTTGGTAACACTAAGGACTCTGCCTGTCTATTATTCCATAATGAATACAGTTCAATAATTTCGAGGCTAGAATTTGACAATAGAAATAAAAGTTTATGACACAACAAGATATTGTGTTTACTACGATATAAAAAAATATTGTCTTGGGCTGCAGTAAACCTATTCCTAAGGTAAATTCACAAGTGCGCGTACGCGACAAGAGCACGGACTATTGATAAGCTGCCGCTAATGCTAATGTCTCTGAATAAAATTTTATCACATTAGCTCGCACGATATCGGAGTTCCGCGTCTTTCATCCTGCTTAAGAGGCTTAGGTTAGTACTTGTGGACTCTCACGACTTAGTTTTAAAATGTATAGTATATATATATAACCTTTAGTGAAATAAAATATGGTTCACAAATCAGTATTGTAATAAAGCTACAAGTTCCTTGCGAATTTACTTCTCAAGTTAATAATAAAAACATTATTCGATTTCTTGAGGATACATTAAATTGTAATAGTAGAACATTTCATATCAAATGATTAAATTTGAAACAGTTAATTTGTTTTATTTAATTTTTATTAATAGGTTTATACCAATGTTGCATTGGCACAAGCTAAATATTATAAAGATTTTTATCTAAATTTTGATTATAATGTACAATGTATAAGTAAGCACAGCTTCCTTTTTTATAAAACGAAGTAACTTCTAAAAAATATAAATAAAAAGACATTCAAAATAACACACATAAATTAGGTTTAAAATGAAAATTGAAATATATCAATACATGTAAATATTGTAAACTAAAGTATATGTGTATAAGTATATATTATGTATATGTATAAGTATATGTATATATGTTGTAACTAAAATTAATGTCAAATAATTCGAGGTTATTTAATTTATTATACAACTTGCTAATTCCAAATACAGGATAATATAAACCAAAAACAGTTTTTTTTAAAGGAAAATTCAGTAAGTTATTGTAACAAAGAGGTCAACGTGAAGTAATCCTGAAACCAAACATACTCATCAGTTCAGGACTGTCTACATGGTTATTAAAGATCTTGAATAATAACATTAAATCGAATATATTTCCACGTGTTTCTAAAGTTTCAATTTGAAATGATCTAGTGACTTACGACAGCTAGAATCTTTTTTTTAATACACAAATGTTATGCTAAGTATTTAGTAAATCGTTTTTGAATTCGGTCTAAACGCTAAGTATGTGTTGCATAGTGTGGACGCCATACTTACAGTGTAGTATTCCAATATATTCTCACTAACGTATTATATAAATAAATCTTGGTTCTAGGATCTTGAAATAGTTTAGTGTTTCGCATCACGAAGACAAGTAATCTACATGTTTTTTTAGTATGAGGTAAAAAAGTGAGCTTACTACCTATGTCCTGCGTGGCCTTTTAATGTATTGCCGTACATAATTGCTGCTGTAGGTGTTGTATAATTTCACAGACGCGTTACCTTTCAGTTAGTGATATTGTAATGATGTATTGTTCCAGGTAAGTGGGTGGAGCGTTACTTAGGCAACCGAGTGATGCTACGTCCGATACACTTTAAACTCTTAATGACCCTACGAAGCAATCATTCTCATGAGCTATACAACTATATATTATCTTTTATATATCTAATGACTTGTAATATGCATATTTGCACTTTAGATAATGTTGCAGGTTACCGTTAGATGTTTTAGGATTTTTCGTATTCGCAAATAATTTTAAGATTAACTGAACTGTGTTAAACAAATTGTTAATAGATGACGCCTCTTACATGTTAGATAAATATATTTTCAACGTTTATTAATCAATCTTTTGACAAAAGATAAAAATATTTGTCTATTATTCCTCAATAACGGGGAACATTAGCTATAAAATGATGTATGAATCATTAATTTTGATGAAGTAAAAGGTGATATGGCGTTGTCATAAAAAAACAAAAACATATTGGATAATAATAAGATTATGCTCCGAGACACCAGTCGTAGTAGTTCCGAAAAATAAAGGGGAAACAAATACATAGTAACTTTAAGATAGTACGGTAAACTGAAATTTTCCTTACGAAGTTGTCTTTTGTTGTAGAAAATACATTTCGGACCTAAATTGTATAAATATTGTAAACTATGATTTAAGATGATAAGTGGAGAAAGCGACCAAAGCCTGTGCTCTCATTGTGCTGGTTACAATCTTGCGTATCTTATAGGACTCGTGTAGGAATGCAAGTTTATTTTAATATTTAATAACTGCCGGGTTAGCGAAGATACCGTCTGTTCCAAAGCAATTCTCCTTATTTTGCAATGTTATCATTACGCTTTTGCTTCTTTTTGTTTTTCTTAATGATCTTTTACAATGGAACGTGTTTGTAATTGCAAAGTAGTTTTTTGCTACTGAATTTAAATTCTTCAATAATTTATTTTACTGATTTTCTGGTAACAATCCAGTTTTTATTTGTTATTAATGCAAGTATTTAAAAGTTACCTCGTCCTGAACGTAATCCTCACTCTATTCAGACAACTATATCCTATAACTTTGATAAAAAAATATTGACGTTGATGAAGTAACATTATCATATTTTTATTTGATATTTTCGTAGGTATGCAATTATGTACTATGAGTTTTGTTTTATAATTTGCACTGTTTAAATCATTTGTGCATTCGAATGCACTGCGAACACGTTACTCTTACATTGTATTGCTGGTAATAAATAGTAAACATAATTACGGACCATCACGAATGCATACTCGGGGCATAAGATAGTGCTATCAGTTTCTCGACTTGTTAAAATTGATGCCTCCCTACATAAATTTTTGAGAGAAGGTCCGTGAACCATGATGTGCAAATAAAAATAAATACTAATTGCGGATTAATTTTTGAATTGTTTCGATCTATGTTGTTCGGTGCTCTTTACTTTTTATATATTAGTTAAAACAGAATTTTATACTTAAACTACATACTTTAAAAAAATATTTTTGTTCCTAAATGCATTTGTTATGGCATATTGATTATAAAGCATATTAGCGATAGCTACAATACTTAATTCACTTTTGTCATAGTAAGATATTATTGTTGAGTAACCTTAGGCGCCCATTAATTTACTAAGCAAGCTTTTATCGTAATGGTAGCTGTGGATGCTTGGTAGAAAAGTAGGTCAGGTAAACGATCCGAATCTGTCGAGCAGTTTTTAATCCCGCACGGCTGCACGCACTTCGACGTTTATTTCTTGTTATTTATTCTGCAATATATTTTCCTTGTTATCTAAGGGAAATGCGAAGTCTGATAAAATAAACATATAAAAGGCGTGCCCGTATTCTTTCCCCGACAATTTGGTGGGTTTTGAAACAAATTTCACGATTTATGTATTGTCAGCCCTGATCTCCGCGCAGTCAATACGCTAGGAAACGCTTTGATTTTTACTATCGGCCTCCAGAACTGATAAAACGCAAAGAATGTAATGTGGCACAACTTGTAACAGCGCTCCCGTACTCAATTGCGAAACGGGTGTGGGAAAAGGGCTTTATTGAGTATATGCAAGTAAAATATTTGGGGCATCTCTTTTATTGGCTCTCTATCCGCCGTTGAATTGTTTATTTCATCGATGTGTAATTTCTATGTATAAGTAGATTTGTATGCATTTACTGTTTTGAGTACAAGTCGATGTTACATTTAAATATGCTCATTTCAGAAAAACTCTTAGTAATTTTAGAGTGTTATTATATCTAAAATAGATTGTTTGAATACTTTTATCCTTTTTGTCATAGCTTTACGGTAACGTCCATCTCGATATGAACAATAAAGTATCATATCTGTGCCGTCATCTAACCAGTGTATTGTGATCTTTTTATTATTTATGCATATGTATTTACAAAAACAAATGTGCAAGTCGAAGTATTTTGGAGACTAAAGTTTAAAAAAAATCGGTTACAAAAATGGCAATTATTTCCACAATAACACTGGTTAGCTGGAAGAACATGCCTTGTAGCATTAAGCTTGTCAGTGTACAAAGTAAAAAGTGCAAATATATTATTCATTCATAAAAAAAGCTTTTTAACAATACAAATATTATCAAAATACTTGTTTGGTTTTGACATATGTGAGGAATTTATGTGACAACACAAGACAGAAAATAAAATACTTGTTCTATTTTATTAATTTATTGTATATATTGTAAATGTATAATATACTATCAGTTAGCAAGAGAAAAGTCATGTATGTACGAAAACACTAGTTTCTTGAACTAGCCTGTATTGAAAGTTTTAAAACCCGGGTGATAAGCAATTTATATAAAATCGTTTTGAAACGTTTCGATATCGTAGTGATATCTATTTGATAAGTAAATGGAACACAACGCCTGTGTTAATTGACTCCGTAAATATCTTTACCCATTAGGAGTGGTCAAACAAACCCTTCGCGTGTAAGGTAGATAAGAGCTCGGTACTGGAGGCTAATTGCGAGTTTACGGTAAAATAAAACTCAGTCAATTTGTAGATATACTAAAACATAAAGAGTGTACCTCGCACAAATGAGAAATTGAACTCTGAACACATATTAAAAAGAGTTTATAGGATTGATTTATTCTCATCCGTAGAATTTCATCATATAGCATCAGTATACCTCAATAATGATGTCAATATTGTAAAATTCAATAATTGTTAATATTTGAAATAATTGAAATATTTTTAAATTGTTTTTTATTTTGGAACGAAGTTCCTTACGGCAGGCTTGGAGGGGATAGGGATTTTGCTGCGCGACCGAACTGAAAAAAATGTGATAGTAAAACCGTAAGAAAAAATCCGTGGAAAAAAGTGCGTGGAATAAAACCATTAAATGAGACGTGCGCAGGCGCGACAGTCGCATACACAAGCGAGTAGCCAATAGCCAATAGTTTCAGCAATAGAATTTGATGACGAGACTGATTAATAAGAATTACTTATAATAATAATATTAATAATAATAATAAACTTTTTTTTAAATATACAACGCAATTTATTAAGTAAGGATTTATAAAATTTAGATTACGTTATTATAAATTTTATAGCTTAATGTTTCTAGTGGGTTTCCTTCCTTATATTTTGTTATAATATCGTCGCTTTCCGACACTATCTATAATAAACTTACCAAGTGTTAGTATAGCGTGTTAGTGTGTATTACTATATCCATTTACTCTTGAGATAGAATTGATGGTGGAAACCGGAAAAGTATCAATAAACGAGCAGTGGTGACCGACAGCGATTCCTATCAAGCTGCGTGATGGTTTAACGCTGTCTTTGTCTGATCTCTTGACTCCTTCAACAGTTTTTAAATGAATTCAAAAAAGGAGGAGGTTCTTAATTTGTCCGTATACAGGGTTATTGGTAATTCGCCGTATTCCCGTTAAGAGGTGATAGGGGTGACTATTTGCGATAATTTTAACCCTCATTTGCATTATGCAAAAGTGAACCATTTTTGAGTTATCACGTTTTTTAGGTTTTTTCAGAATAAGTCAAAAATACAACACCAAAAATTTATTTTAAAAAGTATAAATTTAAATCTAATTTTTTCTTCTGATTTGTAAAAATGATTAAACAATGGTTACTTATCAATATTAAAACAACAATTATCGGTCCAAATTTAAAAATGCGAGACGAAAAACGATATTATTTAAATATTTTTTGAGATTTTTATCCACTAAAATGCCTTAAAAACAAAAGAAAAAACGTTATGAAACTTGGCTTGCAGATTATTTTAGAAACATAACCTTTTTCTTAGTTCTCTCCAAAAATGCACACCAACTAGGAACTTATTTCAAAGAAACTGAAGAAAAAAAAGTTCACAAAGGAAGCAAGCGGAAATTCGTATTCAAAGTAAACTTAAGGTCGTTCTTTAAAATCTCCATAAAATTAATTAAAAACAAAACTCAATGTAAATAAAACAAAAAATTAAATTTTTAACCTAACCTAACCAAAATAATTCGGCTTAGAACTGCTTTATACATTCAGCCAAAAAAGTATCAGGAATGGATGATTTGTTTATGGTTCCAAATTCAATTTTTTAATTGTTGTTTTTATTGTTTAACTGGTTTTCATTTTTGCGCAGAGTTTGAGTTGTATCTGTCATTTAGATTAAATACAGTGCTCTTTTTAGTGTCTTATCATATTTATTGTTTATGCGAATTCCATAATGGACAAAAACATCGAACAAAGAGTTTCTCTTAAATTTTTTATCGCCAATGGGATTTCGTGTTTGGAGACACTGAAAATGTTACAAGCTTACGGTGAATGGAATTTACCAAAACCACGTAATTATGATTGGTATAAAGCGTTCAAAAGCGGTCCAGATAGGCCCTGATAAGTCCTGGTAGGCCTCAACGTTTTCATCTGAAGTTAACTTCGCAAAAGTGAAGGAAATAGTGACTGAAAATCCACATTAAAGTTTGAGAGAGATAGCCGCTGAAGTTTCTATCTCACGAGTCGATCCGTATGATTTTAAATAACCACTTGGGTATGAAACATGTTGCCGCTCGGTTACTCCCAATAGTCCAGTATTTTTTCCAAAAACTCAGTCGCATAAGAATCGCTGAGGACAAGCTGGAACGTGTCAATTCCGATACAATATTCAAGACACGCATTCTTACTGGTGACGAGACGTGGGTTTAAAAGTTTGATATAAAAACTAGTCAACAAGCTTCGGAGTGGCGTCTTCCAACTGAACCGAAACCGAAAAAACCATGCCAAAGTCGATAAAAGTCAAAGTAATGTTGACTGTTTTCTTTGACTATCGCGGTGTTGTGCACTCATAATTCTTACCGGAAGGTCAAACGGTAAATAAGGCGTTATGCGACGTTTAAGAGAGCAAATACGACGAAAAAGGCCAGATTTGTGGAAAGAAAATTCTTGGATTTTGCACCACGATAATGCGCCTAATCATTGTGATCGAATTTTTGACCAAAAACTCAACAAATACCATCGAACAACCACCTTATTCACCAGGTATGGCTCTAGCTGACTTCTTTCTTTTTCCTAAATTGAAATTACCAATTCGTGGTACCCGTTTTCATTCTGTAGAAGACCTAAAGGAGAATTGGGACGAGAACTAAACTCAATTCCGGGAAAAGCGTTTAAAAAATGTTTTGATGATTGGATTATTTTATTCCTGGGCGTAAGTGTATCGTTTCTGAAGCATACTTTGAAGGCGATAAAATAAATTTGGATGAAGAAGTAACATTTTGTTTATTATTGATCTTTTCGCGGTACTTTTTTACAGAATAGTATATCTAATACTATTAAGTGAGCAATTCTTGTATATATGTAATTGATTTCTCGGAAATGGCTCCTACGATTTGGATGAAATTTTGCATTTAGATAATGTTTTATTTTATAACTTTATCTGTATAGATTTTTTTTTCATAAGACACCGAGCAGAGCTCGATCGCCCAAGTTTTGTCAATAATATGAAGTTAATAGTTTGTCTATTCACTATAACAACATACAATAAACTCTTCTAGCTGTTGTAGCATTAGCATGAATATGTTATTCTATTAACTATCTATAACTCCTAATTTTACAACGAAATACTAGTTGAGCGTGGAGAATCAATATGAGATTTAATATGAAATTGCGAAATGCTCTGTATAATTCTGAACCAAGTTAAACTCACGGAAATTCAAATCAATGATGCTTCCAATGAAGACAATACTATTAAAAGAAAAGTTTCTTTTTTCAATTTCCTCACGCACCGGCCGTCAGACGTCCGTGATCTTGGATCCGTTCGATCATGAAAATATATAGCTTCATTCGAACGATCCTTATCGGTAAAGCTCCTTAATCGGTTTTCTTTTATATGAAAATGGACTTTTAGATTTATTACACCATTTTGGTTACGTTACAGTGGTAAAAAAGGTGATATACGTCTACTCCTGTACGAAGTTGCAAGCTAAACAAAAATCTAACAGCGTACCGAAACATATTTTATAGAGAGCGGCTTTTCTGGAACTACTAAAAATGTTGGCTATGAAAGAAAATTGCTTAGGGAAAGTGGTTGCGCTGATTTCTTATTTATATTCATTGTGCGTTCGATTGGATCATACTTGGCAAGTAGCAACGTCGTGTCGCGCACATTATGGTATAAGAAATGCGTGAAATAATAGTAAGACAGTATTTCTCTTTTTCGTGTCTGTTGATAATAAATATTGCAAATTGATTTGTAACTGTAGGAATAATTAGTTTATTATTATATTTAAAATTGAATGTACTGATTGAGGTTATAATTTTTTTTTTAATAATAATTATTGACAATAAAATGTTTATTTTCATAACTTTATATACAACATTTTTTTTTTCTTAAATACTATTTTATTACAATTTCTATATTGTGTTTTTTTATTTAATAAAATATATATTATAATTAGCGAAAAGAACTTCGTTCCTAGCAGGTGACACATGACATCTCTCGAGTTTTTTTACAAATTTAATATGGTTTTAACAACATTTTCCTTCGTCTCGGTATATCAATTAGGTCCTTACATATGAAATTGGCATTTTGTTGAACTGGCCACTTTGATCTCAAATATCTAGCGTTTGGTTAGGAATTTCAAGTTCAAATTTATTTGAAGTTTATACTTGTGTATTTGTGTTTCGAATTTAGTGATTCATTTGTTTTCGTATCATTTGATTCTTCTTTAGAATTGTTCTTTTCACAAAACGGAAAACAAATATCGCGTTATTTATAAATATGAGTTCCACCATGGCATCAGTGCCGCAGAAAGAGCTCGAAGGATTAATGATGTGTATTGGGAAGCTACTGTAATAGAAAGCACGGCATGTTTTTGGTTCCAAAGTTTTCGTTACGGAAATTTTGGGCTACGAATCAAACCCCGTGGACGGCCGGAGACCCTAGTTGATAATGAAGAGTTAAAGGTGATCGTGGAAACGGATCAATCGCAAACCACGTCAGAGTTAGCGGCAGGCTTCGGTGTGAGGGATAAAACAAATTTAATTCACTTGAAACAAATTGGAAAAGTAAAAAAGCTCGAGAAATGGGTACCGCATAGTAGACCAACAAACACGCATTGAGTGCTGCGTTACATTATTCAACTGATACAATAACGAGGGAATTTTGAATCGTATTGGATTCTTTACGACAATGGGAAACGTTCATCACAGTGGTTGAACCCAGGAGAACTGGTCAATTCCTGTCCCAAGCGAGAGTTGACTCAGAAAAAGGTACTGGTGAGTGTTTGGTGGACCAGTGCTGGTATCATACAATACAGTTTTCTAAAATCAGGCTAGACGATAACGGCAGATCTGTATTGTCTACAATTGCTAACCATGATTGAAAAGCTAGCCGTTAAACAACCGAGACTGGTCAATCTCTTTAGTCTACTGCTTCTTCAGGACAACGCTTGACTCCATACTTCACTACAGACGGTCGCTAGCTAAATTAGAGAAACTGTGGTTGGAATGTCTCCGACACCTACCGTACTCCCCGGACCGTGCTCCAACAGGTACCACTTTTTTCGAATTTTGGACAATTTCTTGCAAGAAAATAAATTCAATTGCGATGAGGCTGCCAAACCGTCTTCAAAGATTTTATTGAACTCCCACAATTTTTTGATCAATGAACTAACTACCTATAAAATAGCAAAAGTGCATATATAATAATGGTACATACTTCGTTTGATTAAATGCATAATTTTATAATATTTTTATCGTTTTACTTTTTCCATATAAAACGCTAATTTCATATGAAAGGATCTAATAACAATTAATACTTTGTAATATCAAAAAACGCTTTCCAGTGTATTGAAACATTTTTTATAATTAAGGCATTTTAAATATTAAGCACCGATAGAAAACTTCCAAACATATTCATTAATTGCAATAACTAATAACATATTTATTATACATAATATGTTAATTTCTTTATCTAAAGTATTTGGTATAACAAGGCGGCGCGGGCGCGGCGTTTAAAAGGTGCATCAATGTTCGTACTCATTTACGTAAACGTTGCGTGAAACAGATTGTACCGTATACGCCTTGCAAAAATTTTACTCGTCACATTAGTAAAGTGGTGAGTTGTGACCTTACTTATAACCCTTACTTAATAGTTAATGCAAGCCTTATATTTTTGACCGTCGTAAGTTTTGAATTTAAGACTTTTGTGTTTTGGTCCTTACATGAATATAAAATTTGGGTTTGCATTTTAAAACTCGTCCGGATACCAAAAGAGACTTTTAATTATGTAGTTTAATAGTAACCAAAAGTTGATGTAATATTTTTTCTTTGTATTTACAATTATCTACACCATGTGTTAATAATAATAATATAACGGTTAATCCGATAAAAAGTGTTATTTGACCAGTTGATTTCTACATATAGTCTTTTTTTTTTTCTAAAAGGTCAAAACTTTTTAATATATATATTAATTGGTGTGTCCCATTATTTTGCGTTGGGATGATAGCGGTTTGTTGATATTTTATGCATTTTATCGTCGGTTGAGACAGGCAGCCGATGTTCGTAATGAAGCTTAACTCTTTCCGAGATTATGTCGGGTCAGTATTTAAACACATCTGCTACATGTGTAATTATATCTCAGTTCGTGTTTTCATATTTTTTGTTAAACATATTTGTCAAGTTTGCCATGTTATGGTGCTTTATTATTATTACTTTTTTACATATAACAGGGTAAGTACTTGCATTATACTTTTTGATAAGAACAGAATATAGCAATAATAGCAATCACCGAGTTTTTTAACATTCATCGTCAGTCGTCGCTGTCGTGTCTGCAAAGACAAGTAAGTACTTATTCTGCACATAGTACATACGTTGTTTGTTTTTATTTATAGCAAGTTGGCCCGGCAGACGGTTCTGCCTTTCCCTGTAATCCCAGTAGTCAGTAACTCGACCACAGCGCCATCTATCCCGTTTTTTCCTGATAACTTTTTCATGTCCATAAATAAAACAAAAAAAGAATAGGAATTATGCATGAAATTCAAAAAATGGCAAAAAAAATTTTTTACAACCTATAACGCTGCTGAATCACGAAAATATCAATAATTCTCAATTTAATTCAATATTCATTGAGAAATCAACTAATAAAAAGTGTAAAAGTTGTGCGGGAATTTGAAATTAGTTAAACGCAACGCAATTGGTTGACCGTCATTGTGACGTCAAATTTATAATAACAAGTGAGTAGTTCATACTTCATCATAGTTGTTGGGTGCTTTTTGACGATGTAACAACAAAATATTAGGTCCTTACATATGAAATTGGCGTTTTGTTGAACTGGTCACTTTGATCTCAAATATCTGGCGTCTGGTTAGAAATTCCATATTCAAATTTATTCCTAATTTAGGCTTGTGCATTTGTGTTTCGAATTTAGTGATTCATTTGTTTACGCACCATTTTTTTTTGACATCGTTCTTTTCACATAATAGAAAATCTGCTGCTGAATCAGGTCGAAGGATTAATGATGTGTATGGGAAAACTACTGTAAACTACGAACCAAACCTCGTGGGCGTCCGGAGACCCTAGTTGAAAATGAAGAATCAAAGGTGATCGTTGAAGCGGATCATTCGCAAACCACATCAGAGTTAGCGGCAGGCTTCGGTGTGAGTGATAAAAAAATTAATTTACTTGAAACAAACAGGAAAAGTGAAAAAGCTCGAGAAATGAGTACCGCATAGTAGACCAACAAACAACGCCTATTGAGTTCTGCATTACATTACTCAACCGTCACAATAACGAGGGAATTTTGAATCGTATTGTTACTTGTGACTAAAAATGGATCCTTTACGACAATCGGAAATGCTCATCACAGTGGTTGAACCCAGGAGAACCGGCCAAACCTGTCCCAAGCGAAAGTCGTCTCAGAAAAAGGTACTGGTGAGTGTTTGGTGGACCAGTGCTGGTATAACTACAGCTTCGTAAGATCTGTCCAGACGATAACGGCAGATCAGTATTGTCAACAATTGCAAACCATGATGGAAAAGCTAGCCGCTAAACCAACCGAGACTGGTCAATATCTCAAGCCCACTGCTGCTTCAGAACAACGCTAGACCCCATACTTTACGACCGACGATCGCTAAATTAGAGGAACTGCGGTTGGAATGTCTCCGAAATCCAACATATTCTCCAGAAATTGCTCCAACAGATTACCATTATTTTCGGAATTTGGACAATTTCTTGCAAGGAAAATGGATTCAATTGCGATGAGGCTGTCCAAACTGCCTTCAAAGATTTTATTGATTCTTGCTCCCACAATTTTTTCAGCAATGGAATGAATAAACTACCTTTAAAATGGCGAAAGTGCATAGATAATACTGGTACATACTTCGATTGATTAAATTTATAATTTCATAATATTTTTTTCATTTTACTTTTACCATATAAAACGCTAATTTCATATATAAGGACTTAGTAGATAGTAATGGCTTTAAAACGATTTAAATACTAACTTCGAAGTGATCTTCACAACTAAATAAAGTTGTTGGAGAAATCATGTTTCTTTTCATAATTTTACACCACTTTTTTATGTCTTCACCTATCATGACAAGCAAACTCACTTTATTGCTTGCATTCCATGTAGTATTTTTGCATATAGGCACAATACAGTACTTATAACTTTTCTTGTTTTTTTGTCGTGTTCCATGACATTATGTAATTATATTATAGGCAATGTATAGAATGCCAAATAAGACACATTCAAAGTATGAAATAGATCTCCGATTTCCTTCGAATATCACCTGAGAGATTTTGGCGGGATCTCAAAGTGTCATGTGATTGAGACACATATATTTGTAGGTTTTAGTCTTTTTTTAGCGTTATAGGTTTAATGTTGTGGCAACAATCTCACCTAATATTAAGTGACGATGCTGTCCAAGATGGCAGCACGCTAAGCCTAATGGAAGACTGGCTCTCAAGTGCAGTGGTGCTTGGTGACAGATTTTTAACTTGAGGGTGGTAGCAAGCCAGGAGGGCATTATAAAAAGCTTTCACCGAATGCTCATGCTCATTGCAGGGATTCGAACTCGGTCGACCGACGCGGAGTCCGTACACGCTACCGACTGATCCATCATTTGTAATAGTACTTGTTCGCTGGTCCAAGGCAACCTAACCGAGCATCGTGTGTATTCTGTCACGTATAAATAATAAGGTTAATATAATAATAAGGTTAGCTATATATGTTTGACGTGCATACCGCAATACAACTGTTCGTACAAGTCTGGTTGGCACATCGCTAGGCCAATTCGACGACGATTATAGTTGTGGAAATCAGGACTCTCATTAACCGTGTATATTCTATCTCATTCCCTCGTAGGCTAAAAATCCTATAGATGTATATGTTTGTCTCAATCACAATATTATTTCAGAGTGATATTCGAAACGAATCGGAGATGTATTTCATAGTTTAACTAAATAGCATTTGGCATTCTATAGAATGCCTAAACAAAGTATGTAATAATTCTCTTTATTTCATTCGTTACCTATAACATAAAATACAAAATAAGGCGTAAAATATAAAAATATGCTGAATACAGTACACAATATTCGTAGCAATGTTCACTTGTGTTGTTGTTGTCATATAATATGACGTCACGATAGCGCGCCAAAATCACGGGTGTTTAAATTACCCAAATTCGATTGATATTTTTAACTTTTTCTAAAAAATAGAATAGTAGTTTTTTAGCGTCATATTTTTTTAACGATTATGTAACGATATAAGGCGTCGATTGAAAATATAAAAAAAATCATGCATATACCCTATTACGCATATCCGTCCTTTGAATCGGTGTGTTAGTTATGCTATTGAGTTCATACAAAAATCCGATCGAAAAAAGGATGTTCAGTTTTGACAAATTTGAAAAATTTCGTGGAAGATTTTTAAACTTTTCTTACAATAAAAACCTAATTGTAACTATTACAAACATTTTAAAACAAAAAATTGCTAAATTGGCCCAGCCGTTCTTAATTGACGGGCTTCCAACGAACAGATGTTTATATCGAATGTTATAGTCATTGAAAGTATAATTATATAAATAGAAATACCAAAAAGCTGCAATATTATTTATATTATATTTAGAAATGTTTATTTATACTTTTATATTGTTGAGAAAGGAATTAATGTTAGCAAATTTTAAGGATAGCTATGATTAAAATTTTATCAAATTAGCGGGTGTAGCTCTTCCTCATTATATGTAATAATATATTGTATGTACTAAAAATAACCTATAAGAGCTACATTGTTTTGTAAAAATATTATAATTACTTGAAGACTAATATAAATAAATGAAGCGAAAAAGTATACACAGATTAATTTATCTTATGGTAAGAGCAAAAAATTGTTTGCATAAAAGTGAATTAGATGCTTATATTATTTTATTAGCATTATTGTTACGTTTCTATACATTGTTTTAAGTAATAAAACATTTTACTCGTCGACTAGGAATCATAATTTTTACAATAAGATTTAAATTTTAACTTGTTTCTAAATAATCTCGATATTCTTATGTAGCAGAATATTAAATTTGTATTAAAATTTTAATGAACTGAAATATATTGCATGAAAGGTTGAATACAGCGTTCCGTATTTCATTCAATGCGTGAATTCGCTCGTTATATTATACTTGTTACACAAACAAGGATATCGTATTATAAAGAGTAAAGACGGATTTGAATTCAAGCAGCGTAAGCTGACGTAGGCGTTATTACCTACATGTATATCCCACTCCCATTGTGAAATATTAAATGTGAAACTGTCTCTGTAAATTCATTTCAAAAGCTTCATTTTGGTTACACGGCTCTCACATTTCTGACTAATATTTAATAAAACATATTTGAATCATATTTGATACTGTAAATTTTCAAGAAAGTAAACAGCACTGTTTAAAAAAAAAAAATTATAGAGAGAACAAGTTGATGTATATTTTATCCGTGTTCATCACTTCGACTATCCGAGAGGTAATAACTAAAACCGCCATGTTGTCGAAGTAATTTGCAAAGATTGCTTTTAGTGATAGCACTTCTGTTTATCGTTTTCGTTGGAAACGTTAGGTCTGCGGTTTACATTGTGGGTATTTTTTATATTATAATAGTTTTTGATCGTGTTGTTGTACTTTATTGATATTAAACACTTTTTAGCGGAGTAACATAAAGCGTAGGTAAGTGATTATGTTCATTTCTCAACATTTTATATGTCTATATTTTGTTTTAGCTTTTCGATTGTGTACATATAGAAGCAAAGGAACCAACGCCCAATTTTTTTATTATGGGTTTTTATTATTCCAATTACTCCCAATTCTATGAATGAGAAATTCTGTTCTACAGTATGTGACCATAACTTTATTGTTCATGTATATTTGTATCTTATTATACATGGTAATTATTACATACATTGTGAATAAAAAGAATGTTTTCACCTTTTTCATTGAAAATGGATATTGCTGATTTCGCTTCTATCCAACTAAATTGTGAAATAACACTACAAAATAACAGAATAGACAAGAAGTTAGTAGGATTATAAAAATATTTTCGACGTAAGAATGTAAGAAAATGGAAATGAGGAATAATTATGAATAGGAATTTTATTTATCTCTTTGTAAAACTCAGCGTACCTTATCAAGGAGCATTGGTATACATAATGTGCAATCGAGAGAATAAGTTTGTCGTGAGTTTTGCAGGCGGTGTTCGTCAGATCGATGACCACGGTCCCGCGGGTCTCTCAACTTCTGTAATTACCTACCAGCCATCTCTATTTAACATACCGATATAGAGTTTCTATATATAGGGTTTATATTACGATAATATTTGGCCAAACTACTTTAAACTGTCATACAAAGGACGATGATATGTACCATACGGCATACATGATGCGGATATATTAATAATGTACTTTAAAAATAAAGCTAGGATTTTGATTTTATGATCATTGACATAATGATTGTGACGTTTGCAATGTTATATATATATATATATATAATTTTTTATTGCACATATATTATGTTAAGTAGTTTTAACCATTTAGAGAGGCATTTAATTATAATAATTATGACGTCTTAAAACTGTTATTTAAGAAAACCTAAATAAAAAGTAAATTAGTGTTTTAATTACTTTAAGTGCCTATTTTTTATAATCATACGCAGTTTCAATGTAAAAATGGGTATTATTAATACATCCACGAAAGGAGTTAAAAGAATGAAATGATTAAATTAAATTTTGTTGATTGTGAATAGTCATCGATAAAGTAATACGTCACTGAAAATGAAGGGTTCTTGTGTCATCCTGTCATCTGTCCTATCAACTTGTCATTGCGGTGTAAACTGGCAGATTGCGATCTGCGTTTGCTGTAAATTTGTAAAATAATTATTAATATCTCTGTTGTTTATTCATTTTACATTCCGGTCTATTTCGATCTGAATTTCTACGATAGATGTCGTTGTTTAGCGTTTTAGTGTTGTTGAGATTTTTGTAATAGTTATGTAATAAAGATCAGGATATAACTAGGTAAGGAATTAAATTTTCTTGAAAAATATTACCTAAGACCGAGTCTTGCAAATCGGCCACTTAATTTTCTGTAACTGTTAAAAGTTTATATGCATATTTTATATTACTTCGCAAATATTTATTATTATTTTAAAAGCTAAATAAGCAGGTATATTTCAAATAAACGCTTATATTTATTATATTAAACCATTTTAATTTAAACTTTAATACGCCATCGTTCTAAAATGTAATTTAGTTTGCAATATAATGTATTTTAATGTCATGCAGGCCTATTATCTGAATGATTATACACTGCATATTTTTATGTGAAATGAATTATCATTACATATTAATATAATGTTACCTTTTTAGTAACTGTTCTGTTGGCGCACTAAATGTATAAAATAAAAGTAAGAATTTAAAGTAATACTATATTTTACCTGAGTGGTGCATTAGAGACGGGTTGATACGGACGTGACGCGAACGTTTGCGGAATGTCGCCACAACTACATCACCACTCCTAATATAGCTTAATCAAACTCCTGCCTTTCATCGAATCTCGTTAGCAAACTAAATTGACTTTCTTATTGCTCGCAGTTTCCACGCGTAACTTTATAAACCTCCCATTCCGTTATAGTCGGAGGTAGTGTGCTGCTAAAAGCCGTAACAACTGCATTGCCTTTAAACAAACACGGTTGCTAAGTGTATTATCTACCGTGTACTCCACTACACTTTGAGTATAACTACTTAGCGAGTTAGCACTGTACTTTCATTAACATGGTTTCGCGGTATAGAGAGAAGAGGAGACGAGCCATGGTATTTGCGCTACCGTATCCTCTATCCTATATTAAATGGGTAATATCATTATGTAGTTGAACTGTCTGACTGTGAAGTCCTTTACGGCATCGGCTTAAATTAATTACATAACCTCTTTAATAGTTTTTGAAGACAATAAAGTCGTTAAATTGGGCTTTGGAACAAAATGTTTTGTTGATAATAAACCAAAAACCAAAATTAGGCGGATGTAGTCGCCATGCCACATCCGTAGATATAAAAGAGTTATTATATATAAAGCTATATTCTGAAAATAGTTTAGAAAGATCTCATATTAATGATTATGTCGTTCTTTTTGTACATTTTTTTTATAAATGTCTACTATAAGGGTCACATCACAGATCACGATATGTTTTTCATTCTGAATTTAACCCAAAAACGGCTTGACAAATTTTTATAAAATTCTATACATTCCTCAAAGGATGCGTTATAAGAACGGTCAATAGATATGTATATGTATAATACTTTATAAAAATACGAGAAGAAGAAACTGTTGCGTAATAAACGCGCGCAACATAGCATAAATGCGTTAAACACATTGTAGAACAGCAAAGCAATGATTCATTAGGATTTTAAAGTACTTGAATATAAGTATTATAGTTTTCGTAAATTAACTGTTTTTCGAAGGTACACATAAGTGCGTGCCTTTACTGACATTGACGTAAAGTGAGTGTACGACCTCGTTAACATGTAATGTCAACCCTAGACCACGTTGTTGGTGGCCGTATTTCAAGCCCACTTTACACAATTAACGTAAGAGCTTCTATTAGTTCCTTAAATGTAAGAAAGACTATAAGAACATTATTTCTATTTCGAATTAGGAGCAATTAACAAAATTAATAAACGAACAGAGTAACATTTTTGAATGTGCCTCTTACATTTAGTTTAAAATTATAATTGAGGTATTATAATTATGTTTTATAGCATGGTGTTATTAGCATTAAGTCGTAATTTTACGATGGCAGCTAACTAACGAGCATTTTGCCGCAAATTGCATCCAACCACAAAATTATCTTACTCATCACACAATCTTGGAGTTTCTTATTATTGTTATTTTTATATAGGTACCACGACGGTGGCAAACAAGCTTGCGATCCATCTGATGGTAAGCGTCACCGTAGCCTACACACGCTTGCAAAACCTGTTTAAATTTAAAATATAAGTATTACACAATACTCATTTATTAAAAAAAATCTGTTTATGTTTTCACCTGGATAAATTCTACCTATAAACCTCTAGTATCAGCAGTTAGATTTGATAAATTGGAAATATTATAGACGCGAGATTGTTTTAGAACTTCCTCTTTGCCGGTAAGGTATTGGATATCGCGTCAGATATACCGTAGCTATTAAGTATTCGCGCGGATCACTGAAATATGGGCGTTGTAAACAGTGGCATAGTGGGACACCCGCTGCTGTGGGACCACCCGCGTGTTTCGAACATGTACACGGACATGGATGCCGCAGCCGGCGCGGCGTGCTTTCCTTAGTTATAGACGTATTGTCAATGTGCTAAATATAATTCTATAAAATATATCGCTTCTACTTCAAATATTTGAACGTATTAACCCTCCCTACCTATAATAATTATAATGACTTGGCCATTGAAATAAAGGTGTCTGGTATTGATACGGTCACTATAAATGTTGATTGGTAATTGATGAGATAACAATTTATAAAAAAGTTGTTGAATAGGTGCTCCCATAGACACTAACTAAAATAACTGATTTGGTTTTACATGAGATCTTCCAAGTTTTTGTAGTGAAAGAACTGCGTTACGAGACAGCATTTTTTTTACATTTTATGGTTTTTATGGGATATATTGTACTAGAATAGAAACTATGGTTTCTAGATTAGTAAATGTTAATGTTGAAACAGTCATATGATGTCTTACGGGCACGTTTTTCTAAAGTAACTACAAATTCGTAACAAATTTGTTTCACAACTTTTTGTTAATTATAAAAAAAAGTAAGTATTTATATTCTTGCGTAAAAATATTTTTATGCTAAGTACTGTTATAACTAGCAATTATCAAACACTTTTTTAGACTGGTTTTTGTACGATTCTCTTCTTTTTTGATTCGATCACACAAAGAATCTCCGAGCAAACCCCTCTACATTGTATTGCCCTTTAAGCTTTCTTATGAGGCTCATATTATATAGGCTCCCACACATATACTCACACTTTCACTCTCACTCACAATCAGGCATAGGAACACACGTATACACCTCAGAGTATAATGCATTCTAATGATATTTATTATGTATATAAAGATTTAACCGCTGCATAATGCAAAATGTAATAATAATTACTTCGTAACTTGCACCACTTGATTACTAAATTTAACAAATGTATTTTATTACGTTAAATGTGCTGTGAAGTGATTTGTAACAAATAAATAAATAGTTATGGACCTTGGTTTGGTGCTAAATGTTTCGTCTTGAAACACTGGGGTATCTTGAACGAGGAGATTCTTTTTTTTTTTTTTTTTTTTTTTTTTTTTTTTTTTTTTTTTTTTTTTTTTTTTTTTTTTTTTTTTTTTTTTGGAACTGACTACACTGTTAGCCTTAGGGGCCCTATCCTAAAACAGAGCCGCTGCGGCTTTTACAGCTTCACCGGACGTGGGTTGGGGGCGAGCGCTTAGGGCACTCAGCCGCGAAAGTTTGTGACGACCCGCACGAGGGTGCCAGAGTGGCCGTCGCGAATGCGAAAAAGTCGCGATCTAACTAATTCCCTAATCTTATGAGAATTCGAGCTAACTAATATATACTCATATGCACGTTCCCCTCCTCCTGGGAGGAAGGAGTGGACCATGCGTATGAGTATTTGATAATCGGAATGGTTTTTCTACACTAACTAGCGCAATAGTCTAACTAGCGCAAAAAAAGAAAAAAAAAAGGTCCCTTACAGAACCTATGTACCTGTGTGGTGTGCACGTTTGTGTGTTCATACGTGTGTAATGTTGTGTGTGGGTAACTAAGTGTTGCACGTATAGTGTCACTTTGTATCGCGCGGGCGGCTGCCTGACCCAAGGGCTTCACACCGAGATAACTTCAAGCGTAGAGTCTGCGATATTTATGGGTGTGGTGGATACTTGGGCGTTCAACATGACTTTCGTCTTGTCCTATGTTCATTTTAAAACCAACTCCTTCGGCCTTTCCAAAAATATACGTATATAATTTTGGTGTTTAAAGGAGTAGGAATAATATGCATGTACGTAAAATATATCATGACAATTTATTACGTCATAAACTGTAGCACATTACATTCATGCCCTGCTAGTACCTAGCACATAGTAAACATCGTTCTGCAGATACGTCACGTAATGTTGACTTAATTTCGTTAATGTGGGGCGTGCTTCGGCTTATATCGGTGCATTTGCTTTTACGCTATTATGCAAATTGAAATTTGATACGTTTTCTGAGTTTCTGAGTTTGTTACACACTTGAGACTTGCAAGAGTAATATGCGCTTTACTGAGTAAGTGAAAGACTATTTACATATACGTAAGTTTACTGTTAAATATTTTTATTATGCAATAACGTTGTTTTTTCATGGGGTATAAGGTATGCCGCTTCACCTCGGTCTTACCTGATGGTAAGAAAAGATGAGGTCGACGTTGGATGCGCTTACCTGTTTGATGCCTATTGCTTCGGTTGCCGTCTTGCCTTTGCTTTAAGAAATGTGTCAGTGCTTGTCAAAATTCAAGTAAATCCATGCAAGCCGCGGGTATTTAAAGCCGATTTGAAATACGAAGTTTAAAACGAGTCAGTAATCTTAGTATTTGATAGATTGCTACATCATTTTTCCTCCAACTAACGCACAAGCAATTTTGCCAGGACGAAAAATTATTTCCTGCAAAGTAATAATTCGAATTCGATTCGATGTTCTTATCTTCTTCATTGCTTTAACTAAAAAACTTTAATATATAGCGAATATTAATAAGATTTGTATGTACAATGCACAGGCCACCTAAATTCAAAATGTTCAATTCCAATACATTTAAAACAAATTATTAAAATATAAATGTGCAAAAGAAAGGTAAATTTATCAATGGTGCTAATTACATTTCAGCAACACTAATATTGCAAATAAAGTATTTTTGTTCTCAGTAATCGAGATTATCGCCTATGTGCCATTGCTTTCCTAATTGATGCTGCAGGGTTGGGTTTACACATAGGTATAACGTCCCAGTGAGAAATGTACAGCGTGGCGCACACTTGGACAGGACAAACGACTGATCACAGCGCGTGCGCACGCAGCTGCTGACATATTCCTTGCCTAATGAGAGACCGCCGATGATAATGAGAAAGAATATACCCCTATTCGCTTGTCGTACGCGTAATTAACTTCAAGGATTCCACAAATAGGTCGTTTGTTACCAGTTGAATGGGCTTTAATAAGTAAGTACTAGTGTCTATTTAAAATTCCGTATATTTTTTCTTAGTAACGCTCATTATTTATTTATCTGTGGGGTAAATTCTAGAATAATTGTGAAGTTTAGCCCCGACTTTCCCTGCCCCACTAAAAAAATATGTGTAAATTGTTTTGTTCAAATATTTTTGTACTTATATTGTATACTAGCTGTGACTGCGAATTCGTCCGTGTGGTATATTTCGTATAAGAAAAACAGCAACTAAATAAAAACCTCCCCTCACCTCAATCTCACCTTACGGTATTCTACCGGTATAAACTTTCAGAATATCCAACTAAAATCATTTTAAATATTAACCGTCTTTTACAAACAGCTAATTTTATTTAATAACTTTTTTATTAAAAATCTTGATAGTGCAAACACCAAACAACGATATCTATCGTAGAAGATATAGATTGAATAGATATTTTTAATTATTTTAAACATTTAAAAATAACATTAAAATCTATGTAAAAACATTTAAAAATAATAATAAAAACCCAGCCTTAAATTATTAATATAAGTGCTTTCAGAAATTATACTTAAGTGTGACAAAAAATGATCATTTCAATCAATCATGATAATTTAAATTAAGCCATACAGCGCCATCTATGATTACTGCCGAAAAATAAAAAAAATCACATTTAAATTTATTGTTTTTTTGAAAATGATGTAAGGATAAAACGATTAATTTGGTAACATTTTACTTTATTTTATTCAATATTTAAAATATATTACACAATTATATATACTACATACATTTTTTTGTATGTGTACATAACCTAAACGCAATTTATAGACCATACCAATTGTCCATACGTGTAAAAAATTAAAAATGCATTCTAAATATACCTTCAAATTATAAACAACAATCATACCAAATTTCATTAAATTCAGTCCAGTGGTATTTGCGTGATTGGCTTTCAAACATACCGTCAGACAGGCAGACTGACAAAAATTTCAAAAACTATCGAAATGTGTTCTTTCCCTGATTCTAAACCCGTATTTAATTTTTTCTCAAATTCGATGTTCAAATTCGAAATTCGATTCTCAAAAATGATTTCGATTCCACTCTTTTATTATAATTATTATAGATGAATATTTCTTCAAATGTGTTTTATTTTTAAATATCTACTAACTCCGCAAAATGACTGCAATTTAGATAAAAACAGCGACTAACTAGCGCTGCCCAATTCTATAGGCAGTCGTCGCCGTTGTACTGGCCTCCAGTTATGCCTCTTCACGCTTCGTTTGAAGGACCCAATACCGTAGGACAGAGGAGGAACTCGCAGGCTTAGAAGCAATTCCACATCTTCACAGATTTATCGTTCAGCGATTCTATCTACATTATAAAATTGATTAAATTGCGACAAATGAAGATTAACGGTATTTGGATTTGTTCTGTAGGTTATTTCAATATGCGATGATGAGATGACAAGGTGAATTTAGTATGGTGTAAACAAAGCTAACCTGAGAGTTCTAGTTAAAATTCTGATTTGAATGTTTATGAACTGCTGCCTACAAAATTAAATATGAAATGAACATCACATTATCTAAATACAATATGTATTAATACTTGAAGAGAAAACTTCGGATTCCATTTTAAGCATATTGTGCGCAAGAAGGTGTGTCTAATTTGGTGTGGTTAAAGTTTATATAGAGGAGTGAAGAAAGCTAAAAATATATAATATGTGTTACAAATACATTAAATTAAATAATACTGCGGATACTACCATGAAAAATACCATTGAATTTAGACCCCCCAAATATTGACATTGGACGCTCAGTAAATTTGTTTGTATAAACATGGCAATTTATGGAACTACCAGTCGAATTCGAAAAATTATTTTTGTACATGTTAGCCAGATTCACGAGGAATAGTATAGGCTATCTAACATTATGTGATCTGTAAATACAATGTTGTACAAAAATATTGGTCCTTAGTATATTTAAAAAAAGTTCGCTATAGTATAGGCCTATCTCTTATACATGTCACAATAACTAATTTTGCGATGTTTTTTTGTTGAAGATTAGAAATTGATTTATTAGCATTATTTTGAGACATGGCATTTTAATCCTTACGAACAAAAGTTTATTTGGACGTATAGATTAGGAGATAATGGAATATTAAAATAATTTGTACTTGCGGAAAGCTTCACGGTTGCATTGGCAGCGCAGTGTTTGTCGGATAAAATTAACACGGGTAAAACCGTGGGGCACAGCTAGTAATAGATGAGTACAATAACATTTTCTGATCCACTGAATAATTTAGTTTCTTGGAAAGGTTAGTGTTTCGTTTTTAATTTATTTTTCTGCTATGAAAACAGTTTTGTAGTATCAATAAAAAATAAACCCAAGGGTGCTCAAAAAGCGTTTAATGAATTAGGTACCTACCTAAGTAAAAACTTTTAATTTCAAAAAGTAACTGAAATTTTAAGTGTGTTATTAAAAAAACCTTCAATAGAAAAAACAAACGATGACTGTTAGTTATTATGAGTATACCCAAATAATTTAATTTTGTTCTTTAAATTTCTATTCAAAAGAAAATAATGATTGAAGCATATGGCCTATTTTCAAAAGAACAGCGGTTCCATAATTGCGTTTTTCGACGAGTTGTGTTAACACACCTGTGTCGTTTAAACAATTTTAAAGTAAAGTGGATATTAAATATAGATGTATTTATGGCGTTGCTTATTAGTACAATAAAATGTCAGTACATTTAATAGTTTTTTGATTTTGTAAACATAAAAGTATATCTCATAATACGTGCAAACAGACAATGTAAACTTTTACCTACATTTTGTTTCAGAGTAGCGAAGGTAACGAACATAATTTACGTGTTTTGTGCAACAAAATATCTACGTAGTTTTGGGATCGTAAATAGTGCACCATAAGGTTGAACCATTATGTGACCGCAAACCGTTGTGTCGCTTGGAAATATCCGTTGCGTAGACTTCGACAGCTAGCAAGTACTGTTATTTATTTGTTATTAATATCAATTGCGGTCATGATTTTAAATTAATATACAGTAAAATTGTAAACATAAAAAAAACAACTTTTAAAATAAGAATTTAGTTACTTTTTACATTTCTATCAAGTTTCAAATATCTCGCTTTAGATTGGGCTTAAAATCAACTCTATTCATAATGCATACCTATTGAATACTTTTATTGACATGACGATTTTATGGCTTATTGTAAATTAATTAATTAAATGTCGCAAAGCATGAAATGTCGAAGATTTCATTTTAAATAGACATTATATTAAAAATATGTTCAATATGCAAGCTTGTTATTTTTGGATGCTGATTTTTCTCTTCATTTATATTGTTATCGTTTACACATATTGTATTAAGTTTTGAATTTTATAGTTGATACTATAAAGGTTTTTGTAATTAAATATGATCTAAATGTTCAATAATTCTTATTATATTGCCGTTTTTATTGATTTCGTCATATAATCATTTATAAAACTAGTTATTTATTACAGATTTGTCCGACACAAAGCAACAAATATTTTGACTCTATTACCATGTGTAAATTAGTGTCTCGTTCGGTTTGTATATTTCATCAGAATCATCGCATATTATTGGTGTTGGACCGCAGTGGCAGTGATTGTAAATTGCCGCGGCATCTGAGCTCGTTAGTGTTTTTGATAGATGACGGTCGGTCGTTTGTTGAATTTGTTGTAACACTCGCTGCTCATATAAAAATACACGGTTCGACAACAAGATATAAATAGGCACTCCCCACGGCGATCTAAGTTAACGAGCCACCATATAAATAAGAACATAATATTTTATAAAGTTAGCTTATGTTTCTTTCAACATTCTGAATTATTGAACGTGTTTATTAGAATATCACTATACGTATTATAGCATTCATGTTTCAAAATTGCAATTTGTTTACTTTCCAAATACAAACTTACGATGATGTAAATATGAACGCTAGTTTCACAAAAATGAACGTAATATATCTTTTTTAAGTAATTTAAACAGCGTTGATGCTAACAATTTGTAAAGTGATTATTCAATAAGTCGTGACGTAAAGCTTATAAATTTCACTGTAACATTTTACACTTTAGCACTTGATCGGATGTAAAGCGCCGCCCAATAAAGACAACGGCCGACTATTTTGACGAAGGCCGGTCACGTTTCGTCGATATACACCATGAGAATATTTGTTTTTTATTGTGCGCCCGCCGTCGAGTAAAAATCGAAGTGTAATTTTACGTTTTAACCGCTACCTGCCCCCTTTCGTTCCGCTCGCTTTTGAATGATGTTTATCATAATTGGATGGAGGGTTGGTTAACAGTGCGCACCGACTGGATTATGCCGATGGCAGACTGGCAACGAATTATTCTGCTTCCATAAATGTTAGTTACTACTCTTCTTGGATTAATTCAATAGGTCATTCTATCTACTACATGGTTGCTTATACACTACGATAAGGAACGCCAATGTCCTGTAATCGAAATTATTGATTGTATTAAAGAACTGGAATACCATTAATTTTATCAATACGAACATGTGAGATGTCCATGGCTAATACAAAGGTAAGATTAATAACGCGGACGTAGCAGACGGCACCATTAGCTCGACGATACGAGTGATCGGTACTACAACAAGGGTGGAAGAGATGGACCGGATAATAAAGCATCAGTTCGATACATCGTAACTCAATACCGTCGACATATATAAACTTGGAGCCAAGTTTGCCACTCAACACCATGCTAAACACTATCGCCGTGTTATTTATTATAGGTCGATGCCTTGCCGATGTTAATTTTCATTGTAATATAGGTTGAATAAAACGCATGAATATCGACAGGCTTGTTCATAAGTTAATAGTTTTTAACAGCAGTGTTGGTTATGGCACTCTTGTTTGCTAATCTTTTTTTATAATAATTTAGAAATTTTATGCATTTTAATATCGACTCTTTCCATTATAAACGGATTATAACATTTATATAAAATACAGATTGAGTTCGACGATATGTATTTAACAGAGCTCCTTTGGGAAGAGCGGGTGGTTGGGGGTTTGGTGCAAAGAGAAGTAGGGCACAGAGAAAATTCTTTGGAGATTTCTCTCTAATTGGGGCAGTCCGACTGATGGAATACCTCCATTCTACAGAATATCGCAGTCAAATAACCTAGTGTTGTGTTCCTGGGTTAGTAGGGTTAGTAGGGCACCGCGTTAATGATACCTATGGTGGCTATGGCTATGGTATCCGCTAACCAACAGGCGGGCGGGCCGCATGCTTGTTTACCACCTTTGTTGAATAAAAAAACTACCCCACCCCACAAAACTATATTATTTAACTGCGATCTTTTGTAGGGTGGAAGTATTCCACCAGTCAGAGTGCTCTAAGTAAAGATAAATCTCCAAAGAAATTCCTCTGTGCCCTACCTAGAGGATTCGATCCTGTCCCTTTTTGGTACTCCCGGGATTTCGGAATTGTCGAAAGATAATCACGGGATTGTAGACAGGTAAAGAAACGTCAGAGTACTATATAAAGATTGGCCTTTTAAAGATTTTTTATTCACAAAATAATAAGAAGTTCATAAAATAATCAGTTTAAAAACTAAGAAGTTAAAATTCAACTTAAATCTCTTACAAGACAGTTTTTTTTAAACAGAAAACATACACCAATTATTTTGAAGAGTTCCCTAATGTATCTTCGAAGTATAAAGTCCAATGCCAATGAAATTAAAATGGGCGCACTCTCGAGGTGTCCCTTTTCCAACGAAAAAATAATCATCTAAATAAGTTCATAAATAAATAAGTTATGGCTGAATATCCATTAAAAATACAATAGAATTGATAATCTTCTTTATTTTTAATAAACAACTTCTGTCTATAACTCTTTAAACTCATAAAACAAATATCAACTTAATTACACTTAGAATTTCGAAAATAAACCAACTACACCTGTCTTAAACACTTAAAATTAACTCGTTAAACTTCCAAAAAACCTTACTCCGACTAAGTTTCTTTAACAGCCAAGTCTCTACGAAGATAAGTATTCATATTATTATATTAAAATGACCAGATACGGTTTAAAATGGCTAGATACTGTACAATGTCTTATTTGTATAGCGAAAATAAAATCTATGAAATAATAATGTTTCATAACCAAGTCAAGTCGGTGCAAACGCAAACTAATCAAATCATCTGGAAAAACAGGATGACTGACAAAATGTTTTGTTGTCATGCAATATTTTTATAACAATTTGTTAAATTTTTGTTAATCGCGTAAAACCCGGGATTTGCCGAAAATTAATCCCGAAAATTTTCGAATCCTCTATTTAGCCCTACCTACCTAAGGTACTTAACTCAATTTGGCCACGTTAAATATACTGAAATATTAAAGTTACATCACGGATTGATTTAGATGTTGAAGTTACACAAGATAAGAATGACAACAAATGGAACTCTGATATTATATTATATTCTCAAGAAAATATAACAGTGACACTGGAAATGTTACTGAAAAAAACACAAAGAAGAAAAATTAGAAGAAATACTTAGTCTTTATTCGGAAAAAATCTTTATCCAGTTGCAGAAATTTGCAGACTGTTATTAATTATAATGATCGGTTACACATATAGAATTCGATTTCTCTACTAGATGGACTAGGTGAGATGTCAGTACTGACCGCTGTAAGAAAAGGATTGTTTTGTTGACAGTCTTGAAATATGAGTATGTATTACATTGTGGTCACAAACTGAAACCGTGACCGGGACGCACGAGTTATCCTTACTCACCACACGCGTCTTGACGGAAGTAACACCGTTTTATTGATCCTATAATAGCGTTTTCATGACTATTTTAGTTTTGTCATATCTATGCATTTAGGATCGTGATACGTTTGTGTAGGTTGTATCATTAATGGTCGATGGTCATTGCGATTGCGATTTAAATGTATTTTTATTACGCACCTAAGCTGGTTAGTTACTGTATCTATTTAACGTTCATAAGTGCCTCCTTAAAGCCTAAATTGAATAAAGTTCTTTTTTGATATTGATATTTTCCATCCAATCATGTTTTTAGAGTTTACTTCTTAAGAATACATTTTCATACATAACCCCGGCGGCGCGTAAATTAGACGAGCAGCAAAAATGAATGTTAACAAAAAGTCAAGTCGTTATGCCACATATTCGCGCATCTTATGCTGATCGCGTGAATATGAATATACACAGCTTAGGTACTTGTATTCTGAATTGATAATACATATATGTAATATATAAATAACTTAACGTTGTTTATTTTACATATTTGAAGACAATCGTCCTTAAAGAGTAAACTCCAGTCGCGCTTAACTGACACGTACCATTATTTTTTATCAAAGAAATAATTAATTTTATTTAATCAGATTTTTGTTTAAAATTTTGCTTTAGTGTTTATAAAGGATGCTTAACAAATGCCACTAAATAAAGCGAACATGTGTTCGTAGGGATACGTTGTAACTTCCTAGTGTATTGTTTTGTGAAATGTATTCGCAACTTGCTTATAAACAATAGCAATTTGCCTTTTGGCGTTAGGTCACGCCGCACCACGCCGCGCCGTCCCATTGATTCTATACAATGTATTCACAGGCCTGTTATCTATTGGTTAACGCACAATAGTCTGGCAATACGCCTTTATATGAGCCTCAATTATTTGTAAACGATTTGTTTGTAACAATGTTCAACATACTGTGATGATATTATCTTCATTATATTCTACCTAATATAAAGGAAGTTAGAAGATAATTGAACCTTATACCTTATTCACATGTTACTCACAGATTCACAATTATTGGGATCACATTGCCAATGTACATACTTTTAATTAATTTTTTCAATAAAGATTGTGACGAATGAACTTGAATAATACTAGCCTGTAAGTACACCACTGCTTGGGAAAAGGCCTATTCCCTTTATCACCACACTGGTCCACGAAGTAATAGCGATTTTAAGCGACTATATTTTTCCTACATATAGTCGTACTACTAGGACATTGTTCAAGCGTTCACGTTTCCTCACGATGTTTTCCATCGCTTTCAATCGATGGTGTAACTAATTTGAATGAGTAAATAAATATACACGAGTTGCGTAAAATTCCTTGTACATCGAATCCGATATTCCGTCGATCTAAACCACTCGACCACCGAGACTGGATTTTTTTTGTATTTAGGAATTTTGAATAATCGTATTACCCATGTACAAATAATACAGTACTGAACATGCACAATGTGGCGTAAGTATAAACATCTGTACATGTATATATATTGACGGGTATTCAATTTAACAGTATTAAACTAATTATAATGTACGCTTTCATTGTAAGCGTGTATTGTACTTGTCACGGCGCTAAAAGCGTTAAAATTTACGGCGCAAGAGGTGAATGCAAATCTTGCTCTTTAACTCTTGCAAAACCTAGTTTTGCTTATCAAACATTTTGTATTTTATAAGATTTTGCAAAATAGATATTTGATTTCATTTGGTTAGATAAGAGTTTTTTTTAATCATAGCACGGCAAAGTGACTACACTATCTGATGGTGAGCACAGTGCAAACTAATAACATGGCGACCATCATGGGATCTACAATCTATCTTTAATCATCGCTGTGATGCTAGCCTGCTCAAATGTACCTTCACGTTGTGTTTGAAGGACTCCATGTTTTAGAAACGAGGGAGCGCACTAGTCGGGAGTCAATTCAAGAGCTTCATAGTACGGTAAAAATGTGACGCGGTAGAACCTTCGCAAGAATTGACTGCAGTGGCAGTACCGTCATACTTATTTCTAACCCAAAGTAGCTGTGCTCATGCTGATGTGTTCCTGTCCAAAAGGGTGTGGTTGGACTTCAAACTTGGACTTGAAGGCAATCATGGCTCAGTTGGTGGCATGTACGGACTCCGAGTGAATCCACTAGAGTTCGAATCCCTGCAATGCCCCTGAGCTTTCGGCGAAGGAAAACAACGTGATGAAACTATAGTATGGTAGTAGGGCTTTTTCTAATGCCCGCCTGACTAGCTACCACCCTGAAATGGAAAATCTGTCGCCAAACACTAGATGTGTTCCGTCAGCTGCACTTTGGGAGCCAGTCTTCCCCTAGACTTAGCGTGCTACCATCTTGGGCCACATCGTTACTTAAGATCAGGTTAGATTGTGTTCACAACGCTAAACCTATAGCGATTAAATAAAAACAGTCCTAAAGAGTAGCAACCTATTAATGACCTGCGTTAGTTAGGACTTCGTTCTTTCTGAGGTTAAGAAATCTGTAGGCAACCGTGTTGACCTTACAACATAGGTGGACTGCAGTCCCGTTAGCTATTTCATAATATTAAAAAAGTTTCTTAAATACCATTTATTAAAATAAATAGATATTACATGAATGTCATACCTGAATGACAGTATATATCCCGACTTTATATTCTGCAATAAATAGGTCAATATTAAAACAAATATATATAAATCAACTATGTACAATGTACATACTAAAAGATTTCTTAAAATTTTTGGTTTAGTTTTCGTAATTACCTCGAGTTAACAAATCGTGTTATGTTGTTTGGTCATATTATAAGTATTGGTGATAATTGAAAATTAACTTGTTTTTGGACTGAAGCTATTTTAATGCATATTGGTGACAAAACTGAAAATTTGTATTTCACTTCAATTATACTATGAATGCTAGCGTGAATTTTTATGTACATATGTACTATATTAATGACAGTGCGTGTGCCATATTAGTCGCAACATATTGTACGCGTGCATATTTTTAATTTTTTCTCTCCTTTTTTGTTGTTGATAAGACGCGTGCTGTTACCCAGGTGGCAAACGCAGTTAACTGGGTAACTTACTCTTGTTATAATTTGTATCAGCTGTCAGGTATCACGTCAGTGTAAAACCAATATTTTATAATTTTTACATCATATCTATGAAACACGCAGCAAATTTTATGTTATTTGTTTTCGATAGTTAAGTATAATTGGCATAATTATCATCTAGCCAGTCTTAGGATGAACCGTGAGATATAAATACTTAGGATAATAATTTGTTCTTACATCTTAATTTAAGTTTCCACAAAAGATCCTTGTTTTTAAACCGAATAACGAGTCCTCAAATTGTGATCTGAGTTACTAGCGCCAGGGTCACATTATTTCAGTAGTTTTATCAGAATGTTCCCCAGCAACGACGCGTAAGCTATAACATTATTTCTGAACACGTATCGTGTTTAGATAATCTAATGTAGAAACGTAGAGACTCATAACACATTTCTCATTTGAAATTGTTCCCTGGGATTACATGTATGGGATTTATGTTTTTAGCGACATTTGATTTTATTATGGCTTCAAATATGATTATTAACAAAATTCCGAGCTTTGCTCTGGCTATACATTTCACATACAGCTGTTTCAAAGTATATAGTTACGTGTGTAGCTTTAAAAGAAAAAAATACCTAACAGTGATTTCATAAAAACATCTTTTAAATACATATTTAGGCTTAAACGTTCATAAAAATGGTACTTTATACATAACGTTAATTAAAATTGTTTCTGGGAGCCATAATATAACATATTATACAATTCGCTGTATATATAATGAACTAACTGACTTAATAATAAATTAACTTTACTGTTATAATTTTAGATGTGGATGATATCTTTTGTTATCACTTCATCGAGTTAAAATCAAACTATCCTATTTTATATTCTTTCCTTTGATTATATAAACTTCTAGATATTGTGTCGTCTTTAGACCGAGGACATTTTTGTGGCACGGCTACGCTAGCCTAGAGTGCGTAAAGGCGTTATTGTACACTCGCGTCAGCTGTTTTTGTTTCATCGGCATAATATTTCGTATATAAAACCAATAACTTAAAAAGTCACAGATATGTAATTGTACTGTAATTCAATATCGGTGAATTAATCGTGCCTCGTGCTTTGTGAATATCTTTGGTGCTACGCACACCTTTCTCTCATACTCTGTGAATACTTCTGACTCCCTAGCCGCAGCGTGAATTTTTTCAGTCAGTAGTAAAGATTATAGAAAGATAGGTATTGAAACTATCTATTAATGCATTAGCGATTAGCAGTACATTGTAGCCGACAAAAAAATTAGCTATATATTTTCTTAGTAGCATTATTGTCGTTATCCAAACACTTGTATGCTCCGTGCGACGAACAAACGTATTCATTTTAAGTTGTCATCTGTTGTCCGTAGTTTTGGTTATGGAGACGAACTAGTGACTCGACATAAACAAGCTCCTAATGACTGAAAATTAGAGCTTTCACTGTTTTTATTCCTATACCTGCCACACACGGTACGATCTACCGAAGAGGTTTACCTGTGCAGGTGTGCCTGCGCAGGTCGACTGTACTTCGTAATGTATAAAGACACGAACGAATGCACAGGCTCAACATTGTCACTCAAAAAAGTCTATTATCGACAGGTTTCAAAAACTACGCGGTCTATTCCAATATACACTCCGATCTACCTTTGCAGCCACACTTGGAGGTCTCTGGCAGACCGTAGCGCGTCTGATTGGCTTAAAGGAACTGCGTTTTCGGCTGAAACATTAATTGTCTAAAAATTCAAATAATTTAAGATATGAAAGGAAAATGTGCTGGGTAATAAGATTGTGTCTGACTGGATCGTGACTACCATACACCAGCTACAGTGGCACACTTATATGGATATACACTTGTACGTTGCGTTCCGGAATCAGCCGATGTAAGTATATCCGGAAATAAAGTCGAATGGTAGGGTGCGACCAGCCTACAAAGTGATTTTCTTTTGGATTTTCCTTATCGAGTACAAATTCAATGTATTTTATTTAAGGCATTGAGGAGTTCCTGCGATCAGTTGCTGGTTCCATCACGAGAACCTGATCAGGTACTAACAACCAACTACTCATCAAAACGAACCTAACGAGCACAAACTCAATGGTTTTACGTAAAGGCGTTGTGGAGTTCCTACCTCCAGACCTTCCCATATAGCCAACTATCCAAAAAATTTAATATATGTATATATACACGTAATTTTAACCCATACAGTATATATAGTTGAATAGTATTTATATTGCTCATAATAATAATTATATTATATTGTTATAATTTTAATTTACTTAGGGAATGTAGTCTTCTTATTCTTATCTTTTTTCATCACGCCTGTATTCCCGAAGAGTTAGGTAGAGGTGTACTAATGTACACCCACAGTTCGCCGGGTATTTTTTAGGTTCCATGTAATAGGGGGCGAGTCATTGCCATTAATCGGGCACAAATTCAAACTCCAAGCTGATACTGAGATTTCATAGAAAACCCCAATAACACTTTGCTCGACCTGGGAATCGATCCCGGGATCTCGATCATAGCAGTCGCGCTTAAAGCCACTAGGCTAATGAGGCAGTTATTATCATTTTTAAGAAGTAGTTTTTACAAAGTTTAATGACGCAAAAATCTATTTTTATTTATAATTGCGAGACCAAAATTACATCTATACGCTATAATGCGCTAAATGTACTAACAGAGGTTTTGAGCGAAGATTTTATTTTTCATTGTTGTGAAAAATACTCCTTTGAAACGCCGGACTAGGAATCTAGACATGTTCCTATATAATCAAAGATTCGTATAATTCACAAGAAGTTTTTTTACAGTATAGACTGTACAATCAGTGATATTGTGAGAGTGGCCAGTAATAAGAACAATTAAATATCCATAACTAAATACACAGCCAGGGATACAATTTTAAAATCATATTTCAACATTTACAAATATTTTAGTACATTTGCAGACATTGCTATATCTACAAGAGTTTTATTATTTTTTATGTATTGTTTCTATATGCCTACATTTAAGAGGAATAAAAGTACGTAATACACATATAACTCTATTGGTATACGCGGCACATGCTTTTAATGTTCTCAGTCGGCTTGTTTTGTTAGACATCTTCAATAATCATGGTCATATTTCAGAAATTTACACAAAATTGAATGAATTATATACCTAAACCTTCCTCATGAATCACTCCGTTCTTTAATGAAAACCGAATGAAAATTCGTTCGGTACTTTTTGAGTTTGTCGCTTTCAGACAAACAGACAGAAGCGGCGGGGATTTTGTTTTATAATGTAGTATGATAACACACATAGAATTGTAATAGATTTGTTAAAATCCAAATGGCATTGTTTGTTGTCGGCGTTTGAATAAAGTAAATTTTCTTTTCAATGGGAATGTTGTTCAGTGCTCGGGCTACATTGTCGCCTCTCGATGGCTGTTGTTGGGTGCCGGTATATGCCGGGACGGAGCTATTCAAATGTCAGTGTGAAGCCCGCCCCCCACACCTCCTCTCACCTCCCGTGCGGATACTAAAATGTCACTCGCCTCACGAAGCAATCAATTTCGTATTTGTATGCGCTGCTTCTATAGTGGTTGTAATAGATTTATTGAATCAAAAATAAAGTATTGTTTTACATCTTAGAAAATTGTTATTGGTGTCTGTCTTAAGCTCAAAACGAAATTCGAATCATATAATATAGTTTGAGACGATACCAATATTAATATCGAGAATTTTAGTTTGCGGTATAATTGCGGTTGTGTATTTTATACCTTTTTGGTCAAACAGGTAGAGATCATTTTTTTTTAATTCTCATACGGCAAATAGTATGAATAAATATATATTTATATTTGCTAATTTTATATAAGAAACGTTAGAGTCACACATCTTTTAAAAATATCACATTTTATCACAGCCAAGTAATTTTACCATTTCATAAATGTCCTCATTAGCATGTTTCGATTGATGGTTCTATTGACAGTCTCGGATTGATACACTGACGGAAAACGTATTTTATATAAAACATTTGAACGTGGCTCGTAACGATTGAGTGTAGTAATTTGACAAGACGTTTTACGTTTTGTCGTTCCTTAACCCGCTGAGGGTTTGTATGGTTAAAAGTATTGTATAATTGTGAACTGAGTCCAGCTAATCTCTAACTTACTATCAATTTAATGAGGCACGATTGTTTTGTTAGATATGTATAATATTTAGCTCGAACGTCTCTTTTTATCTGATAGCGATACTTTCGCAGCACCGTATATTACTGTTAGCCAGACTAAGTTACAAATGAACGGTGTGATTATGGTCCCGTGGATCTAGCCTCACGATAATTTAAATGTTCTCGCAGTTAGAACCGCAACGACCCAGCGCGAGATGTACACGATTGCATCTGGGACTTCCTATTAAAAGAAGACTGCGAATAGTTTAGGAAATAATTTTAATTTAAAACTTGAAAGCTATTATTTTTATAGGTTATATTTTATAGTTATTTTACGTAATAATGTTAAAATATTATAAAAAATATGTATTGTAAATGTTCTGTGCCTTTAGACAAACACTCGACAATGCAATGCAATGAAAGAGTTTTTGATATTCAAAGAGCAAGTATAAACTAATTATGTGGTTTACAGGTGTATAAAACAACCACTTACACCTGGCGGTATATTGGATAAGTACCTACTAAATCTTGAGTTGAATGGTTCGTATCATATACGTTTCTGAGAAAACTTATAATGTAATGATAAAAATGCCCTAGGTACTTGTAAAAGTGGAATATTAAATAAACTCACACTTGTTCAGTACCACATGAACCAAAATAAATACCACATGAAAGTAAATTAAATAATATAATTAAATTTAGTGAGTTACGCATTAAGTATGTGTACTACAAGTAGGTCGTCCGCCCGCGCCGCTCCGCGCCGCCGCCAATTCATCGCAAACTTCTGACCCGAAGTTAAAGTACACTCACTATACGATACGAGTTAAGGATCTCACGTTTACTGTCGAATAAACTAAAGTTAGTAAAGATAGCTACTGTGGTGCCACGATTAATCCAAAATTTATTTTAAAACGATAACAGATATTCAGAGAACTGTCAGTTCAACTTCTGTTAATTAAGGGCGACTAACACCAAAAAAAAAAAAATCAGTTTTAGCTTAAATTCAGCTTAGTTTTGTCAAAATGTATGCAAATATCAAACTTAAGTCAGATTTAGCGATTTAAAGATTTGGTTCAAGCCGCCCTAAGAATTATGAAGAGTATTTATGTACGCATGTCTCCCAACAACATGATGAAGTTAGCCAACAATGATAATAATATAAAAATAAATCCATTTTACTAACTTGTTTTTAACTCTTTAAAAAGAACGGTAATAATGGTAACGATAATTACCGGTGTGAATATTATTATTTTTATCAAAATAAAATAATGTTTATATATACAACGGAAAAATATTTATATACAATAAAAAAGTGAGTAAAATGAATTGAAATTATTATCATTGACATGTCGCACTTTCGTCATATGATTCTTCCCTCCTCCCAGAGAGAAGAGACATGTATAGTTAGTTAGATCCAATTATGGATAGGCAATTAGACAGATCGCGATGTTGCATATCTGGCAACAGCCCCAGCCGAGGTTCGGCCACTTTGGCACCCTTGAGCTTGTTGCCACGCTTTCGCGGCTGAGGCTACCAATATAGTCACATAGAAAAAAACGCGCGCATCTCTCAATTTTACCCTCTAATGAACGCATTAAGAGAAGTATAATTTAAAAAAATCGTTCTTAGTTTTTATAGTTAAAAACATATTTTTTTTATGTATTTGTTTTTGCATGCTATTATATCAATTAAAGCAAAATGATGTATTCCAAAATATATGTAAAAGTTTATAGAAACATAAGTACCTACACAATTATTTATGTTTATAAATAAGTACGGAAAGATCCGCCTGGATAAAGTCTTGTGGGCTTAAGAATTATTGGGCAAGCGATTGTGGTTGTTAATGAATGTTTTTATTATGTCCGGCCGTATCAAAACAATATCTTATGATCCCTATAGTAACAGATACCTTTCAGTCGGTGTACGAGCGAAGTTATTTTAATATTATATCATCGATCGCCTGGAAATACACGTTAAAAACAAATTTTGTTCAGCTTAAGTTACGCTGCAACAAGGCCTTAATATCACTTTTGCCTCACTGTGGAGAATTATTTTAATGTACTTGTCATTCTCCTATTAACAACAGGTGTAAGCAAGAGTTACTCTTAGGTATATTTATAACAGTTCATGTAATTTACTAGTAAAGAATGATATTGACTTTATAATTTTCAATTTTTATTTTGTGTATAGGTGGTACATTACACATTACAAATGCATTTACTATAATGTTATTAATAATACTGAGACTTAAAATGAAAATGCTAAGAACTTTAACTATCACAGTCCAAATGGGGGAATGACAAATATCAGTAAATTCATTTTTATGGTATACTCATTACGCTTAGTTCATTTCCTTGCTGTAGCTACATTAATGGTAACTCTACGATATAACTTAACTGAAATTTAGGCTTTGACGATTATCTGTTGAAACATGAAATTTAGATTATGCGGTTTAACACCTTGTATCGTTGACAGTTTATTGATAAAGCTGATCCACAAATTCTTTTTCAATGGTAGATTAATTAAAAACTTTCTGCGTGAATAATTACCTACATGTCTGGTTAAAATGATACCACTCTATCACATTAAAATTTCAGTTTTCTTTGAGATCACATTTTACATATAAGGATCCTTCAACTTCAACATGTTATAATAAATCAGGCTTTTTTTATTGAAAATTCAAATGATGGATCGTCGTAAAATGTATGATCGATTCTTGCTGTAGTATTCGTCGCTTACACAAGAGTGCCTTTGTCGGTTTACGCGTTGCGGCTTCCCTATCTCCTTCCGTCACTATGATTGATTGCCTTCCACTAAACTTCATATGTTTGGGAGATAATTTTGCATGTATTTCGTTCGTAAACAGATTACCTATAAAAATAATAATCCTCTATGTCAAATATCAAATATTTCCTTACGACTTGAGGTTTTCGCTTGACTGAACGAGAGACGAAAATTTCTATGTCGACTAAATGCCCCTCACTATAAATTAAGATGCTCGAAGTAATGAATTCTAGGTCCGCGAAGAAACTGTATCAGAATCATCTAGAGTCCCTGACGCTATTTCGAATTCAAGCGACAATTTAAGTTCTCTGTCAGTTTTTGTGTATACTGTATACTGATTTCTTCCAGTCAAATTCTTATGATTTCTGTTATAAAAAACAAGTTGTTCTAGTTTAAATGAAACTATAATGACGCCCAGTGAAATAGTTTTATCTTGCATCATACTTCAATGTACTTTATTCGAGTGGTCTCGTTCGGTGGAATTTTATTTATAATTTTATTGGTTAGCTTTATTTTCATTCATTTATCTTTCAGTTGCGTTATCCTTGTATACAGAGTACCTAACCAGTGGAGTATAATCGTAGATATTTATATCATAAATATTTATTTAACTCAGGTCTAGAACGCGATCTAGACAAGTGTTAAATAAATATTTATAATGTGGTACACAACACAATATCTTAAAATGTGTATAATAATTATACTTAAAACTTCCTATTATTTTGCTGGAAACTATATAGTTGTGTTCATACTTTCTAGAATGTTGTATTTAAAGAATTCTGTGCCACACAAGGTATATTTTATAAAATTTGGTCTCGGATAATACATGGACAATATACGGAGGACATACATACGAACCCAAAGTTATTGCAATAGGTGCATTATGCATTATCCATAAAGTAGAACAATATCTGCTCAATTCGTAATCATTACAATGCGACACCAACTGTGTTCATTCACGCAAGAATTGAAAGTGAATGCCAGTCGTAACTAATATATATTTCTGTTCAAGAAAACTTTATCTAATTTGTAAAAAAATTATATGATAATGTTATATGGAAACCTTCAAAAAATTATAAATATTAATGATGGTTTGATTAACTACCACGCAAACAGAGCGGTGTTATAAGTTTAACGCGTGTATCTGTATTTATCTGTGGCATCGTAGCTCCCAAACGGATGAACCAATTTTAATCTAGTTTTTTGTTGTTGAAAGGTGACTTGATCGAGAGTGTTCTTAGCTATGAATCATCCGTTTAAAGATTATCAGCTCTTTGAATGGATGTGAGCATCTTCCACAGATCTGATCGAGTCGAAATTTGGTATTTTATTACTTCAGTAATATTAGAAGAACATGGCAACCTCGACCTGATATTGCTGCATCATCTGTAATCTTCAAGATACCTAACTCTTCACCAGAGGTATAGTGTTTGGACTTATTAGAATGATCTCAATGACTAGATCACTTATGTACTGGAGTTTCTTAAATTTCTAATTCATCTTGTAACCGTAGTACTATGCACAACGTAAATCTGTTGCTATTATTGAGCTTTGTGATACAAATATTATATTTATTATAATAAAAGTGAGAGATAAAACTATGCTTCAATATTAATAACAACGTGGTGTGTAAATAAGTAATTACGAACAGTTTTAACTTTACGGTAGTAAAAACTGTGACGTTTCTTAAAAATTTACAAAATAGTACAAAGATTTGCATCAAGGTGAATTCTCTGTTAACAAATAATAGGTTTACTTGCGGATATCGCCAAAGCGATGCAATAATTGTATGAAAATGATGAGTAAGTAGTATAATATTAAGGTATATGTTAAATATATATAAATTGAAGGTTACTATTAATTTGATTTACTATATATGGATAATATACGTATAATAGGTCTATCTATACAATTATTAAAATTGAAGTGTCTGTTTGTAATGTCAAAACAACAGCTTTTTATTTTATTTTATTGTTGTTTGTCAGTTTCTTCCGGGTAATCTTCAAAACAGGTGGACTAATTTTGACAGAACTTTCACTGGCAGATAGCTGATATTATAAGGAATAACTTAGGCTTCTTTTATTTTTTAAATAGACTTAGGGCACCGCGAAAAAAGCATTTTTATCTTTAAAATAACCGGCTTGGCGGGCGATTTCCGTGGATGGAAGCGAGGTCGCCACAATAGCGACATTCTGTAGTCCACACAAGAGGAGCCGCGAGTACAGCTAGTTAATTCACACACTTTCGTTATCTTTAGGTGTAAGTTTAAAATGTAATTTATGTACTACTTCTTAATTGGTACATTAGAATTGTATTATAATTGTTTTACAATTTTTTAAATGTGCTGTGAAGTTTGTATAGCTTAAATAAATAAATAAATAAGAGTTTTCTCTTATGTTGCTTTATATTTGTAGGTGGAAATTAATTTGTAAGTAAATTAATGCAATTTACTATTTCTTGCAACAACAAAGCCCATTGATACAAAGTAGTAAGTGAGCAAGTCTGACTGTTAGTAACCGCTGAGAGATTGGTTATCTCACGCAATTGGTGTAGTGAGCAAATTGATTTGCGCGCACGCTGCTAGCACAACAAACTTGTGGACTATTTTACAGAACGTCTCATACATCAATGTTAAACTGCAACCGCCTGATGGTAAGCGGTAATCGTAGCCTATGGACGCTTGCAATATCACAGGTGCCATTAGCGCGTTGCCGACCTTGAACTCAACTACCGTAAGGAGCTCTGATAACCCTACTCACTGCAGGAACATAACACAAGGTTGTTTAGCTGCGGTTTTCTGTAGAGTGGAGGTGTTCCACCATTCGGGCTGCTCCAAGTAGAGATAAATCTCCAGAGACGTGCCGTACCTCTCTTACACAAGCATTATGATATATTTTTTGTATTACTCAAATTTTTATTTCAGTTTTCAGTCGTGGAACACATCGGTGTTTATTATTGTTTTTTTTTTATAGCTATCACTCTTACATTCATGTATTTGCTTTCCAGTCATGTTACCAAGGTAATATAAAATATGTGATATTACTAATGCTAAATATGCAGACACCTAGTTGTTTCCACTGTAACTCGTACAGGATATATTAAACATAATTAGCTACGAGTGAAGGAGTCGGTAACTGCTTGAAGATCAGTTATCTCCCGGTATCGATATCGTGAGTAAATTGATTTGTGCACGCGGCAAATCCGACTATGACAAAATCAACGGTGATTGAATATATCTAGAGTAATCTAAAGTGCTTACGGACCACTTACGTTTTAACGCACTACCTATAATAAATTACATAGATTGTTTCGAAGTGTTGAAAAACAAAATAGTACCTAAATAAAATGCCGTTCATAATATTATAATATCTTTATGGTTAGTTGACACGATATAATACATTAAAATATACATTCATTTATGCAACATAATATATAAGGATTTTTGTTCATTAGTCGATAGACAACTGTAGAATGTAAGAGATACTACACTAATAAATGTCTATAAATACCTTACTAAAAATCAGAGTAACTAGAGATAAAACATAACGCTGCGTGAAATAATTTTAACTAATTGTGATTGATAGGTAAATAAATTAATGACATAACTGAAACATAAGAAAAAAAAAATTTCGGTCCCACGTATGGTTTTCTAATTATTACATTAAAAATATATCCGCTTTCGGATGTAGTTCCGTAACAAAGTAACTGTCACCAATAATTTCTTACTACTATACAGGCAGTCCGCAAAACTAGAACACGCTGTGACACATAGACCACTGTCGGAGAGGTAATGTCGGTAATATAACTTATATAACAAAAGTATGCTATTTTAACCAGTACATTTAGCTCTGCTATTCGTTATTTGAAACGAGGCAGAAATAGGACATCTGGTAGAACTATTACAGATCTTTGTATTTGGTTCGTTCAACTAAACTCCGTGAATGTTTCATAATATTGGTATTTGGCTGAGAGGGATGTTGCCGTAGAGTTGTACAATGTACAGCTTCTGGGCTCGTTCTTAAGACGCGAAATTGTTAGTTTTATAATCGAACTATTTGAAGTTCTATATTGTAATGAATTCTGTTTTATTATTAAATTATTATGCAACATTTTAGTATCAATCACTTATTATTGACGCACTTGTCATAAAAAAAATTATATTTTGAATCTCTAAGATAAATTATAGTTTTTAACATACGTAATTGCTCCAAGCGATAAGACCACCTAACTGTACACAAATAATGTAAATAGTTATACAACATTATGCTTTTTTGTGGATAAAAAACTTTAAAAGATTTAGTTGATATATCGATATGTAATTTCTATAAAGTGATCTGTGTGTCATTATTATAGCAAAAGCTAAAATTTCACGAGAAATTATTACTGAACAATGATTTCACAATGCTTCATTTCAATGTCCCGAGCTCGATGTCGTGTAGTTGCCTCTTTTGTTTTTTTACTTTTATTCATATTTCTATTTCACAAATTTGTCTCACCTAAATCGGTTTTTAATAGATTTGTTTTCCTCAACACTTAACATTTGTCATGAATCGCCGTATAATTACAACGGTGTCGTTGTCAGACGGACATAATTTGAACATTAGTGGAGTCTACCGTGTCACTTTATTGCTTCGAATAGACGAGTGGTAATTTAGGTCGAGTCGTGACTAGATTTGTGTGTAAGCTGAAACGATTTAGTTTACAAATTGACTGCTTCACGTTCCGCCTGTTCAGTGATTTCACATCAATATCCAGTAATAAACTCCTCGCGATACAGGCGAAGCCTAGTGCGGGGGGACGCCTGGCAATATTGTTTTAAATTGTGATACCTAATGAACGTTATCTTTATCTTATCTTGTATCTTTAAACTATAGTTTTCAATCGTTAAGAGACTTATAGGAGTTAATCATGTATAACATCAGAATGAATGCTTCCGAAGATATTCTGGCGTAAATGGAAAAAAGATAATGATAAAATAGGTTTAGTTTTGTTATTTTTTATGTTTGTTTCAATTTTAAAGTTTTATGTAAACTGTATTTTGCATGCGTGAAATCATTTGATAAGATGATGCCATAGCTTTACTACTAATAGTGACTAAGCTACCATCACTGTAGAGTTTATTTTGTCAGACCTAAGATAGCGCGAAATTATTTTGCATGTCATAATATGCGACTGACAGCGATACATCAGAAACTATCGAACGATGACACAACCAACACGGACAGGGGAGGCGTAATTTTTCACTGTCAGGGATCGTAATAAACATCCTAGTCATCGCTTTGACTGGTGACTGTCAAAAAAATGTTAACGCAGTTTTTTGGTTTACATGAGGGCGTTGGCAATCTGTGTGTTTTCAATATATTACAAACTGTGCAATTTTGACTACCTATAGATTTAGAAATATGTACCTTGTTTACTTGAATTATGTTTCTTTGATAACGCTGCTCTCGTGTCAGTCTATCTCGGTATTTTAAATATGTTACTTAAGAACCCTGTCGTCTCAAACCACAGTTATGATTTTGGTATCACGATACCGTTTGCATATATGCTAGTTTGATAAGCATCATATTATATTTAGTAGGTAATCGATTTGTTTGAGAGTTGTTAAGTTATTCCAAGTTAGTTCAACGTTCAACTTGTCATTGCGAAGGAAACCGTTTTCGAACACTGTTCTTGGTGTTATAACGATAATTTTGTGATATTGCCCAAGGTAATCGTTTAGGCATGCTGTCATTAAATCGTCTGTGCACTGGTTGACTTCGTTATTATGCACTAAGAGTTGCTAAAATGTATTTGTTTTTATTAATATTATTTATATCTAAATGATTTACGGAGAGTTTTACGTTATACGTATTAACATAGGTCTCATATTACGATAACAAAAGATGTGTGTCGAATGTTTATGTGACAATTCTAGAATATTCGACATTTAGAATTTTAAAACAAAACTCCGTTAGTGATTTAGAAATTGTTTATTTATGTGGTGATATCCACTAAATACTAAAAGAATCAGAAATACTCTTAGACTGGGTAATTACTAATGTTTTTTATTAAATTTAATATTCTTTTTATACCGTTTTACAAAGACATCGTGGTCGTTGAATAGCTAACTAACACTTTATGAAATATATGATTCGCTTTCATTTACTAATTTAGATAAGTAGCCGTTAATTATATATTTACATTTACTGATAGCTTTTATTATTATATTGTTTACTGTTTGTTGTTTACATTAACTAAAAATACTTTCTATTGGCTAGATATATAAACTGTCATAGATTTTGATTGAGCCACGGGGCACTATAACATTTATATACCTACATAAAGTTTTCTCTAGATTACGACACTTGCGAAATAAATTAGTTTTAATTTCTCCTTAAGATTAAAACTCAACACTGGCCTGAAATATATAATACAAACTGATTTTATAAACGATGCCATGAACCTTAACAACTCTCATTCCGTATGTATAAAAAACTTACTATGAATGTATGTAACTTACTATACTTATTAAATTAACTTGAATTTGTGTCCGTCAACTGCTTACGTATATTGTTGATCATGAATCCAAAAAGGGTAATGTGTTCTTCCATTCCTATTAACAATTAAAAGATATTCATTTACAAAAGAAAAGTAGGAACTGACAAAAAGGGACTCCGCGCATAAATTTCCGATAAGAACATTGTTAGCCGTTTTAGTTGCGATGTAATTTTTATTTTTTTATGAATGAAAAAATAAACGTTCAATCTGATACATTAATGCGGTCTCCATTCAACGATTAAACGTTGTTCACTCATCAACATACATGCAACGCAGTAGCCTTCTTTATAATGCATCGGCTCGGCTAAATTCGGTTTTGTAGTCCCTCCACAACAGAGTATCCGTTTGCCAACACTTGTGTTTGGTATTTAATTTCAAACTGCATTGGTTATGAGTGTATAAAATTTGTCATGAAACTAACATGATTAAATTGTTCAACATTCGTGTGCTTTCACATTATAGGATTCTTTAAAGAAATTGCAATGATTTTTGAAGTTTAATCCTTAAGAATCGATTTATATACACGAACTCTGGTATGGAAATTTTATAAGTGAAATTTAAAAAAGCGTTAAGAAAAGCCTTACGTTGAGCGTTAACAAAAAGCGTTACGTTTTCACAATGAAATCATGTATGTGTTGAAATGAAATCTTGCTTTTAGATAAATCATTAAACACACAGTCAGTCCGTCAATGCGTCAGTGCGTCAGTCGGTCAGTCAATCAATCAATCAGTCAATCAATCAATCAATCACCTTTTTGCCTATTGCATATTCAAAGAGTCGTACTTAAGGAGTAAACTCCAGTCGTGCGTCGGAGCTAACACACATACACACACACACACGATTTTTTTTCAAGTTCAGTCCGTTTAGATTTGTATTAATAGCATAAATCTAATTTATATCGCTATTACAGTAAATATCTGTGTTTTCGGGATATTGCGCGGTGATTGCAAGTGCACACATTAGGGATCCAATCAGGTCTACAGTTCGGCAGAGCCTGCTCTCTGAATTTACGATGTGCCTGACCGACGCTTATCGCATGCGAATGATCTGCCTACGGCGCACTGAGCGCTCCACACACATATTTTATTTTATTCGCGCTACTGTGATGTAATGAGCTGATAAATTGGAGAAAACCTCCAATTAGTGTCGATGAATTTATTGTTTCTACTTAAAACGTTGGAGGGCCAGGTATTTAATCTAAAATTGCATTTTTTAATTTTTGTCCAGCGGGTTTCAGTGAAGGAAAATATTGTAATCAAATATATTGTATTTTATTAATATGTGTCGTACCTTAATACAACTTTAAAATAAATGATTAATTTTTAGCGATTGTTATTTAATACAGTATTTGTACTGTATTCTCTAAAGTAAGACGCATTAAGCTTGGGCAATGAACATATGAACAATAGTATAAATAAGGATATGCTAGATTACTTGTTTTTTCTTCGAATAATTATAATTGCAAATCTATATTATATCAATAAAATCATAGAGGTTAACAGCCGTTATGCGCGCTCTATGCAAAAACTACTGGATAGATTTTTATGTTCTTTTTGTTATACTCCTTAGATACTACTAAGTCTTTATCTAAAAAAAAAATATAGTGATATCTTTATAAACAATAATTCTATATTTAATGTGTGGGAAGTCGCGGGCGCAGCTAGTAATAAACATAATGATAAATTTTTTTTGCTGATTCATGTGAATTCGAAGAAAGTAGTTTTATTGAAGGTATTGAACAAGTGAAGGTAAAAACGAAAACGTAATAGCAAATCATAATAAAGTAGCCTAAAGTACAGTAATCATTTTCATTATATCAATTATTTAGTGACGTATAAAATATAAGCAAAATCTCGATCATGCTCCAGCATGTTTATTTGTAATTAAAAATAAAGGTCTGTTATGTTTGTACATAATGATTCGTGAAGAACTTGAAGAAGAGTAGTGGCTTAAACACATACAATTTATTATATTTTGTGACTTTCGAGTTAGTCCCAGAATATATATGATACTAGATATAATATAGGTATGGCTGCGTTTGAGATGTAGTGTTGGAGGAGGATGGATAACATCACTTGGACATAAAGTATTGTAAATTAGGAAGTCTTAAAAATGGTTGACGAGGAAAGACAGTTGTTGAGAAACATAGATAACTGAAGAGGAAAGATGAATGGACACTTGATACGACACGACAATTTCTTTAAAACAATTTTGGAAGGAACACGAGGAAGCGGAAGTCGTGTCATATCTAGAGGTCAAAAGAAATGCAGTAGGATAGGGAACTGCTCCACTGACAAGAGCTGAGCTCTTAAATTAAAGAAGAAAAAAGCTATATATATATATAAGCAAAAATGAAAATAGAGTCTGAAAATTGCAACCATGCTTTAATATCTGAGCGATTTCGTGATCTAATATGAATTTCCAAAGAGGCTATTTGTAAACCAGATGATAATAAATCCTTTTATGAGTGGATTTCAAAGTAAATACGTATCTTATGGGACCAAGGATAGTTTGTGCTTCAGTTTACTTACGGGCTGTCACATCAAACTTAGTTGATGCATGTAAATTTGTGCCGCTCGAGATGGCCGTATTGTGGACTATTGTCTCAGGGAGTTCACCGTCCTAGACAAAGACAATCATTTATGTAACTGTGTGTGTAAGCTGGTCTTAGTGAAAGAGTGATTAGAATATAACGTGTCACTTATTTTTTTAATTAAAGTTTCAGTTTTAAATTTGCAATTGGTTTAATCGCTTTCGCAAAGAAATGCATGATGAGTAAGCTGAAATTACGTTTACAAGGGTGACTTTGTCTATGTAGACTGGCAGATGTGTCTATACTACTAATAATACTAGTATAGTGAATTTCATCAGATTGTTTGTTTGAACTCGCTAATCTTTGCAACTATCATATAGATTCTTTTGGAATTTTATAGCATATTTATTGATAAAAGTATATATGCTATATAAAAATACGCTAAGACACTAAGAAGCGGAGCAGTAACCATGAACGACAAGTAATCTTGAAAGCTGTATGCAAGTACGGGAAGCGAAATCACCGATAGTCTACGCGGTAGAAAGTTAGTTGAAATAATGTAACACTGATGAAACCGTCATCTAGTTTTTAAATAAATAACTGCCTAATTAGTATTTCTATCGTTTAATACGCTCATGCGCAAATTATTTCATTCAATTTATACTCGTAGGAACGAGATGACAAACTGCACGAGTAAGGTCATCGTGAGTTACGGGAGCGGGTGCGTGTGACGTCGTTGATTTATCTTGATTCATTACAACACCAAGCCGAGCATTTAATCGAGCCGCGGGAGGCGTCCGCGCAAAATGGTTCTGCGAGTTTGTACTCTTGCATAGAAAAATGTACTGATAAATAGTATTGGTTTTATTCATATAAAATATTCTCTGAATAGAATGCAATATTTTCGACGAATGTGTTATCATTAAATTAATTGTTGGGAAACGCACAGTTTAAATCTGTCCCAAATCGCTAAGCGGCTATAAGTGTTCCGGTAGCTGCATTTGAGAGCCAGTCCTCCCATTAGACTTCCTTCATGCGGTCTGAGAGAAACAGAAAAGAGACTTGAAAAACTTGGCATTGAACTTAAGCAATCCTTGCAACGCATATTTACATGAGGAGTAAGTAACTCGGTTGAGTTCAATGTCAAGAAAAGTTAGATGTTCAAGCTTTATTAAAAATACCCTGTTTTCCCCTCTCCCTACTCTTCAGAACGTCTCGCTAGCAATGCGTGACAGCCTCAATATCACGGGTGCGGATATTCGCAGTGACCTTAACTCTTGATCAACTCAACATGTGTTCGTAACTGTCATCCCCACTATATTTAGGAGACTCCGAGTTTTGAACAGGGTGCGACGGTTTTTACGCTCTATATCTTCTTTACAAGGAACAAGTTCCATCGCATATGGAATATAGTTCGCATCTCTGGGATATATCTCCAAAATACCTCTTTGATGCTCTGGACAGGATGTAGACGCAGGCTGTCCGAATTGTTAATGATGCAGTCGCTATTAAGTACATCGAACCGCTTGAGCTGCGCAGGAACATTGCCTCGCTGAGCGTGTTCTACCGTCTGTATCATGGTGAGTGTTCTGAAGAACTGTTCAATCTAATTCCCTTCTCTTTTCACTACAGAACAACACACGATGGGCTGCGGAATCGCAGTTTTACAGTAACCATCATTTCAGCACGAATTAAAAAGTTACCTATGTCGTATATGTCTTATCTTTGTCGTATTGTGAAACTGTAGAACCATCTCCCGGCCAGTGTGTTACCTTCTTCTAACGACATCGGGTCCCTTAAATTTAATGTGAAAAGATATTTATGTAGGCCGATATGAGAGCGGCGATCGCCGCGCCATTGGATAGCCAAGCTCTCGGTGGTCACCGTTGTGTTAATTATACTATGCTTACCATCAGGGACAGTACCGTCAATTTGCCGAGCTACTATGAAAAAAATATAACATAACAAACATCAGGTGAGATTGTTGTCAAAGGCTAAACTTATAAAGACTAAAAAAACATGCCGGAACACGTCGATAGGCGCTTCGCTACTGATTTTATATTTGAGAGTTAGCATTAATAAAAATGCCTTATCACAACTATGATTTCATTTTATCCTTTTCCGAAAGATTAGGCTGATTGTAGATTGGAACCCACGTCGATGGACATGCCGTCGTATTAGTGTACTTCAGGTTTGTTCAGTTCAGATTTAAAGTATTTGATGCAGATCGTTCGGTACAAAAGTACATCAAATATTTTTTAGCTTGAGAAATATTTCAGTAATGAATTTTGCTATTATTTTCTGCCGTATTATACAGAACAATTTTCAAACTATCGTTTAAACATTATAATCATGGCTGGCACAATTAAAGACGGTTAAAGTGAATCGGTTCGGCAATTTGTTGATATATAGCTACTTATAATAAAAGAGTATTGCTAAGTTTTTAGTTTATGGTCTGAAAGTAAATTTAGGATGCATTTTTAACACATATGGATATTTATATGGTCTATAAATTGCGTTTAGATTATGTAAATATAAAAAGGAATATGCGTGTATGTAACTCTGTAATATATTTAAAATATTTACTGAAATAAAGTGAAAACTTAATAAATTATTTGATCTTTACATGATTTTTAGTAAAATCAATAAATGGAAACGCAAGTGTTTAATGGCCCTGTACGGCTTGGTTTAAATTATCGCGAAATTGGATTGATATTTATTGTCACACTTAAGTACCTATATTTTCTCTAAGTAGGTATATTAATTATTTTTAAATATTTTTAGATAGTTTTTAGTGTTATTTTGAAGTGTTTAAATAAATACTATAATACTATCTATATATACATAAAGGCATACAAAAATGTTTACCTTTGCAATCCATACCAATATATACCATCACGTCTGTATTCCCCGAAGGAGTTAGGCAGAGATGTACTAATGTACACCCACAGTTCGCCGGGTATGTTTCTAAGTCCCATGTCATAGGGGCGAGCCTATTGCCATTAATCGGATAAAAAGCCAAACTCCAAGCTGCTACTGAGAATTTCATAGAAACACCCAATAACACTTTGCTCGACCAGAGAATCGAACCCAGGACCTCGAGCATAGCAGTCAATCTTTATGTCTTTTAGATAATACTGGTATGATTGTTAAACTGTGATATCAGTTAACATTTAAAATGATTTTAGTTGAGTATTATCAAAGCTTATACGGGTCTAATAAATACCGTAGGGTGAGATTGAATAGATATAAGGTTTTTATTTAGTTGCCGTTTATCATCCACGAAATATACCATGTTGACGAAGTCGCGGGCACAGCTAGTATAATCATATAATAATGGAGCTCATATTTAGATTTAATTCTCAGTATACCAAGTCGTTATACTAGTTTCTGCGACCGATCTTTCGCCGTAACTGCAGCACGACTGTGGAATTCGCTTCCTATCAACATTCAATTGGCCAACTCTAGGGATTCCTTCAAGTATTCGCTACGTAGGTTTTACTTGGAGCAATTAAGTATTAGGTAAATTTTTCTTTTTTTAAAAGTAAATGTTATGCATACTTTGACAAACCTCTTCCATTTGTACTTTTTTGTGCATTATACAAGGTGTCCAGAAAGGGTATCGGGTATTTGTTTTCCCGCCATATTCGAAACGGGGCGTCTAAAGGGTGCGGGGAGGGGTTCGTGGCGTCCGCCATTTTGTGGAGTTTTAGTCACGATGGAACAGTACTCGGGAACGCATCGCGCATTTTGTGTACAAGCGTATTATCGTAATGGTGATTCAATAGTGACTGCTCAACGTCTCTATCGTGCGGAATATCGTACACGCCACGCGCCAAGTGACGATAGCATTAGGAAATGGATCAGGATGTCCGAGAATACAGGTGCGACAGTTAAAATTCAAAACTCTGGTCGTCCTCGTTCAGTTCGCGACGAAGAAACAATTGAAGAAGTTGAGGCGTCGGTTCGTCAAAATCCGTCTTTATCCATCCGAAAGCGAAGCCAAGCGTTGAACATCAAAAAAATCGTCTTTAAATTCGATTTTAAAGAAAGACTTACATCTAAAAGCCTATAAAATTCAATTGGTTCAAGAATTGAAGGATACGGACTATGCTAATCGACTGAATTTTGCGAACGAAATGCTGCAGCGATTTAACAACTTTAACAACATACTGTTCAGTGACGAAGCAAATTTTCACCTGAATGGTCATGTTAATAAGCAGAATTGTCGGTACTGGGCAGTGGAGAATCCGAGACGAAAGCATGAACGACCCCTGCATAGCCCAAAGGTCGTTGTTTGGGCCGCTATGTCTGCTAAAGGCATAATTGGTCCTTATTTTCATGAAGATCAACGAGGCCGAGCAATTAATGTGAATAGTGACCGTTATTGCGATATGTTGCGAAATTTTTTGGTCCCAGAGTTGCAGGAGTTTGCAGGTTTCAACTCAAGAACGTGGTTCCAGCACGATGGGGCCACTTGCCATACCTCAAATGACTCAATGGAAGTTGTTAACGAATTATTCCCTAATAAAGTCATTTCGCGAAGGGGTAACATCAACTGGCCTCCCAGAAGCCCTGACCTTAGCCCGATTGACTATTTTGCATGGGGATACCTTAAAAGTAAGGTTTATCAAAACAATCCGACGAATCTAACCCAGTTAAAGCAAACCATCAGGTCAGAAATGGCAGCAATATCGATAGCTATGTGTCAACGTGTTATCGCCAATCTTCGTTTCCGTTTAGAAGAGTGCCAGCAACGTAACGGTCATCATTTGGATAACATCATCTTTTCCAAATAATTCTCCAATTCATATGCTAATAATAAACAATAAACTTTTTTATTGGATACTAATAATTTTTGTTTCATTGAACTTACAAATACCCGATACCCTTTCTGGACACCTTGTATAATATATATTTAAAAATCTTCTTTGTATTTATTAGTAGATCTCCTTATTAAGTAGGTAAATAAACGAAGAAAACAGTTTAAGTTTTTAAAATATTTTAAAACACTTTTCACTATAATTGTCATCCAAATAATCTCCTTTTTTTAGATTGTCCTTTTCGTCCATGTCATGCAAACGCACGCAGCGTTGATCGAAATCAAGCATAATTAAAAATCTCATGCACCTTTAATACCAGCAATTTATTCGTCCTCTGTCTTGTGAGTCTGTATTAATTAAGATTGATACGAAAGCTTTAATCTTTAAGTGCCGAGTTGTTTATTTTGCAGTTGGCATAAATAACGACTTAAGGACTGTTTAGTGGGTGTGAACGACCTATCATGTAAAATAAAATAAAAATGATACAAGAAATTGGTTTGGAGACACTTAAATTTCTGATTGCTATACAAAAGACTTCAACGAGCTGTTTGCGGTAATGAAGATATACAGACAGGGTTATTGGTAATTCGCCGTATGTGATTCGATAGTTGTTTTAAATTTGAAATATGAAAGTATTATGGCATGTGCACGGTTCCACTCACCTTGGGTTGTCGCAACTCGGGTCTTGTGTCCCGGGACGTGGCTTCGCTTCAGAGATGTTTTTTTTCCACACACGGCACAATTTTATAATAGTTTTTAGTGTTTTAATATGTTTGCGCGCGCGAACAATTCAGTTGTTGTAACGGCTTCTCAACGACTATCTAGATGGCGCAAGGTGCGTCGAATACTGTTGCCAATATAAAAACCCAACACGCCGTATTACCGTTAGGTGGTGATAAGTTTAGTTGGAATACGAATTTCCGCATGCTTCCTTAGTGATCTTTTTTTTAGTTGGTTGGAAATAAGTTTCTAGTTTTTATGCATTGTCGGAGAGCTAAGAAAACGGTTATATTTTTAAAATAATATGCAAACCAAGTTTCATAACTTTTTTTTGTTTTAAGGCATTTTAGTGGGAAATAATCTCAAAAATATTGAAATATCGTTTATCGTCTCGCATTTTTAAATTTGGTTCTTTAGATGTTGTTTTAATACTGATAAATAACCATTGTTTAATCTTCTTTATAAATCAGAAGAAAAAAGGAAATTTAAATTGATACTTTTTTAAAATAAATTTTTGATGTTGCATTTTTGACTTATTTTGAAAAAAGCTAAAAAACATGATAATTTAAAAATGGTTCACTTTTGCATAATGCATGTGGGGGTTAAATTATCGCAAATAGAATTATCAATAACTCTGTATATATTTTAATAAATAGTACCTTAACCAATAACTTGTTTAAAATTATCCTATGTGTAGCTTATTATAATTTTTCACGTTGTTCTTAATTCAACCTGATCTGTTATAGACTACTATTCTGAACAAAATTAAATATCTCAATTGAGGTAAAATTTAAATTATCTATATATTTAGACCATGTATATGTATATTGTACAGTGGTACGTAATTATATATGTATATGAGCTGTTTAGTTATGATATTAAAAGCTTTGTTTGGTTTAGAATTCAATGACCGTATGTCAATTTGCGTCTCTAAATTTATTATTTACCAATCCAAACTGTCTAACCAGTAACAAGTTATTAAACTATCTATTTAACAAAAGTAAATGGTGACACGATTAATTAACAAATATAAAGATTTTTCTTATAATTAAATTTTTTTTTTTTTTTTTTTTTTTTAACGTGGAGAAACCCATCATGGGTACACACCCGCCCGGGGGGAGGAGTGGTTATGTGAGACTCCTACTCACTAAAACTCCACGGTGTACCATCCGCCGCCATAGTAGGGCGACGCGGGCACTGCGCTGGCATACAGCCGCGCCGCCCCGGCGGCCGGCCCAGCTGAACCGGGCCCCGGCCTAATAGGAGACGGCTCAGTACACCCTAGCCGTCTCCTCCGTCCGCCGAGCCTGTGCAATGAGAAGACGGGCCCCCCGACCCGTCTCCTCTGGCTCGGCTAAGGTGGCGGGAGTTGGCGAATGAATCGCCTCCTCCTGCCACCCGTTCTTCTTTGTCGGAGAGGGCCGCTCAGGGGATTCCCTTCACGAACCCTCTCCGCGGCCTCCTTCTGCGATATGACGACCTCGCAGAAGGAGGCCATTGCCGTCCATGCCCTCTCGCTGTCGAGCATGGCTCTCACCACACTCGGCAGCGAGAGGTCCTCTCCAACGACTGCGGCCAGAGTGCGGCGCTGCTCCTCCCACGCAGCACACTCACCAAGAGTGTGCTGCGCCGTATCCTCTGCAGCCCCGCACTCATGGCACACAGGCAAGGGCTCCCTTCTTGCTATCTTGTGCAGGTACCATCCGAAGCAACCGTGTCTGGACAGTACCTGCACAATTCTGAAAGTCAGGGAGCCCCGCTCCCTGCTTAGCCATTCCCGGAGGACCGGGCAGACGGCGTCTATGGTATAACGCCCATAGCGCGCGTCCACCAGGTCCTCCTCCCACCTCCTGATAACATCTTCCCGGGCCTCCCGCCGGACCCTGTCTACCTCTATGGGAGCTGGAGGCTCCCCTAACTCTCTCCTCGCCGCCGTGAATTTATACACGGCGGCGAGCACCTCCGCCTCCAGCTCCCACGGCGGGGAGCCGGCAAGAGCACAGGCCGCCCCCGCAGACACCGATCGGTACCCACGAATGACCCTCAGCGCCACGACCCGCTGCGTAGCACGCAACACGCGTCGATTCGTGGCGCTAAGGGCATCCGACCAGATCGGTGCCCCGTAGACGGCCATGCTCCGCACTACTCCAGAAAATAAGCGGCGACAGCTCGCGCCCGGCCCCCCCGAGTTTGGAAGAAGCCGGCCGAGAGCCGCCGCCGCTCCCACTATCCGCGGTTCGAGTCCCTTAAAATGGGACTCGAACCGCTAACGACCGTCCAGGATGAGGCCCAGATATTTCATCTGGGCCCCAACCCGGACCCTTATACCCTCTACATATATGTGGGCCCCAGGAGGCGGCCCACACCGAGGCCCATGGAAGAGAAGGGCCTCGGTCTTCTCAGCCGCCACCCTAAGGCCCAACGACTTTATGCGCCTGACCACAAGGACAGTGCCCTCTGTGGCCAGGCGCGCCACCTCCTCAAAACTTCCTCCCCGGGCTACAACCAGGGTGTCGTCCGCGTAGCACAGCACCCGAATCCCCGAAGGGAGCGCTACGCGGAGCACCCAGTCGTAGCCCATGTTCCACAGGAGTGGCCCCAGAACCGACCCCTGTGGAACACCACACCCAACGCGACGCTGGACCACAGCCCCCCTTCCGTCCACGAAGGCGACCTCCCTGTCCTGGAGGTAGTCCCCCAACAGCCGCCGCAGGTACGAGGGCACTCCGAAAAACCGGAGCGCCTCCCGTATAACACAGTGCGGCAGACTGTTGAAGGCGTTGGCGATGTCAATCGACACCGCCAACAGCCTACCTCCTCCCTCGGTCGCCTCCGCAGACCACTCCTTCAGGGTGGAGAGGGCGTCCAAGGTTGAACGCCCCCTCCGGAAGCCAAACTGCCGGTCTGATAGTACCGGCCCAATTTCCTCCATGTGCCGGACGACACGAGACGCCAGAATGCGCTCCAGCATCTTCCCCGTGTCGTCCAGCAGCACAAGGGGCCGGTACGATGACGGGCAGCCCGGGGGGCGACCCTCCTTCGCCAGAAGGCAGAGTCGCCCCACCTTCCAGAGCTTCGGGAACCGTCCAGCTGACAAACAACGGTTGAACAGCTCCCGAAGCTCTCCCCCCATGTGGTCCAACGCCGCACTTAGAAGCCGGCCCGGAACTCCGTCCGGACCAGGTGCCCTCCGCTTGTTGCGGAGGCGCTCCACCACCGACCCCATCTCCTCCTCGGTGACAGGGAGGGGTGGTAATAGCTCCTCCGCAACAGCACTCCCATCAGTCATGGGAGGCGGGAGGAGCTCCGTAGGGTCAGGCAGCAACATGGCTACGACCCTCGCCAGGACCTCTGAGTCCAGGGACTCCGTTAACGGGGGCGCCTGCCCCCGGAACTTCTTACGCGCCACCCGGTATGGGCGCCCCCACGGGTCCCTGTCTAGAGTCCTGAGGAGCTCCTCCCACTGCTCATCCTTTGCCCGGCTTATGGCCACCTGCAGGGACTTCCTGGCTTCCCTGTAGTGGCCAAGCAGCCGGGCCTCCTCTCCCACTACCTGTGTTTGCCGCCGGCGGCAGCGTTGAAGCTGCCGCCGCGCCGCGGAGCAGGCCACCCGGAGATCGGCAATCTCCGGGGACCACCAATACACCGCCCGCTTGTTTTGCGGGCGGTTGTTGCCCCGCGGCATCGACGCATCGCAGACCGCCGTAAGGGCCCTAAGGAAACGGTCCGCGATCGCGTCGATCTCTTCGTCACTAGGAGCCGGCGCGCGCCAGCTCTGGATTATTGCCGCCTCTTCAGCAAGCTGCCGATTGAGGCGGCTCACCATCCATCGGAGGAAGTTAGCCTCCCCCCGAGCCCGGCGCGCCAGCTCCCCTGAGGAGGTGGAGACCCCAAACCGGATATACCGGTGGTCTGAGAAGGTCTCCACCTCCTCCAGCACCCTCCAATCCTGCACACGGCGTGCGACAGACGGTGTGGCGAAGGAGACGTCCACCACGGACCCTCCGTTCTGTCGCACGCACGTGTGCACAGCCCCTTGGTTGAGGAGGGACAGCCCAACCTGGACTGCCCACTCCTCCACCACTGCCCCTCGGGGGTTCGTGACCACCGCTCCCCATGCCCTCGACTTGGCGTTCAGATCGCCAAGCAGGACAACGGGGAGCGGTGACAGCCGCCTAACCACCGGCCCCAGGGAGTCGAGAAACGCCTCGAACTCCCTCAGGGTCCGGTTTGGGGAGAAGTAAACCCCTACAACCCCATACCCTCCCCAGGCGGCCGCCACGAACCATGACCCCCTCTCCTTGACGGAGGGGGGGGGGACCCCGTGCAGTAAATTGCTACGGAGCCGTCAATGTCCCCCACCCTATAAGGTTGGGCAGGGACGCAGTACGGCTCCGCAGCCACCGCGACATTGATGCTCCACTCCGCCACTGATTGCACAAATAGGTCTTGTGCAGTGGCGGAGTGGTTTAGATTCGTCTGTAGGTAGTTGGCACGGCTCCGATCCATTAACTAGCCGTACCAACCACCTCCGGCCTAGGCCTGCGCGCACCAGCCCCGGGGGGCCACCTCTTGGATGAGGGGGGCTTACAACTGGCCCCCCCCATATAATGGTCCGCTGGTTTGCCAGCGGCGGCACATACTGCGCAGTGCAGTTTCACTGCTGCACATTTTGCCCTCGCATGGCCAGATCCCCCGCATCTGTAGCACAGGGCGCTCCGGTCTTCCATGGCCTCACACATTTGGCGAGTGTGGCCCAAGCCCATGCATCGAAAACAACGCAATGGTTTTTCCCCGAGTGGATGGACCCGTGCCACACTCCACCCGATGAGGAGGCGCCCGGCTTCCACCAGCTTCTTGGCTGCAGTGAGTGGGAGCGACAAATGCACGACACCCCCGCTCCAGTTATTTTGGCGGATCTCTCCGGCCCTAATCAATGCCGCCTCGCAGTCGCTCTTCGCCGCCACTGCAGCCACCAGCTCCTCCTTACTCACCGTTTCGTCTAAACCGACGATCCGGACATCAGCCCTTTTAACCGGCCTGGTTACTGTGGCCACCCCTGCCATAGCTTCCGTGAGCTTCTGAGCCAGGCCGTCTGCTTTTTCAGCTCCACTGGCACCAGGAAGCTCGATTATTCTCGAGCCAGTGGCTGACTCCCTAACCTTAATTTCATCAATGCCTAATCCGGCTAACTGGACCACCTGCCGTGCACCTAATAGGGCCGCTCTGTAGTCAACCCCCCTCGCCACTGCCTCAGGCTGCAGGGTGACTATCACCGCAGCCGCACGTGGCGAGGAGGGCAGCTTGGCCTTAGGTCGAGCAACCTTCGTCAGTGGAGCAGGCGCCGCAGGAGCCGCAGGTGCCGCTGCTGCAGGTGCCGTTTTCTTCTTCTGACGGCGGACCACGGTAGACCACGCTACCTCCTGCGACTCCGCCGGGGCCTGGGTTGTGGCCGCAGACCCATCCCCCCCAGTCACCATGAATGTGGAGTTAGGTGCACCGGCAGACCTGGACCTCAGTCCGCGCTTCTGGTTCACCGTCTTGGCAGACACCTTCGCTCCCGTCTTAGCGGACACTGGAGCTGGCGCACCCGCAGTCGCCTTTTTTTTATCCGCCGCCAACGGTGGGCGGATAACTTGCCTGGGAGGCAGGCGCTCCTCCAAATCCTCCAGGCGGGCATTCAAAACCCGTGTCAGCCGCGCCTCCATATCCACCAGCGCTTGCCGATACTCTTCGGCAGTAGTCCCCATCTGAGATGATGGGACAGAGGGCACCTGCTTACTTGCAGCCTCGCGCCTCCATGCCGCAACCTCCTCTTTTAAACCTTCAACCTGACGACGGAGGTTGTTAGTCTCCCGTTGTAATCGGGCAGTTTCCTCATCGACTGACCGATCAAGGAGAGTCTCGACAACCTCCATCAGGTTTTTAGCAGCACCCTTTAGCTCCTTTATGCAGGTGCCCTTCAAATTTCCAGACTTCCTGCAGACCTGCAGTATGTCCGTAACTCCCTTACTTGCTACCTCTCTCAACCTCTCAGTGTCGAGAGCCATCACATTTACCACCTCTTCTGTGGGCTTAGCAGCCTTCCTATATGTTCGACTGGCCTGTGCCCGGTCGGAGGAATCCTCCACTTCACCCACAGCACGTCCCGAAGCCCCTGGGCGTCCCTTGCCTCTCCTGGCCGTATTCACCTTAGCGGCAACTGCCCTACCGCTCTCCATGTCCGAGTCATCACCTCTGTCTCCAATCGATCGCTTCCGCTGAAGCGTAGCTCCCCCCGAAATGATCGGCAATAGGGCGTCCCCCTCCATACCATCCAGGAACACCTCTATTTCTTCTTCCGATGAGGACAGGTCCACCCTAGCGTCTCCACTGACGTGGTTTTTCGCCAAAAAGGAGCGATGGTCGTCCTTTCGCCTCGTATTTGATCGTACCAAACTTTTGGAACGGCCTGTTCCCCGAGCCACTCCACTTTTCGACGAGGTTTCAATGGAAACCCGTCCACCATCTTTCTCGGTCTCTAACACCTGAAACCTCGACCCGAAAGCACACATGCCCACGCTTACAGGCTCGCCAGAATGTTCGCCGGATGACACGGTAGAGATTTTCGAAATCTCACCGCTGACGTCATCGAGGTACAGACAGTTTTCTACCTCCAGCCCATCACTAGGCGGCAAATCGGCCCGTTTGCTACCTTCCTTGTTTCCATTATGACTATGACTTACACTAGGTTTTTTTGTTTTTGTAAATTTTGGCTCATTGTTGATCCCACGAGTATGGGGGAAATAAACGGTCCACCCAGGCAGTGCCCCCTGTACCTGGGTAAGCCTAGCGTAACCCATCAGAGAGTCGGCCGGTTCTCCGACGGGGGTCGCACTAAAGACTGATCAACCCATCAGCCATGCATCCTCTCGCGGTGCGCCGCCGCTTAGGACTGGGGTAATTTTTTATAGAGGTTTTCTTCCTCGCGGTCCGGGCGGTTAAGACAAGACCCTCGGTCCCATACGAAGCCGCGAGACATGACCACGACACTCCGATGGGATTACGAGAACGGCGGTTGTAAGTGAGGTAAAATATACCCCACTTACCTGCCTGTTGGCAGTGTACGTGCACATCAAGCCCACCAACGCCACGTCTGTTGGCCCCCTCTGATATTCAGAGGGATGCCAGACGAGGCCCCCACTCGTCAGGTATTAGCCGCCGGCCGAAAAGCGGCCAACGTTGCCCGGGATGCACCACGCGGAGGTTCCTGACTCGCACCCCCTTATAATTTAATATGAGTTAACTGATGTTAACGGCCTAGAACCTAAGTCGTTCTCATACAACTTTGTTTTATCTATTGTAATTTATAACTTATACGCTTGTTAAACATGCTGTATAATATACTGATGCATATATTGTTAATATGTGGTTAACTGGTTTTCGATTGTGATTTGTCTTAAAATGATACATATACATAAGCTTTTTATAATTAAGTTTTCTGTTCGCTTCGTTGGCTTTAATATAGGAGAACATTGTTAGAAATGTAATTTAACAGAAAAGTTGATAAAATAAATACAACTTTCAAAATCATTCAAACAAAAGTTCAGTCTGGTTTTTATAAGTAGAGCACCTGTCAAAAGACAGTGCTGTCCGATAGTATTATGGCATGCATTTCATGGCACAAAGAAGTTACTTTTCTCGCCAAATATAATATATCACAGTATAAGTTAAATATAGTATATAAGCTTTTAACTATTCGATCCGATCATAAGAATGATTTAGTATTCTCGTAATATATTATAAGTTTAATGTCTTTCATTTCATTTTTTTTCATATCATTAATAATACCAGTAGCGAATGGTAGATATATATCATAAGATAGTATAACTGCCTGTTTAATTATACATTTAGAAGTTGTATCCGTTGTTTAAACGGTAAATTGTGTCAGTGGCATTTACACCGGCTTGCGATTATCCATGGCAACTTAGGATCAGGCAATAAGATCTCGTCACGCTTTTACGACAAGGGTTTTTGAGCATGTATCATTAATTAATCCGATTGTGACGGTCATTTTATACATTCTGAGTGTTCACTTGATGTCAGAATTGAATGTCAATATTGATTATGAATCCTACTCCTACTAATATAATAAATGAGAAAGTTTGTATGTTTGGATGTTTGTTACTTAATCACGCCAAAATGGCTGAACCGATTGGGATGAAATTTAATACACAGATAGATTATGGCCTGGATTAAAACATAGAATACTTTTTATCCCGGGAAAAGTTGTAGCTTAACCACTGTCAACAATTTAAGTTTGTGGTTAGTTTATATCGATTGTGAAAAACGAATAACTTTCTATTATTGTTTTCACTTTTATATCTTCGTTCTAAGTGACAAATTTATTAATGTTTACTTTCTGGATTAGATTAAATGTATATATGTCGATAACAACTAAGGATAACACCGTAACTTGAATAAAATAAAATATATTTTTAACAGATTTCAATGAAATTCGGCACACAGATAGTCTTTGACCTCTATTAACACAGGATATTTTTATCCTGATATACATCACAGCTTAATCACAATTATCAATTTAAGTTTAGGGTTAGCTTATGCTTGACTGTGAACTATGAATGTCTTTCTATTATTGTTTTCACTTTAATATCTAAAAGAAAAAAAGAAAGTAAACATTTATTCACAATAACAAGCACACGCTTTTACAAAATACAAACGGATTAAAAACATAAAGACAATCAGGAATCTGTGCACATAAATATACTAATATTATCATAACAAGAAAGAATACATAAATAATAATAATATACTGAATGAAGACTGGTAAAGAATGCTTTTTAGCATTAAGTTCTATTGTACTTTTTTATGCTAATATAATAAATGTGAAAGTTTGTATATATGTTACTTGAGTCCTTGAGGACTTAACTGATTTGGATTACCTGGATTAACACATGAAATACTTTTTATTCGGGTCAATTATCAATTTAGTTTTGTGGTTGGTTTATGCTCGATTGTGAATTATATATTACTTTCTATTATTGTTTTCATATTAATATCTAAGTTTCGAGTAACAAATTTATTAATGTTTACTTTCTTACATTATATGTTTATACGTGGACAACCAATAACAAATAACAAAATACAGTTTATCCCGCTACCTATACTATATATTCTATCCTACTTAATACGGCCCTATCTTACTATAACAATATCAATATATCCTACTATTACTACTATATAGTATATATATTATGTATATATATATATATATATATATATATGTGGGACATAAACAAAGAAAAACACTAATTAACTGGAAAACGTCTTTACTACAGGAATACATCAACAATTCTTAATAAAATCACAATCCTACCACAGTTACCAAACACACCGTCTTCACCCAAACGTCATTCTTTTATCTCTCGTGTCGCCACCTATCTTATTATCGACGCGAGTTTCTTTTTTTTTTTAATTCGGCATCTAAACTTTTGCCACCATCCCACATATATACATAAAGGTATTAAAACATGTTCAGTTTTGCAAACTTTTACGAAAAGCAAAGTTCATTTAGTATCTTAGTTATAAAAACCGTTATATTCCAGTGAATAATAACGCTCTTTATAGTAAGTTCGTTTCATGTAAATTAATAAAAATCATAATTGCTCAAAAACAACGACTAGTATCATAGAAATTTGATAGAATAGATATTCTTAGTGACAAACATTTAAAAATAACATTAAAAATAATTAATATACGTGCTTACAGAAAATATAGGTACATAAGTGTGACAATATCTATATATCAAACCAATTTCGTGGTGATTTAAACCAAGGCGTACAGCACCATCTATGAATAATGTTGGAAAATAAAAATTCTTACGCTTCCATTTATTGATTTTACTGATAATACATTGGTATCTTTTTAATTAATTTCAGTAAATATTTTAAATATGTTACAAATTATATACACATAGATTTTTTATATGTACATAACCTAAACGCAATTTATAGATCATAAAAATGGCTAAAGGTGTAAAAATGCATCCTAAATGTTTCTTCAGACTATAAGTTACAATCATACCAAATTTCATTAAATTCAGTCCAGTAGATTTTGCGTAATTGGCGTTCAAACATGCCGACAGACAGACAGATAAAAATTTCAAAAACTATCGACATGTATTCTCTGTTCATGATTCTAAACCCCCGTATTAATTTTTATCAAATATCTACGATGTACAGATTTCGACTCTATTGTTATAAGTAAGTATTATAGATATAGGTTAATACAATGTAAACACTATTGAGTTCTGGTGTTGACATGATTTGGTTTCACTATACAATAAAATGTAATATGTCAATAACTTGAAACATGTATAACATAATATATTTTTCGTGTGTTTTTTAAGAATTACCCAACTAAGATCTTCTAAGGTTAGAATAATACGATAATATTTTTTTATTTTATAAATAAATAAAAAACAATATTTAAATATCTTATGTAGTATAATTTTTTCAAAGGAATTTTGCAAGCTCATCAGTGACATGAGAAGATTTTTATATATATGAGCAAAATATTTTTTTTAAATAATTGCTATAGTAAGCAGGACATAAAAGTAAAAATAATGTATCATAATCACTCCTGAAAAGTGAGCTTTTTACATACCGGATTTTGCAGGTGTACGGACAATATTATTTAACTTATATTGTCGAAATTTGCGTCAAGTCAACTTGACAACTTTCAGTGATAATTTCCGTGCTTAAATATAGTTATGTAATTGTAGCATCGACGGCCATTTTGTTAGCGGGTGGGGTCAGAGTGATCCCGCCTTGCGTTTCCGCCATGGAATAATTAAATATTCTTTCCCTTAAGAAATGCGGTTCTCTATACAAGAATTTTGTTTTGGTTATTTTTTTGTATTTCTTTTATGTAAGGATCCTCATACGAAACATTATTATTTAATTATAGTAAATATGATTTTAAAATAACATAATATAGATTTATACATTGTTTTTAAACTTTTTGTATGTCATTCATTTTATATATGGATAGTGAATGAATTTGGAAAGTATCGCTATTGCGGCGTATACTATTGTGAATTATTCCAAAATATTATGGGAAAGCTTAATTATGTACCGATTTCTGACATTTGAATATGATTTCTTTACATTATTAAAAAATAAAGAAATCTCACTTTAATAACAAGACTTTAAGTGCATGAATATTTGAAATATTTGCAAAATATGATTTAACAACTAAACAATTGTATTTTGCTGTTTACGTGTTCAAATAACACTTAAAAACAATAGAAGGGTATCTAGTTATGCAGTCTGTACCCTCTCTTATTACGTCTTGTTAATTGGTACATACGTTAGAAATGCTGATGTTACGTTTTTAACCCATATTATGTCTGCAAACTACTGATAGACACCTGGTGTTTTGACTGAATGTATTGCGACATATTTCTCATTATTTCATAGTAAACAGCCCCACTTTGTGTTTATAGAATAAGAGTTTATAAAAGAGACATTTGTAACAAATAAAAGCATTCTTAATAAAGCTTCTTGAGAATCAGTCTTGTCTTAGACTTTTTAAAAACCCTCGGCAGTGCTCCCGAAATTTAACTGGCGCAGTCGGTAGGATACTCAATCAACAATAAAAGTCTGTGTTCGAGTCTTACAAATCGGTCTCATGTGCAGATTTTGAGTATCTACGAACCAATAAATAAGTTAACGTCGGGTTCCACATCTATTTCCGAGAGATCCTGTCCTAAAAGCGAAAGCAGCTATACGGCAAGACATGGGAACGAGCAGACTGTAAGTGACCATTTTTACAATCCTTGTCTCGTCCTTGTTATTTTCTGTGGTTGTATTTTTCGTTGGACATTGTTATAATTTTCAAACAAAAATCGTTGAAAATTATTTAACAAATTTTTATAATTTTCAAACAAACATCGTTGAAAATTATTTTTCATAATTTTCGAATAAAAATCGTCGAAAGTTATTTGACTTCATAGATTATAAGATATTGAGAAATATTAATAATAAATATTAATTTTGAGAATTTTAATTTGATAATTTTAATTTCGATAATTTTAATTTTGAGAATTTTGATTTTGATAATTTTGTTATAAGATTTATTTTGTGAATTTTATTTTGAAAATATTATTTTGTGAATTTTAATTTTGTGAATTTTACTTTGTGTGTGTTTAATTAAATAAATACAATTCAAAATGCAACGCAACAATGAATCAACAATTCAATTAGTATCAAAAGAACTTTTAAGTTTAATTCCCAAGTACGATGGTGATCAAAATACTTTAAATTTATTTATTAAAAAAAGTGAATATATAATCAGAAATTTTAGCGGATCAAACAATGTTGTTCAAACTACATATGTGTTTCATGCTATAACTAGTAGATTATGTGGTAAAGCCGCTGCTCTACTAAGTGAAAGAGAAGACATAACAACTTGGGAACAATTAAGAGCTGTTTTGATTCAACATTTTGGTGATCCTAGATCGGAAGAGTGTGTGGCAATTGAGTTGGAAAATTTAAAAATTAAAGTTGGTGAAACATATACGCAATTTTGTAACAGGATACAACAAACACGCTGCACCCTCTTCTCCAAGGTCAATTTATTAACTGATGAAGGCCTCAAAGCCGCTAAAATGATTATCTATAATAATATGTGCTTGAATGTATTTTTATATAATTTACCAGAGGATTTAATTCGAATTGTGCGACTTAAAGGTTGTACCGTTTTAGAAAACGCACTAAGTGTTGTCATGGAGGAGGTCAATTTTCAATATCAGTACAATTCTAAAAATAAAAATAAATCTAATATTAAACCAGTTCAACAATTTTTCACGCCTACTTTAACAAATAATTTTAATAATAATTTCAAACCTCAACCTGCATTTGTGCCAAATACATTTAATTCCGGACAACAAAATTTTAAATTCGGAATTCCATACCAAACACAAAATAATTTTAAACCGTATAATAATAATTTTAAATTCGGTATTCCAAATCAAAATGTACAATTCAGACCTAACCTAAACCAACAAGGATATAAACCAAATTTTGGAAATAATAATTTTAAATTCGGTATTCCTAATCAACAAGGGTTCAAACCACAATTTAACAATACACAAAACCGACCTAATTTCAACATGCCAAATCAACAATTTAAATTTGGTATACCACCACAAAATCAACCTCAACGTAATCCACCTCAATTTCAGGCAAGCGATGTGTCAATGCGCACAGCTCGTCCTATTAGACAAAATATGATAGAGTCTTTAGAAATGAACGACCCTGAAATTGAATACCAAGACTATCAACCTGATTATACAGAATATGAAAATCATTATTTCATTGACGATAATCAACAAACTGCTTATGACGATTATCATGAAAACATAGAACCTGTTGAAACTGAAGAAGCTGAAAATGAATGCGTAAATTTTCCTATAAAAGCCTCCAAGAGCGACCCCCAGAAATAGTACACTTAAATTATGACGGCATAAATAAACTACCGCATATTTATATTCCTGAAATTGATGCTCGTTTAATGATTGATACCGGAAGTACCAGAAGTTTTATTAGTCCCGCTAAAGCTGATGAATATTTTTCAGATTATAAATATATTGATCCTTTTGAAGTTATTAGTACACATGGACGTAGCCTACATGACGAAGTTATAGATATACCTTTATTGGAAAGTTTTAAAAGTCCGATGAATCATAAATTTTATATATATAATGTAGATGGAAGATATGACGGATTAATAGGTTCTAACTTATTAAAAATATTGAACGCGACTATAGACATGAAAAATTTAATTTTACGGACACAAAATACAGAAATTCCAATAATTTATAGTCCCCCGTGGGAAATAACGCTAGAACCACGCACTGAAACCCGTGTTAAGGTGCCTACAAATTTAATTAATGGTGAAGCAATAATTAATTTTAAAAATTTTGGAAATGAAGTACGTATGCCTAGCGCTATAGTTACTTGCAAAGATTCATTTGCAACAACAGTCATGCAGAATGCTTCGCAAGATAGTGTGACTTTAACTTTTAACGAACCATTGAATATAACCAGCCTTAATAATAATACTTGCAAAATAAATTTATCAACCGGGCAACAATTAAATGATTTTGAGATTGATGAATTACTTACACAAAATTTATCGAAACTCCGATTAGATCATGCTAATCAAGAAGAACGAGAAGCAATAGAAAAACTTTGTTTTGAATACAGGGATATATTCTATTGTGATAAACTGCCTCTTACATTTTCTAATCAAGTAAAACATCGAATCCGGACTAAAAATGAAGATCCAATTTTCATACGGCAATACCGACTTCCACCATCGCAAAACGATGAAATACAGAAACAAGTTGAAAAATTACTAAAAGATAATGTTATACAAGAATCGTTTTCACCATGGAGTGCACCCGTACACCTAGTTCCAAAAAAGATGGACGCCTCCGGTGAACAGAAATTTAGAATGGTTGTAGACTATCGACGTATAAATGATATTACTACTGATGATAAGTATCCTTTACCAAATATTAATGATTTATTCGACAAGTTAGGGAAATCTACTTACTTCAGTACATTGGATTTAGCAAGTGGGTACCACCAAATTGAAGTTGATGAACAAGATAGACCCAAAACTGCATTCACTACACCAATGGGACATTTTGAATTTACACGGATGCCATTTGGACTTAAAACAGCACCTGCAACATTTCAACGCGCAATGGATAACGTGTTACGTGGGTTGCAAGGTATACATTGCTTAGTATATTTAGATGACATCATCATTTATTCTAGTAGTATACAAGAACATGTAGAGAAGCTAAGAAAAGTGTTCGATCGTCTCAAACAAACCAATCTTAAAGTAACTCTCGATAAATGTGAGTTTTTTAAAAAAGATGTACTCTACTTAGGACACAAAATTACGAAGCATGGTTTACAACCAAATGATGATAAAATCAGGGCAGTACTTGCCTTCCCACTCCCCAGAACATCCACTGAAATTAAAAGTTTTCTTGGCCTGATAGGCTACTACCGAAAATTCATAAAGGATTTTTCAAAAATTACACAACCCCTTACATCGTGTTTGAAAAAGAAAAATAAAATTGAAATTAATGAATCATATGTTCAAGCTTTTCAAAAATGTAAAGAGCTACTTGTGAATGCTCCTATATTACAGTTTCCTGATTTTTCTAAACCCTTCATTTTAACAACAGACGCGTCAAACTACGCTTTAGGCGCTGTCCTTTCACAAGGATCAGTTGGAAATGAAAAACCTATCGCATATGCAAGTCGTACTCTTAATGATGCAGAAACACGTTACAGTACAATAGAAAAGGAACTGTTAGCCATCGTTTGGGCAGTAAAACACTTCCGTCCTTACCTGTATGGACGCAAATTCACAATATTTACTGACCACAGACCTTTAGCATGGTTAAATTCACTGAAAGAACCTAATAGTAAACTTACTAGATGGAAATTGAGACTAGCTGAGTTCGATTTTGACATAATATACAAGAACGGTAAACAAAATAGTAATGCTGATGCTCTATCACGAATTAAATTAAATATATTAAAGGACGATATGTCCTTACGAGTAAACGTGAGTGACACTGAACGATCTGAGAGTCCAATACTAATTTCAGACTCATCAGAAACGTTAACTATTCCTTCAGATTCCGATAAGACTTTAACTCACCCAATTCGTTCTCCTTCATCCAGTACTATTACTGCCTGTTCATTACCGGAAACCATACATTCTGCTGAAGATATTGATACGAATGGTATTCCCATTATTGAAGAAGCCATCGACACAAAACCTAATCATATCCTTATTTTTACTTGGAACAGAAACCAATTATCAATAAAAGACTTATCACATGAAAAACAAAAAATTTTGGAAGTACATTTACCTGTAAACAACACTAACCTTGTTAAGAAATTTCTTTTAGAATATATAAAACCTAAAATTAAATATTTCTTTTACTTTGAGAGCGAAATTCACCGTAAACAATTTACAAATGCCGTGATAAAACTATTTAAAAAAGATACCGTCAAAATATATGAATGTACTAAAAGAGTTATATACTTAGGTGATGAAAAAGAGCAACGTGCCACTATACTTGCTTATCATCAAGGTAAAACAAGTCACCGTGGAATCAAAGAAACTCTTATGAAATTAAAGCGTAATTATTTTTGGACAAATATGGATATAACAGTCGCTTCTGTAATCAATTCTTGTGAAACTTGTAAAACTCTAAAATATGATCGCAAACCTTTAAAACCAGAATTAATGTTAACGCAAACTCAAACAAAACCTTTTGCTGAAATATTTAAAGATATATTCTCTATAGAAGGAAGCTACTTCCTTACCATAATAGATGCTTTCAGTAAACTAGGTCAGGCTTTTGAAATATCCAATCGCTCTACACCTGAAGTAGTTCGTGCCTTAATTAAATTTTTCTCATTTTATGGCGTACCAAATAAGATCAGTGCTGATTCTGGTACTGAATTCAACAATACACTTTTAAAAGAAACATTACAATTTTATAAAATAGAATTACACATAAGCACTCCACATAATCCTAATTCTATGGGTTTAATTGAAAGATTCCATTCAACTATTTTAGAAATATATCGTATCGCTAAATATGAACATAAAATAACTGACGCGGCTAACGTTATGACTTATGCAATTATGTCATACAATCAAACCATTCACTCAACGACTGGTCTTACACCATTTGAAGTAGTTTTTGGACACACTGATTCTAATAGTACTTTTGAAGTAAACTTTAACAAACAATATACGCAACAATTAGTAAACGATCATATGAAACGAACGAAATATCTTTATAAATATTTAACAGACAAAGTAATTGAAAATAAAGAAAAGATTAAAACAAAACGTGGTGGTGAAACATCATTTGATATTCAAGAAGAGGACACTATATTTGTAAAAGGTGTTAATACAAGGCGAAGTAAAGATAAACCGCGTTATCAAAAAGCACAAGTATATGGTAAAATTGACAGAAATATCTGTCCTGTAAAAATGAAAACTCGAAAAACAAACGTGCCTATTAAGGATATAAAACGACCTTCGCAGGTACCTCCTCGGGCTCCTGGCTCTGATCATCAGGATTCACGCCCTTCAACTTCACAGAATCGATAAAAATCCCGGTATAGTCCTTGTGAAACAAGGTCAAGCTAGTGTAAGTTATGATAAGTGGACAATAATTAAGATTTTAGATTTAAGTCTGATACGTGAGGATTTAGAATTCAATATAAAAAGATATACTAAATTTAATCAATATTTAAAAACACATTTTGATAATGAAACATCTAATGTTCAACTTTTTAATGTAAAGCTTCAAACGAATTATGTAATGAATATTAGTATTCAAAAATTAGAACAGTTATCTCCATCAACTAGAATTAAACGTGGACTTCTCAATCCTCTTGGATCTATTATTAAGCTTATAACTGGTAACTTAGATCATAATGATGCTTTAAGATATGAAAATATGATTGATTCTCTAACGACACGCCAAAATACACTCATTAAAAAGGTAACCTTAATATCAGATATTTCTGAATCAATGATAAAGATAACAAATTTCACGAAGGACAATTTCATTCGAATAGATAAAGAGTTACGAGAAATAAAAAAATTAATAAATCAAACTAATATTGATATAACTACCCATAATTTTATTAATGTTTATAATTTATTTTTCCATAATTTTCAACTACTCTACATTCGGTTGAATGAAATTGAAACTTCTCTGGCATTCAGTAAATTAAAAATATTACACCAATCTCTTATAAACTCAAATGAATTATTAGAATTGTTAAAAAAGATAGAGAAATTCTACAAACTTGTGTATCCAGTAAGTTATGACAATTTAGTTAAAATAGAGCAATGTATAGAGCTTAAAGCTTATACAAAAGGAAGTCAAATAACATTCATTTTAGATATACCAATAATTAGAGATGAAATTTATACATACTACAGAGCAATTCCAATACCTATGACCAATCCTTCTAATCATACCACCATCATTATTCCTAAATTTCCTTACCTATTAGTAAAAGGGTCTAAATTTGTCTCGCTCACTTTACCTTGTAATGAACTTCACGACGAAATGTTCCTGTGTCACGAGGATGATTCTCGAACAACTTCAGAAGACACTTGCATAACAGCATTAATTCAATTTTCTTCGAATACGAGTTCTTGTCATCCAGTACCAGTTGAAATCAAGACCATTAAGATACAACCAATTGGAAAAGAGAGATGGATTCTTCATAGTAACGCTGAGAATATATTATCAAAAATTTGTAACGACGAAATAACGAAAGAAAATATAGAAGGGACATACTTCCTCGTCCTAGATGACCATTGCGATGTTAAAATTGGTGAAATTACGCTAAAAGCTCACCATATTACTACGAGTAATTTGAAGATGTCAAAATTACCGATTATTAATCTTCCCGAAATAACAATTACTGAGCAACAATTGCAACGTGAACCCATCAATTTGGATAACAGTGAATTAATAAATCTTCAACATTTAAATAATCTTTTAAAAATCAGTGAAAGTGAACTAAAAACATCAAGTGAAAGAATTATTAATGTAAAAAGTGTTAGTGCCGGAACTTTATTGTTATATGTGATTATATTTCTATTAATTCTTGTATTCTTAGTATATAAGCTCAGTTTTTGTAAAAATTATTGCTATCGAAATAATCATAGTGATAATCATCCCTCTGATAATTTCGAACTTGAGGGGGGAGGAGTTATGCAGTCTGTACCCTCTCTTATTACGTCTTGTTAATTGGTACATACGTTAGAAATGCTGATGTTACGTTTTTAACCCATATTATGTCTGCAAACTACTGATAGACACCTGGTGTTTTGACTGAATGTATTGCGACATATTTCTCATTATTTCATAGTAAACAGCCCCACTTTGTGTTTATAGAATAAGAGTTTATAAAAGAGACATTTGTAACAAATAAAAGCATTCTTAATAAAGCTTCTTGAGAATCAGTCTTGTCTTAGACTTTTTAAAAACCCTCGGCAGTGCTCCCGAAATTTAACTATCTATAAACCTTTCTATTTATTATTTATATTTGTAAAATGTAATCTAGTAATTCAATCCTAAAGTCGAGATGCAATTAATTAACCTCGAGTTATAAAGAAGGTTTAGAAGGTGCATCATACATATTCTTTTTGTATTTATTTACAACGTGTATAATTATGCATTCGATTCTGCGAGTTATTTAATTGCGCATTTCTGTCCAGAGTAAATACTGTACAGTAACGCAAAGTTAAATAAGAAATATTTTTTTGTACGTCTCATTTTATGATGAAGGTCGGAACTGCACTCCAAGGCATCTACAACGTCATGCTTGCTATTGTTGCACTATATAATTATAATATGTGGGATACAGTATAATTATGTACTAGCATAAGCAGAGTCAGGTTAACGATGATTAATTTATCCTATATTGTTTATTACATTATGTATGATTTTATAATTTCAGTTACTTCTCTCTTTACTTCAACCCAACTGAGGGGATAATTTTTTTAAAATATTGTCTTAGTGTTCACCTAAATTATTAAGATCACATAAAATATCAAGAATTCCTATGCTATATTTCATGATTCCAGACCATTCCAGCCAATTGGTCATAATGAAATTTAGTATATCAAAATCACAAGATCATATGACAGAATCGAATCTGTGCTCGCATCTGACAGTGGTCACAGTTTTGATGTAATGTAAATTCCGTGTCTGACAGTCTTGCTAAATATATTTTTCTTTAATATCAAATGTTTTGTTAGCGGTAAAATTCGCGATCCGTTTGTGTTGACCCGTTGAATTTTTTGATAAATACGGTTACTTTCAACTTACCGGCTGCCACTATTGTGTTTGCAAGCACATAATTATGGAATGAGAATATTTATAAATACTTATTACTTTCTCGGACTTCAATTGCTTTTGTATTGGTGTTAGCTCGCACGGGTGACTTTTGTCAACATGACTGTTTCGTCAACCTTGTCCGCTTCTATGGATATGTACGGAGGTGCGCGCATTAGAACATGACAATACAGTTTATATTCGAAAAATAAAAACATGTGTACATAAAACTATAAAATACGTATTTTTGTAACACTGGTATTTACCACCTAAGATACAACGTTACATTATATTTTTTAAATCGCAGTACTGTTTATATTACGTATTGTGTGTAGTTCGGTGCAGAAGGGGAGACCCGTGCGTCTGATTTAGAGCAAATTGAACCGGGAGATTGGCTCTCGGAGGAACATCTCATTTGATGCTGCAATGCTCCCGATTGTCTCAAGACTTTGACTCGGTCTATTGTCTTGAGTTATCCCTGTCGCGTTATTAATGCGCCTCGTTCCAACTAACTCCTTTAATTATATTTGTCACTTGCATTGTTTACTAGTATTTGTTCAGCGTGTTCTAATAAAATTAACGAACAATTTCTCTGGTTGTAGAAGAAAATACATAGTTAAAATTCACCCGAAGATGATAGATTTATTTCATTTTATTTAACATACTTCATTGTACTAAGCATGATTTTATTCATAATTCAGTTTGGGTTTCATTAATATTATGCATTATCGCATATTAAAAATATGGTAAATTTGTGTTGATTATCTTTTTATAGTAATAAATAAATGTTATAAACTTAGGGCACGTAAAATGACTTAAGTTTGTAAAACAGATGTGATGTTATAAATACGCATTAATAATATAGTCGTTAATAGTCGACGTGTATTCACACTTGAAATATTACTTTAAAAATAAATTAGTAACACAATCACAGAGTTATTAATGCAAATTGTATCCTGAAGCCTCGTGTCCGACTGGTTTTTAATTGCAGCCTCGGAGTTGAGTTAAAGCAAATTGAATGGTTCGGATCTGTCTCGTGGCTCTGCGCCCCGCGCCCGTCCGACATCTGATTTGTCCGCGGATGCAGCAACTACCAATTAACTAGCATTCGAAATGACGTACCACATTTTAAATGTACGCGTTCGCTAAGCAGCTTGCTATTATGCTGGGAATCCGTTTACAATCTTTTTTTAATTAAGCGAAAAATATCCCGAGATTATTTGCCGCATTCCTCAGCTTATAGCCATGCATTCTCCTCACGTCATGTGTGAAATGTATGTATATAATTGAATTAAGTGAAAATAACCATTACGACGCTGATCTAACGTACTCCATGCTTTTGTAGTTTGAATTAAATTAATTGTGTACAATGTCAGACTTAAAAGACGGTATTGTTGTTACGGCAGCGTTTCGCGAGTAATTGTACGTATGAATATTAAATAGCGGATTATTTTGTGTACTGTCAGTTAATATGATGACAGCACAATGAGGAGGTATATTCGGGTGGTTGTCGGCTAAATCTTCACTCGGACGCTTTCCGGTCATGAAGGCTGTCAAGAGATTCTTTACGATACGCCTCTAAATGATTATTATAATCTCCATATGGGAACTTTGTATCTATATTAATAAATCTGTAGTTCTGTCTGTACATTTAATATTTTGCCAAAATTTCCCGACAGGCAAATAACTATATGAACGATACTGATTATGAATATGCCATTAAAATTTTTTGTCTGTCAGTATGTTTGTATGTCCAGATTTAATTAAAAAACGGTTTGTCCGATTCTTATGAAGTTTTGTACACGGGATACTTATGTCATTGGCTAATTGATAGGGTATAAAAATTTTCAATATTACTTTTAGAATTAGTAGATTGATTTTTTATTTTATTTGAATTATCATAATTAATTGACAGATTACTCAACAATTGCATTCGATTTGTTTTTAATCTTCGTAAGTATGACCATGTATCGAGCCATCGTTCATAGATTAATTGGTTGCCCATACGCCAGCGTCGGAGTTTGCGGGCTCTGACAACTCTGTATTCTATTCTATTTTCTCCCAACACTCCCTCTTACTTAACTCCACATTTTCAGTTTTTATACTCTAATCATGACCTTAACCTTCGCTCTTCTAATAATCTTATTCTTTGCTGTCCTGTCCATACTTCCGGTCTAGTACATTCATCTTTCTATATCCAATCTATTCTCCTATGGAATGCGCTTCCTTATGAAATCAGGATGTCATCTAATCGTTTCAGTTTTAAAGTCAAGGTACGTCGGCTTTACCAGTGTCATTTAGCAGAATTATCTGGTTAATGCTGTATTTAGTACTTAATGTTGACTAATTATATTATTATTTATTGTATTGATATTTATGTATGATGTTGTTATGCGTATGTGTTGTATATGTGTAGTATATATGTATTATATATGTATTATATATGTCTTATATATATATATTATGTTTTGGTGTTGATATTTTATTTATATATTGTGATATTAAATTGGTTAAACATAATTTCAAAAAACCCCCTTACCTTTTACACCTACCAAAATTTATCTCTGCATCACATAATGGTTGACTGGCAGAGAATGCCTTAGGCATTAAGTCCGCCATTGCGTATTTAACGCATAGTGTGTAAATAAATAAATAGTAAAAAAAAAATGTAAAAAAAATTATTAGCGTTAATTCTTAACCAATTTTGATAAAATGTTGTACAAGGGGAGTATAAGCCATTCCATTAAAGATGGTCATGAGAATTTTAAATAACAGTTTTAGGAAATTGTAAAAAGAAAGAATTTCCAAAAATTTGAAATTTCGATACTTAACCGATTTTGGTAAAATTTTGTATACGGGAAGTATAACTTTGTGTAGTTCAAGAATAGAGATCTTGGTCGAATGGTTAAGACTAGTTGAATACCAATTCGATGGCCTTAGGTTCGAGCTTTGGGATGTATCAACGAAATGTTCGGAATTCGCAAACTTTTAGTAATTTCAATTTTATTATTTACACTTTCGGCTAACGTTGAAGGGAATCATCGTGAGTAACCCTGAACCTTTATGAAAAGTTTGTATTTGTAGTGATGCAAAAAGAAATGGAATTATATGTATCCTATGTATTTTAAATCATCAATACGTTGCGGGCTTGAGTGATGATAAATCCTGGGATCGACAGTGGGACATTTAGTTATATGCTGATTATATCTAAAGTGTGTTATATAATTATAATCGCGTAACTTTAGTGTTTTTGTAATATTATATGTATAGTGTGGTTATAATTTTCGTTTCAGTTAAATTTACTTATTAAATAGTGGATATTAACTGTTACTCATTATAGAATTTGAAAAGAAATGATAATGTTTATATTATAAGTTAACTTCTAAGAAAATCTTTCTCTTGATATGATATTTTTTAATAATATATTCATCATATCTGCTTAGTCCCTATAAGGAATAGCGTAATGTTTTACAGCCTATATTATTTCTTAGATCTCAGTATTTCCAGATAAGATATGACGTTGAAATTTTTGGGGTTTACCACTAAAATGTATTAAAAACAAAAACAAAAAAAAAAACGTTCTGTAACTTGGCTTGCAGATTATTTTAAAAACATTACCGTTTATCGCTCCAACAATGCATAACAACTAGAAACTTATTTCAAAGAAACGCAAAAAAAAAAAATGATCACAATGGAAGCAGGCGGAAATTCATATTCGAACTAAACTTAAGGTCGTTCATTAAAATTTCCATAAAATTAATTAAAAACAATACCAAATGTATATAAAACAAAAAATACAAATTTAAAATAAAATTTAGAACCAGTAACATTTTGGTAGTAATAACAAGTAATAATTAAGACATTTTGTAATTTAGCCTAATTAAAGTTCTTGCTCGAAGTAACTTCCCCTTTTGCGTACGCAAAGTCGCATTCTTTTTCTGAGTTGTGACTTAACTACCGAAATAGTCAAATTATTTCGCATCGCATTTGCTGCGTTTATAATTCTTGTTTTGAGTTCTTTCGCAGATGACACAGGCGAGATGTCATAAACTAGGGATTTCATGTGACCCCAGACATAGAAACACTTGCAACGTGGTAGAAAGATTGGCGTCTGCATCATCGAACTGCTATTTCGAGATTGTCTACTGTCAAAATGATTTTCATTTTAACTTGATGCTTTTAGATAGTACGAATTGCGCACGTTATAATTCCCAGTAATGTCACAGTAACGGCTGCGGCAGATTTACAGTGCACTCTTGCCGAGTAAGGGAGGATGAACGGTGTCAGCACCCAAGTGGAATTTTTCCTGATTCTTCGTGGCTGATTCTTTTTAATACCGACATTATCAATTTGGGTTGTGACCTTACTAAGTTTACCGAAAGATTCAAATTATAATAGAACTAGCAATCCGCCTTGGCTTCGCACGGGTAGAAGAAACGGTACGGTACGGTTCATGTAGAAATCAATTTTTGAAGTCGAAGATAAGTGTAACTGAATTTAATAATTTATATTGAAGCAGCAATTTCATAATTTATATTTTTATAAAGAAGACACCTTCAAAAAGGATTATATTAAAGCAATTGAGGGAATTTGAATATTTAATCACGATGAATAAAAACGTAGATAAACAGATTTATGCTCCACACTTCGTCGCCTCATCAAAAGCTTCTCTACATCTATTTTTAATTCCCGACACGCACGCCTCCTTGTTTGATTGTATTTCACTTAATCCGCCCGTTCCGCTCATTTTCTATGGTAATTCATCGACAGCATTGTTTTTATTTTCGTACAATTCTTCACACAAATAAGTGTAACAATCTAGTAAACTTACCAGCGATTTTAGTTCTTAGTTATAAGGAGTGGTGTATGTAATGGTGTAAATGTTTAAAATATTAACGTTAAAAGCCACTAGTTATACCGAGCGTGCGTATCCGGCCGGTCTACTCTGGTTTGCACCTTGTCAGCGTACCTGATTCTATCTACAGCGCCCTAATTGCTGATATTCCATTAAAGTAATAAATATGGCTCGCCGTTTCACCTTCTTATTAGAGATGATTACAGCACTCTTCTGTTTCTATTATGTCATGACTTGTTAATAATTGACGAGCGATCGTTCGGCACTTTTCGTTGTGTTAACAATATTCGTGAGATTTAGTGTTTACTTTCACAGGTGTGTGAACGTATCATCAGTATTGAATTAATAATCATGTAGACGGTTGTTAAAGTACGTTTTATTCGTTGTCTTAATGGATACTGGTTTATATTATACGCGTAACACGTCTCAAGGTGATAAAAGCTTTGTTTCCTCCTATTATACTCCCCGAGTGGGTGACGTATTCGGAGAGAATTTTTTTTCTTTACGAACTTTTTCCAAAACAAAGTTATAATTCACACCGGTTTGAATAGTACGAATGTGTAGTGTGTGTTGTGTGTAAGTTCTCATGCTCGTACTAGATTATCATAAGAGTGGGTCGACAGAATTAAACAGATGCTGTGTAAAATAGAGTTAAATAATATAAGAGATAGCGGATATTAACAAAAAATATATTTTTAAGTTATTAAGCAACGGCAATTTTTATATATAATATATATTTGTTACGAATATGACTTTGCTATTACTGCGTTACTTATATAAGGTACTTATATAATATTATATATTTATTATAATCTAAATAATAAAGTTTGAAAAATTACATTTAGTGTTCAATAAAGAATAAAAATTAAATTTTGTTTTTACTTAAGTTTCTTTATTTACTTTTAGGTTTATCTAAATATTGAATTGTGGAATTAGCTGATACCCGCGACTTCATCTGTGGTGTTTATTATATTAACACCACGGCAAGAAAAACATCGCTGAACACGTTGTGCCTAAAAAAGTCGTAGTTTCTTAAAATCTAATAACTTCTTAGTTATCTATAACTTTTTTTAGATAAAAACCAAGTTAGGTTTACCTATGGAGTAAAGTAAAAAAAAATTGATCAAAATTTATCTTTTAGCTTTTGCGTGATGCGCAATCCTCAGTCATTTTATTTAGATAGATTATAGTGAATAAGCTTCTAAAGCCAATAAAACCTTTCGAATTCAACAGTTTATTATCTTTCAGTTCTTTTATTCACATTTATTTCAATATAATTTCACGTGGATGTGATTGCGGATGTGAATGTTAAAAAAATACATATTTAAAATTGAGTATTAAACAAATCAGCTAGGTTAATACAATGGTAGTCATTGCCTCCTATCAAACTTAAGTTTAAGCTTAAAGTTTTAACTTTGTACCAAAAAACAGTGTAAATCTTTGTCATCAAAGGCACGATCGACCGCGGTTAGAGAACGATTCTCTTTCACTGATAATGTAAGATTATCTTTTTAAACTTGACTAGCATGTAAATGGTCCTTTATTTCGGTGTGAACTTATGTAGTTACCGCTTACTGAAGGTTTATTTAATCACTGTTCCTTAAACACAGTGAAATTATACGTATTGTAATGGTGATATTAGGAGACAAAATGGAACACCCCTAATAAAATATTTAATATTACGAAACGCCTGAGTTTGGTAGCCTTTTGTTTCATTCTATTTAAAAAAATGAATGATTACTATTATATTTTATATACATCCATGGTTATATAACTAGATAACATTAAAGTGAAGGCATTAAGTTCAGTAATGTGCCTAACATTTGATTTAAACCGTAGACATGTTATCATACGTAGGTAAATCAGAATAGCGCAGAATCTACTTGAGCGGCACTTAATGTGGCTTTCGTTTAAGTAAACAACGTACGTTTCTGCATCTTGTTTTTATCCATCTCAGCTCGACGGTGAACGCTTGTTATCTTGTTATCATATCTTGGTGAGATTGCAGGTACCTTTTAATGCAACCGATGCACTCAATGTATGCACATATTTCTGTCATTGTGGAACTTGTAAAGTTACTTGTATGACTTGGCAGACCGACAATTGTATGCATCGTTATTCAAATCTTGCAACTTGATTGACAGGAAGAAATCCATGATAATCCAATCAGTGCGGCCACCGTTGAATTTGTTATTTTTCGAGAATGCGATGTTTGTTCTGATACGTAAACCGCAGTTATAATTCGCTTGATCGTTTAAACTGTTTATGTAGCTATTGTTCCAAATAACAATTCCAAATAATGATTTGGAATATAAGTTGGCAGCTCTTGATTCCACTGGGCGCCGAGCTCGTCGACTTGTTGGTGATGAAGCACTGATAACGGCAAAAATATTCAGTCTTTCGTCCGCCTAACCTATTCCACCACAAGATAACTAGACGCCATGAGGTTTCCATCCTTATGTTCTCTTCGTTGTTGAATATGGAAACAGAAAAGGAGTAGAATTCACTACTGGCGTCTGTTTTCCCATCCAACTATAACTACTAACAAACTAACTGTAACTATAACTTGGGAGTCTTCAAATGAAGAGTGAATACGCATTTAATACACAATCACGATCTATCGTCGGCCTCATCTTCACTTACCATCAGGTGAGAACAAGGCTAAGCGCATATCGGTACTGTATATAAAAGTCGCCAACTTTTTATATACGATTTGGAATGATGAGTCGGTTTTTTTAAAAATAAAATTCTTAAGACTGATATAGAGCTCGCAGCTTAAACCGGTGGATCTAGAAGGATGAAATTTTGCATATGAGTTCCTTATAAACGGAGCTAAGCCTTACATAGCGATAGGATTTTTGTATATTCATGTCCTACGGGGGTTCACTAAGGGTTAAATATAGGATGGTTTCTGAAATGCTGCTGAAATATCATGAGGTTAGTAATATATTATAAACTATGTATACACAATTATAACATCAGCAAGCCGAAGTAAACAGTACCTGTAGCTATTACAGTATACATATATAGATTTCACTGTAATGCAATTAATTTTACAGTTTTAAATACCTACTTTATGTTAACAAGATAAAGCATAATTCCCTTAAGCACAGTTGCTCCTCGCTGAATAGTTGGTATAAAGTTGTATTGTTGTCGTTGCTATTGCACATTATTATTAACCTTAAAGTAAAGAGCGAAACGAGCAGCTATACGGACGCTGGTGGAGTCTTTTGTGAACACAGTCGCTGCGAGAAGTATCGCAACTCACGATTAATGCGAAAAATATTTTTTTTTACTCCGTAGTAGCTTAAGTAACGGCGAGCCACCCGTTTCCGCTCAGTTAAATATCTCATTACTTTTCTTTGAAAAGAAGTTAGATTTTATAGCCGCGCAGAGGTCGAGACAGAAAAGTCTATTACAATGTTGGCTTTTGACAGGGGTGGCTCCGTCGTCGAGCTGAACCCTTTCAGTCGGGATCGTTTTATTCGAAAACAATTACAATATTTAAAAATACTGACTGCTAGCCGCGAATTTATGCATGTGAAAATGTTATTCTATTTTTCCGGAAACAATATATTTTACTTGCATTACTCAAGTGTTCGAAGGCACATAATATCATTTCATATTAAATGTCAGATTAAATTGAAAAGTATATCTAGATTAGGTTTCGAAATAATAGTAAGATACGGTGAGAAAGAGTAAGTTAGGTCAAACATAAATTTCACAGAATGCGAAATTGAAGTTAGGGTTTGAGAGAAAATAAACTGACAGTTTCGTTTTTCTATGAGTTGGTAAATATTCTGGCACTGTGTGTAAATCGTAAAGTATTCAAAAGCTTAGCTGAGACCTGAGACCTGAAACGGAATTTCGATCGCGTCTGTCTAAGGCACAGAAGGGTGAGGCGGGGAGTCGCAGGCGTACGTCGGTCGCATAATGAGCGTATGTTTGCATTGACCCTTGTCCGTTACGGACTCCGCTTCGCCAATACCAACCGTGACTTTTTCTATTGAAAAGTAAATGTGCGGCCTTCTTCGAGTCCATAGTCTAAGCGTAAATACAAGGAAAGAAATAAATATTGGAGTAATTTTGTATTTGAAATTTCATGTTTAAAAAAGAATGTGTTAACACAAACTTGCCTATTTTTTAATTACTAAACAATAAGACAATAAAATTGAATAATTTATAAAAATAGTGTCATCTATGAAGATATCTTTATAGATAAATATAAAATCATACACTAAAATATCTGACTGAAATATCAACGCACAGCCAAAACTACAGGGCCTAGGACCATGACGATTTGCATGAGGGCTTCTTTTATAGTGTAGGTGTGAGCAAAAAGGGAATGAAAGTTTGTATAAAAACCGTAATTTTTGAATATATATCTATGAAAATTGATATTTAGCAATTCAGAATTGCACATAGAAACATATATGGGACATAACTCAACTATGACGCGAGCGAAGCTGTGGGAAAAGTGCTAGTATACACATAAATCAAGAACAGTAATAGAAGTGACGTAGCATTACCAGAATTCATAATGGATAGCATTTATAACCCAATTAACGTAATAACATTACAAATTAACTATCAGTAGTCCTACCTAAAGTAATCATCGTATTAAAACAAGTATGTATAGTTTCGAGAATTTAATAATTGTTCAGCAATCTATAGCAATCATAATCAAATTAAATCAATTAATAGCGATATATCATCTCTACATTTTTATTAAAATAAGTTGTAAATCGTTGAAGTCTTTTTTCGTCATTGAATATTAAAATTTATTAATTTCTCTCATTAGGATTTTTCTCGGAACACCAGTATAGATTTTTCAGGGCTGTAAGAGAGCAAACCATTATGATATTATATGTTGGCGAATGCTTTTCCTAAGGAAAGCATCATACGAGTATATGAATAATTGAATCATAATAATAATAATACGATCAATATAGTATAATTGTAATAAATACTTAATGAATTTAACGAGTATATTTTTTATAGTCATGTATGGACTTCTACGTCCATTGTCGTCCTCTGTTATATAATGTTGCGGTAAACTAGTAAAACCAAAGAACTATGACTCAGCAGTGTGACAATTTCATGCTATAACAATTTAAAATTAATATACAGCGTACTCAAATAAATTGATACTTAATAAATTACGAAACACACAAGATTTAAATTTATAGTAAAATATCCGTAGAGTCATTAAGTTTTTGTAATAAGCTTTACAAATATTTTGTTCATAAAGGTGTCATAAAAAATATTGTACCCTATCAAAACGTAGTAGGGTAACAATGCGTGTCGCACTTTTCTTATACGATGACGTGAATATTGTAAATGGTTTACTAACTTACAATGCTACTGCTTCGCTCGAGCTCATTATTTTCGTGATTATGCTTTCTGATATGAAGTATTCTTGAGTTAGAACTGACGCCTGTTGATATTCCTTTTACGCGGTCTAGAAATTTCACGTTGCATCATTTACGAGTCAAGTGGTTAGCTTTTAGACTAATAATGTACTCGTTGGTGTTTTAAATTAATTCTGATGTAACTAATTTATATATTTGTTGTTTGAGATGTTTTTGTGGTAAATATGCAGGAGGAATAAGTTATGGTTTTGTACATTTTTTTTATTTTGTAGGTTTTAGCGTTACGGTCACAAACTCACCTGATTTTAAGGTACGATGTGGCTCCATTCCCAAGATGTTGAAACACTTAGCCTGGGAAATGGCACTCAAATGCAGCTGCTGGAACACATCTATAGGTGCTTTGCGACAGATTTTGAACTTGAGGCTGGTACTACTTTACATAACTTTTCGTTCAAAATTGATGTAACAAGACACGTTCGAATATAAACTGCTTTTGTGAAATATCCTCTCTCAAGTAACCCATTTCTATTTTATCTCGCAAGCCGCTTGTTTAATGTTCGTCCCGTACAACCACGTCGGCTAATACTTAACGCTTTTTGCATACGAAAACATCTACCGTTCACCTCCAAGTGTCACTTATTATTATACTACTCTGTATTCAGGTCAGCCGAGGTGAAGGTCGCCTTTCTACTCGAGATAACTAAGTACTTGTTACTTTTATTTGTTCATCTAAAACCACGAGTTGGCAATCTGGAATGATTTAGAGTTCTTTTCTTTTGTCCTTACTTATTAGAATTGACATAGTATATCAAACGAAAAAAATGTTTTTGTCCTTGTTGATTGAATTATTTACTTACGACCAACTGGAAAGGCCATTAAAAAAAAAAACGATAGTTGTAAGCAAGCTTACGGCCCGCTTGATGGTAAGTGATTACCATGGCATATGGCCGCCTGTAACACCACAAGTATTAATAGCGCGTTGCCGACCTCGAACCCCATTCTCCAAGAAACTCTGGTAATCCTATTTCTCGGAGGAACACAATACAAAGTTATTTGGCTGCGATCTTCTGTAGGGTGGAGGTATTTCACCAGCCGGACTACTCCAAGTAGAGAGAAATTTCCAAAGAGATTTCTCTGTGCCCAACCTCTATACCATTGCGTCGTGTCAGGAATCTTTTGACAATCCAACACATTAATTGACCTGAGTAGCGTAAATGTAAGACACTGTCACATTACAGCTCCTAAAAAAAGATCTTCGTAAAATGTAAATGGTGGGATAAACGTCTGCACTTAATACGGGAGTTAGATTGTTGACATAGAATGAACGAGATCAAATATAAAAAGGCTCATTTTATTCCATTAATCTGCGTCGTATCGCGTCCTTTTCAATTTATTTATAACAAAGCTGGCACTTAATAACTCGCTACGGCACGGTGCGCGGCTCGACCGGTCGGTTAGACCCGACGCTCCTCGTGTAACATCTAATCATTGTGTGTGATGATATAATTGAAGTGGAGTATCGTTACTTTGCCTTTATCTTAATATATTCATTTCAAGAGCGATGATGGTTAATGTTGCTGTGACCGCTTGTCAGTTTCAATAACAAACTACCGAGGGGACTAAGATTATGCACCCGTTAGGATCACTTCTTACAATTTATATTGTTGACTTATACTAAAATTATAAGGCTCAAGAGTTTATTTGTTTGTTTCAACGCGCTATGATCTCTAACTACCTGTCAGATTTGAAAAATTCTTTTTGAATTTTATAGCCTATTTATTGAGAAAGACACTATATAACTTTATGCTGTGACTCTATAGAGCGAAGCAATAACCAAGTATGTTAAGCAATGTGGAAATCTGTTAGCGAGTACGGGAAATGAGCCCACCAACGATAGGCTACACGGATGCGTTGGCGACGGCGTTGGTCGAATAAATTTAACACGGGTGGAACCATGGCACCCAGCTAGTTATTCATATACTGTAAGTATTCAACTTACACTGTGTATCAACTCAACGTAGTGGGGACTATGTCCATTTGACGTGTTTTATAATCAATGACAAATTGAATCCTATGCAAGAATAATTAGTGACACTGGCTTTTGCGTGTAGTAAGTACTGTGATGGATAGCGTGCCGGAGATATAAACGCCGGGTGCCGTTGAGTTTCATGGGAATCTTATTTACCAGCCCACGGGGTCGACTCGACATCGTTACATCTTATTGTAAATTATCGAATTATACTAACCCCAGCATCGTTCACCTATGTATGTTTTTTCTAATTTTAAAAGTGTTTGTTTTTATTGGAGGCGTCGTTTATTGTGTGAAGTATGAGAAAAAAATCATGCCGTTTTTATACGTGAGGTTTAAACAAAGATATTCACGTTAGTAGGTGCAATGCTTTTGTTTACACAAAATAAGTCACGAATTATTACGTATTTATTTTAAATTATTACGAATAAATTATTAATTTATTCTTATTTTTTTCATGATATTAAGGCTTATCACTACGTCATTTTACTTCAGTCGTCGTGCCGTTTTGGATTGTATGAGAAGTTATGTTTTTTGGCCGGCTCGCTATATAATTTGTACATTACCTTGTTCATTATTATCAGTAGATTAAATACGCGCGACTTTAGGCCACGAGACGAGATATTGCCCCTATTGCGGTCACTTGTGATTGTCTTGAAGTTCAATGTGCCGGTTTGACATGCGCGTGCGTCGCGTTTTATAACTTTGATAAAACCTGTTGTAATTATTGTTGTTTAAACTGTGTTTTGGTCGCGAGACGAGAAATTCCCTTATTGCGGGCATTTGTTGTATTGTGATATAGTATAAACTTGTAATCTCGCCACGAAACGTATTAGTACTACTTTTCCTCTCCTATTCCTTCATTGTTACTTGTGAATTGTGTAGATTCTTCCGTTTGAGTAGACGCCGAGAGTGGTGAGTGCATTGGTATTTTTATACCTTTTAATACTTTATAGTATAAATTAGACGTGAGTCGTTACGTAATTTTCAAGAATCGTATCGAAACCAGTGACTTGGTCTTCTTCTTTATCTTCTTCTTGTTTTGGCGCCGTAAAAGCACTTGCCTGTGTCAATGTTTTTAAGGCTTCATAACATTTTCCAATATACACAGTGAGGTTTTCAGTGTCAATCTTTTAAAGTCTTAATAAAATTTTCCAGCATCAATGTTTTCAAGCTTTCGTAGTTAATATACATAATAGAGGGTCAAAACCTAAGTAAATAAATTAAAAATAAAAACCACAACATGTCACTTCAAGATCCCGCCAAAAACTCCCAGTGACTTGGTCGGTGTCACCTGTTTCAAAAGTAGTGATTTTTGTAACTAGGTATTTTTATTCAGCTACTGTGATTGTTTGCATAAATACCTCCACCAAATATACAGTTACGCACGAAACGAAAATAAATTAAACCACTAGGTACTTATCTAAGTTTTTATAGCTATACAGTTAAATCTATGAATTCACTTCTTTTCATACTTTATTCAGACTTAGGACTGACTGCATTCAATATATTTATGATTTATTGGTTACTTGTTATTATGATAAAAACAAAGAAATGAAATCAAAGGATTTTAATAAAATTATGAATGCAGCCGTATTTAAAAGTTAATTTGATTGTATATACAATGATGATTGGTATTTACAGTTTATTTACATTTTTTCAACTTTCTCACTGTCATTTGTTTTTGCACTTTTGTTTACACTTAACAATTATTTTGTTTGTTTGGTTATTTACATTTTTACACACATTATACACTACTCACGCCCAACAATCACAGTAACAGTAATAACGCATTTACAAAAATGCAAAAATGAAATCTAAAAATATCAATGTATAATAACACATTATCAAATAAATATACAGAATATTTTATATCATTATTTTTATAATACCAACAGAATTATGTAGATCTAACAAAACTACCGACATTTCAGAATGCGAAATATCGATGTTAATTATAAATAATGGTATGTCCTAATCCCTGTAATACCAAAGTGTAAATCGTGTTCGAGTACACAAATCTAACCGTTCGGTGGAGATCATGTCGAGTCGGGCTTGCTTAATGTCTGTAAGGGTATTTAAATACATATACAATATCTATATGTTTTTACTTACAAATAATATTGAATTTTGTTAAATTTCATTGTTAATATATATTATTGGATTATGCACTACACTTAAATTTGTTTATTATATTATTAAAAGTTGCTATTTTGATTAAAATTTAATTAAGCAATAAAATTGTTATTAACTGATTAAAATGGAATTAGCATATAAATTTATAAATTCCTGTTTTAAATTTTTTTAATATTTATAACTTATATATTTCTAATATCTGCATCCGGTTTAGTTGTTTTTGCGCTTGCCAAACGACGTAAGCGATAAACGGTGGTTGAACGAAACGTATTCGTCGAATGACCAGCAAAGAGGACACGTGTTTTGTAATTAAGACTACGATGCTAATTATAATTTATGAAATTAAGTAAACTAGCGATCGCCCTAAGGTGGAAATTCGACCAGCGACTTTTTGATCATATACTATTTAAATTTTTCTGTTTGACATTTGCAGTATTCATGAACCTAAACTCTATTCGTAATAGTCCTATTCCTTTCGTTATGTCCTCTTTTGATCCGTCGTCTCCTTTCCTTTTTTCCGTCGCCTGTGGTTATTCTGTTGGTGTTTTTGTCCTTTTTTCTCTACTTGTCATTCATTAGGGTCAGTATTGAAGAAAATTTCTAATTAAGTAAGGTTTATAAAGCACACAATCTTAGTATGGAACATCTTATCTCATTACCTTACTTGAGTCTCGAAATGCACAATATCTGATAAATGATACTATTTTTATTGTGAGTTTTACTCTAATTTGTTTATTTTGATTTATTTAATATTTGCGCTTATCGCCTACTATATATTTAAAATTGAGACAGAAATGATAAATATATTTGACATAATAAATATACTTCTTCTATGTAAACGAAATGATCATATTTGGGTCAGTTTATGACATTAAAGTTTCTATATGTTGCCGCAATCTCACCGAAGAATCGCCGCGTACGGAGTTTTTGCCAGTTTGCAGAACTTTAAATTATGGTGCGCCATGACGCTAACTCCATAGGGCTTTGAGATCGAAAGTATTATTATAAATTTCATTGAACATCTCCTGTTTCGTACGCTGATCTCACATTGTTATTAAGTTCAGAGGTCGATTTGTTTATGAGTCGACGCTGTAGAAAGGTAACACGGCTCGAGAGAAAATATAGCCTCGAACGCGTCGATGACATACTATTGATAGTGTAAATATTACTTTTGACCTATACCCCGTTTGTTTTATGTTATATATACCTATATATTTTCAATATTATCATTAGCTGTCATATTCAACAATCGTATTCGAATAACAAAGTTGTCCCAATGTGACTTAATAGATATTTAGCAAAAAGAGAATGAAGTGAAGGCATTTAAGTCGAAGTCGTTAATTTCGAAATTTTAAGGTCACTTTATGATTGTATTGTTAATCTCCGATTGCGCGCAAGTCTAGTCACGCGGATACGAGCAAATGTTGGATGACATGCTGCCGCACGACAATTCACTTTCGACGCCGGTCGTGCTCGTTTCGGCCTACGTACATATATAACTGCCATACTCAGTACACTATCTGGTTTATGATCAGCCACTATTACGGTTTAGTATACCTATTGCTTACAGGGCCAGCTGTTTGTTTTTTGTCTTGCGTAACTTGGTGAAGCAGACCAGATGATAATTTGCTCGGCAGCCTGGGCTTTCATTATTGACGTGTTACCTCGTGCGTGTTTAATTTTCTTGCTTAAATCACGTTGTTAAGTAACTTCGTGATTGTTATTAATGTAGTAAACCTATATGAAGTTGATTGTCATTTAATCATACAAAATGTGGCATGTAATATTTTGCCCTATAAATTTTAACCAAATCTTATGTTTTCCTGTATAAATTATCTTATTTTATTTCTTTGTTTCAGGTAATAATATGCTGGGGTTATTAAGGATCTGAAACTCCAGTGTTTGAAGAGTTTGTGTTTAAATTTAAACTGACTACCATAATAATTAGTGTAGGAGAAACATTTAACCACACTAGCTCTAGTTATTTAGTTCTCCAGTAAATTTAATATGCCGCTACAGAAATCAGAGGTAAGTCAATGCCTTGCTATATAGAGGTGTGCTCCTACTGGTTCGTGGTCACGCGAACCATCAGAAATTAACATCGGATTTGGTTGTTTAAAACTACGTCACATACTAGTAAGTACTACATGATCGTGACTAATTTTATTAGTTGAAAAATACTTGCTAGACTTCTGTAAGCGTTACGACGGCCATTAAGCAGTATCTTGACTGTTCTGTTCAATGTTTTAATAGATTTTTCCCAATTATAGGATTTACGAAAAAATGAACACGTGTTATACAAAAAGTTTTATGATGTAAATAAAAAAAAAACAAATCACATATTTTAAATTAGGCGATAGTAGGAATTACTGATAAATAAATAATTTGTACTACGTGAATCATTAAATATGAAAATAAATATTATAATAGATGTACCCACACTTCTTTTAGTGTTAAAATCATACTATCGAATGTGTTAATGAATCGATCGATCTTATATTATAAACTTCAACAGAAGAAAGCGATCGTAACTTGTAACTTCCTTATTCCTCATTCTAATCTATACTTATTTTTACTAATATTATAAAGCTTAAGATGTAGTTTTATTTTCTTTGAACGCTCTAAATCTCTGAAATTCCGAGTCTGATTTTTTAATTGTTTTTGCATTTTATAGCTTATTTACTGAGGAAAGTTATATACTATATAATTTTACGCTACGACTCTAAGAGACTGAGAGCAGTAACTATGAAAGTCAAGTTATATAACAAGCTGTATGAGAAATGAGAATAATGATAGGCTACACGGGTACGTAGACAGCGCGAATAAATTTATCACGGCTGAAAACATTTAATACAGCTAGTTTTATTTATATTTACAAACATACAATAATAATTTTAAAATATATATAAAATGTACAATATACATTGTTTCCCGAAAGATGAGATGAACATTGGCCATATGGGAAAACGTTCACTCATAATGCCACTCCACCGCAGTTTTATTAGCTGTACTTTTTGCTAGAGCTGTGATGGTTAAGAAAAGATTACAGCTTAAGGTTATTAACAAGGGGAACTAACAGTTCTTAAATTGGCATGTATCCGTGCTTCGAAGAGTGAAACAATTTTTACAATGTTGCGGTAATAATTTGTTGTAATCATAACAAAAGTTATCAACCAATGTAACTCTCTGGCAATTCATAACTTTGATTTGCAAAATTAAGTTACGGTGATGGGCTTTGTCATTATTAGATTTGCGTCATTATGTTTGTTTATTAAATTAATTACTACTGATGATTGGATATCTCATCCCTGATAAATGTGTAATAAAGAAGCCACTAACTTTGAAGGCTTGTAAAAATAATTGATGTAGATCATTATCAATTTAGCGTTGAAAGATCGATGAGGCTGAGAGCGCAGGTAGTACCGGTTTTTGCACGCGACTGAAATCACGCAAATCATTCTCCACTGATAATGTACAATTAAGAATTCGTTGAATCAAGATGCGTTTTCGAACGACGGTTTATTATAAAATGTTATAAATAGGGATACAGTTTATTTCAAAGACCGTGCTTTAACGTATTTATTCTATTTGCAGAACATGCCTCGTGTGAAGGCAATTACATTATTCAAAATTATCGTAGGCTAAACTGTGCACAGATCTCATTCGATTCCATAATGTTGAGCATTTTCAATGCTATGAAGTTTTTTTTTAGATCTGACTATACTGTTAGCTTTAAATGCCCTGAAATCGCTGCGGCTTTTACAGCTTCACCGAACTACACCGAAGTAAGCAATTCTTATATATATGTAACGATTTGGATGAAACTTTGTATTTAGATAATGATTTACATTTCAAGTCTACCTAGATATGTGTTCTTTTTTAGTAAGACACCGAGCGTAGCTTGGTCGCCCAGATATTGAGTCATTACTGTGATCCTTAAGTCTTACTTACAACAGTTATCATAAACTGTTATCAGATTTATATGATTAACAGACTGAATCGACTCATATTTGTAAGGGATTGTATTACGAATACATGCCTTTAAAAGGATTTTATGTATTTTAGTATGGTAGTGATATAAATATTAACCAACACTTTTTTTATTTGACTATACTGTTCACCATAGGGGCCCTGGAGCCTCAGACGGCTTTTACAGCTTCACCATGGCCGGAGCAAGCGCTTAAAGCACTCAGCCGAGAAAGCGTGGATTTATCAACTCTAAGAGAACGTTCATTAATTACGTTAAGTGCTTTTGGCGATATATCCGCGATAAATATTATCGTATACAGGATTTAGCCATATTTTAGTGGAGAAACATTTTTTTCCTAATTTAAGCTTTTTTTTTTTTTTTTTTTTTTTTTTTTTTTTTTTTTTTTTTTTTTTTTTTTTTTTTTTTTTTTTTTTAGAACTGACTACACTGTTAGCCTTAGGGGCCCTAAAGCCGCTGCGGCTTTTACAGCTTCACCGGACTTGGGGGCGAGCGCAGAGGGCACTCAGCCGCGAAAGTTTTGTGGACGACTCGCACGAGGGTGCCAAAGTGACCGGACCTCGGCTCGGGCGGTCGTCGCGTTCGCAAATAGGTCGTGATCTATTCGAATCCCTACACCTACGATTCGAGCTAACTAAATATACACATAGGCACGTTCCCTTCCTCCTGGGAGGAAGGAAGGAACCGTGCGTATGTGTATTCAGTAATCGGAATGTTTCTACACTAACTAGCGCTAACTAACTAGCGTAAAAAAAGAAAAAAAAAAGGTCCCTCACAGAACCTATGTACCTGTGTGGTGTGCACGTGTGTATGTTCATACGTGTGTAGTGTTGTATGTAGGTAGCTAAGTGATGCACGTACAGTGTCACTTGTATCGCGCGGGCGGTTGCCTGACCCAAGGGTTTCACACCGAGGAACGGACCTAGGCTTGGGTTACCGCTAGAGAGGGTGGACGTGACGGGTGTACTGGAGCGAAATTGACCGCCCGCCCTCTGCGGAGAGAACGGTGGTTACGCGGGCGTGGGCGCTGGCACGCTCTGTTTGGAGAGACGGATGTGTAATATTTATTCGAATTTTCGATGTGATCGTCGGGATCAATAAAAATATTGCGCGGCCGGCGTTTGCACCGGATGTCCGTGGGTGCCGGAACATAAGTGGCGGCTGTTTTTATTAACGGATTCGCGTGGTTCGACGCGGTGTCGAAATACGAACGGGAGAGCTGTTTAACGTAGGCATGTATCGAAGGAAGCTCCATATCTCTATGGAGATCTACGCTTCGAACATACCACGGGGCCCCGGTGAGACGATAGAGGAACCTATTCTGTATCGATTGTAACCGTTTGAAACTCGACTCGGACATATGTGCGAACACGGCGCAACTGTATGTCAAAATTGGTCGAATACACGTCTTGTAGAGCGTGAGCTTATGTCGCGTGGACATTTTACTCACCGAACACAACAGAGGATGCAACCGGCCCAGGACCCACGCGGCCCTGTTCCTAACCTTACGGATGTGGGGTCTAAAAGAGAGCCTACTATCTAGGGTTACCCCTAGATATTTGGTCTCTCTTACATACGGAATCGGATTATCGTAGAGCTTAACAGGTTTAAGCTTCCACGGTATCTGTGACGAATCCGCATCGAAGAGCATCGCGGCGCTCTTCGAGGGATTAACGGCTATACGCCACTCGTTAAACCACTTCCCGAGAGTGGTCACGGAGCGTTGGACTTTGTGTCTGAGGTGGGATCTATTCCTATCTGAGGCATATAAGACTGTATCGTCAGCGTATAGCCCTACCTCGACCTCCGGGAGTCGAGGTAGGTCACTGACGTACAGGTTAAATAGGCTAGGAGCCAGGATCGAACCTTGGGGAACGCCTGAGCGTATTGGACGGGGCGTGGACAATTCACCTTCCACTCTATAGCGGAAGGTGCGATCTGTTAAATAGTCGCGAATTATTTTAATTAGCCTATCGGGGACTTCAAAGCGGTACAACTTGTAAATCAATCCCTCGTGCCAGACCTTATCAAAGGCCTTGGCCACGTCGAAAAAGACCGCAAGTGTACGGCGGGGTTTATAAAGTTCAGCAAAATTAAATGCAACGTGCTCCGTGAGGCGGTGCACTTGATGAGTGCAAGAATATCTAGCACGGAAACCGAATTGCTCAGGCGGATAGAGGTCTTTCTCCTCTATTATTGGCTTGAGACGGTTCAGAAGGATCCGCTCGTAAATTTTCCCTAACGTATTTAGGAGACTGATCGGGCGATAGCTGTCGGGAAGCGACGCGCTCTTGCCGGGCTTACGGATACCTATGACTATTGCCTTTTTCCAGGCGGCTGGAAAATGGCAGTGGACTATGGCTACATTGAAGATGCAGACCAATATAGCTATGAGGCGATCAGGAAGAAGCCTAAGTACTTCATTCCTGATCCCGTCGGGACCTGGTGCTTTTCTGAGCTTAAGGCTTTTTATAATGGAAAGAACCTCCTCAGACGTGACTGGGGACAGGGAGGCTGTCGCGGGGAGCTTATCCAGCTCCCGCACGCATCCATCGATACCCTCGACCCGGTCGGTATTTGCATCGACACTGTTCGGAGAGCACTGGCTCTCCAAACAAGTGGCGAGGCACTCCGCCTTGTCGCTGCTATCGAAGGCGAGCGGTATACCGGGACCCCTCTCGAGGGGGGGCATAAGATAAGAAGCCTCTATTTTGAGGCTGCGAGCTAGTTTCCAGTAAGCCAGATGCGACGGCCTTAGCCCTTCGACGAGGGCGTCCCATCTGTGACTCCTGAGTTCTAATATGCGGGCTCTAACCGCTCTCTGAAGCGCGCGTAAGCGTGCGCGGTTTTCCTCGGTCGGATAGTGGTCGTGCGCACGAGTCGCCGCGTTCTTTTCCGTCTAATTTAAGCTAGTTTTCCCCCAATTTTATAGTTTCTTGCGGAAATAAATTAGGTACGCGATATTTGCCGAGACCCTCCTCTCCTCACGTGAGATTGGGTGAGATTTGGCTCGAACCCCCCTATATGCCTCACGTAATTAATGAACGCCCTTAATACATCGTAAAGTATTATGATTGCGGCGAGACAAACATGTTAGCATTCCGCGGATTCACCGTGCGGGTGCCGGGTCCATCGTGTGGCAGAGAGAGGGAATACGAGCAGCCCCCAGGACTTGCGACCCAGGTGTAGGTTTAAGGGGCCCCCTTATGATAAACAAGGATACAAAACCGATAAACAAATAAAACTGACAATTTACGTAAATATTAGTAAATTTAAAAATATACTTCATTTTCTTTATATCAATAGTTTGTGAAATATCTTTGTCAATAATAAATAATTATAAAATTTTGGCAATGGACAAAACCTATCGTGCTTTTTATTTTTGTAAATTCTAAGTACACATACAATAATGCATCTTACATTTTCTTTCTTACTACTTTTCATTATTTTGGGCTCATATCAAACATGAACAAATTAAAGGTTGTAAAGTTTTAGGTCATTTTTGAAATATTTATGCTGACGTGTGCACGTGTAACATAATGATAAACGAATCGGAAACCAAAATATGTACATAACTAATTTGGGTAGAATATTCAAATAAATAAGAGGCTCTAGTTGAGTAATGTCGTTCCATATTATATCGCATTTATTTACTGCATTGTTAGTCCAACAAAATCCAATAATGAACAAAAATAAAATGATCTGGTTTTTAAATTAAAGCCTCTGGTCTCAGGAGTTATAGGTGTTATATTATTACACTGCCCCATATTGAAGATAAACGATAAAAATAAATCATCGTAATATTAGAAAAGGTTATCAGCTTGAATTAATTCTTACTGTAGCTGGCTTCAACTTGTTGTCTTTAAAGTAAATTCACAACGTGATATAGTAGCTGGTGAAATTTAGTGTTAATATCCATAAGATAAAACCATATCGGATATGGCCGAAGTTAAGGGTAAAAATGTTTAATAAATTTGTAACGATGTTATTTATCGTGCGATGGGAGCTAAACTTAAATTAGTGACTGACCCGACCGTCACTAAAAAAACAATTATAAAGCATTTTCAAAACTATGACACCAGTAGAATATTTCCAGGGGTCTACGCAGTGTTGAACACCTATAAAATGGCGAAAGTGCATAGAGATGATAATGGTACATAATCCGATTAATTAAATGTATAATTACATATTTTTTTCCCATTTTACGTTTTCCTCATAAAACGCTAATTTCATATGTAAGGACATATTATATATTATCAAAAAAAAAAAAAAAAATATATATAAACAAATTATAAACTTAATCAGTCATTCAATAATTAATTATAAAATGTCTATTTTCTTCACTTTATAAACAACTGCCTTATTAGCCTAGTGGTCGTAAGCGTGACAGCTATGATCGAGGTCCTGGGTTCGATTCCCAGGTCGAGCAAAGTATTATTGTTTTGTTTTAATGAAATTCTCAGTAGCAGCTCGTAGTTTGGCTTTGTGCTCAATTAACAGCAATAGGCTCGCCCCCTACTACATAGGACCTAAAACACATACCCGGCGAACTGTGGGTGTACATTAATTAGTACACCTCTGCCTAACCCTTCGGGGATACAGATGTGGTAGTATGTTATGTTTATAAACAAAAACTAAAAAAATGTTTGTTATAAAAAATCCCAAATCAGCGGGGCTCGAACCATCGACTTCTCGTACTGTACATACAACAGTGCGTAGAAATCTGGTCATAACGTAATATACAGCCAAAGGAACTTCTTTACTTCGAGGTGTCCCAAGAAACCGCTAGACTTTTTTTTTAACAAAAGGCATACAATTGGGTGAAAACGTATATCGATTTATAGACGCTCTGCAGTTATTACTAGTTTTAGAAAGTCAAGTTTTCTTCGTGCTTAAAAAGCAATTAATCCTCTGTTACGTCCATTGTCAGTTTACCGCGGTATATATTTTTATTACGTGAAGGGCTTATTTGTAAAAATAGAAAATTTCTTACAACTACGCATTATTTTAAACAGGCCCGATCAGGTTTGTAAAAAAAAATGCGAACGCGTCGGGTGGTGCACGTGAGGAGTTATGTTAACTGCCTGCTGGGAGAATCGCGCCTCTACACACTGTCTCAGTTAAACACATACTGTAATGTATGTATGCCACACCTGACGCGAATCGTCGAGTCTTTAGAGACAAGTTTTTCTATATAATAATGCTTTTTTTTTTCTCTGCTGTCTCGCGCGTTTTTTGTGTGTTATTGTTATACATTATAGGTATATAATTATGATATACGATTACTTTCATAAGTTCTTACTTAGGTGTTTTAAAAAGTGCAAAAGTGTGTATATAATCCAGTTCAATCTACTTACAGTAAAGGTACCGTCTGAGGACATGATAATATCAGAAATAGGAGAAACATTTTTTAAACTATAAATTTGATTATTATGCAAGCATATTCCCCTTCACTATAGTATGATAAATATGGAAATTAATGTTAACTGTCAAATTGATTGGTCTGATTCCACAACGCTAAAGCTATAACGTAAAAAAAAACATAACCAAAAAATACTTTATTCAATTTAGGAGCTAGGTATTCATAAACGTAAAAACACTACTTCCGGTTTGGAAAACATCGCAGTGATGATCATCGGGTTCAATTTTTTTATTTAACTGTACTAATAATATTTACAGTTGATAATCAAATTAATAATTTAGTGAATGCCACTTCCAGACATCACTATCATTCACATAATGATTCTCTCTATAATAATCTTTTGACAGTAAAACCGGCTTGATTATGGACGTTGAACTTATTATGTGGAAAAAGAGATAAATGAGTACCTAATGTGTTTCGGGATCCTAATAAAGAACTTAACACTATTAACTTAAAAAAATGTCTTAGTCTAAAACATGGTATGACTATAATTATTATAATAATATTGTGTTATTGTAATAATTATAATAGTTATAATTTATAGCTATTTCTAGTATTAAAATTGCGCCAGTCTTTGACAAAATCTAGCTTGACTGTGGGTGATATATACACATCGACGATGGAACCTTACTCAACTGGCCTTTCCACACTCGATACTATTTAGTTTTGATTAAATGTTGATCTCGGAGCGCTTGTCTTGAGAATGTAACTCAACTTAACATCGCGGTCACGTTACGAACTAACGAAGTACTTAGTCCGGCTTAAGTTCTCAACTCTCAAATCAGTTGAGTTTCTGCTCTCTTAACTGAAATCGACACGTTTATCTCTGCCCAGGCTTTGCGTAAATTGATGGTTTCACCTCGTTTAGTGCAAAACGATCATACCATCTCACTCGCACTACGCTTCATACCGACAACAAGGGTAATCATTGTTTCTCAAAGGAGAACAAAACGACACCACATCTCAAAGTATATATGGGACGGGAGAGAAAAACGAACACGCCGCTGTATTTCGATAAGTTTAAGATAAATACCGCGCCGAGTTTCACTTGGCCCTTTACGCCGAAGTGGTCTTTTTTGCGTTCCAATTCTGCATCGGTAATCTAAACTTGGGATCGATTTATAATCATAAATAACGACTTGCAACGAAGTTTCAGGCTTATAATGATATCCTTAATAGTCTTTCAGATGTAATCTATGCATACTATTAAAATATAATTTTAATGAATGTATATATAAATTCTGAAGAAAAATATTAATAAAACAAAGTTCTATCTTCATATTATTGGGACGAATGGAAATATGATATAGGGTGACGCCGGTTTAGTGGACTGTATTCATAGGTATCACATCATCTTAATCTTCACTAATAAAAATGTGGTGGAAGTGTGGTGATCTAATGACCGAAATGCAATTTTTATATTAAGCTTTGGTCTTGCGATACGTGACACCGGACACATAATCGTGTGAAAACGTGTAGAATGGTATTTTATTAGTCGCAGTGTGCATCATCCGTAGGAGGCAACTGTAATTATGTGGGACACGGGTACTGCGGTGTGTGTCGGGGTCGACATGGATTTGTTTGAAGATAATTTGATAAATTAATCCGTAATTAACCTTTTTTTATATCGACATAAAGACAAACACATAGAAGTTTAATAATGAAAGAAATTGGAAGAAAATGTTGTTGTTGTTCTTGTTGACACATCAACTTTGGTAGCTGCGGCAAATAAAACTGACCGCTTCTCAGCACTGACAGTTACGCAGCGCCCTGATGCGACGCTGTGTTAAGGCTGCGCACCTCAGCATTGTGCGTTACGATCGGGAGACCAAAGCTTTAACTTGGCCAGAATGAAGTACATGCCCACATTTATTTCCTGCACTGCCTAGTGGAACATCGTTTATAACGTCCTGTTTTGGTGCCACATAAGGATAAGATTTAGTCGAAAAAGTAAGTTAATAAAGTTTTAGTTCCAGGAGAAAAAGGTGTATTACTACTTATCCATGTTAAAACAAACCTCTTGTTCGCAGATCACTTACCTGAAATCCATTTTCTCTCGATATCTGGAAACTCCTGTACAGATAAAAAAAATCAAAATTTAAAATTTATTTATTATACACAAGATTTACTAACATTTACACAGTGACTTCCAAACTAGGCAGAGCCCGTATCTTGGAAGCCGGCATACGAATTTAACAATACATTTTGGACAAACACCTCAGGTGGCCGTAAACGATTATATAGGTAAAATTTAATAAAATGATGTAATTATTACCTATCCATATCTATGCACATGCCAAAATATATATATATAACACACATATATATATATATATATATATAATATTAATACACAACAACACACACACATAAAAAATATTCCAAACAACTCGTTACATTTTTTTACTACTCAAATGTAAAAATGGAATGTATTGATTCTAGCTTATATAATTTAAAGTAAAATGAAAACTGAAGCAGCTACGAATTAATTTTAAAAATATTCACATAAATTTTAGACAATTTTTTAAAGTTCATATTAATAGCGGTGATCATTCAAGGAAGATTGTGGCATACGTACAGCACGCTAGGACGGTGCAGTGGAAAATCTGAAGCACTAATGCTAAGGCGAAACCAGAGATTTTGCGATCGTTCAGCGATTTATTATGTGACTATGAAAAAACGAAAGTGCACTTTGCGGTTAAAAACATGATAATTTTATTACATTCCTACACTGAAATCATATCCTAACCCTAATATGATAATATGTTTATTTGATCATGATTTAACTTTAAACAGTAACGTGAATTGAAAAACTTAAACAATATTACTGCCTCTAAACACCCTATTTAAGATACCACGGAAAAATAGACAACTAGCGTATTTATAAAAGCTTAAAGTATTACTATAATTACAACATAGAGAAAAATCTTTGACCCGTATCATATTATGCCGTACGTCGGTGAAACGTCGTATGGACCGTGATAATAGAACTTGTGTCAGTAGTCGAGGCAACCACAATGCGCATCTCATTTTCGGCAACAAAGACAATAGCTGTAATTACAATAGATAACCGTTGTATTTGTGTGAGGTAAGCGCTTGCGTGGGATGAAACGCGGTACCATATTATATGAAGGCCTTCTTATTGGACTGCTCTAAAACATTAATTTTATTACTGAAATTGCGCTCTTAATTAAATTATAATAATTTCAATGTTCTTTAAAGATTATTAATAAAATTTTCCCATGTCATTAATAAATGTTATAGCAAAATTATGATAGTCAATTCCCTTTATATCTATAACTCGCTCCTGGAAATATATAAAGAAAAACATACCTTACCTAAAATAAAAGATATACACAAGTATATTTTACACGATAGATGGATAATAGAATTTCAATAAACACTATATTGGTAAGAATGTATAAACAGGGAATCAATTTATACATAGATATGTATAATAAAATACCAAAATACACAACTAAATTACCGTACGATTAATTAAAATTAAAAGATTATTTTGAGAGTAGTTTTTATTACAATATTAAGTTACTTTTGGGAATTGTACTAAGTCTTATTTGCTTTTTTGACCGTAAGTCCAAATATTAAATTAAATGTGTCTTACCTTTAAAAATAGCGGTAATCTTACTCAACCAAAGAAACATGATTCAGTGGTAGCGTGTGTAGACACCGCGTCGATCAACGGGAGTTCCAATCCCTATAATGAACCTGAGTTTTCGGTGAAGGAAAACATCGTGATGAAACCATTAATAATGTATTCCTAATGCCTTCTTGGCTAGCTACTACCCTCAAGTTGAAAATCAATCGTCAAGCATTTATAGATGTGTTCTGGCAGCTGCACTTGAGAGCCAGTTTTTCTCTAGGTTTAGCGTATCACCATTATTAGCCACATCATCATTTAACATCACATGAGATTGTGGACATTACGCTAAACCTATAAACCATAAAAAAACTTCCGTCTAATATCTCTGTTCAATGGTCGACAAAAAAGATGCAAAACATATTTATTACGTTAAGGTTTATTAAAATATACATGATTTGGCATTTATTAAATATTATCAGTAATGGTACTTACTACTAATCTACTGAATTGTTAATCAGATAGTAACACACTGTGACAGTTGTATCTAGTACAATATCATTGATATTGACACGAGGATTGGATTCCTTTAGCTATTAGATGTGTTTACTCACTCATCATAAACATTGGCGTTAATTTGCAGTTACTGTATATATAAAAATGATTTTGACAAAGGTATCCCAAATAAAACATGCGGCACAAATTATATATAATTCCACAACGTGTAACATGTAAAAGAAGACCAGATTTTAGCCAATATACTCGTTTTTTTATATCCACCTCCTACACTTGGCTGTTTATGATATTTCACTACTATTTATAGACAAATCATGTCAATCGAGCTTCGGCCTGTTTTTTTACAGCATGTTTTTCTTACAATATTACTTTTTTTTTGTAGTTTATTATTAAGTTTCTAAATCACAGTATCGATAAACAGAAAAGGCTTATCATGTTGTTTGAGTTTATTGCTCTTAATGTTTGCCCCTACGCCTTGTTTATATGAACGCGCGTCAGAGCGCTTTAAATCTGCGCTTAGAAAACAACATAATTATCCTAACGGGGGCTTCGTGTTTCACAGAACTCATTTTCAAGAAAGCGATATTTTTTTAATGTCTTTTACAGTTTGGCTAGGATCTTTGGGTTCCACATCAGTTATTCTAATTCTTAGATTTTTGTGGACCATTATAAAATGCTCATCAGATTGAATAACTTTTACTAATGCGGCATTTCGATAGTTCTTTTAGTTTGGCGGGGCTCGTAGTATTTCCACATCAGGTACTTCAGACCTTCAATTTTTATGTGTTATTAGGAATCGCTCATCAGATTAATAATAATTTTATTAAGCCGGCTTTCTATAGGTCTTATAGTTTGACGGGGCTTTTAAGGTTCCACATCAGGTACTCCAGACGTTCTATTTTTATATCCCATCAGAAAACTGTCATCATATTAATACATAATATTTACTAAGGCGGTATTACGATGACTCTTATAGTTTGGCGGGGGTCTTTGTGTTCCACATCAGGTACTCCAGACCTTGTTTTGTTATACGCCATCAGAAAAAAAAGCTTACCAAATTTTGAAATAATTTTGCTAAGGCGGTATTTCGATATCTCTAATAGTTTGGCTGGGCAATTGGGTATCACATCAGGGTCAGACCTTCGAAAATCGGGATTTTGAATTGTTTCCTTTCTTTATAGGCTAAACGCTAATTAAATACAAAATTAGAATTTTTTAAGACTGCTGGAAGAACCTTAGAGTTTTGATGATCGGTGAGTGTGTCAGTGACAATATTAAAGAACTTTGGCTAGCGATAACTCGTAACTTATAAGTTATAATTATTAGGTATATTGGTAATACAACCAGTTATAATATGTACTCTTGATTTCTAAAAATTCAAACTCGTAGCTTTATATACACAACGACGTTACAGGGGGTTCAAAAGTGCCATGAGTCGCATCGAGAAAAAGATGGTACGGCCGTGCTCGACTTGGCGAGCGTACTACCGATACCGTGCCCTCTAATATTATAATATAAATATTTCATTTAATATTATGTATCAAATAAATTTTGAGCCAAAGGGCGATTATATAAAATTATACGAAAATACTTCAACTAAGCACTACAATGAAGGATTTCTACACCATGTGTAAATTTTTAGGTTTAGGTGTTGATACATAATTTAGTACATTAAAAATAGAAATGTAAGAAAACAAGAGTTTATTGTATTTCGTCTCGTTGTACAATAATAATTATGATTCGTGACATGTAAATAAATTTCTATCCACTGGTATATAAACATAATATCCAGGATTGGTATAGAAAAAAAGTATGTGCCTGGGTGACTAGATTTAATCTCGCTTTTTATTATACGACAAGAAGAAGTATGAAATCTTATTCGTTTTCGTATCATTATAATTTGTAATAGTCTCGTTGTTGCGATAATTCGCGGTTAAACATGACCCGTGAAAAATACTTGACAAAGTGGTTTGCCGGCGGCGTGACGCGACGTCCCACAGGAGGCGACCGCTCGTTTACGCGACTTGTCTTTACGATAATTGAAGACAGCTTCTAGACCCAATGTTACGCGGCACGTAAGAGTCGTAAAATTTCACGATTACTCACAACTTAGGCAAACTAGAATCCCGATTGCATATGTAAAACACGAAGGCCATGCTTAATTCTAACGGTAATTACCCCTTGTACTTAAGAATTTGATAATTTTTGGTTCCATAGACCTTATTGGCTGTTGTTATTAATGTCTTAATGTAAGCTGGACAATCTTAAACAAAAAAAACTGAATGCTTTTAAGAGTTCCCTGATGTATTCGTAAAGCTGAAGGTCTAATGCCAATGAAATTAAAATGGGACCACCCTTGAGGTACCCCTTGTCCAACGTAAAAAGAATCATCTAAATCAATATATAAACAAAGAAGTTATGGCTGAATATCCATGAACACATATATGCGTTCGAATTATACTTGCGTTTGACCACTACCTCGCCTAATCGTAATTGATGATGTGGTCTACGATGGAGCACGCTGGTCTACAAGCTACCTACCTATTCACTCGTAACTTGAAGATTCCCCGGTTGTAATTATCGGGAAATACAAACTCCGGCAAAGAGTTCAACTTTTTAGCGGTGCGCATGATAAATGTGCAAGCAAAACGCTTCGTGCGCACTGGTGTAATATCAACCATATATTGATGGCGCTTCGCCGTGTCTCTTGTGGTCCGGTGATAGAAGGGGGCGGTGGGAAATTGTGCAGTTTCAGCGGACATTCGCCAAAATGTATCCGGTAAAAAACCGATAAACTGGCAACATTACGTCGATTTTCAAGGCTATGTACCCTTACCTTTACTATAGAATCGTTGCCAATGAGTCTTTTGGAACTTCTCTCAATTGCTTCTTGTGCCTCAAGTTGGTTCTTGATTGATCCATCCCAAACATGACAGCAGTACCTACTCTATGTAGGAGCCAAAATTGAGAGTTTAAGACTATATAATACCTAGAAGTTTCAGATGGTCGTTTATCGGAACGGACATATATCTTAAAGTAAGAGTCAGTTAAAAGAGACTCCCTTTAGCAGAGAATAGACATGCCTGAGTCTTAGTGGCATTAAAATTGACCAGGTTGGCAGCGCCCTCGGAAACTGCCTTTAAGGACAAGTTCAAGCGTTCGACCATAACCTTCGTAAGGGACTGAACCCACGTTCCACTGGTTTGTGCATAAGATCTGTAACCTTCCACCGCAAACCAAAAAGCACCGGGCTTAAGCATATCATTAACGGTAAATAACGATAAAATCCGTATTTCTTGATTTATGACAAGGATATGTGAGTGACATAAATTTCATTTTATTAATTTAAACAAGTATTAATTTGAAAAATGATTTTTCAAAACAGATTTAAATGCGCACACAAAATTTCTGTGTTTCTGTATGACCGTAAATTAAATGTGTATACGAAATTTCGTGTCTAAGCTGTTGACCGTTAAGAAGTTCTTTCATGTGGTCCCAATCCTGTATGCTAATTCAGGTCAAGCTTACCATAAAAATGCGATGCCATTGGAACTGAATCAATATGAAAAACTTCAAGATTTGACCTAAATACAAGGTGTCCAGAAAGAGTATCGGGTATTTGTTTCCGCGCCATATTCGAAACGGGGCGTCTAAAGGGTGCGGGGAGGGGTTCGTGGCGTCCGCCATTTTGTGGAGTTTTAGTCACGATGGAACAGTACTCGGGGACGCATCGCGCATTTTGCGTACGAGCGTATTATCGTAATGGTGATTCAATAGTGACTGCTCAACGTCTCTATCGTGCGGAATATCGTACACGCCACGCGCCAAGTGACGATAGCATTAGGAAATGGATCAGGATGTTCGAGAATACAGGTGCGACAGTTAAAGTTCAAAACTCTGGTCGTCCTCGTTCAGTTCGCGATGAAGAAACAATTGAAGAAGTTGAGGCGTCGGTTCGTCAAAATCCGTCTTTATCCATCCGAAAGCGAAGCCAAGCGTTGAACATCAAAAAATCGTCTTTACATTCGATTTTAAAGAAAGACTTATATCTAAAAGCCTATAAAATTCAATTGGTTCAAGAATTGAAGGATACGGACTATGCTAATCGACTGAATTTTGCGAACGAAATGCTGCAGCGATTTAACAACTTTAACAACATACTGTTCAGTGACGAAACAAATTTTCACCTGAATGGTCATGTTAATAAGCAGAATTGTCGGTACTGGGCAGTGGAGAATCCGAGACGAAAGCATGAACGACCCCTGCATAGCCCAAAGGTCGTTGTTTGGGCCGCTATGTCTGCTAAAGGCATAATTGGTCCTTATTTTCATGAAGATCAACGAGGCCGAGCAATTAATGTGAATAGTGACCGTTATTGCGATATGTTGCGAAATTTTTTGGTCCCAGAGTTGCAGGAGTTTGCAGGTTTCAACTCAAGAACGTGGTTCCAGCAAGATGGGGCCACTTGCCATACCTCAAATGACTCAATGGAAGTTGTTAACGAATTATTCCCTAATAAAGTCATTACGCGAAGGGGTAACATCAACTGGCCTCCCAGAAGCCCCGACCTTAGCCCGCTTGACTATTTTGCATGGGGATACCTTAAAAGTAAGGTTTATCAAAACAATCCGATGAATCTAACCCAGTTAAAGCAAAACATCAGGTCAGAAATGGCAGCAATATCGATAGCTATGTGTCAACGTGTTATCGCCAATCTTCGTTTCCGTTTAGAAGAGTGCCAGCAACGTAACGGTCATCATTTGGATAACATCATCTTTTCCAAATAATTCTCCAATTCTTATGCTAATAATAAACATTAAACTTTTTTATTGCATACAAATAATTTTTATTTCATTGAACTTACAAATACCCGATACCCTTTCTGGACACCTTGTATATTAATTTATTATATAGAAACATTGAAAGTAAAATAAAAGCTTATAAAAATGGCGGGACTACAAAAGATTTAACTTTTATAAAATTTCGATATTCAAAAAACCTTATGACAACTCTATACCAAGAGATAATATATTGTGTCAATTTCGCATAGCTAGCTTCGGTAATTACAGTCGTACGTTTAAATAATAATAATAATAATACACAACAGATCAATAAAGATTTCTTCCATAGGAAGATGTTCGCTTAATTTTTTGTAATGGGTTTTGTTTAGGCAAAACACCTCTATTTTATAAAGAGATAGTTATAGTTTATAGAAAAAAGTTTTTGTGGCTTGTGGCTTTGTGTATCTTTAATTATTAACTGTAAGCTAGGAGCAGAATGAACGGGTTGTAACAAAAAGAATTTGCATATAATCCCACTTCTCAGCAGCTCCATTGGTTCCATTCCGCTAATCTCTTATTAATTTCCAGAATTGTTGGTGGTCAAGAATTTATATGAGAATAGCAAAATGATTTAACTCTGCTGTAACAGAAGTACCGTTTTAGTATTGAAATTCTTTAACAGTTTTAATTTCACCCTGCTATATTATTTACGAAAAAATTTCCTCATTGCCCGTGCTACTGTGGTACTTCGTTCACGTGATAGAAGTGAAATTTCTTAGAAAGGGAGACAGATATAGCTTATGTATTAGATATACGATGAAAACTGTTTTTCTCCTTCTCTCTACTTTATGTCTTTCTTTACGCTCATGTAACGAAATGTGCCTAAACGTGAAGTATCTTTTACGTTGTTTTGCTCTTTCCCTTACTTAATGGAGCGACCATAGCTTCACCTATCTGTTTTTAATATAGCTATGAACAATCGTCTCTTATAAAAGAAATATATTATGTGAATATGAGATCAATCGGTCAAGTCGTTCAGAACTTACACAATCACTAAGAGACGCATACAAGATTATTATATATATAAGATTAACAAATAATTGAATATATCATGATGTAGAATATTAACGTATTATATGTTAGCATAATATAAGAGTGGTATTTACGTACAGTTACATACACGAGTGTCCAATGACCCGAAACCTGTCAGATTTAGAAGAGATAATCGGCTGGCTCGATAGTGTGGGCTGGGGCCAAACGTGTACTCAGAACGTGTTGAACCGATTCCGAAACGGGGAAGACTTCAATAAGCTGGACTTAGCATGGATCTTCAATTCCGATGATTACGGCTCGCGTTGACGGACGTCAGCTTAACTTGTATGTCACCCGCAGACACCTATCACATTAATCTCTATTCTCGCCCGAGCAACACGTGGATTTAGTCATCAACGAAAGTAATTTATATGCAAATGTTTTTAACTTTGACGATTCCGTGACTGTAATACTAGGACTTAAAGCAAAGTCGCAGAGCTTATAGATTTATATACTAACGGTACTTCGATAAATTGGTGTCTATTAATTAGTAAAATACAATTTAATTGGTCGATGTTTTATTATTTAGTCGACGCTTGAATGTGCTAATTGCTTTTAACACATTAACTTTATTAGTGAAATTATAAATTGTACTGTTGCGGGCTATTTTGTGTTAATACTAGGCGCTTCATTCCAATATTTTATAAGAATTTGAGGGTAGACGGCAGTGCCCCCGCCAAGTCGAGCGCAAGGCACGGGCATGGCCGTACCATCTTTACCGGAAACATTTCGGCGCATTTTAACGCCTCTGTCTAGCAGCACTAGGTTATTGTAGAAGGCTGAAATTCTGTTTACTAAGAGTATGTACGGAACTCAACAATGTCAAGTTTTTCCAGGTTTATAGCTACACCCGTTTAAAAGTTATAGGTGTGCAAAGTTACGAAATTTCGACACTTACTGACTCATGATCATCAAAATAGAACAATTACTTTTCATATACCTAGGGAGCTGAAATTTGGCATAAGGATAGGGTGTAATCCCCACGTGAATTGAAAACTATCAAAACTTTGGTTTTTGAAGATCTGACCCTGATGTGAAACCCAAGTGCCCAGCCAAACTATCAGAGATATGAAATACCGCCGTACTAAAAATTATTTCTTAATCTGATGAGCGTTTTCTTACGAAGATCTAAGGCCTGAAGTACTTGATATGAAACTGTAAGAGCCCCGCCCAATTTTTAGAACTATTGAAATTCCGTTTGAGTAAAAGTTATTAAATCTGATGAGCTCTTTCTTATCGTGTATAAAAATTTAAGATCTAGACAGAATAACTCATGTGGAACCCAAATTGCCCAGCTAAACTGTGAAAGATATAGAAAAAATTCCGCTTTATTGAAAATGAGTTCTGTCGAACACGAAGCCCCCGTTCAGATATATGTATTGTTTCTAAGCGCAGCTTTACAGCGCTCTGACGCGCATTCATTTGAACAGGGCCTAGGGGCAAATATTAAGAGCAATAAACTCAATCAACACGATAGGATAGAATTTATCGTAAATCAGTTTTTATTTTTTTGTATAACATAACATAACATAACATAACATACCATAACGCCATTATCCCCGAAGGGTTAGGCAGAGGTGTACTAATGTACACCCACAGTTCGCCGGGTATGTTTTTTAAGTCTCATGTAATAGGAGGCGAGTCTATTTTTTGTATTATTTTTCATGACTTTTAAGAATATTTAGTACTTTTTAACCGAGTTCAACAAAAGACGGGAGGTTACCAGCTCGAATGTATTTTTTTAATGGATGTTTCAGCCATAACTTCTTTGTTTATGAACCGATTTGGATGATTATTTTTTTTGGATAGGGTTGTCCCATTTTCATTTCATTGTCATTGGATCTTCAACTTCGAAGATATACAACAGAACTCTTCAAAATCATTGAAATTGGTTTTCTTTTATATTAAAAATTGTATATTAGTTATAGCAATTATAGATTTTTTTATAATACATTTCCAAATTACTAAATCATTTCATTACTTATCCCATACAGCAGCCAAGAAAAATGAACGTGTAGAGTTATTCTAGTTTTGACAATTTATACTGAAGTCACTAAATATGTTAAATAAATAATTTGGTAATACTGATGTCTCTTGTCAAGAGACAAAGGGTTTGCGGTTGTTGTGGTGTCGCGAGTATAGTTCGAGCCTTTGTGAGTGCCACAACAATGTTACTGTGATCTTGATAAATAGAAACAACTGTACAGCTAACAATACGAGCCGTAAGCAGATACGGGCGCTATCGCCCGGTCGATTAATGACCGATTCGTCTAAAAGAATGGACGGTAATATTTATTATCTGATAAACACCCGCTACTGTACAATTCGTGTGTCTCCGACCATTATACAACTTTCCTTGCATACTCCATGCATTAGTCACTACGCGGCCGTGAGATATCAATTTATGGTTGTAAACTTTGTAAATCGTGTGTTTTGTGCGCCTCGGAGTTCCTTTGTTTGAGTTTGAACGTTCTATATTTTTGGTTTTGTTTTAGTTTTGATTACTTTTAATATACGCGCCTTAGGAATGTTCATAATACGCCCCTAAAATATTCTTGTATAAATATCGATTATAGGTAAAAAGCGTTAACGTTCAAGGAACTAATCAGCTTGGACTGCTTTAATATTATAATAGTTAATGAAACGATCCGCCCACGGGCCGAGAACCAATTGATCTCGAGCGCGTTAATAGCTGCGTCGAAAGATGTGTGTGCATTCGCCCCATACACGTAATGAGAGTCCACATCATCTATGATTAAAAACTGAAATACGGATTTCTGTACAAACTTTACTGTTCTTTAGATAATCAGTATTTAAAAAACTTTGTGATTGTATCTCTGATATAACAAGTGGATTCGAACTTATTAACAATTATATGCACTAGGCCTTTTATACGATTTAACAAATTATTTTGTAAGATAAAGATATTCAGATATTTTTTTTATTGAAAGAACGTTTATATAACTGTCGACATATTTCTTAGTCTAACAAGAAAACTTTTACCCAATAGTAAAATAAAAAAAGGTCATTACTAAAACTTTAAAGTTTTTGTAAGTTTAATGTAAAACTTGTTATAAATGAAATGGCTACGGAAACGTCAGATAACAGAACAAATTCACCGAGGTATATTTCTCGGAATATTGGAAGAATTTATTATAATATGTTTATTTACACAGTAAATCAGAGTTTTCCGTTAAATATATTTTAAGTTCGTTCTTTTTTCTTGCTGGACGAGGATCTAAATTGCCTCTGTGTGTATTGCCAAATTAATAGACTAGATCTTAAAGTCTGTTTATATAGAAATGTTCAAACATAAACTCCGTCATACTAATGATCACCTATAGTTACAGCGACATTTAGATTGTTGTGTTAAAATGTAATAAAAAAAATAATGTAACGTTATGATGGTGATCTTGAACTCCTTTAAGTAATATATTCAAACAACTGAGGGATTTAACAACGTTGACGTTTAGTGTTCACTGGTTTCTTTTAAAATTGAATAACCGTGCCGTGCCGCGCAACGCCGCGCCGCGCCGCGGCCGTGTCGTTGCTCGTTGGTCCGTCTCCACAATTAGGCTCGATTGGTCGCGCTGGTGGCTCGATGCGCACGGCCGCGCTTCCCATAGCCACCTGCTCTTCGCACTGTCACTGCTAACGGCTTTAATTAACTTTTTGTCTTTGCTTTTCGAACAATCAGTTTACATTCCGATAGCTATCGGCCCATTGTATGGATTAGATAACGAAAGTTTTTCTCCGAATTCATTTACAAACTTGAAACTGAAGTTCTAGTTATGAAGTATTTTAATCGGTAAGCATGAACAACTTTGGATTGTGTAACATTTTTACAATACAATACAAAAGCAATTTATTGCACACCATAGAAAAACATACACGTTACATAACAATTGATATTATTCGCATTCAGGCGGCCTCATCGCTTAGATCGATATTTTCCAGGCAAACCTTCCGAAGGTATAATTAATAAGTAAAATAAATAATAGCAATAATAATTGTAAGAGGTTATACAAAACTACACTTGCTCGTTGCCTGATGTATTGAATAATGCAATTTATACTTTCTTTCTAATACCACCTTGCTTACTCAAGCCAACTGTAAAATCAGAGAACTCTATATCACTACATATAACTATGTAATAGTAACTCGTTCGAATTAAACTATCCGCTGATCAGTTATTAATGCGCCTCCTGGCCTACATACTTCTACGTTTAATTTTAAAAGCGCCATGATAACTAGTTATAGCTACTGTTAGGAATTATTACTGTATAAAGACACTCTCTTTGAGGATATCCTCAATCAATTTACGCGTAATTGTCATTCGTTAGGCTCATAACAGTAATAGCTTCGTACAATTTATAAACAGTTGTTCTGCGTATCCTACCATAATCATCTATTACTAAGTCATTTAAACTTTGTATTAATTTATTAGATGACCTCAAAGAACACCTTATTATTATATCTTGACTTTAACTCCCTTTTAAGATCTCCTATCCTCTCTCAACAACTCTCAACTCCTATCCCAACAAAAACGTGTTGTAAACAACGGGCCAAGTCTCGATTGAGATGCGTTGTCTATAAAAAGTAGTGAAATCTCATAAACAGCCAAGTCTAGGAGGTGGATACCTTTAAAAAACGAGCAATTTTGGCCAAAATCTGGCTTATCTTTTACTCGTTAAATTCCACTCTTTAGATGTTACTGTGTCTAATTATATGAACTTAAACCATTTTAATTAATGACAAAGACAATAAGGTTAATATTCTTAATATAACACTAGCGTTGTGCCCGCGGCTCCGCACGCGTTTTTTACTACGCAGTAGTTATTTACATTCCGTTATTTTATTTTTACTGATATTATTATTATTATTATATTCTACGATTTCTAATGCACTATTAAAGATTCTTATAGCCTCTCAAATATGGTATGATACATGATTCCCATTTACTAAGTCTGATCAGAATCGGTTGAGAATTGATGAAAACTTATTTTTTTTATTTATTTTCTTTTATTTCTTGAAGTAATATTGACAATTCTTGTAGCCCATCAATTATATAATTATATGTGCTTCCCGTGCATAAAATTTCATTAAAATCGGTTTAGAGTTAACGAATATATAATTTTTCGGAAATTCTTTCTTTTTTAAATTTCTAAGGGCGACTTGCGTAACATGTTTAAACATGATTAAAATAAGACTAAACGCATTTAAAGTGGTTAAACAAGATTAGCGTCCTGCACAAAGAAAAATTAGTTGCTAAATATTTTTAACGAACTGTCAAAGTTAAATAGCCAAAAATGGCTATTAAACACGTCTAAGTGACTCCTTACTATTTAAAAATACAAATTATCTATAAAAATGATAGGAATTTAGGAGAATAGAGACACCATAAGGGTCAGCGTGGTATCAACACGTTTACCACATTCTCACTGAAATTTAATAGAAGATAGTTGCACTATTTTCATGTTATTCAATTGATTTTGACAAACAACAAACAATGACATCCAACTATGGACGTTTCATTATATAAACTATATGCATAAGTTCTATAGGTCATCGCGCTTATCGGGTTAAGAAACTCGTCAAAATGTGAAACGGAACGCAGAGACTGCTTTACCGACTCGCTAATTATGTTTAACTAAATCAGCGCACTGTAGGTCTCGTGCAAGATGACCCTAAATGCGTTTACGATAAATCCATTTAAGAGGTTAATTATTGTAATTAACTAATTTTGTTTAGCAGTGAGTTAAATGAATTATTGCGCATGTCGCCCTAAAAGTAATATTGAAATTTCTTATACACTGTCAATTGACCAATGACAATCATCCCATGTACAAATTTCATAAGAATCGGTCAAGCCGTTTTAAGTTAAATCCGGACACACAAACAGGCAGACAGACCAAAAAAAAATTTACGGCATATTTGTGATCAGTATTGTTTATATAGTGTGCCTATCGGGAAATTTTGGAAACATATTAAAGTACAGACAGATTTATTAATATAGATTTTGTGGAATTTGAAATGACTTGTGTTCTTGTAGTTAAATCAGATATTGGAATTTCATAATATCGATAAACATTGATTGCTTTAATTTATTGCTCTTAGGCTCTGTTTTCACACAAACAGCTGCTTCTATTTTTCTCTTGTTTTCACAGCGCGCGCGTAGACTTTCTAATATTAACACAAACTGTTCACATAAACACTCGTCAGCGCGCGTTAATGGTGCGCTGAGAAAAAATATTTGAACGGGTTTCATGCTCCACAGAACTCATTTTCACGAAAGCGACATTTTTTTCAATATCTTTTACAGTTTGGCTTCTCTATGGGTTCCACAACAGGTACTCCAGACTTTCTATTTTTATGTGTCGTCAGGAAACGCCTGATTATTAAATATTTTTTACTAAGGCAGTACTTCGATATCTTTAATAGTTTGGTTGGGCCCTTGAGTTTCACGTCAGGGTTAGATCTTTGATAATCCAAGTCTTGATAGCTTTTCCCTTTATGTGATTATTAAACCATAGTATCTCTGTGCCAAATTTCAGCTCTCTAGGTATTGGGGAAGTATTAGTTCTATATTGATGATCATGTGTCAGCCAGTGTCGAATTTTCTTAACTTTGCACCCCTATAACTTCTAAACGGATAAAGCTATAATCCTAAAAAAAATCACTGGACATTGTAGAGTTCTATAAGTACTCTTAGCAAACCATCCTTCTAAAATAACCCAGTGCTGCTAGACACAGGCGTGAAAATACTCCGAAATGCTTCCATTGCCTTGCGATCGACTTGGCGAGGGCACTGATGTGCTCTTAGAAAGCTTCGTGTACCTATCCTAAAATGTGGAGGTTTCTCTTTAAATTTTATTTATGTAATTTGTGGTATTTTATGATAGTAAATTTAATGGTTACTTATTTTTTTACGGTCCCTACTAAACTCGACTATGACTTGGTGCAGAAGACAATCCGCTGGTTTTACTACCTATATCCTCATATTCATACATTCATATAAACAAACATAGAGCATTGCGCTTGACCGCTCACAAGTTCAAGTTTGCATGAACGCGAGCCAGTTCTCAACGATTGCGCAAACTCAATGAAGTGCCTTCTCGCTTGAATCTCGACGTAAACACATTACTTGCGTCATGACTCATCAACACTTAACATGTCAATACCTCATTTATATAAAATACGATACATTTTGCTCGATATTTATTCATATCATAGATTAATTGAAAATTAAATATCATTATTTGTTAAGAATCTATTTATATTTTCTTTTCAAATAATTTTTTTTTTGTATATACAATCGAGATTTCAGATATAATTGCTCTTAATATATTTTAGTGCAAATTTAAAAGTGGGACATAACAGTTTTCAAGCAATGATAGCTTAGTGGTTGCGTATGTAGATATCACGTAGATCGACTTGAGTTCGAATCACTACAATAAACCTGAGCTTTCGGTGAAGATAAACATCGTGATAGGTAGGCAGCATGGTAACATTTTCTAACGTTGGTCTAGATTGCTAGTTCCCCTACTAGGCTTGGCGTGTCACCATATTGGGCCTCATCATCACTTTACATCAGGTGAATTTTTAGACATAACGCTAAAATCCATTAAGAATATTAAAAAAAAAACAAGTTGGATAGGAAAAAAATAATTAACAGAAAATCGAGAATAAAACCACGGCGAATCAACGGCGCGGCGTGGATTGCAGTTCCCGTACAGCCTCTTTAATTACTCTTTGATAATTGGTAATAGTGTAGTATAAACGTGTCCATTACAATTCCTTACATCTTAAGTGATCAGCATTAATTTGGATCTCGTTTATTTATATAATTATTATCGTTGTACGAATATCGCGTGTTGGCGCCGCGGCTTACGACAGGAATGAGTTTCAAACGACAATTATTCTGAGAAAACAAATTAATGTTAAAAACAAACATAAATAAGTTAGCTTAGGCTAAGTCTATGTTTGTAGGTATTAAGTTTTACGAGAATTATACAAAATAATTAAATTGCACACTTATTTACACAAAGTTAATCATATCACTAATCTGGGAATTCTACATTAGTATAAAACTAATCTGTGTCTATAGAAAGCTCATTTACAATCATCGAGCGTCTGTGTCTGAGAATAGTGGAGGAATGCGCCAACAAAATTATTGAAGCCTATTGAAATGGGCACAAAACTCGACTTGAAAATCAATACGGTACCTTAATGAAGGATTTATTAACTCGGATAGTTATTTGTCGACAAGGATTCACAACATCTTTGTATTGACAGCGATACTGCGCTACTCGACATTCGTGGAATCATAGATCTTGGCTGTAATATCTGCACGCTAGGCCACTTTCATATTAAATAACTATAGACAGATTTAAAAACTCTATAGCATGTTAGTATGCTGATCACTGAATTTATCATTCGCAGTATGTTGCATTGAACATAGTGATGCCGATAGTTTTGCTGGCGTACCCACATGTTACATTTATTCTTTAGATGGTTGAAAATTATATGGCAAAGCGGTTTTGGGATTTAAGGACTGCAATAATAAATACAATCAGAATCTCCACAAATATAAAGATGTAATGTAGTTTTATATGAAAATGTACTAGGTTCATACAGCCTCTATCAGTTGGGGCGCTTGCAACCAAACATGTGGATTAGAAAGTTCTCGTTTTTAGAGTTATAATTGCCAATTTATTATAATATTAGTATAAAATCCCCAGTACAAAGCTACTTAAAATATTATGGGTTCCAACTTTGTATACTTCATAAATGTTTTACAACATATCATTAGTCTATTTGCTGGCTAGTTGTAATAAATTTACATACAGCTAGAATCGATTTTTAATTATTTTTTATGTTCAGGGTCTTAAAAATCAGTTCTGTTGAAGGCGCTTAAATAAATATTTCTTAGAATTAATACATGTCTCCGTTGAAATCATATTTTTGTTAATGTTAATGAAAAAAATAATTTATGTCCAAAAGTCTTTCCGAAAATCATTTCTGTTGATCTTTTTTACAAGTTGATTCTGAAATACTGTTGCAATTGAAGTGTATTATACTTTTATCTCTTTAATTTTATTTGATACCAGCTGGAGCGTTTATGAGGGCGGCTCGTGTGTCTCCGCGTTTTTATGAGCTACAGTTCAATAATGCGTACTGTCAGTGTGACGTTGGAAAAGCAAATCATGTTGTTCGTTACTTTTTATGAGTTGTTGAGACGTGCCCCATTCGATTCTACTGCTCAAGGGAACTGCGGGTTTTCCTGACTTTAATGTGGAAACGTAAAACTAAGTTCTTGACTTTACGAGCTTTGATGTACATAGAATGTATTGAACGTTTTTTTCTTCCTTGTTTTTGAATTTTTATAAGGAAAGAACTATTAGTAAAAAAGCCATGCAGCCTGATAAAATGTTGCATTTTAATCTTTTCGTTGGTTCATGTTTTCATAAATGTTAATCGATCATGTGTATATATATATATACGTTGAAATCTATATAAAGTACCATTTGTAGAACCTATATAGGTACCTATTACCTATATACCCTTTGAGCTCTTTTATATGACCTCAATACTTAAAAGAAATACTGTAAAGAGATGAATCATTTAAGTAACAACCACTATAACACGAAATCAAAATTACGCGTGACCAAAGAAATTCCTCTCAGCAAAACGGCCGTGGTCGGTTGTCCGGTACTCCGCACCTATGATGAAAGGCACGTCGCGAGCTAAGCGCACTATACGTTCACCCGCAGTTCTTTGGGTATGTTTTAGGTTCTATATAATAGGGTGCGAGCATATTATTATTAATTGGACACAAAGCCAAACTCCTAACTGCTACTCAGAATAGCATAGAAAACCGCAATAACATTTTGCTCGATCTGGGAATCGAACCTAGGACCTCGAGCATAACATTTGTGTTTGGTATCACTAGGCTAATAAGGTTATGAACTATCAATATTAAAGCGACAAACTCTAAATCAGTCTTTTGATAACATAAAATACACTACTTTTTAAATTGTACCCGTGCGAAGTTGGAGCTAGTTTTTTTTTATATACAACTGGTTGCAAAGAAGTACACGGACTGCCTGTTGGTAAGCGGTCACCGAAGCATAGGAACGCTTGCAACACCAAAAGCATCACACGTGCATTGCCCTTTACCACTTAAAAACCTGTTCCCTCCCCTTTCGAAAAACCCCATAATAAAGTAGTGGATTCGCTTTTTAAGTATTTATGTAATACTATCTGTGTGTGCGTGGGGCGTGCGCGATACTGGACTTTGCTACTTTAGTTCGCGAAACCCTAATTTATTTAAATTTTTCTAAAATAAAGTTATTCCATATAACATCAAGCTATCTGCCAGTGAAAAACCTGTCAAAATCGTTCCAACTGTCTAGGAGATTAGCCGAAAAAACAGATAGACATACAGAATTATTTTTTTACCAGCTGTGCCCGGTGCTTCGCTCCCGTGGGCTACAGAATGCCAGCGCAAATCTTGCCCCCCGCTCCCGGCTATTTTAAAGACAAAAATGCTTATTGTGGGTGTTCCTTTAATGCCTATTATTATGTAGTACATTAATTTGCTATATCTCTTATGGTTTACTCAACATAAGCCATTTAAGCGCCCGAATTGATTCACCACGACCAGTTTTTTTATTTGTGCGGAACCCTAATTCTTTTTCTTAAATAATAGTAGCCTAAGTTACTCCATATATAATCAGCTATCTATAAGTGAAAGTCTCGTCAAAATTGATTTAACCGTTTCGGAGATTACCCGGAACAAACAGACAGACAAACAGACAGACATAAATTTCTAAAATGGGCTCTTTGTTATAGGTATCGTATATAATTTCATATGAATTTAGTAACAAGCTGTTATTTTGACATTACAAACAGTTACTTCAATTTTATAAATTGTATAGATTAAATAAAATAAATTTATTATTTGTTTTGTTATTTTGACATTACAAACAGACACTTTTATTTATTTGTATAGATTTCATAACACTGCTGGTTTAAGTTATTATCATGTAAACAAGTAATTCTTGTATTTATTCAATAGTAAACAAATACAATAATAAAATAAATGAAATGAACTTTTTCAAAGACTGTATTCTAAATTGGAATGTCGTTGTATGTAAATAAATAGATTTCAAATAACGAACAATAAGTAAATTCATTTATCTTTCATGTTAGGTAGGTTGACATAGACATAAAACTACCTACATTCATACCAATCTATAGAAACACTCGTATGTCTCGTTTTACTTTAGTTCAATAAAACTTTACGTTTCTAGCAAAGCACATAAATTGTGATTACTTTCCTGAAGTCTGTTACCTACGAGGCGTTCAAACCAGTCGGGCGAACACTTGGCGAACTCTACGAAGATAGTTAACAAGCTTCCTATACAATTCTGTAATCTTCATCGGATTTCGCTTCTGTGAGTTGCAGCCTGTCCTTCACCGATGACCTATTTTAGAAAAGGACGGTGGTATTTTGATGACAAAAAGTCAACCTTACTGCTACTGAATACGAGCTAACTACGTAAGCCAGATCGGTCTTAGATTAGTTTCGTAAAATAAATTACTCAAATTAAGCTTTATACTGGATGTAGAAATAATTTTGTTTTTCTATATAAAAAGTGCTCTTGAATTGTTTTAATTGTTATAACTATTGCGATCCTGTTTACTCTTTTGAAAATTTTTCAAAAGTAGTGTTAATTTCAATTTATGAATTATTTTATAACCAATAACAAAACACAAATGCCAAATCTGACACTTAATTTTAGTACATCTATGGTAATAATTAACATAAAAAATTATATGGCACATGAGTATGCCACCTGGAATTGACATGTGTTCTTGTTGTGATGCGATTTAGCCGGCTATTTAAAGATTTTCCGAGCTGTTTGAGCACTATTTCAGACACCTGCCCTGTTTTTAAAAACCAATATGCTTCAAGTGTTCACTCAGTATCGTAAGCAATTATGACTGTTTTTTTACCGGCATGTGCTTCGGGAGATAACTTTCGATATATACATGAGGCTTCCAGTAAAGCGCTATTTTGGTAGCGGTTTGCATTCCTTCTGTGCATATTAATATTGTGGCTTCTGTCGGTACTGGCATTTTGGACACGTGGATATGTATCTCGGCGCACAGTTGCGATGCGACGGCAACACTTTCCGAGTCGTGTTCTCACAGAATTCAACTCGGTTAAGCTAGACCTTAAAAATTCTGAAATTTCTGTCTGAAATGTCAGCTCTCGATATTGATTGTACGAGTGTTATTATTTATATTTACATCATATTTCATAGATACTCGATTTCATTTTAGATTCTGCAATAAATTAGATTTTCGATTTTTCTTTATGTCTTACTGATTTAGTCATTATCTATCAACGATGAAAATATACGTATATGCATGTTGGTATCGTTGGTGATACTGCAATCCATACTAATAAATGCGACTAATAAATAAACTCTGTCTGTCTGTTACGTTTTCATGCTTAGACCGCTGAACCAACTTTGATGAATTTTGGTATAGAAATAGATTGGACCTATAATCATTTCATTGTGTTATTTCACATATGGTGAAAATAAAACTTGGGTGAAAGTTTGTTTGAAGAACCCTTCATGTCTCAAATTATGAATATTCATATTTATGCTTTTGGTAAGAAAGAAATAAAAATAATTATTTAATGAAAATTGTACACGGAAAATACACGCCATTCCTTAATTGATACGGCATATGAATTGTCAACATTATGGGTAAAAATAACGTTACGGGATGTAAATAGCTACTGCGTAACTATAAACGCATGCGGTGCCGCTGGCATACCGCTAGTATGTTATATATATATATATATATTTTTTTTTTCCATATTAGATCCACATTGAAGATAGATTTTTATAACACTCTAAAGATTTTCCTAACTATATAACACCACGATATGCATGTCATACATACACCTAATGAATCATCAAAAAATGTTTTCTCTCTCTTTTTAACCGACTTCAAAAAATGAGAAGGGTTCGCAATTTGATTGTATTTTTTTATGGATGTTTAGCCATAACTTTTTTGTTTATTAACGGATTTAGATGATTATTTTTTGTTGGAATGGGGATACTTCAAGATTAGTCCCATTTTAATTTCATTGACATTGGACCTTGTACTTCGAAGACACCAAGGAACACCTCAAAGTCGTTAAAGTTTGTTATCTTTTTTGTTAAAAATTGTCTTGTGTAAAATGTATGCATAGTGTGACATAGCCCTTATTACAGTATCATCTGTTCATGTTTTTTTTTTCAAATTTCTTGGTATTTAATTGTCTGTTTGTTTCTATATCTAGATTTTAATCAAAAACGGCTTGAACGATTTTATGAAATTGTGTACACGGAGAGCTTATGCCATTGCATAATTGAATGGCTAAAAGAATTTTATTGTCAATAATAAATAGTTTTAGAAAACATAAAATTTAACTAAAAATGAAAATACGAGACGAAGAAACTATTGAGTAATAAAATCGTGGTGGAGTCGCGGGCACTTTTAGTATTTATATAAAAAAATTAAATTACTTTATGACAAAATAACGGACGTAACTATTCTTGGTGGTTGGTAAGTAATATATTGAAAGAACAACGGTAATCGTTGAATGATAAGCGGCAATCAAAAGTCACCATTTTCATTAATAAGGATTTCAAAAACACGATGTGCAACATCTACTATAACGTTTTTTTACAACGGATTAAACAGTCTTTTCATTTTAATGTATACTTAGGAAGTAGTTAATTGATCTAATTCATATTATGGTTTTGTAAAAGAAGAATTACATTTTCGAAAACTCACAATCGCCCTTGTGTAATGACAATTTTCCTTGTGTAAAACGTTCATCATCGCGGTGATAATCTCAATTCACCTGCAGTCAAACTTGCAATACTTACATTGACTCTTGAATATGAAAGTATAAAAAAATTAAAATTCCTAATGTGAATTTATAATCAGTGCATAGGTCGTTGGAGCCTGTACAGCGGTTTCCGCATCACTTAACCGGTCAACTAATCAGGTGATTGTTTACATTTTGTTTGTTTCAACATTGCCTACACTCCTGTGCATAATGAATGTTGGCCACATTAATTACAGTTTTAGTGCCAGTTTTACGAGTTTCCCTTTATCGGCTCATGTGAGATTACGTGTTCAACCTTGTTCACTTTTTGCCTTTCTGTTTTGGATGACTCAATCCTATTTCAAGAACCATTAAAAACAACATTGTTTCTGCTTTTCATTAAAAACTAATGAAGTTATGCATTAAATCAACCCACGAGTAAATAGTTAATTATAAAGCAATAATTAAAATGTTTCAGTGAATAATTATTTATCTTGTTAATTGTCTTTTAAAATACTAGCTGGCCCGGCAGACTTTATTGTGCCTTTTTCTACCACCTATCGCGGTCAGACGGTTTTGAAGTTTATCAATTTGATCTCCACACTGATTTAGTATGAGAAATTTTAGAAAAAAGAAAATTAGTAGATCAAATATGTATCCTATGACTAAAACTGGCTCTAAAGGTTTTTACAACCATGCTATGGTTTCATTACTAATTGACCATAATTCATTCATCTTTTATGGTGCTAATATGATAATAAATAATTTAATATGCTAGTTTTCTTAGCGATTTATTTAAAAAAAAATTACTTGTGTTAGGTATCGTGAACCTGTTCGTTTGAATTAGTAAAAAAACCATGAATGAATGCAAGTTTTTGTTGACTTGTCGCTGCATTTCCGGCGGTTGACCGGCCGCGCCGCCGCGCCGGTCGCACGGATTTGAGCGCGCGTGGAGAATCTTGGGACGCGTTGGAGCGTCACTCGGTGCTTCTCCTGGACATAGACATCGATAGGTAGCGTTTCACACGATTTTTTTTTGTTATCTATAATGTAAAAACTTTGTATTTTACAATTTAATGGATTTCGCCGCTTGCGCGTTCTTTCGGCAATGTATAAAATAAAAGTTTTCAGGCTAAGAGAAAATAAATATTTAATGCACAAATGAGCTCAGGCTCAGTGAAATAAATGTAGGTGCTAGAATTATAAATCGAAACAATGACCACACGCCGCGTACACTTAGCGTCTCATACTGTTTTTTAACACTATATACTGTTTGGCTACTTGTCAGAACGAGACCGATAACATTAGTTTTGTTTAAACTATGTGGAGAAATATAAAGTTCCTTTTAACTATCTCAAAATATTGCATTTACATAATTCATTACATGAATTATAATTAATATCGGTCGATACTTTCAAAAGAAGTACTAGGATAGTCTGCCGCTGTAAATTTTAATGAAGATATTTACAATAGCGTTCTGTAATGAGAGACAACCCTCGTACTATATTTTTCAGGATCGTTAATTTGTCAATGTGCGTAATGATTGACGCAGCAATACGTTAACTACAAACGTCTTAAGACAGTAATGGTACTCTGTTAATATTTTTAACGTATGTTATCGCATAATTCAACCTTATCGAGTTTTAAATTTATAATTGAAACAATTACAATAGAAATATGTTGTAGCAAGATAAAGTGGCGTCACTACCTGACGGTAAGAGCAATAAAATCAGGCTTATCACAATGTTTATGCGCGATCCAGTCGGACATAGATAGCTACCACACTGCTTGATTACTGAATATACACAAGCTGATTCCGGCATACGACACGCTTAAGCGTTCCACTATGAGAGTATTATGGTCGCGATTCATTCAGCCACAAATATAGGATAGAACGCACCGCCCCGCAGAAGTTTCAGTTACATTAAGTAATTTTTATGTCCAATATCTCACTTTTATATTATCTCAGAATTATTATTGTCTTAGCTTCATATAGCTTTACAGAAGTCTCCAATTGAGGCCATTTCATAACAATGAAATAGTTACCATACCTATTCACAGTATCAGACTGTTTCATGAAGGTTCATATCAATTAAACGTATACTGTTATATTAAATGTTATAATTAAGCGATAAGTATCCGCTGGCTTATTTGTTTATGCTTAAAAGTTATATATTTTCATCTCATCTGTAATTAATATTACATTTAATCTAGATTGAAAGATATAAATTAAGGTTCATTAAGATAAGAACTAGAAACAAAGAAAAGTTCTTGCAACATCACAAAACTGTAAAGCAAAGTTCATCACAGACTTTGTTCCCTTGAGAGTAAAAAAAACATGACGAAGCAACAGGTAGACGTCCAATTAGAGGGGCCGTATTTGAGTGGTAGAACCGACTCGACACTTAAGTTTGATGGCTACGAAAAAACTGAGCTCCGTTTCACTTGCCGACGCTAAAGTGTAGCACTTTTTGTGCCAAAGACTTGTCGCGCTTCCATTTGACTTCTCGCCCTCCCTGTTGCATAACTCGCAAACCAAACTAAAATGAAAATGCACCTTTTTCTATCACTTTAAAAATAAATATTGTACTTGCTTTCCAGGTACGGTTTCACTCGCGGGGACATATGATTTGTACAGTTTTTTTAACTAAATTGAATTTATATGTCGTGTATTTTTGTATACATATTATAAAAGTCGACGTCTTTCTGTTTGTCTCTCCATTAATTTTTTTTTCAGGTGAAAATTACTTAATTAATTTATGTGGATGGTTTCAAAATTTTTAACTATATTATCTGGTCAGGTGTATATATTTTGTTTCATAATAGAAATAATGGTGAATCAGTTCGGAAAAAAAACCGGTTTTGGGGCGCTTGAATGGCTTATACTGAGTATACTTAATTGTAAATCTTAAAAAGACCTATAAAAAAGTCAGCAATAGTCTATATTCTAAGAATCACACAGAATAAGTATTTTTGACTTTAAAATAACCGGTGGGCGACTGCGCTGCTGCGCCGTGGTCTGGTTGAGAGTGGGGTAGAACAATTGACTGCGTTCGACCGAATGCATTCTGTAGTCTACGCAAACTGAACCGCTGGAAAAGCTAGTTTATTTATAAGTCTGACCAGAGAAACCCCTTTCACACTCTTAGGAAGTAAGTTTGAAAAACGCTAAAATACATTGCTAAGTTTGTGAATCAGTATTAAAACCAAAGTTCAAGTAAATCTGACCTGAAGTATATTATTTCTTATACAAACTCTTCTCCAAATTTGGGGGCTCGGCGATAATGAGTCACTCAGGAAAATAAACATTTTTAAATATATGTATACAAATATAAATATTTTTATAATACAAATTATTAGTATGAAATAAATTATATCTAATGCAATTTTTTTCCAATTATCTTGACAGGTCATAAAATTATAGTACCTAATTTACCGAATTTCATTTCTTGTATCGTTTATCGATTAATCTGCAGTGAATTCTCATTGACGTTTTCAATTTATGTGATAATATAATTTGGCCGGTATAAATCAGGAGTGTCTTCTCAAAGTCTGCAAGGTAATTTGAAACGAGCTTTAATTCTTAATTATGGTATCGGCTGCGATGTCGTATTTATTTTGCTTTGTGAAATTTTCTCTTGGACAGTTAGTACCCTACAATAAATTTGCTCATATGATCAATAATGGAGATCTATTTACGGGTTACAAAAAAATCTTTGCTCATGTTTGATGTAAGCCGCTTACGTGACTACAAAGCCCTTACAGGGACTTTTATGAACGTTATATTTACTTGGTAAATAATTATATTGTACGTTTAAGTTAACAAAAACCGAGACATTATATTTATTTTGAAGAATTAAGTATTGTGTCGAGTTGTGTATTGCAAGTAAATGTTTTTTTACTTATTAAATAATAGCTAGTACCCGCGACTTCGTCTGCGTACTATTGTATATACACAGACTGATATCGGAACACGACAAACCAAAAAAATCGCCGTTTTTGCATCGTTGAGTAACAAACATAGAAACTTTGCATTTATTATATTTGTAGGATAACACTGGTTAAACTATGACTTTTACCGGGATAAAAAGTACCCTATGTGTTATTCCAGGTCATAGACTATCTGTTTGCAAATTTTATTGAGATCTGTTCAGCCGTTTTTGCGTGATTGAGTAACAAACATAGAAACTTTCCATTTATTATATTTGTAGGATAACACTGGTTAAACTATGACTTTTACCGGGATAAAAAGTACCCTATGTGTTATTCCAGGTTATAGACTATCTGTTTGCAAATTTTATTGAGATCTGTTCAGCCGTTTTAGCGTGATTGAGTAACAAACATCCAAACATCTAAACATCCAAACATATAGTACACACTTTCTGCAACGTTGAGTAACAAACATAGAAACTTTCCATTTATTATATTTGTAGGATAACACTGGTTAAACTATGACTTTTACCGGGATAAAAAGTACCCTATGTGTTATTCCAGGTTATAGACTATCTGTTTGCAAATTTTATTGAAATCTGTTCAGCCGTTTTAGCGTGATTGAGTAACAAACATCCAAACATCTAAACATCCAAACATATAGTACACACTTTCTGCAACGTTGAGTAACAAACATAGAAACTTTCCATTTATTATATTTGTAGGATAACACTGGTTAAACTATGACTTTTACCGGGATAAAAAGTACCCTATGTGTTATTCCAGGTCATAGACTATCTGTTTGCAAATTTTATTGAGATCTGTTCAGCCGTTTTTGCGTGATTGAGTAACAAACATAGAAACTTTCCATTTATTATATTTGTAGGATAACACTGGTTAAACTATGACTTTTACCGGGATAAAAAGTACCCTATGTGTTATTCCAGGTTATAGACTATCTGTTTGCAAATTTTATTGAGATCTGTTCAGCCGTTTTAGCGTGATTGAGTAACAAACATCCAAACATCTAAACATCCAAACATATAGTACACACTTTCTGCAACGTTGAGTAACAAACATAGAAACTTTCCATTTATTATATTTGTAGGATTACACTGGTTAAACTATGACTTTTACCGGGATAAAAAGTACCCTATGTGTTATTCCAGGTTATAGACTATCTGTTTGCAAATTTTATTGAGATCTGTTCAGCCGTTTTAGCGTGATTGAGTAACAAACATCCAAACATCTAAACATCCAAACATATAGTACACACTTTCACATTTATTATATTAGTAAGAATCTCTGGTTGTAGTGAACATCATGACCCTTGTTCCAATACTTTTTTTGATGATGTAGTTCAGAAATGAGGGAAACCAACTGTAATGGTGCATTCCGGAATTCTGTGTCCGTTTGTCGTCTGTCTCTGGCTTAGCTCAGAGATTCTTAATACTAGAAAGCTGTAATTTGGTGTGCGTATGTATACCTCCTCCTCCTTTTAAAGCATATTGTCGTGGTTAAAGTTTATTAAAGCTAAAATTTATGTATAATATGTGTTACAAATACATTAAATTAGTTTCAGTAATACTGCCAATACTACACCGACCGGTGCCATTGAACTTAGACTTCCCTAAACATTGCCATTGTCATTGAGTGAATAGAATATTCATTGTTTACGTTCATACTGTAAATATCAAATAGATACTAAATTATCTATGAACAAAACGTCGGAGGTTGAATTTCGACCCCTAGAATATGTCAATCAATAAAATCATGAAAAACAAATATTTTTTTGGTTTCCTCCCCTATACGTAAAGAACGATGATTTATTTTCTAGTCTATCCCAATGTCGTTGGATAGGTCGTTTAAAAATATTGCGAGTGTGTCAAGACCATTTTCCCATTGAGGGAACCGTTTGCGAAATATTAAGCTTTAAAGTGCAAATTTTTGTTATTATTTATTGATAAGTATATAAAAAAATCACAGTAGTAGTATATGCAGTGTGTAACATTGAGATGGGTCTGTGAGGTGAACTTTGAAACTATAAAAGATATAGAAATATGTTCTAAAGAACCACGACATCGATTTTAAAGATAATAGAAAACTGTATTCATAGATTTTAAATTTCCTGGAGTGGCGCTTTATTTATGAATTTATTTTAAAAACAATAATACTAAGAACACCCCGTAATACAATGCCATCTTCGAATAGCCATTTCTTTCAAAACTAAAACTGTGAACACTTTAAAGACAAATATTAATATTCTGCTAAGGTTATATAGGATTTTTCAACCAGAACTTTGTTTTTTTTTTTAAACAAAATAAAACAGAATTGAGATGAAAATGATTTAAATTTTTATTTTATTAGAAAGAGTAAGGTTTGTAAATTATAAATGAAAAATTATATCGGACAAATGTCCACCACGAGAACGCTTACAGACGTCGATTCTTTCATTAAAATTTTCAATCACTTTTTCGCAAAATGGCTGGTTAATTTCGTTAATCACGTCACGGATTTTGAGTTTTACGGCTGCAATCGATTGTATTGGCTGCGTATAGATTCTGGCTTTAACATAACCCAAAAAAAAGCCAGTGTTGTTAAATCAAATTTCAGGGCAGGTCATTTAACAGCTGACTTTCGTGAAATTATGCAATCGGGAAGTTTGGTCTGCAGTAAATTTATTGTTTCGGTGGCTGTGTGACTTGTAGCACTATCCTGTTGAAACCACGTCAGTGATATCCATATCATCAATACTAGGCTAAAATTGAGTTGTCAACATATCCCTATAGCGTAATCCATAGATCGTAACCGCATTTCCAGTTGAATAAAAAAAAAACGGCCCAATCACGCGTCCAGACCACATAGTGAACCATACAGTGACACACACGTTGAGTATGCAAAGGTTTCTCTAGAATCGCTCTTGGATTTTCAGAAGTCCAAATGCGGCAAATTCACTTGTTGACGTATCCAGACAAATGAAAATGGGCTTCGTTTGAAAACATGATTTTTTCAGAAAAACCAGCAGGTTGTTCTTGAATGAATTCAGCAAATCTACGGTAATGAGAATGGTCGGTCGATTTCAGTTTTTACATCTTCTAAGGCTTCAAAACCAAATACTTACGCAAAATTTGCGATGTGGTCGTTGTGAATAAACCCAATTGTTGCGAACGTCGAGGAATTGACAAATTCGGATGTTCTTCAACACTGTGGCTCACGGTTACGATGTTTTCACGTGAACGACCCGGTCGAACACGCGTTGGTGTTGGCACAATACGTACAGAGCCTGTGGACCTAAATTTATCGACCAAATTCTTAATAGCGGTCTCAGAAGGACGATTATGTTGACCGAAAATATCACGGATTTAAAAAAATTTAACTTTTACAGATCCGCCATTTTCATAGTGGATTTTTATTATTTTAATGCGATTTTCAAGTAAAATTGAATTCATTGTAACAATTGCCGAAGCTTCTACTACTGATATGTCAAAAAAGTAAATGTTAAAACTGTAATGTTTCGATTTGCCCCTATTAAGAGCTAAGTTCTTTTTGATAATCCCTTTATTATTATGTCTTATTTAATATACATTTGAAGTGTATATTACCTATATAAATAGCAAAATAATAAGTTGCAGTTATCGGTTTCTCCACGTATCTTCAATGTATTATATAACAATGTAAACGGAGATAGTTATCTGGCAACTATATTCTTTCACTAATTTATTTATATTATTTTCATTACTTATGTTATGTAATCAGAATATAACTGGGATGGTTTTAAAATCCATTTAAGCGAGAGTAAGGGCATGTGATGCATATTTAATGACATAATCCAGGTACCTCTGACTCGATTAACCCGGCTACCGGTGGTTTAGCTAAACACGTCCTATATTCACGTGATATCGTTCGTTTACCGTGCTACTTACTATCCACTACTATATTCGCTATTATCCACCGGATAATAGGCTCTAGTTGCGGCTGGCTACTAATGTTTCATCTATAAACCGTAACGCCTCGTTATACGTATAAACTTTGAGTATTATGTAACATCGAAGATAAGTTTTGAATTGTTACATGATATACTTTGATATGCGGCTTCTATAAACAGGTATCGGTAAGTTAATTTTTTGTAATTTGTAATATTCATTGCCCTACTTTGCTCATTCACACTGTAAAAAGTATTACATGGGCTCTGTAATTATTCCCAATAATTATTGATCCAAATTAATAATTATTAATTATTTAATAATTATTTCCAATGATTCCAAAATGGTAAGAGAGTAAAAAAGTAGAAAAGTAAAAATGAGGAAAGACATGATACAAACAACTAGATAAGTGACTCTTATAGAGGAAATTAGCAGAGTGGGAAATTGTATAGAAAATTGTTGATTTTTAATTTTAAAAATGTGTAACGGTTATCGTCTATTTAAAAAAAAAAACATATATTATTTTGGTAACATTTTTTGACTACAATTATTTCAGGTCGGTGCCAATTTTCTTTTTATTTATTAGATAGTAACAAGTGGTCCCGACCTCAAAAAGATTGTAGACCCCTAATTTGTTTCGTAGGTTATTTCAAAATTTTGAGTTAACTTTTTTAAATTCGATTTAATTTTTTTAAATTACATTTCCATTGTGTTTGCTCATTTTTGTTTTATTTTGAATATAATTTCCTATTGCACTACCGACAATAGGATACTTTTTTTTACGACAATTGTTTTTTTCACTCCCATTTCGAAATTTTGTGGGAATTACCTAAAAAAAATTCGCTCAAAATTTGAGCCCTTAATATCCCTTAAACGGGGAATTGGTCGGACTCATTCAAGCGTACAGTGCCGTAGTAATTTACGTAAGCAAAAACTGATTAGTATCATAATACAAAGTATTAAAAATATATACTTCATATATTCTTTTCATATGCATCTTATTTGTATATATTATTTGTGGATATTGGCTACCTCCATGTGTCAGTCACCTTTTCAATTTTATGCTAATCGTATTTACATACAGGGTAAATTTTTTTCAATATTGTCGAGTACCAATATCGATAGACATGTGGGTAATCGCTTTTACAGCTTATAATATACATATTAAAATTTTACCTAAATATAAATTTGATAGTTATTCGCTTAAATTATAGTCAGAAATAAACAAAAAGTCTTTGATTGCGTGGGCCGATTACGATTTATTATTTTACTATCACGGAAATTATTAGTAAGGTTTCAATCACATCTACTTCTTCAGTAGCCGAATTAAGATATATAGGGCTTTAAACAGAAAGACACATTTATGTGTGTAATATTTCAAGTGTTTTTATTTTATAGTTCTTAGATTTACTATGTCTAGTAGTTGATTTATTTGAAATTATTAATTCATTGATTTCCATATTATATAGAGCTTGATGTTTTATACATATTCCCTGAACTTGAGTTGTTATAACGTGAGGTAGTATAGTGGTTTTTTATTGATGTGAAACATTTAATGGCTCGTTAGGATGGGAGTAAAAGTGTTGTAATAGGACGTCGCGACGTGCCATTCGGCCAGCGTTGCATCTGGTTCGATCTTTCCGGGTCCAGACTATCCTCTCAACATTAATTACTATTATACTGAACGCTTCTCTTTTTACACACACACTCGCTACGTTATATCTGTGTAAGGAATCAATTTGTTGCATCTTCGCATCTTTCGCATCTTGTCAGGTGGCCCATGACGCCTTACATTTTTTTGAGGATTATAACCTTTTTCAAGCACCGAAATATAATCAAGGGAAAATAATGGATTATTAACCTTTGAGAGTAAACATATGTACATATAAATACTGTAATGGAAATTACTCTACTAGCAACTTTTTATTTGTATTTTTGTCCTCGAGTCCTTACTGCCGTTTTTAAGGCATATTATTTCTCAGATTTGATGTAAGCACCGGTACGTCTGGAAAACTAGCATTGTAAATTGAACATAATCGCGTGATTTTTTTTACAATATTTAGTTGTCCAGGTTAAAACCAAAATATAAGCTGTGCAACTTAAGTACGTATAAAGGCATAAAAAGTGCTAATTTAAACGTATTAAACAAGCATATAAATGTATGAAACATAATATAAATTTATAAAATAAAAATGACCAAAATACCTATACATATCATAAGAAATGTCTAAAAAAGAGGCAATTAGGGCTGCACTTCTTTAAGGATCAGAGTGCTGGCCATTGTGGAAATCTGATGCTCAGATGGGTCGGGAGAGTTACTCTTAAGAACAAAGTGGTGGATGAGCATTATCAGGGAACATTATTTAACATTGCAAAAATCCAGGACACACTTTCCGAAAACCATATGCGCTGGTATGGTCAATAGGTCTCACTCCCACACACAAACACACACATATCATATGACAAGATTCATTATGATTATAAGATAGCCTAAAAGAAGTCTTGGTTGGCCATCAACATAACACAGATGGGCGAATTCTACGTCTGTCATAGTTTTTTTATATCCTATATTATGTATGTGTTTGTTTGTTTTATAAATGTCGGTCGGGTCGGTCACTTTTTTGAGTTTAGTTCGTATCCCACGGTACGTAATCACGCGATATTGCTCGTATTATAATGTGAATTGGACCGTAACGATATCTTTTTTCATAATAATAAGTACAGTTTTCACCTTTTGATACTTATTTACTTATTGAGTATCAAGGGATTGAGTTAAGAATTGAACTTACTTTTAAATGACTGAATCACTACTCCTTAATAAAATTATTTTAAAACGTACATTAAATATGAACTTAAAAAACTGTCATTTATCGTGTAACGTTGTAGTGCCGAGTCACTGATTACCATCGAATAACATACCTTACTGTACATTGCGAGTTGGATTGAAATGAGCGTGTTAACGAGGCAGAAACGAGTGAGACGAAGGCTTGCATGACCTCGGGATCAAGCGCGTGCCTCGCGCAATATCTGACAAATATGCGCGACAAATACAATCTAGGGCAGGTTTTAAACCATCGCTTTTAACAATATAACGTAAAGATGAGTTCTAAGTGAAGTTTTGTTTTTTTTTTCGAGTTTCGATCTATTTTTTGTTTTTGGTTAGTATAGTTCGTGTGCAATTCGAGTAATAACTACTGGAAACTAAGAACTCAATACTTAAAAACGATAAAGATCTTTATTTGGATAGGTATAAAACTTTATTTAAATTCACAATGTTGTATTGTGTATCTTTATAGTTTAGTTTTAGTTTTCATCATAAAAAAATGTAACATGTATGATATTATGTACCATATATATACATCACAATATTTGTACCTATTGCTTTGCGTTTTAATATACCCGGCAGTAATTGCTCTCTTGAACGAATCGTTTATCATATTAGAAGATTGAAATTGCTTCGAGCGAGAATTTATCGCATTCTAATTTGAGCTTTGTTACATAAATATGTTATGCGTTTTCTTTACACATGCTAACAAATACGAATTATACGAATGTTAATCAGTTTCATTCATATGTTTCATTTGTATAATATTAATTATCTAATTTTGTTTATGTATTCTGTAATTTAACATGTTTGAGAGCAATGACCGTACAGATTGCATCTGTGACTATCTATTTAATTACTAATTAGTCGTTGATTGAGTTCAATAATCCATGTAATCCATTTCGTTAACAAATATTTAAATATAACTCGTATTGTTCGCAGTAAAATACTCGTTAATCGTCCACTATAACTCAGCGTGTTTACTCTTACATAAAGACAAATGTGAAAAATTTCGTTTCATTAAGTCAACATTAAATACACGTGTCGGTGAGATGTCGGTGCAGTAAGACGATGAAACCCATGGCAGTGCACAATAAATCATCGCGGTAAGACTGTATTTCTTTCGTAATCAGCTCATATCGGTTCTCGCGGTTGTGGCCGCCTAATTATTGTCGACTTTTACGATCGACCTAACGAGTTTTCACTTGGAGCCAATCACGATTTTACGGCAAGCCCTGGGTACATATCTCGAGTGCTTTTAATAATTCTGATATAAAAGCTAAAACTCGAAGTAAAGGTTGTTTTATTTATTATTTGAAATATTATTATGTACTAGCTTCTTTCGTCATCTGCAACCACATATTAGCAATACATAAAAAGCGGTTAATAGTTATTATTTTGTTTAAAAATATTTACTATTATTTTAATTCCTATAAGAAACTCATGTGCGTTATTTTTATGCTATGATGCTTCCAAACAAGCAAGCTAGATTTATTTATTAAAAAAATGCATCGTCTTCTACTTCTTATTTAAATTCTCATCAGAGGTCATTTTATTTTGATTAAATGTTGTATTTTTATTTGTATTTAAAATTTTGTCATAGTTATTTTTTAATATTAGTTAGTATGTTGGCTAACAAGCATACAGCCCCCCTGATGGTAAACGGCTACCGTAGCATATGGACGCTTGTAATACCATAGGTATCACGATAGCGTGTTGCCGTCCCTGAACCCCCCTTTCCCAAGGATCTCTAAAAACCCTACTTACTCACCGCAGGAATACAACACAAGGTTATTTACCTCTACGATATTCTGTAGGGTGGATGGAGGTATTCCACCAGTTGGACTGCCCCAAGTAGAAAGAAATCTCCAGAGAAAATTCTCTGTGCCCTAGCACTCTTATAATCTAATCTAAAGAAGGTATATCATTATATTTTAATTTCACATTCTGTAATCCTTTCTTTTTTTAACCGACTTTAACAAAAGACAGGAGTTTACTCAATTCCAATGTTTTTTTTTAATGAATGTTCAGCCATAACTGTTTGTTTATGAATCGATTTGGATGTTTCTTTTTTTGTTGGGTAGGGGGTACCTTAAGCGTGTGCCGGGCCACCTTTGGCATTGGACTTTGAACTTCGAAGATACACAAGGGCACTCTTCAAAACCATTGAAGTTGGTTTTCTTTTTTGTTTAAATATTGTCTTATTAATTATTATTATATAATTTTGTTTCCGACAATACTTCCATACTAATTCCTGTGATTAATTAAATGTTTTAATGTTTTAGGAGACCATTAAAATCGTTTTCATATTTGTCACATCAATACTAAAAGAGTATAAAACGATAAATAACCTCGTCGTAGTTGGATATACAGAGACAAATATGGAATTGAACGTCTTAGTAATTATTTCATTTTGTAACTGGCCACTAATGGGAATTATATTATGTGATCGAATTATTAATTATGTCAAATAAGATTGGACACGAAATGGGCTATTTCCATATGAAACGTAATATTTACAAAATCTCATCAAGTTGTCTCTACAACTGTGTAACTATTCCCTTATTTACGATCGTATCTCTAACGAATTTGGGTTACCTTGTACCACGTCGGCGACTCTGTCTTACATTTAGGAATCTGACTGCCTTATCTTTGATATTAACATATTGATTATGCTTCTCGTATTGATGTGCGACACTGTGTAAGTTACATTTGGAGAGTGGACTTGATTTTTCGGATTGTACTGAGTAGTGCTGCGCCTTAACAAGTTCCATAAAAATAAGTTACAATGCCGTAAATACATCTTTACGATACGTTGTGTCTATTATATGTATGTTTTGTATCCAGTGTACTCAGCTCCGGGATTTTATTATAAATTATTAGATCATATAATCTCGTGCCCGGCGGTATTGTTTTTTATGGGGGCTTAAAATTAATAAAGGTATCTAAATACTTCAGGTGTAAAAAAGCCTTTACGATTTCCGTATCTGGAATTAACTATCTTATTATATAATAGCGCTTTGCCCGCGGTTTCGCTCCCGTCATAGTTGAGTTATGTCCCATCTATTTTACTTTCTATCTAAATTGCTAAATACATTACCAATTTCCATAGATTTATCTTCAAAAATGACGAATTATCATAAAAATATTCATCCTCTTTTTAGAGACACCTTAGCGTTAACCAAAATCATGATACTAGGACTTGCAAAATTAAAATTTTCAACGGCTAATTCTTTTCTGGGCGTTTCTTTGGGCCGCTGCCGCAGCCCGCTCGCTACGTGCATTATGATCGCAGTTTTAACCTTACCTAACTAATCCAGTTCATTTATAAACCTACGAAAATGTACGAGTTAGATTACACACTTTAATATTCATTCACAATCTATCGAGAGTTTACAATCTCACTAGATTAATTATAAACTAACGGTTCGTACAAGTAACAGGTCTAAAAAAAAAGAAATTATTACTAAATAAGCGTTTATGTTGTAAGCAATGCAAGTATGTAAATACCCTCTTAGGTTTTTCCTTTACCTCAAATTGTAATTTGAGAAAATTGTTTCCATTGTGTTTGCACAGGTGTGAAATAAGTAAAAAAAATAAAATTACATTTACACTTATCTAAAAAGACGGTTTACCGTAAGCAACATCACTAGCTTTGGTCGAGCGCTCCAAGCTCGCATCGACTTGATCAAGTTATCTCGGAATCTAAACACGGAGTAGATGTGGAGCTGATAAAGCCCCCTATCTTTTCAAATGCGGAGGTGTCTGGGATATTAGGAGCGTAAGCAATTTGTCAAGTTCGATGTATTCACGTTTTGTTAACGGTATTTTATTAAAACACATTTCCGATTTCTGTAAAGTCTGTATAGCCAGCGGCGGTCAATATGTTATATCAAATAGTAATGGATCGTAATTTACTTATAACTATTTAAAAATATATGGATAAGATTTATGAAATGATAATTACGAATGTTGTCTTTTTTTATGAAGAATGAATAGAAATTTGAAAAGGAAATTAAAATCTCAATTGCGTTGTTGTTGGATGTATGTGTTAGCTTTTTAACAGTACATTTCACAAGGTAGGACTATTTCTTTATGAATGTTACTCATCTCTATTTTTAACGTATCAATGTATATTATTATACTTACTATTGTTTTTGTCTCATCTTTATTTTTTATTGTTATAACTACAAAATTTCGTATTAGTTGATCTTACTTATTTTTTGTTATAATTTATAGATAACATAATTTTTTACATTTAACTAAAGCAAGTTTTATATATAGGTACTTAGAATCCGTTATTTTACTGTTTTCCAAGCATTTTATATTTTATCTTAAATAAATATTATGTATTCAGTGCAATTTATTATCCTTGAGAAGAATGCAAAGTATTTATCTCAATTAGTTTCTCGAATACGTAGAGTGTAAATTATTAACAAAACACTTAATATTTATTTGCCAATTTGGCTGACGTTACTCATTATTTTTGTCGACAATGGTCGGTAGATCTCATCGGCACTCGGCAACGTTTTGACAATTTATGAAGCAATCAGTGCTTCTTTCCGTGTTTATTTGGAGAGAATTATTTATTTTATCTCGAAGATGGTACTGGAAATTGTTTCGGAGCTTGCTTAATATTCATTGATGTCGGCTCACGATTTGTTTACGTCGCGTCGTTGAGCGTAGGCGCCGATGTGGACTGGTCAAATTAAAAGTGGACTTTAAGTTTGACTCGTCCGTGGAGCTTGCGCTTGTTAGTTGGCCAGCCGGTTTTCACTCCCCGGGGCTTCATGAGGTGTGAATAAGCCAACCGACTTAGGTACTTGTAGTGTTTCACATACTGTGGCAACTTTAATCGCGCTATTTAATAATTATATTAACCTCATTTAATGATGATTTTACAGAAAATAATGTAAAAAACAGTATATTAAAGGCCATCCATAAATTACATCACACGAATTTCATGATTTTGAAGGCTGTCCCATGACATAGGTGGTCACATTTGTATGGCGTCCATATATTTTGCAATTTTAAATGTAGAAATTATTTTATCATAAGATCTTTCAAATTTATTTATATATATAGTAGGTGGTACCTGCAACTTTTTCTGCGTATTATTGGATACACACCGAGTGATCCCAGAACGCAAGAAATTAAAAGAAAATCAGTGATAGGCTTATTACTGTGTGTATGGTGGAGATGATAGGGCCATCTCGCTTTATTACTGATCTCTGAACACGACAAGCCGAAAGAAAAAAAAAATAGAAAAAAAATTCTAGATAGGGACACCCTAATCAGCTGGCAGTATGAAATATACTTTATGACCTATTCTCATACCAAACTAATATACTTAAAAAATGGAAAAAATTGTTCCAGCAGTTTCGGAGGCGTACAACCACAAACACCTTTTATGTATAAGATTTCTGTTTAAAATCTTTCTTCATAAAATCTTACTATATTAATATTATTTATAAATGTGAAATTTTGTATGTTAGGATGTTTGTTAGTCAAACACGCAAAACCAGCGGAACGGATTTGGATGAAATATGGCACACTGATTGTTTATACAACCTCGATTAACAACCCAAAGGATATTTTTTATCTCGGTAAAGACGAAATTCTATAGTCCATGTAGATGAAGTCGCAGGCAATAGCTTGTCAATAATAAATCATGTAATGGGATGGAAATAACATGTTAATTCGTTCGATTTGTTTTGATTTTTTTAACCGACTTCAACAAAAGACGGGAAGGTTACCTCAATTTACCAATTAATTATTTTTTTAATTAAGTTTTTAATTTTCGAATGTTTTTTTTTACTGGATGTTCAGCCATATTTTTTGTTTATGAACAGATTTGGATAACTCTTTCTTGTCGTATAGAAGATTCATTGGCATTGGACCATCCACATCGAATATACACAAGGGAACTCTTCAAAATCATTGAAATTGGTTTTCTTTTTTTTTTTTAATTGTCTTACATTATTATTAATTCTATTCGAATCTCCTTTTATGTTACAAAAATAAGTATAATAAAATTTACTCAAATGTAACTATAGATTCCTTTTCAGTTGCACAACTTAGACATAATTTTATATTGGACATGCATAATTTAGATGAGTTGATGTTGGTAGCTGTCATAGATTGTCATGGATCCCATATTATATAACGGCTACATGCATGAAATTTATAATTTTAGGGTTTCCCCATAATTCAATTCGTGTACGAGTGGTTCATGAGCAAGCTTTGTTCATTATAAGTAATTCTTATGATACTTTGAGATTAATCTTCTCGTTATTTTTCATATTTTATGTTCCATTTTAAACCTTGACAATTGTCTTTGTATTTATAAAATTGTTAACTCGTTGGCGTAGTATATACATGGAAAAGAATTCGAATTAATTTAAATTACTCCAGACAAATGCACAAAAGTATCGGTGGAAGAAGTCGAACTAATTAAAAGTTTTCTACGGTACTAATAATTCGCTTGACTGTCAAAGTTTTACGTAGTTAATTTTCATTAAAGAAATGCCAAGCCGAGTTTGTAACAATATTAAAACATTGAAATTGGTGATCCGCTAAACTTGGCCATTCTACTATATAACTAGAGGATGACCGTCTATTCGTTTGAGTTAACCATTCACTGGTATTTATATTCTTAGCTATTTGTAAAATTCCACTTTCTACAGAAAACACTGAGATTTGGGTAATTCGTTATAGATAATCATTTAATTAGATTCCTAAATTTTACAAATCTATAAGGATTCCTCGGGTCAAGTTGAACATATGAAAAAAACAACGTAACTTAAACGTCCATATGAGAATAATTTATTTTTATAATTATATTGCTTCCGAAATCAAAGATAGGCACTACTGTTTTTATTGGATTTCCATTCCAAGATACAAGATAATGAAAGTTTGCTTGAGCTAAATATATTTTTACATTATGCAACGAAATATGTATATACAATTACTTGTTGAATAGATAATATGATATATAGTAAAAAAATAATTAATCAGCACAACAAATAAGCTACTTTTACTTTTATTTACATAATTTATTTACTTACGTACTTTAGGTTTAGTATGTTGTTTCTCTTAACTTGTTCTACTTAAATCAGCGTCTTTGTTCCATTTCTTCGCCCGGTAAGTATCCGATACCTAATTCTCAACGCGCCCCTACTCACGTATTAATCTTGCCCGGTTTCTTCACGTCTTTGATTAAGACCAGCCGTGATGTATTTCTTGCGAGCTAACTTAATGAAAAGAAATACATCAAGCATCCGCTTTATTGGCTGGCGGTTTGGCATAATGGTGACTGCTGTACACCATAACTTGTTGCACAAATACGTGCATAATTTTGTAAAAAAAACACATTTGTCTTATAGTAAGGCAAAGCTTAAGGTTAGGCTCAGTATTCATTAATCATGATTTTGCTTTAAGAATATGTCTCAGAAAATAAATTGAATTATCTAGGTATATTAATACGTGTAGAGAAAACTTCGTACTCTTTTTTAAACATATTGCGTGTACGGAGGACTGTTTAATCTGGAATGGTTAAAGTTTATATAGAGAAGAAGTGGAGAAAGCTGAAATTTATACATATCTAGCTGTGCCCGCGGCTTCGCTCGCGTGGGCGACAGGAGAACGCGTAATGCTTATAAAAATCGTAGTTTCTTAAAACTTTAATAACATTTTGTGCAATGATGATATGCTGATATTTTTTTTGATAAGGACCAAGTATCTAAGGAGTAAAACAAAAAAAAAAGTGATCAAAATGTATCGAGTAGATACTTTTTGCATGATGCGCGCACAACGGCAAATCTCTATCATTTTATTTTTTTGAACTAATATATTATATATGTGTTACTAATACATTAAGGGCCGATTTTTCAATCGTTAGAAAACTTTATTTGAGAAATAATTTGGATGTTTTGACAGACAACGTATGGAAAACCTGTCAAATTTTAAAAATTATTCTTCAAAGAAAGTTATCTGTTGTTTGAAAATATGGCCCTTAATTTAAATTATACTGTGAATAGGACACCGACCAGTGTCATTGCATTTAGACTCTACAAAACATTGACAGACACGAAGTGAAAAGTGACAGCAAGTGATATATATAACATAATATTCATTGTTTATGTTCATACTGCAAATGTAAAACAGATAATAGTCTATATTGAAAAAGTCCAAGGTAATTAAGTATACATCATTAATACAATAATTAATATAGGCCCAATGTATAATGTATTTATATGTAGATATATCTTGTTCATCGTTATTGTTTTGTATTATACTTGCTTGACAAAAGCATAGCACTTAATGGTACGGTCTAGTAATTCTAACCATAGTGTTGTGTACTGGTAAATATAACAAAAATACTGTTTAGAGAGCACCTGAAGATTGACAATATTCATATGAATATATGTTTTGTATTATACAATTTAACTGTCAAATATTGGATGTAGCGAATGTAGAAATCTCAAAGAGTAAATTCATTTGTAGCGCGCTGAGACACCGCCTCGATTGAAGTAGGTATACTGCAATTAATCTGAGATTTCGTTGAAAGAAAACCATAGTTTCACCACAGATCAGTAAAACAAGATTTTTTTACTGTTCTGTGATCATGTTGGTAGCTTTTTAGTTCTCATTTGGTTTCTATCTCTCCTAAGTTGAGAATCTGTCGCTAAGCTGGTGTCTATGCGTCCCGGTAACTGTACTTGAGGGTCAGTTCGCTTTCTTCTCTTTGCATTTTACTATCTTCAGGCACATCGACATTTAATATCACGTGAGATTGTGGTTTAATAAACTGATAGTCAAGAGGCTTTTCTTCTTCTTCTTGTTTTGCCCCTGCAAAAAGCAATTGCCAGTGTCAATGTTTTTAGGCCTTCGTAAAATTTTCCATAAAGTGGGGTCTTCTGACAAGATGGCGGCTCTCTTGTCAGAACTATCTAGGGAGTTTTTGTCACATACAAAAATGTATGTTTCTGCTTTATATTTATATTCCACTTCGCCTATGCACAACAACCAAACTATATCACGCAAAACGCTACCAATATTACATAACAAAGGGTCTATAACCTGAGTTAATGAATAAAAAATAAAAAACACAACTTGTCACTTTAAGATCCCGCCAAAAACTCCAACAAGAGAATCGTACATTCTGTAACTAAACATTTCCTGTGTGTTTTTATTTATAATATTATTTTATTTATTCGTTCAGTTAACTTATTGTGCGCTTTATCTTTATTATGGAAGGCTATTTGCATCCAAATATTGTCAACGAATGTTTATCTCGTATATATGGCTATTTTATTTAAAATTCAACTAAAAATGCCAGTACGGTTCTCTATTGAAATACGAGTAGTGTTGTGCGTATTCTGATATGAATCAAAATTTATGTATTATAGATAAAACGTAACATGTTTTGTTAACTAATAAAACTATTTAAAAATATTATTTGGAAAATTTACATACCTTGAATTTAGATATTGTTTATGCTAAAGAGTGACAAACAGGCTGGCGGCCCACCTTATTATTACTTTTATGTGGCTTGATTAAATTGATGAGTACAACGACCTAGTTATATTTCTAACTAGAAATCGCCTGCAACTTTGTACGCGTTAATTACAATGTACATTTTTATTAAGAATAAAATAGCTTACAACCATCACCCAGAATGTAGATTTCTACCACCTGTGATCAGTTATATTAGGTTACTAATACTGATAACGCTACGACCATCTTAGAATCTGAGTAGTAACTATGAACGTCAAGCGAAATGACTACTCGCTACCCGCGTGAGTTGGTGGCGGTGCGGTAGGAATTTCGTCAAATAAAATTACCACGAATGAAACCTTTGGCCACGGCTAGTATTTTATATACAAGTTTTTTACGGGACGTACTTATATGAACGTTTTCTACATTGACAAGCGTGATTGCCTACCTATGATAAATATATTTTTTATTAAACGCTATGATAGAGATAGTTATCATTATGTTATTAATACTCGTATATCGTTTTGTTAACTAAGTAACGGTCTAGAAGCCTTCGTTTTAGTCAATACATCAATGAGATGTCAGTTTATGTTCCGCCCGTCACGGTGTCGGCTCCGTCGAGACCCGGGACCATTTGGCATCTAACACGTAGTCGGACGTCAATGTACAATCTTAACGTGTGTCATAGTTCACTATTTTAACAACAATTTATCATCTACATCTTCAGTTATTTCTGATTGTTTTTTTTTTTTAATAAATAACTAGCTGTGCCCGCCGCTCCTCTTTCGTGGACTATATATAGAACGCCGTGGGTCTTTCGCCGATAATTTTAATGATGAAAGTGCTTATAGTGGGTAATCCATAAAATATGTATATATATGCTGTTGTTGACTTTTTTATCTACAATAAAGTGGTATTTAATAAGTATAGTTATTTTGTAAAATCTCATATGATTTACTGAGCGTTAGCCACAAAAGCTTCTTTTTTCCGAATTGATTCACCATTATCGTCACTGATTTTTGCTTATGTTTTTTTATCTTACACAATATATTTTATAACCTAGCTAGATAACAACAATAAATTAAAAAAAAAAAAACATTTAAATCGGATAGGTGATTTTCGCGTAAAAAGAACATAAACAGACAGAGAGACATTGATTTCATAATATGTACAGATTCTATATTGTACTAAGTGATGTTGTATCGATACATTTTGGTTTGCGTTATATTGTTTTGATTTACGACTTTGGGTTATTTGACTGTTTTTGTAAACTTTTTTATAACTCTAGAAAATGTACTAAAATCACATTCCGCTACGTATAAATCTTATATCAAAACTTTTTTAATCGTCTTTTTTCTTTCATTTACAATAATTTAAAATTTACGAAACTTCAGTTTAAAAGTTCCTTTTATGACTCGATAAAAGATGCTAAAACACAATCATTTCTCACAAAATAAACCGAAATTCTAAATTTCATATTTGTTAATCATTCGTTTTGGCTGTTTGTTATTAAATTGTATTTCTATTCGTTGGTTAATCTAATCGTCACTTAATTCTTAATCATGTCTTCTTACCTGTTGAAGATATTGGCCGAAATGTTTATGTATGTAATGAGGAAAGGATATAATTGTAGGTATTGGTTTACCATAGTTAAAGATTAAGATTGAGTAGATGTTTATTATTTAATGCTTTTAAAAGCGTTTCTAAATTATTTAAGAAAACAGTAATAAAAAATAATAAGCTTCAGTGTTTTTGTACCTGAACGTACTCACTAGAGTACATTAAGACGATTTCGAGACAAACACAGAAGTCATTCTGTAATATTGCGTACTATAAAAAAGGTAGCATTTGTGGCAATTCTAGTGGATTCCCTTTTTGGTTGTTGTGTGTAGAAGAATGGCCGGTAGCGGCTCCGGTCAGTACTCATTATATCGAATGAATCGCCGAAGCGCATAATGGTAGAGCCGTGTGCATGGCAAATTATATGCCAGCCGATGTCATTGTAATAAATAATTCAACCGATCGCGTCCCCTGTCCAATGCACGGTCGCGCTATGCTCGGTTCGCACTATGGCACTTTAATGAAATGTTTTTGGTATTTAAAAAGTGAAAGTTTTAAAATATAAAGAATAAATTGCGACTCCAAAAAAAATATTTTGTATCGATCAAATATTTAATTTAGATGCAATAGTAATGAGGAGTATAAAAGCAAAACAGCACTGTCCACTTTAGAAATAAATAAAATTTCTTGATACTATAACTCATTTAAAAGCAATGTTAGGATTAATATACATTATTAAATTAATATTATATCGACTGATTTTTCTTAACAGTATTTCTCTTTTATGGAGTTAGTAATTGATAATCGCTTTATTAATAAAATGTCGTCGCATTAAATATTTCTTGTTTGGCCATCCTACATGTCTACAGTTGTGTCTTTAATGGTAGCGTAGTATTTTATTGTTTTTTTTAATTGACTAAAAAGGAAAATTAATAATATTCATTTATTTTCACTCATTTAACGTATAATCTCATAGTCTAAGCTTTCTTAGTTATCCTATTTACTTCATGGTATAAATAATACATTCACACTGAAATCGCTAAGGAGCATGGGAATGTAAATCATATTTAAATACTTTCTAAGTGTTCAAGAGTATTTATATAAACTTAGTAGTAAAGCATCAGTAAAAAACTTTTGGCGGATTTTTTTTATTCAGTATCGTAAAACTGTTTTTTATTCAATACAAATAATTCTATTGGGTTATTATTAAAATTAATAACAAAAGTATAAACCATGAAATGTATCTCAAAATAATAGAATTCGCATTATGCCAATAAACATGTCTCTTGCATTCATCGTGTAACCGTAGATAAACAACTGTTGTGGGTGCTAGAAACTTACTGGTATTTACAACATAATATGTTAGGAAACATTTTACAACTGTAAATATTATATTCTTATTTTATGTCTGTATAACAGTATATGTCTTATTTCTTTTATATCTATACTTGTATTTTTTAGAGTTCCAGACTCGTCGTTATTTTATTTTTTGTTTGGTGACAATATAATTAAATAAATTATACTATGTATTTAACTCCGTAAAATACAGATTTCAACATCAACAATATTTGTTGATAGAACAAAAATAAGTTATCCGGTTTATGCCCGCAATGTTACAAATTGATATCAGCCGACATACTCGTTTATTTTGATGTAGATCTCATCGATGTGTGCGTGATTTAAAATCTAACACGTACATATATAGATGCTGTATCACGGAGCGGACCGATCGTAAATGTCATCTTAAAATTTATATTCATTACGATTAGATAGGAGTTCACAATAGCCGGTCCATTGTTGGCCCGCAGTACCACCTGATCGATGTATGATATTACCTTTTTATATTTGACGTACGGACGGACCTCGTCTCCTAGCATTTATGAATTTACGGCGCGACGGAGCCACAGAAACAGTAGGGTATGTGTTTTCAATCGCCTCTGCAACTTACATCTTTTATGACAAGTTAATTTATAACCCGCCCACAACGAGCATCTTCATAAAAAGAAGTATAACGTTACTATAATTCATTTTAGTCACTTTATTCTCATATCTCGCGTAGTTGATCTATTTTCTTGTAAAACAATCTATCTATATCTATACATATAATAAAAAAGTTACTGATCGATGTCTGTTCATAGAAGATATATGAAAATAACTATTATTGGGGGCCTTTATCAACGCAGCAGAACCCAAAACAATGATTGTTAGAATTTTTGTCTGTTTGTCTGTTTGCCAATGTTTGTGCGTGCTAATCTCAGAAACGGTTTTCACTAATATATTGTGGTAAGGTTCACTTAACATTTAGTGTATGTTTTACTTCAATAAGTTCATAAATAAAAAAGTTATTTCAATTTAAAAAATCACGTCGAATATTTGTTGACATAGTTGAACTGACTGAATTTTTAGTTATCTGTATATTATGGTCTGTAAAACGATGATGATTGAAACTTTCATAAAGTTAAAAAATGGAGAGTTTCAATAATTTTAAAATACCAATATAAGTTGACCTCAGATCTATGCGATAAATCATATTAAAAAAGGGTCAACATAGGCTGGAAATTTGTCGGTTGAATATAGCCGTGCCGCTGCTAGGGGTGTGCAATTCATTTCGAAAAAGATGCATTCGATCGAACTCTTATGAATCGATTCACAAAAAATCGAGGTCTAAAAGATTGATCTTTCAAAAATCGATAATTTTTTCGATTCACTTTCAAATTTGTATTAACAATATAAAAATCCCTAAAATAGAAAATTAAAAGGACACCACGACAATCGAACTTTTGTCATTTTTACCTTACTAAAGTATCAGTTATTATAGAGTAACATAGAAAGGTATAGAGAGAGAGAGAGAGAGAATTTATTACAGGTATATAGGGAAAGAGAATTCATTTCAAAATTATATTATTATAAACTGTTATCGTTATTTTGCTGTTGGGTAATAATTTACTGTTAGTAGTTTAATTGGTAAATGACACCATAGAAAATGACAGCATAATGAAGTAAATAGTCTATACCTACTAATATTATAAATGTGCGAAAGTAATTCTGTCTGTTCCGTTTGTTGCATTTTCACGCCTAGACCGCTGAACCAATTTTGATGAATATTGGTTGAGAAAGGACCATATGCTACTATTGGAAATAAAATTGGAAGGGGTGAAATGGGGGATGAGAGTTCGTATTGTTATACCTGTACTATGCGCCCTGTATTGCAGACCCGTCACCTTTTCCCGCCTAGTCATCATTCTGGCTGTCACGACGCCTTGGCTGCTCATCCGTCCCACCAGTCTCATCCCAGTTTCCAGACCTTACGGTTGCTTAAGAATAATTATAAGTTTTAAGTTCTTTTTTTTTTTAAAAGGATTTTAAAAGTTCCATATAATATTTGGTGGCAGCGGTGGGATCCGGAAAGTCCCAGTGCCCGTGTGCCGTTCCGCTAAATCGCCCCGGATCCTACGATAAAGTAAATTCGTGTCCTAAAAGTTATCTTGTGTCAGTGGATAAAACATAAATGTGTGCATATATAAATATATCCTGTGAGATCTGTGAAGTGCTATTACGTGAATCCTAGTAGATCCTGGAAAAGATCTGCTTGTCCTGTAAAAGTAGGGTGTGTTACTTAAACCGCTACTCACTGTGAAAAGTGTTCGAAGTCCTGCCCTACGGGAAGAGACACACCACCCGCAACACCTATCGTGTTTCTATCTTACACCGTGAACGATCATCTCAGTATCCTGTACGCGAAATCGAACCGAGACCCGATTTCACTAAACCAAACTATTCAAGACTCCAGTAGGACGAATCGTAACCTGAGCCGTGCCTTATCTCGCCAGGATGCACCCGGTCGCCGCCGTGTTCTTATCGGTCGCCCACACACTGCTCATACTGTAAGTCTTTGGTCATTGTTTTGATTGCGCTGTGAAATTAATATTCATTAGTGTGTTTTGTTATATTACGTGTTATAAATTTATTTTAATTAATTCACAACTTGTGCTCAAATTATTTTAAATCGGGAATTTATTATGCCGAAAGCAACTAAGGTTGATGACACTAAACTAACTATTGACGTGTCCAACCTAGAGCCGATTCCAACCGATACGCTATTGAAATCACCCGTAGTTTCTTCTCAAATTGTCAAGGAAACCACCACAACTTGCACAATGGCCGAACTTGAATTAAACATCTTATTTAAATTCATTAAACCTTACGATGGTAGTAGGGAAACACTTAACTCTTTCCTTGTAAATTGCGATAACGCTTTCGATCTAGCAACAGGGACGCAGAAGTCTTTTTTATTCAAATATATATTGAGTCAGTTACAAGGAAAAGCGGAGCTTGCCTGTTCTATTAAAGAATTTAAATTATGGGAGCAACTCAAAGAATTTCTAAAAACCCAATTTTCCGAAAGGAAGCATTACGCACACCTTCTCACTGACTTACAAGAGAGCAAGCAGGGCCCGCAAGAGAATGTAAATCAATACTCGCTACGTATCGAGACCTGCCTATCCCAATTGCTCACCGAGATCTCTCTAGGTAATACTAAGAAAAGCGAACTTGCCGGACGTTCTGCCGCTATGGAGGATCTAGCCCTTCATCACTTCCTAATGGGGCTTCATCCCCGCATTTCTAACATAGTGAGGTGTCGTAGCCCCAAGAACCTCAATGAAGCCACAAACCTTACAATTTCGTAAGAGAGAATCCAGCAGTCACTTTATAAGAAAAGCATATCGCAACCTGATTCAAGGTCAAATAACAGTTCAAATTTTAGCAGACGTTTCCAGTCAAGGCCAGGACCTTCTAGCACTCAACAACCTCAAAATTTCCAACAGTCAAGGAATTCACAACAATTCCCACAATCCAGAAGCTTTCCGCAGCCATCCGGACTATTTTGCCGGTATTGTAAAACAACAGGTCACGATATCAAGGACTGTAAAAAACGGGAATTTTATAATAACCATTATCGAGACCAAAGGGCATCGGGGTTCAACCGAAACAACCCCATACATAAAACTGTTAATCATGTCCAAGACATCCCTGAGGTAGTTGAAAATCAAGGCTATGACGAAGTTGATCACACCGAAGATTCTTTAAACGTATAGGCGCCTCGAGTCGGTGTCGCACGGGACGCGCTATTAAAGTCGACACCCTAAAACAAATATCATCCTCATTAAAATCAAACATCCAACGTGCTACACAACAGGGTAACCAGCCCCAAAACGGAAGCTCGTTAAATTCTAATATCCGGCGTGCTACACAACAGGGTAACCAGCCCCAAAACGGAAGCTCGTTAAAGCCTAATATCCAGCGTGCTACACAACAGGGTAACCAGCCCCAAAACGGAAGCTCGTCAAAGTCTAATATCCAGCGTGCTACACAACAGGGTAACCAGCCCCAAAACGGAAGCTCGTCAAAGTCTAATATCCAGCGTGCTACACAACAGGGTAACCAGCCCCAAAACGGAAGCCCGTCAATGTCTAATATCCATCGTGCTAGACAACATGGTAACCAGTCCCAAAATGGAAGCTTGTTAAAATCTTACACACAAGGAAGTTCAATAACGCCAGAAGAGATCTACGAAATTAATATTGACACTACTAGAAAGCTACTACCTCATATCCTTGTACAAACTCAAGTTTCAGACATTCCGCTAACATTATTAGTTGATTCCGGCTCAGCCATATGCCTACTTAAACAATCCTCTGTTTTGAAGAATCCAATTTTAACCAAGGAAACTATTCAGCTCAAAGGCATTGACCCAAGCGAGGAAACAACACCGACGCTCGGTCATTTCCTATTAAACTTACAGCTATCCGGGAACAAACAGATCAAATATAAATTTCACGTTATTAAGGAGATAAATCTGCCATACGATGGCATCATTGGTTCTGATTTCTTAACTCATTTTGGCTGTAACATCGATTATGTCAACGACGTCTTGTATATCAAAAACTTAAACATAAAACTTCAGTTCTTCGACCCAATCTATATAATTCCACCTCGAACAGAAATGATTATCGAATGTACAGTTCAAAACCTAGATGTAAAAGAAGGTATCATTCTGGATCAACACTTATCCGACTCATTATAGCATTAATAGCAAATTGCATAGTAGACTCCACGGTGTACCATCGGCCGCCATAGCGGGGCGCGCGGGCAATGCGGTTGCAATCTGCCGCGTCGCCCCGGCGGCTGGCCCCAGTCGGGCCTCGGCGCTAAAGAGAGACAGTCTGGTACAACCCCAACTGTCTCCCAGACGGCTGAACCAGTGCAATGGGAAGACGGGCCCCCCGACCCGTCTCCCCTTGGTTCAGCAAGGGTAGGAAGGAGGCGAAATCGCCCCCCCTTCTACCCAACGTCTACGCTATCCTCTGAGCTTGGTAGAGGTAGTTGCGGCACCATTCCCTTAGTGGGCGGCGGCTTACAGGCAGCTCCAGTCATCTGGTGATTCGCCGGCCTCCCGGCGTCGGCACACAAGGCACAGTGGAACTTTTTTGCTGCACACTCCAGCGCCTTGTGGCCAGGCTGCCCGCACCGGAAACACAGGGCTCCGCGGTCTATCGTCGACGGGCAGAGTGGACGAGTGTGGCCCACACCCATGCACTTGTAACAGCGCATGGGCCCACTCTCCAAGAGGCGCACACGTGCCGCACTCCACCCGACAAGGATACGACCCGCCTCCACTAGAACCCTGGCAGCGGAAGCCGGGAGCGAAAGATAAACCGCTCCCATACCCCTGCTATAGGCACGTATGGGGCCAGCCCTAATAAGGGCCTGCTGACAGCCAGCTTTCGCAGCCGCAGCCGCCACGACCTCCTCGACCGATACTGATTCATCTAGTCCGATCACACGGACGCTTGCCTTTTTAATGGCCTTGGCGATAGTGGCCTCGCCCGCCAACACCGTCTGCAGGATCTCAACCATCCGGTCCGCCTGCTCTGAACCACGGGAGCCACGGATCTCGACAATCCGGGATCCCGTGGCTGTGGGCCGCGCCGAGATGTCCTCGATCCCGAGATCCGCTAGCGCGACTTGTTTCTGCGCCTTTAAAAAGGCATCCTTATAACTCATTCCCCCCGCTAAAGCCTCTGGCTGCAGCGTAATAATCACTGCAGCTGAGCGCGGTGTCGAGGGTAGCTTCGCCTTAAGCTTGCTGGCAGGCGCTCTCCCAACAGGAGTGGGAGCCAGTATCGCAGCAGCCTTCGGTTCACTAACTGGCTTTTTCTTCCTCCGTCGCCGACGAGACACAGTGGTCCATCCTTCGGCGGTTGCGGCTGGAGCAGGAACATCAGCCCCTATCATAACATGCTCCACCCCCAGGGAGTCTTCTTCCAAATTCCTCTCCGCCTCAGAAGGCGCTGGACCAGCCACTCTGGATTTAATTCCCGAAGTTTTAGCCCTGGAAGGCTTAGGTCTTGTGGGACCCGGGGCAGTCTGTCTGTCCGCAGCCAGAGGAGGGCGGACCACCTTGGCGGGGAGGAGACGGTCATCCAAGGCCTCTATGCGGGCAGTAACTAACTCCCCCATAGACACCCGGAGCGACCGCTCCATCCTCGACATGTGTTCCGCCATCGCATCAAACACAGCCTGCATCAGGGAATCCTGTCCCTGACTTACGGGCATATTTTGCGTCAAAGGCAGCGCAGGCGAAGCCCCCACCCGACCGCGCAACGAGGAGAGCTCCTCCTTGAGGGCATCGACCTCCCGACGAAGCCTCCCCGTCTCGCGCCGCAGAAGGAGGGTCTCCTCCGTCACCGTACGCGTTAGAGCGGTGGCAGTGACCTCATGGAGGGTCCACGCCGCCTCCTTCAGGTTTTTAACAAACGTGCCCTTGAGGTTGCCAGATTTCTTGGCAACCTCAAGGACCGCGTCTACTTTCTCCTTTGCGAGGGCCCTCAAACTGTCGGGATCGAGGAGCTCGATGCCCTCGAGTACTCCCACTTCAGCAAAGGCACCAGCCGCATCAACAACGGCAGCCGCAGCCGCGTCCGTAATACAACCAGCCTCATCAAAACTTGTCAACCCAGGAAGGGGACAATCCTGCGGCAACGCACAAGTAACTTCCGCGCGCGTTCTTCCTACAGATGAGCCCAGATCACGGGCTTTGCCTCTCCGAGCTGACGTAAACTTGTTGGGAGGAGTCTCCTCCCCATCCTCATCAGCTTTAGCAAGCAATCGCTTCCTATCGGCAACTGCCACTGCCCCTAACCTACAAGATCCATCATCCCAGTGCCTGATTGAAAACCTCTCAAGCATAGGGTCACGCTCAAGCATCACGACAGGCGTAAGATTCCTTTGTTGTAAAGCCGTGGTCGTCATTGTATTGGTGGAATCTGTTTTCCTTAAACTTGCATTGGTCTTCGTTTGTTTCTTACAATCACGCAAAATTTCCCCCCTCCCCTAGAGAACGTGGGGCAGCCCGAGCTAAACTCGGGGAGGGATTCTCCAGCAGAGCTGGTACCCTCCTGGGGTAATACTTTTTTCAATTGTGCGTCCATCTTAACTCCACTTTACCATCAAGTTCGCAGTACGCCTGCCGGGATCGGTATGACACAACCGATCCCGCCAGCCGCTACCCGGAACTGGGCCCTCGGGACTCAAAGTGAGTCCTCATTGGCCCCAGCCCGGTACTGGGTGCGCTGCTCACACGCCACACCCAGGAGCTTTTAACGGCCCTCCAGCCACCGCTCCTCCATAGTTCCCTCTGATAAGCAGAGGGATACCAGGAGGAGCGCGTCAGATATTAGCCGCCGACCAAAGTGATCGACGTTGCCCGGGGTGCACCACGAGGAGGTTTCTGACATCGCACCCCCGTAAATACGTCCTAAGAAACTTCAAGTATTAACGCAAATCTGAAGTTAAGGATGGACCCCTTACATCACTGTTTAGTACAATCATTGCATAGCTCGAATAATGATGTCCAAAACCGAACACGAAAAGTCATAAATTCATTAAAAACGGATCACCTCAACCAGGAAGAAACTTACATGCTCTTAGATCTGTGCTCCAATTATTCTGATATCTTTCATCTTCCCGACGAACAATTAACTTACACTACGGCTTTAAACCACCAGATTAAGACCAATAGTGAGATACCTGTCCATACTAAATCGTACAGGTTTCCTGAATGCCATAAAAAGGAAGTGGAAGCCCAAATCGACACAATGCTTTCACAAAAAATTATCAAACCATCATCCTCACCCTGGAGTTCGCCAATTTGGGTAGTACCTAAGAAAGCAGATTCTCAAGGCCGACGCAAATGGAGGATAGTCATTGATTATCGAAAGCTCAACGATATAACGATTGGTGAAACGTACCCTATACCACAAATATCCGAAATACTCGACCAACTGGGGAATAGCAAATATTTTTCAACGTTGGACCTCACGTCTGGATTCCATCAAATCCTTATTTCTGCTGACGACGCGCCCAAAACAGCTTTCTCTGTGCCTCAGGGCCATTTCCAGTTTAATAGAATGCCGTTTGGACTTAAAAACGCCCCTTCCACTTTCCAAAAGCTCATGAACAATTGCCTCTCTGGCCTACAAGGCAACCGGTGTTTTGTTTATCTAGATGCCATTGTCATATATTCAAATAATCTTACGTCCCACATTGATAATCTAACAGCTGTCTTCGACAAAATCCGTCACTTCAATTTAAAGTTGGAACCAGAAAAATGCGAATTTCTCCGAAAGGAAGTTGGCTATCTGGGACATATTAGCGAAAGTGGCGTTAAACCAAATCCAGACAAGACAAGAGCCGTCGCCGAATTCCCAGTTCCAGGTTCTCCAAAGGATATTAAATCATTCCTGGGATTAGTCTCTTATTACAGAAGGTTCATTTCCGATTTCGCCAAGTTAGCAAAACCCTTAACGTCACTTCTAAAAAAAGACACCCCATTCGTATGGAAGAATGAACAACAACTCGCTTTCGAGTCATTAAAAGATAAATTGATATCCGCGCCGATACTCGCTTATCCAGATTTTACACAACCTTTTCTTTTAACCTGCGACGCTTTTAACTATGCGATATCCGCCGTCTTATCGCAAGGGCCTATAGGTCAAGATCGGCCGATTGCTTATTCGTCACGCACACTCAACAAAGCAGAATGCAATTACAGTATCACTGAAAAGGAGTGTCTTGCTATAATATTTGGAACCAAAACCTTTAGACCCTACCTTTATGGTCATCGTTTTAAAATACTCACGGATCATAAACCCTTACAGTGGCTATTTAATTGTAAGGATCCGGGATCGAGGCTTATCCGTTGGCGGTTAAAACTTGAGGAGTTCGAATATGATATACAATACAAGAAAGGAAAAACGAATGCCAACGCCGACGCCCTGTCTCGATTTCCGGTGAACCCGATCCAGCCCACAGAATCTGCAGCAACAAATCCAGTCGTTGAGCAGACCACGCGGGAAATGGACAGAGATCTGTTGGACTTACTCATATCCCTACGTTCGTTTAATCTTGATGTAAATATGTCACCAGGTTTTTTTGAACAAAATGAAAACTTACCACAGCTTCCTGGGTCAAACCCACCTTCTAATACACCCACTGATATCCAAATCGAAGCTGACTCCACTCCGTCTACCAGTGCAAACCCGGAAGCACCCTTAGAGGATTATTCAACATTTCTCAAATCAATGGCTAACAGCAATAATTCATTCAACACCGAAATTGAAGAATACAACGAAAGCTTATTAAAATGCCCGTCAAAGGTAATCCTCGTGCCTACATCTATTGATCTAGATGAGTCTAATCCATATATTGAAGATATTCGAAGTAATCCGGAGTTGAGTGATATCATACTAAACTCTGAAAAGGAACTCCTCTCATTCCAGAAGTTAGATCTTAACAACAAAACCTATTATTTGTTATTTTTCAAGGTCTATCATTTCGATGAAGCTTCATATCCTGAAATTTTTGAAACACTGAAGAGGATAAGGAATGAACTAATAATAGTCCACGATATAAACGAAGTTGGTATATCCGATCTGAGAAACCCCTTTGAAAAGCACTCGTTTATCAAAATATATAACATGTTAATGTATCTCTTTCACAATTCACAAATAAAAATAAAAATATATCACAACAACATTGCATATCCAGCTCCTAACGAAATTAAGAGAATCTTATATGATAACCATGATATTCCCATAGCTGGGCATTTAGGCTCAGTGAGGATGTATAATAGAATTAAGCAACCTATTATTGGAAAGGTATGCGCGGGGACATAGAATCCTATGTAAAGAAATGTAAATTATGCCAGGAAAACAAAGCACTTAGAAAGATAAATCGTGCTCCTATGCAAATTACCAGCACATCAACAGAGCCAGGCCAGCGAATATCCATCGACGTAGTCGGACCGCTTCCTGAGGCTGGACCTGCAAAATTAAAATATATTCTAACGATCCAAGATGATTTAACCAAATTTTCTTCGGCTTACCCCATCCGTAGCACTACGGCAGAAGAAACAAGTGAATGCCTTATACACTATATATCTATATTCGGTATCCCTAAAATGATCCTTACAGACCAGGGTAGCAATTTCACCTCAGATCTTTTCAAAAAGACGTGTGAACTCCTTAAGATTAAAAATCTCTGGGCCTCACCTTATCACCCGAAAACCCAGGGTGCCCTGGAGAGAAGTCATGCAACGCTTAAAGAGTATCTAAAATCCTATATCAATGAAGAACAGACTAATTGGCCACGATACGTCTATACAGCCATGCTCACCTATAATACTGCAGTACACTCCACTACAAATTTCTCTCCATATGAGCTGATGTTTGGCAAGAAATCCTACATTCCAAACACAATTTTTGATGAAGCTCCCGGTGCAACATATCCTTATTATGTCCGAATGCTTCAAAATCGCTTAAAGTACTCAAGAGAGAAAGCAATGGAGCATATTACAAAATCTAAAATCACCTCCAAGACATATTATGATACTCGAACTCGTTCTAGACAGTATAATGTAGGAGACTTAGTATATTTAAAAAATCATTTTAGACTAAGGAAAGCGTTATCACCAGTTTGGAAGGGACCTCACAAGGTAGTAAAAATACATGGAAACAATACACTCTCACTTCTTATTAATCGCCGCCACGTCCGGCATTATTACGACGAAATAAAACCCGCGGAAACTACGGAAAATCTGTAAAATTAAAAGTAAATTAGTAGATAAAATTAGGATAGGAATAAAATAGATTTAATAGATTAACTTACCTAAAATTATAGTTAACAATGATTATTATTTGCAGTACGGTAAGGAGTCAATCCCATCAAAATTTCATCCAGCCAATTACCTCAAGTCCAGGCCTTTACTTCAACTATCTCGGCAAACTTAAAATTAATAACGGGCAATTGAACGTTTTAATGCCGTTGGACATCTCACATTTTGAGCCACACATCGAAAACATAAATATTTCTCTTAACATAGCTAGGAATTTATGTATACAGGTTGGTTTATTGGATAATAACTGTCAGCATATATTGGAACCTTTAGTTGCCAGATACAATGACATGTGTAAGGAATTCGCATCCTTTTCATATTTAATCAATAAAAGAACTAAACGAGCTTGGATAGGGGGTATAGGCACATTAGTAAAACATATATTCGGTAATTTAGATGAGAATGATGGTATCAAATATGATGAGGCAATAAATGCCTTACTAACAAATCAGAAGAAGATGGTTTCTTTAGTAAAGGATAATATATTAGTCACCACGTCAGTGATTTCAAAATTCAATGATACCGTCAACAAAATAAAAGTAAATGAAATTAATTTAAATAAGGCCATCGACAAACTCTCAAAGGAAGTAAAAAATGTTTCCCTGATAACAAATAAACTTTGGTCCCAATTTAGTATAAACCAAATTCTTAATAATATAGAAGTTTCAATTTCAACTTTGTCTTTTCAACTCGAAGACGTAACCAACACGATACTATTCAGTCGTCAAAATATCCTACACCCATCTATAATAACGACTCAACAATTGATTCGAGAGCTTGCTGATGGCCACCAACATTTACCCAGAGATTTGGAATTTCCTGTAAGTTTAGATCTAAGTTCAATACACTCTATGCTTAAGATTTCTAAAATTGTTACATATTATGTTAGTAATAAGGTAATTCTAATACTACAAATTCCATTAGTATCGATTAAGGAATATATGTTGTTCCATACTATTGGCTTGCCGACTCCTCATAGTCCTGACAAGCCTAGTACCTTTAGTTTAATAATACCTAACTCTAAATATATTGCAATGAACAAAGACAAAATACATTATTGTACGTTAAATGATTTAAATAACTGCAATGCGGTTTATAATGGGAAGTATATTTGTGAAATAACCAATGTTTATGCATCAGACACCAAACCTATTTGTGAAAGTGAGTTCATGACTAAAGTGATTAGCAAAGTTCCCGAATATTGTGAAACAAAATTTATTTATGGTAATTTAGATATATGGAAACCAATAGAACAAAATAAGTGGATTTATGTACAGTCGGTGCCTAGTAAAATCTCAATAGACTGCAGAAACGGAAGTCTTTTCGAAATTAACATATTGGGTACCGGTATCATCACGGTACCTAACCACTGCATTGGCCACAGTAGAGGAACAACGTTAATACCCAAATTCAAGGAAATCAATATTACAGAGTCTATCAGTTATTCAGATTTTAACTTAATAAATGACACCTGCTGTAACACAAATCAGTTAAATTTAAGTATGAGTAATGTGTCTTCTATTACACTGCAAGACATTGATTTAGACGAATTAAAATTAAATAAACAAATTTTCCTGGAAAAAGCCGAAAATACTCTAGACAATATACACATCATCAGATACGGAACACATTATTCTATAGTAACTATAATTACTTTTATTTTAATAACTTGTTTATTCATTATTTTCTGTATTGTCAAACTATTCTTGTGTATTAAATCAGGCAGCCGTCTCTCTGATTATCTTCCAAGATTTTCCCGATCAAATCCAGAAAACCCACCTCCAGTTCTCTCGAGTACACCTGAATCTATCATCCTTCAAAACCTAAACAAACCTCAACTTCGGATGGAAGATATTCCATCTCCCAGTACCCGACGGAATATTTAAAGCTCCACTTCACATCCTTTTTCCTAAACTTCTGAATTTCAACCCCTAAGTTTAGTCCACCCCTGGGAGGTGTTATACCTGTACTATGCGCCCTGTATTGCAGACCCGTCACCTTTTCCCGCCTAGTCATCATTCTGGCTGCCACGACGCCTTGGCCGCCCATCCGTCCCACCAGTCTCATCTCAGTTTCCAGACCTGACGGTTGCTTAAGAATAATTATAAGTTTTAAGTTCTTTTTTTTTAAAAAAGGATTTTAAAAGTTCCATATAACAGTATGAAGAACCCAATTTTGATGACTTTTGGTATAGAGATATGTTGGACTTTGGAGAAAGACTTTGGCTACCTTATGTGGTGAAAATAAAACTTTAATGGGTGAAGTAGGGGATGAAGGTTTGTACGAAGGACTCATCAAACCAATTTTGATGAATAGATATATATTGGACCTTGGAGACGGACACAGATTACCTTATGGCGCAAAGATAAAACATGAGGGGGTCAAATAGGGGATAAAATTTTGTATGAAGGACCCACTATTTCTCAATTTAGGGATATGAAAATTCATATCTCTGCTTTTAGGAAGAAATAAAAGGGTTTCGCGTTTTTGAAAAATTAATCCGCAAGGTGGTACATTAAGGGATGATTTTACAATACCATACACATAGAGTGATAAACCCATCTATGGTTTTCTTTTGGTTTGTCGTATTTAGAGATCAGTCTGTGTTTATGCAGTAATATAGAGAGATGGTAGGGATCGCGACCACCATACATATAATAATAAACCCATGTATAATTTTCTTTTGGTATGTCGTGTCCCGAGATCATTCATTTATATACAGTATTATAACGGGATGTTAGGGATCGCGGCCACCATACTCATAGTGATAAACATTACTATGATTTTCTTTTGGTTTGTCGTGTTCCGAGATCAATCGGCATATATGCAGTAATATAGCGGCGTAGTAGAGATATCGACCACCATACACATAGTGATAAACACATATATGATTTTCTTTTGGTATGTCGTGTTCCGAGATCATTCATTTTGTATACAGTAATATAACGGGGTGATAGGGATCGCGACCACAATACACATAGTGATAAACACATGTATGATTTCCTTTTAGTATGTCGTGTTCCGAGATCAGTCGGTGTATTTCTGTATTATCTTTTTCTTATGATAAAAAGGGGCAAACGGGCAGGTGGCGCACCTGATGAAAAGTGATCACCGCCGCCCACAAACATCCGTAACACGCGAGGGCTCGCAGATGCGTTGCCAGCCTTTTAGGAAAGAATAAGCTCTCTACTTGAAGGCCACCAGGTCTTAACGGCTCGGAAAGATCTCAGGCGACAGCTGGTTCCAAAGAGTGGTTGTGCGAATTAGAAAGTACCTTAAGAAATATACTGTTGTAAAACGCTGGACATCGAGGTGGTGTGGATGGACTTTACGATTCTGACGTGATATCCGATGGTGAAATTCAGCAGCCGGGATCAATCCAAACAATTCCTCGGAACACTCCCCATGATAAATGCGGTAGAAAATGCAGAGTGAACCAACATCTCTACGCAAAGCCAATGGGTCAAGCCGATCGGAAAGAGCTTGATCGTCAATAATTCGAGCCACTCTACGCTGAATGCAGTCAAAAGGAAGTAGCTCCCGGCCAGAGATGAGAACAATTCTCCATGTGGGGTCGAATTTGCGCCTTATAAAGATTTAGGCGGTGAGCAGACGTGAAGTATCGTCTCGCCTTACTGAGTACACCGAGCTTCTATTCTATCTATACTAATATAATAAAGCGGAAGAGTTTTTTTGTTTGTTTGTTTAAACACGCTTCTTTTCTCTGGAACTACCCCAGTCGGATTGTAAAAAAAATATTTGTATATGATAGCCAAGACTCACGACGAATAGTATAGGCTATCTAACATTAGGCTACAACTCTAAGCAATCCTTAAATATTGATTTCTGTTAAGTCGGAGGTGAAAGCCCTTCCGAGCTGCATTATCAGCTTGCGCTGTCGTAATGGTTAATAATTCGTAAATACAATTTGCTACAAAAATACTGATCCTTAATATATTTAAAAAAATTTCGCGATAGCATATGACTATCTCCTATACATAAGCCTCAAAAAGCTATTTTATAACAAACAATTGTTAAAAATTAATTTATGAACATTATTTTTAGTCATGGCATATTAATTCTTACGAATAAAAAAAGTTTCTTCGTCATGAAGAAAATTTTATAAAGTTAAGTTTTGCTCATTATAGTATGTTATATTGACACATTGTTTAGGAGATAATAAAAAAATAAAATAATTTTTACTTGCGACAAGAACAATAATTATGATACGACTACACAGGTGCGTTGGCGTTGCGGTGATTATTGTATAAAATTAATACGGGTGAAACCGTGGGGCACAGCTAGTAGTACATATAACTAAAACTTTTAATGAATGATACTTGGTTAAATAGAAAATATTATTTCATTTGTTTTTATAATGACTATAAGTGATAGGTGGGTGAATCAACTATTTTACCCATACTTTGTTGTCGTTGACATCTATTTACATACTTATAATAAAACAGTAAAAAGTAATATGTAAGTTATTATATGTGATAATAGTCATACACAAAAGTAATATCATAATTGTATTTAAGATTATTTAGGCACAACGGGAAATTTGAATACATTCTAGAAATCTTGTGTTTCTTTGAAATTGTATGGTAACTCAGAATACGAAATATTCGTTCCGTACAAAATATACCTTTCCAAAGACCACGTTAACTTGTGAACTTTCGTTATAAATTGACTTTTACTTGTCACTTGGTTAAGTTTCATTTTAGAGCAAGATAGCATGATACACTTTATAGTGTGTAAAATAGAATAGCAATACGCCAAAACAATTTAACAATAAAATCTCGTCGTGTCTTTGGCAAAATTCGCATACTGAGTTTCCTTCCGTAATTTTGCCAGAAAACACGTAGATGGGTTTTTGTTTTCACTCGCACGTGCTTGATTGTGTTTTTGACCAGAAAAAAAACGAAAGGTAAAATATATTTAAAAAAAAACCTTTATTTAACCACTCTTAAAGTTTGAGTAAAATAGGTACCTATTAGTTGATTGGCCCAGGTATGTATGTATATTGTTACAAATAAGCATAATTAGTTACATTTTAATCTTACAAATTTTACCTGTATAAAAATTTCGCAATGAATAATAAGAGTTATGAAAAAAATATTCTTTATCATTGTACCAATGGCTATTTAGTTTGTAGCAACGAACCTGTATAGCAGCTCGGTGGTGATCAAGAAAGTGAATGCGCGGCGGCGTACGCGCAGCAATTTGCAACTCTGTTCAATATCATCGATTTACGAGGATACATTTCCAATTTTACGAGCTCCCTGACATGACCATTTATGCTGGAACTCTTATCCTCAGACGCTACTCTAGCGTTATTCAGTATGTTAGTCGCATTGTTATAGGTCTTGTTACAACGGGATACGGGAATGCACACTATATATTCTTAGTTCTTATTAACAGTAACACTATTACAAAGCTGTTCAGAAATCAGTTAAATTTATATTCATATGAATAAGCTTTGTTTCCTTAGGACCTATCCTGAGTTAACATGATGTATAATATAATATTATACTTTATTATTTTATTAAATACTTAAAATAATAAATTAGATGCGTTGTTAGTAAATGTCCCTATGCCCAAATATATTTTAAAATTATATAGTACTAGCGCTTTTTCCCCGATTTCGCTTGCGTCATAGTTGAGTTTCATCCCATCTTTTTTACTTTCTAACTGAATTACTAAATACCAATTTGCATAGATCTATCTTAAAAAATGACGGATTCTCGTACAAACTTTCAATACACTTTTCACCATCTTAGTTGAATTTCCAAAAATACTTCCTTAGTGCTCATCTACAATGTAAAAGGAATCCGCAAAGAAATTTCCACGGTCCTCTAGCCTAGTTTTGGCTGTGCATTGATATGTTATTCAGTCAGTTAGTTATCCTTTTGTATATATTATATAAATAAAATTGTATATTTTGTAAGAAGTATAATATAAGTGCGTAATAATGTATTATGACTATAATTTTTAATTTTTTTTAAAACTTCCACTACATATTGGTGGAAAGCTAAGTTACGCTGCGGTTTTGCCATGAATAATTGCATACAAAACTGACTCACAAGGGCCAATGTGAATGTTTAAATGCCCTATTAAATCTTATGGGCTGCGTAGGTTTCTGTGGGATTCAATTACGCTTTGTGCGGGATGAAAGGCGCCGGAGTTGAGCGCGTAAACTGAGCCGCTAGCCACGAGAACACATCCCGACACCTCGAACTCAATGAGCCCTGTCACAAAAGGTGCAAACGAAATAAGAACACAGAGCACAACACGTTTCGCGCTGGGGGCAGATTAAATAAATGCTAAATTAAATAAGAGCAAATAAAACCTTCCATTAATGAGTAAAAGCGTCTGGGATAATTCGAGTGTCGTGACATTCCGGACAAAAGGTTGGCGCGCTCTCCAGCGTTCACCGCCGCGCCGCGCCGTGTCGACGTGTCTCAATTTCACTCCCCTGGGCGAGAAGACGGCGACATAGATTTCAACTGGATTATCAAATTACATGGGAATTAGATTTGTGATTATTCTCTAATGAAATAGAACAAATTTCAGTAAAATTGTGTTATCTTTACATATTTACGCTGCATCATTTGTATTAATTCGGTTGCTCAAAATATTTATATTGTAACAGTTCATACATACCACATAGCTTTCGTCATTTAACTGGAAGCAGTGATTTGATGCTGAATTCGATCATTTAATTTTATATGAAAGATTAACTCTTCATACATGTTGTTTTGATTGAACTTTTTTTTGGTTATATAAAAACTTGGAGTAATAACTTCCAATAAATTTTTGTAAAATAATATATGCATATAATGTTCTTGTAGATAATTTGCTGTAAGATTCCCATCGAGAAACAAATAATAATATTAACACATTACAATCTTATCACATAATTACACTTAGAGTGTACCGTATGGGCGTATTAAAATTATCGGCATTTGCTCCCCAAGCGTTTCTGGCAACATAAACAGAACGTTTTCTATTCGGGAACCAATTATCATTTACATATCATAGACGAGGCACCGACAGCCGTGCCACGAAAGCGGGGTCAATATATTTACCACTTCCCATTTTATACAGACCTTTCACTATTTCCTATTTTCATGGTACAATAACCACCTAACATTGGTTCCGAAGAACATTAGAGATCTTGTTATTGTAGTCGGTTACTGATCGGTGTATAGATGCATACGTGGTATGTGTAAGTACCAAAACAAGACGGCTAACCAAATCGCTTTTGTTAAGATTTTATCTCACCGTTAAATACTTCTAACCATTATAGAATATCGGTCGTCTCGTTTAAACCTGCGGCAACCAATTATGTGTGTTACCATTTACGATATTGTGATTTAGGATTATAGGGTCTGTGTGGATTTGTTTATGCTTTTTATTATTGCATTGTTTTTTTTCCACAATGCATTTTTATATAAATTTTAAGTAATTTGTATGTATAAATAACATTAAATTTAGATTACACTATTTCGCGTCTGCTGTCCACCTGTTTTCGGTATTGTATCTAAATATTTTTCATTATTCTTTTTTGATGTATAGTTTTTTTTTACTGTAAATTACCGTTTATTTAGCTTATATTATGACTTGTCATTTAGTTAACTTAAACATATTTCGAGATTAGAGTTGTAACTAAAAAAATACATACCCTGATTTTCGTTTTTTTAATAATGTTGGTAAATCATATGGGTAATCGTTTGTAGTCATCATATTGCTGATTGCCATAGGGGTGAAATTATTTGTCTTATCGTATATTAAACATTAATTTTCGTTGTTTAATACTTCATAAGTTTGTTTTATCTTTGTGTAATATTGACTTTGTAAATTAATTTTCTATAAATATGAAATGGATTTTAAACAGATTGGGCACATCTTGTACAATTCTATAATATGCATTGTTGTTTAAATATATAATTCAAGAAAAGTCCATATCATAGCATAATTATCAGTAATTTAAATATTTCTCAGAATTATTGCCTTCGGACATTGCCATTAAAATAGTTTACGATGTGTCTGCCATTGGTTTATAACTATAAAAAAACACTATGACTAAATAAACCACTTGAAAGTTAGCCGGACCATCGGCACCATTCATACGGCACTTAGCCGAGTGTGTATCGACATGTAATTAAACTATCCACTTGGTCCACTTGCGGTCAAACAAAGACACACGATTGGTTAATTAAACTATTGTGAACCGTTACTACTTACGAGTTGTCTTATAAATTTAATTAAAGTAACTGTTTTGAATTTTATGATAATGCATTTAGTTTATGCAATTCTGTAAAATTTTCATTATAGTATTAGGTCCTTACATATGAAATTGGCGTTTTGTTGTACTGTCCACTTTAATATCAAATATCTGGCGTTAGGTTAGGAATTTAAAATTCAAATTTATTTCAAATTTAGGCTTGTGTATTTGTGTTGCGAATTTAGTGATTCATTTGTTTTGGCACTATTTGATATTTCTTTGGCATCGTTCTTTTCACAAAATGGAAAACTTAAGATATTGCGTTAATTACGAATGTGAGTTCTACCGTGGTATCAGCGCTGCAGAAATAGCTCGAAGGATTGATGATGTGTATAGGGATATAAGTGTATAACGTTTTCGTTCAGAAAATTTTGACCTACGAAACAATCTCCGTGGACGGCCGAAGATCCTAGTTGATAATGAAGAATTAAAGGTGATCATGAAAGCGGATTCGTTGCAAACCACGACAGAGTTAGCGGCAGGCTTTGATGTGAGTGATAAAACAATTTTAATTCACTTGAAACAGATTAGAAAAGTGAAAAAGCTCGAGAAATGGGTACTGTGTGAAATGACTGAAGCACACCAACTAATACGCATTGAGTTCTGCGTTACATTACTCAACCATCACAATAACGAGGGAATTTTGAATCGTATTGTTACTTGTAACGAAAAACGGATCCTTTGTGACAATTAGAAATGCTCATCACAGTGGTTGAATCCAGGAGAACCGGCCAAATGTTGTCCCAAGCGAAAGTTGACTCAGAAAAAGGTACTGGTGTGTGTTTGGTGGACCAGTGCTGGTGTCATACACTACTGCTTCTAAGATCTGGCCAGATGATAACGGCAGATTTGTATTGTCAACAATTGCAAACCATGATGGAAAAGCCAGCCGTTAAACAACCGAAACTGGTCAATTTCTCTAGCCCACTGCTACTTCAGAACAACGCTAGACACACACAGACAGACAGTTAGACGCTAGACAGACGATCGCGAAATTAGAGGAACTGCTGATGGAATGGTTCCAACACCCACCATACATCCCGTATCCTCTCGCTCCTTTAATTTTTTCATCAACGGAATTAATGAACTACATATAAAATGGCGAACGTGCATAGATATTAAATATGGTACCTACTTCGATTGATTAAATGTATAATTTCATAATATTTTTTTCATTTTACTTTTTCCATATAAACCCAATTTCATAATATGTAAGGACCTAATATCGGGTGTCCGCTGGGAAGGTATACTACTTTGTTTTGCCGCCATTTTGGTGAACATTAGTCTTGACAGTTCATATTTGGCAGTCGTGAAGTAGGCACGTGGCAAATTTATTATGCAAAAATATTCGATAAACCAACCTGTTTTAATCGTTAAAGCACTTTATCAAAATCAATCATCGATTACTGTGACGATGAGAAAGTTACGTGAAATTTTTGGGAGAAACAACGTGCCAACAAAACGCACTATTTATCGTGTGGTGAATGATTTCGAAGAAAGAGGGTCTGTAGGTGATAGGCCAAGCATGGACCACAACGTACTGCAAGATCGGCTGAAAACATTACTGCTGCTCAAGAAAATGTTCAAAACAATCTATCAACCTCAATTCGACGCCGTGCTCAGGAGCTTGGTCTTCAAAGAACAACTTTGGCCACAATTTTGCACAAGAATTTGCATTTGTTTCCATTTAAAATTCAGTTGACACAAGAGCTTTTTCCACAAGACCATTTACGCCGCCATACATATGCCAATAGGATGTTACAGCTCGTCCATGACAACCCCGATTTTCATGAAAAAAATCATACTGAGTAACGAGGCACATTTTCATTTGAATGGATATGTGAATAAACAGAGTAGTCGGTTCTGGGCAATGGAAAACCCACAAATTATTCATCAGTCACCTTTCCATTCATTAAAAGTGACAGTCTGGTGTGCAATTTGGTCAGGAGGAATCATTGGACCTTACTTCTTTGAAAATGAAAACGGTATTAACGGTGACTGTGAATGGGGAGCGATATGGTGATATGATTGAAAACTTTTTAACGCCACAACTGCATGCTTTGGGCTTGATTAACATGTGGTATCAACAAGACGGTGCCACATCGCATACAGCCAGGATTACAATGGAATTACTGCGAGACCTCTTTCCAAAACAAGTTATTTCAAGAAATGGTCATGTTGATTGGCCTCCACGGTCGCCTGATTTGCCGGCTCCGGACTTCTTTTTGTGGGGATATCTGAAAAGCAAGGTTTATGCAAACAAACCAGAAACGCTTGAGCAACTCAAACAAAATATTCGTGATGAAATTAATGAAATACCGCGTGAAATGTGTGAGAATGTCATTACATTCTCATGATAAAAATGTGCTCTAAAGGGCTCGCATTTGTGAGGCTAACAGAGGCGGACATTTATCTGATATTGTATTCCATACATAATTGCCGACATTAAATAAAACATTTATCAATTTAAGATCTATTCTCTTTCATTTAATCAAAAATTATACACAAACAAACTAGTGTATACCTTCTCGGCGGGCACCCTGTATGTCGTGGCCACAGTAAAAATCGCAGACAAAAACAGCCGATGAAAATCGTCGTGTTACTTTCAAAATCTCGGATATATTGCGCGTCAAATTCATTTTAAAAATAATTGATTTGGAATTTACAAAATTAAATTATATGATAACAAGATGACGTTGTATTTATAAAAATATTTAAATGGGAAATGTATATGCCATTTTGTGATACGAAGTTGACAAAGTAATACGAATAAAATGTCCTATAATCGAGAATACAAATAATACTTGTAATTATTTTGATAACGATGGCGCTTTTACGATATTCGATCCCTCGTGAAGGATCAATCAAAGTAGTTGCACTTTTTTTCAACTATACAGCGTGGAAATTATAAGAATTAACAACAAAACATTTCATGTAAGAATCAATACTACTATCTATATAAAAAAAATGATAGAGGTTTGCCGTTGTGCGCGCATCACGCAAAAACTACTGTCTAGAATCTGACCATTTTTTTTTGTTTATAGCTTAGATCCTTGGTCCTTATAAAAAAAAAACAAGATATCTTCATTCAATAAACAGTTATTAAAGTTTTAAGAAAGTACGATTTTTATGAGTACTACGCGTTCTTCTGTCCTCCACGAGAGCGGAACCGCGGACACAGCTAGTCTCAAATAATGTGACTCTACATGAGAGAAGAAAAACAAAAGAATATTGACAGGGGAATATATACGAGCGCTGGTATTTCCACAACAGACAAGTTTAGTTTTACATCTCATTGCATTCAAAAGTAAATAACATTAAAAATTTAAAAATGAATTGATTAAATTTTTATTTTTATTTTATTTATAAGACAACAATAGTCCATTACGTAATAGTAAACTACAAACTAATCAAAAATATGTATTTCGATTTGCAAATAAAAAGAAAAACCTTTATATTTTACAACACGCATCATTTCATTTTTATTTTTAATTACGAATTTTAATTTATATCAAATAAATATTCACTTTTCTTTTATCTTTGTAGATTCAAAATACCGTTATCTATAACTTAAAGATTTATACCCCTATAGACAATGAGATTTAAAGCTTTTTCAAAACGTTAAGGCAGAGTTATAAGAATTCGGGAAAATGTATTTTTAATCTAATATAAAACGTTGAAAGAATGAATTAGAAGCAATTTTTAAACCGTTGTTATATTTTCTAATTATTATAAAGTGATCAGTTTCCATTGGATTTTACTGAAATCTGTAATTTGATGTAGTGTTCTAGGTATTTTATTTGTAAAAAAAGTAAACGATAAGAAAGTTATGTGGTTAAAATGGATTTTTTTTTAAAGTTACAACACACGCATGTTAATTTCTATTACCCACTATCAAGATAATCTGTTAATTTGATTTTGTTAGAACAAACAGCCTAGTTGAAATAATAACAGCATGTGAATATAATTGAAATAAGAATTTGATAATCGCATTAATCTTACAGGCGATTTATTTAAAGCTTTTGCTCATAACAGTATATAATTTGCGTCAAATTGTTTAGCGGCCAATGAAGATAGCCAGTGAGTCACAGCGGACTACATTATACCGAGCATATTGTTTGGCTTTCATAATAGCCGTTCAAAATAACTGGTTGAGGTCTCATAACGTTAACGAGAGAGATTAACAACCGTATTTATAGTTGGGCTTATTCTCGTACGAGTATTTCATTTGTACAAGAAAGTGTTGTTTAATTTTATCAGTAAGTTATAATATATCCTTCATGATTTTTTATTATTTTTACTTTATTGCAAAATCATTTCATAAGTAATTATAATACTAGTTATCATAGTAGGAAATATTTGTGGTTATATGTAAAATACTATTCTATAAAAATATGAGTTCACATGATTGGTAGGTACTTTTGTTATATAATTGTCTAACAATATTGAGAAATTAAAAAGTTGTGAAATTGAAGTGCGTTACATTTCTGTACAATGTATCGTTCTAGTTTAGCGTATGTGTCTAATGACTCTTGCAATTATATTTTTTTTAAATAAAATAACATAAATACCCGCTTAATGAATAGAACATTATAATTAATGTTTTTTTTTTTTGTGATAAAAAGGGGGCAAACGGGCAGGTGGCCTGATGGAAAGTGATCTACCACCGCCCACAAACATCCGCAATATTAGAGGGTTCGCAGGTGCTTTGCAGGCCTATTAGGGCAGAATAAGCTCTCATCTTGAAGGTCACCAGGTTATAACGGCTCAGAAAGACCTCACTCAGGACGACAGCTGGTTCCACAGAGTGGTTGTGCGAGACAGAAAGGGCCTTAAAAAACACACTGTTGTGGAACGCTGGACATCGAGGCGGTGTTGATGGAATTTATAATTCTGACGCGATGTCCGATGGTGAAATTCAGCTGCCGGGATTAATCCAAACAATTCCTCAGAACACTCCCCATGATATAGATGTTATAAAATATAGATGTTATTGGACAGAATTAAAAAAAGAATGCTGAAAATTGAAATAATAAGTATTTGTAGTGTATTTCAAGGGGTATAGATTATAGCTTCGTGAATTACTTCTATTGTAATAACAAATAATTTAGTCAACTATTTACAATTAATTTAAAACATACATAAAGGATTATTTAAAACGGTTACTTAATTCATTTTGAACTATGAATATGATCGTTCTCGCACCTCGTTGAAATCTTTCATATTACGAGTTGTCTGAGTTCTGAAGGCTCTGCTTGATTCGTCCAGAGCTTCTAATGAGATTTAATTCTAAACATCCCGAGCTATTATGTTTGAATGTAACACGCTTTGGAGTATTAAAATGAGACAAATTTATTGCTACACTACGATTATATTTTCGATAAACGCATAGACTAGTGATTATGATATCTAGTGGTTTAATCATACAATCGACACGGAGCCGCGTTCTGTTCCATACTAAACCAGTACTAATAAAAAAGAAACTAGTTACGGGCGGGCCGTATCCGATAGTTTACGTTGGAAAATCAACAAGGTGCTATGGCAGGAATATAAGACGGAACCTCGGTGTGTTATCGGCTCAATCGCGTTCGAACAATGCATCCAATGTTTCAATATAGCTACGACAGCATTTTTAACGTTTCATCGGCGCTGTAACAATCGTAAAATAAATTCTCTACGCCTTCTCACAGCTCTGATTAATGTTGTACACAGCGAGGCGTTGCGTTTTTTTTTTCATCTGTGTTATTTCTTTAGTTTAATTTATGATGCCCTAGGACGGCGATGCGATATATTGCTGTGAAGGCTGCTATATCTCGTGGTTGAGAGCGTAATTCGGAATTCAATAATGAAATATTTTTTAAATATTTTTTCCAGAATATTACATAAAATGTATAGTATTACAACTAATTATTTAAGTGTGTTAATTTAATAATTATTAACCATACTTATTCTATACACAGTATAAAGCTACCCGCTTACAGAACATATAGCTGTTTTTTCGCTTACTTCTTCTAAACCACGCATCGGATTTTAATACGGTTTTCACTATCATTTAGGGTATTTTTGACGAAAGGTTTGTACATACAATACTTTCCAATAAATTTTCTATAGTAGATAAATCGAATATATTGTATAAAGAAAATACCATCAAGTCTATATAGACTCGGGTATATACCCAATGGGTTATTCAGAGGTGTACCAATGTATACTCACAGTTCGCCGGATTTTTTTTTAGGTCCCATGTAACAGGGGATGAGACTATTGCTATTAATTGAGCACAAAGCCAAACTCCGAGCTGCTACTGAGAATTTCATAGAAAAATTCAATAACACTTTGCTCGACCTGTGAATAGAGCCCAGAACCTCGAGCATAGCAGTCGCGCTAGGCTAGTGAGGTAATCAAGTCGTCAAAAATCTATTTTCAGGCGCTTACATAAATTACGCTAGCTAATAAACCTTAAAAGATACATCAAAATAATGTACTAATGAATTGTTGATCTTCAAAAAGTCTCGAAAAGTTCCGGATGGCATATGTCTATCTCCTAAGGTTGATTCACAGTAACCATTGTTATCTGCAAAATAATTAAAAAAAAAAATTAGGTTATTTGCGTAGCTATTTTTTCCAATTCAGAGATAATCCTTATCCAAGTTAATATTAAACTTAGTAAACTTAAATTTAAGTATTAAAGTTAATAAACTTGGGCATTTAATGTAGATTAAAATTGTCCTATACATTATGTCATTTAAATGAATACCGTAGAAGTTATCACGGATTTAAAATTGCAAAAAAAAACAGCAAACGGTTGGCCGGCACTCCATACCGCGGGCTTATCTATGGACTATGAATTGCGCGTCGCAAGCTAACTTGTAACTATTTAAACTGACGAACACAAACTGCATCAAAATTCAGGATTACTTTCAAATGAATATTTTTAATAAGCATGCAAACTAAAAAGTAAAGACTGGCCATTGATCATTAAGAACTGTAAATATTTAAAAGTGGAACTTCAGAAAAACAAATGTTTATAGCCGGAGAAAAAAAAATGCGTTTTCTCAGATTTGTGTGTTATTTAGGGTAAAGTTTTAAATTGATTGTTATTGATTATTTTTTCATTTTCCCGTTGAATTATTGTTACCAATAGAATAGCTAGGTAGTCTTTTTAGCTCAACAATTATTTCAGTACAATAAAATGGATACTTCGTTCGAACAAACTGCCCAAATTGTGGCATTTGTGCGGCAAAGCTTAGATCAAGAAACAATTACCAGAAATTGAAATTTAAACTAATGTATGGTTTCTAGAGTATACAGAAGATTCGTAGAGACAGTCGTCATGACCGATTTATTGTGTCAACTTCCTTGCGAAATTATTTCCTCACGTCAGTTAACATTAAAACGGAGCTGAATGAAGTGCGTGGAGTGAACATGAGTGCACGAACAATAAAAAGGAGGCCAAAGGAACGGGATATCATCACTCCCTTTAGACCAGCAAATGGTCCAAAGTTGTCCGCAGCTCACAGATAAGCTCGCTTAAGATTTGCGCGTGAACACCTAAATTGGTCTGAAGAGCAATGGGCCTCCGTATTATTCACCGATGAGTGTAGGACATGTGTATATGGTGTAGATAGTCGTAGAAGAGTATCGTCGATTAGGGGAGAGATATGCTCAAAGTTGCATCAAGAAGATTGTTTCATTTGGAGGAGGTTCTTGTATAGTCTGGGGTGGCATATCGATGAACGGGCGAACGGAACTTGTGTTCATCGATATGGTTCATCAAAACGGTAATAGCAGGGGTTTGACGGGACATCACTATATAACATATTTTAGAAGCACACGTGGTACCTTACATGGGATTCATAGGCGAAAATTTTACTCTATTGCAAGATAATGCCCGATCGCACGTCGCTGCACAAGTTTGACAACATTGCGAAGAGGTTGGGATACGTACCATGAATTGGCCAGCACGCAACCCAGACCTTAAACCCATTGAGCACGTTTGGGACAAATTTTAAACAGCTGAATATATGAGAAATCATATGCCCACAACATTAGCAGACACTAACAATAGTAATTTCACAAGAATGGGACAATATTCCGCAAGACCATTTAATAACTCTAATAAGGTTTACGCGGATTCGATTACATTCAGTAACAAGGGCTGGCAAGTAACAAGTAAACACCTTATTAAAAGAAAAGAAAACCGTGCTTAAACTTTATTTCAATTCTTAAAACCAATTTTTCAATTAAATTAATTTTTGTTCCATTATCGGTTTTGTTAAAATAATTGAATGGTCGTTTCCAACAAACAAACTTAAACATAAGGATATGATACTACGCTGTTTTAAAGTTAACGAACCAATATCAATATAAATTTATATGAAAAGTTTGCATACTTGGTTAGAATATTTATTTCAAAGTCGTCTTGTACTTTGATGCAGTCTATGTGTCCATCATTGTAGTTATGAACTATCAATATTAAAGCGATAAATTCTAAATCAATCGAAGATGCATCTACAAAATAAATGTCACATCTTTTGTAAATTGCACCCATGCGAAGCTGGGGTGGGGTGGGTCGCTAGTTATTAATAATAAAAAGTAATAAAACTTATAATTTTTATTTCATATACATTTTTTTTAAATGCCGCGTTTATTTAAGTCAATATGTATTTAGTAATAGAAATAGAAAACTTGAATAAAATTGTTATAGAAACATTCAAAATAGCAAAAAAATACGAGTTAGGTAGTTTCGCAGAAGTCAAATCGGCCTGGGGTTGGAATCTTATACGTTGTTGTGCAGATGTGAACACGTTAATTGATTAAAACCTTAACTCGTTATAACGGTTGTCATTACTCAGTGTTTGTTTTCAAAAGCTAAACATTACGTCGATACTTCAGCATGAATTAATTTTCAATTTTATTAATTTTGTTATACAATTTTTTTGTTTCTTTCTCTTGTCTTAATAATTCCTCCAAGGTAAAAAAAAAACTAAAAATAAAAAATTCAAACGCTTACTCTGTTGCTCCAGCTAACTAAGCATAAGGGATGGATGTAGCGAACTAAAACTATCCACAACCGAACACTGAAATTTATTAACTTTCCTCTATTAGGGTACAGCTTACTCATAGATAAATTAATGCAACTTTCTAAAGCTCACACACATTTGAATATGAATTTGATAATTTTTGCTGATCAAGCTTTGATAATACCCAAGATAAATCATTTTAACCTCCTGAGGCCCGGCGGGTCAAATACGGTACATCGAAAAAGAAAAAACATATTTCAGAAACGATTAAAAACATTATACGTGAAACGAAAAGTTATCTCATAACCAAAAAAAAAAATGGTTATTTTTCATAGTTTTAGGACATATTTCAGTTCAAAAATTTAGCAGTTGCACATAAATATGGTAATTTTGAATTTTTATGTCTAGTCCTTAGGAGGGTAAATGTTAACCGATATCACATCTTAACAATCATACGAATATTATCTAAAAAACATAAAGACTGACCGTTATGCTCGAGGTCCTGGGTCCTGGGTTCGATTCCCAGGTCGAGAGCAAAGTATTATTGGGTTTTTCTATGAAATTTTCAGTAACAGCTCGAAGTTTAGCTTTGTGTCCGATTAATGGCAATAGGCTCGCCCCCTTTTACATGGGACCTAAAAACACCCGACGAACTGTGGGTGGTACATTAATACACCTTTGCATAACCCTTCAGCGAATACAATAGTGATGGTATTTATATCTTCATTATTTAACATAATTTTCGTCCATGTCCCGTTCGTTTCTTCCACCCTGTATAAACATAAAGGAATAGAAAAATGTTTAATTTTGCAATCCGTTTACACGAAAAGATAAGTTTATTTAATATCTTTAAATTTATAAACCATATTTTCCAGGGAATAATAACGATTTATAGTAAGTCTGTTTAGTGTCATTTAATAAAAACCATAATTGCGCGAAAACACCAAAAAACGACATGTATCGTAAAAATCAAGATAGAATAGATATTTTTACGTATTTAAATATTTAAAACTAACATTAAAATTTATCTAAATATATTGAACAATAAAAATAAAACCCCATTCTTAAATTATTAATATACGTGCTTACAGAAAATATATAATACGTGATTTAAACCCAGCCGCCGTACAGCGCCATCTATGAATACTGATGGAAAATAAAAAATACATTTTCATTTATCGTTTTTACTGAAAATTATGTAAAGATAAAATGGTTTGGTATCTTTTCACTTCATTTCAGTAAATATTTTAAATTTAGGTCGGAGAAAAAGTGTTTTCGCGTAACGTAGGTATAAACTTGTTATAAAATTTCTTTGGCTGTACTATTTGTATCTAGCTGGTTTTGGTAACATTAAAAAGGTTACATTAAAAATAAATAAATAAAAAGAAAAACAGTTGTTTCACGCTATATTTTATTTGTTTTTCTTTCTGTTAAAATGAGTGAATCTAATGAAGAAATTCGTTATATTTTAAAATATTATTACAAAAAAGGCAAAAGTGCGACTCAAGCAGCGAAAAAAATTTGTGATGTTTATGGACCTAATGCAGTGTCAGTAAGAATAGCACAAAGTTGGTTAAAACATTTGAAGTCAGGAAATTTTGATGTTAAAGATGGAGACCTCGCTCTGGTCGCCTTGTTACGAATTAAATGGACGCTATTTTTGAAAAAGTGGAACAAGATCGGCATGTCAGTAGTTACGATGTAGCTGAAGAACTGGAAATTGATCACAAAACAGTTTTAACCTATTTGAAGAAAGCTGGCTATACCAAAAAGCTCGATATTTAGGTGCCACACGAGCTCACTGAAAGAAACCTAATGAACCGTGTTCCCATTTGCGATTCATTATTGAGACGTAATGAAACCGAGCTGTTTTTTAAGAGATTGATAACTGACGATGAAAAGTGGATCACGAACAACAAGAACATGCGAAAAAGGTCGTGGTCGTAGGTCGCCCAAGCTTCACAGACTGTGGCTAAACCTGGGCTAACACGAAATAAGGTGATGCTGTGTGTATGGTGGGACTGGAAGGGCATTGTTCATTATGAGCTTTTACCGCCCGACAAAACCATCGATTTGGATCTCTACTACCAACAACTGATGAGATTAAAGGAAGCAGTTGAGAAAAAGCGGCCGGAATTGATCAACAAGAAGGGTGTGGTTTTTCATCACGATAACGCTAGACCACACACATCTTTAGCCACTCAGCAAAAATTAACAGAGTTTGGCTGGGAGCTGTTAGTGCATCCACCATATAGCCCTGACCTTTCACTTTCAGTTTTTCACCTGTTTCGGTCTTTTCAGAATTATTTAGATTCTATAAGTTTAACATCAAGAGAGGACTGCCAAAACTATTTGTCGCGTTTTTTTGATCAGAAGTCCCTAAGTTTCTACAGCAACGGGATCATGTCTCTACCTACACAATGGCAGAAAGTCATGGAACAAAACGGCATATATATACGGTAAATAAATGTAAATCAACTTTGAAAAATATGTTTTAAGTTTTCATATAAAAGTGCGAAGAAACTTTTTCCCCGACCTATTATATTACAGGGGTACATATACATACATTCCTTTTTATATCTTTAGGTTATTTAAGTTTAACATCAAGAGAGGACTGCCAAAACTATTTGTCCCGTTTTTTTGATCAGAAGTCCCTAAGTTTCTACAGCAACGGGATCATGTCTCTACCTACACAATGGCAGAAAGTCATGGAACAAAACGGCATATATATACGGTAAATAAATGTAAATAAACTTTGAAAAATATGTTTTGAGTTTTCATATAAAAGTGCGAAGAAACTTTTTCCCCGACCTATTATTTTATTACAGAGGTACATATACATACATTCCTTTTTATATGTACATAACCTAAACGAAATTTATAGACCATACAAATGTTCATATGTGTAAAGATGCATCCTTAATGTACCTTCATAATATAAGCTACAATTATACCAATTTTCATTAAATTCGGTCCATTAGTTTTTGCGTGATTGGTGTTCAAACATACCGACAGGTTGATAAACAGACAAAAATTTCAAAAACTATCGAAATGTGTTCTGTCCATGGTTCTAAACCCTCGTATTATTTTTTTCTCAAATATCTTCAATGTACAGATTTCGACTCTTTACTCTTTTATTATAAGTATATATTTTGTTACTAGTAGGTCTAGTTTTATTTAACTCTTATAATTTTGTAATTTAAATGTTGAAAGATTATTTATATCTATATTAATATTATAAAGCTGAAGAGTTTGTTTCTTTGGTTGAACGCGCTAATCTCAAGGACTACTAGTTCGAATGGAAAAAATGCTTTAGTCTTAGATAGCCAATTAATCGAGGAACATCACGCTATGTCCAATAGGAGCGGAGCATCCATGAAAAATGTTGCAAAAACGGGGGGAGTTTATTCCTTTTGAAAGCTTCCACTACGTGCGCTGCGTGAATGGTTCAAGTTATAAACAATCGTGTGTGACGGAATTATTTCTCTTAAAAAGTTCTAAAACAAAATTTGCGATAGCATATGTCTATCTTTTAAGGTTTACTCAATATAATCTTTTTTATGGTAATAAAATTTGTTCTAAAATAATAAATGAATTGCGAAGGTGTTTTTGTGTACATGGTTGTTAATCCTTATCGAAATAAATACGTTATAAATCACAAGTGTTTAATTTTGTACAAAATTGACCCTTACAATAATTAATTTAAATGAATATCTCAGGAGATATCACATTTTTAAAATAACTCGTCAGCAAAATAATGATCAAGTACCGTGAGCGCAGTTTTATTAAGCAGAATGATGTGGGAGGCAGGCGGCACTATAATACGTTGCCTACGAGCCACTCTCTCTAACCCTTTCTCTCGCTCTCTCTCTTATATGACTCAAATGAAGTTGCGTGGGTCAGCTAGTTTTGTATAAAGCCACAAATGAACGAGATTTCAACACAATTCGAGTTTAAGTAGACAATCTTTGGAATTTTTGGCAGAATCTTAATGTGTCTTAATTCATAAACATATGTTACTAGGCACTATATTATGTAATATTGGGGGAGTTTTGCGTGATATAGTTTGTTTATTGAGAGCAAGTGAAGTGGTTTTTGAAACTGGGGTTGCCACGGAAAGTCCCTGGACTGTTTTAAAAAGAGAGTCACTATGTTCTATCTATCTATAACTATCTTGTAAGAGGTCCTCTACGTGACATTGTGGGATAAAAATAACTTTTACGTGGAATAGTTCTTGAACTTAATGAATTGAATTATAAGTACCGCCTAAGTTATAACTTCTGAATAATAACTACTTTAAAAATGCTACTAACTGGTCGCTTATATTATGTCTAAAACTATTTACAAGTGATAGTTATTAGCAATTTTAAAGTACAAATAAATAATCTTCAAATATATTTTCTACAGTTTCAATAAAAAATCACATGTTAAAGTTATTTGTTTTTTGTTCAAACAAGCTTTTTTTAGTACGGAATAAAAGCAGTCCAAGTAAAGCTTATATTATTAGCTTAGCTTATATTTCCTATTTTATGCAACACAATATTTACAACATTTAAAAAAATACTATAATTACATATTAATAATATCATTTTATTTCGAATTTTAAACATAGATTGAATTACTCTTCTTGTAAATAAAGTAAAATAATGAGGAACAGTAATTATAATTGATCTGATATTTAATTCATAATAATTCAGTAGTAATTTTTACTAGCTAGTATAACCACAGTGACTGTCGAACAAACCTTATATGTCCATAGTCACTCTTGTCCTTGGTCTGTAGGTCTAATCCTTAGGTGCATAAATGCATTCATTATACCGAGCTTGGATTTTTGTTAAATCCGCGCGATCCTTTTGTTTGCGCTTTCCAGTTGTTTCACACCTACTTACGTCCGCGTCGAGGGCTCGTTACCTCAGATTGAAGGCTTGCGGTCAACGGCCCTTGGCATCCTTACTGGCCGACAAAAAAATAACTCGATTATACTCACCGACTCGCGTGTGTAAAATTTTGCTCTGGTTTCTTCAGTAAAAATATAACTGGTCACTTAATTAACTCATGTATATTTTCTAAATATTTTTGAATCAATAGTTTTTCCAAGAAATTATGTATAGAAATCCATCCGACACACGGTGAGTTGGATGGCAACCACTATATATAGTTTTATTTTAATTTAATTATAACATATATTGTGTAGAAAACATTGGTTTATTCAATTTTTTTTTTATATTAGTGATTATTATAAATTTATTATGTTTAGAAACTTATAAATTAATATACAGTACTTTTATTTTTCTAAGAGTTTTAATTTTAGTCTAAAAAGAGAAAATCTTTACAGATGTATATCTAATCGGAAATTATTGTCATATATGATGGTCTCAATAATTTAATTTGTGAGTAAAAAAATCAGCTTGTGTATTAATTTTTGAATTATATTAAGTGGAACGCCCTTCCTGCCAGTTTTACGAACTACATTTAAATTAAAAGTGTTGTAATACTACGCTCTTGATATTTATATTATTCTATCTGTTAAAATATTTTCAAAAAATATGAAGTCAGAAGTAGTAATAAGCGGTTTCTGTAAATCATTTTTTAGGAAAAAAAAAATAATCTTTCAATACTCTCGCTGTACGAATCACTGTTATTGATTTATTGTACTGTATGTAAAGTTTGAACACAATCTTACTTGATTGACCGTGCGAACAGCGGATGCGTTGCTTTTGTAATTAAAGAAGATACACCGATTAAACAATTTGAAAGAAATTATGTACCTAAATATAATTGATAAATATGTATTATTTCCTTTCAGTAATCTATTATTTTAATTTTAAACAGTGTGATCGTGTAAGTTTTTTTATAACATATAAAATATAAAAGATAGTTAATGATTAAATCCATTTTATTTTTAATTTATCACTTTTTGACACAGTCATTTTTCGAATTTTTACAATAAATATTTTTTTTTTATATTTGACTAACATACAAAATATACATTGATGGGATATTATACATACATTAACTATAACTAATATTATCACAGATAGCGGCAAAAGTTGCCATTTTTAAGTAAAATTAATAGTAGTTGACAAATTTGCCCAACAAACAGCCCGAATAGGCCTATATACATACATTATACATACTATTCATATATCTACAGTAACTCCAGGCAATTGGACACATTTTATCAGCAAATACTTTTGAAATGGCAATAATGGTATTATTATTATCTACTTTGTATACATATATATTACTTAACACCTCTGAACCCGCGGATGGCATGTGTGCCTATTTCACGTACATTTTTTATATAAATGGGAGCTAAAGAGTTTTAAAATATTTATCATATTGATATAATGAGAGTTATCATATTATTCTTAAAGATATGAAAATTTAATTAAGAGTATTTACATGTGTAAACTATAACCGACTAGCCATCACGTTTTAGATAAAACACAATAGTTTTAATCACTTTAGTGTTAATTAAATGCACTTCACTGAAACGTATTTTGGTGTACACACTACACATGAACGGATATGGTGCGTGGAGAGGATCGTAGTGGCACCGGATGCGATGCGTGTGATGGATGCGGGGGTAATACAGGGTGAGCGCCGTGCACTGGCGGAGGCGGCAACATACCCAAGTGATTCCTAGGGTGATGGTGCCTGTGCATCGGCATGGAACCCCCTGCTCCTGGACTCGGCATATTTCGACACCGTTGCCTATTACGCACATCGGGTAACGCAAACTTCAACTTTTCCCAAAACAACCTATCGTCTGCGTGTAAACACTTGTTGGTTTTCAAATAGAGTCTTATGTCCTGATCTAGATCCCTTTGGGGCACTTGACCTAACAATACTACTATAAGTCTTTTCCGTCTGTCTCTTAGTACTTGATGTAAAGCTGATTTTAACTCACAACGTACCCACTCGGATCTCAAAAAATTTTCACTTAGCACCATAATAGTACGTCGTGAAGATTCCACGGCCTGCCTTATCTTCTCAGTCACATGGCTGCCGACGTCTCGGTAATGGAGACAAAGCTTGTAGGAGGGGTCACCACGCTCCAATGTTGGTGTAAGCTCATCAGTAACCCATGCTTCATCTTTAGAGCTGTAACATATGAAAGCGTCGTACATCTTTTCTGAATCCTCTCTATCAACGTCGCTTGGTCTATAGAACAATCTCACGCCGAATTTTGAATGACACCACACTCTCATCTCTTGTCGATAAATAAATATCATCAAGGTTATTAACAATACGAATAAAAATGCACCAAGAGTTGCAATTAGTAGCGGTATGTAGTCTTGAACTTCGTCATTGGTAATAATCGTTCTTGTGGCTGTCAAATTTCCGTTGATGCTGTTGTTAATGCTGGGTAATCCAGTACAAATGCTTCCATTATCATTGATAATTTTGAATCCTGAATCTGGATTATCGTACATGCTTTCGTTATATACAGAGATTTCAGTAATATTGTTTTTTGAGTAAATGCATGTTATATCTGACAAATCTTTGATAGAACTCACTCTTTTCGTCCATTCACGGAACATTTCAATGTATTCGCAGTCGCATGACCACGGGTTATAAGAAAGTGTTATTTCCGTAATCGAAGGATTGATTTGCCACACCGGTAACGTAATAAGGAGATTATGTTGCAGATGTAAAATTTTCAAACGTGACATTTGATTGAACATTTCCTTGCCAATGTGTCTGATCATATTATTATTTATGTGGAGTTCTCGTAAATTGTCTAATCCGTCAAATTCTTGTCCTTCTAGAGTTGTTAAGCTATTATATTCCATGTGTAGCACTTCTAGTTCTTTCAAACCATTAAATGATCTGTTGTAAATTGTTTCTACGTTAGATGCATTTAAAAACAATATTTTTAATTTTTTCCTGCCGATAAATGCGTGACTCGGGAGTGTTATAATATCATTCCCGTCGAGATACAGTTCCGTGGCTTCCATTGGTATTTTGTCGGGTAGAACTTTCACGTAGCCTGCACTAGAACACTCGACAACATTAGCCGACCAAGTTGGATCGTGATAACAGGTGCAATTATTAGGGCAAGTCATTTCACAGTCACAAGCGTCGAAATCACAACAATGACACAAAGCGTGGCAGTGAGATTCATATTTACACAAAAATTGATGTGGTGCTGCTTCTATTAATGGGACATATGCGTTACCACGACTGTAGAGTAGTTTGCAATATATGCTATCTAAATCCATTAACTTTGGTTGTGTTCTTGCTCTGTTTCCGGTATTTATTTTTTGCAACCAATCCATTGTACAATCACATTCTAATGGGTTTCCGCCTATGAAAAACTCTGGCACTGATTTATCTTGTGGCACTGCGGATATCCTCAAAGAATTCGGGTCCAAACTCGTTATTTTATTACCGTACAAGTCGACACGAGTTAAATTCGGTTTCTTGAAGAAAGTGTAGGATTGAACTTTTGAAATGAGATTATCGTTCAAATATAACATTTCTACAGAGTTTGGTATTGCACTTCCAGTTATTTCGGTTAACCTGTTAGAGCTCGCGTCAAAAGTACTGAGTGATAGTTGCGATTCAATCTCAAAGTAATTTCCAAGTTCAGCGATTCTGTTGGCGTGAATATCCAACCACTGCAATCCTGTTGGAATCATAGCATAATCGAACCATTCCAATCGGTTATCAGAAATGTTCAACCATACCAAATTAGGTAATTTAGCAAATAGTCCTCCGATATCAGATAAGTAATTCCCATCCAATCTTATTGCTTGCAAATTAATATTTGAATCGAATGATCCTGCTTCAATTTTGTGTATTTTGTTTCTAGATAAATTTAAAATTTTTAAGGACGTCATTTTATCAAACACACCTTTGGTAATATTACCAATGTTGTTTTCAGTCAATCTTAAGCCATACATTTGTTCCATTGTCATAAACGAAGCGTTCTCTATGCTGACTATTAAATTTTCTCCCAAGTCAAGAGTTTTTAGTTGAGGTATAGATTTTAAAGCTAGAGGAACTTCATCAAGCCTGTTACCATTTAAATGTAAATCTTGCAGTGTTGAACAATTACGAAGTGAAGAGGCATGTATTCTAGTAATGCGATTACTATCTATGGAGAGTACTGAAAGTACTTGTAAACCAGTAAATGCATAACTTTCTATGTTTGTCAGTCTATTGTTTGATAATGTTAGTGTGTGCAAATTGTTTAAGGAACTGAAAACATTTTCAGGGATATGTTCAATCCAATTGTCTTGCATTTTTAGTATCTGTAAGTTGTGCAAATCTCTAAATAAAGCTATCTCCAGTTTGGACACTCTGTTGTGAGAAAAGTCCAAGTACACCAATCTCTTCAATCCAGAAAACGTAGAAGTATTTATCCAGTCTGATGTCAACTCGTTATATGACAAATCCAAAACAAGCAGTTGAAATAAATCACTGAACAATCCAGGTGCTAAAACCGTAATGGTATTGTTGTTCAAATATATTTCTTTTAGTTCTTTTGTATCGCTAAAAAGTTCCGGCGGCAAACTTGTGAGTTGGTTATCTGAGAATCTTATCGTCGTTAAAGAAATGAGACCTTCTAGTGATCTGTCGGCAACAGAGTTCAAACCATTGCCTTGTATATAAAACTTTTGTAGTCTCCGAAGCCCGGAGAGGAGATTTGGTGGTAATGTGTCAATAACATTCCTTGATAGATCTAAAACTAAAAGATTGTCCCCACATTTTTCCGTGGGGTGTCGATGCGCAGTGGAAAATTGAAAATGGCTTATGTCTCTCATTCTATTACCGGTCATATTTAAATATTCTAAATTTCTCAGTGTACACAGCGCTCCATCGGGAAAAACTAACATATTGTTTTCACTTAGATCCAAGCGCTCTAAGTTTTGTACGTCCCTAGAAAATGCACTTGGAGTTATTTCGAGAGACATTGTCGACCAATCTGTATTGTGAGTTCTGATTGTCAAATTTCTTAAATCGCGTAGTCCAGTAAATGCACTGTCAGAAAGGTTCCCTATTTTGCAGTACTCAATTGTTAATTCGCGCAGTTCTATTAACTGACGGAAACTACCTGGGGCGAGTGAGCTTTGAAAGAATAATGCATCACTGCACTCGATACGCAACCTCACAGTCGGATGTGGTTGTATTGCACTAAAGTTTGTATTTTCTAATTCACTGTTTATAGTCCTCAATCGACACTGTAACGCGACACCCGCACCGTCGTAATCTGTCATCCATCCACATTCATCTGGAGCTTGGTATCGCGTCCCCGTGGTCGCTGATAAGGATGCACTCTTTACCGTCAAAGCAGTGCTGAGCACCAGTATGATTTTGGCAAACCACATAATATACATTGTTTTGTATTCACTAAGTTCACTTATTACATAGTTTTATGTTATCGTTTAGCACTAAATCTCCATATGAACATCTCGACAGCGGTACACTAGTTAATTTTACTCCGCAGCCCGGAGCTTCACTGGTTGGAGTGGCCACTTAACTCGTTTCTCGCGAGCGCACTAATTGGGTACGATCGTGCGCACCGTAAGTACTCGGTCGTAGAGCACGTAGCACGGCCGAACACGCAGAGGTCTGGGTTGGAACTGTCTTGGATTGGAACCTGAGCTGCGGTGCGCTCGCGCACAAGGCCGTCGCGCCGGTTCACGCGTTCCAACAGGTAAATTCGCATTTAAATCTAAAAGGTTCCAAGTCCTTAAGTCGCCGTTCTATGTTGTGCTCTATCTTTGATATACTAAAGTTGGGCCGTAAAATCTATTCCGTGCACACAAACGTAAGTACAGTATTACACAAGTAAAAGAAACCGCTTTTTTTTGGTATTGGCAAGCTTTCGGTTGGTATGTGCGAAGGAGACAGAGGTATTGTAGCGGCCCAGCGGGGTAAAGCTCGCAAACCGTGGTGGGGGTTTAGGGCAGCTGGCAAACTAATATGCAGGCATGATTCCACAGACACTACTTGTTAACACTCTGACTGACAAAATTATTTTACGAAGTTTCGTATTGTAAATGACTGTTGTTATTCAGTCTTGAAATGTATTATGGTTATTATGAACGCAAAATTACAGATGTTCTGCTATTAAAAATGATGTATGTATGTACATTTTTATATTTGTTTAAATCGTAATTATTATATTGATTCAATATTTAGAATTGATAATATTAAAATTATTTTACACGAACACAACCTTATGGTATAATAATTGTTTACAGAATTGGATTAATTGTCGAAGCTTAACTGGTATCCTTATATTATTACACTTTATGATTTAATTCTCGATCTTATTAATTTGACTGTAATTAATGTTTATTGTATGCGTTTTAGAGTGGTAGCGTGTAAATTACTAAATATATTTATTTATTTACCAAAAAATAGAATTGTTATATTTAATTATATATTTCATATCATTATTTTTTAAACCGTAACACGTATTTATTATATGAAAATTACTATAGTTTTTTTTTCTTTTCTGTGCTATGCGAACTATTCCTACACATTTTTTGTTAAGAAATACACGATATACCAATTGGCCTAAAATGTTTTTGATATCATTTTTCATCCCTCAAATACGCAACCTTTCATCAAACTAAACATCTTACGTAGCTACCAATTTTTCGAAGCCCGTTTATTTCATTCGTTTTTTTAATATGTTTCATTTCGCATGATTTACATTAACATACTAAACACCGTTTTGGCTAAACGTCTGTAAACTTTGTATGTTAGTTAGTTTAAAATATTCACCGTATTAAGTATGTAATTTCATACATTTGTGGTTATAACATGCTTTAAACAAAAAAAAGTTTTAAGACTTGATTTGTTTTTACATTGAACTTAATGAAAGATTTTTCTCAGCGTTTATGCCTACTAATTTACAGTTCGATATTTTTTGTTTAGGTTAGTTTTATAAATATTACTGCTGAATTAATGTGAAGATAGTTGAGCGATAGTATTTTCGGATGCCGCATTTACCGACATGGGTACGAAACTCACAGCAAGCCCGAGCTTTCAGTATAGGAATGTATGTACGAGTATAACTTGATAAAACAAAAACTTAAATATCCTACACGTTCTACAATATTAAAACATTTAACTATTTTGTAAAAAACATTAAATAGCAAAATTTAGGGATATTCATCCTATGAATATGAATAATAAATTATGTTGTCCGGATGTTTACTTATTTACGGCCGTTTTCAATAACATATCTAAGTTTACTATCCCCGATGAGTACATATTTGTATCAAGTAATATCTGTAACTTAAGACAGATATCGGTTTCCCTCTTATCTATTCAAGCTATAGGATAGTTATATATATTATGTAGATATCAAAAACAATCATTGATAGGTTATTGAAAAAAAGTAAGGACAAAGGATTATATTTGTCTATCTTTAGTAACTAAAACAACGGATAGATAGTTTATTGAAAACGGCCGTTATAGATCAATTAGTATTAAGCGAATGTAGATAATATAAAAATAAAGGATCACGTTTATTTATTAAAGCATTATAGAATAGCTTTCTCAGTGTTGTCGGCAAACTGTATGCTAAGGTAATAATTGAAACAGTTATGTTAGAAACGTATGACAGAATATGGAATGTACTAGCAGGATTTAGAAAGAGTATGGGATGTACGGATCAGGTCTTCTCCTTACGGTGCATAACTGAAAAATATTTGGCAACAAACCAAAAAGTCTTTTGTGCATTCTTAGATTTAGAAAAAGCCTATGACAAAGTGATGAGGAATGAGTTGTGGTTGGCATTGTCTAGGCATGGGGTTAGCGGTGATCTGATACAAGCATTAAAATCTCTCTATGAGAATTCCAGTACTTGTGTTAGAATAAATGGGGCATACACTGAATGGTTTGATATCCAAAAAGGTGTTAGACAGGGATGTGTAACGTCTCCATTGCTGTTCAACCTATCTATGGATAATTGTCTAACAGACTTGAAAGAGAGTGATTGTGGACTAAGAATGAACGAGTTACTTGTCAAATGTCTTGTTTATGCTGATGATCAAGTTTTACTTGCATCTTCAGCAAAGGATTTGCAAGCGATGGTGGCTATTATGAATGAAGCTTTGGAAAGAAAGGGAATGAAAGTAAATGCAAAGAAGACGAAAGTTTTGGTGTTTGAAAAGGAAGATAAAATGACAAAAGTATGTTTCCGGATTGATGACGATAAACTGGAGCAAGTAAGTGAGTTTGTATACTTGGGATCGATGTTTACCAGGGATGGAAAGTGTGAGAGTATTATACGAAGGAGAGTAAATGCCGGTAATATGGTGAATGAAGCGTTACACTCCTTTATGAGCAGCCAGAGTGTTTCTATGAAAGCTCATTTGGCTGTGCATAGAGGAGTGTTGGTTCCAACACTCATGTACGGAAATGAAAACTGGGTGTGGCAGAAAAATCATGAAAGTAAAATAAATGCAGTAGAAATGAGAGCGCTAAGAGATATGTTAGGAGTGAAATTGAGTGATAGGATAAGAAACAGTGTGCTAGAGAGCTTTGCGGTGTGAAAGAAGATATAGTCACACGGATTGCGAAAGGGATGCTTAGATGGTTTGGGCATATTGAGAGGATGAATGAAAGAAGAATTACTAAACAAATCTATAATGCGAGTGTGAAAGGAAACTTTGTAAGAGGAAGGCCTAGACGAACATTCATCGATCAATTCGGAGACGTTCTGAGGAAAGGTCAGGTCATGAGTACTTTAAACCGACGATCATACATGAAAAGATTAATTAATGTTAAAGAAGCGCAAGATGTATGCCAGGATCGTAGCAGGTGGAAGGACGTGGTCTCTGCCTACCCCATTGGGAAATAGGCGTGATTCATGTATGTATGTATTATTGAATGTTTCTACAACAAAGTACAAAGCAAATTCTCCTTTCGCATCTATGTGTCTACGTACCTACACTCCGTAATCACCGAAACTACTGAATATATGTTAGTTTACATCCAATACATAGACTGTTTCTTGCGATCTCCCTTATGTTAATCTAATCGTTATTATGATAATTTTCAATATTTGAAGCTTAGGGAATTGTTATTAGCATTTTCTTTATAATTAGTTATAAATAGACCGTTAATTTGTAGATTTAAAAAGTTAATTAAGTATATAAAATTCTTCCTATCACGTTTAAACACGGTCTCTATTCAACGACAAACTCACGACTTATGTGGTTAATGTAAAGTAACTCTTAATAACTGTTCATATCTATGGTTTGATGACATGCACTGATGACAAGTGACCACGGCATGCCCATTGCACAGAGCTATTTATGCAAGGTGTTGTGAATTCGATTCCGAGGCGTCTTTTACATCTCAATTGTAATAAATTGTCTCATTTGAGAGGCGAGAAGTGGAAAATTTGCAATAGCACCACTAGAGACCCGTACTATTTGCGTCCCACCTCCTTTATGTAAACAACGTAAATGGCTTTGTAATGGCAATCGAGTACTGCCTACTGTGACACCGGTTCAATATTTTACACTCGCTCCCACGGGTCGTTTGTCTAGATCGCACCTTGAAATTCAACAAAGGGCCAGCGGGTGTCTCCGACTTTTTGTTATAAGTGGTGAGGCGTTTCTTGTCCTTCGTATATAACAGAATAGATTGCCGGTAAATCGTGTGGTATTGTGCTATCATTTGATGTATATTCGTGGGTTCGCGGTTCTCTTCGGTTAAATACGTATTCAATTTACCGCACTTCAAGTCAGTTCGTAACTGTATGTTTCTGTCCGGATGTTAAGTCGTTGCGTAGGTACGTACACGCGTGATGATGTGGGTCAGGCTCCTTTATTATTTACGTTTGAAATACTTTCGTCAAAATTGTAAATAAACTATTTCACATGTTATATTCTATTATCTATATAATAAATACAAAGTGACGATTTATGTTTTTTTTTTTAAATTATATCTTTCATTATATCATACTGCTTATGCTTCAATAGCTTGCTTGGAAATTGTATTCTATAAAGAAGTCCGTCCAGTAAGCAGTACATTTCTGGACTGGCTGAACTAATTAAAAATATATTAATTAGGTGACATCTCCGATTGTAGACAAGTGTTTTGGTTAATCAAAATACTACAACTACTGGTTAGTTGTCCAGAAAATTAATAGCATCACTTGATCTTTTTCAAAATTCTGTATAGGTTCTGAGGAGGCATATTATATGAAATTTGAAACACTACCATCGATTCGGGAAAAATACGATGTAGAAAGCGAGAGAGAGAGAGAGAGAGAAATTTGCAGACGTCATTAGTATGCGTGTAATCCACCCTTTATCCTTATGATTGTAAAACCGGCAAATTGGCAATTTACTTCAGAACCTTAATATAGACCCTAACACTATTACCTAAAAAATCTTTTATTAGTCTTACTGAGTTTATGACATGGGATGACTAATTTATGTTTATTTCTGTTATTAAAATGCAGCTCATCTAAGTTTTTGCGAACGTACGGTACATTACATTTTCAATTACGTACTGAAAGGGCAAAGTTAAGTACTAAATTCCTGGAACTTAAATTTTACAGATTTGCGAGGTACTATGTTGTAAATTGTAGCATGTATTTGTATTTGTAGTATTCATGCTATTCTTGTCAAGGGTTCTAGGTATGATTGACGGCCGAAAGCGAGATTGGTAGCGGAGGAGCTGTAGTGGACATTCCATCATTACCTACAAGCTTATAGTACCTACTAGTATATATTTAACATTGATGTTTTTTTTCTCATAAAACTCCAGCTAGATTATAATGCGTCGCATTATATTTTAATTGTAAATAAGTTATTCACACCCTTTTATAATGGACTTTATCCTTTAACATAAAACATGCGTTAGCTTTTGTGAATAATATCGTACAAGCCCCGAAGTAACGTGTACATCGTCAATTTTATTAAAGTTTTATCGTCTGAGTTCATCGGTGTGTAAAATCATTCCTCGTTCGATTTCCATTATATTATTAATTTTTGTAATTTCGGTGCCTAATCTCCGGCGACAGGGTCCCGGTACCGGTGCGACACTTATCTCCGGTGTCGGCGGACATATATAATCCATTAAGTCGTCATTTCCACGCCGTTGATCATTCCTCAACCACGCGTCAAACCCGCCCCCGGACCAACGCACGCCGTATTGTTCGCTACTGCTTTATCTCTCTTCATAGCTACAAGGTCCTTTTTAATAAATATCGTGAAGCAATTATGTACCTTAAGAACGTACACATCAAGGCTAGAATCCCTTGTTGTTATGTTCTTCGAACCTTTATCCTTGTCTACTAATGGACTAGTTTGTTATCTAATCGGGTACACGGCGGACCTATTAATAATTTCCCACATAATTTTCTAATTAACGTCCCGTTCTACCCTGCGACTGGACGAGACCTCTGGACACACGAAAACGGAAATGACACACTACGAGTTACCCGATTGTACTACTTAGTAACATATGATACATTTGCATAATGCCGGAGGGTCATAATTTATATTTGACATTAATGATTTGTTTTTTTTTTGCAGGTAATTAGCATATTCGCAAAATGAGGTAAACAAGAATACAATCTTATTTTTTGTTAATAATATAATTACTACGTGTTTGGCTATTTACGATTTTACAAGTCAAGAGCGATTTGTGCGACATTGTACATAATCCAATGAATAACAAGACAAGAAAACATTAGTACGCTTTTTAAACATTAAAAGGTTTGGGTGCAATAACCCCTATAGGGTTACATCGTATCGTGTAAATTGTAGGGATTTCACACGTGAGCAGAACCCATAGTGGTACGATACGACAGATTACGACACGGGCAATTTGGCGGGCGAGAGGCAACGTGGCTTTATTTGTTCACCTTGACACCTGGCAATTCATAAACTACGGGGCACAGAACATAAATGATGTAGAGTGCAATACTTTTGAATTACAATTCGTATAAAATTACAACAAAAGGAATACATTAATATCAAAATATTACAAAAATTTATACAATACAAAAAAACATCACTGAATTAAATATCCTTACATACTTCCTTTACTAAACTTTTCTTACATAGATAGCTAGGTACTTAATCTAAATACATACATATATATATATATATATATATATATATATAATTTGTTTTAGTTGTTATTTTTTTGTAACTGATCATTTTTATTATTATTAATATCATTTTTTTAATGACAATAAACGAATAATTTATTTTTATGTTAAAAAAAAATGGTTATACAATTTTAGTAGACCAGAACAAAAACTCTATCATAAATTCCAATGGCCAAGCATTAGCATGGCTAATGTGGTATACGCAGACGTCAAATTTTTTGAAAGTAAATAAATCTGTTGGCAGTATTACTTGCCTTGTCATTATTGTATTAAGGAGTAAACGAGAGTAATATGTTAAATCTTCATGCTTAAATTTTAAATAAATTTTATTTTATAACAAAATGTGAAGTAAATTAGTAGGTAATCTGAATCATGTGTGTAAATAAGCATTCATTGTTTATTTAAACTGTTTTGGCGAGAGATGTCTGCCCGCCAAACATAACACCTCCCTTTTCAATGGTTACTCCGCTAAAGTGGTGACCCCGAACATGAACGTCAGCGCAATCTTCTTCGCAAAGCTACGTCATCGTGACGTCATTATCACTTCCTCAAGCTTTCGAGCAGCGAGTCATACAGTCATACATTCATTCTTCCTTCAATCAAATCTACCTTTCATAATGCGTACGCAAAACTGTTTTAATTGAAAGCAATGGTCTCTTACCATGTGATCACTTATTCAGTACCAAATTACGGTTGTAATGAAATATTGAGTTCATTGCTAGAGGGTTCGCTTCATATAATGTATGTATGTATATTCTATAGGATAGGAAATATCTATATTCCATGGTAATGAATGTATCTATATATAAATCTAAAAACTGCAGATTTTATTATTAAAATAAAGTTGGTTTGATTTTTCATTATGTTGATTAGAAAATGTATTATGTTATTAAATGTTCTATGAAATCGTTATGAACTCTATGGCATTCAATGTTCTTTATCCAGTACGCGCAACGTGATGTCGAGTGAGACCGGTTAGATTAACTATTGTCGTGGAACAATTAGAAACTGTTGCAGAACCCTGATTTCATTTTGTCATGTGCAAACAATCGCCGGCGACATCTGCTCCCTTTACACCTGTATTTCCCTAGTAATAAATTATCGACAGATTCGGAAGGTTGAGCATCTGCTAATTGTACTTCGTAAGTTGAAAAGTCAAATGACTTTTATTGATGGGAGATAATTATATTGTTACTACAAACGAAACTTGTTAAAATTAATTCCTTTTAAAATTAGCCTATGTTGATATGGACATTATTCTTATTCCCAGAAGAATGGCAGTCATAATTCACTGTGTACTCGCAGATGGTCTATATCTTTGGCAGGTGTACAGTTGAACAATATGCGAAACCTTGCCTTTGTGAAATTACTTTCAAATTTAAATATTGCCACTAGAATCGAATCCGCGACCTCTATTGTTTGAAAAATATTTCTTGACAGTTACACTTCAATCTTGTGCTATCGAAATAGTAAATAACAATAAAAATGTTTTGAAATATCAAATGTAGATTTTTTAGTTTCCGTTTATTTAACATAATATTCATCAACATTAGATGCTGAGTAATGGTTGATTCATGATTCAATGACTATTCATTGTTTAATGGCATATTGTGTCGGTAGTTATTGGCGTATGATTTGGATGTTGATTAAGAGAACCTATTGTTTAAATTCAGGTTTCAATAATACTTTGTATGACGACACGTCATTTATTCTCTTAAATTATTTACAAGTAATAAACTACACCCTAATTAGTTAATAGTTGTAAATGTAAGTCACTAATGTATTGAATAAGGTGAAAGGTACTTCGATGTAGATTTATTGATGTTAAAGTTGAGTTTCGAATAAACTCAATCTTTACCCAATTAAAAGGTTTTCGAGAATTCTGAGTCACGTAACAGTAACAATATAACACAATTGTGAGAAACACTCACAAAAGAAGAAAAAGCATTTTTACATCGCATTTATAGGCCACAGGGTCTTTACACCCCCTGCGGTGGTTTACGTGATTCCGCTAAGAAAAATGTTACCAAGCATCTTAGAAATTTCAATTGTAACATTCAGTGTATTCGCACACCATGATTCCAATTTGTTCGGCTCGTATGCCGCCAATGAAACACCCTAGATATCATCGGCATACCGGCCACTATGTTGACTCGGCTGATTAAATTCTTTGCGGTGATGTACGGCGGACCAGTTCGGAGGAGTTATTTTTTCTGATTCGCTTAAACAGTTGCCGACTTGTGTGTTATACGAAAGTTTTAAAAAAAAATCGAAGATTTCGGTATATTATTCTCACAGTCCGCTATCATGATTCTCACAGACTTACGTTTTTAGAAAATATGGATTTGATTAGATATCGTTTACATTGTAAATTTAAGAGACTTAACAATGCTGGATAATAAATTTTGTAATTTTCTGTATAACATATTCCATAAGGTTGTTACTAAAATTGACATACTTACCAAAATCACACTTCGAAATTAGTCCGCTTACCGTATCTACCATGCCGTACGTTTGGAACACAAATCAAAATAAATAGAAAATAGTATTATATTATCTTCAGTAAAACTTAAGTTAGCCTTGATTGTTCTCCTTATGTGTTAAAATAAGTGGTTTATTTGGCTTGATTAATAACAAGCTCAAAAAACACTGTTGTATATCAAAATAGGCATTGTTTTCGCGCAACGGAAATTGTAGAACATTCGAACTACAATGCGATCAACAAGTGTAAACACATTGCATAACGATGTTATCTATTAAAATTATTGCAGACAAATAATAAATGTATGTATATTTAATTTTATTATTTATGCATGACTAAAAGAATGCAAGTAAAAAAATCGTAAAGACTTGAGCCGGGAAAAGACGGACGCCTACTTCTTTTACCGCACAATAAATGTCAAATGAAAATTGTATACAATAATGTAAACTACGTAAGTTAGATTAATATAATATTTTTACGCTCAAACACAAGCGAGCTCGTCGGTGTAATGAAATATGGCAGCATGTTCCTTCATTCCTGATAAAAGCTCTGGTGTCGGAGTTTTATTGCGAGTCGAGTACGATAATTTAACTTGGTCGGGCAGTGAAATAATTTACATGGTGGTCCCTTTGCTTTTTTTTATCGCTCGGCTACCGCTTTTTTACCGTTAACTCGCGAAATGTTTTGGGGCATGTCGGTGTTTGTAACGATTTCTTTTCTGTGAATTAGTGAGAAAAACTCCGGAACTTTTGGTACCTATTGTAAAATTTTAATCCATGATTTCTATTTCTATCACTGTCCTATTAAATCATTTTTTTAAATTCTTTATAGGCTTAGCGTTTGTCCCTCACTTGATTTTAAGTAATGATGTGACTTAAGATTGTAATCACAAACGCTAAACCTAATGGGAGGCTACTGGCTTTAAAGTTCTGCTGCCGAAACACTACAATTAGGCACTTGGCGACGATAGATTATCAACTCGAGAGTGGTAGCTAGCAACTAGCCAGGCGGGCATTGGAAAATGCTCTACAACCATGCTATGGTTTCATCACGATGTTTTCATATGCCGAAAGCTCAGGCTTATTGAAGGGATTCGAACTCAAGTCGATCGATGCGGTGTTCGTTTATGACACAACTCAACCATTATTGCTTCAATTGTTTTATTATTAGAAGAAATATATTTGAGTTAAAATTATAATTTATATCAATAATTAATACTATGTTTGATAAAAAAGATCAAACTCTACATATGCGGAGTTCATTGTGTTAAGCTTAACTCTCTTAACTTTTTTCTGCTTTGCTGGTTAATCTCGGCCTCACATTGTGGTAATAAATATACTAGGGGGGAAAAAATTATACAATAATTGTAAAAGCCTATTCATGTTTCATAGGGCGCGTTCGGCTCACGTGTCAATCATGCCTTCTTTTCGCCGCAATGGATCGTGTTATTCTATTTAAACGCAGTGTTATTCATTGGCTGTATCGCAGTTCCCCGCATTTGGGTGCATCACAATGGCCGCTCGTATTGCATTTAATCTCACTTATAATACATTTTTGCTAGTCTGATTGTATGTTAATATTTAAAAAAAAAATATAAATCGAAAGTAATAAAAATTTAATGGTTTATTGCTTATAATTTTGAAACCTGTATAAAACTATTAAACTTGTGAAAAAAAAACTATGGAAAAAGTTACAATAAATAAAAAGGATTTTTAAGTTATAACTTCTTCGGCGTAACCAAAACCAAGATAACTAAAATAAAAATGTATGCTGTTCACATGCGGTATAAGTGAAACCTACAGAAAATTAAAAAATATTCACATAAACGATACACCACGCTGGCTATGACGCCTTTTCCTAAGGCTTCGTGATACACAGGTATACACACGTACAAAGAGGAGACAGAGATAATAGGAAACACTGTGTAAAGTATTCTATCTCATTCTCTCACACGCTAAGTTATATGTGTTTGTCTCTTTTTAACCGACTTCAAAAAAAGGAGGACGTTCTGAATTTAATGTATATTTTTTTCTTTTTATAGATATTCATCCATAACTTCTTTGTTTATGAAAGGGGATACCTTAAGGGTGGTTCCATTTTAATTTCATGGGCATTGGACCTTCGACTTTGAAGATACACCACACAGAACTCCTCAAAATCATTGAAGTGTCTTTTCTTTTTTGTTAAAAATTGTCTTGTTAGTGACGCTTTTTCGTTTTATTGCGTTTCAAAACAAAAGTAGTTAATACCTCAAAAAATTTGTCCTTCGTGCCAACAACATGTTCATGTTAGCCGTCAATGATAATACCATTAATTCAGTTTACTGATTTTTTAAATATGTAAAAATAATTTTATGGTTAATAATCAAGTTAAAATCATGTTTATTCTTCAATAATATTAAAACAATATTTTTTTTTATAAAATTAAAATAACGTATATTTATTTATTACAATTAAAATCTTTTTGTCAGTAATGTAACACTATTATCACGATGGCATACTTCGTAATGTTATACTTCCGTCACTTGAAGCGCGTTCAGGTCTCAATTTTATCCTATACTATACGCGCCAAATGACGTTTAACTTCAAAACAAAAACTTTTTCCAAATAGCAATGTATATTGTTGATATTTTTAAATGAGTATTATATTTATCAGAGAGCTACCGTACGAATCACTTTTGAACTTAGGTACGACTGTATGTTAATATATCGGAAAATATAATTCATAGAAGAATCCAAGTAAAGTTGAATGTAATTGGTAGTGCGTTTGTTAAATCAATTTAAGTGTAGAGCCCCTAGCTCCCGGGCCCGCTCCGTGCCCGTTGGGCGCGTGTATTGTGTTACCCGTGTAACACGCATTCTTTGAAACCTGAGCTCGGAGAGATGGGATTCTTTTGTTGTGACTCGATTTGAATATCACTTTAATATGATGGTTCCTTTCTATTATTAATAATATGAACCTATAGCTCTATAGCGTTACATGTTTTAGCCGAATAAAAAGGTAAAAACGAAATGTTCGTAGCTATGATTTATATAATTTTTTATTTATTCTTTTTTTTTTGTATCATTGTAATGGAAGAACGAGTTTATTGTTGTCGCGGTTGTACCATTTTATAGGGCAATGAATGTTGAAATCGGTGTTACAACTTTGAGCATATTATTCGTTTGGGGTGCAGGCGAAGATTCCTTAAAAATATAATAAAATATCATTCGTTTTCTTCAATTTAAAAATTGTGTTGAAATATTATTAAAGGTAAAGTAAGTTGAATATTACTAAATCCACAAATAACAATTAATCTATTGCCAGACTCAAAATTCGCGTAGACTTGCATAATTTTACAATATCGACATGAAAATATCTTCTTTAATCAGAGACAATTTTTGTAGCTTTCCACCTCTGGCCTGTAGGTATCACTAGAGAGAAAAGCACCGCACCACATCAGTGTACATATTAGTAATCACGGCCGCGCCGCGCTAGTGTAACCAGGTTGAAACGTGGAAACAAAATATGTACTATAATTATTTTGGTTTTTAGCAAATATGATGTTTTTGGGCCAGACCAAACCTAATGAGTTATAGGCCTATTAAAGTGTCTTTGATGATTATATCCAGTGGTAATGCAAGTAACATCTGTACACGCGTAATAAATAACTGTTTTACTCAGTTTAACATCTTAATTTTAGCTGTAAATAATTTACATAAAGATTTGCAAATGTTACCGATGTAAATACGACATGCGAGAACGTAGCCCGCGTGCCTTTTGGACGGATCTCCGTTGTTATGTTTTTTTTTCTCATGAAAATTGTTAAACAATGTTTTTATAAAATCACTTCAATATCTACAATGGTCAAAAGCAGCTGTTAAATCTCTACATAATCATTTTCAGTTCTCATAAAATTCGTACAACAAAGGAATCAAAAACCATTTAAAACACATATATGCGGATTCAACCGCATTACATTTGTGATATGGTAATGTGATTGTTCGCGATAAATTATACTGCTGTTGTCCAAAACTGGGCGCACAGCGGGACTTCACGAGCATGGTTCACGATACTGTGCCCGCACATTTGATGCGTTTATTTGCCACTCGGAGGTGAAAAAACTCACAAATTTCGAGTAAAATACTCGCCTTCTTACTCATATAAAACTTAAAGTACATAACGTCACACCCACACAAATCTTGTAGTCATACTTTAAATTATCTTTATACATGAAACCCTTGTCATAGCCAGATGAAAATTTTCATATAAAAACTCAGTTAAGTAGTACGGTTTTGTGAAATGGGTTTAAAGTTTTTTGTTCTCTGAATATTTTAAGTAAAAGTCTCTAAAAGGCACCATTGTAATATTATCTTAATAAAAAATCTCAGTGTTTATTTTATTTTTCATAATGTTAAGAATTACAAGGTATATTTTTAGGCTCAAGAGTATACTCTAACAGATTAGGTCCATGATTATGTTTTCTACATGTATTTGGACACAAATAACTATTACAATAACTAATATGTTTATAATCTATACTTCATATTATAAAGCTGAAGAGTTTGTTTGTTTGTTTGGTTTATCGCGCTAATCTCAGGAACTATTGGTTCGAATGGAAAAAAAAATTAGTGTTGGATAGCCCATTTGTGTAGGAAGGCTATAGGCTATATAACATCACGCTACGCGCTACGCCAATATACAATAGTTTTTTTTTGTATTAGGTATAACGTTAGCATAATAAAAAAAAAAATCTGTATAAATCACATTTTTTCTCTTCTTCTGTTTGTTGTATCCCGAACTGAACAAACCACCATTTTCCTGTATTAATAGGCACACAAAACAATTTTAAAATAGAACTTCATTGATTTTGAGGATTTTTCTGATGTATCTTCGAACTTGAAGGTCCAACGCCAGTGAAATTAAAATAGGACCACCCTTGGGGTATCCTCTTTCCAACGAAAAAAAGAATCATGCAAATCTGATCATAAACAAAGAAGATATGGCTGGACATCCATACAAATAGAAATAAAAACAAAATATGTATTCAAATTGAGAACATTCTCATTTTTTTAAGTCGGTTAAGAATAGCAGTAAACTACTTAGAATTAACAGGATACTATCATACGTGGGTTGTTGATATTTTCTGTAAACTGAAATAAACGAAAATACTTGAACTGTCAATGTACAATTTAAAATATAATTGAAAATTATTGCTGCCATGAAATAAAATGTCAACTTCTCTGAGATGTCATCACGAAGTTCGTGTTCGGTTTTCTCCTTTAATTGGCGTTATGCTCTGTTTGTACTTCCCATTTTATAAGACGTATGTATTTTATGTTTATCTATGAGTCATTACCGATGATCAATTTGTCATTTGTCACAAGTCGTACAAATTAACTATGTATGTACATGAAACGTTTACTAAACATTTTGAAACATTAGATAGTTCTTGGACTGGATAGCTGTATTACGATTACTTCTGGAGTCCCTTCTGAACTAGGTGAGAAATACGTGGTTTGACAGTCGGTTTGCATATCTCAGCAATAAATCTACTGAAACTGTAGGTACCTTATTTTAGAACATTGTTGATGTCGCAAATGCCCTACATACTTGTCACCTTGAAGAGTAATTTATTCTAAACTACCGTTTGTTTACTGACAAGATCTACCATCGCAGTAATATTTTTGTCCAAATAGCGACCGGACCCATTTATATAAATTACTCGTTAATTAAGTGCTTTGTTGTCGGTCGAGCGCGTGAATTCGTTCAAAACAACGCAGTTTGAGAGAATAACATTTGATGTTAACAATAAAATGTAATCCCCCTTTTCTCACAAAAGTAATTTAAAAAGCCATGTTCAAAATAAATTTCGCTTTGTACGCTCACTGAACAAATATATCCTCAATAACTGAATTAAATTTTAGAGTAAGTGTTTAAAATAATTAAACGTTAGAAACGTAAAAGTTTTCGTTAATGAGATAGTAAAATTCATATACATATTTTTAAAATGCATAATGTATTTATCTGTGTCAGTTCATTTGTAACCCATTACCAGGCGTAGGCATAATTATTATTATATTTAAAATTTTCTTGTCATAAGCAGGTCTTTAAATTGACGCAAATAATTTTTGAAGATAAAGAAAAATTACAGCTCACGTTTTCTCGTTGTGACAACACCACTTAACTTTATTGTTATATGGCGCAATAATAATATTGGCATAGAAAAGCCTTAGCATGGACCGCAAGCGTTCGATTGTTTACTCCCACAGATCGATTTACAGTTACCTATAGATTATTGAGATTTACTGACGTTCAAACGGGCCTGTGACCTTTTCTGCTCTACTTCATATCATTTATGCATATAAACGTACGTATGTAATAGAGAACAATGGCCCATATAATTCAATAAAATTAGAGGATATTGTAATGGCGTTTCAGTACTTTTTTATACGAATAATAAACATAAATTGTACGATACACTCGCCTTGCTTACTTACTACCAGTTCGTGTCAACTGAAGTATTCATTTAATAATAATAAAACTGCCAGCCCCTCTCAACCCTTCTTGAGGTCTTTACGGTTCGGTTAACGGCGAGTTAGTTAAAATAAATATTTTGAAATGCAGTCGATTTTAAATATATTTATTGTACACTTCTCGCCAGTCAGATGAGAACACTAATGGCTTACGCTTAGTTATGTCAGCACATTTAGCGTCCAAAATTGTTGTGTTATTCGTACGTTTTTAGTTCATAAAATATAAAAACAGTAAATAAATTAATTTATTGTTAGTATGCCGTAAAAATAATTCTTTTTAATCTCTTTGAAATCGTATTATTAATTTTAATGTATACAATTTATAAAATTGAAGTGTCTGTTTGTAATGTCAAAATAACAGTTTTTTTTACTAAATACATATGAAAGTATAAATGTTATCTGTTGGAAATGTACATTTGCTCGCATCATGAGATGGCGAGATCGCAGGAAGACCTGCTAATGGCAGGTGCAATCGTTCTGTGCAGGAGCTGCGCCGCGCCGCCCCCCTAGCTTCGTCCGACGGCTCTGCTGGCACGTAGGCCAGACTACTTCGTGCTTTGGCCGTGAAGTCGCGTTTTTTTGTTTTGTACGCGCTACGTCATTACGGACATTCGGCTAGCGCTGAGATATATGTGATTTACGATGGTTGAAGTTTTTGCATAGTATATAACTTTGAGTTGGTGTCCTAGGAGGGTTTTGATGAACAGATTACTTGCGTGATAGTGTCCTGTGGGATTTGAGGCTGCACACACACACTTACATACAGTTCACTCTACACACACATATTTCACAATCTGCAGTCCAGGTCGACGGGGCAAGGCCAAAGTCACCGCCCGCTCCTGACGAGGTGAGTCTCTTTTGTTTGTTATTAGAATAATTACTGTATATCGTAGTAATAGCTTCGAGAGGGATTGATTCGCAATTGATTGAATTAAGGGCCCAGCACATATTACGCGAACCTTCTCGAACAATACCTATAATAGAAAGTCCATTTTTAAAAATTTTGTCTGTCTGTCTGTTTGTTCCGGGTAATCTCCGAAACGTTTGGACCGATTTTGACGGGGCTTTCAGATAGCTGATGATATATGGAGTAACTTAGGCTACTTTTATTTTAGAAAAAGAATTAGGGTTACGCACAAATAAAAAAAAGGTCATGGTGAATCAATTCGGGAGCTTAAATTGCTTATGCTGAGTAAACCATAAGAGACTTAGCAAATTAGTGTACTACATAATTGTAGGTAGGAAAAGACCTACAAAAAAGTCCAGGAGAGTATACATCTATCTTCTAAGGAACGCCCACAATAAGCATTTTTGTCTTTAAAATAGCCGGGAGCGGGGGAACAAGATTCGCGCAGGTATTCTGTATTCCACGTAAGCGAAGCCACGGGCACAGCTAGTTTAGTAATAAAAAAAGTAAAACAGTTATGTAGACCTGTATTAAATATCAATATTACATTACGTTTTCTTTGTCCAACGATAGGAAGCCTATATTATATTACGCCGGGTAAATTAAAACAGCCTTAGTAAAATAATTCATTTTATCGCGTTTATTCGATGATTTGATTTTTATATAGATAGAAATGAAAATGCTTTATTCAAAATGTATTCCACGTAAAACATACTCTAATGATACTAAATTTTCCATGCTCGTAGTTCCAATTTTCAGTTAACATATCTGAAATAATGTAAAAATATGTGAGTGCGTTTACTTATGTACGCGCGATAGAATTTATACTTCTTTGACTGGATGAAAATGATTTTTAATTTATACAAAACTAATTTATTGAAATAAAATATATCGTTATAAACATATTTTTCTCATGTTTCCCAAATGACGTGGGCGGTCAGATCTAATTTCCAAAAATGTGTTGTTTTCCATTCGTTTTAACTTTTTAATGCTTAAAAAACGCAACTTTATTTGATACAAATACTTATAGTAAGAGTAAAACATCAAAATAATTCCATTTAAATTGCGACTATTGACGGCCAGAGTAAGAGTCAAAAATACTGTTATCATTAATATTTAGCACATAATCCATAATTAAAAGTTTTAGTTATAGTTATATTTAATTTTTTCCATCTTAGGTCTGTTTTATTTATGGTTGAAAAAGTAGTTATAGCCGCCTCTGAGCTGGGACTCCCCGCTAAGAAGTGCATTACTAATGTGAATGACGAGACACTATTACAAGTCATCCTTTATCTAACACAATAACATGTCCTTTATTATGAAACTGAAATTAAATGTTCGATCTCCTTCGAAATTATACGAGGCTCGGCGGGAGCCCATCACATTTGTTATCTGCGGTGGAAGTAAGTGTTTATTGGTTTATGATTCTTTTTCTTTTCTTAGTATTCGAAAGAGATTGACGAGTAATTTATGGAAATGGGAGGTTGCCTTTTTGTGCTATATACGCTTAGAATTAAAAATCAGTGTTGTTAGAGTTTACTTTGTTTTGTTATTAACAAACTTATAACTTATGCATTGTTATAATATATTTTAGGTTTATAATTTTACTAGCCCCAACTTCGCTCGCACGGGTACAATTTACAAAATGGTGTATTTTATGTTTAAAAAAGCCTGATTTTGAGTTTATCGCTGTAATATTGATAAATCATAACTTCATAACTGCCTCTAGCCTAGTGGTCCTAAACGCGACTGCTATGCTCGAGGTCCTAGGTTCGATTTCCAGGTCGAGCAAATTGTTATTGGGTATTTCAATGAAATTCTCTGTAGCAGCTCGGTGTTTGGTTTTGTGGCCGATTAATGCCAATAGGCCCGCCCCCTATTACATGGGACCTAATACATACCTGACGAACTGTGAGTGTACACCTCTGCCTAACACTTCGGGGATACAGATGTGAGGGTATGTTATGTAACTTCATATTTACGATTAGTGCGCTTAGCTCGAGGCGCACAATTCATCGTATGAGGGAGTGTCGGCCAACTGATCGCGAAAGGTTTTGCTGAATAGGATTTCTTAGATAGCGCGTAATTTTGAATTCGTGATATCTTCTACAGTATTCATTTAAATGGAAAACTGTGAAGATCAATTTTAATCTATATTAAATTCCCAAGTTAACTAACAAACTTATCTGGATAAAGATTAATACTGAATTGGAGAAAATAGCTTCGTGAATAACGTAATATTATTAATTATAATGTTGAAAATAAAAATGGTTACTATGAGTCAACCTTAGGAGATAGAAATATATCATCGCAGACTTTTTTCTAGGCCTTTTGAAGCATTACAATTCTTTAGAACATTATTTTGATGTATCTCATAAGGTTTAGCCAGCGTAAGTTGTATAAGCGTCCGAAAACCATTTTTGACGACTTGATTTACAAATAATTCAATTTTCTCTACTATACAAAATATTAATTGGAATTAATGTAAACTGTAAAAAGTGACCGAACCGATCGACACTAAAGGTTATTATTATAGGACACAACGGAGAGCGAAATCTATTAAACGGGCGAACAAAATTGTAGTTTTCGTAGCCTATTTTGTCGCTCTAGCAAGGGTTGTTCGTAAATGTATTTATCATTCTTAATTAGTGCTATTAAATTATTTACTACCAGTGTGACTGGCACACGACTCAGTATTATGGAGTTAATCGTGTCGACGCGACGGACGGTAAATGATATGTCCGTCGACCGCGGGTCTACTTACGTCGCGTCCACAGCGATTAGCATAACCTTTTGCAACGACAGACCATTTAATTTCAGTCAATTACAATCTATGATATATTAATAGCTTTTTCCTGCGACTATGCCCGTATGTTATTAGTAAACTTTGTTAAATTCAGACGAAGTAAATTTCGTTACGTTAAAATAGAAGGGTGTTTATATTATAGATTTAAAAACATATCATGGCCTGAACTTATGTTAATTTTACAATAGAGTAACTTCTTACTAATTAACCCAAAAACGATGTAACTGTGTTACTATGATTTAATAATTTATAGGATTATTTTGACTCACATGTTGAATTTAAAATATTATTGTTAGTACAATGCAATACACTCTAACGCTCCGCACCACCCGGCTTCCACCAAAACCCGCTTCACCGTTCCGAAGTTAATCATACCGACGGATGGTAAATTAGGAAATTAGGCATACGTGGACCACAAGCGTACTTATGTCGCACGCGATTAGCACTCCACCTAAACAATGACAAACCGATTTGAATTTGAAATCAATCTAAATTTCAAATTTAATCGCAGCTACATGTAAGTTAAAAAAATCTATTATCTTAAATTTTCGGACAGTTGATATTGTTGTGGTTTTGTTGAAACATATTATAGGTAATTCCAAAAATATCTGTTAGGTTACCATCACGTCGTTTTGTAATATTAGGTTGAAGCGTGTCTATATTCAATCGTTGATCATTTTCTACATGAAAAACCAATACGATCTGTTTTACTTTTGTTTGTTCGACCAAATTACCTGCAATCTCTGATTTGATTCATCGATATTTTACGACTATCAATTTTAAAATACAGCCAGCGGGATACTTTTTTAATTACAATTTACTGCATACTCCGTTGACTGGACGAGCCAAATTGTGTTATGGCCTGCAATATGAAAGCTTACCACTTTCACGTGTCTAATCACTAATGCGACTTTTCTCCAGTTGGTGCAAGTGCGGATAAATACAATTATATCGCATTATTTAAGTGATACCTGGGGCGTTGACCAGTCGGGCAAACCAGATAGACTTTTTGTGTTACTAACCTCACCCATTTCTCTAGAAATGGCTGAATCAACGTAATCTGTGTACTTTCATTTTTAGACAGTCACACGCTGTTCGGTTTCGACGCTTTTATTGTATGTATATATATATATATATATATATATATATATATATATATATATATATATATATATATGTATAGTATATGTATATATATATATGTATAGTATATGTATATATATATATATACTCCAGCTATTTTTATGACGTTAAAAACATAAATACATACCTACATTTATATACAATTAATCATTTATTCTTCATATTTCTAACTGGTATAATTATTGAAGTAAATTTGATTTTCATCTGGGATATGGTCAACCATTGAGTACTATACCCGCTGTGTTGAATTTTAAGTATAAACTAAATTATCAATTAAAAATAAAGTGCAAGCTATGTTTAGTATTTTCTGTTAAAAAATCTGTGAAAAAGGACAATACTATTGTATGTCAAGGATTACTTATTTTTAAAAATTTAATAAAGTAAGGCTTGCCTATGTGATTCCTATTTAGAATTATAGATATTGTTTGTCTATACCTATGAAAATCAATCTTGTGCTGCAGTTGACTGGTCTACCTGGTATACTATTTATGTCTAAAATACTTAATTAAAACACACTAGTTATTAAATTCTACGATAATCTCACTCGATGTTTATTGGATCGTCAGAACTTGACTTTCAATATTTACTCTGATCGATGCACCGCTAGTTTACTGCGTTTAATACTTAGCTGCAGAGTTGCTTAATCACGGATATGACATTTCAAAGTAAACGAAATTTATGCGAAGTAAGGAAACAATTCAATAAGTAGTCGTGATTTAACAACATGCTAAGGACTAAAAGACAATGCATCCATGTTATTGTTTCGGGACACATGTTACTCTTGTTTTCAACAATGAATGCGATATCGTGTAATACACAAACGATTTCATATTCCTCGCTGGCTAAGAGAGTCGTCATACGGTAAATCCTACTATGGTAATACTGGTTGGTTGTGTTTTGATCATAGTGTTCGATCGTGAGATTCGAGTTCGTGCGCTGACGTCGCTGCCGTCGCGGTCGTAGGCATGTGAAACTGTTGCCTGTGTGACGAACCTTTTTCACGGCATTTGTTTCATTTTACCCTACATTGCTCTTTACCCATAATTTTTATTTCAATTGGTATATTTTCTTTCGAAAACTTGACACCGATATATCTTTTTAGCTAACTGTAGGTATATACACTGGCTGAACCCCGAAATTCGAAGCGAGTCACTATGATGGGTTTTTCATCAGGTATCTGATATCAGAACTATCATATACCAAATCATATACTACCATATCATATTTGACACACGTTCGCGGCACCAATCACAGTGGTGATTCGCGTTTTTTAACCGACTGAGACATGAATTCCATGTGATTGGTGTTTACCGGGTCGACAGAGGTGTGACGGAGCATCAGTCAAGAGATAATTTATCGCCGCCTAATTTATCATAAACTGTTAAAACTCTTTTCCTTGTGCTTATACAACTAACTGAGTGGCGCGCTGCGACAGAACAACATTATCGGTAAGTCGTTCATTTTATCTATTAGAGTAGGTTTTCGTGAACGTGTTGTAAACCGAAACTGCAATTGAAATATTATCGGTAAGTCGTTCATTTTCTCTATTAGAGTAGGTTTTCGTGAACGTGTTGTAAACCGAAACTGCAATTGAAATATTATCGGTAAGTCGTTCATTTTCTCTATTAGAGTAGGTTTTCGTGAAAGTGTTGTAAACCGAAACTGCAATTAAAATCTTTTTTATCCAGAAGTGCGTAGAAACTTCGTTTGTTTTGGCAAAATCCCAGAAAGTGGCTGATTGCCCTCGTTTTACTCAAAGGTGTTCGCTTTAGAAATAAATGCCATTTAGCTAGAAGGAATTGTAGATTACTGTGCAAGGTTGTGAAAAGATTTTGATACAATAGGGATTATAGAAATGCACATAACAAATCTGCAATCATGTCGTTGGGCGAGACATTAGTTGAAGTACAGAAGAGGACATAAAAATAAATAGAAAAAATTACTGGTACTGCGTGGACAAAATCAGTAGATATTATTGTTTAAATTTGGAATAGAGTCATGTTCAATGTTTTGTTTTTAACTTTTTAAATGAAACCTAATCGAAAAATCTTTAATACAATAAATAAAAATAACTCGTATAATCAAAAGAATTGAATTTTCATTATGTATTTTTTCATTTAAGCATGAAGAGACCCATAAATGGGCAGAAAAGGAGTAATAATAGATGCAATAAATTTATCTCATGTAACCCATCTTTTGTTTGATACTAAATTTTTTCTTGGTGAATTTGAATGAAAGATGCTCGTAGTATTACTTGTTATTTTTATCGCAGCACAAAATATTTCTTATTTATTTGTGTAACATGACAGATAATTCGGTACGGCTACCTATAAAGACATCTCCTTTTGTTAGGCGAAGAATGCTTGTTTGGTTTGTAGAATAAAAATAAGGTTGCTTATTGTAACGTTGTGTTTAGGTTATGATTGTGACAAATTGTTAGATCGGAGTTTAAGCCTTTCGGTTATATGACATCTGCCTAGTAAACAGCATTGTAACGTCATACTCCTTTGATTTTTTTTAAATTATTATTCGAAAGAACGACTCACAATGAAATACTGATCGAATCTTTAAGTCTAAGGAGAGATCTTGCCTCATAGTGCGTGTTGTACTTTTTGAAATCAAAACTTCTTTAGCCGCGTTTAGCGATTTTTGGTAAGGGAAAAACTTATGGTTTCGCGTCACCGATGACCTCGACATGCTCGTGATGTATTATAAACTCGACTGTATCACATGCATGTTTGAATTTTTGATGGGAAAAATCTTGTGATTTCGCGTCACCGCAATAATCCAAACTATAAATGATTTAAAAATAAATATAAAACAACAGTTATATCATTGTTATGAGTTGCCACTTCTGTCGGCAGTCCTTTGGTAAGTATAATGGGTTGTGTTTCGAGGAATCGTTAAACATGATGGGAGGGAGTTCATCCTCATACCCTGGAACCTAAATGGTCGCGACCAGTCTGGTTTCAGAGGAGTTTCCTTCCGCGAACGTTCTGGATGTGGAATGAGCTCCCTATTGAGGGTTTTCCAGGGGGACTACAGTGTGGGGTTTTTCAAAAAGGGTAAGAACAGGGTTCTAAAGGGTGGACAATGCGCAAGTGATGCTTCTAGTGTTGCAATCGTCCACAGATTGCGGTGACCGCTTACCATCAGGTGAAACGCATGCTTGTTTGCCACCATCGTGGTATAAAAAAATACAAATACATATTGCTATAAAATGCTCATGCAGTGCTGGTTATAACTAGACTATAACTTACTACACCTACACGTGTAAAAAAACAACATTCTGTAGATATCTATGATTTAATGTAAAGATTTATTGGTCATGTTTCCTATCGTAAAAAATCTTATATTTCGTGTAAGATAAAGTATAATTTTATAAGGTACAACACAATTCAAAGATCGTTGAAGATATTTGACAGCGCTTGTAATATGAGTCATAAATAGGTAAGCATTCAAAATGATTGGTTACATGTTTTTTCTAAATAAAATATTTTATACCAATTTTGTTTTAGTATGAAGCTATAATAAATATTTTGTGGCATAAAAGCTGTTCTTACGAGACGTTTACTTAATAGAAAAAAACGTTAGGTACTTCATGAAGTTTTTAATGATCCGAGATCCGTATTACTACTATTCGAAAATATACTTTAATATCTGCAATAGACTATCAGTCACAGAGATGTAGCTGACTAAATAGTTTTTCATAAAAGTGTTTTAAAAGAAGGTGAATAGACGCGAGTAGTCCACATAGCGCACGGCAATGCACCAACTTTAATGGAAACGAATTGAAAAGTAGGCGTCTATATGGTAATAGAAATTGCCTGGAAGAAAGGAACACGGACGGTGAAGTACGGGATTTAGAGTTATGTTTGTTTTCTCTAGAATTGAGCGTTATTGCGTACATCCCCGGGGTATCGGAGGAGTCGTCTAGTCGCAAGGGTAACTGGCTGGCGGGCGGGGCCCAGTGCACGGCATTTTTATCGAAACCGGAACATTTATGAACGAATAGGTATTTTACTTTATTCACATACTTTGTGATCATTAGGACATTTGTCTATATCCTATCTGGACTGTTAATATTCCCTTTTAAAGAAATATATAATTCAAATAGATTATTTACATTTAATTTATAGGTATTACAAGACAAATTTTAACAAATAAGAAAACCAATTTAAATGATTTTGAAGTGTTCCCTGGTGTATTTTCGAATTGAAGACTCAATTTTAATGAAATTAAAATAAGACCTCCTTTATCCAACAAAAAGGATCATCCAAATCGGTTATATACATAGAAATTGAGTAACCTCTGTATTTTTCTTTTAAATCGGTTAAAATTGATAATTATGTAACTGACTGACTGACATATCAACGCATAGCAAACTACTGGGGCTAGGACCGTAAAAATTTGCACGGATCTTTGAATATTCAATTAGTAAGGTGGTGAAAAGAAGAATGTCATTTGAAGATAAGCTTATTAAAATGGGTATTAAGCAATTCATTTAGGCTGAAATCTAAAGAGCGTACTCAGTCTTAGCTTAACTTTAGCTTAGCTCAAACTTCGCTAAGTATTTTTACTCAGTGCAATCTTAGCTTTCGAATTTATAGTAGAGTTAAGCTTAGCTCTGGTTGAGGAAGTGTCTGGTAACTTTCAATTAACGTCTCGATACCGCATCGGGACTGTACTATTTTTCAACTCAAACAAATTTATCACGAATTATGTACAGAAAATTACAAAGGTATTTAAAATAGAATTTAAATTGTATAATATTCACCATGCTTTAAAGTAAAAATGACAGACTATTCGTATATAAAATTTAAAAAACATTGAAGTTTGAAACCAATAACAAAACGTTTTTTCGCTTATCAACATGTAAATATAATATTTGGTTATGAACATGATCATTGTAATTTCTAACGCAACTTGTAGTTGTTACGTCGATTCGCTTGAAATAGTTTTGTTGAATAAAACAAAAATATGCAAATGGCAAAAATGACAAAACATGTACCAACGTTGTACGTAATAGAGTTAGTTTATTTCTATGTAGTATAAGCCAATGAGAATCAAGCAATGCAGATAATTTAAAAATAATATTAAATGTACAAACGTAGTACGTAATAGAAACAGTCATTTCTATGTAATATATGCCAATGAGAATCAAGCAATAAAGAAAATTTAAAACTAATATAACATCACTTTTAGGTCACTGTTGGGCTATACTTTTTTTTAATCATAAAATACCCAAGTGTTCTGTAATACGTCGAATTCGATGACTTGAACTTTACTCAAGCAGAACTGAGCAAATGCTAAGCTTGCGACTATGAATTGGAATTTCGGACCTTAAGGCTGAGATAAGACTGAGCAAAGTCTAAGTACGGTCTATAGATTTCAGCCTTAGAAAGGAACATAAAAATATATGATATTTTTAAGTTACATGAAATGAAGATCGTACCTTGAATTTGTGTCTTTTGATAAAAGAAGATCATTAACTAACTTTTACTAAACCTTTGCTGCCTTCGTAATTGCCAGTCATTTATAGTCAATTCCCAATAAGTAAGGTAAAGATAACAATTTTATTTCATTTGAAATAAATTTTATATCATGTAAAGAAAATGCCCATCCGACAAATAATTGAATAAATACTATGTTAAAAATGGATAAATAAAATATTAAAAAATGACAAGAAAAATATTCACTATATATTCTAGAAAGATAGTCTATTGCACAAATAATATAATTTTTTAAATATCATCTTCCTAAATAGTCTGAGTATATGCGCATGTCAAACGGCTGGTTCTCACTGATTACCTGTCAATAGAACTCTGAACTATGCATTTGTTTAAATATTTGAAAGGTGAGCATATGAGAGCTCTTACCGGTAAGTTATTGTTATAACTTCAAGCGATAAGTTAATTTAAACTGATAATACTTTGTCTATATTACACGACTTTACTCCCACCGAAAAAAGTAATTTCGGTTCTGCTGTTCTATTCTTTACGAAACTATTTGGTTGTTCATAGTTTTTGATATTTATTTTGTTTTTGCTTCCTATACCTACACAGTACACACCTTCGCCATCCTTGATACATATATACATAATACATTTAAGTTTAGATTGCTACTAGTGGAAAACTGGCTGGTAGTAATTATAAATTATTTCTCTTTTTTATTATGTATATTTTAAGAGCTTGGTCTTCAAACCGGTCATGTTATTTTTATTATATGTTTTAACTTATAAACTTCTATTGAATGTATTTTTGTTACTAAAATTTCTGATATCTTGCATTTTATGTACTTTCATAGTTAAACACAAATAATACTTATTAATATTGTGGACGATAAAGTTATGATTATATTAAATTATGTAAAGAAAAGCATTAATTTATTACAAGATAAGCATATTGACTTGGTCTATTTCATTTTAAAATATTCTGCATACCCAACTTTCATTAATATTAATAATATTCTCTTAATCCCTATGTATGTCATCCGTTTTTTTTATAATATAAATTCTTGTATTATAATTTTATATTAGTTTTAATCCTTTCTAAATTCTCTCGTTTGTTACTATAAACTGTCACATTATACGGACAATATTTTTCAGATTAAACTAAAAAACCGGACTGTTTTAATCATTACACTTTTACAATCTTTAATGAGAAGTACCTACCGAATCTAGTTGTTTGACAAGACGACCGTTATGTGTTAAAGGTGTGTAGGGTACCGTTTGGATCGGGTTATAATTGTAAGCTATTTATAAATGTCGAAAAACTGATCAATATTCATGTAAAGATTATGCTCGTCTAATTGTCACGTATAGATTTAAACGCTTCGATGACATCTTAATTGTAAAGGCAAAAATCACTTTTGATATAATATTCACAATATGAAAATATCTAGCATTATAAAAAAGGTTTTTTTTTTATCTGACCTTACTCTTAGTCTTGGGGCCCTATCCAAAAACAGGGCTGGGCCGCTGACGGCTTTTACAGCTTTACCGGGCTAGGGAGCGAAGTGCTTAGGGGACTCAGCCGCGAAAGCTGTAAGGGATCCTGCCTCCTGGGAGGAAGGATGGATCATGTGTATATGTATTTAGCGATTTGAAATATGGTCTACACTAACTAACGTAAAAAAAGAAAAAAAGTTTCCTTACAGAACCTATGTACCTAGGTGGTGTGCACGTATGTATGAAGATATTATGTGTAATGATGTATATGGGTAGCTAATTGATTGCAAATGCAGTGTCATCTGTATCACGCGGGCGGCTGTCAGACTCAAGCGTTTCACACCGAGGAACGGGTATCTAGGCTTTAGTTGCCGCGAGAGAGGGAGGTTGCGGGGGTGGGTGTGCCACTATAAAAAAGCGTGGTAACTAAATGGCGAATACAAGTCCGGTGAAGCTGTAAAAGCCGCAGCGGCTTTAGGGCCCCTAAGGCTAACAATGTAATCAGATCTAAAAAAAAATGGCGAATAAGTTTTGGAATAACGATTTATAATAATTTTATTTATCTTGCTTGGTATTACAACTGAATACATCGTTTGTTTATATTGTTAGGAGGAGGTGATATTGATTTTTTGGTTAAATAAAACACTTGAATGATTTTATCTTAAGCCCCAAAGTTGTTGAAGACATGAGAGAAACATAGACCAAAAACAATTAAATTTCGTCCCAATCCACTTCCATAAGCTAACAATTTGTGTAAGAGTGTGGCAAATATTAAAGCTTAAAAAAAAGTAATGAGTTTTGTTTATTTTTTATAGTTGATCATAGAAGTGTAGAAAATGATGTTTGTTATATTAAAACAACTAAATTATATAACTATAAAGCAAAAGAATACGTAACTTTAAGTGCAACGTAGTTGTTTTTAATTGCATTTATTATTTTAGGTACTTACATATGAAATTGGCGTTTGGTTGAACTGGCCACTTTCATTTCAAATATCTGGCGTTTGGTTAGGAATTCCAAATTCACATGTATTTCAAATTTAGATTTGTGTATTTCCGTTTCGAATTTCGTGATTCATTTGTTTTCGTATTATTTGTTATTTTTAAATCGTTCTTTTCACAAAATGGAAAACTTAAAATATCGCGTTATTTCTGAACATGAGTTCCACTGTGGCATCAGCAGTGCATAAACAGCTCGAAGGATTAATGCTATGTATGGGGAAGCTACTGTAAAAGAAAGCACAGTGCGTTTTTGGTTCCAACGTTTTCGTTCTGGAAATTTTGACCTACGTAACAATCCCCGTGGACGGTCAGAGACCCCTAGTGGATAATGAAGAATTAAAGATGATTGTGAAAGCGGATCCATCGCAAACCACGTCAGAGTTAGCGGCAGGCTTCGGTGTAAGCGGTAAAATAATTTTAATCAACTTTAAACAAATTGGAAAAGAGAAAAAGCTCATGAAATGGGTACCGCATAAATTGACTAAAGTCAACCAACAAACACGCGTTACATTACTCAACCTTCATAATAACGAGGGAATTTTGAATCGTATTATTACTTGTGACTAAAAATTGATCATTTACGACAGTCATAAACACTCATCACAGTAGTCGAACCCAGGAGAACCGACCAAATCCTGTTCCATGTGAAAGATGAAAAAGGTAAGGCAAAGAAACCACGCCAGCTGAAGAGTGTGAAAAAATCGGCACAAGTGCACCATAGTGCCCACTCCCGCCTAACCGAAAACAACCCAAGGATTAGAAGTGCTGGCACAAATGCGAATGTCCCCTCAACAGATCCTATTGGCCGCACGGGAGTGCGAAGGAGAAAATCTGACAGCCCCAATTTGGTGTTCTGCATGAATTTGCAACTAACACCGAATAAAGATTACCGGCGGAATAAGAGAGCGAGCCTAACAAAACAACACGCGTATGAAATTACCCGCAGGCGTCTCCCGCTATGGGAGCAACCTTAAAGACAAGAAACATCTGCACAAGGGCAGGTGGTGAATGAAGCCACCAAAGAGAGCATAACCCTGACATGGTATCTTCACACGTAAGTATATGAGAAAATTCGAGACCAAGGAACATTCTCGGTCGAGTCGTCGGACTGTTCACATCGGTACAGACGTACGTGTTGTTCGATAACTACCACAATATAACCGTCGTGATCGTGGTGACCTTCATAATGTGCTCGCATTTTAGTTAAGCCAAAACAAGAGTGGCGATTGCGTCTACAGACTCCAGTCAGCACGGTCCACCGTGCAGTGCAACTAAACAGTCATTGCATTTGTTCTAGATGATAATGGAGGTCCATCTTTTTAACACAAAAAAAAATCTATTTCAGCAGGTACATTACTTACAGAAATGTTTTTCGTATGCGATTGTGAGCATACGCTCACCTATGAAGTTTACTGCCGACAGATTGCTTAACAGCAGTATATTCTACATCAGGGTAAAAATAAAAGTAATATGACTTATCCCCCTCGGTCCGCCAGCGCCCGCGTTTCCATCATAGCTGTTAGATGCTATGTGTCTGTTCTCGCCGCAAATCACTTGTTTCTACTTCAGATATCCCTTATCGGTGTTGGACATCGCAACATTGATTTAGCTTCGCACATCTCACTTATGTATTGTTGTTACAAACAAATATAACCTTTTCGTAGCACCTTGATTCCGCATCACCTTACCTCATTTTTTTACATAGCTATCCATTCTGTGTACATTGATGATCGGCTTGATAAGCAGTAAACGAATCGACATTTAACAAGTTTTAAGCAAGGTTTCACTGTGAATATCTAAGAATGTACATTTATATGGAAATTGGTCTCATTGTGTCCCCAACAACTAGTTTTTTTTTTCCATAAAGAAATTCGATCTGTCCGTCTCTAGCTTCAAAACGGTTAAACCGATTTTGACGGGACTTTTAATGGCAGATAGCTGATGTTATAAGGCGAAACCAAGGCTACTTTTGTTTTAGAAAAATAATTAGGGTTCCGCGTAAATTAATAAAGAAACTCGTTGCGATGAATCAATTTGGGTGCTTAAATAGCTTACGCTGAGTGGATCATAAGAAATATAGCAAGTTAATGTACTAGATAATTGTAAACATTAAAAATACGTACAAAAAAGTCAGCGAGAGTATATGTCTGTCTTCTATGGAACACCCACAATAAGAATTTTTGTCTTAAAAATAGCCGGAGAGCGGGCAGAAAGATTCGTGCGGATGCCCAATCGATAGCATTCTGTAAACCACGTGAGCGAAGCCGCAGGCACAGCTAGTGTATAATAAAATATTTAAATACGCCCACTTTTGTCCTCGTCCCCAGATGTATTATCCTAATCTATATCAAATCACCAACACCTCACCAGTATACGTCTGCTCCTCACTACGGTCGGCATCCATCTGCCTCAGTCGTAGACGCTTATCTCTACCGTAGGTACTTGAGACGAAGTCAATACACTGTCTAAGTCAATACACTACAGATATAGGAAAAAAATTATGGTAGTACGAGTATAATCAACCTATAAAATGTACTTGGAGAAGTAATTTCGTACAAATTCCATTGTGCAACATTGCAGCATATCGTTACAGGAATCTGCGGAACCCTACATTGCGCATAATCTGATACGCACTTGATTATTTATTTTTTATTTTATTATCGGCAACTTACCTTTTTTAATATAATCCAATACTAACAATAATAACCTTTTACCGTGACAATGAAAATACTACTAAATTCTAAATGCACGTATTATAATAATAAGTATTTTTTTAAATTTATTTAATTGTATGATGACGAAATAATACTCTATAGTTAAAAAAGTAATATCGAATCCTTATCAAGTAATTAATTTTTATTCCAACTTATTTCGTTATATTAAAATTGTTTTGTAATGTTTATACAACATAATGTGCGAAATTATAAGAAAACATATTGTAAAACATTTAAGCTGTTAGTTATGTAACAAATATAAAATATTTAAATAGTATAAAAAAAATGAAACAAAATATTATGTTAACAAACATTTTCAAACAAGCTCGCGTGCATATTGTAAGCGCGTAAACTATATCTTATTTTCGATCCAGCCGAGTTCATTAGCAGCTATAAAACCGTAACTGTTTGTCGCGGGCAGTCATAATTATGAATAATAATGTTATTTTACGGTGGTCCACAACCGCGTTTTGTGTCTTACGGTTTTAAACGCAGCGATGAAGATAGACAAATAGCTATAGTAGTCTTATGTTTGACCCAGACGTGTTATTACTTTGATGATAAGAGTTAAATTAGATTTTGTGTTATTCCTCTTTTTCTTGTAAAACTAACTTCAGACCTAAGATACAACCTTACATAAATTTTCCCTTTAGAGATGTTTGAAATTACGCAAATGATTAATTAATTGTAGTTTTTATTACATTTACTTACTAATGCGTCTTAGTATGAAATAACACGAAAGTATAATAATAGTATTAATGAAATATACATTTTTATTGTATGAAAAATACAATGTACGACTTACTTGTTACCGTTATAAACGTTGCCTATTATGTAAAAACGATTTTACCTTATCGTCGCCAGATTTTTACATTCTATCAGCTGAGGTCAAGTATATTAAATGTTAAATAAGGGATTAAGATATTTTAACATATTATTTATTACTTGATATTTCTGATCAATTTTGTAATCTTTAATATGTACTGTTTACATGTTTTTACGAGGAACTCGCTAGCGGCTAGGGCGGGCGGTGTGTGAGGGCGGCCAAGTCGCAGTGGTTTACACGTGCCGCTTTATGGTTTGTTATATTCACGGATGTACGACAGGAGACTGTTTATAGCGTTAAATTAACACCTGATATTAACTATTACTATCCCACATGTACGCTTGTGTAATGTTATTGCCTATAAAATCATCAGTGTTAAATACAAACTCCATAAATGTATTAAATTCAGAGTTATAGTGCTTTCGGTAATGAGATGACATATATGCGTTGTAGTATTTAAAAGATATATGTTAGACATGAAATTGTTTATGTAAATGTTTGAATTAATTTCATTGACTGTTAATTTGGACTTTGATATTGATGAAATTTCATAAGATTTCTTTAAAAATGTTCTTGAAAACATTCCTTGTTTCTTTCACTGAAATTTTGTGTTTTATCGTACATTTATTATTTTATGTTTGCTATTGCATTGTGTTGTCTGCGGTTTTAATCGATTTTGGAGTGTCGCTTTCAGAAGAATTACAACTAGCGTATACGTATAATAAGAGTAGTGCCTATCATTCAAAAAGTAATTAAGCGAATAGAAGGCTAATCCAAAATTAAATAATAGTATGAACATACAAATTTATGGTGATTTACAAAAAATAATGCTATATATTATTCCTCTTAATTTACATTCATCTATTCTACGTGTTTTATTATTTAATTTGATATACCTATATAAAAGGTGTTTACTAATTTCCAATCTAAGTCTACATTTGAATAAAAATTTGAATATTTACGCTATTCCATCTCATTTGTGAGAAATTCATTGAAATTTCTGAGATATCGCTATCGCCGTAAATCATCAAGAATATAATATATTCGAAACGTTCAGTATTGATTTCGTTTATAATTTTTGTTATATATACCTGTGATGTCAAAGCGGTAATTATGTAAATTGATCCGGCCGAGGTCGATAGCCTGTTGTGTCTACAACGGTACCAGATTTTTCCCAAGTGTTGAAAGTGACCGTTAACGAAATGATTCATTACTGACACTAGTATAAACTTAGGAGGTATTTCTTCAAATATTCTCACGCGTGGCTTACGTTGCGTGTCAATTGCTTGGTACAACTTTTGACACCTCTCAGGGGTCAACTCCGATGGTTTTCGCGCTTCACCAATATTTGTCCAATGTCGTCTCTATTCTTCAAAACGATTGCACTCGAGCCCGCCTCTATTGTTAGGTCTGTCACTAAATACTCTCGTGTTTTCTTTGGCCTTTGTAAATATGACAGTTATGGTGAGTCAACATTATGCCAAATTATATATTTGTGTTAATTTTCTATATTAATATTACTCATCAATTTAAATGTATTAGGTTTTTTTTAAATAATTTTTAGGAAGGCTTACGGACTGATATATCATTAAAAAAAGAAAAGATTAATTATGTGAATAAAATAATAATAATAATATTTATGCTCATAAAACCTTTCTTTTTATACTAATGAGAAAGTGAAATTGGTATTTTATTTTTTTGTTACGATAATGGAAATTATATCTTTATAAAATGGTTTGTCCTGAATGAGTGACTAATCAACGCACAGCCTAATCCGCTGATCGTAGAGACCTGAAACTTGGAGGGTATGTTCTTTGTATGACGTAGGAATCCGATAAGAAAGGATTTTCCGAAATTCTACCCCCAAAGGGGTGAAAAATGGAGGCAAAGTTTGTATGGGACAAGGTGATTCCTTGACCTAACAGAATTGATGGAAGACGTGTTTCGTATTTTATTGAAATTCATGCCCTAACGGGTTAAAAACGAATAAAGTTATTTTGGCGGTGATTTGCTTCGAAGTTGATATTAATACTCCTTAGTGCTTTTGATTTAAATTACATTTTATTTTGACACATGTTTGAAAACTGAATCTGATTTTATTCAAAAACGGTTGAACTCACATAAAAACATAAGCAAATACTCTTTAAAATTGGAATGTCTCGAAAGTCACCATACTATATTAGTACCTCATTTGAAGGTTTATAAGCGTAAAGAGGTAATGCACTTTTAGGACACGGTCTCATAAATCACGGTTATAAATTATACGAATCATTCCATATTTAAAAAAAACATGTAAAATCTATACTAATAATAATAATATAATAAAACGGAAAAGTTTTTTGTTTGTTTGTTTGTGTAAACACGCTAATCTCTGGCACTACCAGTCGGATTCGAAACATAATTTTTTTATATGATAGCCAGCAGACTCACGAGGAATAGTATAGATTATACTGTGATAACATTGTGTTATGTAACATAAGGCTACAGTTTCTAGCTAGCCTTCAATATTTATTTTTGTTACGTAAATCGGTAGTCGAAGCCCTCGCGAACTGCTTTAGCCGCATGCGCTGGCTTAATGATTAATGATACGTCAATACAATGTTCTACAATAATATTGGCCATTAGTATATATAAAAAAGCCAGGGATAGCATATATCTATCTCTTATACATGAGCCACACAATAAGGTATTTGGCAATTTTTTTTGTTGAAGATTAAAAATTAATTTATGAGCATTATTTTTAAACATGGTATATTAATCCTTACGTACAAAAGTTACTTCATCATAAAGACAATTTATAATGTAGATAGACTTTGTCTTTTACAGCATATGTTATTTGCACGCATAGTTTGAGAGATAATACAAAATTAAAATAATTCAACACTTGGCTCGGGTCTATGTCTATAGTACAGAGTGGGCCAGAAAGGCGTAGGATTTTAAAAACACTCTTGTGTTTGAACCTTATGAGCGGGGGCTGCGCGAGTGGTGGGGATGAGAAGCTCGGTTCTCGGAAATTTAGTCGCAATGGATCGCTTTACCGGAGCGCAGCGTGCATTTTGCGTTAAACGTTATTATAAAAATGGCGATTCGTGCGCTATTCGACGTTTATTTCGGCGTCAGTTTGGATTACATTGCGTAAATCAGTGTCCGAAGGAAAGTGTGATTCGATCGTGGGTCAGAAAGTTCGAAGCTACTGGTTCGACTCTCAAACAGAAGCCTGCGGGACGCCCAAGGTCAACAAGAACGGAAGACACAATTGAACAACTTAGAGCTTCAGTTCAACGTAATCCTGGTCTATCGACTCGCAAGCGATCAGCTAAACTTGTGGTGTCCAGAACATCTTTGCGTCGCGTTTTGTTTGAAAGGTTTGAATTTGCACCCGTATAAAATTCAACTTTTGCAGGAATTACTGCCAAATGACCCAATTTTACGACGAGCTTTTGTTGAAACAATGTTGGAACGCTTTTAGAGTTTCAACAATATTCTGTTCTCCGACGAAGCCCATTTTCACTTAAATGGGCATGTCAATAAACAGAATTGCCGTTACTGGGCTGCAGAGAACCCACGTGCAAAATATCAAAAGCCTCTGCATTCGCCGAACGTGACCGTTTGGGCGGCCATATCAGCACACGGAAGTATCGGGCCCTATTACTTTGAAAATCAACAAAGGCAATCACGTCACAATCATGTCACGGTAAATTCCGACCGATACATAGCCATGTTAAGGGTTTTATTCTATCCGCAACTGCAACAATTTGAAGCCTATAATCGTGCGACGTGGTTTCAACAAGATGGTGCGACATGCCATACATCTAATGCTTGGTTGGCGGCCGTAAACCAGATTTTTGCTGGGAAACTGTTATCGCGTCGAGGTGACATTGCATGGCGGCCGCCTAGAAGTCGGGATCTAACGCCACCGGGCTTTTTCATGTGGGGATACCTGAAAAGTAGAGTCTACTCCAATAACCCAACCACGATTAACCAGTTGAAGATAAATATCCGAGATGAAATGGCAGCTATTCCTCGCGTAATGTGTTAGCGAGTTTTTACCAATTTGAGGTTCAGATTCGAGGAATGTTAACTGCGGGATAGTGCACACCTTAATGATGTAATTTTTAAGAAATAAATTTTCCAGATGTCTATTTTAATTGAAATAAAGATGTGTATGAGTATTGCATTTAGTTTTTTTTTAATTATTTTTTAAAAATTCGCAAATCTTTCTGGCCCAGCCTGTAGTTAGCGGCGCGAACGAGCCGTGCGATGCCGTGATTTGATCAGATTAAAAATATTTTCTATACTGAAGTATAGGTCGGGGGAAAAGTATCTTCGCTTTTTAAATGAAAACTCAAGACATTTTTTTCATAGTTTATTTACATTTATTTACAGTATATATGTGCCGTTTTGTTCCATGACTTTCTGACATTTTGTAGGTATAGACATGATCCCGTTGCTATCGAAACTTTGGGACTTCTGAACAAAAAAACGCGAGAAATACTTTTGGCAGTCCTCTCTTAATGTTAACCTTAAATAACCTAAAGAATTCTGAAGATACCGAAACAGATGAAAATCTGATGGTGCTAGGTTAGGGCTATATGGTAGACGCACTAACACCTCCCTGCCAAACTCTGTTAATTTTTGCTGAGTGGCTAAATATGTGTGTGGTCTAGCGTTATCGTGATGAAAGACCACACCCTTCCTGTTGATCAATTCCGGCCGCTTTCTCTCAACTGCTTCCTTTAATCTTATCAGTTGTTGGCAGTAGAGATACGAATCGATGGTTTTGCCGGGCGGTAAAAGCTCATAATGAACAATGTCCTTCCAGTCCCACCATACACAGCATCACCTTATTTCGAGTTAGCCCAGGCTTAGCCACAGTCTGTGAAGCCTGCCTGACCGATCTTAGACCATGACCATTTTCATACGTTCTTGTCGTATGTGACCCACTTTTCATCGCCAGTTATCAATATCTCTTCAAAAACGGCTCGGTTTCATTACGTATCAATAATTAATCGCAAATGAGTACACGGTTCATTAGGTTTCTTTCAATAAGCTCGTGTGGCACCCAAATATCGAGCTTTTTGGTATAGCCAGCTTTCTTCAAATGGGTTAAAATTGTTTTGTGGTCAATTTCCAGTTCTTCAGCTACATCTTAACTACTGATATGCCGATCTTGCTCCACTTTTTCAAAAATGGCGTCCATTTTATTCGTAACAGGGCGACCAGAGCGAGGTGCATCTTTAACATCAAAATTTCCGGACTGTAAACGTTTGAGCCAACTTTATGCTACTCTTACTGACACTGCATTAGGTCCATAAACATCACAAATTTTTTTTCGCTGCTTGAGTTGCATTTTGTCTTTTCTGTAATAATATTTTAAAATGTATTGAATTTCTTCATTAAATTCACTCATTCTTATAGAAAGAAAAACAAATGAAAAATAGCGGAAACAACTTTTATATTTTTTTTATTTCTTTTTAAATGTAACCTTTTTAATGTTACCAAAACCAGCCAGATACAAATAGTACTACCAAAGAAATTTTATAACAAGTATATTATATACCTACCTTGTTTATATTTTATACCTACGATATGCGAAAACACTTTTTCCCCGCCCTAATATTACAAATCATCAATCAGTGATTTCTTCCAAATTATTTGTGGGTGAAACCACGGGGTATAGCTTTCAATATAATTCTTAGAACAAGATTGCTTTCTTCTGAAGTTTGTTATAGTTCTTTTGAATAACAAGGTAGTGATTAATACTTGTCGTCAAATTTTACTTTAATATAAATTTTGCTAATATAGAGCTATAAATTAAATTAATTTCATAAACATATGTGTCATTTGGTTTATTTCAAGTCATTTATGAAGTCTCTATTAACTCTTTTTAAAATGAGAGATTGGTGGTGAAGTCACATGCTATATCGACATAATATGTGTCGTAGTTTATTTATTTTTTTATTTATTCAAACTCTGTATCTAACTCCATTGTCATTACACCTTGTATTGATGTATACCGTTAAACCCTTAGTACTAATATGCGTCTAGTCTAGTGTAGTACGAGATACAATAATCTTTGGATCGAATGAGTGGTTCTGTTGTGCACTATATATCATTTTTTCACCAACTGTGTACACGTATCTATATGTGAAATTACTCAGGCGGCTTTACGTGGAAAACATAAAAATATCCCTTCGAATATTTAACACAGATATAAAACCGCCCGTCGCGTCGGGATGATTCTCACATTCTGGGTCCAACCCGTCTCATTAAAAGGTGTCTTTATATTTTCGTTGGGTCTCAGCTGCCACATCTTATCGCCTCTATAAAATCCTACTGATCTAACAACGTGATATGATAATTGTAATCCAATACATCACTATCTATTTCATTTCATATATCTGTTAGGTAGGAAGGTGAATCAGGTTTAGTGTGTTTTGAGTAAAATATTGACATAGATAGTTGAGACAGATGATTCTATTGTGAGTAATTGTGTGACTCCTCTAGGATAACATGATCAATGTCAAGATTTATTTAACTTAACAGATTAAAATCAAATAAAATATGTACTGATTATATGAAAACTAAGAAACACTCGGAAAGGGCGTGCAATACATGTTCATTGAATAGACTCTATTCCTCTATTCAATAGAGGATCGTGGTGCTCATTCTTTTTACGAATGCATCTCAGTAGGAACATTACGATAGATACCAGCTACAATTAACACAATTTCGTCTCATTACAGTTTTAAACTTGGTTTTTTAGTTATTTTCAAATTTTCATTGTGCTTTTTATTGATCTAGCTTATTCCTAGGTCTACTGTGAGACATGGTCCTATATGGAAACGTATTTATTATATTGTCCAAGAGTAATCGTCTACTTAAAACTCGCTCCCTAATTACATATTTCATAAGACAAAAAAATGTTAGCAGAAATCGCTAAATATCGGTGTTGAAATGGATTATGGCATAATTTTCAAATATTAATGCATCGTTTTAATAGTATGTTTATATCTCTGAGGTGATTAAATAAATAATTTATGTAAATCTTTTAAACGTTTCGTTTCCACTTTATTTATGTAATATTTTTTAATAATTTAGGAGCTAAGCGTGATAGTCTCATTCTTTGCCATTTGATTTCAAATTAAGAGTATTTTGTTTTATAGTAATCAAACAGATGATATTAGGTCCTTCCATATGAAATTAGCGTTTTATATGGAAAAAGTAAAAGGAAAAAAGAAGAAATTATACATTTAATCAATCGAAGTATGTGCCATTATTATCTATGCACTTTCGCCATTTAATGGTAGTTCATTGATTCTATTACTAAAAAAAATTGTGGGAACGATAATCAATAAAATCTTTAAAGGTGGGTTGGGCAGCTTGATCGGAATTGAATTTTTTTCCTTGCAATGAATTGTCCAAATTCTGAAAAAGTGGTAATAATCTGTTGGAGTGAGGTCCAGGGAGTATGGTGGGTGACGGAGACATTCCAATTGTAGCTCATCTAATTTAGTGGTTGTTTGTGGCAGTGTGTGGTCTTGCGTTGTTGGACCAATCTCGGTTGTTTAGGAGCTAGTTCTTCCTTCATGGTTTGCAATTCAAAGAAAAAAATTCAATTCCGATGCGGCAATCCAAACCGCCTTCAAAGAGTTTATTGATCCTCGGCCCCATGGTTATTTTAGTAAAGGGATCAATGAACTACCTATGAGATGGCAAAAGTGCATAGATAACAACGGTGCATACTTTGATTAATTAAATATATTATACATAAATAAAATTGACTTTATATTCCTCCCGTACAAAACGCAAATTTCATATATAAGGACCAAAGATATCAATAAAACTAAATAGCGTCGATGACAGTTAAGCATATTTATTTACGTATGAATATTTATTTTCAACCATGATGAAACCTAACATTTTTAAAAGGGGTTATCAATTCCCTTGTATTTTTTTTTAATGTTTGTTACCACATAACTCCTTCATTTATAAACCGATTTACATTATTATTTTTTTGTTGGAAAGGGGACATTTTCAGGTGGGTCCCATTTTAATTTCATTGGCATTGGACCTTGTATTTCGAAGATACACCTGAAAACTCTTCAAAATCGAATGGGAAATGTATAGTGATTGATATATTGGTAGTTTTATTTCGTGGATGACAATAATAGGATAATTCAGTAGTAATAATGGTACTTATGTTTTCTTTGTGTCCCGTGCTTAATTTATATTCTTTGAGATGTCCACTATTATGTAATAAAAGATATTATGTAATATATACATTTACAGATCACTCGAAAACATGTAAAGTACGCTACTTTAATAATATATCTGGGCGACCGAGCTGTGCTCGGTGTCTTATAGACGAAAAGAAAAACACCTATCTAGGTATACTTGGAATGTAAAATATTATCTAAACCCAAAGTCTCATCGAAATCGTTGGAGTCGTTTTCGAGAAACCAATTACATATATATAGAAGAATTGCTCACTTAAAATAATAAGATAATAAAATAAACACGAGTGAAAGCTTTAAAATGAAATATAAACTTAAAAAATTTAGAATACTTACATTCTCAACCGTAGGCCATAATTACATGACGAGTGGAAAAATGAAGAAAAAATTATACATTGAATTTTATTTTTAAATCGAGTTGATTTTTGGCGATCATTAAAACATTGTTAAATGAATAAGTTATCATTTGAGAAGTAAAATAAATGATAAATTGTTGTAATTTATTTAACTATTATTATTGATTTGGGGAATACATGTTTTGTTTCACATTTGTTACTAACTTTTACCTCTGTTTAATTCGCTTGCTTCGTCTATGAAATATTGCTATATTTCCTTTTTATATCGGCGTATAATCAATGAACTTTATTATCTTTGCTTGTTTTTGTTGACGATTGAATAAATTGTTATCTTAACTAGGTGAAATGCAACGTGTTATTAGTTAAGAGATCGCGAGATCATCTCAATCTAGTCCTTTTCTAAATTAACGATGGCTTGTGGCTCCATGGGGTATCCAATAAAAGGATGTCCTTTGAAATAAATCGAGCGAGACTGCGTCTCGCCGCAAAATTAGGCGCACCGTCCCCCGCCGCGAAATCCATCGTAAATAAATGTCGCGGCTGGTTCCGAAAAGCATCGCTGCGTGAACGACTTAAAAAGTTAAAAATACATTCTTGTTATACACTCGTTTAAGGATTTAATTACTTGCACAGGTGATGGGCTTCACCCTTATATCCTGTCCCGTGTCGCCCGCGTCTGCACGCACGTGATAAATCCTTGTTTCCTTAATGATCCGTACACTGTTCTTCGATGAATTACCCCTTAGTCTTGTGGATTTGTGCACAAAATTATTTTTCTTACCAGATATTGTGAGCGTGGGTTTCTTATAATGGATTGTATGTCTTTAAGTGGTTTCTCGAGTTCATTGCAATTTAAAAATCAATATAGTATGCAAGATTGTATTTCATTAAATTTTATCTCGTTTTATATCGAATAAAATTCATCGTTATACAAGGTGTCCAGAAAGGGTATCGGGTATTTGTAAGTTCAATGAAACAAAAATTATTTGTATGCAATAAAAAAGTTTATTGTTTATTATTAGCATATGAATTGGAGAATTATTTAGAAAAGATGATGTTATCCAAATAATGACCGTTACGTTGCTGGCACTCTTCTAAACGGAAACGAAGATTGGCGATAACACGTTGACACATAGCTATCGATATTGCTGCCATTTCTGACCTGATGTTTTGCTTTAACTGGGTTAGATTCGTCGGATTGTTTTGATAAACCTTACTTTTAAGGTATCCCCATGCAAAATAGTCAAGCGGGCTAAGGTCGGGGCTTCTGGGAGGCCAGTTGATGTTACCCCTTCGCGAAATGACTTTATTAGGGAATAATTCGTTAACAACTTCCATTGAGTCATTTGAGGTATGGCAAGTGGCCCCATCTTGCTGGAACCACGTTCTTGAGTTGAAACCTGCAAACTCCTGCAACTCTGGGACCAAAAAATTTCGCAACATATCGCAATAACGGTCACTATTCACATTAATTGCTCGGCCTCGTTGATCTTCATGAAAATAAGGACCAATTATGCCTTTAGCAGACATAGCGGCCCAAACAACGACCTTTGGGCTATGCAAGGGTCGTTCATGCTTTCGTCTCGGATTCTCCACTGCCCAGTACCGACAATTCTGCTTATTAACATGACCATTCAGGTGAAAATTTGCTTCGTCACTGAACAGTATGTTGTTAAAGTTGTTAAATCGCTGCAGCATTTCGTTCGCAAAATTCAGTCGATTAGCATAGTCCGTATCCTTCAATTCTTGAACCAATTGAATTTTATAGGCTTTTAGATGTAAGTCTTTCTTTAAAATCGAATGTAAAAACGATTTTTTTATGTTCAACGCTTGGCTTCGCTTTCGGATGGATAAAGACGGATTTTGACGAACCGACGCCTCAACTTCTTCAATTGTTTCTTCATCGCGAACTGAACGAGGACGACCAGAGTTTTGAATTTTAACTGTCGCACCTGTATTCTCGAACATCCTGATCCATTTCCTAATGCTATCGTCACTTGGCGCGTGGCGTGTACGATATTCCGCACGATAGAGACGTTGAACAGTCACTATTGAATCACCATTACGATAATACGCTCGTACGCAAAATGTGCGATGCGTCCCCGAGTACTGTTCCATCGTGACTAAAACTCCACAAAATGGCGGACGCCACGAACCCCTCCCCGCAACCTTTAGACGCCCCGTTTCGAATATGGCGCGAAAACAAATACCCGATACCCTTTCTGGACACCTTGTATAACGCTCTCAAAGTTAGTTCTGTAAATATATTTTGAATTATAAAGTGATGTTAAAAATCTCCAGCATGTTATTTTAAAGTACTTTTTATTTTTAAACTTCACTAAATTAACGTTTGAAATTTGAACGACAATTACTATGTAGTACACCTGTACTCGATCATAGTAAAATGTATTCAACTATTTTTTTGTAAAAAGAGTATTATGAACGTTCTGCTACATTCTTGCACTTTTGATTTTAACACTGGCTATTTATTTATTGTAAGCATCTTAGATATAAAACCTACGAAGAGTAAAGTTTTTATTAGTGTATTAGTTGAATTTACTTTAACAATGCGGTGTCGAGTATCGCGAATAAGTGAACAGCAGGTCCGCCCTCAATTGCCTTCAACTAGGATTCTTTCTGATCTCAATGCAATCGGTGTACCGTTTGTAAACGCGATACTTCCTCTGACACGAAATCTGTCTACGTGTGATTGCGGCCCCTTTACTTTAATCAAATGGCTGCGACAAAGGATTGAAAGGAACGCTCCTCGATTTCATACAAGCGATCGGTATTGGCTGCGAAATTTCTTTTAAGAATTGCCGACAGTTTTTATCAGTGCCTCCGTGAAATAAACTTTTTTAATATTTTGTTGTATTTCTGTTCCGATAGCTTTAAAATGAATCACCGATTATTTAAATAATCACTTCATCGTCAGTTTTGTTTGACGGCTATGATATTTTTACTAGAGAAAACTTTTAATATTTCATTTTTTTAAGATAAAACCGTTTTTTAGTATTGTGATATGTTTATGATAAGTACTTTAGAACTTTTATTCACAATTATATAGTATTTTATTTATTTCAATTTTCTATATTAGTATAAGGGGCCATCCATAAATTACGTCACACGTTAATTGGAGGGAGGGGGTCGACAAAATGTGACATTGTGTGACAAGGGGGGGAGGGGGGTCCCAAATTTTGTGACATCACATTTTTTCAAAATATAATATTATAATATTTTATATATAAGTATTACAACAATAAATTTAAACTACATACCTACTAAAGAATAATATAAAAATAGTTGCAACCTGTGTCTGCATGACTATAAGGTTTAATTTTTTTGTTGGCAAATTTGCACTCGCTGTATTATTGTCACAAATGTAACCAGCTGTGACAAGGACGGGGGAGTGGTTAAAAAATCATCAAATTCGTGTGACGTAATTTATGGATGGCCCCTAATAGGAATGAAGTTATAAACAAAATGTATAATAAAATCAGAGTACTTTTGCACCTTTTTTAATGATAACGATAACATTGAATGTAAATAATATGATAAAAATGATATCACTGGCGCGTTCGTTAAATTTTATGTTATTAATGTGAGCTACGAATAAACACTATTATAAAGTTATTGGGTGCAGTATCTTGAACACTAATCTTTTACAATACGTTACAAAATATAATTCAGTTACGAGTGAAACGTGTATTAATACAGTTCATACTATTGTGCTAATAATATAATATTACCCGAAAATGAGTTTCATTAATAAAGTAGTTGTGATAACAGGCGCCGCCTCGGGCATTGGCCAAGCAATCGCTTTGCATTTTGCAAAACTATCAGCCAGATTATACTTAGTTGATAAAGATGGAGAAAATCTAAAGAAAACAGCGGAACAGTGCGAAAAGTTAAGTCAAACAAAAGTATTTGTTGCAGTAGCTGATCTAAGAAAAGACGAACTAGTAGAAAAGGTAGTTGGTGACACGAAAAAGCAATTCGGCAGAGTTGATGTTGTTATCCATTGTGTTGGAATATTTAAACCAAGCAAAATATTAGACTCTAATGTTATAGATGTCTACGATGAAGTAATGGCGACTAATTTAAGAAGTGTTGTTAGTGTAACTAATCGCGTAGTACCCATACTAGCAGAATCCCACGGTAGTCTTATTTACATTTCAAGTGTGTCAGCTGTATTAACTTCACAAGCATTTGTTTATAGTGTATCAAAATCATGTTTGAGCCATTTTTCCAAATGTATCGCCTTAGAATTAGCGTCAAAAGGCGTAAGAGTTAATTGTATTTTTCCTGGAGCAGTGAAAACAAACCTATTTGTATCTACGGGCATAATGAGTTCCGAAGAAAATGACATATTTTATAAGAAGGCTGAATCCATGATGCCTTTAAAGCATATTGTAAAGGCTGATCAAATAGCAGAATTAGCTGCTTATCTAGCGAGCGATAAAGCCAAAAGTATGACTGGAGGCAATTATATCGTTGATTCTGGAATATCATTGTTGGGGTGTCAAGACTTGGTAGAACTAACTAATTAATCTTCTATAAATATTGTTTATTTTTCTTTTTGTGTTATGATTTTTTTTAAATAAATTATAGATTAGAAATAATCATTATAAAATTAAAAATTATTTTGTTTAACAGTTGAATATTCTTGCAATATATATTTTAGTAATAAATATTATTAAATAACATTTTTTTTTCTATTTTCTTCAGTTGTTCAGAATTTTGCTACATTATGTATAATATCTGGCCGAACAAACGGCACTCGGGATCTAAAAAAACATCTATTTAGGTGAATTTAGAATGTAAAACATTATCTAAATACAAAGTTTCATCCAAATCGTTGCAGCCATTTCCGAGAAACTAATCTATACAATTAATAACATTGAAGTGTCTGTTTATAATGTCAAAATAACAGTTTTTTACTAAATACATATGAAAGTATATTCGATACCTATATCAAAAAGCCCATTTTTAAAAATGTTGTCTGTCTGTCTGTTTGTTCTGGGTAATTCCGAAACGTTTGCACCGATTTAGACTGCACTTTCACTGCTAGATAGCTGATGATATAGGGAGTACCTTAGGATACTTTTAATTTAGAAAAATAATTAGGGTTCCGCACAAATAAAAAAAAACTGTTCATGGTGAATCAATTCGGGCGCTTAAATGACTTATGCTGAGTAAACAATAAGAGATATAGCAAATTAATGTACTACATAATTATAGGCATTAAAAATACCTACAAAAAAGTACGGGAAAATATCTATCTTCTAAGGAACACCCACAATAAGCAATTTTTTTCTTTAAAATAACCGGGAGCAGGGTTGCAAGATTCGCGCGGGCGTTCTGTGGTCCAACTGAGCGAAGCCACGGGTACAGCTAATATATATATAATTGATGAATGATAAAATCGAGTATGCTCGTGATTTTTGTTGTTATAGGGGTGAGCTACGTACGTTATGACCTTGACTGATTTCGTTTATCCACCTAGTTCCACTGATAAATAAACAATTTTGACAGGAATCAGACAAATTATGTAGGCATCAGCTATCTGTTGTTAAGAATGTTGTTATCAATTATCAAACCTATTAAAATTTAGATTTTAATCTAATCTACGTAAATTATAAATTATCGTTTACTTTATACTCGTTTTGTAGCGTTCAAATGGTAGTGAGGTATTTTATAGTTTTTGGCAGGTTACTATACACAAATTGAACCTCTAACGCAAATTCACCTCTAAGTGTGTCCTGCCAATAGTTTTCGAGGACTCCCCTTTCTTGTCGTAGGGTGTTAACATCTTCGAATATATGGTTTGTTAATTTTAAGCAGGATTCTGAACAAACGCTAGCCTTTAACACAAATAATAAGTGTATACGTGTAAGTTCACATACGCTCTTTGGAAGCTATACTTCTTTCAATGATTACTCTCTATGATATGTAATGCATAACAACGAGTGTGACTATTTTCATCTCAATAAAACAAGGGTATAATGTCACATTATAGAATCTGTGCGGCTTCCCGCTATATTTAACTTTTTTTAAACCGCCTTTGACACATTTACCTCTAAATATTACTGTCTACAATTAGTTACTGTAGTTGTAAACAATATTTCTTCATTATATTCTTATCTCCTTCAATTATAATTATAGGTAACAAAACATTAAGTAAAATAAATACAAACCCAATATTCTTTAATTCTTCAATCAAACTCTAAGACAGCCACAAGTCGATATAATTTGGTAGTCTCTCATACAACATGGCAGTATGATTTTCGAGCCTTTGTCTCTTGTTATTTTGCCCGTTATAAAAACGATGGATTGCTTTCTTCTGCCACCAAAAAGTCATCAAGCATAAAAGTATTCATTTTCTTTGGCTTACGATTATTAATTCAGCCATTTTAGTGTTACATTTTTTTGCATAAATTGAAATGCATAAAAAGGCTCGGCACACGAGCGCCGCCCACCCAAGTCCGGTGAAGCTGTTAAAGCCATCAGCGGCTCCAGGGCCCCTAAGGCTAACAGTGTAGTCAGTTCTAAAAAAAACAATTCCGTACTAAATCGCGAAGTCGTCAACTTTTTTTTACCACCGGTGGTGTGTGTGCTAGTAATTTGAAATCCTTAAAAAACTGTGAGTATATTTTGAGTTCTTATTCAAGCTTCGGGCGTTTCATTCCCTTAAACAAAGAGTTGAAGTACTACAACATTTTCAGTGCCTCACCATGATTAAGGTTGTGGCACGTGGCACCTTCAGGCAGACCACCTGACCTTGTAGATCAATAGACGCTGTCCCCATAATTTACTACGCTGCCGGAGATTTCTAAAGCCCCGGTAAGAAATCACCACAATGTTAGGTACTTACAACTAAGTGTACTAATTTACATTACAACTTTTTTTAGAATTTGAACAATTTCTTGAAGAGAAAAAAAATTATTTCGATGAGGCTGTCCAAACCGCCTTCAAATATTTTATTGATTCTCGCTCCCACGATTATTTCAGCAATGGATTCAATGAACTACCTGTAAAGTGGCGAAAGTGCATAGATAATAATAGTACATACTATCAGGATAATGTTAGTGTTTACATATTATCTATGTTGCTATAAACTAGTGGTCGTAAGCGCGAATGCTATGGTCGAGGTCCTGGGTTCGATTCCCAAGTCGAGCAAAGTGTTATTGGGTTTTTCTATGAAAATTCTCAGTAGCAGCTTGGAGTTTAGCTTTGTGCCCGATTAATGGCAATAGGCTCGCCCCCTATTACATAGGACCTAAAACACGCATACGGCGAACTGTGGGTGTACATTAGTACCTCTGCTTAACCCTTCGGGGATACAGGCGTGATTGTATGCTATAAATTTCAGTCATATTTGGTTATTTATTAATTGTTAAACATGTTTTTGTTGTATATATATATCACAAAATATTGAACTGTCTTTATATTAATATGTGTGAAGACAACTTCGGAATCCTCTTTAAACATATTGCGCGCACGGAGGACTGTGAGATTCGGCATGGTTAAAGTTTATACGGAGGAGTGGTGGAGAAAGCTAAAATTTATGTATAATATGCGTTACTAATATATTAAATTAAATAATACTGCGATTACTACCCCGATCGGTGCCATTGAAGTTAGATACTCTAAAAAAATTATATTGTCACTCGTTGACAAGGCAATTATTAACAAAAAAGAAAACCAACTTCAATGATTTTGAAGAGTTTCCTTGAGTATCTTGGATGGTGAAGGTCCATTGTCAATGAAATTAAAAGAGAACCACCCTTGAGATATCCCCTATCCAACGAAAAAAAAAATCATCCAAATTGGTTCATAAAGACAGAACTTATATGGTTGTATCTATAAATAAATACTTTCGAATTGATTAAGTCGAGATTCGAAGTCCTCAAGTCGGTTAAAAAGTGACAGCAAGTGATATAATATTCATTGTTTACGTTCATACTGCAAAAGTAAAAAAGATAATAGCACACATCATTTTACTACGAACTACTACAGTGTTCAACAGAACAGTTGTACAGAATTTCGACCATTGGGGACCGCTACTTTTAATAATTAATATGTAGGTATTATTTTCTTGTGACTTCTTTGTAAACGCTTGATTAAATGCAGCTTTAGTCAATTTGAAAAGTAACAAAGGTTTATGTAATATGAATCCTCCATTTAAAACATAAAATATTCAATAAAAACAAAATGTTGATACCTTCGGCCAAATCTCGTTGCTTATGAGATTTTTTATGATCCGTGAAATGTTGGTAGAAAACATAAAGAGTTCGTTTTATAGTGTTCATAATACCCCGATATCGTATGTATTGTTTTATATCAATGCCATGAATTTATATAAACGTAACAAAACACTGGAAAGTATTAAAAAATTGCATTTTAATAGTTGCGCATTAATTTTCGTTTTCAGACACAAATGTTTATTTGCTTTATATTGGACTAGACTAGAATTTGTCTGCGTCACATAAGAGAGAGTGAGACGTAGGCACAGACAAATACCAATTGTCGTAGGTACCTACAATACAAATTATATATGCAGCCCGCCTGTCACATCATTCCGCTAAAGTGCACGCGCGGTTCTTGATTATTATTTTGCTGCGGAGTTTTAAAATAAAACTGCGATATCTCCTAAGATATTCATTGAAATCAATTGATGTAAAAGGCAATTTTATCCAAATGAAATACTTGTGATTAATAAAGTATTTATTTCGATTAGGATTAATACCATGTTTATAAAAACACCTTCGCAAATAGTGCATTATTTTAAAACAAATTTTATTTCCATAAAAAAGGTTATATTGCGTCAAGCTTAAAAGATAGACATATACTATCGCGGATTTTTTTAGAACTTTTTAAGAAAAACAATACGTCATACATCCATGTTTCGTAACCTTAATCATTTACGCAGCGCACGCAATGGAAACATTCAAAAGGAATAAATTTTCTCCGTTTTTGCAACATTTTTCATTGATGCTCTGCTCCTATTGGTTGTAGCGTGATGTTATATAGCCTAACCTTCCTCGATAAATATACTATCTAACACTAAAATAATTTTTCCATTCTAACCAGTACTTCCTGAGGTACTTCCGGGTTCAACCAAACAAACAAACTCTTCTGCTTTATTATATTAGTATAGATACAAATCTATTTGCCATGATATATATAATAATTACAAAATGATTATAGTTAAGAAGTTGCTTGGAACTATAAACTAATATAAGCACCTGCTTACCGGCGTAGGATACCGGCGGATTTCGTCTGGCGTAGACAATTTCACGCGCGCTTACCTAATGTTTGCCGAGCGATTTGCCGCCGGTATGGGGATGGACAGTCGTTTTTCTTTGCCGTCTATCCGTTTGAACGTGGTAAAAAGTAACTACATTTTGTATATAATTATAGTAAAATTTCAATACATTTTACTGTTCTATATTCATTAATAAAAGAAATGTCGTAACATTAGTATAAATACATTAAGTCTTTTTTTTAATACTGCTTGGCCTCAGTCAACTGATGGAAAGTGAAGACTAGGTCGAGGATGCTACGTGATCACTCAGTTATAACTGATTCATAAAAAAAGCGCATTATATAATCGCACATAGGTAGGTGAAGTTTTATTGGCGACATCCAGATGTGAGTTTTCTGCAAAGTGGTTCGCAAAAACATCAGCCATATCAATCGACGAATGAGCCAGTATTCTATCAGGCTGCAAAATTGAGGGCAGTGAATGTTTATTATGTGCATTATCAGTATTGTTACCTATTGCTGTGGTTTTCAACGGAATAATATCTAAAACTTTGTTTGATATTTCAAATACCGATAAACGTAATAAAAACGTAATTACTCATTACATACTTGTACTTAAATTAATTTCTAGTTCTTCTCTCTATAAGAGTGTATGTAGTTTTATTATTTAAGATATCCTAACATTCTGTGTTTTACTTAACTTCTGGTATTGCGATGGAAATCTCAAAAGAAAATTTTAATTTTATTTACAAACGCAAATATCAATTACGATGATGTTGATGATGAGGTTTCTAAAAATATGATTTTATAGGTAAAAATTGCTGTCGTAAATATTACCAGTACGTAACTACACAATATGATGACGACGATTTTATCAATAGGAAAATAAAGTGGTATAAGTTTTTTTTTTATTATCGCCTTCATTTATTACACACCTGATCGTTTCACAATGTCCTGTCACCAGTATTTTATTTATGCATTAATTTTTCCACTTCCCTTAATAAATTTTTATCCTTTTTCAAATGTATATTATATTTCTAATTTAGTTTGGTTCATATTGAATTTTTAACCAACACAATTATTACAGCATAGCTGAATGAAAAGTGCATCATTCATTTAGTCTGGCGTGGACGATAAATTGAATTAAGTTTGTTACGGAACGACGCGTTTAAACTTTTGCATATACTAGACTCTGGCTTATGACGAAGATACAACAAAAATACTCCAAAATTTAATTAGACTAAATTTACACACATTTCGTCATCAAAATCATAATTATTAAAAACCTATGCTTTTCGAACGTGCCTAGTTCAAAAATAGTAATAATGTATTATAAAATTGTATTATTTAAAAAAAAGTTTATCAAATTGATACAAATCTTCTACTGACTCACCTAGTCTTGTGTTTTACATTGTTGTTTCTTTTTTTTGGGCGGATATTTAAATGTGTTTGTTTCTTTACCGCCGCGATGTTATCGGTTTCTTAACCCTTTATAACATGCGTTACAGTTTCTAGTTTAATGAATTTTTTCATTGTTACGAGCAGCGTAGTACGTATACTAAAGTTAAATGCATCGTTGCGCGGGCAACTACAACTTAGTTCGTATTTCCCGTGCCGTGGAGCAATAAAGTAAGCAGTTTTACAAGTGAGTGCTTCAAGAACGAATGCTCGGGTTAGTATGCGCCCGATATTCTTATTATATGACTGAAAAATCTTGGAAAAATATTACCCGTATAAAAGCTGACATAGTTCGCTGGTTTTTATTAAACATTATCGATCGTGTAATTTATAAAATTGTATCGTTTAACAAGGTCAACAGTCTTGTTTTGTTAAAAATTCCCGTCGTCATTAGTTCGAGTTAATTCGATGTATTCAATCGAGAAGGAGGAATGTTCGACCGGTAAAAAAGCGTTTACATTATATGTTGTCGCACGGTGCAGTGCGTTCCAATTATGAGATATTTATTCATCCCTTCGTCGTCATACGATTTCTCCGACGGCATTATCAGAGGACTTAGCTGAACGATTGTTCCAAAATTTTCTAAACACCTTTACAATGCTGCCGTAATTTGTTCCATCCTCTTGGATGTTTAATTGTTTACATTGGGAAAATACGGGACGTTATTGCGTCGACACTCGGTTGCCGCTTTGTACTTCTACTTGAAGCTTGAAGCGTTTCGCATTCGATGTTTATTTGCTCGAAGGCTTTGTGATCGTTTGAATACTTCAAGGGAATTTAAATGATATCATTGTTAATGTTTTACATACACTAATATTTTACCAGAATTGATTTGATTTGAAATTTCAAATTAAACACCAACAATATTCTATAATTATAATAAAAAAGTAAAGAGTCCAAATGTATACATTGAAGATATTTCAGAAAAAATAAATAATAATAATAAATAATAAAATAATAGGGACAGAACACATTTCGATAGCTTTTGCAATTTTTGTCTCTTTATCGCTCTGTTTGAACACCAATCACGCCATTTTCGAACAGTATTCATAAATGACGCTGTACGGCTTGCTTTAAATTATCACGAAAACGGTTTGACACGTATTGTCACACTTAAGTATATTTTCTGTAAGCACGTATATTAATAAAATTTAAGAATGGGCTTTTATTATTATTTTAAAATAATTAAAGATATAGTTTAATGTTATTTTTAAAAGTTTAAATAAGTAATAATATCGATTCTATCTAGATTTCTACGACATATGTCGCTGTCTGGTGTAGTTGCACACTTATAATTTTTATTAAATTACACTAAACAGACTTACTCTATAAAGCATTATTATTAACTGGAAAATAACGGTTTACAAAAATAAAGTTATCAAATAAACTTATCTTTGGGTAAAGGATCGGGGAAACTGAACATTTATGTGTATATATATAATAGGTCTTTACCTATGAAATTGCCGTTCTGCAGTACTGGCCATTTCAAATCAAAATAATTTTTGTTTGGCTAAGAATTCTAATATCAAATTAATTTTATTTTAAAAACATGGAATTCTTTTTCCAAAAGTAGTCATTTGTTTATTGATTAGTGTTACATTTTCATCGCATTTCAATGTTTTTTGTCATCATGGATACATTAAAAATTTGAGTAATTATGGAATATGAGTACCGTCGTGGCAGCAACGCGGCACAGGCGGCACGCAACATCAACGACGTTTACGGAGCTAACACTACAAACCAACGCACTACCTGTTATTGGTTTGCTCGCTTCTGTTCTGGGAATTTCGACCTGAAAAATGAACCTCGTGGTCGTCCGAAGACTTTGGTCGACAATGACGAATTAAAGGCGATTGTGGAAGCTGATGATACACAATCTACGGCTGAATTATCAGCAGCTTTCGACGTTAGCGTCAAAACAATATTGGTCCATTTGCGTCAAATTGGCAAGGTAAAAAAGCTTGACAAATGGGTGCCCCACGAACTCAATGATCGCCAGCGCGAAGCACGCGTCGAGACGTGCCTTGCACTGCTCAACAGACACACAAATGAAGGAATTTTGAACCGCATTGTTACCTGCGATGATAAATGGATTCTGTTTGATAACCGCAAGCGCTCAGCAAGTTGGTTGGATCCTGGTTCAGCACCTAAACAATGCCCTAAACGAAAACTTACCCCTAGAAAAGTGATGGTTACTGTTTGGTGGTCTAGCGCCGGTGTGATTCATCACAGCTTCTTACCAAACGGGGTGAGCATTACTGCAGATGTGTACTGTGAAGAACTGAACACAATGATGGAGAAGCTGGCACATCTCCAACCAGCATTGGTCAATCACTCGTATCCGCTGCTCCTGCACGACAACGCGCGACCTCATACTGCACAGCAGACGGTCTCCAAGTTGCAAGAACTGGGGTTGGAAGTTCTCCGTCATCCGCCCTACTCACCAGACCTTGCGCCTACAGACTACTACTTTTTCCAGAATTTGGATAGCTCCTTGGCGGGAAAAAAATTCAATACCCGAGAGGTAGTACAAAATGCCTTTGAAGAATTTGTTGCCTCCCGTCCAGCTGATTTCTTTAAGAAGGGCATCAATAAACTGCCACTGCGCTGGCAAAGATGCATTGATTGCATGGGTGATTACTTCGATTAATACAAATAAAAAATACATGAAAAAAATTCGTTTAAAATTTTTCATACAAAACGGCAATTTCATAGGTAAAGACCTAATACATATATACTATCACGGTTGTTTTCCCAAAGGACAGAGGTGTACTAATGTACACCCACAGTTCGCCGGGTGTTTTTAGATCCCATGTAATAGGGGGCGAGTCTATTGCCATTAATCGGGTGCAAAGCCAAACTCCGAGCCGCTACTGAGAATTTCATAGAAAACCCAATAAGACTTTGCTCGACCTGGGAATCGAACCCACAGGACCTCGAGTATAGCAGTTAGTCTTTATGCCTTTTAGATAATATCGGTATGATTGTTAAACTGTAATATCTGTTAACATTTAAAGTGAATTTAGTTGGAAAGCTTATACGGGTGAAATACCGTAGGGTGAGATTGAGGTGAGGTTTTTATTTAGTTGCTGTTTTTCGTTCACGAAAACAACCCGAACGAAGTCGCTGACACTGCTAGTGAAATTATAAAGCCTATTTGTGTATGCTAATTAATTGGCTACTGAGAGACCTTTCCTTTGTTATACACGAACCACACCCCCATTTATCTAAGCAGTATTTTATTTTAAATGATAAATCAGCTCCCAATCGATTTGAATAACAAGCAGGCAGATGCTCTTAATCCTTTTGATTCCATTAAACGCATGCGCTCTGTAGCCCTTGTCGGAAATATCACTCGAGTGTGGGTCTCATTTCAACTATAGACCGTTTATAACAAGTACGGTCCTAACGTAATATAAAGAATAATATACAGCTTCTTTATTTTTGAACTATTGTAATTTTTTGTAGGTGAAATAATGGCAATTCATTTTGTCTTTATTACGTGACCGTATAATGTTTTATTGGATTTAATTTTGTGTCCTTAGACCTTTTGAAATTTATTACAGGTACATAAAATATTTAAAAAGTGAAGAAGTTATGTGTGCCGTGTGAACCATGTTGTTTAACACAAAATTTGTCATCTATGTGAGCCTTTTATTATTTCCTGCAATAAATTTCTGCGAATAATTTTTGTGGGTTAGAAAAGGGATCGAATATAATATAATCCGTGGAAATTGATTACACGTTTTTTAAATATGATCATAAAGTGTTGATAACAAGTTAACATAAATAATTTATACATATAAGTTAATAAATATCAATAGTCTCTAAGTCATTGTTTTGTTATGAGTGCTACAGTACATACTTCCGGTCTCAATATATTATATTGAAAACAACTTAACCAATTTAAATGTAACTTTTACAATAACGTAGGACTGCTTCTGAAGAAGTATTTAAGCTAAATATTAAATAAGCTTGTATTATGGTAACTAAACGGCTGGTTATACATACATTATATATATATATATATATATATATATATATATTTAACACCCAGATACATAACTGACAATTATACTCATCACACAAAAGTCAGTCGTGTCGTGATGTGTAAGTCTGATTAACAATGTGCCACGAGGCTAGTCCACATTACACTTTTTATAGGAGTGAAGCATTACCTAAAGTTAAAATAAAAAGAAGACAGTTCATTTTTAGTTCTAAAAATGAACTCCGTTTTCGTGAAATACGTAATTTCGTGAACGTGAACGAAATCGCGGGTATCAGCTAGTCTGCATTTATTGGCCAATAAATTGAAATGTTTACTATATACTTTTAAAAACATTACAAAACTGAATATTAAATTTATGTATAATATTAAATACTAACACAGAACAACTCTAGTATATAATATTCATAGATTATAGAGTGATAGAATGTAAAAAATTATACAAAACTATTACTAAGTCAATTAAATAAGTGAAAGTATTGATGTGATGTGCTTTATAATTCTTTAGCAGTTGGTACTAAAAGTTCATAATTCGTTTTACATTGAAATTATAAATAAAAATATCAATCCTTGTTTTTAATACTACATACAATTCCATGGTCCACAGTACCTGTATATTTCACTCAAGAATTTACAATTTATAAAGATATATCGTAAATAAGGGCAGCCTGTATTATATTTTGTAATAAGAAAAATTTAACTCGAATATCCAATCACGATTTTGTTTCTTTTTCACACGCAAACTTACGATATTGAGCGAATTACGTATCCAATTGTATATCGTCAGTTATACGGCTCACAGCGGGATGCCTTGCTGGTGTTGGCTGGCAGACCTCTCATCTCCATAAGGAACGGCTGAGGCGGTATGATGTAGCCTGAAACCCGGTTTTCTTGACGGAGCATTATTTTAGGCATGTGACTGTGATCGATTCGATGGAATCTTCTCTGGGACAGCGTTGGTTTTTATGGATATCGACGTACAATGTAAATAGTAACAGTAGGGAACGATAAACGAAATAGAAGAAAAATAAATAACCGTTTTATATTTCATAATATTTCTTCTGGTTTATTCGAAGTTTGAAATCTACTACATTTTTAAAATTTTATTCTCATCTATATATACTATAATATTCTAGAAAAGTAAAGTTTGTTTGTTCGTATGATGAAAACTCTGGAAATAGAGAGCCGATTCTGAAAATTATTTCACATAGGTATATAAAGTTACGTCTTCTCTGAGTGACATATTTGTACATATTATAATTTTAATTCTTTTTATATGTGATATTAAAATTAACGTATGAAGTCGCGGACGGATGTTAGTAGTTGATGAACATACGTAATAAACGACTTAAAAATAAGGTTATTTTTAAAGTTCTAGTTTTAATATGGCAAAATTATATAAACATATAATAATCTACATTATAAAAATAAAAAAGCAGTTGTAAAATTATATGATAGTAGATTAATAATAGTACGATTCAGACTATAAATGTTAATCACAAACTATTTTATTTGTAAACTTGAATCCGAAGTATCTCTAAATTTGAATCAAGTCTCACTATACATTCAATGTGTGGTTTCCGACATCCAGCCAGAATATTCGTCGATGAAGATGATGTAGTGTGCGCGAGTTAACACGCGTGTAGTTATGATGAATCGTCGGCATTTTGACCTTTGTTTTGGTCAGTTTCGTGTTATTTATCGATTCGGTAATACGCATCGGTAACACATCGTTTGTCTGAATGTTTACAGTTGTGATTAAAATCTGTAAATCATTATCATTTCATTGTAATTGTAATGATTAATATGGTCTAATGGTAATAGGGTTTACAGAAGTACTGTGTAAGCGGTCTGACATTATTATTTTTAATAAATTTAAACAATTATAGGCAAATCAAATTTCCTTTTATATATTAATATATTATAATATTGTGTAGGTACATAAATATACGTACGTAAGAAGTCATATTTCTTTGGGACAATGAAACAAATATTTCCAAAAAGAATATCCCACTTGCCAACAAAAATTCACTTTACTGACTTTTATTTCTTTTAATATAACATACCATCATGCCTGTATCTCCAAAGGCTTAGGCAGAGGTTTTCTAATTTACATCCCCCGTTCGCTGGGTAAGCTTTAATGTCTCATGTAATGGGGGGCGAGCATATTGCCATTATTCGAGCACAACGTCAAACTCCGAGCTGCTACTGAGAATTTCATAGAAAAACCCAATAACGCTGTGCTTGACCTGGTGATCGAACCCAGTAACTCGAGCATAGCTGTTGTGCTTACGAGCACTAGTGCTAATGAGGCATTTGTATGATTTTTGTTGCGTTATTATTTGTGTAAAATAAGTATAACTACAAGAAACAGTGTCCTCTCTACTTGATAGAACTGTATTATAGATACAGAAAAACGTTTTAATTTATTTAACATTATTTAAATTAGTCATAGTGAGTTGATCACAAAATATATGTAAGTAATATGAAGTAGGTTCTGTAATTGAACCGACTTTACACGTCTTAATTTCATTGTAATAATTAAAAGTTGTAACGTCGATACTTTAAAGAATAATAATTGTGGGGTGTCGTTAACTTCAACACGGACAATTAACCTTCGTTAGCCGCCAATAAATAGCGCACTTAGTGAACAGCTTTACGACTAGATATAATTAACCAACCCTCTACCGGTTACGGTAGCGAGTGCATCCATAACGTATTTGACGTTTAGAACTCGTGCCAGACGATAAATCATTTCAATAGTACGTACAGTCTGTTTTAGTTGTGTGCGAGATACACGAAGCGAGCGCAGTGCTCCCGCGCCGCGCCGCGCCAGTGTACTGTGGTTCTGATTCTTTCATCCGACTATGTATAATCATGCCTTAAAATATAGAAATCTATATAAAAGTATTATAATATTTAAGTTAGTAAAAGTCGTTTATTAATACGTGTCGATTATTTCCGCGGACTAATAAAACGCTGTCCAATATCGCTGAGATCAATGATTGGGGTATTACTTATATTTAAACATCTTTCTTTTTTTGTATTAGCTCATTAAAATTACATGGCACTCAATAGTAGACACATTACAACCTAAGATGACAGTGATCATGCACCCTCCAATAAATACGATAGACCTCCGTCGTTGTTATGCTGGCCTGGTAGTACCTGCTTGTCACACCTGGTTTTAGAAAAGTTGGGCCGTCGCGTCGCATCGCAAAAATTGACGTTGCTCGCATGACGCCTTGCAAGATGATTCGCATAACATCGGAATGGACACTCGAACCGTGGCTGTCAGCTGACTTGCTGCAGCATGAAATCATATCGCAGTAATTTACGTCGTAGTTTTCTTTTTCGAGTGTTTCGACCTATTATGATTTATGACGTGATGCAACGTGTGATCCAGCCTCAGCTGGGTCGGGTTCTGATGCCGTGCCACCATGGATGTCGCATGTACATTGTATGCACAATCTTGTACGCAGATGCGTACGAGATATAAAAGAAACATAGTTCTTAGTTATCATTACAAAACTAGATGGTATACGAATATAATTATTTCCATGTTGCTTAGCAATATGGTTAATAATTTAAATATACTCTGGCACCCGCGACTTCTTCTGCGTATTATTGGATATCACTATCTGTGTGCCAAATTTCATCTAAATCCGTTTCGCTGTTTTTGCGTGATTGAGTAACAAACATAGAAACTTTCCATTTTTTTATATTTGTAGGATAACACTGGTTAATCCATGACTTTTACCGGGATAAAAAGTACCTTGTATGTTATTCTAGGTCATAGAATATCTGTGTGCCAAATTTTATCTAAATCAGTTCAGTCGTTTTTGCGTGATTGAGTAACAAAAACTCAAACATACACACTTTCACATTTATTATATTAGTAAGATATATTATCCTTACATTCTTTAATGTACCTCGGTTTGTCCGTCTGTCTGTTTGTTTATGTCATGTTGGAAATATACTATAAACAACAATAAATGAAGTGATCCTATAAAAGTTTCGTTCTTTTCCCATTATGAGCTACGGAACCCTAAAAGCGTTTAAAAATAACATTCGATATATCATATTATCAAATAATATTGCCTTAATAATTTATTTAAGGTTTATAAAATTTATAATTAGTTAGCATCATCGAGATGGTTATGTCCTTGGGCATATATTTGTAATAATTCCACATAGAGTTATTAATAAGGCCGGCTCCGCCCCGTAGGCGTCGACGTTATGATTAATATCACAAGTGTAAACGACTACCGGATACGATTCTATCGTCCCACAACTGTACTCCCCGCCTTATTCTTAACAGACGTTTAATTCACATGACCATATTATTGACACTAGTTACTCATACTAAAACAATATTCATATACCTACCTATTATGTAAAACCATTCATTAGCACAACAGATTATAAATTGATCATTTTATTAACTTGATCTTTTCAATGCTTTGATTGAGATTCTTATGAGGTTTCCAATCTTGCTCAAATTTATTAATGCATAAATTTACGCGAAATGAAGTATCCTCATAACATTATTATCAATAGTCATAATATATATGTATAATGTTTCTCATAAAGAAATAATCGAATGAAGTTAAATCTATATAATAATACTTCAGGAGAAAACTTCGGACACCTTTTTAAGCGTAGGTATTGCGTACACGGATGACTGTGAGATTTGGTGTGGTATGGTTAAAGTTTATATGGAGAAGGAGTGGAGAAAGCTGAAATGTATATATAATATATGTTACTAATAAATTAAATTAAATATAAGATAATTTTTAACAAAAAAATTAAACCAACTTCAATGATTTTGAAGATTTATCTGCGAAGTTCAAGGTCCAATATCAATGAAATTAAAATAGGAGCACCCTTGAGGTATTCCCTATCATACAAAAAAATAATCATCCAATTCGATTCATAAACAAAGAAGCTATGACTGGACATCCATTAAAAAAATATACATTCGAATTGAGTAACCTCAGTCTTTTTTTAAGTCGGTTAAAAATAATACTTCAGATCCTAACCCGACCAGTGCTATTGAACCCCGACCCCCAAAATATTGACATTGTCACTCAATAAAAAGTGACAGCAAGTGATATAATATTCATTGTTTGGGTTCATACTGCAAATGTCAAACAGAAAATAGTGTGTAATCAAAAACTCGCCGGTCGAAATTTGACCATTGGGCGACCGCTAGTAGATTTGTAATGTATATGGCTTTATTAATTATAGATTGCTGATATTTAGTTTAATAGATATAAAAGTTCCACAATAGTTTACTCCCCATCACACCACAATGGCGGTCCAAGCGGAAGAGAAATTTTATTCATTCAGCGTTGCAAGGTATGAACACACAAAAATTGTATTTTTGGGTTGCCAACATAATGAATAGATGAACTAAATATGGAATGAACAACACTGTGGTGGCTGGTCTTGGCATTTGGTTTTATATTATAATAAATAGGTAATTTATTTATTTATGAGGGATTGACAACAATCATACATGGTTATTGACAATTTCAGGAAAAAAATATTATTTATTTCCTAATTATACTCAACTACTTCATGCATCAAACTACGTATTACAAGAACAATAACATATTAAATAAATACATACATAAATGTATTGAACATATGTATCGAATAATAATTTATAGCTATTTGCAATGATAGTAATATGACATGATTAATCCCAAATCAAATCCAAAATTTACTCTGAAGTGCAATAAGGTTATCTTTATGATAATGTCATGAGAAAGCATACATATGCCACATTTTGCCCGAAGTACTGAATCTATAATGTAATCGTATAACCAAACAATTATTGCTCATTGTTCTCCTCTGTATTGTTTATTATCAGTAAGACAATTAGAAAGGGTCCTATAGGTGATAGAACTTTCTTTTTCGTTTTGTGAAAAGTCAGAGGATTAGAATGTTTTTTTTTTTGTTGGTCAACAAAAGAAAGTTTTTTTTTTTTTAATACTTCTTAAAAAGTTTAAACCAGAAGAAATGCAATGGATTTTATTTTGCATTTAACAAGTTTTCATTATGATCGCTTAACTTTTTAACCATGATTTGTATGTCCATAATAAGTGTAAATGTAATCCCTAAAATCCGCACTAGACATTGTGTTGTCGTGAAACACAGGTGCACGTTACTCAAGACGTAGTAAAAATAAATTCACAGTTGTTTAAACAGCAATCAGTACAATCTTTTTAGTGAATTTCCATTTGTAACTGTGCTTTGGTTTCAGCTAAGAATTTCACCGAGTTGTTCCAAAAATGTTGTTTATATAAACCGCGACTGCACGTGACTGAGGGCACCTGCCAGGCTTGCACTAGCCGAACGTGCCGATCTCAATACACATCGGTGAATATCACTGATTCCTTTTATATTTTAACTAGGTACATATGTAATTAATTTTATTAGAAAAAGCTACGGACCAATGTTTGTATCCTATTATTTAGCGAAATACAATAAAATATTTGATGAAGTAATATTTTTCGAAAGCGGTCATAATGTTAATATGACTGACTGTATGCATTAAAAGAGTTAAAGAGTATGTGTAAAACAGTAACAATGTTTACTAAAAATACACTCATGGACATATTTAGAGGAACGCAATATAAGCGGTAGAATAACAGAAAATATTTTCTCATTTCATATTTGCTATGTAGACCAATATTCTGTAATTTGAATTGAAAAAAGATGTTTTTTAATAGAATTTTTCTTACAACTTTCATTCGTTTTTTTTTTGATACATATTTAGTGTATTAATTTCTGCAGATTGTTGATGTTTTTAACAAATTTAACATTATTTCTGTTTTGTTGATAAAAATTGTTGTTATTGAGTGAATGGAACTTCATTTCAAAAGTTTGAGTGATAATGCCGGATCTCAGCGTTGCTCAGGAGTCTAAAGCTGTAACTTAAATTGAAAATGGTTATACTTACAATAAAGTGGTTCGAACATTATGAGTCTCCAAGTCTGTGATTTTTCGCAATGTTAAACGATACTGGCAGACTGAAGAGTATACAAGACGTAAAGAACAAGGTCGCAAAAGAGAGGAACAACAGATTTATCGTAAGCAGTGTCCACAGAAACCACACTTCGACTTCTTTTGAGGTAGGAAACAAGCTGCAGGAAGTTCGATAAGTGACAGTTAGCACCAAAACGAGTAAAAGAAGACTTATGGCGGCTGGTATAGGCGGCGTACTTGCCCGCCAGGGGTCCTTTACTCACCGCAGGTCGTGGAGTAACTCGTTCCAACATTGCTTGTTCGCACTGAAATTGGGATGATGACGCTTGGGGAAAAGTACTCTTTACTAATGAATCCAGATTCTGTCTTAAGTCAGATGATGTAAAGTATGGAGACGACCCGGAGAAAGATACCCTGAGTGTACCATTGTTTGAAGAGAACCTTATGGTGGAGGGTCAGTTATTGTATGGGGTGGTATTTGCATAGGAGCACGTACGGAGCTACACATCGTAGAAAACAATTCCCTGACAAAAAAAGACATTTTCAGCAGATTATGCCTTTTGCCCCATTCATGGAGGAAAATTTTCTTTTAATGCACGATAATGCTCGTCCTAATACTGCGGCGGTAGTATCATAGTACCTTACCGAGGTTGGAATCCAACTTTGGTGTGCCCAGCACGCTTGCCAGACCTAAATCCGATAGAACATGTTTCGGATAAACTGGGACAACAAATTAATCAAAGAAATCCAGCACCAGTTAACCTAAGGCACCTCAGAATTGCATTTTTTGAAGAATGGTAACTAATGCCACAAAGTTACATTGACAATTTAATAGAAAGTATGCCCAGATGAATGCAGGCAGTTTTGACAGCGAGAGAAGGCAACTAAATACTGATTATGTCGACCATTATGAAAAAAGTTTGGAAAATCCAAAAGTGCACGCCTCATACCACTTGACTTATTTGTATTATTAAACAACTTAATACAAAATAGGTTTTAATTTTAATAAAACGTCCATTTTATGAATAAACTACGGGTTAATATTAAGTAGCTAACTATTTAATGTTATTCTGAAGATAATAAACAAAACTCGGTCTCGATACGTCCATTTTTTAGGGAGTTATAGTAACCACCTCGTAAAAAAAAATCCGGACGTTCACTTGATTTCTTTTTCAATGAGTTTTTTATTTCAATAGCAAAATAAAATTGTTTTTTTACAGAATTTGAGATAGATTATTTGAACTGTTTTCTTGAAATATATATACTCACATTATCGTATAAGTGCCAATTGGATGTGGTAGAGGCAGTTAAGGAGCAAAAAATTGCTTGACTTTGACGTGTCGAGAGTAGAGCACAACCTCAACCGCTTTGCGGTATAATGCGTGCAAAAAAACAGCTTTTTGAACAATATTCAGTTTTCACTATGTTAAGTCAAAATTCATTACAATTAAAATACTGAGCTAGCCTCTAATTAGATTATTTTTTCGTTTAGTCTAATTTTTTTGTATTAAAAATGTTAATATAATTAATTTATTCTATTCAAGGAATTTTAAGACAAATCTTTTTAAAATTAAATTCTATATTTTCAAGCCTATGTAATAATTAAATATTTTTGTTTTTATACAGCATATAGATATCGGCTTATTTCGTAATAGTCCATGACGACCCGTTTGTCTGAGCATTCTTGGACTTAGTTGCCCCATTATAATCTATTGAGGATGCTTATACCTACCAAATTACTCGGGTCTTAAGAAAACGGGAAATCACGGCACGAATGTCTTGTGTTAGTCTTTTAGTGGCGTTCTTATAAGTAAAAGAATGCAATTTGAAAATGTATACTTACATTTTTTTTGTTTCAAATGATAACAACAACATATATTTAATGAAAACTAATTTTCTTGCTCGATTGGAGCAGTTTTAAAGTCATATGAATATTGTATCAAATTAATATACCCATTCATCCAATTATCCCCCATTTACCCACTGTAGGGTATAAGCCTCTTCTCGCTTATGCCCACCCTCTTGATGTTGCGCGGCTCTCATCCAAAGTTTATCCGCCACCCTCGCTGAGTCGTCGGACCATCGGGCTGGCGGTTTGCTTCGCAGTCGTTTTTCACCTCTGGGACACCACTCCAAAAACCCTTTGATCCATCGTCCGTCTTGTTGTCTTGCCGAGTGCCCCGTTCACCTCAACTAGCCTAGTGACTCGCTTATATTCAAACTTTGTTCACCTAAGGATTTCTACATTTGATACACGTCCACGAGGGAAATATCCAACACAAAACGTTTAACTGAGGTCAGTCAGCAATAGATAGAATGCCTCATGTGGCGGTGTGTGTGTTGCCAATCACATCCTTCAGTCCGTAACACAACAGAGTGAGTACTGCTGCTTTACGACACAAATAGATATAATGGTTGTCCTTCCACATTCGAACCTTTACACAGGTTCTACAACTATAATGTATGTTTTAATAATGTTAATTTATTATATAAAGTATACTTTAAGAATTTCATTAATAATAAAGTAATATTTGATGATTACGTGATTTTAAAGTACCGTATACATAGATTATATGGCATTAAACCCTCATACAATCACTGATATTCAGTATGCTATGAAGGACCTTTATACATTTTCTTCCAGTATTCTTAGGATACATTTCAGACAGCCACAAACTCTACCCAATAGGAATGCTTTATTTTTTCAATGCGGCAACGTGTTAGAGATACATGGTAAATGAGTTTGGGAAAACATTAACAATATTGTAATTACAAATTGGAGACGCATGGCGCTAATCTTTTTCATTGTAGTATACCTATAGCCTGCTTGTGTAGAAGGTCTAGAAGTACGATTTTAAAGAGGAATGTCCTACGTTCTGTTTCCATGTTACAGTCGTCCTTTCTGTCAACTATAATAATTTAATAACATAACATACCATCACGCCTGTATTCCCCGAAGGGTTAAGCAGAGGTGTACACTAATGTATACCCACTTTTCGCCGAGTATGTTTTTAGGGTCTCATGTCAGGGGGGCTGCCTATTGCCAATGAATCGGGCACGAAACCAAACTCCGAGATGCTACTGCGAATTTCATAGGAAAAACCCAATAACACTTTGCTCGGACCTGGAGAATTCGAACCCAGAACCTCGCTCATAGCAATCGCGCTTACGACCACTAGGCTACGAGGCATAATTTAATTACGATAAATTATATCATTTATTTGATACTAGGTATCTATAAAAATCACCTATTCATGTTTTAAAAAGATTGCTAAGAAAATAATATTGATCGATTTGTCTTAAGTTTTCAAATTAACAAGATTCCTTTGCACACTAACCAGTTCACGTCTAAGAAAAATGTACTCACCAGATTGCTGTCGGGCGAGGAATGTGAAAACACGTTGAATAAATCAATACTGTATTGTAAAGTATTCCACTTGTATTAAAGCCACGTCATCGCGCATCGTGATGTGGGCGACCCCTCTACATGCCGTGGGAGGAACCAAAGCGGCTTTTATTATTGTTGACAAATTTTACTCTTCAAAATAAGGGATTTTTTGTGATGACCTTTATGATACTGCATAAACCGGATTGCATTATGTGATTTTATTAAGTACTGATCATGAACGATGTTATTAAACCATGTAAAGCTAAGAAGTCTTTGAACACGTTTTTCAATGAAGGATTTTAATAAAAGAATATGTTTTCCATTTAATAATACAAATAATAATTGATTCAAAAATTTCTTTTCTACTTACGACTAGACTTGGATGTGGTAAATATTTTTTAAATCAATTGATTAAAATTGATTTACGCAAAGTATAACGCCATTGTGAATCTGATATTTTAATGAAAATTAAAATGTAACGTGCAAAAACTTTCACCTACATCAGTATGTATCTGTCTACTGCTAAACATAGAACTCCCACAAGGATGGTGATCCACTGGGCCCGATCTTTGGGCCTTCGCGTCCAGTCAATTCTAACCACCCTGCTTAAGTTGTAGTTCGTTATTGCATGCCCCCACACTGTGCCAAAAGCATTTATACTGTGCCTTAATGTGATAAAAAAAACAGTTGTACAGAAAATGTGTGTTCACTCACATCATATAAAATTATCTATGTTCTATACCTCGCTCCTATGTACATAGCTATTGTATCCACGGGATCGCATTTGAAGACACCAATACAAAAAATAATTGAATATACCAATACAATGGCTTCAGTAAAAGTATTATTTTCTATATGAATTTATAATAACTATTGAGCAACGATTCGGCTTCACTTTACCGTCCTAAGCAAACAAGTTGTATAACGCATTATTCGCAAAGTAATCTACGTATACCTTTACCAAATATTGATTTTACGATGATATCTTTGAGACATTGACACCTGAACTAACACCGTGCCTATCATAAAAGCTTACATTAAGATTCGAAGATTCGCAGTATATAAAAATATATAATAGGTATTCTTTATAACTTTTAATTACTTTTATTCGATAAAGGGAAATAGTTATAAGGCAGTATAAAGCTCACTGATAGAATTTTTTCTCGAAAATGATTCGATGGTAAATAATCGAGGTCCCAAAAGGATTCGTCATTGGCAATTTTTTAAATATATTACTTCATTCTAAGGCTTCTTTAAGGCAGACTGAATTAATGAATTTATTTTGGTAAATAATAAGCACGGTTCAAGTTGATAGACAATATATTACATATATATGTCGTAACAAGCAATTTAAGAAACATACTTTTTCTTAAACTAGGTCTGCAAAATGTCTGTACAGCACTTGATGGTAAATGCCGTACAGTCCACAAACAACAGCGACCGTCGGTGACACAAATTTTATCGGCAGTCGTCGATACCATGCCGGTCTGCTGAATTGCCTCTTCACGCCTCGTTTGAAGGACCAAATATCATAGAAAGGTACACGTTGACTTAGAGACTATTCCACATCTGCACGGTACGGCAAAGGCAACATATTAATTTTAAACAAAGTTCTAAATAATACTTTGTCTATTATCCTCTTTGGTTCAAGGCAATGGTCACTTTAAAACATACTCAAACAATGAACGTCTAACTCGCGTCCCGTACGCAGATTTCATTTGGCTATGTAACCTGTCTGAATGTCATTTTGATGAGACTTGAGTGTTTTCATAGGGCTTCTCGAAACTACGATGCTGCGCCTCTATAATATTTAGCTTTGTAAACGTTACCATTGTGAATGCCGATACGATAATAATTGTGGGTGGACAAGATTTTCCGTTACTGTGATAGTGATGGGTTTTTTGTGTGTTTGTGTTTCTGCTTGATGTAAACGTTAGTGACATGTAGAAGCCGTCACTATTGTGCCGGGAATCTAGCATAAATGTGCGGAACGGTTTTTTTTCTAGTCCTTTGTTATTTCTTAATATTATTATGACTTTACTATTTTTACGAGTTTGTTACTTGAATCGAAAGAAATTGTGTTACGTTATAAACGGAATAAAAAAAATTTGATTAACTATTAACATTCTTTAATAATAAAACATAATAAAAAACAATTTTGAGGGTGATTTTTAAATGGCAATTAATAACACGTATATCAGGCGTGGTTAATATTAGAGAATTTGGCATTTATTGAATTATTTTATAAATACTAAGATTAGTATAATATATTTACATATTTATGTTAAAACAGCAGCATATAAACTGAATTCACGGTGAATTATTGTTTTCTTTCTAGTGATTAAAATGCAAAATAGATAATAAAATATCGATAAAAAATTTAACGATTGGTAGGTATTTTGCCCACATTCAATCTAAAAACCAGTAACTCCTATAGTTTTGGAAAAATATTAAATCAAATTAAACATCAAGATTGTTGTCTGCGCTTTATAATGTTATATAGCTCCTACGCGTATTGTCAAAACATAAATAAAAAAGTGCTTCTTTGGTCCAGAACAATCGATACAAGTTACGTTTGCATATGCACATACGGTCTAAACACGTGCATTACATACAAGTAACGTAACCATGCATTTTTCATTCAAATAGCTTTTTAGTGTTTTTCAATATTTGAGGCAATATGTAAACTGTCAGTTGTATTATCAGAATACAGCGACATGTAATCCTTTTTAACTTTTGGGTTTTAACTAGTCAGTTGAAGCCTAAAAATTCCACTACGTCATGGTTTCATGTTGATATTTTACTTTTTCGAAAGTTTAGATTAATTATAGATTTATTATTAGAATTAATTATATAATTATTATCTCATGTCTTGCAATGCGGCATCCGTACATGATTTCATTGCAGGAATTGAAATAATAACATTAAATAACAAAAATAAAGTAAAACACGTATAATCTTTTTTTAGGGACTTTTATTTTACTGAATATATCAGTCCCATTGTACCCAATCCATACTAGCATCAAATTAGGAGAGTCGCTGATGAGACAGCTTTACCAGGTTATACAACATCTTGACTTCACCGAACAAGGTTTTGCCAAAATGCTGTGAAAAACACCATATTTTGACCGTTTAAATTCATACTATTCATCAACGACTCCCTTTCAATCCTATTTTTCTCACACTCCATCAGTAAATGATGCACATACATTACAGTTGGGTGACTCGGGTTTTCGCATGAGATACGTAAATCCTCCCGGTGGATCCATTCAAGGCACTCCGTGAAGGAAGTCCTAATGCTAACTTTATATACACTATATTAATATTATAGTATATCATGGATACTTATGAGACTCCTGACGTAAATTCCTAACTAAGTTTATAATAATTAATATATTATTTGTATTATATTTATTTAACCCTCTATCTATTTCAGATTCAGGTAAACATTTTGACATAGTAGCAGTTTGTGTTTGAAATGCAACGACTGCTATTTTAGCAATACCAGGTAACGCCACAGTTACGGACTTACGGTAAATGACAAGCCGTCGAGCGCTTACTGATTACAGGACACATTAAATTCACTATAAATTCTTTATTTATATGACAAAAAAGGAAATAGTGGAGATGCCCTTAGAATTAAATATATGCTCGCGATCATAAAATAAAGAATTTATAGGTGTCCTTTGGAATTACTACGGTTCGGTTTTTATGACTTCACGGAGTGTTTGTTTAGAGTTGTGTCGCGTTGTCGCGGGTCGCGCGGTCGTTCCGTTGACGGAGTAAATGCCTCCTGTATTCTTGATGTTGTTGACTTTATGCGGATGATTCTCACCATTTGTGTAGGAAAATTTACTCGTGAAAGCCCTTTTAAATAAAGAGTGTGATTATTAATTTATGTTAGTAAAGCGACTAGCGCAAGTCATTAAACTTTTTATAGTGTAGAAAATGAATGGCTGAAGCTTGCGTGCTGCTATAGGAGATTGAATATTAACGGTGTTTCGTTAAAACTGAATTATTACGACATGGCCTATGTTTAGAGTCGTAAAATGACATGAATGTATATTTAAAAGTGGCGTTGAAATATTATTACGTAGGATAAACTATAGAATATAAATAATATGTAATTTCAAATAATTAAAATTTTACACTAAATGTTTTTTTGCTGCTTTTGTTTTGAACTTATATTACTAATGTATTCATCAATTATTACGTGCAAGTTTTATGATTCAAAAATATTATTTAATCATAATATCTCTGTATACTAATTATCAAAAGTGTTTTTTGTTGTAGCAGCGTTATTTCTTTCTTAATTCACCATCAAACTTAATTATTAAAACATAATTTAGCTTAAGCTTAAAATGAAAATAATATATAAAATAATATTTTAATTTAAAATTGATTAAGAGGTGGCATTCTTACGAACAATATATTAACCAACCTGTAGGAGGCGCCATCTATTAACAATCTGTTTAACTAATATGATAATTGTAATATGATGTAACTGTTAGACATTTTACAATATACTTATTATTTGCAAAATATTCGCACGGGTTTACTAATATTATTCAAATTATATATTTTGGCCAAATGATCAAAAATATTTACATTATAAAAAACAATTACTATATGTATGCACTTATAATATTTATTCGTATTTTTACTGCCATTTTAACTTTCCGCACATTCTCACTAGGAACGCTGGCAGTAGATGTATGAAATATTACGAAGCGTTTGATTGTAGGTATTAGAAAATTAACATCACTCGCACCTACTAGATCTCCTTTTTATATCGAAGTATGTCTTGTATAAATATCATAAACTACCATATAATTCGTATATACCTAACTGGATACACGATTTAGCTTTTTCTCTCACGTACGCTGCACTGTGTGTACAGAAAAACAGATATACCGTGACCGACAGTTTAACATGTTTGTTCTCTCTATAAGTAACCGTGAAATTGTGATTATGAACACAAACGAGTCTTTCAATCTACTCGAGGACGCTAACAGGTGGGGAATTTAATTCTACTAATGGTTTGGGAGACTGTCGTGTCAACATTGTGTATGAGGAAAAAAACGTGCTACAAAAAACATGCGCTTGTAAATAAGATATTTTATTCGTCTCTGTGTCGTTCAAAAAAATCGATATCTCGTTATTATTAACGGGAAATTAATTTGTTTATATAGCAAAAAAAAAGTACAGTTAAGTAATACTTTGCAATAACTTAGGTATTTAAAACCCTCTTTAAATCAGTAGATCTTTTTTGTTAGTTCAAACCATATCTTAGGAATAAATAACAAATTACCATACATTACAGGTGAGTGTTTTTAGTTGTATCTACTAAATAATTAAAACTATGCTAGTGTCTATGCAGCAACATTCATCGTACGTCGCGTTACATATTGGGTTCAGCCACTTTAATCTATCTAGTAATTCAGTCTAGTGGTATTCGCAAACCAGCATAATATTTCAAAGTTTTTGTACACGTTCACTTTCCGTTAGTTGCTGTTCTGTGATTACACTGTACTTACCATTGTCAGAGTGCGATCATTTTTTCGAATCAGTATTAAAAACTACCAATGTTATATTACATTTTCAGTAGCGTATAAATCTGAATATTTTTAATATAATAATAAAAAGGTTTTGTAAATACTTACTGGAAAATTAGAAGTTCTTTAACTTAAAAAGTACATAAAAATACATAATGCAAAAAGCGTACTCTCATAACGTTGACTATGTTGAACGAAACAATTTAGTTTTGTTCTCTTTTACCAGTAAATGATAAACATATGTATTGGTTTCGGCGTCATCTTATTTTTGTTTTACTGCTAAATGATAAAAAAAAATTGCACACATTTTTCAAGTAGCATAATGTGTGGTCCGACTAATTTTTCACTTTGACATATTTTTTTGTTTCTTTTGCAATACATCAAAGTGCTCATTCAGCTGCGTGATGTTAGCTGTAGATTAAAATATAGTAGCGTTGAAAATAAGTTCGAGAAACATTCTGTTAAAGTGTACTGTTTTGTATTAAATTTATTATGATTATTATAATAGTACTAAGTATATTATTTACATCATTATTACAAGCTTTTATTTAATTTGCCTTGTTAAAATGGCTCAAATCATGCGACAAAATTTTAAAATAGTTATACCCAACCGATTGATCTGAAATTTTGCATACCTACACGTTTAGTTTCCATGATAAAGCATGGTTAGCTAAGTGATGTCATTATTAATCCAATATGGCGGCTTCTCAAATATGTTGAACCGGTTATTCTTTACCCCCATGTTGTAGGTTTCAAATGAGAGGGTTTGCTGAAAAAAATACAAAAGAAATATTTAAAAAAAACTTGTTAAAATAAGCTGTAATTCAATATTTCATTATTTTTAAAGGCTTGTACCGCAAATTAATATGGAGAAAGGGGATTTTAAACTAAATAAAATTCCTTGCGCTTTACAAGCGTTTAAAATTATTGAAATATTGAAAAGCTTGTTTTTAATAAGATTTTTATTAACAATTTTTCTACATTTATAACTGTATTTAAAGGGGAAATCATAATAATAATTATTGTTTTACTTGACTCTTGTTTGGTTAACATTCTTACATTCAAAAATAATATAATAATAATACTTATAAATTACTTTTTAAACTATACATCATAAACGTTTTAATTTGAAAATGATTAAGGTCCGACCTATTGTATAGGCAATAAAGTATGAAAATTGATATTGAATGGTCGGTCGCGTGTGCGTTTGTAACGGCCGCGGCTGCCCGTCTCAGCCGCCGCAGGTATGCTAAGTATAAGAACGATTCGATATGGTTTTTGTCGAGCGACAGCGCTGTACCGCGGCGCAGCGCGCGCCGTACTCGTCATTACGACCTCGCTCCGTGGTTTAGTTAAGATAGGTCATGTTAGCAAAGTGCTATCGTAACTGTTTACTTTAACTATAATTGATAAGGGCCAACGGGATTAAATTGACAAGAGTAATAACGTTGTTTCTGTCCTTTTGTTGACTGACTCTGAGATAATACAGTGTAAGAATTCCTTTTTAGGTTTTAGTAATTATGGCAATTATGCATGGTGCTTATTTATACTGTATGGTGGTAGGGAATTTTTCTAATGTTCGCCTGGCTAGCTGCCACCATCAAGTTAAAAATCTTTCTCCAAGTACCTATAGGTTTGTTCCAGCAGCCAGAGTTTGAGAGCTAGTGCCTCTTTTTGTCTTAGCGTGTCACCATCTCAGCCCACATCTTCATTTAACGTCCGGTGAGATTGTGGTCATAACGCTAAACCTATAAAGAATACAAAAATATATTAAAACAACCTTTCCGAACGTAGCGATATCTCTAATCTCAGGCGCATACATCATATTCAATGTAAAAGAAATATTTATTACAAGTATATTTAACTGCATTAGTTGTTTACTAATGAGCTCTGTAGGTACTAAGTATATAAATTTCAAACAGAAACGTACCTTTGAATTACGTGCTTCGTTTATGGCTTGTTAACCACTTAGTAATACGATAGGGCTAGTTGAAATCCGCATTGCAACTTTGACATTTGCAATGTGATCGCCGGTACTGATTCTAGTGCATAAGCTTTCAAGTTTTCTAATGTGCTCAATCTGCCACTAATACTGGCGCGTTCGTACCAGGCTAACCGCTACGTTGCAACATTCGGAATGAACGAAGCAGTCACGCCTCTGACGAAATAGAAACAGTATCGACATGAGTTAAGAGCACGCGTACCTTATGTTGTCGTTGGTCACTGAATGCAGTTCGTCGGGCTTATTATAATCACAGATCAGTCAATTGTTGTGCCCATGACATGTATAATTTATAAAAGCAGAGTGGTGGGTTGTTCCTTAGGGGAATGTTCGCTTTTTTTACGAAAGTCTCGCGTCGTGTTGTCGATTGCACATTAGTTGTTGCCGAATCTGCGAACTTATTCAAACTTAACTGTCAAATAAATACTTTTTTCCGGAAAGACTCTCTTTTTACATGAAACATGACACAGTATATATATATATATATATATATATATATATATATATATATATATAACATTTTATGTCTAATGTACATTATAATAATAATTTAGGCACTGCTATAATAAAATGATAATGGTCAAATTTAAATAACTTTATTATGACGTTAATACTCGGCATTTGATTAATTTATGTCAGCTTGAACTCTGTGTTTAGCCTGTTCCGACGCTGCGTTGGGTGACAGGGTTTCAAATTCTATATTCAGACTGATCTATTGACGATCTTGGTGAAACTGTAGCATATTGATAGTTTATCTTCTGCTAATCGTCTTTTGGCTACCCACCTTGAGTTGAAAGCTGTCGATCCGATATTTACCAAGCAAATGTCAGTGTGGTTCTACTAACTGTTCTTACGAGCCAATTCCTATTTCGAGTTAGGCTTATTGTTGTCTACAGCTACATCACCACATAATGTCAGATGATATGTTCAGAGAACGTAACTTATATTTAGATAAAGAAAAAGTTATCTTTCTCTTTTCATCACATTGTAACATTGCTCTGTAGACCGTAGTTTTCATAACTATACACTCTCATATTCATAACATAGAAATACGTAACTTTTACTAAAAGTACATCACGAATGAGCTTCATTTATGTTAGTCTACAATGCAGTGTGTAGCATAGTGTTATAATAATAACGATAAAACAAAACAATTTTTAACAAAAAAGAAAACCAGCTTTAATGATTTTAAAGGGTTCCCTTCTGTATCTTCGAAGACGAAGGTCCAATGCCAATGAAATTAAATTGGTACCAAAAATTGGTAAAATTGTTATCTCCTATCCAACAAGAAAATAATCATCCAAATCGGTTTATAAACTAAAAAATATGGGTGAACATCCATTAAAAAAATACATTCGAATTGAGTAACCTCCCGTCTTTTGTTGAAGTCGGTTAATAATCCAATGTTTTGTTTATATGGGAATGATAGAAGAAGTTTTGCCTATTTCATACGTAGAACTTTTTCATTGATTTCAAACTATAAAGGTTTTGTATAGTATATTAAATACCATGATTTTTAAATTTATTGCGTTGTAATGTCACTAATAAAGGTCCATTGTTTTTATTAAATATGTAATTAAAATGGTCATTTAGTCTAATATTTCATAATTTATGGTTTCCTTTTAAAATTGCCATAAATATAGTTAATTTTTACTACTAACAATAAATTTAGAAGAATGGATTAATTTACTAATTAAAAACTACCGTTAATGCCTTAGCGCACATTCAAGAAGGCGATATGGGAACAGTTACATATTGTTTTGAATTTTATTGTTCTTTGAAGAAAATTTTATTACTCCACCAAAGTCACAACGGTTCAGGAACTAGAAAGACTATTGGTGAAAAATAGTCCAAGGCTGATGAATCAGTCGAAGCCTCTAATGGCACCAGGACCCTTTGGGCTAACACATATATAGATGTTAGTTCGAAAAAAAAAAAAAAATTTGCAAAGCGCTCTATTTATGTATATATTAATATATTATACTGTCTATGTCTTTCCAACTTATCGTCATATAATAGGATGATATCGCACTTACTGCTTGCGATAATTAGTTACGGTTACACAAAAAACTCAAGAGATCATTGCTTAATCTTCCACAGATACTTAAATAATTTTGTTCCTAAAAACGTTTAAATTACATACAATATATTCTTAATATTGTAAAACTCAAGAGTTTGTTTGTTTGAATGCGCTTATTTCTGAAACATCCAGTCAGGTTTCATAAATTCCTTCTGCATTTTATAGCATAGTTAATATATTTATTGAGGCCATATAACCCTAAAGAGCAGATCAGTAACCACGAACGTCAACCGATCAGGTAAGCTGCAATTCAGCATTGATATCACTGTTTTATCACGAGGTTCCTTGTGGGGTGGGGTTTTTTTACGTTCCGTGTACTTTATGTATACGAGCTGTTAATCTGAAGCTAGATGAGTCCCCAGCGTGTAATGGTGTGACATAGCTAGTTATGGTTTTATAGCCAATATAGACCGGCCATTACTATTCACACTGTTTTAATACGATTTTTATGTTCACTATCTATTAATTGTGGTAGTTCGATTGTACAGTAAAACTGAAAGGTTTATAGCTAATAAATTACACATACCTCGCTCTGAATTTATAACAAATAACATTTAACATATATTAGTTAGAAGCCGGCAAATTTGTTTTTGCTATATTGACATAATGATCGGTAAAAAATGAGATATTAATTTTTTTTTGGTTAAAATGCGTATGATTTGTAAACTGCAGACCCAATTTGAATGTTGTTCAGATTAATATAGACCTAAACCCAACAAATAAGCAAAATTTAATACGCTTTATATAGTAGCTAAACAGTAGTAATAAAAGTAAAAACGAGTTAGCTTTTAAACCACATAAGACACATGTTTCCCGTGGCAAATTAGTACCGTTAGTAAATTTTAAATTGTGCTTTCTCAATTATTTTCTATAATACTCATATTCTATATTTTTATGTATAATAATATATTAAATATAATTACTGTTAGGTACTCATCAAATCTTGATTTTATGGTATTTTTATTGATGGCTTTATACCATAAGTGTAATCACTAATCAACCAACACGCGGCGGATGCGTTGCAAATCGTGGAACATTTTCATCTCCAACCTTTAAAATAAGTTTCAAATATAATTGGGGAACAGTCAAATATAATAGGCTAGATACACTCAATATTTTTAATATTGATATTTTTGTAAAATGAAAAATTATTAATTTAAGTCTTTTTTTTTTTTTTTTTTTTTTTTTTTTTAGAACTGACTACACTGTTAGCCTTAGGGGCCCTATCGTCAAACAGAGCCGCTGCGGCTTGTACAGCTTCACCGGACTTGGGGGCGAGCGCTTAGGGCACTCAGCCGCGAAAGTTTGTGACGACCCGCACGAGGGTGCCAGAGTGGCCGAACCTCGGCTCGGGCGGTCGTCGCGAATGCGAAAAAGTCGCGATCTAACTAATTCCCTAATCTTAGGAGAATTCGAGCTAACTAATATATACTCATATGCACGTTCCCCTCCTCCTGGGAGGAAGGAGTGGACCATGCGTATGTGTATTTAATAATCGGAATGGTTTTTCTACACTAACTAGCGCAAAAAAAGAAAAAAAAAGGTCCCTTACAGAACCTATGTACCTGTGTGGTGTGCACGTGTGTGTGTTCATACGTGTGTAATGTTGTGTGTGGGTAACTAAGTGTTGCACGTATAGTGTCACTTTGTATCGCGCGGGCGGCTGCCTGACCCAAGGGCTTCACACCGAGGAACGGACCTAGGCTTGGGTTGCCGCTAGAGAGGGTGGACGTGACGGGTGTGCGGGAGCGAAGTTGACCGCCCGTCCTCTGCGGAGAGAACGGTGGTTACGCGGGCGTGGGCGGTGGCACGCTCTGTTTGGAGAGACGGTGTCGGCGTAGAACGCGTTAGCTTTTTCGGTTTGGTCGGGCGGGTCAGTGAATATATTACGCGGCCGGCGTTTTCTCCGGCAGGCGTTGGGGTCGGGAACATAAGAAGCTGCCGCTTTTATTAAGGGGTTCGCGTGGTTCGACGCGGTGTCGAAATACGAATTTAAGTCTTCTTGTAACAACAACATTTATACCATTTCCATTTCTTTATTTTCTCGATGACAGCTCCTGTAAAAACTTGAACGAGCGTCTTTTTTACATTATGTATGCATTATTTTATAAAAATATGACGTTTACACACGTACAAGGTTATACGAGAGTCGGAGAAACTGATAGGGATGGAGCTATATCGATAAACGTAACACGATAACAGACCCGATATGTTTTTACAAAATGTAAATAACTAAACTACTGCTGGATACTTTTGTACAAATTTATTAACTAATATTATATTTCATTACAAGATGTTACACGTATTAATTCTAGATTGATAATGCCAACTTCTTCATAATTTTCGAAGCTGTTGTAAAATAAGTAGGTATAGGTAGGTACTCGACAATGAAACAAAATAATTATAACGACAGGTAATCATTATTTATTTATTTTAATCAAAATCTGATGAATCGTTACTGTCACTCGATGAGCTCTCTCCAAAATTTATTATAAGTTCCTGTACTTGTATATTATCGAATGCCACATGAATTTCCCAATCCGATGCTATAATGTTTTGGGTTCTTCTCACAATTTTTTCCCAGTTTTCGGCATTTACTTCCGCACATGCATTTTTTAATAAATCTAACATCTTGTTTGCCGTAAAAGGGGGATGGGTATTGTTTCGAGCGGCGTGTCCTTTGATTTGTGCCCATATTAGTTCTATAGCATTGTACTGGCAATGATACGGCGGAAGTCGAAGAACCCAACGACCATATTCGGCAGCTATTTCGTCGATAACATATATTTTAGGGAGGCTTTTTTTCTATTTTAAAATATTCGCTAATTGTACTTTTAATAAAGCACTATCCACGTTTTCGCCATGACGTTGGAGTGAGTCAATTATCTCTTGTTTTTTATATGTAGCGCTGTCCATAATAATTATTGACGGTTCTTCCAGCACCATTTCTTTAAACCATCCTTCGTAAATCTCCACGTTCATTTCTTCGTGGTAGTCCACTGTTTTCTTGGATTTAAAGGCCAGTAAAGCATCTGACACGAATCCTTTACTCTATTTTACTCCATGCGCATTGTGCTATGTGTAAATTTGAAAAAAATGTTATCCCAATGACGAAATCGAAAGGCATCGAACGCGTACTATTATATACTGACTTTAGTAAAGCATTTGATAAAGTTAGTCATACATTACTGTTTGCTAAACTAGAGAGTTTCGGTATTACAGGAAACCTTTTGTACTGGTTCAAGTCTTATCTTGTTCATCGAAAACATTATTTTACGGGCAATGGTTGTGTCTCTAATAACTTTACACTTACTTCTATACGACCGTCTCTGTAAACCAAGTATGTTCGCGCCCTCGTGACGCCTGCGAAACTACCGGTCCTTCCTCAGGGGACGGTCGGTTAACTTCGCTGCCGCACAGCCGCCACGTCCATCCTCTCCTGTGGCAACTCAAGCCTAGTTCAGTTACCTCGGTGTGGATCCCTTCAGTGTAGCAGCCGCTCGCGCGATACAAGTGACATTGCATTGGAAATCACTAGCTACAAAAAGACACCATTACACTGCACACTCGTGCTCACCACACAGGTACATAGATTCTGTAAGGGACCTTTTTTCCCTTTTTGTACTAATTAAACTTATATAAAAATTGACAGACCACTAAAAACATACACATGTGCCTTCTTTTCTTCCAGGAAACAGGAAGATGTATTTAAGTATAAGTTAGTTTAGCTGGAATTTCTACGGATAGGGAATTGGTCAGTTCGCGATTTAATTGTAACTACGGAACAGCCCAAGCCGAAATTCGGTCACTTTGGCTCCCTGTGAGCATGCTGCCACGCTTTTGCGGCTAAGTGCCTTAAGCGCTCGCCCCCGAGTCACGATGAAGCTGTAAAAGCAGTCTGGGACTCCAGGGCCCTTATGACTAACAGTATAGTCAGAATTTAAAAAAAAAATGTTTATTATATAGGTTCTATGGTTGTTGTTTGTTAACTTTTCTAACAAAAGGCTCGGTAACTTCAACGTTCGTAAAATACGTGTTTATAAAAAAGATTACCTGAGCACGGTCCGATAATATGAGAAATTCGAGTTGCAATTTAGCATTCTATTGTGTTGGAACAAAGGTACGCGATGCGTTAATAACAGGTGCATCGTTTTCAATGTTTAGACCCACCGGCAGTCACATTTAAGGCTGATTGCTTACTGTAAGCGAAAATTTTTAGGAATTGACGCGAGTTTATAAAGATGTAGATGTTTGTGCATCTATTTAATAAATATATCTATTGTTTTTTTTAATTCCTTGTAGGTTTAGTGGTAGTGTAGGTAGTGTTTAGCCAAAATCGCACCTGATGTTAAGTGACGATATGGCATAAGGTTATATAGGCTAAACCTAGTGGAAAGACTGGCTCTCAAGTGCAGTTACCGCAACCTATAATTGCTTGGTAATAGATTTTCAACTTGAGGGTGGTAGTTAACCAGGTGGGCATTAAAAAAACGTACCACTGACAATACACGCAATTTAACCATCACGTTTTTATTTTCACGTATTTAATGTGGTAATTTTTAAATGATGGGAATTAATGTATAACAAGTAATTATAATTTAATTATGTGAACGCTCTGTCCTACTGACCACTTGCAACTAGGTCTATAACTGGATTTTTAATGATATCCGACCTGGAAAGTGGTTGGTACTTAACGTAGTTGAAAAAATTATGTTCGTATCCATTAGTAGTGCTTTGGAGTATTAAAGTCTGCAAATTTTCTATTTAAATTGTTTTAGTATCATAGTAATTAAAACTAGGACGAAAATAATCTATTTCAACTGTTTGACATTCAAATTTTTTAACAGTTAAGTAACTTTATTACTTTGGTGACTACACATGTATTATATGTGTAGTTTATACTGCAAATATATCAAATTGTGTTTCTAACTAGCATACATTGTTTTCACTGTCGACTTTGCATATTCATAGGATAAGGTGTGTTAATATTTAGGTTTGTAACTGTAGTAAACCTGAACCATTATCAAAAATGTTTGGTCATATGGTAACAAAAACCAAATGCATTAAAGTATAACTCATAAAATTCAATTAGCCGACCTACGTCAGTGGAAGTTGGGTCTTATGCTGCGTGACTTGTTTTATTCTATGCTATTTTCGGGTTTGATGCCGTCCATTCTGTGTAATTGCCGTTACATTCGAAAACTATTGTTGTGTGTTTGGTCCTTTTTAGATTATAGGGCTGGCTATGTGAGAGTAGCCGGTCCACGTTTCATTAATGGAATTATAATTCTCGTTGTACTGAGTCTTCTATTTCCTTTATTAATTTTGTATTATTATTGAGTAAGTCAAAATTAATATTTTTGCATTCATTTTACTATGATTCAATGAAACAATCAATTCTATCATAGGCTGACGTAAGTAACTCGACGGCTTAGACGCCCAAAAATATATTGTTATCTTTTTTCCAATAATATTGATTCAGGTATCATATTATAAATAAGTTAATCGTTAACAGTGTAAAACTGCCTCTTTAGCCTAGTGGTCGTAAGCGCGACTGCTATGAGCGAGGTCCTGGGTTCGAATCCCAGGTCGAGCAAGGTGTAATTAGGTTTTTCTTATGAAATTCTCAGTAGCAGCTCGGAGTTTGGTTTCGTGCCCGGTTAATGGCAATATGCTCGCCCCTATTACATGGGACCTAAAGAATTCACTCGGCGAACTGTGGGTGTACAAATGTACACCTCTGCCTCCTAAGCCTTCGGGGATACAGGCGTGATGGTATGTATGTAATGGTATGTAAAACTACAAAATACTAATTCGATCATTATGTATTTACTCTAGAAAACAATAATCATGTTTGATATTTTACTGAATTTATTAAATCATGCCACTGTTCTCGAAACTCCAATACACGCATTTGTACGCAATCATTGCTAACTGCTTATTTGAATTGTAGTAAGTACGTGATCATTATAATGATATCGTCGGCTTTGTTTTGCCTTGTTAGTTTTATATTGTTGTGCATTCTAGAGTATAAAGATTGTTTATATACTACGATGTTATACGCTATCACAGCTGAGACTTAATGTAGAGAAAAAATATTCAAATTAGCTAATAAACACTAATTTGACAAGACTTCCTTTTCACACTATGTAAGTATGTATATAATCTAAACATACAAACCTATGTTCCTACTTCCCGCTTTTTAAAAGTTTAGCAAACAATGCACCTACACACTACTCGACCAATAAAGGTTCAAACATATTTTCAATAGATCCGTTATCTCATAGAATAGAGACATAGATACGGCCTATCTGGCGGCGCAGTCCGAAACATTGCACCGCGACCGGCTCGCCAGACTCCGGTAGATAGCGTCTCGATGACAAAAACAGATATAAACTACAGAGATAAAACTAAATTGTTTTTCTTATTTCTAAATTCTTCTGAACAATGAAACGAGGAATTGTCTACAAAAAATATTTCGTTGAAGTAAGATGTTCAATTCTGAGTCATATAAATTCTTTTGCCTTTTTTTAATACTTGCATAATATTATTTAACATGCAATGTTCACATGATAATACTATTTATTTAGTACAGTAACAGAGTGTCATATAGACTGCCTTTGAAAAATTAAAACATATCAATTATTTGCAAATATCATCAATTAAAAAGTAATCAACCTTGAACTTTAGTAAAATTTTTTTTTTTCTAAATATTTATACATATTACATGTACATTTTACAAGTAAGTAAGTCCTTCTCAATCCTAGGTTCTGCACCTGATTGGACTATTTTAGTGGACACATACGAAAAGCATTATAAAATCCCAGAGGATGTGGGTGTTTCGTCATCCAGACCGGACATATTTCTTTATTCTCTAGAAATCCAGAATATAGTACTTGTAGAGCTTACTGTAGGTGATACCTTGGAAAACTAATATACCTAAATACCACGCAATAAAAGTGAATAAATATTATGATCTATGTAATGAGCTAACCTAAAACGGTTATGCGGTTAACTTGTATGTGGTGGAAGTGGGAACGAGAAGTATTCCAGCGAAATCTCTCTATAACTTGCTAAAAGACCACGGCCTGTCGAGAACTGCGGTAAGTTCTATTTTAGAATGGGTATCTAAAGCAGCATTAATAGGCTCTTTCTTACCAAATCTGGCTTGGCAGGGAGGGTATCGCGGGCAGTCAAGGTGAGTGCTGATGTGCATAATAAGGGGGCCTCTTAAACATACACCTGGGTCGCAAGTCCCTGGGCTGCTCGTGTTTTCTCTGTCTGCCACACGACGGACCCGGCACCCGCACGGTGAATCCATGGAATGCTAATATATTTGTCTCATTAAGCTTAAAGTCATGAAAAACGTAAGAAAATACATATTTAAAGTCAGCTGACTGGCGTGGCTAGGAAACGGTTTTAATTTTACTATCTTTATTATTATCATAAATGTGGATATCTAGTGTAATAGTCACTAGCCATCCATTTGAAAAAGTCATTAGAAGTTGTATATTTGTAATAAAATAAACAATGGCATTCACTAAATTCATACATTAACTAGCTCACATAAATAATATACCTATTACCTAGTTACATAAACTATCGTTAATATAAAAAAATATATATCCACACCAATTAAATTTATTAGACCTCTATATAGAAATAGAATGAAAAATAAATATAAGTACTTGTATTAATAACATTTAAAGAATAAACTACGTTGCGAAACCAAGAAAGTTCTTGATTTTAATTAGTAACTATATAGTCATTTCAGAAAAATAACGAGGCTTGTTAAAAAATAAAATTATAACAATCGTTCTTGTTTATGGGTGAGTATAATAACATAATTGCCTCTTTATAGCGCCAGTGCTATTAAATATTATTCGTTTATAATTAACCGCCTTTTAATAAACGTTATTTAAAAGATTATTAAAAAACAGCTTATATCGCTTTTGTAAAGACGCAATCAATTCTGCTATTTAGTATTCCATTTATGTCCAGAGACGTGTAACGCAAACAATAGCTGCGCAAAACTAAAGGTTGGAAAACCATTCGGGAACAGCACGTACATACAACAATTCGTTCTAATAGGCGCGGCCGACAATAGCGCTGTTAGGACATTGTTTTTTTTAGGAGTTAGGACGACACGTTGAGCAATGCAAAATTGCGAACATCCAGTAAGTCTTCTGTTATGGTGTGTTATGTTTAGTATGAAGAGAGCACTAATAAATTTCTTTGAAGATTTCTCTCTGGTTGGGGCAGTTCGACTGGTGGAATACCTCCACTTTACAGAAGTTCGCAGTCAAATCACCTAGTGTTGTATTCTTGGGGCGAATGAGGTTTTCAGAGCTCCTTGGTGAAGGTGGGGTTTCAAAGAGTGGTAGGGCATAGAAATATTTCTTTGGAGATTATAATACCAATTTTGAACACTTTTGAAATTTGACGAAGCCAACCTGGCAACGTATTCACTCACGTCTTGTATGAAATTACTTTTGTATGTAAGCCAGAGAGGCGTTTAAGATTAAAAAGAAGCTACGGCCATTTATCTTTTCGACGTTATGCTATTTTTATAGAGATACAGCGCTGTATGTTTCTAAAAAATATTTATATTAAATATCCTTAAACTCAAAGAAGTTATAAATATAAGTAATGCTTACCATAATTGTTTACAGAATTTTCATGTGCATATTAAATAATACGTGCATAATATTATTAATATGGAAAAACTAAGCTAAACTCAGAGACAATCTCCTATAAATACTTTTTACAAAATCACTTACAGCAAGCACGCACAGTTATCTAAGACTTGAGAACGTAATGTATGTATATCATAGGCGACATTACGACATATTAGGCGAATATATGGACTCAGTTTGAGCATATTGGGCGCCATATTTTTTGTGTTGTAAACGTGGGGGGCGAACTGAAGTGGTCTCAAAGTAATTAATGACGGATTGACGTGGGCGGCTGCTAACGTCACAGTGTTTTGGTAACAAATTGTACCGAATCGCTCTGCGGGACCTCACACTTAGAATGCCATTCAAATTACAAACGTAATCTTACTAGTTAAAATAAATGTTTCATAAATACCATATTTTTCCTTATTTCTTAATGATTAAAAAAAAAAAAAAATATGGATTTGACTATTATTTCATGCAATCAGTGTGGATTTACCTGACTTTGAAATTAAGCTAACGAACAGTCTGCGCTATTGAAACTAGGATATGAAGACTGAAAAATAATTAATTTTTATTAGCTGAAGTAAGTATTATGATACATAAAATAATACATATACAAATTATATATATATATATATATATTTTTAGAACTGACTATACTGTTAGCCTTAGGGTCCCTGAAGCCGCTGCGGCTTTTACAGCATCACCGAACTTGGGGGCGAGCGCTTGGGGCACTCAGCCGCGAAAGTTTTGGAACACTCGCACGCGGGTGCCAGAGTGGCCGAACCTTGGCTCGGGCGGTCGTCACGAATGCAAATAAGTCGCGATCTAGCACAAATTATATTATACCAATAACATATTTATAGGTACTAGCGATCGTCCAATGATCGAAATGCGACCAGCAACTTATTAATCATAGACTATTTTCTGTTTGACATTTGCAGTATGAACCTAAACAATGAATATTATATCACTTGCTGTCACTTTTCATTGAGTAACAACGTTAGTATTTTGGGGGTCACTTCAATGACACTGGTCGGGTTAGGATTCCTAGTGTTAATTAATTTAATTTAATATATTAGTAACAGATACCTATAATAAATTACTTTTAGCTTTCTGCACTCCTTCTCCATATAAACTTTAACCATGACAATCTCACAGTTTTTCGTGCACGCAATACGTTTAAAAAGGGATAGAAAGTTTTTGCTTCACGTATTAATATAATGATAAAACGAGTTGAAAAATTAAACTAGGCCGTTCTTTTATTATTTCACAATTCTCAGTTATATTGTACACCAATAACACCTAACAAAATTGACCAAACAACCAAATTCCATTTTTTTTTTTGTATATTTAAAATAATATTGCATACTTGACATTTCTAATAATATCCTAGATTACTTCTTTGTTTTTTGAAAATGCATTTAAACATTTGCATTCTGGCCTAATCTCACAGTCTTCTGTGTAAGTTTCCGTGTAAAGTTTTTAGTTAGCATTAAGCAGTTGGGGAGGGTCTCGACTTCCGACTTACGTAACAAAAATCAATACTTAAGGCTCTATGAGAGTTGTAGCCTAATGTTTGATAGCCTGTATTATTGCTAGAGAGTCTGGCTATCATATACAAAAATAATTTTTCGAGTCCAACTGGTACTTCTACAGATTAGCGTGTTTAAATAAAAAAAAACTCTTCCGCTTTAGTATACCATTTCCATTTCTTATTTTCTCGATGACAGCTCCTGTGAAAACTTGAACGAGTGTCTTTTTTACATTATGTATGCATTATTTAATAAAAATATGACGTTTACACATATACAAGGTTATACCAGAGTCGGAGAAACTGATAGGGATGGAGCTATATCGATAAACGTAACACGATAACAGACCCGATATTTTTTTACAAAATGTAAGAAACTAAACTACTGCCGGATAATTTTGTACAAATTTATTAACTAATATTATATTTCATTACAAGATGTTACACGTATTAATTCTTTATTGATAATGCCAACTTCTTCAAAATTTTCGAAGCTGTTGTATAATAAGTAAGTATAGGTAGGTACTCGACAATGAAACGAAATAATTATAACGACAGGTAATCATTATTTATTTATTTTAATCAAAATCTGATGAATCGTCACTATCGTGAATTTATGCGATCGATATCATTACTTATTTGGTCACAACACTACAACTATCAAATTAGAACTGTCATCGAGAAAATAAAGAAATGGATATAGTATATATATGAAAATAACGTTAAGAAAAAAATTGTCGTATAAAAAGAACATTACAAAATTTTCGACATCATTGGTCGATTCGGCTTTTTACCTGCCTTAATTTTAAAACGTGTTAATTTTGACTAATTTTGGTACGTAAGTTATATTTTGATTCCTGACTGTTTTTTAATCCGTTGGATTGTGTTGTTTTAATGTTTTGGTATTATTTAGCTATTTTTTGTGCACATTTGTAAGTACTCTTTTATTAAAAACTAGCGACTCATCCCAGCTTCGCACGGGTACAATTTACAAAGTAGTGTATTTTTTGTTTTAAAAAGCTGAATATTTATAGATCATAACTTTATAAATGCCTCATTCGCCTAGTGATCCTAAATGCGACCGGTATGCTCGAGATCCTAAGTTCGATTCCTAGGTCGAGCAAAGTATTATTGGATTTTTCTAGGAAATTCTCAGTAGTAGCTTAGAGTTTGGCTTTGTGTTCGATTAATGGCAATAGGCTCGCCCCCCATTACATCAGACCTAAAACATACCCGGCGAACTGTGAGTATACACGTCTGCCTAACACTTCGGGGATATAAGCATGATGGTATGTTATCGAACTTCATGTTTACAAATACATATTACGCTTAGCTCGCGACACGAAATTCATCATAAGTGGGGAGTGTTGGTTAACCGTCTGCGACCAGTTTTGCTGACAGGGATTTCATAGATCGCGTGTAATTTTGAATTCGTGATATCTTCTACGGTATTAATTTAAACGAAAAATTGTATTGGACAATTTTACTCTAAATTAAATGCCCAAGTTAACTAACAAACTTATCTGGATAAAGATTAATACTGAATTGGACAAAATAGCTTCGCAAATCACGTAATATTTTTAATTATTGTGTTGAAAATGGTTACTGTGAATCCTTACGGCCTTATGAGATATACATATAACATCACAGACTTTTCTCCAAGCTTTTTGAAGAACTACAATTCTTTAAAATTTTATTTTGTTGTATCACATATGGTTTAACCAGCTTAAGCCATTAAGCGCCTGAAAATCATTTTTTGACGACTTGGTTAAATATATTTCAATTTTTTCCACAATACAAAAACGTAATTGGTATTTATTTTTATATAAACCTTCAGTAATAAATTATCTAAATGGTAGTGAAAGCCGCATTAAAATCCGTTGCGTAGTTTAAAAGATCTAAGTGTAATAGTGTCAGACAGCGGGAAGCGACTTTACCTATGTATAAAAGAAGAAGATATATTTAGATAACATTTTTCCTTTATTTTATTCTTAAGTAACATTCGGTTTATTGTATAGTTGGACTTAGTTCCAAACGTATGGAAAACTAAATTAAGTAACTATACAATTACAGTAGTATGAGTATACAATATATATCTAAAATTAAAATGAGGTCATTCTGTTTTAAATTCGAAAAATGGTTGCCGCATGAAGACATTTTCTAACGAGATTTAGTATCAAATAGTATGCAGGCAGGCGAGACACGAAACAATTTGTTACTATCACTTTTTAATGGAGACATTAAAATAGTTTTGTGGTTAAGATCGAGTTATAACATTTTGGCAGCTGTTAGGTACTCGACTCGGATAACAAATATCTTGCGGTCGATGCGATTGCGAGTTCTATTTCGATGGGAGATTGAGAAATTGTTTTACATTATTGACGAACACTTATTGTTTTTATTGAATCACGAGTCCGATTTCTAACTATAGGTGACTAAACTAACATTCCGACAGTTTACTGTACGGCCGGTCATTCATTACAATGTAAATTTATTTGGACACAGTAGGAGCCGGCTTTTATAGTTTGTTTGAAAATAAAATATCGTTTTACTTATTGTCTATTTAAAAGTGCAAGTCTTTACACACTACCGCTTTTTTATTTATTTCGTCTCCTTTTTTTACCCTTTCTATGACTAAGAAATTGTACTTACCTTTTGTTATGTATTGTGGAGTATAACTTACATAATTTTGTGCTAATTAATATTATGCAATTTCATCGTGTTGACCTGGCGTTCAATTCGACATTATTTTTGCCTTATAGTCTATGGACTTTTTGGATATACAAAATATGTAAATTTTGAATCGTTGTAATTGTTGTATGGTTACCTATTGTAGGAAACAATTCAATACGACCACGCCTGACCAGTACTCATTTATTGACGTAATCATGTATCTATGGCGGAAAGCACAGACAACATAGACTTAATACAGATACTTACCAATTAATTATAGATATCCTAACAACTCCCTTTTAATGTAAATTACATATAATAAAGTATTAAAATAAAACTATGTCTTCATATGATATTAACTAAACGCAAATGGTACATGCATTAACCAAACGCAAATATTTGACGTTGATATTTTGACAAAACGAAAGTGACATTTACTTAACCTACTAGGTTTATTCATACTAATATTATAAATGCGAAAATAACTCTGTCTGGCTGTTACATTTTCACGTCTAGGCCGCTGAACCAATTTTAATGAATTTTTGTTTAAAGATACATTGGACCTTGGGACAGGATATAGGGTTAGCGAAAATAAAACTTTAATGGTAGAAAATAGGGGATGAAAGTTTCTATGAACAAAATATGGGAACACCAAATGCGCATGCGCGATAATGGTGAAATGACATCGGCTGCCATACCAACCACTTTGTCGATTGTCATTCTGGTTTGTTGATTTATTGATATTGTTATACTTAATAAGAAATGTATTGTATTTCTAATAATCACCTATTAAATGATAGTCCAGTATTCTTTTTAAGATTGGCTGAAGTGATTTTAAACTGTTTAACTACGCAGTACGGCATAATAATTGTTTTATTTTATTATAGAAATATAACGTGCGCTGTCAATCGCGGCTCGCGGGTGTTTATATATTCTAAGCGATATACCTATTGTAAATTATCTAGATTAGATTAAATAGATTAGACAAGTAAATTATTTCATTGGGTTATTTCACATAATATGGTGAAAATAAATCTTGGGTGAAAGTTTGTATTAAGAACCCGTCATGTATCAAATTAGGGATACTCATATTTATGCTTTTGGTAAGAAATAAATAAAAATAATTATTTGATGAAAATTATACACGGGAAATACACGCCATTCCTCAATTGATACGGCATTTGAATTGTCAACAATGTGAGTAAAAATAAAGTTACGGGATGTAAATATCTACTGCGTAACTATAAACGCGTGCAGAGCCGCGGGCACACCGCTAGTTGTAGCTAAAACAAACTGTGATGACAAAAAATGCAAAGCAATTAACAAAAACCTATATACTTTTTACATTTAAATAATAAACTTATAAGATCTACCAAAACGTACATTTTAGTATAAGTTTCCTTTGATGTATCAGAGTGAATGTTACAATCATTCATATAGTGTTTTGGAGATGGATGTTGTGTAGTATTATGTATTTACCTATGTGTTCTCTGTTCCTTCTGAAAGAACCTTAAAGTCTACTTATTATGTTTGACCTAGGTTCTGGACCAATCTGATCTATAATACCTGGTGACCAAGACGACTTAGGTTGTTTTTGAAACATTATATGATTACCAACATTAAGAGGTTTCGTATCTTTAGTATTTCTATTGAAGTATTATAGTATTTCATTTTAAGTACATATTTATTATTATATTTCTTTAACAGTTTATAATTACATAGTTTAGGTTTTAAATAGTGTTCAAACATAGGTAACTTACTACGTAGTTTATGAAACATTTAATAGTTGAGCGGGCGAACACAACTTGTTTTTAGGCATATAAAAACCCACGCCTTTATGATTCACGGGTGTGGTTTTTACTGGGCAAAAGAGTCCCCCAGACCGACTTGCCTTCTGAAGCGTGCTGACTTCATAGTCAGAGCTGTGCATAACTGCTGCTACTACTAATATCCAAACGAGTCACTTTTCTTTATATCCTACCTGCTATTCATGTGCGTATGTTACATTACATAATTAATCAGTATTTATTTTGGTCCATGATCTGAATATAGATTTTAGAATTGACTATTTGCTCGAACGTTCAATTGTCTTTCAAAATTGAAGTTGACATTACGTTATTTACAATGCATTCTGGCTTTTATCATTGTTAAATGTTGAACACGCTTTGTGTATTGTCATGACTCATTTGTTCCTGATATCGAATGTCATGTTTAATAATATCGGTTGTATGAAATATTTGTCAGCTTTAATCAATGTATTGGTCTTTTTATTATATTTTAGCAATATATTTTCTTTATAATTAGACAAGTAGGTAATTAAATTGTTGCAAATCTATTTAATACACAGAACGTTACTCCTGACTGTCTCATCAACGCGGCAACGACCAGCCCAAGTTACTAAGGACAGAAATTTAAAATATGGCGAGGGTGTGTTACTTTATCTAGTCATTATTTAAGAAGGGATTTCTTCAAATTTAACCCCTAGGGGTGATATGCGTGTTGCGAAGGTTTTATGGGAAATAATACTTCTCGATTAAGATTTATAAATGAATAAATATACAACTATTATAAATTTTATTACAATCAAAAACTACAAATCTTATACTCGTTGTTTTTACCACGCAATAAAGGCCACGGATGGAATGTTTGCTTCATATAAAACAAATCGTTAGGCATGTACAGATTAGTATAAAACTTTTAAAAGTTTTTATGTTCTTGAAATAATTCTCAAATAAGCGGTAACAATTTTTATAACAATTGCAGAAGTAGGTACATGCTGCTATTATTTCCATTTTATTTTGTCCGTTGTGAAACAAGGAGGTACTAATCTGTGTTGGGTGTTATTTAGGATTTTTTCTTTGTTTCATAACTGTCCTCCATTGTCTAGTTGCCTTTTAAATGTATTTTAGCATTCGTAAACCTTTTTCACTTTGGGTGTTCTGTTTTTTATTGTTTCTTTATTACATACCCTTGCCTACAATAAAGTTTGCATAACGTTCACCTAATAATACAATTCAACCGTTCGCCACAATATTTCATTTAAAAGGGTTTATCTCTCTGTACGTAGCGCAATAATTACATTGACCTCTTTAATAAACGTTCGAAATGTTTCAAATAGATTTATCATTATGTTAACTTTTTGAACAAAAAATGTTTGTTCTTAATATTATAAGTCGTGTTGCCTCCGAGATTAGTTTGCTTTAATAACATCTTTCCATAAAAAAATTGTCTAGAGAAATTTATTTATTTGTGGAAGGATTTATCATTAATCTCAAATTGAACCTTTCAAGGGTAAAGGGGCTCCATAATTTAACAAAAAAAAAATTCCTTATTATTTGAATCGCATGGATATATTAATATCGCGTGAGTCCGACATAACCGTTCATTACCCAAAACTTGGGGGCGTACTGCGTCCGGATGCCTTGTGATTATCCGGGCTATTCTAATAAAATAACCTAGTATCATTTAGAAAATTAGATGTATCGCTAAATATTTTATAATGATGGAGCTAAAATTAGTTGGGTTAGCAGCGTTTAAGTTTACGTTAGTGAGCTCAGCCGTGTGTGACGCGACGCGACGCTCCGGTTCAAACATTTAATAACGTGGATCAGCTATCATTTTTTCATTTCGTTTGTCATTCAACTATGTTGTCGTACGCCGCTATTATCTGGTTAGCAGTTATGACATCGGTTTAACATGTAATTTATACATTTTGCGTTCAACTGCTTTTGCTCTGGCACTTACCAATCAATCGGTATTTTGCACTGTTTGATTATTTATTTATAAAAGGCACTGCTACAGAAAACAAACTAAACTTATACTATAAAAACATAACTATAAATGTAACACAATAGAATTTGCACTCCGATTAAAGCAATGCACAACGTTCTCTTAATAACAATTAGTAACAAAATAATAATTTACAATTTACTTAGACATATCTTCAGGTAACCACTCACACTACAATTAAACACATCCAAGTTCTTACTATGTTCATTATGTGCTCTACACATTCGCAGAACTGGATCATAATAAGCAACATTATTAGAACAGTACTTTATATGAAAAAGTGTTTGTGTTCGTCTGCTGCTTGTTTTAAGTGAGAATTGGCTCAACAATTCACTGGTATCCCATTTGGCATTCACTATCTTATGAAGGACAGAGTAACCACTGATCTTACGTCTGGATAACAATGTGTTCATATTGAAATGTTTTAGTCTGTCCTCATATGAAGGTAACTTGTGTACCAAATTTGGCTGAAATTTGCTGAAAAAATGTAGTCGTTTATATTAATAAACTTATCAATCTGTATTTTAGTTTGCATAAAAAAGGGTTACCATTATGTCGAAAACCTATTTTGACGAAATATATTATTGTGGGATACCTACATGAAAATTATACGAAATTAAGGATTATTGAGAATACAAATGCTTTTCGATAAAAGTAATCGAATTGGTAATATGTTGTGTAAATTTAAACAGGTCACATGCGTAGCATATCAAATGAGATATAAACATTAGAAACAATCTGTAAGCTAGTTCACATACATATTAACTGACCATGTTTCCTACATGTTTACACGTTCTTCATCATAGTAAGTAACTTACGGAGACATTTTCCGTATAATAATTTGAATTCACGAGGGCAAACATTTTCACAGCACATTTGTCGTCGTGGCCGCACATTATGTTTCCGACATATTGTCATAACATTCCATTTCATTTCACTTTGGAGAATTGTCGCGGGCATTGTTGGTGCCTGAACTTTCGTTTAGAAACGGAAATGAGCAAAAATTTCCCAAAGAGACATCTTTGGAATAAGAATATTATTTGTGGTACATATGGTTACTATAGTAAAAGAGGCGGGACGGTCGCTACGCCTCCGGAAAGAATCAATTATACAAACCCTGTGTTGCCGAATGGGCGAATTGTTTGTTTAATAACATTTCGGCGCTACTATTAACGTCCAGAGTGAAATATTTGTAGCTTTTGTTCGGCGACTCTTTGTACATTAAATGAAGCTATGGACAATATTTTTTTTTATCATTACATTCCCTAGGCTCATGTCTCTATTCGAAGCGGATATGCTTGTAGTTTTTGTTTGTGAACGCTTCCTGTTTCTACATAGTTTACTTTTTTAATAGTTTAACGACTCTATTCATGGGCAATGATAAATTTGGCTTATAAATGACAAACCAATATCCGACATATAAAATTTCAGATTTAGATGATATTTTAGAGACTTTTTATTATATTTCTATCATTTTTTAAAATTTATTAAGTACTACTTGAAAAATATTTTGTGTTATAATAATAATGATATAAAATTATTTGGTATTAAGACCCTCTATTTTAAACAAAGAAAGTAGTCATCTATTTAGATACTTGTCACACGTTTATGTTTGAATTTGTAGTTTGATAATGCCATAAGAATAAATAAATAATTCTCCCAGTATGACCATACGTGATAGTTTTTCGTAAGGTACTTTATTCGCCGCCCGGTAGCCGTTCCGACGTGTGATTATCCCATTTCTATGCACAGTTATAACGTTAAATGTGCTTTGAATATAGCAACAAATCTAAAATTGTTTTGTAATGTTGTATCCGAAACTCTAGTGTTGAAATTTTAAATATGGCGTTATTTTTATTTCATTAAAAGCGTAGCTTAATTTGGTTGGCAAAATCACTTTTCAAATTCATTTCGAAAGTAAGGTAAGTAAATTATTAGCCGATATTAATCATAACATCATTTTAAGGCAATACCCCTCGGATCCAATATATTTCTAAAAATGTTATATAACGTGGTGATTGTTAAATCTGAATATTTTATGCCAATTATATTAAAAATCAAAAAAACTTCCACTAAGTTTTTTTTTAGAAATTTATTTTATTTTTTATGTTTTGTAACAAGTTAATTTATTTTGGTTGGGACCACACAAATATGTAAGCTGGTGCTAAGTATTAGTTCGTTAGAATTGTGTTTTTGCGTGTACCTATTATGTAATGAAACTTTTGGGATCTTCCGTTCAACTAATCTGTTTATAGTTTGTACTTAGTTCCTACGTGTGAACGAATCCACATTGTCACTTTTCGGCACCTTTCTAAAAGTGACATTGTCATTCATCTATTCGAATTCTCATTCTGTGCTCTGTTATGTAAACAGGAAGAAGTATTTCCATATTACGAAGTTACAGTTTGTTTTGAGATTAAATTTGAAATTATAATTGAATACATAATCGTATATCAAACGTTTGATCATTCATTTAATTACCTATTTCTGATTGATATATGTAGACCTTAGTGATTATCTGGACCTTAATATTACGTTAAACAAAACAGAACTTTTCATATAAAATTACCATTGCCAATGCTAGGCAGACTAAATAAATGTATCTAAGGAAGTGAATCCACGTGATAAAAAACATAATTAAGTATAATCGTTTTAATTTCGTTCAGTTTGTTGTTTTTTATATGTACACACACACACACACACCTCACGCCTGTATTCCGAAGGGTTAAGGAGAGGTGTTCTAATGGACACCCACAGTTCGCCGTTTATATTTTTATTTCCCGTGTAATAGGGGGCGAGCCTATTCCCATTAATCGGGCACAAAGCCAAACTCCGAGCTGCTACTGAAAATTTCATGGAAAACCCCAAAAACACTTTGCTCGATCTGGGAATCGAACCCAGGACCTTGATCATAGCAGTCGCGCTTACGACCACTAGGCTAATGAGGCAGTTTTTTTATATTATACTAGCTGACCCGCGCAACTTCGTCTGCTTCATATAAGAGAGAGAGAGAAAGGGTTAGAGAGAGTGAGTTGTAGGCATTGTATCATAGGTGCAGCCCGCCTCCCACATCATTCCGCATAATAACAATGCGTGCGTGGTACATGATTATTATTTTGCTGCGGAGTTATTTTAAACTGTGATATCTTCTAAGACATTAATTGAAATCAAATAATAGAAAGGACAATTGTGTTGAAAATTAAATACTTGTGATGAATAACATATTTCAATAAGGATTAATACCATGTTTATAAAAACACCTTCGCAAATAATTCATTACTATAGAACAAATTTGATTACCATAAAAAAGGTTATATTGAGTGAGCCTTGAAAAATATCCATATGCTATCGCGGATTTTTTTTTAGAACTTTTTAAGAAAACCAATTACATCACACACGATTGTTGCGTAACTTTCACCATTCTTGCAGCGCACGCAGTGGAAGCTTTCAAATGGAATAAATTTCCCCTTTTATGCAACATTTTCCATTGATGCTCCGCTTCTATTGGTCGTAACGTGATGTTATATAGCATTAATCGATAAATGGGCTATCGAACACTAAAATATTTTTCCATCCGAACCAGTAGTTCCTGAGATTAGAGCGTTCAACCAAACAAACAAACAAACTCTTCAGCTTTATAATATAAGTGTTGATACGAATTTTAGTTAGTAACAAATGAAACAAATTCTCTTTAAATTAAAGTTCTCATTGCTACTTTTTAAATGTCACATTATATTAATTAAATAATTATATAAAAGATCCGTGAAAGATTCGAAAAAAAAGGAATACAAATACAAATATTTTTCCTCCTCGAATATCCGCAGATACGGATACGGATGCAGATACGGCACATCTCTAATAATATGTAATTTTCTAGTAATTACTATGAACGAGCGGCTGTTACTTTACCTTCTCGTTTCACCGATGAATTGACGTACAATAAAACCCAATTTTATTGCAGTTTCCTCTCGCTTCGTTGGCATTCATCCCGGGAACAACCAAATCATTAAATCTTGTGTTTGTTCATTTTTTCTTTACCTCTTTGTTTGCTTTATGATAATAGGCGTTCGTTTCGTCGCTCTTCAAGCGATGTAGTGTGAAACTTAACGCCTTCATTCACGCTCGTTTTTATAGAGGCACTTGATTTAGCGAACCAATGACGTTTTTAATATACATAAGATTATATTTATTCTATACCAATTGGGTATTGAATTTTGCATTTTCGTTTTTTGATGATGAGGATGTTGACGTTTCTTTTAGATGTAAAGAATTTGAATATATACCTATTGTTTTGATTATATTTACAATTTACTTTTTGGTACATTCTAAAATATCACTATGAATATTATTGTCGTTGGGACTTACGTAGATTATTGAACTACATATTTACAAAACTTTTTTAACCGACTTCAACCTTCAACAAAAGTCGGTAGGTTACTCAATTAGAATATATACTTTTCAGATTATTGACGTCACTCCATTTACAACAACTAGTAGGTACAAGGGGTTCTTTGAAATCCAAATAACTGCACTCATTAAAAGTTATACCCGACCGCGACAGCTCTCGAAACTCAGACAGATTTTCGGAATTTATCAGCTAACTCAAAAGTGCTTGAAGCATGCTTCAAGGGTAGTCTGTGTGGCCCATTATACCCCATTGTCCCTTACAATGAGATTAAACTAGTGAACAACGATTAAAGATAGCACTCGGACCATTTCGCTAGAGAAATGCTCACGTAATAGTTTTGTTGTTATCGGCCGTAACCACTCTTCAATTGCTTCTGGGACGATATTAAAAAAGATTTTGGCATCAGGCCACGATGATATTGATCTTTATGTTCGTCCAGGGGGCTGTTAGAGTTCCAAAAGTGGCTCGCCAATTGCTTTAATGACTTTCCGTTTTTGTGAGTTTTGGACAAGCAGTGGATCTGACTACTCACACAAACAATTGTCTATTTTGTTGACGGTAGCTTAAATTCATATTATCACATACAGAATACATATACATATAGAAACCATTATTGTAATTTTTGTTTGATGTTAAAATTTTAGCAGGGTATAGAAGATATCATGATATCTTCGTTTATAAAAAGTATAGAAGTAAAATAAAAATAATTAACGAGGTCTAAGAAAAAATTGAAAGATTGAACAAAGAAATAAAGGGTTGCTTCCCTAATCTGCGTGATTTGCTGTCTATATTGATATTATTAAAAATAGTGTTAATTAGTTGGTTTGCATGAAGAGTGGTATCTGCACCTGGTGTCAGAATAATCCGACAGTTTCGATTACCAGAAACAATGGAAATAGCAAAAAAAATAACTGAATGCGTACCAGGTGTCCAAGGGTGTGAGAAGGGCAGGCGTGCGGGTCGCGATGGGGTTCCATAATTTATGATAGTACTGTGTCAGAGTGCTAATGAACGCACTCTGTTGGTCTTTATTGAGATAACACTCGCAATCGATGGCTGCTCTGGTATCGTACCATTACTTATGAGCTCGCTCGATCTCGCGTGTCCCTTGATATCATATCATAATTTTTAATCTTTCGTATTGGGTCACTATTATGAACCGTCGTAATCTCTCTAGGCACCAGCTAATCCATAACTTGTTGCCGACTTGTTTAACGAGTAAATTCTCCAGCCCGTATATAATCTGCATTTATATTAGTATAAAGTAATATTGTGTTATAATAAATATTAAGAATCACGTTACATTACGCTGGATTCGTACTATTAATTTTCTTATTTTCATTTTGAATGACTTTGTACCTAAAGTCTTAATACTATGCAGTTTTAATTTATCTCGCGGTTTACCTACTTTTTCATTTTCCATTTAGCTTATCTTTAATTAAAAGATTATGATAATTGTTAGGACGCTAGTTGAAATACAGATAGAGATTAGTGATACTGTATGTACTTCCCGCTTGATTTCACTACCTTTAAAATACGTCGAGACAGTGGACAACGATCGTAACGTCTTATCTACAGATTTGACATGTGACATCCCGAATACGTTTGTCTGTATGAGTCATATATTATTAAGATATGCCCAGCTATCCGCGACGAGGCGATTGCTACGTATCGCCGATCGAATCTCCTGATACACAGGAGCGAGAACGATATCATCATTGGACTTGCGTGTTCGTACATCTTACGTATTAGATGCAGTGATTGCATAGTTTATGAGTCGGGATAATGTGTGAGAAAAATAATAAAATGTAATTTGTGGCATTTGGTATTATATTTTCATTATCTCCCTTTATGCAACTATCAAAATTCATAAATGCAAATAAGGAAACAAGCGCTCCAGACGTCTGCGTTGACCGTCGCGTCTCCTCGTAAACGTTGTATACACTTAATATAAGTATTACAGTTGGTATTAGCGGTTTCTGCCACCGGTTGCAAGAAATGCTAAAGATTTTAAATTGCGAATGCGATATTAACATATAAACCGCTTATTTATTTAAGTGTGAGCGAATACAAAAGAATATGTAATTTTAATGCAGTTGTTACTCAATGAATATTTTATTACTAAACTTTAAATAATGAAAAAAGTTGGAGGTTGAATATAAGAAAAGGTAATCTTTTGTAGTTTAGGTTACAGGACAGATAGATCAAACGGGGTTTTAATCGGTTTCAAATATGAAACAAAATGAAGACAATTAATAACATGGACAAATGAGAAAGTATGATTGCTTCTTCTACAAAAAGATAAAAGCTTCGAAAACACTCACAAGTATGCTGAGTTATATTTATAGATTTATGTTTATAATCTCATTCATCCCTACTGGATTGCCAACACCAAATAAATAAAGGTGACAAACCCGTCATAGTGACTATTAGTATCAGTGTTGTTACCTTTCGAGATTAATCAGTGTGTGTCTATGTAAGAAGTGGCGTTTGGTGCAGAGTGTTTACAAGGAAAAATGACGACAGTCTCTGTTGATACCTATGATAAAACTTTTTCACGTTCACCGTCCTATAAAATTTGTACAGGATACAATCTGGTGCAGCGCATTCATTTAACTGAACTAAGATAAAGACAATTTCCAGGACTACCTATCCATGTTACTTTGCAGTTTTTTTTGTTAACAGGCTGTACTTTATTTTAATATGTCTATATAATGCTTTTTATCTTTGAGGATATATCTATCGTGGGTACATCAATTGTGCTTACACACAGAAGCTTCCTTACAGAACGTGGTTTATTCATCCGAAGCCGGATGCTTTATCGTCAATATTATCTCGAGGTAGCCATTGTTCGCAGTCATCAGTCAAGCATTTCACTGTTTTTAAACTTATGTATTTAAATAAGGAATTGCTTCAGTTCACCGATGTATTTATTTATCGATATACTTACTGTCTTATAAGATCTGATAGTCTTATGTGACAATGTGAATATTGATATATTGAAATGATATTGTCTTTTTCAGTTGTAAAAATGTTTTTATGCTTTATTTAAAAAAGCATGCGTTATATATGTACAATGTGTATGAAACATTTTTTGGTGATTGATGCAGACGATCTACCAGCAAATCGCAGTCTAGCTCGAACTGGACCAATAATAATGAATTACTATTACACTCAGCCCTTTACTCTATATGGAAACATTATGTATATTTTGAATGTGTTGTCATATTAAAATATCGGTACAAACCCTGTTGTGTTATAATATAATGATGAGTCATGTATTATTACGTTTTGTGTTTTTTACCACTTTCCTTGCTTCTTATTTATTTAAAACTATTTATTAATTAACTTATTTTTCCTTTTTATTTATATATACGTTTTTTCATTTATCTTATGATTACCTGAAATGCCTCATCCTACTGTCGTAAAATACCGTTTTTCTGTAATAATATTAAATGCATTGACCACTAGCGATCGTAATGAAATTACTAAATTATATTATAATATGTACGGTGATGAAATATTAAATAAATATTATCAGATTAAATATAAATAATAATTTATCAAATGTTATTTTGTTACAGGTAAATAAAAGTACACATTCGGAATATAGTTCCTTGGTGAAAAGTTCAATCAAAACTATCCAATAATATATTTTTAAGGTAGGCATCATTTATAAATAAAAAATTCGTTTATGTCACAAAGTTATAAATTTTATTTCTATGAAACTTTACTGAAAGGTGAATAAATACCAATAAGAATTATTATTGTGAAACTACAACCAACCAACTTCAAGGTTCAACTGGCAAACGAATTACTGGTTTTTAAAATTAAATTTGTGTATATTAAACTGCATCTATTTAATGCAACCTTCTGAAGGTAATTCAAATTTCGAGCGTTATCAATTATGAAAATAAAAACCAATCAGCAATGTAATTACGGCATTGACGCTCTATACATGCGATCGTGAATGGTGAGCTATTTTTATTGCCTTCAGTTCACTTTCGACTTGTTACCGGCTTGAGCGAGTAGAGATGTTTGTCCTTTTTAGACAACAGAGTTTCCGTATTACGGTATAATACCCTATATCTTTTGTTTCAACATGCTGATAACAAAATTTGTAAAGTTTTCAAATTGCTTTTAGCGTGAGTATAACGCATTTATTTATAAAACGTTATTGCCACACAGGCAAATTTTGCATTCACCATTGGATTATGACGTTTTATCAAAATAAAATTGAAAATTGTTGCAAAATAAACCTATACACTAGATTTTTTTTCTAAAGTGGTAATTAATTATCAATAATGGTTGAAACTTTGTATTTAGATAATATTTTAAGTTTACCTAGAAAGACGTGTTTTTTCTTGTAAGAAACCGAGCGCCGCTCTGTCGCCCAAATATTTTATTTTATTTAATGGAAAAAATTAGTTAATGAAGTATCTTCGTAAGTACAATTTTTTCTGATTTTTTTCCTCATTTTCATTTCAATTAGTATTGTAATTACCTTAGACAGGATATTTACGTCGAAGTTTTGAAAATTTGAAGAGTTAGAATTCTTTCGCGTCAAACGTCGATAGGTACTAACGGGTAAATTACATTGCTAAACTGAAATTTTACTAAATGGAATTATTTTTGCGCATTATTGCTTATTATGAAACTCTATAAATGAATTTAGTGATAATAGATATTATTTTCAATTTCCTAGATTTTTTTTAAATTGGAATATGATAGAATAATAATAATATTTGAACTCAATGCTATGTTCATATTCCATATAATATTGTACAAACACTTATTCATTCGTATATATTTTCGTGCTTCACACTTCAATTTAAGCTGAATATCAAAATGATTAACAGCAGGTTAGTTTCGATTTATCTATTTCTGACTTATTATCTGATATCTATACTAATATAATATTTATATTAATAATATAATAAAGCGATAAAGGATTTTTGTGTGTTTCTTTATTTTAACACTCTAATCTCTGGAACAACTATCAGTCGGATTAGAAAAAAAAAAATTGTATATGATAACCAGATTCATGAGGAATAATTCAGATTTAGAATGACATTAGGCTACAACTCTCAGCTAGGTTTAAATATTGATATTTGTTAAGTAAGTCGGAAGTGGAAGCCCACCCGAACACCTTTATACGTGTGCTTAATGGTAAAATACAATGTTCTACAAAAATAGTAGTCCTTAATATTAAAAAAAAAAAAAAAATCCGCGATAGCATATGCCTGTCTTTTATACATGCTACAATAAGATATCTTGCGATTTTTTTTGTTGAAGATTAAACATTTATTTATGAGCATTATTTTTAGGCATGGCATACTAATCCATAGGAACAAAAGTTACTTCATTGTAAAGACAATTTTATGAAGTGAAATTTTGTCCTATAAAGCATGTTATTTGAACACAGTTTAGAAGATAATGAAAAATTATAATAATTTGTACTTGTAGGAAGTGAGAACAATTATGATAGTGCGGTGTTTGTCGGATAAAATTGTCCCAGGTGAAACCGTGGGCACAGCTAGTAATGGATAAAGCAGTTCTTATTTGTTATAAAATACAGATAACTATTTTTACACTGTCCTTCCAAGCCCGGCTAGCTCAGTCGGTAGAGCATGAGACTCTTAATCTCAGGGTCGTGGGTTCGAGCCCCACGTTGGGCGCATTTTTTATTGTCATTTTTTTTCATGGTTGATCACTTATCATAAATGTATTTTTAAGATAAACATAAATCAAGGATTCTTACAAATGTATGTTTGTCTTGCTTCCTTGGTTGTGGTTCTACGTTGATAGTTGGAGGGTATTCGACTGAATGATACCAAATAATATTTCTTTAAGAGAAAAAGAGAGGGCACAGAGAATTTTCATTCGAGAGGTTTCATTACTTTGGTTGGCCCGACTGGTGTTATATATATTTCCACCCTACAAGAGATCGCAACCAAATAACTCCTTGGGTTAGGGCAAGAGGCGGCAGCGCGTTGGTGATACCTATTCCACGCGTCCATGGGCTAACGTAGCCTCTTACCATCAGTCGGGCTGTATGCTTGCATATTACCTTAGTAATATAAATAAAACTGTAATTAAATCGAGGACATCTGTTATTGAATCACTTAGATATTACGTACACAGTATATTTATAAAAATTTCCGCTATAAAATTACACGCTCGTGTCTATTGAATAAACTTCATATCTTCGTGATTTATTTCCAGTCGTATGGCTCTTATTAACTGTCAATACACAGTCTGTGTCGTTGTTTCAAATTTTCCACCGTCAAGTATTCCCTAACATACTGGGAAAACTTTATTATTATATTAATCAATATAATACTTAAAAAAACTATATAAAAATAAAATAAATTAAAAAATAAAATTATATTAAAGATATAATACATATATTTATATGATTAAATATATATTAATTATATATTACTTTATTAAATTTTATTTTTTGAAGCAGTTATGGCTCAGTTGGTAGTGTGTGCGGACTGCAATGAGCTTGAGCTTTCGGTGAAGGAAAACATCGTGATGAAACTGTAGTATGGTGATAAGGCTTTTTCTAATGCCAGACTGGTGGCTAGCTACCACCCTCAATTTGAAAGTCTGTTTCCCAAACACCAGCAGCTGTGTTCCGGCAACTGCGTTTGAGAGCTAGCCTTCCACTAGGCTTAGCGTGCTACTTTCTTGGGCTACATCGTCTCTTAAGATCAACAATCCTAAACCTATAACGAAAAAAAATCGGTGATATAGGATTTTTTTTACTTATTTAACGCAGCATTACTTTAAAAAATATATTTATGTAAGTACACTAAAGTGTTTTTGGTATACATCTATACAAATAAATAAACTTGAAGTGTCGTTGTAACGTTAAAATAAAAGCAATTTTACTAAATGCGTATCTATACTAACTAGTATTATATTATTATTATTATTAATGTTATATAATATAGCGAAAGAGTTTTTTAACGACGGTTTTGGGGCGCTTGAATGGCTTACTTCTAGTAAACCATAATAGATATCAAGTCATTTTAATGTAGAAAAAGACATACAAACAAGCATACTATGTCTAACTTCCAAGGATCACCCACAATAAGCATTTATTTAAATAACCGGGAGAGAGGGTAGCACGAATCGCGCTTGTGCCCGATTGGCGGCATTCTGTGTCCACGCGAGCGCAGTCGCGGGCACAGCCAGTTATACCATATAGGTGTACCAATATGATACTTTACTAATATTGAAAAAGTCTTGAATTTTTATGAAGTAATGAGTTATTTTTTAATCGTTTAAATTTAACATAAAAAATACCTTAGCTTAGATTTACTTAATATTTTTTTGGATGGAGCAAGGATAATAGATTTTTATATTAATTAAATTATGTACCTTTTAGTAATATTCCTTTCATTCAAAGGTTATTTAAGGTTATTTATAGTCATGTCCGAGCCTTATCTTGCCAAGTTCGATTCTATTTTGGTTTCAAACGCTACATTCTTATTTGAATAAATATCATTGGTATTTTATACTGCCAAGTAGCTGAGACGCGTTCTCCGTGTCACCCACGCATTGTATTGTGTCTTGTATTATAATGTACCCTATTTGTGTCAACTTATTGTCTTTGGTTGTCAATATATCATTGTTAAGGATGTTCAACCATTGTTTTTTAATTTGTGTAATAGATAGGTATGGAATACCTAGTCTATATTTTATTCTAAAATAACTTGTTAATTTATACTTTTTTCTGTTTTGACAACTCAACTTCTAAAGCAGTAAAATACAGTATACATATTAAATATCATTACCGAGGAATAAGTATTCATCGATAGTCATTACGATTATGCCAGTCTATATAATCACATTACGCTTCGTATGAAAACGGATTTATACTATTTTTATTAAAACAAATTAAATAATAAAAAACATAATACGGTAAAATGTCACTGTCATGCCGGGCTGCAAATCTCTCGGTAACTGAATATACATTGGCTGATCCCTCGATCCTTCATTGGCTCGCTCCCTATTACATGCATGGGAACTGAAAATATACCCGGCGAACTGCGGATGTATAATACATTAGTACACCTCTGCCTAACCATTCAGGGACACAGGCATGATGGTATGATCACGAAACGCTACAAACCAAAACGGAGTCGCTGAAATGCTTACCACCATGTGGATGGTGGTCGCGACCCAGTCCGTTACAATATGCTACCACTTAGCTTGATTACTGGATATATCTACACCGGTTAATTCCGGAAAGTAACACCCTTGAGCCTTAAGCCACCTGGTTTATGATGGTCGCGATCCAGTTAGACATTATTATCGTATCCTACCACTCAGCACAATTCAAATTCATTATCATTCATTAACATCATCAATCATTCCACGGGCCACAGTCGCAGATGATAGTTGTATCAAATCGCAAACATCTTCCCGAATGTGCCACATCATTTCTACTTGTCATTGCTTCTTATTATTTTAAACACAGCATCATGAACAACAAATAAACAGGTGAAAAAACGCATCAAAGTAAAAAAAAAACACTCAACAAATATGGTAAAATGATTGTGCCTACTGTATCTGATGGTGAAGTAGTCGAACGATAGCGGCATATGCCGAAAGATGAACCAGTGGGCATCGTAATGCCGGCACATAAAACCATCGCTGAAGGCAGACCACTTGACAGCTGGTTATATAAATAACCGTTTTCGGAACACAACGATGGACACTATTTAGATTGGTGGTAGTAATCCAGCCGATGGACGATAGGCCTACCACTTCGCGCTTGCAAATTTTTATGTGTGTCCTGTGTATGCGTTCGACCACAATGTCACCCGATGGATGGTAAGCTAAGTCTAGAGTGACAGTCTCGCAAGTGCAGCTGCCGGAACACACGAATTTCAATTTGAATATGCACAATTATAGAAATCAATAGAAAATGCCCAACTACCAAGCCATGGTTCTTCACTAAAAGCACAAACTCACTGTAGAATTCGAATCCACGACAGTCGATGTGGTGTCCGAGCATGCTGCTACAGTCATTATCGATTCAAAATTCTTTGCCTATTGTTGAGAATACTTGTGCCAAGTGAAGATGAAACTGCTTTGGGCATTTCATTATTTGATTAACGAGGTGATAATAAGTATTGGCAACGCTTTTGTTAGGAAACATGTACCTAATTTGAAATAACTGATAAGTAGGATCTTACTAGTCCCACTAATAAAATAAATGTGAAATTGTGTATGTTTGGACGTTTGTTACTCAATCACGCAAAAATCGCTGAACAGATCTGAATGACATTTAGCACACAGAAAGTCCATGACCTGGATTAACACACAGGATACATTTTGTTCCGATTAATGTTATAACTTGACCATTGTTATCAATTCATATCTAAGCATAAGCCTAAACCTAAAATTATTCCGTTGTGGTAAAATTAGTGATCATAAGGCACGAGACGAGAAAACGATGCGAACGGGCTGTGGCAGCGGCCGACGAGTACTAGATATAAAATAATTATTCGTTGAAAATTCATATACAGCTCTTAGACAGATATAACAATCAAATAGAAATAATAGTTTTAAAAAAATATTTTTTTCCGCACTTTTCCTTTACATGGAGATTACCCCCTCAACCTCCCACATGCTTTTACATTATCAAATTCAGCGGCATGTTATCAAAAGCCCAATTTTATTTTAGTTTTAGAACGATTATTGAATTGTTTACGTCAAATAAACCTATACTTATGCCTAAGCCTAATCCCAATAACAATCCCAAACCTAAACCCAAACTTAAACCGAAACCCAAACCAAAACCCAAACCCAAATCTAAACCTAAATTATATTTATGCTTTTGCAAAAGAAATAAAAGGGATTTCTCGTTTTTCAAAAAAACCTCGCAAGCCGGTACAATAAGGATGATGTTATTTGTTTTTTTTTTTAAGTTTTATTCGGACAGTTAATGTGTTGGATTCATATTGACATATAATTACAATACTACAATACACAAAATGATAAACACATCTCTGATTTTCTTATAGTTTATTGTTCTGAGATCAGTCGGTGTATAAATGCAGTAATATAGCGGGGTGGTAGGGATCGCGACTACCATATACATAATGTAAAAACAGTCAATGATATTTTTGGTTTGACGTGTTCCGAAATCAGAAGGTGCTTATGCAGTAATATAGAGATGTCGTAGGGATCGCGAAGACCATACACGTAGTGATAAACCCATCTATGATTGTTTTTATTTGTCATGTTCCGAAATCAGCCGGTGTATATCTAATAATACGCAGACGAAGTCGCGGTTACCATCTAGTCTAGAATAAATATGTACATACCAATTTTTCTAGAATGAATTAACATTGATTCAAGAGTCGATTGAATCACAATGTTCAATATATACTTTTTTTAATAGCTTATGTTATTGACGATGACGATATATTCTGGAACATTGTTTATATGTTTATATTCTTAAAAATAAGTTAGCTAATTTTATTATACTTACAGAAAGGTATATTAAAAGAGTATATTGTATTAATGCACTTTCTTTTTTATTAATTTTATAGTATTAGATAAGTTCGTTTAGATTATTAATTATTTATTTTTATCCGGACAAATCTTTAAACTATACTTTGGTAATTTGAAATAATAATAAAAATCAATGGTTTCTGCATTATTTTATGTTTGCAATATACATATATGGTAAAAAAGAAATAGTACTAGAAATATAATTTAGTTTCATAAGTATTTTAAAATATAAGTACCTAGGTACTTGTCGAATATACTCAGTCAAGTTTTAACTTAATTTTTTTTTTTCGAGTCTTTCTGTAAAGTAGTTACTTAGTTCTTTAAAATATATCATCGAATAAAAGTACCTCTTATCAGATAATAAGAACAAATAAAATTGTATTACATTTAAAAAAACCTTAAGCTTATATTCACAACCAAAACAATTGATCGCTTACAAAATTTACAAGGAAAAAAAAAACAGGAGTAAAAATTGTATCTTCATTAAAATACAAACGAGAACATGAAAAAGGTAAAAATAAAGGGAATTTCTGACAAGTAAAAATATCACGAAACTCAATCACTTCTCGGAGTACCTGTAACCAGTCATAACAGGCGAAAGATTGAAATGAGGTGATAAAAAAATCAGAAATGTTGCCGAAAATACGTAATACCTCCTTGTAAAACGGTAATTTTGTAAGGGATTGTTTGGTTCGATACGGAGTTTTCATGAAGGCAAATATTGCAGGGAGTTTCGCATTTTATTCATCTGATGTACAGAGCGATATGGAAAGACGCTCGCAATTAATAGTTAACCTTTTTTCCTTCCGTTTTTTTTCCATACTTAGTCATGACGGAGTCAGATCTCTAGATCATTGTTTAAGTATTTTTATTGCGAACTAGCTGTGCCAGCGGCTCTGCTCGCTTAAATCACAGAATGCTATAGGTATTGTGGTTACCCGCTTCCACACACGGCGGTCACCTGTTGGTTATTTTAAAGATAAGAATGCTTATTATTTTATATTATATTATTTTATATTTGCTTATTCTTTCTCCCAAATAAAAGTAGCTTAAGTTAATCCTTATAAAATGAATTATCTGCCAGTGAAAGTCCCGTTAAAATCGGTCCAACAGTTTCCGAAATTAGCAGAAACAAAAAGCCAGACAAAAATTTGAAAAATTAGTTTTTCTTATTATTACCGTATGTATACACTTTCAAATGCATTTAGTAAAAAGCTGTTATTTTTACATTACAAATAGACACTTCAATTTTATCTATTTGTATAGATAATACTTTTCTAGTCATTTTTCTGATTACCGGACAAAACAAAGTATAGAGAGACTGTTTATCTTCACTATTAAGAAAATTTCTTTTGCAAGTCACCTATTGTAATACATCAAACATTTTACATTACAAACAGATACTTCAATTTTATCTATTTGTATAGATAATATTTTTCTAGTCTTTTTTCAGATTACCGGACAAAACAAAGTATAGAGAGACTGTTTATCTTCACTATTAAGAAAATTTCTTTTGCAAGTCACCTATTGTAATACATCAAACATTTTACATTACAAACAGATACTTCAATTTTATCTATTTGTATAGATAATATTTTTCTAGTCTTTTTTCTGATTACCGGACAAAACAAAGTATAGAGAGACAATTATCTTCACTATTAAGAAAATTTCTTTTGCAAGTCACCTATTGTTAATACATCAAACATTTTACATTACAAACAGACACTTCAATTTTATGTATTTGTATAGATAATACTTTTCTAGTCTTTTTTCAGATTACCGGACAAAACAAAGTATAGAGAGACTGTTTATCTTCACTATTAAGAACATTTCTTTTGCAAGTCACCTATTGTAATACATCAAACAGTAACTAAGCGATTTGCCAAATTGAATCTCACGTTGCTTGTTTTTGTTTTTATTTTAAATTCTTTAGTAAAATTGTACTTTATTGTTCCTTGCGTCTTGCGTCGGTCGGGCCGGCTCGTTAACGCGACCTTTCGGATATTTATTGTATCCTCTTCAGAAAATACAATTTCCAAGTCGAATGTCAATACATTTAAATCGGTAGGTATATACTATTTTACCTGCTTAAAAATCCAGAGTTTTCTTAACAAAACTACAAAGTAATGTAAATCCTATTGTGTTTTAGATAAACACTTTACGTAAAGTCTCAATTTTATTTTATTAAGTGCTTAGATTGTTATATTTTTATTATTTTATCTAACTTAATAACTTAAAAATCCACGTAAGTCACCTACATAAAAGTTATTTTATTGTAAAGCATTGTTTAAATGCGCCACTGTTTTGAAACTCTGCCACATTACGGTATTTTTTACAAATAGGTAGTATACTAATTTTTCAGTTTTAAAATAATTTAATAAACCAGTGCATTCATTAAAATTTAAATGAATTATGTTTCATTCCAATATTGGATTCTATTTAAAAAAATATGCGAAAATACAAAAATCATAATGTTTCGTATTGCTGTAATAATATTTTACTCGTTAACAATTGAAACTGAAGATTTGAACCTATAAACTAATGTAAAATATGGTTTGACTTACAAATTAGTATAATAAAAAAAAATGAATATTAAAGTTTTATGCAATATGTAACACGTTTATTCCATTTCAATAAAATACTTGACCTTATTCCATATTCCAAAAATATATTAACAACCATGCAATAGGGATAAACGGTCTTCTCGTGAAAAGAATATAAACGGACAGAGAGACGTTGAGCTTTATCATATTTATATATAATTAATTTTGCCCACAATACTTACAGCTATGATGCAAGTGCAAACAGCCTGTTACATTGTTACGGAATTAGGGGGTTCATTGGATATAAGATAACGCCAATCCAAGTGGTATGTAATTGGGAAGTCAAAGATTACCATATGCACAATCTTATTAAACATTTTAAAATTAAACGATAAAAGAGAACTTTAAAAAAATGTACCTACTTGTTTTCATTGCGGCATTTTCCATAACGTTTTTCACAAACTTAAAGCGAGATTTATGAACGTTAGTTACTGATTCGAGGAAAAAATCGAGCTACTAGACGATAAATCGCTCACTGCACTGGTAAAAAAGTAAAATGGTTCTCGTTTTAAGCTTATGGATGCTCTATCCCGAATACGATCAGTGCTGCCGTTAGTAAAATGACAAAAGTTAGTTCTAAATTATATTTCAAATATCTATTTCCCAAAATACAGGTATCCTTTTTTGTGAGCAAAATATAAAATATCATCTCAAATGTCCATAAAAATAATATTACATTCAGATCCTACAATAAGTGAAAAAAAAAAAACATACAGATGGTTAAAATGATATGAAATCAAATAAAACATACGTGCCGGCAACGCTGGTGGACAAAACATTTGGTTCGACTGGATCGCAACCACCATACACTAAGTATATAATACCCATCCCAGTACCATGTTTAGGCCTGTCGTGTTTTGGAATCAGCCAGTGTATATCCTGTAATTAAGGGTGGTAGGGGTTGCAACCACCATACACTTAGTTAAACCCACTACTCTGATTTTCTTTTGGTTTGTCGTGTTACGGGACCAATCGGTGTATATCCAGAAATCAAGTGGGTGGTCGAAGATTGACTCGTCACTGTGACACGAGATATTGACTGGCTGATCTCGAAACGCCACAAACCAAAAGAAAATCAGTAATAAATAGGTCTATCACTATGTGTACGGTGGTCGCGATCCCCACCATCCCGCTTTAATACTATATATAAGGAGGGAGCTATATATAACAGGTAAAATAATATACCTGTTACTTTTGTTCCTGTTCCAGAGAAGTAACAGTTCCAGTAACCTGTTCCAAAATGACAACCTGTTACGCTTTCATAGGGATTTGATAGATTAATACAAGTATAGATCGGCAACTAGATATCGTATACACTAACGGTCTAACGTATAATTACATATAACGTATAACTCAATCAATCCATCAATCAATCAGTCAATCCATCAACCAATCAATCAAATCTTTATACCAAAATTCACCAAAATTGGTTTGATGCGCTCCTTATACGTACTTTCATCCCCTATTTCAACCCCCCAAGTTTTATTTTCGCTATACAAAGAAACTTATGTCCTTTCCCATGAATCAATCCATTTCTATAGCAAAATTCATCAAAATTAGTTCAGCGGTTTAGCCGTGAAAACGTAACAGACATACAGAGTTACTTTCGGATTTATAATATTAGTATGGATTGTAGTGTCAATAATTATACTAAGTTACAAAGTTAATGATAGTACCTTAATGGCAATCACAGTACAATGTTGTACTTAAAAAAGTCTTGTTCACATAAATAATAATAAATGACATAAATTCTTAATTCAGTAGGTGACATTTGAATAATCTTCTACTATTAAGATACTCAAAACAAAAAAAAATTAAATAAAAAGATTAGAATTAGGATTACAATTAGAGAGTTTAAACAATAGGTTAAATAAAGTGCCAATTGTTGTACTTATTTTTTACGGTATGAGTAATACATATACATTATACATTCGAATTCACTCGTTTACTCCAGAGCCTATTTACACTATAACTTTTTTATGTAACAGCTACAATCTCGTTTAACCTATAAACGCGTTAGTGTTCCGCGATTGTACATTTGCAAATTCAATACAATATAGAAATAGCAATATTTTAATGGATTTAAGGGATATACAAGACACTTGTTTCCATAAATGTTAATAATATATATTCTTCTTTTGACTAACATGTCGCGGGTTTCAAAGAAGTCCTAAAATATGTTGTTTAGTTATAACAGTTAGTAAACATAACTCATTGGTACTTTATGCAATATTTCATTCCGTTACTTTTGTGCGAAGATACATAATCTCGAGAATTATTGCTTTCTATAAAATTTTGTATCTCATTCAGCATCGATATTACATTCGATACATTGGTGAATAGGTGCGAGCATCGCGTGTGGCTCGCATCCGACTGTTGAAATATAGCCTTCTTAATCACGGCCCCATTTCTGTGAGATTTATGCCTCACCTGTTGCGCCAATTATTTACATTCGGAAGTCATTCTTCTCGCACTCGGTTTGTTAAATTAACGAGTTCGATTGAGACTAGTCCGTACAGCTTGGTATGATTTGATGTTCCAGTCACTTCGGTCAAAGGTATATTATCTATCTACTGGTATAATTTACTCAATTCAACCAGGAGTTTCATAAAAAGAACAATAAACACAAAACTAGTATATTATTGTTTACTGAATAGTTTTATTTATCTAGGTTTAAAATAATTTGCAATATGAACTAGACGACATTATATAATAGAACAAATTTTTAGCTAACCTTATAGCTACCTTTATTTAATACATATCTATACAAATAAAATGATTGAGATTTGACGTTGAGCGCGCATCACGCAAAAACTACTGGATACATTTTGATTTAAAAAAAATAGTTTTACTCCTTAGATAGTTGGTACTTATAAAAAAAATGGCACGATATATTCATTAATTAAAAAGTTATTAAAGTTTTAAGGAACTATGATTTTTATAAGCATTACACACTCTTCTGGCGTCCATGCGAACAAAGCAGCGGGCACAGCTAGTCTTTAATAAGTAAACGTCTGTTAAATTAAATATTCATAAAGCAAAAAAAAAAAAATCAGTGTTTCACTATGAAAAAAGTAATTAATAGTCATTTACTTGCCGATATATAAATATCAGAAATGGTTCCTTAGAACAGAAACATGAACTACCTAAATATTTGATAAACGAATCTGTAATCGATAATATTACCTACAAAAACACGCGTGTTTTTGTTGAAAGTAAATGTAAATTGATTTTGTCATATTATAATCATAATATCATAAAAAATTATTTCCACCAATATTTTTCTCCCACGATCATAATTTATACTCGAGACTAGGTGATTTAATACCGGTTTTACAATATGATGTTTACACTACTTTTGAGTTGTTAAAGATTATAATAATTAATAGGTTCGATATTTTTTTGTGTCGATGCAAAACGCACAACCAGCTATTACCGCGAGTATCGAGTGGTCGATAAAAATAATTTGATAGTTGCGCCTGTTATAGGATTATATGTTGGCACCTGCACATAATTACACATTTTATATTTCCTTATATAAACGATTGTATCTATAGTAAACATGTTTTATATTAGTTTATTTTACTAATTTATATAATTACTAGCTGTCTCCTACGGTTTCATTCGACTTAATTTTATTCGGCCAACTCATCACCTCGCAGCCGCGAATGCATTCGTTTCGCCTGTCGTTGTTTTCACTTTCCGTACTTACCTACAGCTTGCCAAATTGCTTGCTTTTCATGGTCACTGCTCCGCTCCTTAGTGTCGTAGCTTGAAGTTATGTAGTCTACAGACCTTCTCAATAGTTAGGCTATAATATTCTATAAGAATTTTTCACACCTGACTGGTAGTTCCAGAGATTAGCCCATTCAAACAAATAATCTCTTGATCGTTATAATATTAGTATAGATTTAATTTGTATAATACAAGGTGTCCAGAAAGGGTATCGGGTATTTGTAAGTTCAATGAAACAAAAATTATTTGTATGCAATAAAAAAGTTTATTGTTTATTATTAGCATATGAATTGGAGAATTATTTGGAAAAGATGATGTTATCCAAATGATGACCGTTACGTTGCTGGCACTCTTCTAAACGGAAACGAAGATTGGCGATAACACGTTGACACATAGCTATCGATATTGCTGCCATTTCTGACCTGATGTTTTGCTTTAACTGGGTTAGATTCGTCGGATTGTTTTGATAAACCTTACTTTTAAGGTATCCCCATGCAAAATAGTCAAGCGGGCTAAGGTCGGGGCTTCTGGGAGGCCAGTTGATGTTACCCCTTCGCGAAATGACTTTATTAGGGAATAATTGTTAACAACTTCCATTGAGTTATTTGAGGTATGGCAAGTGGCCCCATCTTGCTGGAACCACGTTCTTGAGTTGAAACCTGCAAACTCCTGCAACTCTGGGACCAAAAAATTTCGCAACATATCGCAATAACGGTCACTATTCACATTAATTGCTCGGCCTCGTTGATCTTCATAAAAATAAGGACCAATTATGCCTTTAGCAGACATAGCGGCCCAAACAACGACCTTTGGGCTATGCAGGGGTCGTTCATGCTTTCGTCTCGGATTCTCCACTGCCCAGTACCGACAATTCTGCTTATTAACATGACCATTCAGGTGAAAATTTGCTTCGTCACTGAACAGTATGTTGTTAAAGTTGTTAAATCGCTGCAGCATTTCGTTCGCAAAATTCAGTCGATTAGCATAGTCCGTATCCTTCAATTCTTGAACCAATTGAATTTTATAGGCTTTTAGATGCAAGTCTTTCTTTAAAATCGAATGTAAAGACGATTTTTTGATGTTCAACGTTTTGCTTCGCTTTCGGATGGATAAAGACGGATTTTGACGAACCGACGCCTCAACTTCTTCAATTGTTTCTTCATCGCGAACTGAACGAGGACGACCAGAGTTTTGAATTTTAACTGTCGCACCTGTATTCTCGAACATCCTGATCCATTTCCTAATGCTATCGTCACTTGGCGCGTGGCGTGTACGATATTCCGCACGATAGAGACGTTGAGCAGTCACTATTGAATCACCATTACGATAATACGCTCGTACGCAAAATGCGCGATGCGTCCCCGAGTACTGTTCCATCGTGACTAAAACTCCACAAAATGGCGGACGCCACGAACCCCTCCCCGCACCCTTTAGACGCCCCGTTTCGAATATGGCGCGAAAACAAATACCCGATACCCTTTCTGGACACCTTGTAGTTTATCCGTGTCGGACTGACATTCTTTCAGTAAATGTAGAACTTAATAAATATTATAATTTTGGAGACACTCCTCAACCACATGAAATTTAATGCTAAGAACCTTGGTCATCCGGTGAAGGAATACATAAAACTGTAGTTCGGGAGTAGGAAAATTATTACCAGTTCTCCACCGATTCATGATAAACCTCAAGATAAAAATCTGTCGCCCAGCACCTGCCTAGTGTGTTTCGGTGGCTGCACCTGATAGCTAAACTGTATGCTAAGCATGTTATTATTTTCGACCTTATCTTCACTTAAGATCAGGTGAGATTGTTGTCAAAAACATTTTCTGTTCCACAATTTAAAAAATACATATACGTACCTTACGTAAGCATAAAAATGTCACTTAATTATAACGTGATAAATAAACTTTTATTGGTATTTCGAGTGTTTAGTTTAGATATGGACTAAGTGATAATTGGTGCGTGTCAAAAAGGTTCAACATGATTTTTTACACCTTTACGCTGATGTGTTTGCCGATATGGGTTTGCCTAACTTGTTTGCAATAACGCCCGTTTGTTTCCTCTGCAAATAAGGTGTTGATTTTACTAAAGCTTATACATTTAAAAACCTAGTGAGTTTTTTTCATTTCATTACCTGTTACATTTTTGTTATACCATTTTCATTTCTTTATTTTCTCGATGACAGCTCCTGTGAAAACTTGAACGAGCGTCTTTTTAACATTATGTATGCATTACTTTATAAAAATATGACGTTTACACATGTACAAGGTTATACCAGAGTCGGAGAAACTGATAGGGATGGAGCTATATCGATAAACGTAACACGATAACAGACTCGATATTTTTTTTACTAATATTATATTACATTACAAGATGTTACACGTATTAATTCTTGATTGATAATGCCAACTTCTTCAAAATTTTCGAAGCTGTTGTAAAATAAGTAGGTATAGGTAGATACTGGACAATGAAACGAAATAATTATAACGAAAGGTAATCTTTATTTATTTATTTTAATCAAAATCTGATGATCGTCACTGTCACTCGATGGTTATTACTTATTTGGTCACAACACTACAACTATCAAATTAGAACTGTCATCGAGAAAATAAAGAAATGGAAATAGTATAATATTAATTTGTATATCGATACTAACAAAACGTCGGTTGAAAATAACTTTGATATGTGATCTGTTTTCTGTTGTAAATAAGTTATCTACATATTATAATTATACAAAAAAGGTTATTGGTATATATGCGATTGATAAACTTCAACAAGTAACCTATCACCATGAAAGTTTGTAGATTTGTGTTCTTTCATGGAAAATGTTTTTATGCTATCCCCGAACGCCATAAATGTCGCTTTGGTTCATTATTGAAAGTAGTATTTCCAGTAGGAAAGGGCAGAACAACGCATGCATGTCTATAAGCATTGTATAATTATTTTAGAAAGCAAGTAATAATTATTAACTTTTGTATAATGATACAATTTTCTTTCATTATCGTGTCATGACTCATGATGCCTCTCTGCTACGAGAAATATTCTGTGATTGTTATTTACAAACGTAATTGAAATATTTAAATGAGTGTACCATCGCATTCTTCATCGGTAACACAGGTAACACTTACACTATTACCCGCAGGTCGGACGAGCGCCACTTTATCCGTGATTTATCCGCGCGCATCTCTGACCCGCGTTCGGCCAGCTTGTTATTTATAATTTATTTTTAACGGTCCTCGGTTTTTTTGTTGTTTTTAGCCGTTTATTATATAATATAGAGAGGAACACTATACCAGTTGTTTATTGGTGCCGTAAAACAGTTTATTTTTTAATTAATTTTAGTCTTAAGTGTATTTTGTAGACTACTAATATAATTCATTCATTTATTTTAAATTAAATTTTAACATGTCCTGATATTAAATTATATGTTTGTATAGTGTTTTAATTTTAATTTAAATATTAATTTGTTGTAGCAACAGAACGCTTTTTACAAGACTCAATTTAACTTGATTTGTTAGTATGAGTCAAATCATGCAACTGAAATTTAAAACTGTTATCCCCAACTGATTGAGTTAAAATTTTGCATACACGTTTAATTTGGGTAATAATGCACCGTTAGCTAGGTGACGTCATTTTTAATCCAAAACAAACTTTTATTCAACATCGTATTAATTTTAAAAGCATGTAGCGCAAAACATTTGGGAATTTAAAATAAATAATTACTCTCTTACGCATTATGAAATTTTCAAATTATTGAATAATAGTTTTTATTTACTGCATACATTTATTTCTTATTGTCCCATGCTTACAACTTTACATACATACAAACATACTTACAAACTTCCTCACTTCTAAAAAAAAAAAAAAGATTACAAAAATGGTATTTGGTGGAAAGCAAATTTGACAGAACTTCACTGATGCAATGTATTGATTGAATACCTAATTATCATTTAAACTTAATCAGAAACATTTATTTACTTATTGTCCTTAAAAAAATTTTTAACTTGTTAACCGGTTTCAAAAAAAGACGGACGTTACTCAATTTGAATGTACCTATATATTTTTTTTATGGATGTTCAGCCATAACTTCTGTTTATGAACCCAATGGGATGATTTTTTTTTTTTTTTTTTTTTGATGGTGGATCCCTTTAGGTTGACCCATTTTAATTTCATCGGTATTGGACCGTCAACTTCGGAGATACACTAGATAACTCATCAAAATCCTTGAAGATGGTTTTCTTTTTCGTTAAAAATTGTCTTGTTTTGTGTCTATTTATTTACCGTAATATATCAGATGAGTTTTACAGAGAAAAGGAGCGTATCTCTCTCATATAGTAATCAAATTTAATAACATTTTCGGAAAAATATTGGTAAAAATCATCAAGTGATATGTACAGGTCGACTACGAGATTTGATCATCGATAAAAGCGGCAGATTTACAATGCTCTCTACAATTTATAGCGTTGTCCGATCTAGATGTAATTTAATGTTGTTGGCTAGCATAAATCAAGCTCATCTACAGCTAGGCCTGATATCTACAGGCTTGTTACACTTGTGAAATGTATATCTGTGAATAACGGTTTTATTAGAATGACCATTATTATCGTGGCATTTAACCTGACGTCATATTCCGGACGTGTTATTGTTTTTATACACGACAGATGTATATTACATCATTTATTTCAGTCTGCAAACATATAATTTGTATTATTATTATTATTTCTTAAGAGCTAGAGACAATTGAAAGTGCAGGCCATGAAGTACTACATATATCAGCTAACATCATATTTTTAGAAAAAAATTATTTAATATGTTGACTGTTTAAGTATCTAGTCGTGGCGGTCGAGTGGTTTAGACGAACGAAATATCGATTCGTTATCCGCAGGTTCGATATCTGGCATACACCAAAAAATTATTTGGAATTCACGTACATTAACTAATTTAATCTGGTAATATTATCAGCTGACGGTGAAGGGAAATATCGCCTTGAGGATAATAATTAGAATTATGGAACTATGGATTTTTCGGAGTTTGAAATCATTAATACATCGTGAACTGGCGTGGTGAGTAGGCTCGGGAAAAGGCCTTTGCCCAGCAGTTGGACGTGTACAAGCTGTTATTATTGTTATAAAGGCCTATTATTATTTATAACCGTGTTCTAATATTATTAATCTCGAATATTTGAAATGGTTAATGTCTGATCGAGTTCAGATCAGAATAATTTCAAGTCAGGAATATCCGTTCCGTCAGTTTTTACCGTACTATTCCAGTCGTTAGACGCATAAGGTCACCTGGTAGGGAGCGGTTACCATATTGAATGCTGAACTGGTATTGATGAATGGCTGGCTTGGTTTGCTTGCGGTAAGAAATAATCCAAGTGGTATTTTTTATAGACGTTTATAACTTGTTTTTGTGTATTTAAATGATTTTGTTCCAATGCTATTGTTTTAACATCTCTGGCGGGTATGCTCGTATGTTATTAAAAACTAAATTACTCGCTCGTACTATGATACATTATAATACTTGAAAGTTCATTTTTATATGATTTCCGTTCGTATTTTTTAGTGTTTTGCTGTAATATCTAACATTATAAAGGTCGATATAAAATTATCAGTTATACATTTACTATTGATAAATTACAGTACAGTTAAACATTCAATTAAAAATTAAATAAAAAATTGAAACTCAGAATATTAATCACTATTTTTTTTTAATACCACAAGCATGAATACTGCCTAAGCTAGAAAACATATTTAAATGATCGTAAAAAATGAAGTGCCTATTAAAGGTGTCTTGCTCCTCGTAATTTACTTCTTTCCTATTATGGCAACAAAATAATTTGCTTAAAGGGGTACATCACCCATTTTGTTCGAGGACACAGTGGGCAGGTTCAACGAGATAAACCTGTTTCCTTCGTACTATACAGATTAAGCGTCACTAACTAAAAATTATTACTGAAAGCGCTCCGACCAATATTATTTTTCTTGGAAAAAGATAGATCGCTTTAGCGATTTTACGGGAAATTAATTTTGGCGGTGAGCGACAGGGCGCGGCGCGACGTGCGCACCGCTGTTCGCCGTTTCCTCTCGTCGTGCGATGATTTGTTACGATCTGACCGAGCCCGTTACAGTTACCAATAATGACGCATACCATTTACTCAAAGGCGAGAGGTAAGGTTGTAATTCAACTGCATTATCGATATTTCTCAGTAACCATCATCGGTCGGGTTTGTCGACTATTATTAAAACCGATGATCAGTTTTCTGGCTCATTTTAAACGCGTTTGCGAGTAATGCGCGAGCGCGGACCTCATCCCGGTTGTCGCCGCATCGCATCGCGCAGCCGGCTCGGCTCAGCCGCAATTAATCTACTGTAATGCGATACGAGCTCTCTGTCGTCGGCGACGTAATGCATCGTGATTTACGCACAACGAACAAGCCGTTAATCTTATTACCACTTTCAATAACTTTATTATAGAGAGTCCGACACAAACGCCACACAATCCAATATACACCTTCGACAAACCGTCGAGAGGCTATTTATATTTATAATAGAACGCACGGTAGGAATTTGGGAGCTTCCCACGAAATTTATTTTAGTCGACTTAACGATTGTGTCCGCCTTACCGAAAGCGGAAAGTTAATACTTACGCCCATTGCTTAACTACGATTAAACGTTTATAAGGGCTTTAACAGTTTGAATTTGTTTCAAATTTCTAATACAAAACTTACTATTTTGTGTCGCGGCAGCTAAGACGATACTAGCGTACATTAATTTGTGATAAAAAATATTACTTCTCATACGTTTTGAATATAAAAATAGATTCGTTATTGAACTTACAACTTTACGTGTCGTGTGAAATTGCTTCTTATTCAAGACACGGGCTCGAGGCGGTGGTAAACTCGATTCGAATTCGACATGTTATCCCCTAAAATACACTAATAATAAGATGTAAATGACGAGTCCAGCGGCACCAAGAACAAAAACAGCTACATTGAAAAAGGGTGAATTTCCAGTGAGAGGGTAATTTGCATATATTTTCATAATAACAACTTCCGTTTTATGTACCAGGAGACGTGTCACGAATTTGGATTGTATAACTATAATAAACTACAGTAGCTTAGAACATAAAGTGTCTTCTCTATTCATTAGGTATTCCTTTTGTTAATATATAATTGTCGAATATTAGTTTAGGTTTATAATTATTTTTTGTTACGTTTTGTTTATGATACTGGTATCACCTAATAATGTCTACCAATATGTCTCTATCAAAAAAGATTGTAACTGTCAAAATAGTTGAAAATAAAATGTTTACGGTGTAAGATGTGTTCGCGAGTTAAAAATTAAAAAGACTTAAAGTTCTACAGTGTATTTTGTTCTGAACAAGTGCAACGGTTCCCTTATAATTATTTTTCAAACGGCAATCACTTGAGATGGCGCAAAGTTTGAACGATAGTGTCATTTTTTGTGCTTAAAATATGAAACTTCTAATTGTTTAATAAACTTAAACTTCTATCATATTTTTTTTGTGATTCAGTAAATTTTACAGGCCTCGTGGTGCCGTGATTACCACTACTTGTTAAACCGTGAAGTTGTGTGCTTCATCCTCTTACTAGACGGACTTTTGTGTGTTTAGCATGAATCTCGGAGTGTTAAATGTGTTGACATTATATGTATTATAGTTATTTGTTTATTATAGTACAAGCCATGCTTAGTTTGGTATGATATGGCTGTTTGGCTACAGATTTTACCCTCATAGAGAAAAAATACCTTGTAACGAAATAATGTCTACGGTAGGTAAATGAAAATATTAGCACGATTTTACTTGATAATTGAAAACTTGCAACTGAACTGTGTGTAAAAAGGTTTGTGTGTGTGTCAGCTTCGACGCACGACTACAGTTTATCCCTTATGTACGATTGTGCAATAAGCAAAGAGGTGATTGGTTGACTGATTGACTGTACATATCTATCTGCATTTGTACCTGTACCTGTACCAGCACCCTAACTTGTACTGTACTGGACTTACTGACTTATGTAGGTATGTATGTATACATACATGAATTCACATGATTTCAAAGTGAAAGGTACGCAAGGTACGTTGCCTAGAAAAACGTAATGCTTTTACAAATTTCGCTCCTCATAAAATTTTCAGCCTGGACTCTTTATATGAAAAACGATTCTTAAGGAGTAAACTCCAAAAATATGTGAAACATCATGAGATTATGTTTCCAGCTTCCGTTTCCAGCTGTGTCACTTGTTTAATGTCATTTTAACAAACCTTTTATAAGGTATGTATAACCCATTGTTCACTGTATCATTTATTTATTTTTATTTTTTACGTGCCGATTAGATACGTAATTATATTAGTAGTGCTTCTGTCCATCTCGTAATTTTATTACATATTAATATCGCTTCTTTGACGTAGGATGTCGAAAATATTCAACGGCAATAAACTGTCTGAGGCTCACTTCCATAAATCATTTTAAACTTAAACTAAACTTAAAAACGTTTTTACTGAACAGATATTTGATAGAAGTTTGCACACTAGTTAGATACTTGTAAGCTTTTTTAAACATAACATTTTATCATAACAAACAATATACATATTTCATGTTGAAATGATGGTTATAGATTTTTTTATTAAATTTTGATATATTATTGTGTGGTTAACAGACATGTTTGTATAAAATATTTTTTTCTGTAATTAATAAATGTAATAAGTTGAAACAAAATATATTACAGGTGTATACCTATAGGTAGGTAGCTTATAAGCTACCTAACTAATCTAAGCTACCTATATTCGAAGCTAGGAAAATGAAGTTATCGTATTGGTTGATTTTTTCTCACGGACCGCCTAGCACCTCTGGTGGATACACAGCCTTATAATAATAGTATAGATTTATAATTTAATTTGAAATTATATTATTATCCACATACTAAGCAACACTGGTATATTACTGGTATTCTTAATAATATTATCAGGCGTATATATTTTTATTTTCTAGGAGTATTCAAAGATGGCGCTGTACGGCATGGTTTAAATTATCATGAAATTGACTTATGTTTATTGTCGCACTTAAGTATATTTTCTGTAATCACTTATATTAATAATTGAATACTGGACATTTATTATTTTTAAATATTAAAAATAATTAAGAATATCTATTGGATCTAAATTTTCTACAACTGGCATACTATATATGCGTTGTTATTCACTGGATAGTAACGGTTTATAAAAATAAAGCTATTAAATAAATTTAGGTTTTCGCTAAGGATCGTAAAACATAATATTTTTGTATGCCTATAGGTCTTTTAGATAATATCGGTTAACATTTCAAATTATTTTAGTTGGGTATTGAAGATAAAATTGAGGGGTGGGAAGGTATTTATTTAGTTGCTGTTTTTCTATAACACGCATACGAAGTCGCGGTCACAGCTAGTATTAATATATGGTAATAATATTTTAAAAAATAATGATGATATTCTACCTGTTGTGTTGTTAATCATTGTTTTTGTTTTTGTCCATTACATTATAAATGCTCAGTCACGTTCTTCTCTTGCAGTGTCATGTAACATTTTTATTATATTTACATGGAGTTCATATACTTTATCATTGTACGAGATGGGTGGCGCCACGCCGTCCCACGAGTACGCGTCACGTGTGTCAAACACATTTGTATTCAAGCCATACTATCTAGTACCCTCGTCAGTGAATATAATATCTGTAGTACAGAGCTCAAGGAATGAATTATTTATTTGGATTTTTTAATTGAGAGTTAAAAGTTGTTGATGTCGTCTATCTTTCTTTATTCTCTATTCATTTGTTGTTTGTAATATTAGCTGCTTGATGACGTCATGATCATTTGAATAATAAGTGAAATAACGTATTAGGTGGTCAAAGTTTATAAGGTTGATTTCGATGCCGGAGTAATATAAATTGTGTCTATGAAAGAAGTATTTGTCTTAGTAGCAAAGGCCTATTAAATTTTGAGATCGATACATATTACTTTTTGTTTTCTTTGTGAGTGTTTATGTTGTTTCCTTTCTACCAGCTTCTTTTTGCTAGCTGAACCTTATGGATTCGCCCGCGTTGAATTTAGATTGGTCATGCCTACTTCATAACTACTTTTTGTAGATTGCCAGATTGGTTGACGTGTATGGTCCCTCATCCGCCCGTAAGGTCGTAGCGTGATGTTAGATGCCTTTAATTATCCTCGATAAAATGCCAAAAGATTTTTTTGAATCGACTTGTACTTCCAGGGATTAGGTCGTTCTAACTCAAAAATAATTTGTTGAGCTTTATTACTAGTATTTAGAGTACCAATTAATCCTAACTCTACTTTCATTATGTAATTTTTAAATAGATTTTGATGTGTACAATAAGTATTTATTAGTGTTCTTTTTCGGTTCAGTTAAATATTTAATTATATTATCGGTTGCAGATATTATACTGAAAAATCATAATATTGTGTTACGTAGTTACGCTATAATGTTTACCTCAGCGTCTCTGTAAAATTCACACTTCGTGATGAAAGTTTTAACACGATTACCCGTTTCGCGACCATTTCACGCTGCTCTCAACGGCCGGACAGGAAAAAGTTGGCAAAGAACAAACTAACCGGCAGTCCAATTTGGCGACGCGGCGCGGACCTCCCTACTCTCTATAAAGTTTAATGTACCCAATCTTAACACCGCCGCACTCCGGAATTTTGAGTGGATACGTCTGTGTTGTTTGTTGACGTTTTATTATTTAACGTTATCTTGCAAATAAAAGATTAAATGTGATTAATGCTAGAAATACCTAATTGCTAATGTTATTATTAAGAACTTTATTTATATGCATGCAAAAAAAGCGTACCCTGGTGAGGAAGTAGTTTTTTTACACAACTAAGGTGGCCAACAAGCGTACGGCCCGCCTGATGTTAGCTGCTACCGTAGCCTATGGACGCTTGTAATACCATAGGTGTTACTGGTGCATTGTCGACTTTGAACTCCCTACCCAAGGAGCTCTGGAAACTCTACTTAGCACAGGAACACAACAGAAAATCTCCAAAGAAATTTCTTTTTGCTCTACCACTTTCTAATACCTACTCCCATACCCCCTACCCATACCCCATACCTCCTAACAGTGTGTGAGTGAAATGATTCTCAGGAAGTACAAATAATCCAGCATTATGCGTAATAATCTGGTTGAAAATAAAGAGATGTTGCTATTTGTAACAAACAACTTATAAACAAATATTTCTAGAGGATGCAATGCTGCAGTGAAGTATGCGTAATATTAATTTTCATTGTTTAAATGATTCTTTATATTAAGCTTCATAAATGTGAAATTAATAAACATCATAAATAGTGTAAATATAATATGTTCATAATAATGGCATAAATTAAAAATCAAATAACTGTGTGTGCCGTTATAAAATAAGTTATATTATTGAATATTTAACGATAATGCGATTAATCGAATTAAAATGAGTACATAGTGTGAAATACATTTTTTAAATGAAACCAAATACTTTTGTTAATGTTAAGCGCAATTTTCATATGATTTACAAAACCTGTATACGAAATTGCGTTATAAGAGGATTTGAAATTCATTTAAACCCAATAAATCAGTCTCGAAAATACACTGCTAATAAGCTGCTTGCATTCATAATTTATTACGTGCATAAACAACCACACCAATGGCTGTTTCTTATCAGAGTCCTGTGTCATGTTATACGTGTGCGGCCGGATTTGATCTGATCAAAACTTGACAAAATTGTTTAGCTGCGTATCGAGCAACATGCGAATGTTTTAATCAAGATATTCTCTTCACGTGAACTCTGCGCTTTATGTGACGACATCTATTTTCATGTCCTTGGTTTTAACACACAATCCCGCTACAAATAACACGCCACTCGTTTGATAGAACATGTTTGCCGCATAGAATGGTTGCCATTTTCAATTTGGTTCTTTAATCTGTAACTCATTTTTATTTATGTAGGTGCGTAAAGAAAAAACTCATGAGAGTGGGTATTTACGATGCGCGCGCACAATGTAATAAAAAGTCTACACCGTGAAGTTGCTTGCTAAACCTCTTTTTTTACTGTGGTGAAGATAGTAACACTTGATGTTATTTGTCATGTAACATCGAGTGCGAGTATTTAAATATATATAACTTGTATCGCGCGTATACGCATACACTTATTTTTAGCTATAGAGATAAAAATAATAAGAGCCGTGTTATACAGCACTACATTAAAATAATGAAAACGATACTACTATAAAAGAGTTCCAAATTTACTGACGCTGTATGTAGGAACAATATAAGATTGGAATAAGTCTAAGATAGAGAAGAGACAAGACAGAATCCGCTATCGGTATAAATTAGTCCAGGCGTTGTATCGTCGTTGAACAATACCGCTGTCACGGTGGCCGCCATATCGGCTGTCCTCGACCGTGCACTTCGCACTGATACAGGGCTGCCTTTTTCCTTCCCACATATAAATCTCTTATACTTTTCACACATATCCAGTGAATGTAAGTTGCATACAGTGGATTTCATTTCTACCGACTTCGGTTGTAACGAGTTTTTGGTTATAGTGACGTAGCACTTAAGGCCTATGAATTTAAAATATACTTTCAGAGGAAAATTAATTGGCTTTAGTAACTTCGGATGTAACACCGATTTCGGGTATAGCGACTTGTTTTAATCAACCATTTGTTACAAGTTCCTAGAAATTCCTTGCAGGTATTATTATAGTCTACAGGTAAAGATCAAGACTAAAGCTTTCTTATCTTTTGTTTATAAATGTTCAGGTACATATATATAGTTAAATCTAAAACGTTATCACATAAATCTAAACTGAAACAATTACATATTACAGATTTTTTAAAAATACCCATGTGTTAAATGTGTGTCCATTATTAAGTAGGTAGTTAGTCTAGCTATTAACTATTGTTTTTTTTTGTTGCTTTTTTCTACCTATATATGTATAACGACTTTCGTATATAAGGACGTCATTATATCTGAAATCCACTGCACTGTATCACATTCTTTATTGAACAATTTATTTTCACAGAGATAAATAAATATTATTCATAAAAAGTAGGTAGCCACGGGACACCCGGCAGATGTGAAACATCTTAGTGAATATTAAAAAAAAAAAAAAGTGTGTGCGTGTGTGTCAACTCCGACGCAAGACTGGACTTTACCTTTGAATGACTGAAACCAATAAAAGCCCCGATAAAGATGTTTGTTTTATTACTATGTGTATGGTAGTCGCGATCCCTACTAATAACTTTTAATCCGTCCATGCTTTAACATTAAACTTTGGAATGATCTAGTCTGTTTATTAAAAAAAAAACGAACTTGGCTCGACACCGCGCCACTAACGTTTGACCAATGTGTGGCCACGCCAACAATCGCCAACATCAGCCAACAGTGGATTAAATTATTTATAAGTTAAGGTCGTAAAAGCTTAAGTAACTTGCATTTTGAAATATGAATTTCATAACTATTAAATGACAGCCCTGCTTTCAGCACCCAAAACTAACAAACACGTGTCATTGTAAAACGTGCCCCGATAGCAATACGTATCGGATTCGAACACTTCGTTCAGTTTACCGTCGTTTATACTGCGGCGCGGCGCGGCGTCTGCGGCCACAGTGTTGCGGCTGACAGGTGACACTCCACTCTATAAATCTACGCCGCCGCGCTGTGCCGTGCGACCGCTAGTAAACACCCGCCGAGCACAAACCCTAGATCGGAAACTCGGTTGTTCCAATAATTCGTTATTACTTCAATAATTTGTTTTTAATTTAAATTCCGCAGTGGTTGGCCTCGACAATTTTAACTCAAGTACTACATAGATAATAATTTCTAAAATGACAAGATTTACATTAGATAGGTGGCGCATTAATCGTTTCATTTCGAAGACAGCAAAAACAAAGTCGCTGGCAAATATATGTTTAGGTAAATTAAAATCAAAATAGAGTATTAGACTGGCAAACATGAATCCATTGATTTTTAATTAACATTGCAATTCGATTAAACAGGTGTAAAAATTGTAATCTTTGCTATTCTTATTACTTTCTCCTATTGTAATATGTTCCAAGCATTTAGAATTTTAATCGTTTCTGTTTCCAAGAAATCTGCAACTAGAGTAACTATTATCGTTTCCGCTCACGTTTACTCCGACCATAATAATTTTCACCCGGATGGAAATTTATGGAGTACCTACTGTGTTCAATTATTATTCTGTTGCGTAAATATAGTATAATAGAGGGAATTTCAATCACAGTTAATTATGTATTACATATAAAATATGTTTTAGAAACAATGTGCTTTAATCTTATTAAAAAGAAATTAATTACATGATACAAAAGGGAACACATTATATTTTCTAATATCGGCTTGTTGTTAAATCGTTAGCGTTGATATTAAATAATTCAAAAAGTTATACCTTAATATGAAATATAGCTATCCACGTAAAATAATATTTTAACTTTTATCCGTACATCTTTAAAAATATTGGCCTGTTCGTTTTTATGATGTGGTTAACTAAAATCTGTTAACATGCGCGGAATATCCTGTGAATAAAATCTATACTTTTAATTTGTGTCCGCCTATTTAAATGTAGTCTCACATTCAATCATGTGGAGTTCCGATTTGGTCTTGATCGCGAACGGACGTGTCGCTCCGTTTGTGCTCTCGACCATCACGTGACTTAATTGTTGCGATCTTATATTTGGAATTTATTTCGAATATATTGTTGCAATAACGACTTAAACCAACTGGTGTCTAACGCTCGCGTGGTAAACCGCACTTTTCGGTGCGACTTGCTTGTTTTTTATAAATCCACGGTTTTGTGGTCGCTCACTGGATACCTGACGGTGCTAACTAAAGTGAGCGGGGCGTGACCCGAGCAGCCCGCTGGTTGTCTCCTTCAGAGGCAAACAGCCAGACTCGGACGGGCCTGGGAATCTAGGCCTTTGCGGTTATCGCATAGTCTTGCCCCAGGTGTCTCCTGCCAAACCTTCCGATCCTGCACACTCCATCCCCGGGAACCTGTTTGGGCCTAGCCCGGTTTAATTACCGGTCTGCGTCCTCGGCCCCGGGCTTGTTAGGGCTCCTTAGGGTTGATAGGTCCTTCCTGTGTGTCATTGCACCTTGACCACAGGTCTCTTGCCGACTCCGATAGTCTTTTAAGTTTTTGGCGCACCCCCCTGCCCCTAAGGCAGGGAGGCCTTTAATTTAAAATAAAATAAAAATGTCCCATTGTCCTCCCTCTTCTGCCGTCATGGCAAATAACGTTACCGACCTGGCCACTTGCATAGGCAAGTTGCAAGCCAGGATGAAAGCGCTGGAATTTCAATACCAGCGCTATCAAAATTTCGTCGTATTACGGTGTCCCTCTCTAGACGAGGAATACCGTAATCTACCTGAGAACGCCTGCGTGCGTCGCACCGCTGCGACCGCGACCCGTCATGAGGCCGTTTCAGGTAGCGAGGCGGCCGCTTCAGGTAGCAAGGCGGCCGATGACGTCACGGCCGCGACCGTTATACCGACTGGCGCCGCGCCAGTCGGCGCCGCGCCCAAACGTCTCACGCGCAGCGCTGCGCGTCCGTCCGCCGCGTCATCCGGGGCCGTGGCCACGTCTACGGCCACGCCCCCTGTCCCGACTAGCCAATCGCGCGGGTCAAGCCCCGCCTCCGTCAGGCGAGGGCCGCGTAATTCGCGGTCACAATCTAGGGTTACCAAAAATAGCCCGTACGTCCGTCCCGCGCGATCCACGGAAACCGCGTTAAAGACGAAAAATTCGTTTTCGGCCCTTCCGGTCGAACAAGACTTGCCCGCGAGTCCGGATCCATCTCCGGAGATGGATACCGAGAACGACGGCTTCACCGTCGTGGCGTCGCGTAAGCGAACGGCGCGTAGCAGTCCGACTGCTCAACCGGCGCCTAAGGTAATAGCTAAGGCAGCAATCAGGGGCGCCGCCGCCCCCGCGTCCTCCCAGCTCCCCGCGCCCGCCGGCGGGAAAAAAGAGCGTGCCCCACCTCCAATCATAATCCGGGACAAGGCGGCCTGGATGGGAGTCTGCAATGAAATGCGCAGACTCAAACTCGAGTATCACAAGGCTAGGAATATAGTCAACGGGATTTCCATTTCGGTGAGTTCTTCGGAAACTCACCGCAAACTCACCACCCTCCTCCGGCAGAAAGGTCTGCAATTCTACACCTATTCTCTCGCGGAGGAGCGCGTCCTCCGAGTGGTCATCCGCCGCATTCCGGTGGAGCTCGACCCGTCGGAGGTGTGCTCCTCGCTCAAGGAGCAAAGTTATCCCATCCGGGAAGTACACCGGATGTACAGTAAAGATAAGCGGCCACTACAAATGGTAGTGGCCATATTGGACCTTTCCCTCGAGGGAAAGGCCATCTTCCAGCTAGAGACGGTGTGCGGGCTCTCCGGGATTAACGTGGAGCCCCCATACAAAAACCACCAGCCTGCGCAGTGCCACAACTGCCAGCTGTACGGGCACGCTGCTCGTAACTGTCATTCTCGTCCGCGGTGCGTAAAGTGCCGAGAGGACCACCCCACACGGGAGTGCACGCGCGAGCGTGACTCCGTCGTTCCCCCGAGCTGCGTGTTATGCGGGGAGGAGGGGCATCCCGCGAATTATCGCGGTTGCCCCAAGGCCCCGCGCACCACGCGGCCACGCACGCAGAGGCAGGCGGCCCCCCGGGCGGCGCCCCCCGCCTCAGCCATCAAAGCGCAACCCCCGCTGGCGTCAGGGGAATTTCCCGCGCTGCCGGTCCCGCGCCAGTCCCCGGCCGCCGCCGGCCTCTCCGCACCCCGCGCGGTGCAACCGCAACCCGTGCGTTCATCGCAGAACGCATGGGGCCCCCGTCGCCCCAATCCACAGCCCCTTATGGCTATGGATATTCCCGCGCCCCGCGCGCCCGCTAACGTTGTCGTTAATAGTAACGACTTAATGATACTGCTCCTTCGCGAGCACGATATCCGCGAGCTCATTGACTACAATGACCATCTGGAGCGCTTCGGTCTCATCAAGACCGCTTGCGCGTTCCCCCGCCTCTCAGAGACACTACAACGTCTCGACCGTGAGGCGTGTAATAATAACTTAGGGCCTTTCAATGGCAAAGTTTAAGCCGAAAGCGTTAAATCTTTCTTTTTTTAACGCGCGAAGCCTACTACCGCAGCGTGATCTCGTCGCGACCTTTCTTAAAGATCACCAAGTAGATGTTCTTTTAGTGCAGGAGACGCTCTTAAAGCGTGCTAAACGTGATCCGAAAATCGCGAACTACAATATTGTAAGAAATGACCGGGCCGGCCGCGGGGGCGGCACTCTCATTTATTACAAACGATCGTTATATTGTACGCCGGTAGATCCTCCGATACTTACCAATATGGAAGTATCCGTGTGTAGACTAGGAATGACCGACCACCCGTCCATAACGTTAGTTTCAGTTTATCTCTCGCCGAGGAAAGAGCCTCTCAGGTCTGACCTAGAAAAGCTACTTTCGCTCGGTGAATCGGTCATTATAGCGGGTGACCTCAATTGTGGACACACTTCGTTTGGCAATTGGAGAGACTCCAGTAATGGGGTTAAACTCGAAGAGCTAACGAACGTGCTAAACTTTGATGTCATAGCGCCACCCACTCCCACCCACTTTCAAGACAACTGTATGCCGACAGTGCTTGATGTAGCTCTCATTAAAGGTATCGCGCTTCGGTTACGACTCATTCGGGTCGTACACGAGCTCGACTCCGACCACCGTCCGGTCATCATGCAGCTAGGTCAACCAGACGACTCTAGCCCTCCTTCGGTCCAAGTGGTTGACTATGCCAAGCTAAAACATAATCTTGCGGACAGGCCGTCCTCGTCCAGCTTAGATAGGATCCCGGACGTATTGGGGTCCGTTGCGGATGTAGATCTCGCGATCGATTCCCTGGTCGACCACCTGCAGGTCGGCATCGGAGAGGCCTCGAGAGAGGTCGAAGAGGCGAGCGATCGCCGCTTCGTACTCCCAGCCGACGTGCGGGCGTTGTTGACGGAAAAGAACGCGGCGACTCGTGCGCACGACCACTATCCGACCGAGGAAAACCGCGCACGCTTACGCGCGCTTCAGAGAGCGGTTAGAGCCCGCATATTAGAACTCAGGAGTCACAGATGGGACGCCCTCGTCGAAGGGCTAAGGCCGTCGCATCTGGCTTACTGGAAACTAGCTCGCAGCCTCAAAATAGAGGCTTCTTATCTTATGCCCCCCCTCGAGAGGGGTCCCGGTATACCGCTCGCCTTCGATAGCAGCGACAAGGCGGAGTGCCTCGCCACTTGTTTGGAGAGCCAGTGCTCTCCGAACAGTGTCGATGCAAGTACCGACCGGGTCGAGGGTATCGATGGATGCGTGCGGGAGCTGGATAAGCTCCCCGCGACAGCCTCCCTGTCCCCAGTCACGTCTGAGGAGGTTCTTTCCATTATAAAAAGCCTTAAGCTCAGAAAAGCACCAGGTCCCGACGGGATCAGGAATGAAGTACTTAGGCTTCTTCCTGATCGCCTCATAGCTCTATTGGTCTGCATCTTCAATGTAGCCATAGTCCACTGCCATTTTCCAGCCGCCTGGAAAAAGGCAATAGTCATAGGTATCCGTAAGCCCGGCAAGAGCGCGTCGCTTCCCGACAGCTATCGCCCGATCAGTCTCCTAAATACGTTAGGGAAAATTTACGAGCGGATCCTTCTGAACCGTCTCAAGCCAATAATAGAGGAGAAAGACCTCTATCCGCCTGAGCAATTCGGTTTCCGTGCTAGATATTCTTGCACTCATCAAGTGCACCGCCTCACGGAGCACGTTGCATTTAATTTTGCTGAACTTTATAAACCCCGCCGTACACTTGCGGTCTTTTTCGACGTGGCCAAGGCCTTTGATAAGGTCTGGCACGAGGGATTGATTTACAAGTTGTACCGCTTTGAAATCCCCGATAGGCTAATTAAAATAATTCGCGACTATTTAACAGATCGCACCTTCCGCTATAGAGTGGAAGGTGAATTGTCCACGCCCCGTCCAATACGCTCAGGCGTTCCCCAAGGTTCGATCCTGGCTCCTAGCCTATTTAACCTGTACGTCAGTGACCTACCTCGACTCCCGGAGGTCGAGGTAGGGCTATACGCTGACGATACAGTCTTATATGCCTCAGATAGGAATAGATCCCACCTCAGACACAAAGTCCAACGCTCCGTGACCACTCTCGGGAAGTGGTTTAACGAGTGGCGTATAGCCGTTAATCCCTCGAAGAGCGCCGCGATGCTCTTCGATGCGGATTCGTCACAGATACCGTGGAAGCTTAAACCTGTTAAGCTCTACGATAATCCGATTCCGTATGTAAGAGAGACCAAATATCTAGGAGTAACCCTAGATAGTAGGCTCTCCTTTAGACCCCACATCCGTAAGGTTAGGAACAGGGCCGCGTGGGTCCTGGGCCGGTTGCATCCTCTGTTGTGTTCGGTGAGTAAAATGTCCACGCGACATAAGCTCACGCTCTACAAGACGTGTATTCGACCAATTTTGACATACAGTTGCGCCGTGTTCGCACATATGTCCGAGTCGAGTTTCAAACGGTTACAATCGATACAGAATAGGTTCCTCTATCGTCTCACCGGGGCCCCGTGGTATGTTCGAAGCGTAGATCTCCATAGAGATATGGAGCTTCCTTCGATACATGCCTACGTTAAACAGCTCTCCCGTTCGTATTTCGACACCGCGTCGAACCACGCGAATCCGTTAATAAAAACAGCCGCCACTTATGTTCCGGCACCCACGAACATCCGGTGCAAACGCCGGCCGCGCAATATTTTTATTGATCCCGACGATCACATCGAAAATTCGAATAAATATTACACATCCGTCTCTCCAAACAGAGCGTGCCAGCGCCCACGCCCGCGTAACCACCGTTCTCTCCGCAGAGGGCGGGCGGTCAATTTCGCTCCAGCACACCCGTCACGTCCACCCTCTCTAGCGGTAACCCAAGCCTAGGTCCGTTCCTCGGTGTGAAACCCTTGGGTCAGGCAACCGCCCGCGCGATACAAGTAACACTGTACGTGCATCACTTAGCTACCTACATACAACACTACACACGTATGAACATACACACGTGCACACCACACAGGTACATAGGTTCTGTGAGGGACCTTTTTTTTTCTTTTTTACGCTAGTTAGTTAGCGCTAGTTAGTGTAGAAACATTCCGATTACTGAATACACATACGCACGGTTCCTTCCTTCCTCCCAGGAGAAAGGGAACGTGCCTATGTGTATATTTAGTTAGCTCGAATCGTAGGTGTAGGGATTCGAATAGATCGCGACCTATTTGCGAACGCGACGACCGCCCGAGCCGAGGTCCGGCCACTTTGGCACCCTCGTGCGAGTCGTCCACAAAACTTTCGCGGCTGAGTGCCCTCTGCGCTCGCCCCCAAGTCCGGTGAAGCTGTAAAAGCCGCAGCGGCTTTAGGGCCCCTAAGGCTAACAGTGTAGTCAGTTCAAAAAAAAAAAAAAAAAAAAAAAAAAAAAAAAAAAAAAAAAAAAAAAAAAAAAAAAAAAAAAAATTCAATCATGTGTGTTAAGGCTAACTATTAAACATGTGTAACTACGCTGCGTCTCAGGAATCCGAGATATTTACAAAACACAAAACACGGTTAAATGGCTGTTGTTGAATTTCAGTACACCTACATATCTTTTTTATCCCTGTTTTTTGTACATGAAATTCCACGCGGACGAAGTCGCAAGCACAGCTAGTAATTTATAATATTCTCATTCATTTAGTAGGTAATTCAACTTAAGCGAGTGTGCTTGGTTACCTTTATATAGGTCTCAGACTGTTCAAATTTATGAGTTAGCGTAGTCCTATAGTGTCCCTACCCTTGCACATATCATAGTCCCTCGCTGACACTGATTATTCTATCATAGTTCATCCACTTTAGCGCATTTATTCAGAGATTAACGTGAAAAATTTCATTAATCGACTGATATACACATCTTCATAATTCGTGTAGTAAATATAATGTTACTGGTTCTGATATAGAGGGCCAGTCGCTAAATTTCAATTATTCAACATTATAAAGTTATAATATTATATTGTTTCGAATGTATTATATACAGAAGACCTTTTAATAACTTCGTACTGGTAATAATTTAAAAGCTTTCGCGGTTACGAGTTTTGAGTTACTCCTAAATGTTTTATTAGATTTAAAGAAACAAATAGGTACGGCGCATGAACAATAGTGCTATTGCGGTGTGTACCACGGTTAACTGAATTTTCCATTACCTACTACTTACTATACATGTAATAATATTAAACCTACTTATAATTGTACTAATTCCGTAAAACATTGTATACACCTAATAATTTAGAACTTTTAAATAAACTAAATGGTACCTACGGGTATTATACCTAGGTACGAAATATATTCAATCATTTTACTTCCATATAAGTAGGTAGAAAATAAACTTTATGAGCTACTTGAGAGAGTTAGGGCACAGATAAATTTTTTTGGAGATTTCTCTCTACTTGGAGTAGCCCGACTGTTGGAATATCTTCACCCTACAGAAGATCCTAGCTAAATAACATTGTGTTGTGTTCCTGCGGTGAGTAGGGTCTTCAGAACATCTTAGGGAAGAGGGATTAAAGGTCGGCAACGCGCTAGTGATACCTATGCCATTACAAGCGTTCATAGGCTACGGTAGCCGCTTACCATGAGGCGGGCAGTATGCTTGTTTGCTACCCTCGTAGTATATTAAAAAAATCTACTATTAATATTTATCCATATTTTTTAGCGACTTTGTTTTAAGACGAAGACAAAGACGCAGTTTAGCTTTATAAAAAATGCTAGATTTTGTTTTCATATATTAGTTATTAGTATGTTTATTATCATCGATCAGTATCAATATAAAATCATAATGACATAATATTGCTTATATGGTCCTATGGTCTTTTTCGGTCCTTAGGTCGTTATATAATGAAACTCAAACAAGCAAACACATAGACAGGTAGTTAGAAAGACTTTATTTTTTCAATTATTGCTCGCATAGGTAATTATTATAGTAAACCTACAAGTAATTTTTTTTCTAAAAATTCATATTAATATTATTAGTAATATTATTAGTAAAATAATATTATTAGTTATAACCTAATTGTGGTAAGTTATTGGATTTTTTATTTACATAGTACAGAATTTTCAGTACCGGTTTTTTTTTTCAATGATAAAAGGGAGGCAAATGGGCAGGCGGCGCATCTTATGGAAAGTGATCACCGCCGCCCACAAACATCCGTAATACCAGAGGGCTCGCAGAAGCGTTGCTGACCTTTTAGGGAAGAATGAGCTCTCTTCTTGAAGTTCACCAGATCATAACGGCTCGGAAAAACCTCAGGCGACAGCTGGTTCCACAGAGTGGTTGTGCAAGGCAGAAAGTGCCTTAAAAACGCACTGTTGTGGTACGCTGGACATCGAGGTGGTGTGGATGGAATTCACGACTCTGACGGATGTCCGATGGTGAAATTCAGCAGCCGGGATCAATCCAAACAATTCCTCGGAACACTCCCCATGATAAATGCGGTAGAAGATGCAGAGGGAACCAACATCTCTACGCAGAGCCAATGGATCACGCCGATCGGAAAGAGCTTGATAGTCAATAACTCGAGCCGCTCTACGCTGAATGCGGTCAAAAGGAAGTAGCTGGTACTGGGGGGCTCCCGCCCAGAGATGAGAACAATATTAATAAAATATTTTTTATATACATAACGCTTAATGCACCTGCCCGACTAAATTTTTTTGATTCTGTTAGAATGTCACTACGTTTACAATATATGCTATTAAAAGCATGCTTTGAGACGAGCACGCTCTTGATCTGTATACATTGTTTTGATAAAAGCATACTCGTTTTAAGTATGACCTTGAATATGCGTATTCAAAGTCACACATTGCGCTCAAAGCGCTCAAAGTAAACACTCCAGTCACACATGACATTTTCTAGCAAGCTCTCTACCACTGGTTTATTGAAAAATGGAAAAACAAATGGATGAGAATGGATTATGGATGGAGGATTCCATGTAGGAGGGCATTCTACTTCTGGTGTTGTATTCGCACGTTACGCTACCGGGTAATGTTGCTTGGTTAATATGTGCGTGCGGTCATTATGTAAAGCGTACAGCAATAAACTGTTTGTTTCATATATACGTATAATTAATCGACTAAGTCTAGTAATTCCACGGTATTTACATTATATTTTATTACTAAACAAATAATGCTCTTTGACTAGCATGCTCATTAGCAAATGCGTTTAAACCTGCTTATGACTCCCCCTCCTGTCTGATCGATTTATAAGCATACTCGGTATTGGCTTATTATTATAAAATTGCTTAATAATAATAGTATGCTTTCGTGCTAATTACAAGTATGTCTATATGTTCCTTTAAATCAGTAGGTAAGTTTTACTAGGCAAGTTATTTAAAATTTCCACATTAATTTGTTGTGGACGAAACGAGAATATCCCATTTAATTAGGTACAACCGCTACGTCACTGGCGTCACGGATTCTTCCTCCGACTGCCCCGCCTCCCTCAGCCCGTCGCGCTAACTCCCTGACGTTCATTTGTTTCCAAACTACCCGCACAGGATTTTAACGAGATTACATCTCGACACTCTTTATAGGTCATTTCGTGAGATTAATTTAATACTGATTTGTAAGACATTTCTTATTCGTGCAGATTAAAAGAAATTTTGTCATTAAAAATAATGGCGGCGGCTCAGTTTATGTTCGAAAAGATTTATTACGAGATTTTCTTCTGTACAGGGTTTTGGCGCGGTTTAACGAATCCATTAAACAAGAGATTACTTTTATTAAAATGTTTTAAGAATGTGATAAGTTTATGTTGATAAATCCATATGGGAAGTCGACGTTAATATTTATTGATGACGCTATAAAATATGTGATAATGTTGTAGAAACACCGTCAAATTAGGACTTAAGACTTGATATAATGAATAATAGATGCAGTCTTGTCATGTTGTCGCAGTTTATAGTAAAAGTATGTACCTTTTTATGCATAAGTATTTTTGTTGTCAATTTTCGCTTTTTAGGGTTTTACTCCGGCTAGCTACTCGTACGGGTCTAATAGTGTGATGTATGAATGATAATGAATTAAATTGAAAAAAAAAGTCTTACAATATAAAAGCTTTTAATTAATTTATGTATTATATCATTGCTTATGTCAAATATAATTTTTAATTTAAGTTCTTTTTACATGTAAATTCCTTTGATACAGGCCTTACCTTTCTAGTCATATTTCGATTATACGACTGTACATTGTAAGGTGATCCTTTCTACGTCCTTTCCTATCCTTTGGCTATCAATAAACAGTCAAACGTGTAAACTATGTGATATTCTCAATATCAATAATATTATATAGTACGTACTTAATAAAAGCGTTTTACCTTACAATAAAATACATATTAATTTATTTACCTTAATAACAAAGTTTAATAGTTTGAATTCTGCTTGGTGATATGTGGCTTAGAGACATGAAAAGATGGCGTCCCATCCTGACATGCTGTAGTGAAATAAGTTGAGGGACTTGTCTAAAATATACAAGTAGGCGAATAACGGAAAGGCATCTAAGGATTTACTTAATCAAGTACCTATTTTCTAATTCATAGCTAGTTATTGACATAATTTTATTGTAAAGTTTCATTACAGTTATCCAATAGTACATTTACATGTGTGCACCGTCAGGCCAGTATTACGAGCACGAGCACTTACCTCAATGTTATTATGCTGCCCCTCGGGAGCCACTACAAGGTAAGAGCGCGAAACCGAAACATCAAAGACCGTATAAAACGCACTTCGTTCCATAAAGTTCCATAACAGAGGCGTCGGCATCGAAGCGGCCAGCATTATTAGAACTCTTCGCGTTCATTCAAACGACCCTAAATGGTTGGTACGAGCTTATCACAGAAGCGGGTGGGGTAGGTCATTTGAATATGGTAGTACACATGACTGCCGAAGCCGTAAGCTGTATCGACGCGCTTCCCATCTAAATGGAGAGCGGCTCACGAACTACCCGCAGCTATTGTAAACAAGCAGCGTTCTCTATTCAAACTATCGTTACGCCCTCTATTCGCCATTCTAAGACGTATTGACGATCCGGGAAAGGTCTTGCCGTTTGGCCCCTTAAAGCTCCGAGAGAAAACTTTTATCGGTAGGCACAGATTTTCATGTGAGTTGCGAGGGTTAGATTTTTATAACTTCATCAGTTTTTTTTCCTTATAGTGATAGTTTTTACTATGTAATATATAACATAGGAGTATTTTCAATACAATTTATGACGGCTTTAGGTATTTATTTAATTTATCTATATCAATAAACCTATAGTTTTGTCTGTATATGTCATATTTTTCTACAAATTTTTGGCTAGATAGCTATTTTGTGTGTTACTGATCTCGAATTCTACATTTTTTTTTTGTCTGGATTTAACTCAAAACGGTTTGACCACTTTTAATGAAATTTTTCAAATAGAATATATGTTATTTCTCAATTAATATGCCATAATAATATCAGTTATCTGTTAGAAATCACGTAAGAAAATATTTTCTAGAAATTGAATATTTATTTTGAACCGATTTTAATTAATTATATATCATTCCAAAATGTATAGGTTATAAAAATTATTAATTATACGTTTTAAAAATTATAAAATATGAGTGAAAGTAAAATTACGAGACGTAAATAATTAATGCGTAATAAACGTATGCAGAGCCGCGGGTGCAATAGTACCTATAACATTTTTTTTGGCATAGTGGAAATATATAGAAAAAAACGTTATTTTTTGCTAACACAGTCTAAAAAAGTTGTATTCTTCATTGTACTTTTATTTTCTGACAGCAAATTTTATCATCTTTCGTGTTGGTAAAGATGACTTGATGCACTCAATAAGCTTCTATGGATTTTTGTCAACAAGAGACATCATGTTTCTACCATTAATAGTAATTTTATCATTGTTAAATATAAAATGACATTCGCAAAGTCGAGTTATTGGAATGAGAACCAAGTACCTACCTATATTTAATGTATAAAGTTTTGTCACACACCACGCGACATTTAAGTTCAAGGTAGTGTGTAGTAATTTACGCTTTTATTACCGACAAAGAAACATTTTCTGTTAAACATAAATGAAAATACAAAAACCCCTAAGTGTAAAATGTACACCGCAATTAATTGTGACAGTCAAAAGCTTTGTTGTGAAACTAAACTCCTAAACGAAGTGAGCACCCAGTGAAATCGCTTAATGGAAGCGTAACATAGTAAAATCACGTTTGTGTAATTTGTTAAGATATTGAGTTATATATTTATATAATTACAAACTAGGAACTTATTATGTTTAGATTGTTAAGTAAAACGCGTCACTATTTCTCATAGAAGTTACACTTTTCCGTAGATGTAATGAGACAAGCGATGAGTCGAGAAAGAACGAAACATGTAATAATTTTGTATACGAAAAATTATCTTTTCATTTATATATTACATTTCGAAAATGCCAAATTCTAGATAAACAAATGAAAGACAATGTACTTTTACTTAAGTAATTAAACTGTCAATTAAATAAAAAGTACAATTATTTTACAGTTGTAATGAATTTTGTTTCAAAAATATGGTGATTAAATAAGGATCGTAGAATATTGATATGAAGTTTTTGTAATTGATGTATACCTAGAGTTACTAATCTTTATAAACTACTAGCTGTGCCCTGCGGTTTCACCCGCATGTAATTTAGAAGAAATTACTGATTGATACTTCAATAAAGACAATATTTTTATCGGGCGGTCAGACTGATGGTCACATCGCGGTATCGCACAGCTCGTTCGCTCCACTACTACTATAGACATAGACCCGAGCCGAGTATTGAATTATTTTAATTATGCATTAACTCTCAAACTATGCGTCCAAATAAAATGCTGTAAAAGACGAAGTTTATCCTCATTATAAATTGTCTTTATGACGAAGGAACTTTTATTCTTAGGGATTAATATGCCATGCTTAAAAATAAAGCTTTTAAATTAATTTTCAATCTTCAAAAAAAATAAATGCAAAATGCCTTATTGTAGCTCATGTATTATTATTATAGATATATCCCATCGCTGACTTTTTTATATATACTAATGGCCAATATTTTTGTAGAACATTGTATTGACGTCTCATTAGCCATTATGCTATCGCATGCAGCTAAAGCAGTTCGCAAGGGCTTTGACTTCCGACTTACGTAATAAAAATCAATATATAACCTCTTTAAGCTTAGAAACTTCAAATGAGGTACTAATATAGTACGGTGACTTTCGAGACATTCCAATTTTAATTGCTTATGTTTTTAAGTGAGTTCAACCTTTTTTGAATAAAATCGGATTAAGTTTTCAAACATGTGTCAAAATAAAATGTAATTTATATCAAAAGCACTAAGGAGTATTGATATCAACTTCGAAGCAAATCACCGCCAAAATAACTTTCTACCCCTTTTTAACCCCTTTAGGGGATGAATTTCAATAAAATACGAAACACGTCTTCCATCAATTCTTTTAAAAAAGGTTTATGCAAAATTTGAAGTACATAGATTGGACCAAGGAATCAGGTTGTCCCATACAAATTTTGCCTCACTTTTCACCCCCTTTTTATTGGATGCCTACGACATACAAAAAACACACCCTCCAAGTTTCAGGTCTCTACGATCAGCGGTTTAGGCTGTGCGTTGATATGTCAGTCAGTCATTCAGGACAAAGCATTTTATATACAGTATAGATTTATAATCTTAATGTCCTTTAATTCTTCATCAAAATTAATCATTCAAAAATAATTTTATAGCTTATGCTCCACTCTATTGACAAAATAGTTTGATGAAGACGAAATTGTTTAATGATTTCGTAATCATTTTTGTTTACTTTATTAAAAACACAAGATGCGCCATCTATTAACAACCCGTTTAACTAATATGACAGCAGTTAGATTGTTTAACATTCTATAATGTGCGAAATATTCGCATGAGTTAGCTAATTTAATTTTATAAGTAAAACTATTGTTGATATGCGACATTTGGCATGAGTTAAAGTCCCCGTGCGCAAGCAGTTCACGGAGCCCACTATCCACTCGTGGATCCATCCACGTGCGACGAGGGCGTGCGCTCTTTTAAGAATTCACGCGTTTTTACAGTGCAATAAAAATGTTAAATAATGGGCAAGCGAAGTACTCGGGAGACGGGTCACGATGTGCCCCGGGCCGCGCGCCGTCATCGCGACTTGTGAATTTACGAGTGCCTCACAAGTATGAGCAGGGAGTGATTATGCAGAGGATGATTTAAAATGGACAGCGACTTGATTATTCAACCGCATATCTGACTGTTGCGTTTAATCAGAGTCGTACAAGTATATTAAAGGAACGGATTACTAAAAGAGAAATACATATTATGTTAATATTGCTCATCTTTGCCAAACAAATTTTTTAACGTGATATCCAACAAATATGATGAAATGAATGATACCTAATCATAATTTATGCTAATAAATTAAATACATTTCACATCTATTTAGAATTTTAAGTACACATCTAAAATAACTTAATATACAACCTATAATATAAATTGCTGTAATCGTGCTTGTAGCTAACTTAGTAATGAATCAGCTGGTAGCAAATGCATAAATGAATGAATTACCCCTTAGCGTCCCAAATAAGAATTTTCGTGCAAACCTTCCTTTTCTCCTTTGTCGCATTTGTAATTTCTTCAACTGTATAAACGTATGAACTGTATGGATAATCTACACATTGATATATTCAACACTACTGTAAATAAGGCGAGAATATTTTTAAGTAAGAATTTCTTTGATTGTGAGCACTTTTGTCATTTTATCGTCACTTAACTTCAATAAGTATTCTGTAATTTCTGGAATTTAGTTATTTTTTACAAGCTTTTTTTTATGTTGGTGAGTTTACAAACACTGAGACACCTGGGGCATTTTTTTAATTTGGAGAATGCGGCCTGTCTAAGTTTCGATGTAAATAAGGTAGGAATTATTTTATATTATTAGAATCTGCGTTAACAATTTGTCTATTAAATATAATATATTTGTAACTTTATGTGTTTTATTAATATTTTTAATACACACTTTGTATAGGGTTAGCGTTTGCCCACGATCACACCTGATGTTAAGTGACGATAAGGCCTAAGATGGTAACATACTAAGCATATAGGAGAATTGGCTTAGAGATAAGTGCAGCTGCCGAAACAGATTGGTGTCAGAATTATACATACACAGAGGATGCTATTTAGTGACAGAGAAATTAACTTTTATTAAGGAGTTCTAGGATAATAACTGATTTTACTATTTACCGTAATATGTTTTAATTTAAATACATAGGTATTTTGGTTGATTAATCTCATTTTCGCTCAATATATTTTCTCGCAAAAAAAAATGCTTGTAATTAGTTACTTAAACAAGCTTTTACTAAGAATTCGGGCCTTATAATAAACGTGCCATTATTCATAATAATAGGTCAACATTTATGGTTAAAGTTTTATATAAGGCGGCAATTTTCATTTGTATCGGACACGCGTCCGAGCAATTTGTGTTTTCGGTCCCGAATATTATTATCACCGTTTCGACCTCATTGAATTGGTAAGATGAGGAAGTTGCCGATAAAAACATGTCCGAATTATGGTCGCTAAGTTGTACCAATACTGATGAATATGGTGGAAAAGGCAATTGAATCTTGATGATTAACCATAGACTTTATATAATATTTTGTAATCATTTACATGTTTATGATGTATATATTATTACTATCTTTGCTCCACAGTTTCACCCGTGTTCGCATTTACTTTTAAAATCTCTTTTTACTATGTCAGCGTGACTCAAAATATCGACTACTCGTAAGGTACTTACAATAGTGCGTACAAGTCTGGTCGTCACACCGCTAGGCCAATTCCACGATCATAGTTGTGAAAATCAGGACTTGCATTAATCGTGTATACTGTTATTTTATCTTATTCTGTCGTAGACTAAATCCTATAGATGTGATCCTGTGTTTGTCTCTTTTTAGTGTCGCTTTTTCATTTCATCGCGTTTCAAATCACAAGGGCACTAAAGAAGTTTTTACTTCAAAAAAACAAAGCTTTGGGTTTTATAATATTAGTGTATAATTATAGATAGTACGTTAATAGTTTGTATACCCAAACATAGTTGATTATAATGCATCGGTTCAAGTATAGCCGTGGTTTAATTCAAAGGCAATAGAGCGCGCCAACTTAATTTTCAGGCTGACCGCAGTTTCCTTTGTGTACAACAACATCGCCAGATTAACGAACTTCTGGGTTACTTGTATCGAATATACCATACATACACTATGAATGAACACGTACGTTAATTTATTCATTATTTCGGAGCACAGTATCTACATTCTGCATATGCAGCCTGTGCGTATTTTTTAATAGGACAGTACGTGCAAATCCGGAACCATAAGCTTATCAGAAAAAAAAAACAACAGATTTGATGTTATAGTTGACTGAGATTCAGTTTTGCATAATTTCATTCCATCAGAAGAAAAAGCGGAAAAACAGAAGCTAGTCAAGGTTGAAGTGCTTTCAGCATTCCTGTAGTAAAATTGTACTTAATATAATTGATGTAATTATGGAAACGAATATAAAGAATGGATACTACATAACAACTTTGTTTTCTTTATGTCTTCTACACACTCCTTGACGCTCCCAATAAGTTTGCTAACACAAAACCGCGTGTCGTATATTATTGTCGAAAAGCCAATATCAAAATTATCATTGGATGTTCACTTTTTCATGCCTTGGTAATTTAAGTATTTACTTATCAATAATTTGCGTATATTTATATTAAACTAAAAACTAATGACTGGATGCACTTTACCTTACACAGGTTTTTGATCGCAACAAATAATAACACAATTTATTAAATTTCTTTTCTGCATGGACTTATAACTATAAAATGTTACATGCCTATGGGACTATTGGTCTTGGAAATTATAAATTTCAATTGATACCTCTAACCATTCCTAATAAATTTCCATATTCTCAGAAAAACGGACAAAAAGGGAATCGAATAAGGTTTCCGTTTTCTTATTTATGAAAGCCTGAAAATAGTTTTACCTTTATCTGCAAGTTTTTTTTTTTTTTTTGCTATTATAAAAAAAAAACTTGGAAAGGTACTATTATTTTCTATGGAATAAACATTACGCACGGTAAAACATTTACAGTACTGTTTTAGAACATTAGTTTTTGGGATTAAGATAGGAAAATTAGATTTCAGTACTAATTAGAATGTACGGACTAATATAAATTAACAGATCGGCCGAGCGACTAACCGGCGCGGCGCTGCGTCCAAACATCTCGGCATAGCGCGGCGTCTCGCTATTGTATTGTTCCTGACCTCTTTAAGCCTGATTAATGGGTAAAGCATCATCTGTCGAACCTTACTCTTCCTTCGCTAAACGGTAATACATTTTTTTATATTTTTAAAACACGATAACTCACTTAGACCATGTGTTCTTCACGAACGTAACTTAGCGGAGTTCGATATGACTGCCATATTGGGTTGTTGTTCTTTTTCGTGGCAATTTACTGCAGCCAGCCGCGCCGCCGGGGGTTCTCTGACACCGGTCGCTTGAAAAGATGCACACCGATTTATTTACCGTCCGATTGCATTCGGGAGCGTGCCCAGTGCCCAGTTCCCACTGCGTCCGATATTTATGTTACGCACCGTCTGCCTGCGAGAATTGCCAACAATGCGCAAATACATTTAAAGTAACGCCCACAATGTAACGGATGTCTCGTATTTTTTCCCAAACTCCATTTTAATCCGACAGTTTGTGTACCTTGCGTTCGTTGTGTCAGATTTATTTAGGTATTTCATGTATTCAGTTGTCTCAAACAAAAAATTCTACTATATCCTTGCACGTATTGGACCAGGTTATAATGTAAGTGGTAATTTTTAAACGAATCTCTGGTAACTCTTTAACACTAAGTATTTGAAAATTTATAAAGTTAAGATTGTTGTACCGATTTATAGATGATAATTGTTTTATATTCAATGCTACGGTGAATTCCTAAAGCGAAGTGTATGTCACCGGATAATTGTATGAATCGTTAGTTAATAATCAATCTAATGTGATTGTAAACGGACACTAAGTATTTTGAATTTTACGAGTTTATGTCTATTAAATAAGCAAAATCATGATACATTATCAATGGGTAATTTGTTTTTGACACTCGCCGGCCGGCTGCCGCTGCCTTCTCGCTTCGCTCGCTCGGCTCGTACTATGATCACAGTTACAACCATATGGTTGTCATCTGTGTATTTTATTTAACAAGAGAATGAGAAAACAATCGAATGTATCGTATAGTTAAACCACTAAACTCAAGTATATATTATGATGACAGTTATGTCCGACTGCGATTACTGTACTACTCTACTAGTGCGATTACTAGGCGTAACATCACCCGCCAAAGTGGCACGTGTAGGCGTATCGCTTTCCAGTCTTCCAGAACCAGTAAACAGGTATTTAGCTATCGAGAGCTTAGCAAGCCGGCATGATAGTCGCGACCGGCGGGCGATGGATAGCAGATCTATCGGTGGTGGTCCTTATTTTTGTATTGTACTTTGCCGTGCTACTATATAAAAATCTTTGACAGTTAACGATAAAATATACTATGACTTAGTTAAATCTTATTTTGTTTTTAAATCACACTAGGTTACCTGTGATAAATAAGGTTGGTTAAGATCAAACCGTGCGAGCGTGGTGCAGCAGCTATAAAGATACAAATACTTATCTAATTTTTCACGCTCCACCGTCAGTTTAAGCTGTTGATATTCCAAAAAAAAAACTAATTGATTGACTGTTTAAATTGAAATGAAACGGAACAGCTGATAACGCTTACATTCAATTGGACTTAATGTTCACACAAACTGGTCGGCATGTTCCTTGGAAACTACGTTACTGGCTATGCTTACATTATTTAAAGTAATTTAAATGATAACATGCGTATATTATTATCATAAGACGATATATATAATATATAGTAATTTTTTTCTTCTTTTATTTGTGTACTCTGCATATTTAATTAAAAATTTTTTTATCCGTTTACGGTGAATATTGAATTTGTTCATTAAGAAAGAACATTATATATAATATGTTTTCGCAGAAGCAAAGTTTTTTTACCTTTCGAAGTGCACAGATTCGACGTTTAATCTACTTTGTAGTCCGGCTGTTCTGTAAAAGTTTCTTTGTGATAATATGATTCTTCTTGTTAACGTAGAATCTGCTTTCTGTGCTAGTGAAGTGAACATCGACTTTATAACGTACTGATTTATTTTTGTATAGCTATTTTTCCCTGGTCGGGTTATCTTAATATGTTTAGTTCTTTTAATTTGTTTTTATTAACGTAAAAGACTTATTTTATTACTTTATTAAAGAGCAAAAGTAGATATTATTATAGTCATATTGCAAGACGTGAAATGTAATATGTATTACCATGATAATAATTTTTTATAATATTCTTTAATATTTAAATATTATTAAGTAAATTAAAGAAAACATTTTATTATTTTATAACATAACTATAGCGATACTTATTACATCTAAGTAAATCTTATAAAGTCTAATTACCTACTTTTAAATAGTTAAGTCTCATAAATGTATTAAACATTTAAAGCATAACGCAATTTTTAGACTTGTATGGTAATTTTACGTATTTGATATGTATTTAAAAATTATCTATTTTATAACTTACTCAATAATACCCATACACTGTATGGGTAGAAATTGCCTGAAGCGCTTTAGCAAAAACTATTTTGTATACGCTTCAGGCAATTTGTTTACAGTTTAACAATATTTTCTTTTCGATCAACTAACAAAGGTGCACGAGTATCCTTTGAGTCGCTTGAGTTTCTGAGGGTCCTCGACGGAAATAATCTATTATAGTACAAATTTTCTGTACACGTACATACGTGAAATAGTTTTCAAAAACTCAACATCAATTTGTTATTTCTGCTTAATACTTTTTTTTTAAATAACCTATTTATTGGGGTAGGTTTATAAGGCTGTATAATTTAACGCTAGGACCCTAAGAAGTGTAGAAGTAACCATGAACATCAAACAATCTGGAAAAATTTAGGCAATTACGGAAAATTAGAACAAAGATAGGCTACACGGGTGCGTTGTGTGTGTGCGGCTAAATATTTAGTACGGGTGTAACCATGTGCCACAGCTTGTTATCTTGTAAGATTTAATTTAAGTAGTCTTTTATAAATATTAATATAACCTACCATATACCAGGTATACATTGAGTTTTGTGTATACAGAAACCAGTGCGCAAGTTACGTCACTTTCAGGGTCACCGCGGACTTAATTCTCTAGTTAAATGGTCCACAGTAAGCGCCACACACAAGTTAAAACCATATATAAATGCGAAAACGGTGACTTATATTTCGAAAGGTATTTCAGTATACATATATATTTAAAGAACATCAAATGATAATAACTGATATTATCAAATGAAATAGAGAAATTAGTTTTTAAAGCACGTTCTTTCAAATACGTTTTATTTTCATACCTAGTGAAAGTGTTTAAAGTACTTCTTCCTACGTTTAATGTATCTATATGAACAACCGGCTTCCATATAGCATCAATTCCAATTACTCCTCGGAATCGGTGTCCACTATAATTGGACTGGCAACCAGACTTGTTGGCATTTTAATTGTGCTATTGTGACGGGGGACACCGGCTACCGCCCGCTACGACATCGTCCGGTAAAACCGCTTTTATCTACATCACGTCAATTGCTAATTTTTGCAGCTATGAACCCCAATGGTAAAATTATATCATTTATATAATATGCTAATATTATAAACCTGATGAGATTTGTTTGTTTGAACGCGTTCATATCTAGAACTAACTAATCAGCTTTAGGCAAGTATGAGAAGAACGACAGGCTAAAAACACGGGTGCGTGTAACAATTTAACACGTGTGAAGCCGTGAGGCACACCTAGTTATAATGTATCATGTGAGAGACGATAAAAAGTGATACATATTTATTTAAGTATCACATAATTTTGATTTTAGTAATTATATCATTCTGATTTACTTATACATATGTAATTTTAACATGCTTCTTGGCGCAGTGGTAGTAAGCTACTATTAATCCGAGAGATCGTGGGGTCGTACGTGATTTACTTTTGTTTGATACGCATAATTGTAATGTTATTATTTTAAATTAGAGAACAAATTGCAATTTAATAGTGATCTTTTCTCCTCCTCCTTTCTATATACGAGGCGTGAAAAACATTTTAGCAAACACCACGAGAGTGACGAATACCAAATCAATAGTTATAAGAATAAAGTCAATTTTTAGTTTCACTGTCACGTTCTCACGATTTTTATATACAAAAAAGGTGAAACAAAAATATGTGATAGAACATTTTTGTTGCCGAAGCGTCAAATATTTTCTAAAAGGTCTCAACTCACGATGTTTTAGGAAATCGAGACATTAATGGAATGACTGACACGTACACATCGGGTTCTCTTCGACGAACCTTGGTGTGTTAGACATGTAAGGAATGAACGATTTAGACGAATTCTCTGTAAATTGAATAGTTTTGAAATTATCATTTTATAGGGGAATGGCACCGATGTACCTATTTTGTTGTGAAAATGTATTAAAAAGTTATATTTTAAATTGTAGTTTAACTTATGTAGCGATGAAAAAGTTTGGTCAGTCACCGAAGTTGGTATTAGTAGAAGTTGTATTGATGTAGGTATCTCTTTGTATAGATATCGTGTCATTGAGAGAATAAAAAAGTACATATGTGACGTCTCCACCATAATAGAACACTGAACACGTACTCAAATGAGATTTACCTACTGGAATTATTTAACTCCTTTTGTCATTTAACTTTTTTTAGCGCGTTTAGTTGAGCGTGTAATGGAGTGCTGCACGCACATCATGTGACGTCAGTGCGACATGATGAAGTTAGCCATCAAAGATCGTAATGTCAATTATTTTTACTGACTTTTATTAACTTTGTGAAAATAATATTTATTTATAACCCGTTGAACTGTTTTTACATATTTAAAAAAGGAAGTAAAATAAATGTACATTGTTATTATCAATGGATAACTTCACGTTGTTGGAACGCGGAATAACATTTTTGAAGTTATTTTTGTTTACTTACGCCAAAGAACTCATATACGTGCATAATAAAAAGAAGTAACACATTTTTGTTTTCAAACTATACACTATAATTTTTACTATTGATATCAACTTTAAATAAAAATCATGCATCTGAAGGTCCATATTGTTAATAACATCGCTTTGAATTAAAATACCCTGAAGTAAATTGGAATTGAAATTCAAACACGTTCCCTTTTGGCGATTTTATTTTGTTTCATTCGATTTAGCCTTATTATTCGCTATAGAGGCGAAGCGTCCACTTCGGAATATTTTATACAAATTTTAGAAACAAGAACAAGGTCGGAGTGACAGGTACACACACATTCATGTTGCTTATTTTTGCTTTGTATTTCACCGGTTACCAATCGAAGATATGTGTGTGTTGGAGACACGAATAAAATATACATTACTGGTGGAACACGGCTGCCCGGCCTCGAATGGGAACTTTGGACGCCGCTTTAATAGAGTTCTGAAGTTTGGCATTCGTTTCTATTATAGCCACGGAATTGTTTGATGTCGTTGATTTAAATTTCACGCCCCAGTTAGCGGGTATCAAATCTTATTTGACAATTTATCTGTATTTTGAAAGAAAATTGTTTTCATCTTACCGCGTAAGACACCGTGAGGTCGTGTTGTTATTGCGTTCAGCTACTTTCTACTCGTGTCTATTAATATATTTAGTCACTGCGTTTTTAAGACACTGTTGTAATAGGTTTGTACCGATCTAATAAGTTACATAATGAATGCATACCGAGTTTACTCTTGTCGAATAAATCGCGTGCACTACAGGCGGAAAAAATCATTACGTTTCTTGGTGAAACCATACGCATTAATGATAATATGAATTTATTATCCTTAATTATAAAAGAAGCTCTAGGATTTTATTTACTTTTTATATTAGTTGAAATTTTTATTACTTTAAATTATATTACATTATATTTGGCGATATGTTATAAATACAAATCATTCATTCTTCTGTTTCACTTGTGTTGTGTAAACGGTCAAACGGCGTCTGTCGTCGGTCATCTTTGTGCTTTGTTCTATTTTATTTTGTCGCATTTTTCTCGGGCCCAAAGTTACTTTTAAATTTGAATTCTTTTCTCGTCTTCTACGAAAAGGTATCAGATGCTTCGCCTTTGTATCACTTTTTGTGCTATCGCGCTTATTGTTATGATTCGAACATTATTTATGATAAGATATCGGTTTTAGTATTTTATATTTATGTCCTAAATTATACTTTCATTGGAGCTTACATTTCAAAATAAAATTATATATTACAATAATATTGTTAATACAATTGGAACATTCGGTCACGGCGCCATCATTTAATTTGTTTTATGTTATGAGAACACAGCCTTAACACTCATGTGTTAATACTGTTGTTGAATATGGAACGCAACCATTTTTAGTTCCTTTTTTCTGAACGTACAGCGCTTCCTTCCTGCTGTCACTTCGACTTGTTCTGTAACTGTAAAGTTGTACTGTAATAAAACCAAGTTTATGAAAGAATATATTTTATTTACCACATCTACGCAATTTTCCTTCATGGTAGCAGAGCGTGGTTGTATGTGGTATAGTTTAAAATATCAGAAAAGTGAAAATACAACTTCAGACAGTGAAATACAAGTTAGTTTAGATTTGAAGCAAAGTCATAATTACAACGTGGCCGACTGAACATTCACGTGTAAAAATAATTTTTCATCCAGAGTGTAACACGTCGAAATGGGCTCAAATATGTTTAATCTGGAAAAACTAATTGGAAGAGAAAACTTTTCGACTTGGAAATTTAGTATGAAAACATATTTAGAGCACGAAGATTTGTGGTGCTGCGTTGAACCCGGCAAAGATCCTGTAGATAATAACAAGGACATCAAGGCGAAGGCTAAGCTGATTTTATTATTGGATCCGCAAAATTATGTTCATGTTCAAGAATGTAAAACTACAAAACAGGTATGGGATAGTTTACACAGAGCTTTTGATGATAACGGGCTTACAAGAAAAGTAGGTCTGCTTAGGGACTTAATAAATACAACATTAGAGTCAAGCGATAGTGTCGAAGAGTATGTAAGCAAGATCATGACAACAGCTCACAAACTCCGGAATATAGGATTTGATGTCAATGATGAATGGCTTGGAACTTTGATGTTGGCAGGCTTGCCTATTGAATACAAGCCCATGATCATGGGGCTAGAGAGTTCAGGTATTACAATCAGTGCTGACTCAGTCAAATCTAAACTAATTCAAGAGGTCAATGTATCAAAGTCAGCTGCTTTTTATACAAACTCTAAAAAATATAATAATCTAAAAACACAGCCACTAAAAGCAAAGGGACCGAGATGTTTCAACTGCAATAGACATGGACATTTTGCCAAGTTTTGTAAGCTACCTAAGAAAACAGCACATAAAGTAGAAAGCTCCAGTTTTGTTGCAGCTTTTTCAGCCACCACTCAAGAAAAAAGTGATAAATGGTTCATAGACTCCGGTGCATCCATGCATATGACAAGCAGAAGCGAGTGGATGTACAATGTTACAGAGACATCAGTGAAGAATATTACAGTAGCTAACAGGGAGCCATTAGCTGTAAAGGGAGTTGGATGTGTGGACATTTATTTAAATCAGGAAGATAAAATTCAGGTAAAAAATGTTTTATTTGTTCCTGGGTTAGCTGCTAATCTCCTTTCTGTCAGTACTATTGTAAAGAGTGGATATAAAGTTTCATTTAATAACAAGGGATGTCAAATTGAAAATGGAAATGGGGAAATTATATGCTCTGCAATATTGAACAACAATTTGTATATAATGAACACTAGTATAGAGATCGCTCATTTAACTTCAAATTCAAACTGTAATGACACTTATTTATGGCACTTGCGCATGGCACATTTGAATTTTGCAGATGTAAAGAACCTACCTGGTTGTGCTGAGGGTGTGTCTCTGTCTCAGAATGAAAGTAATGTCATCAGCTGTATCCATTGTTTGGAAGGTAAGCAAGCCAGATTGCCATTTAATAATGTTGGTTCCAGAGCAACGAGACCGCTAGAACTAATACATTCTGATTTATGTGGTCCTATGGAAAATGTGTCATATGGAGGCATGAAATATTTTATCACTTATATAGATGACTTTACACGAATGGTTCATATATATCTCCTTAAAGATAAAATGAGTGTTCAAAATACCTTTATGGATTTCAAATTAAAAGTAGAGAATGAATTGGAACTTAAAATTAAAATTATACGCACCGATAATGGCAAAGAGTATTGTAATCATAATTTCCAGAAGTTCTTATCTAATCATGGTATTGTTCATCAGACCTCTACTCCGTACACTCCGCAGCACAACGGTTTGGCTAAAAGAATGAATAGGACTCTGGTCGAACGAGCAAGGTGCATGTTATTCTATGCTGACCTAGAGAAGCGCTTGTGGGCTGAAGCTTTGGCAACTGCTGCATATGTTGTAAACCGTTCCCCAACTAGGGTATTGAAAGGTAAAACTCCATATGAGATATGGAGAGGAAAAAAACCCAATTTATCACACCTGAGAATATTTGGCTCTGACGCTATGGTCCATGTACCAAAAGAAAAACGCCAAAAGTGGGATAAAAAATCAATAAAGATGGTATTGGTGGGCTATTGTGAAAACTCCAAGGGATATCGTTTGATGGACCCTAAAACACATAAAATAATAAAAAGTAGGGATGTTGTTTTCATGGAGAATTACAAAGATAATATCAATATACAGTGTGAAATTAATGTTCCTGTTGAGGAGAGCCAGCCAACCAGTTCCAGCTCTGTTTCACCATTTAGTCAGAAGCCAGAGAGTACTGGTGTTACTCAGTTACAAGAAATATGCACTCGGGAGTCCTCACATGTAAAGTCAGGTAAAGGCTCAGATACACAAAATTATAGTGAAGACTCAAGTGACACTGATGCCGGAGAACTGGATGAAACTTACTATCCTTCCTCTTCAATGAGACAGGACTATAAGAGTAATATTTCCTTAAGACCATTGCAGTCCCGATTACGGAATACACAAAATAATGCACAGAATGACAAAAATAGTTTTTTGTGTTTGCTTACAGACACAACTGATCCACAGACTGTTGAGGAGGCTCTATTATCACCAAAATCAACAAAATGGAAAAAAGCCATGAATGAGGAATATAGTTCTTTGATGAAAAATAAAACGTGGAGTTTGACAGACCTCCCTCCAAGGAAGAAGGCTCTACCATGTAAATGGGTATTTAAAACAAAAACTGACCAGAGTGGAAATACAATCTGTTACAAGGCTAGACTTGTGATAAAAGGATATGCACAGAAGAAGGGCATGGACTATGAGGAAACATACTCGCCAGTTGTAAGATACACAACAATTCGATATTTATTTGCTCTGGCAGCCAAATATGAACTAGAAATTGATCAAATGGATGCTGTATCGGCGTTTCTACAGGGAGAGATTGATAGAGATATTTACATGCAGCAGCCAGATCAATACAAACAAGGATCTCAAGTATGTATACTACATAAATCCATATATGGACTAAAACAGGCCAGCCGCTTGTGGAATATTAAATTAAATAATGTTCTACATGAACTGGGGATGCAACAATCTAAAACAGATCCTTGTGTCTATTGGAATGCAGAAAAGAACACATTTATAGCTGTCTGGGTAGATGATTTAATATTGTTTACTGCTCAACAGTCTATGAAAATTTTATTGAAAGAAAAATTGAAGCAACGCTTTGAAATGAAAGATCTTGGCCCCGCAAGTCAGTGTGTAGGTTTACATATTACCAGAGACAGAGACAAAGTAATGATAGACCAAGAAAAATATATAAATGAGATACTGGCAAGATTCAGAATGTCAGATTGTAAGCCTGTAAAAACACCAATTGAAGTTGGTATGAAATTTAATGAAAACATAGAAGAAGAAAAATTAGCTGATAGTCCTTATCAACAAGCTATTGGCTCCTTACTCTATGTAGCTCAAGGTACACGACCTGATATATCCTTTGCAGTGAACACACTCAGCAGATATAACAAAAATCCAAAAGCTACGCATTGGTGTGCAGTGAAGAGAATCTTTAGATATCTACAGGGCACAAAAAATTTGAAATTAGTTTACACCAAAGATGGTAATGAGAACATCACAGGATATTGTGATGCTGATTGGGCGAGTGACGTGCATGATCGTAAATCGTGCACGGGTTATATTTTTATGTTACAGGGAGGTGGTATTTCCTGGCGGTCACAGAAACAACAGACCGTCGCATTATCGACAGCTGAAGCTGAATATATGGCGATGTCTTCCGCGGCGCAAGAGGCGCTGTGGCTGCAACAACTGCACGATGAACTTGGCCAACAGCAGAGCAACCCACTTGTCATCTTTAGTGACAATCAAAGTGCGATAAAACTCTCCATCAGTGATTGTTATTTACCTAGATCTAAGCACATAGATATTCGGTATCATTTTTTAAATGACCATGTCAATAACTTACAAATAAAGTTTTGCTATATAAAGGGTGAACAAATGGTTGCGGACATATTAACAAAGGGTACTGCTGCTGACAAACATTTATATTGTTTAAGAAAAATGGGATTGCGTTCCAAGGGAGAGTGTTGTTGAATATGGAACGCAACCATTTTTAGTTCCTTTTTTCTGAACGTACAGCGCTTCCTTCCTGCTGTCACTTCGACTTGTTCTGTAACTGTAAAGTTGTACTGTAATAAAACCAAGTTTATGAAAGAATATATTTTATTTACCACATCTACGCAATTTTCCTTCAAATACTAAAGTTATTAACAATATGATGCCCAAAATATGTTTTAGATAATACATATTTATATTTACGCGGGAAGATTTGAAACTTTCTGACATTAGCAGATATTTAATAAGCATAATAATTGTGTAAGTCATCTCTTCATTATGTTTCCTTATTCAGATTCTGTTTATCAAGGAAGTGATTTGTTTTACTTTCGTTCAGAAATACATAACCTAGATCAATTATTCAGTAAGTTTACAAGTGGGCAATTGATTCAGAGTACAGTGACAGAATAACTTAAATTAATAGGTACCCCCTTTTATTTTAATACTGAGTGCTATACTTGTATTTGTAGTTTTAAATCAAACATGATGCTCAAATGTTGTAATAAAATAGTTTATTTTAAATTATTTTCACTTTTATAATTATTTTAAATCTTAAGATTTTAAGTTGAGAAATGTTATTAATTAGGTTCATAAAAATGTAAACGCTTATCACTGTGTTCACATATGAATGTAATTAATTAAGCGACAATTCTGGAAGAGGTATATATTTTTTAATAGTGAACCAATAAAGGCTGATGGGTGAAACGATCCCTTTTGATTAGAAATTTACCGAAAAATTATAAAAGCTCTTGTGAATAGTAATCGATACTTATTATATAAGAAAGTCGTAAAGTTTGGGAATATGTTTGCGGATTGTAATTTCTGGAACTACAATATAGGAGTGATATAGGCTATATATTTTATTATATTTATTTACCGAGAACTAAAGTCGTGGGCGCTTGCTAATCCTAATCCAACTTAATATTATAAATACGTGAGTGAGTTTATTTGTTTGTTACTCAATAATGCAAAAACTGGTTTGGACAAACAGATAGGTTATAACCCGGAAACAAAGGGTTCTTTTTATCCCGGTAAAAAATAACTTTTTTGTTTACGGGAGTGGAGCCGCGGGTACAGCTAGTGTGTAAAACTTAAAATCATTCCACTTAGAAACCATCATGGTTAATTTCTGTTCCACTGAAATTACAACTCTTAATACTCTTACGGACTTCTTCTTACGGCCTATTAAGAAGAATACAATGTATTTGTGTATATATGCATATACATGTACACAGGCCGCTATACTACGCGTCGCTAGTCTGACGCAAGAGCAATACATCACGAGCATGTCGAGGTCATCGGTGACGCCAAGGTCACGTGAACCCATAAGTTTTCAACGCAGCTAAAGAAGTTTTTGCTACATTTTTTTTTTAAATAAAACGATTATTAATAAAATGGTATTATTATTGTTAATCTGTATAGAATTATAGGTATAAAAATAAACAATTTTCACTATAGATTTTACTGAACGTCCAAAAAAGATCTAAGTTACTTTTCAAGTCGCGCCTAAAGAAGTTTGACTTCAAAATTCTTCTAAGTATTTAAAACTTGGAAGGTTAGTTCGAAAAAGGGTTTTGACACTCGTTTTACGTTTGCAAATAATAAACACAAAAAGTTGTTTTTCAATAACACACTTCTGATGTGTACAGTGATTTGTTGACTACTATAATTCGAAAGACGGTAATTATAGTAATCTTATAGTGACCCTAATCACGTTATTCTCTACCTCAATATCACGAATGTAGATTTAAAATTACCTTTTTGTTCCTTTATGTAATTACTGTACCGTTATGTGTCATTCGGTTTTTCATAATTTGAAAAGAGTAATAATGTGTTAATTGGAAATCGTATCCGTAATCATCTGAGATTTGATTACGGAACGGATTTGAAACAAATTATGATACAAAAGTAATTGAAATATTTTTGGTTATAAAAATATGCTTCCATTTGTTTAATATCTACAATTCGCATAGGTATATAGTACCTACCTACCTATATGGTAATAATGCAAATGGTAAAAGTATCTGTAAATTGTACCTTTCTCTACCTTACATAAAATTATAAAACTTGTTTCATTCTGTTTCTCTATTTTTGTGTTTATGATTGATTTTTTTTCATATATAAATTTCTTACCCTATTTTGTATATATTTTGTTTCATTTGGTAATTAATATATGTTCCATATTATAAAAGCCAACGTCTCTCTCTGTCTGTCTGTCCGGTAATGGTTTTATAATTCGAGAACTGCTAAAGCGATTTACATGATTCTATTTTTAAATTAATGGTTACTAATAGGGCATTGGAGAGGGCTATGCTCGGAGTTTCTCTGCGTGATCGGATCAAAAATGAGGAGATCCGCAGAAGAACTAAAGTCAATGACATAGCTCTCAGAGTTGCTAGACTTAAGTGGCGGTGGCCGAAGCACATCGTTCGTATAACGGATGGCCGATGGGGCCGTAGAGTTCTCGAGAGGCAGCCACGTACCGGAAGACGCAGCGTGGACAGACCCGTCACAAGGTGGACCGACGACCTAGTGAAGGTTGCGGGAACCCTGTGGATGCGAGCAATGCAGGACCGGTCGTTGTAGCGACCTTTGGAGAAAGCCTATGTCCAGCAGTCTTTAGCTGACATGATTATTTTTAAATCATAGATGTATTCTCTGGCCAGTTACTAGTAAATTTTATATTACATAGATAATATATTAAACGAAAAATTAAACTAGTGGGTTTTTGGCGGGATCTTGAGCTGCTGTGCTATGATTTTTATTTTTATTCATTAATAAGTATATGTTTTTTGACCCTATATTATGTAAAATTCGCATTTTGCGTGATATAGTTTAGTTATTGTGCATACGTGAAGTGAATTTATAAATATAATGCATTTTGAGATGCACAAAATCACAAACAAAAAAACTCCCTAGATAGTTCGGACATAAGAGCCGCCGTGTTGTCAGACCCCACTTTGATTAATAGAAAATTCTACAAAGGTTTCCATTTAAAACATCGACACTGGCAAGTGCTTTTTGCGGTGCCAAATCAACAAGAAGAAGAACACATGTAACAAGTTATGAGGATAATAGTAAATTAGGTCTACAAAGAAGACTACTATCAGATACTTTTACATTAGAACTAAACTTTGAAATGTTAAGCAATATAATCCAGCGAACAATTGTTTGGAATAGAAATAACTTTTATATTTTTCAATCACAATGACCGCGTTTACTTGACAAACGAAATAAAAATGTAAACAGTGTTTACAGCCGTAATCCTTATCAAAATAAACAATTTAAATCATAATTGTTAGTCATTTATAGCATTCATTTTAACTCTTTGTTTAGAAAATAAATATGGTGTTTATAAGATAAATAGGTAATAAGTAGCAATCAAGATTTAGTTACTTGTAAAAAAAAATCAATATCTTTGTAGATCTCGCAAGCGGAACTGCGAACACAGCTAGTAATGTTTAAGCATTAAATTGAATAAGACAATAGGAACTTTTGATCTTGATTTGACTTTAAAGATTTTTGAAGTGAAAACTTTCATAGTAAGGTTTGTATAGGAGAGTAAATTCATGTAAGTCGTCATCGACATGGTCACGTGACGAGATAACTATTATATTATCATAAAATATTTTCTTATGTTACACAATTATATTTTACAAATTATATTTGTATTTTCTTAATTCTGTTATTAATAATAATAATAGTTACATACTTCTATTATTATTATTAATTCTATCATTTGAACTTTAGGAAAAATGTTTTTAGTTTTCACTTCTGTAGGCAGCCCTCATGACTGCTTTGATTTTTTTTATTTAATTTGGTTTTCTACAGTAATAAAAATATTTTTGATCAGGACTAAAAATACAATATTCAAGTACCGCGAGTCACCTGACCGTGTTCTTATAAAATTACATTCGTTTCGAACAATTTAATTAATTCAATCATATGTATTGATTAAATGTCAGGTATCCAATTAAATTATTGATGGCGAATTGGCGATGCAGTACGAACGCGTTCTGGAGTCACTAGAAGCCCGGGGACAGCCGCGGTCGCCGCGGGTGATATAATTCCCGCTTTGAGTTCCAGTCGCGTTTGCGATTTGATTGCAGCGCTAACACTTGTAAACCTATATATGGTTGAGTATATCTCTGTGTAGATTACACCTGAACTTATGGTGGCTTACCTTTATCAGTGGGTAAAACACGAAAAACTTCTTGAGAGAAACTATTGTTCTGTTTCGTTGTTATACCTAGAAAACATGATTGTGAACTTAGTATTTATTTGTAAATTATGTACCCTAATGTATTTTTATTATTCATTTTGTAAAATTTATTGATTTTATTGTTTTAGTTATAAACTAACTTATTTACATTAACCCGTCATGTTTAAAGTCTAATGAACAATACTTGATTCTTAACAACTTTAAAGTTTTAGGAATCAGTACAATTTGGCTGTTTGTGTCATTAAAATTAAAATAAGATTATCTCATAATATATAAAATAATATAATAAACTTTTTTATAAATACCTATGTATTAACTAAACATTAAGTAGCATTAATTGGGGACGATATTAAAGTTACTAGTTTCAATATTAAAGATTGAATGAAATTGAGTTGATGTCTAGAAAATCCATACTAATATTATAAATGCGAAAGTAACTCTGTCTATCTGTCTGTCTGCTTCGTTTTCATGCCTAAACAGCTCAACCAATTTTGATGAATTTTGGTATAGAGGTAGATTGGACCTTAGAAAAAGAGATAAGGCTACAATTTGTAACGAAAATAAAACTATTAGGGAAGAAAATAGGGGATGAAAGTTTGTAAAAAGAAAATGTGACAACACCAATGCGCACGCGCGGTAATAATGAAATGACATCGGCTTCCATGCCAATTGGTTTGTTGATTTATTGACATTGTTATACTTAATAAGAAATGTATTGTATTTCTAGTACTCACCTATAAAATGATAGTCCAGTAATCTTTTTAAGATTGCCTGAAGTGTTTTTAAACTCTTTAATTACGTATTACGGCATAATTACTGTTTTATTTTAAGATTAAAATATGACGTTGACCGCGGTGTTGCTAAAGCGAAACAGTGGACCCTCAGTAAGCAGATGTAGACAATCCGGTTGAACCAGTTCTGCATTGTGTAATCACAAAATCAAACATATCAGTGCGATGTATACGCAGGTATCTATGCAAGTAGACACCTAATTCAGACATTAATTCGGTACTTGCGAGTGCTTGGCGACACGCGGCTAGCTGGAGTTTACATATTCTAAGCAATATACCTATTGTAAATTATATGGATTATACAGTTTTGCTACAAGCGGATTATTTCAATGTGCTATCCCACATGTGGGGAAATAAAACTGAATGAATATGAAAGTTTGTATGAAGCACCCATCATGTGTCAAATTAAGGAAGGATATGAAAATTCATATTTATGCTTTTGGTAATAAATAAATGGGGTTTCACGTTTTTCAAAAAACCTTCCCACAAGCCGGTACGTTATGGGTGCTATTAATTATTTTGAAGTTTTATTGGCACGGTTAATATGTTGGATTGGCATACAATTACAATACCATACACACCACTGTGTGGTGGTTTATCACTATAAACCCATCAATATTTTTTTTTTGTTTTTTCGTTTTCCGAAATCAACCGATTCATATGCAGTAATATAGAGGAGTGTTAGGAATCACGACCATTTACTTTTGGTTAGTCGTGTTCCGAGTTCAGTCTGTGTATATCCGATAATACGCAGACGAAGTCGCGGGTATCAGCTAGTACTTTAATAAAGTTAAAAGACGGTTCAAAACACCACCACTAGCAAAATATCATTTTTTAATTAGATAATATTCCATAATAAAATATAAATAGACTTCAGATGGCATTTTCAATAGCACTATATTAAGCATTGTCAGTGAGACATACCACTTTTTTACAACAGTTTCTTATGGCCTGTAAAAGTCAGCAGTGTTTTGGTTTGTAATGAAGCCTATAATTTTCATTTACTTTACAATACGTGGCAGGGTGTAAGGCTATAATTTAGTGAAATAACGTGTTTGCTTATTGGTAACTGGCGGGTAAAACTGTTTGCAGACCAACTTATTTTAGTGTTATAAAATATTTTAAATATATAACTGGTTTATTTAATACAATTGATTGTGAAACTTGTTTTTTGTTGTAAAATTTTAAATTTGGTTGTTAATTTCATATTATTCTATTAAAAATAAATCCAGTGTGTACGTACATGTGTTAGAAGTTATATTTCTTTGAATAATCGATACAAAAAAGGCTTAGGCCGGTATGACAGCGGCGACTGCTGATAGATTTGGATCACTTGGTGGTCGCCGTTGTGTTTTGATTGTGCTGTGCTTAAATCAGGGACAGCACCGTCAATGTGCCGAGCTATTATAAAAAGTAAAAAAAAAAGATAAAAAGGCAACTTCACGATGTAAACTATTTATTATAATGTGCGTGCAAATCGTAAAAATACATTCATAATTCTTTTTCATAAAGCGTTCAGGGAAGTACATTTAGAAAAAAAAAATTTAAGGCCCTTCTATATAACCAAAACTTTACAGATTTATTGATATAAGTACTTTATGGTTGAAATTTATATTGTTTAATTATACCTTTGTATACTAGTTTCGTGCACTTATGAAAATAAGTAGGTTATCTCTACCAATAATATTTAGTCAGGTCGTATAATTATGCTGGTTTAAATATCATTCTGACCCCTAGGTAATAAAAATGGATATTGCTCAATTAAAAACTAGAATGGTATTATCGTGTATATAGTTCAGTTTTTACTTGTTATTTAGCTTATTAAACTATTGATTTAATCAACGGATATAAAAATGATGGATAATTATATTAACTAGCGGTCGCCCAATGATCGAAATTTGACCAGCGACTTTTTAATCATGGACTATTTTCTGTTTGACATTTGCAGTATGAACCTAAAATATGAAACCTAACCTAACTAAACAATCTATATAAAACCTAAACTATCACTTGCTGTCACTTTTCATTGAGTGACAATGTCAATATTTTGGGGGATCTAAGTTCAATGGCACTTGTTAAGTTAGGTTCCGCAGTATTAATTTATTTTATTTAATATATTAGTAACATATATTATAGATACATTTCAGCTTTCTGCACTCCTTCTCCATATAAACTTTAACCATACCAAATCTCACAGTCTTCCATGCACGCAATACGCTTAAAAAGGGGTAGAAAGAATGTTTTTGATCCACGAATTAATATAATGATTAATTTTGGAATGTCACATGGTATCTAGTTTCGTTGAAGAAAATTATCAAAGATACAAAAGTAGATACTAACTATGATAGCGTATAATGTAATATAAGAAAGCACCGACCTGTATTACAATATAAAAGAAAATAATTTAGTAATTTACCGGTCCGTGACTCGAGACTATTGAACGATATTATTTATTGCCCATAAACGGGTTATTATAAAATATTTACCAGTTTTTCTGTCATAGATCACTTATGTTGTAAATAGGCGCATATTTTAACACTTCGGTTAAATCCTCTTATAAATATAAACCGGCGAGTTATCGTTTTTAACAAGTTATTTGTCAACACTTCAATATATACGGCTTAAGATAAAAATGTTTTTGATGTGATTTGATTTAAAATTCGTGTTATATGCTTGGCAGAGTTATTCTCTTTTAGGTTTGTGATATGAAATCAAATATATTAAACCTATAACTTATGATCTAACTGAATATTTTTGACTAATAGGAAATATGAGCTAAAATGTTCAAACAGTGAAAGATAAGTTTAATTTTGTTTTAGGTTTGTAAGTGGCTGGTTTGATCAGTTGTTGGATCGACAAATATCTATAATAGTTTCGGAAAATACTTTATGGATTATAGTATAATGACATCACAAATATTATATGATTAGTGTTATGAAGTGTAAAATGTATGCAGACTTGCAACTAATGTTTTCTGCTTATCTCAAAAAGAAATTTACCTCAATAGAAATAACAGTAAATAAAAATACATGTGTATCTAAACTGAAAAGTATTGGAGTTTTAGCACATCCAGCGAGCCCGCAGTCTATCTCCAAACGAGCCTTCCCTTCATCTTGATTACTTTTTGGAGGGATCTCGTTACTTCGTTTTAACAGTCTTGACACATACAAATTTTATTTGCTCTTTTTGCGATGCAGCTTTTGTGAGCAAATTTTATTCCCGCGAAATTAGCCGACTGAGGCTTATTGTTAGCGGAATCCAATTACTTTTGAGCGTTTTAAGGATTTGCGTTTGGAGGCGATTCCCTTTGAACGCATGAAGTGAACTTCGTTATCAGATTCGGATTTTCTTTTCTTTTGTAAAATTAGATGACTGTTTAACATCGTTTTGCGAAATTGCCTATTATAAACACAAGTAATCTGTTTTATTGTTCAATTGTTAATTGTATGTTTGCTAATATGGGTCCTAATTCAAACATAGTATGTTGATTTTTGTTTCATTTGACCATACATGTACAAAATTATATAGAACTATTTTTTTACGATTCCTATTTATATTATTGGTGATTCTTGTATCGTGTCAATTATGGAATGACGTATGTTTCCCGTCTACAATTTGAACTGAAATCGGTTGAGAATTAATACACATTTAATTTTCGAAGTAATTTATTTTGATTTATAAAAGTAATATTGACTAACGTCAAAACCCATCACTTATGTAATGAACTAATGGCTTATACTTCCTGTATTCAAAATTTCGTTAAAATCTGTCAAAAAATTTTTTTTTAAGGTTACTGAATGTATTATTCAATTATTTTTTTAGCCTATCAATTGACCAATGACATAAGCGTCCCATGAATAAAATTTCATAAGAATCGGTTTCACCGTTTTTGAATTAAATCCGGATCTACAAACAGACAGACATATAGACAAAATAATTGCATGTTCGTGAATATGTGAAAGGTAAAAAAATAATTAGAAAAAATTACACGTTCAGACAGAACTACATTATTAAACTTCCAACAAAAATGCATTGGTATAAACAAGTTCAACTCGACTTGATTATTTCTTGTACTACCCTAAACATGAATTATACAAAATCAGCTACGATACCATTGAAGGTCCAATAAATAGCCTTAGAGACCATTTTAAAGCAAATTCACCTCTCGAAATTACAAAATGTAGTAATAAGATCGTTACATAAAAGAGTTTGATTATTGTAATAATGGCAGTCATTTTAAGTATCTATAAATAAAAATTATTATATTAACCTAGCATTTTTTTTTTAACTTTTAAACACAGGGTTTCCTATCTATATTTATTCCTTACAGCCTATAGTGCCTATACTATCAAAAGCGTAATACAATGACATATTACTTTATTTTTTATTGATTAGCTTGAATCCTCGACTCTTGTTAAATTTTTTTGAAAAACTATGAATGCAGTTTTTCATATCTTTAAAACCGATGCCATGGTTCTTTAGAACATGTATTTCTCTATCTCTTATAATTTCAGAGTTCCCCGTACTGACCTATTTAAATGTTACTTACTCCCTGTATTTATGGATTGCCTCGAATTTTATTTATTCTTTTAATTCGGTGACTAATTACTCATCTTAAAATATTTGTACATTCCAAAAGTATATTACGCAATGATGTTAACCTAAATGGTATAGTGTATAAAAATTAAAATTAGTGAGTCTATTTTAGTTGCGCAAACGCCACCTCGGGCATACAATTTCCGGATCATACATCACTTGTATGAGGAAATCGGAATTCTAACTAGCCGAGAACAGGGCTACTTGTGATTATTATGCGACTGTGGAAGTGTCACAGCGGGTTAAGATTACTACTGATATTCTATAGCTTATGAGATTGTTTGTTTGAACGCGCAATTCTTAGATAGAAGATTATAGGGTACATAACTTCATGCTACAACCCTAAGAAGCGGAGTAGTAGCTATGAATGTTAATCAATCTGGCAAGCCGTAGACAAGTACAGGAATGAGATACACGCGTGCGTTGGCAGCGCGCGGTGGTAAGTGGGACAAATTCAACAAGGCTAAACCGTGGGGCACTATTAGTTTTGATATCAACTTAGATTCACATGTTTTATACGTTTACAAATTTGATTTTGCTCAATTATTACGTATTTGGATGTGCATACAGTGCTTCACTAGGAGTTTATTTACAAAAATTAAACTTCTTAAATTGTTTTATATTGTATCCTTTTCGTAAATACACGTTCGAGATAGCGACGTCTATAAAAGGTAGCTTGTATTATACCCGTTGCTCAAGTCTTGACTTCAAGGCGTGAAGCTACTTATTCTGTTCTTGTCAATCAATTACGCACCATATTGAAAGCCTAGGACTTATTATATCGGAATGTATTTAATTTTTTTTACATATTTTATTTTAATACTTACCTACAACGGTTGTTGATTGCACAAACCGACTTCATGTTTTTTTTAAATAAATATTACATACTAGGTATAACAAATTAACTATGTATGTCGAAAACGATAAAATTATATTTAAAGTAAGGACATAGTTGTATATTATATCTACATACAATATTTCTTTGCAAATTATGAACACTTTAAAAGTGTTTACGTAAAATAACGTTCTTGAAATTGCCAGTCCGAAAAGCTGGTCAGTTCGACTTTCTCTCATCGCACAATAATTACACTTATAATTGCAAACATATGTCTGAAGGTGGTGCACCGTACACCGGAGAATACGAAAAGCAATTTTCACGTCACCGTATACTTTGTCATTACGCATCAGTATCGTGACGCCTCGAGATATTCGCAATTATTATATGTGTAAAAGAAATTCTTTCTGTGGTTTGCAAACGGAATGTGATACAGTCGATTTTGCAACATAAGATGCGTACATTTTTAATTATTCGATTTTTATTTCAAACTAGCCGGCCCCGCAGATGTTGTTCTGCCCTTCGTAATAGTCAATAACTCGAATACAGCGCCACCTAGTCCGATTTTTTTCCTGATAACTTTTCCAGGACCATAAACAATACAATAATTATGAACATAGGGGATTAACAAACAAAAAAACATACATTTTGTGTATTATATAGATAATTTTCAACGTTTTAACAGGACATAACTTAGGTGGTTAATACTTATTATGTATCCACGTATTAAACATATAAACAGAGCTTATGATAATAATTGGAATACATTTTAATCGCATATTAAAATTATAATGACTAAGATGAAAAGGTATCGACTCCAACGAGTTCACAGTTCCCGAAGTTCACATTATTATAACGAGGTGGATGGCGGCGCGTCGGTCCGGTGCAAAGCAAACTGTGCTCACGGTCGGCCGGGTATAACCAATACTTTGGCGTAATAGCCACGATCGAGGCATTCGATAACAAGCCGCGTCGATAGCTGAACCCGTACTTTATTTATATACCTATCAACTTCGACTCTTTTTCAATAACGTTTTTCCTTGCAAGCGGGAATTCTGCTCTTTTTACGTCTCGAATACTGCAACACTTATAATTTCAAACAGTAATTATTATCCAGTGATAGTAAGTACTGTCTGTCCGTGGGCTATGATGCACTCCTGTTCTGATGGTTTTACTTTTTTTCCGTTAACTTTTTGTTAAGTTTTCACTAAACTTAATTAGAATACATTATATGATATATCGGTTAGATTCCCTAAACTTACCCTATAATATTTCATTTTATTATGTAGTATTTCTTTATTTGAACTAAAAGCTATTAAATGATTTTATTTTCATATTAAATACAGTATTGTAACATCACATAATATAAGACTCTCAACAGACTCCTCGACAATGACGACATTATCGTATTTCACATGGCATAACATGTGGCGCTGTAGCGTCAGCAGTGGTGCTCCTATAATATGCAGGGAACTGAGTGATGTGGGGAGTTTCAGTCACTGTGTTGTATGGAATTCTTACTCTGTCCGCAAAATCAGTTTTATGTGAAGTGGTTGTGAGCTAAAAATTTGTTGTTATTTTATCTATAAAATAAACAAAAACCACCCGAGAGCGAGTTGGACTCCCGCACCGAGGGTTCCGTAATTGTACAGTAACAGTAAAATAATTCACAAAAATAATTAGGTAACATCAGTGTGCACAATTTTTACACAGGGTAGACAGAAAATTTTAAAGATATTTACAAAAAATACTACATTGATTATCGTCTTGTCGATTAAATAATCATGTAGGTAATTCAATTACCGTAATTGTCACCTCAAATATCCATAGGCCATAAATTGACTGATTTTATAGACATATCAATTTACATATATTCGAAATTGATTTAAAAAGTGGTTATTTGAGTATTAAGTCAATGCCTATCGGCGCGTTTGTTTCATATAATGTATTCGCAAAATTAAGTAATAGCAATGAAATAAAGTTGTTATTAGTATACGGATCTACATATTATAAAGACAATTTAGAATATTTTTTTATTTGTATATTAAATTTACACGTCTATCTTTGTCTTTAACTTTAGTTTGTATTAAGTGTAAATCTTATGTAAAACGACCTTTCAAGATCACTTGTTTGTTTTTCATCAAAATACTATTTTGGAAACGCATAATTTTTTAGTTTCTTTATCTAGACAAACGGTAGAGTGTCAGCCAATTTCAAAAAGAGCGACACCGGCCAGTGTGTATAATTATACGAACCATTTCGAGCTACTTTCGATCCCTCCAGAAGTCAGAAGCTATTAGACTTAAAAATTTTGAACGTTTAATATGGGTTCTTTAATTCGTTTAAAAAACAATTTCTTACTTTTTTCATTCTGTATTGATGATTATAATGATACCATCCACACACGACAGGTGGAGCTGATTTACAATTTGTTTTTTTTTTTTACGAAAAGATAAACTGGACAATCTTAACTTTGCCGTTAAAAACTGTTGTCCCCGTACATTAATATATGACGCGGTCAGCTTACTAACTGCAAATAAGTTAACTACAAATTTACGGTTTTCGGAATTTTTTCTTTGTTTATAAGACGTTGCTGCTTGCCAAATTTCATGATTCAACGGGAAGTACCCTATACATAGTGTTTGATTTTCTTTGCGAGTGTTAAGATATACGGCATAAACGGCCGTATCTTTTGATTGTGTTGTAGAAGTTTGATTTTTTTCAGACTCAAAGGGATTGCAGACCTGAGTATTTGATATTAGTTTTAACTTTATACCTTCACGCGGTTCTGAGCAAAAGGGTCTTGACAGACAGACAGACGAGCAACGAAGTGATCCTATAAGGGTTCCTTTTTTTCCTTTTGAGGTACTAAACCCTAAAAATACTATATAACTGAAATATATATTTTCGATATTTTGTAGACAAAACGTTATGTTTTAATAAACAAAAAAATTTAAAAAATATGTTTTGTGTAGCGAGTCAAAACGATTCTATATAGCTTAATGCGGTTTTACAACTTCTTTCGTTTGACGGCGAACACGATGTCCCAGACGCGGGTTCATTAAAGAACACCTCGCAATGGCATTGTTAACGTTTTTAATTCACGTGTCCATTGCACGCGCTGACTTCTTTCGTGCTCGGACTCTGCTAGAAATTCTCGCTCACTGGAAAATGAACACTACAATTTCTACTCTTTTTTTTTTGCGAGGCGCTTCCATTTTATTTATTTCATGCTTCGATCATGCTGCAGCGCACGCTTTACCGTAATGTTTAGTTAGGAGTAATAGTATTTGTATTTTTATTCGAAACTCGTATTTCCGTTCGTTGCTGTAAAGATATTTTATAAGATTTTTTATAAATTTAATTATTATTCCAGTAACCTAAGCATTTAAGAAATGTAATAAAAAACTCTTAATATATTTTAGATGATGTAATAATAAAAAATCAAATGTACATATTATTATATCAGTTATGCTTAGATAGTGGTGAACACAGCAAAAAGTTAATTGTTTTGATTGCCAATACACAGACACGTCCGGCCGTCTGTCAGCTGTAAGTTATCGCTTTAGAAAAGCGTCCGATCTTAATTAGTTTTCACGTCTTTGAAGGCGCCTAGCATGATATCATCTCTTCCCTGCTACAATTTGTTTTCCTTTGGCACTGTTCATGACATACAAAAAAAGCTTACACGTTTTTGTTTTACCGGGTTTTATTTCGATGTTTTGCCGGTGATGTATGGTGATTGGCTGCCTTGTCCCGACGGTTGTGTATCTTATTTATCATCATGATAATTCCCTTGGCATTCGAGAAACAATGTTTGAACGGCAAACCGTTTTTGCGCTTAATGTTTCGGATGTTTATTGATTAGATTTGTTTTTAAAACAAATTAAACAGCACGCCACGCCATTGCCGGATTTAATTAAAACTGTCAGTACGCCCAATTGTTATATAAGACGTGGTTGGTATCTATGCATTATCTTTATTTTTTTGTTGTTGTAGTTCATACCGTGAAAATGTTCTATTGTTAAAATACTATAAGATAAATACACCCACATCGCTTGTAAGTTTAACGATGTTACGATGATTCGATAAATTTTGCTTTATGGATCCGTTTATGACTGTCTGGTTTGATTTTTTCTGTCCGCATTTGTGATTCTCTCGTCCAATTAAATATTTACTGCTTGTCAAAAATAATTAATTTTCGTGTCAGCTCGAGAATTACTAATAATTATTTTAAAGGTTGTTGCCTACGTAATGGAGTTAGCGAGTGGAAAGGAATAAGGGTATTTTATAAAATCACATACGAACATTTAATGAATATTAAATTAATTAAATAATTTAATGAATTTTATTTATATATAGTTGTATGATGTTGTATATTGATGCTGAAATATCGTTCTACACAGAACCTAAGTAAGTAGTCAATGTAAGATATGACAATGATTATCACTATTACATTGTACTAGGAACACTGACAAGGAAACTATAATCGTAAAGATAAAAAAAAATAGATCATTAAACTTTAGCGGAAGTGAGGCCTTAGAGAGTAAAGTTCCTCATCCACCATAGAAAAGGGAGGATCCTCCGACTGGAGGGGTGTTATGTCTGGCGGGCAGCTGCCCAACGGTTGTTTTTTTTTTAGAACTGACTACACTGTTAGCCTTAGGAGCCCTAAAGCTGTTGCGGCTTTTACAGCTTCACCGAACTTGATCAACGGTTGTTGTTAGGTTCTTGTATATATGTATACTCAATTGTTCGGTTAATTTCTATATAGCGATGTAGGATGTCAGTTGTGGCGGAAATGTCGCTATGTGTAGGATGCGTCAGTTGTGGCGAGAGATGTCGCTACAAAACAAACTAGGTAGCAAGAAAGAGAGCAACTACATTATCATGGAAAAACTTTTACGAAATCTATTTTCGTATATGTGTATTAAGAATATGTTTAGTTTTCTGTTTAATTTGGTTACACGTGCTCTGGCTAACAAATCCTCCAAACCTACAATGTCTCCGTACAATTCGTGTGTCCATAACACATACCCGTTACTCATACATATGAGAAACACACACAATACGAATATAAACGTAATTATGCTCTATGAAACGATATTCTTATCCATCAGTGTTAAAACGCCTCAGGTATGCAATGACCTGTATATATATATATATGTATATATATATGCCGTTTTTGAAATTTATTTTATGAATCCCGTTTTCTAAACATTCATTTTTAATATACGAGTATTGTTATGTATGTGATTACGTGTTTCGAACCGAGGCGTTGGTGAATAAGTTTTAAGAATTCGATAATCAACTCTTTGGTAAAGTGAGTACTACATTGGACCTTCATTTTGGAGAAACACTTAAGTTCTTAAAATTAAGGTACAACAACTTTTTATAAGGTTCAAATATGTATTATTTAAATAATTGTACATACACTTTATGTAAGTATGTATTTATATGGAATACTGTTCGCAACTCTAGGAACGATCTGAAAATACTCCCTCAATGCCCTAAACTGGTTGCAGCTTCGATCTGTTGCAGAGACGGGCTGGGCTGTCCGCATTGTGCATAATGCATACTTTACTGAGATCATCGAGCCGTTTCAGATTGTAGGAACATTACCTCGTTGAGCGTTTTCTACCGTATGTAGCATGATGAGTCATTTGAAGAACTCTCTCTTCTTCGTTCTCTACAACAGAACCACATGTGCTAGTTTGCGAACCTACAGCTTTATGGCAGCCTCAATCAGGTCCGAACAAAAAAAAAATTGTAATCACATTTTTGCGGTACCGTGTAGCTGTAGAACCGTGTATCGGCCAGTGTATTCCTTCCGTCTTACGATATTGGGTCCTTCAAGTAAGACGTGATGAGGTATTTACCAAGGCTGTCTGGATTGGCGATGGATTGTCGATCTCTCGATGGTCGGTCCTGTTTTTGGATTGTACTTTTTTTTTAATTTATGTACAATACCGGTATTCTACTTTGCTAGTAATAATATAAATTTTAATAATTAACTTCGAGCATTCAGTTCCGAGGTGACATGGTTTCAGTCGTCATCCTTGTTAGTGTCTTTCGTGTGTCGTACAATAAATTGCATGTGCACGTTATATAGGACAAGACCGCGGTCCGTCGATAAACAGACGTCGGACGCGGCAAATTGAAACCCTACCGAGTGTGAAATGACTCTCGACCTACTTCCTGTTAGTACGGTCAGCATGGCTGATGATATTTTGTCTTTGTGAATTTTGACGGTTTTTATGTGAGCCCGATTGGTATTTGAGTTTAAGCATCAAATGCAAACGACAAATATTCGTAACGTACTTATTAGAAAAGCCTTACTATTGAGCCGAAAGGTCGCGGATTCGATTGCTGTCTATGACGGATTTTTGTGTGACGAGCATAATCTTCATTTTTGTGATGTGTATTAAATGTATATGTATATTATATCATGTATATTGTACAGTATATCAGCTGTATATAGTTACCATAATACTAGGTTTGCTTAGTTTGGAATTAAATGATCATGTGTGAAATTAAGTCCCAATATTGATTTATTTCGGTTAGACGATTAAGCGCAGAAATATAATTTATTTATTCGAGAATACGAATGAAATATATCTACAATCTACTAATTTAAATTATTTGGTACAAAAATGTATTTAGGTTCTATGATCATTTTATAATTCGTATAAATTCATTTACATACTACATACATACATACATCATGTCACTAAGCCTACTAAAACTAATAATAAATTATTTTCAAAAACCAAACTAACTTTATACCTACAAGAAAAACAAATGACATAAAAGTTACGTTAATGTTTGTTTTCTCTTTGAATTAATGTGATAAATGAAGCTCTAATGATGCCATCAAGATTGAATGAAGTGTAAAATCGCGGTAAACTTTTCCAAATGTCGTAATGAGTCAGGCAATCTGTTTTTCCTTACAAATCGTAGTCATTCTTACCTGAATAGAGCAACAGATGGTTTGGTGTAAGTTACGTACGTAAATTTATGTCTACATAATATTATGGTGTTTTAGTATTTGTGTGTTGCAATAAAACTCGGTCTAAAATCAAATGTCAAATATAAAATTTAAGGCTATTTATTACTCTTTGAAGGTACAGATTTACCTTTTTTGTAATTTTCATGCAAAATCTAATGATCTCATAAAGAATCGAATGAATCTGTTTTTGGTCAATATTCATTAAAATCGTATTTCCACACGTCAGGCTAATAAAAAAAAACTAAGTCCGCACGTAGGAAGTTATATTTCGTTGGTGTAACAAAAGAAAAATAAATCCAAAATTTTTACCCGCGAGCTAAAGACATGGTTAAGTTAGCCATCAATATTAAAGTCAATAAAACGAATTGACATTTTATTGACGTAGGCGTTGTTACTTTCCGGAAATGCATCGTAATTAATTTATCCGTTCCTTTGCTACTTCCGCCTGAAACATATTAACAGTTGTTTCGTCTTTCTGTAACAAAAAAGGTTTGTTATTTATTGTTAAGATGAATCTGAACTTAAATCTGAAACTAATGGTAGAAAAGAAGAAAAATTAAAATGTTTAATGTTAGTACTTTAACTGAACCTTTATTCCTTATAGGTTAATAGCGATCGGCTCTACGGGCTTCATCGCATCTCTTTTATCGTTTCCGTTACTAACATTTCACTTTTTGATTTCTCTTCTTATCTTCGAGAAGTCTCAGATTTAACATTTTTATATTCATCTTAACAATTAATAAAAAAAAATTTTGTTGCAGAAAGACGAAACAACAATCGTTAATGTCGCTCTTCCGTCACATGGTGCACGCACAGCAGCTATCAATCTTACCATCTAGGTCTCTACCAAATGCGCTAAAAGTAGTATAATTTCAACATTGAACATTTGTAGATACGCCAAATATAAATATTATCGCTGTTTGCTTTTGTATTGCGCTATACGTTAAATCCTTGTTTCAAAGCCGTTCTCTGTATAGAGCCACTCCAAGTGAACGATCATTGTCGTCAGGCTGAGGTACGCCGCGCCAAGCCGCGCAGCTACTGAGGGTGTCGTTGCTTAATTATCTCAACGAGTGACAGTTAAGGTCACGTTCACTTTTGTATTATTTTCCCCTGCATTGTTAACATTGAACGCTTATTTCAGAATTCTTAACCACAACAAGACTACCAAGAAAACCGTTTAAACAAATTTAGACAAATGTTTTCATACTTTTAATATATCATCTCAATCTGTCACTTAATTATTAATTATTTATAATGTTAAAAAACTTGAATTTGTTAACGATTTATTAACAATGTTAATTAATTTATAACTATAGATCTTTTTTTGTTGAGACTATAATATATCTCCGCTAGCTTTGTATAAATTGTGACGATGGATTATTATTGCTTTGGTCCAGATAAAGATGTAGACCATTTAATGGCAGCGAGTTATTTGATAGATCACAGTTCCCATTAATGTCTTAATTTCCTCATAGTAGTCGTGTAAGTCAGGTTGGCTCTATCAATCAACGAAGTTGGACGGCTGGGGACAAAACGAGTTATCGTTACAAAGTGGCGTCGATTGATTGCGTTACAGCGGCCACCTCTTATCACACTAATTACTTAGATTTAAAGGTCTTAATGTAAAATTGAAAAACATTGAGGAATATCGAATATACTTCATTTTACAGTACTTATCTAAAGAAATTGTTTATTTAATCTAAAATCAATAATAAGACGAAATATAATTTTAGAATAATACTTTTTATATCGTAGCTCGGCAAGATGGCACTGTACCTGATGGTGAGCACAGTGCAATCCAATAATATCGGCGACTACCGTGTGACTTACAATCCATCGTCAGTCATTGGTGTCATTCCGGCTTACTCAAATGTCTATTCACGTTATGTTTGAGAGATTGCATGTTGCATGAGATTGCAGACAAGCTCGGGTGAAGCTGTCAAAGCCTCTAATGACGTAGCTAAACACGTAGCAAATCTCTTTATTCTTAGATATTTTGTCGCTATAAAGGGTTCTGTTTTGCATTGCAACAACGACTGTTTTTGGAAATAGACTTTTTCGTACGTTGAAGAAAGGAAGCGTTCCTAAATATAGTTACAGTGTAATGGTTGTTAATAAGTTTTTCGATAAAGGTGAATGCGGTTTGAACTGTTTATTTCGAGTAAATTCCCAGCTATAAGATTTATTAGTTGGGATTTATATATCTTATAGATACCCGTTTTCGTTAAGAGCGTCAATCATATAAAAGGGTAATGAAATGAAACCCTTTAAAATGAACCCGCATGTCGGTAGTTAAAAATGCAATTAAAACGAGTTAGCGCGGCATTAATCTGCTACAACCGTAAAGCTACTTTGTTTGTATGTTGTAAAATATAATTCCTCTTCGTTGAAGTCGCGGTTCGGCCCCCTGCCATGTTGTCTACCTCGATCACTCACATTTATGTATTTTTTAATGATATACACTAATGAAAGCGCCCTTTCGTAAACTTTATTTCAACCTTTAAATATACGATATGACGTTATTAGACAGACATGCTTCAACTTAACGTATGCAAAAATTTGAAAAGAGATCGAATTTCTTATATTCAAATAAGTAAAACGTTAAATAGTTTAAGTCTCCACCAAATAAAAAGATTATAAATGTTTTAATAAAATTCCAGTATCGAAATTACAAAGTGTTATTATTAAGAACTTTATGGATATTGATATATGGATAAGGATATTGGATGGAAATATATTTTAAATTTTAATAAAACAATAAATTGGGAAACAACGAATTTTAATAAATCAATTTTTAATATTTTTGTTCAAGGTTTTATTTCGATTTCAATATTTCTTAATTTAACTCTCTCTCTCTCTCTAAGATCGTATACTGAAGCGTGAAATTGTAGGATAAGACAGGATGATTTTCGCGTCATCCAAAGCATAAAGGCCGTAATTGTTGCGCATCGGCTGGAACTAATACGGGAGAAATGGAACGAGATAGGAGCCAAAAGGATCGTAGAAAATAATTTATCCGCGACGGTAGAACAAAGGGCGGTCCACAATGGAACAAAAGAATCTCCGGAACGGCACCGGTTTGTTTTCTGACGGAAGCCTAATATAGGGAATCGATTGCTCGTAGAGCCAACGAAGGGTGCGCTCGTTTCCGCTGCGTGATAAAAAAACTCGATTGACTGTATAAAGTTTCAGATTAGGTGTGTTTTTTTTTCTTCTTAAGAGCTTTCTCCTTTTCGGTTTTATTATGAACTTCTTAAGTTCAGATCGTTTTATAACTTTTTCTTGATTGCCTAAGAAAATAAAATATTCATCTAAGTTATAAATTAAGGAAACATAAAGTTGCATAGAACCATACTTGATATAATATTTGTTGGAGGTCGAATTATACAGTAAGTAGTATATACAATTTACCCAAAAGGGTAGAGGGGTCCCCATACAGACCCATTGACTCTGATGAATGTTCTACTTTTATTTACCATGCAAATCCTAACAAAAATTTAATTTGCAATATATACATTATTAGTCTACTACTACTGTTACTGGAAATATTATTATTATTTGGTAAGACACACTAGCAGCTAATTAGCTGATGCGTGCGTATCAAATAGCTTGGAGATATCTTCCTTGTCCAATCTGCTCTTAAAGGAGGTTATGGTAGGAGCTATCACAACTTTTTCTGGAAGTTTGTTCCATGCTGTGACCACTCTGTTAGGCAAGAAATGCTTCATTGGGTTTCTTTTTGCTGGGAATTCCCAAAGTTTCAGGGGATGACCTCGTAGGTGTTTATTTTCATTTGACTTAAACATATCTTTAAGGCTGGGCACATCGTAATAATTAGTGAGGATTTTATAAGTTTCGATTAACCTGCCCCTTTGTCTACGCTGTTCTAGTGTGGTAAGGCCAAGGTTTATGAGGCGCTGTTCATAGGGTAAGTTACGCATTGCATACACCATCTTAGTAGCCCTTCTCTGTACATTATCAATGAGCTTAATGTCTTTTTTGAAGTAGGGATCCCAGATAATATAAGCATGTTCAAGAAGTGGTCTTATATAGGTCTTGTATAACTTTATAAAAGTTTTAGCTGTTAGGAATTTAAATGCCTTGCGAATGATATAAAGGATCGAATTAGTTTTCTTCACAACCCCAAGCACATGAGTTCCCCATTTAAGATCTTTGGATACTGTAACTCCCAAGTCCCTTTGTGTTTCAACTGCGGTTAATTGCTCACCACCAAGATAGTATACCTGACAAGGATTATTACTACCAATGTGTAGCACGGAGCACTTATTCACATTTAAAGTTAGAAGCCAGTCATGAGTCCACTTAAAAATCGCTTGACTTAAAAATAGATTGATTATGTGGAAAATAAATTGTTAATTGTAATACAACTATATGATATTGTTCGTATATGATACTGTATATTTTTAATATAATATGTATACCTAATGAAAATAGAATTATATTTATAATTGATATGATCTGATGAAATGTAATCTGGAAAACTGATTTTGACTTTGAATGAATGATAAGTTTAATGTAATTTAATGTCCGCCGCAAATAATGCTGACTGACATCGCCAATTGCATTGAACATTACATCTAAATTATTAATGTTTGATTATAGAAATTTATATAAGATATCTAGAAAAAAAAAAAGAAAGCTATTAAGATTTTTCAAGGTTTTTTTAATTTAAGATTTATTTTTTAAGATTGTAATAGCCTCAATCTAAAAATGAGTCTCAAATGCAACTGGTGCTACACCGATCAACGATTGTCTCGTGTTTGAACAAAACCATCAACATATTTTTCAATTGGTCCGAGAAAAGTGATTCCTCTTGTCTCGTCACTAGACATGTTAGGCCTCAAAACACAAGAGTAGCACGGTGTAACAAGCAATCGAATCACTCGATAGCCAATCGAGTTCACTACTTAGGTTAAAGATCGTTCGCGCGTTTTGTTTACCTAAGTGTTTAATTTATTTAAATTTTGATGCCTCGAAATTAAACATTTAATCTATCTCGATTCTAGATTTCACCGAAAACGTAAAAGTAAATTTTAACAAATACATCGTTATGGAGGACTGCATGTTATAAATATTATTCATTTAATAAGTAGTTACTAATAGAAACAATCAATTATTTTTCTCTCGTCTCACATTACTACCAACGTTCCGGGAAAATGTAATTAGTAAGTAGTTCTATACTCTTTTCTCTAACAAAAAGAAAACTCTTACTCAGCAAAGGGATTAAATAAAATGATAACAAAAAGTGAAATCCAGTGAAAATAAACTGAGTTTCCTCTATAAATTTCCGAGGTCTCGAGCAGTGGTGTGAGACATCAATTTTTCATAAATCGGTGGATAGATGACAGCGAACGCTGACGTGAGCGGGTTACACTCGCTTCTTACACAAAAAAATAAAGAATACAGATGTCTGACGTTTTATGAAGACACTCTGGATGTAAGAACTGATTCACGAAGTTTTATTAAAAGAAGTAAATGAAGAAAATCCTTTGCATCTCTCTACATATTATTTCTCGAAAGCATTGTTTTTTTTTGGCAAAGGCATATCTCCCTTATTTATTTTCTTCGTTGAAATTAATGATTCAAATATCGTTTTAAATCTTATGTTCTCCACTAATGACGAAAAATATACATACAAATAGTTTAAAATTATTTCGGTTTGATATTAAAAAAATGTTTAATTAATAATTTCAACTAAATCGTAAGATGCACCATCTATTAACAATCCGTTTAACTAACATGACAGCTGTTAGATTGTTTACATTTTATCATATAATGTGCGAAACATTCGCATGGGTCAGATACAATTTATAAAATAATAGATACCTACGTATTATATTAATTATTTGATTATTAAAATTATTTGTATTGGGATTTCATAGTGAAATTATTTTAATCGTAATCAACTAGTTGCTTATTATTATGGTTATAGATTACAACGGGTACCTAAATAGTATGTAATAGTATAATTAATTATCTTTAGTTGTATGTAGTAACCATTAGCTAAAGAATGAGAAGCAAAGAAAAAGTAAACTAAGCTTTAAGAGATATTTGGAATATTATTGAAACAGTGAGTCTATTATTTATCCTATTTTGTTGAGTTAAGTGCTGGTGGTTTAAACAAAATCCGACAATTCTACGTTCAAACACCGATTTTATGTTTCGAATTTCAGACTTAGATACGTGATCAGTGTACAGAGTTTGCATCGGTCATGCATGTCGTTAGATTTTTCAATACCTAACGTTTTTACTTTTTGTTTTATTTTTTATAAGCATAATATTATAATAATAAGCAGAAATTATTGATTAGATTAGCCCAGTAGCGTGTAAAAAGTGTTAAAGCAAATTTGTTAACATAGTACAGTTTTCGATTTTGCTATGTAGACTAATATTTCATACAAATATGTAACGAATAGACTGCTAAGTTTAATTCATAAGAAAGATAAGATATATAAAGCAATAAAGTACCACGCTAACAATGAGGTACTTTGCTCGTTGTTTGGCAATGTTCCAAGAACGCAAAAAGTCTTAGGAGGACCAGTTTATTCATCTGAAGAAACCAGCTTTATTAAGCAAAATTCATTTAAATAAAAACAATTAGAATGAAACAAATATATATAAAAACATTTTATATAAGTTTAGCTTATCTTTAGTAAATTTTCTAAATAAATCTTCTTCTATTTCCCATTGTGCTAAGTTTAATTTTAATTAATAGTATTACTAGCACCGTTAAATGACAATTTCGTGTATGCGTAATGTATATAGACATCGTGCCGCTAGCAATATATTGGCTGTAAACAAATATGTCCGAGCACTCCAGTGCAAATTTAAAATATCAAATAATTTTCCACCATAATATTTTAGTCGCTCGTAACTTGAAAATTACATTCTCATATCCCAGTGTCATTTATTTTCTACCGATGAGTATGATTGTTTAGATATAACAGTTTTTATTATACTGCAGTACAATTATTAACTTCAATAATAATTGCAAAATAAAGCTCGCCGGTAGTTAATTTAACAATTCAACTTGCGTAATTTCCAAAAAGTCTAAATTTTACAAACGATTTAATGGTTTTAAATTATTTCTCAATTAAGTCGAGTTGTTTATGAGTTCATAATTTAATCCGGTTTTAATCCGGTATTTCGAGCTTTGCCAAAAACGTTTTCATATTAAAACTTGGAGGCTTGGTATATTAAATTTTATAGTTCTTTCAAGTTTTAGTGAGTATATTTTATTAATATAGTGTAGTTTTTTTTTTGTTTTGTTGTACCCGAGGGAACAGTATATAGCTGCGATAAAGTCAGGCTGGCGGCGCGTGACGTCGCGGCCGAATTATGCCTCGCGATAAAACTCCCTCGTGCCTCCAGTTACGGGCATCTCTCAACTGGGCCATGCCCGTGCTATTTTCTATTCATTATTATCGGATTACAGGCGAACACAGATAGCTCGGTCGGCGTGCACGAACTTGTTGCCGATATGCGAGCCCATAGCATTCGTATTCGCTTCTACCTCTAAACATCTCAAGATTATCCCATAGCGCTTATGTAGTACTAGGAAATATATGTGTTTCTTATCCGAGAATGACGTACGGATAATTCTATTGTTCGTTTGTTTGATACAAGAAAACATATGGTTTCTCAGCTTAATCACATATTTTCTTAACAGTTTCATTAGTATTTATGAGTGACACTATCAACTGATTATACAAGAAAGCATTGTGAGAATGTGTAGTAGAGTTTTTGACAGGATATTGATCTGTAATGTTGTGGTTTTTATTGCTATTCGTAAAACTTATGTTATACAGGTGTAACATTTAAATGGGCCAGTGGAGGGGGGGGGCTCTGAAACTATTAGAAATAGAGAAATACGTTCTAAAGAACTATGAAACCGATGTTAAAGATAACAAAAATTGCATTCATAGATTGAAAAAAAAACTTATGTACGAGTCGGGCATCGAACATAATCATTTTAAGAAAAAAATAACGATATAAATATGATTTAAGGATTTGGTCAAAGCCGCCCTAAGAGTTCCCCTCACTGACACATTTAAATGATACACCTGTATAGTAATATATAATGTAACATTGGTAGCATATAGCGTGATATACTTTGGTTATTGTGCTGAAATGAAGTGAATAAAAAATAATAAATAGAAGCATGGATGTGAAGTTGCCATAAAACTGCCTGGAGAGTTTAACAGGAGTGTCTTCTGGACTCTGAAGATTAGAAAAATATTATATCCAAGTGACATTATATAAGTAAGTATATATATATACGTTTTCATTAAATAGGAAAAAGAAGAAGAAGAAGCACGATTAGAAGAGATATATTCTCGTAGAAAACGCCTCGCTATTCACTGCAAGATAACAGAAATAAATTTTTGTTGGTGCCTGTAATCACTAATATCTAATTGGCAGGCATGGTGCTTAATAGTGATCTATACTACAATTAATAGAATTGAAGTGTCTGTTTGTAATGTCAAAATAACAGCTTTTTACTGAATGCATATGAAAGTATATACGATACCTATAACAAAAAAACAACTTTTTAATTATTTTTTTCAGTTTATCTGTTCCCGGTAATCTCTGAAACAGTTGGACCGATTTTGATTAGACTTTTACTGGCAGATAGCTGATGTTGTAAGGAGTAACTTGGGCTACGGATGAAAATGGCTTACGCTGAGTAAAACATAAGAAATATATCAAATGAATGAACTAAATAACTATAGATATTAAAAAGACCTACAAAAAAGTCAACGAGATCATCTAAGGATCGTCCACAATAAGTATTGGTATCTTTAAAACTAGGAGCGGCAGCAGCACGATTCGCGCACGTACCCGATCGACGGCATTCTATAGTCCACGCGAGCGAAGCCGCGGGCACAGCTAGTTTTTAAAAAAATACAACATTTCACATACCGTAGCATATAATAACATGTTAATTTGGTTCTGAATACTTTTTTCAATACTTATAGTAATTTATTTTTTCATTGTCACCAGTTCTTAAGCGTAGTTTTTTAAATTTTATACGACGTATATATTTTGTGATAATGATTTAGAATCTTAAGTTTTGTACATATTTTAAATTTTATAGGCCGTATATATTTTGTGATAATGATTTAAATCACTACACGTGAATATTGTATGAACTTAATCATGTCTATAAAAGTTACTTCCCATAAGGCACCACAATGTGGACACCATATTTTGCAAATCTGTCCGTTGTAAATAACGCATCGGAGCGGAGGCACGACCGTGGATGTGGTCCGAACGTCTCTGTCTCGTTCATAAATCTTGTTAATGAGAGACGGTGATCGTGCACGGGATTAGATTACCGGATTAAAACTGCACCGAATTCGCTTTTTCATATAAGAAGTTTCCCTTTCAATGGTGAAAATTTTATTTACTGTTTTACAGATTCAAGTTAAAATGTTAAATTAGTATTAAATTTACAATGCCTATAGATACCAATGTCTTTATTATTGATAAAAGTTTTTTATTTTGTAAACTTTCAACTTTATTTATAAGTGGGCTCCGCTCGCGTGGACTACAGAATGTCAGTATTTTGGTGACCCCTCTTCCACCCATGGAGGTCGCCTGCCGGTTATTTTAAAGATAAAGATGCTTTTCATTCCCTAGGACTCTAATTGTTTTTCTAAAATAAACATAGCATAAGTTACTCTTTTAAACATCAGCTGTCTGGCAGTAATAATACCATCAAAATCGATCCAACCGTTTCGAAGATTACCCGGAACAAACAGAAATAAAGACAAAAATATAAAAAAATAGATTTGTGTTATAATCACCGTATATTATACTTTCATATGCATTTAGTAAAAAGCTGTTATTGACTGTTGACATTACAAACAGACACTTAAATTTTATTAATTGTATAGATTATTTGTATATACATAGTACATATAAAGGAAAATCGCTATCCGCATCTCTCTGTTTATTCGCTTACTTCTTTTAAAGCACGCAACAGATTTTATACAAGTTTAGTATATACAATTAATTCCAAAAAAGTTTTTAATAAATCCAATCCAATGGCTCGTAATCAAGTCGTAAAAAAATCGATTTTCAGGTGCTTGCTTATGTAAGCTGCCATGTATGCTAGCTAAAAACCTTGAGAGATATATCAAAATAATGTTCTAAAGAATAGTAGTTGTTCAAAAAGCCTAAAGAAAAGTCCACCATAGCATATGTCTATCTCCTAAGGTTGTCTCACGGTAACCATTTTTATATTCATAATAATTATTATTAATATTAAGTGCTAAGCTATTTCCTCCAATTCAGTATTGTTCCTTGTCCAGATAAATATGTTAGTTAAATTGGGTATTTAATTTAGATTAAAACACTTTTCGTAACTTTGAATTTATGAACTATCAAAATACAAAAGCGATGTACTCTAAATTGTACCCCTGCGAAGATGGGGCGTGTCGCTAGTTAATTATAAATGTAAATATTTTTATTTTGATAAATCAACACAAGGTTTGGAGTGTTGCAAAGAGTGTAAGTTTGTACCTTTATGTGTGGAAATGAAGGCTTATATTCTTTGCCATGAATGCAGTCAGACTGGCTAGTGGAAAACATTATCAGTGTTTATGTCGAAAGCCTCTAACAATAGCATTGTGTCTCGTTTTATAATATTTTCTAACTAAACTACAAAGTTATTGTACCACCTACAATACTTGTATCATCAGGAAAGCGGTAAAAATTATAATATGAAATTAAAACAGGATAACTTTTGCCTATAAAATTTGATTTCGTATAATATTATTCGTTATACTAATTTATTACTGTTCTGATATCAGATGGACTTAGCAAAATAAACTTATGGATTGGTAGGTATTCAAAGTTCAGCTGCCGGAATATTGCGGTCAACACAAGAAAATTTCCTACGATAGTGGTATTTGGCTGTTTTGGAAAATTCTTAGCACATTCTGAGTTACGACGTGGATTTCTCTAATGCATGGATCTGTACCTGACTAGGTCGCAACCACCACAGCACATGTTGATGAACTCTCTTTTGGTTTGTCGCGTTTTGGATTCGGCCGGTGCATTATTATAGCCAGCTGCCGAGAGGATTTAAATTTTAGAGGATTGCTGATATTTCGATGGTTGCTGTTGTTTTGTTTTGTACTGTGTTTATCATTAGGTACAATCGCTTTGCTGTGTTACGATAAGTTTGTTTACTAATAATTGGGGAAATAAAAATGACATCAAGGAATTCAGTATGAGTTTGGTAGTTACCGAATACAATCAAACGTTTAGGTTTTCTCTACCATCAAAATGGGTTGTTTCGCGTTTTCGCTATGAACGATACTAGTAAATTTATAAGAGCATGAGAAAGGTTTTATCTTATTTGTAAACTGTTATCTTTATTGTAAGCAGGTAACAGGGTTCTTTAGGAATCAAACACTTTTGTTTACGGAGAAATAAAAGTTAGGGTTCCACGATATTATCAAAAGTGAGAACATTTCTGTAGAATTTCTGAACATTTCTTATAACAGAAAATGTATTTAAATTTTACTAGTAAATCCAGAGAAAGATATTCAATTTCATGTAATTTATTTATTACTAAAATAGAACGCCTTTTAAATTAAATACTTCCACTAATCTCGTACGGATGGGAAGATTCTGTGTAATTCTAACTAACATGCGGTGAATATTAAGGGGTACAAATACGCCGTGAGACGCAATGAAGGGGGTTTAATTCGAGCGGGTACACCAGGCAATCCAGCTTAACGGGAAGGATTAAACATAAAAGCCTAATGCTTCGTACGCAAATACTATAATTTGCTTCGTCTCGTAGTTCAGATGCAAATTATTGATCGCGCGACAATAGATAGTACACACAATGCGTAGTGGAGTGCGAGACCGTGCCTTAAAAGACGTAGTGCCATTATTAATGGGAAAGTCCATAAGTGCATCGGCGTGCAGAAACTGCAAAGACCTTTGTTTCTATATACGGCATAAATATCTATTTACCATCTATGCATGCGTGTACGAAATTAGAGGAATTTTAATCAATTTTATTTACATTTTTCAAGGCGATACATGCTATATAACAATAATTTAATTTGTTATATGACGAAGATGACCGAACTTGATAGGTTGTATAGAACTTGAAAGGAAAGTACAGCTATAAGACTAACTTAAGGAAACTGTTCGTTTTTGGACAATATTGTGTAAATTGCTTATCGAATTAACCTCAATTCAATCTTAAATTCAAGCGTAACGTGAAGAGATATTTATTTAGACCGGCATGACCCGACGATAGGTTGTCGATCGCTCAGAAGTCACCGTTGTGCTTACCATCAGAGACGGTGCTGTCACTTTACCGTGCTACTATAAAAAATCTTTAGAAGTCGTAATATAATGAATAATGCCTATGCTTAACCGTAAATAAAATAAAATAGGTTTACGATACCCTAGCCTAGGTATCTCTGATTTCTGGCAGCCACTGTAGCCTTCCATAGAAAATTCAATATAAATAAAACTTAACAAGAAATGCAAGATTATAAATGTAAAATCAATAAAATAGCTAATAAGATAAATGTTTAATTTGCAGCAATATCTTCGGCACCTCAGATGTGCAGAGACAGAGACACGGCCGCTAACACGCCATTGTTTGCAAATTGAAACAAGCGTTCACTTACCCATTCTCTGACCATCGATAGGGATAAAGGATACAAAGTAAGATGCACGAGAAAGAGATGTAAATAGATAAAGAGAATTCCCTTATAATTCGTTTTAGTATTAAGCAAAGTTTATATTATTATGGTAAATTTTGTATAAAAGTTAAAGGAATTGGTAAGTATTTAACCTGGCAATAAAAATAAAAGTTATAAAACTTTGATATCATTGACAAATATAATGTTTTAAATTAAATCAAGGTTTTAAAATACACTATCATTTCGTGCTTCTCATTCATATATATGTAAAATATATATCCAATAGTATGTAGTGTAATTGATGCGATATCAAAGTGCATTCCTTATCACAAATATCATTTTAACAATGTGGTAAGTGTTCACGTAATGATTTTAATTTTTGTCATTTTATTGTGTTTCACTGCGGCCTTCTTTAATATACATAGATAGCATTCTGAATTGCACACGTAAGATGATACAGTTTTTGCTAAATGGGATACGAAACGAGACGTGCTTATATGTTTTGCGCGACAAAATCAATGCCGCGTGTTTTTTAGGGTTCCGTACCTCAAAAGGAAAGAAAGGGACCCATATAAGATCATTTCATTGATCGTCTGTCTATCTGTCTGTCTGTCAAGACCCTTTTTCTCAGAAGCGCGTGTAGTCATCATGTTGAAATTAATATCAAATACTCAGGTCTGTAATCCCTTGGAGCTGTGAAAAGCCAACGCAATCAAGAGATACGAAGCTTGCAGCTATCTCTGAAGTGCTTTGTGATGGACCCGCTTCCACAATAGCCTTTAATTCTTCATTTTCCACTTTGGTCACCGGCCGTCCACGGGGTTAGTTCTGAAGGTCGAAATTTCCAGAACGAAAACGTTGAAACCAAAAACGTACCGTGCTTTCTTTTGCGACACCAGCGCCGTACACATTATTAATCCTTCGAGCTGTTTCTGCAGCACTGGTGCCACGGTAGAACTTGTGCTCGTAAATATACCGATATTTCATATTTTTCATTGTGCGGTAATAAGCAACGCCAAAGAAAAAAATCTACAATAATAATATAATTATATAAATGTAAAATAAAATTTTGCAAAAAAAATGAAAATAGCCTATTTTTTATAATTTGAATTTTTGTAACATTTCTGAATAAATGGGATTCAATGCAATGGTTTTAATGCACTTGTTTAAAGAAGGTGAGCGTATCAAACGAAACATAATCCAATAATACTATGCTATTTCTTGAAAAATAAACGACAATTTTATACAAACGCTGTCAGTTCTTCCGTACGGGATAAACGCGTAGCATGTCGTCCATTGTCCCACGAAATCAGTGCCGACAATCTTCCCGGGATAGAGAATCTTATCCCGGACTGCCGGATCGGATTCCGTCGTGATGCTGGCGGCCGGATGTCCAACGATTCCTCCAGGATTATCTTCCTTCTATCGTCTGTTTTCCTCGTTTCTTATTAATCCATTTTGCAGCAAAGAAAATGGTTCTTTAAATATTACCAACTATTCTTCCAAGAATATTAATATTTTCTTTAAATAATCTGCTGCTTATTATTGTTGTTATTTGACTACATTTTTGTATTAGAAATTTTGTATACATAAAATTCTTAATTATATAATTACAGCATGTTCTCTGATATATTACAACTAAATTATATAATTATGTGTTTTTGATATGAAACCCCAATTTAAACAAAATGTATCGAAGTACTAAGATTAGATTAAGCAAAAAAATTACATAGTATGTAGTATGTATTTTTAATTTAAATAAAAAAGTACCCTCTGTGAATTTTTATAGTTATCAAAAACCTTACCTTTTCTGTATTGAAAGCTTTCAGTTCTTAATTCTACTAGTATATTAATAAAGTATTAAGAAGGATACGAAACGTTTTATCATATTTCAAGATAATAAAATGTCATAATATATACATGGTAAAAAATATGACACAATCAGTTTCCTTTAAATTATATACATATTATGTTATCCGTAATTGATATAACATGTCCGCCGTCTATTTGGACATGGTTAGCTCTAACAAAAACACAGCTCTCGACGAATTTCACAGCCATGCTACTGAGCAAATTGTTTGTTTTGCTGAGTACCGTGGCCGTTGATACGGTTTTGTACGTGATCCAACCGCGGCCTCTTTGTCACTCGGCCTAGCGGCTTATTCAACTTTTTCTGCTATATTTTAAAGAGAGGAATGAATGAGTCATTGAAAATATGTCAGTTTCGATTTCTAAAAAACGCTATATTATTTTTAACGAAAATAGAATACGTGGATGCGTAGGTATATATTATTATGAAATGGGAAATAAAGAAACCGATTATCTATCACGTTTATAATTAACCTAAACGAACATCTGAAACGTGATTTAAAAAATTATACTCAATTATCCAGTAAATGCAAACAAAGCCGTGGGCAATAGCTAGTAATATATATTTTTGAAATGTGTGTGCTGATTAAACCCTTTTATTTGCCACTCAACAATGTACTATTTAAAAAATACATGCTTTTAATGCAGGACTTTAAGTTCTGTAGAGCGCGTCATATTGAATTCAGTGTGACGTCACATAGCCTTATAATCAGTGGACAAACAAAACGTTTCTATTGAAATTTTATTTTTTAAATTCTGTTGGGTGGTTTAGAATCTATGCGTGTACAAACGAATATACATACATAGCAGCTAAAATCATAACCCTCCTTTTCGCTTCGCCGTAGTCGGGTAAAAGTAACCGGCCCTCTAATTACGTATTTCGAAACAGCAAAATTATAGCAGAAATGGTTAAATATCAGCTTTAAAATTTATTTATTTTAAATTATGATTGGTAGGTACAGTATGGCCATTTGAAGCCAAAATTAATTCATCTCTCCTGTCTCTTTTCTTTTGGAAAATACGTAATCTTTTTAGATCTGACTACACTACGCTGCCGCTTTTACAACTTCACCGGACTTGGTACGTAATCTTGGTTGCAAATATCTATTTAAACTACTTTTCATTTGCTTCTGTCGTCTAATTCATTTATCTAAACGGAGTTTAAAAACTCTAGTGATAATGTTCTTTAGCGATATTTTCAACAGCTACTATGAATTATTCCGAGTGTCTCTAGTGACTGAAAAATAATTCAATAAATCAAGAGTATAAAGTATGGATTGAAGAATATTTAAGAATGGAGTAAAAAATGTATTCTTTGATTTCTGTGATTATTAGTAATTAAATCAATACATCAATTTTCTTTATAATATTCTGGATTCGCGTGATTCATGCCGTTTTTGGTCTTCTATGACCAACTACTGTTGGTCAACGTTCTTCAATTTTCAAGTTTGGGCTTGATTAGTAAACAATAGTACACGCTGAAAGAAGACATTGCGAACATAACTTGACTAATCTTCGAATATACTAAAAATATTCTCACTGTTATCGGGTTAAAAAATAAAGAAGTAAAAAGTGGTCAGTACGTTTTATGCAGTGTGTCGACTGGGCTTTTGGAAAAACTTTTGCCCAGGACTACGTTTAGGGCATCAGTAAATTTTCAGTTCGCTTGTCAACTATGTCTTGAAATTTGTAACTATGTACCTTCCTAGTGAGATACAAATGTATCTGTCATTTTTATATTCAACATTCAGTATAGTTATTACCTTTAATTCATAATTAAAATTGGTTGCCTGTAAAGTCGGTATACGGGCGAAAGTTTTACGTGACAACGACTTTATGTCTGTCTCTCTCGCTCTTAGGCGAGCTAACCATGCCCGAGTGGAAGGGACGCGTGCCTCTCACTCGCTCTCATTGTGAGCGCATAACGTGAGCGGAGCGTAACGCAGTTTCTTGAAGTGTCACCCGGCAAACCAATTTATAAGACGTTGTCACGTCAATATATATTTAATATGCATTAGGTTAGACTTTATAAATTATCCAAAGAATTTGGTGATCACGTTTAGGGCTCAGAATTTGTCGGATGGTCGAGTCGACGAGCTGTCGGCGCGAATTAGCAAGTGAGCACACAGATAGCGCACTGTTTGTACAAACAGGCGCTGGTATGGACATAAAGTTTTGGATATTAGTTTGGAATGAATGGTACAATTTAAAATAATACAATATTACTTTATTTACAACGTACAGATGTTTAGTTTAGAACAACGGCACGTAAAAATTTTATAGTACAGTTTTCATTAAAATAAAATGATCAATAAATCATACGTAAATATATCAGTAAGTAATGAATGAACCTTTCAACGGTAGGTATATTTGTTATTCATAAAACCATTTCACTAATAACTTGAGAATAATATAAAATTTTATGTTGATTGCCTGCCGGTCTTATAATATTTATTTAAAATTACTTCGCAAATTTTATTGATTTTATGATTCTCCATACACCGCTAACCATCTCATCGCTTTTAACTTGAAACACTGGTTAAGGCGCAAGTCGCGTGGCTGTGCATCTTTCGTTTTAATTATTAGTTTCCTCTCCATAAATCTTTCGGATATAGTATTTCTTTTGAGTTAAGTTCTCGTAGCGAGACAAAACTAATAATCCCATGAACACTTTCATATTCAAATACTTTACGGTTATAATGTTTAGGGTTTATTATACCTACATAATACATATATACTGGTAAGTACATTTAAAATTGAAATTGCTTTTGCATTTTGATGTATATTATATAATACCTATATTGCTTGTATGTACAAGTACCTTATGAATGATGATTATAATATAAAGTTTAAGATCGCCCAAATATTGTTTAGTATTATATTTTTTTTTAATTTATAGTTATAAATAATGAGTCGAAATCATCTGATATCTGATAATATGTTGACGTGTTTTTGGAGATTTCTTGAAGAAAATATTTTTGTTTGATTACAAATACCTAAGTGACATTTGAGTAATTATGATATATGCGATTACGTTGTTATTTTTGTGGTTAGTATGCATTGCTGCTAGGAGCCTAAGGAATAATTAAATTTTATCAAAGTCTATTGTAGTAAGAATAAACAATTTAGGGAGTAAATAAGCAAATAAATCTGCTTCGTTACAGGAATTTGTTTTCACGAAACGCATCAACTGTGTTTAACATAACGCCTATCTTTTGCTACCAATATCGGACGGCTACGCAGCCAAGATGGGTCCTAAACTAATGTCGCCTTACCCAACCGCTGACCAGTTTAATCAGTTGCTTAAATTATTGTCTGTGAGTATGCAATTTAATGGTTTGCCGTTTCACATTATATCTAACAGATTGGTGCTTTTCCACGGCCCTTACGATGGAAAATTTATAGGGGAGTAACGTACGCGAACGATATTTGTTTAGGATTAAGAGATTCAGCTGTGCGTCGAGTTTAACGATAAACAAAAGCTGCGTCGCCACAAACTGATGCTTGTATAATTTTACATGGATGATATCGCGCTGACGACCGGGGGCTTCGCGAGTTTAAACGAAAGGCTTAAAATATTATATCACTATTCGGGTAAAAGGCAAGAAAGTTAGTTGTATACGGGTTATAATTAGAAACAGCAGTTAGGGAATATTTAAATTGAATTTGTTGGAATTTCGTGCGTATGGAGTTTTAGTAAACAGCATACCATTAGTGTAGATTGTTTAGTTTGATAATGTGCGTGCTTGCCGAGTTCAACAATGGAACTGGAAATGTAAAATTGTGGCCAGCTAATGGGTTATCGTACATAATAAATATCTAAGAACATGGATACCGAACATTTTGATAATGTAGCAGTATGATACTACTTTAATGTTGGTGTTTTATTCATATTGCACGATTAGTGAATGCGACGAACTAGAGTAAGTAATGTTTCTTAAATAATGTAAATTGTACTTTAATCTTAACTAATATTTTAAATGTGAAAGATCTAATTTTGGTCGGTTTCTTCCTCTCGAACGTTATAAAAACCATTAAACAAAGCCGTTTACTTAAGACTTAATGACTAGAAGTGAAAATTAGGTAATTATAATTTATGCTCATGAACTTCTAAGATGAAGCCCTATAAATATACAGTTATATTGAAGTTGGGAATGTTAATACGGAAAAAGCGTCAATCAGACTGATAAGGTTGGATACTTCAATGCGCTCGAAATATATTCATTCAAGATAATCGCACGAGTAGTCCTCGCACTTGTTAGTAAATTAAACTCAGTACTGATGCTCGCCTTCGCAATCACTCCAATTAATGACCACTCGTGAAGCTAATCAACTCTTAGCCGATTTACGACGATGACAACCGAAGTCGTAATGGTGGTTTGGCGTGATCTTACGTAATTTCACTGAACGAGTATTTACGGTGAATTGTCATTTATATTTTAAAGGACATTGATTTATTTTGTCTCTTATAATAAAAAAACGAAGAAAAACAACTTTGGGAAATACAATTAAATTAGCTGTTAAGTCCAGTGTTTTGATGCAATGTGTAAGTTAGTAATTGAAGTAGTAAATAATAATGATTTTGTTACATTTGCAAAAATGTTTCTTTATAAAAAATTACACCGCTTTTTTATCGTTTTTTAGGTTTAGTATTATGGTCACAATCTCACCTGATGTTAAGTGGCGATGTAGTTCAAGATGGTGACGGTGACACACTAAGCTTAGTGGGGAAATTGGCTCTCAAGTGCAGCACTCGGAACATACCTATGTATAGGACACTTGGCGATAGATTTTCAACATGAGGATAGATGGTAGCTAGTCAGGCGGGCATTAAAAAATAGCCTACTACCATGCTATGTTTTTATCCCAATGTTTTCCTTCACCGAAAGCTAAGGCCCGTTGCAGGGATTCGAACTTACGACGATCGGCGCGGTGTCTGTAGCTACCACTGAACCATCATTGCTTCATGTTGCTAATGGGATTTACGTCACTTTGTCGCTTATTGTTCAGTGTCACGCACAATGACATGTTATCCTATGTTTATACTTCTGTAAAAATCTCTACTTACGTTCTTTTATGAATTGTATAAATGTTCCGCAAGGTTTTTAATTATATCGTTTAGTGACACATTTGTAAGGGCATAGGGCTTTTATTAATTGTTCTATAGCACTCACACAAATATAGTAAATAGTAAGATTAATGTAATAAATTAACTATGCAGTTTAATCTGACATTTAATATATTATTCTATTTAAATGCAAATGATTAGGTAGAAGTATGTAGATCGCTCTACAGTTGACAAACTGGTTATCGGTAAGTCGTTACAGAAACATTGGCGTACCACTAACACATACGTACGATCGTAAACTTTTCAAAGAATTGAAAACCTTTGTGACAGAACAATTCGATCGCACATAAACGCAAAGTGGTTAAACCAAGAAAACCTCATGCCACATAATGTTGGCACTTTATCGAGGCAGTCGATGTACCTACTACGTGTGGCACCCACGTTCTCTAATTCCGTCCATTGAATTCACATTGAAGAGTGAAATGTTCGGACGTTCCACGGTGTCCGAGCTTGTATCGGAACTGAGCGTTTTAGCTAATAACTTAATTCCTCTGGGAGTGAGCATCTGTGTTGCGAAAACGGACCTCTGATTTATTATGTATATACTGAAAAATACATTATCTATGTGTCGCGGATGTCTTTGCATCTCGACTGATCAGCTTATAATGCTTAAAGATAAATTTACATCAAAGTCAAAAAAAAAAAAAATGAAATCTAAAGAATGTGGAAACACATGTTACACTATACATTCTATTCTAATGCTGTTAAATATTAAAAGTTTTAAATACTCATCAGTCATTTTTACTTCGCGCATTTGTATTTTAATATTATTTTAAGAAAAAAAAAAAAGAATTTTATACACGGGAATTATATATCATCATTCTTCAATTGATATATAATAATTGTCATGAATATGAGTACAAATAAAACTTGGGAGACAAAAATAATATGTAATTGCATAAAAACACGTGCGGAGCCGCGGGGCAACACTAATTGTTATACGTTATGTCTTTTAGAATTACACTTGAAAGGTTAATTAGCATTTTTATCTCGTATTGCGAATTAAAGGCATTAGTAGTAAAGCTTTTAGTGTCTTAATGCTTTGTGATTTGCATAGAAATCGTTTTTACTGTTTAATTTGTTGTTATTTTAACATGTTTTTCTTTAATATGACTCTTCGTATGCTTCATTTATTGACAGCAGACTTATCTTTACACATTCGAGTGCACTCATAATTTCTGCTAGTAGGGTGTAAAGGTTTGATCACCCTCGTCTTCCGTCTTTAAAGGGACCCGTCATATTCTTCCTCCAATATAAATAGGTCTCGGTTTTTCATACTTTCTCCCCCGAAAGGTGCTAATAACGGTTATGTACGAAATACTAGAGCTCCAGTTCCACTGGTCTTCTATATCGAGGAGTCTGAACACATCGCGGTCGACAGAGATTAATCGACCGGCGTCTCAGAAGGCCGTATTGGCTATAACGGCATCTGGAAAATTGCACGATTTTTCCTCACATCCTTTGTTGCTGCGTCTACATATTGACAATAAAGTGGGTTCCGTACAACGAATGACTTGAACTCACAATTTTAACTACAGAGCTCAAGTTTGTGGGAAATCTCTTTAGATTATTTGTCAAAATTGAATGAAGGGGTTTTGAATATTTTTTTGCTATCCAAATTCGGTAAAATTATTGCACTTCAATCTGGTTGACTGCTGAGAAGGATAATAATAATAATAAGTTAGTGACCATAGCGTTTAACAAACAATTTAAATTAAAATACAGTTTAATGTGGGTTTTTATAGACAATATTTAAGAATATGTACTAGCATGTAATATTATTAAAAATCTCAGAATATATCGAGAGATAAATATCATATTGTTTCGTTACAAAAATATTTAGATTTTGTTCGTTAAATTCGATTAATTATAGAGAGGTGAAGTTTATTTTATAATGCTGCATTATTAGTTACAAAGCAGCGAGTTTAGATCCAAACTGGTTCCATTAAAACCATATTTTAAAATAGTTATTATTTATATCACATGGTATAATAAATTAATTAATTACTATACCAGACCAGAATTACCAGAATTATAAGACTGTCGACGCAACAATACAATGTCGGATTTCCATTACATGTATGGTGGTTGCGACCCACGTGTCAGTTATTGTTCAGCATTAATAAGTATTCTGCTAGCTGCAATTTAGAACCGGTCTTTCACTAGGCCTAACGTGTTACCATCGTGGGCCATACCGATACTTAATGTTAGGTGAGATAATGGCAAAAACGATAAACCTATAAATAATTTAAAAATATATATATGATTATCACTTGCAGTTGAAGCAAGCATGTCTATTTCGTAATGTAATTCCAGTCCTGTATTTAAAAGTGTCTGGGCAATCGAATTTAGCTCGGTGTTTCGCAGAAAAAAAACCTATCTTCATAAACTTGGAAAGTAAAACATATTCAAAAATTACTCTCTTAATAGTTTTAGGTAGTAACAGCCTAGTAAAGATATCTATTCATGTAACTCCGTTTAGCTTTTATTATGTTTGTTTAGTATCCCCATCGCTTGGCTTGTCATATGCTTAAATTTTCATCGACTGACTTTTATAGAGTCATGTAATTTTGTTGCACCAATTTTAAAATATTCTTATTGCTGGCATGTCAAGAGCAAATTGTAATATATAGGCGATTAAACTCGCTGATTTACTAACGCTGTTGCTAGCGAAATAGGTTCTAGTATTATAATAAGTTGATTATTAAGAAACGGTTTCCAAGTTTATTACATTATTTCGCAAAACATTCGCTTTATGGTGGCTTTAAGATGAAGTAAGTCGGTTTAAATTATACATTTAAAATGTCATGAATAGAAGAATAGCTATCGCCTCTCACTGGTCGTAAAGATATCATATAAATATGACCAAGGTAAATCTGCAATCTAAATGAATCTCTAATCAAATTTCTACTTTAATTCCAGTGATATTTTTAGAAACTTTTTTCTTGTATTATGTATTTTATTTGTATTGCTATTATTGGTAAATAATATTAATTCTACTACATTGAATTATAACTAAAATAATATTACTTAATATTTCTTCACCAGCTGACCTGTGGAAATATTGCGCACATTATGGAATGTAAACAAAGAATGTAACTAATCGCTGTCATGTTAGTTAAATAAATTCTTGATAAGATGGTGATTTAAATATATTTTTAAACCAAAATCATTAATTTTAAACTATTTTCTGCTATGTTTTATCAATAGCGGGAAATGATGTTTGAATCCACAATTTTGATGAACAATTAACGGACATATGGCATTGCCAGTAAAAAACATAATTGAGAAATAATATACATGATTATAAGCACTATAAAATACAGTAAACATAGATGATTTTTAAATGTACATCAATTTTCAGGCAAAATCTTGGTAGCAGTTCATTCTTGTCCTATTATTTCGCTTGGATGTAGCTACTTTAAAAATCAATTGCAAATATTCTAGAAATGTCTTTGTGAATTCAATTCGTGCGGTTATTGGAAGCTCTAAGCCAGTGTAGTATCTTCAGACTTCAAAGTAAATATCTTTACACGATACATTTACTGCAGATTATTTCAATTTACTTTTAAAATCTTCAAGTACGGCCTTGTGGCAAGCGATACTTTTGTATTTTTCGAAATAAACTAATGAAAATAAAATACACATAAAAAAGTCGAAAGTGACGTTACAATTTTAATGAAAAAATTATTTATTTATCTTTATCAATTCAATCTTATATTTAATAATTACGTTATTTTTGGTTTTCATTGAAAAATTATATTATTTACACATATGAAATCCTCACGTCTAATATCTAAGCAGTTTGTTTGTCGGACGTCTAGTTACAAAGACTTTTAAATAGGTACTAACTGCGTGTGCCCCACGGTTTCACCAGTGTTGATTTTATCCGACAAACATCGCACCGGCAGCACACCTGTGAAGCTTATTGTAATTTTTCTTCTCGTGAGTAAAAATTATTTTAATTTTTCATTATATCCTAAACTATGGATCCAAGTAACATGCTTGAAAGAGCAAAATTTTACTTCATAATATTGTCTTTATGATAAAGTAACTTTTGTTCGTAAGTATTAATATGACATGCTTAAAAATAATGCTCATAAATCACTTTTTCATTTTCGACAAATGTATTTCACAAAATACCTTATCGTGTCTTATGTATAAAAGGTAGGCATATGCTTTTTTTTAGATATACTAAGGGCCAATATTTTTGTAGAACAATATATTTACGTATCATTAACCATTACGCCAGCTCACGCGGATAAAGCAGTTCAGGGGGGCTTCCTCTTCCGACTTAATAAAAATCAATATTTAAGGCTAGCTGAAATCGTAGTGTAATGTTAGATAGCCTATACTATTCCTCGTGAAACTGGCTATCATAAATAAAAATAATTTTTCGAACCCGACTGAGAGTTGCACAAAATATCGTCTTTTCATTCTTTCAAAATAGTATACATTATTATTATAATATAAAATATTATATTCCCTAAATCATTAATCAATGATTAAGTATAAATGTTACGAAAATATAAAAAAAACATTGGAAGTTCAAAATCTACTCAAAATAGACTAGGCTTCTGGTAGAAGTTAGCTTAAAGATTATTATAATGTGTTTGGAATTATCGTTTCACTATAATATCATCTGATATTAAACATCGATACAGCTGATGATGGTAACACGCTAAACCTATATAGGGTACTGGTTCCTGAGTGTTAATGCTGGAATAAGCCATTAGGTATTTAAGTGCCGATTTACAACTTGTGTGTAGAATATAGGCCAAGTGAGCGCTAAATATATTTTAGGACGGGAGTAGGTATATATTTCGTGGCCCACTGCTTATTATTCACTGAGCGTTTGGTTCTTTTGTGCCCTGGCGATATCAATCTACGATCGTCTGTGGGTAGCGATGCCCAGGGCTCCATTCTCACACATTCACGTGTAATTGCAACACAGCATACGGCTAGACTGGTTTTAATATCGCAGATAATTCCCGTCCTTGTGAGTCGATTAAAATGTCAATTAATTTCCAATAGTGACTAGTCGTTGTTATTTGATGATCATGTAATGAAACTTTACGTGATAACTTTAATCAAGTAGATACCTACCTATTATTTATTAACCGACTTCAACAAAAGACGGGAGGTTACTCAATTCGAATGTATTTTTTTAATTGATGTTCAGCCATAACTTCTTTTTCATGAAATAATTTGGATGATTCTTTTTTTGGATAGGGGATACCTAAAGGATGGTTTCATTCATTGGCATTGGACCTTGAACTTCGAAGATACACAAGTGAAAATGATTGAAATTGGTTTTCTTTTTTGTTAAAAATTGTCTTGTTTGTTATTACAGTTTTTTTTTTAATTTTATTTAATTATATACATTTGTTAAACCGATTTCGTTGAACGCATCTGAATTAGTACAACCATTGCACAAAAGATGGCGCGTGAGTCGTTTCATTTGGTTTTCTGTATTAATGGTTAAACGTATTGTTTATCCATATGTTCAATTTTGTTTGTTGCTGGTGACTCAGCCGTTATAATCTCATAAAAAAACTGTAACAGATTTTTTTTTCTATCTGACTCGGTACTGTTATCCATAGGGGCCCTGGAACCTTATAGACGGCTTTTACAGCTTTACCGTGGCTTGGAGGCGAGCGCTTATGGCACTCAGGCGCGAAAGGGTAGCAACGTGCTCGAGGGTACCAAAGTGGTCGAACCTCGGCTGGGGCTGTTGCCGAACAAGTGTTATAGTGAACATCAGTGATATTATAAGTAATTTTCTTGTAATATCACTGATCAACATACACAATATTTGTTTAGTTATATTATTATCAACACAAAACGATTTCTTTGATGTTTAATTTAGAAATTTTTACATTTGTTAGAAAGATATAATTTATTTTTTCGATATGTAAACTGCAAGATCAATGTGATATTAGGCATAAGGTTTTTTACTTTATTACAAAGTAATAAAATAGAACCTTCTTCTTGAATCAGTTACAATGTAACATGATTTTATTAACGTCAAGACGCTAACATTTGAACTTGCAAAACAGCTTTAACTTCTCGTTTATACAATAGATAAGAGATTTTCAGACGACATGACGATCTGCAAAAGGTCAGTGCAGTACATTGTATGCACAACCGCGTTCCATAGCGTAGCATTTCCAACCGGTGGATAACTATCAGTCAGTTGACCAACATGCGATCTCGAAACTTAGAAATTCTATCCAGAAAGGTTATGTACTGTTTTTGTGCTATATTGAAATTATGGTTACATATTGTTCCAATTAAAATATTATATTGATTACAACTATAAACACATTACTGGTCATATACTATATAGGTAGTATGCAAGTATCACACATTACAAGAAAAAATAAAAATAGACGAACATTTAAAAATTAGTTTGCTCGTTTGATCGAGCGCCAAGTTTTAGACACGGGTAACCAGCGTGCCAAAACATGCCTTTTCTCACATTTTTCTTATCTTGAAAATGAGTTCCATGTCTTTTAATGGTATGCGATTATAGGTTGAAATAAAACGCAAAGTTTGATTATAAAAAAATCACTATTAATTTTAGGGCTTTTATTGTGATAAAGTTAACAAAAAATTTTTTTTTTGGTTATAAGTTCTAAGGTACACGTTTGTGTAGCCTACAAACGAATAGACTGTAAACTATGTAGATAAATAAGTAAAAATTATATACATACATCGAAACTAGCGTCTCTATTAAAATAAAATTTTTAGTACAAGATCATACCTGAAGAGAATCGCATATAAGGTGTCAGTGTTGAGTTGGAAAAATCGATGTCGCGTGCATCGTGTGACGTGAGCATTTACATACAAAGCTGTGATGTAAACGAGCTGTTGAGAACGACGCGCGCGCGTGGCCTCCTGATCCGATGGAGGGCTGTCGATCAACCGTTTGATATATTCTGTTACCTTCACAAAACTGACGCGATCTGATTCAGCATTACTCAATTTATCTTGCTACTTTAATATCAATATGGTTCAGAAAATTATATTATTATTGTTTTATGATGCCCCTTTATCCCGGGCAGTAAGTCAGTTTTTCCGGTTTGTGTTTTATGTATATATGATGATAAAGGGGACGCGTCACTCACTTACCAACCCGGTAACTCCTCACTCTACGTCCACTCGTTGTCGCCGGGTGAACACTGCGTGGTCAACGGGTGAAAGCTGCATGGCCAACTGGTCTAAATCGCGCGGCAACTAATTAACGTGTATTTAGTGAGCGACTTTCATCGGGGTGTACACAGCATCGTCCTTGCATAGACAACTCGCGGTCCACTCGCCGTCCGCATATGGAATGCTTACTTGCGAGTTGATACGTCGCGTTGACGTTACGAAGTTGACAAGTGAGTGCATATAAACGGAACTCTGTATAAAGAAATCTCAACCGCACTAGGCGATACGATGCTGAAAATTTATAACGGTTAGCCGTGTTGTTGTTACGCTCCAGTTTTTCACTTAATTTGGTTGAAATATCAGTACAAACTTTAAAACAGACCATCATATCGCAAAAGTGAACATATACAGTGCACAAATATCATGAATACAACCCGAAAAATGGATTAATTTATGAAATCACGACAAATTATTTCATGTAAGTTTCATATTTTTACAGTTTACAATTGAAAGTGAGTGACATTGACAAATCAAGTCATAGACCATAAACGTCATAGTACCAACCTGAAGACGTTTCGTCTGCGTTCATTTAAGAAATTACGTTCTGTTTCACGTATTGCAAATCAAGTCGTATTAAAATGGACTGCCAAATAGGGCTGCTGTTTGACAAAATAAAATTAGAAATGCAAAACCAAACTAAAGAACTTATTACAAATATGGATGAAAAGTTGATCCCTATTAGACAAGAATTAGTAGAATTGAAGCAAGAAAACCAAACATTAAAAGAAAAAATATTGAACATAGAAAAAAAACAAAAGATTGAACAACATCGTTATACATGGTCTGGGAGAAAACGAAAAATATATCGAAGAACTCATAGAAACAGTGAAACAAAAATTAAAAACAGCCATAAAAATCAATATAGAAAATACAGATATAAATATAATCCATCGGATTGGGAAAAAAGGTGAAACTAACAGACCCATACTTATCGCCTTTGTCAACGGCTAGAAAAAATCTATGATAATGAAAGAGAAAAAGACACTCAAAGACATTTATGTTTCGGAGGACTACCCTAAAGAAATCTTAGAGAAGAGGAGAGACCTACAACATAAACTAAAAGTAAAAAGACAAAAAGGAAACTATGCAATTATTAAATATGATAAACTGATTATAAAGGAAAACCAAAATATAAGATACTTAAAGAAAAGAGAGTTGTCAAAGTCTCCGAACACTCCAACACAACCAGACAAACAGCCAGTACGTATGGAGAATAAAATCAATGCATTTGATATAATGAAAGGACTAACTAATTTAGCCTCTTATACCAAACCATAGGATAAAGACATCAGCCACTGGAACTATAACACAACACTATCTTTAAGTCAACTAAATAAAATTAATACATACCCCAATCTGGTTGGTCACCATGGGGATTACGACCACTACCCTCACCCATCAATAAAAAGAAATCAACAGTTAAAAATATGTACCTATAATGTAAGATCACTATCATCGACAGAACGATTATTAGAATTAACTTATGCCCTTGAAAAAATTGATTTTTATATATTAGGACTATGCGAAGTAAGAAAACTAGGTTGCGAAATCGAAGAGCACCAAGGTCATATACTATGTTACACAGGGGAAACAAAAGGTCTACACGGAGTGGGATTTCTTATAAAGAAAACGTATAAACAAAATATTGTTAACTATATTGGAATATCAGAACGAGTAGCTGTGCTAAAACTGAAATTTGAGAGCGACACAATATCAATAATTGAAGTTTATGCCCCCACAGAAAAAGCTAATGATGACGAAATTAATATATTCTACGGGGATTTGAGAACTGCTCATGAAACTCATGATAAAACAGTTATAGTTTCAGGAGATTTCAACGCTAAGATTGGACAACCAAGAAAACAAGAAAACTTAGTAATGGGAAATTATGGGTATGGAAAACGAAATGAAAGAGGCGTAAAGCTTATTCAATATGCCTACGAACACAAATTATCCATAATGAACACTTACTTTAAAAAGAAATTAAGTCGTAGATGGACATGGATATCTCCAGATCATAAAACAAAAAATGAGATTGATTTTATTCTATGTAACAAACCAAAAAAAGTAACAAACATAGAAATATTAAATAATGTGTAATTTTCATCAGACCATAGACTATTAAGATCAACAGTTAAAATACAATCTCCTAAACTGAGCAGATCTACATTTAAATCCCTACCTAAATCATTAAAAACAGACAGCGAAAAATCAATATATATAAAAAACTTAGAGGAAAACATAAATAAACAGCTACCACAACAAATTACTAATATAGAAGACTATTACGATAAATTAGAAAACATTATTACAAAAAGTCTACATAAAAAAAAAGAAAAACAAGAAATAAAGATTATTTCAAGAATCCTAAGTGAAGAAACTAAAAAATTAATAAGCAAACGCACAGAATTGATCGCAGCTAAAAACAAAACTATAGACATGAAAAAAGAGTTAAAAAACCTATTTAAAACAACTAACAAGGCCATAAAAAACGATTACAATATCTACAGGAGTAAAGTCATAGAGAAGAACTTAAATAAATACAGAAGCTCCAAAAAGGCAAGCAAAGAACTAAACACACATAAAGACTGAATTCAGAAACTTAAAAAAGGTAATGAAGATACTAAAACAAGGCAAGACATTATAGAACATGCGACAGAATTTTACAAGGAACTGTACATGAAGCCACCAGAAGACTCACATGGCGAAGAACCTCCAGACTTTGAAATCTTTGAAAACACAGAATCAGACACAATAGAACTTATACATTATGACGAACTATTAAAACATGTTAAAAAATCAAAACCTGAAAAATGTCCTGGTCCAGACAACATAAGTAACGAAATAATCCAAATAGGAGCCCCTATCTTAATTCCATACATAGCCCAAATGTTCAACAGGGTCCTTGAAACTGGAAAAGCTCCCAAACAATGGTGCAAGTCAGACATAATACTTCTCTACAAAGAAAGGAAATCCAGCAGATATTGGAAACTACAGGCCAATAAGCTTACTGCCGTGCATTTACAAACTATTTACCTCTATATTATTGAGTAGAATGACATCAAAAATTGATAGCAATCAGCCAATAGAACAGGCAGGTTTCTGGTCTGGATTCTCCACTATTGATCATATTCATACATTAGACCAAATTCTAGAAAACATAAACAATATAATCGTCCTCTTTATGTAGCCTTCATAGATTATTCGAAGGCATTCGACAGTATTAAGCACAGCTCAATCTGGACAGCACTAATTTCTTGTGGAATAAACAGAACATACATAAATATCATAAAAAATATCTACTCACAGAGTAAAAGCAGAATTAAACTGGAAAACAAAGGAAAGGAGATAAAAATAGGAAAGGGAGTCAGACAAGGGGACCCATTATCACCCAAATTGTTTATAGCTGTGTTGGAGGGAATATTTAGAGAAATTGACTGGAAAAGCAAGGGCCTCAAGATTCAAGACCATGTAAAAAAAGAAATATGTATATCGGGAGACCAAATTGAATATGTAAATGAATATATCTATCTAGGAAAACAAATGTCGTTTGATTCAAAAAATAACGAAATCGAAATAGATAGAAGGATTAACTGCACTTGGAAGAAATTTTGGACACTAAAAGAATTCCTGAAAGGACACTACCACATAAAGCATAAAAAATAATAATGGACACTTGCATCCTGCTAAGTTTAACATACGGAAGTCAAACGTGGACATACACCAATAAAATAAGAAATAAAATTGCTTCATGTCAACATACCATGGAAAGGAGTATACTAAAATTAAGAAAAATACATAAAATCAGAAACGAAGACATAAGGAAAAGAACTAAACTTACTGATGCTCTTCAACATGCTCTAAGTCTAAATTGGAAATGGGCAGGACACATTTCAAGGTACAAAAAAAAGAGATGGACACTAGAAGTAACAAGATGGCCAGGACATGCAGGCAAGAGGAGTAAAGGTAGACCACGGAAACAATGGGCTGATGATATTATTGAAATAGCTGGGTCAAACTGGATGAGTATTGCCCAGGATAAAGATAAATGGCATGGGTTAGAGGAGGCTTTTACCCAAAAGGGATCCGTATCACTAACACACTAACAATAAATTTATACATTAAGAATAAAAGTTTTTATATAACTAATAATACTAACACTAATTTTTATTTGTAAATTTGTCTATTAGGTATGGAATAAAGAAAGCTTTATTATTATTATTATTATGACCTGAGGTTAATTTACGATGTGGACCAAAATTGTAAACACAGTAAGTCTAGTGGGAGTACTGGCTCTCAAGTGCAGCTGCCGGAACACACTTGTAGGCGACATATTTTTTACTTGAGGGTGATAGCTAGCCAGGCGAGCATTACAAAAAAATCCTACCACTATGTTTAATTCCGGTGTTTTCCTTTAGCCTTAGGGACCCTATCGTAAAACAGAGCCGCTGCGGCTTTTACAGCTTCACCGGACTTGGGGGCGAGCGCTTAGGGCACTCAGCCGCGAAAGTTTGTGACGACCCGCACGACGGTGCCAGAGTGGCCGAACCTCGGCTCGGGCGGTCGTCGCGAATGCGAAAAGGTCGCGATCTAACTAATTCCCTAATCCTACGAGAATTCGAACTAACTAACATATACTCATATGCACGTTCCCCTCCTCCTGGGAGGAAGGAGTGGACCATGCGTATGTGTATTTAATAATCGGAATGGTTTTTCTACACTAACTAGCGCATTAGTCTAACTATGCAAACACATCACACCACACACATAATTATACACATACATATTCACACTCACACATACACTTATGCACCGATTTGCAGCAAAATAACCAGGGATTTAAATAGGCAACAATCTCGTTTAATATTTATTATATTTATATAAAAGCATGTACTTTAATAATTAATCATTATAAAATTCATACACTATTAATGAGTAAGCTATGAAGTCTTATTTTAAATAACTCCATTTGAAATTGATTTTAGTTATTATTGCTTAATTTTTAATGTTATATTAATTGCAGTCGTAGCTCTGGAATATTTCATTATGATTAATTTTTTATGACTGTTACTAATTTAAAATATATCTTCTGTCTTTTCACTTTATTATATTCATCTCCGATCTTTATTTTAACCTTTTATGTTTCTATTTTATTTGTTTCTTTTTCTTCACTTCATACTATTGAGTATTTTTTAATTTTTTATTTAATATTGCAGTAAAAGTAAATATTTGTCAGCACAGTGCATATTATGATAGTATTATCAAATCACTCAGTCGAATATTTTTGATGATAGTTTTTATTGCGAACTGCATTTTATCTGCTGCATCTATGATATTTGACTATAGTTTGACTATTGGAGAATATAGTAAGTGAGGTGAGTGATCCATTATCTCAAATTAATGTTTAAGTTTATAAATGTTTAGTTTGATTTGATAAAAGAATAATAAACATTTTGGTTAAGAATTACCAATACGTATTAGGTATCTTATAACAGTAATATGTAGTATAATTACTGAAAACTGTACCGGCGAAAATAAATTATAAGTAATTTTTCTCCAAAATGCATGGAAATATTGTCATTATTATCGAAAAAAGAACACACGAAGTATTGAATTTACGGACATGCCAAGAGTGGTAAAAGAGATCCAATCAAAGAGTATTTAATAACCCCAGAAAGCCGTTTCATACAACATTGCTGGAGCGTTGTAATGTTCCAAATTCAAAAAGCGCTCCTGCAATGGATTTAATTTTCTTTGTCCGTAAATTCGATACTTCGCGTGTTCTTTTTTCGATAATAATGACAATATTTCCATGCATGTTTGAGAAAAGCACTGCGGCTCGGCCTTCACACTTATACTCGAACTGCAATTGGCTATTTCACGGCCTTTGCAATCATGTACTATAAATCTAAAAATTGTTTCGTATCTGCAATATTCTTGCAGCAGCAAAGATATTTTTCTTTCTTAAAAACTTAATTTGAAAACAGGCAAATGTCTAGAGATGATCATCGCGTATAAAACGTGCTGCTATATTACTTCTTCGTACTTAATCGGAAGGATACGGTACATCACTGTTTATTTATTAAAAAATCAGTAAAATCAGTATTATAATCCGAAATGGCCAAGTAGGTATATATATATATATATATATACATGGTAGATATATTTTTCAGTAACTTTTATTACCACCGTATTTCATAAATTCGCATTGCTCGTTACAATTGCGACGTAGAATAACTCTTGGGAACCTGTATTGGAGCCGTTAAAGTGTAACAAAGTACGTTTACACCATTTTATTTTATCTGAAAGCGTTTTTGTATAAACGTTTTGCAAGCTTTGTTGTGTATGGCTTTTTTGGGAATTACACAATATGCTAGAATAATCCTGTTACTGAAAAATTACTGTTCTCGATTTTTAATGGATTATCTGGAAAAGTCTAAAATTCAATACAAACATCGAGTATAATTACGCAGATAAGAGAAGGCATCGCACCTTATCAGTCCGATTACATTTACAAAAAAAAATCCTTCCTTCAAACGAGGTCACTCACGAAATTTCAACCCCTCATTTTTATTCGATCTATGAGTGAGTCATATTCCGGTGGAGGACGATTATGATTTGGAGAATCAAATGAATACAAAATGCGAAAAAAGTAAGAAATCTTCAAGAGGCCTACAACTATAGAGAAACCACAGATAGTGTGTACAAGCACAGAGTACTTTTTGATACTTTTTGATTTATGGCTTATTAAGGCTAAACTTCCACGAGCTTAATACATTCCACTTGAAGATTTATTGAATATATTATGTCGGTTATTCTCCACTAACTAGTAACGGTAGCCAAGCTCTCGTCATCCTTTGTTCTTCGTGCATTAAAACTATTGGTTTATCTCTTCGTGACGTTTATTCAATAAGAATAAGGCGTGATGTCTATAAGTCAAACAAACAAACTAAAAAACAAACAAACAACTCTTTCGTTTTATTATATTACTAAACAAATAATAATATAACTAAGATAAATATTTAAGTATAGATATGCACGGAATATATAACAAAAAAAAAAACAATTTTTAATTTTTTTGTCTGTCTGTCTGTTTGTTCCGGGTAATCTCTGAAATGGATGGACTTTTCACTGGCTTATAGCTGATGTTATAAGTAGTAACTTAGGCTACTTTTATTATAGATAAAACGATTACAGTTAGGTACGTGTACATAAAAATCAATTCGGAAAAACTACGATTTTGGGTCGCTTAAGTGAGTAATCTACAAGAAATATACCAAATTAATGTAATACATAATTGTAGATCTTAAAGAGACCTATAAAAAACTTAACGAGAACATATTATGTAATCTTCTAAGGATAACTCACAATAAGCACTGTAATCTTTAAAATAACCGGGATTCTCGTGTGTGGTCGATCAACGGCATTTTATAATCTACGCAAGCGTAGCTAAATAAATATGTGGTGTGATCTTGCTTTCAGCACAACTAAATAATGTATTAAAATTGGTAAATAATTTAGAAAGAGGAAATAGTCACATTTTATGTAAACGAAATCACAATAACTCTTCAGATATCTTTAGATCATACTATCTTGTAACATATATATAGTCTGGCTTTTGTAAACAGCGAATTTATGAGCGAAATAATCTGGATCCTATTATTTAACGAGTTTATAGCGAAGCGTAAATTTTAGGGCGACGTAAATTTACAGTTTCACCTTGGCACTTAGTAATGAAGCGATAGATTTACAAAGCATTATCATTTTAATAGATTAGTAAATCTTTATGAAGATTAGAAGAAAATGTTATTATATTCGTCTAAAGATATTTCTTTTTATATAGCTTTTTCTATTTATGTTTTTTTTTTATGTAGGTAGAACTAAATTATTTCCGTACATTCATCCATGCAATCTGTTTGATTTATCTGTTGGAAATCATTGATAATAAAATGTTTCATAAATTATTACCTGGTTTTTTCATTATGTTAACTAAGATGTAAGTGTTAAATTTAAAACAACTTTGAAATTTATCGACATCCTCATTATCGACAGTAATAATTCTAATTAGCTCACAGCACTATCGAATTCTTTCACTCTGAATTCAACTCGCGCGCTTTCTATAATACATCGAAACGTAATTTTGGCATAGATGTATTCTAATTTTCGTTTTCATATTTCAATACACGTTCTATACTAATATGATGAAAACGTTATGTTTGTGGGAGAAAATCTCCGGTACTACTGATTCGAGTTTTATATTTTATTCACTGATAGCTAGGTACATACATTATCACTGAGTGGTATGTTATGTTATGTGGGCTTCACTTGTCCGCACTTAGACTCTTTCTAGGTCCATTGTGCGTAGATATTCCGGCCGGTTATTCCAGCCAGCCCAACTCCGACCAGAAGCACAGAAGTCTCCTGGGGCATTCACAGGCTTCTCGAAGTGACCTCGGGTTTTTGAGGGTTTTCGCCCGTTGGGTTGCAACTCCCGCGTATTTCAGGACTACGTGGGTAGCGGTTTCTTCGCCCTCCGTACATGCTCTGCACTTGGGACTGTCAGTGACACCTAGAACATAAAGGTGTTTGTTAAGTGAACAATGGCCAGTTATAGTGCCTACCATAACACGTATATCACTTCTATTAAGACCAAGAAGTCGCCGCGACAATCGCGGTTCAGGGATGGGTAGTGTCTCCTTCGACTGTCTACAGTCACTGGCTGTTGTCCATTGATCTTTATGTGATTCTGTTGTTCTTTGACGCAGGCACGAGTGAATTTGACTGAACGGCAGAGGCAATATGGGTAAAGGACCCATCCGCAGAGTGCTGGAACCTCTCTTTGCCAGTTCATCTGCTGCGTCATGCCCAGTGATCCGCTGTGTCCTTTAATCCACTGTAGGGTTACTTTGTTGTTAGTTGTAACCCTTTCCAGTACTTTGTGACACTCATTTATAAGCCCAGAGATCACTGAGTGGTATATATTATTGTTAGTAAATTTTATGTCCTAATTAACGTGTACTTAGTGGTTGCTAGTTAATAAATAAAAATACAAAACAATACAAATAAAAAAATACATAGCTTATTATAAATAATTTTTTTCAAATAAATAAAATAAATCCAGTTTATGAACTACCCGTATGCATAATTTCATTTAAATCCGTTCAGCCGTTTTTGCATGATTGAGTAACAAACATCCAAACATACATAACATTTATAATTTTAAGGGAGACCGAGTTGTGCTAGGTTTCTTACAATAAAAAAATATATCTAGGTATAACATTATGTAAATACATATAAAATTGCTTTCAAATCGTTTGAGCCGTTTCCGAGAAACCAATTATATATATATATAGTAGCTGGTACCCGCGACTTCGTCTGCGTATTATTGGATATACACCGACTGATGTCTGAACACGACACACCAAATATTCATAGATGGGTTTATCACTGCCAAGGTCTAATATATATCTATACCAAAATTCATCACAATTGGTTTGATGGGTTCTTCATGCAAATTTTCATCCCCTATTTCATTCCTTCAAGTTTAACTTTTACGAAAAAATATATATTGTATCCTTCTCCAAGGTACAGTCTATTTCTCTATACCAGAATTCATAAAAATTAGTTTGATAGGTTCTTCATACAAAACTTTCATCCCCTATTACACCCCTTCAAGGTTTATTTTCGCTACAAAAGGTATGTCTATGTAAGGACATAGACAATGTCTAATCTATCTCTATACAGAAATCATCAAAATTAGTTGAGCGGTTTAGGTGTGAAAACGTAACAGACAGACAGTGTAACTTTCGCATTTATAATATTAGTATGGATATACATGAATTGTTAATTGTATTAGGTATAATAAAAAAACAACACAGTGGTATGTATTTTGTTATACTTTTATTTAATTGATATTATATTAGTGGGAATTTGAATTAATTAGCAGTAACGATGCCTTCAAAAAACAAATGGATTTTATATTATGGTCCCTACGCAAAATGAAATCCTACTTTAAGATTTGTTTATCTTTATTGTGTATAAAGCACCGAAACTTCAATACCGGGGGAAGTATTTATTTCATCCAATTCATGCAACATATTCCGTCGAGAATATTTGTTTGTTCGTAAAGTATTAAAGTATATAATAAACGCATCTTTCTTGTTAACTTTTGTTCGTACCGACTCCCTTATCCTGCGTCTTCAAATATTTGCAAAGATGCTATAAACGCGTCTGACGAAATTTAATAATGTACGAGTTCTGTTAATCAAACACGCTAGGTTGATATTAATTAACATGATAATGCCCTCTTGGGCGAAATGTTTTGTGTAAGGTCAACATTTACGCAGATTCAACAGAAGGAAATGGATCTCTTTAAAATATATCTAATAAGAACGCACTTTAATCATTAGAAACGGTGGTTAAAATTCTAATTTTATAAATGAGGGGCAAAATTTGGAAAACGCACACATAGACAAGCACGCACGTGTAACTTTTTTTTTTTATATTATTTGCTATATCTTGCCTTACTCATCTTGCTTTTCATTTATAAAATTTAAATATTAAAAAATCATGATTGGCTTATCGATACAATGTATATGTTCAATATTGAAAGCAGTGAAATTTATTAAATAAAAAAATAAAATATAATATTTGGTAATACATTTTTCTACTTTACAAAATTAGGTATGTACCACTTACTAAAATCCATATTAAACTGTATGTTATAAATCTCTAAATTATTAATATTAGTTATTATGGTTAATTCATTGCCAATAGTTAATATTGTGGTTTATTCAAGGAAAATAAACGTTACCTGTATTATCAGTCAAGGCGCTGTTACTTTGGAAATGTATTTATTTGAAAATGTCTACTAAGTTTCATAAAATGCCGATGTATTTACGAAAACATTTAAAATATTCAGAGTTTTGATAGTCATTAGAGGCTTTTTAGGTATCACATCGCCCTTCTAAAATATGCGGGTCATCCATCCGCACTACTCATGATTAATCATCCTTCACAGACACGTTTATAAGATGAGATTTAAAATTAAGAAGTAATAATTTGTATATTCTTCGTTTTTATACAAATTGTACCATAAAAAATTATATCTAATGGAGGACAATTAGTTTCATAAGATTTTAAAATATTCCGAACACCGACTGGCCTGAGTAGTAGCGAGTACACTTGGATTCACTATAGGATTCGATTGTCATTTCAGAAATTAACAAAATGATTTTACTCGTTATTCCTTTTAAGGTTTTCATTTATCCACAAAATTGTATTTTCTTAATATCGTTGCTTTTAGAAAACGTTTCGGTAATTTGGATACTAAGAAATGTTTGGAAATTGTATATTAAAGGCGATAATGGCAATTTAAATATATCTCATTACCAACTTTACTTTCATTAAACCTTTTTAAAATCTGGTGTTACTACTCGAAATATACTGCGTTTATTTATTAAAAGGCATTGAACAAGCTTCACATTCCGCTTTTTACATCTAACTGACGGCTAGTTTTAGATCTAAAATCAATACATCCTAGTCGTGGTCATGAGTCTTGAAAGCCTGCATGGACAGTAAGACGTGCTGATTTACAAGGCAAAAACCTTTTCATCCGTTCTTGACGGTTGACGGACGATGGAGACGTCCGCGCGATCCTTCGATCTGATTTCGGCATCTTTTTAAACCCATATCCTACGTTGTCCTTTTGTACGTCAAACGTCTGTAGACTTCAGTGGAACGGAAAACATGTTGATGATGTTGTTTAATTCGAATGGTATTTTATTGGTATTAATAATGCACAGATAAGTAAATAGTATGAAATGTACTTAATAAATAAGTATATTAGAAAATTTACATTAATTGCATTATTTTTTATTAATGGATAATCACTATTGCGATAAGTGTTTCATCGATTCGCGCTGATAGTTCATTAGTTTATACAAAATTTGCAGATGGAACGATTAAGTAAACAACGTGGACGCTGTGTGTATTCTTAATTGTGCTGCGATTCTAGGATCCGATTTAGATAGAAAATAATTGCCGTCCTAAAGTGCTGAATGTACTTTGTCCTTTCTTCGAGTTTGTTATTTTATTTCAATAACAAACAATTAGTTTTTTTAGGTGGATTATTTAAATCATTATCATAGTAAATTACATAGTTATTTTTTTATGAAATCTATACCTTATAATTAATTATAATAGCTATAAATTTCGTTGCACAATTAAAAAACATATTGTATAATGAAAAGGTTTTTTTGTTCCTTTGCCTACAAAATTTATTGTATTAAGTACTATTCACGTGAAAGGAAGCTAGCCAATTAAATATTAGCATACATCGGCGACTTTGTAAATGGCATCAAGATGTGTCCGCGGTACTTTATTATCTGATATCTCCAAGTAATGTCACATTGAATAAAATCATCGGTGGTCAGTAGCCGCCTCGGATGAGTGCTCCACTTATGAATGGCTACTTAAGAGACCACAAACAAATTACGAAGTGAACAAGCCTCTGTTCTGAGTCGACGAGTCTGACTAACTAGGTACCGTGTTCTGAATTTACTTTTTAACTGGTACGTTCTACAATAGTTGCATTGTAATAAGGAATTTAAATTTTATATCATAATGCTCTTAGTTACACCATTTTACATGTGCATATAATTTGAATGATTTGTTTCTATTATTTCTTAAATAGTATTAAAAATATCTGACAATTCATAACAAATTAGGATTAAGAATTATTTTCAATTATTTCTCAAGATAACACAATAAGCCACGCTTTGTTGCTATTTGATCTTAAAGAAAAATCTTGATAAGGAGAAACCATAAAATAGGTTTCGTGCGCCATTAGTGGTGGTTTGTAGCAATTTTGTTAAACTGAAGGATCGTAGGTTTCACTAAGTACGGTATGAAATTTTATCCTAATTAACCTACATTTGTTACTTTTTTGGTTATATTAGGATTTTAGTTTTATCTGTATAATTGATTATGTATATATAATTGTTGTTTACTAGCATAGGATGATCAATACTAAAATTTAAACCAAATGGACAAGCATGTGATTATCCTTGATATATTATTCTGATGGTATATTTATTATACACAAATAAGAGCGCCAATAAATTTTCTTATTTTGCGTATATTGTCGATCGAGATTTGCCAGTCCATCGAAGTGGAATCTTTAGTCAAGTTTTTGCTTGGTAGCGATTACAGTACGCCGCTTTGCCCGCTTAGAAGTGTGTTGGTTTACGGCTAGCTTTATTGGCATTTAATCGTCGGCCTGTTGTGTAGTTTCTAAAAATATCTTCTGCAATTGCGGTTTTGTCCTAAAACGATAAATTTTTTTTATATGGTATATACGTCTGTGTATTGATATATTTTGGAGATTTCTCTCTACTTGGGCCAGTTCGAACCTTGTGTTTGTTCCTGCGGGGAGTAGGGTTGCCAGAGCTCCTTGGATCAGGAGAGTTCAAGATTGGCAACGCGCTGGTGTTACCTATTGTGTTACAAGCGTCCATAATCTACGGTAGCCGTTTACCATAAGGAGGGCCGTATGGTTGTTTGCCACCTTAGCTGTATAAAAATAAGTGATCGTCAATTAAAACTTTTTTTTAAATCAAAAATATTACAATTTGACCAACTCAGCATTTGTATCCTTACATTTTGTCTATTAACAAACTACATCTCATGTTCGGACCATTGACGTAAGAATTTCATCTTAGGCACAAGTATCTAAACATGTATGTTTTTTTTTATATAATTTAATTACTGTAAACACACATGTAACAACGCGCAGGTAATTAGCGGACTGTTTTTAAGTCTGTTTTTAATAATTTGCTTCTATGTATCTATTATGGGATAATGAAATAAAATAATAGTAAAAAAGAATAAAACGTATCGGTAGCAATAAAATCAATTAAGGACAAAATTCCAAGTTAATCAATCATTTCCAGCATTTTTTTTGTACCGTATGAAAAATAATCGATTCCGGAACACATGATCGACTAACTTCATGTATAAATTATTGTGTTATCTTTACATCGCGTACGAGATCCCAATAAAACTGTCAAACGGCATATTCCCGATATGACAGATACGATATCTCCATTAGCTCGAACACCGTCGTCACGGTGCAAATAAAAAGCTCCAATAAAAATACGGTATCACGAATTTCAACGAAGAGTTACGTATAAGTTGTAACATCGAGCAGACTGACTCGCTCATAAATTAAGCCATCATAGTTGTTTTTCCAACGAGCAAGTAAATAAAATTCCGACCGACGGAGCGTAACTTGGTGTGGTACGTAATCAACAGTTTTATACGTCGATTCCGTTGCCTTGATTTTGTCCATCGTTCCTTTTCGCGAATAAGACTCGCTCTTTATTTGAATACTAGCTACTACTAGCTTAGCACGGGTAATATTTACAAAGTGGTGTATTTTATGTTAAAAAAAGCTTGATTTAGAGTGCATCGCTTTAATATTGATAGATCGTAAGTTCATAATTGCCTCATTAGCCTAGTGGTCCTAAACGCGACTGACATGCTCGAGGTCGATGTCTTCGATTCCCCGGTCGACCAAAGTGTTATTGAGTTCTTATATGGAATTCTCAGTAGTAGCTTGGAGTTTGGCTTGTGCACAATTAATGGCAATAGGCTTGCCAGCTATTATATGGGACCTAAAACATTCCCGGTGAACTATGATGGGTGTATACCTCTGCCTAAAAGTTCGGGGACACAAGCGTGATGGTATTTTATGTAACTTCATAATATAGTGACGCGCAATTCAACAGAGGTGGCCAACTGACCGCGACAGTTTTACTAGGAGGGATTTCTTTGGTTGCGCGTAATTTTGAACTCGTAATATCTTCTACTGTTTTTTTTTCAATGGAAAACTATAAATGACAATTTTAATCTACATTAGATACCCAAGTTAACCAACAAATTTAGCTGTATAAAGATCAATACTGAATCAGAGAAAATAGCTTCTCATATAACATAATGTTTTTAATTATTATGTAGAAGATAGAAATGGTTATCTCATAAGGATTCGGTATTGTAAGCCGTGTTACGCCCGAAAATCGTTTTTGATGACTTGATTACAAATCATTGAATTTTCTGTACTTAATTGGAAAGTATTGTGTATACATAAACCTTCCATAAAAAAATCCAAATTATAGTGAAAACCGCAATACACTCCGTTTTGTAGTTTTAAAGATCTAAGCCTATATAGGGACAGACAGCGGAAGGCGACTTTATACCATATATAGATATAGATAAATAATTATATTTTTAACATCCATTTCCTCTTTAAGGCTTGCTAAATAGTGTGTATTTTTAAGTTATTTATGCATATTTATATATTTTATGTAATGCACATACACATATTACTGTTATGTATGTACTGAACATGCCAAAACTGGGAAAAGTCAAGACATCACTCCTTTAAGCAATAGAATAGGTATCTTAAAAATTCTCCTCGGGAACTCTGGAATCGCGACGTCTTCTAATTGAACGTCTTGTTTAATGCAATATGTAATTACTGCGCCTTCAAACATACAACAAGGACCGATATTTCCATCGCCAGATAACATTATTTGAGGAATTATTTTCATGATTTTACTAGATAATGTATGGAAATCCTGTCAAAATTTAGAAAATATTCCTGGGATAAAATTATCTTTTGATTGAAAAGCGACCGTAAGACAAATATCTTCTTTTAAACATTATTGAATGGACTTGATCAGATTTAACCATAACAACAAGAAATTGTTTTAGAATCCCCTGAATTGTCAAAAACCATTTATAGACAGGCTAGTTAGATGTTAAAGTTGAGGTCAGTAATTAACAGGCGAGATCAACAAGCCGCTCAATGCTAATGGGGCCTTTCTACGTCAAAGGGCTAAAAGGCGTCGGAGCTCGTCTGCCCGTATAATGACCCGAGTTGTAACGTTCTACCCTCATGTCGCGTCGGCAAAGTACGACAGTATATTAACAACGGCATTGTAACTTGTTTTTTTATTTTTAAATTAAATGTAAAGTTTAATTTCAAAAGTGGGATTGGTACCAGTTGATGTTTATGAATCTCTAAATTTTGTTATGCAGGATTTACAAAAGTGAAAATATTAGAGTTCATTTCATTTCAAGCACTTATGTAAACAGAGTTAGGAACTATAATAGTTTTTTTATTAGAGTACGATCAGCAGACTCCTTATTTTTTCAGTTTTATCAAAGGATTTTATAAGTACATCATATCTATTCGTTGTTAAATTATTGGAAGCGTTTTATTTTCTAAGTGATCATCTGTAACACAGTTTTTAAAATGTAATTACCTATTATGTATAATTGTTAAATACAATTAACATACTATGTTAAAACGTAGCCAAAATGTTTATTTTTTACAAGGCAACATCGTGAAACCTTAAAAACACAACATAAATAAATTTTGACTCTAATATTTCACGGATCAACGGATTTCTTTCGACCATATGAAACAACGTGCCAGATACACTATATTTCACAACTACTGGTCTTATATACTAAAGCTTTATTATTTTGACTATAACAACATATCTTACTATTTCCCATCTCACTCTTTTTAAATTCCTCATACATGACCTCGTTCGACCCTTATCAAACGTTCGATTAGTTCACTGCATACACACTAATTATATTTTCACAATGTATTCCCATGGAATTCTTGGATCCCCTCAATCGATGTCATTTATATCTTTGGCATCTCGCCCACGCCTGACAATGTAACGAAATTGAATTTCCGTATGTGGTGTGACGATACACTGATTGTACACGAGAATGAGAGATAGCTGTTGATTTTAAAGTACTTACTTTCTCTTTGCTCTGTAGGAACCTTAAAATTTGGTACGTTATATTTCTTTTTATTGTTTTCGACTGAAATATCACCACGTAACATCAAGAAATGGATGTTCAGTGTTATGTGTGAGGACACATTAAACCCAATTCGATAAAGAATGAATATAAACAAACCGTTTAGGGTCATCATAAATCTCGAAATAATGTTTTTTAAATGATTAATATTAGAGCACATTTTAATCTATTCAGTTGCACAACTTGGATAGCATAGTGTTCATACTAAAAAAAAATAATTAATTTTACTCGTTAACCCTAAAAAATAAACGAGTCTGCGAAATTCAGGTATTGGAAACAGTTTTAAATAATTTCGTAAGAATCTTTTTCTATTAATATTTTAACAATAATGTTCACCTGTACGGCTAGCATAAAAAAGCTGAAAGCTAGCCTGATTATTATTTTTTGACAAATTTGTTTTTTTTTTGCTTTTGATAAAGATGTAATAATATTCCTTTTAAAATATGTATATAAGATGAGAAAATTGATTGATTGTAACATCTACTTATTTATAAAATACAAAATACACAATTAAAAAACTAAATATATGTAATGATACTAATGATGTCTGACGGAAAACGGTTTTTGATATCTGTCTGTCATTGGTTTCTGGGCAACACATTGTTAGTAAACATTCTTTATCCAATTAAGAAAGATTACGGTTTTGACGGTATTTTAATATTTGACACATTTGCCGCGTTTTTAAATATAAAATTTCCTTATGACTTATAGCTATTTAATATTAAACTGTATAAAAATTCTTTGATAGTTAATAAAAAATGTGATGATTATTATTTATAATAAGATGGAAATAATATTTTATGTAATAAATAATACATAGTGATCCAGTCTATCGATAAGTAAGTACAGATAATAACAAAAAGTTTCTGTCATTGTAACGTGTCTAATAGGTGATAAAGAGTATAGCCGGAAACGTATGGCAAATCTGCCTGCAGGGCCTTTTCGATTGGCACTTTGGAGCCCATTGTATCACTAATTTAAAAAAATTGCCAAAATTTCAACTCTTTGTGTCAAGCCGCTTTTGAGTTATATAGATATAAGTGTTAAGTACCTACTATTAAAATTATAAAGTTTGCTAAACGAATGAAATCAAATTATTCTTCGTCGCTATCCTCATTAATAACTACACAATGTCCTTTATTATTAAAAATATTAACAGTAATCGGTAATAACGTTTATCTACTATAGAATCAGACTTTTATAAATGCTATGTCTATGTCAAGACTTAATTTCATTTAGAATTTTTGTTTATTAAATATTTTTTTCTTGTACTATATTAAATTACAATTTCCCAGCACTTATTGCAAATGGTACTTTGTTGACTTAACTGCCGCCTCCCAGAGACCGCCAAAATGAGGTGTACGCCGGTAAAAGTGAAATTTTACTATCATTAGTAGTGCATTCGCTTATAGAGTCGCAATTGGCTTTCAAAAATTTAGAAATTTCATTGCGTGCTTCTACAAATGAAGTGCCATTGTCAGAGTAAATGTCAGTGGGTTTACTCCGTCTAGAAATAAACCTGCGTAAGGATAATATATAACTATTGCTCGTTAATTCACCTACCAACTTTAAATGAAATAGCTTTGGTAGTAAAACATATAAAAATTGCAACATATACATTATATAATTTCCAACTGCGACCTCAGAAGATATAAAAAATATAAAAATTAATTTATGCAAGGTTTAACTTTATAATAATAATGATTTATCATTGTATAAAATAGTTTTCTGGAATCATTAAGAAAATCAAGCCATGTCTTGAATTGATTAATTATAATACATATATCCAACGGTTACATTGCGATGAATAGAAAAAAAATCGTTCGTACCGTGATGGAAGCTATCGTTTATCTGTGGCTCCGTAGACCAGATCGCATGGTTCTGTAGTGGAAAAGAGATGATGGGTTAAGGCCAAACAACTGTTCAGAATATTCATATAATACGGATGATAAAACAAGCTTAGTTATGCAATGTCTCTTCGCAGTTGAAGCGGTTCAAAATTCGTAGTGACGTTTGTATCATTCACAATGCGGACAGCCCGTTGCTGTAACCTGTCCAGGATATAAAGAAGGTATTGGGAGGAACCGTCCCAGAGATGCGAACAATATTCCATGCGCGGTTGAACTTGAGCCTTAAGAAGTAAGTCGTTAAGGTTTTAAAATCATGAACAAAACCAAGGAACAGACCCAAAAAAGGCAAAGTGCAACGTTATAAATAAAACGTGCGTTGCCATTTCAAACAATAAATTACTCATAACGTCTATTTAAATTAAGATAAACTTGATTAATAGGATCTATGATATACAAATAGCATTTAATAACGTTCGAGTAATTTTGGCACGAGCCCGTATCAATTCAAATGTGACAGTGGAACGTGACATTTTCGGTCCCGAAGTGTTGCGAATCGTAAATTAATACGTTACGATGTTATGAATAGTGCCGGGTACCCGTCGACGGCTATTCTGTTTGTTTCCTTGTAATCGATCCTTTTGTTGTACGAATTCACAAGTGAATTATGTAGAATTGAATGATAAAGTCTCTCGCCTCCTAACTATTTTTGTTAACGAATTATTGTTATTGATTTGCCTTGTTTTGAGAGAAACAATGCAAAACTATTGTTGATATTACATAAATAAATACTAATTTTTGTAAGTTTAATTCAAATTCTCATAGATTTATGGATTTTTTCACAGAAACACTGATTAATATGTGCGTGAAAGCAGTTAACAATCGAAACACAGGCTCATATTACAAGAAGAAATTGAGAGGCACTTTTTCTTTATAGCTAGGTATCTAATGTGTCTATTAAGTAAGCGCAAACTGGATATAGAAACTAAGCTAGGGATGAGTGACAAAAATAGTAAGGAAAAGCCAATGCCAGATAAATAAATATCAAAATAAAAAAATCTGTGGTTTAGTGCCGCTACCCGAGTACCATTTTTTGGGTACTACCTATGGTGTTGACGACCCGTTTTTTAGGGAAATCTTATATTTCTGTTTATATTTTGCTTACTTACGAAATTACGAATTCCATTTACAACATACAAATGTGGAAACAGCCATGTTCGATGTTTTTGTTCATCACATTAATATAACAATGTTTTAGGGAACCCTAATATCGATGTTTTCAAGCTCAACATAGATGAATATAGAACATCCCTAAACTATGGTTAAGTTGAGTGATATACCCGTTATGAATTCAAATCTACTTTTTATAGTTTACCGTAAAACGTTGATCACTTTAATGATGCGGACGAAGAACACTACTTTGATTATTATCTTAAGGTATAAAATGTCATTAAGTTTTATCAATAAAGAGATCCGATGTCGGGTAATATAGTAACGTGGCTTTATTTAGATCTAAATAATAATTCTCATCTATTAGTTGTCATTATTTTTAAAAGCCTAATATTAAAATCACAATGAGAAAATATTATGTTCATAAATTTAAATGCACAATACCTCCAGCTATTAAAACTCGGACTGCTGTATAATGAAGGAAGTTTACGACGTCGTACTGCTGGTATTCCAGTGTAATACCATTTGATAAAGTCGACAATAAAGTGTAACAATAAAATTTTAGACCTAATACGTTTTTGTGAAAAGGGAATTTATCAGTGACGATACGTATCCGTAAGTCTCGTAAACCAGACCGCCAGTTATTAAGTGACAAATCGCTGGATACATGCGCGCTGGGTTAAGTCGTAAACTTACTGTAATGATAGAATTATACAGTGTGTATGTTTATGTATATTATGTTGATATCTTTATATTGCTAATATATTTTGTGACTATACAACTTATATTATTTTATGAATAATTCACAATGTTTTTTTATGAAATATTGATGATAGTCGTTAACATTTTTATTGTTTTGTTATTATAAAAATACAACTCATATATTGATAGTATCTAATACTAAATATTTTCAAAATATAATACAATACAATAACCTTCAATGAGAATTAGCTTGATGACGCAAAATACACATCTTCAATTTATAAGACCTTAGCTACAATCTTCGACAAGAACGAATTATAAAAGTTTATAGATAAAAACTTGGATATTAGCGTATGTCGATTTTTATAGCATCACGGTAAAGTGATGGCTCTGTATCTGATGATAAGCATAGTATAATCTAAAAACAACGGTGATCACCGATGGAACGGCTATCCATCGCCTGTCGTCGTTTTCATAAGGGCCGCCAAGTCTCTCGGTAGCTGGATATACACTGACCGATCCCGAAACCCAACAAACTAAGAGAGGACTTACCATTATGTGCCTAGAGGTTACGACTCAGTTGGTTACAGATACTTTACTACCCTGCTTGATCACTGGTATACAGCGTCTGATCGCCAGATTGTGACACGGTTTAGTCTTGTATACATATGGTGATCGCGATCTAGTCTGACAAAGTTGTCATGTCCTACGACGCTACGACCCAGCGTAATACAAACCACAAAATGATATCCATAACACGCAAATTATAATTATGCTAGCCTGTGTAGATAAATCTCTTTATGTATTACGTACAAATAATTTTTCACCGTTTGGTATCAGTAAGTCAAAAAATCATTATGCCGACTAGTAGAATTCAGAAATTATTACACCCATTAAAATAATTAAACTTTATAGACCTTCATGAATGCTCCCACCGCGTGCACTATATGCGTTTATAATTTGGAATAATAACCATTACAATATTTCAGTAGCGAATTGTTGATTGTTTGAGTAATTAGCGATCGAATGTCCTACATCTATTGAAAATAATTACAGTGTTTGTCGATTTAATCGTTTATTTTCAATCTTTGGTATATTATTTAATTAATTCTATTTATTTATGTTTTTTTTAATTATCCTCTTCTCAGACAAATTGAATTATTTTAACATTAAACTTAATTTATTGCAGTATACATTGCGTTTTGGATACTTAGAGATTTAGTTACTAAAGTTTTTACTGGATTGCATATTCTACTACATTTAAATTTAAAATAGTTTTAAATACAATTTGAAAAATATTCTTATCGGAATTCTAACTACATATTTATCACGTTATATATATGTTACTATTATAATATATTTCCAAGAGCTTTATTTATAATATTAAATCTTAATTATTAGACAAAATGTAGTTCAGATAGATAATTTATCTTGATGACCCTAAATGAAAACATATATTAATTCAATTGAAGCATTTATTTCATATTCGGCTTACTAAAGAAAGCAGTTACTAATTAAACACTGTTATATCTACAACTTATACAAGCTATTCAATTCAATGTAATTCAAGTTTCATATAATTTCTTCTTTTTCTTATCCCACGTAAGTAAGGTTGGCACAACATGTCTACCTCTTCAATCTCATTTGTTAACTAATACCTCATTATTCACACATATCGTACTAAGACAATCCATCCATACCAGTCATGTCTTTGTCTACTTCTATATATCCGTTCACCTTCATAACTAATATTCTCCTATTTATATGACTTTTATCCTACCTCATGACATGCGCCCATATTGGTACAGGTTTTATACATCTTTCCCTTAAGTTTCAGGGGCATTTGTCTTATAAAAATCTCACAAGTTTCATTAAACATCGATTGGTTTTCTAACCACTTAACTCGTAAGGTAATAAACTAACACGATTCACACACTGTTTAAACTATAAAAATCACAAACTAATATTAAAACAAAAATCTTGATCCGGTGTTTATTATATCAAATTTTACTTGTCTCGATGTTTACATTTTAATGAAATACTAAGTGTGCACTGCGGTTTCATCCGTCTTAAATTTATTCGACCAACTTTACACCGCACCGCGCTGCGCCTCCGCCAACTTGTAGCCTAACATTGTTCTCACTTCCCGTACGCTAAGTAGGCTGTAGGCTAACTACAGCTTTCTAGATTGCATGACGTTCATGTACTTTTCAGATCACTTAATACACATACAAATGTTCCCTCCCTTCCTTCCAGGAGGCGGGGAACATGTATATATGTATATGTTAGTTTAGCTCGAATTTTACGGAGAGGGAATTAGTCAGATCGCGAGTTAGTTGCAATTGCAGCAACAGCCCAAGCCGAGATCCGTCCACTTGACACCCTTGCGCGCATGTTGCCCACGCTTTCGCGGCTGAGTGCCCTAAGCGCTTGCCCCCGAGCCCGGTAAAGCTGTAAAAGCCATCAGCTGCTCTATTTTTGGATAGAGCCCCTAAGACTAACAGTAAGGTCAGTTATAAAAATAATTAAAAAATTACTTTCATGGTTTCAGCTCCGCTCCATGGGATCATAATGTCAATTTATATAACTTAATACTTAATACTTAATAAATATATATATAGGCTATAGTACAATTTTTTTTTATTTGACTGTAAATTCCACAGATTTGTACGTTCAAACTAACAATCTCTTGAGCGAAATAATATTATAGTATAGATATACTCTCGCAAATGAATAATGCCGAACTTTATTCTTTACATTAATAAACTTTATTCTTTACATTAATAATACAGGATAGTAACTTATTTGTAACTTAATTATTACAAAATTATATGCAATATTTTGTTATAAGCACTTGATAAAGTTCACATAATACTTTGAGCTAGTCTGAAAAGTCTGAAATGGAGCTCGCGGCTTACTGCCGATTTCGGCGGCATTTGATGACATTATACTCGCGCGGTAAAATACCGCAGTGTGTAGGAGAAGCCTTTATCAGCATACATTGAAACAAAATATTTCTAATAAAATCTTTTAAAAGCTATAGGTTAAACAAAACAGAAAGCAAATCCAATCAAACAAAAAAATCTTGTACATTAGAGGTATTTCCAAAAAATAAAAAATACAAGCGTACAAAGCCAAATTGCTAAAGTGATCCTGAAACGCGGCATGTTTGTAGAAAACTGTCCAAAGCATGCATACTATGCTTTATGTTCGGAGTTACACAACCGAACCTCTCTTTAGGTATGATATTATGTTATTGTGCACTTCATGCACTTTTATATTATTATAATTACAAAACTAATAAATGGGGGTCAGTACCACCGCTCGCTACTTACTATAAAGGGTGACCATTGTAACTATTCTCTAAAATAAACCATTAAACCATATCATGTCTTATTCGAATTTCTCTACACTTTAGTTGAGTTTCTACATTTTGTTTTGCGTTTGTACTAGCAAAAATAATGCTTTTGATTTCATTAATCCTACTAATATTATAAAGGCGAAATTTTGTGGGTGTGTTTATATGTTTATTACTTCTTCACGCTTAAACGGCTAGACCTATTTTGATGAAATTTGGTATGGAGGTAGCTGACCCCATGGTTTAACACAGGATACTTTTTATCCCGTTAAAAGTCATAGCTTACCTAACTACTCTCATCAATACATATTTGTGATTAGTTTATGTTAGACTGTGAACTATGAATTAACAGTGTTTAATAAAATTTGACACACAGATAGTTTATGACCTGGATTAACACATAGAATACTTTTTATCCCAAGAAAAGTCATAGCTTGACTACTGGTATAAATTTCTGTTTGTGGTTAGTTTATGTTTGAACTGTGATCTGAAGCAGGCCGTGGCAGCAGCCGGCCAGTGAAAAACAAATAATTATTCGTTGAAAATTCATATACAAGTCAAAGAAATTATTTGTTTTTGACTGGGTTCCAAACACAATATAATTATTTGATTTTTGTATTAAACAACAAAATGATCGGATTGTTACCTATCGTTGTCGTTAGTCGGCGTCTTTTGATATAAACTACTACTTAGTAATGTGAATAAAAAAGAAAATATAATATGTATATACCTATTTTAAAGTTTAAAGCTATTTTAAAGTTTGTCATTTACTTTGATTGCACTTTAAGTTTTTTTTTCACGTCATAGTGTTAATTATAAGTTAGTATTTCCATAGTAAGTACATTTATCACGGTCTCTAAAACCGCATTTTTATTATAAATTACCTTTTTACACATAATACTTCACCAGGCACAAAAACAGCTCCGCATGTAATTAAAATGAGAATGAACCACAAAGTGTTCACTAATGACGTTCAACAAAAGCAATAACCGTAGCCACAAACGTATTTAATACGTTTAATCTAAACAAAATTAACATCTAATCTAGTCGGAATGGGGCCGTTGCGAGCTTCGTTTCTCTGCACGCGCGCATTTTGCGGTCTTTTACGGTACTTCAGTTTCGGGTAGTTTGTCCGCGCACTCGCTTGTGACAACCCAGTTAATGTCGTTAAATGGTACACTGTTGCAAGTGCACCGTTCTGGAAGTATCCTCCCGGGTCCTGAAACGGCGCGGCGTGCAGATCGTTTCATGTATTAGAACTGGCGTCATTATCAAATTGCTTGTTATAGTAATTATCATTGAATTCTCCGTATTATAGAATAATTTTAATGTCTCTTAATTTCCGTATATTGTCAAAGTCACAGTTGATGAAATATTGAGTCGGTAATAAATAATGATAGCTCAGTGTTAGTCCGTACGGATACCGCGTCGATTGACGTGAGTTCGAATACCTGCAATATTTCTGAACTTTCGGTGAAGGGATATATCGTGATGAAGTAATTGCATGTTGGTATTATATTTTCTAATGCCTGCCTGGATAGCTACTGCCCGTAAGCTAAAAATGTACCACGATAGTGACAAACATGGATGCGGTCCGCCTGATGGTCTATGGTCGCTTGCTGGCATATGCGCGTTGCCGAGCCTAAATCCTATATAGCTGGGTTTCGGCAGATGCACCTGACAGTCAGTCCCTGACTAGGATTAGCATATTACCATCTTGGGTATTGATAACAACATGTTTTGTTCATGCTAATTATATCATTACTTGCTACAATGAGTAGCAATAAATAAGTAGTAGTAATTAAGTTGACACTTAGTAATTTTGGTATTTAGGTTAAAGCGATACTGCTACTGTTTTACCTATTACTGATATGTCTAACACTAAATTATGTCTATGTTCAAAGTTCCAACTAATAGAGTAAAGGTGGCCTCCCACGGTCTATGATATTGCGGACGGACGTGGACCTGTCCGCACCGACGCGACGCACCATGGGAAGAGCGTCGTCTGTGGTAGCGCAGACAAGTCCGTAGACTTAATATTCGGTGCTTGAATATCTGTGCTTGTCGGCCGCGTGCGTGAGAATCCGCAATATCGCGGATCATGGGAGACCACCTTAAGAAATCCACTTGCAATTTATTAAAACATAATTCATTTCACAACTGCGCTAACATATTAATTGAAAACTGCATTGTGGTCATCAGCATGTGAGCAATGTCCATTCGAAGAGCTACTGTCACAAAACTGACGTTGAGGCTTAGATTTTGCGAATGATGGGCTTTTAAAAATGAATTTCAATAATTATTGTTACAATTACAATATTTATATTCAATAATAGGAGCGGAGCATAAATTTTCTACCCACTTATATTATTATCCGTTTGTAGTTTGTATATTATGAATAAGAAAAATATATTTTTGTTTCAGTTCGTAACGGGTACTCCTGCGTTCCAGTGGCTCTATCAGAAGGTCTGGACATCAGGCTGGGTACTTCAGTCACGGAGATCTCGTACGGTGGTCCAGGTGTTACCGTAAAAGCTGTAAACCATCGGGCAACTACACAGCAACAAGTTTTTAAAGGTAATATTTTAAAAACAACAAAAGTAAAACTTAAGTGTTATTTATAAAATATTGATCAATATTACTACTCTGTATTTGTTCCGATTCAACATGCATTCGAATATGGTTTATGTTATATGCTATTTGTAAAAAAAGGATAGAAACGTTATATTATAAAAGCACTTTTTACATTTTCAATGTTGTGTGTCAAAGGTATAAATTATTTGTTTATTTATATAATAGAATGATACTCAATCAAATAAGGCTGAAAAGAGGCGTCTAAAAATATACTGCATCAGAAAAATATAGTTTAATATAGGTATTTATGATTTACATATAAATCTGATAATTATAACGAATTAGATAACAAAGTTTATTGTTGTAAAAATAAAATCATTTTTATATGTAGTACATACACGTATAATATCTAAAATAAGGAAACAATTGCTACATCCATACATATTGCCACATCTCTCGTATTCCCCGGTCCTAATAGAAAAATCAAATTCATGTGGCCTCGATATTAAGGAAGTGGAATTTGTCGAGACAACAAAAAAAAAACAAAGCTCGATAATGGGCGTTATGAGAAAAGTCCACAACGCCGTCGGGTCCCTTGTCATTTCTTTGCAGCGAAATGATTTGCAATTCTAACGCTTTAATTTTACTTTGAGGAGGCGCAAAAATACGGTCGAGGCTTTGTTGACCCGGCGGTCTAGAATGTTCTCCCGCCTCGGTCGCCTGTAGCCTTCGCATGCCTTGCCCGAGGCACTTCCGTAACATTTGCATACAGGCGGAGTCTATTTTAGATGTGTCTGTTAGATGTTTGTGGGCGTTGTTCGTGTATCCAATACTTTGCTTCGTTTGATATTTAGAAAATTAAAAATTATCTGTTTATTGGATATTTTGTGAGTTGCTTTACAAAAAAATTAAATAATAAATCCAACAAGCATTCTCTCTTGATTGCTATATTTGTAGCATTACAAAGTTTTTTTTAATATATAATATCTTCTGGAAGTATATTATTTATATTTGTTACATATTAAAAATACGAGAACAATCTTGTCTATGCATATAGATTTAAGATTCGTTTTCACCTAAGAACTATGTATAAGTAAAAAACAAATATTAATAATATTATTTTTATTAACGAAATGGTCCTGGCATTAACAAAATGTTTCTGGCTTCCTTAACAATTATTTCAGTTTAAATACAATGATATACATAAATTAAATAAAGTGTATTAATTAAGTAAATTTATTGAGGCGATTTTTCTATTATTTCATAACGATTTACTTATAACGTATCATAATTTAATCGGGTACTACCACCGTAAGGAAAAGGGGCGCATTTAACTAAAACACAAACCGGAGGAAAAAATATTTGAAACACAGTCACATCAGTAAAAAAGTACTGATGATTGGTCAATTGATAGGGTATAAGAATTTTTTATATTAATTACAGAAAACGTAATAAATTTTTTATGAAATTTCGTACACGGGAAGTATAAACTATCCCATGAACGATGGACTATGAGAAAATAAAATAACAGTTTTAGGAAGAAAGTTTGTATACGGGAAGTATAAGTCATTCCATAATCATTAGGCTAATGATTGTAATAAAATAATTTTAAAAACATTTTTTTTTTACTTCTCAACCGCTTTTGACAAAATTTCGTAGACGAGATGCATACTTGATTTCATAATTAAATCCATATTCAAACATCTATAAAAATCGTCAATGATAATTTATAAAACAAGTAATAAATACAATTTTGAAAATTCTCCAGCTATTTTGATGAAAATTGCACACAGGAAGTGCATGCCATTCCTCAATTGATAGGCGATATTAATGATTAATAATACACCCGGTAGTACATTATATAACTAAATTTAGTGAAAATTCGCAGATACGTCCCTCTTTCTTAGGGCGGCAGAATACCAATCGTAAACTTACTGTCGGATGAGTTTACAGGAGTATCAATAGAAAAAAAATTATACATAAAATCTATTCATTCTAAACATTATTCAAAGTAACGTGTATTGTATAAATTATCATCGACAAATATAAGGATCCTTTAAGATTTCCCAAGTAGACGCGGTTCCAGAGTATGACTTAACTCAATAAACGTCAATGTCGCCTTTATGTGTCGTTTAAAATTGTCTGGTTGCAGGGGACGTGGTACTGTGCACGTTGCCTCTTGGGGTGTTGAAAATAGCTGCGGCACACAACGGGCAGAATCAACAGAATTATGTAAAGTTTGATCCTCCACTGCCCGATTGGAAAGTAAGTTTGTGTTCGTGTTTACAGATGAAATAGCGCAATGCACAAAATAGCATATTGTGCATATTACTATACTCATGCGCTTATTAGTTATTAGGTTTATGCATTCTAGTTTATAATATGATAATGATGTTTTCGATTTGTAGAATCCCCTTCTGGTGAGTCATTTTCTATAACTTAATATACGTAGGTCGCGATTTTTATTCCCGCTACGATAAATCAAATTTATATTATCTGATAAGGTAAGAAGGTAATTTACCAAGAAATTAAATTTATGTATCGTCGACAAAATTAACTATTAGACAGTGTACACCCATGGTGGTCCTAGTATGAGAAGAAAGATCACATGCTGTTAGTAGCATGTAAAAAGAATGAATGAAATGTATGTAATATGTTATAATATATTATCCAATTTGTAAGACACTGGCTTCATCCAAACTTCTGTTTACGTTGAATGTTTTTTTATATACTGTTATGTATGTATCTAGTAAATCGAATGAATAGATTTTTTAGTGACTTACGTATAAAATCCGAAACGTCTTTATGTACATACAAACCTTTTATTTTTATTTATACTATGCCAAGTTTTGGAATGAAAACGTTAATGTTTGAAAACGTAAAAAAATCATATTCTTACAAAACGAAACCGTTTTATTACAGATTTTTCGCATTTACTCAGTTTTATTGCAGCAATAATTTTTAAGAATATCGTTTGTGTTTTTATAACTTGAACAGTTAATTGGCATAAAGTTTAATTTTATTTACAGGTGGCAGCAATCAAACGTCTCGGTTATGGTAATTTAAACAAAGTCGTTCTGTGTTTCGAACGTACGTTCTGGGATCCGAGCGCCAATCTCTTCGGACACGTCGGCACAACTACAGCTAGTAGAGGTCTTGTATAGTTCTTTTCTTCTTGAAAAAGCATTTTCCGTGCAACATAAATTGTGTGTAGTGAATCAATAAAGCAGATTAAATTTGAAAACTTCGAACATGAAAGAATAAAGTTCCAATAAAAGTTATAAGCCGGAACGAACTTAATCAAAAGCAATTTGGGAGGCGTACAGATAAAATCAATTTAAAGATCCTCTCTCTCACAGCAAAACGGGAGATGTTGATTTTGATTTACACTTTACAAAGTTACCGCTGAAAACGAAGCAGAAGTATCTTCGATAAAATTTATCTACGATCTTAACGTTCTTTTTATTTAGATTAGGTATATTATTTATAAATTACCTTTCATCCTCTATTGAATCCTTGAAAGTTTATTTGATCTGAATTAAAGTTATGTAATTCATGCCTGGACTTTCATGGCGATTTTGTTTTACTGTGCAAGTGGGAAAATATTGTTATAGAGTTATAAAGAGTTTTTTTGGAAATAAATTAATAATAGAACAATCAATACATTAGTACCTATCTAATGCAGAATTTGTTAATAATTTGCCGCACTAAATATTGTAAAACATGGAAACACCGGTGGCAACGATAACAAATTAAAAGCTGAATAATTTAACGCCACCGAGAAACCTAAGGGGGCCGCTGATGGTAATAAATCACGGCAACAAGCCAAGACAAGCATTTTAGGGTACCGTGCCTCGAAGAGTCAAAAATTAATTAATAGATTCTGAGGGTTCTATGTATTTCAGTTCAAGATAATAGCAAATAAATTAAATATAAGGCATTGTAGTTAATTTATCTTGTTAAAAATATTCAAAATTTTTAGTAGGTTCATTGATGTTTATTACCAGAATATGTAATTTTAATTGTAATAGAATACAACCTCTTTTTAAACGCCTGAATGGCAATACTAGAATTCATGGTCTACATCGATAAAACGGTTCTCGGTATGGATCGGTTCGGTATGTGCGAATTACATGTTGATTTAGTTAGTTTAGTAGAAATCATGAAGTACAAAATGTAATGTAAAGTACATCCGTTACGGATTCTGTTAGTTTATGTAATACGTACCTACTATCTACTTACCCATTAAATAAACATTTGTTTGTGTATAAACATCGTCTAAACGATATACATACACTAAGATAGAACTAGATCCCACAGATGAGATTATTATATACTTATCATTTTTATAAAAATAATTATGTTACACAGAGTAGAAATTAATGGAATTGAAGGTTTGGGCTTTATCTTTAGATACTTAAAATCTGTTTTGTACTTTTTATTTTCATTGAAGTAAAAAATATATATTAAAAACTGATAGCTATTTCTTTTTCAATTCAATAACCATATTCTTCTGAATTTAGGTTGTTATTGTAGATTAGATTATTAAAAAAAAAAGATTACTACGGAACTCGTGCATAGGCACCAAGCGAAATATCTAATGTATTAGTAAGTTTAAACAACCGAGTTTTTACGTTATGCCTTAGTTCACTTCTTCAGCTCACTGTAGAGTCCAAGCCTCGACTGACTTCATTAATGCCCCGCATTTGTTCTTAGAAATACCAGAACAATGTACTAAGCGGACACTGATTTTTTAATCGAGATCAATTTAACATACAATTTTAAAAAGTTTCACGAATGTCTTATATCCTTGTATCTCTCGGGTTGTAAAAGATTTATGTGTGAATCCGTTGGATTTATTTTTTATTGAAATATATTTCGGTGAGAAAAACCATTCCGGAGTAAAAAGTAGTATTGATGATATAGTTTATACTGCATGAGTTGGGTAATTTAAACTCTTTAATAGTATATTATATTTAATAGTATGTTTTGACCAGATTTTTACTCACTGTTGTATTTGTTCAACTTATTGAATGTACTGAATAAGTTTATATATTTATAATAATAATTAATATCTAATAAAATGTTCATAACTTTATAATAAACAAAAACTAAAAAGTTTAATATAAAAAGTTCCGAATCAGCGGGACTCGAACCATCGACCACTAGTAGTACTATATACATACACCAGTGCCTAGAAATCACGACTGTCATAGTATTGAAACTCCTATTATGTACTTATGTGTTTGTTTTTTTAGTTTCGGTCGGGTCATTCACTTTTTTCAGTTTAGCTCCCATCCCACGATAAGTAACTTCGTTACAATATACCGTGTGTATTAAAAACCCCATCGGATCCGTGAAGGTGTTATGAGGTATCGAGATTATATTCTGTTTATGTTATCTATATTAGATTATGAGTAAAAAAAATTACCCCTAATAAAATGTAAAAAAATTAGTTAAATGAGAAAACTTACATGGCAATAACGGCGGCGTGGCGTAGGGTACCACCATACGATCAAACGTACCGCTGCACCGCGGCGTGGCTGGCGACGGTGTTATCACGTTTTAAAAATTTGCTAAATTTTAGGGAAACTAAAACTTAATATGTTAATTTTATATCGCAATAACATTTTTATTGTCATAATAAATAAAATTTTGATATTTTTTTGGTAATGTCGTTTATATATTATATATCCTATATACCCCCTTTTCGGATTCGACGGGGTTTTTAATACATATTGTATAAGTTACGTTAACATTTTGTTGTATAACATGGAAACGGTATTGATACACTATCAGAAAAATGTTATAAATTTGGTGTTATGAATGATAATATTGTCTTATACTTATTTATATCTATTTTATTAGATACATATTTTGTAATGCACAATATTTATGAACAGTAAGTTTTCCATGTGTTGCCGCCTCACATGCTCCCTTAACTTCCATTACATACTAGATAATATTATATTTATACAAACAACACTTTGGTACTTATATGTTTATATATAAATATTTCGTCAATGGAAACTCTCAGTAGACAGTTAACACAGTACGTTTGACAGTAGCCAAATATAAACTGCATTCAATACCCAAAAGAAACTAGCTAAGTATTTCCTGCAGCAATTTACTATGTAGGTACTACTTGATTGTCTCCTAAAAAGCTTTAAGGATCAGCGAACCAAAGCGTCATTGATAATTTACAGGTGAATTGTTCCTCTTCTGGAACCTGTACAGTGCTCCGGTTCTGTTGGCACTCGTGGCAGGCGAAGCTGCCGCCGTGATGGAAAACGTTACAGATGACGTCATCGTTGGCAGGTGTATTGCGGTCCTGAAGAGTATTTTTGGACATGCTGCTGTGCCCCAACCTAAAGAATGTGTTGTTACCAGGTAATATTGTATTACTTATAGCAAACCTTAAGTAATTACGCTGTTGAATTATTCGTATTCCAACAACGCGACGCGGACAGAATTGACATCGAAAATATTTTGTTCACTTTTATTTAATTCTGGCATGGTTTCACCCTTACTGAATTTATTGCATATTATTGCTATTCCCTCTCCCAGTTATTATAAAGGCAAGAGTGCTTATTGAGAGTGATCCTTAGTCAAAAATCAAATCTAAATCAAAATATCTTTTATTCAATTTAGGCCCCAAGAAGGTACTTGTGAATGTTAAAACACTACCACCGGTTCGGAAAACATCCCAGCCATCGAGAAGAACTGACAAGAAATTTACCAACATCTTATTACCTTTTTTTAAATTGTGTAGAATATAGACATGCTTTCGTTCACTTTTTTGTAGGTCGTTTTAATATCTACAATTGTGTATTACATTAATTTGATATATATCTTATGGTTTACGCAGTATAAGCTCTTTAAGCGCCTGTATTGATTTACCGTGATCAATTTTTTTTATTTCCGCGGAACCCTAATTCTTTTTCTAAAATAAAAGGTACTCCTTATAACATCAGCTATCTACCAGTGAAAGTCCCATCAAAATCGGTTTACCGTTTCGGGGATCACCTGGAACAAACAGACAGACAAAAATTAAAAAAAATGGTATTTGGTATTATAGTTGTTGGATATTCTTTCATATGTATTTAGTAAAAAGCGGTTATTTTGACATTACAAACAAACACTTAAATTTTATTAATGTTATAGATAATAGTTGGTCTCACTTCCCGTAATAACCTACAGCTTGCCAAATTTCTTGACTTTCATGGTCACTGCTCCGCTCCTTAGGATCATAGCGTGAAATTGTATATCTATAAATAGGCTATACAATCCAAAATTAATTTTCATATCTGTCTGGTAATTCCAGAGTTTAATGGGTTCAAACATAAAAAACAATCTCTTGAGCTTTAGGGTAATATTATTATTGTTACAGATTCACATTCATTTGTATTTTTGTTTACTCGAAGGAATGAAGTATGCCTGTGAAATATCCCACTATATAGTACTATCCTAATACTTTATAATATAAACTTTTCGCTTTTTAACCTTCAAAAAACGACGGAGATTACTCAATTCAAATGTTTCTTTTAACCGATTTAAAACGACAATTTTTTACAAAAAAGAAAATCAACTTCAATGATTTTGAAGAGTTACCTATCTTCGAAGTTAAAGATCCAATTCCAATGAAATTAAAATGTGACCATGCTTGAGGTATACACCCTGTAGAACAAAAAAAAATCATCAAAATCGGTTCATAAACAAAGAAGTTATAGCTGAACATCCTTAAAAATATATATTCAAACTGAGTGTCCGTCTTTTGTTGAAGTCGAGTAAAAACGACGGAGGTTACTCAATTCCAGTGTTTTTTTTAAAATATACATATATATATATATGTTCAGCCATAACTTCGTTGTATATGAACCGATTTAGATGATTCTTTTTTGTTGGATAGGATATCTCAAGGGTGGTCCCATTTTAATTTCATTGATATTGGACCTTCAACTTTCAAGATACACAAGGAAACTCTTCAAAATCATTGAAGTTGGTTTTCTTTATTGTTAAAATTTATCTCGTTATATTTATACTAGCGCTTTTTCCGCGGCTTCGCTCACGTCACAGTTGAGTTATGTCCGATCTTTTTTACTTTGTAACTGAATTGCTAAATACTAATTTTCATAGATCTATCTTAAAAAATGACTCCCTTTTACGTCCAAGTTAGGGGTTGAATTTCTAAAAATTCCTCATTAATGCTCACCTACAGCATAAATTAATATCGCTTTCAAATTTTCACTGTCCTGGCCCTGAGTAATTTGGGCTGTGCGAAGATATGTCAGTCAGTCAGATAGTTATCCTTTTAGCTTTTTAGAAAGCTAGGTGTCCTTCGAGCATCTGAAAGTGAAGATGCAGTTAAATCTATCAAACTAAAATGTATTAAATCAACGATTGCTTTCACAGATGGCGAGCGGATCCGTTCGCTCGCGGTTCGTACAGTTTCGTCGCCGTTGGATCCTCGGGAACCGACTATGATCTCTTGGCTGCTCCGGTGCCAGGAGTACCTGGAGAGAATAGATTATTCTTTGCAGGTCAGTGTAAATTACAGTCATATTATTTTCCGTTGGCACAATAAACTATTGATTATTATTATGATTATTTATTAAACTTCATTGTACACCATTAGTTACATATACAATGGAACATTAAAATTATATGATAAGTACAAAGGGCGCCCTTATTGCTGAAAGCAATCAATTTCAGTCAATCTTTGGATGGATATGTTACAAAATGTAAATGAGGTAGTATGGTGTAAGGAGAAAAGAAGAATTAAAATATATAAAAACAGTATAAAATTTAACACAAATCATAAAATAAATGGATACTATAGCTAAAGAAATATATGTAATATAGACTACATTATTATTATTATTTATAATTAAAATTCAAATAAAATGTTATATAATTACATATACATAACATTAAAGTGACAAATAATAATCTTTGACAGATTTCTTAAATATGTTTAGCGATTGTGCGCGTCTTACAGAAATAGGTAGTGCATTCCATAGCCTTGCAACCTGAACTGCGAAAGATTTAGCAAGAAAATTTGTGGTAGGTATGTGTTAGTACTTCCATCGTTACGTTTTCCCTTGACCATAGGCAACGCGTATGTGTATCGTAAAGGAATCTGAAACGTCTTAGATAACAAGGAGTGATAGGATTAAATAGAATTCTGTAAAGAAGAAACAAAATGTGAGCATACCGGCGAAGTCTAATTGGGAGCCAATTGAGCTTGATACGATATTCTGAGATATGGTCATATTTAGGTAAACCAAATACGAATTTAATACAAAAATTCTGAAGTTACAATTGATAGACATTAATTTGTGCAACGTTATTACAAACACAAATGATAAAGTTTATTACTTTGAAGGAGTGATGGCTCAGTGCGCTTTCGCCGTTAATTATCAAACTAATATACACATATACATTTTACACAGATCTATCTAAGTTTATACAAGCTTTTCATGTTTATAAATTAATGTTTATCTCGGAAAAAACAACCAAACATTAATGCCTCGCTGACGTAGGATCGTAACTTTTCCATTACTATCCTCTGACACGGGTCTGTAATTCTCCTGGCTAATTCAAAAGTTTGCCTACATTTCACCTTGAAGGTCTAATCCGAGGCTAAACGGAAACTTTTTTCATTTGCACAGGCGAGCACACGATGCGTAACTACCCGGCGACGGTACACGGAGCCTTCTTGTCCGGTTTAAGAGAAGCTGGCCGCTTGGCGGACATACTTTTACCGCAACAACCGATAACAAACGCTAGCGTCGCTGCGGCCACCGCTGCGGCTGCTGCCGCCTCTGCCGCCGCCGCTGCCGCCGCCGCCGCCGCCGCCGCTTCGAACCATTTATAATCTTTTAAATATTTCTTACGAGTTAAAGTTTTGAGTCTTCTTAGGTGTTAAAGGAAAATAAAATAAGGTTCATAGATAAAGAATATCAACATCTTAAATTGTGTTTAAATTTTAAAAGCTAAGTTACTCCTAAAATGGAACAGATCACATTATTTCATGACTGCAGTTTTTGCTTACAATTTGTGAATGTTTAAATAATTGTTTTGTATTTATAATATGCATTTAAATGAACTTATCCTACCTCTACCGAAGATGTGTTTTTTTTTCTCTTATCCAATTACATTTTAATACTCAAAGAAGACTACCTGCTAAATATAGTCTATGCTTAAGGTTTTTCTTATTTACTTAAATGAATGCAAGATCTATGTCTTGCTTTATTACGTATTGTTCATCTTCACTCTAATTATTCTCAACGTGTTAACAATTTAAAATATTTTTTGACATTTTTTTTACTTTAATAATTACGTCATGGGGTATAAAACGCCATGAAAAGATTTGACTGTGTTACTCATGATTAAGTCGTTTTCTATTTCGTCTACTGTAACGTATCACAAGTTCACAAGTTTCTTGAATTAGATTAAAAATTTACAAATTGTTAATATTACCATAATTCTCATTTTATTTTAAAATTAGTTAAATATTAATGGTTGTTTCATAATTAGATATAATATTTTAGATTCGATTTGTAAGAGAAGACAATAAACACTTTTCTATCGTATTAAAGTACCTAGTAGATAAGTTTGACGTACTTACACATAAAAGTTTTGTTTGATTATACTTTCACTTTTGTACACTAGGTTAATTATATTCTCAATAAAGATTTGAAAAACATTTTCTTTTTTCATTATACCTATAGACTTTCAATTTCGTACCTATCTGTGACTACTCGGTAGAGAAATATTTTCATAAATATTGCAGTTACAACTTCATATTATTCAGATTATTGAATTCATAATCTGAATAAAATAAACAAATCAAATATATCTATTAGGCCACAGCCTTTTAACTGAATTTCTAATTAAATCAAATTCTCGCGAAACATATAAAAATGTATATAATATATTTGAAAATAATCTAATATAGTTGATTTAACTGCAACAAATATGTTTATGTTTTAATATGAATTATTTAGATTCATATATCATATTACTTTTTCATATAGCTTTATTTTAAACGTTTATGTACTAGACGATACATTAGGAAGAGCTAATAAAATTGACGAGTTGAATCTAACTCTTGCTTTTGGATGAATGCCGAGATAACATAGAAATCAATAGGAATCTATGTTGGGTTTTGCTTATCATAACCAAAATGATGAAGTAACTACATATTTCTAATCTGAAATAATAAATATAATATTCTCTCTCAAATACTTATTCCATTCGGTTCCTTTAAAATAAATATATCACGTCATACTAACACAAAAGATAACCTGTGGACTCAAATAATTGGTCAATTTAAAAGTTAAACAAACACACCTGTCTTTTATATCGAGCACCTGTTTTAAGTTATCTAGTAAGATGGTTGTCCCCTTCAGATATATGAACGAAATGAGAGGGAGAATTACCCCAAAAAGGAGTAATTTTATTTATATTTATATTGAATATTTTTATGATTCTGCTTTGTTAAAAAATACACAAAATGGAATAATTGTATACTTTTAAATAAATAAATCTCGTAAAAAGTGAGGACACTCACTGGAGACTGTTGTCTAAATAAACAAATTATGTACCTTCAACATCGTTGTCCAGGGTACAAGAGATTGCAGATTCTACGAAAGTGCGGATGAAACGCTTAGGCAGCTCTTGAGTGAATGCGATCCACTATAACCTAAAGTACCTAAACGCAACTGGATTCTGGGCAAGCACGTGCTTGAAGAAGAAGTTCAGTTCCTTTCTGTCAAGAAAGTTCTGTAGTATATTAAGGTTATTTTACTTAGTACCTTTATTATTGTGAGACAATCACAATATATCTTACATAATCTATATAGTGATATAGATCACAATATTGGTTGCAGTGATACAGAACTCCATAAGCCTGCATAGCACCTATTTACAATAGTAATTTCCAAGCCCGATGTAGCTGAGGCTTCAGTGCCCTTAAGGCTAACAGTATGGTCAGATCGAAAAAAAAAACGGATATAAATAGTTCCAACGCTAAATTAAAGAACGTTGATGAAGTAGAATGTTGCGAGATAATAAAGAACTTTACGAGTCAAAGCAAAAGTTTGGTCTTTGTTGAAAGACAACGGACATTTGGTCACAATAGTTATCTGGTCTGGCTTCCACAAGTTATAACTACAAAGTCATTACAACAAAAAACTATTAAACGTCCTAAACAATAAAACATCTAGATTCATCTTCTTCCACGTTATGGACATATAGGTGAAACCATGAACTCTTTTATGGACGGTTTAAAATTTATTGTTGGAAATTAAATTATTAAATCTAAATAGGCGAACTCATGCGCTTTGCGTTGTTTAGTACTTGTTATTAATTTTGTTCATTAGATGTTTGTAGGAATAAAAATTAATACCACCGGCGTTCGCTCGATATAGTTTTGTAAAAGTGGTTTTATGAATGTTACTGCGACGCGTGGTTCTTATTATGAAACAACAACATACCATCACGCCTGTATCCCCGAAAGGTTAGGCAGAGGTGTACATTTTGTACACCCACAGTTTGCCGAGTGTCTTTTAGGTCCCATGTAATAAGGGGCGAGCCTATTGCCATTAATCGGGCACAAAGCCAAACTCCGAGCTGCTACTGAGAATTTTCATAGAAATAGAAAAACCCAATAATACTTTCCTCGACCTGGGAATCGAACCCAGGATCTCGATCATAGCAGTCGCGCTTACGACCACTAGGCTAATGAAGCAGTAAGAAACCCTTTAAAATTTTGCGTGCCTTGAGGATTTGTGTGCATGTGGATTGTAAATAAGTTTGATATTATTGTGAAAATGTGGATTTCAATATTGTTCTAATATTGTTGACAGTATGAAAAAGTGACGAAAGAAGTGTGCCGGTCTGGACTAGTTTATTAGAGTGATGACGTGAATCCAGCTCTCCTTAGACCTTAGACACCCACTTTACATACAAAATTCACAATACCTACACAACCTCATACGGTCTACGGGAATTGCGGCTTGGCACAGCGTATAACTGTGCTTTAGCCACGACTCGAAAAAAGGTTATTTTTAAGGACCCAGCATCCATTAATTCGCATTTGCTGAAAAGTAGATAATTAAATTTTTGCGTGATTAAAGGAGTTTTTCGATTAAGCAGGTACTGCATGACTGGAAAACATTTTAATAATAAAAAAAATCAGGTATTTTATTTTTATAATTGTTATCAATGACATTTTATAAGAATACTAGCTGGTACCCGCGACTTCGTCTGCGTATTATTGGATGTTTGCGCCTAAACGTGTACTCGATGACCTCATAATCTGGTACAACTCTCCCGTGAATGACGGTGGCAAAAACTCTTCCGCGTCCTAAGGCATCGCTCATTGCCTTGGACCCCTCACCCCACGCCATGTGGGGATGCAGTGATAATACGTCTTGCCCCGCCGTGTGTGCCGCGCCGCGCCGCAATCATCTTTACTATTGAGATATAAATATGTTATAAACTGTTGGTGTCTGCAGCCTAAATTTAATAAGAACATTTTTGTGTGATTGGACCTGCGCAAGAGATCCTCCAAATATAAGTTCCGTTTTGCCTTATTATTAGAGTCATCGAAGTGCACGAGGGATTCCGCCATATTTTATATCAAAATTTAAGATAACGTGATTCTATCAAAAAATACAGTCCACTAAACGCACGCGCCCCTCCATTGGATATACACAGACTGATCTCGGAACACGACAAACCTGTGGTCTTAAGGTGTGCGTGTGGGTCTATTCCGAGGTTTGTTATATACATAGACGCACTTTTCACATTAACCAACTTTATTTAAACAGTTACACGGAATTTACAATAATGAACAGCATGCGATAGGTTTACAGTACCTAGGGAAAAGACTATTTACTCGATGCGATAAATGTCGCTGCGCTTGCGCATCCGATGCGGTATCCTCCGGTGATTGTATATGTGTGGAGTACGCCACAAACCAAAATAAAATCATAGATGGGTTAGTCGCTGTATGGTGGACACGATCCCTACCACCCCGCTATATTACTGCATATGCACCAGCTGATTTCGGAACACGAAAAAGCATAAAAATCATATATGGGTATTATATTTGTAGGATAACAGTGGTTAAGTCATGATTTTACCAGGATAAAAAGTACCCTATGTGTTCTTCCTGATTATAGACTATCTGTGTGCTAAATTTCATCCACAAGCGTTCAGCCGTTTCTGTGTGGTTTAGTAACAAACATACAAACTTTTACATTTATTATATTTGTAGGATAACAGTGGTTAAGCTATGACTGTTACCGGGATAAAAGGTACCCTATGTGTCATTCCAGGTCATAGACTATATGTGTGACAAATTACATCTAAATCCGCTCAGCCTTTTTTGCGGGTTTGAGTAACAAACATACAAACATTCACACTTTTACATTTATTATATTAGTAGAATATGCATCAGCTGATTTTGGAACAGGACAAATAAAAAAAACGTAGATGGGTATTATATTTGTAGCATAACAGTGGTTGTTAAGCTGTGATTTTACCATGATAAAAAGTACCCTATGTGTTATTCCAGGTTATAGACTATCTGTGTGCTAAATTCAATTGAAATCCGTTCAGCCGTTTTTGCGTGATTGAATAACAAACAAACATACACAATTTTACATTTATTATATTTGTAGGACTAGAGGTGATTGTTATTTTGCTAATTATTTCTAATGGATAGGTTTATATTTATGTATTTAATGTCTTCTTAGAAAATTGTTGATAGATCAATTATGAATACCTAACTATGTATTATAATACTTTATTAATTTGATAAATTAATTAATGTCATATACTTACACTACACACGTAAGACGTTATACCCACTTCTTTGGCCTACAATAATTTAAAATTATTATCCCGCGTTTTAATCGAATTAAAATGTTTATTTATAAAACCTTATTTTATTTTTACACATTAAAAAAGAGGCCTAAAATGATTTCTAATTATTACCGTTGATGGCTACCTTCGTCGAGTCTCAATTTTACCTTCCATTATACTTCAAACTACATTTATCTTTCTAAACTATAAATGTATCCGAGTAATAAATTTTATTGTTGTAATTAAAAAGCGTTGTTCTGGCATCGTCAAATGTTTAATATCCGCTGAGGTATCATTATTAGACGTAGAGTAAAAAAGGTGTCAACCGTACGGTGGTTTCGCAAATCACTTTTCATATTAAGAAAGCCATGCTATGCCATACGAAGATAAAACAAGGTATCTACATTTTAAACCGTTAACTTATCTTCCGTAACGTGTCATAAGTTGTCATAACACAAATGTTTTCGTTCAATAATTTTCTATATCGTGCCTAATGCCTTCCAAAATAATAATACATTTATGTAGGAACGAAAGGAACCGGTGACTGTAGATTGAATGCAGAATGATGAACAAATGAGCTAAAGAGATACTAGAGGGGAATGGCATATTACTCGACGGAACGTAAAGATACTACACGAGGTTCAGTTAAATAAATTGTAAATAGCTCTCACCACAAGAAATAAAAGAAGTTTTGGCAAGGAAAAATACTTTTAATTAAAATAGATGCTACATTTATATACCTACTAGCGCTTTTCCCCGGCTTCGTTTGCGACATAGTTGAGCTATGTCCCATTATAATATGTTTTCATGCCCCATTCTAAATAACTGAATTGCTAAATACCAAATTTTCATATATGTATCTTAAATAATGACGGATTTTCATACAAACGTTTGACCCTTTTTTCACTACCTTAGGAGCGAAATTTACAAAAATCCTTCTTTAGTGCTCATCTACAGTTTAAAAGGAACCCGTAAGCAAAATTTCACTGTCGTAGCTTGGACTTTGCGTTGATACGTCAGTCAGTCAGATAGTAAAAATATCCTTATAATATCAATATTATCTATTTTGGGACAATCACTATAGAAATATTTAACACAGTTTTCAATAGTTCCCATTCTTTACTATCTGAATTGTGTGCAATCTCATTGAAAAGTATCGCATCATACAACAAGAGCTTTTAACTTTAGTAGATAGGTAATAAAGAAAGACAAGACAGAGCTTTAAGTTGCTGAGTGACTTGTGACTATCGTTCATTTGTAATGTATGATTATTAAATCACATGCTGAACGTAAAATGCCCTTTTAATGAGCATTATCAAGTGTTTTCAGCTTTCTATTAATACCAAACAAAATAGTTAACGTGGCATACGAATCATGAGCTTGCAACTTGTATTTACTCAAATTTTAACGAAAAATATAAAGGTATTTGTTGAAAACCCAACAAGCGGAACGTCTGGAAGTTGGAACAGACCGAGCGAGCCGAATGGACTCGAGCTACTCTTGTAACGCTCGTTTCGTAATACTAACAATTTAACGTTACTGGTCAGTCGCCATGCTAAGAGTATAGTTTCTTCAAACAGATTTTGTTTTAGAGCATATAGTAAAGGCGGAGCGGCTGCAATATTTATGGTGGCGTTTTATTACATTTTTAATTATATTTCAACGATTGCACTTCAGATTAATTGACTGCGCATCGACGAGAAATGTTTCCACGTTGAGGATGATATTTACATTTAAAATTAATTATTTATTGTATTCTGTTGGCATTCTTAATTAGTCTGGACAGAATCTGTCGTACCTACTGTCCGAAATGATATGTGAATTTCAAACGAGGACGTAATAAATTGAAAAAGGATGTTTTATTAAATCCACAGCTGTGAAAATTTAACAAATTTTATTACTTACGTATTGTTGGTTTTAATTAATGACACATCCTTATTGTTAAATTTAAAATAATTTCGACCTTATTATAAAGACATACAGTTTCTTCCTTTATAACGTAACGATTAAAATACTATTTTAAATTCACCCTATCAAATCATACTAGCTCACGCCCACTGATTAACACAGTAGATAAAACTTGATGTAATGAAGTATTTTTAATACTTACTTTACATTTTTTTCACACTTAACTGACAGTAGGCAGGTAGTTGGTTTTGGAACAGTAATCTGTGGAGATACCGTATGGTGTTGCAATGATGCACTTAGTATTCAATCATAATATGATATTATGAAAGACTGGGTTTAATTTAAGGTAACAAACTAAATAGTAATAAAATTTATATATTTGATTTTATTTTAATGAAAATTAAAAATATTAAATAACATTACGCTAACTTTATTTATAATCATAACAATAGTTGAATGTAAAACTTTTGCATGCGTTTGTAGGAAATCTTTTATCAGTTTTTCTGTAGTGGTGCTCAAAGTGGATAGTGGTGTAGACATACGTATCTGCCTGCGTTACAGTACACAAATAATTGGGTATTTAATTAATCACTGTTTTTAGAATTTATTATCTACATTCGAAAATTCTCAATTTTTTTACACTGTAACTAGATGCGCCTGCGGCTCCACTTGCGTGAACAAAAACAACAAAATTATTTTATCTTTTTTTTGTAATGAAGATTGTTTTAACTTTTTTTTGTACCTACGTAATTTTATTGCATTTTAACACTTTCTATCATAAATAATAAAACTAAATTGGAGGCTGTAATTATATAATTTGGGATTAATGTCTTGCATGTCATGTTCAACATTGTTAATTTGAATTAAAAACGATCATCGTGTTTTAAACATAAAAGTTACATTTATGATTTGTTTTCCTATTTTTTTATTTTACCTAATATCTAAACAATATTTTTGTCTATAGTTATATTGATTAATATTTAAAGGTCCAAGTAAAGTATTTCAAGAGTACGTGATGGTAATTGGTATTCAGTTTATGGCTATACTTGTATACTATTTAATCCCGGTAACTTGTTCCTTTTATTACACTAAGTTGTTTGTTTGTTAGATTAGACCATCATCGAACTGACCAAATAAATATCCACTGTTTGAATATTTCATAAGGTATATTTTAAGCCATTCTTTTCTACTCTGCGGTTTTCGCTGTCCAATCGTCGTCGCTCCGTTACAATTAACCCTACGACGACTTAAAAAATAGCCGCGCACCGAGTCCGACAAACGAGGAATTAATATCGGAGTCCACAGACATTTATTTTCCACTTTGTACTCACACCGGCTCTTTATTTTATCTTGCAGTAATTATAAAACAGGAGTTTATTGTTTGTTTTACTTCGAATTTGTTCGAGCTGGATGATTATTGATTACTTAGGATTTGGTCCTTAAGCGAGTTTATATTTTTTAGTTTATATAATTGTACTAAAACAACACTTCTATAGTGTGGGACTCATTTGTGATTTACATAAGCTTTTAAACGTGCTTTTTTACTTGCTGTTCTGATGAAGGCACCTATGAATATGTGGAAATTAACAATGTGGGTACTACATATCATATTATTTCTTTGATATTACTTCTCATGTCAGTTTAAGAGAATATGGCTATTGGCCAACCTTTCTAACAGTCTCCTAGTTTTAACAAATAACTGAGGAATTTAGATTTTTGTATACAACTGAAGAAGCAAACAAGCGTACGGCCCGCATAATTGTAAGTCGCTACTGTAGATTATAGAGGCTTGTAACAACAAAGCTATCTGTCATTAATGCCTTGCCGACATTGAACCCCTGTCTCAACTAGCTCTAGAAACCTTACCGCTGGAACACAACACAATTTAATTGGTTGCGATCTTCTGTAGGGTGGTGGTGGATCACAAGTCAGACTGCCTGAAATAGATAGAAATCTCTAAATAAATTTCTCTGTGCCCTATCTCTTTTTGAGCTCCCACTCCTCAAAGCGCTCTGGAGGAACAGAGTATAATTTAATTTGCTGCGATCTTTTGTAGGTTGAAGGTATTTCACCAGTCGAATTGGCCTAAGTAGAAAGAAATCTCCAAAAAATTTATCTGTTCTCTCATAACAAACTAAATAAACACATAGGTACAGCGTGTATTGTTGTTGGGTCAAGTAGTCTAATTATAAGTTATTCCCATAATATATTTTTATTATAAATCGGTAAAAGCGACAGGTCGTGTTGAAATCTTGTGCCTTGCGTAGAAGTCAATAAATTATTTTGTTGTGTTGTACTTATGTTTGTCTTAATTTCAATAGGTATAGTGTTAATCACTAGGTACACTTATTTAATAAAATATATTATTATGACGCCATCTTTTAATAGCTACTGAGAATAAGTTCTACATAATGGTTATAGTAAAATTGTAATATTAAATATGAATAGTAGGTGGCGCTGTAAAATGAAAGTTGCGCGCGCGTTGATTACATGCGTCATCTGTTGTTAATATACTGAACTGCATTACATTGCTACCTTGTATATTTGTTGAGAAATTTTTATTTATGAAGTATAGATGTAGGTTAATATACTTTTATAATTTCTGACTTTAATTTATCTTACTGTCATGGTCAGTGATTTATAAATTACTTTATATACTACTGACATATTAGTCTGTAAGCCTTCCTAAAAATTATAAAATAAAATAAATTAGGGAAACATACTCTGGGGAATTTTTAAGGGACCTTATTATAATCTCCACTTTTATTACATTAAAATTTTCCATGAACATATTATAAACAATAACTATTACTTAAAGTTGAAATTTCATTATAGACCTAATTTTGTTTTTTCTTGTTTATTTATTGTTTGCACCACATAGATACTTGACATTTTTTGTACTTCTACTCTCCGTATTTCTTATATTTTTTTACGATTACCTATGTTGCTCTTTTCTATGGTTGTACACGAAAAGTCTAAGGACGGCCGGAATGGTAGGACGTAGACGTTGCTCGCAATATTACCACCCTGTAGCTCCATAATAATCAGCGAATCCCTGACCATAGTGAATCCTTCATAAAGTGGACGTGCGCCTGATTGTGATAGTCGTAAAACCTTGAAACAGTGTCCACTTTTTTTAAAATATCAATGGCCTGCGATGTTGGAGTTTTTTAAGACTGATCCTTGAAGAAAATTTTACTTCAGAACCTGGTGATCGTAGTGTATCCCGGGCAGCGTCAGTTAGGAGAACAGATCATTTGCCATTTTTATCAAACACCATAATTACCTATTCCCAGCCTTCATAGGTACGCCTGATCTGTCTCAGAGTTAACATATTTTTTACACCTGGATTCATGAAATATTTTATTTCTTTACATAGATACTTTTTAACCGATTTCAAAATAAGAAGGTGGTTATCAATTCGAATGTATATATTGATTGATTCTTTTAATTTCATTAGCATTGGACATTCAACTTCGAAGATATACAAGAAAACTTTTCAAAAACATTAAAGTTGGTTTTCTTTTTTGTTAAAAATTGTCTTGTTTAATTAATAACGTTTTGTGCATATAAAGATACTTATCTACTTTCATGTTACTATGGAATTATACTTTCTCCGTCGTGGCAGCTGCTTCGTAAAAGTGTACCTCACCTTTGTATTTTACAATAGTTACAATGTGAAATGGCTTATGATCAGCTAGGTCAAATGTCAAACAAAGCCTATCAGTTTGTGTGTAAAAGTGACACATCATTAACAAAAGCAACGGAGCTCGAATATTTGAATAATATAAAAAAGTGCTGTAGAAGTTTTCTTTCATTTCTATTTCGCTGTTTGCATTTTAATGTGTTAAAAATTCATAAATTGTTTTATAATAATTTTAAAATGTCATTGTTATCTGCTTCTATTTTTATTGTAATTATAACCTCTACGCATTGTGACGAAAATAAAATGAATACTTCAGTATTAAGATTTCAAAACTACGTTACGGAAATAATAAAGGAGCAGAGTTCGAAAATACAGCATCTTTTAGCAAAGATACAGTTCAACGCTCAATCAGTTTTAGAGAAAATCGAAAATATGAAACAATACAAAAAGAATGGATATAAAAAGAAAAATTATTTCAATAAATTAGAAGCTGTTGACGAAGTTAAAAATGGAGAACTGCAAATGGAAAATTCTCATAATGTAGACGAAACTACTAAAGTTGCAGAGTCAAGAAGTTTTAATAATCACTATGCCACTTCTAGTTACGGTGTGAGCGCTAGCGGGAGCTATGGAGTTCCAACCTATCATCATCATTCCATAGGATTTGATCCTATTAACATAGTGGTTTCGATGTCTTTGCTATCATTTCTACTGCAGGCGCTTCAAGGTTTGATGAATAGGACACGTTTGCCGACGCCGGTTGTGGAAGCTAGAAATTTAAAGTTAGACCAAAATTGGTTGAACTTGCATAAATATGAAGATTTGAAGAAAGATAAGATTTTGTCGAAAAGGAGATATCTTAAGAAATATTTTGCTGAATAGAAGTTTTTTTTTTGCGTAAAGTTAATTTTCACTGGATATGTTTTGTGTTTCAAAAACCAAATTCATGTAGAAATAATTAGTTACATATCTTGTTAACAGTTAAACTATAGATATAAAGGCATTTTGCGCGTGCTATCTTCAATACTAGTAAGATAATAAGTATGTTATTTTTTCTATTATGTATTAATAACAAGTTACATTTTATGCCGACAGCTTACCTAGATAGGTATATGGATACTTATGCACAAAACGTTTCCAGGAATTCTTTCATAAATTATATAAATAAATGTAATATAGTTTTATTTCTCAATTTTTCTATGTACAACTCTAAGAATTATTACTTAAAATACTTGCACGTTCCAGTGAGAATTAATTGTACAATGTATATTTACATAATGGTCAGATTATGTAGATAGGTTTTTTCTACACGTAATATTAGATTTACAATTTTCTTAAATTTAAAATTTTCTTTAAGCCAGTAATAGCGACAATGTTCTCTTTATATATATATATAAATGTACGTTATAAAACCCTATTTCCATTTCTTTAGCCGCAAAATTGCTCTTAGAAAACCCATTACGCGAGAAGCTAGAGAACTGCATAAAAATAAAAATGTTTACATGTATAATAGTATCACGTGGCTATCACACACGTCCATATCAACATCGTAAGTAGGTATAGACGTATGTAGCTAGTTCATAGAATCTCATGCAATATAATGGCTTTAGAAAGGGAATAAAATATTGTTTATAACACTTTTATTGAACAGCGTTCGGTTTAAATCCACATTTATTTACTTGAAGTAAAAATTCAGGTTTTACAAAAAATATTTTTTTGTGGTATGAAGTAGTAAACCGGCATGCAGTTTTCATGATGTTAAGTGGTCACTGCAGTATAGTAGCTCGGCAAATTGACGGTACTGTCTCTGAAGGTAAGCACAGTAGAATCCAAATACAATAGTACAATAAAAAGCCCATTTTTAAATTTTTTGTCTGTCTGTTTGTTGCGGGTAATCTCCGAATCGGGTGTACCGATTTTGACGGGACTTTCACTTGTAGATAGCTGAATTTATTGGGAGTAACTTAGGCTAGGTACTTTAACTTTAGAAAAAGAAATGGCTTATGCCTAATAAACCATAAGAGATGTAGCAAATTAATGTATTATACAAGGTGTCCAGAAAGGGTATCGGGTATTTGTTTTCGCGCCATATTTCGAAACGGGGCGTCTAAAGGGTGCGGGGAGTGGTTCGTGGCGTCCGCCATTTTGTGGAGTTTTAGTCACGATGGAACAGTACTCGGGGACGCATCGCGCATTTTGCGTACGAGCGTATTATCGTAATGGTGATTCAATAGTGACTGCTCAACGTCTCTATCGTGCGGAATATCGTACACGCCACGCGCCAAGTGACGATAGCATTAGGAAATGGATCAGGATGTTCGAGAATACAGGTGCGACAGTTAAAATTCAAAACTCTGGTCGTCCTCGTTCAGTTCGCGATGAAGAAACAATTGAAGAAGTTGAGGCGTCGGTTCGTCAAAATCCGTCTTTATCCATCCGAAAGCGAAGCAAAACGTTGAACATCAAAAAATCGTCTTTACATTCGATTTTAAAGAAAGACTTACATCTAAAAGCCTATAAAATTCAATTGGTTCAAGAATTGAAAGATACGGACTATGCTAATCGACTGAATTTTGCGAACGAAATGCTGCAGCGATTTAACAACTTTAACAACATACTGTTCAGTGACGAAGCAAATTTTCACCTGAATGGTCATGTTAATAAGCAGAATTGTCAGTACTGAGCAGTGGAGAATCCGAGACGAAAGCATGAACGACCCCTGCATAGCCCAAAGGTGGTTGTTTAGGCCGCTATGTCTGCTAAAGGCATAATTGGTCCTTATTTTCATGAAGATCAACGAGGCCGAGCAATTAATGTGAATAGTGACCGTTATTGCGATATGTTGCGAAATTTTTTGGTCCCAGAGTTGCAGGAGTTTGCAGGTTTCAACTCAAGAACGTGGTTCCAGCAAGATGGGGCCACTTGCCATACCTCAAATGACTCAATGGAAGTTGTTAACGAATTATTCCCTAATAAAGTCATTTCGCGAAGGGGTAACATCAACTGGCCTCCCAGAAGCCCCGACCTTAGCCCGCTTGACTATTTTGCAAGGGGATACCTTAAAAGTAAGGTTTATCAAAACAATCCGACGAATCTAACCCAGTTAAAGCAAAACATCAGGTCAGAAATGGCAGCAATATCGATAGCTATGTGTCAACGTGTTATCGCCAATCTTCGTTTCCGTTTAGAAGAGTGCCAGCAACGTAACGGTCATCATTTGGATAACATCATCTTTTCCAAATAATTCTCCAATTCATATGCTAATAATAAACAATAAACTTTTTTATTGCATACAAATAATTTTTGTTTCATTGAACTTACAAATACCCGATACCCTTTCTGGACACCTTGTATAATTATAAACATTAAAAAGACCTACAAAAAAGTCCGGGCGAGTATAAGGAACACCCACAATAACCATTTTTGTCTTTAAAATAGCCTGGAACGTGGGGCAGGATTCGCGCGGGCATTCTGAGTCCACGTGAGCGAAGCCACGGGCACAGCTAGTATTTACTATAAATAAAAATCATAAACTAAATTTTTAGATAATTTATTACTACAGTACTTAACCATCAATTTTACCTAATTGTGACATAAAGAATCCTATATTTTTCTCGGCTCCGAACTTCGAATTATTATTATTAACCAGATTGTAATCAAAATTAATTCCATTGCTTTAAACATTTTTAAACTCGCTTTCGTATTTGTAATATTTTGTGATGACTTTGCTACATAAGTAAATACCTTCTTGACAAAGTTTCCTAAAAAAAGAACTAGTCTATACAAATAAATAAAATTGAAGTGTCTGTTTTAAATGTAAAAATCTTAAAAATAACATTTTTGTAAATAGGCGTATGAAAGTATATACAGAACTTATAACAAAAAAAAAACAATATTTAAATTTTTTGTCTTTTAAAGTTTGACGGGAATTTCACTGGCAGATAGGTAATTTTATAAGGAGTAACTTAGGCGACTTTTATTTTAGAAAAAGAATTAGGGTTACATGTAAATAAAATAATAAACATTGTTATCTTTAAAATAACTGGCGGGTGGGCGGTCGACCGCTATGCGTAGAAGCGGGGTCACCACCTTACCGACGGCATTAGTCCTCGAGGGCGGATCCGCGGGCACAGCTAATTAAAAAGTAAGGTTGTTTCACCAATTATGCCCGATCGTAAAAAATAACTACATACCTACTATTATTTCAAAGATTACGATAACTGTGATGATAATCCTGAAGGTATGCATGCCTAGAAAAAAGTAATACGAAAAGCTTGCAACGTTAATTTTGTCCAGTAGGTACCTACTGCGGCCGTAGAATAACACAATAAAAGTGTATTGGAGTTAAACATAATTTCGCATTAACGTAAACGTTCTGTGACAAACATTGGCCCATAAAAGAATACGGCAAACATGACAGGGCCGTTTTCTTTCAGCCTCATAATTCACCAGCGAACCGTATAGCCTACTATGTTTCTTTTATTTTCATTGTGTTTCATTTCTTGAAATCATAATACCTACAAGAAAGAAAGCTCGGAAATTATTTTGGATGAGAAATATATTTTCTTATAATGTAATGATATTTTATAAGTAGATACAGCATTGACGATCTTTACATGCCAACGTTATGAGGATACGCGGGCAGTGTTTTACCCATACAAACGCATTCCTCTGTTTCCTCTCTAGATAATGGTAATAGAGCAAATATTTTTATACCGTAAAATTGATATCTACCACTGCCACGTTTCTATGTTTTGATTTTTTTTCTTAAATGAATTGTTATAAAAACAAGGAGCCTTTTAAAATGACGAAAATTGCCCTTTTTATCGTCATGTTCTCAGACGTCTACGACTACAAAAAGTAAAATGCAGACATACAGACATAGCCAAAGATCTTCGTATTTAAATCTTTAAAAAAATATTAAAATCGGTTCACTTTTAGAGGAGGAATCAGGGGAATACGAAACAATGATTTTGACAATTTTACTTAGGTATAATAGGTCCGAACTGCAGTTGCCACTCTCGCACTCTATTCTGTTAGGTTCCGGGCACAGCGCGACAGCAATAGATTTTAGAAATAGCTATTCTTGAAATGTTTCTTAGAACGCGTTTCCTCATAATGGTGGGCAATTGGCCTTAATTCACTTGCAGCTTGATACCGGCGTGAGCGAGAAAAAACTTTTATTCATTTTTGACAACAGAGTTTACGACTTATAGATCGATTAACTAAAGCTGGCACGTTCAACACATTTACAGATTACGCTTGAGTAGTGTCTGTGAATAAGCGCGTGGCGTGACGTCACATCACGAAAAGTCTGCCCGTCTCTCTCTCGCGCGGCCTAGCTTATAAGTGTGAAGGCGACGGTTATTGTTTTGCTTTTGCTACTGTTTATTTATACAGAGTGGTCTTTTTGGTTTCAACAGGTTAACGTCAAAAAAGCAAACGGGAGATTATCACAGTACCTAATATGAATGCTAGTAATTATCACAAGTGGATTAAAGAAAAACTTCTTCCAAATTTACCGCCACAGTCAGTTTTAGTAGTCGATAATGCATCGTACCATAACGTCGTATCGGATCCAGTGCCAACATCAAATTCCAAAAATAGTGACATGTTAGCTTGGTTAGACAAATATAATATATCATATCCAGAAAGAAATACAAAACCTGTGCTATTTGACATTATTTTAAAAAATAAGCCAAACCATGTACAATTTGTACTTGATAAAATCCTCCAAGATCACGGACATAGTGTATTGCGCCTACCATCCAGAACTCAACCCAATAGAGTTACTGTGGGGTATTATTAAAAGGAAAGTTGCATCACAAAATGTTAATTTTAACTTGAAAACTGTGGAAGAATTATTTAGAAAAGAAGCGGATTCTATTACTCTTGATATGTTTAGTGACATTTGGAGAAAGACGCGAGAACATGAGAAAAAATATATTCAACTGGAACCAAAACTGGATACTTTCAGTGACTCATTTATAATAACACTAGGAAATTCCGACGGCGAAACATCAAGTTCTTCGAGCGATGAAAGTTTGAGTGTGGTAGAAGATTTAATTTACGAATCTGATTTAAAGCAATAATGTAATAATCATAATATGTACATAAAACAAGTAACACTATTTTTTTATTTATTTATCCACAATGCACCTAATTTTCCTAAAACTTAACTCTAGTCTACACTTAGACTAGAATCGCATTTTGAATCAAAATCAAAAATTCAAAATAAAAAAAATCGAAAAAATTATTGATCATGTTGTATGGTAAAATTGCATTACTGTGAGTACTGTGAACGTGCCAGCTTTAGTTAACTCTGCTATACGCAGTAATTTAATATCTCTTTTGTTTCAACATGCTGATAACAAATGTTGTATCGTTTTCAAATTACTTTTAATGAGAGTTTAACGCGTCTATTTATAAATTAACGTCATTGTTAAAAAGTAATAATAAATACGATGATATTAATATAAATATTCGAGATAGGACTGATACAAAGATATTAATTGCTAGGCTACTGTAGGAAATAGTATTGAAAAAAGTAGATTTATTTTACCCACTACAGATATTAAAAAGTAACTTCTATTCTAACAATTGTGCATTGCATTAGGTACATTGAATTGTATACATAACTACATCATGTATGTAGATATTACAACAGAGCCTGCTCCAGTTGTATTTTTTTGTCGCATAAATTTACTATATTATCCTCTTCAATTCTCCTATAGATTTACAAATATACCAAAATCTATTTTAAAACCAGACGAGAGAATGAATATGTATCTATAATTTATAAAATACTAGAGCTATGGCTGCAGCTCCGCTCGCGTGACTAAAAACGATTGTTTTTGTCGTAATAAAAAGAATCCTATGTCTTAATTCGTGTTTTATGCGATATGTGTGCGAAATTATATCCAAATCCGTTTCACCGTTTTTGCGTGATTGAATAAACAAAGTCACTTTCCCGTATTTATAATATTAGTTAGGATGATAAAACCGCGTTAATCGGCTAAATGGTACATGAGTTATAAGCACACTAACACACAGACAAAAATAAAACACAGACAAAAAAACGAAAGTACATAGTTTAATCCTATTTAGTCTTATTTTTAATAACTTATCGTAATTTGGATTTGCGGTACCTGGTGGACTTAGTATGGTCACTCAGCCAACATGTACCTATCCTTATTCCTACCATATTACCATCAGGTACTTTTCCGAGCTAGTATAAAACATAGCCTTGCAAGTAGGATTTTATTTACCTGTTGGTATAAAGCAACTTTCAATATAAATAAACAGGTACTTCACGGTTTATTTAATGCACTGCAACTAAACCCAATCCTTTTTTAATGCAATTTTAATTTAAATTTTAAGCATTTTAGTTTGGGCTTAGGATGGTTTCAGTAAAAATCCCCGTATTATCCTCCGTCGGATAGCAGACAAGCGTGCGCGAAGTTGTACAGTGCCCATATTATACTTAAGCTAGGATATTCTGTTTTATATTACATTATTAATTAAGAAATTATTTCATATCATATTGTGTATTAATTAGTCTTCAATATAATATCAAACCCACTCGTTCATACGCCTACTATTTTTCAAGTAGCAATGTATATAAAAGTTCTGTTACTACCATAAATTTGCAGGCGCTCATATTCTACAACTAATATAATATTGTTATATTCTTTATTATATTACTTACTATGTTTTTTGGTATGTTATTTTTAGATGTAGGTATGTACTAGCGGAACCGACTTCCGATTCGGCTGGTATGATGTTGAACTTTATTGTTCTTCTTCTTTAATGAAGACCATTACTGCCATTATCGAGTGAATTATAGTGTCATGTGTTATGACTATACAGTATCCTAACAAGATGGTGGCTCCCTTGTAAGAACTTTCTAGGAAGTTTTGTGAGACCTCAGAATGAATGCTTTCAGCTTATATGTATAATCTACTTCACTTATGCACAAAAAACAAACTATATCACGCAAAACGCCACCAATATTACACAATATGGGGTCAAAAACCTAAGTTAATGAATTACAAATAAAAACCACAACATATCACTTCAAGATCCTGCCAAAAACTCCAACTTTATTATTAATAGTTATAGTGTAATGTTTATGGGATGGAAATACATAGTTTTTTTATATAGATAATCGTTTAGTATAATTTTATTTTCTGAAGAAATCATGTTATCTTTTGTAGAATTTGGGTAAAAACATATTTATTACACATTAATTTTATTAGTCATGTAGCGTTTATCAATAATATAATAATACTTATATTATATAAATGACAAGCCAATTTATTGTATTTCGTTTTACCTATGTAAAAATATTTTCCTACCTTTTGTTCTTTGATGTTTGAGCTTTATATATCGTTAATATGTCGAAAATAAAAAATAAAATATTAAGTTTATCCTAAATATTAGGTACCTTTATTATTCAAGTACTTATTATAGTTTTTCTTCAAAATAATGCCACCCTACACATGTTCGCACTAAGCCCTGTGACGTAGGTTAATGCACTACCACAGACACTGCCGCGGCGGATTTCAAATCCTGCATAAACTATTCACAGATGAGTGCCACCATATCCCATGGGTGAATCTTGTAATTCAACTAATTCATCTACATTAATAAATGTTTAGAAAATTCTCATTGAACACATTGTATTTTAAGATTCTACAAAGTTTGTATTTATACAGATGAACACCAAAAACTTTATAGTGACCGGCAAACTATTGTCAACATTTGAACAAACTGTCAACAGTGAATCAGAACTCTTTGAAATCTCAATACCCATGTTATATTACAACAATAGAGATGTCAAGAAATAAACCCTTTACAATTTACAACACAACTGATTTTTCAACATAAAAAATGTGCGAATATGTCCAGGGGCAAATAGGTTTTAAACTAATTTGACAGTTAGATGACAGATGCGTCAAAAAAGCGCGAATGTTACATTGTTACCATAAATCGGATTTCTATGAAAGTGAGTCACGGAATAGATTAAAGGGTTGATACAGGTAAAAGGGACTCCCAACGAAGTTATTTATTGGAATCGAATTTGTGGTTTCTTAGATAAACATTCGGTTTGGTAACGAGCTTTTCGTATTTTGGTAAGTAATGGAACATTTCCTTATCGTAGTATCTATATAACAACAGGTGATACAATGTTTAGCTAGATACTTATGTTATTGTAGTAGGTAAAACTACAAAATCACCAACTGGTCTCAATACTTAAATATTGTATATTTAAAAGGGATTAAACCAAAGCAATCAACGTTTTACTATTACGACACATTGCCCTACCATATTCTCAATGAAAGTTGTCAAAGGATCCAATTCGCAGCAACCCTTGCTTAATTTATATTCAAATAGATGACGATGCAATTCGTACGTCAAGTCTAAACATTCATTATATAAAATATTTAAAAAAATCAGATCAAACAAAATTCCCTCTTTAAACCGACGATGCTAATTAAATGAAGCATTTGTTGGGGGTACAAAGCTAAAAAAACTGCTTTTATGATGTGTGATGTAGTTGGACTATGAAATATATTTTTTTTAATGATTAGCATTCTTAATGGTGTAATGGTGTTTTGGTGTTATCATTTAAAGGTTAATACATTGGTGATGCAAGTGACATCGGCAAAGTGAAGGTTTTGAAAAGTTATAGGCTCGTAGATATTATGTGATTTATCAACAAATGAAAAAGATTTAAAAAAAGAATTAAACTTGATTAAGTGATTTTTAGAACCCATCTAGATGTTGCTAAATATAGGCTTCCATTCTCATGGGTTGTTTATTAATTGAATATTGGCGACAAACATTGTCCAGAACTTTAGACTTGTTTTTTCTTTTTTTTTTTATAACGAATAAGCATATATTGTAATTATTTCACTGAAGTTGTTATCTATACATTGTTATTGGATGTTATTGGCAAACCACAGATGATAGGACTTACATTGCAAATTACAGTAATTTTTCTTTACGTAACTGCACTTGATCAGCATTTTAGGAGTGAATTAGGCTAATATAAAAATATATTCGAAATGAATATTCATTAACTTTTATATCGCTTAATTACAATGAAAGATATCTTATCTAATATTATGTTATAAATTTATAATCTGTACTTTTAATAAAATAATAAAGAGTCGAAATCTTTAGAATCATGGGCAGAACACATTTCGATAGTTTTTGAAATTTATGTCTATCTGTAGGTATGTTTGAACCCCAATCACGCAAAAACTACTGAACCAAATATAGTCAAATTTTGTATGATTGTAGTTTATAGTGTGAAGGTAAATTTAGGATGCATTTTTTCACGTATGGACATTTTAATGGTTTATAAATTGTGTTGAGGTTATGTACATGTAAAAAAGAATGTATGTATATGAAATTTTGTAATATATTTAAAATATTTAGTGAAACAAAGTAAAAAGATACCTAATTAATCCAAATTGTTTTATCTTTACATAACTTTCAAATAGAGAAAAAAAAATGGAAACGTGTTTTTCCATGAGTATTCATAGATGGCGCTGTACGGCTTGGTTTAAATTATCACGAAATTGATTTGATATTTATTGTTACACTTACGTATATTTTTTGTAAGCACTTATATTAATAATTTAAGGCTGGACTTTATTTTTTAAAATGTTTTTGATTAGATCTTAACGTTATATTTAAATGTGCAAAATAATAAATATATCTATCTATTCCATCTAAATTTTCTGGGATAGATGTCGTTATTTGGTAATTGCGCTATCAATATTTTTATTAAATTACACTAAACATAATTATATACTTACTATTAGTTGGGTACCTATTCTCAAAGCTTATACCGGTCACATGTCGTAAAGTCAGATTGTGGTGAAGGGAGGTTTTTATTTAGTTGCTGTTTTTCATTCTAGAGACGCGGACGAAGTCGCGTGCACAGCTAGTTAATAATATATATATATATATATATATATTGGTAAATTATGATATTTTTGTGTATATTGTCGGCAATAATAATATCTAATACTGTTTTAAAGGAAAATCAGAAATATAACAAAATAACAATGTTCGCAAAAGGCTGCAACATATGCGCATAGTAAAAGCTTATTCTGTCAGTGCGCCCCCTTTGCATATTCGCATAATATTTGTTTGATCTTCTGTAGAGTAGGAGGGGGACGATTGTACCTACACTTACGTAAAACCCGGCCAGTTTTGCAAAACAATGAATAAATTGAACAAATGCCTGAAAAGAACTTCATCATACACTTTAATTTATAATAAATAACTAAGCTACTTAAAAGCTAAAATTTAATTTTAATTAAATCATATAACTAATGTTAAGAATATAATATATCTTATTTCATTTAAATTGAATGAAATACATGAACTGAAATATTGGTAAATTTAGTTAATATATCCGTATATTATAATGTGTTAAACAGTAACGTGTTAAAAAGTAAACACGTATAAGTTGTAAATAAATATTATTATGTCAATATTCCGAAGATTATAAGGGCGACATGATTAAAAGGTGAATCTCCGAGGGCACTTTGATAGGGCGCGTGCAAATATAAAATTCATTACTGCACGTCTCTCGCTAATTTGTCCCCGGCTTTAGGAGGATAAGGGGCTTATCACATGGCCGTGAAGACGTCAAAGGCGATAGACACTCGAGACGCCACTTGTCTATTTGTAATTGAATATGAAAATCTTTGCTGCCGTACGAGGCTTTCAACCTAACGGCCTTAAAACCGTCTAGAAGGAAAGGTTTATCTATATTAAAGATTTTCATTTTATAGTTTTATTAAGAAATGTCAGGAATAGGAAATAAAATCTTTACCTTATAAATTATGGAATGAAGTATGCTTCTCGTGTATAATATTTCATAAAAATCAGTTGAGATTTCATACAAATTTATTATTTAGTAATTTTTACGTTTTCTAAAGCTATTATTGAAAATTCTTACAACTTATCAATTGACCATTGGCAAAAGCTTCCCGTGTACAAAATCTCATAAGAATCTGTCTAGCCGTTTTTAGTTAAATCGGGACATATAAACAGACAGACAGACCACATTTTTTAAGACAATATTATTTGCAAACATGACTACAGATTTTTTAAATATAGATAAATCTATTCAAATTTATTTTGTATCTACTAATGTAAAATACGAAGTTGTAAATTAAAAAACATACATATGATATAATTGTGTAATGCCGTATAAAATTAGACACAAAGAAAGACAAGCAACAAAAATAAAAATAAAATGTTAATATAAATAAAAATGATATAGGCTAAGCATTTCCTGTAAGAATTTTATATCTGTATCCTCTCATGTCAGAGAAAAACTCGCAGTGAGCATCGGCTCTCGTTCACGTCTGGAGAGTTTGTTCAACGGTGGATGAAATGTTACGTGCTCTTTAGGTAAAATTTATAATTCATCCTTGCGTTTTTATTTCCATAAATTTTACTTCGGAACAGTTATTTTAAGATTTTATTTAATATTATTATGTAAATGTATTATAACTTTTGTATACAATGCTTGTTGAGTAAAACACGAAAATTGTGTCAGACCATCATACACCAGGTGTGACACTCGCTATAGTGGTGCACTTGGGTGTGTCACGTTTTGGGATCAACTAATGTATTAACCAGTAATGAAGCGGGGTGGTAAGGTCTATACACGACTGGATCGCGATCAACATACACGGTGATTTGCCCGACACAGTAACCATTTTAGTTCGTTTCGGAATCAGTCAACAAGACAGCGATGACCGTCGACAGTTTGCTTATCTTGCGGTGGTCGCCATGGTTATTGATTGTACTGTATTTACCATCAGACGCAGTAAAACTTTGCTGCGAATATGCATAGTGACTCTAAAAAAAAAAACAATATTTTATTGTGTTGTCACCGTTCGTTATATGGCTGAAAACACATATACTGGATTAGATTTGAAAAGTTAATATAAAATTGTAGAATTTTGTAGTAAATAAATAATTATGAAGAGTAAGTACATGCCGATGAAATTATATTCATTAAGATTAAAAAAAAACATACCTTCAATTGAATTACGCTTTTTGAGATGTTGCTCTCTTAGTAAAATTGCAGCTTTGATGTTTTTCTTTACATTTATACGATTTTCGACTTAGCTTGCTTAGCGTCCGTGTTTTCATTAGAGGCGGAAAAAAGGAAAATTGGATTTAAACATGAAAGATCGAAGGTCTTCGCGCTGATAGCGTACTTTGAGCCCGACTTAATTAGGCGAAAAGTTGAGGAAAAGTGGCAAAGTGATTTTTTTCCTTCATTTTAAACACGGTAAGTGATTCTTAGCACCCTTGTAAAATGAAAGTGGGTAGATTAAAAAGTCGATTGGATTGGACAAGAAAAACTTATTCTGTAAGCGCGAAACAGTGTCGAATGGGAATAATATTTCGTGCTTTAATAAAAACGGAACCAACGGTGTAAAAGTGGAAGCAATTTTAGCGAAGATTTTAATATAAACAACATTGCAAATTTTTTTTTAATTATATTTTGTTTTAGTTGAATGTAAATATTTGAATTCTATTTTCTTCGAACTGTGTCAATAGTCCGATTTGTAACCACGACATAAAGATCCGTTTCCATATAATTGTTATCTTGGTGATCCACCCGTCTACGAAGGTTTTGCGTGCCCCACTGCCTTTATTTACTCTCAAGCGATTCCCCAGTTTTATACCTATTTCAGTTGAGCGTCGAATAAATGCGGTACAATAACAATAAAGTAGGATTTTGTTACAGATTGCTGACATTTTCGTAGAGACGACGGAACCGCATAAACCGGGTACAAATGTCATATTAAAAAAAAAGATTTACATGTAGTTATCCGTATCAAAAGGGAGACACTAAAAAAATAGCAGCAGGGTAGAGAACACGTAAAGAAAATAAGGAACTTTCCCTCAAATATTACCTTTGTTTATGTAACAAAGTGTGATTACATAAACGTCTATTTCTAGCCTTGTTTTTGTTTCGTATTCACTTTGTTTTTCCTCTTGTACCTTTTCTAACTTTATCGTCATAAAAATGATACAACTGTGACGTTTTACTGGGTTTTATTCTCAATGCAAATATCTTTTATTTTTATGAATTGTTTTGTTTTTATATTTACACGCATTTTTCATTTCGAAGTTTCGTTGGCTGGTTCTGTGTTTTCGACTTGCGTAATATTTAAAATTTACTTTCAATAACGTTAGTAGCTAATTTATAATTGTGTTTATTTTATTTTTGTTGTTATTTATATGAAACACTCCTTTAATACACTATTAAACTTTTATCTATTATTTCTTTCTGATCATTTAAAGTATGTATTTGAAGCTTCTTCAAAATCACATAAAGACATTGAAAGCACAAGTTATGTTACACCTGCAAAAATATTGTTATAAATCTGATACTATATATAGTCCTTGAAGTTAACTTCATTTGTTCATTGCCAAAGATGAAACCACTAAAGTGTACTTCACACGTTATTAATAACATCAGCTAACAAGTTAGCTTTGGGTTTAGTTCTAGAACTTTCCAGACATTCGATCCTTACAGGTTACTCTAAATTCCAAAATAATTTTATTAAACATTAATGTTCTATGAAATCTAAAGTGACTTTTTGATATACATTACGAATTCAGTAGATTTTTCAACAACTATTAAAGTGATATTACTCTCATGAATATTTGAGAAACCCTTTAACGATAATTCTAATATTGATATAATTATAATACTCATACAATAAAATCAACCTGTAATAAGCTCAGTTAATCAAATGCTTCCAAATGAAGGGAATTAATTTTTAATTTCAAAATATGTACATGTAAGTTAATAAAAAGTTAAATATAATCTGATACCTATCTATACTAACATTATAAAGCTGAAGAGTCTGTTTGTTTGTTTGGTTGAACGCGCTAATCTCAGGAACTACTGCTTGGAATTGAAAAAATATTTTAGTGTTCAATAGCCCATTTATCGAGGAATAGCCTATAAAACATCATGCTATGGCCAATAGGAGCAGAGCATCAATGAATAATGTTGCATAAACAGGGAAAATTTACTCCTTTTAAGAGCTACCATTATGTGACGCAGACGAAGCTGCGCGGGTAAGCTAGTATAATATAACCAGCGGTACCCTGCGTCTGCGCATGCGATTGTCCGCAGTTAATATTTTAATTAACATAACGTAATTTTCTTCATATGCCAATTTTACATACATCTACTGCTTTATTAGCCTACTGGTCGTAAGCGTGACTACTATGATCGAGGTATTGAGTTCGATTCCTAGGTCGAGCAAAGTGTTATTGGGTTTTCTATGAAATTCTTAGTAGCAGCTCGGAGTTTGGCTTTTGCCCAATTAATGGCATTAGGCTCGCCCCTTATTATATGGGACCTAAGAAACATATACGGCGAACTGTGAGTGTACTAATTGTACACCTCTGCCTAACCCTTCCGGGATACAGGATGTTATTTTTGTATCGTCGGGAACAAAAGGGTTAACAAAAATTGGTTGTTTTTTTTTTTAACTATTTATATGGTTTTACTATTCCTCAAAGTAATATTGGTATTTCTTAGAGCCTATCATTTGAGGAATGACACAAACTTCTCGTGTATCTATCTATCTATCTACCTACAAAATTTAAAATATCGGTCAAGCAATTTTCGATTTGCAATACAAACAGATAGACAGACAAAACACATTTAATGTCATATTCGTGATCAGTGTATCTATGTTTTAATAGACACTAGCTGTACCCGCGACTTTGTACGCATAGATTTTGGAAAATAAAATAAATTGATAACAGTCTATAAGACAACTAATTTTCCGAGATAAAAAGTATCCATGTGTTAATCCAGGCTATAAACTATCTTTGTACAAAATTTCATCCAAATCCGTTCAATTTGTACACTTCATGTGTATGTGGCATATTTTTATGTTATACTACTTGATAAAAATCGTTAATTCAAGTAATTAATTTTTTAAACTAATTAATTAATTAATTAAACTTTTTCATTTATAATATTAGTAGGATCTATGAGAAAATGTGAACAAAAAATAAATTTTCCTTTAATTTCTTATTTATGATATTTATTCTTATTAGTGATATTATGAAATAAATTGAAAGCATATCAAACACTGAATTTGGCTTATTCATTGGTTTAATGAAGTTAAAGACACCGGGTTCATTTAAAGTCAGACTGCCTGCGAAGCGTCATTACGAAACACTGTATCTACGTTGATTGACGCGGGTTACTTTAAATAACAGTAATTAAACGTCTACCCACACGATCGGACATTAATCCCTCTATGACGCTTTCAAATCAAATATTTGCGGAGTGATCAATTTTGTAAAGTGTTTTACTTTATACTGTCTGGTGTGTCTGCCCGCTGTGCGTGGAAGTATTTGCTATATGAAATCATAAAAAAAATATAGATTATTAATAGATAAGTACTGAAATTTATAGTTTTTATTCGAATACTGCTTTGATATCTAGTAAAAATTATTTCAAACTGAATCATGGAACTTATGTTCGCATTTCTTGAAGTCATTTATTTTTGGAATTTAATTATTCTATTACCTTTGAGGGTTTATTTATTTTTAAATTTAATTGGAGGTTTTTTATCTACTAAAGATTTTATTTATTGTTATAATTAGTAACCGATATCCAATATTTTTAGTACATTTTCATACAATTTTTATATGCTAGTATCATTATTTATTATTACCGAATATTCTATTTATAAGTTCGAATGTCATAAGAAATAACACAGAAAAGACACAAACAGCGTACTATTGCAGTTCGTCCTGAAGATATGCATAATTCAGGGCGATGAAACCCTCTGTGGCCACGTTGTCTGGTATCAGCGAAAAATTCCGGTATGTCGCGACGCGGCTGGGCGCCGGTATTAAAATAATTTATTCAGCAAGTTCTGTCCCAGGAGTGAGGTTTGCGTGTCCACGCACCGTAGATTGGTAATGAGAGGTCGGTAAAACGTGGAAAATATAAAAAAACTGTGTCTGGACTGTTTAAAAAATTTACAATCTTTTTTCTACTCTGCTAAACAATTTTTTTAAGCGGTACTTATTAGAAAATATTTTTTTGCTACGTATTATTTTCATTTTTTAATTAGCATTATTTATTACAGCGGAGTGCTTTAAAATTAAATTCTGGTAAATTAAGCCTAAATAGTCAATTTTAGTGTTGAATAGCTAGTCGAAAAGGGATTTCTTTCATTCAAAAAAAAATATTACATTATCATAGAAATTATTAAAAAATAAAGAGTATTAAAAAAGCAATACTACATTTTGAATTGTTTAAGCGATTTTTAGAAATGCAATTCCTGCGGCTGATCACTCGATCATTCGGTTATATGTTTCAATGTAATAAGAAAAGTAACAAGAATTATAAATTACACAATATGTCAGATACCGTGTGTCCAGTTCTGACATCGGTTAGTTCAGAACATCGGAGCAATAGTACGAAACTCTATCGAAAAGCTTGTTGTAGTCGAAAAGTTCATACAGAGGACAAGAATCGACACACAAACTTAAAAGTAAATATTTGAAGATGTGCTTGAAAAATATATTAGATTATAGGGTCGTGTGAGTTTCTAAAATCCACTCTGACTAATTGCTACTCACTTTTTGCGTGTACCCACCTACATAACGAAGAAAATAAAATATTATTATTTAATTTCTTTTTGTTTTTAATTTGCATATTAAACCCTTAAGTTTATAATTTATAATATGTAGGTAAGTAGTCTTAATAATCCTTGTTTTGTAACTGTAATCGGTTATAATTAAACGTAGAACATAAGCACTTTATCAAAATGTAACATGAGCGAATAAATAAAAATCGAACCGCGCACATTGCAATTAAGAGAAAAGGAATCTCCGTGGTCGGTGGTGTATCCAATAAGTTTAGCAAAGAATTATAACATACATTATCTGGTATCAGAGAACATTTATAATAATTACATCAATGTATTGACAGATCCATTAATAAGTAATCCTTGCTGAGATGAGAGTGGACTAAAGTTTGCTACAGTAGCTGTTTATAGTTTATTTTTAATTACACATTATTTTCGGACTTATTTTCAGTTAAATCACAAAGATAAATCAATCACGTACGATAGGTATTTAGTTTACTACAAAGTACTTATTACAAGATTTCCTAATTGGTACAGATATACACAATATACATATTATATATACGTAGAAAAAATATCGCTCAATTGTATAATAAATAATAGAATTACTATTTTCCAAATTAAATTAATTAAATTATAAATTTGTTTGATTTTTCACTTAATGAACTTAAATGAGATAGATTAAGAAGGCTAAAGCGATCGTGAAATTGCATGTGATTTTAAATTACTATTTCGACAAGAAGTTTAATATTAATATTTGATGTATTACTTACTATTGATATAATTGTAATTGAATACACAGTAAGGACAATACAAACCTTGTAGCATATTTAATTGTATGTAGGGCAGCATATGAAAATAAAAAATTATGTACTTAGTAAATTAAGAGTACATATTGCAATGGCGAACGTATCGCAAAAAAACAAAAGCCTACAAATAAAAAAAAAGAAGCTACAGTTATATATAGATATTAAATACATTAATTAAGTATGAAAGGTGAATATTACAATAAGTTAACAATTAATTTGAAATAATATAAAACCAAACAACATTCTAAGATCGTTACCAAAGATGTATAAAATTCGTTTTTGACGTCCACTCTATGACTCTCTTGTTCTCTGATTATAAATAACATAGTAGTAATCACGATGTTCTTTTAATTAGAACTTAAAAGGTTCTGCGGCTCTTTGAGCTCCCGTGGCTATTAACTTCAGATTATTTGATATATTAATAAGTAGGAAAGGAAGAATTATCATATCAAAAATAGGCAAAAAATTTTTTACTGTTTTATCTATTCGCAAATATTGTAGTAAAATTATTATAATAATTTAACAATTTTGTTTCTTTGAATTAAAGCTAAAAAACTGCCTTTGCTATAATCACAATATAATTATTTTTATTAATAATGAAAATATTTAGGTAATTTCCTTGTAATATAGGAAGAATAAAAAATGATCATGTGCAAGAAAAAAAAAATGTAACAAAATATGACGATAAAAAAAGTTAGTTAAAATAAACTTTATATGATCTGCAAACTGTTGTCTATTACTTTAACAAGTATTTTTTTACTTTAGAAAACACAGAGTACTTACTTTTTGTCAAGATTTCTTTGTTAGGTACTATTCATTGTACACTTTCGCTTAATAAAGTGCTACATTAAGGTTATATTAAATCGCTTCTTCATTAACCAAGAGTGCTTATATTTATTTAAACATTTTCAGTTCATAATTATTTTTAAAACGAGCAATATTACACAACGAATTGGAACATGTCGAGACTTTTTAAATTCTTTATTGTTCTTTTGTCCTAACCTATTCTGAAACAAGTCTCAAATCTGAAATCCTCATTACAATATCTATCTTACAATATCGTCAATCATATTGAACAAATGTAAAAACGATTTCCTCGTTATTTACAATTTAGATCTGAATTAAATGTACGGATCCGATTATTCATTACAATGTTAAAAATTTCATATATTTCCAATGTAGGAATGAAAAAAATATGCTGATATTATATACTCGTGGGTACAATATCTTTTTGCATACATAATGGTTTAATTGATTATTCGAAGTTGTGTTTTAGATTCAGCTATTGTATCTTTGTAAATTTGTTTTGCAAATGAAATGAACAAACAGTCTTGTAGCTATTTAATTTATTTTTATATATAAAATATTTACATGAGGCTCTGTTTTACCATTTGCAAGACTGGAAGGTCGACAACGACAACTGATGGACATTCGTATCTACGTATAAACCAACTCTCGGACTAATTTATGTCGTTAATTTTACTAAGTTAGTAAAAAAGACAATTTAAGAAAATAATAAAATCGAATATTAGGTACTACTTAATTATAAAATTTGTACTTTGTTTATATTTTAATAATATTCATTGTGAATATTCTGTATTGTATACCCTTTACGACTGGAGCAATAAATGATACGCTGCCTAGATAACAGTGTTTTATTTTAAATAGAGTTTTGCTTAAATAACAGAATACCGAAACAATAAAAGTAAAAGCCTACAGCCATGTCGCGTATTATCTCTCTCGCATAAATATTACTGGAACGGTACGGCTATATACTGTGAACAATTTCAGTTTGTTAACATCGACCGGACATTATTAAACTACGATAATAAGTAGTTAATTATTGACTGTCACACAGTTGCGTTCGACGCGCTGCCCTGCGTTGTGGTACGCTGCGGTGCGTTGTTGTCAGACGTTGTAAACATTTTTCCTATACTCATTAAATGAATAATATTACATTTTTCAATAATTTTAGATGATTTTACATTTTCCTTTGTGACTAATAATTATGATGATTCCTAAATTATTATTATTACGTGATTTAGTTTTTTATATTACGCCTAACTATAGGTACAATTTAATTATAGTAAACCAAGATGTTAGTTATCTTTTTTCTTTAACTAACATCATTTTTATATAAAAACAATAAATCTATATAACCATAGAATTTAACCCATATTTCTATACAAGACGTAATATGATCATACGTTTCAAATTACAAGCAAACGAGATTTTTTTTGCTTCATTTTCGTTCATCATAATGGTGAATGTAGATGATGTTTTATAGGAAGAATTGTTTGTTATAAATTAAATCGAATGTATATTCGTTAAGTAATATAGTAATAAAAAATTGGTTGCCTGTAAAGTCGGTATACGGGCGAAAGTTTTACGTGACAACGACTTTTTGTCTGTCTCTCTCGCTCTTAGGCGGGCTAACCATGCCCGAGTGGAAGGGACGCGTGCCTCTCACTCGCTCTCATTGTGAGCGCATAACGTGAGCGGAGCGTAACGCAGTTTCTTGAAGTGTCACCCGGCAAACCAATTTATAAGACGTTGTCACGTCAAAAAGTAAACAAATTTGAGTGGGGCACGGCAAATGGCAAATTGACTGTATTGTCCCTGATGGTACGCATAGTACAATCCTAACACAACGGCAACTACTGAGAGATCGTAATACATCGACGATAACTGCTGTCATGCAGGCCTACAATAATTCACTGGCTGATCCCGAAACGCGACACGAAAAAGCGAGTCACTATGACGGACTTGATGGTTGCGACCCAGTCGGGCAAAACATCCCTAGCAACCCGCTATCGACATTTTCTCGTTCTTTAATCAGTAGGTACTCAGGATTCTTTTTAAAGAATGTATGATTCGCGTTTTGTAACTAAAATTATCAATAAAGAAGCATTGTATTACTTCACTAGTTTACTTCACTTTTTTTAACCTATGTACGTTGGTAAGTAATACAAAGCCGCGTAGCCGACTTTGAGCACACCTTCCCCAAGAAGCTCTGGAACCCCTACTCGCTGCAGAAACACGACACAAGGTTATTTGGCTACGATCTTCTGTTGGTTGGAAGGGGATTTCACCAGTCCGGCTGACCTAAGTTGAGAAAAATCTCCAAAGAGATTTCTTAAAATGTGTAAGTAAGCATAGTTCAGAAGGCATACTTTATTAGTAAACTTGGAACAAAGTAAACACAAGAAATAAAGTGAAACGTACAAAGAGTATAATTAAAAACAGATTGCCTTTAGAAAAATGATAGATTTCTACAGTGAAATTAGCTCTGGATGCTGGTTGATTAGTGATACCAAGAATATGCATCACTGCAGCCCTCGCTTTTTTCTATAGATTTTTTTTAAATCGTATACGTACTTGCAGAATTGTAATTATAGATAAGACATGAAGGAAAAGTATTTAGTATATTAAATATAGAAGATAGCAAACTTTACTTAAAGGAAACATTCTTTTATTCTTGGAAATAATAACATCTTCATTCACAGTGTTTTTTTTAAAGAAGCTTACCTGTACCGGGCATTGGTCCAACTAAAAATGCAAAAAACCAGACTAAGACTTGCACTATGTTATTGAACCAATCGATTGGGTTTATGATAATGTTAAAATCTCTAAAACGGTAAGATATAATGGAATTTGACAATTCGTATATATCGAACTAGCATGAAAGCAAATTTATACCTAAAAAAATATAAATGAAAATTATTATTTTCATTCATTTTAACAAATTAAGTGATAATTTTCTCGAAAATATAAGATCCATTTACTTGTATGCAGAGATTATGACTGCATTGTATTTTATTGTAAGTATACGAGTATGAGTGGTGCTTAACTTTTCAGCAGTAATACTCAAAGTATGTTATTAAAACATATTTACTTCAAAAGTATAGTTATCTACACGTTGTGGACGTTGTTCGCCATATTATCGAAATGGATGGGTATGTCTATGTGTGTCTAATATGAGATTCGGGCATCCTTACACATAAGCATGAGTCAGATAGAATAAATCCTACAAAAACATTTGGGTGTGAAAAACTGTGTTCCCAATGGATCCCTCACAATTTAACTGAGGCTCAAAAAACGGACAGCGTCACTTGGTGCAATGCCGTGCTTACCAGATTCAACGAAGGGACCTCAAATTTAGTGTGAAAAATAGTGATAGGTAACCAAATATTAGTTTACAGTTATGATCCCAAAACAAAGCACCAATTTACTGTTTGGGTCTTTCCAGGTGAGCCAAAGTCAATCAACCAAATGGCGAGTGTGCGGTCAGCCGCTAAGTGGATGATTGCTATATTTCTTAATAAAACTGGACACGTGGCTACTATCACTTTGGAGCATCGTCGTACAGCGAACAGCGATTGGTACATGACCATTTGTTTGCCGGAAGCTATTGACGAACTCCATAAAAATAACCAAAAACGCCGTATCTTGTTGCACCATGATAATGCCAGCCAGAAAGACAAACGAATTATTAACTCGGTCAACGATTTTCAATACAGGCTGTTAAAGAGTATAAAAAGCGTGTTTTCTGAGGTGACCATGGAGGAGTGGCATACATTTTTCCAAAACTGATTTATTGGTATGAAGAATTACAAGATATTTCTTCTAATTCATTCTAAAAAAAAAATTTGTACCCCACGCATTAATAAAATTAAGAAGTTTTTTAGTTTTATAGCGCTACTTTGTTGAATATCCATCTTACTAGTTTATTTTAATCAATTTACAACCTATACAGGCAGTCTCTTAAATTGTTTAAGTTTTCAAGAAATTTGAAAAGTTTTGACATCTTTCAGCATTACGAAGAGGCGACTTCAACAATGATCGTAAAATTTTCATAACTATAAAACGTTGAGGTTAGTACTACGTTAATTTACCTTTTGAGGAAAACATTTTGAGTTCGAGGTTTCAGCAGCACAGTTAAATTAAACTAATTTCATTTGTTTCGTAATAGTTAAGTGTTAGGATAATCAATTTCATTACAGGCCCACTTCCCTCTCTCAGAAATTGTATAGTACCAAATTCATATTGGCTATTATATTACGTAATTGTCGATAAACTTGATATTATTATAAATTGCATATTATAAAAAACTGTGCCCCACAGTTTCTCCAAGTTAAATTAACCAACGCCACCTCCAACGCACCCATGTAGCCTATCGTTCGAAGTGCAAACACTTGACCGTAACACAATTAACCGCAACACTCTCACAATTAAGACAAATCTAACGAAACCTCTTATGCTAAAATACATCAAGCCTTTTACGCTACAAAGCGTGCCAAAGAAATATACATACATATAAGACCGAAAAACATAACCCTTCTTTCTTGCAGTCGCGTAAAAAATAGGCGGTTCACATTCGCTTATAAAATATATGTCTTTTTATTTGTTTAGAAGCTATATGCGAGTTTGTTAGTGAACTTAAGTAAATAATTACTAGGATAGTTAAATTTATTAGTGCGGGAAGGTTGGGATCCAGTGATAAGATTCGTGCGTAAGTATGAGCATGCACTGTGTGCAAAATATACGACTGCGGGCGAGTTGCGGCGTCCGCGCGTCCGTGCACTAACTCCGCTTGATTGGAATCTACCACAGGGCACCGATAAATGAGTATACTACTTACCGATTCAATTCTACTGGAAGTGCTATAAAATTATTATGAGTGTTTATAATTAATTACAATATATATACTTATTAATATTATAAAGCTTAAGATTTTGGATTTTGTTTGTTTCAACGTGTTATACTATGGAACTACGAGTCGGAATTGTTAAAAAATAATAGTTTTCCAATTCTCAAATATCCACCGCGTCACGCTAATGCACCTGTGTGTTGATTATCGTTGTTCTCAATTCCCGTACTTGCATGCTTATAACTTGCCAGATCGCTTGGGGTTTATGATTACCGTAAGAGCAGCACGACTGTGGTATTCGCTTCCTATCAACATCCAACTGGCCAATTCTCGGGATTCCTTCAAGTATTCGCTACGTAGGTTTTACTTGGGGCAATTGAATAGTGGCCAGATTTTTCTTTCTTATTTTTTACTAAATGTGTATTATGAACATCTTGCACATACCTTGCTCTTGCTCTCCTGAAAGACTAGTATAGAATGCTTTTTAGCATTAAGTCCTCCATTTATATTTTTGTGCAATAAAGAATATATATTACTGCTCTGTGTCTTAGAGCCATAGAAGTCTATAAATAAGAGAATATACTATATAATTCTCAAATATTGGATCGTTGATTGGATTCTTGTCACTAAAGGTACAAGCTTATAAGTCGGATTTAAAAAGGAATTCCATTTTTTCCAACTCTAAGATATAATGAAGTATCATTTGTAACTAATCTAGTGAATTTTTATCAATGTTGTATAGGTACAACATATTATCACAATTAAACTTGAAGGGAACAAGGCCTAGAGATGTCGCACTGTACGCACTCACTGGAATCGCTCTCGACGAGATGTTATTGCTTCCTCACGTAAATTACAATTACCAAATGCAAGGCAATTCATTTTGTACTAATACAATGTTTTGTTACGCTTTTTAATTATTTTACTTTCTTGTTTGCTTAATTTAGATTTGCTATTTTATCCAAAATGTTAAATCAACTGATCAAGTGTATAATTATTAAATATAATTGTATCAGCTCATTGTAGCAGCTGGATATACACATTGGCTGATCCCGAAACGCGACAAACTAAAAGAGTATGATTGTGAATGGTTTATCACCATGTTTATGGTGGTTGCGACCCAGTACATTTCTACTCTACCACCTCGCTTGATTATTTATCTTGAAATGCGATACTCCTGAATGTACCACTATTACGGGTATCACCTGCTTTGTGATGGTCGTTAACCAGTCGACCTAGCACCCAGCGAAATTGATATATTCGAGCATTTATAATTGTGTGAAACAGTTTTATTCTAAAGTATATTTTCATGTACATACGTTTAACATCATATAAACTCTAAAAAATACATCTTTATAACTGACACTAATGAAATGGCAGAGTTGATTAATAAGCCCCCCTTAACTATTTAACAAGCGACTATTGTCTCTTCATAAAAAGAGCTCGTACAAAAAAGAGACAATAAGTTGCAAAGAATTGTTGGATTAAAGCGTCGGGTCATTCATTCCCGAGCTTTAATTATCTTCTATTTAAACAAATCGCAATAAAGAGCCAATGTCAGCAGAGATGTTCCATTAAAAGGTTGTAAAAAACTGCGGAACTACGACGGTAACGTCATGGAATGAGCCACTTTTTTCTGTGTCTCTCGTTAGGAGATTAATTGTCATAAGTATCTGATAAAGCTCTTGAATTGTAATACTTTAGTTGTAAGTGATAAAGTTGATATTTAAAAAAAAACAATCATTAAAGTCATAAAAACTAAAATTTTACGAGTAATAATAGTGTATTTGAAAAAGACAGAACGATGCGATGATATGACTATGAACATTTTTGTGTGGAAAATAGATTTTAAATTGAGTACATAATCGTACAGTTTATAATCTATTAAATGTTCAGAGCACTGTGCTTACTTTTTTATTTTGCTTACTATTTTTAAAGAGATTACTAAAAGTATAGATCGTTATCACCACAAAACTAACTCTATAAAGCTTATATACTGAGCACACTGTTATTCATATTAACATAATATTTGCTTAGATCTGACAAACAAAGACAAAAATAACCCTTTTCTCCCTTTCATAACAAAACCACATGGGTTGGGCCCCGGAGCCACTGCTTCACGGTAACCTCCAATCTCCGTATGAACAAAAAAATTTGCAACGTCTTATCTTTGCCGTAATATGAAGCCGTGGAACTGCCTCCCGGTCAGTGTATTACCTCCTTCCTTCAAACATAACGTGAAGAGACATTTAAGCAGGCCGGGATAACAGCAATGACTGAAGACGGATTGTAGATCCCACGGTACAGAAACGTCAACAAACGTCAGAAACGTCAATACGATAAAAAAAGACAATAATATAATGCTCAGTTGAGATATGTTTCGGTATTAAAGAGGTTAAATCATGGGTGTAGTCAGGTATAGGCGGGGTAGCTTTCTGTCAAGGTCAACGTTTTCAACTCTTAAGTTACGAGACGTGAAGAAGTATTTCTGTAGGCCGGCATTATGGCGGGACTGTCGATGGAATCTGTCACCAACGGTTCTTTTTGTTCTAGACTATACCGTACTTACCATCAGGTGCTGTAGAGTCATATTGTCAAGTTAGTATATATAAAATTTAACATAAGTTTTCTATTACGTGCATATTTTCGTTGATTAATGTTATTGTTGCATATTTAAAAGAGTTGTTATTGAAATTTTAAAATAGAATTTAATAAAATGCTTGGATGTATTGTAATTCACATAAAAGACACACATGAATTTAAAATACTTAAAAAGAATACCTATAGGGTCAAAAATTAGGAAAAAAACAGATACTATGCGAATTATTCAACCTGCCCGGGGCGAGATGCAACAGTTCTTATTTGACGACTCAGTAGCTACAAAAAAACATTAAGTCGTAAGTGTCTAATACTTTTCAAAATCTGTTTAATATTTATTATATACTAGCTGATCCGCGTGACTTCGTCTGCGTCACTTAAGATAGAGAGAATGGGTCGTAGGCACCTACGATATAATTCTAAAGGAGCAGAAACTTTATTTTTCTGCAAAGTTATTTTAAAACTGTGAAATCCCCTAAGATACTCATTGAAATCAATTGACGTAAAAGGCAATTTTGTCCAAAATTAAATGCTTGTGATGTATAACGTATTTATTTCGATAAGGATTAATACCATGTTTATAAAACACATTTACAAATAATCCGTCATTTTAGAACAAATTATATTACCATAAAAAAGATTATATTGAGTCAACTTTAAAAGATGACATATACTATCGCGGACTTTTTTTAAATTTTTAAGTAAAACAATTCTGTCAGATATGATTGTTGCGTAACATTAACCATTTACGCAGCGCACGCAATGGAAGCTCTCAAAGGGAATAACTTTTCCCCGTTTTTGCACAATTTTTCATTTATGCTCCGATCCTTTTGTCATAGCGTGATGTTATATAGCCTATAGTCTTCCTAGATAAATGCGCTATACAACACTAAAATATTTTTTTCATTCGAACCAATAGTTCCTGTGATTAGCGCGTTCAACCAACCAATCAAACAAATAAACAAACTCTTCAACTTTATACTATTAGTGTAAATAATAATAGTTTATGTTTCGGTTTCGCCCGTATTACAATATCACGTAGTGTCACTTGCTTCTGCAAATGCAAGTTGCGAGTGCGTAATTAATATAAAATTCCGGTATAAAATGATAAATTTTTATTCATTATCCATACACTCATAATCCTATTTTATTATTATTATTTATTTTAACCATACTTCGTAATTCCCATAAAAACAAAACTATGATTCCACTTCTCTTGCACTTATTTCTCTGATACCGTACAAGAATTCTTTCAATAACTTTCACTTAAACTTACATTATTTTAAAATTGTCGTTTACTGCTTATTTGTCGCTTAGTTATTTTATAGTTTACAGCTTTTTTTTTAGTATAGATTTTGTATAAATATTTCAGTGGGAATATAGGAAGAAATAGCAGATAAAATTTCATAAGAACTCCTGCCATGTGCATGGTTAAATTCTTTTGTATTATCAGCTTCGACGCAATGAAATGGTATCCTTATAAGTCGTATTAAAAGCAAAAACAGACTACGAACAAGCACGTTAATGTTAGCCGGAATAGCTGGTGTTACGCTAAACAACCAACCACCGAGTAATTGGCTATCGATTTTGTTAAGCTAAAGAACCTATAGACAGTCGGTTCCTTTTAAATTACCCGAAGAATAGACAATAAATATACCATTATAGATTTAGTAAATAGTTACTTATTCTTCACTCAATATGAGGATTACTAATGCTAGGTACTATGCTTCAAAAATGCTGGTTTGCTAAAAAAATGTTTTGTGCTTCATTTCAATTGATTGATCAGTTTTGGTTACGCTAATGGGACTGTAAACAAAACAAATAATGACTTCACCGTCCTTAGACGGTCGAGTGTTTGTAAAAAAATGTAGAACTATCCAAAACCTGACCAGCTCTTTTTAGGTTCTTTTCGATTTTTATGATCTCTGTTATTTGTTAATGATGTGTTTGCAACATTTAAGTAGGTAGTAATTTTGCCCGTGGTCGTTTGTAAATTTGCTCCCGAAATCTCTAATTTGACGAAGAATATCATATCAATGTTATGTATAGGTCCACATTTCACTTTACGTTGTGCTCATTATTAAAAATGGGTATTTAAAATAGCTGTACATAATAAAACTTATTTAGATGTACTAACTGCCTCATTAGCCTAGTGGTCTTAAGCGCGATTGCTATTTTCGAGGTCCTGGGTTCGATTCCCAGGTCGAGCTATGTGTTATTGGGTTTTTCAATGAAATTCTAAGTAGCAGCTCGGAGTTTGGCTTTGTGCCCGATTAATGGTAATAGGCTCGTCCCCTATTACAAGAGAAAGAAAAAATACACGGCGAATTGTGATTGTACATTAGTACAGCTCTGCCTAACCTTTCAAGGTGATGGTATGTATGTTTATTTGTATTAGACAGAATTGAAAATACTGGCGATAAATAATAGATTCAGTTAGTTTAGTTAGTGACTTATCATGTCTATTTATAACATACGTACTATATATACCACTTCTCATGAACAAAGTAATTAACTGGCTGGTCCGTGCGAACATTTCGCACATTACAGAATGTAAACAAACTAACCGAAAAAGGTTTGTTATTAAACTTTTCAATGAAACCTTCATTTCAAAAATAATAATGGAAAATATAAGCATTATAAAGTTGAATAATTAATTTTGATGGAGAATTAAGAGAAATAGATATGAGGTTCCATATAAATATCTTCGATAAATCTATTTCTCTATAAACTATAGTATATACAGGTAAAATATGATGCAACGTTTCCGTGGTTCTTTCTCGAATGTTCCTTGTTATGTACGACTGTAGAGTCATGCGTTAATTGTTCCAAGTACTCAATTATTATACGAATCAAAGGTGTATCGGAATGCAAGTTACGTGAACGGACTCTTTGTGGATGCCGCCCATTCAGACATTGATTATCTCTATTCATTACTGCAGTTCTTTTTGTCTTGGTTTACGTTTATTACATACACACGTGTATATTATTGACTCGTAAGATTACAATTTTAAATGTCAAATATTATGAAATTTATTGGTTGATTTCTGCAAAATAGTTAATTAATTATTCGTTTTTGAAATATTCAAGAAGTTGATTTTTAACAAATTTTTTATAGATATAGCACGGCAATGTGTTCTGCAGTGTGTCTAATAGGAAGCACATAAACATTTAAAAAAAACGGTGACAATCAACGAATCGGCAATCCATCGACGGTTGTCGATGACATGTTGGCCTGCAAGACTCTCGGTAGCTGGATGTATACTGGCTGATCCCAAAACGCGACAAATCAAAAGAGAGTCACTTTGACGGGTTACTATCCTGCTATTCCAATACTCGCACTTTTCTTTTATGGCAGTTGAAACATTTTCTCAAAGAGTCGTATCGTAAAGTAAGTTCATTCGTTCGATCGATAAAAGTTACAAGTCCACTTGATTCCGGTGACTTACGTAAGTTCAACGGGAAAATAATTTTATCTCAAACTGTTTTCGTAAATCTGTTTGCATATTCCTTTCACAGATAGAAATAAGAGAACGATGTTACGTCTACGGTGCTCTCTCATGGGAAATCTTTACAAAAACGCGCTACGGTCAAACAATGGGGGCGTCCACTCAGTCAGGACTTAAGGGCATTTCTAGACATGTTGCAAAGTAAGCTTATATTAAATCTGTAGGACTGAATATAATAATCGTTATATCTATATATTTTACAAACTATGCCTCACGTTCTTGTGTTAAATTCACCTTCAACGCACCCGTGTAGCCTATCGAAATAAATTTTCTTTAAATTATTTTTATTATTATAAAATGAATCCGTGACTGACTGAGTGATCCATCAACACAGAGTTTAAACTACTGAACAGATTGAGCTGAAATTGGTAGAGATAGTTATTATGACGTAGACATCCGCTGAGAACGGACTTTAAAAAATTCCATCCCTAACGGTGGTTCTTATCCAAAATTTTAACACGGGTAAGTAGTTTCAGAGATTAACGTTAGCACTCAAACAAACAAATCAACGATCTCATAAGCTTTATAATTGTTATAAAATATATAGTATAAATATATCGATTAAGATTTTATGAATTAAAAAAAAATACAATAAGCAATTTCATTTAAATTTTGTACTCCCAAGTTATAAGTTGATTAGGACTAAAACAATGTTTAAAATTTAGTGCAATTGGAGCTTAAAAATTAAATCTAAATTAGTTTTACTAAAAACTCACGGATAGATCAGCATGCTGGTTGTTAGGATTCCCGAGGTAATTAAAATTCATAAAATATACATTCCTTTTTACGACTTAATTTATAAGACTTTCATTTAAATCTAGAGATAGCATTGCGGTTTTCAGTTATTTCTTTGCTTTTAAATTCAATATATTACTTGTGTGTAAATAACCTTAACATTTATGTTCACCACAGTCTTTCACTCTTATTACGGTTACAGAAGAGATAAGAAACTCGAAATTATACGAAGTTAATATAATTTGGCATCTATGTAAACAAAGGATAATGTTTAATGGAGAATTTGTTTGTTGTTTTATTTTCTGTGAGTTAACGAAACACAAAAATTCTTTGAAGTATATATTTTGTAATATGTGTGAAAATAATTTATACATATATTAATTTTAAGTAACATGAATTTATAAACTTCAAACGTGCAATAAATTTGAAATAATAAGAATTTTCTTAATAATTCTATGTTGATGAAAGTAAGATAACTTGCAAACGATCATAATAGGCAGTAATGTATCAAAATAATGAATTGTTCAACATTTATTTATTTATTTACTACTAGCTGGTACCCGCGACTTCGTTTATGTATTATTAGATATACATAGACTAATCACGGAATATGACAAACCAACAGGAAATCATAGATGGGTTTATCACTACTACCCTGCAATATTTACTGCATATACACCGAGTGATCTTAGAACACGACATTCCAAAAACCGAACGCACCAACTCCTAAAATGAGAATAATTGTATATTATTGTCTTAATAAAATATGTGGCAGACGAATAGTTCATAGGAATATCAAATTGAGTTTTAAAAAAAATATTTTTAAGTAAATGAAAGTAATTCTTTTTTATTGTTTAGTGAATTTTTTCAAAGTAAAAATACAGTAGCATTTTGGAGTCGGTTTTGTTTTTGTGAAAAATAGTTTATTGTTTGTGCTTTTCTTTGTAACATTAAATAATTTTTCTTTTCTTTCATAAACGCACATATTTCGGGTTTCAGACTTAAAATAATAATAATTACCACATGCTTAGCTAAAAAAAAAATACTAGACTACCAACGTCAATTTAATAAAAATATGTACGATTAGATAATTTGGCCGTACAATTCATTTTGACATCACAACAAAAGCAAATTCAATTTGGTCATTTCAAATTACTCTACTCTTTCTCTACTTATTTCTTATAAAATTTTAATGCATTATAATGAGAAAACTTCTTTTGAACTTTTCAAATAAATAAATCTAATTTAATATGAAAAACTGAAAAAGAAAATTGATTCAATTTAATCATAACAAAGTAGACAGCAAAATAAATAAGAAGTCTTAAAAACTTTGAATCAGTTTGGTCGCAGGTATAGACTCTTTACAGCAGTTGAGTTTTGATAAGAAATTTTGGAAGAGTTTTAAAGTTATTTGAATTTAAGGTTATTTTCTGATCGTGATAACTAATTCACGGCAGTAGCGGATTTAGTTCCCGATACTGCCCTGCCAACTTTCATAATTGGTCTGTTTTGATAAGAACTTGATTTGGTCTGATATATATATACTCAATAAACCAAACTACAGATAACATGCTGTAAGTTAGATTGTTTAATAGACTTTTCTGTTAAAATGTGCTCATGATCTTCAAAAATGGTCAAATTGTCATGAGAATCTAAAGATCTAATAACATTTTACCATAGAGTAATTTATAAAGTGATTTCAATAGTCCCTGCGTGCTATGGTAGATAGCTTTCCATTATAATTATATTTCTGTATTCTTAATGATGGCCTCTCAATTACATACACACGGCGTCTATACAAAGGCCTGAGCTTTCAATAAAGGGAATCTTCGTGACGGAACCATAGCATAGCATTTTTCTAATGCCCGCCTGGCTAGCTACTACCTTCATGTTGAAAATCTGTCACCAACACTTATAGATGTGTTTTGGCAGCTGCACTTAAAAAAAATGTGTTTTTTATCTTTTATTTCTGACTAACTATACTGCTAGCCTTAGGGGCCCTAAAGCGTCTGACGGCTTTTACAGCTTCACCGTGACTTGGGGAAAAATGTGTTAATAGATAGTTTAATGTTTCATTTAAATCAAAAAACTTTACAAACTGCAGACAGCAAAATCAGTTGTGTACTTTTACATGCGGGCGCTGCAAACACAGGGTGTGTAACACTCGTATACTTATGAACAAACTCAATTTCAGTGACTGATATTTTATATTGTAGGCATCGTTTTAGAAGGCATTTCTCGAAATTCAACCCCAAAGGTTGTGAAAGTGTGTGCCAAAGTTTTCATGGGAAATAATATTTTTCGGCTAGGGTTTATTGCAGACTTGGTACTCTCTCTTCTCGACGAACAAATGGAAATTTGTCAATACAAAAAGTAAAATAATCACAGAATCTTAAATTAGTTATACTTTTCAAATATTAATTTAGATGAACACATTAACCTGACTAATAAAATATAAAGATCAATTTGTAATTTATTTTGAAATCTATAATTATAAAGTGAGTCATTTCACATTTGTCAGTTGTCTACTTGGCTTGGTACACACAAACAAATTTTGTCTACCTGAGTGAAATCGTAGTCAGAATGATTATAAAAAACTCAAAACTACAATTTTTAAATCTACATGTGTAATTGTGTACGTATAGTTTATCTGTCCCTTTCATTTAAACCCGTAGTAGGTTTATCAAAAAATAGAAAACTAACAAAATAATGTTTATTTTAAATATCTGGATAATGTTCCTACATTTATGACACACAGCAAAACAATATAGTCCTCTTTGAACCTGTCACTTTTATAAGGGTAAGACATAACAAGTTTGTAGTAATAGGGATACTTTTTGTTTAGTCTATCTATACATTAATTATCTAGTTATCCAGGCTACTGGTATTTGTATAATAAAAAAAATAATGTACCGAAGATGATGAATATAAAAACTTTTTATAATTTAATTTAGTCGAGTTTAAAATATCGACTCATAAAATCATGTAATCCGTTTAGGAAGTCGTAACTGTTGTGCAAGAGAAAAAAAATCTTCTGCTTCGGTTATTTCTAAAGACTATAAAGTCGGTTCATCGTTCGAGGGGGCATAATAAACAAACGTATGGAAGCAGATACGGGTGGTCGGGTACAAAACATTGCGCGATTTGTTGACACGTACTGCCCTCGCCCGTTTCGTTTGTGTTTGGTCAGGAAGGGTAGATTAACAAGTGTACAATTTTTGTATACAGGTAGAATTTTTTTACAAACCACCTATTCTACAATGGTATGCATTCTCTGTTACGTTTCGAGAATCCTATTTATTGGCAAAATGTCTCTATAAACTTGAGTCATTTTAATGCTCTTGATATGTCCATCCATTCAGTTCAGAGACATCCACTGTTGCAATTACGCCTCCCTCGAAGATCACCATAACGACCGGTAGCGGTACTACATTGCTCGCATTCAGCGGGTTCCTGTAACCATCACTAGATAGTTGGTCCACCTTGCGGCGGGTTTGCCCACACTGCATCTTCCATTACGTGGCCATCACTCGAGAACTCTACGGCTCTATTCGCCGTCCGTTCTACAAGCGATGTGCCCTGCCCACTGTCACTTAAGTCTAACATTTCTGGGAGCTATTTCAATAACTTTAGTTCTTCTGCGGATCTCTTTAGTAAGCTTCTTTATAAATTTACCGTTTACCTACATTCTTAACTAATGTTAAGTGATAGCTATAGAAACACAGGAATATAGCTATGATTGGCATCAGATTTTCAACTGGAGGGTAGTGTAGACAGGTATTAAAAATACCCTAATACTATGCTATAGTCATATCACAATGTTTTCCTTCACCAAAAACTCAACCTCTTTGCAAGGATTCGAGTCAGTAAATAGTAGTATGATAATGAATCAGAGTGATGAATATTTTTTTATCGCCATTTCTTAAGCACTATCAAATGCGAGCACAGCCCAATATACAATAACACCATATTGTTTAAAGGACGTGCGTGGAAATAAATACATTTTAATGAAGGGGATATTCCTTCTAACTGAATGAGTAACATTGTGTATGCAAACATTGTTAATAGCCAGGTCTCATGAAAAATGTTTGCTTTACTGATATTGTAGAAATTAATTACTGGCGTACAATGTAATTAAATATGTTTTCATGTATTTTTTATTTTTGTTTTTTTTTTTACAGAGTACTAATCAAAAACATAGGTGACCACCGAGAGATCTGGAATTCATCACCGGTCATCATTGTCATACCGGCCTACAAACCTCTCGACAGCGTGATGATATGATCAATGATTGTTACGATAAGCATAGTTGTACCTATGTACGAAGTAAAGTTAGAGAACTCAACCAAAATGACTGCAGGATTGAATCTTAAGTGGAGTTGCTGGAAGACATTGATAATTACTTCGTGTTCTAGATTTTGAGTTGGAGAGCTGTAGTTACCCATATGAGCATTTGAAAATTCCCAAGCACCATACGATAGTTTCATCATCTTCAGCAAATGCTCAAGTTTTAAGTGAATCATAATATTTAAATATAATCTTAAAGAAGTTTGTTACATGCTATAGGTAAGTAATTTGAATGAACACTGCACAATTTTCATCCTGATTACCTTATTTTAAAGTTACTCCCAAACTAAATCGCGGAACACAGCAGGCTATACAGGTCTATAACTTTACTTTACTGCTTAAACGTCTCAAATATAAATTGTTATATAAAACCACCGAGCGACACTAAAACAAACGAGAGCAACGAGAAATTTCAAATTCCCCCAATGTACTTGTACAACATAGAAATCGCGTAATTTTCACAGCGGCACAAAGTTAAAACCACCCCATGATTGGGCCAAGATAATGATTACAGCGGTTATCTGAAGCGGACGCATCGGATTTCGCATCACGTCCTGTTGATTGTCGAACGACAAACCGGCTGCCCGCCGGCGTTCCAATTACTAGCGACATAGACACCAGTCGAACTTTAATGAAAATGTTGGCAAAAGAAGGCTCACGATGACTATAGAACTAATGATCGCGCTATAGTTGTATTTAACGTGCTATAATTTTTACCAACACTCATTGAAAACGACAAGTTAGTTAATTAATAGTATTCACAACACATAAGTCATTATTACTGTTACAAAATACTATAAAAGTTAAAGTATTGATGGGAATGAATCTGATTACATAATCTAATAATAATCTAAATCGACAACAAGATAAATTCCACGATGACGACTATTTCCTTAACAAAATTATGTAAATAATTAACAATTAATAATAATTAACATAACATATTATTTTGTGTGAATAAGTTCTAAGAAAACATGAATATATAAAAAAATGATTATTGACGGAATTTTAGTGCAAATGTACAACAGAAAATAAGAAATGTGTCATAAATACATCTAATTTGTAAAATATATATCACATGAAATGTTAATGCGTAAGTAGAAATAGTAAATTCATGAAAAATGAGTATTTTAAATTTAGATAATAAAATAGTTAAAAATGATAAAAGGAGTGAGGTATCTGAACTTTTATTTTATTTGTAATATAGGCGAGTTGCCGCCCGCCCGTCGATACTTTATACATAGTACTCTCGGGATACAATCAGATTTGAAAGATTATTAACTTTTTAAGATAATTTTTAAAGTTGTTTAATTTTAATAATGAATACTGTCACTTCTTTCTATTTTAGCTCTTAGTATTTGACTGTTTAGACTAAAATGTTTTAATGTCCTCATACCTCATATATATGGATTGTGGTTTACGTATAAAAATCGACTTTATTAACATAAATGGAGAATAAAGAATATAACTTGCAAAAATAAAATATTATTACCATCTCATATTATAGGTACATTTAAAATAGCTCTAATATTTTATAGCATAGTATAATAATTCGTTAAATTTAGGTACATATTTCATAAAACTCATTAAAGTTGTTTGGACCATTCGTGGTGGTCGAGTTGTATTAAATCAACGGAATACAGATTCGACGTCCGCAACTTCGAGTCCCGGCGTGTACCTACCAACAAAATTTTCGGAACTCGCGTACATTTACTAATTTGAATCTGGCAACATTATTAGCTAACGGTAAAGGAAAACATCTTGATGAAGTCTGAATGCTTGAGAAATATGTTAGCGTTTAACATTGCCAAAATATCGTGCGCTAGCATGTTGATTTCCTTTCTCCGGGAAAAAGGACTTTGCCCATTTAGTTTATTATTGTTATTATCTACGTTTTTTTAGCTCTTACGTTCAGGATTTATGATTATCACATGCTATGATTTCTTGTAATAAGGATATACATAAATTTGACCAAACTTATAAATTTCACTGCGCTACTGTGTATTCCTTGTTATAAATCCTGTGAAAAAATAAAAGTAATTTAGACCGATTACATTTAACTTTCATAGTAAATAAAACCAAATACTAAATTCAGAATACATATTTTTGATCTTTACCTATAAAAATATCAGAAATTATATGTCCATTCTGTTTCTGTTGCTATTATTCTATGCCTTTTCTCACGGACCCTCGTCTCTTAGTTATCAGGACTCACGGACTAATACCACCCGAAGGGCGCCGCCCAATCTGCCGTGGCGCTTATCTCAATTTAATGGCTTCCGTATTAATACCGCCTTTGTCTAATTTGAGGATACTACGCCTCGGCCATTGTTTAATCGACCGGTAAAAATTTATGCCTTTCTGGTAACTTTTGCTTTATATAAAATTTCACCGTTCGGTTAGCCAATACATATCATATGCTGCAAAAACCGAATTTTGTTGTAAGTAGAAATATAATTTAAACCGATGATGTATGTTTTTTTTTCTAAATTCTTTTCTTATTTTTTATTTAGTGTGACGTTTTATTTTGATATACATATTTTTTTATTTTGGCAACCCTACGAGTACTCAGTTATATCATTATGTTATGAAGAAGCATCTGTCCTCAGCGTGTGTAAACTATTTGTACTAAATACTACAATAACTATGCACTCACCGCTGACAAAAATTGAAAATTTAGAGACTCTGTTAGGTAATCCAATCTGCATAATCGTATTTCACACAACGAGTGGCTAGGTTCCTGAGACCTTACATATACACACAATAAAGTTGGTAAAATTGTGAATGATTACAACGACAGACGTTGCTCACGGTAACATGTTACAACTACTATCAAATGAACAGACAGAAGGATTATTCAAGATAGTTTGTTAGTTACTAGCCAAGATTTAGTACATCTCTGACGTACACATTCTTAATTTTTTCACATTTTTTATTTCATTTTTTTTTTCATGTTTAATTTTTTATTATGTATTTTGTTTGTGTTATTCATAAGTCAACTTGCGCCACCATCTACTTTAAGTTTCAATTCAAATTGTATCTTAGACCTCCTTATTACAGGCTTAGCATAGTTTGGGACCTTTGTTAAAGCTAAACATATTAATATAATATTTTTGATAATAAAAATATTTTTATTATTTGTATTAGTTTTTTTTTAATACGATGTGATTGTTTGCGTTTAATAATATAATTAATATATATTAATGTTTAATCAATAATTCAGGATTATTGTTTTTTTTTTTTTTTTTTTAATTTCCTTATAAGTAAACACGTTTTGATTAGCAGTGAGTACTGTATACTACTATTAAACTGATAGATTTATTTCAAGTAGTTCCTGTTTCAAGTTATTTGAAATTACATGAAACCAAATCCAGAATCTGACCAAATTTTTTTTTTGTCTTATTTACGCTTGTCAGCATTAACACCTTTATTTTAAAAGTTTATAAACCTATTAAGAAATTAGATAGGCTCTATGTATATAGAGGTAAAAAAATTAAAATTAAATAACCCCAAATTAGGTAATTGATAATTTTAAAGATTAAAAAAATAGTTTATACTAGCTGCACCCGTCGCTTCGCTCAATTGTCGTCAGAAGAATGCGTAATGCTTATAAAAATCGTAGTTTCTTAAACTTTTAATTATCTTGTATTGAATGAAGGTATCGTGATTTTTTTATGGAACTAAGTATCTAATGAGTAAAAAAAAAAATGTATCAGTGGTTTTTGCCTTATGCGAGCACAACAGCAACACTCAATAATTTTATTTTATATAGATAAAATAGTCTCTAAGGCAAAGAAACTCATCTACCTAAATTACAAAGGAAAAAGGATAAAAATGCATTTTATTCAACGGGTACTATATCTAGATATATTTTACATACTCTCTGTCATTTGGTACGCATATAATATAAAATTAATACATAACTTTTGTCTAAATACTAAAGATTTACGGTAAGGTAACTTAACAGGTAATTTCCCTTAATATTTTTGCAGACTATGAATGATGTCATAAAAATTTGAATTACATTGGGAATAACCTGAAAACCGGCAGTTACTACAGTTTTGTACCGGATATTACAGTTACTGACCCACGTCCACAACCCTTTCTCGAAACTTTGATCGTAAAATTATTACGTAATGTAACAAGTGATTGTTAGACCAAGATGAACGATTAACAAAGCTTTTAGTATGACCCCCCAATGTTATAGTTACAATATTATATTAATGTCCATCAGAATTTCTTGATTGATTACCTATCTGTATATTGTAAACATAAAGCTGACAAACTAATCCAAGCTGGGATCAGGTGATGGATTAAGTTCTCAAAAGAATGGTTTAATATAATACTCCACTGCCTAGTGTTAAAGCACCAAAATATTTCAAAGGTATTTTTGAATATTCATAGTAAACTTTTACAATTTGGTGAAATTAATGTTTAATGATTACAAAGTCTGGTCAGAATTTTGGATATTAATAAAAAAAATACCAATTTTTTTTAGTAATACATAATTAACAATCAATAAAAAACAACAAGTTATTTATTCGCAATTATCCTTAACCTGTACGATTCTTATTTAATCTGCTTGGTATGTTTTGCCTGAAAAAAAAAACATAACAATTAGACCGACATAGTGAAATATGACGCAAACTGTGAATATAAAAAAAGGAAAACAAAGATAATATAAATTGGAAACGGTCTTATGAATAAATAATTAAAATACTTTTTGGAAAAGTAAAATCATATTACCAGGTTGTCCTTGACGAATAATAGAAATTTATCAAAGCTATTGTCTTCGATATATAGAGTAGAACTTTTATTAAGCTCTAAGTGAGTATTATTCATGGCTCAAAGCAATCAAATTCGGACGCCAGCAAGAGAACACCGGACGCGACGCCTCGAAATGCATAGATATTTTTCCCAAATGCGGGTCATTTTCAAAGGGTTCGACTTATGAGGGAAAAATCGCCAGACCCTTTTCGATTACCGAGGCTGTGGATCAAACCGAGACGCAATTAAGTGGAGATTATTCTTTGTCAATATATAAAGGTTGCCTTTTGTCACCGATATTCCTTTTGTGTCCTATACAAATGTATGTATGTATGTATCTTTTGTTTAATCAAAACTTCAGTACAATTGTTGAGACATATCGGTTATATTTCATAATAAATAATAATAAATTATGTTGATCAATGTGAAAAAATATACATCGTGGTTCAGTTCAGTAGGTATTAAAAAAAAAAACAAATAAAACACGGATACAATTAATAAACGATGTTATAATTTACTAAAAAAACTCAAGTATATTGATACTTGAGTTTATTAGTAAATTGATTGATACATATTGATGTATCCATATAGTATATCCAAATATGCAGGATTTACATTGTTAGAATAGAAATATAAAACAAGAAATCAAATAATGCAGAATTGAAAAACTATAAGCCATAGTACAGTGTAAAAATTATTTTTCTCAAACATGCATGGAAATATGGTCATTATTTTTGAAAAAAGAACACGCGAAGTATCGAGTTTACTGACAAAGAAAATCAAATCCATTGCAGGAGCGTTTATTGAATTTGGAACATTAGAAGGCTCCAGCAATGTTGTATAAATCATCAAAGATGATTGGATCTCTTTTATCATTTTTGGCATACCAAAGTAAGTCTCTTTGCTTAGTACAAATTGCGTTTACGTATCTGATAGCCATAGATGCGCTTGCCTTTCGACAGAGAAGATAAATAGAAAATTAGCGGCAAAGCTGAAAATTTGTCTTGATTTGTTATTTACATACTTAATAAATATAAATTTTCTTTTAGTAATTGCCCTAATATGAGTAATGTAACTTTTAATAAATTTAATTTAAAATGTATAATATGAAAAGTATGTTTTATTGCCATGCATGTTTGAGAAAAGCACTATACGGCGGAAATGGGAATTGCCTGTCTCATATTAGTGTTTCCTCGCCTACGGCTCGGCCTTCAAGCTTTTAATCGACTTGCAATTGCCTATTTCACGGCCTTTGCAATAATGTACTATTAAATAAACACCAAATATTTAATTTAAAATCAATATACAGAGTGTATTTCTGAGATGGGGCAGTAAGGGTAAGGTACCTTAACCGTTGTATTTACACGACAACTTTCTAAGGAGACTGTCCTTAACTTTTTTAAGGTACAGTTAGCAAGAAAATGGCCAATTTACACAAAAACCTGTATTGCGAACAGCTTACGTAATATACATAACTGCAGGTATGAAATTAAATATTCTTCTTTATTTTCAGTTTTAAAAACAGAATTTACAGTGTACCTAATATAATACTCACAAATACTAGTAATTGTACACATAAGACAGAATAATTATTTAAAAAAAGCATGCACTTGTGTTGTCCATGCGTCATCCATTTTTATTATCTACGAGTATACTTTTGAGTGGTATTTACTTGTTTGCAATACTCGCCAGTTCCGTGCTCTAAATCTGGCTTTTTCTAAAATCAGTAGGTATTATTAGCAACACAATATTATTAGATAGATAGTACGAATATAAAATAGGATTACAAAAACATCCACCGAAATAGCTGTATAAAGTTCATAACGATCGTCCACTCATAAGGCTATATCGCTTATTGCTTCCTTTGCCAATATTTTCAAGCCTCGAGCGGGGCACGAGTGTGGAATCTTAACATCTTTACGTGTTATACATTTAGAAAATAACCCCACAAAACTATTTCTTTTTCGTAATAACCACTTCGCGAATGACCAAGGATGAAAGTTTCATGAGAGAATATTTGCTGTTGAAATGTACTACTTATACGATGAGAATGCATTTTTAAAATTGTTATGAGGTTCTGAATTCTAATTAAAAATTGTTCTGCGTGGAATTTCAAAGTATGTTTAATGTTTTTTTAATTTCATTCATATTTAAATAAAACAGTAAATATGTGGGTACATCGAATTCTTAAGCAGTTGTATTACTTATATATACAATGAGCAGCAAAAAAAGCGGGTTGGTTATAAAAAATGCGATAACTTTTAAAATATTTAAGCAATCCATTTGAAATAAAAACTAAATTAAAGTTCATTTTATTGCAAATAAAGAAAGAAGTAAAATCTTTTTATTACTTTTTGGTGATTGTATTAGAAACCATAAAAAAAACAATTTTTAAAATTTGAATTAAAACATATAAAATCGTTTGTTTTACTTTTGTTTGTATTCTATTATATAAATATGGCATTTCTTATGGAAATTTCATTATTCTGATGAAGTTCAATTATAAACATGCCACTAAACCCTGAAGAGTATACCAGAGTTCTGACAATGCCTGAAGAGGGGCTCAGTCAGCGTTATATAGCAAGAACTGTTGATGTGTCGTTATCAACCGTTCAACAAGAGCTTCAGCGAACTGAAGAAAGTGGATCTAATATTCGTATACCAGGAACAGCCCGAACAAGGTGCACGACGGCGCGAGAAAATCGATATAATATGGTCTCAACATGTTGAGAAATCGATTGCAACCGGCTGTTGAAGTCAAAACGCACTTTCTACGTGCTGGAGGGAGCAATCCGAGGTGGCGTCTTGCTGAAATAAACTTGAAGCTATTTAAATCCGCAAATGGTCCAAAACTCGAAGGGCAGCATAGAAATTCAAGGCTGAGTTACGTTGGAAAACACATGTATTGGACTCTGGATGTCTAGTCAAGGAGTAATGTTTTCGGACGAGTCGAGGTACATCCTATGGATGCACGATGGGAGGCAAAGGGTCACAGAAGACCAGGAGTGGGCTATAACCAAGCTTGCATTGAAGAGAAAGTGCCATACAGTGGAGACTCCATACACGTGTGGGCTAGAGTTTCTTCTGAAAGCTGCACCGAGCTAGTGGTGATAGAAAGTGGTACTTTAACTGCAGAAAGATAAGTCAATGAAATTTTAAATGAGTATGTTGTCCTATTTTTAGTAAAATATGGGCGAGAAAACCATCTTTATTCAACATTACGCTCGTCCCCATACAGCTAGGATAGTCTTTGACTACTTTGAAGATGTCGCTATTACACGCATGGAGTGACCAGAACGCAGCCCAGACTTGAACCTCATCGAGCATGCCTGGGACGAACTGGGACGACTTGTACGCCAGCGAAATTCCCGTCCAGTCACGCTTCGTGAACTGAAATAAGCCCTTATAGAAGAATGGGGGATATTCCTTAACATCGGCTCAGACAACTGATGGAAAGCTTGCCAAACCGTATGATAGCGGTATTAAAAGCTCGTAGTGGAAATACAAAATATTAAAATGTGCTAAATTTTCATATTTGATACCGTACCACACTTTTCGAAATCTACTGAAAAATTGTCATTTTTACTTAACTTACTCTTATTCAAAATAAACTTAATAATCTCAAGATTATTAAGTTTAACTCATAACAATTCAAATTGTTATGAGTTTCATTTTATCACTATAAGATTTCTATAATACAGTCTTTATTTCATAAAGCTATAGCTCCAATAATTTGGAAGTTATTGAGATTTTTGTTACCGACCAGATTTCTTTGCGGTCCAGTCTATTATTATTCAATAAATTATTGGATAATAACTTGTTGCTTTTTATTTGCTTAAGAATAAAAAATATGAAAAAGAGGAAGAAAGGTAAAGAGTTTTCACGCAATTCGCTGTATTAAGTAGATCCAAAATAAATAATTAATATCAGAGCGACCGAGCTAAACAAAGAAGAAAAACACCTATTTAGATAAACTTGGAATGTAAAACATTATAAATACAAAGTTCTATCCAAATTATTGTTTCCGAGAAATCAATTAATTAATTACATATGTAAATATACACACAAGAATTGCTCACTTTATAGTATTAGATAAATTATATGCAATTTAAATGAACGATCATAAAAAATATCATTTCAAAATGCATAAGGAAATAAATATTTGTTGCAACTATAAGCTTCTATTAAAATATTTTTTGTGTTAGTATGATAACTAGCATATTAAAACATAAAATTGGCTAATAGTAAAAAATAAATATCAAAGCGTTTGAGATTTGCAAGGTCTAGGAGGACTTTCAAACATTCTGTAATTTTACACAAACCCCAAGATCTCTTTGGCGATGTGTTTTTACGTTGAAAGTTTCTACTGCTAACATAACTAAAACAACATAAAAGAAGCCAAAATAAAGTTTCAACTCATTTATTTTTACATTAACTTCTAAACAGATATTTATATCTATAATAATAATAAAAAATATCCGTACACCAATACTTGTTTTACGATGAACATTAAACATCATTCCTAAAAGAAAATAAACGATACTTTCGAGTTGTATAGTACGTTGCGCCTGCCCTTGTGTTTGTTTTGGATGTAATGTTTGAGCATAGGTCTATAAACTGTATTGGAGTTGACTCGAACACTTGTATGTACATTGCAAATACCAGTGTTATAGGAATCAGTGATGTCAAAATCATGTTTTATGAATTTACTATCAGATTCACCAGTATATTAAGATTTCATATTATTATCATTTATCATTGGTTCAATTAAAATGTTCGATACTTTTTGCATACATCATGTATTCCATGTAGGACACGACAATAATATTTTATTGGACCTCGACCATCATACCAAATGTAGCACCCTCCGTGTCGAGTTCCAGTATCAACCGGTGTGTATCAAACCTTTTTTTACATCTGTCATATTTAGTAATTAAGCGAGGCGTTAGGAATTAGTACTCGACTGTGTCGCAACCACCATACATAACATAACTTACATCACGCTTGTATCCCCGAAGGGTTATGCAATATATATAAAAATATACACCAACAGTTCGCCAGTTATGGTTTTAGGACCCATATAATAGGGGACGAGCCTATTGCCATTAATCGAGCATAAAGCCAAACTCAATAACACTTTACTCGACCTGGGAAACGAACCCAGGACCTCGAGCATAGCAATCTCGCTAATGAAGCAGTTACGATAAACTCGTCACTGTGATTATCTTTTGGTTTGTCGCGTTTTGGGATCAGTCTATATCCCGAAATACTCAACTCTATTTGCAAAAGTACAATATAAAAAATAATTCACATAATTTTGCAACCTAAACGTATTGGTGCTCACTTAGGATCACCAAAATATGTTAATTCCCTAGATATTTAGCGAATCATAATAATGATTTATTTAGTCAGGCTATCTTAATGGAACCACTCAAAATATTCTACGCTCACAGTCCACACTCGCCTTTGACTTCACACTGTCTTGAATTCTATATTTTCACTCTTAGGTCAACCATGACCAAAATTTGTGGCGTTGGTTTTTCAATATGACTCTTATTTAAAGAGGCACTGGACTTCAATTAGTTTGAGACATATTTACTCTAGTTACTTTTTGTAATACTAATTCGTAGTTGCTTTTGAATTTCTATGTTGTTGTAACTTTTCTTTAAGGTTACCAAACAGACACTTAGCGTTAATACAAATAGAGTACAATTTAGTATAATGCCAATATGACTGTTGTTATGTTACTTTCCGAATCAACCCTCTCTCAGCCAAAGGGGATCCCTGGAGGCATGATCCCGAAGTCCTCATTTATCATGCCTGTCACGTGTTGACCATCCCTCGTGTACACCACTACATATAAGTACAAAAGTATTCACATAAATCTATGCATCTCTATAAGCTTTATACTGGACTGCTCGCGTTCTTATAGTATATTAATTTTTTTTTATTAAATAGTAAATAATAAATAACACATACCTAACAAACCTATGACAGTTTAATAAAATATCATCAACAGAATTATGTGCTAATATTAGGGGTTTCATAAATGTAAATTATTAAAATTAAAGTAAACACATTTAAAAAAAATTGTACTTACTTATCGTAAATAATTTAAGGCACGTAAGAAGTTAAGTACTTCGTAATAAAACAAAAATTACTTACGCAATTTTATACGACGTGTCAAAAAAAAGAAGGAAGTTAGACACACTGATAGTACTGTAATTTCATTTTACTTACTTTTTTAATTTAGAAAAAGTAACATATGTAACGATTTTAATTTAATTAAAAGAATCGTTATTGAAATTAATAATAATTTATTAGTGACTATAAAATTTGCAAACAATTTCAATGAAAATACTGTTTAAAATGGGGTTTACTAGACAATATTAAGAATTTATACTGGCATGCGATATTATTTAAAAATCTCAAAATACATCCGTAGATAAATTCAGTAAATTACAATCACATGAATATTTAAATCAATGAATAATTAAAAATTAAATTAAAACATGTTGAATACATATTTAAAAACAATCAGTCTCGCTTAATTTAGAATATACCATTAAATAATAAATTTTAATTATAATATTGTTGATTTATATGCCGTTAAATGATTTTGACACGATATAAAAAAGTAAAAATGTTTACTTTATTATCATTGATGCGCTAACTACATCATGTTGCACTTCCGTGACACATGATGTATTTATTGTATTTATTTATTTATTATTATTATTATTTATTCGCAGTTCTCTATTTTAATCTCTACTAAACACGCCAAAAAAAACTATATACCATAAAAAATAATTAAAGGTGACGGAAAAGTTACTCGTACTCAGCTTTTTTGCCAGTTTTTCTCAAAGAGTTATTTTCTGAACTGATGACTTAATTTGACGTTCATAAGTCCTTTGTCAGTATGATTATTGTATTCTGTGAATTCATAAAATATACTTTAGGTTACTTCAATGATGCTTAATGAAGAGTGATAAAATATCATCTAGAATTATATATAAAATTACATACCATCACGCCTATAACACCGAAGGGTTAAGGCAGAGTACTAAAGTACACCCACAGTTCGCCGGGTATGTTTTTAGATCACATTTAATAGGGGGCGAGCCTATTGCCATTAATCTGACACAAAGCCAAACTCTCTGAGACTGAGTGACTGAACTACTGGGAATTTCATAGAAAAACCCAATAACACTTTGGTTGACCCGGGAATCGAACCCAGAACCACAAGCATAGCAGCCACGCTTAGGACCACTAGGCTAATGACTCTAATGAGGCAGTAGGCAAAATGAAATTGTAATTGATGTTTATGTGAAGAAAGAAACTAATACCTACTAAGACCTATATACCTAGCTGTAATTATACTAGTGATATAGAATTTTGAATTTACGTTTTTATCATTAATGACTAATTTCATTTTGTTGTTGGAACGCGATATAATTTTTTTGTAGTTATTTTTGTTTTGTTATGCCAAAGATGTAGGTAGCTATTAACTTCTAACGTGCTTAAACATGTACACAATTTTTTTAAATCAACTTGAGGTGACAGCATAAACAATCGAGGATATTTAATTTGAAATTAAATCATAATATTAATTTATTATTTAGTATTAGTAAAACGTAATCGTTTTTATATTGGTTTGTTTGAAGTATAATATTATTATAGTAATCGATTGCAAATGAGTGTGTTTTATGTCTAAATTACAATTATTATACAGTGCAAACAAACAGTGCTGGTAATGGAAATCTCAGATGATTAATGCATAAATTCGCGAGAATCTTAGCAGATGGCGGCGCGGGTGCTTTATTAACGTATTGATTGCATTGCGGAAACTTCGATGGATATCGATAATGCGAACCCGGTTTGATATTGTGATTAATAATGTTAGTTGAGAACTTGCATAATTGATTATTCTAGGGAAGGGTTGTTTAGTTCATGTTACGAACTACTTTTTTTTTGTTTAGCAATACACTTCAGTCTAGAACTTCTTTGACCTTTATTGATTTTAATGTATGTATACACAGTTATACATACATTTTATGCAAATTATAATTATAAAAATTTAGGCAACTGTATATTAAAAAAAATATAAGTAGGTATATATTATGCATAGGTGGTCAGTATAAATTTTTAATTTAAATTATTAATTATTATGAGTATTTTTTGCAGCTGTACGTTGTGTAGGCATAACGTAACTATTTATTTTAAAATTTGTAAAATAGTTTCTATTCACTTAAAACTATAATATAAGTCTAACTCATTTTCAGGCAAACCTGTAGAATTTCTGTAAGGCCAAGAACATTTGAAAATAATAAATTCATAAAAAACACTCATTTTAATTATATATATGGACACAATTTCACGCCCGTCTATTTAATTCCAAACTAAGCATAGCTTATATTAGAATTGGTAATTAAGTAGCTGATATGCATACAGATCTATACATCTGTAAAACAGAGACGCCCGAGCCAACCTCACTTGCAAGTGATCCACCCTTTTGATTAACGAACGCGGAAATGGCCAAAGCGGAGTCGTAGGGTTGTATTGCCCGACTGGGTCGCGACCACCATGCACGTGGTTAAAAAGTTAGTCATAGGGACTCGCTTTTGCGTGTCGCATTTCGGTATCAGCCTGTACATATCCAGTTACGTTTATACAGGCTGGCATGACATGGTGACCGCCGTTGGATTGACGATCTATGACGGTGTAATAATATCTACACCCAAAAATACAATTGACAATTGTGCTCATTACAGAAATATCAGCCATATGCAGGGATCGAACCCGGGACCTCTCTGCTCAATAGTAGGGCTTATTACCACTGCGCAATTACGTCAATAAGCAATAGGTATTTTAAGTTTTACAGAATTTTACACTTTTCTCTGTACGAAAACCAGACCATTGTCTAAACTATTGGATTTACAAAATAGGCATTAAATCAAATTAACGAAAACAATAATATATTTTTTAAGCATTTTCTGTATGAGTAAAAAAGTTGTAGGTGCCTATAATATTTTTTTGTAGTTAATTTATAACCTTATATAAAAAGTCTTAAAACAAGCGAACGAAGTGAGAAATAACAAACGAATTAACCGCAATAGAAAAGAGAAACCGAATTAAGGATTCCGTGGTGAATATCTTTTGCGAAAAAGGAGGCTGAAATTACGGTAGGCTGTGATTTGAATTTATTGCCCTAAGGCTAATTTTATTTCGGCGGGTTCTGGAATATGGCCGCAATAGCTTCTTGCCCATTACCGAGACAATATTGTAAACGATGCCTCAGCTTTACACTGTATCTTTGTACAATCAAAAACAATATTAATTGTTTTTTATATTCCGATTAGAATTTCAAATAAAAACATTTATTACATTTTAGTAAACTGCCACTTCATTTTTTTTTTCTGTTTAAATATGATAAAAATATTCTCTGAAGAAGTTAAAACATATAAAACAAACCCTATTGTTTCTTATCGTTAGCTTGATTATAAACTTATTTATAGTCGTATTAATGTCGAGATCTTATTTTAAGAAAATTATTAATTAAAATCCATGAGCATTAATCGGACATCCAATAGAAACAAGGCTTCTTACGCTTGCTATATAAAATTCAATTATTATATTAATTAATATTTAATATTTTATTTTGTTATAGCAGTAAATTGTTATTTGGATAATTTTAATAATCTATACAATTAATAGAATTGAAGTGTCTATTTGTAATGTTAAAATAACAGCTATTTATTAAATGTACACAATTAAAAAAAAATCAATATTGACATTTTTTGGACCGATTTGGAGTTGGATTTAATGTAGAACATAATTTTATTGTAGATCTTAAAAATACCTACAAAAAAGTAATGCGAGAGCAAATGTCTATCTTCTAATTCTTCTACCCACAATGAGTATTTTTGTCTTTAAACTGAGAGCGGGGGGGTAGTTCGAATGGCGTGTGTTCCCCATCGACGGCATTCTGTACTCCACGCAAGCGCAGCCGCGAACACAGCTCTAGTACAAAAATGAAAACAAATCGCTAGTAAAAAAGTATATCACGAGGTTCTTTATATGCCTTTAAAAAGACAACTAGCAATCAATCTTTGTGTGATGAAGGACTTTAAAAACATAAAATTATCAGACACAAAAAACACCCAGACTCAAAACTAACTTCTGAGTTACACAAGGATCAACAATTTTTCTGAATGGAATTCGAATCCACTACTCTCAGCACGGCGAATACTCCGCAGCCAGTCTCAGATTCTTTTCGTGTCGTTTCACTTTATCATAGTTAGGTTCCCATCACAAAAGTGTGATAAAAAGTTTTGCTTCAGTAAAAAATTCTAAACATTTTTTTCCTTGGAAATATAATAATTAATGGAATAAAAAGCCATTGTATGCGATTGTACTGAAACTTACATCTACAGGTAAATGTGGCCTGTTAATAATAAAAAAGCGGAAAAAGGGAAATCTCCGGGGAAACGAGCACTGTTTATCGGAAAACAAAGGCAACTGCGACATACAATATGCATAATGATTGTACTAAATTAGGACAACAACCGTACCTTTTATGCCAACTTAAATTGCTTATTGCGAACCATTGTGAAGTTTTTACGATATAATAAAGAATAACTTTGTTATCAGTACAAATTATTTAAATTTATCAAATTTTTGGTTACCATAATTGCTTTTTTTTAGATTTCTATTAAAATAGAAACAAAAAGTATTTTGTAAAGGCAATCTATATAAAAAAGTGACCGTCACGAGGCGCCTGGCAGATGCGAAACATCTAAATTATTTTATACAGATAATATGCATAGAAGGCAAGTTTATGAAAGGAAATAAATATGGCGTAATTAAAAATAAAATATTTTGATAATTTTAAAGAAAAAGATGATTGATTATTTAAACACATGGCGACGCGTCACCACACCGTATTAGATTTTTTATACTATCTTAAAGCGTGGCGAAGAACGACGCGTGGTGACGTTACGCCACGCCAACAGTCGGTCTAACCCGCCGCATTAGGTGTTTCATATCAATAAAAATGAAACGCTATTCGTTGGTAAGCGCATCACTTAAGAACGGCTGAACCGACTTGGTTAATTCTTTTTTTTTAATATTAGTAATAGACCGAATAAGGTTTTCTAGACCTATTTGGTTAATTCTTTTTCAAAATATTATTAATAGACCGAATAAGGTTTTTATGGGAAGAAAGATTTGAAAAGTTATCCGGAAAATTGGAAAAGGAAAAAATCTTTGGAGACTTTTCTCTACTTGGGGCAGTCTGACTGTTGGTATACATCCACCCTACAGAAGATCGCAGCTAAATAATCTAGTGTTGTGTTCCAGCGGTGAGTAGGGTTTCCAGAGCTCCTTGGGGAGGGGGGTTCAAGGTCAGTAACGCGTTAGTAATACCTATGATGTTGCAAGTGTCTATAGGCTACAGTAACAACTTACCATCAGATGGTTCGTATGCTTGTAACTCACGATTCGAATCCGACATTCGTGGCGGGAAATCTCATCGATCTTCCGCCTGTCTAAACCAGTCGAATCCACCTTAAACCTAAACCAATATAAAACCGAATTCCTATATTAATCCTATCATCACGTTTAAATGAGGTAAAGTATCAATGGTAATTATTTACAAAAGTGGAAGCGTTTTTACTTTTACACTTCTAAATTAATGGTTACTTTATGAAGAATAATTTTTCAATAATCAAAAACGTTTAATTTATCGTATATCGTAAACGTAGCTGAACAAACTAGAAATTATCTGACGGCTTTTACAATGTTTTATTTTTATGAAAATACGTATACATAAATATCGATGGCTACATTACACTGTCAGAATAAGACTCACTGCATATGCACTGTTTTGACAGCCGAAGTAAAATTTACGATCGCTCACCGGCCGCGATAAAACCGCCTTTGTCACAGACCAACACGGCAACACTCACGTTTTACGACCAAATAAATTTCCAAACACTATTATGATTCAAATTGAGAGTGGACCCACAAAATACAAACAACCCTTTTATCGAAGTCGCATTCAAAAGATTCACAAAATATTTTTACAAGAACATGTCCCTACAAAAGTGTTTTTTCTTTCTTTCTTTTAATATCAGCTTTTTATGTTTTATAGAAGTCACGTTTATAGCCGGCACTCGTTGTTAATAAATTACATCTAAACGGTTATGAATTTTTCTTTCAGGAAGGATTAGTGAGATTCATAAGCAGATGCTGCTTTATTTTTATTATATGATGTGAAATATAAACCCGAAATGTTAAATGGAACATCTGTTATCATTATATCAATGTGGTAGCGTCTTAATTTTTAATAACAACGACATTTAATTATAATAAATACATAATAAATCACAAATAAAGTTTCAATTAAACTGAAATAATTTCTTTATTATTTAAAGTTTATATTTTTTTTTAAATGTACGTAATTCACGTTAGAAATTATTCATTCGCGTAACAGATCAAAAATAACTACAAAAATTTTATTCCACGTGCCAACATAAAGTTAGTCATGAAATTATTAATGAAGTAATGTTTATTTATACAACGTTAAATTATTTTTAAACAAATTTTAAAAAGTCAGTAAAATTAATTCCCATTATTATCATTGATGGCTAACTTCATCATGTCACACTTCACGGAGAACTTGATGCGAGCGCAGCTTTCTATTTTACCCTTTTAAACACATCACTACATCATCACTATATCATCCCTACATCATCGTTACATTAAAAAATCATAGAATTAACAAGAAAAAGCTTTGATGACACAAAAGCACTAATCGTTGTACAATGTGCAGTATAATATGATTTAGAGCTTACAGCCGCAAGTGTATTGTACACAGAAGATAAAGCAAACATCTTGTGTTCTATCCGGGTTAAAAGCTGTTTAAAGTGTCTAGTCTGCGAAAGACCAGGGCGCTTGAGGAGACAGGTGAGAGCTATGGATCAAAGGGCTCCATTGACCCGTTTGCGGTCGGGTTGTTAGCATTTAAAGCCACTACTCTCTGCTACTGATATTGTGTCTTCATGGACCAAACTGTTTTACACGAACTATAAAAAAATGCATACACAGAAATACACACATTTAGAAAACAACATAATTACACAAAATACAATACAGAGATACATATACAGAAATATGAAACAATGTAAAATTTCATTAATAAATATAGTTCATTCAGCTGTTACTTAATTTTAGTGTTGTTTTTTAAACAATAAACGGAACGGTATACCACAATAGTTACCGTAATTATTCTTGGATATGTAAGAATGTAAAAACCTCTAACTTGGTCACATAAATTACAAATCAAATAAGTCCAGCAGACTTGAATCCAATGACAGTGTTTTGCTTAATTTTAGTCAAGCATTTTAATTACTAGACAATGCAAAATTACTGTACAGTGAAGAGATTTCCAAACTATCCCAATTAAATGTATCTCGATGCCTATTAGAATTGTCGCAAATGAACCTTTATGAGTACGCATCAAGAGAAGATAATAAATATTGCAGAATACATGGTAGGGGCTAGGTTAGTAATTTTAAATCCACAAACCAGGTTACCTAAAGAGGCTGGGTCAAGCCTGACCTAAAGTGCATATATATAATAGTTGAGGGGTAGTTCTGTTACCAGAAAAATAGTTCATTTTTGTTTTAGAGAATCATTAATATTCATTTGTCTTATATCATTAGTCACTTTATACATAAGATCATAAACAATATTTTGTAGTAAAGACTATGCGCAACATCTTTTGCTTTTGTGAATAATTATATTTTTCAAACATTCAAGTTCGTAGTGGAAAACGTCAATCATTTTAAGTACAGGCAACCGGAGCGCTGTAATAAATCAATGTGATTTGTTATTGAAGTGTTAAATGTCTTTACGATATTGGACCGAGCGTAAATTTAAATGGGCAAGAAAATTACACCCTCCGGTCGCCGTGCTGGGAACGATCTTAGATTTACGCCTCTAGAATATTGCTGGCAAATGTACTTTTGGGTACAGTATCGTCGGATGTTTAGGTTTCAAACTAATCCGAACGTGGCTTATCTTGAAAAGGGAGTGCAAAGATTTATAACTATCCTCGGTATAAGCTTATTAAAATATGCCGGCTTGCAAATGGCTGACTCTCTCTTACACCGACTAATTAACGAAGCGCCTGGGAAATATTGAATAGAATCCTTTTTACGTAAGTACCTACTTTTTTCTAAAGTCTATATTATCTTAGTAAAGCTTCAAAAGAAGGAGAGTAGACTATAAGCAATAAATCAAATTAACGTAGATCTTAAAAATACATACAAAAAAGTCAGCGAGAGTATATTATGTCTATCTTGTGAGGAGCACCCACAATAAGCATTTTTGTCTTTAAAATAACCGCGCCCAATCGACGGCATTCTGTAGTCCACACGAACGCAGCTGCGGGCACAGCTAGTTTTAAATAATAAATAGTTTGTGTGGTTTTATGAAACCACGGTAAAAGTGAAACTTTTTTTCACATTATAGACATTTAACTAAAAATTCACAAAAAAAATTCACAAATGAGTAATAGTCTATACACTACACGGTCAGTTGCTGCGAACTATAGGCGCCGCCATATTGGCCTTGGCTGCTCTGGCGAGCGCCTTTCACTTTATCCCTACTCCGCGGCCGACCGTCACGCGACATGCAACACACGGACCAAAAAGTTTGAGACGATCTAAAATATAATATCGATAGGCGAAACTATTACAGATGCCACATTTACAAAATATATAATAATGAATAAATAAATATATATCATTACAATAATTATTTTATATTAGGTAGGTAATTAAGAATCATAAAAAAATCACGATATCTTTATTGAATAAAAAGTTATTAAAGTTTTAAGAAACTACGATTTTTATTAGCACTACGCGTTCACCGATATGTTTTCTTGCTGTGAAGAAGTGGGACAAGCAGTGTAGTGTGCATATAATCGCTTTTGATGATAATTGTACATGGGAAGTACATGTTATTCCTCAATTGAATAGTCGAATAGTCAATAATATAATTATGGAATAATAAAATTACAGGGTGAAAATAATTACTGCGTAATAAAAGTGTGCCGAACCGCGGGAACACGGGTTAGTATATAAAATAATACAGCTTTTATGTGTCCCATATTTGGTGAGTGAGGCTTCTTCCCATGGAAAGACACGAGCTTATTTACCAAGCTAACCTCCGAAATATTGGAGATTTCAAACGCCAAGAAACTAACATTTATATATTTTTCCCACAAATAGTGGCTCTAGTTTGGTTTGGTTTAGTTTGGCGGTCCAGGTTTCCTAACGATGTTATCACCGTCAACCGATAATGTTACCAATTTGAATTAGTAAATGTAGATATGCTAATTCCGAAAATTTCTTCGGTATAAGTATGCCGGAGTTCAAACCTGTGGACACTGAATTGATACTCGGCCACTCGACCACCACTTTTAAAGTAAAATACACAGTTTAGTACTTATAATATAAAATTTAGTTTAAAATAACCTACGATATTTATGATAATGTAGCTTCCTGTTAGTGAAACAATATTGAAAACCAGATTACAAGTTCCAGAGATACCTCCTACAAACGTACATCCTTATAATAGTATATTATAGTAGTATTAAATACATACATATAGTACGGATTGTAGTAGAGCTCGTTTTTTGATATTTTTGGTCATTGAAATTGGGTAGGGACACATTAGGTCAGGCACCTGGGAACGGTTGCCTTTACCAGTGCGCATCCCCTTTACATAGATTAAAATTTAAAACCGTTAAAACCATTTTAAATAAAAAAAGATTACATAATTTTTTATGTCCTTTTAGCAATCTAAATGCACGATTGCCAGATAGTTTCATGGCATTGCTAACACGGTGCCAGATGCAATTCTAGTAATAAAAGTAAGTAATTATATTTATATATAGTAGGTATAGTTCTGTAATTGAAGAATGTGATATTAGTTTGCCAGACATAAATTCGATTGTTTAATGAAGAGCCACACCGATTTAAGTCTCTGACAATATAGGAGAGTTAGAGGAGCACGGCAATTAATTCGTTTAGATTAAATGCGTTAAAAATCGTTTCAATATTTGCGAGACTTACTAATCTAATTTCCTATTTATTTTTGTTCTGTCCTATTTTAGTTCATTTTGTAGAGACGTTCCAAGACTGTCAGTTATATTCCATTATTCCTAAATAAGTATTCTCACCGCACCGTAAATATGTTTAAGTTGACCATAAAGGCACCTCGCTATATCTCTTTTTGTACATTTTCTTTATAGTATATGTTTGAACAGTAGATAAATTAGTTACAACAACTAAAATTACAGTTTTATAATGTAAGTCCATTGTTGTTTTGTTACATCGTAATTGTGACTTTTGTACATTTTTCAAGTGAAAAGTTTAATGGCACGTTTGTAACTAGTAAAGGCGGAAGTAGAAACGTTCTGGTGGGACGTCGATACGTGCTATTCGGCTAGTGGCTTCGCATTTGGTCGGCTCTTTCGGACTCAGCGCTCGTCTCAATTTTTATGCTATTAATTAATAGAAAATTCAATCTATTATCGCTGCTATGTTTTGTACTAATGCAGTAATAGTATATAAATTAAAGAAAAAGATTGACGTTGATATGATTCTTGACAATGCCAAACAAACATGTAGTTGGGCTTAAGCCGGTTTAACCGTAAACTGATTTTATACGTAACCTAAAAGTACATTACTTAGGCGTAGCGGGCTTTGGTATAGGTGGAGTACTTATCAAATGAAACGGCAAACACCCAAACCAACCTCACTTACATGAAGTGTAGGGCGCTCATACACCACTTTATATTCATGTACTGAGTGGCTTTCGCTGTGGTAAACCACAACCGATATGATGACAATAAATGTCGAGATTACTCATCTATCACCCTGATCGCTGAGTTAGGTACTTCTACTTACACGTAAAGTGGAGTAATTATATTTCAATTAAATGGCTGTATGGAACCATGGCTCACTGGTTTTCATGGTTTTAAAAGAGTTTTTGATGTGTGAAAAGCTTCTATTTTTTCATACAGACAACCACAACTGAGAGCCCCACCTTTTTAGACTTAGTGTGTACCGTTTTTATCTACATCGTCACTTAACATCAGATGATATTGTGATCATGACCTTAAAATATACATTGATAAAATAGCTTTTTTTGTTTATAGTGTTACGACCTGTTACAACCCGATTAAAAAAATAGAAAAATCCTGTTCCCGAAATATCTCTAAGCGTCTACAAACTTCGAAATAGTGTTCGCATCGTGAACAACCGCGGCGCATGTTTGTGTAGACATCGCAGTTTACACACAAATGTATAGGGCTTATCGTCTCGATTACGTCATCGAGTAGGCATAGAAACTAAACATCAAGAAAGTTAGCGACTATTCACGATTTTTCTGCGATCATTTAGTGTAGGTATTTAAGCGACCCAGGCGCGGCGCTGAGGTAGTTCAGTTTTGAATTATAAAGCGATAACATCAGGCGATAAAAGGAAACGAAACCACAGTGAAATAAATATCAGTGTTGTGGGTTTGTGTAATTTGTAACTGTGTTGAATTCAAATAAATCTTCTTCAAGTCAAACACTGGCATTTTTATTATCCACGGGTTAGGTGTAACAATAGTAAGACACGCTACATTGGTATGTAGTTCATTTAATATGTTAATTGGTAACTGCAGTATGTCTACGTCTATATATGTTTAATTCTCCTTTCCAGTGAAAAGCTTAATGCAGAGCGTCGTGATGCTCCCGGTCCTTCTCGCGACAGAGTAGCTTCCACTTTTCGCGGTCTTTACCGTGGTTGAGTGCTTCTGCGATCTTTGTGTTGAGCTGTTTGGACACTTGGTCGGACCCCTTTAACGAGTTGCGTCCCCTTGGTCTCTTTCCTACCAGATTTCCTGTGAATATAAATTACTCCAGATTGTCGGAGGACCTTCGAGCTATATGGCTAAAGTATTGCAGCACTCTTTGGAGACAGATGCTCAAAAGTCTCTGAGAAACCTTTAGCTTCCCGAGAATAGAGACATTCGTCCTGTGCGCCATCCACGAAATGCGCAACATGCGCTGCCAGCACCATATTCCAAATGCGTCGATACGTCGTCAGTCTGAAGCTTTTACGTTTCAGGACTAGCGGACTCAATCTATTTAATACCAAGCTCCAAAAGGACCATAATCTTAACAGAAGCTAGTGATAATAGATTGCTACTTCTGAGAAATTTGTTGAGAAAATTTATTATTGATTTATCTGACCAATACTAACATACTACATCTATTATGTGGTCATCAAATGGAACATTGTCAATAATGTAAAATTTTTATTATCTGATTTAGAAATTTTATTGCCGGAATAGTCGGGCTGCATTCGTTGGAGGTGAGTGTCTCATCAAAGCCTTCACGCATGAAACATGTCACGTGCACTCCATATAAATAAAAACAACGCCGAAATGTACACCTTAAGGGGCAATTAATCAAGTTCTTTACTGTTCATCTCACGACTTGAAGTTGTACACAGTAAATAAAATTGTTGACGGAAGGTGATAAGTGTCACAAAAGTATTTTTATGCAAATTTAATTAATATGCAAGTGACTTTCTGTAGCTTTTAAATTGTTATATAATAAATATGAGTATGTTCGTTTCCGATAATCGTTACAGAATTTTAATTGTTAATTTATTCTTCTCGAATGACTATTAGGCAAGTAGTATTTCCTATTCCTAATTGTAATAGTTGTTGAGTTACATAGTTATGGAAATTTAAATTTAAGATCACTATCAACAATTTATAATGATCCGGTGATGTACTACATTAAACGTCTAATAGAATTCCTAAAACTAGTTATTATTCTGATAGGGCGTTTCATAGTACTAACCTAGCTAGCTACCACCGTCAAATGAAAATTAACCTTTCTAGCTAGCAGCTATCGTTGTGTTCCAGTCGCTGGTGAGGGATTATGAGAAATCCCACAATGTTAAACGTCGCATGAATTTGGAGATACAATTTGGGACTAAAAGCATTGATGAGTTTTTTGTTTGGGGAGATTTTTTTACCGTAGCACGGTAAATTGATGGTACTGTCACTCTGATGGTAATCACAGTACAACACAACGGCGACCACCGGTTGCTGCTGTCAATCCGGACTGCATTGATTAAACTGGATATACACTGGCTGATTCCGAATTATGACGGGCTTTTCATCACATGCATGGTTGTCGCGATCCAGTCGGGCAAAATAGCCCCACCTCCCTGCTATTTCCATTTCCTCGTTGGTTACCCAGTAGGGTGCACCACGTGCAGGTGAGGTTGGCTTAGGCATCACAGTAAAGAAGATGTAATTAGACATCCCTTACACCCCAAAATTACACGAAATAATTATCACTCTTAATTGACATATTAGTACCTACTTAATATTTGTTTCTCAATACTTTCGGTACAATAACTGGTTATATGTTTACCGAAAAATGAGGAATTCCCAAATGTTGGTTTTAAAATTTAGGCTACAGAAGTCGGTTAATAAAATATTAAAATCTCAATGTAATACATAATTTGAGATTATAATTGTTATACATAAATACATAAATCACGCCTGTTTCCCAGCAGGGTAGGAAGAGACCACGTCCTTCCACCTGCTACGATCCTGGCATACATTTTTCGCTTCTTCAACATTCATTAATCTTTTCATGTATGCTCGTCGGTTTAGAGTACTCCTGACCTGACCTTTCTTCCCGATTTGTTGGATGAATGTTCGTCTAGGCCTTCCTCTTCCAACGTTTCCTTTCACACTCACATTATAAATTTCTTTAGTCATTCTTCTTTCATTCATTCTCTCAACATGCCCAAACCATCTATAGCATCCCATTCTCAATACGTGTGACTATATCTTCTTTCACACCACAAAGTTGTCTTATGATACAATTTCTTATCTTGTCATTCAATTTCACTCCTAACATACTTCTAAGCGCTCTCATTTCTACTGTATTTATTTTAATTTCATGATTTTTCTGCCACACCCAGCTTACACTTCCGTACATGAGTGTTGGAACCAACACTCCTGTATGCACAGCGAAACGAGCTTTAATAGAAATTCTCTGGTTGCTCATAAAGGAGTGTAATGCCCCATTCACCATATTACCGGCATTTACTCTCCTTCCTAAATCACTTTCACTTTTTCCATCCCTGGTAAACATCGATCCCAAGTATACAAACTCAGTTACTTGCTCCAGGTCATCGTCATCAATTCCTTTTTCAAACACCAAAACTTTCGTCTTCTTTGCATTTACTTTCATTCCCTTTCTTTTCCAGATTATATTATATTCCTTATAAATGCAGTATAAATATACTTAAAGTCAATTTAGCTACCATAGTCTAGACCCAAACAAGGAGATCCCAAATAGGGTTGGCAAGCTGCTGTTCATAAAGTACTAAGCCGAATCTCAGTTTTGCAACATGAAGGAAGAAAAAATGTTCCTACTAAGTGCAAAAAGAAGAAGAAATTCAACAAGGGAGGTTAAGGCAGCTGCATTTAAGAGTAAGTCGGTTTTGTAGATATGACGCATCAGTAGAAACTGCTGTATCATCATTATCAGACTGTATATGTCCACTACCAGAGAAAGGCCTCCCCCAAGGATTGCCACTGGGTTTTAGCATCCAGTCGACTTTAGCCGCCCTGTATCGCGTGTCACTCCATCATGCAGGGGGTATTTATCTAATCGTGGTTTCCACTTCAGAAGTTGTGTACCCAACCGATTTTCTTCGGCATATGTGACCCAGCCCAGCGTCACTTTTGAGCTATATCGATAAAATTAGTTCGATGTCTAGTTACTATTATTTATGATTTTTATGTACTATGCCTCTCAGGCAACTAGGGTTTTATCACGATGTTTATATTTATCTTTACTAACCCAAATATTCAGACAAACGTCCATCTAATCTGAAGTTATAACAGTCTATAGTCAGAAAAAAACAAATATTTTGGTACTTTAAATACGAACGTGTGCTGATATTCTTTGTGTTATAATTATTTCCTTTTTATATAAAAAAAAAATGTGTTAATATTACGCTCTCAGAAGAATTGGCCGTTGCGGATGGTTCCCAAAACATTCCTATAACCTGTCGTTAAATAAACGGCATAAGAAATAAAGGATAAAATAAATAAAGTAGATAAATAATTTAATTAGGTACCTTATTACTGAATATCCATTATGTACAGCTTCAACTTGTTTTTTAGTTCAATTACTGGTGATACAAAGAGAACGAGTTCGCAGTGCTGTCAATCTTAACACCATAATATGTTTTTGTGGCCAAACTGAGTTGTCAAGGTAAAATCGAAACGGTACATTTACACTATATTTCAATGTGTTTTTCTCATAATTATTGCGTTTCGTTGCCGTGACAGTTCAGTTGTGTGTGTGTGTGTTTTTTTTAATAATAGCCTCAGTCTCTCGAAGTGCTTTCTTCAATACAAGACAGATCTAAATTGTAGACACCCAAAAGGTTTTGTATCGTTTGATCAAGATACTGTATAATTATTCTGCTCATAATATGTATGTATAAAAACGACTTCATTTTTATTTTTTATTATAGGATATATTTAAATATATATGTAATAACTAAATCAGCAAAAATATTATATTATGAAATAATTTTTAATCAAAATTTATAATCGTGTTAATTTAGTTTAATTTTTTATACATGAGTTTATAATTGTGTATCTTTGAACAAGTTTATCAATGTTTAATAAATGTATACAGAGACTAGCTGCTAGCTATACTACGCTGCTCCACACGCGTTTTTACGCAGTAATTAATTACGTCTCGTAATTTTATTATTCCTCATTATTTAAAAGTATTATTGATAATATAATTTTTACAGCTAACAATTTCGGTATTTTATATACTCCCTTACACAGTTTCATTAAAATTGGTAGATAAAAGAAATAAAGAAGTATTTTTTAACGATTTCTACAAATATAGGACCAACGTATACAATGTACAAAATTCCATTAAGAACAGACACACATGCATTTCATGTATACAAAATTTCATTAAAATCGGTCAAGTAGTTTTTGAGTTAAATCCACACGCAAACATACAAACGGAAAAACGGCAAGTTATAACTTTTTTGTGTCAATTTCGATATTATTGGCCTGTTGGCTATTTAGTTAATATATTAAAATAAATACATATATAATATAAGTACTAAAAATTCTATTAAAGAATAGTTTGTATGATATCAACTTTGTATCAGTATATACCTCCTCCTAATAAACAATAACCCTATGTAACTAAATAGTTTTCATTTGCAAAGTATTCAGACAAAAACATAGTTTATAGGTTCTGGTATATAGCGGCTGTCACATCAAAGGAATCGGCAGCGCGTTACAGATCCCCGGCTTGACACATCGACACTGGATGGACTGTCTTGAAAATTAAGGCTCTTGAAAAACGTAATGGATGGCAGACCAAAGCATGCGGATAATTAGCACAGTCCTTTGATAGTTGAATAGAATTCTTTGTGATCGTACAGTAATTGTTTGTTTGAACATGGGCATTCCATTGAATTTTATGTGGCATTTTATTTTTTGTGTCTATAATAGTATTTTAATTGAAGTATATTTTTATATAAGAGATGAAATATTGTACCTAATAAAATTATGTCTTAAGGTAACGATACTAACTAACTATGCAAATAGTTTCTTATTCCAGTGCCTTTTGTGTTCTTTAATAATAAGTATAGTATAAGGTTGGTACAGAGCTGTATAGAAAATAATTCCACAAGAAAGATATTGATTATTTTTGTTATCATATAACATAGCTAAAAGTTACAGTAGAAAATTATTGTTTACTTATGACGTATCATTATATCAGCCGACAATATTCATTAGTATTTAATTTTAGTGAACATTAGCTGTGCCTTCGGCTGCGCTCGCGTGGACTATAAAATGCCGTCGATCGGACACACGTTCAAATCGTGCTACCCCCGATCCCGAAAAATGGTTATTGTGGGTGATCCTGAGATGGTATACATATACTATTGTCAAATTTGTTGTAGGTCTTTTTAATAAGTACAATTAGTTTGTACCTTCCTTTGATATATCTCTTATAGTTTACTCACCATAAGCCATTTAAGCACCCGAATTGCTTCACCATTACCAAAAAAACAAACGAACAAAAAACAGACAATCTCTTGAGCTTTATATATTAATGTATATTATAAGAAAGTAATTAAATGATGTCTAATAAACCGTAAAATATAGTGATATTTACATACAACACTAGAGACGTTTCGCTATCTCTTATATATGGTTAACGCATTTTAAGCGAAATACAACGCTTCAAAATGCTTTTGGTCCCAAAAGTGGTATATATTATTAAAATAATAACTCCCACGTAATCGTAAATTCGCGGTTTAGTCTATACCGATAAGAAGAAACCGGTAATAAGTGACACTTATACCACTTCACGTTTGTATACTAACATGGTAATACATGATGAGTACAGTGCATAATTGTGGCTCAATGTATGTTGGCTATTTTATACATCCCACACGTTCTGCTTTATTGGTCCAAATTGCTCCTAAACGTTACCAATGAGGCGTTTGTTGTTGTGTATTTACGGCACCTCCAAGTCCTGCATTCTAGCCGGTTCCGATATAATAAAATTAAATTTATATGTACGACTGGCACTTATGACTGTTAGTTTATACGATTTATGAATAAAATTGGAAGTAAAAAAGTAATTCGGTGGGAGAAATTTATGCTCATAATATTAACTCCGTTTTACAAATAACAATTTTTGTTAAATTTATGTTTTAATAAATTTAATCAGATGTTATTTATTAAACTGTATAATTATTTATAAATATATTTTAAAGACATTAAAGTTTAGTTTGAGGCATTTTTATTATTTATTTTTATGATGATTTGAAAGTTTGTGCCAGTAAAGTGTTACTTATTTTTTCTTTTTTTGCTTTTACATTTATTTGCTTTTTTGTTATTTACTTTTTGCTTTTGTATATGAATTGGGTTTAAAATAACTTTTTCTTTTTTAATATATAATTTTGTGAATGTTAAATGTAGTTATAAAGTATTTAATGGGACAGTGAAGTCCACTAGGCTAAGCATGCTCCCATCTTGGATCACATAGCCACTTAAGATCAGGTGAGATTGTGGTATAACGACAAAAAATAGCTTTTAGCATTCCATAGAATGCCTAGGTAAAGTATGTAAGTAATAATTCCTTTTATTTCATACATTGCCGGCTACTCTTAGGCATTCTATATAATGCCGGTATTTCATACATTACCTATAACATATCCTTGTCTTGCTATAAACATTGTTACAAGAAAAACTTTTTTTCTATAGCATAAATCATTTATTATTGTAATGAGTTTTAGTTTATACATTAATATAATAACAATAAAAATATATGAAGCTCATTCAAAATGATCGCCATTGGCTTTTATACAGTTCTTTAAACATTGAGGCCAGTTATAAATGGAAACACGCACTTTCTCCATGGGGAAATTCTTCACTGCCAATCTATGGATTGTTATAGGGACTCCAAATTATCATGGCGTTTAGAGCATTCCATACTCTCTAAAACTGACCATAAATCATAATAAAGATGACGGTCAGTCTTCAGCTCTGATGAAGTCCGAAACGTTCGTTTCCATCCACGCTTGAGTGGATTGAGCTTTATGACCCGGTGCTGAGTCTTGCTGAAAGAACCATTCTTGGTTATGGAACATGGTGTGGTTAAGAGGCTTAACCACCTTCTCAAGAATCGTATCCATCAGGATCAGTATCAACACTTTTGCTGATGTTTTGATACCTTTTTCACAAAAATATGGCTCAGTCAGTCCTTGATAGCTAACACCCCACCAAACTATCACTGGAGTCGGATAATGTCCACGTTGTACTCTGCTGACTAATTGGGAAGCTTCTGTAGAACTTCGAGCATAAACTCGGTCATTCTGCTTGTTAAAATATTGCTCAATAGTAAAAATTTTCTCGTCAGTAAATACATTTTTTCTATGACATTCCTTTGCGTACCGCTTAAGAAGTTTTTTTGGTTTTACCACCCTATTCATTTTTAAATTATCAGTTAAATAATTCCCAGTGCGTCTCTTATAGGCTGCAAGTCCTAAGTCATCTTTTAAAATACGTGACATGTTTCTGGGTGCTATATTCATTTCCCGAGATAAAATCTTTTGCTTTCAGACAGATTTCTTCGAATTCTTTTCTTCACTGCTTTGATCGCCTTTTTTGTACGAATACTACGTGGACGGCCAGATCTTTTCTGTCACAAGCGGAGAAGGTTTCATTGTACCTATCAATAGCCCGGTATAAAACATTCGACTAATACCAAGAGGATGTAGAGTTTCAAAAATTGCATTTGGCTCCATGCCTACCTTGTGTAATGCTATCACAGCAATTCAATTATCTTTATCACCCCACTGCTTTTTAATATCACAAAGATATTTAATACCAATTGGCGCAAAAATGAGAAAACACAATGAATTTTCATTTAATAAAAACAGATTCCAAATTCAAATGTAGTATTATGTTATTTTTTATTGTAACAATATTTATGGCCAGACTAAGTATATGTATGTGTATGATATCGGTAGCTTTTATGAATCTCTATCTCTCTTTCTCACGGACTCCTCTATTTAAACACAGATATTCTTGCACTATGCTAACCAGAAGATTTTGTGTGGTGGATTTTTTAATTTAAAAAAAACTTGAGCAATCGATTTTCTTGCTTAACGTCTTGAAATACAGTTTGTTTGATTAACAAGTAACAGGCACAACTTTAAAGCAGCGTTTAAACAAACTTTGCCCGTTATGAAGCCGATGACATTAAACTTAGACACGAACGAGATGTAGACGAATTGAAGTTTATACCGAATTTGTACAGATTAATTTTCCGCCAAAACTGATTAAGCTTAGACAAATTAAACGTAACAAGTTCGACAACTGGGCTATAATTACTCTGGGATATAAGTCGGGCCGTGTTCGGAGAATTAAATTTTGGTTTAGTTTAAAAGGTATGTATGAGAAACGTGTTATATTCTTAAATAAACGCCCAGGATTATATATTTACAAAGATGTATAGTCTTAGTCTATATTGAAACACAAATTTTCGGCAAATATCAAACCTACGTATTCATACCACAAATTTAATATAGAACTAAATTGTAATATTTGATTGATTGTTTTTATTAATCTTTCGATATTTTATGGTATGTAGTTACGGGCTAAATCTAGTTTAAAGCAATAATAACACCCGAGTGTATTTACTTATGAAAAAAATATTATAATATCAATATTAATATGTAAAATGTTTTTTTCGTGTGAGGTAACCACGGATTTTCAACAGCCCTAATATTTACACATACTTTCTATATGGCTCTGCTACGAAAATATGCTTTATTTCAAGCATTCATACCCAAATTTTCAGTGCGATGTTTTCGTTCCTTCTTTGTCACCTGTATTATTTCATTTAAGCCTCCTATAAAAGATAAAATGAAGTAAAAAGCTGTTTATGGGTTAGAATTTTCATTTTCCTTATTTTACGGTAATGAAGTCTTAAAACCAATGTCAGAAGAAGTAAAATGAATGCAGTAGAAATACGATCTCAATGATCTATACGTGGAATTAAATTAACAGATCGTTTTATGAAATAAAAAATACGTTGAATGGTGAGTACAATATAATATTTAAAAGTACGCTTCGTTGTATTGGACACATGATAAAAGTATCACAGACAGATATACAGTGTGAAAGTATGTGACAATAGAAGTTAGGAACGACTGACAGCAACTTATGCGGATAAAATAGAGAATATGTACTAAACATATGGAAACTAAGAAGAACTAGGAACCGACGGGGATGGTTGAGGGCTTGTTGGATCTTAAGGAAACGAAAGAGATCCGTGAAAATAGAAAATTGCTGCAGAGGGAACATAGCATAGTGATAGATAAGACACCCATAAAATGTGTTTGTACAATTTTGTGTAGTAGAAGCCATATTCTAAATTAAAACACAGCCGAAAGAATTTCAAATTCATGTGGTGAATTATTTATATACTTTTTAGCTTGAAGATCAACCAGTGTATTCTCAGTTACCTTGTATTTTATGTAATGTAATATTGAGTGAGCTGTAAGTTTTCAACGAATCATTATAGAAAATAAAACAAGATCTGTTGTTATTTGTCGATATTCTCTTTATATAACACAGTGTTTACCAACAATTTATAGATAAAAGGACCGTATTAGTATTTATTAAGTCTCGTCGTGAAGGAGCCACGTACAAACGAAAAGGGATGTTAATGTAAAACTATTTGATGTTCGTACCCGAGCTCCGAGTTTATTTGTTTACGGAGTTCACAGAATATTTTTTGAGGAGTCTTGTTTCGTAGAGAGCTCCTTGTGTGGCGTGTTACTGTTTGCACAATTTAGTGTGTTTATTCCCTTCTAGTGTTTGTGTGCGAATAGGGATGTAAAGTATATTACGTGTACGCGGATCAAGATTTATTGTGGTATTTGTAAGGAGCGGTAGCGGCGCTTACACAGAGGATTTACATTTTTTTACAACATATCCGGGTGAAAGTGTGCATCTTTAAACTTGCATTAAAGATGGATAACATATACCTGATTGGTATACTAATAATGTTGTGTTTAGTTTTATATTCGCTGAGGTTTCCTGGGTTCAATTTTCATCGTATCTCATTAAGGATACCATTAGAAGAGAGATATTGTATAAGCTGTGGAACTGTTTATTGGTCAGACTGGAACATACAAAATTACGTATGTACTCTTAAATCACACCCCTTCTAAAATTTCGTTACTAAAAACCTACCTATACTGGCACCTTTTGATATCTTTTGGTAATTGGTATTTAAAGATGTTCATACCCACATTAGTCAGGTCTATGTAATAATTGACTCGAAGCTGTCATAAAAATAAAATCTGTATTATAAAGTCCAATTGCCTCGTAACTATTGTGCAGAGCGTGAATGATAAAACTTAATGCTTTCCGTCTATAGCTTTTAAATTGCACTGTTCCTATTTACAATATAAGACGGGGTTATTATTGATATAAGCTTTCGTATGTTCCATACCTACGCAGTAACGTGTTTATATTTTCCCTTTGCCTGGTAACGTTGTTTATTAATTGTTCGACGTACGTGTTACACATTAAATTTATATTGGTATTTGGCTTGTGTATGATTTTAGTAAGAATTTTGTAAGGAACTTAGGGAAAATTACCTCTATAACTAAGATACTAGAATATTCTACCTATAGACATACTAAAAATGAGATTATTTTTCAAATACATACTTGTTTATACAGGTCTAGACGTATTTGTGTACAAAGCCTAATCCTTCAAATTGTTTCTTTTAGCAGTAGAGTTTTTAAGTTAAACTTTATATTCTATATAAGCTATTTTTCTATTTACTTAATATTTTTTCTTTTATCGTTGCAGTTCAAACACTGTACCTGATGGTGAGAACTTTGCAATTCTATAACATCTGTGAATACAGTATGATTTATAATCCATCTTCTGTAGTCGCTGTCATGCCAGCCTGCTCAAATGTCTCTTCACGTTTTGTTCGAAGGACTCCATGTTGTAGGAAGAAGGGAATAAACTGGCCGGGGAACAGTTCCACAGCTTCACGTTACGCCAAACCTAAGACGTAGCAAATTTCTTTGTTCGTGCCGATATGGGGTTATGGTAAAGCTGTGATGACTCTGGAGCCCAGCGTGTAAATTAGAGCTGCAATATGTTTTTCATTGCAACATTGTTTATTATTTTTGATATCTCATAAACTGGGTAAGTGGAATACCTTTTTAAGTGTGAAAAATTTGCTTGTCTCTTGCGATCCCACGTATTAGAGTTACATTTTTTTTTGCGATAAGCAGATGTACTGTAATTACAACTTTAGATTTTAATTTGCATTTATATTGCAATTTGTGCCTAACTTATGCATATTATGCATAATACGTACGAATACGTAATATTACGCATATCATTATGATTGTTTTTTCACGATCTCTTTCATTAGTACAAGATACTATAGTAAGTTAGGTCCCATGAAAAAACCTCCAGCAGGCTGAACGGCTTCGTAAGGTGATGACGCGTGCCTGCGATGCGGCAATGCCTCGTGTAAGAAGAATGCCCGCAAGACGCCAGGTGTACTGGTGGAACGCTGAGATCGCGCAGTTGCTTGATGCTTGCGTCGCAACAAGACGCCAGTACACCAGGCACATGCGGAGGCGAAGCCGACCGCAGAACGCGACCGCCTTGGAGGCGGAGCTATACGGAACATACAGAGCTGCCATAAGCGCGCTCAAGGAGGCTCTAGCCAGGGCGAAAGCTTTGGCTCGGGAACAACTGCTGGAGACCGTCAGTCGGGATCCGTGGGGGCGCCTCTATCGCCTAGTACTTTGTTGTCCGGCAAATCAGTAATATGCTTTTCGGGATCTTGTTTTAGAACCTAACACTAGTACCTAAAAAACTTTTATTAGTCTTACTAAGTCTAAACAACGGTACGACTAATTTATCTCTATTTCTAGTATTAACATTTTGCTGATCTTTGACAAAATCCAGCTTGTCTAAGTTTTTACGAACATACATTAAATTATCAAAGATGTATTGGAAGGGCAAAGTTAAAACACTAAATTCCTGGAACTTGTTCTTTAGTGATTCGCGCGGTCTCATAGTGTAAATTGCAATAATTGTAAATAGTGTATTAGAATTTTGTTCCATGATAAAGGATTTACAAAGTCTGACACAGTATAAATATATGCGTATATACATTTATATATTTTATAGAAGTCCTAATAAATTTAGTTACGGTAATTTAAATGCTGCTTAGCTGCTTTGTCGGCGTGCATTCTCCAAACGGTTCAAAATTGTAAAAAAATTATAACATTATTGTTCTACAATAAAACTTCTACAAAATAGTCTGTAATAGTATATATGTACATTTTATATAAATCCTGATATAATCGATTTAAGTAATAAAAAACGATTTAATAACAAAATTCTCAACAGCTGTTTGTAAAAAAGTTGGTAACTAATAATACACCTTTAAAATTTTTTTAATTCTTTTTTTTTAAGAACTGTCGATACTGTTAGCCTTAGGGCCCTGGAGCCTCTGACGGCTTTTACAGCTTCACCGGACTTGTGACTCCTTAAAGATTGCGTGTCACCTATTTATACGTTGATCGTAATATGATAGAAATCTTTACGCAGGGGCCCACCTACAACTGTATAAGGTTTCAACTCAGTCGGACGAACTACAAACAAACGCGTGGGACATGAACACACAAATATAATTTTTATATACATATATGACTGCTTAGCGCCTACAGATTAGTGTAATGATATACAGTGTAGAAAACTTACATCAACCAGGATTTTGAAAGTATCTATTTGGAAAAGGATAACATGATTCGAATGAAATTATATTTTCGCAGCTCACTTAAAATTAATTCTATATTAAGCAAATTTTTAATACATTGGGTTACATTATTGGATTTTCGTAAAGGTTTCTGATTCTTTTGAAAATAAAAAATAAAAGTTATGTTGTTCGCATATAAATAATGTAGCTTTGAGAAAAAATGTCTGAGATCGGTTAAGTAGTTTTTGTGTTTACCCATTATTGAGTTTATCAATTATGAAAAACATACCTAAAATCATTTTTTAATAATACACTTTAAATTCTAATCTTTAATCTTTAATAATCTTCTAATAATTTCTTTTTCTTTAATAATTTTCAATTTTTTAATCTTTTAATAGTAGAATTTCTGTTTATCTAGCTAACATCATACATGCATTGTGCCATGCATCCATTGTGCCATGCATCCATTGAGCGGTTTGCAATATCGCGACAATTATTATTTTGTTATACTCATTATAACTTTAAAACGAATGTACTGATTTGAATAAATAAAGTAATTTACTCCTATGTAAACAGCATAAATGATTTGTATAAGGATTCATATGATGATACGGACATAATCACTTTTTGTTCACCATCCGTGTTTTAGTTCCCTAATGTGAATGATTTTGATTGCCTTGCGGGATGATTTTTCAAAAACGTGAAATACTGTTATTTCTTACTAAAAGCATAAATATGAATTTTCATATCCCTAACTTTAAAAAATTGTGGGTTCTTCATCCAAACTTTCATCTATTAAACTTTCTACTTGACCTCTTCAAGTTTTATCTTCGTGCCATATGATACCCTATGTCCTTCTCCAAGGTCCAATATATCTCTATTCATCAAAATTGGTTTGTTTATGGCCAACCGACAGTTTCTAGCTTATGACCTCATTTTAATATGATTTATCATGTAAATCAGAGGTCAACGTATATTGGATATAACAAATTTTCCGAAACTGTCAATTTTTTTATTATATGTAAACTTTTTTCATCATTATTTTACAAATCGTAATATTCAGTTAACTAAATTTTCAGCCAATTCAACTGAAAAATTATTTTATAGCATTTTTATAGAAAAAATAATCGACATGATTTTTTAAATTGATATAACTTTTTTATTTATGAACTGATTGAAATAAACACTAAATTTTAAGTGAAGCTTACCACAATATATTAGTGAAAACCGCATCCAAATCGGTAAAGCCGTTTCTGAGATCAGCGCGCACAAACGTTGGGAAACAGACAAACAGACAAAAATTCTAACAATCATTGTTTTGGGTTCTACTGCGTTGATAAAGACCCCCCATAACAATTTTTCACATATATCTTCTATGTACAGACATCGATCAGTTACGTTTTTATTATATGTATAGAAGATATAGATTAAGAAACTGTGTGTCACTAACCTTTGATCCACTTTTAACGACAGTTAGATAAATATACGTACTTCACTTAAAATCAATACTACATAATAGGTTCTGGGCGCATCACTTTGTGACCGTAAGCGTTAGTTTTCGCACCCTTCGTTTGGCCATCGCAAGTTTTATTCAAATATATTACTTAACGTTGTATTTATTGAAGTGTGAAGGATATGACGTTATACTGCATACAACCTTTTTAATACTCAATAAACAACACTATACTAGACAAGAATTTCCTACCAGTTTGAGAGTTGTCGCTATCTTGTTACCCTGCAACTGACATTTAGAAACTCATTAGGAGACCTATAGGTTTGTGTTATAGGCAATGATATTCTATAAAATTCCAAATTAGAAACCGACAAAGTATGAAATACATTTCCGATTAGTTTGAAATCAAACAAGGAAACATCGTGATGAAAACATAGCATAGGTACCATATATAAAATTCATATTTTAAAATCCATATATAAAAACATATATATGGCATATTTTAAGACAATACAGCAGTCTGCGAAACTACGTTGACAAACGTTTTGGAAATCACTAGAATTTTTTTTAATAAAAAAAAATCAAAGGCAGTCATATTGACGGCCGACAGAAAAGAAAACTCAATTTTGAATTTTTATATCAATTATAATCTGAATTATTGCAGAGCATGTCGGTGACGCGAAATCATAAGATTTTACCCATCCAAAAAGTCAAACACGCATCTGATACAGTCAAGTATATACTATGTATTAGTGTATAAATGCGTATACATTTAGACATGCCGCTATACTACGCCTCGCTAGTCGACGCAAGCGCAATACGTCACGAGCATGTAGAAGTCACCGGTGACGCGAAGGTCACGTAAACCCATAAGTTTTTCCCTTACCAATAATTACTCAACGCGGCTAAAGAAGTTTTGACTTCAATAAGTTTGTAGGTTTGAATTGCTAAATCACATGGCTATTTTCTTAAAGAAAAGATATGTTACATTTAGTACACAATCTATAATTTGTTGAACATCTATTTTTCCCAGCAATACTAAAATATACATAATATAAATAAAATAAAATATATATTCTCTAAAATACATTTTAACATATGATCTTCACTAGTATATTTATTTGTATAGTAACCCATGACTCACAATTAAAACTGAAACATTTAGTTCTTTCAAACTGGGCATCAATCAAGCCAATTAACCATAACACACCGCCCACACGTTGTTCTAAAGACAACAAATCACTAAAGCTTAGTGACACAAGCGAAAAAAATTCAGTCCGTATGTTGATTGAAAACGGGCGTATTCAATAATCCATTAAACCATAACGTTGAGTTTTGACAGTTGACGTACGAGCACGCAGTCAACTGACTGATGTATGACCTGAGGCCAAGTGAAGTCCGTACTAATTGTCCTAATACACCAATAGGTAACTCGAATTTGACATATTTAAATATTAATTATATAGAAGTAGGTAGCATCGCCTATCAGATTCAGATTTTGATATTTTATTTTATGGAACTAAATCAATATATTTCATAAATATTTATAGAGCAAACTATATATAAGAAAAGTTTGTTATAAGCCTCACATATCGGACCCTAAGATAGGTATGAACCATTGTCTCTACAAAACAAATAATAGAATATGTCCTCAACCGGTTAATTCGTTCAGAATTTACACGATCACCAACAGACGCACACATAATTATATTATTTTATATAATTAATTATTTTTTTGTAGCAAAGCAAAGTGACGATACTGTCCCTGATTGTAAGCACATTACAATCCTAACACAACGGCGACTACCGAGAGATCGTAATCAATCGACAGTAAACGCTGTCATTCCAGCCTGCAAGCGTCTTGACAGATGGACATACACTGGCTTATTCTAAAATGCGATAAATCAAAAGGGAGCAACTGTGACGGGTTTATTATGTGCATGGTGATCGCGACTTTAACAATCCGCTTGATTACTCGACATAGACCGGTTGATCCCGGAATGCAATATGTTTAAGCATGCTACTACGGCATGTGTAGAGCTTTGTGTATGGTGGTCGCGATTCAGTCGTGAACGCTAAAACCCTAAAAAGAATATTTAAAATATCACGACAATAATGTTTTTTTAATACATAACTAAGGTGCCGGAGTTTTTGGAAGGATCTTAAATACACTATATTGTATTGGTAGCATTTTGCGTGATATAGTTTGGTTGTTGTGCATAAGTGAAGTGGATTATAAATTTATAAAGCAGAAAACATGCATTTTGGGATGGCACAAAAACTCCCTAGATAGTTCTGACAAGAAAGCCACCAACTTGTCAGAGGACCCCACATTCTTTAAAGGAAAATTTTACGAAGGCTTAAAAACATTGACACTTGTAAGTGCTTTTTGCAGCACCAAAACAAGAAGAAGAACTAAAGTGCCAGACAATAATATGGCGTCACAGGAACCCTACAAAAGGTGTGATAGCTGTGATCTTCTATAGAGTTGGAGGTATTCTACCAGTCGGGCTGCTCCAAGTGGAGAGAAATTTCTCTGTGACCTATCCTCTCATAACATGACTATTCTCGAATAATATTTATTACAAAAGTTTCCCTATAATTATATCTTTTTGTTATTATAATAGTTGACTTTACTTGCGATAATTGAATAAATTACGTTTGTTTGTATTCTACTCTATTATGATTATTATGACTTATCATTTCAAATATGTATTGAGCTTTTTCTGTTTTTGCTCTATATTTTCATTAATTCATTAAATTTCAATTGAACTGAAATGGAATAAATATGATCAGTTATTCCAAAAATAATTACTTATTTTAACAAATTAATTAAGTAAAATATTTATAGTATCAAAATATGCGTAATTTTACTTTTATAGTTTGTTCAAAATATGTTTATTTTAGTACCTCATTTATAAATAGTACTATTTATAGTTATAACTACTTGTAAATTCAAGTTCCATAGTACGGGAGACAATACTTTATGTGACCGAATTCCGTCATTCATATTATATAAATGTTATGTCATGTATAAATGCAAATTTCTTGTAGTACACACGATATGCAAATGCATATATTTTTCGCATGAATGCAATGGCATCATTTAGTATTTAGAGATAGAGATCATCTATGCGTAAATTCCATAGTTGAAATATGAAATTTGATATTCTAATAACTATAAAGGTTATAATAATTTTCAAACTTTATTAATATGAATCAATCCTAGCTCACTTGAAACTCTCCTGTCGGCAATTAGTTTTATCTGATGAAATATAAATTTATTATTCTGTAATAAATATTTAATAACTTGTTCAGAAGCCTCTTTGATCTACAATGAATATTTAGATGCACAGTACATAATCTAATTCTTATAAAAACACATGGTTGACTAAAATCGATAGCCCTACGGTAAAACTAATTTTAAGAGATTTATTGTATTGTTTGATTAATTGGCCAAAACCGTCAGTCTGTGTAATTTATTTCTATTTACTAAATGATAAATAAATGAAAAATCTCCATCTCTTCCGTCCTACAGAAGATCGCAACCAAATACCTAAACCTTGTGTTGTGTTTTTGCGTTGAATAAGGGTTTCTAGAGCTCCTTGTAGTAGGGGTTCAAGGTTGGCATTGCGCTGATGATACTAATGAAACAAGCGTCCATAGGCTATCGTAGCCGCTTACCATCAGGCAGGCCGTATGCTTGTTTACCATCATAGTTCATGAAAAAATCTTAGTAACCTTTACATTAAAGCAGATTGTAAATGTTTAACAGACTTTTACTGGCCTATATTATTTGGAAATGATTAAAAAGTCATTTTATCGAATATATTATGTTATTTTTGTTCGATTAATAAAATTAAATGTTTCCGTACTAAATCTATAACGGCTCAACATACACAAATCATCATAGATCAAATAAATCACTCATAGATTCAATATGAAAAGATAAGAGTGAAGAACAAGTGATTTTAAATCACGAAAAGGGAAAAATATTTAAAAATGTAATGGTTGGGTTGCAGGAAGGGTCAAATAACATCGTACACCCGAGCCAGCTTCACCTGCACGTGATGCGCCCTGCTGAGTAACAAACGAGGAAATGGCGATAGCGGGTTGCTAGGGCTGTTTTGCCCGTGTGGGTCGCGACCACCATACATGCAGTGAAAAGCCCGTCATATTGGTTCGCTTACGCGCGTCGCATTTCGAAATCAGCCGGTGCATTTCGAGTTTCTATTTACGTAGGCCGGCTTGACAGCGGCGAATGGCAATGGACTTATGTTCTCTCGGTAGTCACCACTCTCTACGGATTGTATTGTGCTTGCCATCAGGCATAGTTCTGCCACTTTGTTGTGCTACTATAAAAAATAAGGAATAGTTTAGTTTGATCCTCCAATAGACCCAGAGGTGAGCGTAAAAAATTCAACCATTTTCGAAAGGCTATCATCTCTGTACACCACAAATGTTACATAATATTAAAATATCCGCCTTTCGAAAATGGTTGCATTTTTTTTAAGCTCACCTCTCCGTCTAAAATATAACATGTATTTCCTAGCTATTTTAAAAAGGTTTTCCCAGGGAGTAAAATATGTGGTTCTTCACAAGGGGAGTGAATAGGAAAGGTTTGGCAAAACGCATGTAATGCTCCTGGTGTTGCAAGTGTCCATTGTGGTAACCGCTTATCATCAAGCGGACGGCATGCTTAGTTTCCACCATCGTGATATAAAGAAAGAGATAATATACGCATGACCCATTAAACAAGACATAATTAATTTATGAAGAAGAAACTCCACGCATATATTGATTTTTTTTTTCATATTTTTGCTCATCTCTGTTATATGGAGTATTAATCTTTGATGCGACACTCGAAGTTATAAGACCTTGATATGATGACATTTATAGCATATATCGTTCACACGATTTCACCTTTGACATCGATAGAACTGCCTTTATCATGCACGTTGTCGTATAACTGATATGATTGTGTCACGTATTATAATAATATATAGGAATATATTAAAGTAAAAGGTCTTTTGAAGGATCACGATTTTAATATTTACGTTTTAATATTAAATTTTTATTAACGTTATTGAAATGATTAATAGAAATAAAATGTAATATTTTGTAGTATAAAATTTTTACAATACATAATTATATTTTACAATCTTACTATAAAAAAACTACAAAATATTCTTTTGACATTTATTTACCTTCATTCAGAGTCGCCTTAAGCAATGCAGGGACCTCGGGTACACATCAATTTAGAGCCCCTGAAGAAAGTATGAAATTCAAGAAAAAAAAAACTTTATAAACATGATATGAATCTCTAAAATGTACTAAGCTAATTCAAAAGTGGTCACATTTAATTCAACCACAGACATAAAGTTATATTATAAGATTTTTTTATTATTATTTTGACAGTATAATATTTTGAAATATTTATAAATCTGATTTAGTTGCTAATTTATTAACATATAGGGCAATGTTTAGTAAAATGTGACAAAAAATTGAGTTTTTCTGTTTTTCATGATAAGGAATATGTTATTTCGGGGCCCCGTGAGACTGAGGGACATGAACATAATTATGCCCCGTGTACTATTATAGTAAAGACAGAACTGCCTTGATTACATATTTAAGTTTCGTCAAATATCCTATAGGATATTATACCTAGTTATGATATTTATTATAACATTGATAAACTCCAACATCATTTGAACGATTACCGTAATAGTTTGTAGATCTAAATGTTTTTATTTATTTTTGGACACTATTTTAATAAATTTTAATATTTTATTAACACAATTTCACACACGGCCATTTATTTCCAAACTAAGCAAAGCTTGTAATATGGTAACTAATCAGCTGTTATACATACATATATAGATATTTAACACCCAGACACACACAACTGACATTTATGCTCATCACACAAAGTCAGTCTTGGGCGGGGATCGAACCCGCGACCTCTCGGCTCAATATTAACTTAAAAAAAACTCGCGGATACAGCTAGTTAAAATAAAAAAATGATAAATTTTAATAGTTATTTGATGTGAATAAGCTTGCAAGATATTTTTTAACTACATGTAACATTTATTAAAATATGAACGGTTTTTGGTAGAACTAGGAAACAAGAGATGTTTCCTAAATTGCAACTTTCTTGGTTGGCTACAACAAAGTAAACTAGTACCGTTTGAAAGTTTCCCCTTATTTGTACCGTGAAAGCAACAATAGACAATATAAAACATGCACCTATCAAGCGTAAGTACTAAAGTGCATCCAAGGTATCCTTTACCAAGACCACTATTTCATACTTTCAACAGTTTTGAACTGCAACACTTGCAAACTTTGACATCGCATGCGGTTTTACAAAGCATTAAAGATTCAAAATACTGGCAATTTACAAGAAGTTATACAGAAGATATGTTTTAAAAGGAATAATTAGTCAATTTTACTTTACCTTTAAGAAAGTCGTTGTAGTGAATGGCTTAGACCGGCAGAATTAATCATATTTAATGCATGTAATCATTTTTTGGAATGCCTATATGTTTTCTAACTTCAATTGATACAATTATAGACAGACGGTTAAGGAAAACTTGAATTCTTAATTTGAGAAAATACAGACCTGTCGAATTCTCGGCGTTAGAATTGCGTCATGGGCTGGCGCGGGTGCCCGTGCGGTTTGCCCAGCGGTGGGACACAAAAAGAATTCTATGTGTAACAAAGTTTGTAAACATTACTGTTGAGGATAGTTACCTCGTTGTTTAATATAACAATATATTATTATAATAACAAATAATAATAAATTTACGAACATTTACGAATATATACAATTATTAATTAGTTGGCGATAGTCATAGCGATTAACTTTTATTGCTATTCCGGTATGTAATTGAGGAACCGCCCTCACCAAAAGTGGTTCGTTCCATCCCAGGTCGTGTAAGCCGGGATCGAGTTTCACCGAACATGCATCTGCATACAAAATTTTACATACAATGTGCAGTGGGCGGAACGTACAACTGGCATTCTGTGGTAACTAGTTCCCGTCGCGGTTTTGCTTGTACCCTCAATTTAAGATTAATAGTGTTTTATAGTCGTCATAAACTTATACAACATGACATAACTATATTTATTGGTATAGTAATATATTTAAACTACTTTTGCGGTATTGTATATTAATCTATTTTTTTTTTTCTTAAAAAAAAATATAATTGATAAAATAAAATATACCTAGAGTAGACAGTTTGCTAAAACAAGTTTTCTTTATAATAAATAATATGCAAAAAATGTTTATTTTTATAGCAAAGTTAAAGCACTAACTTGTCACCGAACGGGAAAGCTCGGAATTAGTAAAACTTTATGGTGAAAGAAAATTTGAATTATTATTCCACCAAAAATTATATATCTGAATGAATATCTTTGAGTAAGAAATATTAACACCATGACTATGAGTTTAATTTCTAATGCATCCCGGAGATGTATCTGCCAATAATAGTTTAAAATTAATACATGTATGATATACAATTATTATTCATCTCTTAATTAAATAATAGGAGAGGTAGGGCACAGACAAATGCCTTTGATAAATAGTGTTCCTACATTGAGTTGAGTTTCCAGAGCTCCTTGGTGTAGAGGGTTTAAGGTGGGCAACGCACTAGTGATGCCAACCAAGTCCGGTGAAGCTGTAAAAGCCGCAGCGGCTTTAGGGCCCCTAAGGCTAACAGTGTAGTCAGACCAAAAAAAATAAAAAAATAGTGATGCCTATTGTGTTACTAGCGTACATAGGTTGCGGTAAACGTTTACCATCAGGCGGGCTTTACGCCTGTGTGCCACCACACTTCTAAAAAGTTACGTGAATATTACTTTAAGTGATTAATATTCTCGTAGGAAATAGCACAGACTGTTATGTCAGTAGTTAAGTGTATTAACGTCCTACGAGACCAGCAATGGTATCTGAAATGTGTAAAGCAGATTTAACAGCATTGCTTATTCCTTTTTTATGCGACACTTCTATGGATACCCCTTACATGGATATGAATGAATTGGCTTCGTTAAATACCAAGTCAGTACTTTAACTTTAACAGTGTCATGTCTCCCATTTATGTTTTCTTACTATTTTACAAAATATTGAGATGATTGCCCATTATAAATGAATCGAGAAAACACATGTTAATAAATCTGTCTATTATGTATGTCACATTAAATTTTATAAAATTTTGTACACGATAAACATAAACGTAATTTCTCAAATTGTAGACCATACTACAAAATTTACAGTCAATAATTCTTTTGATAATTATAAAATATGAGTAAAAATAAAATTACAAGACGAACAAATTACTGCGTAACTAATAAACGCTTGAGGAGTCGCAGGCACAGCTAATAATTAAAGTAATAATTTCGCTAAATAAATAAGTAAAACGTAATTTAAATTATTAGCGAAATTGCATTACGTACGCTACTAGTATTAAAAAGATATAATACGTTTAGTGCGAACTAATTAGACGTGTTTTTACAAATAAATCAATTTATTACATGTTGTGACAGTCTGCTTACAATTATTATATTGCAACCGCGCGAGTTTCGTCTGGCTAATTAAACCAATTCATTGGAACAAATTTAATAAATCACATAATGTTATGACTCTTGAAAAGGTTCCAGAACGCACGTGGGTTTTTCAATAGATTTGATGCGTCCATACATAGTTGGATTTACACAATTGCTCGTAATATTTTAGTTTAAAGCGATACTACCTTTTTTGTAAGATATTATAAAAGATAACTGGTTATACACGTTGTTATGAGTGAATCTGTATCCAAACTTGAATGAAATCCTTGTTTAATAAATATCGAAAAATATTAATTATATTTATTACATAAAATAATATTCATATAAATCGACAAGTTGACCTGCTGGGCATTACTTGTAACTATTATTTAATAATAAATAGCTAATTTAATAACTATAGTATAATTATACACATTAGAATCTATGTCGATAAAGGAATACAATATGATTAAAAGCAATAATGAATCAGAAGTACCTTTGCGCGGACTAACGTTGATCTTTGTGGGTTCGAATCCAAAAGTGATAAAGTCTTGAAATAATATTAGGGCATTTTCTAATACTCTTCTTGTAAACCTTCAAATTGTATATCTGTCTCTGGCACTAAGCTCTTTACATTGTTTTAGTAAATGCAACTTATAGCCGATCACTTTTCAAGATTTAGCTAATATATTGGTGAAAGAATTTTTTAAATCGGTCCAGTAGTTTTTAAGTTTATCGATTACAAACAAAAAATCAAATTTTTGCTCTTTATAATAGTGGTATAAAATATAAGAATATAATTAAGAATTATGGACAATTAAGAATCAATAACAATGTTCAAAATAATATCATATACTTTAATAATTGATTTATTAAAATCTTTCGACGAAGTATTCTGCTAACAAAATTAACATATTCACTGTTTCATTTCGACTGGTTCCCACTTTTGAATATCCTATTAGTGTTTACAAAGGCAAAGTCAATACGAATGTGGTAGCTGGCAACTTTAATTCTCACATATAACTTGAAGTTTTAACTTTCTCAGTAAAACATTAAGATTCATAATTCCTTAACACGATTAGATGATAAAATGAAGACGCACACGTTACTCTATTGTAGAAATTTGTTTACAAAATTTTCCAGTTATTGACTTTGGCGTGAGAATTAGTTTCTAACGTTCGTAACGCTGGTAGGTCTGATCGATCAATATCTCACATACTACTGTTAAGCATTTTCGAAGCTGATAAGTAGGTAAATATTATTTGTAGACTACTTTTATTAGGTTCCATTAGGTATATAGCCAGAGATTAAATTAAGTAGCAAAGCATATTTTTTTCTAAAGAATAATTTACATACATACATAAATCACGCCTATTTCTCAACGGGATAGGCAGAGACCACGTTCTTCCACCTGCTACGATCCTGGAATACCTCTTTCGCTTCTTCGACATTAATTAATCTTTTCATGCATGCTCGTCGGTTTAGAGTACTCTTGACCTTACCTTTCTTCAAATAATTTACTAAGCATAAATATTTAGCTACATAGACTAAATAAAATTAAAATAATAAGTTACCAAAAAATACTAATTCCAAAGTAATTTGAATAGACGAGAGAAAAACGAGAGATGAACAAAAGTTGCGTCGCTATTGGCTCGATTCCTCACCCCCCCTGGCACCTCCCTCTGACCCGGAAATCGGGTACGGTAGATCGTGCCGTGAAATAGCCCCTTAAGCATGTAGGTACTAAGGAATAAATATAGTCTGATATTTTTTAACAAATAATAATAATAATTTATTAGTGACCATTACCTCGGTCAACGAATAAGCATTGCTATACAACGTGGTAAAGTGGCCAGCCTTCTTGGTACTTTTCCTTCTGGCGGTGATTTGGATGGCATCCAATATCTATATATTACATTAGATTGTTTAGTTATTCGATAGATTATAAATAATTTAGATTGTACAATATTATCGTGTGAATCACGGATGATATAAATTAAGTCAAATAAATAATTTTAATTTTTAACATATTGTTAACTCGCATATTCCACAGGTAATCGTTATCGTAATCGTTACACGTTATCGTAAAAAAAAAAAAATAATTTATAAGTGACCATAGTATTTGCAAACAATTTGAATCAAAATATAGGTAATAAGGTAGCACTAAAGATTTCAATGAAAATGAATCGATGTAAGTAAATAGTTTATCATGTTATATGATTTATTATCGGTTATTAATAAGGTAAACGAGTACATTATGATACTCTTTGCGTGTTCAGTTTAGCGAGTAGTGAGAGGAACTATGAGCTAATAAACATGTCATAACGTCTTAATTACTTCCAGGAACGATTTAATACGTATGTATTTGTTTCCAAATCAAAATATTTCGTGTAATGAATGATATGACAATGATATTATATGACTAAAATTTTTGGTTTAACGTTTTTTATTTTCATGAAAACATGTCTTATTGATATAAAATTATTTTATTAGTCCATGCTATGTTTTAAGCAAACCTCTGCATATTATAAAACTTCTTTCAATCTAATTTATATTGCGTATACGCTTGAACTGTGTTGGAAAAACAAAGTTTCATAATGCTATGTAACAAGAAAAATATAAGTAAGTGACCAAAAGTTTCATGATATCCGACATCATATTTCTTTGTTTTATTATTTCTTATTCCCTCACACGTTTTATTTACTCGGTACCCGAGAAACATCTGTAGGGTTGTCAAAATAAAATCCCCAACGTTAATGCCACTTCCCCGACTTCCGATCGGTGCGGACATAATCGAATAACTCAAATAAACTCAGGTGGAACTTTTCAATACAGTTCGTGACCATGACGGTTACGAATGAAATGTGTCATGCAACTTAGAAGAAAGTACGGGAAAATAAATTGGTGGCTTGCATACTGTAACAGCAAACTTAATTCCATTTCATTATTATTTTTCAATGGAAAAAGTAACTTTTAAACGTACTTTAGGATCGCAGTTCTGAAATTGTTTTTTTTTTTAAGATACATATAAGGAAGAGAAGGTAAATTATTACAACATTATTGTAGTTGCTTCATTGGTGCAGTTAGTAAGTTTCTTTCATTCTTTTACTATTATTACACCTTAACGAAACATTTAAGAAAATAAATATGTAATTAATGTGACTGAATCACTACACATAATTAAAGTGCTATATGGTAAAGTGGATGATTATGAGTACACAGCACACATCAAAATAATAAAACAGATTTAACTTAATAATTACCTTTCACGCTGGATCTTGTTCATTGGATGAGAATTATATCAAAATGACTCGTCGACTGTTTTATGGCTAAAAAACAAAAGAAGTTTTGCGCTTTCCTCGAAGGTCTCTAGTGGACTAACTTAACCATCAAGCGTGTGTGACCGCTTGTGCACCAATTCAAAACATAGCCAACGTTTATAGTTTGTTCTATGTGTGGGTGACCTCATCTTACCTTATGACCCCGTCTTACCCCCTTTCCTCTATGTACTACTTTTTCCACGTGACTTCATTCTCGTTGTCATCGAAATGAATCGACTCGTTCGCCACCTATTAAAAAGTAGTTGCACTAAATCAGAAACTTTCACAAGGGTGCAATTGTTGCTCAACAGTTCATCAATGTTTCACTACGGGACAAACAAAGAAACGTTTATTTTTTAATAATTGTTGAGAGGGAGTTCTCAATTAATTGTTAGTAGGTGTGTCCTTTACATACATGGTTAATCTCAAATGGTCGTTTAACCTCATAAGTATATTGCAATTTAAAACAAAAAATATTTTTATATGAAATAACAGTGTTGTGCTGGCTTACTAAAACGGAACACTTATTACAAAATGTTTGTTGCAGAAATGCGTAACGGCTGTTAATCTGTTTCAGGCGAAAGCAGAAAATACATTTCGGTTAAATTATTACGAATTTATAAAAGTGTACTCTAAAGACTTTCGTTTTAATAAAAAAACTTTCATGTGATATAAACCCATCCAAACTCACAAATGAAAGCTTCTGTAATACGAAACACGTAGATCGATTCGATCCGAACTCGTACCTCGTATGGCACTTTACAAAAACTTTGCCCTTTTTAAGAACTTCGACACAAACTTAGCTGTATGCTACCATGTTACGAATGTTCTATGGTAATCTTACTCAATATCAGAGTGTTGTATAGTTGGAATACTCTTCACGCATCTAGTTAAACCCGTAAAGATTAACGAGCTCTGCGTTTCTAATGCAATGGAACTGCAAGGGAAGTCATGCTAATTATAGTCGTAATTCGACTCTCTGCGGTTGGTCAGGTAGTTTTGATATGCTTGATTACTTTGGGAATGCTTTTTAATGAAGTAGGTAATGGGTAACAAAGAAAAATAATAAAATATTATACGTTAAAATGATGTTAGAGATTAATGTTTATGAATAATTAAGGGACATATTATGGTGTTGCCACAAAAATCGTCTTCGTGAAATAATATGGGTATAGAGATATTCTGATTTAGCGTTCGTTTCTATGTTTTAACTAGCTGTGCCCGTGGCTTCGCTCACGTGGTCTATAGAATGCCCGCGCGAATCTTGATCCCCTGCTCCCGGCTATTTTAAAGACAAAAATGCTTATTGTGGGTGTTCCTTAGAAGATAGATGTATACTCTCCCGTACTTTTTTATAGGTCTTTTTAATGCATATGATAATTTTCTACATTAATTTGCTATGCCTCTTCTGTTTTACTCAGCGTAAGCCATTTAATCGCACTCAAATTGATTCACCATGACCTGGTTTTCTTTTATTTGTGCGGAACCCTAATTCTTTTTCTAAAATAAAAGTAGCCTAAGTTACTTCTTATAAATTAAGTTATCTACCAGTGAAAGTCCCGCCAAAATCGGTCCAACCGTTTCGGAGATTACCCGGAACAAATAGACAGACAGATAGCCAGACAAAAATTTAAAGAATAGGCTTTTTGTTAAAGGTATCGTATATACTTTCACATGCATTTAGTAAAAAACTTTTATTTTGACATTACAAACAGACACCTCAATTTTATTACTTGTATAGATTATTTGATTAACTTTGTTTTGATTTAATGCAATTAAATGGTGTAATTACTAGGAACATTCGTTTAATTTTTTTTTTTTTGTTTTGATGTCGATACAAACTCAGTTGTTATGAAATAGTCTATGATGCGGACGAAGCAGCTCTCAAAAGAAACTGTTGAGCATACCAATAGGATGCAGTTAAGCAACAGAAGCTACCCTAACACGATGCTACAGTTTCATAATTGTTTTCGTTCAATAAAAGTTCAATGCCATTGTAGGATTTTAACTCATCATCAGGGCGTCATCACCTCTAAATGTAATTAAACGATCTTTTTAATATTATTTTGGAAATTATATGTAATTACTTATTAAAAAGTATAACTTGGTTATGCCATATGCTTTCATCTGTGTTCAGTTTATTCGACTAACACTCCATAATACCTCACTCTCTGTTCTCCCTTCCTGTACTTGCCTACAGCTTGGCTGATTGCATGACCTTCATGGTTGCTGTTCCGCTCCTCAGTGAAATTATAAAGCCTATAAACTCCCTCAATAAATAACAATACAATATAAAAACACTGTTTTACTCACTGGTAGTTCCAGAGATTATTAGTGCATTACAAAAAAAACAATCTCTTCAATATAAAATTAGTATAGATAACATGGTAAATGAGAAATAAAACAACATGCTGAATAGTACAGTATTTCATTAGGAAATAATTGGATACAAATTAACATAATTTAATAAATTTTAGATAGGTACTCGTTAGAGGTAAAATAACGAATTTTATGATATAAATTGTTTATGTACAAGGGTATATAGAGTTCGCGACAATATCAAAATAATTGAAATAAATATATATTCCGCAGGTGTTAGAGATGATAATTAGTTTTATATAACGAGCCTCCATTTGTGTTTACATAGAAATCCCTTTTTACGAGTTATTTAATAATAATCATAAAAAACATTCAAATAACAAGAAATTTGATATTAAATTTTTATCATAGTTAAGCTAAACCAATGAAAAAAAAATCTATGTATCAAATCTGAAAAAAGAAAAAAAAAGTATTTCTTTAATAATATACGATGTTGTCGCATTAGAACAATAAGTTATTGATCTTATAGTAAAATAACATTTATTAGGACAGAGTTAGGTATACCTTCTACGTTACATAATAATACACAGATTGAGTCAGCAATATAAAAATATAAGAAATCGTTTCAAATAATGACAATGCAATGGTTCTTAATATTTAGTCGTTAGGAATATCTGAGCACTTAGCCCTATAATGTATATCCTCTTAATCCCGAGTTCATCATTATTCATTTCAAATTATTATCACTTATTATAAAATAAATTAATTTCCTTAAAAGCATAACTAGCTTATAATATAATATTTACATCATAGTTATATAGGATTTTTGTACAATTAATTGGATCGTATGTCTTGAAACCCGGAACCAACTAAGTTATAAAAATAATTTTAACCTTTAATTTATTATTTTAGTTTACAATTAAATACAGCGACGGAAATTACATCGAAATAAATTGTTTAAAGTAAAATCACAGTAAATGGCAATATCCTATCTAAATTTAATATAGGGACTAAAATATTAATTTTAACAAACAATGGTGTCATGCCTTATTTTAGTTTATAACATCTTTTAGATATAATTTATTTACAATCGAAATTCGTAAATCGTATATAGAATAATAATAATAGTTATTGGAAAGATATTAATTATTATAAAAAATTACGATTATTAATTTTATTGTAGCATATATATTTCATTATCATTCATTAATTTCATATACATTCATATTTATATTTAATGATTGACAACTTGACTAGGCGGGCATTAGAAAATACATGCCTACAAAATACATGCATACATGGTGATAGCAATGCTATAGTTTCATCACGATGTTTTCCTTCACCGAAAGCACAGCTCAGCCTCATTGCGGCAATTCAAAATCACGGTGATCGACGTGATGTCCGTACACACTACGCTATCATTTATTATTGGGACTCATTAAATTAGTAAGTAGTATAAATAAAACTTTATAATAAAAAATAATTATTACAAACCAAATAAACTGTAATAAAAAGTTAAACTTTGTCCTGAGATACTTTAATAACTAGATATCAAAATATTGAAGATTTTTTTTTGTTATTTTTAAATTATATATTGATCTATATATTTACTTGGCTAAGGGTCGAAATGGACTGGATAAATTTTAGAACAAACATTATTGCCCTGATATCCATAAACATGCAGCAATATAATACACAAGTTTTCTGATCCAGTTTCGGTCGATAAGTCGACGGAATACGTTCTAACTTTGTCCATAAATGGCGCATTACTCGTTGCCCGTCATAAATATTCATTTTCGGCAACCAAGAGGAAGTTTTCACGCTTCTCTTCGGTTTCGAGTCGAAGTAACTGGAATATTAGCGAATTTATGAGTAAAAATACTTTCCTACTTTACGAAGATTTTACACCCGTCATACTCTTAAGATACGAATTTTCCGAATACATTGTCAGTAGATGTGTTGACAGATAATTAACTTCTGTTTATCCTCTATGACTATTCGTTGTGACCTTGTCATGTTTTATATCATCTCTGGTAATTCGAAATTATACATTATAATACAAAAATTACACAATAAAAAAGAACATAAAATGAATCCATCAATTCAGTGCGATTACTTGCAGTATCCAACAACAAATTTGTTCTCAATAAAGATCTAAAGTATTCTCAATATACATCCTATTGCAATAAATATAAATGCATAAATTTATGTAAATTTAACGTAACTATAATCGGTAATAATAATCAGTGACATTTAAATATTATTAACGTAACTTATTTATTTGAAAATCGTATCATTCATCAAAGTTTTTAAATTATTAATTAATTTATTTTATTTCTTAAATTATAGATTATGTACACATATCATTGATAGCATAAGTAATAACGGGAGTATTTTACATAACGATATTATCTTCACAAGATATTTTAGAATAGTCAGAATAGAGAAGAGTATTTAGAGAGACTGTTCGTCATTGATAAAGTGATCAACGCGCGCTCAAATAATTCATACAACATTATGCACTTTAAGTGTCCGAGATCAAAGCAAAGCTTCTTCGAGTTGGTCGAAGGGCTCGTACCATCAGTCGCTCTCGTATACGGTTGAATTGGAACTCTTGCGTCGACTGTATGGAGAGCAGAACTCGATCCTGGTATCCGGCAGCCAGGAGTACGCAGTGCGTTCCGAAGGAGCACTGGAAATGAGAAAAACCGATGTTTAGAGTTTTCTAAACAACATTAACTATAATTTTTAGAACACTAATAGTTAAAAATTAATAACTAATACTTTAACAAAATATTTTTGAAGTTGATCTTTGGAATTCGTATTGACCCCTGGAAATGCAGCAATGATTAGTTTGCTGTAAGATCTGCCTATTTAAAATAGATTCCCGTAGTAGAAGGCCGATCGCACCTTTCTTGTTGCAATATGATTCTTCCATATATTTCTTTAACTATAACATCCATTTATTTTATGATTTATGTTAAATTTTATGCCGTATTTAATTGTTTCAATTCTGCTGTTCTCATTACACCCATACTACCCCTGATTTACACTCTGTAACATATCCATCCAAAGGTTGTCTGGAAGAAATTTCTTTCAGCAATAAGACCGCCCTTTCTACTCATAATATAATTTTAATGTTTGATTGTATATGTAACTAATGGTGTACAATGAAGATTAAATAAATAAGGCCTACACACCCTAAGTTTATATTACAGGGAAGAGCCAAACAGATTTAACTTCATCATCCATCCATTCAGCCGAAAAACATCTACTGCTGGATATATCAATGCCTTTCCCAAAGATCGTCACAACGACCAGTACAGCATTGTTCACAACCGGCGGGGTTTCTCGCAACCTTCACCAGGTCGTTGGTTCACCTTACAGCGGGTCTGCCCACGCTACGCCGTCGACCGGTGCATGGTCGTCACTCAAGAACAGTTCGATCGAACTTCATTATATCAAAACTTAATATAACACACACATTAGTGAATATCTTTTTTATAGAACAGTCTTTATTTTGTAGTATTATTTTTCATGAAATTTATAAATAATGTATTTTATGGATAATATTTTGAATACAGAATAAAATAATAGACTCCACGTAAATTAAAACCTCATTAAACTTTAATCTGTGAAGGCTGTAATTAGAAGAACATAAATAAATTGGCTGGCTGCAACGGAACATTGTTCCAATTAAGGAGTCATATTATTATGAGGATTGTGACACGATCCTGCACTTAATTTTAATAACAATGACTTACTGAAACCGTATTTTAACTTCTAATTAAAAGTATAACAGTAATTTACCCTTAAATTAAACTTGACTTCAGTTTTATTTTAAGTTGATATAAAATTACTCTCCAAATTAGTTCGGTTTTCGAAACTTTGTTACCGTTGCTGTCAGTTAACAATATTATATTAGATCCTTCCATAATATCCGTTTGTATATTATGCGTATGACAATTTAATGAGTATAATTTGAGTTTAGTCTTGTCTCCCGTCCAATTAACGTTTACTAAACTGACTTTCAATATGGCTGTATGCTTTTAATGGTAATCCAGTGCTACATTTACATGTACTAACAAATGAAACAGTCTATGGACTAAACAAAGGCTTACTAAGACAGTAGCAATAGTATTGTATTGTATAATCTAGGTACTCGATTCAATTTATGTTAAGATGGTCACCACAGCTAATAAGGGAGACACCTTCCTAGGATGTACAAATGCAGTGAAAATGTAATGTATTCGCGCTTTTGAGTGGTATTTAAGAGTCCTGCGAGAACTTCAATAAACATACGCTAAGTATTTATCTTTACCTAAGGTAAAGTATGTTGTTTTAAAGAGTACCCCATGGAACAGGGGTCAATAGTCTTGACATACTTTCTAGCGGGAAGCCACGGTTCAACAGCATCTTTTTTGTTTGATTTTATATGAAAGTAAGTACGGCAAAAAATCTTCATTTTTTTTCATATCTATTACCTACTGTAGGGATTTGTTTTGAAGAATGTTAATTCTAATACCCGTATACATAACTAATATAGTTTTTTATAACTGCATAGAAAAATATTTTTCTGTAAATACATGTTTTTTTTTTCAAATACTCTGACGTGTATAATTGTTGTAAAGGACACGAATATGGCATCTGTCTGTCTGATTTAATAATTACCGATTTCTATGAAATTTTGTACACTGGAAGCTTATGTCAAACGACAGGCTATATGAATAGCCTAAAATAGCGAATAGCGTAAATTTACGAAATGAAAATATTTACTATCTAAATAAACATGCGCAGAGCCGAGAGGCACCGCGAGCTCAAATATACCTAAATCTGTAATCTTTATCTAAATCTGTAATAAAAATTGTTTGTTTGTTATATTAATGTTTTCACTCAATTTATTAGTGATTTATCATTTCGAGCTTGAACGTGGAATGTTTTATTTATTATGTGAATTATAACAAAATATGTGATAGATTGTGATTGAATGTCCGCAACTTTTGACCGATTATTATCCACGCCGTTATCGTCTCATGCGGCCCATCGTGCTGGTACTAAAAGTAAGATTACTAAATCATTTAAATTCGGCATTATTAGATCGATGTCTGAAAATTTGATAGTTTTGACGTATATGAATGAGTATTTGATAAGTTTTGATATTTGAAAGGTAAAAAAAAAAAAAAAAATTATAAAACATTTTCTTCATCATTCGTAGTTTTGAACAGATTCTATTGACCAATATCGATTAATAGATAAAATTGTAATGTATATGATGTATCGTAATGACTATACAAAGATATAAATATTGCTAAATTAACACGCATAGGCACAGCGCGCCGTATTTGGGATCTTTCAGTCTGTATTATAAAACAATTCATAAATGGCTGAATGCGATATAGTTAATTTTTTCATATAATTATCAGCTGTAAATTTTGTTTAAGTCAATAAATATTCTGTATGAAACCTATCTTACTGCCTAATGAAATCATAACATTTATGAAATGTCGATACTTGTATATTGATAGATTTGTATTAACAGACCTTAATAAATGGCCTACTACCAAGTTATGCTTTTCTACCATATTCTCCTTCGCTTAACCTTCAACTCACTATCTACAGTATTCCAATCCACGCCGTTCGACGTGGCGTTCGAGTGTACAGAGCCAACCTACCTCTCTTCAATACTAACTTTATAACTAAAAGGTGACAACATCAATTTAGAAGTTAAAACTTACATAAAATATAATCGCAAATATAACTATTAAAATGGAATGAAGTACCTCGAGAACTTGAGTTGTGACTAGAGCGAAATCTAATTTGAAATAAGTGCCTTTTGAATCAATCCGTTCACTACGAAATGACTTTGTGAGGTTTTTGGTATTTTTCACATCTAGCAATAAAGTGTTCCTGACACGAAGGTGAATTGAGTAATGGCTTCGTATTTTAAGGAACCAAGGAACAGAGTCATATTATTCATGTGTGATAAAAATGAAACTATTACCAGGGTAAGTAATAATGTGAAATTAGTACCTATAGAAAAAACATAAATACGTTATTAAGATAAAATATTTTACACCTGCTTGGTAAATTATTTCCAAAGAAAATTTAATTAGCTATCTTTCTTGATTTCTTTGAAAATTAATGTGTTTTGTACAATTCTTCCAATAAAATGTGTAACTGTATAAAAATGTAAATTGTTACAAAAAAAGAAATTCAATTTCGGAGCGCTTTTAAATGGAAATTCTCAGAATGAGTAACCAATATTGACATGTACTAGAAACTTCTAAGATCTATGCATAAAGTTTTTGTTTGATCTGAAATTACTTTCTCTACTAAAGTTTGATTATTTTCTGATTGTTAGTACCAAAAACAGCCGAATGGTTATAAGAAATAATAAAAATTCGTATTATGTTTTTATCTCAAAATAAGTCAAAGCAATGATAGGTTAGTAGTAGCGTCTACACTTCTACAGACACCGCTTCGATCGACGTGAGTTCGAATGCGTTCAATGGGCGTGAGCTTTCGTTGAAGAAAAACTTCATTATGAAACCATAGTTTTGTGATAAAACATTTTCTTCATCCTTACTGTACTGCACTTTTAGTTTATTTAGTTTTTAATGCATTTTCTTTCAGCTAAACAGCGGAAATGTGGAAAAAATATTATTGTCGGTAATGCAATAGAAAATTAAATTTTAAAAAACTAAGAAGTAATAAAATTTAAATACCTACTAAAATATAATAATATACAAAATAAAAAATAAATAAATACATACAATAACATATATACATACTTAAATAATATGTACAAATAAAAGTATATACACAAGTTATACATGCAAAAAATTTGATTTTTTTTAATCTGCAAGTTGAATATCTATCGCCAAGTGTGCTCCAAGGTGTTCCGGTAGCTCTAATTGAGAGCCAGTTCCTCCACTAGGCTTAGTGTGCTACTATCCTGAGCCACGTTGTCACTCAAAATCAGCTGAGATTGTAACCAGACGCTAATCCTATAAAGAATTAAAAAGTACTGTATATATATATATATATATATATATATAGCCAATTTTCTAGTCGTATTTTCATTTGCGTCTTATTGAATAATACAATTATTGACATACGCAAATGATAGACAAAATCATGGCTCAAATTAATGGTTTTCGCGAAATAGAAATACCTATATAATTATTAATTATATATGAAGCCAAGCTTCTGTCATCAGCCACATAGACTTATAATTACCGAAACTCTAATAACTAAGTCGAGTTATTTCACATTCAAAAGTTGTTTAATTACAAATTCGGATGAATATTTTGCAAAGTCGCAACCGAGTCGCGACCAATTACTCGTATTACAGTGGCTTGAATAAATCTGTTAAAATATTTTTCGTTTTCAGATTTTTTTTGTTAATGACCATTAACATAATTAACTTACGATTCCAAAAAAAACACGTTTCACTTACTTATAATAAAATAAAATTATACCGATTGCTTCATTCAAATGTAAATAATATTTAATTTATTGTTTGATTAAGTTTACGTGTGAGCATAGCATGTAAGATAAAGAATCTTGCTATTTATTATTGAATGGTTTCTAAGAATTTTTTTTCATCATTATATCTTTGGTAGGTATTTTTTTAAATGTCATTACTAATTTTTATTTTTGATATTCTGAAAATGCAGTTATATGTGTTATTAATAAATAAGTTGGTAATTGGATTTTTTTATGTCCCCTGCTTGGTTTTATAATATCGAAGCTGATTTCATTTTTACTATTCTTACTGATAGTTGTTATACTGTAGTAGTACAGTTTTGTGTTTAAAAATGTTTGTTTAATGTGTTTTAATTCTATTTACAATTAATTTATTTGATTATGTTATAAGTAGTTCAACTTAGTGTTATATTTATTTTAATACGGTTAACCTTAATAACCAAAAATTCTAGTTACTGTTGGGAGCTTGGTTACAACTTCTAAGAAGTTTGTTTCTGGCACTAGTTCTAGTGAACTTTAAAGTAGATCACTTAAAACCTCATCTTTACGTTTACGTGAACATTTATAGCTTAAAATGATTAAATTACGGCGTGTGAATTTGACCTTGGAAGTTAAAATTACCTGCACTTTGAATTATTGCACAATAAAATAAAAATACTTATTGATACCAAGGAGATGTCGATGCTGATGTACCACACCGGGTGGGAGTGGTATGGCTGAAGTGGCGATCACTAGCTGGAGTCTTATGCGATGCTCGTATGCCAATAAGAACTAAAGGCAACATCTACAGAACAGTGGTGAGACCAGCTTTGATGTACGGAGCAGAATTTTGGCCAATAATAAAGACACACGTACAAAAGCTTCACACAATCTAGATGAAGATGCTGAGGTGGTCTGGAAGTGTAACGAGACTAGACAAAAGTATGAAACGAGCATATTCGTGGTAGTTTCAAAGTCGCCCCTACATTAGAGAAAGTAATCGCGACCCGTCTCAGATAGTATGGTCACGTGATGCGAAGAGACGAGGAGCATGTAGCGAATACTGCATTGCAACTACCTGAATATGAGAGAGGTAGAGGATGACCTCCAACTACGTGGCATGACGAAAGTTCTATTGGAGGAAGAACTGCCCGACCTGAAATCCAGAACAGATTGACCTGGCGTCAAAAAATTAGGATACCTGCATTAAGTGGGATAGAGCTAGGAAGAAGAAGAAGAAGACTTACCGTTGTGTGAAATTTTGATTTATTTGTTAATATAATAAATATCCTCTTCCTTTTTTAAGTCGGTTAAACACTTAGTCTTGGATTATGATAAGCCTACCAAAATATTAATCATTATACATTTCCTATTTTATTTTGAAGAGTTTTCAAGTGTATCTTCGAAATCAGATCAAATATAATCTTCGAATCTTCGCAATCAAATCCAGATAAATGTTTGATTTCACTTCATGTAAGAATTGTTTCATTTTTTTTTTATCGTGTTTTGTTATATGGCGATTATAATATATATAGATATCACTAACGTGACTTTTTTAAATTTTATCTTTAACCTACACCATTTTTCGAGTAAGTACCATCAAAGTGTAGTTGTATTATTGACATCATAACAACTATCTAACTAACTAACTATAAGAAAGTAACATTGTAAGCCGATAAATTTGGAATGTACACCATAGTATAATTTTGTAAAGATGAGCACCAGGAGACCATAAAACGTAAGGAGGTAATGCACACTGATACTTCGGTGGCATGAGCCGGTGCGTCGAGAATTGTGTAGGTAAACACAGACGCAGCGGTCAAAATGGAAGACCCATTGTGTCAGAATGTATTCATTTGTATGGCAACCTCAATATTGACAGTACAGAACTCGTTTCGTTTATGTAAATATTGAGTTGGAACGAGTTATGTAGAGAGTGCTATCTCATGATTGAAATTACCTTCATATTACTAATATACTCAAATGCGTCCTCATATGAGTTGTAAATTGTAAAGTAAAGTACGGTAATGTAAGGGCACTTTCAATTGTAGGAGACAAAATTAAACCTATATACTATATTTCCGCCGCAATTGCTTTATGTTTTAAAAGCTTATTCCAGTTTTTGTAGAGTGTATTGTTTGTTAAAGGATTATACTAGCTGACCCGTGCAACTTCGGCTACGTCATATAAGAGAGAGAGAGGGTTAGAGATAGTGGGACGTAGGAAGAGACAAATAACAAATGTCGTAGGCACCTACAATACAATTTATTGGGGCCCGCCCGCCTGTCTCATCATTCCGCTAAAATGCACGCGCGTTACTTGATTATTTTTTTGCTGCGGAGTTATTTCCGAAAATAGCAAAAATTGCATATTTACAAATGAGAAAATAAAAATTACATAATTATTAAGTAATGTATTAGCCTATCGCCTATGTATTACATTCGAGGAGATGCTACGCATATCACGAAACATCGAGGAGTCGTGCAACGAAATATGCAGCCCTGTGCCGGTCTGTACAACGAGCGCGCAGTACGACCCGCGACTCTCAAGGTTATCAAGGTCATCGCCGAGTACATCGACGCCGCTACCCGCTGCTGGCGCCGCGCATCCGCGGCGTTCTACAATTAGCGGACAGCCCTCCGCTACATATACATCGTTACTAGAACAATCAAAACATTCAAAACCGCGAAAACGTTTATATATCAACACCTATCATAATTGTTCTCATTTCTCGCAAGTACAAAAAATTAAATTTTTTCGTTATCTCCTGAATTATAATGCGTTTTTTATTCCCATGGAGTGAATATAATCAGTAATGTTAAACTTGAAATAAATGTTGTCACATTTATTTTTGTAGTATTGTGCTGTCGTATATTTTATGGTACAATAAATAGAATCATAAGATTTTAAATACTGAATTGAGGGTTTATATTAACTTAAATATTTTGTGTTATTCAACATACTCGATCATTTAGGTATTATTATCATTATGTAACTCAAGAAACTAAAATGAATATAGTATAGTATTCAACTGCAAAAAAAAACTAAAACTGAAAAAGAACACTTTGGTTTACCTACGAGATATGCGAATTTGTCTCCCTTATTGGGGCTTCACAAATAATGAAGGGTATAATGTTTTTGAAAAAAAAAACTTATGTTTCATAATCACCTAACAACTCTTTTTCAATACTCGATGGGACTAGCAAACGCAGCTGACAGCTGTCATGCATTATGTACTCGTCGACAATAACGACAAAGCAGTTCGCAAGGGCTTCGACTTCCGACTTACTTAACAAAAATCAATAATTAAGACTAGCTGAGAGTTGTAGCCTAATGTTAAATAGCCTATTCCTCGTTAATCTGCTATCATATACAAAAAGGATTTTTCGAATCCGACTGGTAGTTACAAAGATTAGTATTTTTAAACAAACAAACAGACAAAAAACGTTTCCGTTTTATTGTATTATTACTAATTAGTAATTAGTATAGACTATCTAAGAATGACTTTGAAATAAATCACAAAGTATCTTATATTATAAAAAAGTATTAAAAGTGAGTAAGTTAAACGATCATTTTTATGAACATTTACTAATAAACTGTACCTCAATATCCATTATCCAATAGATTAATGAAAACCAGTGCTTAAAATAAATATAATCTAATCTTAATAACTTCCTTTAAGACATATTTTATGTCTCGAGAATTAAAGCAAACTTAAATTGGAAGAGACAACGACTTCGGTGGTCCCGTGGCTATTATAATTAGCATTCAAAAAGCTTCATGAATATAAATATGTTATGACACGAGGCTGGTCTCTAAATTATATAAGAAAAGTCCAGAAATATTTTTTCCTCTCTCATATTATCCAGTACTGTTGTAAATTTTGACAATTATAAAGTTATATTTTATATGAATTTAAAAGTCATAAAAGTACAATTTTGACGTTTGAATATATTTTTGATCATCATATCAATGTTCGGCATCATATCATTGGACAGGTTAGTTGTAGTTTCGAATATTTAATACGTTTTTAAGAGGTTTAAAGAGGCTTATTGGATGTAAAATATATTATTATATCACAATGATTGGCAAGATTTAGTCTTGAAGAGACTTAAATGTAGTTTAGTGTAATTGATATATCAATGGTATTAAGATTTCATAGTCGTAGAAGCTGATATTTATCAATCGATTGACGTGATTAATGAATTGACGTTTATATTTGATTTATTGATTGTACTTACTTAAATGTATATTTTAATTTCAATAAATAATTGTCACATTCAAATAAAAGGAATTTAATATTATTATCAACTTTCTTTTGCATTATTTATTACCAGTCCTGTGATATAGAGGAACAAGAAAATTTACCAAAATTATAAACTAAGAGTTTCTTTTATGAAACATAAGAAATTAAAGAATATTGTGACAGACGGTTAACTTGAAGGAAACAGCACTTCCAGTATAAATCATAATAAGTTTAATATGTGTGTGTAGTGCGTGTATATTCCGGATAGTCCCAATTTATTTATTTATTTGGACCACCAGTGCTTAGTGCAATGAAACACAATTACAATAAAAGTAAAATACTGTATAAAGGATAAAATGCACTAGGCCTTTTAAGGCAATCATAACATGCACTAGCAGACGTGAATATTTGAAAACCATTTTTTTTAACAAATATCAGATAACACTGAATTATTACAAATTATGTCAATTAACTAGGTATTGACCTACCTAGTTACCTTAATTTATTATCAAAAATCATTACATTTTTAGAATATCACTGTTGTACTTATACTTACTTTTTTGTGTAAAATCAACAATGTGTAAATATGAAGTTGTTTTGAAATACTTTTACTTCGTCACCGGATTGAAAGAAAGAAATATTCTATGTTATGTATAGGTACCATCAAAAGACTTCACTATATAACCAGAACTATCACTCTATTAATTGTAAACATCCAAAGTTAAGTGACAGATATCCGAGAAACAGATATGGCGTAAAATATCACGCAATTAAAATATACAGAGAAATGTAATTACATTGATCCCAACTCGTCGACATACATGCTAAGTTCATCTATAAGATTACTGTACGCATAATAAAATTTAACTAAGCCCAATGACATTCCCATAACGGAAAATGAGATCCCGATAAACGAGAGAATAAAACGGCTTTTCAGCCCGTAGTCAAACGGCCTGGGAACATTTAAACAATACCCTAAATCTGTAATGGCAACCAATTTGATAGATAAACGTAATTGTAAATTCCCTTGCGTACCCGCGCCGCGTTACAATTAATGCGGGGTGGTAATTGCAGTACGCAAGAACGGGCACGTCATTGATATGGGGTTTGATAGTAATGTTAGGCGTATCGAATCTCTATGGTTACTTGTGTTCACTTTTGTGACTAAGTTTCGGTTACTCTTGTGGGTCATTCTCAACGTGGTATTCTCTGGTTTGATTAATTCATTAATTTTTAATCATTTATTACAAAATCTGTTTCAGGTATGTATGTTTCTAGTAGTATAAAAGTATTCCATTGTAAATAAAAACCATAATTAACTTAAAATTATTGTCTCCAAAACAGTAAGGAATTTTTAAGAAGGGTATTTATAGTTATAGTTGAAATAATAATTATATTGTTTTCATAGAAACACTCGTAAGACTGTGTATGGTAGTTGCGTGACTTAAATAATAGCAGCGTGATTATTTTACAAAAAAATAAGGTATACAATAATTTATTATAATTTTCACTCAACTCTTAAGTTTTGTGCTCCAAAAGAAAGAAAACAATTACTTATTAAGAATTGTGTACTTTTGCTACCGATGGGAAATGTAGGTATATTTTTAAGTATTACAAATAATTTTGTAGTTATATTTGCTTTTAATTATTTAAAACTATAATTTTACATAATATACGAGATAGAAAAATAGTGCATACATTCAACATAAAATTTTAAGTTTCCGTACTTTCAAATTTCAAGTGTTTTATATTTTTTTACCTGATTTAGGTCATTAATCCCATGCAAGTTTGTTCGTAGGTTAAAATTTGTGTAATATCCTTACCAACTGAGTTTTAATAAAGGTCCCCATTATCAAAGTTTAAATTTCGATTCTCACTCCCAAAGTTACTGGAACGAGTTAAATCCGAATGTTTTAAACCAATGATATAACCATTCTGTGGATTTGATTGAATCCGCAAATAGCTCCCTATGGTTACTAGTGAGTTATGTGGGTTATAATATTATATACTTTATCGACTTTCATTATCGATACTCTAAATTCATTTTAATTGTATGAATAAACTTTATTCATTACAAAACTTTATATTAAGTACAGATTTGATTTGAAAAATATTGCAGATTAGCTACTTCTAATGTTTAATATATCAAGTAAAATATGTGTGGAAATGAAGGAAAAGAAAATACAAATGTAGCTGTTTGGTTTGGCTACATATTATGTAGCTTTAAGCGTGCTTTGAGCTGAGAAAATATTTCTGTGTTGAATGATAAAACGAATTAGCAAATGAATAGAATTTTTGTTTGTTACAATGATATTTTTAGTGAAGAAAGTAAAAAATGAATTTTATTTTTTGTGTATTTTTAATACACTTGCAATATAAAAAATAATAACACCGTTCCATAAGATTTTCCTGAAGTTCACTCAATACTTTTTACATTGTGTGTACAAGATATCTTTATTATCTATCTTCATCAATAAATATAGTGCATTTTTTTTAAACCATTGAACGTATTAAATTTTTTTGAGGCGGCTCCCATATGTACGACGAGATACTAAGGTACATACGTTTGGTGTCGGATCGGTTGCTAAGACCTTAATCGAGCCTTCTAGAGTCATTTCCAGATTAAATTTCGGAATTTTTCCTAAGATCTTTCCCTGACTGTGTTGGCTTTATGTTTATTTAATACTAATCTTTTTATAAAAGTTGTTCATCGATATCATGATACTCAATACGGTAACAGCACTAGAGAGGAAATGACATAGTGCGTGATATGCGGAAACGTATTTAATGAAACGCGAGGGGTGCCCGCGTTACGCATGGGGCCCGACTGTACGAGCGCACACAGACAAATACTAAATTATATTGTACACGTGGTAATACGTCAGTAACTATATGATTACTCACAAACTGTATCAAGAAAATTAAGACGTTTGGATGTAAGTAAAACGATACATAACGATAGCGTGATGGTAAATGTAGGCAATTGTTTATTTTTGTAATATCCTGTTAAAAAATAATGGATTTACTGTCTAGGTCGGTAATACAAATTACATAAGATGATTATTTAAATTAATAACAAATAGTGGTAAACCTAAATATATTACATATTTTGACTAATTTAAGTCCCTTTTTTATGTTATATTTAATAATACTTGAACTGTGAGAGTATGTTTACATTTCCACAACGGGTGGCTCCACTTACGAGAGAGTAGCTACGAGAATTTACTCAGGTTGATTATATGCACGTTATTAACAATGCTTGGAAAAATGTTCTTTGTCTATATTACTTGTAAGTTTAATACTCCTCGATATTTTATGAGTTATTATAATTTGTGTTTTATCTTTAGTTGTGTCATAGTATTAACGCAATTTAGAACTACAAATTTTAAACAATTTAATGATTTCAACTCATATTAAAAATATATTAGTTAATAATATATACACAGCTAGACCGGCAAACGTTGTTCTGCTTTTTCCGGCAGTTAATGACCCGATCATAGCGCCACCTATCGGATCCTGACGTATCTATAATCCATTGTCTGGATAAATCAAGTATATTACGTAAAAATGAGCTCAAGCTTTCTAGTCATTCAGATTGTTCAGAAGTTATAAAGCCACTAAACAGATGCACATAAGATTTATATATATAAGAATATGCTTTTATGTATATATTTTTAATGCTAGCCTATTTTTTGCATTGAATAAAAAACTAAGAATGCGGCAGCAGGATGCCAATTCCCATGGCATATGGCAAAATCGCCTATCGAAATCGTCAATTACATTCGTCAATCAAAACGGCTTATTAACGAATATTGTTGCATTTTAGCTAAATAGCTTTGGGGCAAACCTATAATTTAGGGCTGGAGAGACGTTTATTCTATTCGAAATATTTCGATCAAATCGATTTAGAAGCTGTGATTTGCCTTTGCTACAGATTTAAGTGATACAATACTGGTATGTACAGTATGTGAATTTAAAAGCTTAGTAATTTATTTTGACGACTCTGGTAATGTTGAATGAATAATGGTAATAATAATAATTTTATAAGTAAATTAATGTAAAGAGTGTAGAAACGCAGAAATTTAAAAACTCTATTGGTCAAGTAACTGATATAAATTATATTAACTACACGCGAGTATATAACAGAAATGTACGTGAAATTGGCGAATTCGCCATCCAAGGGAGCTGAGAGGATAGTGTAGATTGTATAAGTCCTGTCAAGAAATGTAATATATTACTAATATGTTTAACACAAAATACTTCGTAGATTTTATAATATAGCTTAAGACTATTAAGGATATACAAGATTTTAACATACAACCTTCTTTGACAGCTGAAATTATATAGAATTGCAAAAACAATAAACACAACATAAATTTTGTTAAAAATGTTAGTATGTATTGGGGTACGGTTTTATAGTTGCTTTACTACCTTCTTTGTAATGTTGGTTGTAATTTTAGCTTAATAATTTGCTACGTGAGGCTGTTATGCCAGCGTACTGTTATTATATTGTGTACTGTTAAAATATAGGGGAACTGTGACCGCTTGTTAATTACACATAATTATATACTAATGTTTACTGTGCTTCGGTTTTTCACATATTGATTGAATAAAACCTTAATAGAAAGTTTAATAGCACGCCTCTGTGTTATAAAGGCCATGACTATGATAATAGTAAAATAAATTTTATTATTTTTATAATTATGCAACGATGGCTTGGTGGAATGGTGCTCGAACACCACGTAGATCTATGAGGGTCCAAATGCTCTTATTGAAAATCTGTTATTAAGGTATATTCCAGCAGGTGCATTTGTGAACTAGTTCCAATTCTTGGTTTAGCGCGTTTACCAACTTAGATTAGAGTGTTCACGATCTTCGGCCACGTTTACGCTTGGGCTATTTGCATTAAAAACCTAAACCTAGTTTTAGCCTTATGCACAGTTTATTTGTGCCAAAAAGTATGCAACTCTCAGTAAATTTTGTCTAAGATTTTGGTGCAATCCACCCTTAATATCAGAAGAGGTTTTATATTATTATAATGATAAAATTAACTCCTAGTATGAGAAAGTTGTGGATAATAATCAATTTATTTACTTGCAATTATGAATGTACATTTTGCTCCTATATACTAGTTTATCCTTATACATGGCAAATTATTACATTTAATTACAAAATAACTTACTTATACAACATACTTTATATTTTAATATCACTAAGGCTAACTTTTCTTCGTCCCAATGCAGTTTGAGTCTAAAGAGTTTTTCTTTTGGATTAAAAGAGCAGTAGTTATACTATATTCTCTGTTCATGAGAACAAGTTCCATTTAATATATCCCCAATGTAAACATCAACGTGAGAATCGCAAACACCCGTAATGAGCAACATGCCCATAATTTCAATGCAATATAATGACCCGTTATGGTCTTTAATAAAAATAATTCATAAAAAAATTACATAAATGGTAGACTGCAACAAAATATCCCATTACATATTTATGTTGAACCACACTTTGTATCGTTTATGTTACCGTGAATGGATCAAAATAAACTAGACAGATTTAAATCATTGCGCAATAAATAATGGTACACCCCGAATTTTAGATATAGTTGCGCACACGTACGCTTAACTAAGTTTCTACAACCCTACGTTTAAACTTGACATTAAATTCATTGTCAAAAATAATGTTCGCATCGGCCCAACATTTATTTACGTCCACCCCGCATGCGTCTGTTAAAAAACACAAAGAGATATATGAGATTATAACATATCTCCACGTTTAATTGTAGACAATGGATAAACAACAAAAGTTGAGTCTTTCGAAACAGTTGCACTCGAATTTATTAAAACCGTTCCTGCTTTTATAGAAGTAACATCATTTGTTGCGGCTTCGATTTTCTATGTAGCGCATTGAATGAAATTTGAATGATAAAAGTTTTAGGGCGACTTGAAGCATGTGAATAAATGAAGATATATTAATCTACTTGGGGTTAAATTGTTATTAAAACTATGATTAATGGTTCGTGTTAATGGAAGGCAGATTAAGGAGCGGACTACACGCAACAACGTTCGAAATTAACGACGGTTAGCCCGTGACATAAGTGTAAATTTATCTTAATCATTAGCAAGTTAGTTTCGATCGTTACATTGTGTCTTGACCGGTTAATAGCAATAGTTATGATGTAGAAATTTTAATTAAACAGCCTTGTGATAATGGAGGTTGATTCAGTAGATTTGAATAAATCGAATATTGATATAATTGTTGAATTAATATTCTAAGTTTGCATTTATTTATATAAATTATGAATTATAAATAAATAAAGTAAATTTATAATTAATTATTCATTTTAAATACATGAAACCACGAGCTTAAATAGATCAATCAAACTTTAAAAAATTCTTAAGTCGTAGTAGTATAATTAAATGAGTATTTGAGACGCAAACTGATATTTTATCAATCGTTGGAAAAATACGAACACTACAATAGTAAGTAAATACTTTTCTATAATTGTAAGAAAGCCACTCCGACAATACACAGTTAAATTTTACGTGTACTAAAAACAAACGTATAGCAATTGCTACTGGGAATTCTTTATAGATAGGAAATACAGCGGTTCAATAAGTGTCTTATTAAGTCAATAAAATTAGACAGCATTTCATTCACATAGTAATTTAGTATCCTGACGATGCATGAACAAAATTGTCCTCTTTGATTACCTTTGCTTCCTTGATAGCCAACAAAGTTTTAGAGTTGATCAAATCGGTTCGAAATAATCACAATAATAGATCATAGTATATCCTTCGATCATAACAGTTCAGAATAAGATTTCCATTATTTTATGGATTTTGATTTGATGTTTCATCAAAATTTGTTCAACGTTACGACACTGTTGTATTAGTGAAACTTGATAGTATAAACTAAGAATATAAAGGTTAGTTATTTATTACCACATCATTATTCTATTAATTTACTTCTATTGAAATACATCTACAAACATCAGATCGGGGTTAATATTAATTAAATTGCTTAAATTCTATTTCTATTCATATTTTGTTATTCTGTAAAATTGTTGAATTATTAATTATAGCAATTGTAATGAAATATGAAAGTTGTTCCTAAAATCCGATATAATTAATATGCAAACCACAGAAACAAGATATAATTATTGTAAAGCTAAGATTTAAAGGAGTGGCTTACGAACACAAACATTTCACAACACAAAGAAAGCAGATACAAGATTTGAATAATTTTACATTAAAAGTGTCTTGGTAACTCTAACAATAAAATGTCAACGTATGTACACAATACTTAACGGCTAATCATTACATTTGAACCAGTTTTATTAGCAAATAATATGTTGATTTAACGAAATACTTTATTGAATAGAAATAACCAGGAAGGAGAACAGTCTCGACGTATTAAATTTAGGTAATAAAATTAGCATAATCAATACATCGAAATCATCGATGCACCCTCAAATGTATACAGTCTCCGGCAACGTAACGATCTGTATCGAACTTTATTGGCAGCGCACCATACAAGTTTACGTGTAGTTTAATGCATACGGAATTGAAATTAAGCATTATTTCATGCAAACGACTGTGTTCAACGACAATTATTCTACGGAACAGCGTGGGTCGGTTTCCGAGTTCATTATTGAAACAATCTCGTTCATTCTCCTTGTTTTTTTTTTTGTTTACATAACTTGTTTTCAATTAGAACTCATTCTGCGTTGTAACATAATATGTATAGCCTTTATAATTATTTTTATGTCTATATCTATATATTTTAGTTCAAAACTCATAGTAAACTTTATCAAGGTATCACTTAAAGGAAATTAAAAGATAGATGTAATATCAATAATATAATAATCATAAGACAAGAAGACCATAAAATAAGTTTATTTTAATTCTGCATAACTTTCTAAGTACAATCCCAGTAAAATATTGTCACTAATTTGTTTTGTTACAAAAAAGATATGTAATAAATATTGGATAAGACGATTCAGTAAGCAGTGCTGATAATTTTTGACAAAATAGACAATAATTCTCTTATTAACAATAGCTGTTGTTTAGATATTAAGAAGCAACAAGACTAACTATTATGTGACTATCAGAAGCAGTATCATCTAAGCACAATGAGTTGCCGTCGGGAGCTGTCGTCGACATATTGTGATTCAATTACGCCGCACTGAACACTGGCTGACATTGTAACAGAAATCTATAGTGTTGAAGCCATATTGCAATTTATATATGGATGTTACGGTGGTCAAGATTTAATCTAACATTTACCTTTGTTTCGCAAATGTTTATCGGTTTGAAGTAAGTAAATAAATACATGAAACGTAATCCCTCTTTCATATGATATTAGGTAGTTGAAACAAGGTATGATGAGGCATTTCAGCAGTGTGGTTTGACATCACGATCGTCGACGAAATCTGTGTCACCGACGGTCGTTGTTGTTTGTGTATTTAACTTTATTTACTATCAGGTGCTGTAAAGTCATTTTGCTGAGCTAGTATAAAAAAAAATAGAACATATTTAGAAGAAAAAAAATCGTATTTAAATGTTAATATTTAGTATTTACTCTCTTCACTGTACATCTGTTTATTATCTACTTTTATTACAAACTAGCTGTACATGTGGCTTCGCTCACGTGTATTATAGAATGCCCGCGCGAATCTTGCTCCCCCGCTGCCGGCTATTTTACAGACAAAAATGCTTATTGTAGGTGTTCCTTAGAAGATAAATATATACTTTTCCGGCCTTTTTTGTAGATCTTTTTAATGCCTATAAATATGTAGTACATTAATTTGATATATCTCTTATGGTTTACTCAGCATAAGCCATTTAAGCGCTCAAATTAATTCACCGTGACCAGTTTTTGACGTGACAACGTCTTATAAATTGGTTTGCCGGGTGACACTTCAAGAAACTGCGTTACGCTCCGCTCACGTTATGCGCTCACAATGAGAGCGAGTGAGAGGCACGCGTCCCTTCCACTCGGGCATGGTTAGCCCGCCTAAGAGCGAGAGAGACAGACATAAAGTCGTTGTCACGTAAAACTTTCGCCCGTATACCGACTTTACAGGCAACCAATTTTTTTTTTTATTTGTGCGGATCTCTAATTCTTTTTCTTAAATAAAAGTAGCCTAAGTTACACCCTATATCATTAGCTATCTATTAGTGAATTTGTCGTCAAAATCGGTCCAACCGTTTCGGAGATTACCCGGAGCAAACAGACAGACAGACAAAAATTAAAAAAATGGGCTTTTTGTTCTATAACAAAACAACCTATGTATCGTATATACTTTCATATGCATTTAAAAAACTGTTATTTTGATATTACAAACAGTTTAGTTAATTGATTGATTGATTTATTAATTGTATACATATGTATAGATAAGTAACTTTTGTACACAGACGTAAGGATCAATTTGGTAAAAGTGCCAATAAATTTATTATATGTGCGATGCTATTATTTCCATAGCTTTAGCAAATACACCTATACTTACTAATTATGGTTACATTTAACATCACAATCATTAATCGTATGGAATCGTAAAGAATATGATGGATGTGCCACATAATATATCATTAAAGTTTTTTGCCTAATCTCCAGAGAACATGGTAAAGCGACATACAACTATTAAAGTTATGGTATGTTATTGTACCTTAATACAATGACATTCCTAAATATTATTTAATAAATGCCTTTCATATTCTTAATACAATGGCCTTAACAACTCGTAATTCAATGTTGGACGAACTAGAGCATATTAATGTATACGACTAAATGTAGATAGAACGGTCGTCAGTAGAAATCGATATTACCGTGAGACAATGGCCGCTGGTTTGTTTTAATTTTGCATGAACAGTTACAGAATCAATTGATGCGTATAACTCTGCTCATAAATAGCTATTATGTTCTATTTCTGTTCACACTTTTAAACAATCGGTTTCCCAAAAAAATCCTTTTCATTTTTAACCTGATATTATTATGCGCATACCATTAAAAATGGATGACTTTCAGTAGGGCCGAGCCAACTTAACTTTAAATTGGTTTATTTAAAAAAACTCTCACATCATTTGTAATGTAGCCGTTTAGTGGATTCATTCTGCCTATATTGGATTTCAATAGGAAAATAATGCACATAATATAAGACTATATAGATAGCAATATTTGGCTTCAATTCTTAATTATCTTGTTCTTTAAAAAAAAAAAACAGTATTATTGTATAATCCATGTTGATCTACGTGAGTTCGAATCCCCCTATCAAGCCTAAGCGTTCGGTGAAGGAAAACACCTTGATGGAACCATAGCATGGTTTTAGGGTATTTTTTAATGTTCGCCTGGCTAGCTACCACCCTCAACTTGAAAATCTATCACCAAGCACCAATAGATGTGTTGACCATCGTAGACCACATGTTCATAACATCAGGTGAATTGTGGTCATAAAGCTAAACCTATAAAAATGATATTTAAAAAAAATGATATGCCATTATAGCTAGACAAACTATTTTAGCTTATGTTACTGTAAATCTAGATAAGTAAATCATAGTTAAGTGTGTATCACAAATTCGAGTTAACCGACCTAATAAATTTATTGTGTCATAAACTGGCTGTATTGGTGAGTTATGCTTTACCGCATCAAGCACCGTTTCCATTGTTTTACGATGAAGTCGTATTTGTTTTTAACGTTAAAATGTGATAATTTTGGAAATAAAGTTGCTTTGAAAGGTAATTAACAAAAATTTATGTCTAGAGATTTTACAATCCCATTGATGTGTGCACTTTCTTTTAGTAATAGATTTTTTTTTAATTTATACTGATAGACAGTGACTAGTACACTAGATTGTATTTATAATTAAAAGGTTCAGATATTTATCAGTGCATTAGCCTTTCAAGGCTACCTCTCGGCATACTTTATAAAGATAATAAAAACAAAGGAAACAATGGAGTTGAAAATGTCGGGGAAAATAAATAAAATTGAAAAATCAAGAAGTCTAATAAAAAACAGAACAATGTCTAACAAAAATATTGCGGGTTGTAATAATAGAAATGTATTGTTATAATAATGATACAATAATATTTTATGTATTAAAACCCATTCCATATGTGAATAAATTACAATCATAAAAATTGATCCTGTACTTTCAGAGAGAATTGCACACATACAAACATACTACCGAAAAATAGGACCTGTCTTTGAAGTCGGTTAGAAATAGTATATTAGATACCATAAACGAAAAGGAACACGGCAAACAAAACATAATTTATGCAACCAAAGAATATACCGATCTTAAAAAAAACAGATGACTGCCGAAAGAAGTGAAAACTCAATGTTGAATGTTTAAATCAATTATAGTCTGACTTATTGCAGAGCATGTCGGTGACACGAAATCACAAGATTTTACCCATCCAAAAAGTCAAACACGCATATGATACAATCGAGTATATACAATGTATATATGCGTATACATGTACACAGGCTGCTATATTACTCGTCGTTTCCCTACCAAAAATAAAAATCACATAAGCGGCTAAAGCAGTTTTAAAAAAAATTGTCATTTAAACATAATAATTAGCCTAACAAGATAAAAACATGAGAAAAAAAACTTGAGTAAAACTACGAAAGTCTGTATGGGTATGGTATGGGTATACTCAATGTCACCAGATCTACTGTTTGTGACCATTTGATTAAGATTTATGTCATAATATGTGTTAAATCACACAACATTTGTACAAAGTAACATCGCCACATTACATACGCTCACGTTAAATAGCATTTTGTTCTATTCTCGTATGTAATAAATTATGGGACGTCGTCTCTGCAACTTTTCAGTGTAAAGTTTCCAAATACACGTTGACAGGTTGATATTTTCGGGTAGCTAACCGAGCGAAGAATAACATTACTGTCCGTCAAAAAAGTTATTTCGTGAAAAGGTTCGAGTTTTGAATTTCGTTATGGAAACCGTAAGTATACGGTTTTATTTATTCGTTTAAAGTTTTCTATTGTAGACGAAAATATCATACTCGAATTTGCAATTTGTGGATTTTTTTTAAATGAGATATAAAAATACAGTGGTAACTAGTATTACAAAGCTCATGTTATGATCTTTAACGTAACTTTATACCTATGAGGGTAATCATAGTCTACCGATTTATTTTCAATTCTTCCAATATATTCATGAAATTTGAGAGTAGTTTTTTTTCGTTTATTGGATAAAGGTTGGCACAACCTCACCTGATGTTAAGTGACGATGTGGTCCAAGATGGTGGCAAGCTAAGCCTAGTGGGAGAACAGGCTCTTAAGCACAGCTACCGGAACACACATAGATGCTTGGCGACACATTTTCAATTTGAGGATGGTAGCTAGTATGGGCATTAGAAAAATACCCACCAATGCAGCACCTATGGTTTCATAACGATGTTCTCCTTCACTGAAAGCTTAGGCTCATTGTAGGGATTCGAACTCGATCGACGTGGTGTCCATACACGCTACCAAGTAGCTGTCATTACTTGAAGTTAAATAAAAAAAAATATACCGAATGGTCAACACAAATGGAATACGTATCCGATTAAACATTTTTTTTTAGAATTCGAACGCACTTGTTTCAATTTCTTTTGTGACACTATCATCTGTCAGTGAAGGACATCATCGTGAAGAAATGAAGACTACAGAACTACAAAATGTGAGTTGAAATGGTCAATATATAGTGTTCGTAGACTGGTGTGGTGATTAATTCCGTGGCTTGCGTATGTTGAGATTTTGACCAACATTGAGACAATAAGGTTTTTTAAAATATAATACTCACTCTTTTAGCAAAATACTTAATAATGAGTTTCCGAAAATATACATAGTATATTCTCTCGTGGATACGCATAATAGACAACTAAGATCTTCTGACTCTAAAATTCTCAGTATACCAAGTCATCATATTAATTTCCGCGACTGATCTTTCGCCGTAACTGCAGCACGACTGTGGAATTCGCTTCCCATCAACCTCTCGGGATTCCTTCAAGTATTCGCTACTTAGGGTTTACTTGGAGCAGTTGAATATTGGCTAGATTTTTCTCTCTTTTTTTACTAAATATTATGCACACCTTGCATATATGTAGATATAAGAGAAAAATATAACTTTCTCTTACTCCCCTAGAAGACTGGTAGAGAATGCTTTTTAGCATTACGTCCTCCATTTTTACTTTTTTGTGCAATAAAGAAAATAATAATAATACATAAATACATTTATTTCTTAACTTGTGTATGTATTGGTGTTGTGTGGTTTTTAATTTTAATATTTTGATAGGTTGGTAACATTACTGATATTATTTTAAATTAAAAAAAAAAAAACGCTTATAATGTTAGTAAATCGCCCTGAAACTAATAGAATAGTTGTATTAAAACAAAATGCTACCAAACATTAAAGTCACACCACATGACACAACATAGAACTAAATAATAGTGTCAAGTCACATGCTAAATTCAACGGAATCAAAGCTCCCTTAATAATTAAACGAGGCTCCCATAAATAAATAAATAGTGCCTAGCATTGTGTAAATATGTGGGGATGTAAAAACGCTATACAGTCGGAGCACGCGCAAAAAAATGTCGCAAACGTGATAATAAAATATCTGGATATGGTATGTTAAAAAAATGAGTGTATACTGTATAAGTTAGTATTTTTTGTATAAAGAAATTTGCTTTTCGTAAACTCATTTACAATATGATGGTATTTTATTCCGATGGTAAGAGTAGTAAAATCTAAAAACTACGACCACCATTGAGATATCCGCAGTCCATCGACGGTCATTGCTGTCATGCCATTACGCAAGGCCCTTGATCCCGAAATGCGAAAAACTAAAAAAAAAATCACTGCAACGTGTTTGTCGCCATTTGTACATGATGGTCGCGATCAAGCTGGGTACAGGTCCTGCCTACCATCCCTGATTACTGAATATTACCGGTTGATAAAGGAACGCGACACGCCTGAGTGTGCCGCTTTGCAACGTCATATCTCTCCCGTACTGTGAAGCTGTGGAACTGTCTCCGGCTAGTAATGTTACCTCCTAAAAACTATGGTCGTTGTTAAACCTTGTGTATGGTGGTCGCGATCCAGTACCGGACTCAATTGTCGCGTCAAGAGCACCACAACCAGCAGAGAACTAACTTTATAATTCATTTAATACATGTTACTGATAATGATCATTAAAGTAAAATATAATAGCTAGAATAGTTCTACAAAAAGTTGGAATATCGCAATAACAGTGGGAAGTTACGGCCAATGCTTGGCAATAGAGCGCACTTGGGTGTCTTCCAGTATAATTATGGATGAGTATAGCCAAACATTTACTGTACAGTACTATCGCGTGGAACACTTCGTAGTCTCGTAAATCGTAAGCCTCAAACCTTGAAACCCAGCCGCGTGTATATACACAAGGGATGTATTTGCTACACTAAGGTCATTTGTAACATAGTATCATCATTTCAATATTTACTCGAGCTTTTTATTTCGTAGTTGGAAATCCACTAAAAAATTATATATTTTTGTGATACCTCTATAATTACTATAAGTTGGTAGTAAATTCTATTTGTATGATTTCTATGATAATTTATGATTGTTGCTGATTACTTGATGAATTAATTTCTATATTAGTTTTCCGTAAGTACTTTTAGTACCTACTTATTTCCAGTGAATAATGCTCATAATAATCGTAATTAATAACATTTACTTACATATATGAAGAAACGATACACATTAGTTGGAGTATTGTTTCCTAAAAAAAGAAGCAATTATGGCTCAGTAGTAGCGTGTACGGACATAGCGTCGATCAACTTTAGTTCAAATCCCTGCGATAAGCCTGAGCTTTTAGTGAAGGAAAATAACATCGTGATAAAACCATAGCATAGTAGTAGGTAGGGTATTTTCAAATACCCACCTGGCTAGGTATCTGAGCACCCATAGTGTATATATGTGTTATATATGAATTATATAGTGTATATGTATTCTGGCAGCTGCAGTTGAGATATAGTCCCCCACAAGGCTTAGTGTGTCACCATCTTTAACATCATCATCACTTAACATTAGACGAGATAACGAGATTAGTGTCCATAACGCTAAATAAATAAATATAAAGCTAAATAACAAAAATAAAAAAGAAATCAAGCTTCGAATTCTGAAACAAATATATGTACAAAACACTGATATATTTTATCGTAAAGATAAGTTATGTTTTATTTGTGTACGCGAGTATCCTTACATACAAACACATACAAAACTTTGTATTTAAATTCCGTATTATAGTGTGCGAGCAAACTTTTGATCCCCTGACATAAATCTCCATCAGAAAATAGGGTGGGACGTAACCGGCTTAAGCTTAACTACGACTAGGCCCCGAACTTTAAATATATTTGTAATAATGATAAAATATACTAGTTAATTTGGGACCTCTATTTATTTTGCAGTAAAGAGCCGTTTTGTCATAACATCCCAGTGCTTGTCGGGAGCGTGCGGGACCCGCAAATATTGTTTCATATTTCTTTGTTGTCCTGGTAAATAGATTTCGTATTATTAGAAGAGGTAATCCTATTTTTCTACTTATCTAATCTCGGCTAAATGTTATCGCGTTTCGCAATATGAGGACTCAGAAAAATAGCATTTTAGGGGTAAAATGATTTAAGTACAACAATGCCTATGTTTATTTTTAGTTTATTCATGATAAATACCTTGTAGCAAGTGAACATAATACCTTTATTAAAGATTTTTTGTGCATCTTAATTGTAATTATTTTTACAGTTAAAAATTTTTTGTATGAAAAAAAAACTATTCGGTAACTGTTGTTATTTATATCTTGTATAGACGTTAGTTATTAATCTTGAAACCAAGTAATTACATTTATTTCGATATGTAAAGAGAGTTTGTCTTTTCTCAAATATAACTGATATAAGTTTATTTTTATTTTTAATAACTTCGAAGTGACTAATATTAGTATTTCCAAGTCTAATATGTTATGTAAATATTATGATAGCTTCTGAGAAGCTCATCTAAAGCGATACCAGAATACAAAGAAAAGGTCATGAATCAGGCAATGTCAAAGTAATTTAAAACTAAACCCTTTGGAAACTTTCGTTTACTCTTTTCATTCAACACAAAGATTGAGGATTCAGCCTAGCTATTATTAAGATACCGATTGTTTCACAACATTTTTATGTTTTATTAGCATGTGACTAGATAAATTAAGTTGTCTTAACTAAATTACATTTTTCGCCAAGCTAGCTCAGTCTTTTAAATAATATAGTCGGCACATTGTTGAAACTTTTATTCAACCACCACAATGTATTACACATTCATAAGTTGGGCTAATTATATAAAATAATCAGAAAACACGAGTCATTTTTAAAAGACATTCAAACGACCCGCTAGCTAGAGCTCTTCTTTTATTCTCTGTCAAATTTAAGAATATAACAAAGAACCTATGCATATACAACCTACATAGAGTAATCATAGTACCTAGACGGGAGACGTATATCACGGCGTCTGGAAGTACTAGGGTCGGGTTGTCTTACTATACATTACTATATTATTTAATTTTCTTACAAACCATTACTGAAAATATGCATATTTAAATAAGAAATATAACATATATTTTATACATATTATATTATTATTGTATTTCGTTTGCATAAGCAAATTTTTTATATCAAAGTTTATTTCGACGTTACTCAATTAGATTTTTTATGTTTGTTAATATAAATATTTTACACTTGTAAAAATATGTCCCAAATATTTAGATTGATTTTATTAATTATAAACAAAATTATGATTAATAAGATATTGTGTAAATACTTAAGATTAATTACTTAAGATACTAAGAAACTCCATAGAAAATTTGTCACATCATCTTTGATTAGTACGTATGTTATAAGTCAATCGTCAAATTTTAGGACTACATCTCTTTCAGCCGACCGATTCACTGAAAACGTCTGTGCTGAGTGTATCCAATTTGGAAACTCGATTCGACTTTGTGATGTGTAAAATTATTTCTAAACGTAATTGAATATCAACTTTTTAATGCTCGATTGTTTCAGAAATATTTTTTGAAGAAAGAGACATGTAAAATTATTATGATGGAACAAGATCGTTATTATATTCTAACAATAGATTTTATATCAATATATAATATTGCAGTTTCCAAATGTCGTTAGACAAATGAAAAATACCTAAATTTAGTAGACAGTAAGATATATTGACAGAGAAATAAAAATCAAAAACATCTTTGGTCAAGCCTAATATGTGAAAAAAAATATTAATATACAGTTGGTTAAGTTTTTAAAAAGGTCAAAAAACAAACAAGAACTATATTGTGTGTATCAAAAATACTACATAATATAAAGATATCCCAAGTTTAATGAATTATAATGAAAAACAAAAATACACCAATAAAATTAATGTATACAAATTATACTAAGGTTAAAGAGAGGTGACAGAAGTAAAGATAAGAAAAGAGAAATATCAGTATGCTTTCTTTTAGCAGAAAATGAAAATAATAATCACGAAGTTAACCCAATTAATAAATATTAACACGAAAACAACCTTCATAAATTAATTAAATACATAAACGTGGAATAATTTTGCGTTAATATTCCGGTATAAACGGTCATACTTTATGCACGCACAAATCGCTCCTACTTTTATTGATAATAATGTGGTTAAAGCAAACAATTTGTGTTGTTGAGTATATCAATTAAATTTAATACTTTGCACAACGATTAATTTAAACTTTGAAGATTTATGATGCAATATTTTTAATTATTTTTGAATACTATTATATATGAGCGGTAAGTTTACTTCAGAACAGAAAATATCATTCAGTACATTTTATATTGAGGAACCTTTTAATTTTAATTCTAAATATAAGTTCAACTAACCATATAAATGATTTCAAAACTGATATATACGGATCGCTAGATTTCGATATCGGTTCTCTAGACGTTCGAGAGATCTATATGGGTTCATAAATTTTTTGGTTGCCCATTTAATACTGGCTACCTTTTCGAAGCGTTCACTTTCGTGATGATTTATTTTGGTCCCCTGCTTCGGGCTTATTCTATTGTAAAAATACATCTAACCATATTAGTGAAATAAACATTACACAACATACAATCACGCCTGTATCCCCAAAGGGTGTACCTACTAAAAAATGTACACCCGTAATTTACCGAGTATGATCTTAGTTCCCATGTAATAGGGGGCTAGCCTATTGGCATTAATCGGGTACAAAGCCGAACTCCGAGCTGCTACTGAGAATTTTTTAGAAAAATCCAATAACACTGCTCGATCTGGGAATCGAACCCAGAAACCTCGAGCATAGTAGTCGCGCTTACGACCACCAGACTAATGAGGAAGTTATTAGTGAAATACAATATTAAAATAAATACATCGGAGTCCCAATAGAAAAATTCAGTTTCAAAACATTTGGGAACTTCTAATATGATAGGAAAAACTATGTGATAATAGCATTTTCCTCGAACACCTTCCATATACCATAAATATAATTTACAAATTAAATAACATATCTGGCTGTATAGGCACCTCGCACAAGACCAGAAACCATGATGAAAAAAATCAACTGTTCTTTTATTTTACTAAAAGTAAATACGTAAAAGTGTTATACGTAAGTAAATCCATACTAATATTATAAATGCAAAAGTAACTCTGTCTGTCTGCTACGTTTTCACATCTAAACCGCCAAACTAATTTTGATGTATTTTGGTATAGAGACAGATTGCACTTTGAGAAAGGACATAGGGTACTTTTTGTAGCGAAAATAAAACTTTAAGGGTTGAAAATAGATGATAAAAGTTTGTAAGAACAAAATATGGGGACACCAAAGCGCATGCACGGTAATGTCGGCTGCCACGTCAACCGGTTTGTAGATTAATTAAGCGCATGTGCAGTAATTATGAAATTATATCGTTGTCAATGGCAACTGGTTTGTTGATTTATTGACATTGTTATACTTAATAAGAAATCTAATAATCTCTAATACTTATCTATGAAATGACAGTTCAATATTCTTTTTAAGATTGACTGAATTGTTTTTAAACTCTTTAACTACGCAGTACGGCATAATTACTGTTTTATTTTATGATAAAATATGACGCGCGCTGTCAATCGCGGCTCCCGGAATTTTACATATTCTAAGCGATATATCTATTATAAATTATCTGGATTATACAGTTTTGCTACAAGTGAATTGTTTCATTGTGTTATTCCACATATAGTGGAAAATAAAACTTGGGTGAAAGTTTGTATGAAGAACCCGTCAGGTCTCACATTTGGGATATTCATGCTTTTGGTAAGAAAGAAATAAAAATAATTTTTTGATGAAAATTGTACACGGGAAATACACGCCATTCCTCAATTGATACGGCATATGAATTGTTAACAATATGGGTAAAAATAAAGATATATTTATTACAAACTATGTAGATGTATCCTTGACGTAAAAAAATGTTTAACCGGGATAAAAAAATACCCTTTCTCATAATTTGGGTTATAAGCTATTTGTGTGCCAAATTTACCATCAAAATCTGTTGAGCCGTTTTTACGTGACTGAGTAACAAACAATCTTATACTAAGTGAGGATTTCATATTAGGTAGGAATATATATTTTTAAACATTTTATAGAGTCACGCCATATGTTTAATTTTTTTTTAATATTAGTAATGGTATTAATAGTGTACAATAATATGGGCACACAAATCTTTCATGGCCTCGAACACTGTCATTCCCTTGCGGTATATTATGGACCTTAATGGCATTATTTACCGCATTTCGATTCTCAATAGGGACCGCGTTCCCGATGCATCATACTCGTAGTTATAGCAATTTTTTATTTCTGCCCATTTGACAAATGCTAAATTGTCGAGTACAAAAAACACCAGTATAGCAAGTATGGATTTTATAAATTTGAATTTAATTTTTCTCTATGCCAGTATAACATATATTACCTACATAATTTTCAATTTACTCAAAGTTCTAAGTTAAATTTACAAACTTATTAATATATCCTCGCTTTGGAGTCGAACTTTATATTTGAAGATACTTTTTAATTAACGTAATATACACTGTCAGCAATGGTTTAATATTAAAGGCTCGCATATAAAACATTTCTAAAAAGGACAGTAGAAAATGCGATTCAATACCTACATAATTAACATTTTATTGGTTCATATAAATAAAAATATACAAAAGTAACTAATAATACTTTTAAATATTTTTCTGAAGTAAACTTATATTTATTAACAATTCGTTCAATGTTTTCCTACCGTATCTTCACATACACATGTATTTTTAATGTTGTATTGAACATTGTACACAACTGTTATAGACAGCAGGTTCATTCTAGCGATGACCGTAAAATGTTTTCTATGTTTCAATCAACCGGTAAAGTATGATTTATTTTTATTATTACGGATAGAACATCCCCAGCAGTTAACAGTTTAAGGATAAATAGACAAAAATATTAAATGATAAAATCAATTCGATGTTCAACCTATAGATCTCTTTGAAAGCTATTCGGTGTTTTATTTTTTATTCCAATGTTTCTGCACTTATTATGTTTTTTGTACAGAGTGTTCTTTAATGTTATTTTCCGTTTCGAAATGTATACTAAAAAGTAACTTTCTTTATGCTCCAGAGTTAAAAGTATGAAGATATAATATATGTCGCAACAATTAAAAATACGTATGAACATAATATAGTTCTTATCTAGGAAACTTTATCTGCTCTGGAAATAATATATTTTATTTAATAATAACTCAATTATAATACATTAACAATTGCGTTGATGACAGTACTAGTATAGACTATGTCACACACGTCAACTTCATCAAAAGTAAATTAAAAAAAAACTAAATCAAAACATACACACATCAATCTAATCTAATACTTATGTGAGTAACTATATAATTGGTTTCTCGAAAATGGCTCCAACGATTACGATGAAATTTTGAATTTAGATAATTTTTACAGTGCAAGTTTATCTAGACAAGTTTTTTTTTTAAACACCGAGCGCAGCTCGCTTCGCCAAGATATGAAAATTTAAAACAGAAACAAGTAGGAAAAATCTAAAACTACATGTAAATTGAACTGTGTGTGTGCATGTTTACAATTTGCTTGTATGAGTTTGAATAATTTCCTCTGTGTCAGTGTATTAATTTTGTTTATATGCGTATAAATGAATAAATATTCTTTATTTAAATTATTACAGATAGCGAGTATCAACACCGTAAAAGTGATATTATAAGAAAACACCTTCCATTTATTTTACTTTGCTTTAAGCTTTGTATGATGAATGGACAAGCTCGGCGTGTCTAAATTTCCACATAAACAACTGACTCCTAAGCGCTGTTGTACACTAAATTATAAGGAACATTTCTTTACTACTTCCAGTCATGGCAGTTTTTGTTAATAATGCTATGATAAAAAATATATTTACAATAACTCCTTCATAGATTTTAGATATATTTAAGATATTGAATGAAAAATAAATAAACCATTTATTTATTTGTATGACATATATTGTAATTCAGAAAATATACAATGTATTGCATATATTGGAACCAAGATTAAAAATTGTAAATGAATAATAAAAGTGCAATTACATCGATAAATATTGTCAATTTAATTATTTTTTTTACACCATATGCTACACCAAAAATTTTATGCTGGGTAGGTACATAAACCGCAAAATTTTCATATGGGTGATAATGAAATAATAAATGCAGGGATTGCATTTTTTAATGGATTAATTCAAATTTTATTACATTCACCAAATATTGGTTAATTTTGTGTCATGCTTTTAAAATGGGTATAACATTGTAATAATCCTGTATTTCATTGGATATATTATTCAGATAATTATCATTTTAATTTACAATTCCTTTATTAGAAGCATTCATTTTATTTGATAGCTAATGTGTATCGTTGTTTGAAGAAATTTAAGTAAAAGAAATAAAAAATATTTAAAAAAGATTTATTAGTATTTATCAAGTACATACACATATCTATTATAAAAATAAATAAAAAAATCAAGTAACAATTTAGCTACTAACTGTTGACTCAATTAATAAAGAGAGGGAAACACTTTTTCGTAGCCACTTTGAATATGCCATCTGAACTATGAAACGCGAACTATGATATCTATGTCAAGAGGATCTAAGATTCATCCAGTTCGAAAGGAACCAATAGATATGATCCCAACTATTTTCTTAGATGTAAACTCCGTTACATTCTTCCGCTATATGATCGCAGGTGAATCACCGATATTTCATACACTAACGGTTTATCAGAATATGCAGAAATACTAAGCAATATTAACTTACAATAATTGTTTGCCGTGTCCACCAGAAATAAGTATTCTCTACGCGTACCGTAAGTGATATTGTTAATATACATAATGAATTCTTAGTAAGAGTTAATTAAATTAATATGATATTTATAAGCATTTCATATTTTGATCTCTTTCGTACTAGGTCTTTGGAACTTAGATTTCACATTTTATCTGATTTTATGATTTAATTTATTTATTGTAATTACACTTTTCGTCTTAATAAATAATAAGTTGTTGTAAAAATACAAAACTACATTCAGTATCATTTCATTTCACAAGTAATAAAACAAGTAGGTATCATAGAAAATGAACATTTTAAATAAAACAAAATTCTTGCTGATGGCTTTAGTAACGTCACATTAAAAGAGCAATTTAAAAAAATAGCGAACTTTAGTACGCCACCTGCTAGTTGACAATTTTCAGATTGATATTTATGAAACGATTGCAAATATGGTCTAGATTTCTAGTGTATTTCATCATTTATAATTGATAGTGTATTAAAAATATAAAGCAAAACTCTTCGAGGGCTGAAAACATAAGTATGAGCTTTTGGTTTTTACACCAAATAATTTAACTTAGTGTCTAAAAAAACTATATTTTAAAGTGTATTAATTTAATAACTACAAGAAAATACTAAGGACCACTAATAATCTACTTTAAAATTACACTGAGAGAAAAATATCGCTTTCAAGAAACAAGCCAAACCTTTACCTAGACTTTACCTTGGTTCTTTTAAATTTACGTGTACGAGTAAAACACGTAATGTCGAAGTGTTTCCGCCAAAATCGTATTTAAATTCACCGATTCCAACAAGAGATAAGCAAAATCATGAGTAAGGTTGGAAGGGTTATAGAATCCTGCGGCGTGAGGCCGCATAATTCCATGCAAGGGTGTCCACACCTTTGGTGTTGACGGAGATATCTCGATCTTAAATGGAAAGCCTTTAAAGACTTTAAAATGTTCGCAAATACGCGAGGTTTATCATGAAATTTGTAAATTTGTTTACGTAAATGTAATATGGTAAATGTGTATAGAGTAAATGTTGTAATTTTGTATTTAAAAGGAAGTAATTTATATATTTATATAAAATATAAAGATATATGTACACCTACTTGATACGTGTACTCAGTACTATAGTGAAATAGATAGGATAATGTATATATACAAAAACTCCTTATTAGTCTTATAAGATATAATAATTTTAAAAGCGTATTCATTTCAGGAATAATTATAAAAATGAAGAATATTTTGTGATATTAAAAGTCGCTTAGTAAAAGTTTTTTTACCATTTATTAGTATTTATTTTGTATTAATAATACTTTTCCTTAAATTATTATAATAAATATGTTAACAAAATAAAGGAAATATATTTAAAGGATTAAAAAAAAAAGGAAAAATTTTTCCCTACAATTATGTAAAGGTTACTTTGTAATATAATTATATTAAATTTATGAAGGTAATTACTGTGTATTTGGAAAAGTCACAATTGTTAAAAACAACGACCATTCCTACTTTAATCGGCAATAATTTATTCTACATTTTTAATTAAATTTTTTAACTTCACAATTTATATTCCCGTTTTATCCGTTGGGCCAACCGTAATTTAGGTACCCTAATCCTCAGCTCTACGGGTTACCAGTTCAAAAAGGGTGTGAGAGGGAAAAATTAAGGGGTGATTAAAGATAAACAACGGTTAAGAAACGTGACGCCCAGAATTTCCAGTGGAATAATTTGCAATTCTATAATTATCTATAGTAGTAAAGCAAATGAGACTTTGACACTTCTCGGAAGCTGTGAGTTTAATAGGAAGAGTTTTAGAGCTGTTACCTTTTTCTGCTCAAGTATATAGTAGTCGTAAATTCAAATAAAAAAAAAACAAAAAAAATTAGCTAGAAGGATTTGTTTTCTTTACTTATATATAATTTTAGACTAATGCATAATATAATAATTCTAGATTATTTTCGAAGGGTAAATTAAATTAACATAATTTTACGGTAATAGCCGAATAAAGAATAATTTTGCTGGAACTGGATCGCAGCCCCCATAAATTCGGTATAATATGTGCCATAGTGGCATATTGCATTCCGGGTCCAGCCGGTGTATATCCAGGAATCGAGCGGTAAGGATCCGTGGACCGCGACCACCATCTACATGCCAATAATCCCTTTATTGATACTCTTTTAGTTTTTCACGATTCGGGATCAGGCAATGTATATCCAGTTGTCAAGAGGCTTACAGGCTGGCATGACGGCGACGATCGGCAACGGATTGCTTATCTTTCGGTGGTCGCCGTTGTTTTTGGTTTGTACTGAGCTTACTATTGGTCACATTTTAGTACACTGTGTAATATGTAGTTGTTACCTTTCCCGTGTCACAATAAACTAATATACTAACTAAATACTACTATACTAATTTTATGAAGAGGTATAAGTATAGAATAAATTTTGTGCATTCTTGTGTGGAGTAATCTCCGGAATTAGTGACCCGATTCTGAAAATATTTTCACTAATAGGTAGGTAGCTAAATTACCCCCGAATGTACTTTATTGTTATTAATTCTTATATTACAATTAACGCGTACGAATTCGTGGGCGATTGTTTGTCCTGAAAGTGTTTTTAAGCTCGAAACAAATGTAGTGTAGTTAACGTATAACATAATATTAACATTATCAAAATGTAACATAAAAATCGAGGAAAACGCGATAATATTGTTTGAAGGGTCTTCTTCAATCTCTATATTATTTGATCAAATAATATGAAAGTATATACGTAGATCAGTTGTTTATGTGATGTTCACATAAGAGTGCGTCTGTTATTATAGTTGAAAGTGCGGATATAAAAAAAAACAAATACATTTTCATAAATATCTCTTTGTGTATGTTTCATCAAGTCTCGCCGACTCCACAAGAGAATAAGCTCTATGAATATTTTTGAGTTATAGGAATTTGTATGGGTATTTTTGTGTACTTTATAGGTTTAGCGGTTGTTATCAATCTCACTTTACGTTAAGTAATATTGTGGCCTGAGATAGTAAAATGCAAAGACTGGAAAGGAACTGGCTCTAAAGTGCAGCTGCCAAAATACACCTATAGGTGCATGCCGTCAGAATTTCTAATTAAATGTGGTAACTGGCCAGCCGGGCATTAGAAATACTTTTCCACTATGCTACGGTTTCATCACGATGTAATCTCATCGTCGCTTGGTGACAGGTTTTCTACTTGAAAGCGATAGTTAGCCAGATGATCTTTAGTAAATACCTTACCGTCATGCCGCTACATTATACTACTACATTATAGATAGTTACATAATTATGGATGACAGTTATGCTTAAAGTAGGAAGACAGACGCTGGGACTAAATACCTTAGGCTTAAGCAGTACTTGTATTATCTACATACTCATAACTTGATATATAGCATGTCCTGAATAACCAAAATGTTAGATAAATAAGTACATCGTGGTTTTAATTTAAATTTGAAAGTTAGAGAATAGTAAAAAAGGATACTATTGTATTAAGTACTTAGCTACGTAAAAGGAAAAATAGAATTCCACTTTCAGTGGTTACGTGAACGTTTCTGTTAAATTGTTTCACGAACTTACTTTTAGTAAGAATTCTGTAGATATTTCATATTCCCTCCCTTCTCTCGATATACAAGTATCATTCTTATATCTAACGTAGCCCAATAATATTGTGGCAGCATTATTTTTCTAAAGACGTTGGATTACGCGGGCGTTTTCTCCCTCTGAGGTTTGTCTTTTGTTCTTGTTAGGGGGGATTTATTCGAGTATTAGGTTCGGAGGTTGTGTTTTTTAAATAAAGATTCCTTTTTTATTCACATATTCGTTCATTTTGTGGTGGTATATTTTATAAATTATTTCAGTTACTACGTGATATTTTAGTTGTCAAGGATATACGTATTATTTATGGAAATGACTTAGCGATGTATATAAGTATAAAAGGGAGCTAACTAAATGTCTAATTGCTTTTATAATAATATTTATAAACTCCTTGCAATAAAGGCAAATTGTATCTTAAAGAGACTATTTTTTACATTAGGTTTTTTTTTTTTTAAAGTGAAGCTCAGTTATACTTTATATGTAAAAAAATTTAACCCTAAACACGAAAGTTTAATGAATAAAACTCTAAAGAAAAATAGTTTGTCCAATTTAGACCCTACGCAACGCACTTATGAATGTCATCCAAACACCACCATCAAGAAAAGCCGACAATTTCCTTTGAGCCAGCAACCGCTCGTGCGATACAGAAACACTGCATCTATTAGCTATCGATATACTCATATGACACCACTCAGGTATATAATATTTGTTCTGTAAGGAACCTTTTTTATCTTTTTTGGCTAGCTAAACACTAAGGCTAAATTACCAGATTACTAAATGTATATACGCATCTTTCTTAATTCCTCCTAGAAGGTAGAATATGTATAGTTAGTTAGATCAATTTTAAGGATAGGGATTTAGTCAGATCGTGACTTATTCCCATGTACGGCAACAGCCCAAGCCGAGGTTCGGCCACTTTGTCACCCTTGAGCTTGTTGCATCACTTTCGCAGCTGAGTGCCTTCCGGGCTCGCTCCCAAGCAAGGTGAAGCTGTCAAAGCCTCTAAGGGCTAAAGGGTCCTTATGACTATCAGTATAGACAGTTCGAAAAAAAAAGCAAGAGCCGACAAACATACTTTCATTCACTTGATGATTCATTCCATAATAATCTATCGACATTAAAACTAACATTACATGATTCTTGAACTTATTGTCCGGCAAATCGGTTATCGAATATTTGCTTAGCAAGTTTATTGTAGAACCTAACACAACAACATATCTAAAAATATTATTTGTTTTCTTTCTACTTGCTTACTTGATCTTAATGACCTTCAATATGAAACTAAAATAGAAGAAGATCAAGTCAAATAACATCAACCTAAATGTACTAATAATGTATTCTGCGTCTACTTAACATTCCTGGTCGTTAACATGTAATAAACAATACAATATCTTATATACTACCATCTATTATAATAACAAGTTTGTAACTCATTTAAATTCGAATATGAGCCATGTCCGGCCGAATTTATATAGAAAAAAATGATTTTTTGATTGGACTTGCTATAATGGGCTATAAAAAAGCATTAAGAAATATATAGAACTGCTTTTTAAGGCATTGCTGATTATTTTGGTGTGAAAAGAGTCGTATCATTTTGATTTCGCTGAAAATAAGCGCTTTGTTTACGCCGAATTACATTTGGCGATAAATAATGGTTTTCAATTTTTTAGTGCAATAATTCACAGAAAGTATGCCGTATTCCATACTAATAGTATATTACGCACCGAAGGAGAAAAGTAGGGCATTCACGCCCGCGCGTATGGTTATTATTATGACAATCGCGGGTGGGGATGTCCTACTTTTCTCCCTAGGTGCGTTTACAATTTTTTTCTCCTCCGGGATGAAAAGTTTATATAAAAGTTTATATATTTTATATATAAACACGCAGTTGCTAGGTTACCGGGAGATAAAGTAAAGTACGCGCATGGGCACATTTGCCATCTCACCGGGAGAGAATCGGGTACTATTCTCCCGCGTGACAGGGACTAAAAGTGAACTTTTCATCCCGGAGGAGAAAAAAATTGATTTTATAATTAAAGTTGTAACATAGTATACCATTTGCTAACAGTCTTACCTGGAACTTCTTTGTGTATGGTACTTTTATCCCACAAATCAATTGTTAATATATGTTTATATATATTTTCTTATATTTCCTGCTTTTTAATTTTTTAATAATAAATATGTTATCTTCAATAATAACATAGTGATTTGAATGATTTATATTATAAACCAAAACAAATAAATATTGGTATATATGTAATAGTAAATTCATATTTCTAAACGTACCTACATTTATGTTTCGTTTATAAAGGTAAAAATCCAGTCATAAGATTAACTAAATAACATAAATTATAATACATTAGGTAGTTATTATGGTAAAAATCCTACTTGCATTGCATTTAGCGATTACAGTTCTAACTTCTTTCAAGGATTCTTTGGAATATGAATGTTATTTATTTTAGAGCTTAATCCACGTACTAGTACGAGTTAACAGCTAATTCAATTAATTTATGACACGTTCAATAAAACAAATAGACTTGCTTAAATAAATAGATTTATTTCATAGATGTTGTAACTGCTCTATACAGTATACTTACAAACGGTGTTAGGTCATCGCAAGCAAGTGGGACGGCCCACTGACGGGATACTTACAAATGTTATTGACCCTACACTATTGTTCAGCCATATGGTGTAGTCAAATTATTATACTGCATCCTTATTTTTTTGCGAAAATTTAATTTCTAACGTACATCGATCATGGGGTTATCTGTATGTTTTTTTTTTTAATCTATACTATATATATATATATAGTATATATATTTAATTATATATATATTATTATAAAGCTCACAAGGTTGTTTGTTGTTTTGTTTGTTTGAACGCGCAAATTTCTGAAACTACGAATAATTTTTCAATTTTTTTTGCATTTATTACCTATTTATTGAAGAAGGCTATAGATTATATATCTTCACGCTACAATCCTAAGAAGTAGAGCATGAATCTGGCACGCTGCTCGCTGTGGCAACAACGGAAAGTGAGAACAACGACATGCTACACGGGTGTGATGGCGACGCGGCGCGGCGGCGCGGGTGAAATTTGATCGTCTATCTATATAAATAAAAATGAATGTTTGCTTGTACCTTATACATTCTTAACCATTCATCTGATTGCAATGAAACTTTAGTAAACGCTCCGCAAAGATTTTTGAATCAGTACAACCAGTTATAAAAGATGGCGTTCAAGTCGTTTCATTATCAAGACAACGGAAACGACGTCACGGGCACAGGCTAGTATGCTATATAATTAAAAAACTATCTAATAATTTTAAGGTATACAAAAGCATTGTTAAATTTATATCATTCATTTATATACATAGTAATCAATTTAATGACAATCGATGCAATTAATAAGTGGCAAATTATCGAGTGTACATACTATTCAACGAAATGTACAGTTATTGAACAGTATTAATTACGTATCATTTTACCCAAATTATATCACCGAACTTTAATTATATTAGTATTATTATTATTATATTCTTTATTGCAGTTAAGGAGGTCTTAATGCTAAAAAGCATTCTCTACCCGTCTTCCAGGGGAGCAAGAGAAAGGTATATTATACCTATATACAAGATGTGCATAATATTCAGTAAAAAAAATCTAGCCAGTATTAAATTGCTCCAAATAAAACTTACGTAGTGAATACTTGAAGGAATCCCGAGAAAATATCATCATGGTTATCAATATTAAACGAATGAAATACCAAAGTATTTTATGTATTTAAAATGTAAACTTCTGCAATGAAGAAGTCGACCGTCCTTCATATAACGTAATGTAGTTTTGATTTTCTTGTCGGAGAATTAGAAAAAAACTCTATCATCCTCGCCCAACATCCGCGACATATGGCCAAAACGTGTTTTTTCTTATGAAATTTCCTGATAATCATGCGGAATTACTAAAACAAGAGGTCGTTACCATCGGATAGGGGTGGACGTGATAAAAACATATCTCCTAACACGTAATTACATAATTGTGCTCCCTCGCCGACGCGCCGCGGGTACTGACGCCGCACGAATATAGGTTAGGTAGAGAGAAATACAATTTTATTACAATGGAAATATTGTGGATGTGACAAATATTTTTATTTTAATCTAATTTGTCGATTAAAAATAATACTTACTAGCTGGTATGGCAGACGTTGTTCTGCGCTTATTTACGTCGCCACATATCGCGTCACGAGTTTGTAAATGGAGTTTACTCCTTTATCTTCAGCCCGTAAGTGCCCACTGTTGAGCATAGGCATCTTTTCTTACATACCATCATACCATCACGCCTGTATGCCCGAAGGATTAGGCAAAGAGGTGTACATTTGTACACCCGCAATTCATCGAGTATGTTTTAGGTCCCATGTAATTGGGAGCGAGCCTATTGCCATTAATCGAGCACGAAACCAAACTCCGAGCTGTTACTGAGAATTTCATAGGAAAAACCCAATAACACTTTGCTCGACCTGGGATTCGAACCCAGGACCTCGCTCACAGCAGTCGCGCTTACAACCACTAGGCTAACGAGGCAGTTAGCCTCTTCTTGTAAGCTACAAGGTGTCCAGAAAGAGTATCGGGTATTTGTAAGTTCAATGAAACAAAAATTATTTGTATGCAATAAAAAAGTTTATTGTTTATTATTAGCATATGAATTGGAGAATTATTTGGAAAAGATGATGTTATCCAAATGATGACCGTTACGTTGCTGGCACTCTTCTAAACGGAAACGAAGATTGGCGATAACACGTTGACACATAGCTATCGATATTGCTGCCATTTCTGACCTGATGTTTTGCTTTAACTGGGTTAGATTCGTCGGATTGTTTTGATAAACCTTACTTTTAAGGTATCCCCATGAAAAATAGTCAAGCAGGCTAAGGTCGGGGCTTCTGGGAGGCCAGTTGATGTTACCCCTTCGCGAAATGACTTTATTAGGGAATAATTCGTTAACAACTTCCATTGAGTCATTTGAGGTATGGCAAGTGGCCCCATATTGCTGGAACCACGTTCTTGAGTTGAAACCTGCAAACTCCTGCAACTCTGGGACCAAAAAATTTCGCAACATATCGCAATAACGGTCACTATTCACATTAATTGCTCGGCCTCGTTGATCTTCATGAAAATAAGGACCAATTATGCCTTTAGCATACATAGCGGCCCAAACAACGACCTTTGGGCTATGCAGGGTCGTTCATGCTTTCGTCTCGGATTCTCCACTGCCCAGTACCGACAATTCTGCTTATTAACATGACCATTCAGGTGAAAATTTGCTTCGTCACTGAACAGTATGTTGTTAAAGTTGTTAAATCGCTGCAGCATTTCGTTCGCAAAATTCAGTCGATTAGCATAGTCCGTATCCTTCAATTCTTGAACCAATTGAATTTTATAGGCTTTTAGATGTAAGTCTTTCTTTAAAATCGAATGTAAAGACGATTTTTTGATGTTCAACGCTTGGCTTCGCTTTCGGATGGATAAAGACGGATTTTGACGAACCGACGCCTCAACTTCTTCAATTGTTTCTTCATCGCGAACTGAACGAGGACGACCAGAGTTTTGAATTTTAACTGTCGCACCTGTATTCTCGAACATCCTGATCCATTTCCTAATGCTATCGTCACTTGGCGCGTGGCGTGTACGATATCCCCACGATAGAGACGTTGAGCAGTCACTATTGAATCACCATTACGATAATACGCTCGTACGCAAAATGCGCGATGCGTCCCCGAGTACTGTTCCATCGTGACTAAAACTCCACAAAATGGCGGACGCCACGAACCCCTCCCCGCACCCTTTAGATGCCCCGTTTCGAATATGGCGCGAAAACAAATACCCGATACCCTTTCTGGACACCTTGTATTTATCCCGACCCTGAGTTATTCTCATCCATGTTTTACTAGCAATGTTTCCAATATCATCCCCCAACAATTCGTTAACGCTTTAGTCCTCCTACCATCACTCCGTTTGGCAACATGTCCTACCCAATTCTATTTCAGTTTTTGATAATCTCTCCAACGTCGTGACCTTAAAGCGAAGTAGGATCTCGACAGTTTTAACCCGATCTTGTAAATTGATGCCAAGCATGATGCGATCCATGGCTCTCTGTGCCACTTGTATTTTATACACAGCATCAATCATCCATGTCTCGTCTCGGCACTATGTCATAGTGGGAAGGACGCATTTATTGTACAGGCGGGTCTTCACTTCAGGCATTGCGGAACGTCAACGAATTTGAGTATATCACTTAATTTATTGAATGCTATCCATCCTAACTACATCCTTCAGGAGATCTTCTTTTTCTGAAGTTCGTTGCCAAAAGATAAAATATGTCTAAGATAAACGTACCGGTCGAACCCTCGGTGCGTGTGTCCGACTCGCATTTGGCCGATTTTTGTTGTTTCTTGAACATAATGTAGTTATAGTCTAAATAAACCCAAACACAAATATGATTATTTTAAAGTATAACTCGTTAGTAAATAATAACAAGCAAATTTATTAAAAATGTAACAAAAACCCCGACTGCAATAAAAACATTTGAGTAAAAAAATATATTATTTTGATTTTTATTTGATTTCTTGACCTCGTACTTAAATATTATATAGCCTATGTCACTCCCACAATTAAGATGAATCTGCGGCACCTCGTATGCTAAAATTCATTAAGCCGTTTAGGCTACCGAACATGCCAAACAAATAGACATACATACACATGTATGTCTATTTGTTTAGAACGTTCTAAGCATGTTTGGCATAATTCCATACAAAATCGTTTTGATCATTTTATTTACTTACGCTTAAAAAACATAACCTCCCTTTCCCAGTCGGGGAAGAACAATTCTGATTCACTTTCTTACTAAGTATGTAAAAAAATCATTAAATCGATTTTATATGCAATTATGAACTGATAAATGCAGTTAATTTTACTGTATCCTTAATATTCCTTACGTGGTGCAATAACTAACCGCCAGATCCCTAAAATAAGTTTTAAAAGAACGTGGAAGTAAAATATATTCTATATTCCGGAATTGTTGACTGCGGCTTGCGGTCGGGCCCGCAGTCAACCTTAACTGACAATTCCCTTTTAATTTAAAGCCTGAACACGAATCGGAGTTAACAAGACGCCGCCTAATTATAGTTTAGGAAGAACAAACAAGCTCCGAAGGCGATTTAGAATTGTTATAACACCATACGTTATTGTGTTATATTCGCTATGTTAGAGTCATTACCGAAAAACTTGTTTGGGCTATGATTGGTTTGGAAGTTAGCGAAGATTTATGAGATATTACGAAATTATAATACGTAGAAGAGAATGTAGGATAATCTTATAGGTATAATAATGTGCTATAAAATTACCGAAATAATTTGTAACTAAATAACAATGTATGTAATCATATGTATGCGTACATACAAAAGATGTGAGAATAATTTCGAAGATAATTTATTAAAATAAATTTTTACAATTTAGTTTTCAATTCTCTTACTAAGTTTATTATGCAACAAGCTGTGCCCGCGGCTTCGCTCACGTGGACTACAGAATGCCCGCGCGAATATTGTTTCCCCGCCCCCGGCTATATTAAAGACAAAAAAATTTATAGTGGTGTTCATTAGAAGATAGACGTATTTGTCTTCGCAGACTTTGCAGATTAGCAGACTTTTTTGAAGGTCTTTTTAATATCTACTTATGTTTAGTACATAAATTTGCTATATCTGTTATGGTTCACTCAGCATAAGCCATTTCAGCGCCCGAATTGATTTACCATGACCAGTTTTATTATTTGTGCGGAACCCTAATTTAAAAAAAAAAAAAAGTAGCCTAAGTTACTCCTTATAACATCAGCTATCTACCAGTGAAAGTCCTGTCAAAATCGGTCCAGCCGTTTCGGAGGTTACCCGGACCAAACAGACAGACAGACAAAAATTTTAACAATGTTTTTTTGTTGTAGGTGTCGTATAAACTTTCATATGCATTTAGTAAAAAGCTGTTATTTTGACATTACAAACAGATACTTCAATTTTATTAATTGTATAGATTTTGTGACTTATGAGTGTGAATTTAGCTACTAAATATCATGAAATACTTTAATGCGAAATATAGATAACTCTATTAATAACACTAAAATTCTAAATGACAGTGATAATATTTGTTTTTATACAGCCGCTGATGGCTTTTACAGCTTTACCGGTCTTTCACTGATGATGATTTTGATGTATGGAAATACCCCCTATCTCTACATTCACTAAAAATAATATAAATATCGATAAACACATTGGAGTTTCTTACCAGCTGTTCTCGGTGACAGGGATGTTTCCGATACAGTGTCAGTATTTTAGCTTCGATCAGAACCTTCTCGAGGCCTAAATGGAATAAAGTATTATTAATTTTGATACATACTGACAATATTTATTTACATTTAAATAGTCGAGCGTAGTATCGGATATTTAAATCTAACCTCAGTACTTTGCAACATCTATATACAATTAATAAAATTGAAGTGTATGTTTGTAATATCAAAATGACAGCTTTTTACTAAATGCTTATGCAAGTATATACGACACCTATAACAAAAAGCCAATTTTTTAATTTTTGTCTGTCTGTCTGTTTGTTCCGGGTAATCTCCGAAACAGTTGGACAGATTTCGATGGGACTTTCACTGTTAGATAGCTGATGACATAGGTAGTAACTTAGGCTACTTTTATTCTTTTTAAAAAGAATTAGGGTTCCGCACAAATAAAAAAAAGTGGTTTATGGTGAATCAATTCGGGCGCTTAAATGGCTTATGCTGAGTAAACCATAAGAGATATAGCAAATTAATGTACTACATAATTATAGGTATTAAAAAGACCTATAAAAAAGTCCGGGAGAATATATATCTATCTTCTAAGGAACACCAACAATAAGCATTTTTGTGTTTAAAATAGCCGGGAGCGGGGAAGCAAGGTTCGCGAGGGCATTCTGTAGTCCACGTGAGCGAAGCCACGGGCACAACTAGTTACTTTATAAAGAAAATTATAAATGTGTTAAGGGATAGATTATAAGTTATCTTGATATAAAAATGAAACTATAACCAGTAATCAAAATTGTCATAAACTGAGAAATATAAATATGTATTATAATTCTAAACGCACCGGATTATGGATAATAATCACAATATTTACCTATCTACACAATAAACCAACTTTCTTCCTTCCAGGAATAATTAACCCTCTGCAAAGCAATCTGTCTTATAAACAATGCCCTAACTTAATGCCCTTAATTAAGTAGTTTGTAAATAAAGTTTGGTCTCATGTTAATATTCTGTTCAACGTTTTTATCTTAGGATTGTCTTATTTATTTATAAATTGACACTTATATTACACCAAAGGCGTAGATACACTTTGTAATCGGTTAAATATCATTATTTAATATATTTCATAAATTCTGTTTTTTTTTTAAAGTATTGTTAACACTGTGTGATACAACTGCATATTGGACTAGATAATAATAGATATAAAAAGTTATAGACTTTAAACATAAATCGAACCTCTTCTAAGAAATAATTAACAATTATCATAATTATCACTGTCACAATTCCAGTCTTCAACGCGAGCGTAACAATAATTAAGACCGTAAAACACGTTATCTTCATAGAACCAGTAACGTTCAAACAAAAATACTGTCACTCTCGGACTTCTTGATTTCAATTTACGACATCAACCGCCGCGCCGAGCCGCAAACATAATATCTTTAGTTGACCGTTGGTAAACTATATACCATAAAATAGTTTTTATGTCTGCACAGTTCAAATTTCAACTATCCAACTGCAAACATATCTTGGTTATTTATCAACAGTTCAGTTTAAAAAGATAAAGTATCAAATTCTCACAGCGCCATTAGAGAATTAGAATGGAGAAGCGGCTCTTTTCCGAAATTTAAATGAATTATAATTATAAACAATTACAGGTTGATTTAATGAACGAATAATATTCGGTTGATATAGAAAGGGATAGAAATATATTCCGAAAGATGCCAAACAAAGAGGTGTAGTAGACAACGCCTACGTGGTTTCTCCGTATGTATGATTCGGCAAGTGATAAAAATCGCCGGTTTTATTCGTCAGTCTTTTTTTAATTAGTGAGGGTCCGGACATGTGAACCGAGGTGGCGGCCATTGTATGGAGAATAAACACGACATTTATAAATGATGGAGCTACCATGACATGGACATTAAAAGTATTCCGACTTTGAAGATTTGTTTCTGTATTTATTATATATAATTAGTACTACAAATCGTGCATATATGGTAATTAAAAAACTATGAAAAATTATTTTGCAATTGTCAATTTCAATAGTAACTGAAAAATGCAACTTAAAGAAATCTGAAGTTAGAAAAATAAAGTTTTTTAGTTATATAATATGTCCTTTAAGGGAAATTGAAAACCGTAAAAGAACATAGACCTGATTTTAATGATTATGGTTATGAAAATGGCGAATAAATCTTTATGTAGTTTTGTATTAAGAAAAAAAAAACATTTTAGTTGTTATATACCTTTGTAAATTGGCGTGTGGTAATAATACATTTATTTCACTTTATGTAGGTAAAATTAACATTACCAGAAACAAACTCAAATAAAATTTCTTAATAAATTTTAAAATTTATAAATATTGAAACATAAGAATGGTCAACCAGATTTTACATTTACTGGAAGCTTTTTTTATCATAAGCCTATGTTTCTTATTATAAATAATGAGAAAAAAGTAAATAGTATTTTCATTCTATTCTCAAATGATTTCTATTAAATACCTACTACTGTATAATCTGCATAAATTAAAAAGAAGTTTAAGGTTTACAATCTCCCGTTTGTATTTACCGAACAAATAAAATGTTTGGCAACGATAAACGTCTTTAATTGTATAGAGTTTAGGTATGATTTTCATATTTCTAAGTTACGTAATTTTGTAGAAAAATTCGGCGTATTAGATAAAAAGCTATTTTACAGTTGAATAAAATTGTTGTAAGCAGTATGCTGTACATGAACACGTTAGACATACTGTACGCTTACTATTCGGGATTGAAAATGCATACGTAATATCTTAATGTACCTATATAACACGGCCGTGTTATAAAAATACATAACAATTTACAAGACATTGTCAGCTAAATAACAGTGAAATAGATCTTGTACAGTTTTTGTTTATATAGTAAAGTGAAAAAATATCACAGCATATTTATAACCAATAATTAATATAATCAAATTATTTCATATAATATGAGATAAATCATTGTATGTAATATTCTTATTTACACTTAGCATTCAAAATAAGTAGGTAGTGATGGTCGAGTGGATTGACAGGCGGAATATCTATTCGATGTCCGCAAATGCAAACACTGATATGGTTCCCACGAATTTTTCTGGTATTCGAGTACATTTACTAATTTGAATTGGTAACATTATGAACTGACGGTGAAGAAAAGCATCGTGAGGAAACCTGAATGTTTAAAAAATGTTCAAAAACTATATGTGTGCAAAATGTAGAACGGTAAAGTAATGATAGCTAAGTTGATAGCGTGATCGAAGTGAGTTCGAATCCCTGCAATAAGCCTGAGCTTTTGGTGAAAGAAAACACCGTGATGAAAATCTATATAACTCGAAACAGAAAGAGGATAGTATACGCTTGTGTTAGAACGAGAGAGGCCTATGAGACCATAGTTCTAGAGCAGGGCTTCTTAAACTTTTGACATTCACGACCCCATTTATGATTGCGAGTTTCTTGACGACCCCCATACAAATATAAAAGAAAAGTAAATTAATATTTTTTGATGATTTATTTATTAGGTAACAATATACATATACATATGAAAATATATAGTTTTAGAATTCGTTTTGAAACATACAAAAATCTAAAATTAAAAATTGCACAAAAAATTATAAAACTAGTGATGTTATAAAATGGTTTAAATAAATATTTGACATTAAAATCTCTCGCGACCGCAGAATTTTGCTACGCGACCCCTTTTGGGGTCGCGACCCATAGTATAAGAAGCCCTGTTCTAGAGTAGTTCTAAAGTGTAATTTAATGTATAGTAGACATGTTTAATTGTATGTACGTGTGGAGCATCGGGATGTAACTCGTAAAATAAAATAAATCGACAAAATAATACGCACACTAGTGTATTCCATTTTTGTTCTCGTCATATTCAACCAACTGCTGATCTATAGGTACTATACCAAGGCTGCTTATCCACTGAAGCGGAGCAGAGCTGTAAAAATTTCGCCCCATAGAATTGCATAAAAAGCTAGTGATGAAATTCTATTTATCTACTGAATTTACATTTGTTACTCTGTTGGTCGAAATTTGCACAGCTCCGCTTAAGTGGACGGGCAGTCTAAATCTATGGTATATAATAAATGTATTGTAAATCTGTATATTAATTCTATGGTAAATACCCATTACCCGTCGAAGATTTTTTCAGGATTTGAAATCTAGAATTGTTCTACCGTATTTAGCAGCTGGTAAAGGGAACTCTTTGCCCAAAATAATTTTGAGATAAAAAAAACTCTTTATATCTAAACCTATTGAAAGCAAAATTTCAATGGAGAGGATATGTGACAAACCAAAGGACCTACGCATAAAAGTTTTTGAGTGTGCTGGGGCAAATTTATTTTACTAACTAATATATTATTATGACCTTTAAGTATAAGTCTTTAAAGTTGTAAATTAAATAGTGTTTATTTAAAAGCAACGCGCGTCGTCGAGTTAAATATATGAATGACATGTTCAAAAATGTCACCGAGAAAGATTTTTTTGACAATACTCAGTAATTGGTGGGTTGGGTACCTGGGTACACCGGTTTTGTTATTTGACAATACCGTTTGGTTCGATCACAAAGGAACACACGGAACAAGAATATCAAAGTAATTCGTTCATTGAATATTTAGTGTAATGAATATGGCTATTGAAATTTTTTTATTAAAAAAAAGTTTTTTTTTTATTCATTCACAAAACTGATTTACATACTTACAGTTTTTTTCAGTAAGTGTTACTAAGTGTGTTATTGTTCACATTCTCTTCAATTGTCCTTTGTATAATTCCTTACCACTGTATAATATATTATTACCTTATTTTAAAGCTTCCCTTCCATGTGACCTTCCATCTATGCTTTCTTTAAATAAAACACAGGTTATATACAAAATCATTAGTTAAATTCCTTAAACTTCATAATATTTTCTTCTAATATCCTTCTATCTTAAATCCATTTATATATTGGCTATATATTAACCGCCGATACCCATTCCATATGAAAATCTAAAACGATTCCAAATACTTTGAGCTTATTCTAAACTTCTCATTATGATGGAAACTACACTTGAGAATGGCATAAGTAGTCTTTAGACAAGTATCAAGACAGAAGAGGACTGGGTTGCCATAGAAAGGAAAAAAAAATTGGTTGCCTGTAAAGTCGGTATACGGGCGAAAGTTTTACGTGACAACGACTTTATGTCTGTCTCTCTCGCTCTTAGGCGGGCTAACCATGCCCGAGTGGAAGGGACGCGTGCCTCTCACTCGCTCTCATTGTGAGCGCATAACGTGAGCGGAGCGTAACGCAGTTTCTTGAAGTGTCACCCGGCAAACCAATTTATAAGACGTTGTCACGTCAAAAAAGTGTTATTTCGCCAATCGCGTAAGAATTTTGTCTGTTTTTTTTAATTCTATTCTGTTAATTGACAATAATAAAAATATACTAAAAGTAAAATGATTTTATGTGTATTGCCATTTAAAATTGTAATAGTGCTATTAAAACCTGTATTTCTGCTTGACTGGTTGTGTTTTTTATTGAAGATATAGAATATTAGCACTTCTAGAATCATAAGGAATCAAACTAACAAATACTAAACAAAGCATTCTTTTATTTGAAAAATTTTGAGAGCATGGAAATTAACAAAATACTTCTAGTAAAACTTCTACGAAAAAATATCTCGTCCAAACATCACATACATATTTTGATGTTTGTTTAATATACGTGATATAAAGGACCCTTAACTCTCAACGAAGCTTTTAGTTGCGTCGAAATTCGCAGACCGCAACATCTGCCAATGTACCTTCTACCAGAATATCCGTACATTGCATTTTGTCTACTTTTATTGACTAAATTCTTGTATATTCTGAAATATACCTTCTACGATAGGTATAAAGTGAAATTTTCTCCGGTAATGATCAACGAATTTTCTTGGTGGTTACGACGTTTTGCTTTAATAGTAGTGTTTCAATCTGTTGTCTCGTCTACTTCAGTAGTATCGAGCTATTTTGCACAGATGCGGGATGCGGATTGCGGGAAGAAGAGACGCAAACTCGATTTGCTGAGGACCAATTTCGCGAAAATGAAAACGCAAAAATTACCATCGTATACTGAGGTATAGATGTAAATATGTTTGTGGTTATATAAAGTTCAATTTAGGAAATAACAAAACATATTATGAGTAGAAGAATAGCAGACCAGTGCGAAGATTTCGTACATTGTACAATCTCACAGTTGTCATTTTAGCTAAACAGCTTGTTAAAAATGGCTCTTCCTATATATATGCTAGTTGAATATATTTTCATTATAAATGCTATCAATAAAAGTTTTTTGTTCATTTTATTTTTGAATATTTTTTTATTTAAATATTAAATTTCGCAAAATCTGTAAGCTATTATAATTACATATAGAATCGCGCACTGTGGACAATGATTCGTCGTACTGGATTTACATTTTGCGGATTGCTGCCGTGATTTACCGCATGGAATTTTTGTATCTTACGGAAACATAGGAAACCACACGCATAAAAAAAAAATCGCCAAATACACCAAAATTGCTAAACTCAATAGTGCTCGAACCGCGGGTCCCTGGTGCTTGAATGTCTTCTCTACGCACTTCCGATAACGAAGTATTAAATTTTTGGACAAATAACTAATATCAAATTGACAAATGGTTCAATGATTATTCTGTAGTAATTTTTTTGGATATATACGCATATCCTCATAATTATTTTATTTAAAACAGAAAACCTTTTGACAAATCTCAGTACTATTAATTATTGATTTACCCATTGCACCCAATACTACCTGCGAATTTTGCATTTAATAATAATTAAATGATAAAATGCGAATTTTGGTTTTGTAGTCAATGGCCGTGCTTATCTAAGGAGAATACGAATGACAAAACTCACGGAAATGTGACCGCACTGCGCGTATCAAATTTATTGCAATCATTTTTTGTCGCTGTTTTAAAAACGAACCACTATTCGTCGCAAGGCAGTGTGCGCTAGCACTTAACTATTAATTTTGATATAAGAATTACTTAAGGGAGAATTGACGTTGCCCCAAAATAACACATTTGAAAAATAGTATATAGATATAATTATGTTAATACCGATCCTAGTAATAAAAGATTTATATCTCTTTTATCTATACTTAATATAATAACGCGGAAGAGTTTGTTTGTTTAAACACGTTAATCTCTGTAAATACCAGTCGGATTCGAACAATTCTTTTATATGATAGCCAAACTTACGAGGAATAGGCTATCTAACATTTGGCTATAATTCGTAGCTAGCTTTAAATACTGCCTTTTGTTACGTAAGTCGGAAGTCGAGGCCCTCCCAAATTGCTTTATACGCGTGCGCTGGCGTAATAGTTACAGAATACAGAAATACAATATTCTACAAAAATATTGGTTCTTAGTATATCTAAAAAAACACAGCGATATCATATGCCTATCTCTTATATATAAGCCACAATAAGGAATTTTGTGTCAAAGATTAAATTTAAAATGAAAAAGTGATTTATTAGCATTATTATTTTTAGACATGGCATATTAATATTTAGGAACAAACATTACTTCTTCATAACGACTATTTTATGAAGTTAAATTTTGCTTTTTATAGTATGTTATTTGGACACATAGTTTAGGAGATATGAAAAAAATTAAATTATTTGTACTTGCGGGAAGAACAATTATTATGATAGACTACACGGGTGAAACCGTGGGGAACAGCTAGTATTCAAATATTATTCCATTGATTTGAAAGGTACTACACTACACTACTAATTCTAAACATTGCAACTAAATTTGGCCATTATTATGATTTTATTTCAATAAAGATTGAACTTGTTAACATTTCATCGGTGGTGAACTTCAGAGAGATGGCCAAATGAGTTGTAATTAAAGGTTAAACTAATAAGACAACAATTATTACTACTATTATTGATTATTGATCGAAGACTGTTGTGTACCAACGTTTTTCAATTTACTGTTTTTTTTATAGAGCTTATTATTTGTTATTTATTTGCGAGTTTGAATTAATTACGGAGAAGAAAGTTCACTCCAAGGCTTGTGCTAAGATATCCAATAAGAAAAGGTTAAATCTTTCTCTCTTTACCTTTGAAAACATACTATAGCATGGTTCTGATCTTTCTTATATTGTTACTTTTAAAGTAATGAAAATTTATTATGCAATTTTTAAAAAAATATTAATATATTATGAGGTTTAATATAACAAAATGAAATATCATAATATAAGTACCTATATCAGCGGTGTCACACCATACACTTTATTATTGAACGTCGTACAATGTTGATGCCTTGGTTGTTTGGATTACTATGATCAGTTTATTATTAAAATGTGCCGTCGTAATGGTGTCGTTAATAACCAAGCCGCCCTGGTTGAAGTTCCGCTCTAGTTCATGTGACGCCCTGGTTCATGTGCCGCCTTGGTTCATGTGCCGCCCTGGTGCAGGGGATCGCGCTAAAGTATATCATGTAAGCGAAATATGTGTACCTGTGTGTATACCTGCCTCGGGGTACCTGCTCCGTCATATCGTAATCAAATAATATGATCATACACATTTTTTTAATAAATCCTCTTATCTTTAATTTATTTCAAACGTATAATAAAAAACAATAATGGATGAGAATAATGAAGAAAAGAAGCAACGATAGTTAAGTGGTAGCGGGTACAGACGCAACGTCGATCGAATTCGAATCCCTACAATGAGCATGAGCTTTCGGTAAACGTAAGCCATAGCTCGGTGGTAGATCATTTTCTGATGTGCTCGTGGCTACATAACTGCCTCAAGTTGAACATCTGTTGCCATGGATCTTAAGTTGTGTTCCGGCAGATGCACTTGAGAGCCAGCTCCCGCACTGAGTTTAGCGTGTTCCCATTTTGGGGCACATCGTTAATTATCATCAGGTAAATTTGCAGTCATAAGCTAAAATCTACAACGAATAAAAAGGATTCACTTGTGAAAATGTATTCATGAATCTTAAAAATAAAAATATTGAACTGAACGTATCACATTATATTTGAAAATATATAATCATTTTGCATATATTGATTTAGACAGTTCCTTTTATAACACACCTTAACAATAACAGTTGTTTTACGCACAATATAAATTATAAAACAATACAACAATATCACGCCCATATATTTCGACCGGTATTATTAAGTATGTGATACGTATCTTTAGAATCCCACGAGTACCGCTTAATAAATCAAATAGATATCGTGTGATTGAACTGATTCCTTATTGTCTCACATCGATTACTACCTTTATTTACACAATCGAACTAATGTAATAAAGAATATAGTTCTTCAAAATAATAAAATATGATTCAGTTCATTTAAAACATAAAAAATGGGACTTTTCATATTTTTAAAATTTATGAAACAGTCTGTAGCGAATCTTTGTTGGAATTAAATAAATTGTAAATCGATTAATTAAAAGTCTATAATTTATTAATTTGTAATAAAAAATTCTGTAAATAATACATTCAGAATTATTAATTTAAATTTATTCTGTATTACAAAAAAGACAGTTAAAATATACACAACTGTACCTTATCTACCTTACAGTACCTTATGACAAAATGTATAAAACCGACGAAGTTTTTCAATCTACTTATACTAAGGCAATATTATATTTAGTAATATGATCAGATAGTTCTGTCTTTAAAAGTAATGAACTGAAATAAGACGAACTGAGCCCGATCAAGCTCATCACTATACTGTAGTGGGTGTATACACTCACACAAGAACAACAATAAATTCTTTAGATATATCTGTGCGCCCGAAGACACTCCAATATCTTAGTCCTAAATAAACATGTTACCGGTGGTAGTAATTGCTCTCAATGTTTGCAGCCTTTTATTGTGTATTGTAGAACAAATATTGTTTTTAAATGCATCACTTGTCGTACCTACAGCTGAGATATGGCTTGAGTCAAATTACAGAAGTTAATTTGATGTTCATTTCTTTTGTACCTTATATATGCTTAGATAAATTTTAATAGAGGAATAAATGTACAACGATAACATATTTTGTATTATTGTTTATTAAGAGCACATAAAAAGAAATGAATGTGGAATTGAAATTATTTTTAAATATAAAAACTAACCATTTTTGTTATAAATGATTATTGATTGTACAATTGCCAACAAAACACGATGATTCTACAAACTACTTACAAGCTAGTAAAGTTTATAGGCTCTTAACTTTAGACACCATAAACTTGACGCAAACCCGCCCATAACTACACCTACTAACAACACCGTCGCAAGTAGCCGCTTTGTGCATAAAAAGTAACATTGGCAACACGTAAACCGATATGAATAAATATCATCTACCGCCAGTTCTTCAAACTTATATCTCTGTACAAAGAGGCTACCGTGTAACTCGAGACACTAAAGGAAACTAAGGCGAGAGTCAACTGTCTGGGACACTAAAAAAACACTTTCAATCGAGCGAAAAAGAAATTCAATATGCCACTGTGCAACGCGGATTAAATTTTGCACAATCTAGAGGCAAAATCGACAGCTGTTGCCAGGAACTTAGCCAGTGATGAGTTTTCGGAAAGGGCATTGGGGTAAACTTTAACAATTCCGCTGAATAATTAAGATAAAGCTAAAATTGGTTGATATAAAGAATTCTAAATTTGCGTCGTGTCTCAGTTGTTAGAAAACTTTTGTTGTAGAAAAATATACCTACAGCCAAATCAGCTTGGAGACGGTTTTACCTTTGTAGTAGTATATTGTATAGTATACGTATAGTTAGTGTATAGCGTATATTTGTAGTTAGAGGGCTAGGCACATGGTAGCTAGGGCAAACTGGTTTACCTATACCTTTCTAATTATTATAGTAATATTAGGAGTTTGTCTTTGTTTACGTTAAGTTCGGTAATTTTGTTTCCCACGTCGCGTTGAAAGCAGAAGTTCGATATCTGTTGAAAACGAAATGTTTGGCTAGAGAATTATTGACTTTAGTAATATCGCTGTCCATTGTCGACGTTTTAATTTTCTATTTAGAATTCATGAATGTAGGTGGTATTTTGAAACTACAAGAAAAACATAAAGAGAAAATTAGGCTATAAAATTTCCATTACCGGATTCCAACACGGTGTAGTCTGTAGTATAATAATCGTTTATATCACAAGTCTCGGATGCGAGATTTTACGATACCCATAACATCAGTTTTCAATAAAATCTCGGTGTCTGCAATAGTCTGCGTTAAAAAACAATACGGGAGTTCCATGTTACAATATTACGGGTAATAAACATAAAAGTGATTCATACATGTCATATATCAAGAAAGAACGTGTTTGAAATAATGCTTGTTTAATAGATATAAGTAAAACGAGAATTAAGTTAATTGTGATAAGTTTCGTATAACACTGATGCTTTTATAGAAAAATTAATTAATTAATTAAATTTTTTTTTGGGTTATTTAAGATTTAGAGATATTCTTGTTTAAAGTTATCAAATAATTATAAAACCGATTGAACTCAATTAAAAAATATCTAGTTAAGATTTTCTACGACTAAACTAAAAGACAAATGGTACAGTGTACACTATTATATTGTAAAGTATTTTTATATCGATAATTAATTAGATTATATCGTCGATGATTAGTAGAAACTAGAAGCAGTACTGTAGCTACAGTAGAAAATATATACGATTTAATATTAAAATCAGCTTTCCTGAAAATTTTTGATTTGGTGGGTTATCGACGATATATAGTTATACTTATCTATTAGGGCTATGCCGTAATGGTAAATCTAAGTTTATTTAAATAACTTACGTCATAAGTTTCTAGATTATCTGCGACACAAGCGAAAAAGCGGACGGCAAGAAGTATAACAATATAAAAATGTCCAAATATGTCCTCTCCATGTGATATTCAATAGAGTTTACGATTCCTAATCTTGTCATTAAAAACAATCAGCGATCGGTAAATCCTTATTTAAAGGGAAATCTCATACAATGGAAGGAATAGCATTCCTTTTACTACTCAATTCACTGATATGACTACTAGGTGATTTTTGATATCGTTTATATTTTTTCCTATATATATATATTATACACTGACACATATGTAGTCTTTTTTTAGGTAAATAGCCGCAATATTTGTAGTGTGTATATTTACAATAAGGTGAACTAAACCCAAGTTCGGTGAAGCTGTCAAAGCCTCTAATGGCCCAAACGCGTGTATCAATTGCGCAGGCTTTCCTAAAAAATAATCTGATTAAAATTGTCTTAAATACAGATTAAATTGTATGTTTGTTGAACGTTTAATGTCAATTGTTTATAGAAAAATATATTTATGTTTTAAATTTTATAGTATTGCAATCCGTATAGCATAATTGTGATAAGAATAAGTGAAACTTGTTAGCCGTAATTAGATTAAATTAGAAGTAATTTAATTTTTTTTAGATAGGGTATAAAATATTAACATAACGTTAATTCTAGCGATTCGCGGCTGAGTGCCCTCTGCGCTCACCCCCATGTCCGGTGAAGCTGTAAAAGCCGCAGCGGCTTCAGGGCACCTAAGGCTAACAGTGTAGTCAGATCTGAAAACAAAAAAAAATTCTAGCGCTCTTCTTGGTATAAAAACATATAAGTAAATTGTAAACAAAGAGTTGAGTTGACAAAAAGAAGCTCAAAGAAAAGGTAAATAAAGCTGTTTTATATTCAGTGTATTTTAACTCACTTTCATACACGTAGACCTTTTATACAGACAATGTTTCTCACGAGTTTTGTCCATTCATCGAAAACGTTACTACTCCTTTTAAAAAAAATAAAAATCAGAGTAGACTTCGGTGACATATCAGAGATCTTATCCGGAATAAAGCTTCGCACAATGCTCCATAATAATGGACGTACCTACAAAAAATGATCGGTATCAAAAAGCAGCAGTAAAGGGGACAAAAATATCTATAAAATACATACGAACACGACTGGTGATAAAAAAACTCTTGCCTATGTGTGCGTGCTTATAATAAAAGGGTTAAATCGGACCAACACATCTTTACAGATTTAATAGAAGCGGTGAAAAAGGTCTAAACAGTACATGTATTTATTTAAAATATTTAATAACATACTCCTAAAGTTAGCTTTAGTTTTATTTACTCTTGTTAGTCTGATCTTTGAATTTGATATCTTCGTCGCCTATCGGGCACTCTCGTTAATGGGGTACCTATGACGAACCCGCATTATATGTATACGGAAGATTTCTATACGACCCTACGTGACAAAACTTTGTCCCTCCCCACATTCAAATATCTGAAGGAGCAATTGAAATTGGAGATGTTAAAGAGAATTAGAACGGGGTCTTTTTCGAGCGTTCGTTTTGTTTCGACCCGTTCAAAGCCGGGCTTCTTTTGAATCTCGATCGAGCATCGATGTGGAAGTGGGGGCCGCGTTTATTAGGATTCCCTACGGCCTACCAATCGGCCGGTACGACGTCGTGTAATCTAATAGCTTATTAATGAGGGGAAGCCTTCCTTCGATCGACCCCTATTTTCTATCCTAGTAAAATTTTAAATTTTGTATTAATCCATTGATTGATATTGCTGTCTTGCTCCCTCGTATCGTGAAGTGGGAAGGTCGGAAGGCGATAGCCCCTCCCATTACATTAATAATACAATAAATGAGTGAGAATCCGCGGTGAGAAACCGGCCGCGAGGTATGGTGTAATGTGAGGCGTAAAAACAAACTGCAAAAAAACAAGACCATAAGAGAGATATACGATTTCGCTTAGCAGACCTTTACGATCCATGCTAGAGTTTAATATACGAGCGGGAGATTCACGCTCCATGGATTACATTATATGTGCAATAAAGATGATAATTTAAAATTACATTTACCACAATGTTGTTAACCCTAATTGATGTAACGCGCTTACAGTTGAAGTTTACTCACAAAATATTAGGCGCGGAAACGGTCTTATCTACACATCCAATTTTATACACGTACGTATTTTAAATGTTGTCAGAAATTAAACTCATGATAAAGAAGTAATTTACATTTGTAAAATTTCGGTGTATAAGATAATTTATATTTATAACTGTAGAAAAAATATGTACGAATTTGTATAGAAAAATGTAATAGATTAAATAATTATTTTTTTGGAGATTTCTCTCAATTTGAATTCTCTCAATCAGACAGGTGGAATATCTCTACCTTACAGAAGATCGTAGCCAAATAATCCTGTGTTGTGAACCTGCGGTGAGTCGGGTTTCCAGAACTTTCTGTGGTAGGGATGTTCAAGATCGGTAACACGCTAGCGATATCTGTAGTATAAGCCTATATCCAAAGCTTACGGTAGCCGTTTACCATCAGGTCGTGTGATAGTTTACCACCTTAGTTGTATTAAAAAAAACCTATAGAATACAGCAGTACAGCAAAATTAACAAAAAAAAAAATCTGTTTTTATCGGACTGCAAAAAGGAAAGTTATGGTTTTTGAGCGTATGTATGTATGTATATCTATTTCTTTGGTACGCTCTGTAGCCCAAACGGCTTGATGGGTTTTAGCATACAATGTGTCGTTAGATTCTTCTTAATTGTAGGAGTGACATAGTGAATACGTACGTAACATATTAAATAGTGACATATTTAAGTACGTCTGGGAATGAAATAAAAAGCAAAAATATAAATATTTTTTATACCTACCTTTCTGTGTCATCATGTCTTTGTATTATATACAAACATAACTTTGAGATAATTTAATACTGTAATATAGTTATGCTTAAAACCATTGCTACATAGCGTTCGTAATTTAATAAGTGTGAAAATTTCTTAGAAAAAAAGGATTTAACTCTCATCCAATGCTTGGATACGGTAGCGGTAAGCTTAAACGAAGGAAATTACTATTTCTTCGTATACGTGAGCGTGTAATTATAAATCAATTTTGTGTTGTTTCCAGATGAAATATGTATTAAATTAATTTAACTTATAAAAGAAAAATAATGGACCACCGCATTGTAGGAGTATTAAAATAAATGTAGCGCGATAAGCGTCTTAAGATAGATGTCTTGATGAGTAATAAACAACAATTAAAAAGATATGTTTGAATATTTTAATAAAATGTTTAAATTTTATCAATTCTCATCAAATAAATTGATCGTAATTTATAATTGTTGTAAAATTAAGTTCCTATATTAGATATTATAGTCAACTATGAACTAATATGTATTTAATTAATTTTAAATATCAATCATCTTTGGGTTTGTTCCGGCAGCAGCATTCGAAATATAGGTCCCCCTCGAGTCATAGCGTGTTACCATCTTAGATAGTCACTTACCATCGGGTGAAATTGATGTTAAATACTAAACCTCTATAAATATTACGTGTATCACTAAGATTAAAAATATATTCGGACCTTTATTCCAATGAAGACAATTGTAGGTATTAACTATATCCCTTCTAGGATTTAATCAAATTAAATTCTTAAAGTTTGGCCTTTCATTATTATTTATATAAAAGCTGTTTGTCAGAAAAACACGGAATTTCATTTATGAATACAAAATACATTTTATCTATAGATTAAAGTCAATCTATTTAAGTTACAATAATGAATAAATACAAAAACAAAAATGAATGTCTGAAAGCATATAGAACAACTTGTGTTCATTTGAAACATATCTTAAAAGTAATCATAATATGTCCATTTTTGATAATTTTTTATAAGTTATAACGTCCACCCATAACGGTGTCAGGCTTGTCTGCTTCACTATAAACATTTCCGAACATTAATCAAAATTTCGGATAGCAACAGAATTGAGCATCATGAAGTAGTCTTTATATCGGTCTTATAATATAATGATACAGGGGCTTTATCTTTTCAGTTCATTACCATAACACGACACATCCATTAAGCTATGGGCGGTGAGGGAAGAAAAACTATAATAATATTTCCATAATATACATCGTTCGTAGCCACCTAGTACAAGATTCCGACGTTATACTACATACCTATATGCGGCAAGTCATCGTCAGAAAGTAATAATTGAAGCATTCTAACATATTTAGATTTTTAGTTAAACTTGTTATAACTTGTACAACTTACTAAGTAGCGTGTTACGTATTGGAGATTATTATGTTGGCAAAGGGAAATAATGGAAATTTGATTTCAACTGGAAGTAATAATTTGTAATTGTGTTCCCGTTTTTGTTGTAAAAACTTTTTGGTTGGAGCCTTTTTCCTCTGAAGGCTTAAACTGTATCGAATCTAGTCATTACATAATGTAATTATAGTGAAAGAAGCTTCGTTTCAACTGGGTGTTCCACGACACCTCTCGAGTTTTTAAAATTTACTTCATTTTATGTTGTGGTAGAAAAGTAGATTCAAAGAACAGGAGAAATGATAAACAAACCGTTTATCAGAAATGTTATTGTTAACCTAGGGGTATAGACACACCTTAAGGCCTTATCAAACAGAGAGCGAACCGAAAGCTAATCAAACGCGTGGCGAGCTAAGATGTTTTTATAAAGTAAGTATATAAAATATCTTTGGTGGAGAGGCGTTTTTAATTTGTGATTTGTATGGTGTCACTTGATTCTAGTTACATAGAATGCGAAATCAAAACCGTTCAATTTCGGTTCGTTCTTTTTTTTGACATTAGCTTACGTGTGCCACGCCACTATAACGAATGATATACGTGGTATATGGTGGTCACGATTCAGTCGGATGCAGTTAACCTTTACCTACTTTAAACGAATACTTTCCTTTGTAAAATGAATGAATTCGTAGTAGATACGAAGTTAAAAATAACCTTAAATTTTAGCGTCAAGTGTTTGTTTGAAGAGTCTTTTCATAAAATACATTAGAAAACACTAAGTGGCTGGAACTTGTAAATGAAAGTTTCTTGTTAGTTAGACCTTCTGGAATCTGGACTTCTTTCTTTCCAATTAGAACTTGTACTACAACATATAAGTTCGGATTGTTTTGTTAAAATCATCAGTTATTGTTAATTTGTTGTATTATTTTATTACCATTAGTTATTTCAGATTCGATTATTTACTAACTACTAATAATTTCTAATACAAAACCAATATAAGCTAAGAACTAATAGGATAATATTTATTTTGAGCATTTAGTAAGTATTCATAATCTGCAGTCTATACTAATATTACAAAGTGCAAGATTTTGTTTGTTTGAACGCTCTAATTTCTCGAACTACCAGTCAGATTTAAAAACCTCTTTTTACATTTTATAGCCTCTTTATAAGGAAAAGTTATAAACAATATAATATTACCCTAGAAGCCTAAAGAGCGGAGCAGTGACCATGAACGTCAATCAATCTGGTAAGCTGTAGGTAAGTACGAGAGAACAAAGATAGGATACACCGCGGTAGAGAGTTGGTCGAATAAATTTAACACGGTTGAAACCGTGGGACCCAACTGGTATGTAATACTTATTACTTGTAATTTGTAAATACATATATTGTTTATTAAATAAATATAGTAGCCTGTCGTTTTAACATAAATAAAAAGGGATAAAAGAACTTCTTAATTATTTCCTTATTTTGAGTATAACTATACCGCTAATTTGAAAGATCATAAAAACGCATCAGAAATAATGGAATTCAATCCCTCAAGATTTCGTTTAACTTGATTAGGGGTATGTTCATGGAGAATGAAAGCAGTTCCGAGAGCTATACGGGGTAAAACTGGGTATTAATAATAGCCCATAAAATAGACTTTTCTAATATTTATTTGAAAAAATATGTTAAGTACAAAAATGTTTCTTTATTATATTTTTCTTTTTAATTCCGTTAATTTTTGATCGATTGTTTTTTCGACGTTAGCAGTTTTAAATTAACGAATAATAAGCAAAATCCAAATAAATAAACTTAATTGTCACAAATATTCATGATATTTTGTTTTATACCACTTTTTTTGTTCATTCTTCTAAATTTGTTCATGAGTGTATAATTAGACAAACAGATATATAGCGAACTACAAGTTATCTGTTTTGCAGACTAGTCCAGTCATAGTTATTTTTTGTCAAACAAATAGGTCTTTGATGGTCGCTATTGCTCTTATGTCTTAACTATCAGGACTATATAAAGAAAAATGTACTATTATTATTTGATATTAGATAAAAAATATTTAAATTAGACCCAATCAACACAGATATGAAATTTAAATCATACCAATTTACCAATATCTTCTGTTATAATAGTATTATATCAACGAATTCTATGAGATTTCGATCCGGAACATGTAATTTCTATAAACCAGTTACTAACTACTAACTTGCTGGATTACTTAACTATGTATTTTGTATTAAAATATCATATTCCAAGAAGATGTGCTTATCGTCGTTATAGTGGTAATGTTAAAATGTTATTGTATTATCAGATGAGCAAGCTGGTAATAAATAGGTCATATTTATTACAGTGATAAGGTAAATTATTTGTCAACTGAATCGTTTATGATTCAGTAATCATATTTAATAGTTGTTGATAAAATTTATTTTTTAACTTTGAAGCATTTATCTGTGATTTACTAGTGTAGTTGAGATTGTAAGATATTTGTATACAATGTTTGAATTTTGATAATTATAATAGCGAGTTAATGGAGTGGAAACGGAGCATTATAAAAGTAACTTCAAAATCAAACCAAATCAATTTAGGCCCTAACGATACATTGTAAGGTACATTACTATCGGTTCGGAAAACACCCCAGACATCGAGCAGAACCGGCAAGACAACTAACTCATCGAGTTTATCAAAATAGATTTTTTTATTGTATTTTTTTTAACTTGCTTCAACTGATCTAATTCGTCTCAAAAATGAATGTAGGTATCATATAACAGAAAACTCAAACTCAATGCAGGGTTCGAACCTACGAGTTCGATCCATCATAAAATTTTAGACAGAAGTTTGTCTAAGCGGGCAATGACCGTTTCTAGAGTATTGGTAAGACACTTTTACTGGAGCCATAGCTTTACGGTAACCTCAATCTCAGCACGATCAAAAATCTTCTCTTCGTCTTATCTTTGCCGTACTGTGAAACTATGGAATTCCCTCCGGCTAATGGGTTCCCTCCTTCCGGAGTCCTTCAAACACATCACGATGTCTTCACGTTATGAAACCGCTGAAATATCTTTCAGCAGGCTTGCATGACAGGATGACTGTCAATGGATTGTAGATCCCTCGATGGTCGCCAATGTTGTTTGATTTCATTGTGCTTAAACCTAACCATGAAGCCGGTAACTATCCGATTGTTAAAAGTATGTATATAGATTTATCAATAAAAAGTATACGGGTGTTGTTCATTTCATAACATTAAAGATGTGGAAGCATGTAATAAATTTTGAAGATAATATTGTGGTAAAATGAGGTATCAAAGTTTTCAGTAGGCAGTAAAGAAAATCCCTAATATTTTTATCTTTGACAGCGTAGTTACTCTTCGCTTACTTTACCGTTTTTTATTTTTACGCGTCAATGTGATATTCGAAAATAGATTGATAGGTATTGAGGCCTCAAATATCGCTATTTAATCATATTAATTTACAAACAGTCTTCTGAGAATTATTATTAAAAAATAATCCTAGTCGTAAACAATAAAAAATTAAATGCTTTTTTAATAAAATTGGCACTGAAATAAAATAAACTTCAATGATAATTATATAAAAATTAGATAAATAATGCAAATAGCAATTACTATTAAATATATTTAAATAAGTAAAATTGTTCTTTCAAATATTACTAGAATATTTAAAATATAACTTTAGCTGTGTGGATTTTTTCTTAATAATTTTACATAATATAAGTTCAGATTACATAATTATTATGCATAAAGTTTTACTTTCAAGATTTATGTTCTTTGTATTGCATCATACATAAAATTAAAATAAAAACACAAATACACGTCCTACAAGTTCTCTCTTTATAAATATTCGTTATTAAAATTATTTCTACTTAAGAAATATAGAATGATTAAATCGCAAAAAGACGCCTTTGAAAGTAAACTGTAAAACAATAAATATATAATTTTAAAATAAACTCATTTTAAAATTATTATTTATGAACTACATACATCACCAAAAGTCGAGTTTCATATGCAAATGATTAAAAAAAAATTGAATTGTAACATTTACATAAAATACAGGTACTGCTTCAAAACGATTTCTCTATTACTTTTTTGAATGTGTAAACGACTAATTTTTGAATACGAAATGAAACTTGAACAAACACAAAACCTATCTATATAACCGAAGTGCTTACTCGAGCTGCTTGACAAATATGCTCCATTGTTGAATTACTAAAGAAACGTAAAGACAAAAGAGACACGTAACAAGAAATAAGCCACTACGCGTCTCGGGGCTTTAATATAATACAGGCATACGAAATAGGTAGAATTCGTGACCTCGTTCTATATTAGCCAAACTTTGGACCCATAAAAATGTACTGGCATGAAGAATCTTAAGTACAACAATAGGGAAAAAGCATAAAGTTAATATTGTAGATGTTTTTTTCTTTATTATTTTCTATGTATTGTTTGTTGGGAAAATGTTGTCATTCATTGTATGAAACGATTACTTTATATTATACTTAATAATAAATGCTTTTGACGGTTGGAAGTCACGCGTCAAGAGGGGTAATATTAAAAATAATTACAAACATTTTTTTTTACTATTTGATAATATCGGTGTTTTCAGAACATACGAGTGTAAATTATTGTTTTCTTATTATATTATGAATTACGAATGTAAGCAAATAAGTACTAAGTACTAAATATAAATATGCAAATCATATTTCATTGAATTAATACTATAATACTTGCTACATGTAACTATAGTGTAATACTTACTTCAAGCTTGTATTACAAGTCAGATTTTGGAAAATGTTTGAAAAGGATAAAATTTATTTTAACGTAAGGTAGAACCTAAATATGTATGAACGATGTACACAATTTACATGATAAAGAAAATACAAGAACGTTAATTTTTTAAAACTTACTCGAGTATTAATTGATGCCCTTTTGTCTGTTACCTGTTTTACACATTTGTTCTTATTACGAGTAAAAAGTCATAATTCAAGTCGTAATTCATTATGCCAGGCCAAAACATATACATATATAAAATATGTTCTTTTAGCGTGGGGTCTATAAGAAAAATATCAAAGATATAATTAAATCTGAAATGTGATATTGATAATAATAATAATTCAGCTGTTTAGTTATAAAGTTACCGCTCACAAGAGTAAAGGTTGCGAATTCTAAACACAAAAACTCTATCACTACTGCTTCACGAAGATTGTATATTTATCCTTTACATAATTACATCCTTTGTTTTAAATAAACGGGTGCTTTTAGTTTTGATTTATATCAAAAATCTGAAACAAAGCACTGCTATTTTATCATAGTTCCAAAGATGCTGACTGTATTGTCTACGTGTCACGTTTTTTATAAATATGTAAAAGGGAAGATATCGCATAATATAGAGAATTGACAAGGGTATACTAGACATAGAGAAAGTTCGATTCGCGCTATTGAAGTACAAGAAAATTCTCGACCCGTGATCGGAATTTTTATTAGTTTGATTTGTGAAATATATCGTTGGAAATATTTTCGCCCTGGATTTGTAATGGACACGACTCACTTACTCATCGTCACGTTTCATTTTCAGAAAATATAGTATGTTTATTCTTTTAATATTTTTGAAATCCCCCAGTTTACTGTTTCGGCACACACATGAAGGAATAAATTAAGGCAATGATGGCTCAGTGGTCAGTGGTAGACTACAACGCGTGAACAGACTGAGCGTAGGTACAGGCGTCGGGGAAGACATACATGAAAAATTCATGTATAAGTGGTAAGACAGGCGAGACCGTTGTTCTGGTTCTATACTCTAACACGCCGAGTTCATAATTCTATGGTATCATATAACAGAAAACTCAAACTCAATGCAGGGTTCGAACCTACGAGTTCGATCCATCATAAAATTTTAGACAGAAGTTTGTCTAAGCGGGCAATGACCGTTTCTAGAGTATTGGTAAGACACTTTTACTGGAGCCATAGCTTTACGGTAACCTCAATCTCAGCACGATCAAAAATCTTCTCTTCGTCTTATCTTTGCCGTACTGTGAAACTATGGAATTCCCTCCGGCTAATGGGTTCCCTCCTTCCGGAGTCCTTCAAACACATCACGATGTCTTCACGTTATGAAACCGCTGAAATATCTTTCAGCAGGCTTGCATGACAGTGATGACTGTCAATGGATTGTAGATCCCTCGATGGTCGCCAATGTTGTTTGATTTCATTGTGCTTAAACCTAACCATGAAGCCGGTAACTATCCGATTGTTAAAAGTATGTATATAGATTTATCAATAAAAAGTATACGGGTGTTGTTCATTTCATAACATTAAAGATGTGGAAGCATGTAATAAATTTTGAAGATAATATTGTGGTAAAATGAGGTATCAAAGTTTTCAGTAGGCAGTAAAGAAAATCCCTAATATTTTTATCTTTGACAGCGTAGTTACTCTTCGCTTACTTTACCGTTTTTTATTTTTACGCGTCAATGTGATATTCGAAAATAGATTGATAGGTATTGAGGCCTCAAATATCGCTATTTAATCATATTAATTTACAAACAGTCTTCTGAGAATTATTATTAAAAAATAATCCTAGTCGAAACAATAAAAAATTAAATGCTTTTTTAATAAAATTGGCACTGAAATAAAATAAACTTCAATGATAATTATATAAAAATTAGATAAATAATGCAAATAGCAATTACTATTAAATATATTCAAATAAGTAAAATTGTTCTTTCAAATATTACTAGAATATTTAAAATATAACTTTAGCTGTGTGGATTTTTTCTTAATAATTTTACATAATATAAGTTCAGATTACATAATTATTATGCATAAAGTTTTACTTTCAAGATTTATGTTCTTTGTATTGCATCATACATAAAATTAAAATAAAAACACAAATACACGTCCTACAAGTTCTCTCTTTATAAATATTCGTTATTAAAATTATTTCTACTTAAGAAATATAGAATGATTGAATCGCAAAAAGACGCCTTTGAAAGTAAACTGTAAAACAATAAATATATAATTTTAAAATAAACTCATTTTAAAATTATTTTTTATGAACTACATACATCACCAAAAGTCGAGTTTCATATGCAAATGATTAAAAAAAAATTGAATTGTAACATTTACATAAAATACAGGTACTGCTTCAAAACGATTTCTCTATTACTTTTTTGAATGTGTAAACGACTAATTTTTGAATACGAAATGAAACTTGAACAAACACAAAACCTATCTATATAACCGAAGTGCTTACTCGAGCTGCTTGACAAATATGCTCCATTGTTGAATTACTAAAGAAACGTAAAGACAAAAGAGACACGTAACATGAAATAAGCCACTACGCGTCTCGGGGCTTTAATATAATACAGGCATACGAAATAGGTAGAATTCGTGACCTCGTTCTATATTAGCCAAACTTTGGACCCATAAAAATGTACTGGCATGAAGAATCTTAAGTACAACAATAGGGAAAAAGCATAAAGTTAATATTGTAGATGTTTTTTTCTTTATTATTTTCTATGTATTGTTTGTTGGGAAAATGTTGTCATTCATTGTATGAAACGATTACTTTATATTATACTTAATAATAAATGTTTTTGACGGTTGGAAGTCACGCGTCAAGAGGGGTAATATTAAAAATAATTACAAACATTTTTTTTTACTATTTGATAATATCGGTGTTTTCAGAACATACGAGTGTAAATTATTGTTTTCTTATTATATTATGAATTACGAATGTAAGCAAATAAGTACTAAGTACTAAATATAAATATGCAAATCATATTTCATTGAATTAATACTATAATACTTGCTACATGTAACTATAGTGTAATACTTACTTCAAGCTTGTATTACAAGTCAGATTTTGGAAAATGTTTGAAAAGGATAAAATTTATTTTAACGTAAGGTAGAACCTAAATATGTATGAACCATGTACACAATTTACATGATAAAGAAAATACAAGAACGTTAATTTTTTAAAACTTACTCGAGTATTAATTGAAGCCCTTTTGTCTGTTACCTGTTTTACACATTTGTTCTTATTACGAGTAAAAAGTCATAATTCAAGTCGTAATTCATTATGCCAGGCCAAAACATATACATATATAAAATATGTTCTTTTAGCGTGGGGTCTATAAGAAAAATATCAAAGATATAATTAAATCTGAAATGTGATATTGATAATAATAATAATTCAGCTGTTTAGTTATAAAGTTACCGCTCACAAGAGTAAAGGTTGCGAATTCTAAACACAAAAACTCTATCACTACTGCTTCACGAAGATTGTATATTTATCCTTTACATAATTACATCCTTTGTTTTAAATAAACGGGTGCTTTTAGTTTTGATTTATATCAAAAATCTGAAACAAAGCACTGCTATTTTATCATAGTTCCAAAGATGCTGACTGTATTGTCTACGTGTCACGTTTTTTATAAATATGTAAAAGGGAAGATATCGCATAATATAGAGAATTGACAAGGGTATACTAGACATAGAGAAAGTTCGATTCGCGCTATTGAAGTACAAGAAAATTCTCGACCCGTGATCGGAATTTTTATTAGTTTGATTTGTGAAATATATCGTTGGAAATATTTTCGCCCTGGATTTGTAATGGACACGACTCACTTACTCATCGTCACGTTTCATTTTCAGAAAATATAGTATGTTTATTCTTTTAATATTTTTGAAATCCCCCAGTTTACTGTTTCGGCACACACATGAAGGAATAAATTAAGGCAATGATGGCTCAGTGGTCAGTGGTAGCGTGTACAGACACCGCGTCGATCGACGCTAGTTCGAATCTCTATGATGAGCGTGAGCTTTCGTCGTAGGAAAACATCGTGATGTTTTCTAATACCCGCCTAGCCAGCTACCATCCTCAAGTTGAAAATCTGTCGCCAAGCATCTATACTATGTTCCGGGAGCTTCAATTGATAGCTTAACTTGTTACCGTCGTGGGTTACCTCGTCACTTAATATGAGATGAGATTGTCTGTGGCTTAAAGCGAAATCTATAGCTAATTGATAAAAAGGAAATATCTAATATAAAGTGCATTTTATAGGAAAACTTTATTTCTATATAGAGCACAAGTTAGCTTCGTACTTAACTATGTGAATCTAATTATTTTTGCTAACGTTATTCTAAATCAATAACTAATATTTATATGGGTCCACTATTCATGTAGGTACATGAAAATACATATAATTATAATGATAATTTTTTTATTGATGTTAGAATGTTAGAAGCGTATCTATCAAGGCATAGAAGAATTTTGTTAAATATGGTTGTTTTTTTTTTTAATACATTTTGACAGGATCTACTTTGTAATGGGATTATGATAATATTAATATTATTAAATGATATAAACTTATTAATAAATAAAGATGAGCTTACAATTTCGTTATCTACAATTTTATTAAATCGATATCAAGTGTAAGTATAATTTTTTAAATAAAAATCTATTGTCATTAAAATCCCCAATGAAGAATGTACTATGTATTGTCAATTCCACATATCAGTGATCTTAAGCTTATTCATAGGCATCCCGTATCGAGAGATAAATTGTACCGGCACGGACGCAGCCTATTGAGAAAAAGAAAAACGTCACGTATACGAGCATAGACACGGTAATTTATTACGTTCAGTTTGCCTCGATCCATTGACTTTCGTGGTCGTCCGTGGAGCATCTTTTGTCGCCATGTCAAGGGTCTAAGCGGCCGTGTAATATGAATTAATAAGCACAAAAGATCATTATAATGCGTTTATTTGTCGCAAGAATATCTTGAGTTTTCTTATTTGTTAAGACGTTCGCCTCTTTGTTGGCCGGAACTAATTTTGGTGCATCGCGTGCGCAAGATCATGATCACTGAGTGCTTTGATAGCAAAGAGTATTTTGCAGAGCACTTATTACCAAAAATGTATATTATTCTATAAACAAACCTTTCTATTTTTGTTCTCTAATAAAAATAATGATAATGCATAATATTATAACCAATTTTCATATATGTATACTCCTTACTAGATTGTTACATAATCAGTATTTGTCATTCTACTTAGTAGGTTTTGTCGTGGTGTTTAAAAAACGATATGACGTGCAATTAAAATATCCTTGTGTTGAATTTTTCTTAACATTAAGAAAAATACAGTTGCGTCGTCTTTTCAAACTGTCATAATAACATTAATTATTATTAAAAACTACTAGTACATTAAATAAGAGTGTCTGTCCGTGATTTTAAAGTTAAGGCTACGTACGTACGTATGTTGATAAGATACTAATTGATATTTTACCAACATCAGACGTGCGATTTTTTAGTTTTTGTTTGTCTGTTTGTTTCTTTGTGTGGGAAATTTTCAAAACGGCTGAAACGATTTTGACGGGAATTTCATTAGTAGGTACAGAACTTTTCAACATCTATTGAGTTATTTTCTGAAGAAGGAAATTATCTTTTAATTGCATTTGTGTCTCAACATTACTACTAGAAAGAAAGAAGAAAAAGTGTGGTCTGAAATTGAAGCAAAGTTAAATAAAAAGGTATTGAAGTAAAATATTATCATTTTCTTGTTCTTTAAATAATTCAAGTACATCCATAACAAATTTAATAATTTCACAAAAGCTATTATGAGTTCAGGTACGTGTGTCGAAGACAGTATAAATGTAGTACGTCTGTCGCGGATATCTAAAGTCACCAAAGAATCTCTGACGTCACGTCACTCTCGCCGCTTTAGTGACACGCTTTACTCGAAATTGCATTACACTGCGCCCACACTCTTGCACACCATGCAGGTACACATGGGTTCTATAAGAGACCTTTTTTTGGCTAGATCGTTCAGACCAAAATTTATAGATTACTAAATACATATACAAATGTTTCTTCTTTCCTCCCAGTTAATAAGTTAGCTTGAATTTCTAGTTAGGGAATTAGTCAGATCGCGATGTTGTTGCATATTCGGCAGCAACCCAAGCCGAAGTTCAACCACTTTGACACCATTGAGCATGTTGTCACGCTTTCGCGACTGAGTGCCTTAAGCGGTCGCCCCAAGCCCGGTGAAACTCCAAAAGTCGTCTGAGGCTCTAGGAGCCCATAAGCTTACACTATAGTCAGATCAAAAAAAAAAGGCTCGAAAGTCCACCTTAAAGATGTATTACTTCAATAACATATTTTGAAGATTTTTTTTTTATTATATAAGTATAATGGAATTACTTTAGTGCGTAGATTTTAATAAATGGTTTGTTATTGAAAGATGTTTGCGATACATTTATTCTGTTTTTAAACCGACTAGATCATCTCCCTCGGTGCTCTAATCATGTCGTTTATTTCCATCATACAACACATGCTAATGGGAGCTCACTATATACTAATGTAACTTTTTATTGTAGCAGCATAATCTCCTCATAAATAGGGATGAACGGTAAATACAACTAAATATGTCTTTACGATGTACACTCTTAACATTTGTCTTCATGTTATATTATAGGAACACTTCAATTTATTAACACAATTTTTGATATAACTGTTTGAATAAGACAATTAGACTTTCATTATTTTTTGTTTTTAATATAAATATAGAAGGACGGAAATAAAGGGCACATATGTACATATGGACTAATATGTATTATACGAGATAATTATATCGTTGATTCTATTTTCATATAATTAATTGCACGCATACAATGCTATGAGTTAATAATAACTTATTTTGTAATAAAATACTATATTAGAAATTTCAGGACATGAAAATTAAAATCATAAATAATTAGGAAAAATTATGTAAATTTTCAAGTCTTTGGTCTACGTTTTAAATAAATAAATAAATCAATCTATGTTCAGAAATATTGAAAAATCACATTGTATTAATTAAAACTGAATTAAATGCACCATTAGTTGTTTAACGACTACAACTTCCGCGGTAGATAATATATCATCACGAAAATAACAAGAAAACGTCCAGTTACAAAATCTGAGAACACGAATCAAACTAACGAACTGGTATTTAATTATAAACCTATCATATAGCTGAAATTAACGGTCGTAAATTTACGACACCGCTAAAACATAAGCCCATGTAATAATTTAACTTGAACCTAATAAGAAAATTATGTAAAACAGGCCTATTATAATTAATAATTCAGGTCTAAACGAGGGACATATTAAAGTACAAATACTAAACGAGCGACGACGCGACGCGACGCGACGGTTGATTATAACGAAAACTAATATGTTTTTTTTTTTCAGACAGATATAGCACATGTTTGTTATGTAATATTTATGTTTCAAGTTTTTGATTCGAAGGTTGGTGTCATACTATACCTTCGATACGGCTGCGTGACATGTTGAAAAGTCTCAAAATTTTACTTAGAACATATGTACCTATTGAATATTGCGTGGGTTGCAAAGATTTACACTTTGTATAACTTTTTTGCAACATTTCATACATTTTTTGTATTCTATATTGATGTAATGATAAGAATTCACGGCAAACTTCTGTTTAATTTTGATGTTTTGCTGAGTCTGTCTTAGTTCATTATTATTTGAGATGATTATAGTTTACTTTGCCCAGTCTACATAAATCTTTACCATCGCTTCAATTGAAAATTTAAATCGTTTACTTATAAAAAATACTACTTTCGATGATAGACGTAAATAATAATTGTAAAATCTGTAACCAAGTTAGAAAATTAAAATAAAGAAATCTATAGGTACAAATTAATAAAATTGAACTGTCTGCCTGTAATGTCAAAATAACAGCTTTTTACTGAATGCATTTGAAAGTATGTATAATAAATATAAGAAAAACCCATTATTTTAATTTTTGTCTGTCTGTTTGTCCATCTTTTTGTTCCTGGTAATCTCCGAAACGGTTTAACCGATTTTGATGGGACATTCACTTGTAGATAGCTAATATTATAAGGAGTAACATAAGCTACTTTTATTTTAGAAAAATAATTGGGTTACGCGGAAATAAAAAAACTGGCCATGGTGAATCAATTCGGGTGCTTAAATGGCTTACGCAGAGTAAACCTTAAGAAATATATAAAATTAATGCTCTACATCATTGTAGATATTTAAAATACCTACAAAAAAGGCAGCGAGAGTGTATGTCTATCTTCTAAGGAACACCCACAATAATAAGCATTTTTGTCTTTAAAATAACCGGGAGCGGGGGAGCACGATTCGCGCGTGTGACCGTCGATGGCATTCCGTAGTCCACGTGAGCGAAACCGCTAGTCCTAAATATACTCGAAACGTATTTAAGCAGGTATGTTTGGAGATGAATTGTATACTATATCTTTAAAATATAAATTAATATTAATCATTATAGGTTGATCATAAACATTATAATGCAAAATCTATAAAAGTCAATCGGATTTTGAATATTCATATTTAATTCTAAAATAAAATTTATCACTGCCTATAAATGTAAAAAAAAAACATCTAAGGTAAATTTCATACTTATTAATTTCTCTTCTATTAATAACTCAAATGAAATTATTCAATGTTTCGATAAAATGAAAAATCTGGTATTGGTAAAGGGATTCTTTTATTGCCGCCGGCATACTGAATCAACAGCCGTTACGCGCGCACACATTTGTTTGCGTCCAGGTGTTGGAATGACAAAACAATCGGCTCTCGAGCGAGAAAAGGGCGGAGGGAGGTACTATTCATAAGAATTTTTATAAAATCCACTAAAAATAAAAGCTAAAACAGAAAAAAATTGTTAAGTTACAATTTTTTAAACTATGTAAGGGTTCCGTTAAATAAATCTAGAGTTTTACTGATAGTTTATAAATTATTCCGAGAATATTCAACTAGCTGCTGCCTGTCCAGTTCGCCGAGTAAAAAAAGATATCCTTTTTACGATATAATCAGTTTAATACCAAATATAATAATTATTAAGAATCGATCCGGCCGTTTGAGCGTGACTTAAACTAATGTATTACATACTTTCGTCATATATGATATATATTACCTAGTCAATTAGTACAAAAACAATACTATGCAAACAGTCAGACTAATTTCTTTAAACCTTAAATAGATAATCTATAACACTATAAGGCATTCTCTTCTTACCGACCAGCAGTTGTGTAAATCAGTAATTTAAATTTAATCATTATATTAATATATGATCAATACACACATATAAACCAACTTCTCACTATTAGGCAAAAGTAATTTTCCCAACGAAATCACTGTTTTATAAACCTCGGCTCCACACGCTGGCCTCAACGTTGGCGCCAACGTGTGGATGGTTCGTGTGCTTAAAAATGGACGGTACTCCTACATTGGGGCCAAAGTGTGGAGCCGGTGTAACGCTCTATTTAAAGGAATAATTATTTTTATTTATAAAATAGTAAAGTACTTGATAATACATAATAAATAAGGATTTATTGATCACCAGGTGAAAGTAAAGAACTGCCTGTATTTAGATGTGGGACCCTAAACGTCACCGAATGCTTTACCCGAAGTGCCAAAGTTACAATGTCGAGGTAATATTTCATAATATTAACTACTTAGGGATGTGAAGAATGGGTGTGTTGTAAAAATTTGTAATTGATTGCATTATACCGGTTTATTATTTGCTCATATGAGAACTGACAACCACCCATGAACTTTTTTCTTTCTCGTGATCTTTAATCTCTGAGGTAAAATTGTATGGCTTAAAAGAATATTAAATCATTTACCATAGTACCTGTTATACTCACTTTTAAATTAAATGGCAATATGTGAGGTGGTATAATTTATTTGTTTTTAATTATAATTTTAATTTGATCATTAAAATGAGCGTTATTCTGTTTCTTTGTTTGTCCTCTATACTTTCTTAAACCACTTATCCTATGTTGATAAAACTTTGGTGAGTTGTTTTGCATTCACCCGCAAATTACTACCAACCATTCACAATAGATGGCGCACGAATCGCTTAATTTCGAAGGCAACGGCAGCGAAGACGCAGTCAAAAGCTAATATAGTATAAAGTTTTTTTAACTGAAGGAGAGACCATAATCGATGCTTATATAACCTACGTTATGTGCCTATGTTTTTTTCACTTTATAAAATTTAAATCACATTACTGAGTAGGTACGTACTTGAATTGATTAAGACTGGTAAAATTTCTTGTATAAAATGTCTTTAAGTGTTTGTATTTAAAAAGCGATGTTAATTTTGTATTGTAATTTTTTTGCTGCCATTTTTACAATACCATTAAATTAAAACCTTTAGTAAGTTTAAAGAATACGTAGAACGTATTGTACAGATATTATTACGATAATTAACTTGAATGTAAAATATGTATTTGTTTTTATATTTAGTGCCATACGTTTTACAAGAGACATGATAATCCAGAAAAAATATGTACACCTATCATAGCATACCATGCTTCTAGGTAAGTTATTGTTACATGTTTTCATAAGCCTCAAGAGCCTCAGATAAAAACCCTTAACGCACCGTCGCACCTCAATGCAAATAATTAGGTGTATATTTTACAATTTGCCAAAGATTCCCATTGTATGCTTTGTGTTGTAAGTGGATTCGTTGAACTACGGTCTTGCCACTGACACGTCTACCTTCTCAATACGTGTGTGTAATGTTATTATTCGAAGCCGCATCTGTCACAAAACACGTTGCGTTCTCTAATTTTACAGTTTAATCAGCGTTAAATGCTTAAAGTTGGCGCAGTGAGTTAGAGCAAAAAAAATTGAAAGAAGACAGTCGCCTCGGGAATTCGGAGTCCATAAATCATGGGGCATCGATGACGAGCAATATAAAGCGGTTAGGATTATTTTAAACGCAGTACACGTTTTAGTTTCTTTAGTATTAGCAAAAATATCATGTGAAATATTAAGTCAGCAGCATTCACTTTGGTATAAAAATATATGTCGATCAATTATTTTCATTTTTGTATTAATTAACTTTTTATTAAAGTAATAAGTTACATTTTGTAATGTTTCATTGATGTCCAATAGAATAATATATAGGTAAAAGGTTAATGTCCCCTACAAATCATAGTAATCATTCTAATCACAAATATGGTCCATGAAATAAAAAAGCGTACGTAACTAATTGCTTAATTATACTGATACCAATTTATATAAAAATAGATAGACAAAACCATGAATTTAATTTAAGATAATTTACCATTTAGGAGAAGTAAGATCGTATATTCTAAATATCGGAATTCTTATCTTAATAAAACATAACAAAATGATATTCGCTTGACATTAAATAGTCGAGATGGATTATAATGATACATCTAAATATTAAACATCAAAGGAATATTCTATAACTGGGTAATATCATTAAAGAGGACAAGGATTTTATTAAATTTACAAAGAGATATGTCATCTATTACGTCTCATTGTGGACTCGCCACTTAGCGAGGAGAGGAAATAATTTATTCAAAGCGGTGCAGCATCTAACTCCTACATATTAGATCACTTTCGAGTTGTTATAAATGTGAATGATATTATGTTACTTATAGCCAATATAAAATTTTGACAAATAGTGATCAACAATAATTTTGATAATTGAGTATGAACACAGTCTCATTTTGCGTACGTATTTGTGCATGATTTTTTGGATATCGTAGATAGAGAACTTTAATATTACCCAAGAGAGATATTTATAATACGAACTATATAAAGTTATGATGAAACTCAATATTCAATTAGTTTCAAAATGAAAAAATTAGTTTTAAAGCGCATTTATAAACAAAATTATATAAGTATGTTTAATAGTGAAATGACATGAATACGAAATTAAAATTACTATTGAAAGATTTGAACTAAGAAATTTGAATTTGATTGTATTTCAGTAAATTGAGATAAGATTTTAAGATTCGTACAATTTACTTTTGGTGGAGTTAATTGTTAATAACAATAACATTTTTTTTTTTTAATTAATTTCATATTAGTGAAAATTCGTCTAAACAGTTTATTTTTTTTTTCAAAATTATTTAGTGTCTTGCTATGCCTTATGACCAGTGAAATTAGCGTAAACAATCGATCAATGGGCTTCTGTGTGATTGCTTAAATTAATAAGCCAACTTGATCGGTGTACTTCACAAAAACAGTAGATGCCAGAATGACTTACAGAAGGTGAATTATTAGTTGTGTTCAGTAAGGTTTTGCTTTTTTTCTCTTCTACTAACCGCCTGCGATACCACATGTGTTCGACCACGCTTTGTAATTAGTACATACGATCATAGCCATAGTTTATTATTAAGTTAATAATAAGTAAACACCGGAGAAATTTTTAAATATGCAGGTATCAGCAATGGTGTAGTTTTAAGTGATGACACGATAATGCAAGACTGCGAAAGCCATGCAAATGCAAACCCAAGGTACAAATTATTTTCAAAAAGAATATTTACTTTTCTGTACACCGTTGTTTTAATTATATTACAAACTAGCTACGCCCGTGGCTTCGCTCACATGGACTACAGAATGCCATCGATCGGGCATACGCGCTTTTCTTTCTCACCCGATCCTGGTTACTTAAAACACAAAAATGCTTATTGTTGATTTTCCTTAGAAGATAGACATATACTCTCGCTGACTTTTTTGTAAGTCTTTTAAATATCTACAATTATATAATGAATTAATTTGATATATATCTTATGGTTTATTTAGCGTAAGAATTTAAGCGCCCGAATTGATTCACCATGACTAGTTTTTTATTTATTTGCGCGGAACCCTAATTACTTTTCCAAAACAAAAGTAGCCAATGTAACTTCTTATAATATCAGCTATCTGTTAGTAAAAGTTCCGCTAAAATAGATCCAACCGTTTCGGTGATTACACGGAGCAAACATACAGACAGACAAAAAATTTAAAAATTGGTTGTTTGTTAAAAGTATCGTATATACTTTCATATGCATTTAGTAAAAAGCTCTTATTTTGAGATTATAAACAGACACTTTAATTTTATTAATTGTAGAGATAAATCACCATTATTGTATTGACGAAAAAAATATCAAAGCAATCCTCGTTTATTTATTTTTATTAGAAACCTTCTTAAGTGCTGAATCTTTACGGGTTCCCAAAGATGCCAAGATTTCAACTGTCCAACTTGAAAATTCCACTATCAAAAAAGTGAATATGATAAATATTTAACTTACATCTAGATCGACGTCTAACATAGAAACAACATATTAAAGTAATAAAAACAAAGGAACATTAGGAGAAGCAAAAATCTATACTAGCTGTTTGGAAAAGACATCAAACTATTGATAGATAACAAGTTACCATTATATATAAAACAAAATTAAAGCCGGTAGGGATGTTATAAAGTTATTAGGCAATTGTATTAAGTTCTTCAGTAAGCTTCATAAGCACATTATCAATTTACTGTACACTCAGTTCAATAATCGTGTAAAGTAAGTTTTAGTGTCAAATTTAGACTATTTTTACATAGTTAAAAGTCAATAAAACGAATTCACATTATTATCATTGGCGGCTTTCTTCATCATATGCACTTTCGTCACTAGATGCATTGATGCACGCGCATCTCGTAATTTTACTCTCAACTAAATGCACCAAAAGAATTGTATCTTCAATAAACAGATTTTCTTTATATTTACTAGACACTTTATATAAAGTCTCTTTTATAATAAATAAAAAAACAGATAATTTGAAGCATCTCCCCCATTTCAATTCGTGCCATGGTCATCATTAAAAGTATAACATCGAAAAAAATCAGTGCATTGAACGCATCGGTAATGTGTACGTAACCCTAATCTGAGTTAAACTTAATTATAACACTTGTCTATAGGGACTGCTGAATGTGTTATGTTACGACTGTATGAAAACGGAAGATATATTGCGATTTTGCCGACACGGTTAGTAAGTGTTCTTTGACTTTTTGTTTTTATTTCTCTTAACGTTTAATCATTGCGATCTTAAGTTATTGTGTAGTCGGTATTGGCTTTAGTCATTATGCTTACAACCATATATATATTTATTTTAATCGAAATGATTTGTTGTTTGTCAGTACGTAAGTTCTAGTTTGTAAATGTCACATATTTTTTTTTTAGGTATGATTACTATAAGCCAATAAAAGAAAAAGAAACACGAAAATATATGAATTTCATTAGTAGTACTCTTTTATACAACTAAGGTGGCAAACAAGCATACGTCACGTTTGATGGTAAGCGGCTACCTTAGTCTATGGAAGCTTGTCAAACAAAGGTATCACTAGCGCGTGGCTGTCCTCGAATCCCCCTACCCCAAGCAGCTCTGGAAACACATTAGATGAACAACACAAGATTATTTGGCAGCGAATTACTTTAGAGTGGAGGCATTCCACCAGTCAGACAATTCGAAGTAGAGAGAAATCTCCAAAGAAATTTATGTGTGCCTTTAAAAAAATTTTACTTTTGTATTTCATTTATTTAAATAATTAAAAATAAATTGATATAATTTTTTTACTTTACAGATACAACAATCAATTTATCCGCACCGAAAAATCTTTATTTAAATGAACTTACAAATAATATCCGAAGCTGTAAATTATACATCATTAACACAAGTCGATTACTTACGAATGTTTAATAATTACCTAAGCGTTGAAATACGAACTGGTTTTTTAAAAACATAATATTTATTATAGAAACTATAACAAGGTGTGCCGGTGTTTTCATTTTAAAACCTCTACTTTTATTAACTCGGTGTAATAAATTTGTTTTAATTGATTACCGTTAATTCACAATGAAACGAACCGCCTCCAGTCTTTAATTACATTTATGATGATTTCGAATAATTTTTTGGCTGTTTTGTTTTTAACAGTTTTAATGGAAGATGAACAAGCTGTATTGGTGGAATATAAATTTAATTTTCTTTACCATTATAACTATCAATAATAATTGAAATATAAAATATTACTTATTTAATTAAAGACAATAAATTTACAAAAAAAAAACTAATAAGATAATGTAATTTGTTCAAATATGTAATTGACATTCAAGTCTTTGTTAAATTTTCAAAAGAATTATCTAGATACTGGTAATTTAAGCCGACGAGCATAAAAGTTACGATGCGCAGGCTGTTCGCGATTATCAAAATGAAGATTTCTATTAAAATTTGTTTAGTACACTCTTTATAAGTTGTTTGCAAGTTTGTTAGTTGAAAATAATAACAGTAATTTCTATAATCATGTTTTTTATTAAAGTCTAAAATTAAGCTAGGCTAGATATCCAATTACTGTTTAGTTATAAGATATACGTGAAAATAAAATAAAGGTAATTTATTTAAAAAAAAGTTTTATTTTTCAATGGAGCATTTATCTCTTTGGAACGTTTCATCAACATAATAACTTCAAAGATTCTTATCAACCGTCTCTCGGCAAGAAATCGTATTGTGTCCTTAAGTTCATACATCTTAAAGTATATATACCCTTCTTTCCCATTAAAAAATATATCAAAGACTTCTCATTTATTCGTGCAGACATCGTTATATAATATAGACATAATTGATCTCTCTCGGGCGTATTGAATGTCAAAGTATTGATTTCTACAATTATTGTCGATGACTTGTGCTATATTGGTACATGTGTTAATACAAAATGCTACGCACCTATACTGCATTATTGTATATCTTCAAATGTTTCGGACTCAATGCTGATGAGACTGTCAGTCATATTCTATCTTAATGATAATGAAATGAAATGACATAATGATATAATGAAACAAATGTTACTAATAGGGTTATGTTCTATCTCATTAACGTTCTCGCTTTTATATTTGAAACAAGCTGTGCTTCACGGTTTCACTTCATCAATGCAACGCACTCGAGTATGATGTAGTCTACCGTTGTTCTCACTTCCGCACTTGCCTACAGCTTGTCTGATTACTTAACGTTCGTGTGTATTGATCTACTTCTTAGAGCCTTCCTTAATAAGTAGGCTATGAAAGGCAAAAATATTTTTTACAATATGCCTGATAGTTTTAGAGATAAGCGCGTTCAAACAAACAAACAATCACTTGGGCTTTACAATATTAAGTACAGATTAGTCGTAAATTAATTTAAACATTTATACGAATAAACTTATTTCAGTAACTGTGCTAGATCAAGGATCTACCTTTCTAGATTCTTTCTAGATCAAGATTTAGCTTTTCTTAGCTTTCTCAAGTACTGCTATAGGTAATAGATATTTTTAATATATTAAATACATTACCAAATTAAATTAAATTTAAAGCAATTATAGCTCAGTATTAGCCTGTACGGACACCGCGTCAATCAATGTAAGTTTGAATCCATGCAATGAGCCTGAGCTCAAAATATCGCGATGAAATGGTGGTAGGGCATTTTTGATGCTCGTCTGGCTAGCTACCATCTTCAAGTTGTGTTATCATCCTGGACCACACCGTCACGTAACATCAGGTGAGATTGAGAACAAAATTTTTAATAATATAATTGTGGTAATAAATAGCGATTTTTAGTGATAGTCTGACGAAACTCAAAGAACTTGTAGAATTGTTAGTAGCTAGTTTAAATTAGAAAATTAGTTTTGTATAATCATATAATAATGTCTTGGTTAAGCTATTAATATTGTGCGTGTATTTAAGAACTAAATAAATAAATTATTTAATTTAAATCAGTAAGAGTTCGCGAATTCCGAAAAAAAAAAATTTTTTTTTTCTTGTCATTGTTCGAACTTGTGGACATCGAATTGATATTCGGCCGGTTTGGACTAAGAATATACATACTTGTTTATCTTAAATTAAAATTAAAATCGTAACTTTTTAAAAACAGGCAGCCAAACGACGCGATGCCTATAAAACTATTTATACTTAGGAATCATAAACAATAACTCGACACTCTCTTTCCGAAGCGTCATAAAATTTTGGAAATAGCTGCCATAGTTCATCTCTATAAAACTACGGACCATAAATTAAGAAGCTTGACAAAATGATATTTAATGTCTCTAAATATTTCATTGTGTATGTGTGAGTTTAACGTCATTACCCGAAACTCATTTAGAGACAAATACACTCAAGGAAACCATCTTTAATTTTAAGGCCACGTTTTTTCAACGCAGCTCTAACATCAATCTGTTCTTCTTCATAACTACTTATTTCCTTGTTATTTCTTTCGTCCTGCTCTTTAAGGAATATATAGAGGGTAACAAATAGAGAATGCATCATCTATTTTGTCTTGCCTGTGACAATAATTAATGATTGGATTTAAACGCTTCCTCACGCCCGTGACATTAACATAAATAGAATGATCTTAGTTTGCTCGTTCCAGCCCCTTTGATTCAAATATTTTTAGCTTAGTAAGTTCAGGTTTTGTGTATTAATTTGTTGGTGGATGCATTGCTGGTTTTAGTACTTTGATGTTTTGTGTTGTATGGTGTCTGGAGATTTTCAGCTTACTGCCATTAATGCGTTGGTAATGTTGGGATGCGATAAATTTGTTAAGTCTATGAGTTCTGTTTAGTATAATCATTTAAGCTGGTATATTATTAAATATATTTGTCAATACACTGTGTTACTCGTTTATGTACTTTTGTTAATCTCATTTTCATTATAATTTTTCTTTATTTGAGTCAATTTCCTGTTACCCATATTATTGTATCGCCTTTTAATTTATTACATTTCAATATTTAATTTTATCATTACCATGTTTATAGTTCGGTACATTATTTTATCATTACTATTCTAATAATTAGCTTTTTTAAACAATATTTAAGCTTTACAAAATAATCGTATATTGCAAAACATAAAGTTTTCATTTAGTTAGGAAAAAGTAAATGTAAAGGTATAGATTGTTATTTCTTGAAGCGTAATTTATGTGACCATAAAATAAACTTTAAATGTGTGTAGTAGCCGCATGACATTGGAAAAGGAACAATAGGATTGCCGAGTGCCGAGTGCACGAGAGACGCGTGTTAAGAACTAAACTTGAAATATTGCTATCAGCTGTTTAAGGGTATTCATTTTGTTTATGCTAATTTTCAAAGCTGTGTTATTATTATTGTACTCTTGGACTCATATGTTATATCCACTTAGCGTTAGCGCCTAAAGCAGTTGTTAATAGGAAAACATTTGAACACCTATAACTTGTAAGCATGTATTGATTTATTTATAATATCATAAAACATGTCGCTTGTTGTAATTATTTATCTATACTTATTACATTTATATTATAATAAAGTGGAATAGCTTTTTTGATTGTTTGTTTGCTAAAAAACGCTAATCTCTGGAACCACCAGTCAAATTTTAGATTGTAGTTTTTAACATTAGGGTACAACTATCAGCTAGTCTTAAATATTGGTTTTTGTTAAGTAAGTCGGATGTGGAAACTTCCTCAAACTGCTAGCGTGATACGTAAATACAATGTTCTACAAAAATATTTAGCCTTTAATATGTCAAAAAAAATGTTCGCGATAGCATATGCCTATCTCTTATACATAAGCCTCAATATGGAATTTTTTGTATTGTTTTTTTGTTGAAAGTTAAAAATTAATTTCTGATCATTATTTTAAGGCACGGTATGGTATATTAATCCTTACGAATAAAAGTTACTTCGTCATAAAGACAATTTTATGAACTTAAATTTTTCCCTTTTTACCATGTTTTTGGATATGTTTATGAGATAATGAAAAATGAAAATAATTTATACTTGCGGGAAATAATAACAATTACAATAGGATAACACGGGTGTCGTTGGCAGCGCGGTGATTATCGGACAAAACCGTGAGTGGGAAGGGGGGGGGGGCAGCTAGTAATATTACAATAAACAATCTAGTGTGGTGATTTTATGGTAACACGAAATGAATTCATAAGTGGATGGATCTTGATTGTCTTCGTTCTTATTGTAGCAAAATTTTTCTCTATCTTAATGTTGACAAGTGTAGTACAATTTCTTTCTCTAGAAGTAATAGACTTTTTGTTTATGAATATCACCTCAATAACAATAATTTGAAACGAGTGACAGAGGTGCGATACCTGGGTATATATCTTGATCATAAATTGCGTTTTAATAATCACAACAATATTATGGTTGCGAAGGCGTATAGAATGCTCAGCTTCGTACTTAGGCGACTTTAAGCATCCATCTATTCTTATCCTTTTGTATAACGCTTTGGTTCGTTCTCTATTGGATTATGGCTCAATCGTTTAGAATCCCCAGTATGATAAATATATTAGTCAAATAGAAGGCATCCAGAGGAGATTAATGAAACACATTATGTTTAGATGTAATTTATTGGAACTACCTGCACCAGTTCTGTCCACACTTGCAGGTCGTCGAAAACAGAGATATCAACTATTTTTATTTAAATTACTCTGAAATTATATTGACTCCCCATTCCTTGTTAGTGAAATTAGTTTTAGATGTTCCCCGGATTAATGCTAGAAATCATTTCCTTTTTAATATTCCAGTTACGAAGATAAGATATGTAGGAAATACCTTTACGTTTAGATCTTGTTATACTCATGATAAGTGTTTTAATAAAATCGATATATTTGCATGCTCTCTTAGTGTATTTAAAAAATTCATACGAAAAAGTATTTTATGAACTTGTTTTTTTTTTTTTGTATATATTTTTTTTAATTTGTATTTTTGAGTATTTGGCTCTTTTTTTAATAATTATACTTTTTATTATTGATAGTTTGATTTTTTATTTTGCAATTCGTATTGTTTATCACTAGATTTTGTGGGAACTGATTTTGGTTTGTGTTTTTTTTTTTTTTAAGTAATATGGAATTTGTAACTGTTTGTTTCCCTTGAAATAAATACAATAAAATAAGTATTAATGAAAATAAAAGTTTGTTACTTAGAATACATAATATACACCTCGTATTTTAAAAACAAAAAAAAAATAGAATATTATTACTTGATTGGCGAATTATAGACCATAGTCCGTAACAGTACTGTTTTATTAGTTTTATTTAAAATTAATTATTGTGTCTTGATTTGACAACTGATTCTGGATAACACTTTTTTTAATTCATACGCTACATGATCTGTATAAAAAGTAAATAGTGCTTACAGTATACTTTGAATAGATGGTCTAAGCGTAGAAGTCACTCGGGAGCTGGAAGTAAAAAAGGTAAAGACCAAAAATATTTTGATATTTTTGATAGTAACGAGATCATTATATTCTTCCTGTTTTTATTTCTTGAGAAGAACTTTTTGACTATGATAATAATTTATCTACAATATATAACACCCATTGTAGTTTTTCTCAGAATTGATCATCAATAGCCCGTAAGTAATGGCCTGTGTTACAAACAAGTTATATTAGATGAAAATTTTAATTTCTCAAGACATGTTGAGGTATTATACCTTCCTTAGCCATTTCAATAATATAATACGTACTGGACGATAAAGTAGTCAAATAAATTGGCCAAGAAGAGACCAGTTGCTTGGCGCATGTACGTGTTTCTACTAACGTCTTAGGATCTTTGGATTATCCATACTAATTTGTGTGACGGGAATGATATTATATTTAACTTGGTGATAAAATTATGCACTTTATAACTCGGTTTAAAACACTATATATTAAATTTGTTAGCGGTGGACGCTTAATCCCTTTTATTATTTATTTTTTACAATGTCCTTATATTTGCTTTGTCATCAATTTACCAGTTTAAAAATATACGACACTGCGGTAATCGGTTACTATAAGGCGGACCATATACCCGTATGCCACCCTAGATATATAAGAAAAAAAAACAACTGATTACATTTGAAAGAGTTCGTAATATATTTCAAATTTGAGGATATTCTTCGATTTCCACATCAAATCCTGACTTATTATATCTGTCTACAATTATTGATGAAGAAATCAGTGAACATACATACAACTAAAAAAATACATACATTTGAGCATAGCACCTACCCTTTTTCATTAATACATCAAAATATGATAGCACACAATATAATTTGCAAAAAATTAACATGACCTTTCTAGATAGCAGCAGTAAATTGTATCACAAGAACGTACTTCGTACGTGTTTGAATTTCGTATGCAGAAACGTTGTAATATTTTCGCAGAAACATTAATTAGCAAAGCATGACATCGCATGACACGAGAGATCTATATCTAAAGACTCAAGAATAAAACTAACAAATGTTATGTAGGCGAACAAGGCTCATAGTGCTTGTCAGGATATTTTAATTTTTGCTTTTTAAACCATGTGTGCTTATTTGCTTCAGTTATATTGAAATAAAAATATCTTTAACAATTATTTGTTCATTTTTTACCACCTTTTTTCTGCAACTTTTTATATTTTTCATACTATGTCCCTCTGTAAATCAAAGGCTAGGCATTGTAATCAGTTTTAAGTTTAAGTTGTAAAAAGGTAACAAATACATAGATAGAGTTACTTTCGAAATTATAATATTAGTTTTGATATGAATAATTTTAATTAGGATCTATGTTATTACTAACATTTTATAATTAAAACTATGAAAAATTCAGAGCAAGTATCACTGCAATGACTCAACTTCCTTATAAACAATTATGGGTTTATCGACCCACCGGTATAGCAGTTTGTGCACCTGGTTGTAGTATTAACATTCTGAATGCGATTCCTTCACCGGTAATAATATTTTGGTCATGGTTCGCTTGATACATAATATGGTGTCACTTTTACAGTGTGAAGTTGATTGACTAACCAAAAAAGTTAATAAATTTCTAGCGATTTAGATTAGACCAAATTAACTGTGCCATTGTCCAATTTTATATATGCACAAACAATGAGGGTAGTGGTAGGACACGACAGTAGGCTACTTGACTCATTCAAAGGCGCAATAATTAAATATTTTCTGTAGTATTTGACTTAAGAAACAAATAGTTATCGACTTCAGATATTAAAAGTGTAAGATGGCTAAAATTGTATAAATTGTGACGTCATATGACACCAAACAAATTTCATGTTGGAACTTATAGGAGTGACATTCGCCATGTAGTCTGTGCTATGACATTGACAATTATGATATATATATATATATCATACTTTATAAAGTATGGAGATTTTTACAATTATGAACGCTTGCTATATGTCAGATGGTTGTTTCAGCTGGCAGTGGTTTTTTACCTGTTTACAAAAAGTAAACTTTTAAAATAAAATTTTACGGTGTTCTAGGTCCTATAAAATAAGTTAATAATTTTTTTCCTCTAATCGGCTAAGAATAAATAATTTAAGACCTAATACAATAATGACTTGGCTACAACTCATTTTTCATCTTGTTCATAACCATAGAGCTTAAGTACTATAGAAAAATATAGATATTTTGTTACAAAGCTGTCACGTTAAAATGACAAGACCTATATATTTAAAAAAAGAGTAAACTAGCGAGTTGTGTCCAACTGAATCTCGACCCCCATACACAGCACCCGCTATAGTAAAACGCTTAGGATTGTTGCTTTCCGGGATTAGTCGATATACAGTAATCAAGCAGAGAGGTAAGGTGTCGGTACCACCATATACAGAATGTTAAGCTCGTAACATGATTATCTTTTGCTTGTGTTTCGGAATCAGTTATCTCTGTCAGTATCTCGCGGTGGTATTTTTTCTATTGTATTGTGCTTAACATCAGATCAGTGCGGTCACCTTTGCCATACTACCTATAAATGTCCCAAAATAATAGAAATCTTGGTCACTTCACATAAAGTAATCTCAAAGTAAGGCTTTGCCGTGAAGTAGCTACAACAGTTATTTTAATATCTGTACTCGTACACGAGAGGGAATGTTGCCACGATTGTGCATTACGTGATGTTTGATGATTGCAGAATTTCTACGAGTTTGTACGAGATACTGTTTTAATAATATTATTATTTAATTATGCTTATTATTTACTCAAATATTGAGATTGAATGTCTTGGTGAGATGTAAGAGTGTATTGGTAAATAGTTGTTTCAAAGCAGACTAATATTTGAGGGAACAATGAAATGATTTGTATGAAGAAAATTTTTAAAGCTCATATTATAGAAATAATGTAATTACTAAACTAACCCAAGTAAATATGTAAATGATTATATAATAGTAACAACTGTTTGCTATATTTAATGTTAGATCTTACGTATAACTTTCTTAAAAACAATCTGGTTTAACTGACTAACGACCGATTTCAATAACCAAACTATCCGATGTTTCAGTTACTAAAGATAGACAAATATAACCTTTTGTTCTTACTTTTTGTTTAAATAACCGATCAACGGATAGTTTTTCGTATCTATATAATATACATCCATATCCTATAGCTTGAATAGATAAGAGGGAAGTCGATATCTGTTTTGAGTTAAGAATAGTACTTATTACAAATATGTACTAATCGGGGATAGTAAACTCAGTTAAGTTATTGAAAACGGCCGTTGAACGACTACATCAGCGTATATTCGATACAATAAGGTGAAGTGAGTTAACAACCAATAAAAAAGGTATATAATACAATCCCTCAAACAACATATTATATATTGTGGCAGAAAATTTAACTCTTACAGATTTAAACATTTAAAGAAACAATATAAGTATTTTATTCTATATTACGTATAGTTAACTGTTATATAAAAACAGTGTTATAGAATAGTGTGAAACATTCTTAGCATAGTGACACAGTCTGAAAATAACTAGATAGTATCGGATATTGCACAGTAGGTAAGTGTGCCAAGTATGTAGCCAAAGATATTTTCTCGCGTTTATTATTTATCCTCTATCCCAATAACGATAATCGTTTATTGATATGAATGCTGCATCAATTACGTTTCTCTTTGCTTTCCATAACTTTCACGAGCAATGCTCATATCTATACTAACATTATAAAGCTGGAGAGTTTGTATGTTTAAACACTCTAATCTCAGACTTTACTAGTCCGATTAGAATTTATGTTTTGCATTGGATAGTACGTTTATTAAGAAAGGTCTTTTAGGTTGTATAAAATTACAATGCAATCTTAAATGTCCAACAATAATAATAACAATCTTAAATTTGAATTCAATCTATTTATAATAAAATTTTATTTTGTTAGTAATTATTTAACCTAGTATTAGTATTTTTAAATTATATTAGTATTTTAAATATCCAAATGTACGTCTTAAAGCACGTATATCGCAGCCCAGTGAATAAAAAAAGGTCCGTCTAGCTTAAAAGCTAGTGCTATCAGTATGCTCTTATACCTACTTCTGAACTGCCTTACTATCGAGGCATGATAGCGTAAAAGCCATCAGAAGGAAAAATCGTAAAGAGGGGAGCAGTAACGCTAAACGTCAAACTCAGCTCGCAAGCTGTAGACAAGAACGAGAAAAAAGTAAGTGAAAACGCGGGTTAAAGCCAGTCATATAGAATATAGTTTAGTTTTGCAAATTACTAATAATATGACATTAAATATTATATACATTAAATATTTAGCTTTTTTATAGTTTACTTCTCAGAAGAAAATAATTAATTGCAAAATACTTAAATCTACAGGTATTATTATATCTAGTAAAGGCGATTGTTAAAATAGACCGTCTCCTCATAGTAAAAATGTAATTAAAATGTCTGAAATCAAAATGCTTAAGTGTAAATTTTTTTAGTAATTACATATGACAAAATTAATTGGCATTAGAACTAAAGAAGAAAACTATTTGACGCTTTTGTTTATAATTCATTTTGAGCTACCACAAGGGATACATTCTCCATAAAATATTTAGAATATCCATCTCATATGGACATATTATAATGAAAGGAGGTCAAATTACAATCACATTTTAATCTGATGTAATATTATTATTCGTCGCTTTCGATTTTACGTGTAAAAAACACTTAATAAAATATGTACTAGAAATCTGTATAAAATTTTCAAAAAAAGTACATAAAATTAAATATACTAAGAAAAATAGGAATAGTTAAAACATATTTAGTGTATAAAATTTTGCGTGGCGAAGTAGCACTTTAGCAATAGCACAATCCAGGCTTCCAGTACAGGCTAGATGCCTGCAGTTATAGGTAACTATCAGCCCTGGTTTTCAGTTGTGGTTAATAAGCGTGTTTAAATACGTTTCAACTACCATTTCTAACAATCTTTTATTTAACTTGACTTGTTAGTATCAAGTGGGTCGAAACTTGCAACTGAATCATAAAACAGTTATCCTCAACCGAATGTGCTAGTGTATGATAATTCATGATTAGCTAAGTGACGTCATTCTATTTCCATAATGGCGGACCAGTTACTTTTATACACCCCCATAATAAGGCTATCACATGACAGGGTTTAATGAGAAAAATAAGAAAAATATTAATAAAAACTTTAAAAACAGGCTTTTATTTAATATTTCAATAATTTTAAAAGCAAAAATAAAAAAGGGGAGAAAGAGGAATTTAACCTAAACAAATATTTTGCGCGTTACAAGCTTTTAAAATTATCAAAATGTTGAATAAAACCTTGTTTTTAAATATTTTTTTGCAACTTATTACTTAATGTACCTAGCTAAATTAGAAATGAGGAATTACCTATACATATGAAATAATTAGTCAGTTTCTGTTCAGCTTAATAAGTTTAAGCTTTGTAAAAATACCTCTTAATTGGATTAAATTAAGTCTACATAAAAAAAAGATTATAATTATCATTCTCGTAAATTTTCTCTCAACTTACAAGACTTCAAATAATCCAATTATAAAATACTTATTTCTATATATAAATATTTGTAAGTCGCGTTCAAACAATAGGCTCATAAGAAATATGATTCAGAAGAATTAAGTCGTACACTCCACCAATTTAGTTAAATGTTTTTCTCAAACATATTTCGGTGGGTAACCTCCTTTGCAATTAATAACAAAAACATTGATTTATAAATTATTTATTACTGTTACCTGGAGTCGATACGCATATCTCGCATTGCAAATAAAGACTTGATACAGCGAAGAAATTACTATTAAATATTTATATTGTTAAACAGTAAACTTGATAAAAGATTCCAATTTATAATTTACTTAGTCTTGGCTTATTTAAAGTCCTCGTTGATCAAAGTCAAGCTAAAGTACAAGAATCTGATGGACGAATCAAGAAGTAAAAATGAACACGGACAGTGAACGTCGCAAGACGAGATACGAATGCTTTTTTGCAGGGGTTTTTGGAGTGATGACTTTTAGATAAGAAACGCTAGATAGGTCAATGATATAGCCATAGTGGTGACGAATATCTAGATGAGGATAGGGCAGTATTACACGGAATTGCATACAAATATGTAGTTTACTACACTCAGCAGAGTGTAATTAATTTTATAAGTAGTTTTTCAACCTATGTATTCTATGAGCATTGCGTGCCCCACGGCTCTTTTTTTTTGAACTGACTATACGGTTAGCCTAAGGGCCCTGAAGCTATTAGAGTTTTTGACAGCTTCACCGGGCTTGGGGCCCACGGCTCCGTACGCGTTTTTAAGCAGTAATTAGTTTCGTCTTGTAATTTTATTATTTTACTCAAATAAAATAAACAATTTATAAGTAGCCTATAAATTGAGGAATAACATATACTTTCCGTGTACAAAAGTTCATCAGTATCGATTAAACCGTTTTTGAGTTAGACTCCGACATACAAACAGACAGGGCTACAGATTTGTTCATATAGACAATTTCAGTAATATTTAATGGAAAAAATAATTTAACCCTGATTTTTATCACAAATTTAATCAATTTATAATCATACTGACGCTAATCCCGTTATAATATGAGTTGTTAGCGAAATTTTATTCAATGATGAATCAAAATTGACTCGAATATCAATTTACATAATCGGAGGTGAAACATTTGAATTATCTGAATAAAATGGCCTCATGGGTATTATTAAATTCATTTTGATTATTATTTCCTTCGTGTTGGTAAACAATTTGAATATTAAAAAAAAAAAAAAAAAAACGAATACGCATCAAAATTTATGTTGATCGACGGAATACCAAAATTGTAGCTATTGTTGGCTATCTAAAAAAAAAAATATATATTGTATTCTTTAATAAAATTTTATAAATTTAATAACTTTTTATATAAATTATTTGTCTAATAGGATTATAATTACTTGTCAGACCTTTTAATAAGATTGTGAAACGTGAAATTAAGTCTGTGCTTTATAACACGAATTAAATATCAAATTAGAATGTTGCGTTTTTTGGAACGAAATTCAGTACCACGGCTAAAGGTAGAAGTTGATAATTGTAGAGGAAAAAGCGACCCCCATGCTGTGATTTTCTCTCTCTATTTCTCTGCCTGTCTTTTCCTGTTATAAATGAGTGCTTGTGGGTGCGTGCGAGTATCGAGATTCGAACAGACGAGCATTGTGCGCAACCAATTTTATAACCCTTCTTTAGGCTGCCGCCAAATTAAAAAGCATTGTATTGGTGGTCTCGCGAAATATTCGCGCGTTCAGTCATCCAATGGTCTAAATATTAGGGCCTTACTTACATATGAAATTGGCGTTTTGTTGAACTGGCCACTTTGATCTCAAATGAAGAAGAATGAAGAAGCACACGAACAAGCTCGCATTGAGCGCTGCGGTTAATTACTCAACCTCCACAATACTGAGGGAATTTTCAACTGTATTGTTACTTGTAACGAAAAATGGTTTCTTTACAACAATCCGAAACGCTCATCACAGTGGTTGAACTCAGGAAAACCGACCAAATCCTGTCCCAAGCGAGAGTTGACTCAGAAAAATGTACTGCTAAGTGTTTGGTGGATCAGAGCTGGTGTCATATACTACAGCTTCCTAAGATCTAGCCAGACGATAACGGCAGATCTGTATTGTCAACAATTGCAAACCATGATGGAAAGCTAGCCGTTAAACAACCGAGACTGGTTAATCTCTCTAGCCCACTGCTGCTTCAGGACAACGCTAAACCCCATACTTCACGATAGAAGGTCGCTAAATTAGAGGAACTGTGGTTGGAATGTCTCCGACACCCACCATACACTCTGGACCTTGCTCCAACAGACTACCACTTTTTTACGGAATTTGGACAATTTCTTGCAAGAAATAAATTAAATTCCGATGAGGCTGTCCAAACCACCTTCAAAGATTTTATTGATTCACTCTTCCATAATTTTTTCAGCAATGGAATCAAAGAATGACCTATAAAATGGTGAAAATACATAGGTAATAATGGTATATATTTCTGTTGATTAAATGTATAATTTCAAAATACTGTTTTCGTTTTACTTTTTCCATATAAAACGCTAATTTCATTTGTAAGGGACCTAATATTAAACTAACATTGATGTGTTTCTTCAGAATTGAACTAACTGATCATTAGATAATATTTCGTTTACTTTTTACTAATACCTGACCGAGTTTCTCTCGACTGCAAAACTTTTTTTTATTCCAAAGAAAAATAAAAAACCTGTTATTTTATACGGAGTACAAATATCCTTCACAATTCAGTCTGAATGCAAATCTTTAGAAGTGGGTCATTTTTCGCGGTCGGGAACTAGTTGTGGAGACCTTGTAGCTTGGATGATTGATCTCATATTGTCTCGCGACATTTTTACGATCCTACAATGTTATAGAAAATTTTACGACGCTTGAATGTGACTGGAGTAGTTCCTTTGTGTGTGGTTTAGAATAATCATTGTGTTCATTCACAATTGAATTAGTATTTTTTGCAGTTCCGGTCATTGATAGACAAAATTGATTATTTAGTTGAAGTGTCATGCAATGTCTGAAAGTGTATATTTATAATTTAATGCAATGATAAATGTGAAGAGTTTTTATAAAATGTATTTTATTTTATTTTTGTTATAAGTAAACATATTTACTTCGAATGATTTATTTTCATGCACAAAGAAAAGGAAAATAAACTAACAATATTTAATTTTCATCTGATACTGAAGATACTCTTGAGCTAAAACCAGCCCTAGATACATTTCAACAAAGGTAACATTATATCTTAAATTGTTGTTAAATATTTAAAAAAAAAACTGGCCTTTTCGTATACCAATAAGGCTATTATCTGCTAAATTGTATGCTATAAAATGCAAAAACTTGGAATCTGAATTATAAGCCTCAAAGGGATCATTTTGCTGAATTCTGCATATGCTACGTGTTTATTAATATAGGCTAATATATGCCCCGAGGAACGGCACGTCATTGTGAAATTTTTACTATTTTATTCATATATAATTACAAAATAATTTTAGAGAAATGTATTAATTTTCTTTCTTTTTTAATGATACATCGTATTATTGTTTAAATACCTAACCTAAAAGATTTAAGTCGCGATGAGAATATAAACAACAAAACACATCATGAGAGCATCAAAAATGTAATTCGTGAAATGTTAAATATATTTATAGTCCAATAACAGTTCTCAAGATCCTCTTTTTTTGACAACAGATTCACGAAAATACGTTGATGATGATGACTTATGTGACGTAATCATCTGTAACATTTGACGCGGGTTTCGACTGGTAACGTCAGCAATAAAAACTAATACAAAAATTTATTCTAATTTTAATAACATTGCTTTGTTTATTATAGTATGGCTGACAGTCCCCTCTTACTTAAACAATTAATAAAATGGAAGTGTCTATTTTTAATGTTAAAATAACAGCCTTTTACTAAATACATATGAAAGTATATACGATACTTATAACAAAACACCATTTTTTTTTTAAATGATCATTTGAAAAAATAAATTTTCTGTCCGTTTGTTCCGGGTAATCTCGGAAACGGTTAGATCAATTTTGACGGGACTTTTACTTGTAGATAGTTGGTATTACAGGAAGTAACTTTGGCTACTTACTTTTATTTTAGAAAAATAATTAGAGTTCCGTGCAAATAAAAATAAAACTGGTCATGGTGAATTAATTCGGGCGCATAAAATAGTTGTAGTTCTTTAAAAGACATTCTCTTTTCTGGGTTGAAGTCTCTTTCTCATAATGGTTCATTGTATTTCGTAGGATGTTCTACATTCTTATAGGGGCTTACAAAACGATTAAAATATGGTATCTTGGTGATGAATGCTCGTGTTAAGTGTGTTTTTAGATTTCGTAGGTTTTAGATCATATTTTGTGACTTATTCATTAAGGTAATGAGAAAATATACATATATTAAATACAATAATAAGTGTGAGAAAAGTAATAATTTCTGTATTTAATTGATATTTAGTAATGTAACAAATAACTATAAAGCTATTTTAAAAGTCGTTCATGTTAATATTAATTATCCTAATAATTTCTTTATTTTTTTGACAACCATACATTCGTTCATGACGATTAAAGTAACATGGCGTAAGATACGAGGCACTATAACTACGGTTCATAATAATTTATGCGTTTGGGCAGGTAGACGGTTAAAAAAGTTAAATATACTGAAACATATGATTTTTAATATTTTCTCTGGTACTCCGGCTTATCCGTTAATGTAATAATGATAATAAACTTACTCAAAAATGTTACTTAATACTTAACAAATAAATGTAATTAAAAGAAAGTGTAATGCATACTTGAAATTATTGATATCTTTACTATTTATGATTTACAAAATAAAATTCTTCACAAAAATGATAAATAAACCACATGACCGTTATAACACACGCAATTTACTTTTTCAAACATGACTGAGGTGTCCGTTAATGAATCTTAGTTCCCACATTACATAAATATCGTTGTGTTCATTGCAGACAAAACTCGAAATCATTGTATTCATCAAATTACATAGAAAACTTAAGCCAGAAGCGGCCGGATCAACAACCGTAAGCAATAATCATTACTCTCCACTCATCAACCTTGAGAGATGCTTTATTGTCTCGATTCGGCTTGTTGTCGACTTGTTACGACTACAAAATAAAAAATAAAAAGATATCATCAAACTTGTATTATAAAACCTCACGCAATCGGCCCGCGCGTGGGGAAAAAAGTTGAAAATAATTCCTCGGTTCGGATTGGAATGGATGTTGTCGATAGAGAAGTTTTATATGTTACGTATGTTTGCGGCGTGATAAGTATAGAGTATTTGCGTAATGTTGGAATAATTCTATATTACCATTAGAAGTTCTGAAATTACTTTTGCATCGGATTTTATATTATAGATGAAATCGTATTTTGTGGGTTTCGAATTCAATTAAATGCAATGTAAGCTATTTTAGGATAAATTTTTCAATGAACAGAAAAACAAATTCAGGAATAATTTTAACGTTTTGACAATGATATTCCTCAAACAAAGTTATCTGATAACTGAAAAATCTTAGTATTCTAATAAAGTAGCGGTGTTCCGCGGCTCCGCACGCGTTTATTACACAGTAATTATATTTGTCTCGTAACTTTATTTGTATTAATGTAAATTCTTATAGTCCATCAATTTCGAGTTTACTTCCCGCGTAGAAAATTTCATCAAAATCGGTTGAGAATTAATGTTTTTTTTTTACAATTTCTAAAAGTATTATTGAAAACTCTTATAGCCTATAAAATAAGCAATTACATAAGCCGACCGTGTATAAAATTTCATAAAAACTGGTAAAGCTATATTTGACATAAATCCGTATAATATACAAACAAATAGACAGAGAGACATTTTATATTCGTAAATTATTAGTGTCATTTATAATAGACATCAGAAAATTTGTGAAAAAAATTACATGTATATATTTATTAAAATAGTTACCAGATAATACCAGTTATCTATTTTATGGTGTTACCAAATACATGCGCTATACATTTAAATAATTTATGTGAGGTACCATGACAAAGTTTAATGAGTAAAACAAATGTGGAGGTTAGTACTTAATGGAACAATAAAACTGGTGACACAGTGCTAGACACAAGTAAAGGTATAAAAATAAAAGGCTATTAAATGGATGTAAAGCGTTATATGCGGTTGGATGACACGTATGTGTACCATATAGCTTTGAAATACCACTGTTTGTATTTAGGTGAAACAGACATTATGTCGGTTCGCATGTTTGCGGGTGGTGAGTATTTGTAGCTAAATTCATTCCGGCATATAAAGGTGGCCTCCCACGTTCTGTGATATTGCGGACAGACGCGGACCAGCCAGCACCGACACACCATGTGAAGAGTGTCATCTGTGAAAGTGCAGGCAAGTCCGTAGACTTGGTGTGGGAACCTACTTTAATACACATAATTTAAAAAAAAAACATGTGTACACAATAGGTAGAAGTAAAACCGTCAGATAACAAAAACATCTGACCTATAAAAACTCTTTTTAAAAATCATAAATCATCCGGACTCGAACTATCTCCAATTCGTACCGTACAACTGTAAAATGTGTACAAGTCTGGTCGTCACACTGCTAGGCTAACTCGACAACGATCGTAGTCGTGGAAATCAGCACTTAATGTATGCGTTTGTTTCTTTTTAGTGTCGCTTTTTCGTTTCATCATGTTTCAAATCACAACGGTACTAAAGAAGTATTCACTTAAAAAAATCCGATAAATACTTCGGTATAGTGTTTTGAAATCAGTAATTGATTTACGCGATGAATTGCGAATAGCTCTAATGATGTCCTGAATATATTATCAGATATACCGGATAGTTTGTTCCTTAACCATTGGATTGATTTAATAAAAAGCGGGTGTACCTATGAAAGTACCTATTTTGCTCATGTATGTAAATATTTCTAAAATGTGTTATGTTTCTTTACTAACATACACTAAATTCTAAGAATATTGAAAGTAAATCTGAAATAAATAATTGATATATCGTGGAGGCGTTTGCCATTGTATTTAATGTATTCTTCTAGAAACCCTAACCTATTTTATGATCCTGTTGTTAAAACTACATACTTACAAACAAAATTCCTATTATACGAATAAATACGTACGAGTACCAACAGTACGAATAAATTAGTTAGTGATTTAAATGTTGATTTTTATGATACAACTGTGAAGAAGTTGAGAACTCTCCTAAATTCCTGTTTCTTTTGCTAATATTTTGGTGTTGTTCCGTCTACTTATTCTATTATTCGTATACATATCACCCGACATAGTGGCTGGCTTAGGCACGACCGGATTTCAGATCACTAAATACATATACACACGTTCCTTCCTTCCTCCCAGAAGGCAGGGACATGTATATATATATGTATATGTTAGTTTAGCTCGAATCTTACGGATAGGGAGTTAGTCAGATCGCGCCTTTCTTGCAATCGCGGTATCAGCCCAAGCCGAGGTTCGGACACTTAGCACCCTTGCGCGCTTGTTGCCCACGCTTTCACGACTGAGTGCCTTCAGTGTTCGCCTCCAAGCCTGGTAAAGCTGTAAAAGCCATCAGCGGCTCTGCTTTTGGATAAGGCCCCTCAGGCTAACAGTAAGGTCAGTATATATAAAAAAGGCATTCCTTGATCAGTGTTATAGTGTGAATAGTTTTTGACGGTGCTGCTGAAGATGCTAGCATGCTACCCTCAGTATAAAACCTCTAGAGTCTTAGCTCTGAAATTAAATTAGCGGAGCACACTGATAAATTCCACGAACGTTACTAAAATCAAGGGAAAATATAAAAGACCTGTCGAGTTTTTGGCGGGATCCCCAACTGTCATGTAGTAATTTTTTTGACGTGACAACGTCTTATAAATTGGTTTGCCGGGTGACACTTCAAGAAACTGCGTTACGCTCCGCTCACGTTATGCGCTCACAATGAGAGCGAGTGAGAGGCACGCGTCCCTTCCACTCGGGCATGGTTAGCCCGCCTAAGAGCGAGAGAGACAGACATAAAGTCGTTGTCACGTAAAACTTTCGCCCGTATACCGACTTTACAGGCAACCAATTTTTTTTTATTAATTTTGTGTTGTTTTACTAAAAATGTTGTGTAATATATGTGGTATTTTTCCTAATAAAACTTGCTTATTGTGCACAAGTGAAGTGAATTGCAAATACTAACATGGACTATGAATTATGTACGTGATGCTAGAATACTAAAGGATACTAAATAACCGGTGTATAATATCTAGTAATCAAACGGGTATAAGCGTTCTTTACCCAAGAAGATAGCGACTGTAATGCTTCTGGGGTGATAAACCTATTGGTTTATCATGTTTCAAGATTATTCAGCTTAAGTATATCCAGCTGCCGAGAGGCTTTGCAGACCGGCATGACAGCTATGGATTTAAAATCCCTGTAGTCACCAGTGTTTTTAGATTATACTGTGCTTCATTCTCATGCAAAGGACTATTGCCGTGATACCATTAAAAAAATCCAAGAACGTCTGGTACTCATCGGTTGGCGTTGTTTCTGGGTTATTGAATGTGACACCAATTTACCATCCTCACATTTTCTATTTGTGTCAGTTTGCTGAACGTATATAAAAAAGGACCAAGAAAATGCCATAATTACGCTACACGCAGTTCAAGTATGCAGGTAAATGTGAATCTATATTTAAAATTGGCAGCCGTCCTTGGATAGAAACTAGGTAAAGACTGGCTGTTATATTTGCAAAAATAGAATTAAACCAGTCATGTTATGCAATAGTATGGTCACCTTTAATTATGTTGTTAGTTTTATTTATATTAATTATCGATATCTAATACAATACAGAAGCTTTTGTTCTCGCGTGTAAATATTGTTTCATAATGTTACCATAGAATATTGGCGTTACTCCCAATAACGAGAGATAGACTTAAATGTATGGAGCATATTTGATTTAGACTTCGTTTAGTTAATTATAATTCAAAGTTCAAACAATATTTAAATGTGATTAGTTAGTCGATGATGTTATTGCTATTTTTCGTATGACGGACGCTATTATCTGCTTGCAAGTAAGAAAATTTTAAAACAATTGTCGTATATTTTCTGAGAAAATCGCGCTCATACCAAGTGAAAATGTAACATATATTTTTGAAATCTGTCAAGACGAAGTTTATTCAAGGCCTTTAATAAAAGCTCGAAGACAATTAATTTGATTTTTAGATGGACTAAACCTTAGATGGACCTACTCTTTACGACTTATATGCACACGATATTGATCATTCCATATTTTATACTATGATTTGGTTTTCATGTTTGTAGATAGATTACATTTTTTTTCTTACTATCTTAGGTTACGTAATAAAACTGATACTTCAATAGTAAAATCGATTAATGTAAAATAATACGTTTAACGTGTTTTATTTACGATATCATAACCACATTAAAACAGTTTACCTTCAGAATGTTTTTTCAATAACTCGTTGCGACTTCGGTACGCAATAAAATGTACCCACTTGAAACTGTTATTTCTTTATCGTTACAGCGATCCGAATCCTCGTTTAGACAAAACGAATATCAGATAAAGTTCATAGAAAGTGTACTTTCCACTGAGAGAGGCAATAACTTTTTAGGGCCCACCATGAATGTAACTTTTACGATTGTTACGAATTAATATCTGAAAAATGGTTTTGTACCCTCGTATCTTGACAATTAAGTTGGTATATTGAAGGAAATTTCTACGATATTTTAAACAGATTGTGTTCTCTGGTGATTAGATATAAAGGGTGCAGAATACAATTAATAAATATTAATTATGCGGTGTTGCCCTACATAAAGTTATCATGAAGTAATTGTACACCATACGAAACTTTTAATTGTATCTCATTATATATTTTCGATATTTTTGTAGACAAACACAAACATTATATATTTTTTTGTCCTTTGATAAAAACTATTACCACTATAAATATACCTTACTATAAAGTTTATAACGCAAACCCTGAACTTTATTTTCATTTAACATATGCATATTTCTAGAAGTTTTATAACAAATAGATGTTGCCGCCGGTTTCACCCGTGTTAAATTTATTGAACTAACTCTCCGCGTACCGCCGGAGCACACGTGAGTAGGCTATCATTGTTTTCAAATTCTGTACTTACCTATAGCTTTCCAGATTGTGCGACGCTTATGGTTACTGCTCCACTCCTTAGCAAAGTAGCGTTAATTTATATATAGGCTATAAAATTCAAAAATAATTTTTGAAATCTGACTTGATATCGTAGTTCCCGAGATTAACGCTTTCAGAATAACAAAAATCAAACAATATATTACGCTTTATAATTTCTATTACATTAATAAATATTTCCTGTAATGTTCAGATAATATATAGATACCTATATTTAGCGTGAGCATCAGTTTATTTCGTAAATTTGTTTAAAACTCCTATGAGTTTTGATGTCAAATGACGTTTATTGTTCTTCACATTTATCAAATACGGCATTTTAAATATCGGTTACATTCTTATCTATCACAACTTATTTACACAAATGATTTAAAAGCAAAAACACATATAACACGTTCTATTTAAAATTTAGATACGTTTACGTTCTAAAGAAATAAATCGAATATATCTTAGCTCAGTTTTACGGTACCTATAAGTGTTACAGCATATACTAAAATAATATAGGTTGTATACTTATCCAGTGTAGGTATATAAAAAAGAAATTGGGTTTTACACCGTGTTCCAGAATATTACTTGGCTACCTTCTCCTAAATATTTATGAGTTTCTTTAGGCAATATACATAACATTCATTATTTATCTTTTGATATAACCTTTTTTAGACCTTTGGACATGAGATTGGCCTAAAGGACTAAAGTAAAGACGGTTGCAAAAATGTTTTTTTATTGCTTTACTTTACCTAAGAATTCATGTACCCTCATCAAAACTTAAGTCTAAGCGTCAGTAAATATTATCGTGTGTAATGTAGCTTATTTTTGGTATTTTTGTATTAAACATTTATAATATTACTAGGTGTGTCCACGAATTCGTTCGTGTCAATACTAAAACGGAGAGTAAGAAACCTTCCCCATGAAACAAAAAAGAACAAAAATCTATAAACCTATATGGTGATCGGTCAAAAGTTTTTAGAGTAATCAATTTCTTAAATAAGTAAATATTTACATTATTCATACTCCATATTAATAATAATATTATAAATCCGAAAGTAACTCTGTCTGTATGTTACGTTTTCACGCCTAGACCGCTAAACCAATTTTGTTGAATTTTGGTATAGAGATAGATTGGACATTGGGAAAGGACATAGGGTACTTTTGTAACGAAAATTAAACTTTAAGGGTAGAAAAAAGGGGATGAATATTTGTATGAACAAAATATGGGAACACCAAATGCACATTCGAGATAATGGTGGAATGACATTGCCTGCTATACCAACCAGTCTGTTGATTGTCAATCTGGTTTGTTGATTAATTGATAGTGTTATAATTAAAAAGAAATGTATTGTATTTCTAATAATTACCTATTAAACGATAGTCCAGTATTCTTTTTAAGATTGGCTGAAGTGTATATAAACTGTTAAACTACGCAGTACAGCATAATAACTGTTTTATTTTATAATAGGAATATGACGTGCGTTATCAATCGTGGCTCGCGGGAGTTTGTATATTCTAATCGATATACCTATTGTAAATTATCTGGATTATATACAGTTTTGCTACAAGTGAATAATTTCATCGTGTTATTCCAAATATGGTGAAAATAAAACTTGGGTGAAAGTTTGTCTAAAGAACCCATTCATATTTATGCTTATGGCAAGAAAGGAATAAAAGGGGTTTCACGTTTTTCAAAAATATGAATTATTTTTGAAGTTTTATTGGGACAGTTAATGTGTTGGATTCATATTGGCATATAATGTCAATACCATACAAACAGTAATAATCCGATCTATGATATTCTTTTGGTTTGTCGTGTTCCGAAATCAGCCGATGCATATGCAGTAATATAGCGGGGTGGTAGAGATTGCGACCACAATACACATAGTGATAAATAAACCCATCTATGATTTTCTTTTGTTTCTTTTTTTGATATTATATAAATATAGCTATCTATATTAATAAATCTGTAGTCCTGTCTGTACTTTTAATGTTTTTACAAAATTTCCCGATACGCATATTATATGTACGATACTGATCACGAATATGCCTATAAATATTTTTTTGTCCGTAAGTCTGTCTGTTTGTATGTCCGAATTTAACTCAAAAATGGCTTGACCGCTTATTATGAAATGTTGTACACAGGATGCTTATATTATCGGTCAGTTGATAGGGTATAAAAAATTTCAATATTACTTTTAGATAATGTAACAAAAAAAAAATATTTTAGTTAATTCAGTTATGTACACGGGAATTATAAGTTATTCCATGAATGATAAGTAATGAGAATTTTCAATAACACTTTTGGGAACCGTAAAAAAAGACATTTTCAAAAAATTTGAATTTAAGTAATTCTTAATTAACTGGTTTTGGTGAAATTTTATACACGGGAAATCTAGCTATTTACATAATTAATGGGATATAAGAATTGTCAATATAACTTTTAGAATAAAAAAAAAAGTAATTCAAAAAGTTTAATTTTCATCAATTCTCAACCGATTCTGATCAAATTTTTTAGACGGGAAACATACATCATACCGAATATAATTGAGATGCTATAAAAATTAGTAATGTATTAGAAATTGTAAATTACAATAATAGTTTTCAACTGATTTTGATGAAAATTGTACACGGGAAATACATGCTACTCCTAAATTGATACGGCATATGAATTGTCAACAATATGAGTAAAAATAAAGGGATTTAAATATTTATTGCGTATTAACAAACGCATGCGGAGCCTCGGGCACACCGCTAGTATATACATATATAGAAGAAAAATGTTAATAATACTAATACTATAATTAACTTTAAAAACAATTAAATCTAAAATGTGTATACCCAGGCCACAGTTACATCTATTTTTAGTTTTAAAATGTACATAAACTTGAATAAAATACAATAGAATATAAATATGTTAATCATGTTTATATTATGTCGATAAGAAAATTATACGAAAATTTTAGATACGCTACTTTCAAAGTTAAATATTTTGTTGAAATGCTTCTTTCAACTTTTGTAGGTACCTATTTTAAATTAGCTTGGTAACATTTTATTTAGAAATATAATATCTAACGAAAAACTAGCGATTCAAAAGTATTTATTTGATATACCAGGCTAATCTAAAAAACTTTTCAAACTATATCTGAAACTGAAAATTAAAATAATTGGAAGATATCTTAGAATTTATCTCAAAACTGTAAAATCTACGCGGTAACTTTCGAGTTCACACCGTATAAAAGTTGGTTTTTGTTATCCCAAGCTCTCGGCTTCTACCTAAAAAGGTCGCCTAATTTGTCCGACGGAATTCGACATTATTACTCCCGGCCATTGTTTGTGTTGCGATTACAGCGGGGGTTAAATAGCGCGTTTAAACGGGGACTTTTTCAACTTCCACTTTGTTTAAGGGGAGCGAACTTAAAAGGGTTAAGCTGCTTTAATTGTAAACCGCTTGCGTTTCTCTTTCGTTTTAGATGTTTGTAAGATTTCAATCTTTCGAGAGGCCGTTGGAGTAAGCACGATTTAAAATTACAACAAATACTCTATTAATAAAATAGTAGAAACGTGAAACTGCCTCATTAGCATAGTGGTCGTAAGCGCGACTGCTATGAGCGAGGTCCTGGGTTCGAATCCCAAGTTGAGCAAAACGTGTTATTGGGTTTTTTTTATATGAAATTCTCAGTAGCGGTTCGGAATTTAGTTTCATGCCCGATTAATGGCAATAGGCTCGCCCCCTCTATTACATGGGACCTAAAAACATACTCGGCGAACTGTGGGTGTACATTAGTATACCTCTGCCTAACCCTTCGGGAATACAGGCGTGATGGTATGTTATGAAATGGTAAAGGACGTTGCTGATTATCTGTATTAATAAATCTGTAGTTATGTCTGTACATGTAATACTTTTCCTTAATTTAATATAATATAATAACCGCTATCTGCTAGTGAAAATCAGTCCAACCATTTCGGAGATTACCCGGAACAAACTGATAGACAGACAGACAAAAATTTTAAAAATTGTTTTCTTGTTTAATTGTTGTATTTAATTTCATATACCTTTAGTAAAAAGCTGTTATTCTGAGATTACAAACAGAATTGATTGTACGAATAGATTACATCATAACTTATTTCATTATAAATCTTTCACCAAAATAAATTTTACCTGCAGTCACACACACAATACATCGCTTACACCTAATAACTAAATATCCTTTCACTTAATATTTATACACGGACCCATGCAAGTACGCAAAACTATTCCACTCAAACATGCTTCCAACTGTAATATTTAATTTAATTTTCGGAAAGAATCAACTGCCAAAATACAGGTTACCCTAATTTGGTAGTTGAGACCACTGTTTTGGAGCTTTTCTTCTTGTAAATAAACTTTTTGAATATAAAAAAATAGGCTATAAAATGATATAGTTGAAGAGATTAACGTGTTAAAACAAATAAAAATAAAACAAACCCTGGAGTTGTATGATATTACTATAGATTGTAAAGGTACGTGAACGACCTAAAAAGTTATAATAGCAGGAAGAATAATACTGCATAATAAATACATTACTATAGATATTCTAAGTTCATAGTCTAAGCGGTCACTTTTATAGCGGTATCAGGTGCAGCATTCCGTGAGAGCTCGTAGCCGCTATACGATTTAATTGAGCGGTTCTCGTCTATAATTATTGACCGTGAAGTTTAGATATTTCCTATAAACATACTTCCATACCGTTAGAAATTAATGAAATTATTAAAATTAATTTATCATCACTGGATACAACTGGAATTGTAATTGATCCAATCTAGCCCCGACTTGGCAAATTGGTGGACGTGCATCAAAGAATTACTGTTTGCAAAGAATACTTTTTTATATTACTCGTTTAGTTACAATCTAACCTGAGTTCTAGTGACGATGTGGTCTAATACACGTTAAGCCTAATAGGGGACTGCCCTCAAGTGCAGCTGCCGGAACACACCTATAAATTCTTGGTAACATGTTTTCAACTTGCAAATCTTAATTAGCGAGGCGGACATTTGAAAATGTCCCACCACCATTCTAAGGTTTCATTCATCTCGAAGATTCTTTCACCTAAAGCTCAGACTCACTGCACGGATTCGAACTCACATCGATCGAGACTGTGTCCTTACACGCTACCACTGAGCTAGTATTGCTTCTTAACGTATAGAAATGGGATAAGATACCAAAAGTTGTAAAACCATTTTTGTGTTAATATGTACATTCATAAATAATCAAAATTACTGGTCTGAATTTAATTACATACTTTTTACGAGAAACAAAAGAATAAATTTCCATAAGGTGTAAAATAAAAAGTAATGTAACCAAAATTCCCAATCTAAAGGACAGACAATCAACTCAGATCCAAGCTTATCAACAATCGGTCCTCTTAATTGTTGCCCAGCGCATGTCTCAGCTTTAATTAGTGAATATCCACGGCCTATCAGACCGTAGATCTTTGATTTTCAATGCAATTATTGTTCCCTTGATAAAGGGATGATTTTCTATAAGACTGCACCAGTAAACTCAATTCATTATTAACGTAAATTATAAGAAAAAATGTATAGAAGAAAATACCAATACTTATCAAAATTATATTAATCGACTCACGTTAAACTATAAAATTAATAAAATCGCAAGCATAAAACACAAATAATAGCAATTCTAAAATACCTACGCAATTGTTCTATTTCAAAAAGTGCAGTATTGCAGTTTTCACTCTTGTAAATATGAAAAGATAGCGACATTGCAAATAGTAGTAAAATAAACAAATGTAACACTGAATTTATTTTAAAACACTTCCCAGTTGTAAAGTGCCGATGTTACATTCAGTTTTATTCGCGACTGAAAAGTGTACCCTGCGGATTTACTGCAATACGTACTAAAGGTAATCTTAAAAATTTTCTACATAGAATAGCTTTTTCAAATATATTTTCCAAGAAAATAAGATTTTATTTATGACTACAAGGTATCAATTCATAAACCGTATCAATTGAAGAATGACATGTATTTCTTGTGTACAATTTCCATCAAAATCGTTTGAACAAATTTTATTCTATTTTACGACTTCTACTGAATTATATATTAACAATTCTTATAGCCTCTCAATTATAGTATAATGGCTTCCCTTCTACAAAATTCGATTACAATTGTTTGAGAATTGATGAAAATTTGATTTTTTGAACTTCTTTCTTTTACGATTTCTAAAAGTCTTTTCTTATACCATATCAATTGACCAATGACAAGCATCGCGTGTACAAAATTTCATAACAAAAACGTCAAGCCATTTTTGAGTTAAATCCGGACATACAAACACACTGGCAAACAATTTTTTTTAACGGCATAGTCGTCATCAGTTTCTTACATATAGTATGCCTATCGGGACATTTGGATAAAAAATTAGCTGTACAGATAAAACTACATATATACTAATATACATTAAGCTAGGTCTGGGTTGTATTAATGTGTTTGTGTGTCCGATTTAATAGCAATAACCGATGAAGAAACTTCGCTATTAACTCCTGTATATTTTATCCAGCAGAAGGAGTAAGGTACGACTCTTGTTCCCTACTAGACCATATTCACTACACACATTATGGAAAACTCTGTATTATTTGCTTCACCTTATAAAAATTTGCCTAAATTTCAGTTGTTCAGATCAATACGACGTCGGCGATACGTGTTCGTGACTTCTCGATCACCATTGTTTTTCGTTTATACTATACTTGTTTTGTTTTGGAACCGAATGAAGAGGGTTCAGATTATAATATAATCTTTAATATTTATTCATAAAAGAACTTATAAGAACTCTTCTATAAGACCTTACGTTTATTTAAATAAAATATATATAACATTAAAAAATAAATCAATTAATCACATCTCTATTATTATTTTAGTAACTATTTATTCATTTGTAAATAAACTATCGTCTAAATTTATATTATACGAGATATTGTTAAGATAAGGTTAAGAAGAATTTAATGAAATTACATTTTAATTTAGTATGGTAGTTATTGATAAATTTATAATTTATTTGCAAATTAGAGTTGTAATATTTTTGTTAGATAATAAATAAATAAATCTGTATCTCCGTAAAGTGCTATGGCATGAACACATTCATGTTATCTAACACGGTTGATCTTTAGTTGCTCACTGAAATGTGTTCCTGCGGGGCCTCTATTCTACAACTGCCGTATGGGGAACTGAAAGGCTTAAATTTTAATTAATTTTTCACTCCACGGACTTCTTTAATAATACCGGGAGGCTTAATTGCCAAAATATTTCACAATCCGCACTGGAAGGGTGCCTTAAGACGTGTTTAATTAGCAACGCGGAATCCATTTTAAATTTGTTACTTGCAGGATTCTCTAACAAGCTTTGCATAAGTTCAGTTGCCATGCGAAGTAGATTTTAATGTTTCTAAGTACTTTAACCTATTCATTATTTTTTTAAATACATTGCAATTTGATTATAAGCATGTGGCATTGTGGCCTGTATTACAAGTCCGGTGAAGCTGTAAAAGCCGCAGCGGCTCTGTTTGACGATAGGGCCCCTAAGGCTAACAGTGTAGTCAGTTCAAAAAAAAAAAAAAAAAAAAAAGGCCTGTATTATAACCGCGGATCCTTACGCATTTGTTATCACGCAGAAGTTGATTACATCCCGTAATTTTATTTTTACTCATTTTTATTACAATTCATATTATATTATAGTTATTAAATTATATTATAGTCTATCATGTATTTTCAGTGTCAAAATCGCTTGAGAATTAAGGCCACGAGAACCAGAGTGAAAAGTGAGAAAACTACATTAACAATGTTATGAAATTCATGCTGCCGTCTATGTAATATCACGTAAATTACTCACAATTTTTTCAGCAGTTGAATCAATAAACTACCTATAAAATGTTGAAAATGCTTAGATAATAATGATACATACTTCGATTGATTAAATGTATATTTTTATATTATTGTTTTCGTTTTACTTTTTCCATATAAAAAGCAAATTTCATATGTAAGGATCTGTAGGATCTATTATAAAAGTTAGTTCTGCGCGGAAATCAAACGCGCAAAGGAGAGCTTATTGCGTGTGGAGTTCCGTAAAAATTTGTAAATTACGCACCTATAGATATTTTAAATTAGACGTACTTATTAATATTAAAACCTCATCGATAAATTATTGGTTTTTTTAAATTTTCCTTCTTTATTGGATTACTTTAATAGAAATAAACTATACATTGTTCGATATGAAGTAAGCTCACTCTTATTCGATATCAAAATGTAGATATATTTTATATTCTGAATACTAGTAATAAGTAGGTAGCTATGAAATATCTACAAATCCAACACCTTTTCAAATTTTACCGTAAAGTTGAATCGGTATGAAAATATTAACCTTTTCATGCCAAAACGTTAAATACGTTACCGAACAAAGCATTTCCAATTCATTTGGTTATCTATTTAAAAGAGCTGGTTGTATGAGGCACGATACATTGAAAACCAATGGAGCCTAATGTCACAAAATGTCGAACTCATCCATCCAACCAAACACGCCCGCGTTCGGTTATGAAAAAGTATACAGTAAATGCCTCTCATATCGGCCCAGAATTTTTTCTGACGCGTATTCATGAACCCTTTAAGAAAGTTATCATGAATACACTCTGCCGTTTACAGAAATATATCGTTTACCGATAAAGGCTGACTGTATTGTTTTATGGCTTTTGTTTTTCTCTTTATTTTCACAAGCTGTAAATCTGACTACGGCAATAATATGACAAGGTGACTTTTATTGATATTCGATAAATAAACGATTGTCTTTTGTTTCTTGAAGAAGTAAACTTCGGCATAGTACCTATTGCTAATATATTTTTATGCCTATTCTTTATTGAACATTTTTGTTGTTTGTTGTGACGCGGGTACCTAGTCTGACATTATTTACGCATAGTGATTAATCGGTATTAGAAGAAGTTACCTGAATAGATTCACTTTGGTTTTATAAATGTACATGCACCTAACTATATGGTGTTAATAAATTTTATGTTACAGTAGACATGCCATTATCATCATTATCATTATATGTATTAATACGTGACGCAAAAATTTTATATCCCTTTTTAAGCATATTGCGTGCACGGAAGACTGAGATTTGGCATGATTAAAGTTTATATGGAGAAGGAGTGCAGGAAGCTAAAATTTATTTATAATATCTGTTACTAATATATTAAATAAAATAAATTAATACTGCGAATCCTAGCCCAAACAGTGCCATTGAACTTAGACCCCCCAAAATATTGACATTGTCACTCAATGAAAAGTGACAGCAAGTGATATAATGTTCATACTACAAATGTCAAAGAGGAAAAAGTCTATGATTAAAAAGTCGCTGGTCGAATTTCGATCATTGGGCGACCGCTAGTTTCAATAATTCTAACACGTAATTTTTCTCAGTATGAGTATTAGTAGTGCAACTACGATTCTATTTACCGTTGTTTGTCCCGTTCACTTTAGCCTAATTTTGTTTTCATAATATACGCATCAATTATTCTAAAGCATAGCTGTGTATTCGAAACTATCACAAAAAAAATTTGCAAAAGTTACTTAAACAAATAGACTCCAGTAAACTTCACGAATATTCATACCGAAAAAAAAATCAATTGAATTCGGTACACAACCTTTTTTTAACAAACGAAGTATTATAGGAAATTCAGCGTCTCATTCCCTTGGCACTTCCGAGACCGCATCCACTTCAATAGTGTTGACAAAAAGGCAAAGTTTGAATTGAGTTACATTACTCTCTATATTTTCAAGAGTGTCTGCGTTACTTGCCAAATGGTATGCTTTAATATCAGCCGAGTTGGCGAATAGCTATTGGCGTCTTAGTAATGCATTCATACTCATAGCGGAAACATAAAAGAATGCTATGAACTTATTCATACATAAGATAGCTTTGGTACAGCAACCTCATTTTTCACTGACATCTCTTAAAACATAATATAATAGAGGAACTACTTTAACCTATAGAGTGGCAATTGAAAATAGTTTAGATTCTAGTAGAGATATGTAATATAAAGTAAGTCCTGATTTCTAAGAAGTAGATTTTAAGTAAAACGTTGGTCAGTACTCAGTACCTCAGTACACGTTAGGGAACATCCAATAATATCCAATACGTATTACTAAAAACATATTTTATTTAAAAATTAATAAATAAAGGAGTATTTTTCACCTATTTTAATCTAGCTGTGCTCGCGGCTGCGATCACGTGGACTATAGAATGCCGTCGATTGAGCAAACGCGCTATGCGTATTATCCCCGCTCCCGGTTCTTATATAGATAAAAATGCTTATTGTGGCTAATCCTTAGAAGAAAGACATATTATACTGTTGCTGACTTTTTATATAAATTTACATACTTTAATCTCAATTTTATACAGTTAAAAGTCATACCTATATGTATATACGTATAATCGTAGTCAAAAGTGATATTCCTGTAACATAAATTAATTATTGAACATCTATAGTAATATAATAAAGCGGAAAAGTTTTTTTGTTTGTTTGAATATGCTTTATCTCTGGAACTACCAGTTGGATTCGAAAAAATTTTTTTGTATGATAGCCAGACTCACGAGGAATAGTAGGCTACAACTCTCAGTTAGTCTTAAATATTTATTTTTGTTAAGTCGAAGGTGGAAGCCTTGCCGAACTGTTTTATACGCGTGCGCTGTCGTAATGGTTAGTGATACGTGAATAGAATGTTCTACAACAATATTGACTATTAGTATCTAAAAAAGTCAACGATAGCATATATCTATCTCTTCTTACTTAAAAGCCACAACAAGGTATTTTGCAAAATTTATTTGTTGAAGATAAAAAATTGATTTATGAACATTATTTTTAAACATATGCATATTAGTCCTTACGAGCAAAAGTTACTTCATCATAAAGACATTGTACTGTCATTGTCCTTTACAGCATGTTATTTGGACGCATAGTTTGAGACATAATACAAAATTAAAATAATTTAACACTCGGCTCGGGTCTATGTCTATAGTAATAGTGGCGCGAACGAGCCGTGCGATACCGCGATGTGACCATCTGGCCGCCCGATAAAAATATTGTCTATACTGAAGTTTTATAAGACATCAATCAGTGATTTCTGTGATTGAACCGCGGGGCACAGCTAGTACCTACAGATATAAAACAAATGAAACTAGAAACTGAATAAGGAGGCTGTGTTTATTTATGTTATGTTAGAAAGTTAAATCTACGTATAAGAATGATACGAGAACTTCTGTGAATATGTGAGTATTATTCACCATTTATTTCGTGGCGGCACTGTCGAATGCCTTTTTCTTGTTATCTAAATTATCTATTATCTCTTGTGCCGGGCCGTTCGGGAACGTCGAATTGTATTGATGGCCGGAATATGTATGGGATTGTTTTGCATGGGTGTTTTATTTGTTCACTGACGCTGTAATTTTATAGAATTGTTATTAGATATTGGTACACTTGCGCTGAAGACAATAATTAATAAAACATTTGTTTAAAAAAATCATGTTCTTAATATGTTCTTCTTCCTTGTACTAACTTAACTAGTGTTCTTTATATAAGACCATAACTACCATTATCGAGCGAATATAGTATCATATTATGATTTCAGTATTCTAACAAAATGGTGACTCCCTTGTTAGAACTTTCCATGGAGTTTTTGTGGCATCTTAGAATTCGTGCTCCCTGTTAATATTTCCAATTCACGTTATTTGTACACAAGATCCCGTAAATAAATTAGTTTAATATGTTATAGATTTATTTAAAAATGTATTAAATAATTATCTAATTAATACCTACCTAGGGCATTCAAATGAAAACAATTTTTTTTTAATACTACAAAGGTGACAAACAAGCATACAACCCGCCTGATGGTAACGGCTATCGTAGCCTATGGATGATTGTAATACCATAGATATCACTAGCGCGTTGCCAACCTTGAACCCCTTCCCCATGGAGCTCTAGAAACCCTACTCACCGCAGGAGTACAACACAAGGAATAAAATTTAAGCCCTAAAAAGGTCTATATGAATGTCAACACGCTATCACCAATTCGAAAATATTTTTCAGTCATCGAGAACAACCGGCAAGCAACTCGATAGGGTTTATCAAAATTGTTTTAATTGATTTTATACATTCATTTTTAGATACCTATATAAAAAATATATAGTAAGGCAAATGTGGAATTTATCTTATTAAAAGGACATATCTATAATATACGGTAGCAAGCGTAGGTGTTCAACGGACAGGCAAAAGTTTTATCAATACGTCACCGTCCATAGTGAGGTGATTGTCCAACATTACTTGGCCTTTGAAAGTCCATTGATAATATCATATAGACCCTTGTTTTTTACTGGTTTGCTGGAGAAAGAGGTCTATTGTAATTGGAAACATCTTTCACAGGCGTACGTGGGAGGTACTGAGGAAAATCAAGATCGTTGCAACGGAAGTCAGGTGATGCATTGCCAAGTCCGTACGTACTCATTCGATAGATCTGGTTGATCGACTTCGATTTCTAGCGCTAAGTTAACGTTGGATTTGTTCGGTTTTGTAATTCATCTTCATTTATCAGAGTGTTGGTGGTTTGCTTTCTGTTTTAATTGTCAGTAGACTAGCAGATTCTTGCGACTTCTTAACAATGTTATCGTAACAATGCGAGACTATTTATTTAGGATGAAATCTACTATATTTCTTCCTTATTCAGATTTCAAGTGATTTAGACTGCAATAATTAGTTGCGAAGAGATAATAAACAAAAAAGGCATGAATTTTTATAAAAAGTTTGAAAGGAGATTCAATTTTATATTAATTATCATATTACTGCCTCGAAAACTGAAGTTAATCTTACAAAAAAAATATACGTAGAGAGTGTACCATGCATGTGATAGAAATAAACCTCTTAAAAGGAGAGTAGCGGATAGTTTTAACTTTAAAGCTCATTCTCTCTACGTTATAATTATTATTATTTTATCTTATGAAACAAAATGTGCCCAAACATGATGTGTCCTTAAAATTTCATTCAAAATTCTTGTCTAATTATTGAATCGACGCCAACGATGTTTCACTCCAAAAACTTATTACTATATCCATATACTTGCGGTCGATTTAAAAAATGTTTTCCCTATGATATTGCATCACAAAAGGCACTTCTGAACAATCTTCTTATACAAGTTTATTTGTTTCGGCTCTGTGTTTATCGCTCGTGAATCAGGGTTGTAGAGGGTATTCTATATCTTACTATAAAGAATAGATCTCCGGTCAGGACTTATTTTTTAAACGTACGGATTTTTGCTAGTGTGTGGTCTGAAGAGAAGTGTGAGATTATACGTCGAAGTGATAAGAGTACAAGTAAATATTGATTTTGAATTTATGATGACACCTGGTATTAAGCCAAAGACACTTTTCGATGTTATTTTAGAAAAAAATACGTTGTTCACGTCATATTTTTTAATCCTGATGTTAATGTATTTTTTTAAGTTTAATAGTCTATTTTAGTATCATTTTCAATATTTTTTATAATAAGTCAAATTCTTACCCTACAAGCGTGTGTATGTATGTATATTTCTTTGGTACGCTGTGTAGCCCAATCGGCTTGATGAATTTTAGTATACGAGGTGTCGTTAGATTCGCCTTAGTTATCGGAATGACATAGAATGACGTCTGAGAATCAAATAAAAATTATAAATAGAAAAATATATTTTTAGTCAAGTGTTTTGTTGTTGTCGTAGTCGTGTTTTTTGTTTCCTTTTTAATATTTTAGCTTGTAAAAAGGCATTGTTCTTTCTTCAATTTGCTGTCAAAGCTTTTATGAACCTATAATATTAGTACTGCCTCGTTAGCCTAGTGGTCGTAAGCGCGACTGCTATGAGCGAGGCCCTGGGTTCGAATCCCAGGTCGTACAAAGTTTTATTGGATTATTCCTTTTGAAATTCTCAGTAGCAGCTCGGAGTTTGGTTTCGTGCCCGATTAATGGCAATAGGCTCGCACCCTATTACATGGGACCTAAAAACATATTCGGCGAACTGTGGGTGTACAAATGTACACCTCTGCCTAACCCTTCGGGGAATACAAACAAGATGGTGTGTTATGTTTTGTTATTAATAGTTTTAGGAAATAAATAAGGGAATCTAATATCTACTTACGACCGGAGATATCCAAACGAAACTCACCTGGACGTGGTGCATGCACCTTGCTGAGTAACGAACAAGAAAATGACGATAGCGGGGAGGTAGGCTAAGCATGGCCACCATGCATATGATGAACAGCCTATCATAGTGATTAGCTTATTTATGCCAAAGGAAAGCTAATAGGCCAAAATGACTCATCTGATGGTAAATGGTTACTGTCGCCTATAAACAATTACAAGACCACAGTCATTACAGCCTTGTTTCTGAACTTGGAGGCCACTTAGTCTGACATGTCAGCGGTGACTGACGATGTTCACCACTCTTTTTGGATTGCTCTGTGTTTTTACCATCAGGCAGAGCTCAGTTATTTTGCCGTGCTACCATTAAAAAAAAAATGGTAGTCGGTAAAAGAATAAAATAACGTTTGTTTACCTTTAATAGTAATTCTAAATTAGAAGTAAAAAATACATTAATACGTAGTTGTACTTAATTCGTGTAAACGGGCTTCATTTATAATTTAAAATTGCTTGACACTATGAACTAATTTTCATTGAGGTTACTCGAGATAATCTTTATTTTTGTAACAAAGATTCTATCAGAACTGTTTATTTTATTTTTTTGTTATTACATTTATGTCTTTATTAATCGTAATGAATGAGTTTGTTCCAGTCATAAATCATTTAAGTATTTACGTTATTTTTACACGATTTTTTTTATTTCCTTCAATTTTAGAAGCTTTTATGCAATTCACGCATATCGTTACATTACCGCTAGCGTAGACTAACCGTTGTTTTGTATAAAAAAATTGACTTTTTATTAAGCTTCTCATTTGTTATAAACTAGCCGGCCCGGCAAACGTTGTTTTGTCTTTTCCAAAAGTCAATAACTTGACCCCAGCGCCACATGTCCCTTTTTTTCTAAAAACTTTTCCATGACAAAAGAAAAAACCGGCCAAGTTCGAGGCCAACTCGCACACCGAGGGTTCCGTAATTGTACAGCTACATTTATCAAAATTATTTGGTAACACTACCAGTGGCGGCGCTAGGAGGCGGCGACGTCGGCGACAGCCGACTGCCTTGCGCCTTTAGAGGCCTCGCAAAAAAGCTTAACTGTACTTAAAAATGTCATTTAAAATTTAGTTATCCATATTAATTTTATTAAAGTATATAAAATAATACATGTTATTTTTTTTTAATTGCCCTTTTAACATACTATAATATGAAGGGAACTGGTCACGAATCTGGCACTAAGTTTTTTCAAAAAATATTTTAGTTTATTCTTTACCGATTTTTGTGATTTTTTTAAAAGGGAAGTATAAGTAATTCCACAATATAATTGATAAACTATAAGAGTTGTTAAAACATTTTCAAATGAAAAAAATTATAATTATTATCATCCGCTTAGCAATTAGCATCAGTCTCATTCTATTTATCGTTTTCATTCTGACTGGAAAATGAAAGAGGACTCGCAATGTGTATGTCGCAACGTCTACATTTGGTCTAGCGCCGCCACTGAAAACTACTGAAGAAAGGACCGAACAATTCTAACGAAAATATAAAATATAATGAGGGACAAACTTAACTTTGCTATTAGAAAACTTTTATTCCTATACATCGACATATGCCGTGGTCAGTTTACCAACTGCAAATAACTTTATAATCGCAAAGTTTGTTGTTTGTAACTACTAATAACATTACTAATTCACGGTTTTCACATTTTTTCGTTTACTTGTGCTACTTCTTGCCAAAATTCCTGGTTCTAGGTCAACTGAAAGTACCCTATAGGTTTTTATTCCCTTTACGAGTGTTAAAATATGCGGCAAAAACGGCCGTATCTTTTGATTGTGTTGACTTAAGAGTTTGATTTTTTCACAGCTCCAAAGGATTGCAGACCCGAGTATTTGATATTAACTTCAAACTTGATACCTCCACGCGCTGCTGAAGAAAAAGGGTCTTGACAGATAGATAAAAAGACGGACAACGCAGTGATCCTAATAGGTTTCCTTTTAAAGTACCTACGGAACTCTGAAAACAATTACGCATATCCATCTTTTGAATCGTGAATTATGGCATTGAGTTCATACAAAAATCTGATAGAAGAAAGGACGATCTGTTTTCGCGAATTTGAAAATTTCACGGGTATCTTTTCCAACTTTTCTGTCGATAAAAACCTAATTCGGACTATAACGAAATTTTAAAAAGAAATTAGTTAAATCGGTCCAGTTGTTCTCGTGTGATGCGTTTACTATCGAACAGCATTTCATTTTTATTTATATAGATATCAAATAGAGAAAGAGAGAAAGGAATTATTTATATTATATTTTTCTGAAAATTCATAAGAGTACAGATCGTTGCATATGTAACAAGGATGTATGGGACGTGAAGAGGATGGAACAGGAATTTTTCAAATATTGTTTCATAAAAAATTTACGAGGTAATGCATATATGAAGGTCCCGCGGCTAGGACGAGAACGTGGTCTTGACTGTCACGTTCGTCTCCTTTAAAAGGTAAAATACGTTGCTACATGCCATTAGGCTTTTACATTGAAGTAAAAACTTTTGACATAATAATAAGTTTTTTATTTACTCTTTTTTAAGAAATTACATATGGCAAATATAATGATATATTATATGTTAAAATTTATCAAGCCGTTTAAGTCGCATTTTCATTATACGAGTGCACTGGGATCGATTACTATCTACTCTTGACACTCGGACATGAGCATCCGATCAGAGTCATTTCGGACGTGGTTCTATTTTTACGAGCTACTCGGATAATTTTATGAAAACAATATGTTGTCAGCTAAGAAAAAATGTAATGAACCTAGCACTGTGGAAATTGTGCAAGTAGAAAAACGCTACTCGGACACTTATAAACTCGTAACGTGTGTAAACCAAATTCCAAGTAGTAAACTCGTATGAGCGCACTCGGTCCGAGTGTATACTTTTAATGAAAATGCTGGTTTAGACTATAGAACATAGAGCGTGTGAAAGAAATTGACATAATGTTATGTACATATACCTACTCGAAAAATATTATTGTCTTTCTAGGTCAATCGGGTAAAAAGTTTTAAAATTACTATTGTGCACATATTATATATATATACAGATGAACACAGATATTGTCGTTATACTATAAATTTAGTTTTGAAATTATACTTCTTTAGGAGCGTTATAAAAATATGATGAGAGTGATATTTTATGATGCGCACACACATTACGATTTACGAGTATAATATTGGATAATAACATAGATGTAGTATAATATAGATTGACTATAGGACAGAGAAAGATCATAGTCAGGCATATGTTAGAGCGAGATAGGGACACGCGACATGTCTCTAAAAGCCAAGGTATCGCAGAGCCCATTGTCAATCGTGACGAAAATAAATATCGCTTATTTTCCGAAAATATAAGGTTTTGCAATATAATTTAGTGTTTGGTGACGTATTACAGTTATCGTTACCTGTGGAGTGCCTTGTTGTAACTCATTCATAAAGAAAATCTACAAAATTTCCATTCCAAGAAGTTTGTGTGTATTCCTACAAAATAGTTTTTACTCTTTGTCATTTTTTAGATTTCCTCAAAATATTCGAGTATTATAATAGATTTATTAATTACTATATATTATTAATTATTTTATATATATATATAAATCATTATAAAAAATATTCAAAGATTTGCAGCAAGCATTTTGAAAAAGAATGTTTTTCTCATAGATACGTAAAACGAGTGAAGCTGCGTTCTGGTTCTGTACCTACATTATTCATGCCAGTTTGTTATTTTATGATTAATAATGTTTATTGTAGTATAGATGAAAGATGGGTATTCATTTCAACTTTTGACGTGACAACGTCTTATAATTCGATGGAGCCGGCTGCACGCACGAAAAAACATGACTCATGTGGCGTTACCTCGCTCTGAGGCGTTCCATTTAAGGCTTGAAGTGCAAACGAGAGCGCGGAACGAGCAACAAAGAGGCACAATCGGCTTACGCGTTCGGCAGCGTTCGACATCTGTCTCTCTCCTACTTGAGTGAGCGATGCGTCCGCGTGGACAGCTGCTATACAATAATTCATTTACATGTTTTCGTCAAGTATGAAGGGCAGTGAAAAGTGAATGTGGTGTCAATGGTTTATAGGAACGATAATTGCGGCGATAAAGGTAATGATTCTTTCGATATTATTTGAAAAATGATACCATTCCATCAGTATTTTCTTATGACGTTGCACGTTCAACTATCGTCAGTAACCCGACTTTACAGACAACCGATTTTTTAAAATAATGATAAGTAAGAATTGTTAACAATACTTTTATTAATTATAAAAATATACATATATCTAATATTTTCTCAACCGTTTCTGATAAAATTATGTACATAGGAAGTATAAGGTATTGTATAATTAACAATCTATAAGAATCGTTGATAACACGCCTAGAAATCGTAAAAAAAATATATTTTTATTTATTCAAAACTAATTTTCATGAAATTTTGTAGAAAGGAAGTATGTCATTAGCTTATGAATCGTCAATAATAAGAGTAATATACAATTATGGGATGAATTTTTATTTATTCAAAACTAATTTTCATGAAATTTTGTAGAAAGGAAGTATGTCATTAGCTTATGAATCGTCAATAATAAGAGTAATATACAATTATGGGATGAAAATTATTATTGCTTAATAAACACGTGCGGAGCTACGGGGAACCGCTAGTATTATATAAACTTGTAGTATTATAAAAGTTGCGTGTTTGTTGAACTAGGCGACATGAATACACCGATATGTGTATCGATATCGACAATAAAGCCGAGTCAGTACATGGTGCAGCACTATTACACGCACACTAATGTATTTTGTTTTTCGGCTCGCGCGAATCTACTCATTGCCGATCTATATTATACTACATCTATGGATAATACATATAATATAATAACATATATTATTCCGTATTTTTATTAGGTAAGTATATGTTAGCACAAATCTTTTTCTTTATTAGTTTTATTAATGAAATATAATTTATCTGTACACAAATCTACCTTAACGTATTTTAAACGAACACAAGTGCCGCCCTCTATTAAAACCACTCTGAGCGTAACTGCGTTGAGAAAAATTGTAAAATCAGTAAAAATCTCTAGAAAACCGCAATAAAACCTAGTGCCAGTGTAGACTAGTGCCTTGTTAAGAAGATCAACTAACTAAGCCACAAACTCAGCCGGGGTATTCCGAAGAAGAGAATCTCCATGTGCGGGTGAGTGGTGGAAACGTTGTCCCTTTAATTTAATTTTTCATACGTATACAATTATCGTTGGGAGCCGTTGGGCGCAGGCCGCACAAGATCGGTCGCTCTGGAGATCTATGGGGGAGGCCTATGTTCAGCAGTGGACGACTGCGGCTGAAATGATGATGATGATGATGATACAATTAAATAATAGTTTATGTCGTGGTTAGACTACATACATTACTTACTAGGATCACAATCCAACGCTGGTAATCTTAAAGAAATTTCTGCCAAAATAATAGTTGTACTTTCTGAATACTCACGACATTTATGTTTTATAATGAAGAAATATTAATATTATATTAGTAAAACAGAAACTTCGGAAATTCAGCTCCTTATTAGACCTTTAACATCTCCAAGTCATAAACGTACTCAGAGATAAATCTTTGGTTTTTAACTTTGTTCCAAGCGAATATAAATTGCTAATACTTTAGTGTAGCTTCCCGTTTTAAAATACACACAAGGGTGTATAGACTATAAGAGATAAGAGAATAATGTTTCCCCATACAAAGAGAACACAATGTCTTTCTTATAGGCTTCGTATCCGTACTCATTATCTCTTAACGCGTCGCAAAACTTATGTTTCTTCGGCATTCCCTATCGCGCCTTTAAACACTACTTTCTCGGTTCTTGCTGTATCGTCGGCCTTCCATCAGATACGAGCGCGGTCCGAGCCCATGGCCACACAATTATTTATTTACCGAGCTAAGATTATTTACGATGTTCGCCGTGTAATAGCTTGCAGTATCTGGTTTTTCTACAAAAGATACCGCTTCAGCAACATGCATCATTTGAGGCAAGATTCGACGATCTCGAACGCCTACAGGTCGTTTCTTTTTTTTCTCTCACCGAAGAATATATTCGCAACACGAGGCAGATTAGCATAGGAAAGTAATTTAAACAAATTGCCTAAACGATTTTTGTGAGAAATGCGTCGCCATTTGTTTAGATAAAGTAGGTAAGCTAATATTTTACGTGAAATGGCACTTCTAATTCACGTTTGTTTGAACAACTTTTCACTGTGTTATGTGACAGTCGGCGTTAGTGAGTTTAAAAGTAAATTTTGAGATGAAAATTTTATCAACGGGACTTCTCCACAAATTCCTGTTTAGAAATTACCTAACTTGTAAAAGTTTCATGAAATAATCCCGTAATAAATTCAGTAATGCGTGTCGTGTTCTCATCAAAGTTTTTTTTGTTTGTTTATCTTTCTTTCCGCCCGCAAATGCTTCCTACCATAATTCTCGGAAATTACTTTATATACTTTCGGTGATAAGAGAAGAGGCCGTCACATTATAGGCTCGAGTGTTGCCCGATAACATTTAGGTGAAAAATACATAAAAATGTACATAAAGATAAGTCCTTCTGTTCGTGTTCCTAAAATTTCCCAGTAAATTTTACTCGTATTCGCACAAAAACGGTTTTCGGATAATGTACTGCCATTAGTGGTTCGGAAAAATGAATTTTTGTGTAAGGTTTTTGCTTCGTGAATTGCTTTTTACTTACAGCAAATCATTTTTAAGCATAATTTGAGGCTTTCGAAATATTTTAAAGGTTTTGTAAATTGCTTATAGATATTTTCACGAACCATTTTTTATGTTTACTATATTACAAGGAAGATACTCTTTTTTACTATAGATGTCTGTAGATATAGTCAATAATAAAATTTAATCGCACGAATAAGCATTAACGGTTACTACTATACCTATAATAATCACATAAGACCACAAATATGGCGCCTGCAAACACACGGGTACCTCGTAAAAAGTGCTTTATTCATTAAATGGAAGCTAATATAAAATATAGTCTATTTATAACACTGTAAAGAAAGTGTTCGGAATAACATCGATAGCAATAAATATTAATATAGAAGGCGAGAAATTTTGTTACAACCTCCGGTCTTCGAAGAAATGAAACACGAAAATGGGAGTTTTGATGTCTTTGAAACTAATTACTACATCTATGAATTCAATCATAAAACGAAAATTACTGATTTTTTGACATGTTATCGTTATCTTTCGTAATTTATGACTGTAATTATGTTCTGAAAATTAAATTTAACTGTACTCTGTACCTTTATGTAAAAAATATTATATATATATTTTTTTTTTTTAAACAAAAATTTATTCAGTATTTCATTTGTACTAAATGGAAAATAATAATCATTTGCTAAGGCTGTACTGATATTATTTACAAAGCTGAATATAATAAAATGGATCAGTCGAGAACCCTGTACATCCTAGCACTTGTATAAGCACGATGTTTGGATAATCACTGAACAAATAAATATTCATCAAACAATTGTTAAACATTTTTTAAATTTATTTCGTTTAAATTCCTCTTTCTCCCTTTATTATTTGCACTAAAAGCTTTTAAAATTCAATTTCATTACAAAATTAATATAAATTAAACTATGTATTTATTAACATATCATAATAATAATATAAATAAGGAACATTTCCAAGTTCAAAATAAAACCTATGTACTTAAAATGGAAATACTAATAATATCTCAATTTATTAATTAAAAGTTATTGGTGTATAATATATACAAGTACATCTAAAAATAATGATGCATACATTCCAACCTAAACCAACTTCATGGCAAAGATATCTTTCTCAAACTCTTGTTTTGAGGTTCCCGCTTAGAGATTTATTAAGAGCTGTACTTATTTTAAAAAATTGTCCAAGACATACCTACTTAGTTAGGTACTGTTGGCATCTCCTTCGCTGTAGAAATTACACCATATGTAATGCTCCAATAAAGTGTTATTACTTCCATTTTCAATCACATTAGAAGCCTCCGCACAGAGCGTATTATACGAAGCTGGCGTAATAAAACCGGAAACCCAGATTTAATTAGCGTATACGACACACCTGTTAAGATTACACGGGAATGTAGTTGGAATATGTTTCTGAAAATATTTCAAACGTTCTTGCAAAATATATCTGTTTATTATCATCTATACTTATATTGTAAAGCTCAAGAGATTATTTTGTGTTTGTTTGTTTGAACGCAGTAATCTCTGGAACTTACCATTTTAATTTATATTTTTGCATTTTATGTCCTACTAGATTCTGCGTGCGATTTCATCTGTGTAGACTTCATAATTAAGACATTAATATTATCTTATGTCTTAATCCGGACTATAAGCTGTGTGGCAAATTTCATCCAAATCCGTTTAGACGTCTTTGCTTAATTGAATAAAAAACAAGTTCACTTTCGCATTTATAAGCAACGGCCATGAACGTCAAGCAATCTACAATGGTAAGTTAACAAGCTAAAAAAACGGGTGCGTTGGTGGAGGTGCAGTGGAGAGTTGGTTAAATAAATTTAATAGCTACCGGTGAAACCGTGGTAGATAAGCTGGTATAATATAAATCTATCTATTACCACCCCCTGACCTTATGAGTGATTTTTTATTTCGAAATTCTCGCCTCTTGCCAAAAGCTACTATTGAAATTCTTTAATTAGTTAGTTAATTGTTATCTGCATTCGTTTGCGTAGTGTTATGGCAGTTGTCACAGATTCAATGATCGATATAGTGAAAAGCGAGACACAGTGTATATCGAGCTTCCTCTAGACTTTCTCAGTGGTAAGCTGCACGATGATGACTTTCTAGAATCTCATGTCCCGGCAGTTAACATCAGATAAAGTGTAACGCTATTCCGAAGTTCGTAGAACAGAAATTATTCATACTTGCTTTAAATATAATACGATACAAAAAGCTGACGACCTATTTCTAATATTGGACGAGACCAACATGAAAAAAATTGCTACCTAATTGAACAAAATTATTCATAGGTAAAATAATAAATTCATAATATTACATATTTTTAAATATACAGAATGAATGGGGTAAAACAAAATATTATAATGGATATTCGTGGCTTATTAATTTTGAATTTGCTTATTATTCCTTAATATTTATTTATTTATTTGGATTGACAACAGTCATTCATTAAAGATACGTAAATAATAGTCAATAAGTAATAAGATTAATGAATAACTAATTACAGCCAATCACAGCATGCATGAAATCAATAAATTAATGGTTATAATAAGAATTCAATTTATCTACCTAGAAAATTATTGTTAAATTATAACTTAATATGTCATAATAAAGAACCATAATAAATTCTTAAATTAAAACTATTATTATAAAATGAAAATAAGATTTAAGATTAAAATAAGTTGAAGTAAGTTAAACTATATGACATAGCTAAAATACAATTGAAATTTTTGGATTAAAAAAAAATACAATATAAAAGTTCGTTCAACATAATCATAAAATAAAAATCATGAAGCTAACAAAGAATACATTTTTATTTTAAACTGAGAAGGTGAACTGGCGAATATATCAATGGTGTCATCTTTTTTAACCAGCTCGTTTATATTGACGTGATAATCTAGCAACTATTGAGTAGTGTCCAAGATTGATTCTATAGCATTTATGACCAAATAAAGGGACTGGATTTCTAGGTAACCTAAGAGGTACATTAATGTTAAATTTCTCCAAAAGTTCTGAATCGTCAATGAGGTTATAAAAAGTTTATATAAATAGATCATGTTAAGCAAAATCCGTCTGTTATTTAAAGATATAAGTTTAATTTCTTTTAATCTGTCATAATATGGAGCGAATTTCTTAATGTCTGGTAAGGAAACCATAGTGAATCGCCTTTAAATACTTTCAATGCGGTTTATATATGTTTGATAGTGAGGCCACCATAAAGTACAACAATACTCAAGCTGGCTTCTAACATATGCACAGTACAAAAGTTTTTTAATATATGGGTTGTTGAAAAGCTTACTATTTCTAAACACAAACCCTAACATTTTGCGTGCAGATATACAAATGTTATTTATGTGCAAGTCAAACTTTAGGTGAGTATCAAAGAAGACTCCAAGGTCTCTAATACAGGTAATCTCTTGTATTGGAACATTATTAATGTAATACGTTGACGGGATTAGTTATCTATTTCTGCTAAACTTTATATGATTACATTTGTTTATGTTCAAAGACATAAAGTTAACCTCACACCATACAAGTAGTCTATTTAAATAAGATTGCAATTTGTTAACATCATTTATGTTATGAATTCTACGTGCAATCTTAAGGTCATCCGCAAACATATAATATTATTATAATAAAATATTAATCATTAATAAACATATAATAGTAATAATATTATTAATGATTTTTTAATGATCATAGTATTTTGCAAACAATTTGAAACAATAAATAAATTAAATATTGGTTTTAGTGACAGTTTAGTAACTGTATAAAAGTTAATAGTTACAAATGTTCGTGTTATTTTGTTTTAAACTACTTTTATTGCGTTCTTCTAAATCCTTTCATCAGTGTAGATAATACCTACTATTTTTATTTTCGACGGTTTTTATAAGCTTTTATTTAACTAGCTGTGTCAGTATGTATGGGTGAAATCCTGCAACTGATTTTATGAGCTAAATGTGGAGTATAACTACTTATGTAACTTCGATGACATTGCAATAATATGATATTATTGAGCTGATCTGATAATAAATTCGGATTGAATATAGCAACGCCTCAACAAAACAATATATCCTCGTCGTTTTTAGGTCGCTATTAGGGTGAACAAAAGGTTGTTTAAAAAAATATAGATTATAATTCTCAAAATTAAACATTATTAAAAGAGGAAAGTTTTTATTTAAAGGAAATTCATGAAAATGTATTTAAAAACAAGTAAGTTTCATTAAAAGCTCATGGTTCAAACATTTTTGTTACGTAAGACGGAGCTTTGCGTAGTCTGTGGAAGAGAAAACAATTCACAATTTTCCTCGTCTTCCCCTTTAAGCAAATCCACACGAATTCCTAATCCCTATACGGTCGGGGTCACAAAGGATCGAAGCTAAGATATAAAATTTCTAGATAAGCCTGGTCTTGCATTATTTAATTTTGACTAGTTGTATTATCGATACCAATAAAGAACTAATTCCATCAAAACCATAAAATGTAAAAATATGCCAAATCTCGCAACGCAATTCTTTCACTACAAAAGTTGTGTGATCTTATGTAAGACCAAATCAGTTGTTTTAGTTAGAGTCTATGGAAGCACCTATCTAACAACTTTGTTATTAATTGTTATCTCATCAATTACCTATCAACATTTACAGTGGCCGTATCGATATTAGCCACCTTTATTTCTATAATAATTATAATGACTTGTCACAATTTTCCATGATAGTTTTGACTGTAGCTTTTATATTGCGATTTATCTGTATATTATATGTTTTATTTAGTATATATTATGTGATTTATGATTATATGTCATGTAATATGAAATATGTATCTGTAATATATATCGTATAGTATGGTATGTAGTGCCCAATAAATATATAATGTGTAATGTTATTATGAGTACCATATGGTAACTGGTATGAAAGGTTCCCAAGACATAGGATGCCTAGTTTGGGGACCATTGTTACAATAAAAGTACAATGTAATTTAGTTTAATGAAATAAATTTCATTTAATTTCAATTAAAAAGTAAAATCAATATTTTATTCAATATTTCATTTGTACTCATTTTATTTTCGTATTCTTCTCAGCAAACCCTTTCATCTGATACTTATATCACGGGGTGCATAAAAAAAACTGGTCCCCCACCTTTGGGAGCTCGCCATATTGGACTTAGAATTACGTCACTTAGCTAACAATGCATTGTCATCCAAAGTAAACGTGTATGCAAAATTTCAGCTGAATTGTTTGCGAACAACTGGTTTAAATACACATGTATATTATTAGTTATTAAGTTTTCCTTATTTCTTTTTTTCATTCTACTATTTTTTTGTAATTTTTGTTTTGTTTTGAGTGTTTAACAAATAAATGTCTTTTTCTTTCTTTCATAAAATTCAATTGCAGGATTTCACCCGTACAAACACATCAAGTTAAATAAAAACGTGTAGTTAACGTTGTCTTATAACTTAAAATGCCATCATTCAATTCATTCAAATAAGCTTGACCTATCAACCAATGAAAACATAGTGTGGAAACTAGAAAATTTTATATAAAAGTAATTACTATTTCAACGAATTTTCACGGTAGCAATGTTACTTTATGTTTTTATTCGCATGCCTAATAAAAATTTACGCTCTATATCTTTGGTATGTAGCATAATTATCTCTCTAAGTGAGCTGGAGTAGTGTTTGGGATTCACAATCATAGAGCAACAGACCTCTACTTAATTATCATGCGTTAGAGGAGAAAAAAAAGCATGAATAAACGCTGTCCATTTCGTGGGTTGTTAAAAGAACGGTTTTTGATTTTATTTCATAGAAACCTAGCGGGTCGACGAATTAAAAAATATGTTCGGAGATTGCGTTTTCATTTTATTCAGGATTTACTTATTTTAACTATGATTAAATTTATAGGAAATGAATTAAGTAGGTATGTACTATTTTTTTCTATAATATAAGCTTTTAAAATTTTACAACATTCGTAATATCTTGTAATATTTTACCAATTTTAGTTCAGAAATACATTTGTATTTATAATTATTATATAATCATAAAAAAATCATGTTATGGAATTACATAAATGTAACAATTTAAAATATAAAATGGTATATAAATTTATTAACTTCTTTATTATTTAATGTGAATTTATTAACCATTTAATATTTTAATTACATTTTACATTTATGTAATTCCATAACATGTTTTTTTTATTTTTAATATACGAAATTATTACGTAATACTACTTAGCATGAAGATATTCTTCAATAGTAAATAATTTTTACGCATTTTTATTTATTTTATGATATACATATATATATTATAATAAAAATAAATGATATTAATAAAATAAGTATCTTTTACAATTTTAACTAATTATGTCGTTACTAATTTTTATGAATATGTATTTCTTCGAACAGTATTGTAATGACTTTAAAAGTCTATAAAGTTGAAGCCAGTTTTTCTATGTAAAGATAAATGATTTATAATATTTTTAAAACCATTATAATCATTCTAGAATAAAATTATCTGGAGATCATTAAACTTAGATGGATTAAAGCAAACATGTTTCACAAATCACCCTTTAAAAGCTTCGCAAAGAATTCAATAGAACTTTTGGAGCTAGATAATCTTTTGTATCATTTAAAATAAATATTCTTCAGTCGAAATTGAATGCTTTGAACGCAATTCACTTGTAATAAATGAGGTGCCTCCTAAATCAAGCGTAATAGCAACCTCTAATTTATTCATTGATTTATTTAAACGTTTCTTAATAATTATACTTGAACATCAACACCATTATTTTAACTATTGTTTAAGTTGCTCACTGAAATATTGCTAGATATATTTAAATATATGATTTATAAGTCACTGTAGGCGTAATACATGTAAGTGTGTTCATCGTCTACATGATAATTAAATTTGACCTCGGGCGTAAAAATATACAAGTTTTCGTTTGTATTTACGACTAAAAAGACTTTACTCGACACGACGAAGGTCCAGGTGCTAACATACTCTTCGCTTTGGCAGTAAATATTTTTAACGCTGCATAATAAGGCAAGGGAGATTATCCAGCGATTATCGTGCTGGGAACACCTTAGAGAAAGTTTAATGTTTGCTTTGTGTTATTATTAAAACTTTACTTTGTTATATTGTGTGAGATAATAAAGTGTTTATATCGTTTATAAAAGCAACATGAAAATACGAATGCTCAGGGCCTTGGTTGTTAACACGGCTTTAGTGGCAGATAGCTATTTCGTATAGCCGAAGTCGTTGATTATTTGAAGGGTTTTATAGAGGCTCAGTAAAACGATAGCACTTCATTATTATATTACAATTGCGACTGCTAATAGTATTTTTTACCCTTTACCTATACAAATAACTAAAATTGACGTGTTTGTTTGTAATGTCAAAATAACAGCTTTTTACTAATGCACATGAAAGTATACTATGATACTGATAAAAAAAAAAAAATTGACTCTCTTTCTGTTCCGGATAATCTCTGAAACAGGTTGACCGATTTTGATGGGAATTTCAGTGGCAGATTACTTATGTTATAAGAAGTAAATGTGGCTACTTTTATTTAAGATAAAGAGTTAGGTTTCCGCGCAACTGGTGTTCTGTAGTCGAAGCGTATAAAGTCATGAGAACAGCTAGTCTTTACTAGAAGTGAGTAAACTCAACATATTTTTTTAATTAATATCCAACTGAAATCGTCATTGCGGTTTAAATGAGGAGAGGTGTTTTCGTCAACATGAGACGAAATGAAAGCTAAACAAAATAGAAGAGGTTTTCACTTTTTTTATAAATTGTTACTCCCTTTGAACCCGTCTGACTCTTCTTACGTCAGATTTCAGCAATTCCTCTATATGGGTGCTTAGTAGTGCATTTAATATTGAAGTCAGAATACTATATTTCCACGTACGCATACTATAGTACATGATTGTGCAATACTAGTCGTCATTTTCATTTCAGATAAAAACCAGGTAGGTCATTAAGTAGGTACATAAACTCAAATGTTACTATCAGACTTCTTCTTTGATTTTCCCTTTTAAAACAGTGTTCTTGGTTATCTTCTAATACTCAGTAAATAAACCTGTTATATTGTAATTATTGATTTACTGTGAAACAACCCTAAGATTCACACCATGTTAAACAAACAAGGTTTCAAGCAATTATCAGTTTAAATAATATTAATGAGAAGGCGGAGACAATGTAAACCTATCTAATGGTAATTCTAATGAGCTGGTAATACTTCCGTCGGATTGGCCAATGATCAGCTTATGAAAAGTAGGAAGGTAACCGTGTATTTTTTTTAGTTTAATTTCTTTTGGCACTTTAGTGGAGGGAAAAATTATGAGCTGCGCGCGTATTTTTTTAATTTGTGGGTTTCTGCCTATGTGGGCAATTTTGCCAATGATAAGTGTGATAAATACACGTTTTAGGATTTAGTTGCAAATGTTCGGTGTACTGCAGAATAACCCACACACAAAGGATACATTGCCGTAACATAAAACAGTCACAAATTTATACATAATATTAATTGTTATGGGATATGCAGGGATAATCTAAATTAACAACATAATATGTAAAATATATAAATAAAAAGCATAGCTATAATCTATATAAACACGAACAAAGGACACATTACAATTTTATATTATTACGATAAATAAAAACACTAAATATTTGAAGAAAAGTAAAATACACATAATATGAAAATAATTAATTGACATTAGAAGGGTGAGGAATATTACAAGAAGATCATATATGGAACAAGATAGTTTGGGAAAATTAAAAAATATGTGATCCACGGATCCCTCGACATGACCGCACTCATACAGAAAGTGGTCACCGACATGTATTTTCGCGAGGAAAACCGGAGAGCATACATGGCATAAACAAAGGCGAATAACTGCGCGCGCATCATTATGAAGTTAGCCATAAATGATAATAATATAAACATTCATTTTAGTAACATAAATTATTAAATTATGTAAAAATAATATAACGTTGTTTAATTTAATTCTATTTTTATTATAACTAAAAAATAAAAAATTACACACAGTTTTTTATATTTGTTAATCATAGTTTTGACTCTTCCTTCGTTACTCAGTTAATCAGACCCTTTTGTATCATTGCAACCAATGAAAGCACAGATCAGTAAAACAACAAAAAAACCACCGCTGAAAGAAAAGCAATGCAGTAAACTAAAACAAACACACAATCAATTAAAATCACACTATTACTCGCATTAATTTCAGAATTTTCGATTATTTAATATGTCAACAGTCAGAACTTTCAAAAATCTAAATTTAACATGTCTATAGATATATTTTAAATTTAATCTATTATCCGAATTTTTATTTCGAAATTATATAATTTAACTTTCAGCTGTCCGTTCATGAGCCAGTAATTTGCTGGCTGGTAGAATAAGACAATAATGTATCCGAATGGGTCGTGACCACCATATGTATAGGTCTAACACCCACAACAGTGTCATGCTTAGGCATGTCGCGTTCCGGAATCAGCATCAGGCATAGTACCATTCCTTCCCGTGCTGTTAATAGAAAAAGTTAGTCTGCTTATATACCAGGTGGAAAAAACGAACGGAACAAGGAGGAAAATATATCAAATAAAGGTTAGGTTAGGTAATATTATTTAGAGTTAAATAGCTAAATTTCACGGTCTCCTATAATTGTAAGATACAATGTTTATTCGAGAGATTGTATCCTTATGTATAGACTCTACGGATTGGTGCAATAACATAGTGCATGTAGGTTTCATGTGTAAGGGTAAGCTTTTTTAGAAAATTTGTGAATGCAGTTATTATTATTTAAAAAAAAATGTTTCCTTTGAGTAAAATTTGACGTCTATAATATTTAATATACATTTACTCCATGTCCCGCTCGTTTTTTTCCACCCTGTATATTTCAATCATCAGTCGTTGACAAAATTAGAAATAACCAAATTAATCGGACCACACCTGTTGCCGAACCCATATCGATTTCGTCTTGTTTTATGACAAAAATAATAAACAGTTATAATATCTATTTGATGAGTAACAACAACGCTACCAAATGTTAACTCACACATAAATATGTTCACGGGTTCCGTGATAAAAAAACCTTACCTATTCATATTTCATGATTTCATTGATGTTTCCGGATGATACGCTATTAAAAGACGCAGTAAATTCAACAAATTAGTAGTATGACAAACTAAAATTGATGAACAGAACACTCGTCTGGTAGAAGAGTTTTTGTGCGCATACATACTAATGATCTTGCAGATGTCAACGTATTTGAGAATTTGATGATTTTTCTCTATTTTTGGTAACAGAAAGGCGTATTTGAGGGCATTGTACTGTGCTCTTCGGTGAAGATCCTTTCGTTTGTTGCTTATTATTTAAGAAAAATCATTGTTGAATATATTTTCAATATCTATTTAATTTTTAATAGTTACTGTATATTTTTTCAAGTGAAAACTTTTTTAGTACCTGCCATTATGATTGTAAACGCGATGAAATTAAAAAGAGACAAACAGTCATCTATAGGATTTAGCCTACAAGAAAATGTGAGATAGAATATATTATATACACTGTCAATGCAAGTTCTGATTTTCACGACCATGATCGTCATCGAATTGGCCTAGTGGTAAGACGACCAGACTTTAACGCACTATTGTATGTACAGTACAAGTGGTACTGGTGGTGGTATAGTTCGAGTTCGGCTGATTTAGGAATTTTAAAAAGAGTTTAAGAAGATACTTTTATGTTTTCTGAAGGTTTCACTTCACCAGCGTGTGAACTGCACATTTGTTTTTTTTTTAAATGTATTTATCTACCAAAATAATATCTTATTATGATCATTAAAATATATATTTTGTAAACCAAATAATAGAAAAGGTGTGTTGTTATATCTCTTTTAATATTAAGCACCAACTCTCTTGTATTGAGGTGAAACTACTTCTCATGACCGACAATGGCATTTTTATTCACTTCTTCTGTGTTAATTATATTGAAATTCATTACAAACTGTTACCTACTAAATGAAATTTAACGATAAAATAACGTCTGTTTAAACAAGTAAATATTAACATTGAAAATTGCGACTTAGCACGTATTATATAACGAGGTTCCCTTGTTCGTTCGATCCCCCTGTTAATTTACAAAGTATATTATTATTAATTTATAAACCATTCATATAGGAAAAGTTTATAAATGTGCAAAGCTCTGCAGCAAGCAATAGGGAATTTTTTTTTTGTTTTTGTTGTGTTTAAAATCTATATATTAATACGTGAAGCAAAAGCTTTCGGTACCTTTTTAAGCGTATTGCGAGCACAGAAGACTGCGGAGATTTGGCATTGTTAAAGTTTATATAGAGAAGGAGTGCAGAAAGGTAAAATTTATCTATAATATCTGTTACTAATATATTAAATTAAATAAATTAATACTGCAAATCCATTGAACTTAGACCCTCCAAAATATTGACATTGTCACTTAACGAAAAGTGACAGCAAGTTATGTAGATAATACTCATTGTTTATGAATATTGTAAATTTCAAACAGAAAATAGTCTATGATCAAAAAGTCGCTGGTCGAATTTCGACCTTAGGGCAATCGCTAGTTATAATTAAAATATCACTGAAATGTTATTAACTAGTAAGCGTATCACCTAAGAACGGGTAGACTGATTGCACAATTTTTTTATAATGTTAGTTATAGTCCGAGTAAGGTTATCAGGGAAACAAAAATTTGAAACGTTAGTCGGATAATTTTGGAAAACTCAAAATGCTTTTTCCTATTGGATTTTGGAACCATAACTCCACAATTTGAGGGATAGATATTCGTGATTCTTATTTTGTTCACTATAACACTGGAATAGTTTTTAGAAAAAAAAAACACGAAAGGTGGGGTGGTTCTGTGGTCGATTTGTTGAAGGAAGGGCAGAAAAACGTCTACCGGGCTAGCTAGTTTTAAAATAAAGATTAAACCGTTAGATCAATTAATATATAAATATATCAAATTCTAACAACCTAAACATGTTTATAAATACTAAATGTTGTATATAATTTAGCAAGAACTTATGTAATCAAACTAAGTCGATGCAAAGTAAATGACGTCGAAATGTTATAGATCCCATTAAATCTCATCCGTTCCGATATACGACGGGTACCAAAGTTTCATTAAAATTTCATAATATAAGCTTTAAGCAGTGCAGGTCGCTTCTAAATTATGGAAGCGAGTCTCAATATTTAATGAGCGAATCCTATGTTAACATGTGTTCCATTCTCGTTGATATCGGTACAAAATACATTGTTCTGTGATTGAAAATTAATATTTGAGGAGTTACGTTGAAATCAACGCAATAATGAGGGTCACAGTGTAGTTATAGAAGCTTGTTTAAAAGATTACCCTTAAACTGTTCTAATTCTTCTTATTTTTATTTGAAAAACATAAAACATATCAATTAGCGTTTTACAAAAATATGGTGATATTAATCCTAAATTTATCTTCTACAGGTAATAACAAAATATATACTCAAGAGAAAGGTTTGTTTGATTTTTGTACGCGCTAATCTCTAGAACTACATGTCTGATTTAAACTATTTATTTTTATTTTATAGCCTATTTATTACGGAAAGTTATAACATCAAGCTACAAACTTACGGAGTTGAGCAGAAACCATGAACGCCAAGTACCTACTATTCTGGCAAGCTGTGGACAAGTACGGGAAGTGAGAAGAACAATGGACTTACACCGCTTACACGGGCGAGCTGGCGGCAAGACGCGACGGCGCGGCGCGGTGGAAAGTAAATCCAAATAAATATAACACGCATCAAACCGTGGAGCACAGTTAAATTATAAATAAAAACACGGTCAATTATAATTTAACATGGATAATTATTTATAGAAGTTAATAGATACTTCTGCAATAAAATAAAATAGCGATGAAAATATTTACCACAGGTTATTATGAGATATAACCACATATTATATTGCAATATACTGGGATATAACACAAAGCGTCCACTTTTGAGGTCGGATTTACTAACTGTACTATAACTCATACGTCTATCGTCGTCAAACCGCCCCACCGAATGAACTTTATATCAAGTTTGATAGTCAATTATTGACACTCGGCCCTAGAGACTATATCATGGATGTATAACTATGTATTTTCCATAAACGTGTATATTGCAAAAGGTAAAGCTTCTTGTAATATGCGACTAGTAGGTTAATAAGGGTCGGGTTGTGCTTTAGAGTAGGTACCATCTGACCGGATGGAACCGGTTTCCATTGGAGTTTAAGTGTTATAATAACAGCCCCTTTTCATCAAGGGTTCACAGGGTTATTAGACAGTTGACTAGGTTTTTTTTTTGTTGTTGTAAATATTATAATTTCTTTTTATAAATCTATACTGCATTAGAATAAGAATCAATAAATGTAATATATATTAATTTAATATATTGACAGGCCTTGTGGTACAGTGGTAGTGTCTCTATTATTGAGCCCAGAGGTCACGGGTTCAATACCAGCCTATAACTGTCATATTATGCCCATACATGAGCACAATTGTCAGTGGTCTGGATGTTAAATATCTATATATGTATAGTATATTAGCTGTTTAACCACCATAAATAATAAAAGTTTGGGATTAAATGGCCCTGTGTGAAATATTTACATTAACACTTGAATATATCAATATCATTACTAAAGTACCTACATAATTATGTACGTGGTGTGTATCTATCACTGGATAATTTTATGAACCGTTGTTAGTTTATAACAAATCAAGAAAGATTATAAACCACCAATAGATTGTGGACGCACACTAAAACGTGTAATGTAACGGTTATATTTTACTAGTTTTATAAACTAACTGAATTGGTTAGATTAGATTGAAACTGTGTTCATAACGTACGAGCAAAGCGAGTGAGCCGCGGCAGCAGCCGATGAGTGCTAGAAACAAATTGGGCATTAATCCTAGAATCATAATTTTACTTGTTAAATACACCTAACTTATACAATTCAAAATTAGTTTCCGTTCATAATCTACCGACAGTTTACTATATTGTTTATAAACTAACGGCTCGTGTAATTATCTGGTGATAAATCCGTTATGCGCCCACAACTTCGTTCACGTGAAATAAATTTATGATTACCAGTTAGCCCTTATAGAATAGCATAATGATATGTAGCCCAGATACTTTTTTGGATTTAGTCTTTTATGAATTTGAGAACTTTAATCTAATCGATTCACTAATATTTAAGTAGTGCGAGTTAAAACACGGAATATTTCTACAAAGAAGATTATTACGTCGATTTTCTTATTTTATAAATTTAATTTGTAATATCACATTATGTATGTTTTCACCTTCCTGGCTTTATATATATACCTATGTACTCGATTTGTTATTGGTTCGGGGGCCTTATATTTCTAAAATATATTTATAAGTTCTGTCATCCTACATTTATTTAGTAACTAGCGACCCGCTCTAGGTGGTCCTAAACTCGACTGCTATGCTCGAGGTTCTAGGTTCGATTCCCAGGTCGAACAAAGTGTTATTAGGTTTTTCTATGAATTTCTTAGTATCAGCCCGGAGTTTGGCTTTGTGCCCGATTAATGGCAATTGAACCTAAAACATACCCGGCGAACTATGAGTGTACATCTCTGCCTAACACTTCGGGGTACAGGCATGATGGTATGTTATGTAACTTCACATTTACGAATAGTGCGCTTAACTCGCGACGCTTTTTTCTCTTGAAGTGACTATAATGTTCTCGGCTCTGGCTCTGGAGCCATGCAATTTATCATATGTAGGGAGTGACGGCCAAGCGACTTCGACCGGTTTTGCTGAGAGGGACTTCTTAGATCGCGCGTAATTTTGAATTTATGATATGATCTACGATGTCCATTTAAATGGAAAACTGTAAGGAACAATTTTAATCTAAATTAAATGCTCAAGTTAACTAACAGACTTATTTGGATAAAGATTAATTGACAACAATAATTGTTATTTTTCTCTGTCTACGTCCCACTCTCTCTAAACCTCTCTCTCTCTCTCTTATGTGACGCAGACGAAGTTGCGCGGGTCAGCTAGTATTGTATAATTGTATATGCCTTCCGTAAAAAAATCTCTAAATGGTAGTGAAAACCGCATTAAAATCTGTTGTGTAGTTTAAAAGACCTAAGCGTACATAGGGATAGACAGCGTGAAGCGACTATATATATAGATAAAATAATCAATGATATATGTATTTGAATTATCCCATAATACATTTTATGTGTTGTTAAGGTCGGTTTTAAAAGTATAAAATATAACTAAAATTTTTGTTTTAATTGGCTCTATACCGCAGTGCGCTCGCGAGATTTATTATCGGAAGGATACTAAAGTGACATCCAACCGTAATGTTGGGAAACTCGAAATGAACTCGACATAATGACGGTCTCTCTGTGGAGCTATTAACCGCGCAACGAAATTTCTCACAGCCGACACTCCATTCACATTCTTTACTAAGTTCAAGATTAAATTAACAACACTAAAAAGTGCAAGATGTCACGAACTTCCGAATGAAATTAACAGTTCCAAAAATCCATTATATTAAGGGAAGCGCCTTAAACGACATTCTAAGAAACTATTTAAATTTAGAACACGACATTAGAACGTAGCGTTTGAGCATTTTTGACAACTAATTCAGCTCTAGAAAATGTTGTAAGCACGTTTGTTAATGCTTAAATAGATGTTACTGAAAATAGACAATTTGTGAACGAATAACGCTCACAAATGGACAAGCAAACATTTTTTCCGATGCACTGGTGCATGTGATTAAGGGATGGGATATTATCTGTTGTAGTATTGTGCCCGTTTGTCCTCGTTTTGCGGTCTGTGGTTGTGATCGTATTAACAAACAACTTTCGTCTCTATTTCCATAACTTTATGATCGTAGTTGCAGGTATGTAATAAAGTATAAATATATTAAGTTACGCAAACCTAATACCGTTGCCTGGAGGAAAGCTGATCTCTGACGGTGACATCTCCAGAGCATGTAAAGGATTATCGAATGACAATGTGCGTTTTTTCTATAGGTATATTTAGGCGGCATTCAAAGGGACTCGATGTTTTTAACTAGGATGCTATTAAATTGCGCATGCTCCTTTTATCGAACCATATGGCATTTTCCAGCAGATGGTCCTTTTGTTAGTGACATTTTAAATACGATAAGATGGTTCGAAATTCGGAATTCGTATTAAAACTGACAAGTTATCTAAGGTTACAATTTCAATGATGTTAGTAATTAAAATATGACTAAACTAAAATAACTATATTCATTTAGTAAATATTTAATAGATTACTTGGATATGTAAAAAGGTAAACACCATATGAAACCTTGCTTTTTTACATTTTAAAACTTTTAAAGTATTCATATTTTACCTCTGTGCTTATTTTTTATTAGAATATCTGATCAACAAAGTCTGCGCTAGGAGTCTTACAAAAATAACACCTATCTAGGTAACAATGGAATGTAAAACATTATCTAAATACAAAGTTACAACCAAATCGTTGCGAGCCATTTCCGAGAACCTAATTATGGACTTTGTCAAAGATTAGCACAATGTTAATACTAGAAATAGAGATAAATTAGTCGTACCGTGTTTTAGACTTAGTAAGACTAATAAAAGTTTTTTAGGTAATAGTGTTAGGTTCTATAACAAGATCCCGAAGCACATTACTGATTTGCCGGACAACAAGTTCAAGGACCATGTCAAGCGGGCTTTACTGTCAAAAGGTTATTATATAGGATGGATCATTATGTGAATGATAGTGATGTCTGGAAGTGACTCCCTCTCTGTGCATCCTCTAAATTATTATTATTGTACCGGTTATATTAACATTTGTACAGTTAACAAAAAGAGATAAACTCGATCGAGTTTCTTACCGGTTCTTCACGATGTCTAGGATATTTTCCGAACCAGCAGTAGTATTTTGACGTTCATAAGTGCCTTCTTAGGGCCCAAATTGAATAAAGATTATTTTGATTTTGACGTATATATACAGTGTGTATTAAACCCCCGTCGGAACTATGAAGGTTTTATTAGATATCGAGATTATATTCTGTTTATGTTATCTATCTCAGATTATAAGTAAAAAAAATACTCCTAATAAAATGTAAAAAAAATATTAGTTAAATGAGGAAACTTACATGGCAATACAGGCGGCGCAGGGCAGGGTACCGCCATACGATCAAACATACCGTTGCGCCGCGACGGGGCTGGCAACGGTGTTATCACGTTTTAAAATTTGCTAAATTTTAGGGAAACTAAAACTAAATATGTTAATTTTAAATCGTAATAATATTTTAATTTTCTTAATACATCAAATTTTGGTATTATTTTTGGTAATGTTATTGGGGTACCTATATACCCTTTTCGGATTCGACGGGGTTTTTAATACATATTTTATATGCTCACTTGATAGTATTAGATATATATCACTAGAGTTCCTGGACATATGATCTTTAATGACATCGCGTCGATCGAGCTTTGGGTGAATGAAAACGTCGTAATGAAACCATAGCATGGTGGTAGGGCATTTTCTAATACCACCCTAAAAACGAAAATCTGTCAACAAGCACTTGTAGGCGTGTTCCAGTAGCTGAGTTCCAGAGTTAGCGTGTTACTCTTTTGGGACACATCGTCACTTAAAATCAGGTGAGGTTATGGCTAAAACGCAAAATCAATAAATAAAAAAAACAAAGGAAAGTTGAAAAAAGAAGTAGTCTCCTATAACTTCCTAAAAATACTATATTGAAGCTACTAAAAGATATTAAAGTACCTTCTTCATTTTAACCCATTGACATGGAAGGTGTTAATTGGTATTAGAACCTTTAACCCATACACTTTAAGCCCGGATGGTTATAAAGATATGATCAAACTAACTATACTAAAATAAAACTAATTAACTATTTATGTCACCATAGGAAACTAAAAGGAAGAGATTGTAGAAAACGCAAAAATACCTCCAACCCGTATACTTACTTCATCCTCATTAATATCCAGTTATGGTAATTTTCCCACAAATTGCAGTTTAAAATATTTGACCCGCAAAATGTTCAGACCTTAATAAATTCAGCCGAGGTTTTGGGGTGTACATTTAAATATTTGTTGTACGTGCGAAACTAAAATTTTATTGCATACACTGAGCATCCCTTTTAATTATAGAGATGGTTAACGACTAAACTATTTCCATTAACTATACAGTTGTTCTTGTTATATGTTCACCGCAAATTAATATCGAATTAATATATATTACTTATAACTATAACTATACTATAATTTTGACGTATTTAAAAGCTATATTATGTACATTGTACATAAAGTGACTTTTTTACACACTTGATTATTTAGTTTTGTGAACGAACATGTAAATAGCGCGTATGGCTCAATATACGCCCGGTATTCAAAGAACGCTACGTTTTGCTTACGAACGATAATACTTTCTACAAGATCTATGTCAGTTCCATTGAAAAACGTTCCGTAAGCAAAGTTACTCATGGCCTCCTACATACGGAAGGGAGGGATACGAATAACGACTAGTAGGGCAAATATACGGAGATGACAGCTTATAGTGTTCCTGTAAATTTTTTGCCACGTCAAGGAGCTGTTAAATCTACTAGATGCTTGTGATTCATTTACCACCCGAAATCGGCCGATAGCTCATGACAGAATCGTATCTGTTTATAATTATACAACGTGTGTGCACACATGCAAGATGCATTGGTAATAATAGGTAGGTATAATACAAACGATCACAACTGCAACATATTTACAGCGTTACTTAGTTGTGTTTAACGCACATTGTAAACAGAAAACTACCTAGTGGGTTTCCTAAGAGGATATATTTATGCATAATGCCCGCAATGTAATTACAATTAAAAAAAATACAATAAAACATAGCCTATTAAGTAAAACCACCCCAAGCGTAGATTTCTATCAATGTAAGAATTATCAGTAACAGATCATCAGTTTCAGAGATTACCTTCTACAAACATGTTGATAAATTTTACCTCATAATAGTAATATAGATTCATTTGTCTTAAAACATATTTTGTTTTGTAGATGTCACGTTGAATGAGGCTGATGAAAAAATCATCAACTAATATTTATTCCAAAATATTTGTCTTTTTAAAATCAAAAATATTTTATACAATTTACGCCTAGAGAAGGCACATTGTATAAACATCAAACTACTACTACTACTTCTAGTTTGGAAACCATCCAAGTCATCGAGAAGAGCTGGCAGGAAACTAGATCAGTTGATAAACAACTTTTTAAAAATGAATTGTTTAAATAAAGTTTACAGTTAATAATTATATTATTTTTAGTGGATGTACCAAGAGGACAGACATCACAACCATCCACGCAATGATTCAGTCAGTAACAACCTTTTATAACTTTGATATAGTCCTTGAATTTATTGTCTGGAAAATTGGTAATATATTTGTAACCTTATTGTAGAACCCAAAAACTTTTATTCTTCTTACTAAGTCTAATAAATTTTGACTAATTTTTGTTTATTTCTAGTATCCAAATTACGTTACAAAATATCTAGTTTACCTACGTTTTTGTGAACATACATTAAATTATGAAGGACGTATTGGGAGGGATAAAGTTAAGATATTAAATTCCTGAAACTTTGTTCTTTAGTGTAGTTGTCCAATGTTATATATTGCTCGGGTAGTCCGTTTTTATCATATAAATACCAATTTTCTCTTTAACTGTGAATATACTTTTTAGTTATAATATGTCGCGTATATCTGTATTAAATGCTATTTCATATACTAGAGTTTTAATTGAAATTCATTAATATCTCATATTCTATAATATAAAATTACTCGGGACTACCACTACATAAATCAAATCATATCATTACCAGCATTTTGTGAGAGAGCAACTTTTCCTATCATTTCTATCCAAACCTTGACGTTTGTATGACAAGTGTGCGAACAATATAAACGAGGCTGATTCTTTTTTGATTCGTCCGCAAAGAGATAATAGGAGTTTCATGAGTTGACGACTAGGTGCCGCCTCTGTGCCAGATTAAACTGGCCATGTCTGGGATTTAGTGGGGAAAATATGAGGATTTATTACAGGGAATGTTCGTAATGATGAAAAAATGGCTCACTGAATCCAACCGGATAGTTTCGTGGAAGGCTGAGAATACGTATCTGTTTTTGAAAAGGATTGGTAATAAAAGAATGGACTTTATAATAATATACCTACTTATTATTCATACCAAATGATGATCATTACAATAATTTACCATAATTTGGTAAGTAAATATATTTATACATAATAGGTTAGTAATGTTGATAAAATTATATAAAGATTTGATAAAATTTAAATTTAAAGATTAAAAATACTTTTGACTATTTATCTATCTGTACATATGAATAATAAACTATTTAATTTAATATAAAATAGTCTGTAAGAATGTAGTTTCGAAATTGGTGTACCTACATTTGTACACTTCAAAATGTCTGTCTACTACGCAAATTACGTAGAAACTACTGAACCAAACTTGATAAAGGTACGAATGTAGTTTATAGTATGTAGTAACATTAAAGTAAAATTTTTGCACATATGAACTTATTTTGTATGTTGAATTTTAGTACACCTTAAGTATTTTTTATCGCTCTTTTTCATACACGAATTACCACGCAGTCGAAGTCGAAAGGAATGCTAATACCATAGTAAAATAATAAAAATAAGTAAAGAATTTTCATATACCTACTTTATGCAATATTAGTCTTGTGTATTATTTGCGTCTTCGACCACATCTTTGTGTTGTGGTTTATTGAAAAATTAATATATTCTGTATTAAAGAAGATTCTGGAATTTATATTGACTTGGAATTAGGTTAGGATAAAATTTATTTCAAACATTTACGTTTTTAATACAAATTTATGACTAACGAAGTATATAAGGTTATGAAATATAAAACGTTATTATTCCATAGTACCTATCAATATACACAATTTTAGTTAGTTTCGTGTTTTGCTTTAAAATTGGAAATATTTCGATTGTTTTGTACGGTTTAATTGATAAAGGATTTTCAGACAAGCTACATAAAATCAACACAGTTCGGTAGATTTAGCAAAAATAGCTAGGTATCTCATAAAGTAATTTTTTTCTAAATAATTGCCTTATACGATATTGAAACCTATGTATTCCCAATTAGGGTTTTTAGCAATAGGTCAATACGGCATAAAAGGAATCCCTAAAATGTTTTACCATTATAGTGACGTGTCTTCTCATTTTGACTGTTTTATGGTTTTAAAATGACCTGAACTAATTTAAACTTTTAAGATACGTGCAGAACTAAGTTGGAAATGGTTTTAGTCTCTTGATCAGTACTTGGTACGCTGTTGTAGGAAACTTACCTCGCCTTTACTTCGTTCAACCCTAATCCATTGCAGGGTCTAAACCCATTATCGTAACAAACAATGTGCAATCTACTCTAACACCTTTTGAAACTCAGTTTCAAACATAATCACAAAGCAGTATTAAAAAAACTTCAATCTTCGAGTCCAAACTTCATGTTTAATTTTTAATATGAGTAACCAAATTTGGACCATATAAATTATTGGTATTGGAAGTATTATTAAATTAAATATCGTTTACTCTTAAACAAAAAGTAAAGACCTAAATATTATAATAGGTAATTATTCTAATTTTAGCTAATTCTTATGTTTTGTTTTATGATTAATAATGGGACATACATACAAAGATTCGCTATAAGAATTTGTCAAAATGATTTAAAAAATGTGTTTTACAAAACCTACATTATAACTATATTGCATACTTTACAAATCTCAAATAGCAAGTGTTTGTTTTTTTAGTATAGTAGTTTTCATGAATTATCGAAAGATTTACTATACATTTGGATAACTTAAATAATATTATTATCAAATATAGAAACTGGCAACATCCTATAGTAATGAAATTATTCAAGTAATTTAGTTCCATTAATTGAATACCTGCACGGAACTTTAATATAGCAAGTCAATTTTCAATAGGTTCGCATGTTGCCCGGGTTAACGTTTGAAATTTGAATTTACATACACGACCAACATAATGTGGAGTATTTCAATATTACGGTTCAACTATTTAATCCTTAGAATATACAAAAAAACTTATTTACATTTTCAAAACTTTTTTTTATATTTGGCTTGTGGTTAGTTTAATATAAAATTTGAACAACACGAAATTACATAAGTTAGTCAAATTGCATAAATCAATAACTAATTATTTTGTAGAGCAAAAATAAAAGGAAAATAATAAATGAAACAAAACAAAATAAAATTTCATAATGTATTTCTTGATTTCTTTTCATGATATTTTTCATTATCTACAACTTTATATACAAAGAAATTCATAGTTATTTACAGTCTTCACACTTGTACTTAAAATATTTGTAAATGCATTATAGTTTTAAACTTTGGCATTATATAGTTTTATTTAAGCGACTTACATAATTCTAATATTAAAATTTACATTTTGGAATATTTACATGGATTTACTTGTATAATTTTTTTATAAATTACTATCGCAGAAATTAGGAATTTAATCTTAAACAAAAATTAAAAACCTATTTGAAACAAAATAAATACATTTCCGTACCAGACGTAGTTTACATAAAATTAAACAATAAATATATTTATAGAACAAACTTATAATAATTATCACGATTTTATTGGACTAACACGCTTAAGCGTTGCAAGTAATTTCAGTATCTGTTTACCTGCGTTGGAGCATACGCTACGCCCAAAGTTGTGCTTGCGGTGGCATGTGGCGAGTGTGCGGATCTCGTGCGTGGACGCCAGCCGGTATTGCCAAGCCGTCGCCTAGCAGTGGGGGGAGTTTGCCCGGCGGCGGCGGAGGAGGCGGCGCCGGCGCCCGCCCGGCCCCCACCGGCGACACAGAAGCGTAAATATTCACTGTTGAACGGTGATACTGACACTTCCGCAAATCTGGCATGGCGAACCTTAACTTTTGCCAAAACTGTCTATCACCCCACTCTATGCACGTATTTGCTTTCAAACACAACCTAAGCTCCGGATCTATATCTCTATTCGGAAGCTCGCCTAACAATATGATTATCAGTCTTCTTCGTCTCTCTTTCAGTACTTCATGTAAAGCCGTTTTAAATTCAAAACGACACCATTCGTTGTTGATGAAATTTTTAGATAATACTATAATCGTTCTTTTGGATGATTCGACAGCCTCTATTATCGTATCCGCTACATATGCAGAAGCGTTGAAGTCTCGGTAATGTAGGCAAAGTCGGAAGCTAGGATCGGTTGATTCTAGACCAGGAGCTAGCATCTGAGCGACGAATGCTTCATCTTTCACGCTATAACTGATGTAGGCGTCAAAGAGGCGATCTTTGTCGGCTTCATCGTCAAACGAAGTGTTTTTGTAACACATTCTTAAACCGCAATGATAATAAATCCAGACTCTCAACTCCCGTCGCCAATAAAACGCACCGCATATTAATGCCGAGCTCACGATAAACACGCACAGGGATATCAAGAGTAGCGGAAGGTAGTCATTTATTACTTGGTTTTCTATTATTGATGAACTTCCACCAACGTTGCTTGTGCATGTTGTCGAGTTAAAGTCATTCATAAACGGTCCTACAGCGTTTGTGACATTATTAAATAAACATGTGATCTTATTGGCATCTTCAACTTTTCCCAGATTATTTTTAAACCAATTGCGAAATTTGTGCATATACTGACAATCACATGACCAAGGATTTCTTGAAAGACTTATCTCAACCAAGTATGGATTTATTGAGAATTGCCATACCGCAAACCCGTAAATATTATTTCCTTCCAAACGCAATACTTCTAAATGCCTCAACTCTATGAATGTTCGATTATCTATATAATGGATTTTATTGTCTTGGAGATGGAGTTCATGTAAATTTTCTAAAGGTGACAATTCAAAACCGAGTAGCTCTTTTATATGATTTTTTTCTAAATGCAAAATTGTTAAGCGTTTTAGTCCACTAAAAGTATTATTATACAACGCGTCAATATTAGAATTGTTTGCATACAATATTTTTAAATTCTTACGTCCTATAAAAGCGTGACTCGTTAGACCACCAAAGTTATTACCGTCTAAATATAGTTCGGTTGCGTCCATGGGGATGCTGCTGGGTATTTCTGAATACCCAGCCGCAGAACAGTCCACAATATTTGCCGACCACGGCTGATCATGATAACACGTACAGTTCGATGGGCACGTCATTTCACAATCACAAGCGTCGAAATCACAACAATGACACAATGTAAAACAGTGAGTTTTATATGTACACAAAAACTGCGATGATTCCGCTTCAATGAGTGGAATATAAGTTCTTTCACGATTGTATAATAATTTACAGTAAATACTCTCTAAGTCCATTACTCTAGGATGTTGCCTAAGATGATCGAGTTTGTTAATTCGCTGTAACCATTCCATAGTACAATCACACTGAAACGGATTTCCACCGATATAAAATTCGGGCAGCGGTCGTCCCGGATCAACTGGAGTTAGTCGAAGCGCATTGAGATCCATACTAGTTATCTGATTTGCATACAAATCGACTCTTGTTAAATTGGTTTTTCCAACAAAAGTTTGAGCTTCAACTTGTGTAATTTGATTATCATTCAAGAAAAGTAGCTCGACACTGCTGGGAATCGAATAAGCTGATATTTTTGTCATTTTATTGAAGCTCACATCTAAAGTCTGTAATCGCAGCTCCTTGTCCATGCGGTAGTTATTTCCCAATTCTTTGATGTTGTTGCTGTGAAGATCCAACCACTGAAGTCCCGGAGGTATAACTGTGTAATCAAACCATTCTATTTGGTTATCTGATACGTTCAACCACAACAAAGAATGAATATTCACAAATAGGCCCTGTATTTCTGTGAGCTGGTTTGCATCTAATCTTACAGCTTGTAAGTTTGTCAATGTTTCAAACGCATTCATGTCGATACGTTTAAGCTTATTTCGAGCTAAGTTTAAAATTTGTAATGATGGTAGATCTGAAAATACATCTTTGCTTATATTTTCTATTTTATTACCGATAAGTCGTAATCCATAAACATTGTGTAAACCAATAAAGCCTGGCTCTTCTAATGATGTTATCTGGTTTTCTCCGAGATCAAGAGTTCTCAGTAGTCTCATATTTCTGAGCGCTACAGGTACTTTCTTTAAACGATTTCCATTAAGATTTAGATCTTGTAGTGAAGATGTATTTCTAAATGCTTCTGGGTGTAGTTCTTCGAGGCGATTATTATCGATTGATAATAGTGACAGAACGTACAAACCATTCAGTGCATATGCATCGATGTGAGATATCTTATTGTATGATAAAATCAGTGTGTGTAAATTATTCATAGGTGCGAACGTATCAGCAGCTATATTTTCTAGCATATTGCGCTGTACATTCAATATTTGAAGAGTGTATAGGTCTTTAAAAATTTTCGGTTCAAGCTTCGTTAATCGATTATTAGATAAATTTAACAATACCATTCTTATAAGTCCAGTGAAAGTATTTTCATTTATCCATGTACTTGTTAGATGGTTATTAGATAAATCCAATGCTAACAGCTGATCTAAGTTAGCGAATAAGCTTGGTGAAAGCACACTGATAGAGTTATTTTGTAAGTATATTTCTTTTATTACTGGCCTACAATCTTTGAAAAGATCTTGAGGTAAAGCTACAATTTTATTGTTCGAAAGATCTATTATCTGTAGTTGTTTCAATCCAGATAATGCTTTGTCAGCCACCATAGAAATTTCGTTATCGTGGATATGTAGTTCTTTTAATCTACGAAGAGCCATAAATCCATTTTCTGGCATTAACACAAAATGATTACTTGAAGCGTCTAGAACTTCTATATCTAAAGAGCACGTAGCATGTGATAATGACGTCACTGATGGAGGTGGGCCATCTTGTTCACTAATTAGAGCTTGATGCATCGCTCTTTCTCTAAATCCCAAATCACTGACATCTTGAAGTCTATTCGAAGATACATTTAAATACACTAAATTAGTCAATAAACAAAACAGGTTTTCCGGAAATGACCAAATGTTATTAAAACTGAGGTCTAACTTTTCCAACTGACGGACGGCGGTGAAGCTTTCTGAAGCTATCTCTAAACTCATAGCGGCCCATTCCGTATTTTTTGTTCGGATTGTTAAATTTCGGAGATCTCTCAAGCCAGAGAGTACACCAGGCGGCCATCTTCCAATTTTACAGTTATCCAAAACAAGTTCACGCAGTTTGATTAAATGCGCGAAACTTCGATCATCAAGGGAACTCTTATACATCATTTCTTCATTACATTCTATTCTGAGCGAAGTCGTGTGCTCAGACGGAATCACACTGAAATTTGTCGTGTCAAATTCACTGTTAATAGTGCGAAGTTTACACGTAAGTGATACTTCGTGTGCATCATTCGGGCCTCGTAACCACCACTGGCAATCATCGGGAGCTTCATATTTTAGCGGTAACGAGCTCTGATCAGCGACATTTAGACCGATAATTAACCAAAAGAGGATTTGGCTAAAGAATCGTTTCCTTGAAACAGTTTGTTGAAACGCCATCATGGGAAAACTCAAATATCAAGGAAGTACGAAAACAAGACACAGTGAGCTCAGTGTCATGTTTTTTCCGTCGGTGTTTGTATGCTGCGTCCCCTTGCCGGATGTAAAGTATCCATCAATCTATAAAGTCTATTTCGGCTTCAATTTAATAAATAGTTCTTATCGTGATCTTGCACATGATTGGATGATTTCGTTTCACAGTCATTCACTAATTGTTTTTCCTAACGTAAACTTAAATTTTATATTTCACTCCAACTCATCGAAATTTTCAAATAACATGTAGAATATAAAAAATTATAACGAAATATTTGAATCAACTGGCTTCGTAAAGTATAGTTCAATACGTTGTTATTGTAAAATCTCGTTAGTGATAAGCGCGTTTTCACGATACGTAAACCCGTTTAAAGCGTCGTGTAGCGCGGCCGTACACTGACGCTGCTACGAGTCAACTAATGTGAGTAGAGCATTGCAGCCGAGTCGAGTATACAGACAGTCTATAGAGTTTAGGGGAAGGGTGCGGGGTGAGATGAACCGAGCAGTGGCGAATGTTCACGACGCGACGTCTTATTACAATAAATTATATTTTTACAAAGCTATAACTGTATGGTTATGTTTCATTCAAACCACAAACTTTGCACGGTTCGTAAGCATTAGCGTTTTCCAAAGTCCATATAAATAATTTATATTAATTTATGTTAAGAACATTATTCTATTTTAAAAATATAAACAAATAAAAACACGGATATTATAATCATAAAGTTGTATTCAAATTTGTAAACAACACATAATATTCACTAATAATTATAATACCTAATAGTCACCAAGTTTTTAAAAGATATACAGAATATACCTAGTTTAGGTCGTTTGGTTGGAATTCCGGTCAGTGTGGAAAATTTGTAACGTTGTTCAACGAACTTCCAAACCAAAGTTATAGGATATTCTGAATATCTGGACATAAGAAACTTAAACTCAATGACTATATGAAGGCAGGAAATACTTAAGTAAATGAAGATAAGTTAAGTAATGTTAATTTTGCAGTTTTTAGGTATTAAAGTAAGAACACATCGTATAAAAGTTATAAAAATGAAAACGAGATCTGATTCCGTGATAACTTTTTATAGACATTTTAGCAGACACTTTATGGTTTTACTTAAAGTCAACGACATATTTAGATCGACGATAATTTACGGTACAGATAATAAATGATTTCTTTCGTAAACAAACTTGTTTTCATTATTAAAAATAAGCTGACACGACCCGACAGACTTTGTTTTGACCTATCCCGTAATTTTTCTGATAATTTTTTCACGACCATAAAACATTATTATACTTAGACCCATCCATTGAACCTTAGTACTTTAGTTTATACTAAAATTTAATAGAAAAAAGGTCGTTCAGTTATTCACGAATTATAAAAAATCCGGGATACTTTTTTAATTATTTTACCGCACTAACCTAATTCGGACTATTATGAAAATTTTAAATTAAACAATAGCTAAATCGGTTCAGCCGTTCTCAAGTGTTGCTCTTACAAACGAATAGCATTTCATTTTTATTTATATAGACTATCATCAATACCCTTCTGACTAGGTGTCAAGGTAAATAAGATTTAGTAACATAATAGGATTTTACAAAACGATAAATTATTGTACTTTTTTTTAGTTTAAGAAAACGAAAGGTTCTTACCCCAAACCGAAAAGAAACTATTAACAAAAGGACGAAATCGCATATGCTTAAACATAATCTGGATTAAAATCAACCCTTTTGTGAATGTAGAAATTAAAAAGTAATAATATAAATGCATTAAAAGCTTATGGTAACAAAAATTCTTCAATGCTCGTAACAAAGGACTTTTCTGTTAACGCTTCGTGGACCACACTGGCTGACAGAAGACGGAAGATATCATTTTAATCCTTTTAGTTAAGTTGACTATGAAAAGACAGATGCCTCGACGGCATCCGTGTTTTTCTTTTGTCACTTAGCTGACGGTTAATGTCTAACGTCAAATAAATTAATGGTTTCTTTTTATTATTTTAACTTCTCATTTATGGAACTCACTAAGAAGATTTATCGAATGAGGATCACTAGCATTATAGAGTTACGTAACACCCGCATAAGAGGTCTTATTACTGGATGTATAAATATCAATACTTTTCGGAAAAGTCTATTCTCGTACTCTTGTAAATAAATGATTTTCCGGTTTACGATTCACTTTTTGTCAATAACGGTAAGGACCCCTAAAACTTGTACACATTAAATATATCCAAAATATTATAAGCAACATAAATGTATCATTATATTATTAAGTCAATAGAAAACTTTGTACTCCTTTTTATGCATTTTGTGAGTACCGAGGCCATATTATAGACTTTCTATATAGAGGTTTGTAGAATTTTCAAATTTATACAATATAAGCATAATAAATACATTAAAATAAATAAAATAGGTACGACATTCACCGTCTAAGTTCATACTGCTAATGTCAAACACATAATCTGTGGTCAAATAGTCGCACAGAGTAGAGATTGTCGCCAAAAAAATTTAAATGCTGTTAATAAATAATTACTGACAGATTGATCGAATGAGTTTCGAGCTGTCAATTTTGTATACCATATACAATTATATATCTACTACTTTTTGACACCAATAACCTTTAAGTTTAAATTTTTTATGAATTACGTTTGAATTTCGACTCCTGGACGACCACTAGTAGTAATAAAACTGGAAAATTTAAATCTTAAAACTATCTTATTTGTAAACATTACAAGACAGTGTTGACACTTTGAATAGTATGCGCAAAGTACACGTGCTATGACGTAATTACGTTCATTCGTTCATTAAAAGAACACGCGTTAACATTCTGTTGTTTCCGAAAACATCTATCACGCAGACGGTGAAGCGTGTTAAAGTTATTACACCGAAATGTTTCACATAATAATCTGTCAGTTTGAGAAATGTATGATGATCAATCGTATCACTCATTTTCAGAGGCATCTCCTTACTTGCACTTTGGTATTTTTTATTGATTGTATGTATATATCGATAAACAAACACTAAGCTAAATACCGCTTGACACAGTTTACGACCGGATAGAAAACAATAGTGGCACAACGTTAGCGTGTACGGACTCACATAATGAATCTGAGCTTTCGCTGAAAGAAAACATCGTGATGAAACCTTAGCATGGTGGCAGGTTATTTTCACATGTACTCCTGGTTAGTTACCCTTAAGCTCAAAATCTGACGCCAACCACCTATGGCTTTATTCTGGCAGCTGGTTAATAGGATGTCATTCTCACCACTAGATTCAGCGTGTTACCATTTTGGGACATATAATAAGTTCTGTAAGGAACCTTTTTTTTCTTTTTTACGCTAGTTAGTTTAGACCATATTTCAGATCACTAAATACATATATACACATGTTCCTTCTTTCCGCCCAGGTGGCAGGGGCATGTATATATGTATAAGTTAGTTTAGCTCGAATTTTACGGATAGGGAATTAGTCAGATCACGACTTCTTTGCAATCGCGGCAACAGCCCAAGCCGAGGTCCTGCAATTTTGGGACTCTTGCGCGCTTGTTGCCAACGCTTTCACCACTGAGTTCCTTAAGCGCTCGCCCACAAGCCCGGTAAAGCTGTAAAAGCCACCAGCAGCTCTGTTTTTGAATAGGGCCCCTCAGGCTAACAGTAAGGTCAGATCGAAAAGAAAACACCTTGGGCCAAATTATCACTTAACATCAAGGTGAGATTTTGGCCCAACGACACTTAAATAAATAGTTGAAAGAAAAACCTGGTATGATTGTGTAAATTCTGTAAAATCTGTTTCATATTTCAGAATAAATCTTAATACTTGTCACTTATTATTTAAATTAATATACTTTTAAGTAAATTACACAACTAGTATAATAATATGTGCATAAAATTAAAATTTAACCATTTAGACAAACGAGTGTTCTTTAGTGAATTATTTGGTGTTGCAGCATGTATTTATTATATACTTTTAACATTTAACACATCTAGCAAGTAAAATAATTAATAACATTAATTCAATTGTAATTGTGTTTTTACAAATTAGATAACAATTAATTTATCCGAAACTACCTACAAAATATTAAATATGCTGTATTTAATGTAATATAAATTAAAGACAAAGTTTATTAAAAACAAAGTCAAAGTTTATTTAAATATGAATACTTTAAGAAGTTCGTTAAAGAAAAATTGTTATCAGGCTTGTCATCATATCCAGAAACACTTTTGCGGTAGAATCATACGTTCTTAATGAAACCGCGATAAGCGGAAGCCACTTCACATGTGAATTTCACACGGTATTATTGTCTTCTACGTTAACATAATTATTTAAGGCAAGTTTCATGATACTTATCATTAAAAAAGAAAATCTAGGTTCATATTTCTTAGTCTATACACTTAGGCTTTTGATATCTGTAAACCTACATGTTAAAAAAAAAGATATCGTAAAGTTAGTTCACGCTTTGTATTCATTTAGAGATATAAATTAAACCAAAAAAGTATATAAGAATTGAAGGTTGTGATATTAATAATTAACAATTTATTATTATTTAAATAATAATTCCTAAAAATATTTGTTACTTCGATTTTTTAAATAATCGTTTCAAATAATATTTTACTGTACGATAGGCGATAGCAGATATAGATGTTTATAATCTTAGGGCGGCTTGTGCAAAATCACATTTAACTCACCGTTATACAAAATTAGTCAATTACAATTAGCCTCTTAAATGGTTTTATTTATCATAAACGCATTTAGGGTCAACTTGCACGGAACATAAATGTACGTGATTTAGTTAAACAAAATTAGCGAGTCGGTAAAGCAGTCTCTGCGTTCCGTTTCACGTTTTGACCAATAAAATATCATTGGTCTTGACAAGTTTCATAACCCGAAAACGCGATAACTTAAAAACTTATGCATAGAATGAAACGTGCACAGTTGGATGTCATTGATTGTTGTCTGTCAAAGTCAAATAAATAAAACGAAAATAGTGTATTCGATGCGACAACTAACATAAAAATTGGGAATATTAAAAGTGCTAATACCACGCCGGTCTTTATGATGTCCCTGTTCCTTTATTTGCATAAATTTTTATACATAATTTATATGTTTAAATTTCATAACAAGTCCATAAACGTTTTCAGCGGCGCTAAATAGCTATTTCTGGCTGTTTAACTTTGACAGTTTGTTAAACATATTTAGCTACAAATTTTTCTATAATATGCAAACATGCTAATTTTGTTTAAGCACTTAGAATGTGTTTAGTGTTACTTTAATCATATTTAAACATGTTACGCAAGTCGCCCTTACTTTTTTACACAAGTACCTGCCAGTTACAAATGACAATCGATTAGTATAAACTCATCAACCAATGTATTTTTCTTTCATCAATTTTATTAATCTGAATCGTACATGATATTATTGCGGTTTGTAGGTAGTAATTTGCGGTAAAACGCAATTACGGTGTACCGGGACTTAAAAAGAAAGTATTTTACTATGTATTCGTGATACCACAATGAAAATAAATTTGTTTATCTGAAGCATAACGCTCTGGGATTAGATAAAGGAACGAGTTATGCTATCAAAGATATTACTTAACAAGGGTAGGATAAAGGAGATACCGCAGGGAGCCTTGTTGTCTAGCACTCAATAATTTTCTTAGCAAAATGTAACACTAATAAAGGATTTTGTTGTATCGTTTGTATGTAAAAAATACAACTGTATGAAATATCATAAAATTATATTAATTAACAATTTAATTAAATATTACAAATGAAATTTTGAAGTTGTGCTATTAGGTTAAAAGGAGCATTAAAGTAATATATTATTTCTGTTTTTAAATATGCGATCTCATAGTATTGTAGTCAAAGAAACCCAGAGGAAATGTTATAATTTTTTTAGAAATATGTACAGATTTAAATATGATTAAAAGCGCAAACTATTAAAGTATTAATTGAATGCAAAAAAGGCTACTTAATAAATAGTTATAATTTATTTATAAATTAACACGAACAGACAATTTTAATAAGTGCTATACTAATATAGATTCTATGTATATTATCTTTAACTTATAAATCCTGAGAAACATTTATAATTCTTGAAAAAAAAAACTTGTCCTTTATCGAATCAAGCGAGTCAACCTTTGAATTTTATCGAATATCAAATCAATCAAGCTCATTACAAAACAGAACGTACCTTTTTTAATTAACATAGATTTTCGCACAATTGTCTTTTAAACCATTATTGAACAAACGCAAAAAAATCTGCGTACAACAATGTAAAATAAATATTTTATCATAAATCATTAGGTACATTTAGTTATCAAACTGCAATCTACTGTTAGACACAAGATTTGTCAGAGGTTTGGTATGTTCAGTTTAAGCTATATTGCGCAGATTGCCACTCCATTTTAAACTCCACGATAATACTGCCAACACGAAGTTACTACGGTTATTTCTACGATCAAATTCTGATGAGCTATGTCAATAAACTTTACACTCTTTTAATTTCTTAATTTTTAAAATTTTACGTTCACTATATGAGCTTAAGAAATATAATTTTTTAAACGTTGTCACTAATTTACGTTTGTACCTAATTATCGCAACAAATCATTCGTCAAATCCATTTCAAGAAAATCTTTATCTTGTTCTTATCTAACGTTACTTTGCCAAGTTCCGTAAGTTCAAGAGGCTTGTTAGAGGCTCGCAGCGTTTCGAGAGTGTCTCTCGTCACTTCATCCAGAAATATCGCAAATAGGCCTACGATGTTTATTTCTTTCGAATACCATAAGTAGGCACAAAACAAAATTAATAAAAAATTCATCCGAGTTTTGCATGATAGCATTACAAATGTGGGATACTTTGTTAGCATAGGAATTGCGTTCATGTTGTATTTTTATTACTATATCTCCGTTCGTGCTACGTGGCATACCATTAAATAATATTAATATTATCTTTGTTAACAAATGTTGATATTTTTAGTTCAATTCGATTGTAAAGAGTCTTTCGTAATCTAAATTTCAATAGAAATACTAATTACATATTTACTTTGTAGTCAAAAGCAATCATTTATTTAAATTGTTTTACCTCGAAATTGTTATTACAAATATATGTATTTCTATATCTATTTATTTCGTGTACTTGAGAGATGAGAGGCCTATGTAATATTAAAATTATTTTATTACTCTATGCATATTTAGTTTTATAAAAATACAAACAATAGTCCCTTCACCTCATGTATTTAAATAATCTTAAGGCATATGATAGATATACGTACCTACTTACAGAGTTTTCACTATCTCAGTTAGAGACCATACTCGCGATATAAAATTAGAAATATTTATGAATAATAAACAACGCCATAATAACTACAAGGGATCGCACGGGCGCTAAACCACGTATATTGGCAATTTCCTGATACAGTATTTACTACAAGTGGTTTCTCAAGACATTCAGGTTTCCTCACGATTTTTTCATTCACCGTCAACCGATAGTGTTACCAATTGAAATGAGTAAATGACCGCGAATTCAAAAAATATATCGTTGGTACATGTCGGGGCTCGAATCCGTGGAAATCGAATCCATATTTCGCAAGTCCAAATCACTCAACTACCACGATATAAAACAGCAAAAACGAAAAAATTGTAATGATCTTAGACCTTCCGCTACTATGCAATGAAAATTTATTAAGTTTTTACGCTTTGTAATATTTCTACTCTATGGTTTTATTGATGCAATACGAATCTTTAATTTACCATATCTTATTTGATATACTGTGGTATTTTGCCATGTTTTGAACTTTTATAAACCGATATATTCCAATAATAAAAGCATTCTATCCCTTAAATTTCACAAGTATAATTAGAAATTAGTGTAAATTTACATTTGATTTTATTAATTTATTATATCGACGGTGGAAAGCGTAATTAATTAACGCGCTATGTTTGTCATATTATATAGCCCTATATTATGCGATATTCAAATTATTTCAAAGCATAGTTACTGTTCAATTTCATTATTATAAAAAACAGTTAAACTCACTTTAAAAGAAAAACTTAGATATCAGATTTTTCTGCCGCAAGGACAATAAGCGGTTAGTCCTTTCGGCCTTTACAGTGTTACCGACAAGTAGTAAGTTTTTTATGCGTCTGAAAAAAAAAAATCATTTGTGTGTCGAACTTTACAGATTTTCATATTGGTCTATAGAAGACAGGTATCGTAACACAGTGATAGTAAAAGTCGTAAATTTGATCTCAACACATTCAAACTTTTATTTGTTACTCATGAATTAAATCTTTATTTAGATATTTAATATCAAGCTATATATAACTTAAACTAAGTGCTTCTGTATGAAATTGTCTACAAAATTATACTACGCATTCATACCTATACATATAAGAATTAGTCATAACTATGTATAGATAATAAAGGTTTTTTTTTTGCTTTCATAAGCTGCGTACAATTTGGTTTGAGCTTCTTATTTTTGTTATCAATAAAATACACCTTCATAAATATAGATAAATTAGAAGTGTACACACAAAAAGATCAAATCTAAAAAAGCGTCAATGTAAACTTCCTCGAGGAAGTAAGTAAACGCAAAATATATCCTTCTTAAAAGTTTTTACGACCTCTGTGTTGACATTCACGGCTACCAACAATTTTATATTGGCTTTTACACAATAACCAATTCCATAGAAAGGTAAATATTCTATTCAACAGATTCCAATAATGTATAAAAACCGTACAAAATCACAATATATGAACCTTGACAGAATGCGTGAATCACTAAATTGATATCCTTGAAATCTAATCAAAATAATTAACAACGCTTTTTTATTCAGGTGACTCTCGCGATATTATTTCGTCTTCAAAGCTTTCATATGTTTCGTCTCTTTCTAGTTACTTTTTTAACGCAGATATGTGACAGGGGTTGGCTGCAATATTTCACGTGTGCAAGGTCTAGAAGGCACCCACGCTCAGGTAGCAAACATTGTCGCTATGATCGTTATTCGTAACTAAAAAAATTTTTGAATAAGTTAAACAAATTTTGCATGGAGTAGATATTATTTGTGTAAAATTTAGAAAACAGAAAATATTACTAATGATTTACTACTTCTGTTATTTTTATTGGGATTATTATTATTATTATTGGGAACCATAATCTAGCAAATCTTCGGCTCTCTTTCGGTGATATTTTAAACATACAAAAACCTACGTCCAAACATATCAGAGCTTAAAATCTGTCTATCTAAAAGCAATCAAGATAATTATATAAAATCGTATCACTATTATCACTATCACTAAGTAGATAATTTACAAGAGGATAAAGTGAAAGATGAGTACATTAAAAAGTTGAAAGAAAGATTTGTTAATTTGGATGAAGAATGTGAAATATAATGTTTATGGAAGTATTTTAAGGAAGGTGTACTCAATGTTGCAATTGAAGTATTTGGGGTTGCTAAAAGAAGGAATGGAAGAACACAGAAAAATATATGGGTGGAGGTGCAAAAAGTTGTGGATGGAAAGAAGAAAGCGTGGCTGGATTGGTTAGCAGCAAAGGATAATTTAAGAGTGCAAAAGTCAACATTAGAGGATATGGATGAGGCAAGAAAGGTTTACAAAACGATGAAAGGGTTAGTGAAAAATGTGGTTAGTACGAAGAAAAAAGAGCGGAAAGGTGAGTTTGACAGAAGGCTCTCTGATAATTTTCGAGCCAATATTAAAGTGTTTTGGAAATCGCTTAGATTAGCTCGAGGAAAGACAACAAACTCTGAGTTATCTAAAATCCGAAGCAAGTATGGAAGTATTATAAAAGGAGAAGAATATGTGTTGAAGAGATGGAAGGAATATTTTGAAAATTTTTTGAAAGGGAAGAGGTGCTAGCGCCATTGGGAGTACCTGCTCTTGGAATGAACGAAAGTGAACCTGATAGCATCATCAGTATGGAACAGATTATGAAACGATTAAAAAGTATGAAATCTGGTAACGCTGCGGGGTATAACAGGGTGTCTGTCCAAATGCTGAAGGCTGCACAGGGTGTGGTAGCAAGTCAGTTGTACCGCCATTTCAACTTGTGCTGGAGAAACAGTCGGGTACCGGGAGACTAGCGCAAGGCTGTGATCGTGCCTTTATACAAGGGAAAAGGGTCACAACAAGACTGTAAAAGTTACCGCAGATTTAGCCTTATCAGTGGTGTCGGCAAACTGTATGCTAAGGTAATAATAGAAAGAGTTATGTTAGAAACAGATGATAGAATATGAGATGTACAAGCGGGATTTAGAAAGATTATGGGATGTACGGATCAGGTCTTTTCTTTAAGATGCATAATTGAAAGACATTTGGCAACAAACTATAAAGTCTTTTGTGCATTCTTGGATTTAGAAAAGGCCTATGTCAAAGTGATGAGGAATGAGTTGTAGTTGGCATTGTCTAGGCATGGGGTTGGCGGGGAACTGATACAAGCATTGAAATCTCTCTATGAGGATTCCAGTGCTTGTGTTAGAATAAATGGAGCATACACTGAATGGTTTGATATCCAAAAGGGTGTCAGACAGGGATGTGTATCGTCCCCATGGCTGTTCAACCTATTCATGGATAGTTGTCTAACAGATTTGAAAGAGAGTGATTGTGGACTGAGAATGAACGAGTTACTTATCAAATGTCTTCTTTACGCTGATGATCAAGTTTTACTTGCATCGTCGGCTAAGGATTTGCAAGCGATGGTGACTATTATGAATGAGGCTTTGGAAAGAAAGGGAATGAAAGTAAATGCAAAGAAGACGAAAGTTTTGGTATTTGAAAAGGAAGAAAACTTGACAGAATTATGTGTCCGGATTGATGAGGATCAACTGGAGAAAGTAAGTGAGTTTGTATACTTGGGATCGATTTTTACCAGGGATAAAAAGTGTGAGAGAAATATTGGAAGGAGAGTAAATGCCGGTAATATGTCGAATGGGGCGTTACACTCCTTTATGAGCAGCCAGAGTATTTCTATGAAAGCTCGTTTGACTGTGCATAGAGGAGTGTTGGATCCAACACTCATGTACGGAAGTGAAAGCTGGGTGTGGCAGAAATATCATGAAAGTAAAATAAATGTAGTAGAAATTTGAGCTCTAAGAGGTGTGTAAGGAGTGAAATTGAGTGACAGGATAAGAAATAGTGTGATAATAGAGCTTTGTGGTGTGAAAGAAGATATAGTCACATGGATTGAGAAAGGGATGCTTAAATGGTTTGGGCATGTTGAGAGGATGAATGAAAGAAGAATGTCTAAACAAATTTATGATGCGAGTGTGAAAGGAATCGTTGGAAGAGGAAGGACTAGACGAACGTTTATCGATCAAATCGGAGATGTTCTGAAGAAAGGTAAGGTCAAGAGTACTCTAAACCGACGAGTATGCATGAAAAGATTAATGAATGTCGAAGAAGCGAAAGAGGTATGCCAGGATCGTAGCAGGTGGAAGGATGTGGTCTCTGCCTACCCCGTTGGGAAATAGGCGTGATTTATGTATGTATGTACTTGTACGATGATGTTATAAAAGCATTAATGCATAATGTAATCTACTTGGATGTAGTCGTGTAATACTTTTGGAAGAGTTACAAATTATACTATACCTGTAAAATATATTGCAAAGAATCTAGAATAAATCTCATTATTCGTACTTATAAGTATATGTACAAGTACAAGTAAGTACTTGTCTTGTACTACATAAAAATATTTTTCAAGAATGAATTACAATTTGTACAACTAAAAATAGGCGTAATCATCGTTACCTAAGTTGTAACACATTTCGTTGAGTGGTCGCGGTGTTTAATCGAATAATGTCTATATTTACCTCATGATATTTTACCATTCGTTTATCGTCCGTCCGGTAGTGTGTTGATTCATGCTATTCGGGCAATACTAAAATAAACAAAACAAAGCAGTATTTAAAAATTACAAAATATATACCGAAATAGATCTCTTATCTTTTCTTTGTTAAGTTGTCGACAAAATGACGAAACTATGAAACAGATAAAAAATAAGCAATTCTGAGCCGAGATGTGAAGAAAAAATAACGAACAAAAATAATAATCTTTTCAAAGATAAAGAGCGCTGTGTTCGAACGTTTCTGCGATATGCAACCTTTTGTGCCAAATATAGAGCAGTTTCATTTATATTTTTTGGGTGATTTTTTAACAATCTGAATATGTCAAGCGTGGGTGGGAACTTGTGGACTAGTCTAGGACAATAATTCATTGTAACTTTAGGATACATTTTCTTTTATTTGTTTACCGCAAGTGGTTATATATTACTTAGAGATCAATTACATATTTAACCACTTACTAAAATTATAATAATTATAACAACAAAGAAATAATTGACTGACTAAACTAATTTGTAGTTTTAAACAATGTATGGACAGTTCAACTCATTTGTGCGCGTAAAGCGTGTATAGATACAGTGACTACATGTGCGAGTCAAGAGGTACAGTCAAGTACACAAGAGAATTCAGTTAGTTATTATACTCATATAATGTCGATAAATTTTACATCTTACTTTCTGAAATTTACAGCTCAATTAGGTAAATGCGTGTTTATTGTACATAATATTCCATATCACTACCACTAGTTATACCAAATAATTAACTTTCTATTAGTTTCATCATTTCCGTCACGTTCTGTTTTCAATACGTATTAGTTTTAAATTCCCCAAATACTTTCTGTAGGGTTTTGGATAATATGATAGTAAACAAATAATTTTTCTACTATATTGCTGAGTATTTTTTCTGTTACCAAATGCTAAATATCTATGTTTAAAAAAGAATTTATTATTTTAATATTTTGATCAGTGTGTTACGACGCATTATAAAGCTCAACTACTGGTTAAGTGTAACATTTTCTCCGTGATGAACCTCACATTTTTATAACCGGCTGTACCCGTAGAACCAAGCGGTAAAAACACGTGTTGATCGGAAGACGACTGTCGCGTCCTTTCGGTATAGAGTATTATATTCATTGCTGGTCACTGTCATACAAGTGAAAACTACATGTTTACTAGCTCACGCACACATAGGGCTGATTGCAGAGATGAGCTGAAGTCTCTATACCAACGTCTAAGCGCTCAATTTCTGTACAAATTGAACTCCAGTTTTCTTTACCCATATCAATGTCCAAGGAATTCGCAATGTGGACTGTGGATTTCTTTGGAGATTTCACTCTAATTAGTTCAGTCCGACTGGTGTTATTCCTCCACCCTACAAAAGATCGCAGCCAAATAATCTTATGTTGTGTTCCTGCAGTGAGTAGGGTTTCCATAGCTCCTTGGGGTAGGGGAGTTCAAGGTCGGAAAATCGCTAGTGATACTTATGGTATTACAAGGGTCTGTAGGCTATGGTATCCGCTTAAAATAAAAGCTAGGCTACCCGTTAGAGCCCACACCACGGGATCGGCCAATTTGGCACCATGGAGCTTGTTGTCATTTCGGTTAAGTACCTTCTGTACTCGACATAGAGTCCGGTGAAATTAAAGACCCTCCAGGCCAATAGCATTAGTCAAATAAAATATAAAATGTTACGTAGATTTAAATCGTAAAATTGAAGGTAATATCATCGCGAATTAAAGAAAAGTTAAAGGCAAATAGAAGCAAACTTAAGTATATCCGAGTTACTAAAACTATGTCCCGATGCGCCCTAAATAAAAATCCTGTGGAGCTTATTATGCCTTTCAGATATAGTTATCTTCAAAATAAAATATTATAACTTTGAAATAATTATTATAAATTGAAAATATTATATAATCAAATGACATAAAATTGTAATATTGTTAGTTTATACATCGTAAATTAGGAATATTATTAGGTTTTGATGCCATAAAGAGACCAATTCAGGCAATATTATTTACATATTTTTAAATATACAGGGACCAATTACAAATTCAGAAAATAGTCACATACTTTTTGAAGTCGCGTGTTTGAGACTGAGCTTGCGGTGCGTGTACTAAAACACTCGCGATGAAACAAAGTTTATAGAATATTTTAACTGCTCGACTATCTAAATACCACCCACTTATTGAAAATAAATATGTCGATAAGTACCTACTGATTTGTACCGATGGCTTTATTCGGCAAACTTCTTGTTTTATGATCAGGTATTATTATGGTTAAATGGTAGCCTAGATTAAAAAAAAATACAAAATGTCTAAACAGTACCTGATAAAATGTAGTTTACAACTTACAGTGCACAATAAACGGCGATCGCTGGTGACATATTCCATTGGAAGTCGTCATTGTTATGTTGGTCTGCAGAAATGCCACTTCACGCCTTGTTTAAAGGACCTGGCATCCATCTTAAAAGGGAGGGAAAAATCACTCCATTCACATATGAGTTTCAAGGACTGGTTGAGGTTGGTAACAAGATCTGCTTGCATTCTCTCGGTTTCCTAATTCAACACAGAAAATATAATTTTGAGAACTTTTCTTTTATTATATTACATAATCTCCTCCTTTCTTCTCGTGCCAACTTACCGAAAATCGTGAGTTCCAAGCGCCTTTCTTATCAAATTTTACAGACGCCTCTGACTTTTTACACAGGACCTCATTTCTTAAACTTTGCTAGTAATCATCTTCTAATGATGGACTTCTTTTGGATCCATGAATCATGTATAATTTTTATCTTTTATATGTTATGAAATATTCTGATCAAACTATTACCTTAAACTATGAAATGTGCTTTTCGTAAGATACTATTACAGTAAAAATCGCAGTCTGCCATTTGCATACTGAGATGAAATTTTATTGAATTTTAAACAAAGGCATTTTAAATTGAATTTTCCTTCGCTAGGTGCAACGTTCTCAGTGGAATTTAATTTAGTGCCCTAACCTGACCGCATGGTTCCACCGGCGTTGGACTGATTAGTTTCAGAGGGTAGGTGCGCACATACTACCATTAAATTACTTCCTACAAAACTAAAATGATATTTTTTTAAGTGACCCGTTTGACAAGCTTTTAAAATTTTTATCATAGATTCCACCTACATTTTCTTTAAAAATATGTCTTGGTGATATGTAATTGGAATACTTATATATATGTGTATCTATTTATAATGCTTCATTGAAGTTTTAATACACAATTAAAACAACATTGTTAACAATTGCGTAAATCTTTAGAACACAAAAAGTGTGAATATTGGTATTTTCTAAAATGAACTTTTAGTTCATCTGTTCACAGAATAAGATACAAATATATATTTAAATAGATATAAAAATATCTATATTTATTAGAAACCCTAAAGCAAAAATGACTTAGAAATTTATAATTTTTTTAACACAGCAAGAATTACATTATTTCCCGATAAAACGATTAATAATAAATGTAAAATTATAGAAAAAAAAGATAAATTCGTTGATGGTACAACCCAATACTGAGTGTGAAACTTAAAATTATCGTTCAAATTTTTCATAACAAACCGTTTAAATAGCCGTCAAAACTTATATTTAAGTTGAAGAAAGTTAATTTGTTAAATTTTCGCCTGAACAAACTCATTAAATTTACAAAAGGTAAACAGGTAAAGTAACCGATCTTCCGTAACAAAGATTATCCAGAGTAAGATAAAAGAGACGTCGCTAAAACATCCGACAAAGATTGAATTAGCATTAAAAGATTACTTGAAGGTATTTCAAAGGGCTAAGGAGCTTAGAAACGATTTTATTTGATTACCCAAGCATATCTTTTTGGCAAAGTTTTTTAAGGTTTATAGACGAAGCGTTCACATAGTCAAAGTTACGTTTGTAGCTTTGTGTCTTGTCTTTCAAGTAAATAAGCATAATTTGTATAATTTAATATTCAATATCTGCTTTATCAAAGAATATAATTTAAGTTGTAGTGAATAACTAAAAACTGTAGTTAGAGATTTTTTATTAAAATTCCAACAAATAGTGAAATCGTAATAGGTTTTCTCAGGTTACGTTATTCAAAACTAGTAAGTATATTTAAACGATATAAAAGCATATATTTTGTAAGATAAAACGCTGATAGCATAGTTTTAATAATATATTATGTGATGTAGCCTAATCATTTTTGAACGGATATCGAACTTTCTAGACAAAGAAAAAGTTTCGACTTACCAGCTTCATAGTACATCGATATTAAGTACCGTATAATTAAAAAACTTTATATTATGTTTGAATTAGTATGATATAGCACTAACCATAAATAGGATAAAATTTTCTTTCTTAACAATGTGTATTCTAGATGCATATTAAACTATATTAATTTTATTGTTTTAAAGTTTCCATAAAATTCACAATATTTATATTAAACCAACTGGCCCCGCAGACGCAGTAGTTAATGACTCGACCCTTCTATCGTAATAAGGGATAGCACAAAAACCTTCTCCTTGAAAATTGTAACACTTACTTATAAACAATTGTTAGTTTTCATAGTGATCGGTCAAAAGATTTTGGAGTTAGTTTTGGTTGGAGTTTGGTTACTTGTGTATACCATCATCCATTTTAATATTAAAATACAACTTTACAAAACTTTACTCTTTACAAAAATAACTGTATCCTCCTTGCCACTTCTAATCATAAATTACCTAGAGAACGTAAATATTTAGTTAAATACCCGCGACACGTCTTTAGCTTCTCTAACAAAAATCTTGTAAATACTTTTGAACATGTTTACTCTTTGGGCTAATTACACGCAACCAAAGAAAGCGCTCGCAGCGAAACGGTTGGCCGGCACTTCGCACCGCTGCTGCATGAATTACTCAACGCGAGCTAAGCGCATTTTTTGGAAGTTATGAACCAATATACTAAAGCAATAAACACTAAACCAATCGAACTTGCTATTTTTAAATGAATCGCACCACTTTATAAATTTCACCCGTGTGAAACTGGGATGGGTCTCAAGTTACTACCTATAATTTAAGTACTATCTTATCTTTGTTTTCAAATGTTTAATAACCGGTAGTAGATTACTCAAAGATATTAAATAACCACGCACTTTAACAGTGACTTAGTTAGAGCAAATATAGAGTTCTGTAATTACGAACAAGTAGACGCAGTTGAGCAAACGTATCTTGTATGAGCTGTATATGCGGTCTCAACTAGTAGGCTCTAGATAGTGTTGAGAACAGGGACGTACTTAAGTGTTAGTTATAAAAGTCCATAGCACGATTGTGCCGATAAAACAGACATGAACTGAATGTTCGATATTATTTTGTATTATTCGGTATTGCTTGTTTATTTTGAGATATTAAATAGCTAAGTATTTTATAGGTTTATACTATACAAAATACATCATTAGGTATATCAATTCAATGTCATTATTATGGTCTTAATTGTGCACTTAAATTAATCAAATAATTTAGGGACTAATAAATAATATTGGATGCAACTGGACATAACGTATAGGATTAAATGCAGAGTAATTTGTAATGTCGACAATTTTTGCTAAAATGAAATAATAATTATTTGAACTATATTTAAAACGTGTGCAAAATTTGTTTAGATATATGTAATTTTAAATTGACAAACAGTTCTAATCAAACGTACTGTTTTACTAATGAATATTGATGCGTACATTTCATTCTGCGAATCAATTATTTGATACCAAATTTTAGATTGGTTTGAAGAAATACAAGCTAATAACGGAATTAAAACAATGATTGCTCCCAAGCAACTGACCTTCTATATGGACGAGACCTGTGATTGGCCTAGTATAAAGAATTCTGCTATGTGAAACCAGAAAATAAAACATATTTTTGAATTTTTCTTGGGAATATTATATTTATATTGATTATACGATATTTTGACAAACAATAGTATTCATTTTACCATATTTCAACTTTAATAAAATAATGTACTCAAAACGATAGATTTGATTCTTTACTGCTCAAGTATGATATTGAATTCCTTTTATGTAGTATCATTGTCAAACCTTAAACCCCGTGAATCTCGCCAGTGTTGTTATTATTCGCGTAGGTTGCGTTAATTTTGTATAATTTTACCAACTTCATTATTATTCCAGATAAGATAATCTTGGCTTAGGTAAGCCAGGTGTACCAATTTGTTAAATATCTTATATTGGATGATACGCTTCTGTTGCGGGATTACAGAACATATCTTAAAGTGGATATTTTCTTTTCTTGTGTATTTTAAACCAAGAAGGATTAATATATTATTTAAGATATAGGTATGAATCTATCACAATTTTTTTTCAAATATTCAGATTGAAATTTATTTCTGAGTACACACCTTGTAGGGCTCTTCATTCAACTACTTCACACAACTTTCTCAGTATATACATCTACATCCGAGTTCAACTTATAACCATTAGAAGACCGGTAAGTGCTTGGTTAGGCTAGGATTACATACATTATGCAAAACAATCTAATGCAAGCTTGAGATATGCGGTCTCGCGTATCCTTGTTTCATAGTTTTAGCTGCCTCATATTTGGTAACTTACTCCATATTATTTGGTCTCATTATAATTTTGTTTTTTCAACATATACTAATTTATCCATATCCATTATATCTATATATATATATATATATATGTCATCATGGCAGGTTCTTAATAGTGTCAGCAGATTAATTAATACAGCACCACTTTTCTTTACTATCACAGATGTTATTTAATATATACTTTTCGTCTTGTGTTTTGTTTTGATGTATTTATTTATAAATGTAAAGTTATATCTGTTCATGTATTTTTCCAAATTTCCAGTTTTCTCTTATAAAGGACACTATTGACGAATATATCATTGAAAACTTTTTGTCGGTCTGGAATTAACTCAAAAACGTGTAAACCGATTTTCTTGAAATTTTATACACGCAAAGGTTATTTTTATCACTCAGTTGTTTGGTTAAAATAAATATCATTAATACTTTTGGAAATCGTAATATACGAGTAAAAGAATACGAGGTGAAGACATTACTGCATAAAAAACGCGTGTGGAGCGCGAGCACAGTTAGTTATTTATATAAATAATTTTATTGAAATTAATAAAAGGACATTTTCTATTAGTTTTAATCGGATATCAATGTGGCACATTACTTTGATATATATCTTATAGTTTACGCAACGCAAGCCATTTAAGTGCTCGAATTAATTCACCGTGACCAGTATTTTTTTAATTTGCGGGGAACCCTAATTCTTTTTCTAAAATAAAAGTAGCTTAAGTTACTCTTTATTACATCAGCTATCTGCCAGTAAAAATCCTGTCAAAATTAGTCAAAACCTTCTTTGAAATTATCCGGAACAGACAGACAGAAAGACAAAATTTTTATTTTTTAGTTATAGTATATACTTTCATATGTATTTAATAAAAAGTCAATATTTTGGCATTATAAACAGACACTTCAATTTTACTCATTGTATAGATTTCTTGGCATGTAATAAGAAATGCATGATAATACGCTGATGAAACTTAACAGCGTGCTAGACTGGTTAAGTGGTAACCAGCTGGGATTGTAATGGAATGTTATAAAAGAGATCGAACACAAATAGTAAATGGCTTGTCCCGTCAGCAAAATGTTAAATAGTTCGACTTGGATCGAATCGAATTTATTGTAATTAAAAAACCAACCGTCATCGTTATCCACAAGGTCGAGTGCTATCGTATGTAGTGGATACATAAAAATTTATTCTTTATGTTATATGTTAAGTTATTTGAAATTTTATATATTACTACTAGAGGTCGAAATTTGACCGTAGTTTATGACAATTTTAAATTTGGAAGTTATTGAGGTTCTTGTTTGAAGTAGTATGAACATATAAGTATGGCACACAAAATTCAGAGCTCAAATCTGCCAGAAAATAATTGTTGGTAACATTTTAAAATTCTTCAGTGACAATCTCTACTCTGTGCGTGAGATTGGCATTGGCAACATGAACGTAAACAATGAATGTTTAATTTAATGTTTTACAAATACATATTATATATAAATTTTAGCTTACTAGACTCTTTCTCCATAATTATAAATATTAACTATGGCAGATGTCAACGCTCCAGCTTACGCGCAATATGGTTAAAAAGGGGCACAAAGTTAGGCATCAAGTATTAACATATTAAATTTACACTTGTAAATTTTATATTTATGTCTTAATACTTAATTACTTTTTAAGTTACACAGTTTGACCTGTTACTTTAAATTGTCAATAATTATATCCTATAGTGCAACTGTTTTCAATCCTTTATAAATACATATATCATTATAATGATTACACCAGCCAATAAATGTCCCACTGCTGGGCATAGGCGACTTATTTGTGATTTCAAACCCGGAGAAATCTATAGTTCTGAGATTCTGTGTTCTCGAGATATCAACAATCCATCGTCAATCGTAGCTGTCACACCGACCTTTGTTGTTAAACTGGTTATGCACCGACTGATCTCGAAACGCAGCGACGACAAGCAAATTACTATGACGGTTTTTTCACCATATTTTATGGATAGTGTTCGCGACCTAGTCGGGCTGTAAAGCCCAGTTCTACCACCACAAATAGGCAGTGATAATACTTATTTAGATAAAGCATTATACTCATAGTAAACAAATCAGTTAATATATACAATAACGTAAATACGTGGGAGTGGCAATAATATAAGCCTAAATGATAAAATTTTAGGGTTTAGCTTGTTAATACATAAAAGATTTTCTTTCAAAAAAGAATTACGACATTAAATACGTAGGGCATTAACATTCTTTAATTTTTCTCATTCGCGGTTAATGATAAGATCTTATTGTTAATCTGAATTAAACATTAGTAAAACGAGATTCTCGAGGCACGATCTCTAAACCAGACTCCGTTGATAACATCTAAAACACGTGTTCGGTACAGACTATATATTTATTTATAATAAACTCTTAAAGCCTTTCTGTTATAGTATTTTAGAATTATTTTTAATTGGATTTCTACTTTATATAAGTAAGTTAATTCAATCCTGTCTGGTTTTATTTTATGATCCTCAATCTTTAATCAATGTAATTGCTTTTGTGTATGAATGGATACAACGAAGTATAATAGTTTAACCTTGTGATATTGAAAAATAACCTTCTTCTGCTTACTTTTATACCACGCATTTCCTTATACTAGGTGCAAGAATTTATAATTACTTGGTTATACACCTAGGCCTATTATATCCGGATCCAATCAGTGTGATGAAAAATAAATTAAAAACTGGCTATTTAAGTATAACTATGAGGAATTTTATTAAAAATACATTTTCACACACACACATTTCAATAATCTTTAATTTCATTCTGTCTAAAAATAACATAATACCATGAATTTTATAAGTGAAATAAATTATTATAATTACCTATTAAATAGCGTTGATACAACACACATGTTCCTTTCCTACACTTTCCTATATCAGCTGCCATCTCACTATTCACACTTTTTTCATTTCTCACACAATCCATCTATACCTTCTTCGGTCTTCCTCTACTCCTATATCCATCCACCATATATTATATATATATATACCTATTCTTGCTACTCATGACACGCTAACCTACATTACTTCTTAACTTATTTGTCACTGGTGCTATTTTCATACTTTCTCTGATAACTGATTCCCATTCTTATACATTCTAGTTGCACCTCACATACATCGTGATATTCGTATCTCTGCCATATATGTATAATCTTCTTTAAGCAAATAGTATCGATATAAAATGATGACAAATCGTCATCCTTATAATGATGCTCTCTTCTAGTCTTTTATCCATCCACCTTCACAAGTAACCGTCTTCTAGTTATATGACTTTTATCCCTACTCTGTCAATACAACGCAAATTTATTACCCTTCAATTTATCTGATAAATAGAAATTATCTGATACATTAAAATTTTAAATTGAATATTGAAAAATAACTCCTTCAATAATGTTCTGTAAGCTCGTCATAAGTCCAATATAATTACTTGGCTGACTTTCTCGAGGACAAGTAAGTTTTTAGTATCTTTAGTACCTAATGTGTTTGACGTTCATATGTGCGTTCCAAATTGTTCAGGATTTAAATTGAATAAAGTGTAGGTACTCTGTTTTTATTTTTATTATTTCTTAAATGTAACTGTAATTTCTTTCAAACTCAGTGATGTAGAATACTTTTAAATTTGTGTGACAAAAAGTTTTGCTTTGATTTTTTTTTCAAATGTATATAAATCTGTCTGGAAAGCTACTTACTGCTATTGGTAGTATTGGTATTGGTTGAAGAAAACCAGAATAAGGATAAAGCAATTAGTAGAGTGCAAACACAAAATATGTACTTACATACATCAAGCGCGAAGTCATTTTTTTTCTTTGTTTTTATTATAAACGTAAACTTTTAAATCCATCAATTTTTATTGAATTTGCAAGGTTTATTTAGTTATTTGCTACTGCTTACTATTTAATTATATAGAGTGAAATAAAGATTTTCACTTTCTGTTACTCTACCAAAGACTTAAAATAGAAGATCTAAATATATCCAATGGAAATGTATACTGTCCAGAACTCAAAATTCAGATAAGTGTGAGTGCCTACAAGTACAAAGAAACCAATGAATAGATAAAAAAAATTATAATCTTTTAGATTATAGTGTTGATTTAGTACAAATGTGTCTTCTCTAAGGTAAAATTTACGGATAAACTATTTTCACTAATTTTTTATTAATTTTAATTTATGTTAGTTTTAGTGTTTCTCTTTGTGGCTAACTCTGTTTATTTTTGATCTAAAATATTTAATGCGGCAGGCTAGACCGGTTATGGCATGGCGACGCCTTGGTTCCAACGTACTTCCAACTTGTAATTTACCTTTTTATTTTAAATATTTTTACTAATGCTAGTACTATATGTATACACATCCGCTGCGACTTTTACAGCTTCACCGAACTTGGGCGTGCTCCTAGAGTGCAGCGAGCACTTTATCTTGGGACGCCAAAGACGCTCAGGAAGGCCTCCAGCAGCAAAAGCAATCTGCTGGCTTTCTTGAAGAATCTCAGGTGGCTTGATTAATAAAACCCACCCGTCACACAAAAAGGGCCCACCAGAAGCCTAGTTGCGGAAACCAATCTGCTCACCTAATAAAAATCTAAAAAATCTTTATTCAATTTAGGCCCTAAGAAGGCACTTATGAACGTCAAAACACTACTGCCGGTTCGGAAAATATCCCAGACATCGAGAAGAACCGGTGAGAAACTCGATCGAGTTTATGTCTTTTTTTCCAACTATACAATAGTGTTAATATAAACATTAATAATAATTTAGTGGATACACAGAGAGGGAGTCACTTCCAGACATCACTATCATTCACATAATGATCCACCCTATAATAATAACCTTTTGACAGTAAAACTTGTTTGACATGGTCCTTGAACTTGTTGTCCGCTAATACCAAGTAAGTAGGTATGCTTTTGGCGAAATTGAATATTGTATCACTGTTTAACAGAACAGATACAGACCAAACAACAAAATTATTGAACGTGATAATCACAGCAACAATAAAATTAACGACATAAATATCACAGGCAAATATCCCTTATCTTTGCGTAAGTAAATTTAACACAGAAAAATACTATAAATATACCTGTGTAATTTTAAATTTAATATTAAATATAACCAAAGAACTGTGTATGTGGAAGTCTTAATTAAAAACGTAGCGGACAAGTTATCTCGCTACCGATGAAAATATTTCATCAATCATACAACGGTTGATTGATAATGTTACGTGAATTACTGATAGATGATGCTGCCATGCGTAGGAATGTTCATCTCAATTTATTTACATGTATTTGTATCACTTGTTGATACTGCCCACCGTTGAGTTTTATTAGTTGTATTTTCTGCGTATTACTGAATAAGGTTTAGTACTATGGCCATAATCTCACCTCAATTGACAATGTGACCCAATATGGTGAAACTTAGTGAGGGACTGGCTCTCAAGTGCAGCTGTCGGAATACACCTATAAGTGCTTGGCGACAGATTTTCAACTTGAGGGTAGTAGCTAACCAGGCGGGCATTAGGAAATACTCTACCACCATTCTATGGTTTCATCAGGGTGTTTTCCTTCAACGAAAGCTCAGGCTCATTGTAGACATTGTAGAACATTTTAGGTTTTTGTTCAGTTAAAATACCTCTATATGTGGATGACCTTTATTGAATATTATGAATTTGCTGCTACCCCCGTTCCCCGTTTTTTTAAAGATAAAAAAAATATTGTGGGTGTTCCTTATAAGATAGACATATGCTCGCGCTGACATTTTTGTAAGTCTTTTTAATATCTTCAATTATGTAATACATTCATTTGAAATATATCTTATGGTTTACTCGGTGTAAGACATTTAAGCGCCCGAATTGATTCAAAAATTAAAAAAAACTGGTTTTTTGTTATAGATACTGTATATACTCTTATACATTTAATAAAAAGCTGTTATTTTGACATAAGAAACATGCTTCAATTTTATTTATTTGTATAGATTAAATTCAATTACAAATTTTACAATGTAGACAATTATGTTTGGATGAACTTTATTTAGATATTTGCTTGATGACCTGATATCTATGACGGTCTTATATTTTAATTAAAAAGGAATATAAAAAACTCTACGAATGCCACATCCATTGCTCACGAATATTTTTTACCACCGATCGAGAGATACGAGCGTTAACGAACCGTCGGATGTGATTGAAAATCATCGCATAGGAACGGTGTCCTAGACGGAAGCCATTATAAATCATAGACGGACAGTAGCTCATACATCAATAAGGTCGATTATTTGATAACTACATGGAAAACACGGTAAAAGCTTTTGAAGCCATGACGGCTTCAATAAAAGTCGTACTGCAAGCGATATTATGCTATAAAATAATTCATTTTATTGATTAACTATAACATAGCAATTTTGGTACTGACACAAAATTCATTAAAATTTAAAACGGGTATTTTATATTATGTGTAATTCATTAGACTACAATTGAATTTAGCAAAATATGCAACTGCTTGTTATTTGTTTATTGAATCAAGGATCAAGTTGGCTATGAAATAATTTAACAGAGATGATATAATTGTATTCTAAAATGTTTGTATCATTCACTTTTTTTACCAGATTGTGAAATAGGAGGGTTATATTTTTCGAGCGTATGTCATGTACTGCCTATTATGTATGCATGTATGTATTGTATGCCTATTTCTTTGGAAGGCTCGAGGTCTGGATATCAAACAAAAAGCAAAAATAGAAAAAAAATGTTAAGTGTTTCTGTTGAAGTCGCGTTTTTGTTTTCTTTTTATATAATACTTTTCTATTATCCAGAACCTTACAAAAATTTCTGTATCATGGCTGAGTAAAAACTAAACATGGCGATTACGTTTTATTACGAAGTCAATTTTGCCCGAGACTTCGTTCCCGTTGTTTTCAAAATGAAACCACTTGAACGCCGTCTACTATAATAAACTTGTACTACTACAAAAACCTTCACGGGTATGCGAGTAAAAAATCACCAAAGTTTAATCGTAATTTGATGAAGAGTTCAAGAATTCATAAAGTACAAACATTCATTTTGAAAATTATACATACTAGCTGGCCTGGCGGACATTGTTCTACCCTTTCCGATGGTTAATGGTTCGACCACCGCGGCGCCATCAACTGGATCTTACATGAACTATCGTTTTATTAAAAGAAATATAATAATAATAACTTTATTGACTTATGATAAATTACTACAATATAGAGCTTATTTCTACGACATAGAAGCTTTGTTCTATGTCAATGAATTTTAGCACCTGAACTAGGCCGAGCCTGTATCTCAAACGCTAGTCTTCTAGTCTTTTAGTTTCATGTTCTCAATCGGAGAAGTCGTTCACACGCATACTAGATTTTTATTTATAAGATTATAATGACAGAGTTTTTTTAAATTATCAACCCAATACTCTTTTAATGTTAGCGGAATTTATTTAATATTAATCTGTTTAGTATGAGACAGTCGTACACCGTTTGAACGAGATGTAATTAAAATAAAGTTTCTATTAAACATTTTCTTTTAGTGAAAGGTTTTGGATTGAGGAATGAAAGTTGTGAAGGTATTTTGATTGGCAGCTTGACCTTTGATGGGTTTATAGACCCACCGATATGTGATTTGTTATGAACATCATTTATTTGATGCCCTTAATTTTATTCTGTTTTGCGTTAACTTTAATCTACGCGTCAAGTAATCGTATATTTATATTTATGACATTTATGATTAGGTTAAAGCTTATACAAATGTGTAATGTGATAGAACTAATATAAAATATATTTTAAACATAATTATGTAGTTTTTGTTTTTAACTTTATGTTAAATTATTCATGTATATTCCCTTGCTTTGTGGTATTTTCCCAACAGCGGAATGTTTGTAGGCTGACATAATAGTAATCACTACATTCATTTACTCCTTAAATTATACCTAGTTGATTATTTGGTATTTTTAGAACGGCAGACTTTAAGAATAAACTTTTAAATAAACAAACTATTATTTCTAAAAATCATATGACAGATTTCGTCGTAGTTCGTAAATTCAACAACCAAATATAACGCTTGTACTATAATTACAAATTCTGTTTAACTGTAAAAAAAAAACTTATTAACTTTTGAATTACTAGGTAAACCTGTATTATAATAGATAATGTATGTGTTGTCATTATTCAGAGTTAGACCAGGATTGTAATAATAAATGTAAAATTAATACTAGCGCTTTTCCTGCGGTTTCGTTAACGTTATAGTTATGTGCCATTAAAGTTTTTATGTTCCATTGTAATTGAATTGCTCAATACCAGTTTTCATAGATCTATCTTAAAAAATGACGGATTTTCATACAAATTTTCATGCCATTTTTCACCACCTTAGGGGTTGAATTTACAAAAAATCCTTCTTTAGTGTCCATCTATAGTGTAAAAGGGATCTACATGCAATAGATATCCTTTTATCTATATATTAATACGTGAAGCAAAAGCTTTTTAATCCTTTTTAAGCGTCTTGCGTGCACGACAGACTAGATTTGTCATGGTTAAAGTTTATATGGAGGGGGAGCGCAGAAAGCTAAAATTTATCTATAATATCTGTTACTAACATATTGAATTAAATTAATTAATACTGCAAATCTTAAACCGACCAGTGCAATTGAACTTAGACCCCCAAAATATTGACATTGTCACTCAACGAAGAGTTTCAGCAAGTGATGTAGATAATACTCTTTGTTAAGGTTCATGATCGCTGGTCGAATTTCGAGCTTAGGGCGATCGCTAGTACATATAATTAGATGTATCTGAAACTTTCAAAAGATATGGACCACGGCCACAATAATTTCTACCAAGGTAATTTAGTATAAGAATTATATTACTGATTTATAGATTCTCCGCTCGCTATAAAACAATCGCCGTAATTATCATTAACAAGGATGTGAGTTTACGATAATTGCAATATAAAACTTGATTCTTAAAAAGCAACAATTACTTAATTAAAGATTCATTCGATAACCAGGCAGGTGTATTCATCAAAGAGGACCGGACATCAATTCGTTACAAATTCGTCCGTTTAGTTACACCTCGTTGAATCAAGGACTCTAAAAGTCATTCTGTACAATAAAAGAGAGAAAAAAAAAACGAAACAAATTAACCGATTGAACCTGTTTCGTGGACCCCTGAAGAGCGGGTCGCTGTTAAGTGAACTAATTTATACCTGTACCATAAACAATGTGAACGAGTGGCGATAGAATGTAAATTAATATTTTTGAACAGACGGCGCCGACGTTAAAGAGATGTTAACGTGTCAAATAATATTTGTACGTGCGAATATCACGCTTGTTTATTCGGTTGCCTGCTGGGTTTACAAGAATTTTAGATGTCATATTGCATTTAAATCTATAGGATGTTATAATTTTGTATGTTAATTTTAATTTGAGAGGACAGATCATATTTCAGTACATAATAAGCATATACGCCCTACAAATAATATTTAGAAAGGCAAACAACATATCTTAAGTTTTCTATAATATCCTCCTCTACTTTCCTCAACAGAACCACACGCGCTGGTCTTCGGAGTCACAGTCTTACGGTAACCTCCATCTCGGCATCAACTAAAAAGATTTCTATGGCTTTTGTTTGTCGTACCGTGAAGTTGTGGAACCTCCTCCCGGCCAGTGTGTTCCCTCTTCCTGACGACATCGGGTGCTTTAAGCGTAACGTGAACTGATATTTATGCAGGCCAACATGACAGCGGTGACCACCTATAAATTTAGATCTCTCAGTGGTTTCCGTTGTGTTTGGACTGTGCTATGCTTAACATCAGCGATAGTCCGTCAATGTGCCATGCTATTGTTTAAAAAAACAACAACAGAAAAATCTCAAAAAATCTTTAGTTAATTTAGGCCTTAAAAGGACACTTCTGAACGTTGAAACACTACCAAAACATCACTGTCATCTACCGTTTCTCAATAACCTATCTATCCAAATGTCATACGCAAGGGTACAACGAACTCTTACCATTTAGAAGTCGCGTCTGCCTTGTGTAGTATTGATTACAGATCACTTACGAGTCGAGGTGTTGATTTGGGTATACAAAACTACGATAGACATTCAGTAACAACAATAGTATTATTATATGTCAATTTACCGAGTCTTCCTTCTTCCACATGGTGTTCGGTCAATGCCGCAAAGAGTGATGAACTTGCGATCCTTGACATCAGTGTTCTAAATTAGCCACGGGATTGTCCTCGATAGAAGGTCAATGAAATTCACATGCCTAGGAATTATATTACAGGCTTAGTTGTTAAGCGCAGTCAGTCTGGAAATAAATTAAGTAAATTTCGTAGTATCTCAATGTCGCAGCGAGTGAACTGACATACAATGGAATGAATTATACTAGAATCAATGTAAAAATTGAAATATGAAAAATTAAATTATATTTTTAAAACTAAAAGATGTCGTCAAAGTTATGCGTGAAATACGTAAGCGCATTAGAACATTCGCTTTTCTGAATAGTCATACTCTATATTATAATATGACGCACATCATCAAGTGTAACTATCTTCAGCACAATATTAATCGAGGTAATAAACAACTTCATAGTGTAGACTTTTTGTTACAATATGCACGCGCTTCGTAAAAATAATTCATATTTTTTTCATAACGTGCCTAAAGTCGTAGAAGATCCAAATATGTATATTGGAAGTAAATACATTTTCATTTAAATAAATTTACAATTGCTAAGAATACCCTACATTTGCTATATGGTAAGTAATATTAAATTGAAGATTTCAGTACAAAAACAAGTCGGTAGATCGAGGACTTAAGATAATATATTAGGGAAACAATTTACATATTATAATATAACATAAAACATATGTGTATACAGCAAGTTTTCACGTCTCGCCTTGAAATATTTAAGAAAAAAACTAATTCGATTAAACTAACAAGCACAACTTTATTTTTGTCGTTTAGTGCTACAGCACTAAATATAAACTTTAACTTAAAAAAAGATATTTTTATTTTTATTATGATGTAAACGATTGAAAACGACAATTATAATCCAATATTTAATCGGCTTCCGAAGACGTCAATAGGAAAATAATTTACCAATTTAAATACAAATTATGCAACGTTTAGATCTATTTTCAACGTACACAAATTAGTTTCCGTTTGAGAATTATATTATTTAAAAGGTTGTATTGGCTCATACGGTCGACGCGGCGCCGCACAATATTCCATTTCGTCGATCAGTGGGGGGTTCGCCTCAATAGTTGCGACAATTAATCAAAGTATAGCAGTGTCATCCGGCATCGCTCAGACCGATAGCATAACAACTGTAGGTATTTTTTTAACGGATACCAAGTATTTATACGGTGATTATATAATCACGTAAACATTGCTTCAAGCTATTTTTTAACGCTAAGTAGAATTGTTCAAATAATTACTTAGTTTGTGCATTTGCATTATTGTATCACTGATTTTTTGTGTGTACATTAAATGAATGTTCCTTTCTCTTAAAATGATCATCACTTTATCCACATTATCATCATCAGTTCTTATTTGTTGACAAACAAAAACAAAATCTAAAACCATTAACATAAAAATCAAAGAGCATTCGAAATAAAATCGGCAAGAATAAATTCGAAAACTGTAAATGTTTTTATTTAATCTTTCATTAATTTAGGGACTTGATCCAAGAAAAGCATCTTAGTCCCACTGTAATCTAAACTTAGCATTTAAACAACAATCTAAGTGCATTTATAACAAACTTACATAAAATTTTGACTTCATTCTTCTTCACATGTAGGTGTAGCTAAGATTTTATGAAAGATGGCTTGATTCATTACATTAAGGTAAAATAATTTTTTTTTTAGATTTTCGATGAAGGTTGTTTCGGCCACATTTTATCAACAAGTGTTTCGTAATACTTTCAATAAATCGACATTTCTCGGAATTTTATGAATTTACTTTTGTCAGAAGGAATAATAAAACCGTTGTAATATGTATGTAAGAATCGTTATATAAAATCATTTTGTCCTTTGTATATGTTTTTATTCTTTCGAAAAATCGAATTGGATTTATCACTTCATACGCCATCAGAATCCATAAGTAACATTTGAATTTATCCAACATTTACAACGTAAGGCAATCGGACAATCTGATTGCTTGAATATGGATTAAATTCTTGAAGAAAGACAGAATTTTTAGTCCCATTCCCGTCAATTTCTCTCTTTGTGAGTAAAAAGAAACCTACTTATCCCATTAAATTAATTCACTTTCAATGAGACAGTAAATTATCCAATGAGGATCATAAAAGCTCTTATTTAAATATTGTACCTATTTCAATACTATTTTCCTCGCTGTGATTTCATGTTATATTAAGTTAATTCAATCGTTTTTTATTAATGTAAACAACATAAATTATTCCAAGCTCTATTAGATTGTATGAAGATTGTGGGGTATTTTTGTATAATTTTAAATAGTTTTATTCAAATCTCTTATGTGGGTTTGTTATTAAATATTATAATCAGTATTACTTTTTTTTCGAACTAACTATACTGTTAGCTTTAAGGACCATGGAGCCATTAGAGGATTTGACAGCTTTACCGGCTTGGGAGTAAGTGCGAAAGGCACTCAGCGCAAAATTCAAGCAAAAAGTTCAAGGTTCCCACAATGGCCGAACTCCGGCTTTTGACTGTTGCCGTACATGCAAATAGGATGCAAATAGAATTCCCTATCCTTAAAAATTGATCTAACTAGCTATACATATATATATATGTTTTTGCCTTCTGAGATTAAGGAAGAAGAAAACACTTATATGAGTTTAGTAATCTGGCAATTTGGTCTAAGTCTAACTAGCCAAAAAAAGAAAAAAAACAAGGTTCCTCACAGAACCTATGTATCTTTTTTTCTAAACGTGGGGAAATCCTGCATGGATCCGACTCCCGAACCGGGCAGCTCGAGAGGGGTATGTCAGACTCTAACTGACTGAAACCCCACGGTGTTCCTCCTTCACCCATTTGGCCGGGGAGTAGAGACTGCTTACGCATTACTTCTACTCAAGAACCTATGTACCTGAGTGTTGTGTATTTTTGCAGTGCAGTGGCATTTCTGAACTTCAGTAGCTAGTAAATGTAGTAAGGATTACTTTATCGCTCAAGCGGCTGCTGGCTCAAGGACTCCATGCCAGATAAATGGACTTGAGAAGGGAGGCTTGAGTTGTAGCTCGAAAGGATGATCATGACTGGTATAAAACGAATTGATGTTCTGTAGGTTGCGTGCTTAATATATTCGTATCGTAACAGTCTTTCAATATCCATTAGAATTGTATGGTTGAAGACGTAACACTCTGAACTAAACAACAATAAGGCACATGTCAAATGGTTGGTTTTGCTAAAACAGCAATTTACATATAATATATTTAAAATCTGCTTTATAGAATTCTACATCATAACTAACCCATTACTGTTGAACTACCAAAGTACAGATTTCGTTTTTTTAAAAGCCTATTTCATCCAGTGTCAATAAAAAAAATTTAATATAATAATAGACACCTAATTCATATATGTATTCTATTATTCGTAGTAATTATCCTTGATTTCACATAAATTGAAGAAATGCTCTTTTGAATTATATTTAAATTAACACAATCAAATCAAACTCGATCAAATTAAACCTTGCCAAATCGATAATGATTTTAACATAAAAGGCGGTCAAATTACCTCGGGGTATTTTAAAGTCATTTGTCATATTGCTCCTGACCGCGAAACGAATTCGGTTGAATTATTTTCGATCTTTCTCACTATAGATTTTTTTACTAATAATTAATTTGTATTCAGTTCCAGAGATAAAAATAAGTTCAATTACAATTGTATTAAATTTTTTTTGTAACGTAGTTACTTATCACGGTGTGGAATCTAAACTGAAAAAAGTGACTGACTCGTCCGACTAAAAAAAACCAATGTACATAAATAGGATTTTCAAAACTATAACAGTCGTGAAATTGGCTCAGCTGAGTTATGACCAGATTTCTACGCACTGTTGTATGTACAGTACGAGTGGTCAATGGTTCTAGTCCCACTCACTGATCATAACTTTATAAACAAAAACTAAAAAATAAATAAGTTAATATAAAAAATCCTCAATTATCGGGATTCGAACCATAGACTATTCGTCCAGTACATAAAATAGTGCATACAAGTCTGGTCATCACATAATATATAGAAAGGAACTTCCTTACTACCGTTTACCGGTTTAACTATCACGACACCTCTGAAGTATTTTAAATATAAAGTTTTAAAATAAATATAAAGTTTAAATAGCTGTGAAAGTTACTCCATGCATCTATATATTTTATCAGCTTAAAAAAAACCTGCAGGCAACGAGTCTGAAGTATTTCTACGAGACTATATAAATATATATAAAATAATAATATAGCCGATATTAACGTACATTTACAATTTGTATAAGTATTTATATGTAGCTTGATCCAGAAAATTCAACCTTTTACACCATACAAAAGTTTGTCCAAAAAGTATTTCGACATTAATGTCGTAATCGACTAAAGCAGTGTACAAATTAATAGCATTTTGATTTGTAATTGTTGATATTTAAATGTTAACCACTCCAACCCTTAAACTAAAACGTCATCGCAAAAATAAATCGAACTTTGTTAGTACATATCGTTTTGTAAGTACAATACAAATCCTGTCGTGATCGTTCATAATACATGAGTTGAGTAATTGCCGTGGTCATAGTAGGTAATGCACAATAAACCTGCCACGGTGAAGTGCACACAATAAATTCCCATTTTATGTCTTTGATTAGCTCCAAGCTCGGGTTACTTACTCCGCGGCATTCATGCGAAGAACTTTTTACTTGCAACGGCTGGTGTAGTTTGCATAACATTGAGACCACCCCCTTATGTTTATGTACTATATATTGATGTTAACTTTTTCCTTATTCGTTGGAAATAATAAGGTTTACATTGTGTTAGAGATTTGTTACACTATTACCTTTGTACGCCATACATTTTCTGTGTCACTTAGTCTCAAATGTTTACCATAATTCTCATATTCATTTTATCTGGTAAATTAAATGGAGATTTACGAGATATCGGTTGTATTGAGTTTTGTTATAGTTATGTATTTGTAGAAACTAAGGACAAAGTAAATCACTTAAAAATCAAAACATCTCAATAAATAATTGTGACAATATCACTTTGGAAAATTATTTATTTATACACTATCACCGTTTAACCGATCACCATGGAAGCTGGTAAATCTAAGTACTTTTTCATAGACAAGATTTCTTTGCTATTACTGAATGCGATATTCATTGCGTTCTTGACTAGTGGAAAGGGCAGAATAACCTCTGCGGGGCCAACTAATATGATATTAATATAATGAAAGAATATATTACTACATATTATAATAAAATTCTATTGTGTTAGACATCGTAAAGCCAATGACTGGACGAAGTGGAAGCGACCCTAAGGGGGTTCGAGGCATTTCACAATAAAAAAATATTTATCTTGCATCTGTAAATTCTTTAATCACGTTCATACTTGTAAATATTGTTGTTTATTTTATTAAAGTAATTTGTAACAATTTCTATGTTTCCTTTGGCGAAAAGATTTCATCTCATTTTATTTTACTCGAAGTATAAATTGCAAAAAAAAAACTTCAAACAATGGGAAGGGGTGGCGAGCCGTTTGAGATTACAAGATAATATGAAAATAAAAGAAATTCGTCAAGGAATGAGGAAGGAGGGGGTGGGAAGTTGGCAGTTTTAATTTTAAAGTTTCACGTTTCGCTCCGGCTTGCAACGTTTAATTTCCTGTGGTGAAATTATCAGGAAGAACTAAGCTAGAAAGCTTTAAAAAGAAATCACTTTAGTGCAGCAAAGGCTTTAGCGTAAATTGTTCTTTAGTCTACTTAACTATTTCAACTCACATTTTCAGTTTATTATACTATAAAATAAACAGTTTCGTTTAAACTACATTCTTTAAGTAAAAACTATCCAAGTTCATTTAGAAGATAAAGTGGCTACTTTATCTCATAAAATTTTAAAATAGTTTGTCTGTCTTGAAAAATAATTAAATTTTTTATATATAACATAAGGTTAACAATAACGATGTATAATATATGTTGAGTTAATATAATACTTATATTCAAATTTTAATTTTAATTAAATTAAATTTCATAAAATCTGTGTTAGTAATTTAATACTGTATGCATTTACTTATGTTTGTATTGTTTTAATAAGATTAGATATAATTATGGTTTGTTGTTTTCAACGTGCATTAACGTGCCTTTTCAATGTATTTATAGTTCGTCGGTTATGGGGTATTCCATTTTCGTATTAAATTTGTTATTCACTTGCAATACTATAGAGAATCAAACTTTAACCAAAATTAACTAAAAATTTACTAGTCCGCGATATGACGATATGAATCAACGATTCGAGTGTTTACACCGAAACAATTTAGCAAGATCTTTGCTTATAGTTCTTTAATAGGTAAAACGACTAACAAGCTCGGATGTTACCTAATATCTGTCTTGAAGTGCAAAAGTTTTTCGCCTCGTGTGCATCGGAGTTGTAAGTTAGTTTTATCTCAATGAGGTGCTTAGTGCGAATGAAGAAGACTTTTACTAGTATGTTAACAGAAAATACTTTTAGATTACGGAATGGTTCGCTTAATGAGCTTTTGTTAGAAATAACACATAATAAATTTCATGTCTTTAGTGTATGATAGTAATGATGTACCTAATACTGAAATACTCCTCGTTAAGAACATAGAGTTCACAGAAGAAGCATTTAATTTAGCTCGATCGCATTCGTCATCTTTCAACTCTTCCTAACTGAGACCAGTTGAAGCAGTCGCCTTTTTAAAGGAGTGTGCCTCCAGATGATACGGAGGTGACCCGGCCTTGTTTGTACCTGACATTGTTTGTACAAGTGGTTATCAGGTCTTCACAGAACATATTCAATCCATCGCCATTTTCTTGAAATAAAATCTTAGTCGACGGGCTTTTTGTTAAGTCAACTTCCACAGTCTTGCGTTATATATGGTACGACTATTTCCAATATGTTTGTTTGAATCTGTCTATAGCTTGTTAGAAACATCAATTTTAATTAATCATGTTTCGTATCCGTAAAGAAGACTTGATGTTGGATTTCAAACTATTTAGATATTCATAAGTAAAAGTTATACATTCGTTGGTTTTTAATATAACCAAATTAATAGTTTGTTAAGTTATTGCTATGCAATCTCGGTATGAGTGTTTTTTTATAAATAGTTTATTTTATCTTTCTTATAAAATTTATTATTTATTGTGTTAAGACTGGCTTTAAAGAGAATCTGAAATATTGTTACAAAGTACATCGAAATAATTAATTGAAGAATAAAATATCAAATAAATCTCAAAAATATTATCTTGAATACACTTTGATATGTTCTTATATTACCGTTTCAATATTTCGTGTTACTTAGAAATATTTCATGATTATTTATGAATAAAAAATATTAAGTGTTCATGTAAGAACTTATTCAATGTTTTTAATATCAAAAGATTGTAGTGATCAAAAATAATAATTGGATTATTATGTATGCTGACAACTTTTGTAGATTTAGGATTACACATTAAATACCGTTATCGTAATTAATATAATTCGTTACCATATAGCTGTATACCAAAGCCTTAACAAGATTAATATAATTGACGTGTAATTTAAATTCGCTATCACTGAGCCCTTTATAATTGTAGGGTTTTCATTACATAAGCATAATTTCTTAAGTATATTTAAAATCGCGTCACGATGAAAATATTTTGTAAATTGTGAGATCACGTAATCCATCGTTGTTTTTGATAGCACACAGATTAAAGTTGTTTGTTCGTATAATTAATATCAGAATAAATATATAATACATACTTTAATAAATTACATATAAATCATACCGTCTTAACAACAGTATTAACTTTGTTCTGTGAGAAAATATTAGGTAATTTTATGACTTAATGAAAACCGCAATGGAAGCTGTTAAACTTTCAATACACTCCGAAAATAATTACTAAACAAATCAAACTTATTGACTTCTTAGTATTTGTAGAACAGGGTCATCATCAATTTCACAGTTCAATATTCTTTGAAACGTTTTAAGGCAACTTGTAAGTACTGATAGTCACTCTACTTGTAAATTGAGCTTAAAGTAGTAGTAGTACTGGTGCTTGAATTTTTAGGAGAATTTTTCGGAAACTGGTTACGTTCTATTAAAATATATAAATAGTTTAGAAGAGGTTTAGAACTTAACTTTAACTTAACTAACTAAACTTAAACTTAATAAAACTTCTAGAGATACTCAATTGAGAAATGAATGTTAATTACTCTTGTTTAATTTCTTATAGATGCATATAAATCTACTCAATTGTTCTTGACCGCATTCACTGTGGACTTCGCTCTATTACATTCGATGCGTCTGGTATTAATTGCGCCATTAACTTATTAAAATGGAATCTCCTCAATTAATGTTTCTCATATCTAGATTATTCGAGTAGTCGTTGCAATCAATGACTGATGTTCATAAATTTAAAAAGCATGTACATACTCTTTTTTAGCTGTAGAAGCATCACGTTTATCAAATATTTTTGTTTTCTCGTTAATTACATTAGGATTTATTCTTCAGTTAAGTTTGAAATTTGCAATTTCTAGTAAACTTTCATGTTATGTGACTCTAGTCAATAAGTTTACGAACTAAAATGGTATAGTGTTGGATATTATATTAAGAATTATGTCAAAAAAGCTACAACAGCTGCTTTTTCCATGTAAGATTAAGAAAATAATTATGCGCCTATTATTCTACCTATAAATATTAAAATATGTATGATCGTATTAAATATCGAGTGAGAACTCTACATCACATTAAAGTATACAACCAGTTAGCACTTTGTCTCATAAAATGACATAATGTTAATTTTATAAGTAAAAACTAATTCTATTGATATAAACAAGCCCATATAAATTCCGCGGTAGGTCTCTTATTATCGTTCCAAGACCTAACCGATCAAACCGGCGTATTATGTTCCGAAACTAGATTAAGGGCGACACAAAGCTTAGTGCATGAATGGTGGTAACTCTAGCTGGCACACAATGCTGGCTCCTTATTGCTCCGCTCTTAAATCGTAGTGCGGTTTCAATGCGAGTGCCGGTGACGTTAAATTATTGTCGCCATGCAACGCTACACCGGCTGTGTTCTGCACGTGTAGGCTCACTAGAAATTCTATTAAGATTAATCTGTGTGTATTAATATTAAGTGTAGTATTATATTGCGGTTCTGCGGCGACAAACAACAGCTGAATGTCTTCTGTTTCTTAGAGTGCATTTCTAAGTAGTAAAGGTGGGAATCAGCTTCAATATTAAGAAATAGTTTTGATTTCTCTTTTTCGTCTAATTGAAACAATGCAGCAGGTACTTATATTAGACCTGTATGAAAGTCATATCATTATTTCTAAGAGAAAACTAACCAACGAAAGTCAAGGTCAAAGGTGTACACAATTACGTATGAATTTGTGTCAGGTTTAGTGAATTATCGTTGTATATCACCGTATGATATCTATTTATAATAATCACCGCATTTAGCCAACGCTATGGAAAGTGTAGATACGAATATCTATATAGTTATTACTTTACGATTATACAAAATTAGTTCTTTGGTTGGATTGAAACATTATTTTTATTTCTGCATCTTATTGCGTAGACAATAAAATCGAAATTCTACCAACCAGTAATAATAACAACGGTATATATAAAATTGGTATAATTAAAAATAATTCGTGATCATGGTTTGTTCATACCTACATTACTGGATATTTTTGTCTTTTATATTATAAGCAGGTACAAATATGTTTTGTTTTGAAATACGAATTTCATCGTTAAATTTTCTTATATACATAAAATATGTGAAATAATTATTAACCTAATTTATCTAATGAAATAGAAATAAATCTTTGTTACCTACGTTTCTTATCTTCTGTGGAATGCATTTGTTTGAATAGGATTAGAATTAAAATTATAAAAATTATATTTTAAAATAGTTTTTGTTACCAGTAAGTTTGTAAACCACAAAATATTTATATGCAGTTACGTATAACGTATTTGACTTGCATTAAATGTCAAATAATCAATACTAAATGTCGCGCTACATAGGGAATTCAACAAACAAATAATGAAATCATTGAACTTAATTACCTAATTAGTATCGGAAGACAAAATAAGTCCTTACCCTTAATGACTACAATACCGCGTCGTTTACCTGTAAAATAAATATACATAATGTTAACAGACGATTTATCGCTACATCTAAATACTAATATCAAAACAAAGTCATGTTTAAAATAAAACATAACATAAATATTATAATTTAAATATAATCGTTTAAAATTATGTAGCTTGTGTATTATATGGTCATATTTACTTTTTACCAAATAAAAAAAGAAAAAGTTTTGATCACATTAAGCATATTAACATATAATTATGTGGAGCATAGCATATATATATATATGTGTGTTATATGAAAAAAAAAAAAAATTAATGGAAGAAAGGCAAAACATTTTAACTTGAACAATTAAATAAATTCATAAATATAACTCTTGGACGCAAACATATGACTTAAATAATAATTATTGCTCTTTTAAATGTGATCTTTTATTAAAGTAGGTTTAATCTCAATGCATGAGATTAGATAAAGTTATCTATGAAACTGCACATAACTAGGTATTAAAACACTCGTGTGATACTATTAAAAGCCTTGCCTTAAAAACACACACTCGTGTTTTAATACCCCTCATTATGCAACAGTTTCATAAACTATATTCTAAAATTATACAATTAATTTATTGAATTATCCCATAATATTTTATTCAAATAATTTATTATTATTCATTGACTTGTTCCATTATAGGAAAAAATCGTCAATTAAAAAATAAATAATGGTGACTTGAAGTCAAAAAAGACAGATTAAGTCTCTGAATTAAATCATTTAACTCAATCATTCACGTCCATATTATAATAACTGCATAACGATTTTCGGTACAAGAGGCGGACTATGTAATTTAGTTAATTGACTAGGTACAAGTAGATCATACATTAACAAAGTACCGTTAACATTTTTTAATTGCATTAAGTACAGTCACGTTTTATTATAAGCGCGGAAGGTGGAAATGAAGACAAAATAGCAACAAATTACGTTGCTTCGAAGAAAATAATTAATAAATTAATGGAAGTGAATTCTTACTAAACGTCTGAATTAGGAAGCGTATAGTCTTATCACGGTTTGTGATTGTCGGAAATAAATGTCTCGGATATACAAATTTATTGACTTGATTCGTAAATTAGATTTTAATGTCTTAAAAGCTATCTCATGGTTTGTTAAACATAGTAAAAAAATCAACAGTAATTGTGAACTCAGGAGTTTTGTCCGAGGATTTAATTTAGATTGCAAAACGTCAAATGGTATTTTTAGGAAAACGGTACAGATGACAGAGCATTTTCACTCCTCACTACTACTTACTACTGTTACCATTTAATGTATCGCCAAGTACATATCCGTGTATTTTAACGAATATTTCTGATAGTGGTGAAAAAGACGTGTTTTTATGCCCATATTCTCCGTCATATAGAACTTACAACTGGGGGTGTAATTAACTAAAATAATACTGGTAATCAAGGCTTACTTCCCCCGCTTTGGTTAACTAAATTTATTATTATTGTACCTACGTATATTATGTTCTGAGATATTTAGAGCTATAACAATTGCTCCCTTATATACCTAAGTTTAAAATGGCGTTACAATGATCTGATGAATCAATTCTTCACAATAGCTATGACAAAATATCTGAATGTAACAGTTTCCTTTTTGTGACCGTGCAGAGCCGGGATTAAACGATATATTTTTTTCCCATAAATAAACAAATAACAATATAAAATTCAAAGAAAAAAAATGTTAAACAATGATAGTGAGACATCTCCTTAAAGTGTCTTAAAACGCAGTTCCAAATTAAAGACGACATTTCAATTACATTCTTGTGCAACTGTTGTCCCTGTGTCTCGGCTGTACCAAACACGGAGTGCGCTATTTTCCCGGGTGTTATTTTCAAGCAGTTCACAGTGCACGTAACGATACCGTCACGGTTTTTGTGGCATAATTATTTTATATTAACCCACGTCAAAAAAGGAAGGTTCTGTGTTTCCTTGGTATATACGTTCGCGATTATTTCAGAAAGTAAAGAACCGTTTCATTTATTGCCTTCACTGGGCAAATCTATATATTTAAAGAAAGGTTTTAATATGTGAAATGTTACGATACCATACTTATAGATCATTATTAAGCGAAAATGAAGTCGGTTCGTTATTTTTTCTTAATTTTCTGTGTTGTATTTGTTAATTATTACACTTATGTCTTCTTCAAGTTATTTAAGTATTTGCCCACAGGCGATTATTACAGTGCCAATGATTAGCGGGAAACATCAGCAGAGTGCTTAGGTTACTTGCAGCTTATCAATGTGTCAGACGGTATATAATCATGTGTTTCTATCGGGAACGTGCCTTGGCACGGACAGGATAGAAACGAGTTGCAAAAAGATTTCCGTACTTATGTTTCTAGTATAATTATACTAGAAATACCATATTATTATATATCAGTTGTAACACCTTACCATTCAATAACATATCTTGTTTTAAATTTGAATCTATTTTTGTTCTTGAAGATGTTTTTCTTTTGGCACGTTTAGTATAGGGTAAAATCGGAACTGCGTCCCGAATCTGACGGAAGTGCGACATGATGGAGTAAGCTATTAATGATAACATGAATTCGTTTCATTGAGTTTAATTTTTTTAAATTGCAAGTAAATAATTTAGCCTTGTATAACTAAATATTATTTTTATTTAATTTGAAAACTAATTCACTATGTTATTTATCATCGTTGTGTTAACTTCATCATGTTGCTGGAACGTGGGTTAAAAATTTTAGAACTTGTTTCTGTATTATTACGCCTAAGAAGTATTATCGTATTTTATGCGTACCTACAAAAAAAGGGTACACACAAAATTTTTTTCAAATTTTTTTTACAATTACATTTAGTTTATAAATAATATCGTTACGTTCATTACAAAACATCCTTCATAATATAGAAAATTGTATAGGTCCGAAGCAATACATTTCAGTAATTAAGATCGAGCTGCAGCTTTCACTACTTCAATAAAGGACGTAAAATGTTTAGGTACTTCGGGCGGGCGTCGTAACTCTCGCAATTAAGTCGAATTAAAAATAAAGTCCAAAGAAACCAGTACAGCTGTTGATTAAACGCCATCTAGCGGGCTCCCCATCAATAACAAGAGTTTAATTAAAGAGTTTTATTCGCGCCCGAATGGCCGGGACGCTAGTCACGGCTTTCAATTCACTTTATTATTATTATTTTTTTTTTCAGAGTTGACATTGAGGTTCGCCGCTTAATAGAGGTATGTAACTTAATTGTTACATTAAATTGTATGCTGTAGACTTATTTCTTTTAGTTATTGTTTTTAATTTAGTATAAGTTTAAGGAATTACGTTAGGTCATTTTATTTCGGGTATTTTTGTACATTATAAGATCAAAAGCTATCGTTGTAACTTATTTAAGCTTATTGAATTTTAATCAGAAATATCAGCCTAGTTGTGTGATGATCAGACTTGTACGCATTGTTCAGTATACAGTCGATAGTTCCGAGTTCCGTTAATTTAGAGCATTTATTTAAAGTATTTTTTATATATTTTTGTTTGTAAAATCTATACTAATATAATAAAGCGGAAGAGTTTTATATTTGTTTGTTTAAGCACGCTAATCTCTGGAATTACCAATCGGATTCCAGAAATTCTTTTTCTATATAATAGCCAGACTCATGAAGTATGGCTTAGGCTATCTAACATTAGGCTATAACTCTCAGCTAGCCTTAAATATTGTTTTTTTGTTAAGTAAGTCGAAGGTAGAAGCCCTGTCGAACTGCTTTATCCGCATGCGCTAGTATAATAGATAATGATACGTAAATATGATGTTCTACAAAAGTATTGTTCTTTAGCATACCTAAAAAAGTCAGTAGAATGTGTGTATATAAGCCACAATAAGCTATTGTGTTTGTGATCAACAATTGTTAAAAATTAAAAAGTGATTTATGAACATTATTTTTAGACATGACATATTAATCCTTATGAACAAAAGTTACTTCATCATGAAGACAATTTTATGAAGTTAAATTTTGTTCTGTATAGCATGTTATTTGGACGCAAAGTTTAGGAGATAATAAAAAATTAAAATAATTTGTACTTGCGGGAATAAAAATTATGATAGACTAGTCACACGGGTGCCTTGGCGTTGCGGTGTTTGTCGGATAAAATTAACACGGGTGAAAACTTGGGGCACAGCTAGTAATGGATATAAATATTTTATTATTAATTCTTATCCTTCTTACCCTTATCCTACTTAAGTAGGGCTGGCACAGCATGTTTTTTTCTTCCACTCTATCAAATATCATCTCATTATTCATACTTTTATACGCATATCATTCTCCACACAATCCATCTATTATATTTTCATCCTTGCTTACATGCCCATATCATGCTAGTTCTCCCCTCGACCTCTCTATCATCATTATCATTTCAGCCGCAAGACGTCCACTGCTGAACATAGGCCTCCCCCATAGATCTCCAGAGCGACCGATCTTGTGCGGCCTGCACCCAACGGCTCCCAGCGATCTTTATTATGTCGTCTTTCCATCTAGTGGGGGGCCGTCCTACGCTGCGCTTTCCGGTGCGTGGTCTCCACTCGAGAACCTTTCTGCCCCAACGGCCGTCAGTTCTCCGAACTATGTGCCCCGCCCACTGCCACTTCAACTTGCTAATCCTTTTGGCTATGTCGGTTACCTTAGTTTGTCTACGGATCTTCTCATTTCTGATTCGATCTCGTAGAGAAACACCAAGCATAGTCCTCTCCATAGCTCGCTGAGCGATCTTGAGCTTTCTTATGAGGCCCACAGTGAGCGACCACGTCTCTGTGCCGTATGTCATCACTGGCAACACACACTGGTCAAAGACTTTCGTCTTGATGCACTGAGGTATTTTGGACGAGAAGACGTCGCGCAGTTTCCCGAACGCTGCCCAGCCGAGTTGGATTCGTCGACTGACCTCTTTTTCAAAGTTGGACCTACCTAACTGGACTGTTTGTCCCAGGTAGACATATTCTTCAACAACTTCTAGACAAGAGTTCCCTACTGATACTGGGGTGGGCACCACATGGATATTCGACATGATTTTCGTCTTGTCCATGTTCATTTTAAGGCCCACCTGTTGAGAAACTTTGTCGAGGCCATCGAGCATTGTGCCAAGATCTTCCAGCGATTCTGCCATGACTACGATGTCGTCAGCAAATCGAAGGTGAGTGATGTATTCGCCATTAACATTGATGCCGAGTCCTTGTCATTCCAAGAGCTTGAAGGCGTCCCCTAGAGCGGCGGTAAACAGTTTCGGAGCAATTACGTCTCCCTGTCTAACGCCTCTTCTCAAAAGAAATTGCCTTCGTGCACTGCTGCTGTACTCGGACCGACATGGTGGCGTTGTTGTACAAGCACTTCAACACTTCGACATATCGATAGTCAATACGGCACCGCTGGAGAGACTGCAACACTGCCCAGGTTTCGACCGAATCAAAGGCTTTTTCGTAGTCCACGAACGCTAAGCATAAAGGCAGATTATACTCCTCAGTCTTCTGTATAATCTGCCGCAGCGTATAGATGTGGTCTATGGTGCTAAAGCCTTTTCGGAAACCGGCTTGTTCGGGAGGCTGGAAGTCATCAAACTTGTGCTCGAGACGATTCGTATACTCTCGTATTCGTATATGACCTCTCTATAACTGATGCTTTTTTAAGACTTCCTCTAATAAAGTCATTCCTGATCTTATCCTTTCTAGTTACTTCACATATCCATCTTAACATTCGCATCTCTACCACATGTAATCTATCATCCAGTTCTTTCATTTTATTATTTATAATTATTATAAAAATATAAACAAATAAAATTAAAAGCAATCTTTATTCAGTTTATAGGCCCTAAGAAGGCACTTATAAACCTCAAAACACTACTGCCGGTTCGGAAAATATCTGTCATCGATAAAAACCGGTAAGAAACTCCATTGGGTTTAATTCTTTTTTCAATTATACAAAAGTGTTAATATAATCAAAATATAAACCTAATCAGTACATTTAATTTATTAAAATACAATTCCTTCATTGTACTTGATATTTAATAATCCATAACATGTAGCGAAAGGATCTTTCTTCCGGGTATCTCATTACACCTCTCGAGTTTTTTTAAAAATTTCCATATAATAATAATATAATCCTAACAGAACTTGACACGTACAATAAAGGCTTTCTATTAGCTAAACTAATCTTACAGAGACTACAGGTAGTTGTTGAAATATTTTTTATCATTTTTCAGGGGGAAAAAAATTAGGAGTTAATTACTACGAAGTAATCTCCATTTCATATCGTGGAATTATCATAAAAAGAGCATTATTTACTACTCTAATTTGATAAGGGAATAATGGCCGGCACATTTGAGCAGATAACGACAAAATTTATTACTTTTCACCTATCAACGCTAATGCTCGCCCAGGAAACCAAATTAGAAAATAACAATTAAATGAAATTTAATGAATGGAAATTTGTTGTTATTTGCATATGGAATGCATAAAAAGTGGAGATTGTACTATAATTTTTGTCCGTTTACTACGTCCGTTCGCTGCTCCAATTTGTGTTTCAAGATAAAAAGAATAATACTCTTTTTAACAAGGGAAACGGCTAATTGTCTGTTTATGTGGACTCTTTCTTGTCAGTGGTAATTAGCTTCTAGCAGCATGTTGGAACAAAAGTGTTAAAAGAAAAAAACACAAAATCTCTTATCTTCTGTATGGAAGTAGGTAGCTTGACTTCGTACGTAAGTACATTTTTCTGTTTTTGTTTATGTGTTATAACTTATAAGTTTAACGAGTGTATCTGTGTGTCTGTCTGTGGCATCGTAGCTTACAAACGACTGAACCGATTTTGATTTTTTTTGTTTGAAAGATGACCTAATCAACAGTGTTCTTAGCTTATAATTCAAGAAAATCTGTTCATCCGTTTGAAGATTATCATTAGATGAGTGGTTTCGGTTGACGCTAAAAAATTGTCTTTCAGATTGTGTAGGTCAAGTCATTTGTAAAAATATATTTCTTATTTTGTATCTATATTATTAAATCTGACATTCTCTTTGTTTTTATTTTCAAATTTCCTGATCGGCATTTATTATAACGGACAGTAATCAAGAATATGACATAATTATTTTTTGTTCGTCTGTGTGGTCGAATTTAAGTCAAAACAGCTTGATCGAGTCTTATTAAAATTTTTAGATGGCAAGTACTTATATGTCCTTCCTCAATTTATAAACTACAACTAAAATAAAATATAAGAAATACGAAGATGAAAATAATTACTACGTAATAAATGCGTGCGGAGACGCGAACACCGCTAGTTTTAATCAAAGAAATGCACATCAAACATCGTATGACAAACAATAATCGTTTGATTGACGTACTCCCAATTTCAAAAAAATTTTTTTAATTAATAAACAAAGTTTTATTTTTTTTTTTAAATATACAGTGCAAAAGACAGTTTAAATTGTAGGGAAATTGAAATGAAATGGTCGTAATTTATGGGATAGATGGCAGGGAACGTTATTTACACGGGTGAGGGCCGATAATTTTTTATTATTATTGACAAAAACAAGATAAAAAGGCGAAAGTGTTAGTATGTTACACCGTAGCCAAGAAATAAAATTGATAAGTCTTGTATTTAAAGTAATTTTGTCGTGGGCTGGGAAGAACGCAGTAAAAAGTTCTCAATGCAATTTTAGGTTAAAATTAACCGATTACTTTTTACTGTTATGTCTAAAGTTTTCTTGTTGTTTTTTTTTTTTTTAAATATAAAACAAACTTTGTTATTTTTACGTTTATGGGTCGATCAACTATTATTATAGCCACAATTAGAAGAGGTTTTTTATTTAAATAAATTTTACTTTTCTGTTATTCTAATCAAAGGCACTATCAAAAGGCAACCAAGCACCCGTACGAGTCAAGCAAACAAAATAACTATCTGACAAAAGTCCTGAAGGTACATAGTATACGCATTTTGTAAGGGACAAGAATATTTTTTTTTTTTTTTGGAAAAATGAAATGGCAAATATCTTATTGCTATTTTGTATTACACACTATAAACTAATAACATGTCGTCTTCTATAATAAAAATTAACCGCAAGTGACAAGCAGCAGTTCGTTTATAATGAAAGTTCGCAAATTAATGTGGTTTTCGGACAGAAATATTTTTTATGGAACGGATGTTGCGTATCCTGAGTTATCATGTATTTTCATAGAAACAAAATATTTTTAAGAACCTAACCTTCCCGTTGTGCCTAATAATCTTAGATTTAATTAAGATATTACTTTTTAAAGTAATATCATATATAATATATTATATATATAGGTAAGTGTACCTATTATAGTATTTTTATCGCCAATAGATGACTCAAAGAGCTCTATTAGAATTATAAATATGCTAATTTTATACTTAATGCTAAGACATAAACGCATGGCAAAATACTATAATAAGATATATATTTGAAGGCACTGTGTCAACTGGAACCAAGCCAGTAATAAAGCGAGTCGGTTCTTCTCACGTAATAATTTTATGAATGTTATGAGTTACACGTGCAAAAGAAACGACGTTCACTAAGTGAAATGTACAGAATCTACTTCATCGGTATATTGGAATTGTGTGGATAAGTCAATAACAATATGTGAAAATGTATGACAACTTTTAGAGTACCTATTACTGGTAAGCCGTCTACTGTATGTAGACGTTCATATAGATACTTAACTAAACGTTAAAAATAAGATTAACGCTAAGTTCAACTAAGTTCGTACTTGATTTGTCTCAGTTTGAGACTTCAGCTACCGCAAGTTCGCTATAAGTTTTCACATTATTAATGTAATAAGGACTAAATTTTTACATTCAATGTAATTTCGTTCTTGTAAAATAAGTTTCTTTAATGTTGGATTAGTTAATTTATTGTTAGTATTAAGGGAATAAATAATAAATACATTTAAAAATATAATATTTTACGTTTCATTGTTAATTTTTTCTACAATAAAAATCATTTATTGGATAATATAAAATCCTAAACAGATTTATATAGTTTTGTTTATAAATAGAGTAGTAAACATTATTGTTATAAAAAGTTTAAAGTATTGAATATTGATAATAATAATTTAAATTGTGATGCTCTATGCTCCATACAGTTTCCAAATAGGTATACATTGTAGAAAATACAAATAACATGTAAATATACCTAACCTTGTCCATAACAATCTATCATACGAATGATATTGCGCCCGCAAAACTTAGAAACTACAACCATATCTCAGAGCTTTTTAAAAGTGCCTCTTCAAACATTCACAAACATATTCGTTGAAAGACTTTCATCACTACTTTGCAATTTAAATAACAATAAAGAGTTTTAGTTCAGTGGTTTGTCATAAATAAAACGAATACAAATAAAAAACGAAAAACTAAGTTTCGATTTTTAATTATTAAAGTAATAATTTTTATAACTATACCTACAACTACTAGTATGTATTGGTAAAGTTTTTCATTATGTATGTACCTATTATTTGTATGTATTCTATCGGATCAGTATCCGATTAAAGTTACGTGATCCCTGAGTGCTACAAGCTATTTTTTTTTTTAATTAAATTTTGTAGTTTTGTTAAAGCCAACGAAGTCGCGGACCGTTGCTAATTTGTTACAAAATTATTTACTATATAGACTAATTTATATAATTATTAAAGGAATTGAAAATCCTGTTATTTAAACATTGTTAGAGTTGGGTGAATGGTTTTTTTGTAGAACTAAATAATAAAAAAACATTTTGCATTTTGTCAAGACCTGTCCAGAATGAATATTTCTTTGGTGAGAATCAGTTTAAAACAATATCCCAACAATCGTTGATTAAATCTATATAGTTAACCTTCATTCATGTGTTTATTTCATGTGTTCAATAAACATTTTCTATCTCACTCTTTTTAATAAACGATTTCTCTGTAAACTATTGATAATTAATTCTTTACATTACAATCAAATATTGGTTTAACCATATTGAAGATTATAATTTGGGGTTATTGAGTTGTATATGCCCATTATGTTATATAACTCCCCCACCCACACGATTCAACTTTTTATGACAAATGATTGTGTTATAAATAACAAATGACTAGACGTGTTTTCTGCCAATTATTTAAGTCATATAATATATTGTGTTATTATATTACTATTTGTAAATATACACAGATACATTCGTTAGAGCTTGATATCCCACCCACACGCTAATAAAGATTTTTATTTAATAACGCCATAACGAGATTGTAAATTGGGATGTAATAAATAATAATAATACAACGTATAAAATCTACGATTTATTTGAATTTTATAATGTTCGGCCAAAATTATATTGTTAAAGGAACTGGTTTTTACCAAACGGTTAATATAGCAACATATATTAGGTTTTTTTTTATTTTATTAAATTAATCCTTCAAGAGAACTGGAGACGAGATCTAACTAATTAAAAGCTACGGAACTAACCATAATAATTGGCTCTAATACAGAAAAATACTTCTTTATATTATTTTATTGCAATTATTATTTTATTTAGTATTTGTTATACTTGAAAGCATCTGACGACTACATGGAAAGATCCCAACGGCTTGCGCCTCGACATGTACCTACTACTTTTTTTAATATTTTATTCATATAATTTTTTATAGTAGCTCGGAAAATTGACGGTACTACCTCTGATGTTAAGCACAGTACAATTCAAACACAACGGCGACCGCCGACCGATCCGCAATCCACCGGCGGTTGCCGCTGTCATACCAGCCTCCATATTTATCTTTTTACGTTACGCTTGAAGGACCTGATGTCGTAATAAAGGAACACATTGGCCGAGAGATGTATAGTTTCACGGTACGATATAGATAAGTCATAGAGAACTTTTCAGTTTGTGTCGATATGGAGGTTACCGTAAAAATGTGTCTTCGAAGCGCAGCATGTTTTTTTTATAGTAACACTGGATTAGTGGTGACCACCATGTGATAAACGGCTTTCGTAAATAGAAAGTGAATTTAACGCACCAAATGATCCCGAAACGTCTAACAGTTGGTCTCTTCTCCTGTGAATTCACAATGACGCTGACGTATGTTATCTGTGATTACAAAACTAGAAGAAAAAGTAAGCAGTTCTTTTTAAAAAAACAATGTTTTCGTAATAAGACTTGCTCAAATGCTGCTCATGGTTGAAACACCGAGATTTAATTGACAACTAATATTTTGGTACAATTGATAGTAATATTTTTTTATTTTTTTTTATATGAGGACACTATTTCATACACGGCCATTTAATTCCAAACTAAGCAAAACTTGTAATGTGGTAACTAAACAGCTGATATACATACATATATAGATATTTAACACCCAGACATACACAACTGACATTTATGCTCATCACACATAGTCATTCATGGGCGGGGATCGAATCGGCGACCTCTCGGCTCAATAGTAGCGTTTACTACCACTGCGCCACGAGGCCTGTCATTGTTTAAATATGACGTCATTTTCTACATTTGGAAAATAATAATTCGAAAACATGTAGTACATATGTTAAGGTATTATAAAATTAATAACCAAGTGAGGTAAATTTATGTATTGGATGACATAATTTTATAACTAAATTTTTTAAATAATTTTATTAAAATCTTTAACAATAAAATTTTATGAGTGTTGACTACAAGAATGGTGTAATATGAATTTTGATTTATGATCTTTTATTCATGTAGACAGTTGCATTGCTAGGCTGGGCCAATATCATTGCCCAAAATCAGGCATGATTGTGGTCAAAACGCTAATTTAAAAGACGATTTTTAACAAAAAGGAAAACCAACTTCAATGGTTTTCTAATTATTTTCTTAATGCTTGTGAAAAGTCCCTGGTGTATCATCGAATTTGGAAATCTGATGCCAATGATATTATAATGAGTCCACCCTTAACGTATCTCTTATCAAACAAAAAAGGAATCATCCAAATCGGTTCATAAACAAAGAAGTTATGGCTGAACGTCCATATAGGTCCAAATTAAATATCGTTATATTCCTCGTATATAATATAGTCGTACTTACAAAATTGAAACAAACTCAGTATAATAATCAGCACTATATATACTGTGGTCGTATTTACAGTATTTCTGTCTATGGTCCTCTTGCCAATTTCTTCCTTTTTATCGGTTGTTATTTCCACTTCGTTGTCCAAAACAGAACTGTATTGACGCCTTTTTTTCATATTGACTACACTGTTGTAGGGACTTGAAGCCCCAGAAGATTTGACAGTTTCAACGCACTTGAGGGCGAGCGCTTAAGTAAAGTAACGCCGAACACCAGTTTATGCTTGTTTTCTAGATCTCTCTCGAGCTTTTGACCTGGTATCATACGATGTTATGTGGGAAAAGCTGCGGGAGAGACAAGTGCTGACGGAACTGTTGTGTACTTTTCAGTATTTGTACTATAACCATATAAACAGTGTGAGATGGGCCGATAAATTATCTGTGTCGTATGGTTTAGAGTGTGGGGTTAGACAGGGAGGGATAACATCACCAAAACTATTTAACCACTGTAGGAGCGACCTTCACATTAAAAGGGAGGATCCTCCGACCAGACGGGTGTTATGTCGGGCGGGCAGCTGCCCAACGGTTGTTGTCTGGTTCTAGTATATATTTCAATTGTTGGGTTAATTTTAATATCGCGATGTAGGATGCGTCCTATGTGGTGAGATAGATGTCGCTACATCACTCCCCTCCGGGACCGGAGGTCGATAGCAGATTGAGTCGTCCATACATCTTTGTGATGCTTGCCGGGTCAGTGGAATGAGCCAGTGAGTCAGAACTAGAATGCCGCATAGTTCACGGTGAGTCGGAACTGTCTGTGGTGATGCCCCAGTGAGTCGGGGTGATGCTGCAAGAATGCTCCAGTGAGTCGGAGTTGTGCAGTGCTGCGTAGTGGCGTTCATCTCCGATATCAATGATTTGATCGTTGAGCTCAGCGGTAAGAATAAAGGATGTCGATTGATGACATAAGTGTGAACAACATTAGTTATGCTGACGACATGGTGCTGTTGAGCCCAACGGTTAGGGCATTTAGAGAGCTGCTTGCGTGTTGTGAGTGCTATGCTCAGGCGCATGGCCTATTGTATAATGTGGAGAAAAGAGAGTTCTTGGTCTTTAAGGCCGACAGTTGTAAATGCCCAGAAACTGTGCCCGAGATAAAACTGAACGGTAATGAGCTATTACGGGTCTATCAGTTCAAGTAGGTACCCGGGGGCATTTTGTAACCGACGACCTTAATGACCAAATGGATATTGAAAGGGAACGTAGAGCGCTGGCAGTCCGATGTAACATGTTGGTACGCAGGTTTGTACTTTATAGTGAGCAAGTAAAAGTAACGCTTTTTAAAACTTATTGCCAAGTATTTTATACGTGCAGCCTGTGGATCAATTATATTCAGCGGGCTATTAGCAATAACGGATTCAGGATGTTGATCGGGCTGCCCCGATTCTGCAGTGCATCTGGTATGTTTACACAGCCACACATCGATGGCTTTCATGCCATCGTCAGACAAAAATGTGCCTTGTTGCTATACCGAGTACGGGCACACTCCAACAGCATCGTGAAAACCATAGCAGGGAGGTAAGACTCCTCTATTATTGATCATCTTGTTCGAAAATGTATCACAAGAACCGAACTTGCAAAATATTAGCGTTTACTAACAAAGGTATAAGATTTTTCTTTTGTTTTATAATAACCAACTATGGATGATACTTATCCAAATTAAAGTTTCTTTTTTCTTTAAGTTATTTAGCTGTGAAAACTGTCCTGGCTCGAAACACGACTCACTTATATACCAAAATAAAAGAAGGGTCGGAATCACTAGAATCAATTGGATCAATTTCATTGGAACGGACCTTGGACTACGAAGATACGGCAGAGAATTCCCCAAAATCATTGAACTTGGTTTCCTTTTGGTTGTTGGATTATGCAATCGATATAATAAACTTAAAATATGTGAGTGAAATATTGTTTTTTTTTTTTGAACCTTAGAATATATATTCAATGGTTCGAGTACATTCTAAACGATTCCAGATATTTCGAGAAAAGTGGTTATTTTCTTTCTCGGATCGCAACAATATTAACTATTATTTCGTTGTTGACGTACTTTCTGATCTACACTTTGTATGGTTATTTTTTCACACCTAAAATTCGTAGCGTAATGTTACATAGAATTTAATATTCCTCAATGAACAGACTACAAAATTCTAATAGATTTTTCAAATTTGACTAGTAGTTTCACACGTTTGACACGTTCAACGAAACCAATAAATAAACTCTCAACCTTTATAATATAATTATATATAATAACAGCGCTTCCGACTCCTAGACAAACGCCTCTTTCAGGGGAAATCGCGGGTTTAATCACCACGGCAACTTGTAACTTATTGGGGATTTCAAACATCAAGAAATCTGTAGTAACTTTATCATTTTTTATTTTGCGTATTTTTATGGACTTGTATTTTTTATCTATTAATTATTTTTCCCTGTGTCCATTAAACATAACCAGATTTCTGACGATTAATAAGAAATGTATGTTTATAACCAAGCACAATATTAAAAAAAACTGCAAAAATAAGTGTTAATGCATTTGCACCTTAAGCTTAAGAAACTCCATGCCACATCTAAATTAAACATACTTGTACGTAATTCATAATACTAACTCGTAACGGGTACGGGTAAACTGGAATACATACAACCCTACCATCAGCTCAATATCGCAGAAATAAAGTGAGAAATTTATGACATAGCCACTTTTACCTTTATACACCGTTTCCGTTACTAGAGCTATTCTATGAACATAATATATTGTTTGTGAGCGTGTGTTTATTATTGGTGAAAAAAGTGTTCTATATACTTGATTATAATATTGAGTAATGTATCTATTCTATAATATAGTATGTCCATTAACCTGTCTCGGGATTATGTTTGCATTTAAAAGGAACGGTTTAGAATTCTGAGTATTCATTTTATTTTTAAGTGCTTCTTACAGTATATAAGATAATATACCAAATTAATGAAAATACGTATAGAACACTAAAAGAACAAATTTAACGCACGAAAAGAATTAGATTTTTTTCAGTTCAAATTGTTATTAAGTATTGTAAATATCAAGATGCTTAGTTAGATAGAGGTTCAACTTAAAAAAGAGGTCGATCATAAAATCCGACTCGTCTGGGCAGCGTTCGGGAAGCCACCCAATTCTCTAAAAACTAAATTATTGGCCAGTGTGCGTTGCTAGTGATGACTTATGGCATTGAACGTGGTAGCTAAGTATGGACCTCATAAGAAATCTCAAAGTCACTCAAAGGGTAATTGGAAGGGCTATACGTAGTTTCTTTGCGTGATAGACTCAGAATAATAACTGTACCAATTACTAGAATTAAGTGGCGGTGTGCAAGGCACATTATTCGTAGAATGGATCGCCAGTGGCGCTAAAGAGTCATCAAGAGGTGGCCACGTACTAAAAGACAAGATACTCTTTTTTATTACGCGTTAGGCATAACTGTCTTTCATCTTATTGTAAGTAAAGTCCGCTCTCAGAACAGTGGTGAATACCGAGAGATGGTGGCTTATTTAGCAGTCGTCGAGTCAGTAACAAATATTCTTCAACAAATGTGCGGTATTTCAAGTCACCTTAAGAATCCGTTATCAGCATTCCTTCGTTTGTTATTCACTAAGGTCTAAGCGTGCTCGTTAAATTGGCCTGATGTCTGAGTTGTAATTTTTTCCCATTAAACTTTATTTTATATTACTGGATGTACCTGACGGTTTCACCTTTGTTCAATTGATTTGACGAAATCTTCATCACGCCTTGCGCCGTCGTGAAGCACCCATGTATTGTAGCCTAATATTGTTGTTCTCTTCTCATATTTGCCCAAAGGCTGTAAGATAGCTTGACGTTCATTGTCAATGCTTCGCTCTTTCGGGCCGTAGCGTGAAGGCTATGAAAAATAGGCTATGAAATCCAAAAACAATTTTTCAAATCTGAATAATAATTTCAGAGATTAGCGTGTTCAAACCAACGAGAAAAAAACAATTTTCTCGGCTTACTTTCTATATTTAGATGTAATTTCATTTGATTACTTTTTTTTTTATCATTTCGAGGCGTTGTTCGTAACTTCAAATTCGACTTAACTTCGAGTATTTATAGTATGCACATAACGCGTACTAATTTACGTACCCATAATAATTCTAACAAGGTATAGTACTTTCTCTTAATTGCCTTCTCACATACATCTATATTATAGAACGGTTAAGGTGCTTGGATAAAATGATTTTCTTAATTTTAATGCTTAATGGTCTACCTCTATGTAGAGAATAGTTAGTTACACTGGAGGAAGTTTCTCAGGGTTAAATTGTGCTCTGCGCTTCGTCAATTACTTCACGAAGTTATCTAGAATTTCTTAAAATATCTAAAATTATGTTTAATATATACACTAATCGACTTTTTAGAAATAAATATATTGTAAATCATCTTTAAACTGTAATGTTATATAAAATAAAGATCAAACAATGGGTACAGAATTATAAACTTAGTTCTATAGAAAATGTTATATTATACATATTTAGAATGTTTTGGTGATCGCAAGAAAATATGCTTATAGTAATTTTTTTTTTGTTATTTTATTATGTGTTTTTGTAATCAATATAAATTATAAATTTCATTGTAGGCAATAATTCAGATTACCAGCGATGTACTACATACCTACTTAACTGTGACAGTTGTGAATTTTAGAGCAAAATCATTTTTAATACACTTACGTAAGAGATCAGACGATATAATTGAAAGCCTTTTCTTGTTTGGCAGCTTCATATTACGTCTACATCATCGAGTATCTATATATCTATTTAGACCGTTATATCCAGTAATTCTAGAAGTAGGTACTATATTTGAAGATCATCTAAATGCTTATTTCGAAGAGATTTATGAATGAACAAAAATACTTTTGCGTGGATTGAAATGACAGATTTATGATTAAAATATAATTGGAATTATCGCGAATATTATATGTAATATTAAAATCATACTTGTATATATTGAGAGCCCTAAAATAGTCGTGCCTTATGATGATGATATTAATATACGAGTAAGTAGATTTCAAGTCTATTTGTTTAACTATTGTGATTATATTATAATTCATAATGAAGAACTCTCTTTTCCCAATGTCATAATAAGGGGTAGTAACATGTGTATAAAAATCCACCAAACAAAAACACTCATGAACATCTATCAAGAGTTGTGATCTTAGAAATTAACATTCCGAGCGATTAGTATGAAGTAATTCCATGTAACGTCTTAAACTAAAATGATGTATTCGTGTACGCCCAACTAACGCGCATTGTAATTATCACTGGCCATACTAATGTGATAATTTCTAAATATTATGATGAGTTCATCGTAAGCCACGAATATACAGTTTGAGGCCATTAATTCCACTTTTTGTTGAACAGTCTGTCATGTCTGTTTTGTTAAGGTCATAATATGATTCTTTTCAGAATCTTAATAAAGACCATTATTAATTTATTAACTGTTTTAAATGCGTGATTTCATTGTAACTGCGATTTTTTATGTCCCGTACTGTTTGTGTCATTGCATTGTCATGTCATTTTCTAGGATTTGAGTTATTCGTCGCAATGAAGATTTACAATGAAATGTTACGATACAATTAATTAATCATTGCAATATTTTTTCTGAACAATGTCTTAAATTTATTTTAGTACCGTCCACAGATCAATGAGTCAGTATATAATTATTTCTATGGTCTGTGCTGTGGCATGAAAAATTTGAAAATTTATTTTCATTTTCTATATTTTATACTTGTAGCAAAACGCTTTTGCACTTTCATTTATTATTTTATAAGAATAAATTGTGTGTATGCGCGCGCGCGCGCGCGCGCGCGCGTGTGTGTGTGTGTGTGTGTGTGTGCGTGTGTGTGTGTGTGTGTGTGTGTTTGTCAGCTCCGACGCACGACTGGAATTTAACCCCTGTGTACGATTGTCTTTGATTATGCAATAGGCAAAGAGGTGATTGATTAACTGACTATGACTGACCGACCAACCGACCGATTTATCTAAAAGCAAGATGATGTATGTATACACATACATTATTTCAAAGTGAAAGGATCGCAAGGTGGGTTGCCCAAAAAATGTTACAGTTTTTGTTAACGCTCCAAAAACAAACAAAAAAATCGATCACAGAATAAAGAAACAATACTAAAAAAAGAACAGAATCCCCCATAGACAGAAAAGAAGATTACACCCAACAAGGTTTAACTGTGAATAACAGCGTCACTATCTATAAACATCTTTTCAGAAACTTAGATGTTAGTTTTTTTTTATTGATGAAAGTTGTATTTTTTGAATTACTTTATCATTTAATAAATTTGTATTTAACTAAACGTACAAATCAAATTTTATATGGTATTTGTTAAAGTTCTGGTTAATTATTTTGGGGTATAAATAAAAGATACATGGTAGATTTAGAATGTCACGTAAGATTATTTTTGTATGTTTATAATAAAGAATTGGATTTAAATAAAATCTTTATAAGCCACAATCTTACCTCATGTGCAACCCAAGATGATAATACGCTAAGCCCAGTGGAGAAGCTGGCTTTCAAGCTGCTGTAATACATGTATAGGTGTTTGGCGAAGGATTTTCCACTATCCAGTCGGGAATTAAGAAATGTCCTACCAGCACCATGATATGATTTCTTCGCATTGTTTACCTTCACTGAAAATCTCAGATTCATTATAGGAATTCGAATTTACAGATCGCGACCTGTTTGTAATCGCGGTAACAGCCCAAGCCGAGGTAGGCCACTTTGGCACCCTTGCAGGCTTGTTGCCCACGCTTTCGCAGCTGATTGCCTTAAGCGCTCGCCCCCAAGGCTGGTAAAGATGTAAAGGCCATCAGCGGCTGTGTTTTTGGATAGGGACCCTCAGGATAAAAGTAAGATCAGATCAACTTAAAAAAACTCAAACGATACTATCTACGTTCTGAGTCATCATTGCTTGAATACAAATAACTAATAGTTATGTCTTTATAATCTCAAAATCGGATAGTGTTTTAACACTGGTCCCAGGTGTTACATAATAGTTACATGTGTCTGCCTGTACCTCAAGGCCTTTATGAAGCATATTATACAGATTATTATGATCGTAATAAGGTGGCTGGATGAAATACTTGACTATCCAGTCAATCATCAGATAGATAGTTTAAAAGGAATCCGACTTTAGTATGCAAAGTAATTACTGCTTTTGAATATCGCGCCTCATTCGGGATGCGCGAGCGCCGGTAACAAGACAACATAATGATACGAACAACGCTTTGTCTGTCGTTTCGCCACCTGCCCAAACACTGAAAGTGATGGGATGATCGTTATCGATTGATGCTATTATCGATACTTGCCTTCTCCGAGCTTAACCTTTTTTTTTGTTCAACCGGATAGATCAAAAACTGATACTGCTTGTATGATTTACAAAAAAATAAGAGATGTGATTTTATAAGAGCATCGTTTGACGAGTTTAAGTAGCAAGTGATTTGTTTCAATTTTTGATGTTTACATCTGATGTTTGTAAAAAACACATAATATACCACATTCTTTTATTGTTATTGGTGTTCATATATTGTTTTCACTCGATGCAATACGAATAATAAGAAACATGGCAAACAAAAATGACACCATTTTTCATAGTTTTCTAAAAATTAAAAACACTTGTAAAGATATATAACCTGTTACTCGCTATAAGTTGTTACGGCTATTTTTAAAGTTAATACTTATCAATTTACCTTAAGAATTATTATATCGGTATTGGCATTATATGTACTTTGCTGTCTTTTTATATAATGATATCCCATAGTAAAATATTTTTATTTATTCTAAATTTAAATATACGAATACATATAAATTTATTTTACGTTATTATAAATAGGCTCTGGCACATTACCTACATTAAAATTATAGGTTAGCATTTTTTAACTGTATTATAGTTACATAGAATATAGCTTTATAATGACTACATTTTTAATTATAAGTATTTCACAAAATTGGCAATAAAAAAAGAGAAAATAATATCGATAAAAAATAATGAGAGATCGGCGTCCTTATAATAATGCCTTGTTAGCGGTTGTTAGTCACTACCCACACTCGTCACGATGCGCAATGTGGGGGGGTTGTGAAGGCAACAAGACTTTAATTCGAATTTCGAAGGTGTGAACTTACAAGAAGCCCGAGAATATATAATTCTTGAGCTTTGATAGGGTTCCGTGTTATATTTGTTTATAATATATTCATCTGCATATTTTTTCAAACAAATTTTAGGTAATTCCAATCATTCTTTAATAAATTGGGTTTGAATTTGGGCCGAGCAAAGTCTTATTGGGGTTTTCTATGAAATTCTCAGTATCAGCTCGGAGTTTGACTTTATGCCCGATTAATGGTAACAGGCTCGCCCCCTATTACATGAGACTTAAAGCATACCCGGTGAACTGTGGGTATATATTAGTACACCTCTGCCTAACCCTTCGGGGAATACAGGCGTGATAATATGTTATATTCAATCATTCTGACCAATCAATTTCTGATTTCATACCATTTTATATGCAGCTATCATAATTATTGGAGTAACTAAATATTAGAATATTGTATTGTATTGTGTATTGTAAATTAAAATAAGTTCTAGATTAATATACATACGTTTTTAAATGAATGCAATGAATTGTTCTTTAGTCCTAAAGTCTTTATTTTTCATTAACTAAGGAACCCCGAAGGTCCAGAAAATTCTCAAAGTTGTACGTTAAATTTAAACGGTCAGTTTCGTGAAGAGGTTTGTCGTTTCCTAATTAATGTGTAATGGCTATGTAATCATTCCCATCAAAGTTGATGAAAACCCGATACCGCCTCAGGTTTCGTGAAATTGGTCTGTATCTTCGGAATCACTTAAAAAGGGTAGGTTGTAAAGATATAAAAAAATGGGTTTCTGAGCGTTGTAATTGTAAATTAAACACCGTTTAACTTTTATATAAATTTAATTAAGAATACATAATATTAATTAATTAAATATTTATAAGTGGGTGGTAAAATTTCGTAGACTCTAAAAAGAGGCATTTTTGTTAGAAATTACTATGTATATCAACCAATGAATTTAAAAACAAATGTAAATCTGGAAGGTCCACAATACAAGGTAGCAATTATATAATACTTGGTGACAATTCTAACTAATATTATAAATGCAAAAGTAAGTTTGTTTATTTGCTTCTTACTCTACCACGTAACAGCAGATAAATAGATTTGGATGCACACAGATCGCTTATTACCCAGATTAAGACTTAGGATACTTTTATCCCGGTTAAAATAATTATTTTTGTTCAGGCGAGCATAGTTAGTAATATATTATATAATTTTTTTTAACACAAATCATGTTTTTCTTTCGAACTCACTATACTGTTAGCCATTAGGGCACTGAAGCTTCAGACGGCTTTTACAGCTTCACTGGACTTGGCAGCAATTATGGCTTAGTGGTAGACTAGTGTGTATGGACAACGCGTCGATCGATGTGAGTTCGAATCCTTGCAATGAGCTTGAGTTTTGAATGAAAACATCGTTATGAAACCATAACCATGGTAATAGAGCATTTTCTAGCACAGCTACCACCATCAAGTTGAAAATCTGTCGCCAAGTGCCGATAGGTATATTCCGCCAGCTGCACTAGTGCGCCAATCCCCCCATTAGTCTTGATGTGTTACCATCTTGCGCCATGTAACTTCAGGTGAGATTGTAGTCATAACGGTACACCTCAATAAAAAAATAAAATAAGGTGTAAAGCCTGTGCAAAATTCACTTTGGGAACGTAATACCACACCTATATCTATTAAAAATCTGTGCTTATGTTACTTTATATTTCTAGTCATGAATAAAAATATTTATATTCAAACATTGTTAAACTAATATATCATACATACCTACTTACTATTGAATGTTTCTCACTAAAGGAGTAGTTTACCGGCCACGAGTATGTGCCTTTCTTTGTGACGATTTATTGCTATTTCATGAACTTTATTTACTTTTATAGACGCTTTATGCCTGATGCCGTACTGCTCCATGCTATAAATAACAAACCATGGTTCGAGGTGAAGTGGGTACGTAACTAAGGGAATTATTTACTACATGTCGCCTCCCGAAATCCTTTCCGTAAAGGATTCTGTTAATAGTATGTGAATATTGTATTTATATATCAATATAACAGTCAATAAAACGTTCAACATAATCCATATAATTTGACAAGGGTACATTACAGTATGTTAAACTTCGGAATTGTGGTCTACAAACAAAGTTATTATTGATATATTATTAATTATTGAATCTACATAGATGCAATGAACGGCACTATTGAAAATTTATTTTGTAAAATATAAAAATCAACATTAAAATACACAAACAAAAATTTTAGGACATTAAAAAGAAAAACAAAAACAGCAATATGTTCACACATAAATTTGAAAGCCTATTTTTTATAAGTATTTATGGGAAAAATTAAGAATTTTAGTTGAAGTAATAATTCTAACTTATAACTGTTAATAAATTATACATGCCCGTCGATTAAAGCGGTGAATAATTTTTATTAGCAAGTTAACAGTGACACAATAATAAAATAAAATAAAGTTAAAAAAACTGTGTTCTCTCTAGTGCAATGATTGTTTTCTAATAAATGTAGGTAGGTAGGAATATTACAAAAGCCAATTTAATGTAATTCATTTTAAATTCAATTATTTTAACCCACCTTAAAGAGTTCTGATTGCGCTCCTAAAACTGGACATACTGGCCTCATAGTGTCGTGAATAACATTTTCCTCTTATTATGTTTTCGGATATAAATTAGAGAGATTTATTATGTCGTCTAGTAAACAACCTACCGTCACTTTATTTTAACATTTGGGAGCGATTGCTATAATTTCTTGTATGCTCTAAAGTTGTGATTACCTTATGTACCTTGCGTCTACGATTACGGTACTGTATTATCTGCAGTGTACATTGTACACGTGCGTTTATTTATTCTATTTTAAGGTTTAGATATAAAATATAACCTATTGAACTGTTTTCATTTCATATTACAAGTAATTTAAAAACAACAAATTCCACTCTATTAGTATTTCTATGCTGATGACGGTGAAGAAAACATCGTGAGGAGATCAGAACACTTAAGAAATTTTCTTGTAGGTAGTAAATACCACAGCATGTAGGAAAAATATAGCACTGTGGATATTTCGGTTTTTGAAATCGCCTATAAGTTGCGGGCTGGCGCGTCGCGTCGTGATTAAGAAGCTTATGCTTTCCTTGGGAAAGGCCACAAAGGCTTTTACCCAGTACTAGAACATTAGCAGTGGGAAATTATAAGATTCAATTTGTTTCCGTGTTTGTTACTGCATATTGAGATTATTATTTTGAGGTGTAAGGAGGGTCAAATAACACTTCAAAACTTCAAGTCAATTTCTTCTGCGCGTGGTGTCAACGAGGAAATGGTGATAGCGGGATGGTAGGGCTTTACTTCCCGACTGGGTCGCGACCACCATGCATATAGTGCAAGGTTCATTATAGTGATTCGTTTATACGCGTCGCATTTCGAAATCAGCCGGCACATATCAAATTTCTACAGCGGCGACTAGCAATAGATTGTTGATCTCTCGACGGTCACTACTGTTTTAGAACTGTACTGTGTTTCCGTCACTTTACCATGCTATATAAAAAATAAAGAATTGCCTAACTTTGTATTGCATTTTCTAACGTTTAATTTGATTCAATTAACATTTCGTTTTTGCAAATATGTAACGTAACATTTATGAAAAATGGAATAAATAAATTGCTGTGCATTGTTTTACTGTGAATCGTTTGTGCGAGATATAAACTGAGATCGTTATCATATGAGAGATCACGTGGTTCGGAGCACGGATAAGTTTCTGCAGTAGTTTAATCAGACAATTTGTTTTCATTTGCAACGCATAATATACATCCAGTAACGTTTAATTAATTTAATTAATTTATACAAGTCAGGTTAAACTTTGAAATTTTTGTATTATCGTGGATCTACTAAGTATGTATCTTTTCAGCCAGTTGATTTTTGTTTTAATCTTGTTTTTGTATGCTACATTTTAATGCCTTTGATGGCTAACATTAGACTCGATTTAAAAAAAAGTAACGGGGTATTAATCGAATGTTTTAAATTATTTTATTAAGTAAACGGTTTTAGTATATTTGAAAATAATATCATATTTCTATTCTAAAATTATATTATCACTACAACCTATACAATTAAAAGTGAATCGGATCCAATCATTTACCATAAAAGTTCTTTAATCCTTATGCTATTAAGTATAAAAAGAAATAAAATCATCAATATCGGAGTCTATACTTGATTAATAAACAAACGTAAAACGATATTTACGTTATTACCCCTGAATGCACGTAATTAATAGGGCGCCTTCGAGAACCATCGTACAATTTATTGTTTTACACCGCATTCGGACTATAAAATACTTTAATTGGCCTCTACTTTACGCTCGAAAGGCCCTTAATTTACAAGGGCAGACACGGACCGCATCAACATTTTTTTTAATATACATATACATCTATTTGGATTAATGGATATTTTTGAGAGCCACAGTTCAGTGGTTACAGTGTCTAGAAAATATAATTTCGTGTAAAATATACAACTAATTATTAATTTTATCATCACTATTAATTTTAATTTATTTTCATGGGTTTTATCTGTTGTGTTATTTGATTTTATACTGGCGTGTGATTATGTGGTAACTATAAAATAAGTTAGCAATCAAAAAACTACATAATTGGCATGTTCAAATTAATCTGTTGACCAAAAAATTACGATGTTTAGATTGCAATATTTTAATAATTTCATTATTTTTATTAATAAACAAGTAAATATTTTTGTAACCACATATTATAAATGTACTCTATAATTTTTGTTACGTATCTTTTGTTAACAAACCAGACAGCTAATTTAGGGATGATTCCTAATATTGTTAGGGCAGCAGCTGGAATGCGAACTAACAATTTTCACATTTAAAATAACAGTTTTTAAAGGATAATGTTCACTTTAAAATTTATTGGGATCATGTTACAAGGTAGATGGACCGTAATAAAACTGATAGTATAGTAATTTGTAAATTAAGAAAGTGGTCTAGTGACACTAAACACGTAATATTCAGTAAGTCAGTTTCTTAAAATAATAACATATAATATTAAAATAAACACACCGTTTTGACACATTAGTTCACATTACATAAACAATAAATGTTTATTCAAAAAACCTTATTATTCTTTATTTTTAAAATAAATAAATATATAAGTATGAATACATAGCATTGAGATGATTTTTTTTTTAATACGAAAGAGACAAGTAGTCTTATAAATAGTGCAATGCCAGTAAATAAATGTAAATAAAGATTCTATTAAAAACGAACAATTTATGTCTTAATGAACCCTAAAAAGCTGAGTACATTATTTTCAAAATAAATACTTTTATCTGGTTATACTAGCTATGCCCGTGACTTCGCTCACGTGGACTACAGAATGGCCACGCGTTTCTTGCTCCCCCTCTCCCGGCTATTTTAGAGACCGAAATGCTTATTGTGGGTGTTCCATAGAAGACAGACTAACACCCGGTTTCTGAAAGGTTGATCAAACTATCGTTCAACTGACACAGCTGTCAACTTAACATCGTTGTCAAATTAGTTCGAGTTTCTGAAACGTTGATTAGTGTTAAATTTACTAATCTATGATCATTTTGATTTGACATTGATATTATTTTTTTATTATGGTCACATTGTGGATACCGTTTACCTTTTTTGTAGGTCTTTTTAATGTCTACAATTGTGTAGTACATTAATTTGCTATAATGGTTTACTCAACGTTAGCCATTTAAGCGTCCGAATTAATTAATCATGTCCAGTTTATTTTTATTTGTATGGAACCGTTTTTTTTTATAAAATAAAAGTAGCCTAATTTACTTCCAATAACATCAGCGAAAGTCACATCGGTGAAAGTCCTGTCAAAAGCGGTCCAACCGTTCCGGAGATTACCGGGAACAAACAGACAGACAAACAGACAGATAAAAAAATTTAAAATGGGGTATTTGTAATATATACTTTCATATGTATTTAGTAAATAGATGTTATTTCGACATTACAAACAGACACTTCAATTTTATTAATTGTACAGATTATATTTTAGTTATTAACTTAGATTTTTAGAGTTTTTGGCGGGATCTTGATCCTCATGTGGCTATTTTTATTTTTATTCATAAACTTATGCGACCCTATATGAAGTAATTTTACGTGACGTTATTTCGTTATGATGAAGTGGAATAAAAATGATTATTATGAAGGAACATGATTTTTAAGTTGCCATGAAAACTTCATTTTGAACCGCCATTTTGTTAGATCTTTGATTGAAGATTTACAAGAATTATAATAAAAATATTTTATTCACGTGACGTTCGCATTGGCAGAATTCTGGATAAACACAGTTCATATAAATAACAAGAATAAGAACTAGGCTATCCATACACTTATTATTATTCCACAGTTACCTTACTGTTCAAGATCTTTCCAGTGTTATTCATGATTATTTCAAAATTGACTTTCTATTACTTGTTATTAAATGTTAAAGACGCATAAAAAGCCGACACTGCTTAAGCGTGATTAGTCTTACAGTTACTTATATTGGGGCTTATTATCCTCAGCTAATACAATTTCCTCTTTAATTGATTGATATATTTTGATAAACATTTATTGAAACCCGTCTTATCCACTTGAAATAATTTATTGCGGCTATATGGTTTTACAAAACGGTTTAAAAATTAAGTGTCTTAAATGACATGACAGACTAATTTATTGCTTATTCAGTTTTACCTAGTAATGCTGTGAATGCTGCTTACGTCATATAACCATGTACAGAATACGTTACCCCTTTGTAGTTCTATGTGATTTCCAAATAAAATTTCGGTCAGTTATAACATCCGTCGCCGAGGTCAATCAATGTGGAAGGCCAAGGAGTAAAGAAAAAAGAATCTCGAGCATTTATTTTCCATTTTTTTACCACTCCACTGCATGACACACTCTTGCTACTTATGTTTAGGATTAGTGTCTGTAACTAAACTATGGGTTCAAAGTAAGGTAAACAAGGCTGCATGTTTAAAAAAAAACATTGAGTTCAAATTTTTAATAGGGATCTACTGAATAAAGAATTAGAACAAAATATTAAGAATATCCGGCAATTACTATTAACATTTTTACAGCTAACAATGGTAGATAAAGGCAAAGGTACATATTTTTGTTTTAATATTCTAAATTATTTATACTTAAAGTAAATAAAAATATTGTAAATATATGAATTAATACAAGGTGTCCAGAAAGGGTATCGGGTATTTGTTTTCGCGCCATATTCGAAACGGGGCGTCTAAAGGGTGCGGGGAGGGGTTCATGGCGTCCGCCATTTTGTGGAGTTTTAGTCACGATGGAACAGTACTCGGGGACGCATCGCGCATTTTGCGTACGAGCGTATTATCGTAATGGTGATTCAATAGTGACTGCTCAACGTCTCTATAGTGCGGAATATCGTACACGCCACGCGTCAAGTGACGATAGCATTAGGAAATGGATCAGGATGTTCGAGAATACAGGTGCGACAGTTAAAATTCAAAACTCTGGTCGTCCTCGTTCAGTTCGCGATGAAGAAACAATTGAAGAAGTTGAGGCGTCGGTTCGTCAAAATCCGTCTTTATCCATCCGAAAGCGAAGCCAAGCGTTGAACATCAAAAAATCGTCTTTACATTCGATTTTAAAGAAAGACTTACATCTAAAAGCCTATAAAATTCAATTGGTTCAAGAATTGAAGGATACGGACTATGCTAATCGACTGAATTTTGCGAACGAAATGCTGCAGCGATTTAACAACTTTAACAACATACTGTTCAGTGGCGAAGCAAATTTTCACCTGAATGGGCATGTTAATAAGCAGAATTGTCGGTACTGGGCAGTGGAGAATCCGAGGCGAAAGCATGAACGACCCCTGCATAGCCCAAAGGTCGTTGTTTGGGCCGCTATGTCTGCTAAAGGCATAATTGGTCCTTATTTTCATGAAGACCAACGAGGCCGAGCAATTAATGTGAATAGTGACCGTTATTGTGATATGTTACGAAATTTTTTTGTCCCAGAGTTGCAGGAGTTTGCAGGTTTCAACTCAAGAACGTGGTTCCAGCAAGATAGGGCCACTTGCCATACCTCAAATGACTCAATGGAAGTTGTTAACGAATTATTCCCTAATAAAGTCATTTCGCGAAGGGGTAACATCAACTGGCCTCCCAGAAGCCCCGACCTTAGCCCGCTTGACTATTTTGCATGGGGATACCTTAAAAGTAAGGTTTATCAAAACAATCCGACGAATCTAACCCAGTTAAAGCAAAACATCAGGTCAGAAATGGCAGCAATATCGATAGCTATGTGTCAACGTGTTATCGCCAATCTTCGTTTCCGTTTAGAAGAGTGCCAGCAACGTAACGGTCATCATTTGGATAACATCATCTTTTCCAAATAATTCTCCAATTCATATGCTAATAATAAACAATAAACTTTTTTATTGCATATAAATAATTTTTGTTTCATTGAACTTACAAATACCCGATACCCTTTCTGGACACCTTGTACTATAAGTTTTAGTGAGAAGGAGTAGAACTTATGAGTTTTCAGATAGAAATCGCGAGATGTGATGACGCCGTGCCGGGAGATACAATCGATACTTAAATATTCAGGGCAAAAGTCAGTCACAAAGCGCAGTGCCACTCCGACTATTGGGTTCCGAGAACATGTTTGAATGTGCAAATATATCTTAGGGGATAAATTTGCATTGCTATTGTGGCAAATCTTGAAAGGGTCAATTAGAAATGTGAATATGCTCAACTTGAATGTTTTCAAAATTGATTAATAATGTACTTTTGATACTAAGGTCTAGTAAGTGTTTAGATAGTTTCCAAATGTGAAGAAATGTTCTAGAAACACTCCTAATTAAAACACAAAGCAAAATAGAGCACAAAACGTTTGATCGAAGGTACGAGTAGGTATATCAACTATCCAACATTATATACCTTACAGAGTTATACCATTTTCAGCTAAGTAGCCCCAGTAGTTAAGAGCCAGAATTAGGTTTACGAGCTACTAAAATTTATTCTAAAAATTATGTTGATGATAATATTTAATTCTTATTAAAGTCATCAATCTACATATTTACTGTAGAAATGCGGCAACAAGAAAATGCTTTCATGTTTGTTTACGCTGTTAAACAAGAGAACCTAAAAGTGAAAACTAAATACGTCATAATGCTAGTTGAACAAGTAAAAGTGATGAGTTTAGTACACTCAGTGACTGTTACTAGATAATTAAAAAAATACATTAAATAGAGGACAGCAAAGCATTTGTCTCACAATATTTCCGAAACAAATGAACAAAGTGGCAACTTGTAACAATAGTGTCGTAACAAAAACTGGATATAAAACAAGTCGACCATAAAGTGACTGCTGTAAACATTGTTTATAAAACAATTTGGTAAACTGAGACGCAAGCAAAAGTTTTCGACGAAATTCCGCCACCCTTTCGGCTTCCTTAAATTGTTATTGCCGTAATAAGCCCCCAGCGAACATGTGACTTTTATGGCCAACCAGTTCTTCGGAATTTTTGGTGAACGTTTTGTCACTGGTACAATTAGTGAAATTACAACGACTGAGCAATAATCGCTATTTATGCTGTCTCTAACGAAGGGCACTTACAGTGTTTCTTAGAAAAGTGAAAGTAATTTATTTTAAAAGGGAAATCTCGAAATTATATGACAAAGGCTTTTGTTCCTCTTCTGTTACGAAATTTGTAATTCAATCAGCTGTTTATCTTTAATAGACTATTGTATCCATTTCCTACATTAAATTAAAATCGACTCGTTAAGGGCATAAATTTAATTAATAAATTGATATTGATATATTTAATCATTATGAATTCCATAGAAAAAAATCGAATTATGTAAATAATTAATGTAAATAATAAATAATGTAAATTAAGAAACGAGAAAATTCCAAATAAAAAATGACGCGATGTTTTTAATTTATGTAATGCATATAGTCGAATCCAATAATTATTGAAATAGGTATAAATACTATCTAATTAAGTCAATATTGTACTTTTTGCTTCAGTAAAGACGGAAGTCTTATAAAATAGAATTCAAACTTGAAAATTACTCTCAATAAGTCTTTATAAAGCAAAGTATTCCGCAGAGAATTTCATCGCAGCCGTAAACCAGTCTTACGTGTAATTAATAACAGTCAAAGAATCCGTTAGAGCTCTCAAGACAATAAAACGCTTTCGGATTATGATATGAAACGTTGAAAGCTAATTCAACTCATAATAAATCCTGAGACTTGTTAATTACCTTAACGAGAGTCGTAAAAGGCCTTTGTTGTAAACACGACTTTGGTTGACTTCAAAAGATTACAAATTATAAATAAAACGCCACTAGAGATCCACTGTAATACTAACCGCTGCATAGTAAACAAAACTGCATTTGAATATAAAGTGGTTATAAAAATTCTAGACTTGGCCTCATCTCGTTTTACTTCGTTACGGCAAACAAAAGGAAAATATGACAATTTCGTTAGGGAAATTAAAAAGTTACCTTTACAGAAGATACTAACAAGTTAAAACTGCGTCCCGTCCGAAATTAGGTTCATCCAACACTTAATTCGGTATAATACATTTAAATCGAGTTTTCGAGAGAATAGGATATTGTACGGTTTGATCATTTCGTTCCTTTAGGCATTCAAGTATTATAATAACGTTAATTTCAACGGTTATTTAACAGATAGGTACCGTCTTAAATTAAGACTTAAAGCGTAAAATCCTTAAAGAGAAAACGGGTCATGATTTAAATTTGTTCTAATTTTCTTTGTTTTAATTTTATAATAAAATGTAAGGATAATTTTTTTTAAATATCTGCGGAGGAGTACACAATGCCCGAGTGACTTGGGATGAGTCTTATCAGGATTTTATTTTTTAAACATTTACGTAAAACTATTAAGTTAAGGTTTTGAATTTTTAACAATAAAATATTGAAATACTATATGTGACTTTATACATTCTAAATTTATGTTTCATATAACCTTTTACATTAAAGTACTTTTACAGTGTAATAGATCGGTAACTTAATGGATAAAGAGCATAGTATACTCTTGTGTTAGAACGAGATAGGTATACGAGACAATTTTCGTATGTTCTATAGGCCTCTACCAGCCTACGTAAATCGTGACTAAATCATATCCCACTTATTTTTGCAAAATCTAGGGCTTTAAATTGTAATTATTAAAATATTTTGTAGACGTGTTTTATTGTAGTTGCGTGTGCCTACTGTGTATAACTCGTATAAAAAAGAAAATCAACAAATATAATCCGTACGCTAATATATATTGTTTTTGGACTACTTTTATTCAACCTATTAGCCAATCTCTATCTAAATCTATGGTTATTACAGAATCATAAATAAAAAGTATTCGTTCTTCTTCTTCCTAAGTCGGAAACTAGTCCTCTTTATTGAAGACCATTACTGCCATTATCGTACGAATATAGAGTATCTTATTCTATGATGATTTCAGTACTCTAACAAGATGGTGGCTCCCTTGTTAAAACTTTCTAGGGAGTTTTTGTGGCATCTCAAAATTCATGGTCACTGTTATTATTTGCAATTCACTTTCACTTGTGCACAATAACCAAGCTTTATTATAAAAATGCCACCTATATTACATAATATGGGGTCAAAGATCACAAATTTATGATTTGAAAACCACTGTATGGCAGTTCGAGATCTCGCCAGAAACCTTCAAAATATTCGTTATTATGGTATATTGTAATTAATAAAAGTGTATGTAATGTGTGTTTTTTTTTTTAATTTACCAGCCATTTCCATGACAACAGTATTTAAAACAGTATCCAACAGACCGTGTTAGACAGTATTTATAAATAGGTACATTCCATATATCGAATAGGCGTATCTTACATAGTAGGGACCATCGCAAACGAACCATAACCTATATCGTTCTTTATTTTATAACGAGCTTCCATACTATTATTATGTCGTCACTATGTCAAGCCCATATCACATTTACATCCGCCCTATATACCCACAATCTGATATCGTTTGTTCAGAGTGTAATAATATAAAAACGTAAATCCTACAAGTTTGAATGATATCAGAGCTTTTCGTTAATAAGGAATACGAGATATGTAGTTAGAGTTATAAATGATGTTTAAGTGATTTTTTGACAATTTAATATCGCTGTGTACTTAAAAAAGATGAAGTTCGTTAATAACAATTAGGGAAGAATGATAAGTAAATATTAGATAATGTTTGATTCACCTGCCGGTAAAGTATTTAACTTAAATGTACTTTTAAGTAGTTAAACTACTTGATTGATGGATTTACTATGTCCGATTGTTTGTTGATATACCCACCCGATGATTTCACAAATATGTATTTTTTACTCGTAATAAAGATTTATTTTATAATATTAAGAAAAGCCTCTAGGCGATTTATCAGGTCCTTTAAGACATGAAGTAATGATGGTTGAAAATCTTGGTTTTAATAATCTCGCAATAAAGTATTTATATTTCGGGTCGATGCGGATCAAAAAATGTGGTAATCATTGAGGTACACTGACAGAGGCATAGAATCGGATTCTAACCTTAAAATAGATTACGTAGCAGCTCTCTTAGAATAATTAATTAATAGTAATGGCATTATCATTACATGGCTAGACTCTGTAACTTACTTGTAATAAATCAAAAATAACTAATAAGGGGTTTTAACGTAATGAATTAAATCTATTAGGATACACTTTTGAAAAACAAGTTTATTATCTAAGGGTTACTGTAACAGAATTTTCAATAATAAACAATATTGTGAAAAAAGAATTAAAAATATTTATGATACTTTCACTAAACATGAACTCATCTTGAAATACATGAAAGCGCTCCATGAGAAAGATAAACTTAAGTAAAAGATTCAAAATGATCAAATAGGATTTCATGTTATCCCCATAAAAGGCAAATATTAGACATTTTTAGAAAGTTACAGCCCAGAAAGGTCGTTCCCACAAGTCTAGGATTAGGCTCAAGCAGTCTCCCGCGTGTTTCGGTTTCACCCAGGCTTCATTAAGAGCAATAACGCTTCCGTAGCTAACAATCCTCGAGTTAATCCCTTTTGTCGAAATTTTGTACGGAAATAAACCTAAATTGTAAATGGTAATAAGTGGAACAACAGAATGGGCACACAAGTTAATGAAGATTACTTCAACACATATTTTGGGATACTCTTAAATGTTAGTCGAGTTATTTGTGCTCTGCCCTTTGATAGACTTACTAAGATCAAACCATGATAAAGTAGGTAGGTATGCTATAAGGTATCTAGTTTTGGTAGAAGTACGACATAATGAAGTTAGCTTCATTTTAATGACATTTCTTTTTTATTTAGTAAATATGATTTAATATTGTATACATAAACATTACTATTTTATTTACCGTGTAAACATTAAATGCGTTATATATTCATTATACCTTACACGGGTCATATACGTAATAATATATTTATTGGAGTTATTTTTATTTTGATACATACGCCGATGAATTAGTATCTAGACACATGTCCAGCACACGGTACACAATTGTTTTATGTTTAAAGTAATACTAGCAGTACTTATCAATACAAATAATTTCGATAAAAATGAGATTAAGCGAAATAAATTATACAAAACCACTTAAAATCAGTTAATTCTTATTTAAAATTTATCATTTCAAGTTCTTTGAAGTGGTCATATATATTTTATATTAAACATAAAAGTAAGTAATGAGTCTAGGGAATATGGAAAGATCAACAAAGCCAAAGGTTGCTCATTTCTAAATGAAGTACCATTAAAGTGAGGCAATAAACGCTATTAAAGCCTTGCCAGCAAAATACACACAGAACCTTTTATCATTCTAATAGAGCTATATAGTCCTTATAAAATTAAGTGCCTTTACAGTTTCTACCTTTAATACAAATAGTGGTGCTCCGTACTGCGCATGTAATTTATTATCCGACTTATCTACAATTGTCGCGTGTTCAATTAGATTAATGGTGGTATAAAACAGAGGACGTACACTGAAAAGATTTAAAGAGTTTGCGAATGTTTCATTTAAAATATTGTTATTGCTTTAAAATTTATTGTATTTGCATCCTATTATGTATATATTTTTAGACCAAAAACCAAAAATACCAAAATTTCATGTTGTAAAATGTAATAATAGCGATGTTTTGTGAAAAACACTTAAAACGAATCACAAATTTATGGAACTCACTACGCACGCTTCTATATTTCCTGATTCATTTAACATAGTGATCTTTAAAAGAAGAGTGAATTAGCTTTTACTAAGCGATCGCGTACCATCTCAGGCCTCATCTCGACTTTCCATCAAGTGGGACTGAGGCCAAGCTTCGAGCGGTCTTTAATTAATAAAATACAAAATGTAGCTGGATCCTGAGAACTGAGTAATTTGAAATATCTGGAAAAATAATAGTGCCGTCCGTGACATGACAAAGGCATATGGTTAAGCAATTGATCGAACTGATTATTTTGAAGTTTCAGGATGTAGCCTTTTAAAGTAAATTGGCAATTTAGAAAACCGTAACAACCAATTAAAATCTAAAAATAATTTGGAGTTAATACGAACAGTATTCGAAAGTGATCATAAAAGAAACATTGAAAAAAATTATCCAACCATGAGTAGGTATAATATGAAGTAAGCTGTTGTTTACATTAAATAAAAAATACTATTTTAGGTTTAAAATACGATTTCAAATATTTTCAAATAACTTGGACTTTTATTTATGCTTTATGCTATAATTTATTTATCAATATTAATACGTGAAGCAAAAACTTTCTACCCCCTTTAAGTGTATTGTTTGCACGGAAGACTGTGAGATTTGGCATGGTTAAAGTTTATTTTAAGAGTGCAGAAAGCTAAAATGTATCTATAATATCAGTTACTAATATATTAAATTAAATTAATTAATACTGCGCATCCTAAACTGAACAGTGCCATTGAACTTAGACCCCCCCAAAATATTGACATTGTCACTCAATGAAAAGTAACAGCAAGTGATATAGATAATACTTATTATTTAGGTTCAGGAATACCGCAAATGTCAAATAGAAAATAGTCTAGGATCAAAAAATCGCTCGTCGAATTTCGACCTTAGGGCGTCTGCTAGTTATATTAGTTATTAGTTACAGTTTAATTTTAACAACATAATTCTAGTTATATGGTGTACCCGATGCATATGCTACTCATAGGAGTACACGGCTTTTCAGAATTAATTTGATATTATTTTATAATTGGTTTTCGTATTATAAATTAATGATCTACACTATTTCCCGTTCGCCTATTTAATTGTCTATTGATATAATTATTGTTTCTAAAATGTACACTTATTTTTTTGAAATTTTTAAACGAGTGCTTAAGAACATATGAGTTAGAAGTATTTAAGTCATCATAATAATTTAAAATCACACAGATTACCTATTTAATTGGCTAGCAAGATGCAGGTTTTAAAGTTTGTTAATGTTTTATTTATTTTAATGATCAGTTGTAAAAACACACTTGATAACAGACTAATTAAAATATAACTTAAACTTATTACTCGTACCTTATATACGATGACGCTTGTATTCTCCGAAGGTTTAGGAAAAGGTGCACTAATGTACACCCGCAATTTGCCGGGTATTTTTAGGTCCCATGTAATAGGGGGCGAGCATATTGCCATTAATCGGGCACAAAGCCGAATTCCGAGCTGCTACTGAGAATTTCATGGAAAAACTCAATAACACTTTGCTCAGCCAGGGATTACAACCCAGGACCTCAAAACATAGCAGTCACGCTTACGATCACTAGGCTATTGAGGCAGTTATTATTATTCATATATAACATTTTTTACATTCAGCTTATTTTATAAGTGTGGGGGATGTAGGGTTTACTAAATAACTTTTTTGATCGGGATCTTCGTTTTGGTGCCACTGATAGTGGCCTTGGGTGATGTTATTGTCATATTTTTATATTAATTATGAATGGTTTCATTCAAATACATATAATTAAATTGAAACCCGTCTGTAGTGTAGTTGTAATAGAAGAAATAATTTCATTTATTTTTCTTAAATTTGTAACTGGTTGGTAATCTGAAAAGCAGATACTTGGGTTTTAATCATTGAAGTGTAAACGAAGTTACTTTTAAAATGTTTATTTTATTATAATATTTGCTACCACTCCTATATACTCAAATGTTCGAATCTTTGTAATGAGCCTAAACTTTCGGTGAAGTAAAATAACATGATGAACCCAAAGCATGGTGATAGGGCTTTTTCGAATGCTCGCCTGGCTAGCTACCACCCTCAAATTGAAAATTTGTCGCCAAACACCAATAGTTACTTGTGTTCTGGCAGCTGCCCTTGAGAGACAGTTTTACACTAAACTAAGCGTGCTACCATCTTGCCCATATTGTCATCTAAGGTCAAATAAGATGGTGGCCATAACGCTAAACCAACAACGATAAAAAAAAATATAACACATAGTCCTAATCTATCTATGTATTAAATGATATTTTTTATTACATAGTATTTACGTCGGAATCGAACTTATATTAGACAGTAACTATAAAACCGTCCTTTCAAAGAAAATATAGACCAGAGAACATCACACATCGCCGCACTTTAACAACCTCGACAACACCACTAATAAATCTTCCCTAAATAGATGAAAACAAAAAATCGATAAAGAATTTTTGAATCGACCATCTCGCAACACCAAAGCGCGGTTTTTAGTTAAAAGAGCCCTACCATTTGCATAATCGACGTTTCTACAGGTGCCTCGATTGCGTTTGGCGTCGAAACGGCAGCTGATTTAAGTTCCTTGCCAAGTGACAACCCTCCTTGGACGTATAAGGCAATAATATGCTTCGGCCATTTTTATTTACCGTCCCAAGTTTCTGGTGTCTCTTCGACTTCCTAATATGGATGGGCCAATTGACTTTTTTATTTAAAAACTAAGTATCATTTACTGTTCAAGTACATAGAAATATTAATTAAATTTTGTGTTTTAATATATAATAAGTACTTTTTTTGGTATAATGTAGTAAATTTGCCTATAGTCCATGTTTTTATATTATCACAGCCAAATACCGGTAGTACTATGCCTGAAGGTAACAAGGTAAATTTATAATTTATTAAATCCACAACACAAGTAACCTATTCATTGAAGCCATTCCAATGCGCTTAAACAAGATATTTCTGCTGTAAATTGGTGAGGCGTTAGGTATCTTACAGATTCCAGATGACACTGCAGCATCAGGTTAAGGTTTTCCCAATAAAACTGAAGTAACAGAATACCTAATCTCGACTCAATCAGACCTGTTGAAGATGCTTACATCTATTTTCAACTAGTAAAGAGCTGATAACGGCTAAAGAGATTTTCTTGAATTATAGCTAAGAACACTTTCGATTAAGTTACCTTTAAAAAAAACTAGATCAAAATCGGTTCAGCTTTTGTGAGCTACTATGGCACAGACAGATACACAACGTAAACTAACACATATTTTTGCGTCGGAGGTAAAAACAGATCAATCCAAAAACAACGGCGACCACCTAGAAATCGTGATGGTAAACACAGAACAATCTAACGGCGACTACCGAGAAATCGGTACCTCATGGAAGCTAGCAAGCTGTAAAAGCCATCAGCGGCTCTAGTTTTAGGGCCCCTCAGACTAACAGTGGAACCAGTTCTAAAAAAAGAAACATAAGCCTACCTGCGCCAATAAGGCGAGTGTTCCACCTGGTTTATGGGAGTTGCGATCCAGACACAAACCTAAACCTGCAATATAATAAGCTTTTATAATCAACTTCAAATATACCGTTCGGTCAGTCATAATAAGTTGCTACTCCTGAGAACCGAGTTGGAACTCGGAACACAGACACGCATGTACCGCTGCTTTGCGACGTAATAAGTAAGTATAGCGATGGTGATTCCATAGGCAAACCTTTTCAGGTTTAACCACTCTTTAATTAGTAGAATTATGTGAAAATTATAATTTGTTAATATATACCTTCATTAACCTAATAAGAAATATTACAGTAGTAACACCTTATTTAAATTATAAAAGACATGTTACGGAGATTTAAAAACAATATTGAAAGAATTTTATACAATTCAGGAACAATGGCAATCTTTGTTACACAAATATCTTTTAAAAGTGACTTGTCTTTACTAAAGTAACTGACAATATATTGGTTGATACAGAAACGAGTAATTAAGAAGAGTTTTCATACTTTGTGTTGTTGTCCCCAATTACAACAATTTGCCATATCAATCTACTGCACAAAATTAATTATATTTAAAGAGGATTAATAATATACTGCACGTAATTTTACTCTTTCAAGGCTATGCAAATATAATTGCTTGTATAGTGAATTAATGATATAAGGACAATGTATGAAAATCGGTAAAGTTAAGGTCATGTCAAGAAACAATTTAAAATAAACAAAGTAAATAGTCAAAGAATACTCAATGATTCTCTTTAAGGCAAACCCTCCCACTGAGCGCGATCACTTGCTGTGCTGTAATCATTACGTACTTGTTTGCGATTGAACTATTCCTAGCTAGAAACGCTTTATTTTTTATACTACCTTACGGTTCCATCCAGGCGACACCAACGCGTGACACCCGTGTAGCATATTGTTGTTATCACTTTCTGTACTTATAACTTTTATCTATACTTTAGTTTACCTATAGTTTGCTAGATTTCTTAGCGTTCATCGTTACTCCAATCCTTAGAGTCATATTGTGATGTTATATAGCGATATACCTTTCTTAAAAAATTTCATGTCTAGCCAGTATCTCCAGATATTAGCATATCTAAGCAAATAAAAAGAAAATAGGTAGCGCGTAAGTCGTTTCAATTGGAAATCAACGGTAACGAAATAGCATGCAAAATGTATTATAAAGTTTTTTCCTGTCGCAATGATTTATACTGTGATACAAAATTTCTTGATGATCTTGAGCCAAAGCACAAATATTCTTTAAAAGTCTTAAAATCAAAGATAATGAATGTTTAAACTTTGTTATATACCGATATTATAACATTAAAGAACAACGCTCTCGGTAGATTTCAATTAAACAATAAAAGGTTTACAAACACCTGCCAAAGGGTTTTATTCTAACACAGCGATGAGTTAATTTGCATTTTGTTTATTTTGTCAGACAGTGATTTAACTGGTCGAGCGGCTTCTTCTTATATAGTTGGGAATGTAAATATACGACAGCGACTAGATCGTATAATGTTTGTTAAATTAAAGTTAGAATTATTATGTATCTAAATATTCATAAAGTGAACTACACGTACTACATTATATTTGGAGCTATAGTACTCTCAGTGGGAATAAAATCCGACTAATTTGTATGTACGATTATTAAAATATCTGACTAGTGCAAATATTTCGCACATTATGTTCTATACTTAATAACAGTCTAATAGCTAATGTTAGTTAAACAAGTTGCTAATAAATGATGTCTTGAATACATTTTCTTTAACGTCAACAGATGACTTTCTTATCTAAAAAGTTTTTTTTTAACAATAACATAGTTAAGTTTTATAATGATTTGTGAATCATTGATTCTGATAAAGAATTAACAGATATATATATATATATATATATATATATATTAATATGTTTATTATTAATGTTTTCTTCCTAGCAACGGCATTTCTCTGTTAATTCTGTTGTTTATAATATACATATATTTTAATAAACAAATCGATTTTAAAAATAGTTTAATTTGGGTATTTATGAACAAAAAATAGATGAAGTCACTGCACACTTCTAGCAGTGAAATCATTGGGAGTAAATATTCCAGTAGAGAACACCTGCGAATAAAGTTTTGAGACAACGAAATCCAATTAAATACATCTCGATAGCAACAGATCGTTACTGGTACACTACTTGTTAGCTTGCTGAGTAGAGGTGTCGACGAAATGTGAGGTAACTTTTCATTCCTTTCTAAGAGTTTTGCATCCGGTAACTTTCTGAATAATGTGTAATAGGAAAAGTTTCAAGCTAGATTCGTACGAGTACACAATTAAACAGATAAAAAATATATATGTAGGTATGAAATGTAAAATAACTTTATGTGCTTGAAATAGCACACCAAATAAGGCCAGACATTATAGGTATAACAATTCATGTTTTTGAAACGAGATTCCCTATCGCGGTATGTGATAAAGTGTCCGACCCTACACAAAAATGAGACAAACACATAAATACTATAAGGTTTTCAAAATCATAATAGTCTAGCTATGTTATGACTAAATTTGTATGCACTGTTGTATATGTACATTTCAGCCAAAAGAGGTCTACTTAAAAACAAATTAAGGAAGTTTTTACTGGAATATCAGGCGTGTCTCGGAAATTATAATTTGTACATTTCTGATAATGAACTCTTTTTTCTTTTGGTTTGATTCTTTATCTAACACATAACACAATACATGATATCTTAAATATTTCACTTTTTCTTCTTTCCGATTATTAATTTACTTATACTGTAAACCCTCTTGGCTGCAACCGAAAATAAGCGCTGGTTCCATTCAGAACAGTGGCATCCAGCTTATGCTGAGTTGTACGCTCTTTGTAGAGGACTACGGCGCATAGGGAGTATTATTACATTTTTTATCTTATTTTTAAAATTTAATGATTAGTGTTTAGCTTTTATGTTATATTGTGTATTTTGTCTGTAAAAACAGTGTGTCCGTATTTTCACAGCAACAAATATCTTTCCTTTCTTTCTTTATTCTCTATTGGACATAGGCCTCCTTTAAAGGTCGCCACAACGACCGGTCCTGTGCTGCCCGCAACCTTTACCAGATCGTAGGACCACCTTGGGACGGGTCTACCCACGCTGCGTCTTGCGGTACGTGGCCGCCACTCGAGAACTCTTAGGCCCCATGGGCCATCCGTTATACGAGCTACGTACCTCGCCCACTGCAACTTAAGTCTAGCTATCTTTAGGGCTATATGGGTGACCTTGGTTCTCCTGCGGAACTCCTCATGTCTGATTTGATCACGCAGAGAAACTGAAAACATAGCCCTTTCCCTTTTCCCTTTCTCTTTGAGTTACCTTGAGCTTTGTCATGAGGCCCACAGTTAGCCATCACGTTTCAGCACCATTTATAATGACTAGCAACAAACACTGGTCAAAGACTTTCATCTTAAGACACTGCGGTATCATAGACGAGAAGACGTTAAGTAGCTTCCCAAATGTTACCCAGCCGAGTTGGATTCGACGATTGACCTCTTTCTTGAAATTGGATAGTTTGTCCCAGGTAAACATAACCATTAATAATTCTAAGCGTATAGTCTCTGATCTTTGTACATAGACTTTTGACATAATCTTTGTCTTGTCCATGTTCATTTTAACTCGTTCAGAGGCTTTTTACTGAGGTCATTGAGAATTGTACAGAGGTCCTTCATGATCTCAGCCAAGATTACTATGTCGTTGGCAAACTTAAGGTGGGTGATGTACTCGTCGTTTATATTGATGTTTCGTACGAATGGTCATCAGTTTGAGTCTCGCTGATTTGGCATGTTATAAATAAACTTATTTATTTTAAATTGTTTGTTCAATACCTTAAAAAGTTGAATGTACTGATTAAATTTATAATTTCTTTTTCTTTTAATATGTAATAATAATAATAAATGCTTATTTTCGTAACTTAAAAAATAAATAAATATTTAGGTTAGCATGGAAAACGGTCACTGCGCCTAATGGTAAATACAGTACAATCCAAATACAACGGTGACCACTTAGAGATTGAGAATCCATAGCCAGTCGACGCTGTCAAGCCGGCCTGCAAACCTTTTGGCAGGTTGATAAGGACTCTGGCTAAATCCCTATACGCGACAAACCAAAAGAGAGCTGCAGTGACGAGTTTATCACCATGCGCATGCGCGCGAACCAATCGTATAAAGATATCTATCACCGCGTTTGATGACTGGATATGTACACCAACTAAAATCGGAACAAGACACAAATAAGCGTGCCACTAAGGCGGCTCACACCTGGTGTAGGTTGGTCGCGATACAGTCGGACACAATTGTGGTATCCTACCACATTCTAATAGGTACACCCGCATATAATTTAGAAGAAATCACCTATTGATTCGTTCGCGCGTTCGCACCACTACTACGATAGACATAGACCAGAGCCGTGTGTTGAATTATTTATAATTTTGCATTATCTTTCAAACTGTGCATCCAAATAACATGTTGTAAAAGACGAAGTTTATCTTCATTAAATTGTCTTTATTATGAAGTAACATGCTTAGAAATAATTGTCATAAATTAATTTTTAATCTTCAACAAAAAAAATATGCAAAATACCTTATTGTGGCTATGTTTATGGGATAGATATATGCTACCGCTGACTTTTTTAGATACTAATGGCCAATATTTTTGTAGAATATCGTATTTACGTATCATTAAACATTAAGAAAGACTTTGACTTCCGACTTACGTAACAAAAATCAATATTTAAGGCTAGCTGGGAACTGTGGTCTAATATTATATAGCCTGTACTACCTACCTCATGTGCGTGGCTATTATATCCAAAAATATTTTTTCAAATCCGACTAGAAGTTCCAGAGATTAGCGTGTTTAAATAAACAAAGAAACAAAAAAGCTTTTCCGCTTTATTATATTAGTATAGATCATTATATATATTATTGATTCTATACCTACATTAGTTATATTATAAAACACAACGTCTTTCGCTTATGTTTATTTTCACGCGAAAACCACTTATCAGAAATACTTGCTTCTTTTTAATTCATAGCCATGTTATCTGACCAGGTTATAGAATATAATATTTTGTAAAGAACCATAAGAATTAAGATAAGATTGTAATGGTGAATTAATTCCGAAAAAATAAACTTTTTGGGCGCTTAAATGGCTTACGCTTAGTAAACCGTAAGATATATATGAAATTAGTGTACTACATAATTAATTGTAGATAAATCTTAAAAATACCTATAAAAAAGTCAGCGACAGTATATGTTTATTTTCTAAGAATTACCCACAATAAACATTTTTCTCTTTAAAATGAACATTGGGCGACTGCCGTGGGTGGGAGCGAGGGCAGCAAGATTGAAGTAGCATAAGAAGCAAGAAAGAAGAGCGCTTGACTGACAGCATTCTGTAGTCCACCCGAGCGGAGCCGCGGGCAAAGCTAGTTTTTTTAAAGTAGAAAACAATTTCGTTGATTAACGCTGTAATGACCGATATGAATTTCAGATAATGATTGACTGAAAAATAAATGTTGAAAATATCCAAGATGTATGGACGTATTGAAATTTGAAAGATATAAGTGGGCATGAGTAAGTTTGATTTTCAATTTCTATGACAAGTTTTTTAATATATTGATTATTGTGATATTATATCTATATTTCATTGCATGGGTTAAACACGTCGGAAACTCATGGAAAATTAGTCTATATTGTTAAATAATTTCTACATAAGTAACAGTGTGTTCTATACTTAATTTGAAATTTTAATATTTTCTTCTTGTTATATAAAATAAATAATATAAAAATATATATTATTGTGTTTACACAAGATTCAAAGTATTTAATAAAGGAATCACACGAACTAAAGCAATAACGTCCTAAGCTACTTACGCCAGAGAAAGTTCCACAATAGAAACGGGTGGAGCGAAAATGAATATCAAATAAGATTTTTATTAAAACGCCATTTTTAAAAAAAACTCATTTTAATATTATATGATGTAATTTGATAACTCTACTCTACAATAAAATATATTTTATTATTTTATTTATTATATTAAATAATGGAAATAACACGAAACGCTGTATTTATTACGTCATAGGTTAGCGTATGACCATTATCATATCACGCTTGAGGATAAGCAAAGATATAGTTGAAAAATCGCCCTAGAAATAAAGTAATCTTAACCGATTTGATATTGGGATAATAAAACCTATCCGTTATTGTGATTCTAGCAATAGCAATTACAAGTTCAACAGATTTCTCAACACCCTTTATAATATAACTATTAGGTACATATACTTCCATAAGGAACTACTAGGTTGTGTTCATTAATTAAACGTTCACCCTCGTTATTATCAACACCTGTTCTTGAAAAGCATTTAATAATGACGTCAAGTAACAGCTGCGGACGGTTGCGGGCTGCTGCGCCGTTGGCACAACGTTAGTTTTCAGTCGGCGATTCCACAAGAAAATTAAAAGTAAATTAATTTTATGAAAAGAATGAAATTAAAACTTTTTTTACGTTACCATAGTTGATGGTGTGCCTTAAAAAACTAAGCTAAGCTAAGCAGCTGTAACAAACTTTGCTAAGAACTAGCTGTACCCGCGACTTCGTCCGCGTGGATATTATAAAACAACAGTATTTAGTATCTTACGTGTTAATCCAGGTTATAAACTATCAGTGTGCCATCATCCAAATTCGTTCGGGCGTTTTTGCGTGATTGAGTAACAAACATCCAAACGCACACACCTTCACATAAATTATGTTAGTATCATATAATGACAATAATATAGTAGCATAGGTTAGTATTACAGAATAACATATATTCTATAATACGGAGTATTATAGAATCCACCTGCCTGCCTACCTGCCTTCCTGCCTACCTGTCTTCTACCTGCGTGCCTGCCCACCTGTCCGCCTATCCATCTATAAACCTGCCCGCCTGTCCGCCCGCCTGCCTGTCTTCCTGTCGGTCGGCCTGCATGCCCGCCGATCTGTCTGCCTTCTTGCCTGCTTGCCTTCCTGTCTGTCCGCTGCCTGTTTATCCGCCTGTCCTCCTGCTCACCTCTCTTTCCTGCCTGCTTGCCTGCCTGTCCGCCTGCCTGCCTGCATGCCTTTTGTCTGTGCACCTGTCCGCCTATCCACCAGTCTACCTGTCTGTTCTATCTGTCCGTAAAAACAAATAATGAACGGTATCCAAAAACCTATTTCTGTAGAGGAGGTATGCAATTTTACACTACGTACACGTAATTGTTATCGAGTGGCACTGCCCACCAAAATCTAAAACGGAAAAGATTTTTTGTTTGTGTAAACACGCTAATCTCTGGAACTAGCATTCACAACAAGGATTCGAAAAATTCTTTTTGCATACGAAAATCAGATTCACGAGAAGCTAGCCTTAAATATTGATTTTTGTTAAGTTATAAGTGGATACCTTGCCGAACTATTTATCCGCGTGTGCTGGCGTGATAGTTAATGATACGGGAATACAATGTTCTACAAAAATGTTCGGCCTTAGTATATGTGTAATAAGCTAAATTATTAAAAAGGAAACAAAAAACCCGACTGCAACAAAACACCTTTCAATTTTTTTTCTTTTATTGCTTTTAATTTCATTTCCAGACCTCATACTAAAATATTATATAGCCTATGTTCACTCCCACGATTAAGACGAATTTAACGACACCTAGTACGCTAAAATCCATCAAGACGTTAGCCTACAGAGTGCGCCAAAGAAATAGACATACAATATACGCTCGAAAAGCATAACCCTCCTTTTTCACAGTCGGGTAAAAAATACTACACGATAGCATATGCCCATCTCTTGAAGGTTAAAAACTGATTTATGAGCATTATTTTTAGACATGGCATATTTTACCTTACGGGTTAAAGTTACTTCATCATAAAGACAATTTTTTTAAGTAAAATTTTGCCATTTCTAGCATGTTATTTGGACTCAGTTTAAGAGATAATGGAAAATTAAAATTATTTGTACTTGCGGGAAGGATATTAAAGATAATGGTTAGGCAAATAAAAGGTTCATTTGGCTTCTAATCGGCAGTAGTGACGGTTTTGTAAAAGATTAATCTTAAGAAGCTACATGGTATCTGCGGTGTAATTTCGAACAATGACGAATAGGATACTACCGTACGGTTACTACTAGTAACAACATAAAATTCGGTAAGAATAAAAATATAGCCTTGGTAAGAATTTTTAGAATCGATTGCCTCCTAAAAAAAGTGCAGATAAATATTTCATAAAAACCTATAGAGAAAAAAATAGTTTTTCTTCATTTTGTTTGTATCTTTTGTAAGTAAAGATCACCACACTAAAATAAATAATTTAAATAAATTAAAGGCAAGATAATTAATTATCTTTTTAAATCAAATAGATGAATTTTAAATACATGTTAATGGTACGTTAGAATTCTATGAATAGAAAATACAAATCCGTATCGTGTAACACAATAAGTATGACGGCCCGGCCTCAAAAAAATAAACAACAAAAAAGTTTCTATAGAAAGCGTGTGCTATCTAGAAGAAGCTAATTATAGTGGTAAACCGAGTCGATCCATTTACACCATTGCGCAAGCATCAATTTCTCGATTACGGTCTTACGTACGGTTGATTCTTTTAATTACTGCGTTATCAAGATCAATACGTGGATTAATCGATGCGAGGCAATCCAAAGCTAATGTAATATTACATGTTTGTATCTCGACATTTATTTTAGACTAGCTGTGCCCGCGGCTGTGCTCGTTTGGATTACAGAATGCGGTCGATCTGGCATACGTACGAATCGTGCTAACCACACTCCCGGTATTATTTAAGACAAAAATGCTTATTTTGATAGAAGATACACATATGCTCTCATTGCCATTTTTTACGTATTTTTAAGATCTACATATACGCACTACATTAATTTTATATATTATCTCTTATAATTTACTCAGCATAAACCATTTAATCGCATCGATATTGTCGTTTTTCCGAATTAATTTTGATTTGCAAGGAACCCTAATTATTATTCTAAAATAAAAGTAGTCAAAGTTACTCCTTATATCATCAGCTATCAACTATGAAAGTCCCGTAAAAATCGATTCAACCGTTTCGTAGATTACTCGGAACAAACAGACAGACAGAAAGCCAAAAAAATTAATAGTTGGTTTTTTTGTTATATTTATCGCATATACTTTCATACGTATTTAGTATAAAGATCTAGAAAGTTTAGAGAGAGACACATAGGGGCAAACAATTAAACAAATAAACATCAATTTCTACAGTACACATTCATCTAATAAAGTAATAAAGTTGTAGTTCTTTCTGTACCTATGTATTTTTTTTTTCGAATTTCCTGTTAGACATCTGTTATGAAAAGTAGTTTTTATCAAATTTTGTACACGGGAAATATATTATGTATATCATTTCCCAATTGATTATAAGAAGTATCTTACTAATATTATTAATGTGAATGTTTCTATGTTTGAATATTTGTTATTCCATCATGCAAAAACGGGTTTGGATGAAATTTTGCACTCAGATAGACCTAGATTACTTATGATACATGGCTTCACGACTGTTAACAATTTATTCGTTAATAATACTAGCAGAAATCATAAGATATATGTGATAATGAATTGATTTAACTAAGTATGTTTAGATAATTAAGACAATACCTACATATAATGAAAGGAAATTTAAATTATTTGTAAATTGTTGAGATATTTCGACGTATCCACTAAAGAAATAGTTATGTTTGCTATTACTATTTGGCTTATTGTCTGTTTAATGATGCCCTTTTATATACAGTTTCGAAAATAGATATTTAAAATGTCTGTTGGTTCCTGTTCCAAGTGAGTAACAACCATTCTTATTACCAGTGGTCGCTGATAACATCAAATCCCGGGCGGATCTCCCTACAGCTTACACAATACCCATTACATTATAAACAAGTCTGATTCCAATTTAAATTATTTAATAGTTTTCCTACCGATATCGTTCACTACTGACATGAGTTTGTAACATTTTTTTTTTTCGATGCAAGTTCATATTATTAGCGTAAAATTCTTTTTTTCTTCGCTTCTTTTTTTGAATATAACATTTTTTATTTAACACCCAACCAGGTGTTAATTATTCTATTTTCATACAATCAGATGTGAAAAATTTTCAACTGTCTTTCGTGGTATACGAAACGTGTAAGGAAATTATTTTATTGCCTCTTATTCTTCATCTCTCTCCCTCCCACCCGTACATTCACTAAAACAAAATAATTATTGAATGTAAATATAATTTACATAGCTAAAAACAAAAATGTCAAATCGGGTTTCTTATCAGCTATTCTTGTTGACGTATGTTTTTCGTTCCGGGTGTAGTGTTTTAATGTTCACAAGTGCCTTCTTAGGGTCTAAATTGAATAAAGTATTTTGATTTCGTTAATAAGTCACTAAGTAACTTCACTTCTATTTTATTACAAACTAAAACTCTAATGAATTTAATTCATTTTTTTTTTCTAATGAATCAGCATTTAATTCCTTTTTATTTAAAAAAACAATACAATTAATTACATAAAAGCTTTGATAAATAAATAAAGTACAACGAATAGAGAGACTAAAATTAGCATTTAACAAATTGCAAAAACAATATACAACTGTTTTGCATCCGACCGTCAGTACGATGAAGATTTAATGCCCTTTTAACCAGAATAAAATTGCTATAAAATTGGAGCATTACATTTAAACAATGTCAAAGTAAATGTATCGTTAAACTGTAACAACGATTTAAACTGTTAGCTATCAATACAAACATTACGACCACTCAAACGTCCTATAGGTCATTAAACTTGGTGATAAATTAAGAGTAGTTTGCATAACCGTACACATCTATCGAGCAGTACATCTGTCAATCTCAAACGATATAGATAAATACGAGATAGATACACAGTTTTATTGTCAGATTTTCTTATGTCAAAGAGGCCGCTGGCACCACCCGAATCGCCTCTGATTACACTTGACGTTTATTTAAATGGAAACTGATTTCATTAATTACAAATATTGCCTCTAATCTTTATTACGTCAAGTGTGTGTGTCCGAGCGGATGTTGATTTTTGTTTTTCAATCGTTAAAGTTTTGGTTTTAAGGTTTTATTTGGCGTGTCATTTGGTTTTTTATTAGGGCTCGTTATCACAATCGGAATCACTGCGAGCATTAATATGACTGTCATATTACTTTTGATAGTTCCCCTAACAGATAGATCAGGTTACATAGTTTATTGTCGACGTTTTGTAATTTAGAATATTGGTTGACTTTGTGTTTTATTCATCACACCCAATGAATAATTGAATAATCTTTTACTATAGCCACTAACTACTCAAGAAATAAAATCCTTAGGAAAACTATGTAAGAGTTTTGAGGATTCATCTCTGATATTTATGAGTTCTTACCATTAAGTGACAGAAAGTAATTGTTATTATTTTGAACGTTTTCATAAAACACCATTGCATTGATAGTTTATTGTAAAAAAGAAACAGCAGATGTTTTAAACTAAATAGTACCATGATCAATATCTTATTTCGTTTTAAAAGAGTGGTATAAATGGTTGGGAATTTTGTTATGTCTTAGGAACCGCTTAGACGTTACTAATGTTTCATAGAACCATTATTTGATTGTCTATGGTTAATGTATCTAACCCTCTTAAATAACATCCATAGAAACACAGGTTGAAAGCTCAAAAACACAACATATATCAGAGTTCTAAATTTATAATAAACAAAATGTTGTATTGATACGATGCAAACGTTGTTACACGGAGTATTCACAAAGAGGGTTATACATAATTCTTGGATTAATATTTCAAACTCACCTTACCTTGCTTCTTGTCCTCTGCTGTATCATGTGGCTGAGTGTTGTTGTAAGTTATATCTTTTAAATTTAAATTTATACATTTTATTTAAATGTTTAGATAATTAGGTTTAAAATTGTAGTATACTCTTGTCAAAGTATTTTGAAGCTTTATTCGGAGAAATGTTTTTCTAACGCTAATTAAACATATATTGCACTATTACACGTGTTTTCTCTTTCATGTTTATATTCTTATTTCTAATTTTAATTTATCTCTGCTTAGTGGTTATATTGATTCGCTTATAATTATTAGGTATTATTAGTTTAATTGGTAGAATTCAGTTAGTTTCAGTTTAGTGTTTTTACTACAGAAAGAGATGCATCATAATTATTTTTATTATGAAAAAAAGTGGCATATTTATCCATTACTCGAACCAAAAAATGTTTATTCGTTATTACAGGTCTGATATGAATTTTATGTTATTACTAGAGGTGCCTCCGTTACATGTTTATTACGAAGAAATTATTTTCGTATCGGATTTTTTTTACTCGCACTGTTGAGAATTAAATTCTATCAATTATGGGATAACATATATTCTCGCATACAAAATGTCATCAAAAGCGTTTGAGAATTATTACATTTTTTATTTATTTATTCTTTCTTTGTCTATCAATTATGGAATGACGAATGCCTCCTGTCTACAACATTTTATCAAAATCGGTGGAGAATTATCATTAATGTATGATTTTTATATACAATTTCTAAAAATATTATTAAGTTTTGTCTATCCTCTGAGGAATGGCATAAGCTTCACATGCAAAAAAAATCATAAAAGTCGAATAAGCCGATTTTGAGTTAAATCCGGACATACAAACAGAGAGACAAAAAAAATTTTAAAAGTTTATTCGTGATCAGTACCGTTCGTATAGTATATCTATCGGGAAATTATGGATAAATATTAAATGTACTGAAAGAAAACTACAGCCTTATTAATATAGTTAATTGTATGTCGTAGATATAAACCTCAAACCTATTCTTACCATTAATTATAATTAAATAAAGTTATTGGTATTATATGATGCATGAGTCATAATTCTCGCATATTGAAGTCAGAAAACAGGAAGTCTGTATTCAGTTGCGTACTTGCTCATCAACGAGGGGATTCGCTTCAATCTACCAAAGTTTCTGTTCGTAACATGTTTGTTGGTGAATATGTAAACTTTAGATACTCAGATAATCTCATGTGAATTAACACGGAAATTGTGATTTTGGCGGTTCATTTTAACTTTCCTTATAAGCGAGTATCATTAAAAACTTGAGTCACTACGACTCGCAATTCCATTATATGTGACTGGCATAAAGTGGCATATCGTAAATTTTTACTATTATTTAAAAATATATATGTTGTATGTGTATTTACATTTCTTGTGTACAGTTGTTTTTTTTTTGCAATTATGCACAACTTTATTGAAATGCACATTAATGTAAAATAGCTAATATTACAAAAAAATATTAATATTTTTTTTTAAATATACTTCTTCTAAGGTGGTAAACTTGCGTAAAGCCCGCATAATGGTTAGCGGATACCGTAACTTATGAACGCTATTAACACCAGAAGTATCACAAGTGTATTGCCGACCATGAATCCTATTTCCCATGGAAACTCTACTTACTGCAGAACCATAAGACAAAGTTATTTGACTACGATCTTCTATAGGGTGAAGGTACTTCACCAGTAGGGCTGCCCCAAGTAGAGAAAAATCTCCAAAGAAATTTATCCGTGCCCTCATTTCGCTTGTCCAATTAAAAATAACATGCCATAATTATATTATTATTAATGCTTAAATTATTAGCGTATACAATTGTTTACACCTATCAGATTTATTGTAAGTATAAATTGTAAAACATATATTTAAAATTATCTACCCAATCATCATAAAACACACCTAATAGAGACACATAAATCAGGTTTACAAATAAATAGATAACGAAATGCAAACAAAACATCCTCTCGTTAGTGTGTAATGGACGTTTGATTCCCATAAATCCCTGACATGAAACATAGGACCGGGAAGCATGCGCTTTACTTATTCCTCATTTAAAGCCAGTCCTTACCGTGGCTATTGAGGGTTTATTTATTATGCATGTAATATTATACGAAAATTGTAATGAAGACCGAGGGAATCCCGCAAGACGATAGATAACAAGCTTGAGAAGCGAAATCTCGGATCAAAGACACGAACTGTAGCGTGGAAGTTCTAATAAATATTGACGTTAACTTGGTTAAAAATAGACGTATTTTGTTTCAAATAACATGATCGTTAGCAAGCTTGTAATGAGACAGTTTTAAGAAGTTATTTGTTTTTTGTCAGAATTAATTCCGAAAAATATAAATCTATTTCAAACAATAATTAATATAATATGTAAAATTTTACAGTACACCTAAGGAAGATAGAGGTAAAGTGAACCATCTTATATGGGGGTCTAGTTTAAAAAGTGTTCAACTGTAAGCACCAAATTACAATTCAAAAACCCACCAAAATGGCGCTGGTGTAGCAAGAGAAAAAAATACTTTTTCGTGATTTTTTAGTTTTTACTACTAATTTAATTATATACTTTAACCTTTCTTGACTTATATGTGGCATTGATTATTCAAATAATCTAGTTTAGTTAAGGATAACTACAAAGTTAGGACACTCTCTTATTTTAGACTATTTTTTCAGTACGGATCTACAATTGTAGTAAAACATTGTATGCCGTGGTATATAATCCGTCCTAATATTTGTAATATTCTAAGTCCATTATTTATTAACTTATTTTTAGGACTTACTCAAAAGATTTATAAAAAAATATTTAAAATACATATTTGATTAAAATACGCTGCAAACTCTTAACTTAAAAATGTGAATCTTCCACGATCAGTTGATTTATGCTCACAGACGGTTCATAGGTTTCTCGTACGTTATGTAACTGTTTCTGACCTAAACGTCTTATCAACATGCGTTAATCCAGAAGGATCCTAGCACTGTTGTGCTTTACCTTTTCGGATTACTCATATAATACTAGCAGAGGTAGAACTGATAGGATCATCCATATTTCAATATATAATTTGAAATATAATTTAGTACCTTGATTTTTATTGTGTAATTTTATATTTTGTATTCCTTATAATTTTCTATTATGGTGATTTACGATCATCTTTCCAGATATCTTCAAGTAGGCTAGAAGATCGACTGTCGTTTGCGAAGTTTAATTATTATTCTCTGTTTAATGTTTAAATTTTTGAGCGTTACCCGTATTCGAGATATCCGCGATCAGCAAACGCGAATGAGTTGGTTCTGGGCCCGTAAAAATAACCTTTTCGCGAGTCATAGCTACCTCCAGTGAAAACTGTGATGTGCACACTTACAAAAACTTACTTCAAGCCTCGACGGTTTCCAGGCTGCAATTCCAGTAGACCATGTAAAGTTGTATAAGTGTAGTGAATTTTGTACGCATAGTGGGGGTAGAATAAGGTACCTGCTTAGGCTACTGGTTAACCCAAGGGACTACATTATGGGGTCCTGCAAAAATTAGTGAACAGGTTTTTCAAAGATTGTCAACACGCATATGATGCTCTTAGTTGTTACAAGCGTCCACAGTCTGCGGTCTCGCTTCCCATCAGGCAGACTGCCCGCTTATTTGCCACTATCGTGCTATAAAAAAAGTACGCGTGGTATATAAGAACAATAAAATATGTAGCATACGATGAATATAAATTAATTATGGTTTATGGAAAAACAGTAGCACTAACTAAATACTAAATTTAATAAAACAGAATACAAATATGTAGCAGTAATCGCTATTTAGAACGGCAATTAACTCGGCGGCATGGCAGTATCGATAATATTTATTATGTTTCAAACTAAATATACTTCAAAGTAAAGCATCAAAAGGAGTCCGCGCTTTCGATAAAAGAAAATATCAGGAGGAAACCATACCAGCATATTAGTAGGGTACTTTCAAGATGTCGCCTGGCTAGACCATAGGTTGATGTTAACGACATTTATCAATGTATCCTTGCAGCTGTACATTAAAGTAAGTTTCATTTCCAGTTTCGTTTAGTACATTTAGTCACATCACGTATTATCAGGCGTGATCTTGGTTAAACACTAGTATAAAAACATAAAATACATTCTCAGGAGTATGAATTTTAAATTTTAATTCAATGTCAATTCAATGATAGTGATGCCTGGAAGTGACTCCCTCTCTTTGCATCCACAAAATTATTATTATTGTACGTAATAAATTAACGCTTGTACAGTTGAAAAAAAAAGGTAAACCCGATCGAGTTTCTTACAGGTTCTTCTCGATGTCTGGCATATTTTCCGAACCGGCAGTAGTGGTTTGACGTTAATAAGTGCCTTCTTAGGGCCTAAATTGAATGAATATTTTTTGGATTTTTGAATATTTTTAAAATCAATATTTTTTACGAAAAAGTGATGGGGCTATTGCCTGATGGTAATCACAGTAAAATCGATGAACAATGCGACCACCGAACTATCATCAATCCATTGTTAGTCGTCGCTGGTCTGTCTGCCTGTGTAAATAGAAACAGAATACATCATCTATTAGCCAGTGCTAATACCGAAATGCGACGCACATACGAGTAAGCAAATCACTATGACGGATTTTTCATCATATGAATGGTGTTCACGACCCAGTCAGTCTGTAAGGCCTTACAACCCTGCTACCGCCATTTACTCATTGGATCCTCAGCACGGTACACCACGTTCAGGTGAGGTTGCCTTGCATGTTTCAATTCCCAAAATGTTATTCTACACATCTTGATGGAAAAAATGACATTCAAATATTTGTAAAGACAACACTCATATACGAGCGATTTTCTTAAGTTTTTTGTTTCTTCTGCGTTATCTATGGAAAGTAACTAGATGTCGAAAGTGACGTCGAACGGGACGTCATATATTTTTTAAAAACAAAATGATATGTTTGTGTACAGAAAACTCTCTTATAAATAATTTATTTTGTATAACTGTAAGAGTATAAAAATACTTGAAATAAGGGCTTTAAATGTTTTTTGCCATGTTTACGAAAAACGCAATTACGTCTTTGTTTCATTTTCCCTGACAATTCAAAACTATAATATCATTATATATTTATTTCCCTATTTATACATCTTTGTTTTTTACTAAAACCTAAACGTTCCGTTTAGTACATAAATCTTAAGAATATAAAAAATTACGAGTGTTGGAGTGTATATCGGTGGATAAATAAGGGTCCAAGCAATCTTATCTTCATTTATATAGCAGTAAAATTACACCGTGCGCGAAACATAAAAGGCCGTTTATCATCTCCTTTTTGGTGGGTAGTTTAGGCGGAATGTATTGGAGATTGATACCCTTGGAGCACTGTACTCTATTTTGCTTTTATAAAATATTTTCACAATATCTTGATACTTTGGTCAAGTTATGAGAGGTAAAGCATAAGTTTCAATTGCTGTTTATGTTTAATAGCAAGAGTAATTGATGATGATAATATTATATATTTAAAGCTTCGGCAAACAAAAATAAATGCAGAATTAAACTTTCATATCAGTTAATGATCATAACTGCTATAAACAGTTTTACTTCACAAAACACTCATGTACTCGTCTAATTTTATTACACTGATATTCCTACAAATAATAATGTTAATATGAATGAAAAAATAAATCAAACAGGATCCGCCACGTTTCAATAGCAGTACATCAAAGTCAACAAAGGCTACAAATTGTATTGTAGCAAACGTTCTAACTCTGGAATTAAACGAGGTTAAAAGCTGGCGAGAAGCGATGTTTTGTGAACATGTCGATCATGGTGTCAATGTTGACCATGGAGCTAGGAATAAATGCATTACAGATAATCTATCGCTGCAGCTGACAAATGTAAAAATATAATATTTAATAAAGTCATTTTAGATTTTTTAAATACATTACTTTAAACATATTTTCTGAGATTGTGATTTATGTGCGCAAAAAAGGATAAAATTCAGGAATGACAAATTATGCTGACTAAATTTAATAGTTATTTATAATACTAGTGTGGTAAGTTGGCTTTTACATAAGAGTAAACGAATCTAAGCCCGAGACCATGTCGAGCGCTTACCAGAGTCACGAGTTTGTTAAAACCAACTTCCGCGCGCGTGTCATACAACGTTTATCAACACATTTGCGAGAAAACAGTACCTACAATAGGTAGCTTTTTCAATAGGTTATTTTTAATAGCAAATAAGAAATTGTACAGATAGGTCACTCACACTACTCTTATTTAATAGTATAATTTGCACCTCACTAAAGATATCAAATGAAGCAAATTCCATATTAATATCGAATTACTCGGTTAAAACTCATGTTATTATTTTGTTTGTATAATACCTATATTGTATATATTGTAAAATACTTATCAGTTGGAAAATCGCAACAATGTTTGACGTTTCTAATATCATAATGAAGCGCAATTGAAAAAGGCGTCACGTGCCCGTGATGAAAATTAGAACTACTTCTTTCATCTTCTTTTCTCATTAGTATTAAAGTGAGACGAGTGTATTGATCAAAGCGCTTCCAAGGAGGTTCATTCATTCGGCTTATTTATTCTAGTAATGTGAAACTCTTTCTTGAAATTCCTATTTTTTTTTTTTTAGTGAAATTTAAAAAAGCCGTAAATGATACGCACGGCGCTATACAACGGAGCTTGCGGTATAACAGGTACTTAGATGAAAGTACCTATTTTACCGCACGCTTCGTTGTATCGTGCGTAATTTTTATCTTTCGAAGGAATGTATAAAGGTTTCGTAAATCCTTTTTTTTTGTGCAAATGTATTAAAAAACCTATTTATTCTACGTTAGCCTAAATATTTCAAAGTAAGAAAAAGTAAAATAACCAGTCTTGTTGATACTATTGTTAAAATTATAAAATAACCACATAACAAAATGTATTGAAAGTTCAACATGAATAACAGCACTGTCCATTTTATTTAAACCAAATTTTTTACTTCATTTCATCACGTCAATCTACGTAAAACAGTTAACGAGTAAACATTTCGTGAACTTAATAAATTATCTATAGTTACCTACGAAACGCTGGTACGATGTTCGTACTAAACCCATAATAAATCTAACTTCAAAGTAACCTAATTCCGAAATGAGGTTTCAAAACCAAGGTCTCATGTGTTTTTAAAGGAAACCAAGCGACTTGTTTGCATCGTTAATGTCGTCTATAAAATTGATAAAAATACGTTGATGCAACAGGAAATTATTTTTTATCTATGATTATTTAATTTATTATAGTCAACATAATATTCCTACTGTACACAGTGCCCATTTTAAAACGTTATCCAGTATTACTGGTGTTAACATTAATAAAGTTAATATTACTCATGTATTGTTTTTATTTAATGGTAACAGTCCACTCATAGTCGAATGAGAAAAACCTTTAAAAATATTTAGGATCAATTAAAAGAAATAAAAGTGCATAGAACTTTTAATAAGAAAAACTAGATGCATTTCCATCGTGATTACGACGTCGTTGCTCGATCCAATATTCTCGACGAAATAAAGTACTGTCAGTTGCGTTGTCTTCGTAAATTCGAAAAGATAGAAGTGAATCAGTAATCAGAAGTCATGCGTCATGTATGTACATGACCAGCCTTTTTATACACATTCTGAATGTAAATGGTTGGTTTGTAAATAAAAAACAAGTAGCAATCATGCATACAGTTTTATTTAGCCTTTAGCTATCTGTAACAAACCTCTAATATGACAGCAGACCTAATGGAGGTCACTTATAGGTATCTACCCCTAAGAACTAGGTTGGAAAGTTTTATGTGCCTGGTTGTATAGCCAACCACACCCTTCAGATTTGGATAGCAACGCGAACACTCCTGTTTTACGGCACATTAGTACATATATCTCAATAGATATATAATCTATGAATTGCATATAAAAAAGCATTAGAAAAATTTATAGTCATATACATATTACTTAGACAGTAAATAAAATCGGTTCCCACCCTGACACGTAGGTCTCATTACATTTCAACATGAATGCACTGGGATGGGTATTTTGAAGTTCGGATAAACATCGGGTCGTGAGCGAATGCGCCTGTTAACACGTAACGAGGTGTGGAATATAAGCTCACCAGTCATGATCATGTCTTAGCAAGTTATTCGCCGAACGCTGACCTCGTAGCGAAAGCGAAAATGTCTTTAGCTGCCCCATAAACCCTTTCAGTTTAAACCTTTCCCGTATTTCAATAAGAAACATTTTCATTCCAAAATGTATACCCTTATTTAGTGGTTACAATTTTATAACAGACGTCGGCGCAGGCGATAATTTGTATGCTTCATTGTAGTATTATCTGTACGTGAGGAACGTATAACAAGTGTAAAAGAAGTAATACGAGTATAAATAAGGAAATAAATGGTTTTGAATTATAAAGTCAGTGGAAGCGAATCGTTTGTAATTATGGTTTTCGTTGCAAGGATGTGAAGAGTTTTGCTATATTAAACTGTTTGTATTGCATTTAAGAAAACAGGTTTTGTTGAAACACTACGAAGCTTTAAGTATTTAATATATGGGCAATCGAGCTTCACTAGGTGTCTTACAAACAAGAAAACCTATCTAAGTAATTTAGAAAGTAAATCACTATATAATTACAAAGTTTGATTCAAATCGTAAGATCCATTTCATAGAAACCAATTACATGTACACATAAATGACTTGCAGATAGATATACCAGTAGAATAATTGAAATACAAATTATTTATGATTGGAATAAAATTCTGTTTTTTTACAAGTTTATTTATACATGTTTTCAGAAAAGTGCAAATATTTTAAGCCATAATTTAGTCTTCATAAATGCATGCATAATTTCATTGAAATAAAAACAGTTGAAAGTCTACTAACACCGAATAACTTAAATGGAAATTCACAAGTGCATGCAAACCTAAACAAAGCCGGTCGACAAAGCGTGTTCTAATGCTCAGCACAATATATTATATGTATAACACATAGGGAGTCTTTGTTGCGAATCTCCTCTGGTGTTGATAGAACATTTGCAGTTTCCGTCTGGTATCAAGTTGTAAGCGATTCGATTTAAAAAGGTTTCAATTTTTAAAGATTTTAATGGTGTTGGCGCTGTTTTATTAGGTATTAATATTTATTCGTAGTGATAATAAAGCAAGGATAGTGTTCTCAGGCATCGCATTTACTGACATAAAATATGTTGAAATGTCCGTAGCATAAAAAAAAAATCTAGCATTTATTTGAAAAGCTTACCTACGTTAAATGGAAATTTCCAAGCCCGGTGAAAGCTCTCAACCCTTTTAACGGCTATAGGCTCTTAAGGCTGACAGTAGGTATATTTATTTGAAAATAAAAAATGAGTACTTTGTTCCGGCAGTTGCACTTAGACTCTATCTCAATCCTAGGGTTAATGTTAATATTTTTAGCCTCTTCGGTATTTCACATCAGATAAGATTGCGATCAAACAATAGTATCTTAAATTTTTCAGATAATAATTAAGCATTTACCACTCAGGCTGAAATTCTCAAATGTCGGTATTAATTAAAATGTCAAATTTAAAATTTTAATTTTAGTCATAAAAGTAAATTATTTCTAAAACTTATTCCTGCAACTTGGGCCTAACTATCATTGTGTTAACATAACATAGCATAAGGATAGTGGTACCCTTCCGCAACCGCACCGCGTGTCCTCTTACCTTATAACGAGTAAACTTGCTTCCACAGTAATAAACTAGGTAAATAATGCACTCGAAGTTAACTCTGAAGTACTTTTATACTTGATTAATTGTTTTAATCGCACTTTAAACGTTTAATAATGTTATTATATTACTCGAATACTATCATCAACTTGGTGTCTAGTTTGTGTTTGTTATCTGCACCGTTATTTTAGTTCGTCCTTATTTCTGCTGTCAACTTTTAAATGTATAAAAACGAAACGATTGATTGAAGTAATGCTTCCCAAAACAATAGGATAATTAAATATGTCGTGATTGATGGTTACTTGAAAACTAAGGAAGAATTTAAGAAGTAAGACACTTATGAACGTCAAAGCAAAGAATCAAAGTTAAGCCATAAGTTCAATTTTTGACCTACTTCAAAAAACGAGGAGGTTCTTATTTCGAAAGTATATTTTTTTAAATAGATATTCAGACATAACTCCTTTGTTTATGAACTGATTTAAATGATTTTTTTTTTGTTGGAAAGGGGATACCTCAAGGGTAGTCCCATTTTAATTTTATTGGCATTGGATCTTCGACTTTGAAGATACACCAGAGAACATCTAAAAACATTGGAGTTGGTTATCTTTTTTGTTGAAAATTACCTTGTATATAAATCTCCTCATAATCGACAAACAAAAATTTCTGTCGAGAGACCATATATAGTTGCCATCGTCCTACCGTCCTTACATACCATCACGCCGTATTCCCTGAAGGGTTAGGCAGAGGTGCACTAATGTATACCCCACAGTTCGCCGAGTATGTTTTTAAGTCCTATGTAATAGGGGGCGAGCCTATTGCTATTAATCGGGCGCAAAGCCAAACTCCGAGTTGCTATTGAGAAATTCATAGATAAACCCAAGAACACTTTGCTCGACCTGGGAATCGAACCCAGGACCTCGAGCATAACAGTCGCGCTTACGACCACTAGGTTAATGAGGCAGTAACGAGGATGACCGTTCTTGTTCTGCAAGTAACACGGCAAAAATATCTAAATAAGTAGAACATGCTAAGTTGGTGCAGAAACACGTCTCAAAGAAAGTCAATAAACTTTAATTTTCTTCATATTTATTCTAGTCACGTTCATATCGAAAACCAATTCCTTTACACTTCTTCGCTACCATTTTCTCATTTATTAATCAACAAACTATAGCAACTGCAGATGAGATTAGTTTTTTTTTACTTCACCTAATGTCTAATAACTTTGATCGCCTGCTTAATTGTAAATCAATAATTATTTTTAAAATGTATATTTTAGCGTACCTACATTTAGTAATGAGTTTCATAGGATTACATAAGCCAAGTAAGACGCAGTTTATATAATAAATAAGTATTCAGGATTATCAGCTGAGAAACAGTTGATATTTACGATAATCGTATTTCCATACTGTGGACAAAATTACTTTTTAAGACATATGTAAAAGGCAACCAAAAGAGCTTAAGTAATATTAGCAGTAATTTAATGAAACAGCATTTCGTCACGCGTTGTCGTGGGTTGCCAAGAATATCGTGACATTGATTAACGTACTATATAGAAGTCAACACGTCAAAAGGTTCTCTGTAAAGAATATTTGATAGTTTTGTACGTAATCAAATAAGATACATATCTTAATATATGCACATGCATATATTATTATTTTACCTAAGCATTAAATTCTATAGTGACTGTGTTTACCGAACATGAGGATGATAAATCAATGAAAGTTTAGAGCAAGGAGCAATCCGTATTTAACTAACAAGCTTTTAATTTGTGCCATATATTAAAGATTAGTTTTTAAAATGTTATTATTAAATAAATCCCAAAATAGATACTTGTTTATCGTTTCACATGATATTTTTTTTATTGACGCTTAAGAGTTTTCGATCAAAAGATGTGATTGTTTTTGATTTTTTAAGTAAACTTTCTCTTTTTAACGTTATGTAAACGTTAACAAAAGGAGTATTACAATCGGACTGTTGACACAGCACAGTGCTTTTCAGTTTTAAAGAATCTCATTGTTTTTCCTCATGACTGTGGGTGAAAAATTAATATAGTTAATGTAGTTTGCCCTAGTGAGCGCAAGACCGCGGTTTTAAAAGGTGTAGGTAGTGTTTGGAAATATGTCACCAGCAAAGGGCATGTTATGCACAATGTTTATTATATTATTAGTTCTATAGATATCATATGCAACATTTAAGTACACATAATATAAGCATACTTATTCCATGGAGTATTTGCGTTTGTGATTTATATTGTTTTTTTTTTTTGATTAGGTAACTGCAGTAGATTCAATTTTATTTACATGCATTTGCTCCATAAACATTTTGCTCAGATTCATGTTTGTGAATTCTAATTATCACTAAAACGTTGTTAAATGTAAAACAAAAGAATATCTAGCTATAAAAGTAACAAAACCCGATCTCATCTCGTTCCAATCACCAGTGAGAATATTGGAATTTCGATTGTATCAGGCCCCCTTTAATTTCGACAATTACTACTACGTTTTAGTATGATAGATAAAAAAACAGCAAAGGGTCGTCAAACGAATGAACGTGAATCCAATATAGACGAAATGAGTGAACGCCGCAGACCCTTTTCATTCATTAATTAATCCCAAACGTGTGGAACTCGCCAAACAAGAGACTCTTAAATCGATTACTCACTCATTTATCGACCTCTGGTTGTTTTATTCGAAATGGTAATTGTACGTCAATTAACCTCAACATTTATACTATTTATAGTGGTTGATAAGATGTGTTATTTTTTTTAAAATATACACTTAGTCAACTACTGTGTGCTATCAAAACGATTCTATTTAAAGTATAACAATTATCTTGTTCATCTTATATTGCTTCAATAACATTCGTATCAGTACTCTTAGAATATAGTTTGAAGTTGATGATGCGTAAATATTCCTTCTCTTATTGCCCAAAAAGATTTTTGTGATACCTATTTTCCAAATTTATTACATTTTAAATCATAATTGCGCATACAGCACCGTATACGAGATAAAAGTGTATTAGATATTCAATGTGTAACTTTCTTTTTCTCTACGTTATTTATATCTTTCTCATGTAATGAAATCTGCCTAAGCGTGACGCGACTTTGAAATTTCACTCTTAATTCTCGTCTAATTATCGAATCGCCGCCTATGAAGTTTCCCTTAAAAAAACATTCTATTAGACCAAACATTATTAATGTATTTACACAAACTGCAAACAGATTATTGTTTGTTACAATAATTTGACACGTGCGTTATAATAGTAATGAACAGTGGTAACACTAAAATTGCTGCGTGCGAATTAATTTTCGTCTGCGGTTACACGAGTTAAAAGCGGTTGAATGCATCAAACGTTTTGGGAATTAAAACCACATGGCAAGAGAATTTACTCGCTTGTATCCAATTACAATGCATTTATTTCAAAATCTGAAACATTTCAGCGTTTCTTTTATTCTGGTTTCTTTTAAGCTTTACTAAGCCGTAAAGAATGAATAGCTTTTACGGCAAGGGGCCCAAACTTATATTGACGGCGAATTATTACAAAATATTTAGGCAGCAAGTGATCGACTAGGAACTTGCAACTACGACAGAAAAACACGACGTTTCTGAAAAAGCTTTAACTACAATTTAAAATTAAATACGAACAAAGCCAAGGTAAATAACGTATCACATTTTTCTCTAGATTTTCGTGTACTTTTTCATTTTTTTCGTGTACTTTTTATATCTATTGCGTGGTAACAGCATGATGGTAGATGCCCATTAGTTAGACGATTGCGATATTTAGATTTTTCTCATTTTTGTATCTGAAAATGCTGACTAATACAAAACAACCAAATCCGAATAATACTGCTAACTGAAGAGCAATTTTTTTCAAACGCGAATATTTCTCTTTAGATATAAAATACCAAAATTAAACTAAAAACAGGAAGATACTACATTTTTTGTAGTATCAGTGATCGCCACCGTGAGAATTTCATAGTGAAAGTGAGTAGTAGTCATAGTGAGTCCTTACGGTACGTTAAAATAATAAATATCTTCTTTTCTTCTTTCCTACTGTTGGCTAATACATACACGGTAAAAGAACAGAACTTCACTTAAATAGGTGCAAAAAACTTCACTTAGGTAGGTTCAGGTTCAAGTGCAGTGTAAATGAAACTCAATCTATCCCTGGTAGGGCCATCTGTCCGATGACTTTACACGGTGAATGGTCTTGGAGTAAGCACTACGGTTGCAATGACCTCCAAGGCAAGTCTAGGGAGTTATCCTTCACGTGGTTGCCGCCTGTTATTGGTCTGTATAGGTCGGATACAGACACAACCGAAACCCCTAGTCGAACCTTCCCCCTCTTTCTATCCGTCACCTATCCATATTCCATCTTTCCCTTCCTAATCCGCTGCAGAGTATCAGTAGCTGTGCTCTGCGCACCGAGCCTCACAAAAATAAGTTGAGACTTGGGAGACTCTTCTAGATTCTACAGCTACCCACGTGTTTGTGCCGTGCGTGGAGACCCGTACGCAGAGATGAAGGGATCCTGGAGTGCTGAGCCACCAGTGCTAGGGTAGTATATAGCTACGGGTGACAACACGCCTCTTTGGCCCGAATTTTCTTGCCAAACGGGAGGTCCCGGAGGAGCCAATCGGGATCAATCGGCTGTGGTTATCGTCAGAGATAGCCTGGCTAAGGTTGGGATATGTGCGGTGGACAGTCGGCGGTGCACGGAACTTGTGGTGAGCCATCGGTTGGTACCTTCCAACCAGGTGGCAGCCGCATACTTCTTTGTGTCGTTTAGGCTCGTCTAGCTGCTGTTTCCTGGACCCTATATCTCTGGTGGTAGGTTCTGACGGACGGGTACTTCTGATGCTCGGACGTCCCCTACTGCGAGCTCCCTGGAGGGTGGGACGCCACCGAAGACGAATTACAAATCCTTTATAACAATCATGGAAAATAAAAAGGAAACCCAAGGGAAGAAGGCTCCGCCTAAGGGTGCGCCTGTCCCGATAAACAACACTCAGGCTGCAAATGCGCCACAACAACAACCACAACAAGACAGGGCTGCGTCTAAGGATGCGCCTTCATATCTAGACCTAAACACCCTTAGGGATGCCATGCCAGCAACGACCTCGCAAGAGGGACCAGTTTGGCAAATGACGACCAAGAAGGGAAAAAACTCCAGCAAGCCAACCAGCAATGGTAAACGTGCGCAAGCGCGAACCGAAGCTGGGAAGGTAAAGAAGGCAGACCTGCTCAGGAAGCAGCTACCTGAGGCTGCTGCTGCGACCGGTCCTAAGGCCCGTCGACGCAAGCGCGGCAAGCAGAAAGCTGCTGAAGTGTCAAAACCACTGACACCCGTAGTCGAAGTATGCGAGGTTTCGTCCCAATGCGACGTAAAAGCCGCAGGGGCAGGCACCGCAAAAAAGGCTGAGCAGGTAAGCCAACCCGTGACAAAGGGTGCTGTACAGCCCCGACGGTCGCGAGGAAAACGGTCTGGGAAGGCGAAGCGACGACCAGATGTCAGCTCTGGGGAGACCTCTGGTCAAACCATGCCCTCCTACAAAAGGACTCGTCCCGACGAGACTATGTCTCCGAAGGGTGATAGCAAACGCCTCAGGTTTGAGCCTAGCACTTCCAGCAAGCGCCCGAACACAAGCTACGCCGACGTCAGCAAGACCAATGACCTCTGCGTAGCAGTTATGATCCAGCCGTTTCGTGATCTTACTGCGGAACAGGCAGAAGAAATTAAAAACAGCCTGGTGACCAAATTGCTAGATATGGTCAGCCCGTCTAGCTCAGCGACACCAGCCTTCATACCAGCCTTCCGTAGAAAGCCTTCTTCAGCGAAGGGGTCCTGAAGATGTGGTGCGAGAACGATCTCGCCCTCAACTGGCTCCACAAAGCCATCGCAAGTACCCCATCACCAGTACCCGGAACTGGACTAGTTGTCAAACGACAGGCAGACATCCCCCGTAGGGTAAAGTACGCCATGTTCGTACTCGACTGGTCCAAAGATGTTGACACACTGCGGAGACTGCTCATTGGGCAGAATCCGTGGTACCACCTCAACACCTGGGCACTTTACAATGCCCAAACAAGAGAGGACGGCGTCTTCCTCGTACTTGGGATCCCGGCTGCGGAGATCCCTATAATACTATAGAGAGGACGCCGCGTGGCCTACTCGGTAGGCTGCGTCTATATCAGGTTCTTTGGGGGGAGAGTGGAGGCCTAAAAAATGTGCCACCAGGATTCCCAGAACAGAATACAACACACTACATAAGCTGTAGCTAACCCAACCATGGAGGTGGAGGCATCGCTGGCTCTAGACCTAAGTGAAGCCGAAACCACCAAGGAAGGTACCACAGTTCCTCAAGCGCTACGCATCATCACGGCCATTAGGCTATGCGAAGCTGTCGCCGCAGCATCCTCCAGGAGTACCAGTAGTGGTGCGCCGGAGAGTGAGGCTACCACTTGCGTTGATAGGCCGGAAACCCCGCAGAGCTGGGGACTGTGGGACTGTGAAGGGGGATCTGAGGGGTCATTAGATACTGATGGCTTCCTTACATCATCACCAACCCACCATTAAGGTAATACAGACCAACCTCCAGCACAAGCAACTCGCGGCGGCTACCCTGCGTCGGCAGCTGGAGGTGAATAACGAGACCATCGCCCTGATTCAGGAGCTGTGGATCAGGAAGGACAGGATTTGTCTCTCTAACATCGGTGGTAAGATGCTTCTGGACACAACTGTAAGTAATCCACGCACTTGTGTCTATGTGCCAAGAAATCTAACGACTGTACTAATCAATGAATTCTGTTCCAGAGATCTGACTGTTATTAGACTCGGGGGTGGAATGAGCAACCAGCTACCAGAGTTGGTCCTCGCATCTGCCTACCTGCCGGGTGATGCTGAGGTCCCAACGCCAGAGCTGGCTGCCCTGATTCAACACTGCGAAGGGGAAGGACTTAAGCTGGTGATACCAACTCACACCATCCTCTTTGGGGTTGTGACACCTCAAACCTGAGAGGTGAACAACTTTTAAACTTTCTATTCTCTACTGACCTTCAAATCATGAACATAGGTTCGGAACCGACCTTTGTCACTTCGAGGGCTCAAACCATCATAGACGTTACTTTCGCATCGGAAAGGGCATCAAACTTCATTAAGGATTGGCGAGTATCCAATGAGGTTTCCTGTTCCGATCATAGATGGATTGAATATAGCCTATATGTAGACGTGCCTTCACCAGAACCGAGCCGCAATCCACGTAAGACCGATCGCATCTCATACAAAAAGCTGGTGGAGATGGAATTAAATAAGTACGGAAACCCACCACCATACACTGATACGGAAGGTATAGAAATCCATCTAAATAAACTTACATCAACAATAAGAGAGTGTTACGAAAAAACGTGCCCTCTTACAAAGCAATCCGCCAATGCTAAAAGGAGGGACGGCTAGTGGGTCCCGAACTTGAGCGCTTACGTAGCAAAGTTCGAAAACTTTTTAACCATGTGAAGAACACCAGGAAAGAACAAGACTGGAATGCTTACAAGGAGATACAACGCCAATTTAAATACCATATACGACAACGCAAACGCGAGTCGTGACGAAGCTTCTGCACTAACATTGAATCAAACAGTCAGGCAGCCAGAGTCAAAAATATACTCGCAGGCGAGCCAACCGATCATTGGGGTCACTTAATAAACCTGACAACACCTACACGAAATCCGATGTAGAGACATGTGAACTCCTTCTCCAAACCCACTTCCCGGGTTGTTTACTGAGTGCCGACCAATGCTGGAGCGACGGTTCGGTAGGAGAGCGCATAGAACCGGATTGGATAACTGCCCGTAACATTGTCCAATAAGATAAGTTATTGTGGGCAATAAACAGCTTCCTTCCATATAAAGCACCGGGTTTGGATGGTATCTTCCCCGGGCTTTTAAGATGGTACGATAAGGCAATTGCAGCACACATGCTAATAATTTTCCAGAACTGCATTGCCTTTCGATACACACCCAAACAGTGGAGGGAAGTAAAGGTAGTATTTATACCCAAACCAGGCAGAAGTGACTACACACAGACAAAATCATTCAGACCCATTAGTCTCACGTCCTTTATTTTATAGACCCTAGAGAGACTCTGTGATAGGGAAATAAGGGATAGCATCCATTTATGGGCAAACCAGTTCCCTGCAACAACATGCCTATACTGTAGATAAATCAATAGAATCTGCATTACATAACGTAGTCTCACGTATTGAATATGCTCTATCAAGTAAATTATCAACCCTAGGCTCTTTCATTGATATTGAAGGGGCCTTTGACAAAACAACTTTTAACAGCATCAGCCATGCCCTTTCAAGACATGGAGTAAATCCAACGCTCAGAAGTTGGATTGATAACATGCTTCGATATAGAGCGGTCCAGGTTACAGTGAATACAACCACCAGAGGTATTGCGGGTAGGGGGTGCCCCCAGGGGGGAGTACTCTCGCACTACTCTGGAATTTGGTTGTAAATGAACTCATAACTGACCTGAACAAAAACAGTTATTATACTGTAGGCTATGCTGATGATCTAGCAATTCTACTCAGTGGGTCACATGAAGGCACACTCTGCAAACTGATGAGGGGTGCCTTCCGCATAGTAGAAAACTGGTGTAAAAAACCGGAACTCCCTGTTAATCCTTCGAAAACGGAACTAGTGTTGTTCACTAACAAACGCAAATTGAGTAATTTAGTTTTAACAAAGTTATTTGGCACTGACTTAGCACTAGTAGCTGAAGTCAAATACCTAAGCGTAATTTTAGACAGCAAGCTGCTGTGGAATAAACACCTGGATAACAAACAAAATAAGGCTTGCATTACATTCTAGCAATGTAAAAGATTACTGGGCAAGAAATGGGGTCTATCTCCAAAGATTACCCACTGGCTTTATACAACCGTAATTCGACCGACCGTTACGTACAGTGGTTTGGTGGCCTAGGACCGAACTAAGCACAGTCAGACGAAAGCTGCAGCAATTCCAACGATTGGCTTGCTCATCTATAACCAGCTGCATGCGCACCACGCCAACAACAGCCCTGGAAGTCATTCTCGGCATGCCACCCTTAGATCTGTTTATACAACAGGAGGCCGCGGTATCAGCAATACGAATGACCAATCTGGGACTGTGGGGCAATCCGAATGGACCACACACAAAAATTTTAAAGGAGGCTATCATGTACGAACCTCTGATAGGCTCTCCGTGTGATAGGATCCTAAAGAAACATATTTTCAACAGAAATTACTCGATAGAACTATGCGAAGAAAAACAGATCCAATCCGGCATAAACGAGGTTCGCATATATACAGATGGTTCAAAAACTGATACAGGAACAGGCGCCGGAGTATTTTCCTGTGATCTAAACATTAAAATATCAATAGCCTTAGGGCCATACAGTTCCATCTTCCAATGTGAATGTGCAGCCATTACTGAGGCGGCAAACGTAGTGCTGAACAGGAAAATAGAGAACCACAATATAAGAATTCTCTCCGATAGCACTGCAGTCTTACGAGCTCTGGAGATAACGTACACGACTCTGGGCTTATAAATGAGTGTCACAAAGTACTGGAAAGGGTTACAACTAACAACAAAGTAACCCTACAGTGGATTAAAGGACACAGCGGATTCACTGGGCAATGACGCAGCAGATGAACTGGCAAAGAGAGGTTCCAGCATTCTGCGGATGGGTCCTTTACCCATATTGCCTCTGCCGTTCAGTCAGATTCGCTCGTGGCTGCGTCAAAGAACAACAGAATCACATAAAGATCAATGGACAACAGCCAGTGACTGTAGACAGTCGAGGGAGACACTGCCCATCCCTGAACCGCGATTGTCGCGGCGACTTCTTGGTATTAATAGAAGTGATCTACGTGTTATGGTAGGCACTATAACTGGCCATTGTTCAGTTAACAAACACCTTTATGTTCTAGGTGTCACTGACAGTCCCATGTGCAGAGCATGCATGGAGGGCGAAGAAACCGCTATCCACGTAGTCCTGAAATGCGCGGGAGTTGCAACCCAACGGGTGAAAACCCTCAAAAACCCGAGGTCACTTCGAGAAGCCTGTGAATGCCCCAGGAGGCTTCTGTGCTTCTGGTCGGAGTTGGGCTGGCTGGAATAGCCGGCCGGAATATCTACGCACAATGGACCTAGAAAGAGTCTAAGTGCGGACAAGTGAAGCCCACATAACATAACATAGCATAAATACCAACACAGTATAATCAACAATAACAAGACAGACAACAAGAACTGGCAAAGAAAATCTATAAATAGTCATTACATTACATGACATTACAACTAATGTCGACTTGCAAATATCTTGACCGTAGTTCTGAATATCGTAATTTACACTGACTAATCCAGGAACGTGGCATGCCGAGTCAGTTGAGCACGAGTAGGTACCTCGCCATCCGGCAAACATATAAGCAGTTACTCTTCAAACCAAAACTTATCAGATCAAGTTAATGTACAATTATTAACAATGTATATTTCACAGATTACTTGTAATTTGTTAACTATCATATTGTATTCACAGTTCGATTGTGGTGTAAATACCTATAAAGTTAACCGGTTTTGTTTTGAAATACATAATAGGAAATTTACTTTCCCTTAATGATTTTTGTAGAGATGGTAGCTCAGTTGTAACTCGCTAGGCTTCTTATAATAATAGTGCGATTGGCATCTTATTATGATTTTTGACTTTCAGTGCATCACGATGCGAGCATAGCTTGGGGTTAGAAATTATTTTTTACTTAGCTTACTACCCTCAAGTCGAATCAGTTAGATGCTTACTAGTGGCTACATTTCTGAGATAGCCTTCTTTCTTAGTTTACTGTATATTTATTTCTCTCACATAATTTATTAGGACAATAATATACAATTATTGTTATTTTTGGAGTCGATGTCAGTTTAAGGAAACTTCCTGAAATTGCCAAATATATTTAAAGTTACGTTAATTGGATAATGTAGCAATACATAATCAATTTACTTTGCAAACAAACACGATAGCCTAAAGCAACACCATAATTACAAATACACCTATTTAGTATTTACAAAAAACAAGGAAATCTAGTTCATATAGTGACACCTCGAAAACCAATTGACAAATGAATACATGTGTCGTGTTAAACAAATTTAAATTACCTTAAGGCGATTCTAAGCAGCAGGCAACCACTATCGAATACAATTAGAGAATACAGGCGCTTCGAAAATTAAGATATCGGACACGTCGATTAAAGACATGCTTAATTGGCAATCAACTTTAAATTTAATTAAATTTGTTGAATACTTACCGACGCTAATTCGTTACACGTTTGTTAACCTGGGCTGTTAACAATAATTCTGTAATTAACGCGTGCGGAGCCGTGGTCACAGTTACTATTACCTAATATAGGACCAAATAACATAAGTTTATGAATTTAAATAAAAACCACCACATGACAGATCAAAATCCCACCTCTGTATGCTTATTCAATTGGATGGTAGGATTATATATGATTAGTTAATAGAAACTAATAATATACATGATAAATCCCATATTTCTCTGTTTATAAACGTAATTCAACAATTAAACATACACTAGATTTAAGCCGACACACAAACAGGCAACATTACATACAATTAACTGATTGGCAATGCCGTACGGTTACACGTTCTGTGCAGCTAATTGGGATGTACATTTACCGAGACAATTAGTTAAACGTCTGTGGTTGAGTCGGGGAATTAAAGACTTTGATTTAAAAACATTTTCAAAAACGTCTATTAGAAAAATGATGATTGGTTATTCAATAAGTGCGCCTAAAGTAGATCTTTTCTACGAGAGTTTTGGATAGAATGAAATCATGATTTTTCAATTAGGAACATGAATTAGTGGAATTAAGAAAATTATGAATTAGTGATCGCTAACTATGGGCTTCAAAAAAGCTTAAGGTGACTCAAAAGGTATCGGAGTTGGCTATCAATGCACGGAGTTTCTCTGTGTGATCCAATCAGAAATGAGGAGATCCGCAGAAGAACGAAAGTCCTATGAATAGCTAGACTTAAAAAGTGGCAGTGACCGGGGCACGTAACTCGCAGAGCGCAAGGCCGATGGGGTCAAAAAGTTCTCGAGTGACGGCCGCGTACCGGAAGATGCAACGTGAGCAGCACAGGACCAGTCATCGTGGCGATCTTTGGGAAAGGCCTATATCCAAGAAAGGACGTTTTCGGCTGTAATGATGGTGATGAACATGAATATTAATCCTTGACCATTCGCTATCAAACGAACATATTGTAATATGATATTTCCTTTTAACAATGCCATATAAACAAGTAGCTGTGCCCCACGGTTTCACGCGTGTTAATTTTACCTGATAAACACCGCACCCGTGTAGTTTATCATGATTGTTCTTTCTGCAAGTACAAATTATTTTAATTTTTCATTATCTCCTAAACTATGTGTCCAAATAACATAATATAAATTTTACATCATAAAATTGTATATAAGATAAAGTAACTTTTGTTTGTAAGGATCAATATGCCTTGTCTAAAAATAATGCTCATAAATCACTTTTTAACTTTCAACAAAGGTTTGTAATAAAATTGTGACTTATTTATAACAGACAGGCATATGCTATCGCAGATTTTTTTTGATATACTAAGGATGAATATTACTGTAGAACATCATTGTATTTCTGTATTATTAACGATTACGCCAACGCACGTGGTTAAAGCAGTTCGGGTGGGCCTCGACTTCCGACTTACGTAACAATAATCAATATTGAAGGTTATCTGACATTTGTAACCTAATCTTAAATAGCTTATACTATTTATCGAAAGTCTGGCTATCATATACAAAAATAATTTTTCGAATGCGACTGGTAATTCCAGAGATTAGCGTGTTTAAACAAACGAACAAACAAAAAAACTTTTTCGCTTTGTTATATTAGTTATAGATTATTTAATTTTTATTATATCATGACTGTATCTAAATAATGATTAAGGATTAGTCATCGAATACCTGGCACAATAACGTTAGTCTTGAATACCGGAGACGGAGATCGCCACTGCCGCTCCACTGGTCCATTGCACCTATAAGATTACTTCGTGTGAAAGGTTCTTCAACTATTTTACATTGCACTTTAAGACAATGTTATGGACATGGCATAATTTTAAGATAACATTTTTTAATTAATTTACCGCCTCGTTACGCATTGGTAGTAAGCCCTATTACTGAGCCGAGAGGTCGCGATTTTTTTTTTTTGAACTGACTACACTGTTAGCCTTAGGGGCCCTATCCTAAAACAGAGCCGCTGCGGCTTTTACAGCTTCACCGGACTTGACCGAGAGGTCACGAGTTCGATCCCTGCATATGACTGACTTTGTGCAATGAGCATAACTGTCACTTGTGTGTCTGGGTGCTAAATATCTATTATATGAATGATATATCAGCTATCTAGTTACCATGATACACATTGGCAAAATTGCCTACATAGGCAGAAAGCCAAAATTAAAAAAGCTTTGCTTTGTTTAGAATGAAATGGTGTGTGAAAATAGTAATAATAACAACCTACCTTCTCCTGAGGTTTTGGCTGGATCTTCTTGATCTCTCATGTTGTGGTTTTTATTTTGGTTCAGAAATTTTGGTTTTTCAACCCTAAATTTTTTTTTTGTAATTCTGATTACAAATTCTAGTTAGAAACATGCATTTTGAGTTGCTAAAAAGCTTCCTGGATAGTTAGTTATTATATATTTGAGGGTTAAAAAAGTAGTTCAAAACTAAGTTTAAAGGATACATGTATAGTAAGTAGTCTTAACAAGTAAAAAACAATTGCTAAGCTTCTCCTGCCTTCAATGTAGTAAAACTAGCGACAGTCATATATATAGGTATCTACAATTGATTTTCTGAGTTTTTATTCGGTTAATTTAACACTTTTTTATACCATAAGCGATATAATAGGTTTATCGTCGTGCAAGAAGTATTTCAATTGCATGACATACACCTTGTTATTAAGTCTCTTATTTTAAAACCATTATTCATATGATAACAATTTTTGCATTTAATTTTTCTCGCATTATTTTTTTTTGCATTTACTACTTTAGTTTAACCTGTTTAATATGTAAGCTATTATTATTAAGAGATATTTATAGTGAATTCCTGGAAATACTAATTCAATGAAATAATTTCTTTGAATAATGGAAAGCTATGTATTATTTTTATTAAGTTTTATATTGAAATCAACATGAAGGAAGTTTTAATTTTCGTTTATTTTCATTTTTATGATACAAACAATGTAGATACAGCATTTTGACACTCTTTCCATGCCATCGTGAACGGTGGGCAATTGCCCTCAGTTCACTTTCGACTTGATACTGGCGTGAGCGAGAAAAAACTTTTACCCATTTATGACAACAGAGCCTTACGCTGTGGTTTCATATCTCTTTTGCTTCAACATGCTGATGACAAAACTTGTAACGTTTTCAAATTGTTTTTAGTGAGAGTAAAATGCGTCTATTTATAAAACGTCATTAGATACAGTAAATTATATCCTAATATAAATGAATACGTGGCTTCTTTAAAGTGATACCTTATCCGACAATTTCTTAGCTTAATTTTTCGGTCGAGCCATCGAGTAACTCGACACTCTCGCAGACTGTCCTCACAGTCCATTGGTTTTTGACCAGTTACACCAGTTTCCCAGGCATGTTGACACAAATGCGCCACCTTATGCTTTTGTTCAATGATTGTTCATTAATATGTCTCGTAATAAAAAAATGGATTCTCAGTTAATCTGCATTAAACTTGATTACAGCACTCAATATAATAGATACAAAAATTTATATGTAGTATTATTATAACTCATCTATAGATTAACAAGATAAATTGAAAACTTATATAATCAAAATTAAAGTCTTACCACTCCACAATTCTTCTTTACAAGATATAAGTTTAGCCTTTTATGGAATACTGTTTGAATGATGGATCCGCAAAATACCTCCTCGATACTCTTGACAGTTTGCAGAGGCGCCTGTCAGCATTGTTAATGATTCAAAAATTATCAAATGCCAATGCATTTCGCTGAGCATGTTCAACCGTCTGTATGATGGTAAGTATTCTGAAGAGCTGTTTAATCTAAATCCCTCCTTTCCACAACCGAACCACATGAGCTGGGCTTTGGGAGACACAGTTTTACTACGAACTACGAACTAAAAAGTTCTATAGGTTTTTTTATCTTTGTCGTACCGTGAAACTGTCGTACGCATCTCCTAGCATATGTGTTCCGTCCATCTTACGACATCGGGTATTATTTACTTTATATTACCTTTTAGGTAGCTAATTGATGAACAGCTATCCATATGCTTTAATACTCCATTAACCATATTAAGCAGTTGCGTAATATACCAATAACCTAATTAAACATCAATCAGACATATATATAATAACACACAATTAATTTGATTGCCTATTCGAGTGTCTTACAATAATAATACGATGTTAATGAGTTAGCAGTCTGATGACAATATAATATAATTTAACATTGCTATATTGCTTTGAACATTACATTACTTTATGAACAATAATTTAATAATGATAGTACTGTATTTTTAATAAATGTCTCATTTTCGCTACATCGCGACCACCATACACCAGTGTAAATACACTTAGGTTTATCGAGTTCTCGAATCAGTCGGTGTATATCCTGTAATCAAGCGGAATGGTAGGGGTTTCTACCCGACTGGGTCACAACAATCATTTAATCTTTTGGTTTGTCGTCTTTCGGGATCAGCTAGTGTATTGCTTGCTGCCAAAGGGATTACTGGCTGGCGTCACAGCGGCAACCGCCGTTGCATTGTCGATCACTGGTGGCCACCGTTGTTTTTGATTGTACAGTGCCATCACTTTGCCGTCTTATTGTATAAAAAAACTTTTACTAATTTAAATATAGGCACTTTTTATTAGAGAGTATCATAATAATTATATTGTATAAATATGGTTAATGTCATGATATTTCATATAAACGTAATTTAAAATTTTCAGATTGTTATTTTAAGATTTATTGTCGCACTTGTTTGTAATTCAGAGATAAATAAACAATACATTATACCTACATAATATTTTGTTAACATTCTGTATACCAATATTTCTCATGTTTTATATCGTGCAGATAAAATAATTGACAAAAATCCAACACGCAGATACATTAAAATTTACGCAGAATTTTTGCTTATCAAGAATTGGTTATTTGTTACTACCACTTTCCCATAAATCCGAAATGAATTTCGTAACAAATTATATTATCAAGCTCTTGTTTATGCAGATTAAAAGGATCTGTGTATAAAATTTACATTTTACTACGACGTTAAAACGTTTATTAGATTTTTATTATGTAGCCCCGTTGTGTCGTACTTTAGAGTGTTTGCTAAAATAAATTCAGAATAATCTTTAACGTTGATACGTGTATGCAAAGATAAACATAATTTTAGTAATTCTATTATAAAGCCAAGTTATATTAGTCCAAGATGAAGCCAGAAGACGATCAATAGGTTCATTGAAATTAGATTCAGTCGTTACGTTACCTTTATGAATCGTCGTCTGTAATTTGTAAGCCTGATGTAGTGTATCTCTTACTAAATATTGTAGGCTCATTAGAATTTATATGTCATAACCATGATCAAAAGGATCGAACGACAAGTTCCTAAATTCCAAAATGAACGTGATATATGTTAGCTGAACCTCATTGGCTTCATCCGTGTTAAATTTATTTTTATTTGACTAACTCTCCACTGCGCCGCTGCCAACGCACCCGTTTAATCTATTGTTCTTCTCTTTTCTCGTACACGCCTACGGCTTGCCAGATTGCTTGACGATGGTTACTGATTTGCTCTTTGGTGATACTGACACTGCACTAGCAATCACTTAGCTACCCACATACATTATACACACAATATGTACGTAGGTTCTGTAAGGGACCTTTTTTTTTCCTTTTTTTACAATAGTTTCAACCATGTTTAAGAATGCTAAATAGGTACATGTTATTCCTTCCTCCTAGTAGGCAGGGACATGTATCTAAGTATGTTTTAGTTCAGCTAAAATTTTCTACAGATAGGGAATTAGTCAGTTCGCGACCTTTTCGCAATCGCGGCAACAGCCCAAATCGAGGTCCAGCCACTTTGGCACCCTTCTACGCATGTTGCCCACGCTTTTACGGCTGAGTGGCTGCTCCCAAGCCCGGTGAAGCTGTCATAGACATTAGCGGCTCTATTTGTTTAGGGACCCTAAGACTAACAGTATATTCGGTCAGGAAAAAAAGATCTGCTCTTTAGAGTTGTAGCGTGGAGTTAGTTATATTATAAAGTATAACCTTTCTCAATATCATCCTCCTTGGTGGTGGCCGTCAATGGCTAGCATTGCTGACTCCGATTATGAGCGCGTAGCACATCTTTCTCAATATATATATATATATATATATAAAGGCTATATTTTTTTTAATCTGACTAGTAGTTCCAGAGATAAGTGCGTTCAAACAAAAAAGAAACTACTCTTGATTTTTATATATTAGTTTAACTATACCTAAATCGATCTACCAATTGATCAACCTGTTAATGTATTACTCAATATAGTCTAATGCGACTGTCAAAGGGAAACTATATCCACTCCAATATGATATATTATGTTTACATTAACTACATCTTGTTCGTCAAACTGCAATGTATTGTCCATATTATATTGAAATGTTAACAAGTATTTTACCTAGAAAAAATACTCCTACGTAGCAATTTCCATTCGGTAACCGTCCGTTAGGTAGTATTGGTATTAATAGTTTTGGTAATATAATTAAAAACGATACTGGTAATGTAATTATTGTATCAGATTGATCTACAATTTATTTGCAATATTACAGACTCCGTCATAGATGAATTTTTGTATTACCGGAAACTCGAAGCAGTATTATATATTATGATTATTACCAGGAATTTATGATATTTTAATTATAACGGTAAATGAGTTCTATAGACTAATGCAGTATGTGAAAATACCTGAAAATGGTGAATGATAATTATAAATTAGTATTTTGACTGACCTTGGTTATTTATAACTGTAGTCCAATTTAGGGTTGATTATAAACATAGACCACAGTGACAATTCAGTAAGGCGAATTGTTCGCGTATTTAGAATATAAAATTTTTATAAGTATTTAAATCTTTTAGTTGTTTATTTTTGAGGAATCACTAACACCAATAAATTTTGCAGGTGGTCAAAATCAAAATCAATAATATAATATTTTATTCAGTTTAGGCCAAGAAGACACGTCTTATGAATGTTAATACACCACTACTGGTTCAAAAAACATACAAGTCATCAAGAAGAATCGGCAAGACAATCGATCAGGTTTATCAACTAAAAAACAAGTTGTTATTACAATATTTTTATTGTCTACAGTTATTATCATTTTTAGTTGATGTAAAGAGCTGGAATCGCTTTCAGACTTCACATTCATTCACGTAATGATCCATCGTATAATATACTTGAGAAAAAAAACTTGCATAACATGATTCTTGAGTTTATTATCCGGCAAATCGGTAATATGCTTAGGAAGTTTATTGTAGAATCTAACACAATTACCTAAAAACCTTTATTAATCTTACTAAGTCTAAAAAATAAAATTACTGTTTTATATTCCTTTCTAGTATTGCAAATTGCCAGTTATTTACAAGTTCAAAATTATGTAATTTTTGTCGAATAAAAATTATCCAAATTGTATTTGGAGGGCAAAGATAAGATATTACACTTAAGATATACAAAGCTAAGATATGCTATTTATTTATAAATACTTTAAATAATCTGAGTTAGTTTTATGACGTTATCACAAAATGAATTATAAGGGACTTTCTTAACTACACTCGTCTCTCGTAGATTAAAATGTCAAACTTTTCAAAAACGAAGTCACGACATCAAGTAAATTTGAGATTAACTTAGACAAGAGTAAACTCCCACATGTTAATCCCCTTCGGTTGTCGCGATATCTTGTTAGTACTTTAGTAAGAACAAAGTTTAAAGTAAGCGTCGTATAAAATAATGAAAAAGGTTTTCACTGTCAACTTTCTTGAACAGGTAAGTAGGTTACCTTGGAATAAACTAGGCACTAGCTGTGCACCACAGTTTCAATCGAGTGTAATTTTTTAAATTTTCAGTTACTAATAGAAAACACCCACATCCCTCCTACACTATTAAAGTAAAACCGCCATGTGCCAAACTGCATTGAAGCGGAGCGACATGGCATGAACTATTTATAACCTTCTACAATAAATAGGCTATAAAAAAAAAAACTGTATTTAAAATCTGAGTAGCTGTTTCAGCAAACAATCTCTTGAGTTTTGGTGTGGATTAGATTATATTATTACACTTAGAAACCACCAAATTCACAGTTTTTCAATTTTCTTGTAAATCTAATCTTTATACGGTGTTAGTGCCAGTGCATGCGCGAGGTAAAGAGGCAGTTAAAAAAGTTGGTAGAAAGGGCTACAAAAAGGTAGGCAATCGTGATTCTCCAATCAAATCGAGGCTATCGAGGTTACCGTAAAACTGTGACTCCGAAGTCCAGCGCGTGTGATTCTGTTGTGAAAAGGAAACAGCCCGTCTCTGTAAACTGTTTCTTCCTGTATTGTACGGATCCATCTCAGACATGCAAATATTATTCCATACACGACCGAACTTCTACCTTGTAAAGTAAATACAGTTGACCCAGCGTGATAAACCGTCACACCCTGTTCATGATTCCGAGTCTCCAAGTAGTAGTAGAGATTTCACTCCCGATGTAATCCCTGTAGTTCAGGTCACTACAAATATTAACACCTATGATATTGAGATTGCCACGTATTACTAGTGGGACGTTCTGATGAGTGGTGAGGAGAGAAACCGGATATTTTTTAAAGAAAACGTACACACCTGAATTTTTTTGGCATTGAACTCGACGAACCGTAAACAGGAGTTGCTGCGTCCAAGGTGAGTGATTTGCGCTTGATTATGTACACGTTGCTTCATATGATATGATGCATTGGAGATGAAACCAGGTTAACCCGACTTTTTAAGATTTGCTGATACATGTAAATTCCATTATAAAGGCTAACCACCGTCGATCGAAAGGTGGTCACTCACCTATATATACGGCCCGCGATCAGCACCGCATCGCCTCGTGCGGTTGTGATTTCTTTGTATGGAGTTCCATATACAGAATGTAACATTTAAATGGGTCAGTGAGGGGAACTATAAGAGATAGAGAAATATTTTCTGAAGAACCATACAACATCGAAGAAAGAAAAAATGTTATTGATAAATAAAAAATTTATACAGGAGACGGAAATCGAATATAATCATTTTAAAAAAACTTATTTTATTTTATTGTGATAATTGATAGTGAACTTTGTGTTGGAATAAATGTTGCTAGAAAATCCTGTTATTGTTATCTATATATTAATACGTGAAGCAAAAGCTTTCTACCCCCTTTTATGCGTATTTCATGCACGGAAGACCTGTGAGATTTGACATGGTTAAAGTTTATAGGTAAGGAGAAAGATTGCAGAAAGCTTAAATTTATCTATAACATCTGTTCCTAATATATTAAATTAACCAAATTAATACTGCGAATTTTAAACAGTCAATCAACGAAAAGTGACATCAAGTGATGTAGATAATACTCGTTGTTTAGGTTCATGAATACTGCAAATGTCAAACAGAAAATAGTCTATGATCAAAAAGTCGCTGGTCAAATTTCGACCTCAGGACGATCGCTAGTTTATAATAAATGTTCTAAATGACAACCATTATTTTAAATACAATAGTCTACTCTTTTTGGTAACGATCTTATTACTGCATTTTGAATTTTTAAAGTGGTTAATTTGCTTTAAGATGCTCTCTATGGCTGTCACTAAGCCTTCAACGGTGTCTTAGCTGGTTTTGTATACTTCATCTTTAAGATAACCCCACAAGAAATAATCAAGTGGGGTTAAATCTGGCGACCTTGCGGGGCCACTTTCTTACTACTCGTCATTTCGTTGTTGACCACGCAGCGTTCACCCGTCGACAACGAGTGAATGTCGAGCGAGGAGGCGGTGCTGGTTTGGGTGCCGGGTTGATAAGTGAGTGACGAACTTCGTCCAGTATTTAGTCAGTCACTTAAAAATGACAACTGTTTGTCAAAAACGGAGCCGCGACGTCAGTAATCGTATTTTGTAGTAACTGAGGACTACTTTTCATTAAAGACAATGTACCTACAATTTACTTAGAATTTTCGCAACTTAAACTTTAAATCCTTCAATCTTTAAAACCAGGTAGTAATAAATAATTCTACGTATTTTTTTAAGTAACGCAACATAATTAAACAAAAATCACGTAAACTCTAAAATTATTTAAAACATACTTACTGCATCAAGCTAAAATATCCACTTATTTTTAGACAAACCCTTACTCGTAGATAATATTATCGGTAAAATTGATTTAATGTAACATTCGTTCAAAGTTATTTCAATCCGAAAACCGTTATTTTTGACCGCAAAAAGATTTGAGTTACTCAAACCAGCGCCTAAAGAAGATTTATGTCTAAAAGATTTTTTCCCTTAAATTTAGTATTGTATTTGAAAGTAATCCAAAAACTATCGAAAGAAATTTAATAAGCCTATTAAAATATAGCCTCTTGAGTACAAAGTTCTATAATTACTAGACAACTATCTTACACCATATCAAAAACTGAACAAAACAATATTTTAAAGAAGGATGTGAACAGTTTAAACGGGTTTCACAAAGTTGTGGTCGCCGCTTCAATGCTATGTATATTACCTACATATAAAATATATATGTACATGTACTGCCTAATTCCTAAATGTGAATTATATGTTATTACTAGAGGTGTCCCGCGGCTCCGCACGCGTTTATTACGTAATAGTTATTTTTATCTTGAGACTTATTTTCACTCATAGTATTCAATCGAATAATGACATTATACATAGCTTGTATGAAATTTCTTAAAAATCGGTTCAGCCGTTTTTAAGTTCAATCCGAAGATGAAAACAAAGAAATAAAAAATAGTTTAATGCCATAGACATGACCAGTGTACTTTATAATTAATTTTTTTTTTCACAAAATTTGGATAACATTATATGGCAAAAGGAACTGACCTACACATTTAATAATATGTATAAGGTACATATAAATATACTTATATAGCCATATAGAATCTGGTGAGTATGGAGAATGACACATTGTGAAACCATAAACTGCTCTGCACGGTGTTGGGTAAAGTATAAAATTACAGGTAATAAAAACCCATACAATGAGTGATAAAAACGGTGTGTACGTCATTTTGCCTCCACCGCGGCATGGCAATCCTTGAGGGATGCACGCTTTGACCGGCCTTTCGTTTTATGCGACGTTAAATTAAGGATGGGGATTTATGCAAAGCCTTTGCTGTCCGATAGCGTTATGTGGAGCGCCTGTGGTTCATGGGAGGATTTTTATTTTTTATTTTGAAGGATTCCCGTGAATACTGTGTTTATGAATTGCGTTTTTTAATGTTATATGTATATTGTACATTTACTTTACAGATATAACGTTAGCCTACTCCTTTAAAAATAGTCATCACTGTAAATTTTATTTTAAAAAATCTCCAGAAATGGCTTGGGACACCTGGGAGTAACGAAGTTCCTTTCGCTTTATATTATGCTATGACTGATTAAGTTTATAATTTGTTTCTATTTATATTATAATAATTAATAATATTGTATATTTTTTCATAACTTTATAAATAAAAACTAAACAAAAGTACCTACACTAATTTTATATGAAAAATGCCATATCAGCGGGTTCGAATACCATCAACCATTCGTACTGTACATGCAAAGATACGTAGAAATCTGGTCATAACTCAGCTTAACTAATTCCACGACTGTCACAGATTTGAAACTCACTCGTATGTATGTTTGTTTTTTTTATTGTCGGTCAGGTCGGTCATATTTTTCAGTTTAGCTTCCACCCCACGATAAGTAACTTCGTTACATTAGTTGTCTCATTATTGGATTGTTATTAATTACAGTTCGGTATTTATTTACTGAAGAAATTGTTATATTTTAGTCTTTTGAGATGTATGATAATTTAATAAATGCATGCAATAATGTGTATAGAATATTTTCCTTATCATAAAATAAAGTTATAGCACAGAGATCACCTTGCTGGAACATTCCAGAGAGTTTTTGTGTAACTCAATATTTATATAAGTACCTTGTTTATTTTTCAGTTTAAACACCACTATGTGACAGAATAAGAACATCTATATTAGTTTCAAAAGTGTACAAGAAAATAAAGATTGATCTGTGAATAAATTCTCATTTTATTTTGTTTCACTTAAGTATTAACGAGCGTTTGTTTCTTCTTTATTTTCTTCATTAGTTCTAGTTTTTTTCCATATCTAACTTTATGTCAGCATGCCTGAAGCACACAAAGCTATTAACAACTAGGCACCTATTCAACCCCGAGCTAAGGATAAAATTCCAACTTTCAGACTATTCTTGTGGCCAGAGGGTCCTGTCTCTTTTAAATTACAAACTTTTTAAATGTAGATAGATACACATCTTAAATTCAAATTCTTCACAAGTTTCATGTCTCCAGAGCATCAATAAATTCTTGGGAAACAAATAACTTTCAAAATTAGCTCTAAGTTAATTGTTGGGATGGGAATAGTCCTTTAACATTCAGAACGTGACCAAACTTTTTTGCATGGAAAAATTCTAAAGAGTTTTTACTCAGTGCTTAGTATAAAATCAAATTAGTCACAAAAGGCTTCACTTCGATTATGTGTGATTCCTGTAGAAATCATATAAATTCCAAATGGATTACACTATCTTAATTTTATAGTACTTATATAATATAATATATACTTAAAATATTATATTTACTTAATATTATAAATCGCATTAATGTTATTTATTTGTTTACGCCAATCTCTGGAACTATAGGTGAGATTTAAAAAAGTCTTATTGCATTTTATAGCGTATTTTTTAAGGAAGATTATAGGCTATATAACTTTAGGCCACGACTGTAAGAAGCAGAGCAGTAACTATGAACTTCAAGCGATCTGGCTAGCTGTAGGCAAGTATGGGCAGTGAGAGAACAACGATAGGCTACGGGGGGTTACTTTGTATGTAGCGGCTCATTGGAGAGTTGGTCGAAAAAATCATATTAAATAACTTTACGTAAACAACTTTAATACTGTAAATTCTATTACGTTTCTAAAATGATCTCCATTTCACATTTTAACATGTTATTCCAGTTTCTAGGTAGGCTGTAGTAATTAATTAATTTTAAACTATAATTAGAAATTCGTACGATTTACAAAGTTATTTCGTTTGTTAAGGTACTTGAGTGGTTAATTATACTATAAGATTTCGTTTAGAAATTATTGAATTGCAAATTGTATAGGTACAGAATATGTATATCAGTAATTACCATTGGCATGTTCCTTATTCTGTATGAAAATATTAGTAATTTATACACAAGTATTATAAAAAGATAATAACATTTTTTATTGTAATTAGTGAACGTAGCTTATTACTGGTTCATTATAGTTTATACATATTATTTTTCTTCCATTCTTTCTACTTACTCCAGTGTTAATTGTGTCATGAAACTCACAAATTTAGATAGCTGGAGAGCTCATAAAAAGTAGATGGTATTTCAAAATTTAATTTAAAGCCAGTACATTTGTTCCTTACAAAATGACAGATATTTCACTAAAACTCACCCTTTTAAAGAGTTCCAATTTTTTTCGATATCATCAACTTAAGATGCGTTTAGGTTCGAAACTAATGTAACTGATAGGTATGGGATAAAATTTTATCGAAAATATTTTTCTTACAAAGATACCATGGCAACATAACCAAAATGACAAGAACCTATAATTTAAATATATTGTTGTTTTCAGTGGATGTGAAGTCTCTTATACTGTTTCGAACTTATTTAGTCTACGTTACTGTAGAAGAAAATATTTGTACTCCATTAAAAACTTATTTGTAAAAACTGCACAATTTTTTTTTTATTTTTCTTATATAAATGTGATAGAAGGAATTTACACCATTAATCATCAGCATGGAAAGACCGATTATAAAAATGTCAATAAAACTACGTAAATAATATAATATATATAATAAATTTCTTTGTGCATGCTTAGGAAAAAAAACTATGTAACGTAACGTTACGTAACGAACGATACGCAATGGTTTAAAATGTGTAGTGTTTAAATTCAAAGAAGTTTGGCATAAACTGCCTGGAACGGTTCCACACAATTTAAAAAGAAAAAAATACTAAATAGATTCATTTCTCAAGTATCAACATTAGGACCAATAAATATATTTTCTTAGTGGGAATTAAACAACAAAAACTATTTTTATTATCTATCGACATGACATTGTTTGCAGATTACTTACAACACTAGCTACCCGCCTGCGGACATACTCGTGTAAATTATACATCACATCGCTCATTCTTACAGTTTACACCTCTCGCTCGTTTTGCAAATTTATATGAATCATTATTGGGTTGAATTATAGAGCATCGAATGCAAGAGACCGCCACAAACATGGATGTAAGAAGAAAACTTGAATAAGATAAATATATTTCTTATGACAACGTATGATATTCATTGAACTGGATGCAAGAAGACGAAGATTCAGTACAGAGGCACGCTCTAGGAGAGACCAATGTCCAGCAGAGATGTGGGAGATAATGTATAATGAATATATAGATATGTATGAGATGTGGGTGGTTGTATAATGTATTTGGGATAAAACGAGTTGTTATACTCAGCATCAAAAAGTAATTAGTGGCTCTTAGAATATCAGGCCCACACATTTTTCAATTAGCGTAGACTCCAATCCTCGTCAGTTCGTCAGTACCACAGTCAGCTATTAATAGATTTAAGAAAAAAAAATAAAAAAAATATCCTGAGAATCCTCCATCGCCTTTCGTGGCTCAAAGTTACCAATACATCAGTAACGCGTAGACGTGTTATCAATTTTTGTTTACGTCTGGTTAGTGACTATAAATGTATATTGCCTACATCGTTTACGAATTATATTTATATATTTATAAGTGCAGGCTGATGAATGTTTTAAACTTTAAATTTCAATTACCTAAAATTTTCTCAGAAACAAACTATGTAACTGTATTGGAATAAAAACAAATAGGAACTACATACTATAACCTATTTCACAAAAGTAGAAATATGAGAATAACTTTAGACAAATAAAACCGAAAGCCGCATTTAAAACTAGTGTTTACAATGTTAATAAATTCAAATAATGAAACTAGGTAAAATAGTAAAATTAAGCTAAAAATATTTCAACAAAAGGAGTCACTACTAATAAGTTAGTTAGTAAATAGTAGTAGTAGTAGTTAGTAGTTAGTTAGTAAATAAAAAGTTATTTCCTTCAAGTCTGTAATATTTAATGAAAATTTTCATTTACTGAATATAGTAATGAAAATGTCTAACATGTAAAAAGTAAAACATGCTAAAATGTAAATTAACTAAATTGTTCATCAATTATGTATATACAATTATTATAATAGTATGAAAGTTTCTAAATGTGTTATTAATTAAAATAATAAAATATTCCCATAATCAATCATTTTAACAAAACTTACAAGTTAATACAAATTTTCAATAATCATTGAAATAAATTATGAGCCTGTGCAAATATATAACTAATAATTGTAAACTATTTTATTAATAATCGTCGCCTTAATAAAAGTTTTAAGGATACAAAACGAAAAATATTAAATTCTCAGAGTAAAATCTTTACTTTTTATCGTTTATACTTACCTCAACGCCAACTCATAATATAGTTAAAAATATGTATAGTATTTCGTTATTCCTGAAATTGTGTGATATTTAGTAATTTACTTAGTAGTTTATTCTCTTGGTTATTGTTTTGTTACAAAGCGTAAACTTACAATGTGTAATTTTCTTTATGCAATTTTGGAGACCTTATTTCAAAGAAGCGTTTTCGTGTTCTCCGTTCTTATTGTTTCCTACCAAGGCATTAGCATCGTTTATTTTTTGAATAAATTTGTTCACCTGGATAATTTGCAGAGTTGTTTTTGTGGCACAATGTAATTATTTTACCGATAAACCTTCTACTTAGAATTTACTTAAAGTTTACTTTTTCGTACAATTCGATTGACAATAGTTTGTTGAAACCGACCGCGGAAACGAAATTTGTCAGAACTTATCAAAGAATATGAACTTATTATTGGGCAAAGTTATTCAATTTCCGTTACACTTGTTTTATCTATGATTTTTTTTTAGTTTTACAAATACTTTTTATAATACATAGTTTTATTTGTAAATTAAATATGGGTGAAAATACATTAAAAAAAAGCTTTGTATAAAGTGAATATATTAAATAATTTAGCAATCAAATCATTAACAATTATTAAAAAAAATTGTAGTTACCACAGATTTGAGAAAAAGTTATTGTGCTATATGTAATAGTAATTTGAGACCATTTTTAAATATATAATTGATCGAACACCTTTTCCTCATTCAGTAAACAATGCATAGTCCTCTCCATTTTCTCAAATATTTTGCACAGGGTACAATTAGGAAAATTATTTGGCAACTGACATATCTTAGTATTGTATTCTCTTTTTTTAATGACGTTAATATGTCAACAAGAAACAGTTTTATTTTATAAAGAATGAATTTATATTTCTTATTTTTCATTCTTTTACGTACCTCATGCCAAAATATTACAACCACGCTTACAAAATATACTACTGTACAAACAAAAATTGTGCCTAGATTTCAGCCAGAAAACAATTTTGACAAATCTCTTGAAACCACAATCACGACGAATGATGTCAATTTATTCATTAAAGAACTGGATGAGCCTTTGGTGGAAAATTTTAAATTATATAGAAAAATGGACAGTAAAGGGAAAAACGTGACCCAAGAGATGCTGCAACAAAGAAAATCTAGGTACGCGATGAACAGCACGGATTTAAAGGGACTGGAATGTCTGTCGTGTTTTGCAGACGGGATTTCAACTGAAGATGAGAACTGTTATAAGGGATCTCAGTAAGCAAATGAGTTAATTAACTTTTTCAGACAAAAGGAGCGCAAGACTTGATCTTGTACATTATACAAAGATCTTTTCATAATTAAGTACAGGCTTTCATGTCCGTAGTCTTGTTTAAGTATAAACAGTAGAACGCAGTGTATGAATGTTTATTATATATGTTGTTATATTTCAAGCAAGCTAAAATAGGTATCTTGTTTGTTTTTATGTTTAATCCAATAGAAGCTAAAAGTCTACCAACAGCCACACAAACAGCTGATATCCTTGTAATATAATAATATAATATATATTATTTATACAAATCTCGTGTCACGGTGTTAGTGGTCGCACTCCTCTGGAACGGCTTGATCTATTTTTATGATTTTTTAAATGTATATTTGGTATGTATGGGAATAGGTCGTAAAGTATATTTCATATTATCGCTATGTGATTAGGCTGTCCCTGTCTACAATTTTTCTTAATATTTTTTGAATTTTTTTTTTGTTTTGGTGTCAAAACATACATATAACCCCAAATATTCACCCACCTTCCTATTTTTTATTGCAAATTTAGTATTTTTGTATGAATAAAAAAAAGTGTGTATAGGTACGTACTAAATTATGTATGTATAGGTAAGAACGCGCGATTGCAGTTTTTTCTTTAAAAACGATTGTTTTGGAATAAACATAAAATAATGAAATAACCAGATGTTATTATCACTTGTTGCTACCGAAATAATTTCCGTACCGCCTGTGATATAAAAAAGAGATCGATTCTTAAGTACTGGACTCCACAAAAGGTCTTATTAATACACCCCAACTAAATTTCATTTTATTAATTCCTTAAACACAACATTATATTTTTTTAAGGTTCACTAATTTACTGGTTATTCTTATTTTATGATAATTAGTAAGAATGATTATTTATATACGACATAATTAGTATCATATTTTCAGTGTCAAAATAGAAAAATGTTTAGACGCTGAACAATGCTACACGGAACTACACCCTCTATACATAAAAAGGGGGTGTATATTACCTGGTAGCCTAAATAGAACATTTGTATGCAAATGCCCTCTGTGTAACGACAAACCTTCGTACGATTCCACCTACTACGAATATACGAGACTCAGCGATTGGGAATATGATAATAAGCGCCTTCAGAAGCCTGTAATTGCTATAGACCTTATTTGTAAAGTTTGCGAAACTAAAGGAGTGAATAAAACTACTGATGATGTTTGCAAGTTCGGTCAGAAGTAAGATTTTTATCAATATTTACCATTTTTCAATCATTCAAAGTTATAGTTATTATATAATGCATTCAACGCTGTTGAGTGTCAGATAAACAAAAAAATGTTAATTTACTTAAGAAACTATGATAAAACAATTGATGTAGTAGATATTATACTCCATCTATGGATAAAACACTCAGACACTAGACTTATTTTGACGATTTTAACACCAAAAAAGCGGTTAAATCAATAGAGACAGAAAATCCATCATACTCTTCATATATTTTGTATAAATTTTTTTGTATGTCGCTCTTTCAGTTCGTAGTGAAAGAATAAGAAATATCCCAATTCCTTTAATTGTTTACTCTACCCTATATGAAAATTTATCCTATGTAACCTATTTATTATTAATAGTTTTCCTTTACTAAAGAAAGCTGAAGATACTTTAATAGTTATTTTCTAAAATTTCATCAAATTAAATGATCATGAAACGGTAGGGTATTTAATTTTTGTCATATTTTTTTTACAGTGCTGACTATATGGTCTGTGGACACGGCCAATTATGCTTTATTAATATAAACGAACAGTTGGATTTTGTGTCTAGAGGATGTATAACAAAGCCAGTTTTTAATTCCTTGTATTATTTTTGTGATACAGTTAAATGTAATAACGTTTCGTATCGGAATCCAAAATTAATGCCGTCTACAGATATATTATTTAAAACAATGCCGTTGACAAGAAGTCTAGTTTCAGGAACATCTTGTAACATCTTGTTTGATTTTACTGCGTTAATTTCATTACAAGCGTTCCTATTTACAATTTATGTTAATGAAATGAAGATTTAATAAAATTATAAAACCACACTGTAATATATTTTTCAAGAAGGTTGATACAATATGACATAAATAAAGACTGTTTATATTCCATCAACAATGCGTGTCAACGACATCATAAAAATAATATGCCAGATTGTTATTTAAAAAATTATTGTAAAGCATGGAGAATAGAGGTAAGAAGTATCATATTTATACAAGAAAAAGTGTCCGTCAAAAAGCGTTAATTTGGCAAGGCGCTGCGGTAGCAAATAAGTAAATTTAAAAGATGGAAACAAAAGTTATTATTTTTAAGTTTTCGTTCACTTGAATGATTCCACAAACTTTTAAAATTTATTGCTCACTTATTTCTTTTAGTTATACAACAGTAAAAACTATAAAATCTCGAAAAAGTATCATTTATTTTAATATGCTAGCGTCATCTCGGTGGGTTTTTGAATTATAATTTGATGCTTACAGCTAGACACTTTTTCAATACTTGGTTGATTCCACGCAAATATGGAACCAACCTGCGATACGAAATAAATAGCAAATTATGATGCGAATATCCAGCGAGAGAAGTGTATGCAAAATGTCATGCCAACTCACCGGTACTGCGTTCCGTGATAATTCCTGGTCGGCGCCGACGTGGTTTAGCTATACATTATATATTCAAAGTTCCTGAGCCTCACGCACCCACTGTACACACACTGGCTTGATGACACTAAATTCTGGAGAACGTGGTTGACGAGGAATGTCCGAGGCGAGCGACTTTGCACCGTGCAGACGCGACGGTGTTCCGACGAGAGTTTTTATCGCGAGAGCCGGTGGCGACAACAACAAATCGAAAACTACCCCCACTGGATATCATAATGCTTAGCGACGAGAGAAAATAATTAATAACAAACTACCTACTTTAATACGTGATGGTTCTTAATTACGCGGCTGCAACATTCCGCCCACCAAAATACAACGTATTTTAAAATAAATTGCCAAACAAAATACAAACGAAAATAATTAATGGAACTTAATAACAAACACTAACAACGAAAGTAAATATTTAAAATAAATAGCGAAATAATAACTAAATGAAAATAACAACGATTAGTCGTTGCCAGGTAGAGGACAGAGTTTCACTAAAGGCCTTTGTAAAAGACCTGTCTGGGTCTTGACCGTGGCAACGCGAGAAATGCCGTCTTTCCCCGGGTGTAATCGCACGACACGAGCGAGCGGCCATTTAAGGGGTTTAGCTTGTTCATCTTTAACTAAAACCAGCGATCCTAGTTTAAGTTCTGAGGTGCTGGTGTGCCATTTAGAACGCTGATTTAGAGTATGCAAATATTCCGTATACCATCGCTTCCAGAAATCGTGATGGAGTCTTTGCAACAGTTGCCAACGATTCAAACAACTCAAACGGACATCGGATAAATCTGATTCGGGAAGCGAGGTAAGCGGTTCCAAAGTGAGGAAGTGACCAGGGGTCAATACAGCCAAATCGTTGGGATCCGATCCCATTTCGCATAAGGGGCGCGAATTGAGTAAAGCCTCAATTTGTGTTGCTAAAGTTAAAAATTCTTCATAAGTTAAAATTTGATAGCCAACAACACGAGCGAGATGCGTTTTGAAGGATTTTATGTTTGCCTCCCAAAGACCACCGAAGTGTGGTGCAGCAGGGGGCTTAAAGCTAAATTCAATCGTCTCAGACGAAGCCGCCTGTTGCATAAGGGTTAGCAATATGTTATGAGCGCCAACGAAATTCGTACCGTGGTCGCAGTGAATGCGCTGGCAACGGCCTCGGCGAGCGATAAATCTACGAAGAGCGCCAAGAAAGGCCTCGCTTGTTAACCCTACGACAAGCTCAATATGTATCGCCTTGGTGGCGAAGCATATGAAGAGGCAAATATATGTCTTAAAGGTCCTAGCACCGCGATAGCGTTGTACATATGTTGGAAAGGGACCTGCGAAATCAATACCGATGCACGAAAAAGGCTTAAGTTGCGAAACCCTCAACTTAGGGAGGTCTGCCATGCGAGGTATGACAGGCCTTGGATTGGTGCGATAGCATTTGATACATTTAGATAATCTATTACGGATGGCACGACGAGGCGACAAAATCCAAAAGTTTTGTGCCAACAGAAAATTGAGGGTGCGAAGCCCTGGATGTAGATTATCGTTATGACACTGATCGATAATAAGCGATGTGAGACGATGTTGACGAGGTAACAACAGAGGGTGCTTGGAATCATAATCTAAATCCGAATGAGTGAGTCTACCGCCCACCCTGACGAGACCATCTTTGTCAAGAAACGGATTTAATTTTTGTAGTGGCTTGAGTAAAAGCAACCCCTTTTCCAAGCCTTGAATCTCGCTTGCAAAGCTCGAAGTTTGAGCGATTTTGACCAAAGTCAACAACGATTGTTTGAGCTCTGAAGAGACAAGATGACCTGATTTACGATTATTAGAGTTGCGACAATTGTAGACGAAACGATGGAGATAAGCGACAATGCGTTGAATCTTCCTAAGACTTGAGTACCTGTCCAGAAACTCATCAAAACTATCGACAGTGACGAAGAGAGCTATGTCAGAATTACGCTGTTCCGAAATTATATCACTGGAATCCTCAAACGAAAACGATGAAGTTGGCCAGCCATCGGGCTCACAAAGCAACCACGGAGGTCCATGCCACCACGATGAGTGGCCAAGAAGTTCGCTGATTTTAAGTCCGCGACTTGCGCAATCTGCCGGGTTGTCAGAAGAGCGAACATGTTGCCAACAAGAAGGTGGAACGATTTCCTGTATGTGACTCACACGATTGTTCACGTAAGTCTTCCATCGAGAGGAGGGTGACTTTAACCACGCCAGAGTCACTGTTGAGTCAGACCAGCAAAAAATACCATCGACACGTATCTTATCAGCGAACACAGTTTGAACATATGCGACAAGATCTGCCAAGAGAACTGCAGCGCATAGTTCTAAGCGAGGAATAGAAATTATTTTTAGAGGAGCAACTTTAGAACGAGCGATAATCAGGTGGGTAGTGACGCGATCGTCTCCTTGCTCAATACGAAAATATACGACGGCTGCGTAGCCTAACTCAGAGGCATCGCAAAAACCGTGTATCTGTAATTTGATGGAGTTCAATGCGGGAACGAAACGAGAAATTGCTAAAGACGACAAAGCATTGAATTCCACACTATAGCGGGACCAGGTTTGAACAATTGAATCAGGTGCAACCTCATCCCAATTCAAACCGAGACTCCAAAGTTTCTGCACTATGCACTTAAATGTAAAGGTAAGTGGGGTTAGGAAACCGAGGGGATCGAAGATGCGAGCTAATTCCGAGAGGATGATGCGCTTGGTGCATTGTTGATGTAAAGATGTCACAGTGAAAGAGAAAGCATCCACGTTTGGATGCCACTCTAAACCAAGTACTACTACCGACAGGGAAGATTCTGAGCTGAATGTCAGCGAATCACGAGCATCGTGCCTATGTTCAGATGGAATACCTTCAAGCAAAGCAGGACTGTTACTAGTCCATTTCCTTAGCTCGAAACATCCCTTGCTAATGATGTCACTTATGTCTTTCATTAACTCACGAGCCGAAATAAGTGAGTCAGCCCCGGTTACGACATCATCCACATACATGTCACTCCTAAGTGCAGTCACAGCGAAATGACGATTATTTCCCTCGTCCTGTGCCACCTGCACTATGGTTCGAAGCGCTAAGAAGCTTGAGGATGACATGCCATACGTGACGGTTTTAAGACGGAACTCTTGAATGGGTTCCTGAGGCGAAAATCGAAACATAATTCTTTGGTAATTACGATCAGTATTAGCCACCAGTATCTGGCGATACATTTGCTTAATATCGGCAGTAAAAACGACAGAATGTAAACGAAAGCGAAGAAGGATTGATTTAATATCTGATTGCAATCTTGGAACGACAAGTAGTTGTTCGTTTAGTGCGACTCCATTAGCAGGCTTAGCACTAGCATCGAACACCACGCGTAGTTTTGTGGTCAAACTACTTGGTTTGAGCACACAATGATGCGGTATATAATAGGTTCGATCGGAACTAATTTCATCGACCTTTTCCATATGTCCAGAATCAAGATAATCTCTCATGAACGCATTATAGTCCTCACGAAGTTGAGAATTACGTGACAATCGTTTTTCGAGAGATAACAATCGACGATGTGCCAAACTGTAGGAATCACTAAAGGTAGGCGCGGGTGTCTTGAAAGGCAAACGGACGATATACCTTCCATTCACATCCCTGCAGTGCGTCGTATCGAATATACGTTCGCAAAGAGCATCTTCATCACTAAGCGGTGATGATTTGGGAAGTTCATCAATTTCCCAAAATTTACGAATTTGAGAGTCTAAATCATTAAAAGAGCAAAACATCGACTTACTAGAACTAGGTGGTATGCATGCAATATTACCCATAACTATCCAACCGAATTTGGTGTTAAAGGCTACGGGTCCATCTGACCCACAATCGAGACGTTCACCCAAAACTATCTGACAAAATACGTCAACGCCGACTAACGCGTCGATTTGCGCAGGCACGTTGAAGCTAGTGTCAGCCAGCTTAATGTTCATCAACTGTGGCCAATGAGCAATATCTATGGTATTAGACGGCATATCACCACATATATTGGGAATAACGAGAGCTTCCAAGACTAGCTCCGGATAACCTTGTTGCCCACGGATGCGAAGTACGGTAGAACTAGTCGCGACAGATGATGTTTGACCAATGCCCTCAACGAGTGACATGGTTTTCTTGAAGGCTAATCCTAGACGTTGGGCACACTTGTTGGTAATAAAGTTCCTTTGGCTTCCGTTGTCTATAACGATTCGAATTGAGCGGTAATTACCAAAGTTATCTAGGACTTCAACGGAAGCAGTAGCGAGAAGCGCGATATGCGTGGGAGAACTCGAGCCTGCCACTAATGTTTGTGAAGTCGGCGTAGATGAAGCGAGAGCTGATGCTGCGGTAGCATCTGAGACGATAGATGAAGTGGTAGGAGCTACGTTAGCATTTGACGACACCGAATTATCAAAGTGCAATGTAGTATGGTGAAGTGCGTTGCACTTAAGACAGCGACTGTTTGACGAGCAAGATTTAACCACATGACCTAGACGAAGGCAATTCACACAACGATTATGTTCCTTGACGATGGAGAATCGATCACGTGGGGTGCGATCACGATAAGTGGGACAATTCGCTAAGGCATGCTGTGCCTTGCACAAAACACACAAGTTATCACTTGGTGTAAGTGGATTCACTATCAAAGCCTTGGCATTCGTAATAGGCGCGCGAGGGTGCCTACCATAAGAATCCTGAGGCGCGGATGCGGGAGACGTGCGCACCGTGCGGGAGTAAGATGTGGGCGAGGTTACAGCAACGGCACCAGAAGCGGCGGCGCGATGCAGTCGCACAGGGGGGCGCGCTGTACTTATCTGAGGCTCGGCAAGCTCGAGTGCTTGGCCGACCTTATTAAGATATTCCAGAAGGGAGTCAAAACTTGGTATGTCTTTATCATCGTTCTGCAATTCAAAACGTTGACGAGTATCACGATCAAGTTTATTTATTAAAAGGTAAAACAAAGGGAAATCCCAATCTTTTACAGGTAACTTCAAATTCCTTAATACCGCGATGTTCTCCTTGAAAGTATCCACGAGACGACGTAACTCACGAGGAGAGTTCGATTTAAGAGTTACATTTTGCAACTCCTCCCAATACCGAAAAGCTAATTTACGTTTGCATTGATAACGATCAATCAAGGCGGCGTACGCATCTAAATAATTATTTCCTGAAAGAGGAAAGCCTTTCAAAAGATGAAGAGGTTCACCGGAAAGAAGCGAAATTAAAATAGAAAAACGTTCGATATTCGATAACCGTTTGTTATGATGTACGGTAGTGTTATACATGTCATAAAACGAACTCCATAATGTAATATCACCATTGAAGGTCAATAAGTTCAAACGAGGTAGTTTCACAGACAAATCATTTGTGCATACGTCGAGCTGCTGTCCGTCTGAATGGAAAGGTGACGCGAGTGTCGAATGAATTTCGATTAACTGAAAATATTTATTATCGAAATCGTGACGAATTTCGTCTTCCTTATCCAACTCTGAAGTATCTAATATTTCCGAACAAATTTTTAAATGTTGTGCTTCGAAACTAGCATAATAACTTTCGAGTCGACTGTACCGTGACAAGAAAACTGGCAAACAAGATTTATCATTTTGGGCCTCTAAGGCTGATGACAAGCAGTCATCAATGCGTTTGATAGCAATGGATCGCTTTAGCTCTAAACCACGACGAGCGGCAGCCTTTGACATTTTAAATTACAAAATTAAACTAATAAAAATAATTTAGAACGATAAAAAATTGAATGGACTGTATATTAACGCTAATTCAAACAATAAGTTAACCAAGTAATATTAACTAATTCGAGATTACAAATAAATATTATTAATAATACATACAAACTATAATTTTAGTCTTAATGCTTATTCCAATAAACATACGGAGTGATGATATTGAAATGAATTGATTAGATTTTAGATCGTTGTAATTTAGTGGTTACTGCCTACTTAATTTTGTCAAGTAATAATGGCAGTGACAAAAAGAAAGCTATTTTTATTTTATGAAAACGATATTATTACGATATTACCACGATTACTATGTCACTTCTGACAATGAACCAGGTTAGCCGTATTCACTATGAGAAGGATCCGTGCCCGTTTGGACCAAACTTATGGTTGATCCCACGCAAATATGGAACCAACCTGCGATACGAAATAAATAGCAAATTATGATGCGAATATCCAGCGAGAGAAGTGTATGCAAAATGTCATGCCAACTCACCGGTACTGCGTTCCGTGATAATTCCTGGTCGGCGCCGACGTGGTTTAGCTATACATTATATATTCAAAGTTCCTGAGCCTCACGCACCCACTGTACACACACTGGCTTGATGACACTAAATTCTGGAGAACGTGGTTGACGAGGAATGTCCGAGGCGAGCGACTTTGCACCGTGCAGACGCGACGGTGTTCCGACGAGAGTTTTTATCGCGAGAGCCGGTGGCGACAACAACAAATCGAAAACTACCCCCACTGGATATCATAATGCTTAGCGACGAGAGAAAATAATTAATAACAAACTACCTACTTTAATACGTGATGGTTCTTAATTACGCGGCTGCAACAATACTTGTCTTCCATATGAGATTGTTCTCCTTTCCTTTACTCTCCATGCTCTAAAGAGAACCAAATATTCCATAAAGAATTTCACTCTATAAGAAATAGTAATGACAGTTCAAAGAAAATGAAGATTTGTCAGATTCCTGTGATTTACATTATTTTAATTACTGCTAAATGCGAAAAAGAAGAATATGTAAAAAGTAAGATCCCGTTACTTAATTTTAGAAAACAAGTAGAAGAGAGCGATGATATTGTCAAAAGCGCTCAAAAAGATGATACCCATAACAATTATATAGTAGAATTTCTTATGAAAAATGTTAAAGAAATTTTTAAAGATTTATCTGAAAATGCTGAACTAACAGAAACTATTGAATCAACAACAGTACTTTTAAGACCTACTATTACTTTATCAGATGAAGATGATATTAGTTTAAGACCTATATTTACAAATGATGTGATGCTCTATGAAAATTTATCTCTTAATACTTTAATAGATAAGAAACATGACGCAGTGTACGATACACATACTGGAGAAAATAGTGAAACCAATAGAAGATATAAACTTCTACACTTGTCAAGAGATACAGTTAATTATGAGAAAAAACAAGATCTGGAATTTGAATCATCTAAATATGTTGTAACAAACACCTCCGAAAGCGATAACGAATCAGGTGAACAAAGGCGATCGTGTATTTCTTGTGACAATGTTAATACGGAAGATTGCACTGATCCAAGAAACAAATTGTGAGTAGATGATTTTAATTATAGATATCGTTGGTTTAGAGCTCGAATATTGTATATAAACTTCGATCAGTGGGTTTTTTTTTATATGAGCTCGGCAAAATGACTCCTGTTCACTTTGATGGTAAGTAAACTATACTCCATGAATAGTAAGGCTCTTTAAAAAAAAATGAAGGTGTTTGCCCTCAAGATGCTAGTTACCAATTTTAGTCTATTCTAATTAGATATAACACAACCAAAGCAGTGATTTTGTAGTGAAATTTACCTTATCTGGCTGATTCCGAATGGGGACGCACACCAGACACTAATGGAGGAATTTTAGCTTGATGTACAGTGATCACAATTCAGTTAGACATGGATACCTAACCACTAATACTACTAATGTAAAAATCTTACGTACTTAATTTAAAGGATATTATACATTTTATTGATATATTTATTGCTCATATCTGCTCTTACATAAAACTAGTACTTTAGACTTAACGTGAAGCTAACAGATTAGTTTCTTTGACACCTAGATAAATATTTATTAGCGTAGCTAAAATTTTTTACTAGTCTTGATGACTTCTAATATCTTATTCTTATTATAAATAACTAACAATATAAAATTCATCTTTAATATTATTAAACAATAATACATGGGTTCGTAAGAATACGGATCTAAACAAATCTGAATGAATAAGTTTATTTAAATATTACTTAGTGTTACAAAAATTATATAGATAGCTTTCTTGTGTTATTATTTATGTTTCAGAATACCATCGATTGTGTGTGAACGCGAGGATGATCTATGCTATTCACTGCACACGCCATTCGGGATAATCGATCGGGGATGTTACAACGTAAATCACAACCTCACCACCTATGTCTGTACCTGCAATCTTTGCAACTACGTATCCATTTCTGAGATACCATACATTTTCTCTAACAAGCAAGATTGGGTCGATAATGTTGTTGAGCTCTCACGTACAAGGCATTTTAGAAAATCGGTTTTTAAAGACATGTCTTGTTTGAGATGCGAAGTTAATGTAACTACAAAACGAGGTGATATGCTCGAAAGTGCAAACTGCTTGGAAGGAACTCTGTAAGAATGATTTAATTTTATAGTAATAACTAGCGATGTGCCCGCGGCTCCACACGCGTTTGCTAGTACGAAGTAAATATTTACATTTCGCAATTTTATTTTTGCTCATATTGTTGACAATTTGTATGCCGTATCAATTGTGAAATGGCATGTTTTTCCAGTGTACAATTTTCATCAAAATCGATTAAAAATTATTATTCTATTTTAAGCATTATAATTTATTATTGGCGATTCATAAAGCCTCTCAATTATGGTATGACGTATGCTTCCCGTGTACAAAATTTGATCAGAATCGGTTGAGAATTGCTGAAAATTTAATTTTTGAACTTTTTTTTGTACTATTCCTAAAAGTGTTATTTTTAATTCTCATAATTAATAGAATGATTTATACTTCCCGGGTACAAAATTTCATCAAAATTAGTCAAGAATTAACGAAAATAGTATTTTTTGGAAGTTATTGTTTTTACGATTTATAAATGTAATATTGAAATTTCTTATACCCTTTCAATTGACTTATAACTTATATAAGCATCCCGTGTACAAAGTTTCAAAAGAATCGGTCAAACCGTGCTTGATTAAATCTGGACATACAAATAGACAGACAGACAAAAAAAAATCTAATGGCATATTCTTGTACAGTGTCATTCATATAGTATGCCTATCGGGGAATATGGATAAATAACTTGCTGTACAGACAAAACGACATTATTGGATACAGATTGTATGGGCTATTTAAAGATATAAAATTAAGAAAAGAACACGTGTATATATATCATTTCAATTACCCAATGTGATAAATTTACAAATAGAAATATCTGTTATAGTTAAATGAAAAAATGTAATGGGTTTTATAATAGCGAATGAATACACAGTGATGAATGTCGATATTCGCTAAAATATTAAATTTATTCAGATCATGTCATAATTAAAGTATTATATTAGCCCAATCTCAATTTTAAAACTCTCAAAGGAAAATCTGATATTAGGTACCTAATATCAAAAATATTATATTTTATGTTAAAAGCTTTTCAAATCCAATTATTTAGTTTTCCATTCGAGTTAGTATTTGATACAAATCATAGCTACCTGACTTTAATAAAATATTGCATTAGAATGTTTTTATTTTAAATCTTACATTACTTTGAAATTTTATATAATAAGGTAAAACTAAAATAAATCCACAATTCATTGCTATCATCAAAGTATTATATATTTTATGAAATCTACATTTATTTATTCATAAATTTATTAAATTGAGTTTATTTTTCAGATGTTTATTTACATTTTCTATACACTTAATAAAATTGAAGTGTATGTTTGTAATATCAAAATAACAACTTTTTACTAAATGCATATGAAAGTATGTACGGTACCTATAACAAAAAAACACATTTTTTTTATTTTTGTCTGTCTGTTCATTCCGGGTTATCTCCAAAATGGTTGGACCAATTTTGACGGGACTTTCACTGGTAGATAGCTGATATTATAGAAAATAACTTAGACTACTTTTATTTTAGAAAAATAATAAGAGCTCCGCGCAAATAAAAAAATGGTGAATTAACTCGGGCGCTTAAATGGCTTACGCTGAGTAAACTATAAGAGATATATCAAATTAATGTACGATAAAATTGAAGATATTAAAAAGACCTACAAAAAATTCAGCGAGATTATATTTCTATCTTCTAATGAACACCCACCCACAATAAGCTTTTTTGTCTTTAAAATAACCGGGAGCGGTAGATTAAGATTCGCACGTATTCCCGATCGATGGCATTTTGTAGTCCACGTGAGCGTAGCCGCGGGTACAGCTAGTCATAAATATAATCATTGTTTCATTTTAGGGGAATGTTACCAACTCAAGAATGTAAACATGATGAAGTATGTGCGGTGCGAGCAGTCAAAAGCGAAGGTTACATCTGGAGGGGATGCGTAAAATCGCCTCTTTACAATTATTGGTGGGCGTTCTGCGACAGCGATCTATGTAACTATGACAAACTTGTTTCAATATATGATTTTATATGACAAAAATGTAATTCCTTGTTATTTATAATTGTTTACTTATGAATTGTTAAAATTTATTATATTAATTGGAATAATTTTGTAAATTTTACTTGTGTAACCCTAAGTGATTTATAAACTTTACCTTTCTACGTTGCATTTTAGATAACTGTATCTCTTGTTCGTATTGTAATATAATATAATAAATAAATAAACAGAGGCAGTCTTATGACTCAAAAAGCCTTATGGACTGGCGACAGAAGTGAAAACTTAATTTTGAATTTTTATATGAATCATAGTCTGAATGATTGCAGAGCATGTCGGTGACGCGAAATCACAAGATTTTACCCATCCAAAAAATCAAACACGCATATGATACATACGAGTATAATCATACAATATATATATATATATGCCTATGTATACAGGCCGCTACAATACGCGTCGCTAGTCTGACGCAAGCGCAATATGTCACGAGCATGTCGAGGTCATCGGTGACGTGAAGGTTACGCGAACCCATAAGTTTTTCCACTAGCAAAGAACGCTCAGGGAGGCTAAATAAGTATTCACTTCAAAAATTGTTTTACAATTTTGTTATTTGGGAGAATAATTATTCAGCAATGTTTTAAAAAATTACGTATTATGTTGTAAAATTTTTGGGAATAACAGTTTTTTTTTTTTCGATCTGACATTACTGTTAGCCTGAGGGGCCGTATCCAAAAATAGAGCCGCTGGTGGCTTTTACAGCTTTACCGGGACCTTATAACGCTTATATATACATAATATGTACGTCTAAAATGTATATTCAGAAGTGAACTCCATTATAAGTCCTTGCAAAGATACCCCCAGGTGACTTTTATCAACAATGCTTTTGTTCCGCTTCTAAACCCATAAAAAAGATATATAGCAATATATTAAATAAACTTTTCAAAAGATTCCATTAAAACGTTCACGTATTTTTCATAAATTAAAAAGTTTAATCTACAAAGTAAGCTACTTAAGAATATGTCGAAGAAAGTACTTCGGACTTCGGTTAAACCCTAGAGTTCAACGCTACAATCCATAATCTAATTGAATTTCACGGTCGCGGAAGCTTCCCCTTTGAAGGATTCCATCTGGTGGAAACCCGTGGGCACGAATATATGAAAACTCTGAACCGCTGATCTGGAATCTGCGATAGATGTATCGTCAGTCGATTTTACATATGAATGCATCGTATTTATAAAAAGTAGTGATTTAATAAAAAATACTGTAAATAAAATAGACAAGATGAAATAGAATAAATAATCGATTTCAAATAAGACTGTTGAGCAATACTAAATAGTTTTTATTTTCAATTCCCACAACTAACTTTTAACCGATTTTTTTTTACATTAGTAATAAGTTTAACGTTTGACTAAATCTCATCTGAGGTTAAGTGATGATGTGGCCCAAGATGGTGATGGTCAGGATGGGATGGTGATATACTTTCAACTTGAGGATGGTAGCTAACCAGGCGAGCATTAGTAAAAGCCCTACCACAATGCTATGCTTCATAACGGTTCTTTATACGGGTCAACGGTGCTTCATAGTTAATGATTTCATAGCGATGTTTTCATTCACCGAAATCTGAGGTTCATTTCATAGCATATTTTTAAATTAATTTCCATATTTATATGAAATTGTGGGCGGTTGCTAGTATGATATGAAAAACTTATGTTTAACTAGATTATAACTCTGTGTTAATTGTTACCATCCTTTTAACTTATAATATTATTGATTGTGCAAATTTATTTTCAGTAAGGGACGAAGATTTTGTTTACTGAAAAATTATTATACCACTTTAACAAGTCATCTATACCTCATCTAACACGGTGACTTACGTTTTTTTGGATGATAATAAAATATAGGTATATTTATAATTTACATTATTCGTATACAAATTATTAATAGTAAAAAATGACTACATCAAATACTGTACACGGTCAGTATCTAAATATTTGAATATATAACATTCGTGTCATGTAAATTATTACATTTTTCGTGACGCCCGAGTAACAAAGTAAACCAAAATATCATGATTGATTCATTTGATATGGTGCGAGACAATAAATTACAATTAGGCATGTTATATTGATCCTAAATGATTAACTATATACATTTGCATATTTAACAAGAAGAAATAAATTAACATTATGTACTTATACTTGACTAGCTGTGTCTGCGACTTCGTCCGCGTGGAATTTCGCATGTGGCGATGTTAGTGAAGGGGGAATGTGCGCGTGGGGCGTGTGCGGTTCTGGACACTGGTACTTTAGTTTATTTTATTTACGCGGAATCCTAATACTTTTCGTTAAATAAAAATGGCCTAAGTTACTCCTTATAACATCAGCTATCTGCCAGTGAAAGTTCCATCAAAATTGGTTCAACTGTTTGGGAGATTAGCCGGAGTAAGCAGACACACACACAAAAATGAAAAAAAAGTTGTTTTTTGTAGGTATTAGGTTATATACTATCATATGTATTTAGCGAAAAGATGTTATTTTGACATGAGAAACAGACACTTTCAGTTTTATTATTTGTGTTAGAGGATAACTCAATGCAAAAGCGATACCATTTAAAACTTACATATAAGCTATAGCTACTACACATATTATGTGTTTCGTACACCTTCATATTGACAAGTGGTTTCAAAGCTCTAGTCTGTAACAATATAATATTATAGTCTTTTAAAAAAATAATGCATCATCTTAGAAAATAGGGAAAATTCCCAAGTGGCTTGCTATTTTCATTCGTTGCTCTATTCTCGCGAGGTATAAGCTGCATTCTACCGTCTAGGTTTCGGAGCGTTGCTTTTTAAAAATTTAATATTTTATCTTTAAAAAAGAACCAACCAGCTGATCATATTTATATGCAAATATTTTGAGTGAAAATTTTATAAGTTTGTATGTATTATATACCGTTGTATTTTATATAACCTCTTGTAAAAGAAGTTTCACATTTTGCTGGGTAACTTAATAAAATACCTTCTTTGTTGATATTATTACTACGTAAGTAAATTACGTATTGGACTGATATACTTTACTATACTGATATGAACTATTTATTTTTTATCGTTACAGGCTTAGGGTTCTGGCCATAATCTCACCTAATCATAAGTCACGATGTGGCCCAAGATGGCACGCTAAGCCTATTACAAAACTGGTTCTCAAGTGCAGCTGCCGGAACACAACTGTGGTGTTTGGTGACAGATTTTCAACTTGAGGGTTGTAGCTAGCCAGGCGGGCATTATGTAAAGCCCTAACACCATGCTATGGTTTCATCACGATGTTTTCCTTCACTGAAAGCTCAGGCTCATTGCAGGGATTCGAACTCACGTCGATCGACGCGGTGTCCGTACACGCTACCAACTGACCCATCATTACTTATATCATAAAGTATACCTTACCTGAGCGAGATGAGGCGAGGTAAGGAGAGACGAGATGCGGAGGTGAAGAGATTGATGTTCTTCTTATTTTAGTGGTGACGATAATTGATACACAACTTTGAAAATGGCACGTGGATATAATATTTTTCTAATCTATACAGTTCAAAGAACGCTGTGACAAGATGGTGGCTGTCTTGCTAAATCTGTCCAGGGAGATTTGTGGCAACTCAAAATGCATGTTCCTAGCTATAAATTTTATTAATTTTCACTTGTGCACTATGACACAATACGACACCAAAATTACAAAAGTTAGAATCAAATTACGTAATTTTATGAATTGTAGTAAAAACCACAAGATGAAAGATCAAGATCCCTCTAAAAACTCTGGTGTGATGTTTCTATAATGAGCAAGGGATAGATAGTTGATATATATATGCCAAATATATATTTTTTAATAGTTATTTAGGTTTTTAAGTTAGTTCATTTACTCATAGATTAATTATTATTGGTCTCCGCTGCGCTTCAACCAGATACCGCACTACCTACACCTACACCGTACAAACAATAGCACCTAGAATACGGCAACCTAATATCGTAGTGTGTAGTAACTCTTTGGAATAAAGCTTGTCAACGTGACAGTATTAATGACCCTGACTCAAGTACGCCGATGCGGCGTAGTTTTGATTGTCGCTTTTTATAGTACGCCAATGGTGTCTAATTGAAGCGGCGCGGAAAACAATAATTGGTCTATGAATTTGTTCCATCTTTTATTAAAAAGTCTACCTAACATAGACGGAACACAAATTCTGGCGATCTTATTACATACCTATTATATCTGTTTTATTATACATACAAAGTATTGTTAATCTGTATTGTATTTTGTTTTGTTTCACAAATTACTTTTCTGGTATCGGTTATTAAAGTCACTTTAAGTAACAAACCCGGAACGATATTTGAAAACTGTCGCCCAGAAAAGTTTACATTTCCTTACCTGGCTTCGTGCCCAATTCTAAGAGAGTTGGAACTTTGCCAAAAAATATTTAGTTTTCAAACCTTGACCTTAAACAGAGCATTCAAGCGTTTCAGGAGTGAAAAATGGCAGAGTTGAATGCTGAATAAAAGCTTTGGAATATATTTTTTCATTCAAATATAAATTCGAGTGAACATGAGTGGATGCATCACCATACATCATAAATTAGACTCGTAATGAAATGGCTTGATGCTGAATGAAAGCGAACATTCGGAAATATAATGAAATTTTCGTAGGATTGTTTTGAATTGAATGTACCAACCTTGTGTACATATTTTTATTAAATACCTACTACATTTTAGAGTTTATAAGTAAATTACTGCTTGATATTGTTCGATATATTTTACATATCTATAGGTGTAACATTGAGATGGGTCAGTGAAGTGAACTCTGAAATAATAAGAGATAGAGAAATATGTTCTAAAAAACTATCACATTGATTTTAAAGACAAGAAGCACTGCTGTCTTAGATTTAAAAAAAAAACTTATATACGAGTCGGAAATCGAACCTTATCTATCCATACAATTAATAAAATTGAAGTGTCTGTTTGTAATGTCAAAATAACAGTTTTTTACTAAATGCATATGAAAGTATATACGACACCTATAAGAAAAAGCCCATTTTTTAATTTTTTGTCTGTCTGTCTATTTGTTCCGGGTAATCTCCGAAACGGTTGGACCGATTTTGACGAGACTTTCACTGGTAGATAGCTGAATTTATAGGAAGTAACTTAGGCTACTTTAATTTTAGAAAAAGTATTAGGGTTCCGCTCAAATAAAAAAAAAACTGGTCATAGTGAATAAATTCGGGTGCTTAAATGGTTTATGCTGAGTAAACCAGAGATATAGCAAATTAAAGTATTAAAAAGTAAATAAAAAAATATTAAATAAATAAATATTAAAAAAGTAAATAAAAAAAAAATATTAAAAAGTATTAAATAGGCATTAAAAAGACCTACAAAAAAGTCCGGGAAAGTATATATCTATCTTCTAAGGAACACCCACAATAAGCATCTTTTTCTTTTAAATAGCCGGGAACGGAGAGCAAGATTCGCGCGGGCGTTTTGTAGTCCACGTGAGTGAATCTATGGGCACAGCTAGTCATATAATAAAACTCATGTTATTTTATTACGATAACTGATAGTGTAGATTGTAAATAATAAATATTGCTAGGAAACCCTCTCTCAATAATGAAAAGAAAATGATTACAATAATAGCCATTTTCTTGGATACAATGGTAATCAACCCTTTTACGTAAAGGTTTTGTAGATTTAAGGAGTGAGTATGTTTTAAAATGGTATTTATAGCCATTTCAACCTTTAAATGTATCGTGGCTAGTTTTGTAAGTGGCCAGTTTAACGTAACCACACAAGAAATAATCGAGAGTGGTTAAATCTGGTGCCTTCGTTCTTTGGATGGTTCTTTAGAATATACTTCTCTATCTTTTTTTAGTTTCAGAGTTGCCCTCTCTGACCTATTTCAATGTTAACACTTTGCATACTCTTATAGAATTATATTGTTGAACTATGTTATAATATCGTAAATCGTAAATAAATATAGTTGTACAGTCAAAGTCTGTGTATAATAAAACAAAACGTACACATTTCAAAATTGGCCTATTTGGTTGGAAAATTGTGTTTCCAACCATTTCGTCACATTTTCAACCCTCAAACCCTGCCTATTTCAACTGCCTGTTCTCTCGTGCAGACATGAACACCGTTGCCGATTTTTTTTAAATCGTTATTGGCTTTAGCGTTATGGCCACATTCTTATCTGCTCTTAAGTGACGACGTGGCCCAAGATGATAGCACGCTAAGCCTAGTAGAAGACTGGCTCTCAAATGCAGCTGCCAGAACTCACAAATTTATAATAAAATCCAAAAACTGAATCTGATGTTTTCCGAGTGTCCTGCCTAACCTTGGCCTTAAAAAAAATTATGAGCGCTTGTGATATATCGAACAATGGTAACTCTAAAGACTTATCAGATTTATTTTATAAGATCTTAACATTGTTTGTTATCACAGCCGCCGTTATAATCCATATAATAGTTTTCTTTCGAACAAGGATAATCCCGTAGTTTTACACATACTTTTGAAATCCTATATGAAGTACTTCAAGATATCAGCATCTAAGTAACAAATTAGAACTGTTAAATGTATTGGAGAATTAAAGATGTTCAACATTTTTTAGTGGAATGTGTCAGGAATGTAACGAGTAGAAGTTCTTTAATATTTATCTTAGGATGATGTTTCTTAAACGTAGGAACGTTGAAACGTTGAATGTACCACGGTACACTAACAGAACTAACTTCCAATTCGGCTAGTATGCTGTGGAACTTTATTAGATATAGAAGCATATAGTATTTTTATTTATTTAATAGCTACTATAATTCTGTTTTCTTGTGTTCGGCTTGGGTATGCTGCAATGTGGCTGGTATATACCAGTTGAGAAGCTCCCTTAAATAAAGAGAAGAAAAAAAAATGTGCGGTCTGGGGACCCTTGTTAGGAACCTAGATACTAGAAATTAAGATATTATTTAATAATTAGTTAGTCCAATTTTTAAGTAACACATCGATGTACGTTTTAAATTTATGTACCATACAAAATAACTGGAAAGCCATTGATTTACTGAACGCGCACCTATTTCGCGAGGCCACCCTGAGGGACTTCGGACAATGTGCAATGTGTTTCAATTTGGCGGTCGGTTGAGGAAGAATTATACAAGAAGCCGCGCACGATGCTCGTCTGCTCGAAACTCGATACTCGCATGCACACACACCCACTCGTATATAATAGAAAAAGACAGAGAGAAACAAAAGGGTCGCATGGAGGAGGCGTAACGCTTTGTCCTTACATGACGATTTTTACAAATCAAACCCTGCGCCGTCTAAGCCGCGTTAAATAACTGTGTTCCAAAAACAAATAAGAATAAGTTTAAAGTTGAAAATTACGTAAACAATAACTCATCAAATTACAACTTTCACGCCGATCAAAGAAACTAAATCACTACTGCATTCCACTTTATTACTACGGATAATAGCGGCAATCCTGTTTTGGTTTGTTCAACACCAGTCAAAATCAAACAAAAAGAATAATAATCACATCTCGGAGCAGACGCGATCATTGCTCGCCCTTACCGAGAATTATAATAACAGTGTTTCGAATGGAACGGATAAAAATGTAATGAGCGTTGCAGTAACATGGGAGGAATGGAAGGCACGTTAGTGAGATGCCCCGAGGTAATCCACGGGTTTCTTTCAACACGAACCGTACTGTATGTTTAAAGTGCGTCTCTCGAAAAGACTCTCGGGACATAACATTCAGAATCCTGTTGCCGTAAACAAGATAGCTATTTAGCCGTTGGCAAAAGCATGGTTGGCTTTTTGTTGCGTTGGCAAACTGTATCGATAAAGCTTTGAATGGAGGGAAATTTGTATCATGGAAATGCATTAAATTACTCGGTTTTTTTTTCTGATGATTTATATTTTATACTTATTCTTAAAATGTACACCTGCAGCTAAACTTTTGACCATTGCACATTTAAATCACTCTGCTAATAATTCACTCATGGAATTTTTAATAGAAAACGAAGTTGTAACATCTAAAGTTCTAAAATAAGTGACAATTGGGACTATTTCATGTTCTTACTTGTAACCATAAATTACTGGTTACCGTATCGTAATACATAAATATTAATAACTAGCTGTGCCCGCGGCTTCGCTCACTTGGACTAAAGAACGCCCGCGCGAATCTTGCACCCCCGCTCCCGGCTATTATAAAGACAAAAATTCTTATTGTAGGTGTTCCTTAGAAAATAGATGTATACTCTCCCGGACTTTTTCGTAGGTCTTTTCAATGCCTATAATTATTATGTAGTACAGGTTTACTCAGCATAGGCCATTTAAGCGCCCGAACCGAGTCACCATGACCAGTTTTTTTTTAATTTGTGTGGAACCCTAATTATTTTTCTAAAATAGAAGTAGCCTAAGTTACTCCCTATATCATCAGCTATCTATCAGTGAAAGTCCCGTCAAAATATGTTCAACCGTTTTGGAGATTATCCGGAACAAACAGACAGACAGACAAAAATTTTACAAATTGGCTTTTTGTTATAGGTATCGTGTATACTTTCATATGCATTTAGTAAAAAACTGTTATTTTGACATTACAAATACACTTCAATTTTATTAATTGTATAGATGTAAATTTATACGTACAGTGTGAGGTATTTCTTACTATTTTATTTATAGAAAGTCTTTACATAAGACTAAAAATAAAAGAGACCTATCATGGATCAGGTCAAATGATTCAAGATAGCATTATTTATACGTCAGACGGACTAATTTACTACTAAATTACAAACTACAGCTTCGATTACTAATCGTCGATAAATATTCGTTTATAAATACACAACATGTACAGAATTATATTATAGTAACTATGCCTCACGGTTAAATCGTCGTTAACTCTTCACCCAGTTGCCACTAATGCCGGGTGCGTTGTAGTTAATGTCACTTCGTTGTTCTCACTTCCCGTACTTGCCTAAAGCTTGGCAGATTGGTTGAAGTTCATGGTTACTGCTCCATTCCTTAAGGTCATAGTGTGAAGTTACATATCATATATACTTCTTCAATATAAAAGCAAAAAGTATTTTTCCAATCTGACGTATAGTTCCAGGAGTTATCGCGTTGAAGCAAACAAACATTCTCTTGAGCTGTATAATGTCACTAGCTGTGACTATAGAATGACGTCGCTTCGCGTCAGTCGAGTGCATGCGCGATTAGTGTATCCGTTCCCATCTACGACGGTAACCCCCAACTCCCCAGTTTTTTAAAACAAAAATGTTTATTGTGGCTGGTCCTTACAAGATAAACTTATGCTATTATGACTTATCATGATTTTTAAGATCTACAATTATGTTGTACATTAATTTGATATATCTATTACGGTTTACCCAGCGTAGGCCATAAAAGTGCCCAAAAACCTTCTTTTTTTCCAAATTGATTTACAATTATCCACTGCTTATTTTGGACATTACTTTATGTAACATAATATAACCTGGCAAGAAATCATAGCTATGAATTAAAAAAAAATACATAAAAATTGGATGAGTAGTTATCACGTAAAAATAACATAAACGGACAGGTAGAGATACGTTAAGTTTTATAATATGTTTTTTTTATATATCTTTAACGTTGTGACTGTAATCTCACGTTATCTTAAGTGACGATGTGGCCCAAGATGATAGCACGCTAAGCCCAGTGGACTGGTTCTCAAGTGCAGCTTCCGGAATACACCAATTGGTGCTTGGGTCGATAATTTTCAACTTGAGGGTCGTAGATAGCTAGGCAGGTATTAAAAAAAGTTCTACCACCATGCTATGGTTTCATCACGATGTTTTCCTTCACCGAAAGCTCAGGCTTATTGCAAGGATTCGAACTTACGTCGATCGACGCGGTGTCCGTACACGCTACCAACTGACCCACCATTGCTTGTATTTATATAGATAGGTAAAGAAAACAATTTAAAAGTTTTTCATTTCGAATAATAAAATCAATAATTATAAAGCCACTGACCGGTTAAGTAATTATTGGTGTCGACTTCATTGATTTATTCATTTGAGTTGGCCAATTTGCAAAACGTTTGTATCAATTAAGAGATGTTATGAAGTCGCGAAGTGAACTGGTAATTTATATAGATCGTTTTATTTAACTATACGATGACTGTTTCAATCGTCGTGAAGACTGGTGTTTTACAAATTAATTTATGGACTATTTCTTGTATACACTAACTACTGAAGATTAAGAGCCAGTCCATACAATGAACAGATATACATTTATATTTATTCCGCAGTTGTCTGCTTTATAAACTTCGAATTTCTCTCACTCATATAAATTTAGGAATTCTTGTCTTTACTTAATAAATCGTTTGTGTTCGATTCTGGATCTTGTTCATACCACATTTCTTATCTTCATCAATTACGTTGTACATATAAATATTATTTTGTTACTATAATTATAATATCGTTAACGCGATCCCTCCAAACCAATTCTTGGGTTGAAGTTCCCCACATAAAATTGTTAGATGAACTATCTAATAACGAATAAATACTTGGGATTTCCAAACGAAAGAAGAACAAAGTAGCCAACCTTATAATGTTAGGAATATTTTAATAGTTTCAAACAAATGTTGTATACAAGATAAAGGCACGGTGTAACGAATAGTGATCGATATCGGCTGCAATTAAAGCGATATTTAAGAAATCTCGTAGCATTATCAGGAATGTGGTTCTTTCGGTACGACGGTAATATATTGCTGACATAAAATCGAGAGATTTTTGTAGATATCACGTCTCAAATGGTTTCCGCTTGAGAGGTTCATGATCCTTCGAACTCAGCTCAACAAAAATGTGGAAAAAATATTTTAATAGCGCTTGTCGGATATCAATCATCATCAAACAGGTTATGTATAATTAAGATAGTATCATTTCATATAATTTCAATTTCAATGTTTAAAACTTCTCGTTTCACTTACTTGTTTCTTTTTAGTATATTAATCTATAGCTACTATACTCATATAAAACATTTTTCTTTGTGTTTATTTTTAAAACAGTTTACGTTATTAAATATCATCAAATACACAGGGATAGTACGGTTGACAAAACGTTTTATAAAAAAGATTTTTTTTCTTAACTAACTTTACTATTAGCCATAAGGGCCTGGAGCCTCAAACGGCTTTTACAGCAGCACCGGGGATGGGGATTGCATTTGTGAAGATATCTATATATTAGTGTATACGTATGAAGGTATAATGTAATTAACTAATTAATCATCAAAAATTCATTATAAACGTATAACCAAATTATTTTTCATAATCTAAGCTAAGCCTCATAATAATAAGCATATTTATTTCATACAAATATAATAAAACCTATTAGTACTTTTCACGTAGCAAGGCAAAATCTTTACAAAAAAAAAAAATGTTTAAAGTAAATATCTTTAGTCAACTTGTACAACAAAACCATGTATGACTATTTTAAACAACATTTTTTTACTCTTCATTACAATTATATACATCAACGTAACTTCTCATTGCTTCAAGCTTGTCGGCAGTATCTAAGTTTAAAACAAGAAGTGTTAATTGATTAGATGCACAAGCAGCTTCTAACCTCGTAAAGGTTCTCGCAATAATCTATCATTATTTCAATGAGCTATCATCAAAATGTTGTGACTTACTCGCTATCTCAACAGTTTAGGGTCATCTCGGTTACTATAGGCACCTATTGATGTTTTGTACTCATTGTTTCGAACACCAAAGCTACAAACAAAGAAACACTTCACCTGATCTATAAGACCTTTAAACCATATGGAGCTTTATAGTGATCTCGGCTTTTGTAATATTTGTCGCTATGGTTGTCGATGCCTATAGTAATTTCGGATAAGCCTATTAGAATATTTAGGTTATTGAATTATACGTCCAATATGGCAAGATGCTCGGTTCTCATATTTATTTTGAATGGTTTTCACTAGGTATAGTATTGTATTAATTTAGCTTAGTGTGGAAGCCATTTGGATTAGTGTATAGTTATGTATGATTTTTTTTCAGCTTCTAAAGTCTCCAGGTATTTTTAGTGATTATATTAGGGTTTTGCGATTTAGGTACGTTTTTTAATTAAATATATATTTAAAAAAAAACGGTATCCAAAAATCTATTTCGGTATTGGAGGTGTACCTGTACAGTTGTCTTATAAGCATATTACGTAAAAGTAATTAATCTAAAGCAGAAGAGTTTTTTGTTTGTTTAAACACGTTAATCTCAAGAACTACCAGTCGGATTCAAATAATACTTTTTGTATATGATAGCCAGTTTCACAAGGAATAATATACGCTGTAACTGTCGGTTAGCCTTAAATATTGATTTTTATTAAGTAAGTCGGAAGTGGAAGTGTTCCCGAAATGCTTTATCCGCGTGTGCTGGTGTGATGGTTAATGATACGTAAATATAATATTCTACAAAAATATTAGACTTCAGAATATCTAAGAAAAGTCCGCAATAGTATATGCATATATATCTCTCTCTCTTTTATAAGTCACAATAAGGTATATCGATTTTTTTGGTAAAGATTAAAAACTGATTTTTGAGCATTATACACGGGTGCGTTGGCGGCGCGGTTTTTGTCAGATAAAAACACGGGTGAAACTGTGGGGTACAGACAGTAAATACATAAAAGATATTAAATATATCAATTTTTTACGATTTAAATATTCCTAGTAATAATAGTTGAGTGTTAAAAATTAAAAAAAATTATTTTAAAACACATAAGTTTATGTACTTACCTGATATATAAAAAAGAAATACATGTCTGATTTACTAAAGCTGGAAAGAAGTTTACTGTATAAGTAAGTCAGTTTCTGATAGACACTGTATAATTAGTTGTTATTATTCTTTTGTTTTTGCTGTTAGGTCCCAAATAATAACTTTATTATAAAACGTAACTTGTATTTCAATAACACTTCAATACAACACTATGTAACGATGTGGGAAAATGAATATTTCAGGAAACAGGTGGAAATTTTGAAATAAAATGCAACGCTTCAATAAAAACCACAACATTCAGATGTGCGTTCGTGACTTTATTCTGATTGATGTAATACAGAAAACCGTTAAACGAAAAGTGCAGCCGTATAGTAGGAAAAATTTTATTACAAATTTCTTACTAAATGGATGCCAACATAATATTTTAAATAAGGTAAAAAAACTGCCAAGGCAGTTGATTATATTATAATATGATATAAATACTTAATTTTTTTAAATTTACAGATATGAAATTTATTTGAGAATGGTAGCCTTGTTAAGACAATGTACCGTCACTAAATTATACATAGACAACGAACTGTACTTAATAAAAGGATTTAAGTAATTGATGCCTTTAAATAAATATCGGTGAGATTTTTTTTACGATTTCAAAAATTAAATCAGGACATACATACTAGACAAAAATAATTTTCATGATCAGTGCCTTTATAATGGAGGTCTATCAGGAAATTTGGAAATAGAATTACATATACAGGCACAACTACAAAATTATAATTATAGATAACCAATGAAAATAAACTTACAGAGTACTTTGTAATATATACAGATGATGGGTTATTTATATCCGTCAGAAAGGTAACAATCACTCTGATACCAACCATGGGATGTACGAGCGCCATAAGAGCCGATTAAACATGTCTCCGCCGGTTTTGCGGCTTTCCGCTTATATTGTCCGGTTGAGTATCAACACTTAAGAAACATGGGTACCTTTTTGAATGATATTTACGACGTACGCTGGATAGCATAATGTTTTTTTTTATTGAAGTAACGTACGTATGTATAAAATAGTTCATGATGGTACTATTATTTAATAACAGTTTCATATCAGTAGCGGAAAAATACTGTACGTAAGTAAGTAAGTGTAAAGTTTTGAACATATTCTTACAATAATTATAAAGTCGCCTTCTCGTTAAGTTACGTTAAACAGGCTAAACAAATCGTGTTTCATTTTTTTTTTCGTTAACGAATAATAAAATATATTTTACACAGTAAAATGAAATTTATTTTAAGTAGATATGTGACACTTAATTACGTGAAGTAAGTAGCTACAAAACTATGACCTTTGTATAGTTGGCAACATGTCGCTTCGTAACGAGTGACGTGGATGCGTAATAGCGTAATATGTGTCTCTTTGAAGTATATCCCCTTATTTGTTAATTTTGCTTTTTACATATTTAGCATTAGTCGACGACATACTGACTTTATAATTAAAGTATTAAATATTATACCAATGTAAGTCTTAGATAAAATTATGTTACAATATAATGTCAAATATATCCTGTAATGATCACAGAACTGTGGTAATGATATAGTTAGTAAATAACATTTTACCTTTATACTCAACTTTTCTAGTACATGCAGTTATTTTATTATCAACTATGTATATAAAATAGACACAAAGTTACATTGGTTTTAAACTACTCTTATGGTTGTTTTATAATATATCTTTGCTGCCTCGTTAGAAATACTCGCATGTCTGCAGTGGCAACGATGATTCATGGAATGTAGGGTTACCACGTATTTTGATTAATAAATCACATTTTCTAATGAGATCAATAAAATGTTTTCTTTTGAGTATCATTCGATTATGACGGGGCTGGTATAGTCAACTTTAAATCAGTAGCCTCTAAAGAAACTATATACAAAAGCTCATTTAAGATTGGTTTTAAGTTGAAATTTACTTTACAAGATCGAAGGAAGTTGCTTTATTCAAAAGTGTTGAATAATTTACCACTTATTAAGTTCTTCATTTATAAAATTATTACGGAATATCTATAGCGAAAAGTTGATTATGTCAAGAAAAACAGAAGAAAAAGAAGCCTAAGAGCTGATCCCGCTATTGTGATCCTATGGAATCTCAATCAATCTGGATATATATGTTTACGGTGCGCTTTATGAGGCCAAAGACAGACAGACTGAGGAAGACCAAATTAGATACCTAACTCTGTAAGGTCGCAACCTTCAACATTTAAGATGAGGCACGAAGGAGGATTAATTAGATGTGAACTAGAAAATTACCTAAATTAACTTACTAATACTATATAGAACAGCAAACACTGAACCTCATATAGAAAATGGCTAACTTCATTTGATGAACTGCCTACTATTAAAAATGATTGTTCTAAGAACCGAAATTAAATCTGTGAAATAAATACATAATAAGCTGTGTTATTTCAGTATGATACAATAATGAAAATAATCAAGTACAAATAAAACATTACATTTAACTAGTGCTCTTGATATCTTGTCCCAGCCAGAAGGGTGTGAATGGATTGTGTAATTTGTGTATTTGTGTATGATAAAACGAACGAGACGTTGAAATATAGTCCACCGGAGTACCATTTTTTATATCGGGCCTTTGATTAGTTCTGCAGTTTTATTTTTGGTTACACATAAAATATCGTGGTATGCAATTATATTAGCTAATTTGCATAGGTATTTACTAGATACGTTATATAAATAAAAATAAAATATCTGGCCGACCAAACTTCACTAGATGTATTACAAAAAAAAACCTATCTAGGTAAACTTGGAAACTAAATCAATATCCAAATATATACAAAAACTTCTCACTTAATACTATTAATAAATATGAAAAAAAAAAATAGAAGAAATTGATTCATATCCACATTTAAATTCTGATGATAGGATACACTCTACATGCACTCGCGAAATATTCGTTGGCAGATGTTTCTCACCGCCACTAAAATGCAGTTAGAGGTTTTTCTTACCAGCAAAGGCATTCCCGCCGCCGACGGGTTAGCGAACAGTTTTAACTTTTCAAAAAATACCTTCACAAGTTTTTGGTGGTGAAACTAAATTGATAGTCCTTTTATTATTAGACCTATAAGACTTGTCACAAGAAACGTATGTCTTTTTAATTGAATCTGATATGGCATGAACATATTAATCTCTATTTAGAAAATACATATTAACAACTCAACTTTCGTTGTTCATATAGGACTAACAAAGTATAATTAATTAATTAATAAGCGTAAGGCAATGTACCTGTTTTCATATTCTTAAACAGGCGCCAAAAAATCAATCAAACCGAAACATGTTCTGCTCGCCTCGACGCTAAATGTGCTGTTTTCAAAATGTGCCTCATACATTGTAAGTAAATGGTGTGAAGAATGATGTATACTTGTTTGGTAAATTAAAGTTTATTTGAAATGAATAAAACAAATTCTGTTTTAACGATCAATGTAATTAAAAAAATGTTCCGTTCCGTTGTAATAGTTGTTTCACCACACGGTGGTGTTTTTGCTTTAACGCTGGAAGAACCCTGGATTGAAATATTTGCAGTAAAGATGGCAAACTGCGTTTGATAATGAAGATTATGTAATAATTTAACAAATAAAATCTTCAATTTACATACCAAGGGTGACTAACAACATAAATAAATTAAATTATATTGTTATAAAGCTTAAATTCAGTTTAGTTGTGTCAAAATATATGGTACCGTTAATCTTAAATCTTATTTAATGTTATAAATATGATTTAAGGATTTGGTTCAAGCAGCCCTTAGTATAAAGTTTGTTTTAGGTTGCGAAATAATTGATTACTTATGAGTATTCGTAATATAATCATGTTATGTGTATATTTCGTCGATTTTTAAAAAGAAGTGGTTTGTTGTACTTCTTATGTACGCATGTTAGAAGTTAACAGAAGAAGTCGACGTGATAAAAATGATTTTTAGTTTATACAAAATTAATTTATTGATAAAAAATATTTAAATTAATTAATTAAAAAATATAGCATTTATAAAAATAACATAGATTATAACACTATCTTTATACAATACAATTACTCCTGTATCCCCGAAGGGTTAGGCAGAGGTGTAGTAAAGTACACCCACAGTTCGCCGTGTATGTTTGTAGGTCCCATGTAATAGGGGCCGAGTCTATTTCCATTAATCGGGCTCAAAGCCAAACTTTCATAGAAAAATCCAATAACACTTTGCTCAACCTGGGAATCGCACCCACAACTTCCCCACAATAAAACAAGAGGTTTAGCTAGCAACTTCATGGTGTAAAGGTTTTGTTACCTATTGTAAGTAAAAACTAACTCTCATAATTATTTATAAAGCACTTAAGAAAATATAAGGTAAAAAAAAAAAGTTTTTATCCAATCCGTCATCAATTGAAATGAGAAAAACCATAAAAATGTTAACGCAATATTTTCCCTGTTTCTATTCACGTCTATCGAAACTGGATTAATGGTGAATCCTCAAGTGCTAAATCAACGAAGTGCTCGTAAAAAACACCTGTCGCTGAATTCCCGGCTTCGAAGTTTCGATTGTCGGAAACACTATTGTTTTTCGGACATCATTTTTATTGACGTCGACAAAGTTTGTGACCAATTTTGTTGATTTAATTCCTGGATTGTTCCCGTGATTCTTGATATATGTTATCAATCAGAATCATATCTTTTTTGGTTTGACCTTGAAAGAGAAAAAGAGATATTTGTTGCTATATTTTAACCAAATCATATACTATAGGGTAAATGTTACCTAAAAGTATGTCACACACATTGGTATCAAGTAAATATATTCAATTTATAATTAGAAAATATACATCAATCGAGTATAACTTTCTATATTTTAATGTATTATTTATTAAAATAAATAAGCTGTAAATAAGTCTCTTAATTAAACAGGCCAAGGATTCCTCCCTTTTATAAGACCAATTATAAAGAATACTTTTAAGTGGATTATAAAATTGGATGCTTGTAAAATGTAGGCTGTGGAACCTTTAAATTCCTGTAACGAAACTGTTTATTATTTAGATTTCGTGGCGCATCAAATGCAAACTGTTGCCAAAAGTCGTTAATACTTATACTATGTATTTCCATTTCTTTATTTTCTCGATGTCGGTTCTAATTTGATAGTTGTAGTGTTGTGACCAAATAATTAATGATATCGATCGAATATATTTATTATATTTTGAACAAACAGATTTTGATTAAAATAAATAAATAAAGATTACCTGTCGTTATAATTATTTCGTTTCATTGTCGATTACCTACTTATACCTACTTATTTTACAACAGCTTTGAAAATTTTGAAAAAGTTGGCATTATCAATCAAGAATTAATTACTCTAGAAAGAACTAATTAATACGTGTAACATCTTGTAATGAAATATAATATTAGTTAATAAATTTGTACAAAAGTATCCGGAAGTAGTTTAGTTTCTTATATTATGTAAAAAAATATCGGGTCTGTTATCGTGTTACGTTTATCAATATAGCTCCATTCCTATCAGTTTCTCCGATTCTGGTATAACCTTTTACGTGGAAGAGTTTTTGGCGGGAGTTTGAAGTGACATGTTGTGGTTTTTATTTTTAATTAATTAACTTAGGTTTTTGACCCTATATTATGTAATATTGGTGGCGTGTTGCGTGATATAGTTTGGTTTTTGTGCACAAGTGAAGTGGATTATAAATATAAGCTGAAAACATTCATTCTGAAGTCCCACAAAATCTTCCTAGAAAGTTCTAACAAGGGAGCCACCATCTTGTTAGGATACTGAATCGTCATAACACATGACACTATAATTCACTCGATAATGGGAGTAATGGTCTTCATTAAAGAGGACCGGTTGCCAAGCTAGGAAGAAGAAGAAGAAGAAGAACCTTGTACGTGTGTAAACGTCATATTTTTATAAAATAATGCATACATAATGTAAAAAAGACGCTCGTTCAAGTTTTCACAGGAGCTGTCATCGAGAAAATAAAAAAATGGAAATGGTATATATAGTAGCATTTCGCAAATATCAACGCTTACTACGCTTACTGATAAACTAGATACTTACTTAAAAATTTAATAATGAAGAGTAAAAAAGAAAGTTTTACGTTTTGTGATATACAACTACTCGTGACTACGTATCTTAGAGAGTAGAGATTAGTTTTGATCTTGATACATTGTTGAGCTACTTGTCCTATATTATAATAAATATTAATTTATTCTCAGCTATATTCAGTAATATTAATATCAGCTTCAGCACACAGCCATCGTTAAGTTACGTTGTCCAGAATTGATAGATTTCTTCTAGAACCATATATATTATTTCTAAGGTGTTTTCCTGGCAATGCCGTATATCCGTTAATTCTACGTCAAAATTAATGATTAAAACTTCATTTTAAAGCCTATGCTCCTCGCTATTGACAAACATTTTTTTAAATGCGCCATCTATTAACAATTTATTGAACAACATGACAGAGCTGTTATTAAGATTGTTTACATTCTTTACATGATTGATTATATTCGTAAGGGTCAGTCATTTACAAATTACTAGCTGTGCCCGCTGTGTTCGCGTTAACTACAGAATACCGTCGATCGGGCACATTCGCGAATCGAGCTACCCCTCGCTCCCGATTATTTTAAAGACTAAAATTCTTATTGTGAATGATCCTTATAAGATAGGCATACACTCACACGACATTCTTGTAGGTCATTTGAAGATCTACAATTATGCAGTACATTAATTTGCTATATCTCCTGTGGTTAACTCAGAGTAAGGCACTTAAGCGCCATAAAATCGTCGTTTTTCCGAATTGATTTTTATTTGCACGGAACCTTAATTCTATTTCTAAACTAAAAGAACCCTAGATTACTCCCTATGACACTAGCTATCTGTCAGTGAAAGTCCCGTCAAAATCAGTGGTTTCGGAGATTAGCCAGACAGAAAAATAGACAATACTATTTTTTTTTAATGTTATATATACCGTATATACTTTTACGTGAATTTAGGAATAAAATTTGTTATTTTAACATTACAAACAGACTCTTCAATTTTATTTATTTGTAGTATATATAAAACATCGTACATTTATTATGTTTGGTTAGGTTAGATTAGTTATTATTTGTAATTTATTTAAAGAGGTGAACAACATTGTAATAAGACTACTGGTGCTAACTATTTATTTACACATTGATATAGAGCCGATTTAAATTTCCATCGGCCGCTCCGAAATACAAGATGTTGGAAGATAGCCCGACCTTAATACGCCTGGAAAGCCTACTCGACTACATAATAGAGACAAGTACATTGTACGCAAAATGAGCGAATAATAACCTCATATTAAAATCGTCCGTGAATATAATATACAATATAATCCAAATACATTTTAAATAAAATTGTACTATACAATTTAGAACTGCGTGACGGTAGTTGTCTAGAAACCTTCATATTTCATTAATCACCTTTATTTTACCCAAAAGCTATCTACCTACATGATATCTTTGCCATATTGTGAAGCTGAACTGTCTCCCGGCTAGTGTCTTTCCCCTTTCCTACAACATGGGGTCCTTTAAACATAATGTGAAGAAACATTTCAGCAGGTAGGAACGACAGCGTCGACTGGCAATGGATTGTAGATCCTTGTTGTGGATGGATTTGTTATTACTCAGTTAATTTGATAAAGTTTCTAATACTTTTGTTATGCCTGATATTTTTATCTTTTTTATGTTGTTTACAAATATTTATGTCTACAAGTGCATGTTGGGTAAACAATGGCAAGTTACATGGGACTAGTGTTCTTGCTTGTTTAATTTTGTTGACATTTAGTAATTTATATTCTTTTGATTTGTCATTTGTGAATGTATTTAACTTGATGATTTTTATACATTTCATATTTTTTAATACTTACTTAGTTAATTGACATAATTTGTAATAATTATGTGTTATCTGAAATTTGTTAAATGTTTTGTATTGTTTCAAATATTCACGCCTACTAGTGCATGTTGCGATTGCCTTAAAAGGCCTAGTGCATTCTATCCTTTATACTGTATTCTTTTTTGTTTCTAATTGTGTTTAATGTACTGATCACAGGTGGTCCAAATAAATAAATAATAGTGTCAATTTGCTGTGCCAAGAGAAAATAAAAACTTATCATCCCATAAAATGTAATAACTTATCCAATGACTAGGAATAAAGGTTTATATAAAAAATTACAATTTAAATCTTTATTCATAACAAGCCGTATTTCAATACTAATTTATAAATCTTAAAGTTTTAATGGGGTATTAACTGTTATACCAGTACACGTGTGAGTCTCGTTAAGGAAAATTTTCAGGTTTATTTAAGATAATGATAGTTGAGAGGTTGCAATATTTAAACATAGCTTTTGTAAAAGCTTTTCAACAAGACGGGGTGTAATGACAGCGGAATCACTTTATACTCCAGTGTTTCCTTTTCCTATGCATTCCATGTAAAGGGATAGTTAAAAACGAAAATTTTCCAGAAAGAAATTTAAAGAAAATTATCGTTCTATTTAAAGTTTACCTATTTATTGTGTTAGTTACGGTAAAACTATGCTTTTCTGAATTCATATACGAGATTATTTTGAGTTTATTACGTTTTTATTCGATTTTTATCATCTTAGATAGAGTCCATGATTATCAGTTTTGTTCAGAATGCCAGCCCCCTATACTCTTACCTTGTTACCGTTTAAGACCATATGGTCATTTAACGTCAGGTGAGATTGTAGTCCCAAACCACAAGATTAGTCCTCAACCGAGCGAGGACAACATTATTCCAAAAACAATTATAAGCATTTAATTTTATTATAAAACTATTAATACGAATCACAAAATGCCATGTGCAGTTAAAACACCTAACAACCATTTGTACTTTTTAAAGTTTAAAAACTGTTTAAAAACATATTAATAAAAACATAAAAATTAGATCATTATTAAAATTATCCAGTAAACTATTTTTCAGTAAAAAGTGCTTTCTTCATTTAAATAAAATACGTTTTGAAAGTTTTTGCAGATGAAACGTAAAATTGAAATTTTAAACTTTGTTAAATTCACAATTTGTAAGGCGCGCGCCATCTGCTTAAAATACATATTAAGTGGTATTTACGAAATGTCTGCGACAACATATTATACTATTAAACTTTCATAAAAAGCAGTTTACGAATATTACAAAGTTTCCATAATTTTAATGTAAAATATTTTAAATTATGCCCCATCCAATTAAATATACATACATAATAAAATATATTATGACTATTTACTACGCAATAAAAAAAACATAATTATAGGTAGGGGAAAAAGTTACTTCGCATTTTTATACGAAAATTCAAGACATTTTTTTCAAAATTTATTTATATTATGTATGTGCCGTTTTATTCGATAACTTTCTGCCATTTTGTAGGTAGAGACATGATCCCGTTGCTGTTGAAACTTTGGGACATCTGCTCAAAAAACGCGACAAATAGTTTTGGCAGTCCTCTCTTGATGTTAACCTTACAGAACCTAAAGAATTCTGAAGAGACCGACACAGGTGAAAATCTGAAGGTGCAAGGTCAGGGCTATATGGTGGATGCACTAACATCTTCCAGCCAAACTCTCTTAATTTTTGCTGAGTGGCTAAAGATGTGTGTAGTTCAGCATCATAGAGATAAACGACCACACTCTTCCTGTTGATCAATTCCAGCCGCTTTCTCTCAACTGCTTCCTTTAATCTCATCAGTTGTTGGCAGTAGAGATCCGAATCGATGGTTTTGTCGGGCGGTAAAAGCTCATAGTGCACAATGCCTTTCCAGTCTCACCGTACACACAGCATCACCTTATTTCGGAGTTACCCCAGATTTAGCCACAGTCTGTGAAGCCTGGCCGACCTTATACCACGACCTTTTTCGCACGTTCTTGTCGTACGTGATCCATTTTAATTGACAGTTATCAATCTTTTCAAAAACGGCTCGGTTTCATTACATCTAAGTAATGAATCGCAAATGAGTACACGATTAATTAGGTTTATTTCAGTGAGCTCGTGTGGCACCCAAATATCGAGCTTTTTGTTATAGCCAGCTTTATTCAAATGGGTTAAAACTGTTCTGTGGTTAATTTCCAGTTCTTCTGCTAAATCGTAACTACCGATATGCCGATCTTGCTTCACTTTTAAAAAAATGGCGTTCATTTTATTCGTAACAGGGCGACCAGAGTGAGGTACATCATTAACATCAAAATTCCCGGACTGAAAACGTTTGAACCAACTTTGTGCTACTCTTACTGATACTGCATTAGGTCCATAAACATGACAAATTTTTTTCGCTACTTGAGTTGCATTTTTGCCTTTTTTGTAAAATGTATCGAATTTCTTCATTTGATTCACTCATTTTTACAGCAAGAAAAACAAATGAAAATAGCGGGAAACAACTTTTTTATTTTTAAAGAAACCTTTTTAATTTTACCAAAACCAGCCAGATACAAATAGTACAGCCAAAGATATTTTATAACAAATTTATACCCACGTTATGCGAAAATACTTTTTTCCCGACCTAATATATTGAACGAAATCAATTCAACTGCTGGGTAGTTGGATAAGACAAATGTCAAATTGAGATCGTGACTCTTGTCGGATACCTAGCGGTGTTAACGAAGACAAGCAGGGCGTGCCCCGAGCGCTCACCGGTTACCTCCTTCAGAGGTAAATGGTAACTCGGACGGGCCTGGGAATCTTAGCCTTTGCCTTATTGCATAGTTAAGCCCCTCTAGGCAGGGAGGTTTTATAATTTCACCCCCCGCCCTCCAAATCTCCACCGCGATGGCCGAAATATTAACCTAATCGGATGTAGAGTCGCGTTGAAAACAGCTGGAAGCCGAACACCAGCTTTATATTAACTTCGTTTCACTACACATGCCATCAATTAACGATGAGTATGTTAACCGTGTACAGATGGCAGACTTACTTCGCCCCGTCGTAACCAATCAGTGCGTCACTGCTGCGCACGCCACCCCCTCCACTTCCGCCGCGATCTCACCCGCCTCCGCGTTACTCGGCGCCGGTTCCCGTGGCTGAGTACCCGTAGGGGTAGAGGCTTACATGATATCTGATGATTTAGGAGTGGTCCTCTAGCCCCACAACTACGAAACGCTCGCCGCGTCCGTCCCGAGCACAATCGCAACAGCGATGTTACACACCCTCGGCCCTTATGGCCGCCCCGAAAAATACGTTGCTCCGGCAGTAGTAACGCTGTCCAACTCATTATCGTCCCTTCCGGTCGAGATTGACTCGCGCGTTAGCCCAGCCCCATCTTCGGAGATGGACATCACCCTTCCGTTCATTATTCCCACCAAACGCATCGTAGACAACGACGACTTCACCGCCGTAACGACTTGGAAACGTGCGTCTCGTGACAACCACGTCGTGCATACGAGCGCGAAAAAAACCGCCAAGAAGGCCGATGGCGCCGCCGCCCCCGCGCCCTCTATTGATACCGACGCACCGATCGTCAATAAAAAACAAAGTCCCCCGCCCATTACCGTTCAAGATAAAGCTATCTGGACTCCACTAGAAAACGAGCTTCGATCGCAAAACTCCAATACTCCAAGGCGCGTAATATCGCGACAGGAATTTCAATCACGATGAGTTTGACCGATAACTATCGTAAGATAACCACCCTCCTCCGTAGTAAAAATCTCGCTTACTACACCTATGCGCTCGAAGAGGAGCGAGTCCTCCGCGTTGTACTTCACCGTATCCCAGTCGACGTAACCTCCGACGAGGTACTCGCCTCTCTAAAAGAGCAAGCCTACCCCATTAGAGAAGTACACCGTATTTACTCAAAAGAAAAACGAGCCTTTCCAATGGTCGTTGTTGGCGACAGCGGCGTCGCCTCATAGAAATTGAATTATTTTAATAGATTTATAGAACTACGGAACGTACAGATTTATAGAATAGAGTTGTAATATAACAAATAGATAAATAAAGTGCATGAAGATATAGGATATTGATAACTTATACACAGATTTACTATAAAATAGAACGTAAGTAGATATAAGCATATTGAAATAAATAGTATACATTTTCACCTTGTTATTTCCTGATAGATTTAAGATTAAAATAATAACTTATATGAATATGCACTCGGCCCGCGTCCCAAAACTATATAACATCAGTATTGATCTGTGTTCGAGACCGGGTATTTTGCTTATACGGGCGCGTAATATAAATTAAGCATAGAATAAGTTATATGTATCGATAGGGAATAAGGAATAGAATAGTTAAGTATAACGCATTTGTATATAGATTTATTAAATAAATAAATATAACGTCAAAACCGAGACGACCGTAAAGAAAATAATCACGACGAGAGCCGCATTTTGCCATAGCGCAAGCGGCTCTCTTTATGGTAACGTTGCGTTACGTTAACGTTATCTACCTATGCGACCCTGCGACTTTGCCGAGTACCGACCACCGACCGCCGATCCATCGAACATCACCGAAGAAAAGCGACGAATATAGACATCAGCGACTCGATGGAATTTTATTGATACACCATTGAAAAGATCATCGGTTATATTGAACATAGAAGAATTTGGTTGTATTGACAAGATCGGTCGGCTCGGTTTACGTTTAGTAGTGAAAAAGTTTGAATTTAATTTCGAGTGAGCTCATGCGATATCGTACACCTTAGAACCCTACGTTGAGTACTTCGGATCGGCACGAGTAATCGTCACGAGACGGCCATCCGGCGTCTTATAAGATTGTCAAGACATCTTATAACATTAACAAACCCGTCCAGCCCGGGTTGACGTCACTCGTCTTATCAACGCGTGTGACATACTGCGTACCCAACACTCGTTTTAATCCTAGATAGGACCCCGAGGGCAAAGTAATTTTTAATGTAGAAAGAGTGACAGAGGTGGCACTCTAATTTACTATAAGCGTTCACTATATTGTATGCCGGTAGACCCTCCAATACTTACCAACATGGTTGTATACAAATATAGTTTAGGAATAGCCTGTCATATAGCTAGGTCAACCAGACGACACTAGCCCTCCCTCCGTGAAAGTGGTTGACTATGTCAAACTTAAACATTACCATGCGTACAGGCCGACCTCGTTAGCGTTAGATAGAATCCCGGACGTATTGGAGTCAGCTGCGGACGTAGGTTTCGCGATCGACTCCTTCGTTGACTACCTCCAGGTCGGCATTGGAGAGGCCTCAAGAGAGGTCCAAGTGGCGAACGATCGTCGCTTTTTACTCCCTGCGATGTGCGAGCGTTGATAACGGAGAAGAACACTGCGACTCGTACGTACAACTTCTATCTGACCTACAAAAACCACGCACGGTTACGCGCCCTTCAGAGAGCGGTTAAAGCCCGTATAACCGAGTTCAGAAGTCATAGATGGGACACTTTAGTCGGAAGGACTAAGACCGTCCCATCTGACTTACTGGAAAGTAGCCCATTCACTTAAATTAAATGTCTCCCCTCATATGCCCTCCCCCTCGACAGGGGCCCAGCACCACATTCGCATTCGATAGCGTCGATAAGGCGGAGTGCCTTGCTACCTGTTTGGAGAGCCAGTGCTCCCCGAACAGTGTCAATGCAAATACCGACCATGTCGAAGGTATCGAATCCCGCGTGGCTGAGTTGGTCGCCCTCCACGCGACAGAGTCCCTACCCTCGGTCACATCAGAGGAAGTCTGCTCCATTCTTAAAAGCCTTAAGCTTAGAAAAGCACCAGGTCCCGACGGGATCAGGAATAAAGTACTCATACTTCTTACCGATCACCTCATAGCTCTTTTGGTCTGTATCTTCACGGTAGCCATAGCCCACTGCCACTTCCCAGCCGCCTGGAAAACGGCCTTAATGATAGGCATTCATAAGCCCGGCAAGAAAGCGTCGCTTCCCAACAGCTATCGCCCTATCAGTCTTCTTAATACGTTAGGTAAAATTTATGAGCGGCTCCTTCTGAACCGTCTCAAGTTCGTAATAGAGGAGAAAGATCTCTATCCGCCTGAGCAGTTCGGTTTTCGTGTTAGACGTTCTTGCACTCATCAATTGCACTGCCTCACGGAGCACATTACGTTTAACTTCGCAGAGTTATACAAACCTCGCCGTACGATTGAGGTCTTCTTTGACGTTACCAAGGTCTTCGATAAGGTCTGGCACGAAGGATTACTCCACAAGTTGTACTCTTATGAAATCTCCGATAGATTCGTTAAAATCATCCGCGACTATCTCACAGCCCGCACCTTCCGCTACAGAGTGGAGGGTGAACTATCCACAGTCTGCCCCATACGCTCAGGCGTTCCCCAAGGTTCCATCCTGGCTCCTAGCTTTTTCAATCGGTACGTCAACGACCTACCCGGTCTCCCCGAGGTCCAGGTGGGTCTATACGCTGACAACACAGTCATATATGCCTCCGACAGGAAAAGAATCAGACTCAGATGTGCCATCTAACGCGCGGTTACCACTCTCGGGAAATGGTTTACCGACGGGCGAATAGCCATTAATCCCTCTAAGAGCACCACGATGCTCTTCGATATAGACAGATACCGAGGAATCTCAAACCACCCGAATTCTTCGGTAATCCGATTCCCTGGGTCAAAGAGACCAAATATCTAGGCGTAACCCTAGATAGTAGGCTTTCTTTTCAACCACATGTCCGTATAGTCTGGAACAGGGCCTCCTGGGTCCTCAGCCGCTTGCATTCCCTGATATGCTCGGTAAGCGAAATGTCCACGAGACACAAGCTTACGCTATACAAGATGTGTATCCGTCCGATCATGACATATAGTTACTCCACGTTCACACATATGTCAAAAACTAATTTCAAACGGATACAAACTATTCAAAATAGATTTCTATACCGTCTTACCGGTCTTTTAAGATCTCCATGGAGATATGGATCTTCCGTCAATTCACTCTTACGTCAGATTCCTGTCGTGATCTTACTTCGATACCCCATCGAATCACGCCAACCCGTTAATTAAAGCAGCCACTACTTATGTCCCTACTACCTACCGCCTCACGGAGAAATCGCCGACAGTATAACGCCTCACGGAAAAAACGCTGATCGTGAAACATTTTCACCGGCCCCGACGATAAAGTCAAGAAAGCTAACGCGTACTACTCCACCGTCTCTCCAAACAGAGCATGCCACCGCCCACGCCCGCGTACCCACCATTCTCTCCGCAGAGGATGGGCGGTCAACTTCGCTCCCGTACACCCGCCACATCCACCCTCTCTAGCGACAACCCAAGCCTAGGTCCATTCCTCGGTGTGAAGCCTTTGGGTCTGGCAGCCACCCCCTCAAATTTACGGATAGGGAATTAGTCAGATCGCGACTTATTTGCAATCGCGACAACCGCCCAAGCCGAGATCCCACCACTTAAACACCCTGGTGCGCGAGTTATTTAAAACTTTCGCGGCTGAGTGCCCAAAACGCTCGCCCCCAATTCCGGTGAAGCTGTAAAAGCCGTCGGAGGCTTTAGAACCCCTAAAGCTAGCAGTATAGTCAGTTCTAAAAAAAGGTGTAAGCATTTATGCATATCAGCCTCTGATATCCAGTAATCGAACGGGGTTCGTCTGCACTGGGACTGAACGGAACTTGGTTCGATTCCCAGGTCGAGCAAAGTATTATTGGTTTTTTTATGCAACTCTCAGTAGCAGCTTGAAGTTTAGCTTTGTGCCTGACTAATGGCAATAGGCTCGCCTGCTATTACATGGGACCTAAAAATATACCTGGCGAACTGTGAGTGTACATTAGTACACTTCTGCCTAACCCTTCGGGGATACATGCGTAATAGTATGTTATGTTACACGCGGTGGTAGAGATCTGTACCTGACGGGATTGTGACTACAATGCATATGGTGATAAACCTTTCAAAGAGACTCTTTTAGTTTGTTGGGTTCCAGGATTAGCTAATGTACCTATATTCAGCAGCGAAAAGGCTACCAGGACAGTATAACAGCGACGACTAGCAATGGATTGCCAACCTCTCGATGGTCATTGTCATTGTTGGACTGTATTGTGCTTACAAACACCCGGCCATCACTTTGATCTGATACTATTAAACAAATCTAGCATACTATAGAAATTCTTTAATTTTATATTTTAAAAAAAATGTGCAATTTACACGTGATAGAAGTAAATCCTTCACATCTATATTTTTTTTAATTCAGAAAATGATCAAATTCATATTAATTTAATGTTTATGAAAATGTACATACAAGTACTCACAACAATTATTCACAATACCATTTTCAATTAATGCACATTTGAAATATCCATGGTAACCTAACACAATATCAATCAGTAATAAAATATCATAAGTGTTGTCTAAAAAGTTTTTGTTTCGTGCCTTTTTGGTGAGGTAATAAAATTAATTATTGCGTGGCATTTTCTTTTCAACCATTTTACCCTTGCCTAAAAGTTTCCTATTTCATTTTCTCCCATGTTAAATCTTATGAATTTATGTGTCTGTCTCTTTTTACTGTCGCTTTCTCTTTTTCATTTCATCGACTTTCAAATCACAACGATGCTAAAGAAGTTTTCACTTCAATTAAAACAAATAAATTAAACAGATTTTTTTTTTACAATCTCGTAGACATTTAAAAACTTAAGAATGTAAACAAAAAGAGTAGGAATCGTAAAATGAGCAGAGCAAAGTGCTCATTACGGCATTCTAGGACGTCAGAAGACTCGTAGTGTCAATTACTTTGCGTTTTCTCCCTTCTGACTTTGAAAAACGATATTTTCCCGTTTTTAATAAATGTCTCGTTCTTTGTACAGTAACTGGTAGGTTCAAGAATTTCTTGTTCTGTTAAATCTTACATAGGTACCTATTAAGCGATATTTTAAATGTTCATCCAAATCTATTCTTAATAACTGTTTGCAGGTTTGAAATGAAGCGTGTATGAACTCAATTGTACATTTGTACACCAATACAATTACGGCTTTATTCATAAGAATATTATCAAGTAATCTTCTGATAAAGATTCTATCTAATGGAGGATAATAATATTATTAACAAAGTTCATTAATTGTAATAATTTTTTTTGTTTCATATTTTAAACCATTCATACTAAAATTCAACATTCATCAAAATTGCTTTTATTTGTAATTCGCAACGAGATTATTGCACAAATAGGGACAAATAGGGAACGAAACTACCTTATAATAAAAAGTAAGCACTAGATCTCTGTGATAGATAAGGACATTATTACATTATTATTATTACAATGATCTTTTTTTTATTTTTCCTTTTGAGGATCGGAACCCTAAAAATGACACGTCTTGTATCAGGGTGCACACTGGTATTCACTTTCCATTAAGAAGCTTAACGCTACTTAGAGGTCGACGTTGACACCACATTAAAAAGTTGCGAGAATATCTCACAAAGTACGTTTTATCACTGTTTGAAGTCAACTTACCGGCGCGGCGTGCGTAAGCTTTTGGTCGACGGGAAACTCTCTAATGATGAGAAAACCCTCGTGGCTAACTAAACGAGCTCGCTTGGTCTTAGAATAAGACGTAATACTCAAAAAATAATATAAAATACATTCTGTTTTTTTAACCGACTTCAACAAAAAGCGGGAGGTTACTCAATTTCAATTTTTTTTTTTGTTGATGTTTAATCATAACTTCTTTGTTTCTGAACCGATTTGGATACATTTTTTTTTTATGTTAGATAGGGGATATCGTAAGAGTGGGTCTCATTTTAATTTCATTAACATTGGACCTTCAACTTGGAAGATACACAAGGAAACTAACTCTTCTAAATCATTGAAGTAGTTTTTTTTTGTTAGTTTTGTTTAGCCATAGTTTGTGTAGCCATATGAACAGTTAATCTATACAAATAAATAAAAATGAAGTGTCTGTATATAATATAAAATATCTGTTTTTTACTAAATTCATATGAAAGTATATAAATAAGGTACTTATAACGAAAAAAATTTTGTCTGTCGGTTTGTTCCGGGTAATCTTCGAAACAGTTAAAAGCGATTTTGACTGGACTTTCACTGACAGATATCTGATATTAGCTGAAGTAACTTTAGCTACTTTTATTTTAGAAAACAACAATTAAGGTTCCAGGGAAATGAAAAAAAAAGGTCATGATGAATCAATTCGGGCGCTTATATGACTTACTCAGTTAATAATGCCTGTTATTATAATAGCTATCATTATTTATATATGTGTATTATTTTTTATATAAATGCAATTTATTACTTTTTTAGGTCTATAATATTTTTATAGTTAAGAAAAAAAAGACGAGAATATTGAAAAGCATGACCGTCCTTTGTTTGCTCAGTTGATTAGTAAACAAAGTCGCGCTTTTTAGAACGTTCGGGTACTACCGACTACTTAATTAACTAATTAAGTTAAACATGCATGAATTGACATGATTATTATTTAATTATAAATTTTAGAATTTTATTTTATTTGTTATAAGCATTATTCTTTATTCTACGAAAGTTTGAAGCGATTAAATCAATTTTAATATAGACTCTGTTCTGTACTTTGAAAAGGCGACAATTAAACTGCGACACTCGACTAGGGAATATTAAAGAGTTAAGAAAAAACAGTCCTTTATAAGTCGCTTCATTACAAATGTATAGTCGGACAGACAGTGACGTTGAAATAAGTTTTACTCAAGTTAAGTCCCATGAATATTTATCTCGGTTTCTGGGGGGAGTATAAACTTTGAACGTTTCCCCACTTGATCAAACTTTACTCTTAAGGAGTGCGGTGCGAAGAAACTGCGTGCTTTCGTACTTTTAAAAAATCGCAAATAAATATATAAAAAAGTTAACAATTTCATACTTTCACTCACGTAAGATCACTTATAACTTTTTTTTATGAAAGCCCTTGTTCGGTAATTCAGAATGACAAACGTGTAAACATTAATTTTTTTTTACAATAATAAAATTATACGGCTTGTTACCAGTTCACATTGCAATTGAACATTTAAAACGTAAAATGACAAAGTGTTCCTCGTAAGTTCAATTTTGTTATAGTTAGCTGTGACCCATGGTTTCACCCGTGTTAAATTTATTCGACCAACTCTCCACCGCGCCGCGCGCCGCTGCCAACGTGTAGCCTAACGTTGTTTTCACTCCCCTACTTGCAGAGCGTTCCAGATTGCATGACGTTTTGTTTCGTTTGGTTACTGCTTTGCTGTTTAGAGTCATATCGTAAAGTTATATAGCCTATAAATTGCTTCAATAAATAGGCTATATTATGCAAAATTAAGCTTCTTAATCGGACAAGTAGTTCCAGCGATTAAGGCTTTCAAACAAACAAACAATATATTGTGCTTTCTAATATATTATAATAATAAGCAAGTATAAACGACTAATACATAATATTTTATCAACTGTATTTAAAAAAACATCACTATACGCATTAGTACCTAATTGGTTCGCTTCGGAATTGATGATAAATCCGCTTTCTCTTCCATCAGCAAGTCAAGCTACGAACTGACTTTCGCTGTAGTATTTCTGACCAATATGAGATCAATGATTGTCCATAGGTTCATTTTCCTAGAATATCATTTACTTCATCACAACACAATCATATTAACAAACTTAAATAAAATTATTTATATCATTTTTTTTTTTTTTTTTTTTTTTGAACTGACTACACTGTTAGCCTTAGGGGCCCTAAAGCCGCTGCGGCTTTTACAGCTTCACCGGACTTGGGGGCGAGCGCAGAGGGCACTCAGCCGCGAAAGTTTTGTGGACGACTCGCACGAGGGTGCCAAAGTGGCCGGACCTCGGCTCGGGCGGTCGTCGCGTTCGCAAATAGGTCGCGATCTATTCGAATCCCTACACCTACGATTCGAGCTAACTAAATATACACATAGGCACGTTCCCTTTCTCCTGGGAGGAAGGAAGGAACCGTGCGTATATGTATTCAGTAATCGGAATGTTTCTACACTAACTAGCGCTAACTAACTAGCGTAAAAAATAAAAAAAAAAGGTCCCTCACAGAACCTATTTATATCATAGACTACTTTTTGTATTTATACTAATTTGGATTGATTAGACGTCGTAGAGCCTATCGCTGCGTGAACCTGTCGGAAGTGGAGCTGAATTCATTGTTAATAAAATTCTGTGCATTTTCAGTTAGGTAGGATGATCGAACATTACAAAATTTATTTTTCAGTTTACGTATTGTAAGAGAAACAATGTTAATAGTATTAATTTTATTATTTGATCTGAAGTCAGTCGTCAACAAAAATCAAGTAGTAAAAGCTACATACTTCCTTATATTATTAGTAAGGACTAAAATATTTTGCACGAAAATTAAAAAAAAGCCAAATTAAAGTATTTATTTTATCCCTCAGGAAGATATCTTCATTTCAATATGCATGTTATTTTGTTTAGTGGTTTAGTTAAATTGACTTATTTAAATATTTTCTCGTAGTATTTTTGGAAATCGAAAGACATTATGCAAATACGAGTAATTCCAAATTTGTTCTTATTTGCGTTGCATAGTCCAAATCCTCAAGTAAAAACGACAACGAAAGACAAAGTGAGCTCAAACAACGAGCGGCCGGTTCGCACAACTTTTGTTTGGAATTAGAGGTAAACACATTAGGTAGCCTGTTTGTATAGGCGCCGTATTACTCAGCGGACCTGTTTGATCTGAGACAAAACAAACCCAGCCTAATCAGGTACAAGTTTGGCGATTTGGATTTTTAACTGTTGTTTGTTTGGCGAGTTGTTGGTAATGTTTTATGTTGCGTCGCGGTGCGGCGGTGCGGCGGCGTCACGAAATTTTCGAGATTAATCGGAGTCTGTGGAAAAGTTTGTAATTAAAGTCATTTACGTATTTCGTTACACGAATATATTACACATACTTTATAATCTAAATACTAATTTTATGTAGATTTATTTGCGCTCTGAATTTTAATATAATGTTTTCTCAAATGTGTTTTTTTGTGATAAGGTCATGTCTCCTTGTGTTATCATAAAAGTTAATCATTCGTATATTATTTTAAAAGTTATGTTCTGCACTATTGACGACAAATAAACAAAAAGTTAAAACTATCATTTTTCTTAAAAAAATGATTAAAAATTTGTGTCATTAGAATCACGTTACATAAATGGTACTTATCAAATTCATATACTTATTTTAGAAGAAAATGTTAAATCATTGATTACAAAAAAGCATAATTTCTGTAAATGACTTCTGCATTCATTTATATTTTTATAATGTTATGAAGTAGCAAACAGACGTGACGTCCACCTGATGTTAAGCAGTCAAGCAGCCTATAGCTATGTACAATCGACCTTAAGCATACCATAGACTTAATGCCAGTCCTAATAGGTTGTTTACTCCTAAAGACTGTCTAGAAACCTAGTGGGCCAGTATGTGTTGCCACCTCAATTCTTTCGTCAGGAAAACCCCAGCGCGAACATTGCTGCTTTATGACAGAAAGAGAGGTGGCGCGATAGTTCTCCAGCAGAACCTTGGACTTTTATATATTATTTCCATGGCGTCAACATAAGTACATCTTTGTTTACTTTTAACATATTTGGCATTCTATTATTGCTTTTATAACGTAGGTATAAGTTTGCATCCGTGGCCCACCACATCTACATGGAATTTGTTAAGGCGACTAATGTGCTCATTTCAATTGTATTGTTCTGTGTTTTGTGGTCGTGTGGATTGTCTCTGTACTAGGTTTAAAATTCATTTCTATCTCCAAAAACTTAGGCCCTGTTTAGACTTCTAAATATAATTTTATTATTGAAAAGCTGGGTGGCCTCTATCGCGGATCATCAACGATTGTAAGTTAAAGCCGTTGTATACTGCTTCTATTAATGTGTTTAGGACGTTTACATTGAGATTCCGATAAAAACAAATCTAGTAAATAGGTAATAATGCCAATTTAGAATCATCATAATTGTTAGCCAAGAAGCCATCGCTATATCTACATTATAACTATAACCGATCTATAGTTTTTCATAATCGCTAGCAGCTGACTTTTTTAGTTAATTCTTCTATAAAAGCAGAGGTAATTTTAACTTTTTATTTAGCGAGACATAGTCCCATTCGTGAACTGATCTACCGAAATGTAACGATATCCGATATTCGATAGATGTGGCTAACCAACAATCAATTCAGCTTGCTAATCCTTAAACTATGCGAGTGTCTCTCCTTTTTTGATAGATGACTGTTAACTATATTATAAACTTTGTCATTCAAAGGGTTGCTTCGAGTTGTAAAAAATACAGTTATTTCCATGGTTTGCTGAGTGACCTTCAAGTGGTTGAAAGTTTTATTTAGTTATTAACAACTTTTCGTTTTTGCTTTGAACCGACTAGAAATTAGAATATTAGATGATATGTCCACTGATGGGGTGGCTAGTTTATTGAAATCAATTGCATCTTATTATTAATTATATAGCTACTAAGCATTTTTTTTTTGCTATGATGTGAATATACCAGGGTTATAACTACGATGAGGTTGACATATGCTATTTGCTTAAAACACTCTAAAATTAAAGATTTTTAAGACCTAACGGTGCAATACTATGCAGTCCAATTATTCTGGTAAAATTTTCGCTCTGTCTCTAAGGAAAGCCTTAAAGTTATAATGGTCTATCTAACTCAAATAGAATTTAAGAATTTAGTCAGCTACATAGTTTCTGATATTAGCGAGTTCAAACAAAAAATTTCCAACTGTAACTTTTGTAAGTATATAGATTCAATGTGTATTCTTACCAGTATATCGCAAATCAATTTTATCTAAAACATTTAAGGCTCAAACAATACTTTAAGTCTTTAATGCAGGTCAGAATTTTGTGTGCTGCTTTTATTAATATGTACTTTCAATTTTTATAGTTGAGCCACTGTTTACAATCACAAAGCCAACTGCAACTGATATATAACAGTCATTACTCACAGAGCTATTAACAACTCACCCGTACAAAATACTGAACGTAGCACCGATACAAATAAAAAGACATGCAAAATGAACCTAACGCCGGCGCGATATCAACACCGTAAATTATTTGACAAGACCACATTTATCTTTATCTCGCTAACCTGACTTATATTCCACCGGGTTTTTGATTATAAGGGCTTTTAATTAGCGGCGCATTCGATATAGTGTGTGGTCCAAGTAGTTTATCAGCTGACGTGCGTTAAGCAATCTCGAATGCATTCGTAACGTCCTAAAGTATTAAGTGTTTAGATTAAGATGAAATCTTAAATTATTTATTGATGGTCTTAAATGCGAGTTCCATTATTTATCATTCATTTATGTGATAAGTGATTTTAAATAGTCAGAAATATCACTTTGCTGAGCCCCGTTGATACGTCTTTCTCTATGTGAGAGAATTCTATAATTATTTTATATGTTGTTCTGGTTAAACTACGAGTAGTGGATACCGTCCGACTCACCGCCCGATATTCCACGATGTATGGCAATGCTTATCCGCTTGATAGGGCGACTAACCCTTTCTCTGGTCGTGATACGCATCATCTATACGAAGTAAATAGTTAATAATAAAGTTTTAATAGTTTTTTTATGAAGTAAGAGTTAAAGATGATGGTATGGATTATGTAGAAGATGTAACAAGCTAAAATAAATATAGAAAGAGAAAAAATGGCTTAGCGTATCTTCAGAAACACAATAATAAGTGCTTGGTTACATAACTTTAACTCGAATGTGGTAACTGACCAAGTGATCAGAAATAAGATGTTAACCATCGAGAAAAAAGTCATCGTGACATAGTTATTACAGAAAAACAAGATTTTTTATTCCGGCTTCTATATTTGTGTCCCAAAAGCGTTTAAGGAAATATAATGTTTAAAATTACTACATATTTAATTTCAACACTGTTTAGATATCTAGAAGATAAAATAAATTAACTTCAAACTAACATTCTTATTTATCTAATTTGCTTTATTTAATAACAAACACAACTAATGATACGCGTGTGATTCTATTGTATATAAGTTCTATTTAATATCACGGTCGTGTTCCGTGAAAATAAACAGAATATGTAGAAACCAGTGTTGAGCTAAGAACGCAAACTGAACATCTAGATATGGTATTATTTATTTCCCTAAAGGGAGCAAACAACACGATGGAACGGCCCAGTTACTGTTGTATTTGCTTATGTAAGAAATAGGTCACGCTCAGTAATTATACATATAATATAGGCTTAATAAACGAAAAACCAGTCACACTCGCGCACCAAGGGTACCGTAATTGTACAGCCATATTCACCAAAACAATTATGTAACATTACTGAAGAAAGCACCGAACAATTCTAACGGAAAGATAAACTATATTGATGGACAAACTTAACTTTGACGTTGGAAAACTGTAGTCCTCATACATCGATATATGCCGCGGTCAGTTTATTAACTTCAAATAAGTTTGTAATCGCAATTTTTTTTTTATATTGTTACAATTTTATGGTGTTCGGATTTTTTACCTTACTTATACTATAAGACCTTGGTTCTAGCTCAACTGAATGTACCATAGGTTTTTATACCCTTTGCGAGTGTTAAAATATATGGCATAAACAGCCGTAGCCGTTGACTTAGAAGTTTGATTTTTTTATAGGTCTAAGGTATTGCAGACCTGAGTATTTGATATTAATTTCAACTTGATACCTCCACCCACTCCTGAGAAAAAGGGTCCTGACAGACAGACAGACGGACAACGAAGTGATCCTATAAGGGATCCTTTTTTCCTTTTGAGGTACGGAACCCTTAAAATAAATACGCTAAAACCAAATAAGCAAAGACTACAAATCCACAATGTATTAGATATAGAGATAATATTTTTGCATTTAAAATAAGATTATTTATTATAAATATAGTCTTTCTCTAAGGTATGTAAAAATATAGAAATGAATGATAGTGTGCTTGTACCCTATGCATTCTTAAATATTCATCCGAACCTATTAAACTTTTGGTGAATTTTTGTACTTACGCCTGTATAAGATTTTCTAACTAAAGAACTTATTTCCTATAAAATGCAATTTATAAAACATATTAGCTAACAAGCTAAATTATTAAAAAGGAAACAAAATACCTGACTGCAACACAAAAGCACATGATTTTTTTTTTCTATTTTTCCTTTTTATTTGATACCCACATGTCGTACATAAGCGTACATGCGTTCATGTCACCATACAAGTGGAGGGAAAAACAAGAAAAAAGTATTAAATTGTTTAACAATGACTATTTTCTAGTGTCAATAGCACGTAATAAGTTCTCATCAGTAAGAGTAGGAACAATTTAACCCAGGAGTTTTCTTGAGCCCTGAACAATGATTTGTTAATTGGTGTTTTGGGCGGATCTTGGTGTATCAAGTATTGCATAATGTAGTTGCATTTTACGTGATAGCACGACCTCATCTAATCTCATGACTTTCGTAATAGGTTACTAAGGGATTAGTCGAAGGGGGGGATGCTGCCGCACGGCGGCTTAGTGTATTTATCCGCGACCAAACTGCGATCGCCAAACCGCCTGCCAAGCGTGACGATTATGACAAATCCTCCCAACTATGTTACGTAATTTAGTTTCATTATAATGTGCAAATGAAGTAGAATATAAGTAATAACTAAAAAGGGAAATGCATTTCAAAGATGCCACAAAAATTTCGTGGATAGTTTTAACAAGGGAGCCGTCAACTTGTTTTTGAAATGAAACTTCTTTTGAGACGGTTGAAATTGGATTTTATGAAACGCAAAATGTGTAACTAAAAAGAGATAGCTATAAATATATATATATATTTAGAGGTTTTAGGCTGTGAGAGAATGAGATAGAATACGTTTCTATATAGTTTCCCTATCCTTCATCTGTTCTTAATATACTCGAAATATATATCACACTCAAATATATTTTTTATACTGCAATGGTGGCAAACAAGCATACGGCAGTAAGTAGCTACTGCAACCTATGGTCGCATGTAATACCATAGGTACTACTAGCGCGTTCCCGACCTTGAAACTCCCTACATCAAGGATCTCAAGAAAGCCTCACCGCAGTAAACAACATAAGGTTTATTTGGCTACAATCTTCTATACGGTGGAGGTATTTCACAAGTCGACCTGCCCCAAGTAGAGAGAAATCTGCAAAGAAATTTCTCTGTGCCCTACCTCTTTTGGGAATATGCTTGAAGATAAGAATAATACGAAAAATACTCTATTCACGTGACGTTGGCAACATTGTAGATGAATACAGTTGCTATTGAATAAAAAGAAGACGAAGATTTATAAATCTACATGGTTTAAACTTTATTATATTTATATTGGTAATTTTAGTGATAATCTATATTTAAACGAATTTGAACTGAGAATTCCTGAAGCTAAACGTTTACACCCGTATAAATTTATTTAGGAAGTTTATCGTCGGTTATTTATTACTGACGTAATTAGGTACGAGTCTCTAGATTTGCACAACGCAGACTATCTGGGTGCCGTGAACGAATTAAACATTCCCTACCGTTGTATGCATGAGAGGTTTCTGGATTGTGTAATGTCAAAGTGAAATAGGAAAACACTTAGGAGATGTTTACACGTGCCGCTCAAGACTTTGAGTTGGGAACGTCTCACATTCTGTTTGTTGTTCTAGCTTAGATTTCAACTGTTTACATTTAGAACGTTAATTTCTGACTAAATCTAATCTTTGTGTCTGTTGCTTGCTTTGCTGTTAGTGAGCTGGGTATCAAAGGATTTAATATATATATTAAATAATATAAATTCTACCTTCCAGAGATCAAACCAGGGCAACGCGATCTACTGAAGGTACGAATTTGTTAAAATCACTTTTTAAACGGTAGAAAGGGGGTTTAAAATGTTTTTTTTTTAAATCAAATCTACAGGGCATTAAATAATAGTTCACACAATAACTAGCTGTACCTCATGGTTTCACCCGTGTACTCGTGTTAAATTTATTCGACCAAGTCTACACGGCAATACCTTGCCGCGCCGTGTCTCCAATGCCTATTGTTGGTCTCAATTCTCTTACTTGCGTACAGCTTGCCACATTGCCTGACGCTTATATTTATTGCTCTGCTCGTTAAGGCCATAGCATGAAGCCTTAACCATCGTCCGTAAATAAGTTATAAAATGCAAAAATAACTTTTCGATTGTAACTGGTAGTTCTAGAGATTATCGCGTTCAAACGAACTAACAATCGCTTAAAAACAAGCTAATTTGTAATGTTTTGAATGAAAACTAAACAAAGATCACATAATCCACTGCACATAAAATAAAATAAATCAGAAGATTGATTTTTACTGTAATAATAAGATGCTTAAAATAACTAAAAATATTTTACGCTTATCTGAAGAAGCAATTGGAACATAATATCCCGATTAACGGAATCACGGTTTCTCTGTAATATTGAAAGGCGCTTTTCCTTTAGGCTACAGCCTTCATTAACTCTTCCAATTTAATTCCTAAAATCTTTCATTTCGTTCATTTAAAACCGTTCCTCGCTTCAAGATATTTTTGTGAAATATTATTATAATATTTTAATGAAAGTTTCTTTTCTAGGAATATCGGTTAGAGAAGCAACATAAGCTGTTTAAGTATTTACTCACTATTCATCTTTTATATATACATGATTAACGGTTACCATGACTACAGACACTGGCTCGCTGGTAAGGACACGACAAATGTGTTCAACTGGATCTTAGACGTTTCGCATTGCGGGTCCAGTAATCAAGCAAGTAGTAAGGTATCTGTTAATAATTGAATCGCGACCTCTATGCACATGACGATAAGTCCGTTACAATGACTCTGTTAGATTGTCGCGTTTCGGGATCAGCCACTGTATGTTCAGCTGCCGAGAGGCTCAGATCGCTTAGTGTTTGCCTTTGTTTTTGAATTATACTGTACTTACTATCAGGTAGAGTGCGGTCACTTAGTTTCATCATTTCCTAGATCCCTGGTCAAATTGGCAAGTGAAAACTATGTTGAAGGTAACCCGCTCTATAGTAGAGTATTTAAAATATACATGCAGTTGGTTTTTGTCAATTATACAAATCAATTATTTTGAATTATGTCTAAATATTTTTATTTATAATTTACAAAAACCAATCTCTAATATCTTAGTGTCTAATGTCGTAGTGATTAAGTTCATGTGTTCCCTCAGAAAAAGATATTATCATTATATTAATACGTGAAGCAAACACTTTGTACCCCTTTTTAAGCGTATTGCGTGCACGGAAGACTGTGAGATTTGACATGGTTAAAGTTTATGTAGAGAAGGAGTGCAAAAATCTAAAATTTATTTATTATATCTGTTACTAATATAATAAATTAAATATATTAATACTGTGAATCCTAACCTGACCACTGCCATTGAACTAAGATCCCTCAAAATATTGACACTGTCACTAAATGAAAGTGACAGAAAGTGAAATAATATTCATTGTTTAGGTTCATACTAATCTTTGGGCGACCGTTAGATAAAATAAAATTATAAAAAAAATTCCTTCTGATGATGATAGTATCAACTTTAGGCTGGTGTTTTATAATCGTTTGCTGAAGGACCAAATATGTAGATTACAAACCCATTTCAGTGTTGTGTACCCCCCCCCCCCCCCAAGCTAGCAATAGATCTGCAACTAAAAACATAAATCCACTTACCGTTATTCTAGAACATCTAGCTTCCCATTATTGATCACAGTGAAGGTTTACGACACGATTTACAGTAGTTTTTTTTTCAATCCGACTACACTGTTAGCCGTAAGAACCCTGAAGCCTCAGAAGACTTTGACAGTTTCATCGGGCTTAGCGGCGAGCACCAAAGGCACTCAGCCGCGAAAGCTTAGCGACTAGCGCTTTAGGTTGCCAAAGTAGCCGAGCTTCGTCTTGGGTTGTTGTCTTAGATGCAATTAGGTCATGATCTCGCTAAATCCCTATCCGTAGAAAATTCGATCTTACTAACTATACATATATAAATGTTTCTGTCTTCTGAGAGAAAGGAGTAGTCTCAAATACTTCAATGTTAGTTAGCACGCAAAGTGAGAGGACTTCTCTTTTGCTGTTAGCGGTCGAACAAACGCAAGCGTAATGAATTTGAAAAATGATCATTTTGATTATTCGACTGTTTGAAAAAGGATGTTTCTTACTGCGACTCTCTGGTACCACTGACCGTTACGTCTGTTCAGATACGGGAGCACAACCACCATATCTATTTCTACCACAAAGCAATGGTGTTCCGCTCTAAAGGGTGTAGTTGACAACATTCACTGGAATACGAGTTATTCCAACTCAGTCCTCAAGTAGTAGTAACCTTATAACTCTAGCCTCAGGACTACGCTCCTTTTGAGCTTGGTTATACATAGTTATAGACTGCAGTGATCACATCATATAAAAGAGAGTAACGAATTATTAATATAAGTAATGTGTTATAGTTATAATAACACTGGAGAGTAATGTACTAAATTCTTATTAATAGTGTATTAAGTCACAAAACACACTAAAGATATTTTTAAATAAAACTATTAGTTCGAGATCATTAGAACAACTAACTTGTTAAATTGAACAAACTTGAACCTTTAGCTTAAATCTAATCCTAAACTTAGTAAGCCCGGTTCGTTAAATCGAATATAGGATTAAATCCATATACCTAAAACCGAGATCGTTAATTACAAGCATCGTCTTAATGATGATACCCAGACAATTCACGTCTACGGTATTACTTTTCTTTTGTTTTCATGAATAAATAAAAATAAATAAAGAACACACAATTTCACATCATCATCGTTATTCATCATTTCAACCGAAAAATAACGACTGTTGGACATAGGCCTCCCTCACAACAACAGGTTTTCTGCTGCCAGCATCCAGTAGCTTACTAGGTCGTCCGACCACCTTGTTGCGGGTTTGCCCACTCTGCGTCTTCCGGTACGCGGTCTCAACTTGATACCTCTTTGGCCCCATCGGTCATCCATTCTACATGCCCCGCTCACTGGCAATCAAGTTTAGCTATTCTTAGGGCTATTTCGGTAAATTTGGCTCTTCTGCGGGTGTCCTCATTCCCGATTTGATCATGTAGAGAAATTCCGAGCATAGCCCTCCCCATTACCTATTGTGTGACTTTGAGCTTTCTTATGAGGCCCATACTTAGCTACAACGTCTCAGTACTATATGTAATTACTGACAACACGTACTGGTCATAGGTCGTATTTAGCCACTGGCCAAGTTGGATTCGTCAATTGACCCTTTTTCCTTTTCCTATTTCTTCTTTTTCTTTTCAATATCATACACTGCCATTTAATTCTAAGCTAAGCGTAGCTTTTAATATGGTAACTAAATAGCTTTTATACTACATACTAGCTGTACCTGTACTTCGCTCACGTGGACTACAGAATGCCCGTGCGAATATTGCTCCCCGCTCCCGGCTATTTTAAAGACAGAAATGCTTATTGTGTGTGTTCCTTAGAAGATATACGTATACTCTCCCTGACTTTTTTGTAAGTCTTTTTAATGTCTATAATTGTTTGTCACATTAATTTGCTATATATCTTATGGTTTACTCAGCGTAAACCATTTAAACACCCAAATTGAGTCACCATGACCAGTTTTCTTTTTATTTGTGCGGAATCTTAATTCTTTTTCTAAAATAAAAGTAGCCTAAGTTACTTCGTATAAATTCAGCTATCTACCAGTGAAAGTCCCATCAAAATCAGTCCAATCGTTACGGAGATTACCCGGAACAAACAGACAGACACACAACAATTTTAAAAATGGGTTTTTTATTTTAGGTATATTATATAATTTCATATGTATGTATTTAGTAAAAAGCTGTTATTTTGACATTACAAACAGACACTTCAATTTTATTAATTGTATAGATGACACCCAGAATTTATGCTAATTACTTGAAATTATATTAAAATATTATTTTCTAAAATAAAATTAGCAAATGCTTTATATATATTAATGTCATTAGAAACAAGAAGCGATAGCATAGATACAGAATCTTTTACTTGCCAATAAGTTTAACCCCTTAAGTATCAATTCGGCCAAACAGTCGAATGTTCTTAATTTCTTGACGAAGAATATAACCTCATTCTTCTATCCGGCCAGTATTTTGTACAGGCGACCAGCCGCGGAGCTCGAACAGGCGCAACTAACGCGAGCGTATCGAAGAGGTCGCTAGTGTGTAGTTCCCCACTCACGGCAACATCTCGCATAGACCGCGTTATTTGACAATTTGTTGGACCAACTTAGCTACTTAGAATAGTGAAAAAGTGATATTATATTATATATCTTGACAGAAATGGTAAGTTTTTCTTTGTAAATCCTATCAATATAATTATGTTTATGTGTTTATTCCTTTGAAATCGAAACTAATTTTCCCTTATATTACTTGAATCTGTTTTTGACAATGATATTTGTTTTTGATAATAAAAAGTGAAAGGTAAATAGAAAATGTAAATTTCTGATGAAAATGTTGAGAAACTATGATGTACAGAAGTATCTTGTGTCATTTTTACATCAATCAGAATTCTATATAAACAAACAAAAGATTTGTTTACATCATAAATAACCTAGTTTTGTTTTTGGTAGTAGAATGACGTAATACGTTGCGAAGAAAGATTGATGTACTTCGATGAGGTACTGTCGATAAAATTATCGATGTTTTAGATTGTACTCGTACAGGTTGGACATATTGTAATAATGAAGTTTAGAGTATTTATAAATATTCTTTTATTCATGTCAATTTTATTTCGCCTATATATTTATAAATAAATAAATAGAAATATATATAGGCGAAATAAAATTGACATGAATAAAAGAATATTTATAAATACTCTAAACTTCATGTATATACATATTTTTTTTTTTTATATAGGATTCCGAGATTGTGTTCAGCACAGATCCTAGCAGCTCGACCGATCCTATAGCATATGACGTGCTACCTGAAACCTTGATATACCGCTCGTCGAGTACGATGAAGCTTGTGTATTACATAATTTGTAAGTATAATAATATATATCCGTTCAAGGCGTGTATAGTCATGTAGTATAGTATCATAGTGTATAGGGTATAGTATTACAAGTCGACTTACATCAAAACTGACAACTGGGTTTTATAATTTATATGATGAATAACTGAGTAAGCCGATAGACTTACTTATTATTGATACACCGCACTTGAAAATTTTATAATGGTCGCCCTGAAACTGTGTATTTTCGAATTTTCATCTTATTTACTTGAGTGAGAACCAGTCTTCCACTAGGCTTAGCGTATTACCATCTTAGGGCAGATCGTAACATAACACCAGGTGAGATTGTGGCCATAAGGCTAAACCTATAACGATAAAGAAATATCATTATTTTATTGTAGAACTCAAATGTCAGATCTCCCACGCCGCCTCTACACAATCCGGCCGGAACGCTAATAATTATTTAGTTTATGTTGCACATTTACAATTATAGATTTGTCTTCAATACATGTTAATAAACTACAATTATTGTTATTTTTTAGAGTTTGAAGAAACCCTTACTAGAGGGCGGCGGAGAGTCACAAGTGCTAGACGAGGCGCCCTAGCTTAAACCGCTCTAGTTCAAGGTTGCCCTAAGGGCGCGTTATCATGCATCGAAATATACCCTGGGATTGTAACAACTCCATTATATACATTGATCACCATTCCTACAAAAGTGGGTTCGATGTCGATGTATCGACTTGAGCAGACACTAATTTTTGTATACCTGAAATATTCTACAACATAAAAAAAGGTCGGGTTCAGTCAAGAGGTCACGACCTGTACTCGAAGCATAGAACTATTCAAAGGAGCCCTTTGTATTTTAGTCGTCTAAGTATTAATATTATTATGGACTCGATATTGAATAATATTCTCTTTATAACTGTTTATGCATATATATACTCCTTCTTTTCTAATAGATAATTTATTTTACTTTGAACACTTACTTTAATAAATACGTAGTATACTTAAATTGTAATCCTTATATGAAACTTGCGTATAAATATATGTAGTTGTGAGTCTTTATAAATATAATAAAGGAACGTTTATAGGAGACAACAATGATAATCAATAATAGGTGGCATATTATGCTATATTTTTAACAACTTTTATTTTTGCTGCCATGTAAGATAATAAGTAGCTTTAGTTATAGGTAAGCCGTTGATGTGCTAGAATAATCTATAATAATAAATTAGTTGTTCTCTGTCAGTAGGTAATTGTAATTTTTTTTTTTTAATTTCCAGATAGATATACTATATAACACTAGAAAGTCTGGAAAAATTGCTAACTTAAAAAGGCAATCCAGGGTCATTTAACCCATGACTGTTGTTTACATTCTAATTATGTATATAAGCGTAATACAATTGTAAAAATAATAGGTTGTTTTAAATGGAATAAAGGGAAATGATATAATCAGTATAAATTAATTAAAAAATAAATTCATCACTAGTCAAAAAGAAAGTCCTAACTGTAAACAAATAAACACTCTGATTGATTCCAACTTCCATATAACACACACACACACACACACACATTTTATTAGATTTATTTTTACAAAGGGTTTGATATCAATTACGTACGTCTCTTTCTCGATTCAGTTTCTAACGTATCAATAAAGTTCTAAATACTATGTTTTATGTTATTTATTTTTTGGTAGAAGTCCCGTTTATTTAGTGCAGATATGTTCATGAATTTTTTTAGACTTCATGCATAGGACAGTAATCTTGGCTGTTCAGTCAAAACACTATGACTTTCTCTGTGATATGCCACTACAGAACTATTTTCAAATATACCACATTCCATCTGGTGATATATTATTATTGAGGTTTATTTTCAGAAAGTGTTATTCGAATCCTAAATACTCGTCTCAATACGATCTTCCTTTAGTTTGTTCATTTTTTTTTTCCATGCTGTATCCGTAGACGTTACCACTAAGCCATAACTGCTCTAATGGCAGCTAATGAAACATTGCTGTCTGAAGCGTCACTAGAACTTGACTATGGAACAAGAGTATACATAATACGTAAAACTATATTCAAATTCTGATAGTAATAGCACAGTTTCAACTTATTTCACTTTTAACTTATGTTTTTTTTATTTATGTTTGTGTGATCATATTACCATGTAGATACTTTTGTTGTTGTAACAATTAAAATTAATTAAATGTCACGGAAGTAATCAGTAATGAAAGTTCAAATTTGGGACCTATGACCCCTGCTGCCGTGCTAGTGATAAAGGATAGTGATATGAATATACCTTCAAAAATATTTAAAAGTAATTCTAAAAAAAAAAAACTTCTATTAATTATCAAATGAGTCTGATCTGATTTTGTAGACGGGAAGCATACGATATTTCATAATTGGTAGGCTATAAACAGCAATCGTAAAAAAATTGTTCTCAATCTATTTTGATGAAATTTTGTACATGGGAAGTATATCGTTTCTCAATTGTGGGTTAGTTCCCAGTTTCCTAGGTCCAACCCTTAAAAGTAATAAGTATAAAATGAATACTAGTGAAATAGAAATGAAATATCTTCGAACAGATACAAATAATATGACAGTACAATGATTATAAATATGGAAATTATGTGCACCGATAACGTATTGCGCTGCCGTTAATCGATGCGGTGCCGCGTGATTAAACCGTTTATTGGTCTTGTCCCAATCCTATAAGAGGGAGCGATTAATTCGGAATTGTAAGTGGTGGTACAATTTATGTAGTACAAGCGATTATGTAATGTGTATTGATACGCCTCAGAATGATTGAATTGTCAATAAAATGAGTAAAATTGTAATACGGCAACATGTACTAGTTCTAAGTATTATATGGTTGAAAGGAAGTTTCAAAATGTACGAAAGACACTCTTATCATTCGCAATCTACGAATAAGGCGTATCTGTTTATATCCAAAATACAGTCTATAGATATTTTTTTTTATAATAACAGTACTGTTTTTTAATAAAAATACATAATAATAAAAGTTTGTATTTTATTCACTCCTCTAGCTATACAATATTATACATATATACTTCAAACAATATTATTTAATACAATTTTATATTTTAAACTAACTGTGCCCATGGTTTCGCTCACGTGGACTACAGAATGCTCGCGCGAATCTTGCTCCCCCGCTCCCGACTATTTTGAAGACAAAAATGCTTATTTTGGGTGTTCCCTAGAAGATAGATGTATACTCTCCCGAAGTTTTTTGTAGGTTTTTTTAGTGCCTATAATTATGTGGTACATTAATTTGCTATATCTCTTATAGTTTACTCAGCATAAGCCATTTGAGCGCCAGAATTGATTCATCATAACCAGTTTTTTTAATTGTGCGGAACCCTAATTCTTTTTGTAAAATAAAGGTAGCCTAAGTTACTTCCTATAAATTCAGCTAACTACCAGTGAAAGTCCCATCGAAATCGGTCCAACCGTTTCGGATATATGAAAATATTCTCATGAATCAATATAATCCACTTCAATGTACAAAGAATTTAATTTTTTTTCATCACGAGCCCCTACCTAATAGAGACAATTTTATGATTACAAAAAAACATAGATTACTCGTAAATAAAACAAATTTATTTATTGTATGTAATAAATTATTTTATCGTATTTATAATTTATCGACATTTATACGGAATAAACCCTTATCACTAATAAAAAACACACGACGCCATTTTGAAATGTCAATCTCTCGCACCGGGCCAGCTAAGTTTGTCTCACTCTACATAATTATTTTTATTTTATTACGAGTTCTCAGGAAGTTTTTATGACAATATGCAATTTGGTAGATTGATAACGTAATTTACAACATCCATAATTTTTTTAGAGTTCTTCTTTTAGCGCCCTCTATTGATTTTTCTGTACGATCTTGAAACGTAATTTGTCGTAATTGATCATTCAAAATTATTTCCATACTGTTTGTACAGAGGCCAATAAACGAAATAATTTAATTTCCAAGACTAAAGTAACCTAACAGTCACAGAACGTCATAACTGTTGTATAAAAAAGTTTTTATTTTGTATCTTAATACCAAAGTGATAAAGTTTATTCTTCCGTGGCAATAAACCTCTTTTGTGCCCTATATTTTTAGAATAAAACTTGTGATACCTGAAGTGTTAATACTGCCAAAGAAATTCGTTTCTTTTTTGTTTCATTACTATTGTCGAAAACGGTAGTGACTTATTAATAACAACCCGTAAAATTGACGAATTTCACAATTTGTATCACCTTTCCAAAATCATGAGGTTACTATGAATAATAACCAGTTATTATTGATAAGTACCACTTTTATTACATTTACCGTAACATATATACTTACAATCCTTTTATTATGAAGAGGTAAAGTTTGTGATAATGTCTATAGGAGGTAGCCTTCGGAACTACTAGCCCGAATCTATAAATTATTTCAATTATAGAAAGCTATTTTTTATCCTCATTAAGTTTTATAATATAATTAACACGAACGAATGTGTAAGCTGTTGCTAATTAGATATATATTTCCGGAAGTAATTTATTTCATCGTTAACCAGAAAGTCAGAAGAATATAGGTTGAACGATGTTTAATACGATCTCAAGAAACTTCACTTTTGAAAACTTGGATATCTAATAAAAACTCCTATCAAGTTATAATCCTCATCTCAAAGGAATACATTTCAACAACTTCAACTCCAAAATGTAAGCAATTTGGAATTCTAAACTTAGTACAACACCGGCTGATACATACTGGGGGAATTTCCACAGAACACGTTCCTGATATTAAATACAAGTTAAATAAAGACAGTTTGCCCAAGTATTATTAGCACACATGGATATTAAACGTAACAAGTACATTTCCAAAGAGTTCGCAATGTATTTCCCTTGTAATTAATTAAGCTTAACTAAAAATGGCGAACTAAACAAGTTTTATTTCGAATCAAAGTGTTACTATAGCAACATGATGTAATAAAATATGAACAACAGCAGAATATGTGGTACGTTAAGCCCTGCCCAAAGAAAGAAAATAATATTGTTGTAACATGAATTTAGTTAACTTAATATTGAAATGTAACTCTTTGATTTTGTGATGTGATATCGGGCGACTTGGACCAAAAAAATATCTCTGTAGTTGTAGCAAAATGTATGTAACTATTAATCTTAAATCGGATTTAACGATTCAAATAATATGATTTAAGGATTTGGTTAAAGCCGCACTTTAGTGTGATTTGAATAGTGCATTGTGGGCGTGACATTTAAAATTAAAACTTGTTACTGAAAATTGTAACGTTGTAATAAACCTCTCTGATATAGACTCTAACACGGTTATAAAAGATGTCCGCGGTGTCGTCTGTTGTACTGTACCTATAGATTCAATTATATTTACAGGGATTTTAATAATTTGTTTTAATAATAGATTAACGACTATGCGTATAAAAGAATATAGAACATAGAAAACCATTGTACAACAGTTTCATATAAAGACTTTTCTTCACATGTATGTTGTAACAATGTAAGGTATTCCTTTTAAATATAGAAAATTAAAATATGATCTCTATATCGAACTTCGTATGATGTATATTAATGAAAGTACCGCAATTTAAAAGTATGGTTATTTTTCCCTGTCCTTAAGAAAGCTTTAAGCAATTAAAGGGGTATTTAAGGACGTTAATACCCTGAAGGCGGTGTACCAACTGTCATTGATTTTATCACGTTTTTATTGTCCCGTCTCTGGCAACCATATGGTGACATTCTTCATGACAAAAAACATCGTAAATGTCCCGAATGGTATTGTTGTGTTGCTTTGTTGTAATAATAACTCAATTTTTCATATGTTGCCTATTTAAAACAGTATGTTAAAACGTATAGGAATAACACTAACAATACCGTAGATTCAACTTTCAATGTTATTTGAGAGAAAAAAAGAACAATAGAATTATTTAATTGTAACCATATTGAACGATGACAGAAATGTTTTTTCTATATTTTTATTGTAGTTATATTGATTTTTTTTACATTGATCTTAGTTAAGAGATTTTTATATCAACACTCACTGTGAAAATCCTGTATTGATTTTAGATTGAAAGTTTTAAATATTTTCGGCCGTTCAACACGTGTCTTGAGTGTTGTCTTTGTGGAAATATAGATAGATATAAGTAGCACATTGCTATGTAGGTGGACCCAAGTTCAGTGAAGCTGTAAAAAAAAATGTAGTAGGACACAATAAAATTATGCCCGACCCGACTGAATCGCGAATACCATAACTTCATGTGTAACACCTGCCATAGTGATACAGTTAGGAGTTTCACATTCTGTAATCAACTGATATATAATATATATCCAGTAACCAAGCGGGTTGGTAGGGAAAAACACACTTGACTCTATTTTGATTTGTCACGTTTCGGGATCAACCAGTTGCCGAGAGACTTGCAGGACAGCATGACAGCGACGACATTGATGTACTGCCGATTTCTTAGTGGTCGTCGATGTTTTTGGATTGTACAATGCTTACGGCACAGCCTATACTATCAAGTACAGAGCTTTGTAGTCTTTTTCTTCTCAGTCGTAAACTGCCGGCGGAGTGGTCGTGGTCATGGATCATCTGATAGATTGGTTGCGGCTTTTGCGAGACTTCTCCATCTCTCTATATTCGTGGCACTGCGTGTACATTCAGTGAGAGAGCACTTCGTAGATGATTTAATGAGGATTACTATACTATAATAAAGAGTAATCTCGTAATAACATCGTTTGTAGTTTAGTGTGGAAGAAGTAGTGTTCCATGCACTTCAGTTGAGGAATTGTTTTTAACTTTAGATGAATTTCTACTCCTTAGGTTTGAATTAGAGGTATACATTTTGGGCATATATGGGGCACTTAAACCTGCGTAAATAAAATAAAAAAACAATACAATATCATAAGCGAGGATCTCAACATAGAGATTTTTGGCCAAAGTTACAAATGCTACAGAGACAATGTTTTGAAGCACATGTGTAGTGACTAAGTACCTAAGTTATTTATCTATATTCTCCTGATTTTATGTACATTTAAAGTTATTTACACTACTTATTTTAAGCATGTCATAGACACCTTTAATTAAGGCAGCAGTTAGATTCAAATTTAAGCATGTTTTTTTTAATTCTATTGAAGTGTATGCCTTGTTGGTAGGTTTATAAAATAAATAATTAATAGTTTAACATTTACTTGGGTAACAAGGATATAATTAGGATTTTGTTTGGTGGAGGGGGATGGCAGACAGACAAGGGAAGACTAATACTATAATAGGTACCTCGGTGCAGCGTTCCCTTTTGTAGAATGTTGTCTTCCAGTTGTTCGTTAAAAGTAATAGGTTCTTATACTTCGATCATAAGAAATGGAGCAGTAACCGTGAACGTTAAGGAGTCTGGTGAGTACGTGAAGTAAGAACAACAATAGGCTACACACATGTAGACGGTGGCGCGGTGGTAATTATCTGTTGTAATTGATCGACTAAATTTAAACCGTCGAGCACAGCCGCTAGTATTCTAGAATTCAAAGTCTTCACATACTTTGTACGTAAGAGATTTTTTAATGGATGCAAGGTGACGTCGCCTAGTGAGCACAGTGCACTCCAAAAACAAAGGCAATATTTATTATAGCAGTGAATATGGATATATAAGCGCCAACCTTTTCACACGAAGTCTAAAGGAAAAAAAAACAATGTCTCACTAACTATTATTTCTCAGATGACAATATTAATTATAGCCTGTCAGGTCAAACCGGCGGTCTTTTGTTCAACGACAATCAGTTCGACCCGGTTGCCCTTTATAGTTCTTTTTTGTAATAAAACAGCATCTGTTTTTGCGGTCACGCGCAGCCGAGTCACATGAAATGACTGATGTCCATGTGTCAGCCAATTTCGGGATCATAGATTAAGCAGTTGTCTTACATAGTAAGAATTTTAATGAGTTTGAAACGCATTAGGTATATTATTGGATTTTGAATAAGGCTGAGCTTTGGAAGTTTATTTTTAACGTTACCATAAGCAAGTAATGTTGTATTTGATTAAAATTAGCACTAAGGTTAACTATTATTTTATTACCGATCGTCATTATATCTTAAACATTATTTCATTACATAGTAATTTGTATATTAACTGGAATAAATACAGTGAGGTATTCCAAGACTATTTTGTTGAAACAATAACCAGTTTTAGTTTTGGAGCTGTATATTAAAAACTTATTTTTGCAAAAATAGTTTCATAATTGATCTTTGACGGGCCGACAAAGAACGCTTCGCCTTTAGAGAAATGTTTCAAACATTAAAACGCTACCACACATGTTCATAAATAGTTCACTCAAAATTACTTTCCAAACTAATAAAAAAATGGATGTAGAAAAAATAAATTAAGGCTAAATAGGTTAATAAATTTATGTTTAATTACGATGCATTGCTTAACAATCGTACAGATAACTGAATACTACATACTGTAATTTTACTGTAGTTTTAAAATATAAATGTGGTATTTATTGGTGTATTAGTATTTTAAATTAAAATTTTTAAACAACATACCACATTTATATCAAAAAGGATAATATGCTGAATACTTTCCAGCTAATACTGTTAAAGGATTAAATATCATCCAACTTTGAAGAGTTACTACCACATAGAAGCTTTGCTGCAAACTTAAAATTTACACGAGAGTGTGAGACGTCCCGACCAATAAGGATTCTCTTGAAGTCAATAGGGACAGAGCTCAGAAAGTATGCAGGCGGGTTGCACCGATCGGAGAACTAATTAATCCAATGAGCGGCCGGCGTCTTTGCGCTAACGAGGTTCGTCATTTGTTCTCTATACTATTGAGATATTGTGTTAAGGAAATCGAACCCGACAAGCCTTGCTGTAACATGAATTTAACAAAACTGTTAACGATAAAATTTGAGGAACTATCTTAAAAACTGACATCATTTTAGAATTTTAGCTTTCTGTTGAAAACATCAAATGATATTGGAATAATTCAGATTTCAAATAATAATGATTAAGGTATATGAAAATAATAACAATAGAGTAAAATATGCTTCAGTTGCAAATAAGTTTCATATTTATACTTATTTGTGGATTTTGACCGTTGAATTTACACATTTTATTCATCAACTTAGTTACTTTCTGGAACAATAGCTTATTTATAAATTTGAATTACTAGTTTGTTTAAATCTTTATGTTTGTTATCGTCGTGTATTATAACTAGACTCATTAATATTGGTAATGCCCACTCATATTCCCATTCAAAAACGTTTGCATATTACAAAATCTTTATTTCATTTTGCTTCACTTGATAATTTTCAACAACATATAGAATCAACAAATTGAATAATATATATTTAAAACATATAACTCGCCATTATTATTATGACAATAAAGAAAGGTCAAACAATTAAACATTACTTAAACATCTGTAATTGAACCTATGACAGGATAATAATTATATTGTTACACCTGTACCTGTATAATGTCATTTTGTAGTAAAATAATAAAATAATAAAAAAAGTCATTATAATAGTTGTAGTACAGAGAAAACATCCACTATGTTACAGTACTCTGTGATTGTGGTCCGCTTGTACATTTTTCTTTGACGTTCAGAAAATTAACTGTTCTGGCTCGGAATGTAGATCGCTTAAATATGTGATAAGAACTAGGGATCGAAATTTCGAGAGTGATTTTAATCAATTTACAACATACCGATAAACGTTTATAGAAAGCAGAAGTTTCTGGTGTGCCGTTTTTAGAAATTGTTTAATTGATAAGGTTTCAATCTGTGCTTTTTCGGACGTTTGTAGTGAATTCAAGACTTTTAGAGATATTACTTTAGTGTTCGAAAATACATAGTGTGTGTTTATACAGGTAGGAAAAATGTATTTATCATTCATTTGTAAGTGATTTGAATATCATGAGTCGTACAAACTAGAATCTTAGTATTCTTTCCTCCGAAATACGTCAGCCCCAATTGGTATGGAATGAAAAATGAAGATTACCCTCCGTGAGATGCAATCGATCAATTTGCTTAAACCGACGGCAGCTAACTCGTCTATATCACTCGTCAGTTACATCTTTAGAATGAAATGTTTTTTTTTTCATTTATCATAAATTAATGTTTCCTTCCTATTTATATATTCTTGTGTTATTGTAAATTGATGTAAACTAAACATTCTCAGGATCGTGCTAAAAAGTAAAGCTTTTTTACACATAAAAAGCAAAAAATTTTTAGACAAAAAAGATAAATAGGAATATAAAATATTATCTCAAAAATTACTGTAGAAAAATACTCTGTGTATTAGCCGGGTTTTAGAGATTTAAAAAATGCCATATACCTACATAAAAAAAAATCTACACAAACTAAGAATTCAAAACATTTATATTATTATACTATTTTTTATGAATATTTTATATAATAGTTATATACTTAAGTGAAAGTATAGTAATATATTATGTAACCTAAAATATATAATAATATGAATCTTATATCCTAAAGGATGTTTTCAGTGCTGTGGGTATATAAAAATGGCGAAATTCTAAAATTGCGTTTGTTAACAACAAAATAAAATAGTACTGTACAGAATGGAATAGGTTTAATGGGGTGCGTTAATAATCAAAGTCAATCAATGTATGTAGATAAAAAAAAAAACGCAAAACTTCAACAAGAAATGCTACACTAATGTTGAGTGGTTCAATTTACTCAAATTAGAGTCATTTCATCAACGCTCCAAACTGGTTACAACAAAATCGTAGCAAGTGAAAATCGCCTATAAAGGGCCGTTTCGTGATATTCGGTAGCATAATAAACATCGTTAGTAGGACTACGGTCGACGTTTCGGGGCGTTACTTTTTCAAGTCATCGAGTCAATCGTTTATCACAGGGCTGTTGTGTTAACTTTTACATTACGTAGGGAATGCAATTTATGGAGTAGATGAAACATCTATGAGGTATATTATTTTTATTTGGCTACATACTAATTTTTAAATATATACCGACTACGGCGAAGCCAAAAGGAGGGTTATAATTTAATTAGACTATCTTGATCGTCCGCTGGTATATGCTTTGTGACATCAAACTGAAATTTGAAATTTATGCCCTGTAGAGGACACAAAGTCCTGTACCTTTTATTTTGTAATATGCCGTACTGGATATCAAATCAAAGAACTTATTCAGCACATTTCAAAAATATAAATTGTAGTTTTAGGAGGTGATGTTTTCGTAGTTCGGTTTTAGTTTTTAAATTTATCTAGTATCTGCAAGTATTTGGTTTGATACTTACCTTTTTTGGTATGAAATATCGAATGGCACGTTTGGACGGTACAAAACGCATTGTCCCGTCTGCGTCGCGACATGACATTTAGCCAGTGTCGCTTACGATGAAAATAGCACGACGTACCATTCGAAAAGCGTAGCATGGTGACATATCATTTCATACAAATAAAATAACTAACACTGATATTTTTATATTTTATTTATTTATATTTCAATATTAAAATATGTTTAAATTGAAATGTTTCACACCTGCCAGGCGTCCCTTGACGCTTCACATTTTTTACTAGTAATTTTAAAGCCTTTTAAAGGACCAACTAACTAATTAATATGAAGACATTTTCATCACTTTAAACTTTATAAAAAGTTGAATCTTGTTATTAACGCCTTCAAATAGAAACGCAAGGGTTCAATACTTTTAACCTTTATTTTATTAAAAAAGTCTAGCAAAATTTAAATAGTTATGATAAATTTTATTAGCAATCTTTTTTTCGAATAATCCTTAACAATTTTATCATTTTATTGTACTATTAAACCAAATAAAAGTGTTGCAATTTAAAAACCTTTGATTAACGTCGATATTTTTAGATTTAAAAATAAACATTTTCAAGAATAACATATGTTTTTATCATTTTGAACATTTCGAGAGTCGAAAGTGATTGATTTTTAGTTATGTTAGTGAAAAATGAATTATTTCACGTCGTGTACAAAATGTTTTCACTTAATACAATATATTTACAGCTAGAAAAGCGTAACGTACCTGTTCCTGGTGCAAAAACGTTATCACGCAACAAAATATTTCATTTTTAGGATCTTACATATATATAGGGCTAGTTACATTATAGCTAATTACAATTACAAACGTTAACCACGCTATCAAAGTTGGTATCAAACTTTGGCATCGTAGCATTTACTATTTTCATATTATTATAGAAAGACTTTTCAAAATACTATGTTAGTCATTAATCTAAGAAATGATACATCATTTACATGCACACACTAAATACATAAACACACAAAAAATGTACGTATCCACGATACAAACTTTTTTTAAACCAATATGTACAAATATGTTCTATTCCATTTGGTATTTTATTTTGCCCTTCATAATACAGGCGTAGACTTGGAACTTTAGTTGAGGCTGAAATTTATTACAATTGTATATGGAGATATAAAATATATTTGAAAATATATAAAAGTTAGGAATAAGTACTCTATTACTTTGTTGTTCGTGTTTAGGGGAGTCACTTCGGACGTCAGCCTCATTAGTCGAGGTAACTGGCCTAAGTTTTGCCGACGTCATTTCCCAGGACGTTAGTTAGAAAAGATTTCCTCTCAGCAAATTAATTTCGTAACATATTTAGATCATAAGTAATCAATTAATATAAACAAAACACATAAATAATCCGATAAACAAAGTACAGAATATGATAAGTTCCGAAGTATAGAACTTTGTACCTACATTCCACCTAAGTATTTCATATTATTTATCGTCGGCGTCGTACATATATTTTGTTTTAAAACAATATTATCTCGCAGATGTCATATGTAATTTAAGCGATTTTACAATGTAAGTTAATGTTTATTTTGTACATTTTGATATATCTTAACCATTTGAAATGACCAAAATAAATCTTAATCAAAATTAATTATTTTATTGTTCACGATATAAATCTAAACATGCATAAAAACAAAAGTTTGCATCATCGTATTAAGTCCTACTTATTAGCCGTGGCCTAATGTAAAATAAAACTCACACACACAATTTACCTATGTTTCGGGGAAAATAATTTATTTATATCTAGGCGGATGCACTTGCTCGTATCTAAAAAAAAAAAAAGACACCTATCTAGGTAAACTTGGAATGCATAAAATTATCTAAATACAAACTTTAAATAAATATAATATTTCAATAAATTGACCATCAGTTTGCAAAACCTACCATTTTATTCCATTTATTTAATTTTCATTAGCCCAATTAAAGTAATTATTACGAAACGGTAAATACATTTAAGGTCGATAAAAACAAATATAAGAAAACATAAGTGGTCCACAAGAATGATATTAATATGGAATAAGTAAATCTAATATGCAAGATATATATCTTCCAGTTCGATTTAGCTCTCTCTGAAATAGTTATAGAGGATGTGAAGTTTGAAATAAATAATTTATTAAATATTTCAATGCTTACAAATTCAAAACTGTCTACAGTCCTATTCAAAAATAACCCCAGGATTTTTTATAGTAGCACTGTAAATATACAGTACTGTTTATAATAGTAAGCAGAGTAAAATCCAAAAACAATAACGACCAACCAGAGATTGGAAATCCATCGCCCGACGTCACTATCACATCGGCCTGCAAATCTCTCGGTAGCATATTCCGAAATGCAATTACCCAAAAGGGAATCACTATGACAGTTTTATCACCATGAGGATGGTGGTCGCAACCCGGACTTGTACAGATCCTTACCACCTCGCTTGATTACTGGATATACGAGACCACCAGCTGATGTCATGATGTCAGAAAGCGACACGCCCAAGCGTCCCACCATATAGCTGGAGTATATGGTTTATGGTGCTAAAAAAAGAAGCTAAATTAGACCTTAGTACTTGTCTTAAATGCTAACTATGACAGACTTCGTGGCGCAGTTGTAGTAAGCTTACTATGACCTGAGAGGTCACGGGTTCGATCCTCGTCCATGATTGACTTTTGTGTGATGAGCTGGATGAGCACAATTATCAGTTGCGTGGCTTGGTGTTAAATATCTATATATGCATGTATATCAGCTGTTTAGTTACCATAATACAAGCTTTGCTTAGTTTGGAATTAATTATGTCCCCATTATTTAACATAACATGTAACTTATATGTGCTAGTCATAATCAAAATTTGGTTGAACTGATAAAGCTCTTTAATCAACAAATATAATAGAAAGAAAAACTATTACTCACTGGTCTCGCTCAGTTCATTTATTGCAAAAAGTCCAGTCATCGTCTACAGATCAATTATATCGTATCCCTGTGGATTGATCTAACATGTAATTGACTTGTTCGTTATCTTTTTTTTAGTATTAGCGAACTGATTTTTGATATAAGATTTCTTAGGCCACGATTCGATAATTGTACGAGAATTAAGGGTCAAAATTTTTAAGCTGGCGTCACGTTTTTGCAGATTTTATTAAATGAGAGAGAGAAAAGATATGCCATTTCTATGCTCTTCTCTCTAGAAGAAGTAAGAGACTTAAACATTGTATAATATTTTAAGAAGTATCATTTCTATAACGTGTACAGTGCTGCACGCGCATTTTCTTTTATATCTAAGAACTTTTTAAATAACATTGACATGAATATAGTTTAAAATTTGAATTTTAAACACAAATTAACTTCATTTACTAATTGACTATAATTGTAAATTATATAAGTCCTCGATATTACACATAAAATATTACATACTCTTGGCAATTAAGAACGCAACCACATTTATAATAAGTTGGCAACATTTATTGTCTATTTTCTGTATTTGATATATAAGCTTGTTAACCTTTGTGCTATCAATATACACTACTTTGCATTTTCATAGTTATCGTTCCTTTTATTTATTTATTTCCACCTATGTATCAACACATACTTATATCATCACATAGGTACGTAACATTTAATCATTTCAAACACTATATTGCTTACAAATTATTATCATATAAATATTTTATAATATTATATTGAACGTCAAATTTAACAATTTTATGCTAACAATAAAATTATAGAAAAAAATTTATAACTAAATATTATTTATAAATTAAAATAAATCCCTACATAAAATTGAGTTCAGTAATTTACGTAAAAAAATCCACTAGACTTATATATGATAAGCGCGTTACCAAATTAATTAAATCACATAAAAAAACAAAATTACTTAAGTTCCTAAATATTTTCATCTCTTTGATCCAAGAAATTTCCAAAAGTTTCCTTTTAAAACGTGATTTCGTAAAGTTTGACAAAAACATAAATTCCAGATGAAACGTAATGAACAGTGGGCATCGGAAACCTTGTTAGGAACTCTATTAGGATGGTCCTTATTTTGTAATGTTCTTCAGAGTTGGTTTTCTTTAACATTGTAGCTTAATTAATTAATGTTCTTACCGTAAATGGAAAGAAAATATTTACAGAAATTCGAACTTTCCGTTGCTACATTTAAAATCTAAACTTCCTTATATCAGTGTAACACGCTGAGGAATTTTAACGTAATAACTTAGTTTAAAAGTAAACATGGAATTATTGCTTGATAAAGTCTACTGATTTGTATTATCCTGTACTTAAATTTTGTGTTTACATTATTAATAATAAAATACACCGATATCTCTATGTAAAATATATATTTTACCTTTATTTAGTCATATGTGATTCAAAATTGTAGTTAGGTATTATTTCCAACCATCCATTTAGCCCACATTACCCATTGCTGGGTATAGGCCTCTTCTCGCTCATGCTGATCCTCTTGATCTTGTGCGACTGTCATCCAGAGCTTACCCGCCATTCTCGCTAGGTCGTTGGACCTTCGGGCTGGCGGTTAGCCACGCAGTCCTTTTCCACCTGTGAGCCGTCATTCCCGAGTCCTTTTGGTCCATCGTTCGTCTTCTCGTCTTGCTGAGTGCCTCCACTTTATTTGGAAAAGTAAAAATTTATCAGAACATTATTTGATATTCAAAGAAGGATTTTATGTTGGTACATTTTGAAAACCCACAAAAATTGTCCCACAGCTTATCTACATACATATATTTTGTGAAGTAAATAAAATTAAACGATATCTTAATCAATTTAATTCATTTATATCTAACAAAAACGAGTATAAAATAGAGATATGTAGCACTATTTAAATGTTCTAAAATAATCCACACATTATAAAAATTTATGTAACTAAATAAATAATCATAATTCCTCATTGCATAAATAATTTACAAAACATTCATAGACCTACAGTATATTTTAGTCTATTAAAAATAATGAAAAGATTAAATACTAGTTACAAGTAACTGCTTCGATTAAAATTCCCCTAAAATAATCCACAATAGCATGCCTACCACAATCGACCCACTCAGCAGTCGTTAACCCAAAAGTCTAAATTTAGAAGAGCCTTTAATATCCGCCCCGTGCCAAAAATCATTAACTTCAACGTCACATGAGCCAAAACTACTGTTTCGTATTAGCTTACATCATAATTGGACAAAAATGTTATAGGAGACGAAATAGGGTGTGCCGTGTGGTTGGAATTTAATATTGCTATAACCCCTTAACTCTACTTGAAGGGGGAAGGTAGCATATTTGAGATTTATTTTTTCACGCATGAAGAAGTCCACATGTAGTAAATAAAGCTTACAAAAAAAAAAAAAATACGACAAGTCTAAAGTGTTAAAGAACAAAGCTGTCTGTTCCAGTTATTAGAGATAAGTCAACTACATAACCTAGGACAGGTCTTGAATTGATTACTCTGCAAACAATTCCACTATATCCGAAAACGTCACTTGTACCGATTTGAAAATCGTAGGTACCTTGCCCAATCTGTTCGTGGTCATAACAAAAATATAATGCAGACTATTCATTTGCTGCAAAACTCTAGGTTTTATATTAATTGTTCTATACCTATATACATATAATTACATGCGAAGGCTGACGGTGAAGCAAATCATTCAGACACTTGAGAAATATGCTTGTATACTTTATGTTAGAAATATATAGAACTATGAATTTCTATGTTTTATTTAAATTTCTTATAGGTGTAGAGTTTGGTCACAAATTTATCTGATTTCAAGTGACGATACGGTCCAAGATTTCATGCTAAGCCTAGTGGGAGAGACTGGCTCTCAATTGCAGCTGCCGAAACAAACCTATAGGTGCTTTGGCGACAGATTTTCATCTTGATTGTAGTAGCTAGTCAGGTGAGCATTATAACATACCCTACCTCGATATTAAGTCTTCATCATGATGTTTCTTTCATTGAAAGTTCAGGCTTATTGTAAAGAATCGAACTCACATCGATCAACGTAGTGTACACGATACCACTGAGCCATTATTGCTTCAAATCGCTCATACGTCATGGGCTAACAGGACGGTTAAGCCTGAGACATACAGCTTGGTATTATTATTATTATTAGTTCCTCACATAAGAAATTGCCGTTTTGTTGAACTGGTCACTTTGATCTCAAATATCTGGCGTCTGGTTAGAAATCCCAAATTTAAGCTTGTGTATTTGTGTTTCGAATTTATTGATTCATTTGTTTTCGCACCATTTTATTTTTCTTTGACATCGTTCTTTTCACAAAAAAGAAAATTTAAAATATCGCCTTATTTACAAATATAAGTTCCATTGTGGCATCAGCGCTGCAGAATCAGCTCGAATGATTAATGATGTGTATGGGAAAGCTACTGTAAAATAAAACACGGTACGTTTTTGGTTCGAAGGTTTTGGTTCTGGAAATTTTGACCTACGAAACAAACCCCGTGGAAGGCCGGAGACCCTAGTTGAAAATGAAGAATCAAAGGTGATCGTTGAAGCGAATCATTCGCAAACCACATCAAAGTTAGCGGCAGGCTTCGGTGTGAGTGATAAGAAAAAAATATTCACTTGAAAATAACAGGAAAAGTGAAAAAGCTCGAGTATTGGGTACCGCATGAATTGACTGAAGCACGCCAACAAACACCTATTGAGTTCTGCATTACATTACTCAACCGTCACAATAACGTGGGAATTTTGAATCGTATTGTTAATTGTGATGAAAAATGGATCCTTTACCACAATCGGAAATGCGCATCACAGTGGTTGCACCCAGGAGGACCGGCTAAATCCTGTCCCAAGCGAAAGTCGTCTCAGAAAAAAGTACTGGTGAGTGTTTGGTGGACCAGTGCTGGTGTCATACACTACAGCTTCGTAAGATCTGTCCAGTCGATAACAGCAGATCTGTATTGTCAACAATTGCAAACCATGATGGAAAAGCTAATCGTTAAACAACCGAGATTGGTCAATATCTCAAGCCCACTGCTGCTTCAGAACAACGCTAGACCTCATACTTTACGACCGACGGTCGCTAAATTAGAGGAACTGCGGTTGGAATCTCTCCGAAATCCACCATATTCCCCGGACATTGCTCCAACAGATTACTGCTTTTTTCGGAATCTGGACAATTTCTTGCAAGGAAAATAAATTCAATTCCGATGAGGCTGTCCAAACGGCCTTAAAAGATTTTATTGATTCTTGCTCCCACAATTTTTTAGCAATGGAATCAATGAACTACCTGTAAAATGGCGAAAGTACATAGATAATAATGGTATATACTTCGATTGATTAAATGTATAATTTCATAATATTTTTTTCATTTTACTTTTACCATATAAAACGATAATTTTATATATAAGGACCTAATATTACCTAAGAAAATAATATTATAAATGTTTTTAAGCTTTCTGTACAAAATATGTTTTGTAACTCCACGTAGACTGTCCTAATGATTAATGGTTCATTGGGGCGCGGGGTACCGGCGATGCGGGGCGGGTCTCTCGAATCAGATGCACGTGACAGCACTATAGTAACGTTCAAATAATATTTCGCACACATATATTATAAATATTAGTGAAAATTAATTTAAAAAAATTCACCTGTCCTTAATTACCATCGTAGAAATACCCACCAATTCAATAATATATATTTTATTCATATCGTATATCTTTGACGTGTTGACAGACAGGTATGAAAAATCTGTCTTTTTATTATTATTCCTCAAATAAATTTATATGAAGATAGAAAAATCCGTCTTAAGGACATATTAATATAGAGAGTGTTTTTACAAACACAGCTGTTACAAATATACCCATAATAGTAATGAATTAATACAGTTGACGACAGTTGCAGGAATAATAGATACCAAATACAGTTAGACTCTATGATGGGATTTAGCGTCCACTTTTGGCAGTGAGGAAAAACTAGGAGTTAAATTAAAAAAAAAAATCTATGTAATGCTTTACATTTAACTCAATTATATCAGCATTCATTTTCTCTATATACTAAAATAACCTTTCCCCGCGGTGTCATTAATGCATAATTTTTAATTTTAAAAACTTACAGTACTCTGCACAAGTAAAACTCATTTTAGCTGATTTTAGTTTAGGTCAATCCATTCTCGGCCTCTCATATGGACCCACGCCGCGCGCCGCCCGCAATTCTAAGGGTCGTAGTATGATCTTAGATAGCCTATAAACTTTCCTCAATAAATAGAATATTAAAAGTAAATATTTGTTTTAAATTGCAAAAAGGTTTTTTAAATTTGAATGGCATTTCGAGAGTTTAACGCGTTCAAACAAACTCTTGTTCTTTTATTTATTTATTTACACATTATACGTTAAATACGCAATGGCGGACTTAATGCCTAAGGCATTCTCTGCCAGTCAACCATTAGGTGATGCAGAGATAAATATCAATATTTATGTATGATGTTGTTATGTGTATGTATTGTATATGTGTAGTATATATGTATTATATATGTACTATATTGGTGTTGATATTTTATTTATATATTGTGATATTAAATAGGTTAAACATAATTTCATAAAAACCTTACCTTTTACACCTACCAACATTTATCTCTGCATCACCTAATGGTTGACTGGCAGAGAATGCCTTAGGCATTAAGTCCGCCATTGCGTATTTAACGCATAATGTGTAAATAAATAAATAAAACAATAGTATTGATACAATAAATAAAAGTATAATTAGTCAACATTAAGTACTAAATACAGCATTAACCAGATAATTCTGCTAAATGACACTGCTAAAGCCGACGTACCTTGACTTTAAAACTGAAACGATTAGATGACAGCCTGATTCCATAAGGAAGCGCATTCCATAGGAGAATAGATTGGATATAGAAAGATGAATGTACTAGACCGGAAGTATGGGCAGGAAAGCAAAGAATAAGATTATTAGAAGAGCGAAGGTTAAGGTCATTCTTTATAAGATAATTGTGAAAAAATTAAATCTATAAAAATATCCAGAAATCGAAAGACTTTAAATCACCTCGTCAAGTATTGAAAAATGATGTTACCTACGGTTTCAAACACTTTCAAGTAATAGTTTACTCTTTAATATCTGGTCAAATACGCCACTTCCGGGTTGTACTATCTGTGTAAAGTCATGTGTTTCATAAGAAGGTTAAAGATTATTTTCAAGTAAGCACGCTCTAGGTCTATTCAGACCCTATATTAGTAATTTTAACGTACTCTTATTTTGTTTTAAACATTTTTTAATGGAATTTTGTTAGTTGTAATCTAGATAAACGCAGCTGCTCTGTTCTGTGAACAATATCTTTTTATTTTCGTGATAGACATCTATTGTAAAAGACATACATCACAAATATGATATTACAAATTTATTTTATCTGTCTCCATGGTTCTAAGTCTAGGTTTAACTTAAAAGCATTCATTCAGTCATTCCTAACTTTAAAAGAGATGCAAAAATCGCCAAATAAGAGACAAAATAAAATTTAGAGACGAAACAATTCGACTATTACATAACTAATAATCTATTTATTTTAAGTAAATAACTAATTACTAAATAAAATTATCTTGGGTGATGTAAGTTGTTTGATTTGAACTCTGAAATTAAAATCAACTATACTTTAATTAAACTAATACTCTGCGAAGATACTTATGATTAAAACTCTAGAAGAGTAGGAAAGAAACTCGATCGGGTTTATCAATAACTGTTTCTTGTATAATTATAATTTTGCGAGTAATATACTTATGTGTTATTAGGTCTCAAAGACGGTGATAGTGGCAATTTAGTTATCGTCGCGTCAGCTTAATAGAAACAAGGTAATCCCGAAGTCGGTAGTAAAATACTAAGCTAAATAAAGGTTCACAACATGAAGGAAGAAAACATGTTGTACCGGCCCTACTTAAGTAAGGCAAGAGCTAAAAGATTTATATATTATTTTTTAGTAAATGCAGAGAGAATGGAGATGGAGTAATTTCCAGACATAACAAACATTCATGTAACTAATAATAATAGGTATGTAATACAATTTAGTTACATAATAAAATTGTTGTTTTATGAATAATACCACTGTATTAATCAAACACAAACAAAGCCTACAAAGCTGGAACAACAGGCGACAGATGCATCGGATGTATGGACGATATAAACGAGTAGATATTAAACAATAAACTATGCGACAGCCGCACAGTTTGACGAAATTAAACTGTTACACCTATTTTTTGTTTTATCACGAAAATATAAAATTAATTCTTACATTATCTCAATAAACTGAACACACAATGCACTTGAATGTAAATCAAGCCAACAACGACTCACTTACTCACTTACTGTCATAGACACTGACTCAAGCTATTGACATCTTCTTCTGACCCTTATCCTACTTAAGTATGGTTGACACAGCATGTTTTCTTCTACTTCTTAACCCGCCGGGTGGAAAACTTTCCACCATGTTGTGAATTTAGTTATGACCTATTTTATTATTTTGCGATCTGCCGCCTACATGCCATCAACAATAAAATATAAAACTAATAATACCTAATAAATAAAAGTAATACGTTAATACACATTAATAAAACAAAACAGCAAGATAACTGCGATTGCCGTAAGCCCAGAATCGTTAATTACAGCAGTATCCATCTATCAGTAACGTTCTTATCGAAGCTCCTAGTAATATGGGCGTCGAGTGTATTGTTACGCGCAGTGAATGTTCTTGTTTTATATAAATGTTTGACTGTCCCAGATTTTAGATATTCTGAGTGGTAGGCCCTGACAATTATGTATGACTGGATTACGGCAACAATACACCAGATCTAACACACGGCATGATGGCACGTTTATAATAGTCTCGTTCCGAGAACAGCCGGTCTATATCCAACAATCAAGGGTGTGGTACCCTACTGAGTCGCTACCATCATGCACATGGTGAGAAAAGCGTCACAGTGACTTTTAGTTTATCGCGTTTCGGGATCTGCCAGTATATAACATACAGCTACCGACAGGCTTTTATGTCGGTATGACAGCGATAGACTGCCGATCTCTCGGTGGTCGCCGTTGCTTTTGGATTGTACCTTAACCGTCATGTGAAAATATTTACATAAAAAAACACGTGAATAATACACCACGCTGGCTATGACGCATTTTACACACATATCTATGGCGCACACACACGTATAAAGATAAGACTGAGATAATAGGAAACACTGTGTAGTGTTGTATTCTATAATATTCTCTCGCAGGCAAAATCGTATAGATAGATGTATGGGTGTGTCTGTTTTTAGTGTCGCTTTTTCGTTTCATCGCATTTCAAATTACAACAGTGGTAGGTAAATAAGTTTTCATTTCAAAAGCATATGCCACTTTTGCATGTATCCTTACTCCTTAAAAGTTGAGGAACATCCAAAATTTTACACACTTTAAGTAGGGTCGTATTAGATCAAACAAAGCTGAATATTTAACTTTTATTTTAAAAAAAAAAATTACTTAAATCAAAAGGACACATTTTAAACTTTATTAAATTATCAAATATTCATAATGGAGTTTAGAAATGGAACGCTTGCATAATAGACCTATACAGAATAATTCAGAAGGCGTTACCTAAAATAAACATAAAATCGGTACTATTTCCCGCCTCGGGGCTGCGGAAATGTGGACAGCTGGACCTGTCCACGCCTTGACATGTCCGGGAGACCTAGAATATCTGTGCCGGAATAAATAGCTATTAGAAATGTTATATTCCCTCAAAATAATCAAATTCGATTTAGGAAGTTTGTTCGGTTATTTTGATAACTTTGAAAATGTTTATGATAGTAATTCAGTTTTATTTATACAGTCAATGAAGTTGAAAGATTCAAAGAAACTGAGATAACAGTTAAGTGATAATAAAATATTTGTACGTCCTTACTTTATGTCATAAAATACCTAAAGATCTATTATTTAATATACATAAGACCATCGTTATGGAATAAATAATGAACTAGTTACTAATGGTATCAATATACATGGTTTAGGTGTATGTACAAGTAGAAAAATATATATTTACTAGCCGTGCCCCACGGTTTCACTCGTGCTAATTTTATCCGACAAACACCGGGCTGCCAACGCACCCGTGTAGCCTATCAAAATATTGTTCTTCCCGCAAGTACAAATTATTTAATAACATGCTTTAAAGAGCAAAATTTAACTTCATGAAATTGTCTTTATGATGATGTAACTTTACTTTTGTTCTTAAGGATTAATATGCCATGACTAAAAATAACGCTTATAAATCACTTTTGAATTTTCAACAAATCTTTGTCACAAACTACCTTACAGTGGCTTATGTATAAGAGATAGACATATTTTGTCGCGGATTTAATCTATATTTTTCTAGAACATTGTACTTCCATATCATTAACAATTACGTCAGCACACGTGGATAAAGCAGTTCGGGACGGCTTCGACTTCCGACTTACGTAACAAAAAATAATATTTAAGGCTAGCTGTAGAGTTATAATCTTATGTTATATAGAATATACTATTTTTCTCGTGAGTCTGGCTATCATATACAAAAATAATTTTTCGAATTCGACTGGTAGTTCAGGAGATTAGCGTGGTTAAATAAACAAACAAACAAAAATCTGCTTCATTATATTATAAGTATAGATATATATCAATATTTGTGGAAACACTATGATTTTCAGGCCTTGTAGTGCATAGGTAGTAAGCCTACTATGACCCGAAAGGTCGCGGGTTCGATCTCCGCCCATGACTTACTATAAGCAATGAGCATAATTGTCAGTTATGTGCCTGAGTGATAAATATCTACATACCTACGGTATATCAGCTATTTAGTTACCATAATATAAGCTATGTTTAATAAGGAATTACATGATTATGTGTGAAATTGCATCCCCATATCATTATAATGTTATTAGATAAGGTTTATATTGAAAAATATAATCATCTATCTTGTTCAGGTATTATAGTATGTCTGTCTGTCAGTAATACTTGTATGACATAACATATCATCACACCTGTATCCCCGAAGGGTTGGGCAGAGGTTTACTAATTTACATCCACAGCTGTGCGCCATGTTCGTTTTTTAGGTCCCGTGTAATAGGAGGCGAGCCATTGTCATTAATCGGACAGAAAGCCAAACTCCGAGCTGCTACTGAGAATTTCATACAAAAACCCTTTGCTAATAAAAATAACACTTTGCTCAACATGAGAATCGAACCCAGAACCTCGCTCATAGCAATCGCACTTACAACCACTAGGCTAATGATGATATTAGGTAATAAAATCAACAAGTTAAAAATGGTGTTAATTCTTGATAAAGCTCTTAAAAATATGAGCGACAGGTCATTCGATTCGAAATTAAGGTGAAAAAAGGCATTTAACTTTAATATTTCAAAACTATTAATAATTAAGAAATAAAAAAAGATTCCCAAAGTGGATAGAGGAGGCTTTTCTCATATAAAATTAAAACTTATGCTATCTTCTGAGCACTTGAAAGAATAAAGCCTAATTTGAAAATATTATATAAAAACTCCCTACTTCTCTTTTCACCACCAGACACAGTGACGTAAAATTGCCGTGTTACTATAAAAAAAGTATACTGCAATGAATAAATTGATCTTTAATTAATAATTTTGTTAGTATCGTTACAAAGGGCTTTTAAATTTGTATACCAAGCAGAATGACCTTAATTTTGTTCGAACATATATAAAAAAAAAAAAAAAATATGTCCCATAGCTACAATTCAAATGTTTCGTCTTACAACTACGCCCAAGGGTCTTATACTACGCAGCCATTACAAGAATAATACCCAAAATTAACTCCCAGTGTTCAGCATTTATTGCTTTTATTAATGGCATAGGAACTAAATAAATAAATAACAAGTAAAATTCATTCTAAAAAGTTACCTAACAGTTTATTTATATCCAAAAACTGTTTCAGTCGTAATGTTAGAATTATTTATTTATTATATAATAAGGTTTCTTCGCATTTTTATATGACAACTCAAGACATTTTTTTCAAAGTTTATTTAGATTTATTTACAATATATATGTGCCGTTTTGTTCGATGACTTTCTGCCATTTTGTAGGTAGAGACATGATCCTGTTGCTGTAGAAACTTTGAGACTTCTGACCAAAAAACGCGACAAATAGTTTTGGCAGTCCTCTCTTGATGGTAACCTTACAGAAACTAAAGAATTCTGAAGAGACCGAAACAGGTGAAAATCTGAATGTGCAAGGCCAGGGCTATATGGTGGATGCACTAACACCTCCCAGCCAAACTCTCTTAATTTTTGCTGAGTGGATAAAGATGTGTGTGGTCTAGCGATATTGCAATTAAAGACTACACCCTTCCTGTTGATCAATTCCGGCCGCTTTCTTTCAACTGCTTCCTTTAATGTCATAAGCTGTTGGCAGTAGAGATCCGAATCGATGGTTTTGCCGGGTGGTAAAAGCTCATAATGAACAATGCCCTTCCAGTCCCACCATACACACAGCTCAACCTTATTTCGAGTTAGCCCCCCATTGCACAGGTTCGGCGGATGGAGGAGACAGCTAGGGATTGCCGGGGCGACGCGGTTATATTTTATTGAGTAGAAGTCTCACATAACCACTCGTACCCCCGGGCGGGTTCTTTCACTTAAAAAAAATCAATCTCTTCAAAAACGGTTCAGTTTCATTAAGTCCCAATGATGAATCGAAAAAGAGTACACGGTTCATTAGGTTTCTTTTAGTTTACTCGTGTGGCACCCAAATATCGAGCTTTTTGGTATAGCCAGCTTTTTTCAAATGGGTTAAACCTGTTAAACCCTGGTTAAACCTGTTTCAAAAATGGCGTCCATTTTATTAGTAACAGGGCGACCAGAATTAGGTCCATAAACATCACAAATTTTTTTCGCTGCTTTAGTTGCATTTTTGCCTTTTTTGTAATAATATTTTAAAATATATCGAATTTCTTCATTAGATTCACTCATTTTTACATAAAGAAAAACAAATGAAAATAGCGGGAAACAACTTTTTTTATTTTTTTTTATTTGTATATGTTACCAAAACCAACCAAATACAAATAGTACAGCCAAAGAAATTTTATAACAAGTGGTTGGGCATAAATAACTAAAGTATACAACTTAACGGATTTCAAATTAACGTGCATTGGATGTTAGTGTTGTAGCAGATTATGAGCCGGTAGCGCAGTGGAAGTTATTTGTAGTAATAAATAAAACCAGCATATAAAAGTAAAGAACAGGAAAAAACATATATATAAGGTAGCAAAGATCTTTACACAACAAAAGACAACTGTGTGACACATACCAAATTTAAAATATGGAAGATACAAATTTATTATAAAAGAGTATCTACTCAACACGCTCCCTTAAATTGTACCTTCCAAAACATAGTATAACTATCTACTATATACTTAGAGAAACAAACAAGGTATATAAACATAACAGCACATTAAAAATTTAAGAAACTAAGTAACGCCTAAACCTTCCATACAAAAATAATGTTTCTGCTTAGGCAGTGGTTTCGTTAATATATCACCAAGCATCAGTTCTGTTGGAATATATTTCACCACAATATCTTTGTTAGTTTTTAACGTATCTCTCAAGAAATGATACATGATACTAATGTGCTTACTGCGGGAATGGAATACGGGATCTTTCGATAACGCTATTGCTCCCTGATTGTCCGCATGTAATTGTACTCTGCTCACAGTCGCTAACCCGATTTCAGTCAACAAACTATTTAAGTAGATAGCCTCTTTCATAGCTACCGATAAACTTACATATTCTGCCTCACAAGTAGAAGTCGCGACAGACCTCTGTTTTTGTGACTTCCAGGATATTGCTGCACCAGCTAAGGTAAAAACATAACCTGAATAACTACATCTATCTATAATACAATTGCCCCAATCACTATCAGAATATCCCATAATAGACTTACCAGTTTTCTTATAAACAAGACCATAATCACGCGTCCTTTTTAAGTAACGCAGGATCCTCATTGCCGCTTTCCAACAATTTTTATCTGCTTTATCGACAAACTGACCCATTTTTGCCACTGCATTTGCAATATCTGGCCTGGTACCTACGGATAAATATATCAAACATCCTATTAACTCCCTATACGGAAAAATAGAACCACTATCAGTATCAATATTCTGTAGTTTTAAATTAACCTCCATTGGTGTGGCATTTGTATCCTTACAATCTTGGAGTCCAAAACGTTGTACTATTTTATTTATGTATTGAGATTGTGTCAACTTTATGACGTTGTCACTTCTATCAATATCTATTCCCAATATAAACTTTGCAATTCCATAGTCTTTCAATTCGAACTCTTTTCCTAATTTCTTTTTAAAATCCAGAATACAATCTTTTTTCTGACTTGCAATCAAAATATCGTCCGTATATACACAGACAACGAGTTTTGATCCGCAGTCGTCAACCTCTTTAAAATACAAACACGGCTCATTTAATGACTGCTTAAAGTTCATATTCTTCAATTTTTCGTCAAGTCTTATGTTCCACTGGCGTCCAGATTGCTTTAAGCCATACAAAGACTTGCGTAAAAGGCAAACATTGCCACCCGCTCGTATGTCCGCTAACATTTGCTGCGCCTGTTTCTTGACTAAAAAATCTTCCGTTTATAACAATTTAACGAGACTTTCTTTTGAAAACTCCGGTATTTTCATGTATACCTCTTCGTCTAGATATCCATTCAGATAGGCTGTGTTGATATCTATCTGATGTATTTCCATATCTAACTCAACAGCTAAAGCGGATAACAATCTGACAGTATCAAGCCTCATCACTGACGCAAAAGTATCACGATAATCAATACCGTATCGCTGACTGTAACCTTTGGCAACCAATCTGGCTTTTTTCTTTTCAGATTTGTCCACATTTATCTTTGTAGTTAGAACGAATCGACATCCTACTACATCACGATTTGAGGGCTTCTTGACGATTTCCCACGTTCGGTTTTTAACGAGACTTCTTATCTCTGAAGTAATCGCTTCTTTCCAAAGCTTTTCTTCACTACTCGATAACGCCTCTTTTAACGAAATTTCCATTGCATTGCCCACGAAATCTTCACAATCAGTAAATTCATCTAAACTTACAGCTGTTTCTTCATTGCTGGCATTATTTCCACCTATTTCACTACACTCATCTTCGTCTTGCTCTCGTTCCCTTCTCGTCGCACTGACAGTTCGGTACACCTTCTTCGGCCTACCTACTTGGCCTCTTTGAATTCTAGGTCTGCCTGGACCTCTTCGAACTTCTTCTTCTCGTACTTCTTCTAGGACAATACTATCACTCAAAGGAGGCTCATGTTGAGCTGACCCTTCAATATGAGTCTTTGAAGTCGATGGTTTAATTTCTAAGTCCACATACGTGACTGGCCTCCCTTCATGTGATTCAGTCACAACCTGTAGTGGGTCTATGTTGTTCTCGTTTTCAGATGTGTTCACGTCTAAAAACCTTACATCTCTTGCAACAATCAGTTTACGATCATTCGGCAACCATACTCTATATCCTTTTTGGTCTCTAGGATATCCGACAAAAAATCCTTCTATACTACGAGCTGTAAATTTATCCTTATTTATATCCTTATCTAAAATAAAAATTTTATTTCCAAAAGGTCTTAAATAATTTATATTTACACGTCTATCAAAGAATTTCTCATATGGTATTTCGCCATTAATCGCGGTAGATGGGCACCTATTTCTAACATGACATGCCGTCACTACAGCATCCGCCCAAAACCCGCCTGAAAGTTTAGATGATAACAACATGCATCTTGCCATCTCAACCAGTGTTCTATTCATCCTCTCAGCTACACCGTTTTGCTGTGGAGTATGAGGAATCGTTTTTCTTCTAGAAATTCCTTCTTTACTCAAGAAGTCATCAAACTCTTTATTACAATACTCACCGCCATTATCAGTTTGTAAGTATTTTATTTTCTTGCCGGTCATATTTTCTACATATTGCTTGTATATTTTAAACACAGTAAAAACCGAACTCTTCTTACTTAATAAATATACCTCGCACCATCTCGTAGAATCGTCGATAAACGTCACAAAATATTTCGCGCCTCCTAAGGCTGCATTTTTCATAGGACCACATACATCGGAATAAACTATTTTTAGTTTTTCATTACACGGTCCGCTCGAGTAAGAAAAAGGAAGAGAACTCATTTTACCACGTATGCATATTTCGCAATTACGCAACCTATTGACGGTACTCGTATTAGTTCCGACACGTAAATTGCAATGGTCTAAGAGTTTTGTTAGATCGTTTGCATTTAAGTGACCCAAACGCTCATGCCATTTTAAAATATCGCTTTCATTAGAAACCGATGAAGCTTGAGCACACTGTTCCTTTACATAATAAAGATTATCTTTTCGAAATGCGATTAACTTCACATTACCATCAGTATCAGTCACTAGAGCCCTATCATCCCTAAACGTAACATGAAACCCCTTATCGGTAATTTTTGCAACTGAAATCAAGTTAGTTCGCAAATCAGGAACATATAACGTGTTAGGTAGTTCAACTACACTTTTGAAGTTAGTATTATATGCAGACAATCTTACTGTACCTTTACCTTGTACTAGAGCACTCTGATTAGTAGCCAGAGTCACTTTACCGTCAGAAGGCTGTAAAGTTTTTCCAAAATAGGTTTTATCGTTACATAAATGACTCGTACAACCGCTATCGATAATCCAGTTTCCATTCTCGCAGTTTCCAAAGTGACAATCACCTGAAATACAATTAAATGTTACAAAACTAGTATCGACCTTTTCTGTTGTTAATTTATTACATTCCGAAACTTTGTGTCCTTTTTTATGACATTTAAAACATTTGTAAACAAACTTAGACATTTTATCGACAGACTGTACAGAGTTTGATCCAAATTTCTTCTTATTTCTCTTCAAAACATTGAAAGTATTATCGCTACTCGATCTCCTAGCATTGCTTTCTTCAAGAATTTTAATTTTTAATATCTCCGGGTCCGGAAATGAATCTGTAGACTCAATTGCACACCTGAAATTCTCGAAACTTGATGACAAGCTAAACAATAGCATTATCGATGCTAAATCATTGTGAATTTCTACGTCCATCTCGTGTAACTTGCATTTAGCGTCAAAGAACTTGGCCAAGTGTTCGTGAATATCATCACCTTCGCTCATTTTACATAATATGAGCTGCTTCAGTAAGCTAGCCTTCCTAGCTGGTCCTTTCGAAGCATATACCGACTCAAGTTTCAACCAAACATCGTTTGATGTCTTACACTCACTTATATGACGTAACTCGCTTGGGCTCATCGCTAAAATTAGCTCTGCCTTCGCTTTTGAGTCTTGTGACTCCCATAAAACCGCCTCTGGTAATTCGACTGGCTTTGGTTTACTACCATCTACGTATTCCCATAAATCATTCTTTATTAAAATCGCCTGTGCGTGTACCTTCCAGGAATCATAGTTATTCCTACCAAGAACCTCGATCCTCACTGTAGTCATGGTGCCGCCCTTTTCGCTGCTCCACTTACAATTGATCTCTTTGCACTTTTATTCGACGATCACATATGATAACTTTTCTTTCGTTATCCACCGATTTTATTTATATACTATTTATCGGCAACTGGGCCCATAACCATTGTAGCAGATTATGAGCCGGTAGCGCAGTGGAAGTTATTTGTAGTAATAAATAAAACCAGCATATAAAAGTAAAGAACAGGAAAAAACATATATATAAGGTAGCAAAGATCTTTACACAACAAAAGACAACTGTGTAACACATACCAAATTTAAAATATGGAAGATACAAATTTATTATAAAAGAGTATCTACTCAACAAGTGTTCCCGCGATCCTAGAATGTAGCTCTTGGATTCGCTGAAACTCTCGCTGTCGTGTGATATAAGCGCATCTGATTGGCCCATATATATTGCCGAACTACCTCCAACCATAATCAACTAGCGTCTTGCAGTTTTGCATTTGCTCTGTGCCTAAAACTCTCGTCGGATAATTTTTACCGATGAAATTTTTGTATGTGACAGTATCTTTGTGTCTTCTTGTGATTCCCAGCCGGGTAAAGAACATTGATTTCTGAAGAAGTTGTGGTTTTGTGCTGGAAAGAACGTTTGCCGTAGACTAGCAGAGCAGAAGTGTTCTGGGTTGCTGGATTCAAAGGTTAGTGGGCATACTTAGCGTTCAATGCACCTAAATCTTATTTTTGAAACCATATTCAAGATTGGGCCAAGGGATATCATTACAAATAGAATTTAAATTAATCATACTCGCATAAGTACGATCACCGCGGTGAAGAGATTATTTACACATCGCTTCATCAACAAGTTTATACCTAAGTAATGCGAAGAAACTTTTTCCCGACCTATTATTATAGAACAATCGAACAACAAAAAAGATACATTTACATTCCATCAATTTGGTTTAAAAAAGTTACGTCTTTCATTGGACTATCAATATTTTTTATAGGCAGGCCAATACCTATTACAAATATGTTACCATAAAAAAGATACAAAGATAAAAGATACAACAATGAATACAAATCTGGTCGTCACACTGCTAGACCAAATCAATGAAGATCATAGTCGTGAAAATCGTACAATATATTCTATCTAATTCTCTCGTAAGCTAAATTTTTTATATGTATGTGTTTGTATATATCTATGTCTCTTTTTTTATTTTTGCTTTTTCGTTTCATCGAGTTTCAAATGACAACATTGCATAAAGATAACTTAAATTCAATTTGAGTAAGCATTTGATAGAAGACTAGTTTTTATTGACAACAACACGATTACGCGTTTAGTTTATTCAATATACTGTTGTATTCACGTATAAAAGAAAGGAAAACAGAATCATTTTCTTCAACCACCTTTCTATACACATAAATTCAGTTCACTGAACAAATACAATTATCCCGAAGCGAATGAGAACGAAGCCGTCACCAAAGATCCACTTATTTAGTGTCTCTTCATTACACCGGAGTGTTTACTTAAATTAAGATATCGAGAAAAGATGAAATTGAATCCACTTGTGCGAATTTCCTGGGTTACTATGAGGGTTTAATTATAGTCCGAAATTCAGAGGCTTCTTTCATAAATTAATAATATAGAAAGCTTTTAAATAAATTATGAATCAGAGGTAATGTAAGTCACACTTATGTTTTATTCATAAAAAATGTAATATTTTCCCAATAGATAATATTCTATGAAAATTGTTTATTTCTTTTCAAACTACAATAAATAATACACTAAGTATCCATTGATCTATAAATTTCAATATTAAATTAATAAAATTATTACTAAACATGCAAAACAAAAAAAAAGTGACTTCGAACCCGGGTTTTCCCTATGGACATCACGTAGGTTGATGAAACCATAACACAGTGGCAGGGTATTTTCCAACGCCGGACTGGGGCGGCTAGCTACGAGCCTCAAGTTGAAAATCTGTCGCCAGCACTTATAGGTGTGTTCCGACTACTGCACTTGAGAGGAAATCCCTGTAGGCTTAGCGTGTTACTAGCTAACGGCCGTTTTCAATAACCTATCTATCCGTTGTTTCAGTTACTAAAGATAGACAAATATAACCTTTTTGTCCTTACTTTTTTTTCCATTTTGTGCTGCTTACAACAAGTAATACGTTTTACATACATATTTTCACGTTATTTACGATTATTTTCATTGTTCATATCCCTTCTAGACGTTATACTTTTATGGTATTGGTTATGAATATAAATTTTTATTCTAACATTACTTGTCAACAAAATGGATTAGTTTCGGTAAAACGGTTATCAAGAAAGCTATTTGTTCCACCCTGTCGCAGTAGGCCATTGGCACTTTCTATTAATATTATCATATCTTTGAATTAAAGACTTTGTTTTAAGAAGCAAATAAAAATAATAGGATTACTAGGCTTTTGAAAAGCTTAGGAATGTCCATAAAAGTTTTATTTGTCATTTAATAAATTTGAAAAATATGGGTAACTATTGTATTGCATGCTTATAATATTATTAATATAAATAATAACGAAAATAATTATTAATTGAAATAGTATTATACCTCGAAGATTTTATGAATACTTATAAAGCCCAATAGATTGTTTGTTCTAATATCTGGAACTACCAGTTTGATCAGAAAAAGTATATTTGCATTTTTTAACTTATTTATTGAAGATGATTATAAGCTATATAACTTCACGCTACGGCCGTAAGAAGCGTCGAGCTCAGTCGTCAGCTCTGTCGAGATTTGGTCGATTAAATTTAACACAGATAAACCAGTGGGCCTCAGCTAGCCTATTGATTGTGATGTACTCTACAGAAAACAATTTTCAATGTCTAACTTTTACAAGTTATTCATGGTAACCTTATTATATAGCTTTGCACCTGTAATCGCTTTCGGTTGCCGTTGAAAGGCAAACCGAAATAGGACAGGTGCGAAATCCTTGCACGGCGGGGGTCCTACCCATAGACCGGTCGACTCAACCCATAACCTTAATTGATAGGAATCGTTAACCTTCAAACACACGCCTTCATCGTTTCCTCGACATAAATAGTCTTTCGATTTTAATCTTGTTTTTTTACTGTTATTTTATACGTCTGGTTGGATATCGTTTTATTTTCGGGTGCCTTCGTCGATAACCGCCGATAGATCTTTATTCAGTAATAAACAGTCCATTCTTTGTCATATGATATTTTCGAGATTGTTTCTAAGATAATGCGGTATCGCCTTGGCACCGTCGTTTCGTTTAGTGGTTATAATGTCTAGTGTCGAATTATAGAGGGATCACTGGCGACGGAATTATTGGTCACTCGACGATAATTATTTTCCTTAGCGAGTTACACATTTGTTATTAATTGTAGATTTTGTTATTCTTTTATCCTTTGGATATTCGTTAGTATATATTCGAATAAGTAATACGAGTTAATGCGTTGCATTGTATATAAACCTATCATAATTTACTTAAAAGATATTTGTTGTTCTTCAGATAGGAATGCCTTTTAACAAATTATTTAATATAGTATATCTATACAAAGCCCGCGAGTTGAATGCAGAGTTCAGGAGTTCGATAGTCCTCTGACCTAATTAGAATAGTTGCAGTCGATAATAAGGATGTAGATAAATTTTAATGTTCTTGTAACTTTAAAATTTACATCTTGGTTAACAAAATGAAAAAAACATTTATGAAAGTGACAAAATAAATATCTGAAATTAAATCACCATCAGATTCATTTTTCACCATTTTTCATGCTTGGTGGTGAATAAAACCACGTTTTTTGTAACAGAAGTTGATGGACTCGGATCAGTCACTAATAAAAGTGAAAAATAACATGAGGCTGCGATCAGTAAGCGTATAACAGTTTTCAAAGGCGGCCTTCACATCACTACAGTAAAGTAAAGGCGCATGCGGTGAGGCGTGCGTAAGGCAGCGGGGGGAGATGTTCCCGCTCTTCACCTCAGGCCCCAACTGCATTCAACTCGCGCCCTTATTATATGTACTTACTGTTGTAGCGACACCGATATAGCGACATCTATCTCGCCACATACGACGCATACTACATCGCGATATTAAAATTAACCGAACAACTGAGTATATATAAAAGAACCCGAAAACAACCGTTGGGCAGTTTCCCGTCCAATACGCTCAGGCGTTCCCCAAGGTTCGATCCTGGCTCCTAGCCTATTTAACCTGTACGTCAGTGACCTACCTCGACTCCCGGAGGTCGAGGTAGGGCTATACGCTGACGATACAGTCTTATATGCCTCAGATAGGAATAGATCCCACCTCAGACACAAAGTCCAACGCTCCGTGACCACTCTCGGGAAGTGGTTTAACGAGTGGCGTATAGCCGTTAATCCCTCGAAGAGCGCCGCGATGCTCTTCGATGCGGATTCGTCACAGATACCGTGGAAGCTTAAACCTGTTAAGCTCTACGATAATCCGATTCCGTATGTAAGAGAGACCAAATATCTAGGGTAACCCTAGATAGTAGGCTCTCTTTTAGACCCCACATCCGTAAGGTTAGGAACAGGGCCGCGTGGGTCCTGGGCCGGTTGCATCCTCTGTTGTGTTCGGTGAGTAAAATGTCCACGCGACATAAGCTCACGCTCTACAAGACGTGTATTCGACCAATTTTGACATACAGTTGCGCCGTGTTCGCACATATGTCCGAGTCGAGTTTCAAACGGTTACAATCGATACAGAATAGGTTCCTCTATCGTCTCACCGGGGCCCCGTGGTATGTTCGAAGCGTAGATCTCCATAGAGATATGGAGCTTCCTTCGATACATGCCTACGTTAAACAGCTCTCCCGTTCATATTTCGACACCGCGTCGAACCACGCGAATCCGTTAATAAAAACAGCCGCCACTTATGTTCCGGCACCCACGGACATCCGGTGCAAACGCCGGCCGCGCAATATTTTTATTGATCCCGACGATCACATCGAAAATTCGAATAAATATTACACATCCGTCTCTCCAAACAGAGCGTGCCAGCGCCCACGCCCGCGTAACCACCGTTCTCTCCGCAGAGGGCGGGCGGTCAATTTCGCTCCAGCACACCCGTCACGTCCACCCTCTCTAGCGGTAACCCAAGCCTAGGTCCGTTCCTCGGTGTGAAACCCTTGGGTCAGGCAACCGCCCGCGCGATACAAGTGACACTGTACGTGCATCACTTAGCTACCTACATACAACACTACACACGTATGAACATACACACGTGCACACCACACAGGTACATAGGTTCTGTGAGGGACCTTTTTTTTCTTTTTTTACGCTAGTTAGTTAGCGCTAGTTAGTGTAGAAACATTCCGATTACTGAATACACATACGCACGGTTCCTTCCTTCCTCCCAGGAGGAAGGGAACGTGCCTATGTGTATATTTAGTTAGCTCGAATCGTAGGTGTAGGGATTCGAATAGATCGCGACCTATTTGCGAACGCGACGACCGCCCGAGCCGAGGTCCGGCCACTTTGGCACCCTCGTGCGAGTCGTCCACAAAACTTTCGCGGCTGAGTGCCCTCTGCGCTCGCCCCCAAGTCCGGTGAAGCTGTAAAAGCCGCAGCGGCTTTAGGGCCCCTAAGGCTAACAGTGTAGTCAGTTCTAAAAAAAAAAAAAAAACCGTTGGGCAGCTGTCCGCCAGACATAACACCCGTCTGGTCGGAGGATTCTCCCTTTTCAATGGTAACCCCCATACTGTCTTTTTTATACTTCATAATATTTTCTGTATATTATGTATACTAATTTGAACACGCTAATCTCTGTAACTAGAAGTCAGACTTAAATAATTTTTTTTAAATATTTTTATAACCTATTCATTGGGAAAGGTTTATAGGTTTTATAGGTTTAGGCTATAACTGTATGTATATAAGGGAAAACTGTAAAGCATGTATGGAAACTGAGAGCAACGGCAGGCTACACGGCTGCAATTTTGGCGCAGGTGAATAACGTTAAATACTTAAAAATAAACAGAACATTAAATGTCACTTCATCATAAAATACCATAGCATTTCAATAATTTCATTTCTAAATTTGAACCCAATAAAAATGTATATTGGTATAACACAAATTACCGACTGTATGATATTCGAAACGTGAGAACAGTAAAATAAAACTAAAAAATACGATAAAATTTATTTTTTATTTATTATTTATAAATTAAAATGCAGTTTTAAAATACAAACGGTAGATATAATAAAAACAAACATAAACACTTTTAATTCGCTACAAATTAACATAAATAACTTAGACAACATCGTTTCTATGAATCTCGAATAGTAAATCAGATAAATTTAATGCGTTAATGTTAAAAAATTTGTCGGTGTAATCAATATCCTGATTTCGTGGATATAAATTTTCTGGAGTCATCATTAGTGATTGTACATGGGTTTTATTACAGTTTTGTGATCGTTATCATTGTGATTTTTGTTAATTTTTTATTTCTGTAAAAGCGAGATCTAAATGCATGTAAATTTATATGTTAGATTAAGTTTGATCACATTTAGCACACTTTATAAAATATTCGAACATAGCTTTTGAAGTCTTGCGAAATACTTCTTTCGTCTAGAGTCTAGACATACGTAATACTAAACAGGTTCTCGTAATATATTATTTTAATTTATTTTATTAGATGTTCTTTCCTAGTCAAAAGGCTTTTCTTTGGATTTCCAAAAAATCTTCTTTTACTGATAGTTATATTATAACTTAAAATGTATTAGCCTGATGTGGGGTCATCTCCTACACCCTTTTATAGTACATGTGAATTAAGTACCAGAAATAAATAATTAATAACAATATTTATTATAATAAAAAAACAAAAAGAGTAACAAAGAAATTAAGAGCTATGTTATTAGTTCAAATATTATCAAAACCTTCGGGTCAAATTTGTTTCATTAGTCCACATAAAAATATTTTTCGAAAGGTTCTTGTAAATTGAATGCTAATGGATTCCCGGCAATAACGAATGAAAACTTACTAAATACTTAAAGTAAAAAAATCGTCACCCCAAAATGGCGTGTACGAAGCGAGTGTATGACAGCTTGGGCTTGCAAAAGAGGGGTCTTTTGCCCCGCACGATTTCTCTTTCTAGATATTTTTTAACATTAAAGGATTATTATTGTAGCCACAATCTCACCTGATGTTAAGTGACGATGCCTAGTGGAAGACTGGCTCTCAAGTACAGCTGCCGAAACACACTTATTGGTGTTTGGCGACAGACTTTCAAGGGCGGTAGCTAGCCAGGCGGGTATTAGAAAAAGCCTTATTACCATGCTATGGTTTCATCATAATGTTTTCGTTCACCGAAAGCTCCGGCTCATTGTAAGGTTTCGAACTCATGTCGATCAACGCGCGATCATCATTTATTGGCAGACGTTATTAGTCAGTTATTACTTCTTTAGAACGTGATAATATTACGAAATAATAATAGCTAAACATATTCATTTGGAAACTTTCCTAAATTAAATTACCAATAAATAATTCGCACAGGGCTTATTAATACAAAATTAGTTATATGTGAAATTTAGAACACAAGAAAATTAGTAACAAACTTTATTTTGTTTTAGTTAACCAACTTACTTCATCTATTTAATTATTATATGGGTATATCTACATCGTCTATATTATTAAACAATCCCTTGCCTTATCTTGTTTTAAACGTGTTCGTTACGAAAAGTCAAGGGATCGAAACCTAACTCTACAATATTTAATATAGGTCTGGGGTGGCCGAGGGCTAAGATAACACAAAACTAAAAAAAATGTATGAAATTGGCTTAACTGATCACGTGATTTAACGATGAGATATGGAAAGGCAATTTGGCTAGGCCCCCTCGTTTGTTCGAAACTTTGTATGATTCTATGCACGCCCAAGTTAATAAATTCTCTCGTATGAAGTTCCGTAGGACGTCGTAACAGTAAATAACACAATAACATAATGATTATTATCGAAGATTATATTTTTTTCTTGAAAATTAGAAACAATTATATTTTGACGTCACTTTTCCAATTCGTATTGAATTGGTGTTGTATCGTTGCGAAACAAAGACGTTAAACAAAAAGGAAAGAGAAAGGTTGGTTCAGATGCGGTATTTGAAGAGAATGGAGAACATCAATTAGACAGAAAGGATTACAATTAAAGAAGTGTTAAGAATAGTTGACGAGGAAAGACAATTGAACACATGATAAGGCACAAGTTCTATAAGACAATTTTGGAAGGAAAGTAAGGAAGAGAGACCTAGACAAAGTTTTTTCAACCAGTGAAGCGTAAAGTGGAGTGTAAAGAGTCGTGTCGTATCAAGAGGATACAAGAAAGGCAGATGATAGGAACAGCGGTGATTGCTTCAACGACAAGAGCCGAGCTTTATAAATAAAGAAGAAAGAGATTGAGATATGTAAATAGCATTAAATTAAATATGCTTATGTGGTATTTTCAGATGTAAAGTAGATTAAAATGTATGTAATCAACATGTAAGGATCTCTTAAATTATTTATGAAAAATTTAAATCTTACCATTATGTTGAGTATTTTATGAAGGTTAAATTCTTGTTAACATTTGATTAAATGGTTTTATTTATTTATTATTTGGAATATTTACAACACAGATTTGAGAAAAAGGTCTTATGATAATTATCAAAAGTACAAGAGACACTTGTCAGTGTCGAAAGACAATTTTCATATATGAATGAGGTCCCCTTAGTGGATCAGGATTCGCATACTTTTTATAAGAAGTAAGGTGATCGGATGTATATTAATATGATAATATGAAAAAAAATTAAATTTAAAAAATCACAAATTTAATAATTTCAAAACACACAGACTCATTGTATGCGTGCATGTTTATATTCATGATGATATTAACACACAATTAAATATCGGTTTATAATAACAATTCTCAGATTCGATTCATTTACATGAAAAATACACAAACATAATATATTCGTTATGTTCCGAAGTAAGGAAAAGAAAAATAGTTCGGTCCTTTAGATTATACTCACAGACTCATTTGAATAATGAATATTGAGCTGTGTAGGTCAGTTAGAAAATTACAAGGAATACCAAATAACAGTATTTTTAACGTAAATTTATTTTACATAAGTTATTTGCATTATTTATACATTACGTTATTATAATAATTTATAATTGTCTTAAAATAGTCACAATGCGATATTCGAAAAGGTTTATTTTTGAGTGTAAATACTGTTTCTATAATTTAATGATAAATACCTACTGTAATTATTATCATATGTAGGTATTTGCAATTGAAATGACGTCATCAAATTTTACTTATAGTTAGAAATGTTGAACTAGAGTAACTCTATCTCTAGATCTTGTTTCCCTTAATTTACAAAGTTACGAAATAAAAAAAATCTATGTTTAAAAAATATTTTTTGGAACTGAGTCGGTCACCTCAAAGAAACAGTGGAACAGGTGCATTAAAGTTTTTTATAAAGTTTCTTCAATCATAAATCGTTTGTACTAAACAAGGGTATGCCTTATGAGTCTATTAAATAAAAAATAATATCTCATATAGGTTAGCTAAAATATTAAAGTACATAATTTATTGAGACCGAACGGTATTGGTAAAGTAATGATCAATTGTGTTTATATAAAAATGGTTCAATTTGTTTTGTATATTTTATTATGTATTGTTATTTTGATTAATTAATATTGATTCATTTTCTCACTTCTTTCATTTTGTCGTTATTGTAAAATATTGATTACAACAAAACGCAAATAGTTTAAAGGTCGAAAATTTTCTGATATTTTGAATCGATATTTTATGATTATTTATACTAACTTAAACTATTGTCTCTAATAACTTTTTATATTTTGAAGTGTTCTTTTTCTTCTGTCGTGTCGATGATTATTGAAGTGATAACTTGTTAAGGGAGGGTAAACCGCTTATAACGTAACGCGTTACGGCGCCATTAATAGTAGCATAGTTTCAGTCAATCATCTAGGTTCGAATCCTTGCTGGCTTTCCTTTCTCTCTTTCGTTTGGTCTTTTTTCTTTTTGATTACTTTAAGTTATCACTTATGTCGAGCGTCCCGAGACGCACAATTTTTTTTTAATTTAGTCTGACCGGTATTCGGCCACCTTCTGAGCATTTAAAGAAGCTACCGAAATGTTGGCGAATATGCAGGAATAAGGGCATGATAGGAGATGTAGTATGGTTTGGGTATCACCACAGTAGCATAGGGCTTCTTAGTGATTAGGCCCCATTTAATAATATTTTAGTTACAGCCGCTAACTTAATTTCGAAGTCGGTTAAGTGATATCAAAATGGGCCGTGGCAGTTTATTTCCATATGGTGTCTATTCTGTGGGTCTGCATAATCTCGTGGTGGTAATAGTTTTTTCAACCACAATGTGTTTCGCGTGCTGAGTGGCCGGGAACGACAATAATAAAATTGTGTCTGACTGGATCAGGTATCACCAATTCACCACTCACTTGGTGAAATAGCCAACATAGTGACATGGTCAGGCGTGGCGCTTTCCGGAGGCAGTCGTTGTGTATCCAGTAATCAAACAGTGCTAGGAAGCTATACCAAATTGGATCGCGACCACTATGTACTTGGGTGAAAAAACCCGTCACTCTCTTTTGGTTTCTCACGTTTCCCCATCAGTTAGTGTATAACCAGTTGGTGACTCTTACAAGCTGGAATGACTGCGACGATCGGCGAACATCCATAGAGTGATGGTGGTCACCGTTTTTTTTTTAGGATTATACTACGATAACTTGCTAACCATCAAGCACAGACCATCACTTTGATATGCTACGATAAAAAAAGGGTAATTAATAAAAACAGTAAACAATATTACAAAAAAGAAAATTTACATAACTGGCTTATACAAAAATAATCATCAAAAATCCGTTAAAAAAAGTGTTTCAAACGTTATTAAGCACCTAATGAAAATCGATTTATTATTAAACTTTTGAAATTATGCAGTTTTCTATAAACTAAATATATTTATTAAAATACTCTATTTGCCGTTCATGTTGCTAAATCAAATATTTGTATTTTTAAAATACAAAAGTATTTAAAAAACCCTAAAAAATTGCAGTTAAATTTTAATTTTAAGCAATGTACAAATTAAATCACGATCGCATCAAAGCATTTATAATAACTACATATAATAAATTAGACGATATACAATAGGATCATTTAGTATTAATGATCCAAATATAATCACATCTGAACATCGGAAAGCCTACTCGGTATTAAGTTTAATGAAGTTATAGTAATGATTCTATACGATAACGGTTCCTATTAACTATGTAATAATATAGATGGATGAGCTCATTACAATATTTATATCGTGTACAGTGAGGATGTAAAGATGAACACCGGTGTATACTTTTCGAGTTCTCTCACTGTATTACATACTTTTGCTTACTATAAATTGGTTCAATAATTTTCAAATAAATGCACGTTCAAACTCAGAAAGTTCACCTATTTATTTTATACTAACTGTGCCCAGCGGTTTCACCCGAATGTAATTTAGAAAAAAATCACTGATTGATGTTTTATAGGTACTTCAGTATAGACAATATTTTTATCGGGCGGCCAGATACAAGATGTTCACATTGCGGAATCGCACGGTTGGTTCGCGTCACTACTACCATATACATAGACCCAAGCCGAAAGTAGAATTATTTTAATTTTGCATTATCTATCAAACTATACGTCCAAATAACATGCTGTAAAAACCGAAGATTGTCTTCATTAAATTGTCTTTATGATAAAGTAACTTTTATTCGTAAGGATTAATATGCCATGCTTAAAAATAATGCTCATACATTAATTTTTAATCTTCAACAAAAAAAAAATTGCAAAATACCTTATTGTGGCTTATATATAAGAGATAGATATACAATATCCCTTCCTTTTTTTAAATATACTAATGGGCAATATTTTTGTAGAACATTGTATTTACGTATTATTAACCATTATTCCAGCGCACGCGGATAAAGCAGTTCGCGAGCCCTTCGACTTTCGACTTACGTAACAAAAATCAATATTTAAGGCTAGCTGGAAACTGAATACTTCAAGAGTTTTTTTCCTACAAATTTTACACAGACATATATTAATACCAACATATATTTTCTGAATAGTTTCATATAATATAAACAAAACTACTTTCGTACATTTGTTAATTTCAATTTCTCTTAATTATATCTTACAAATAAAATCAAAATTAGTTTCAGATTATATTTTCGTGACTATGGTTACCTGAGGACAACAAATTGTTAATCATCGAGTTTCATTCAATCAACAACAATTTATTTTTCGTAGAAATAACTTTCAGAAGTGTAATTATTTTGGTACACAACAGACTGTTATTAGACTTTTTTGAATTTGTGAATAGGCGAGCAACGTTCTTTGAACTTGAGCGTACAAGCAAACTGTTTACTAACTGCCATGTAATAGATTTTACACTGACATTGATGGGCAGATAAGATCGCTGTGCCCGATTCATTAGCCGTAATGATATGGTTCGTTAATCTAGGACAATCGACAATGGCGTGCGACCTATGCGTTATTCCCTACCAAATAAATATTTATTGCATATGTCCGGTGTAATTGATAAAAATTAGTTCACAAATAACTTATGCTACGTATACACATACATAAACATATCATCGTATTTTATTATTTCTAATTTATTATTATAGTTTTTTGTCAATAGGTTATAAATATTGCCTTTTTTTAAATGTCCTTTTTTTATATTGACTTCATCACCACAAAAGTCGATGCTATGTGATCAAATAAACCCGCGACCTCTCGGTTCAATAGTAAGTCTTACTACTACTGCGCCACGAGGCTTGTCAATTTTATAACCTTCAATTTACATAAATATTAATTTTAATCCTGGAAACTATAAATAATCAAATAGTTCAGTTTATAAATTAAGAACCGTTTGCAAAGTATAGGAATCAAAACCCACCATCAATCAATCTCATCACAAATGATGATTCACTAAAAAGAATCTTAAGATTGAACTTAATTGAATCGACATTGGACTTGAGAATTATTAGCGAGAAATCGCTGTGAACTCCCATTATACCTTGCACCCTCATTGTTAACTCTATAAAGGGCATATTGGTTTGGAATGCTCCCGGCGAAAGACCTAACGTACTGGTTTTAAAGTCGTGACTCATTGACGATTGTTTGGATGTATTTTTATGTACGAACGTCAAGTATGACGAGTCATATTAATCTTTATGAAATAATCAATTAAATAGTAGAAGAAAGTTGTATTAGATTGTATCGGAACACAGTCGGCACATGCATAGCACCGCAAAGCTTATGTTCCGTAACAAGATTATATGCAGCTTAACATGTCTTGATCTTTTTTAGATTTATTTTTAAGGTTTTGTTATTATTATAACTGAAAAAATTGAGAAGCTAATTGGTATAAAGTGAAATTGTTGATTTTCATATAGTATTCTTACTATGTACTTGTATAAATAAATAAAATACATTATGTATAATAAGTAATACTCGTAAGTCTATTATAGTGGTCTTGACATTAGGTACTATGTATAAAAAATATCATAACAAAATTCATTATTACTTTGAATTTAACAGTCTAATTTCAAAATAAAGCTTATGTACATACGCACCACTTCAATTCATATAATCTAATTTTATATTATATTTATGAAATCAAGGACAGTAACTTCACATTATTACAATTCGAAAATATATATTATTTATTTAACAATTTTCAAACGGGACCGTTGCTTTAAAAGCTTAACATAATTCATACATTCTTTGATATAAAATTAATTGCACTTAATAACTCATTAGTATGATATTTTTGAAAATATTTGAGATTAATGAGACATTAATTAAGCTATGTTTGAATATCAAGATTCAAAATCATTCTATAACGATGACCAAAAGGTATGTTTTAGTACAGACTGGTCAGGTATTCAAGTATTGTCAGTGATTTAATTGAAACAGCAGGGGCCGAACCAGACCGTGTTTCGACGCTGTCCTGGAGTACAGGAAACAATGTTTTGTTTTAAAAATTCATCTAGTACTTTTTAATTGCTTCCATATACATATACATATATGTAGTTTAATTAGAAGTCCACAGTGTTGCTTTTGATTAATGCTGTAGTAAAAATGGAGTAATATATGATGGATATAAATAAAATGCGTTCACAGAAAGCAGTCCATGTACCTACATACTTGAGAGGTCACTTTGTTATTTTCTTTTGTTCCTTTATATTTTCGAAGGACAGAAGTGGTATAAGCACCATTACGCTTTTTCCTATATAATCATTACCAAACGTTCTTATTTAGGCCAGAACTTGGTAAATATTATGTGTATATTAAATAGCCTATAGACACTTATAATACCAGGTAACACTAACGCGTTGCCGGCCTTGAACCCTCAACCACAAGGAGCTCTTACCCTAAAACCCTACTTACCGCAGGAACACAACACAAGATTATTTGGCTCCAATTTTCTGTAGGGTGTAGGTGTTCTACCAGTTGGACTGCTCCAAATAGAGATAAATCTTCAAGAAATTTGCCCTATGCCCTACCTTTCTTTGAACAAAGAAGCTCTAATATAATGTAGGTATATCCATTCGTTCAGCTGGAACACGTCCACTGGTAAACATAGGCCATTATCACAACTATCTGTCTTGTAATTCTCATATCTAGCAGGTTCCTGAAACTTTCACCAAGGCGTATGCCCACCTTATGGCGGTTCTACCCACGCTGCATCTTTCGGTGTGTGATCATCATTCGACAACTCTTCGGCTCCATTGGTCATCTGTTCTAAGAGCAATGTGGGCACCACTGCCACTTAAGTCTAACTGTTATTTAGGGCTATGTCGGTGACTTGATTTTTCTACGGATCTCTTCATTTCTGATTTGATCACGCAGAGAAACTCCGAACATATCCCTTATAAGTATAAAACATATAACTTTCTCATGTTACGTAATATTAAAATAACTTAGATAACTTTTATTACGGATAGATCAAACGATCAACACTTTGATAAATGAGAACACTTCCGAACTAATCTAAACATCTGTAACTTTGACAGTGGGATTAAACGTTCTTAAAATACCTACCAGGGCTTAATATTGATGCTTCGGAACTTGGACTCTTGTTGCTTCCGACAATGGATTGAAGCCGGAATTGGAGTTTTGCGTTACATTTGAAACACCTGTCGACTTCGACGGAGTTTCTCTTGTTTTGTGCTATTGTTTTAAGCCTAGTTTAATTGCAAAATTCTATCAATGCTTATTTTAATATTTTATGATATTTTGATGGGCCTTTTGATAAATGATTATTTTTTACTTGATGTTTGTTGCTAGGTCGATGTTCCAGTCATCTCACTTGCAAAACTAAAAATTGTATGTAAATTATAAATATTTTTGTAATTTTGGATTATACACTAGAAATATCAGGTAATCAAACATTTCTATAACAATTTCATGTAATTATGTAATATGATTACAAATGTAATAATTTCTCATTACACCAAAATTTACTTTACAAAATAAATGACTACTAGATACATTCTATCATATTGACTTGCAATAAATTGAACAAATAGAAATCAGTTTCCCACTTTATTGCTCCATCCTTGACAACTTTATTATGGAGTCTCGGTTCGGTCATTTAGTTTAAAATTTTAATTAGCTCCCTTGTTGCCTTGTTAAGGATATTGGACTGATTTTATGATGGCGAGCGTCTTGTTACTTCTTGGTAATCTTTATACTATCTTATGTGGAAACGTCTGACGGATGCTTAATTATAGAATTTTACAATGAACCTACATGTACAAAAATATTCTTTTTAGTACTTACTGGTAAAATAATACAAAGTATTTAACACTTTAATTTTAAGCCATTCGAGTTCAGATTGTCAGTAAGTGCAACAAAATTATCAAAGTATATTTAGAGCAAATCACAAACATATAACAAATACCAACAAAGAGGCTAGATTTTAATTAGGTATGTTTTCAAAATTGTACTCTTAATTTTTTTGTATTTGTTAATGTGTAGGTAATACTAATATTAGGTATAAATAATAAATTATTGTAAATACATGATTTAAAATATTTTTAACATTCAAAAGTAAATTTGGAAATTACTATGTGTATTTACTGATTTGATGTATACAGTATATTATCATTTATAGATAAACAAGCTGCCAAGATACAGTGAGCTCTAGAAGATTGGTTATGGACTTAAAAAACACCAAGTTTATCAACAATTGTAGGTATATTTTAAACGCGAATATAATATTATGTAGAACTATTTAGATAAATATATTTACTATTTTTGTTATTTAAACAATCAACAAAGTTAAATATTGTTTCAGAAACGATAAAAGAAATATCATTTAACACTTCAATAGTTTTGTTACTTACGATAAACAAAAATAAATAATCAATAATATTAAAACAAAACAAAGAATATATTCGAACGCAAATAAAACAATAAACAGGTCAAACAAACCCAGAAAGAAATATCAATAAATCAGCAGTTGTGGAAGTGTCTCCCTTTATAAAACTATGGATAGAAGCAGACGGTTGACATCGGGCTGTTAACTGGGAATTTATTGTTCATCACGACCGAAAAAGTCTTATTCTCGTAAATTTTCGGGTAATACTAGTGGATTGATGCAAGATGAGGTCTGATAAGTAGGGAGCGGAAATAATTGGAAGTTTTTATGGAGATACCGAGAGAGGTGCTTTGAGAAATATTTGGTGCACGACAAACATATTTTTACCCTTTACTTAGTATCCGATTCATAAACATTCCTTTCGAGGTAAGGTTGATAATTGAATGTGAAATTAATTTAAATCGGTTGGTATAACTACTCTTCGTCGGTAATGGCGGAATCTGTTCTGGTCGTTGAACATGTTTTAAAATTAGATTCTGTTTGAAAGAGAGAGTCTTGTGGGAGTTTATGAGTGGCGTTTCAATGATTTCAATTTAATTGTTTTTTTTTAAATATATATACATATATGTTTTGATCCATCTGTTTCACTATTATATTTACTTGGATTAAATCGAATTATGTGTTCAAATTAGCTGAATCAAAATCTTACTTTTTTATTTTTTTATTTAATGTTCAATGCAACTTTGTATTACCTTCCATCACTTTGATGAAAATAAAGTAAATAAAGTGTGGAGTAAAGGTAATAAATACTAAAATCTAATAATATCAGTTGTGATAATTATTATTCTATAACCAATGAAATATTTTATTTATTATTTATTTACGTTCAGCATTAAATAATATAGGCTTCTTAGATTAAAAAAATACTTAAAAGTGTTTAGAATAATAAAATAAACAATATATATAGTATAAGACATTAATTACATCGATCCTGTGCATTGATATAAACTCGTGTGCTAAATTAAAAATACTTGTTTTGCAATTTACGCATGTTGACTGTACACTCGATTGTTTTCTGTTACTTGAACAACCCTACCTATTTAAAGTATGGAAAGTATAATCACTTAAGTCTTGTATAATAACTTATTTTCATTTTTCATGGTAGCTATAATTTATTTCTTTAATTACAAGTGTTATTCATTTAAAAACAATATAAATACTTTCTTATAACTACTTACAACTATTATTACTGACCGCTTCTGCTGACAGGGTTATTATCCAACCAACTATAAAGCAGCTTGAAAGTTTAACTTACTAAGTAAATAATGTGGGCCACCACCAAATGTTCAAATCAAAATACTCAAAATCTGTACTCCACTACGTGCAATCAAACCGGGAATGTTTCCCGTAATAAAACGGTTTTACTATCACAATATGCGTCTCATCACTGTCTCGACCTAAAACTAACTTGTTATTCGACGTTACTTTAATTTATCAAGACTTTTACTGCTATTTAACGATCGGTTATGTGTGGAACCAATAACTATGGAATGTAGGAATGATTTATTTTTTAATAATTTTGTAAATAAAGACTAGATAGAATGCCGAAAATTTCCTAGAAACTCAATATATTTTATGAAGATTATCTGACACATTTACTGTGTATATTTTTCAGGTAGTTCACTTCCCTATTAACGAAGTAAATGTTCTTATTCTTATGTTAGTTCAACGGTTCAAAAATACCTAAATTTAACTATAATGAAAAATTGAGTTCATAGCTATGATAAAAAAACAACCCTATAGCTTAATACGTACATCTCTTTTAGTATAGTTTCACTCCTGAACTACAACAACAATAAACACGAAAGTAGATAAGTACAGCAGAGCACGAGATATATAAATTAGAACAAAAAAAAACATGTGTTAAATCTTTTAAGAAATAAACACATGCGAAGCAAAGTACTTATATCATTTTACGTTTGAAACTATAGATTTTGTTCCTTCCTTATGGCAGTAATTTAAATTCCGGCTGTTGTCCAATGTTTTTTGTTTATAAATTCTATATAACATGAAGTAGCAAATAGCAAATGGTTAATGCAGCCTGTAGTATATTTTTTAAGCAAACTCAGAAAAACCGGAGTCTAATCAAGTATTTTAATAGGGTTAATTCATTCATATGGTTCAATTAGGGTGTTACTCCTGAGAACATTGTAACGAACAGCTTTATCTGAAATTAACTAGATTTCCCAGCATATGCTACCACTTTGTTGTGAGACGTTAGTTCAACATTATAACCAATAAAGCACGTTGTAATATTTAAATCAGCATTTCTGTTACGACATTCCGTTTACAGTTCACTTTATTGAGTTCATATAAATACGAGAATGCGCACACATGGGTCCTACTTGGAAATTTCATTTGCAGAGCCTTACAAGATGCGTATCCACCAAATATGTGTGAGTAATACACCAATAGGATTTCTTCATGTTTCTAGCCTCGCCTAGCACACCCAGCTTTAGTGAAAAAAGCCTATGTGAGCGAGGAACGTGTGCTGCCGCTTGTGCTTTGGTTGAAAAAAGTCCGAGCCTCCTCGCAACACTCAGCAACACTCCGTTTCAGAGCTTCGCTACCCATCCTCCGCCACTTTACACATCTCTATTGAGGACGCAGCCTAAATGTTGTAGTTGCAAATAATTATCTTGATGAATATTCACACTCCTTGAGTCATTCCTAAGTTTTTTGTATTACAAATAGTGTTCTGAAGTATGAATAATAAAGGACAAAGTTATTTAAACTCCGGGCATTGCAATAGTATATATTTTTGTTTTGAATTAATGATTTTAGGATTTTGTAATAAATAAATGAATTTATAGTACAGTCCCGGGAAGTGCTGATGGTGTAGTACATGTATAAAAAATATTTATTTTCTCATTACGATAATTGTAAGGCTGATTTGAAACCTTAAGCGAGATTCTAACTAGATACCTAATTATCATATATTAGAATACTGCTTTAGAACAATAAATATTCATTAAGTTTTTTGAAGTTATAGTAAAATGATAAATTTTATGTATCATTTTGTCAACGCAATGTTTTGCCAACATAATTATAAATGATAACAAATGAAGCTTTATATAATTTAATTCCGATATATTATGTTAAAGCTATTTTGTTATCTTAATGGAGTTTTTACCGTCATTTGGACTGAAATGGTGTTATTTTAAGCATATATTCCATGTTTAGATACATGAACATATGGTTATCTTAACTATAAAATCTACATATCTTTATCTGGATTTTATCTGATACGCGGTACGTAATTCAAAGAAAAAATAAACAATATTGAAACGTAAATTCTTGCCTATAAAGTTCATAATGGATCTTTTATTTCCTACGGGATCCAATAAATACTCTTTGTATCTTTAAATTATTTAATCTGACTCATTTTAATACGGTACGGATAAAATACCTGTTTATCTCATTATTTTCGTGCTAAATTATCGTAATGTGACGTTTTATCACACACGGACAACAGTTTACACTTAAACAAGTGTCGGTGACATTATCGAAGCAAAGTTATGCTTTTAGTCACCTTATTAAATAAAGCTTTATCAATATCTTGGCTTTACCGTGTTGTTCGTACTACGACAACCTCAAAGAACGTTTGTCGAGTTTACACTAACAGTTTCTCATTAAATTATTTGACTATTATTTTATAACATTTTTTTTAATAGATGACAGTATTCAACAAAATCAGTAGTCGTGTTGCAACGTTTTTTTTACAATTCAATTTCAACTTTATATGTAGTACTGCTTAAAACTCAATCTCACTATAATTTAACATAAATATAAATTGCAGGTATTTTTTATGTTCCTCTACTTTTAGTGAAATAATATAGAGAATTAAATTGAACATTGCAGGTACAGATATAAAAATATTTTTATTGATATTATTAGTTCTCAAAAAATATGAAATTCCCAATAAATAAAACCATACAAAACGTTTAGTAATTCTATTTTATGAAGAAAACTTTCTCTTATTTTTGTAAATAGAAAATGTTTTGAACCGAACATTAATAAAAGTTTATAAGTATGTAATTACCTATATATTATTCATTATATTTTATTGTATTATACTTTCAAGTAACATACGCAATTAAAAAACATAAAATAGCTTTACGAAAGAAATTAATTACTTAGTTATTTTTCCTTTTCTTATCACGAATAGTGTTTATAAATTTTATTTATATTATCTTAATTAATTTATGTTAATAGTTGTATCTATGTAATTTATTTCTTAATTTATTAGATTAGTAGTAATATCATTAACTATAATAGTACATATTTAATGTATATGTTTATATATAGCCATGTTTTGTTTAATTATATTGTCAATTAAATTTAGCTACATGATAAAATCAATATTTAAAATTTAATGATGTAATAGCTGAAATACATATACTTTGAAAATACAGAATGTTTCTTCTTTTCATCTTTGTCTAAATAAGATTTTGTTTATTTTTCTCAAGTTTTTTAATTTATATGATAATAGCATATGGTACCTTTCTTTGTCTACGGATAGTTAGACTAAAACCACAAAGCTAAATTTAAGCGTTAACTTACAAATACGTCATTAAAAATTTCCAATAACAACAAGTCCTATACCGAGAGTTGAGAGGTAAAACCATTTGAAAGACAATTAAAACCCTCTAGCTAGACTTAACGTGGTAACAAACCAACCAAATCACTCAACATCAAATGTGTTTTCGATCGCTGACCTACACAACAATGAAACCTATCGAATAGTTACAGCTGTTGTCAAAGGCAAACAGAGAATAAATGCGTAGGTATATAAGCTATTTTCCCACATCAAATAAACATTTCTAATAAATTATTCTTGGGCAACATCTCCCTACAATTTTAGCCCAAGGCCTCCGATCTTCATGGCGCATGCGCTGCAGACCTCATTCAAATGTTAGCAACAATCAATCAAATGGACAGGATAAACATTAGTTTTGATTTAACAGTCATTAAATAAACAAGTATTTTTCTTGATCGTTCACATCTAGTAACGTGTGATTTAACATCACGGTGTTGTTTTAGTGTCATTATCATTGACATGACAGTTTTTTGTACCAAAAATCGTTTGAGTAATTTTTTAAAACTCGATAATTATGTAATGTATGAAATACCAACTGGTCGGTTTTTTTTTATTATTTCTCAATTTAATTATGCAAATTAATCATTCGGCGTGTTATAGTTTATAAATAAGTAAGAATATCAGCATGAATTTTTGCCGGTATGGTGAGCTGCCAGATTATAATTTTTAATTTAATTCATTATCTTAAGTCCTTAATAAGGTTATGTAATATTGGTGGTATTTTGCATGATATAGTCTGGTTATTGTGCATACGTCAAATTGATTATAAATATAAACTAGAAAAAAACATTTTCAGTTGCCCCAATAACTATACGATTATACCCCACTTTGAAGATTAGAATATACTACGAAGGCGCAATAGATTGACACTGGCAAGTGCTTCTGGAGCACCAAAATAAGGAGAAGGTTAACGGAAAAAGATTTATTAAATAATAATATAGATCTTGCATAATTATTCTACTTTAAGTTAAGTTTTAGTAAGTAAAACGGTCTTTTTTTCTTTAACTCCTTGGCAAGATTGATTCTATAAAAATCGTCTATATTGACCATATGTGACCCATATATTGATTTTAATATACTATTGTAATTACAGTGTAAACTCTGTATAACGAAACTCAAGGGACTGAGCATTTTTTGTCGTTATAGAGAGTTATCGTTATATGGAGTGGAGTTTCAATATGTGGGTTTTAACGCAAACCAACCAAGTTGGGCTCACTTCAACGTTATAGGTAGTTTATCGTTATAAAGGATAACGTTATAAAGAGTTTACACTGTATATTATATCGGATGATTTAACTTTCAACCTTAGATTATTGAAAATGTTTATAAATGAAAATTCAACTGGATTGCTAATATAGTGAATAATAAATTATTAGAAAGGAAACAAAAAACCCCGATTGCAACAATATCACAATTTTTTTCTTTTTATTGTTTTTTTTTTTAATTGAATTCCTGACGTCGTACTTAAATATTATATAGCCTATCTCACTCTCACAATTAAGATGAATATAATGACACCTCGTATGATAAAATCCATCAAGCCGTCTAGGCTACAGAGCGTGCCAAAGAAATAGATATACGTAACTACATAAGCTCGAAAACATAACCCTCTTTTTCGCAGTCGGGTAAATATAAAATGATATGAAACTGCAAACCAAAGATAATATGATATAAGTACTTGTTTGTTACCACAAAAAAATTAAACTATCAAAAATATTACAATGCGTCATAAAATAAGTACTTACCTAAATTAATTATTTTGAAATTTATATTTATATTCACTTGAATAAACGCTATAAAAATAAAAATTGAATAAAGTTTTTCACTCAACTTACGATAAAAATTTGATTCGAACTCAATAATTTAATGTAGGTAGAGACTTTATGGTATTTCATAGTATTTTTTATGATGATTTTTTCGTTTTCATTTCTTATATTTACGCAAATATACATAAAATATATAGTATAATAAAACCCAAGCTAAAAATATAATATATTGTTAGGTGTACTTTATTTAGATGTATTTGTTGACCAGTTATTGATAACAAAATTTATCATAATCTTTTCAAAAATATATTTATGTACTATTAATAACACGATTCTCTTTCAATTTTTCAAAGAGTTTCAAAACAAAGAATAGTAACGTCAATAAAAAATTAAGTAAAATGCAAGAAATGGCGAGAAACTTGTTTTACTGATCTGTGGTGAGAAATATATTTATGTGTTATTCCCCCTATCAACTACGTTATAAGTATGACCATAATACTTAGTAGTAGGTAACTAACACGCCATAGAATAGAGTGCCATCAAACTAACGATGCACAAAAATATTTTCCGTGTAGCTTTATACCCATCGATTAATCAGAACATACATTTTGATGCACCTTTTTATATTTTAAAAGCATTGGTAAACGCGTTCCTGTGTACTGAAGTCCTGACCGCACAGCGTCCATTATGGTTTATTAAGAGTTAAGTCAATATTGGTAAATGTATGATGGTCGGTTGCCGATACAAGGACGCGATTTAATTTGATCGCATATAAACCATTATACGCGACCATATACCATATAACAATATGAAAATAGATATTGACCTGATCAAAGTAAGAGTGAGTTATTTTAGTTTTCCTAACTTTAAAGTTAATTGCAAGTAAGAACTATAAGTAAATGTAAAAAAATCAAATCGTTAAATAAAAAGAAAATAAATTAAGCTTATTTTGTGGTATGGTTTATATTCGGAGTCAGTGTAGCATAATTATGAGAATGTACAAGTATGCTGACGTACATGATTAAAATTTTTTTTACACGGTTAGTTAAACTTGAAAACATAAAACAATATTTTTTATAGAAATTGGTGTGGAAACATCTCGGTAATATAAAAATCACTATTAGTAGAAACAGTCGTTAAATTTAACACAGACGAAATAAGATTACATTAATTTACACAAATATGAATCAATTTATTAGTTCAAACATTAAGTCCTCGTTCTATGTCTGCCCAAAATATAAAAGTTGTTTGTTCATTAATGTTTGCTTTTTAAAAAGTGAGTTATAAAATTTCCACTAATAAAAGTGACAAACAATTCGTAAATTCTATGAATACAGTTCAGATTGTAGTAAAAATTTGGTCAACACACAGGACAAGTTGACTCGTCGAAACTCGGTCATTACAATTTTGGGACCGAGCAAAAAGTTAGTACTGCGGCGTGAACAGATAACTCTTTGTGTGGACAACGGAAAATTTGCATCGTAATGGATAACCAGGCTTTCGTATTACGCTTGTTGTATATGTGTTCTTCACAATGTGTGCACCAACGTAACTTGATTATTAATCAATCTACGAACGTAAATGAAATGCGGTCTGTGTTGGATGCAGTGGTTATTTTTTTAGGCCCTAGAATGATATTAGCAATTCATAATGGACGATCACTTACAGTGATTTTCATCATACATTTTACGATATTGCTATTACTACAAATAACATTATTTTGATTATATTAGCATAAACCCTTTACATCAGAGTATAAGATTTTTTTATAACGCATTGAAGACAAGATCAGAGACAAGATTAAAGGTCAAACGCCTTATCCTGAGTAAGTCATAATTATGATCCTCTGTATGTTTTCTATTACACAGTAATAAACTATTTGAATTTGGTCAACCCTCAGAAATATTTAGAAAGGTTCTTAAAATCTTGAACGTTGATGCTCAATAATATAATGTCGATGGATGAAAGGTATCTTGTACAAAATACAATAGAATATTGTCAACCGTTTATTTATAGCAACTATAAATACGTCTTACACTAATAAATTTATCACAATAAAGAATCAGAAATGTTTCATTCATCTCTGTTTGTGTTGCCCAAACTTGGGTATTGAACAGACCACAATGCAAAGATTGTGCAAAATAATAAAGACCTCAGAGTCAATATGTCAAATCACCAATATGGGAAGCGATTTGTGGTGATGGAACAATTTCGATATTCCAATGGGCACTCGCTATTTGCAGGTGGTCTGCGAACAAGTTTTTGCTCATTGTATCATAAGTTATAGGGATGCAACCGACATTTTATTCTTCAAACTTCCAAATTTTAGTGATCTATTTTTGCTCGAATGTAAGTTACACTCGTACTAATATTCATAAACTTTAATATTGTAATGAGATGTTACATTTCGCCTTGAACAACAGTGAACTGTTAGCTAATTTATGAATACTTTTATGTTTTGCAAGGGCTTAGTAAGTCAAGGAATTTTGTTAATACAGACATAAACCTTCAAATAACATAATATGTATACAGTAATCCTTTAGATATGTAGATTTTTGCAAAAGGATTGATAATCAAAACTTATGAGAAAATTAAGATTTCTCTTTAAAGTTAACTAGTATTTTAGTTGAATAGAGTTGTCGATGAAACGAAAATCATGTTAGCGTTCATAGTTAGAAGGCAAAAAATCCCCGACTCTATTCAGTTAGGCAGTACATGGTATTCGTGACTTACATTCCGTATAAAACAATTCTCGGACAAAGGATCTAGCTAGAAGCGAACAACAAAAGAACAATGCGGGCGACGGGAGATACCTTCTTTGCTTCAGTTCGATTGTGGACAATGCATCGGGTTCCGTGGTCAACAACTTTGTTTTAAATCATGACAAATTAGGTTTTCAAATACTATTCTCAATTACTTTTAACAACATAGTTCAGATCAGACTATAAATATTTTCTTGTTATTACCAACTTTCATGGTTACAATATCATGAACGTTTCAATGAATCTGAAGAAAGTGAAAGGTTTCTAAGGATAGAGAAAAATACCTCATCTTTTTTACCTTCCTCAGTAAAGGAAAATAATAGATAGATAGCTGTATAAATTTCAAAATGATGTTTTTATACTGACATAGTTAGAAATCAAAAGTTTTTTTACAATTCCGTGTTTATATTTTACCTTTATATATTCAACAAAAAATTAATAATCCATTCTGGATTTCTACAACCATTAAAATATTTTTTATAAGTAAACTAGTAAAATTATTTTATTGAAATAGAGTCCTAACAAAGTGAAGAGCTAAGAAGTTAGGAGTAACTAGCAATTTGAATAATAAAATAGATCCGAAACTCCAAACACAATTTATTTAACAGCAATTTCGTTGAGAGCCAAATAAAATTATGTTTATACTTGAAAAGTTAAGGTCTTTAAGAAGGCAAAAATATAATTATAAACATTTACAGCTTTACAGTAACCATCTTCTCGACACGAACAAAGAAGTTTCCTGTGTCAAATCTTTACCGTACCTACTGTGAACTGTGAAGCTGTAGAACTACATTTTTACCGGACAGAGAATTCAGTTTGTCTTACAACATGAAGTTCTTCAAACATAACGTGAAGGGACATTTGAGCAGGACGGCATGATAGCAAGGGGAAGCGTTGGATTATAAATGTCTCGCTGGTCGCCGTTGTTTTAGGATTGCATTGTGCTTACCATCGACACTGGTCACTTTGTCGTCCTACAATTAAAAAATCCAAATAATAGCACAATTGTGAAAAGTGATTTGAATGAGACATTGAAAAGATTTCTGATTAATTTTCTAACGATAGTAACAATTTAGGGAATTACTTAAAATCAATAACCTTTTTATATGGCTAGCCATTTATCTAGCGGTAGGTACAAAATAAACAAATAAAGTGTTTTTAGGATAAATTTTATTTTTGGTACTGTATATAATTTAGAAGAAAAGAAAAAAAAATTGGACAAGGGAATGCTTATTGAATACAGAAAAGTATGATTCATAAATTCTAGACCACAAAACGAATCGACAATTTTAAATTCATGAAACTGCAACCGATAGGGTTTCAATACGCCTTGCCTTGTCGAATACTAACGTGTTTCTTCCAGCGTTTGAGGTATATTGGAATGAAATTGTGCTTGTAATATGCAAGTATACCAGAATACGAGCTTTGAATTGCTGATGTCTTGCGTCAGTTAAAAGAACAATTTCCTTTTGATACTGTGTTACTCTTAGAACATGCCTTTGATAGATAAAAGGTTAACCTCGGTATAAATAATGAATGAAAGGAGGGTAAAACATGAACTGAATTTGTTGCAGCTTACATGTTTGGTTATAACATGTTCAGAGTTCCATTTCTTTTATTATTCCGCTGAAAATTCAAGATTTGCCAATGTAAGTACCTAATAAATTGCTGTTGTTATATAATCTCCTACACACTATGCACATCCTCCTATACACGCCGCTAGTATTATTTACATTTGTGACAGATGTCGGGCCGGCGCGGCGCGGCGTGGCGGCGTGGCACGGCGCGCGGCGTGACGCGGTTTCGTTTTTTGCGGTAATCCTGCCGATTTAGACAATCCGGTTTAGGTTAAAAAACACTTTTATACTATGTTATGTGAAACCGTGCTTCTGAAACATTAAATGTATGATTATCAAAAACCAATAGTGAGGAAAAGGAAACAACTAAAAATGGTATATTAATAAATTGTTCTGCAAAATACAAGAACAGAAAAGATAAAAATCCTTTCTGATTTTCGTTGAAGCGAATATGGATTCAAATATCAGTGAACCAGTAAATACATCTATGACAATATTTACAACAAAGATAGTTGAGTCATGATCAATAGAGTAACTGTCAACCTAAATAACGGTTAAGCTTGTCTTTAGGAGATAATTTATGAACATCTTATACTACATAGCCATTAGAAGAAAGACAATCTTATATTAAGACCGGATGATATCCTGTCGGTTTAACCGGCCACAGAAATGTTTTCAGGACTTATTGAACATAAAAATCATAAAGAAATATAACTTTATCTATACAATTAATAAAATGTAAGTGTATGTTTGTAATTTCAAAATAACAGCTTTTTACTGAATGCATATGAAAGTATTTGCGGTACCTATAACATAAAAAAACAATGTTTTATACTTTTCTCTGTCTGTCTGTCTGTTTGTTCCGGGTAAACTTCAAAGAGGTTGAACCGATTTTGACGGGACTTCCTCTGGTAGGTAGCTGATGTTATAAGGAGTAAATTAGACTACTTTTATTTTAGAAAAAGAATTAGGGTTCCACGAAAACAAAAAAGAACTGGTAATGGTGAATCAATTCGGGCGCTTAAATAGCTTACACTGAGTAAACCATAAAAGATATATCAATGTAATGTACTATATAATTGTAGACATTAAAAATAGCTATAGAAAAATCAATAAGAGTATATATGTATCTTCTAATGAACATCCACAATAACCATTTTTGTCTTTAAAATAACCGGGAGCTGGGGAGCAAGATTCGCGAGTGTGCACGATCGATGGCATTATGTAGTCCACGTGAGCGAAGCCACGGGCACAGCTAGTACTCAAGTAAATTAGAATCTTGGAGACAATAGGTCACTTACTCACTATAATTAATGTCAATTTCTTTAAACTTAAAATTAAATATCTGGACTATAATTTAAATAGCTCTAAGAAGTAACGTAAAAGACATACGCACATACATACGTACACTGTGATAAAGGTCATACCGATTATAACAATGAACACCATATGTAATGTACGAAGAACAAGAATCAGTCGTACTAAAGATGCCACTGAATCAACTGAGTAGATACAAAATACTAGTGAAATATGGATATGTTGAAATTATATAGGGATTTCGTAAATACCATACCATAGTAATCACTGCAAAACATTATCTTGCCGGTATTTACTCGCGTGCCGAACTTGACCTTCGAGTTATCTCGATCTGATGTTCGGATAACCACCAGCATAGCTCTCAGCGGGGCGCTGAAACCTTCGACCGGTATCCCATAAGCACTTTATTATGACGAAATAAGGTTACAATTCGCTAGTAAAATATACAAGATAGATTCGTCATAGTCTACATGATTGGGTTACACGTTGATTATCGTGGTTTAGCCTATAAGTGTAAAGGTATGTAGCTGTCAATACAGTCGTTGAATGTGACGGTATTTTTTGTTATTTGGTATGTTTATCTTAAACAAGATAATATGTATACACGATCAAAATTTCAGTTATCCTTATAACTTAACTTTAAGGAATTAATAGGTTTTCTTATAAACAAAGTTCGTCATTTTGTTCGTATAACACACTGAGCAAATTTATTCCATTCTCTTTTTTCAAATGCGTTGTCAGTATTTACACCTTAATACACTTAAGTAATTCCTCTCACAATCCATCTTTCCCTGGTCTTTCCTCAGTGAGAGACCTGTCGCTGTTGTGATCTTTGAGGGAAGCCTATGACCAGCATTGAACGTTTTTCGGTTAAATGGACTCCTGGAGTTAATACTGAGTGTTCGATAATGCATTATTGAAGTGCCTACATATTATTTTTATTATTCTTTAATAGTGATATGTAAGAACATTATACAAATATCACTGTGAACAGAGATTTTGTAAGGATATTCTTGAAGAAAAATACAAAAAAATAACCGTTAATTGAAACGAAGCAAGCTGGTTTTCACAGAGCTCTTGAAACGCTATCAAACTTTTGATTTTCTAATGAAACTTGAAATCGCGGAAATCGCATGGAAATAAATACGAACGTAGTTCGCTGAACAACTTTTAAATACACGTTCAGCTAACATAATGCCCTTGTTAATCTCAAAATGCTGCTCGGATTCAACTGGTTGTATTGAAGAAGTAAAAAAAAACTTAGGTACTACAAATTAGAATTTCATATTATTTGTTATAATAATAACAATATGTTTATATAAATACTATTAATATCATTCTACTATTCAACACAACAGGACTAATAATTTTCATATTGCAGGTTATATATATTTCAGGTTCCTTTTACACAGGTGAGCACTAAGGAAGGATTTTTGGAAATTCAACCCCTAAGATGGTGAAAAAGATGATGAAGGTTTGTATGAAAAATCGTCTGGTTTGAAGATAGATCTATGAAAATTAGTATTTAGCAATTCAGTTAGAAAGGAAAAAAGATAGGACTTGACTATGATGCGAGCGAAGATGCATGCAAAGTGCTAATTAGATAATGATAGTTAGACACTAAACTTAACATTGAAAGTACAAAAACTATAAAATGACTGGGTAAAACTATAAAATCATAAAATCTATTACTTATGAAAAAGATTTTTTCATCCTGATCTTTCGTAGAATTCTGTATTTTATATACTGATTAATCACAATTTAATTCTTAAATTGATCATGGGATAGAATTAAACACAGATTAAAAATAAGCTATGAAACAAAAAATATAATTATATACACAATCCCATTAAAATTACGGAAACCTTTCAAAGTCCATGTACCGAAAGAGGTAAAATACATCTAAAGAATATATTAACGTAATAAAGAACTGTGCTTCAGAGAAAAGTAATAAAGTACTCATGGGTAAGCACAGTGAGAAATCATGCGGCGATTTTATTGCAAATTATATTTCGGAGTCACATACTCCTTCACAATGGGTTATTCAGAATCCAAATTTAGTTTCTACAGAGCGTATTTGAATGTTAACGCTTTATAATAAATTTTACATTCATTTTTATACTATTGTTATATAGTTTAGACAGAGTAGTAAAATATCACTAAAGATTTTGCTAGATTTTGCTAGATTTTTAACCATAATATCTTTGTGGATATTTTTACCGAAATTCATATTTAAGTATTATACTATTAACCCAAAACTAAATACATTATTTTCTGTAAAATATAGTCTATCATACTTTGTAATATTAATATTTTATGTAATTTCATCAAAAAATCGTATTTATCTATTTATATACTAACATTATAAGTAAGTAAATTTTGGATGCAGGAAGTAATCTCCGGAACAAGGTACTGATTCTTTAGCGTCTTATATAAAATCCGGAAAAGAAAAATTTATTATTTTTGAAGTGAGAATAGCCCCGTTGAAAGTATGTTTATGCTGACGTTATACGGGTTACGTATTCAAAATTTCATACGTAATGTGTCATTTGTGTCAAAGTACTAGATTTTATCACTTTACGACCGCCTTTATCCCCTGCTTATATACTACACACGACATGGTGCATAAAGCTAACAAATTGAATTTTGCGTAAAAGGTTTTCGTTCTTTTTTATTGTTTTTTTTTCATTTCTATCGCTTTAGAGACTCAAAATAAAATAAAATAAACTTTTCTGCAAGTAGGTATAGTAATTGAAGAAAGTTGAACTTCAGAAATAGTCAAAATAGTCACTTCAATCCAAACCAGTGTAATAATACCAAATGGCTTGACACGCTTTGTAGATTATAAATTCTTATTTAAAATAGCTAAATAAATTAATTTACTTTAAGAAAAAAAACTTTATTATCATTTTGAAATGCATAATTATATTGTGATCTTATCTTTAGGTCAGGATTTTTTTCTTAACACGTTTAACGCCACGCCGGTCACGGTTAGCCGGCAGCAGTTTAACCCAGAGGACCAAGGTAAAAACATCAAAATATGCTATAATTTCGATTTTTTTACTCCAAATGGTAGAAAAGGTGTCAAAACCCATTGACTAATTTGAAAATATCAAAAAGTGCCTTTATTTTGATAAAATATGACGATCGGTCACTGGTGACCACCATGGCCTCCGCGGAAAGAAATTCGATTTCCATTAGCGGGGGCCGTGCGGGCACGGTGTCGGTCACCTCCCGCTACGCAGCGCCCGCGCCGCGGCTCCCGATTTTACCCGTAACGGATGATACGTAAATACAATGTTCTACAAAATTATTGGTCCTTAGTATATTAAAAAAAAGTTGGCGATAGCATATGCCTATCTCTTATATATAAGCCACAATATGGTATTTTGCAAATTTTTGAACATTAGTTTTAGGCATGGGATATTAATTGCTTACGAACAAAAGTTACTTCATCATAAAGAAAATTTTATGAAGCTAAATTTTACCCTTTAGAATATGCCATTTGGAAATATCGTTAAGGAGAAAATACAAAAATAAAATAATTTGTACTAGAGGGAAGTGAGAACAATTATGATAGACTACACGGGTGCGTTGGCTGAGTAGTGTATGTCGGATAAAAACAAGGGTGAAACCGTGGGGCACAGCTAATAATGAATATTGGTGCAACGATACTCTAGTTAGTCGTAGTAAAACAAACATTTAATAATACAAACATACCTAATGATAGCCTAACCATGTCACCACTGAAACCGAAATTCGTTACGCTCGTCAAATAGACTCCAAATTTTGGTTGTGGGTATAAACATAATAAAAACACGTAAAAGCGTGAAATATAATATCATAACATAAATAATACTGAAAATGTATTTTCAAACGCAAGGTTAAATATCCCGAAAGAATATTAAATCATACAAAAGGCTAATATATCAGTTATGTTCGCCGCATTTGCAGATGGATCCTAATTATCTGTTTATACGGTATTCAAATCCGTAAATTTGTGGTATTCGTGGTGCATAAGTGGACTACGAAAAGCGAGAATTAATAGAACTAAGTCGGGGTGGTTTGACGCTTTTGTATTTCACGATTGGTTTAAGAATGTCGTCATTCCATGGGCTACTAAACTTGATGGACCTAAAGTCGTTATTGGCGATAATTTGTCGAGGCACCTGAATATAGATATTTTAAGACTTTGTGAGCAGCATAATTAACGGGTTGCTTGTTTACCTCCGATTTCTACACATATCACTCAACATTTATACGTAGCCTATTTTGGACCACTAAAAAAAATCTGGCGGCGAATCTTAACGGAATATAAAATAAAAAACCCATCTGAGGCTCAAATAAATAAAACTCACTTTCCTACATTGCTGAAGGAGTTACTGATAGAAACCGAAATGTATAATAAAGATAACATTAAATCAGGTTTTAAGGCCACGGGCATCGTCCCTTTCAACCCCCAAAAAGTCATTATGAAGGCAAAACAGAATATAAAATAGACGCAGCACTTTTACATTAAAAAAAAACTAAAGCTCCTGATCCGCTTAAGAGAGCATTATAAAATAAAAAAATAAATAAAAAAGCCTGTATTTCCTTATCCTTAACCTAATTCCCATATCAAACATTGGTATTTAATTTGTTAGTATCTAGTTATTTATGTTTTGCTTAATCTCTAAATGTTAGTAAGAGTTATAACTATTGGATATGGATCCCTCTTCGGGTGAAGGCCTCCTCCAGTCCTTTCCACTCATCTCTGTCTTTGCCGATAGTTTGCCAGTTCTTTCCTATTAATTTGGTAATATCGTCAGCCCATCGTCTTTTCGGTCTCCCTACCCTTCTTTTGCCGATTGGCCCTTTCCACTTTGTAGTATTGATTGTCCACCTACATTCTGTATATCTCGATGCGTGACCTGCCCACTGCCATTTTTTTTAGAGCTTGTGTGATGACATCAGTTATCTTTGTTTTCTCTCTTATCTCTATGCTCCTGACTTTTTGAATTTTTCTTATGTTTAGGATACTTCTCTCTATAGCTCTTTGTTTTCTTGTGATCCTTTGTTTTGCTTTTGTCGTATATATCCAGGTTTGGCAGCCATACAATAGACAAGGTAGTATACAGGTATCTAATATAGTATAGTATAGTAGTCTCCTTTTAGAATTTCTTTGAGTGACCAAAATTTCTTCCAGGCTATGTTTGATCTTCTTTCCATTTCATCTTCATTGTGACGGTATTTTTTGTAATTTTGTATGTTTATCTTAAACAAGATAATATGTATACACGATCAAAATTTCAGTTATCCTTATAACTTAACTTTAAGGAATTAATAGGTTTTCTTATAAACAAAGTTCGTCATTTTGTTCGTATAACACACTGAGCAAATTTATTCCATTCTCTTTTTTCAAATGCGTTGTCAGTATTTACACCTTTATACACTTAAATCATTCCTCTCACAATCCATCTTTCCCTGGTCTTTCCTCAGTGAGAGACCTGTCGCTGTTGTGATCTTTGACCTATGACCAGCATTGAACGTTTTTCGGTTAAATGGACTCCTGGAGTTAATACTGAGTGTTCGATAATGCATTATTGAAGTGCCTACATATTATTTTTATTATTCTTTAATAGTGATATGTAAGAACATTATACAAATATCACTGTGAACAGAGATTTTGTAAGGATATTCTTGAAGAAAAATACAAAAAATAACCGTTAATTGAAACGAAGCAAGCTGCTTTTCACAGAGCTCTTGAAACGCTATCAAACTTTTGATTTTCTAATGAAACTTGAAATCGCGGAAATCACATGGAAATAAATACGAACGTAGTTCGCTGAACAACTTTTAAATACACGTTCAGCTAACATAATGCCTTTGTTAATCTCAAAATGCTGCTCGGATTCAACTGGTTGTATTGAAGAAGTAAAAAAAAACTTAGGTACTGCAAATTAGAATTTCATATTATTTGTTATAATAATAACAATATGTTTATATAAATACTATTAATATCATTCTACTATTCAACACAACAGGACTAATAATTTTCATATTGCAGGTTATACATATTTCAGGTTCCTTTTACACAGGTGAGCACTAAGGAAGGATTTTTGGAAATTCAACCCCTAAGATGGTGAAAAAGATGATGAAGGTTTGTATGAAAATTCGTCTGGTTTGAAGATAGATCTATGAAAATTAGTATTTAGCAATTCAGTTAGAAAGGAAAAAAGATAGGACTTGACTATGATGCGAGCGAAGATGCATTCAAAGTGCTAATTAGATAATGATAGTTAGACACTAAACTTAACATTGAAAGTACAAAAACTATAAAATGACTGGGTAAAACTATAAAATCATAAAATCTATTACTTATGAAAAAGATTTTTTCATCCTGATCTTTCGTAGAATTCTGTATTTTATATACTGATTAATCACAATTTAATTCTTAAATTGATCATGGGATAGAATTAAACACAGATTAAAAATAAGCTATGAAACAAAAAATATAATTATATACACAATCCCATTAAAATTACGGAAACCTTTCAAAGTCCATGTACCGAAAGAGGTAAAATACATCTAAAGAATATATTAACGTAATAAAGAACTGTGCTTCAGAGAAAAGTAATAAAGTACTCATGGGTAAGCACAGTGAGAAATCATGCGGCGATTTTATTGCAAATTATATTTCGGAGTCACATACTCCTTCACAATGGGTTATTCAGAATCCAAATTTAGTTTCTACAGAGCGTATTTGAATGTTAACGCTTTATAATAAATTTTACATTCATTTTTATACTATTGTTATATAGTTTAGACAGAGTAGTAAAATATCACTAAAGATTTTGCTAGATTTTGCTAGATTTTTAACCATATCTTTGTGGATATTTTTACCGAAATTCATATTTAAGTATTATACTATTAACCCAAAACTAAATACATTATTTTCTGTAAAATATAGTCTATCATACTTTGTAATATTAATATTTTATGTAATTTCATCAAAAAATCGTATTTATCTATTTATATACTAACATTATAAGTAAGTAAATTTTGGATGCAGGAAGTAATCTCCGGAACAAGGTACTGATTCTTTAGCGTCTTATATAAAATCCGGAAAAGAAAAATTTATTATTTTTGAAGTGAGAATAGCCCTGTTGAAAGTATGTTTATGCTGACGTTATACGGGTTACGTATTCAAAATTTCATACGTAATGTGTCATTTGTGTCAAAGTACTAGATTTTATCACTTTACGACCGCCTTTATCCCCTGCTTATATACTACACACGACATGGTGCATAAAGCTAACAAATTGAATTTTGCGTAAAAGGTTTTCGTTCTTTTTTATTGTTTTTTTTTTTTCATTTCTATCGCTTTAGAGACTCAAAATAAAATAAAATAAACTTTTCTGCAAGTAGGTATAGTAATTGAAGAAAGTTGAACTTCAGAAATAGTCAAAATAGTCACTTCAATCCAAACCAGTGTAATAATACCAAATGGCTTGACACGCTTTGTAGATTATAAATTCTTATTTAAAATAGCTAAATAAATTAATTTACTTTAAGAAAAAAAACTTTATTATCATTTTGAAATGCATAATTATATTGTGATCTTATCTTTAGGTCAGGATTTTTTTCTTAACACGTTTAACGCCACGCCGGTCACGGTTAGCCAGCAGCAGTTTAGCCCAGAGGACCAAGGTAAAAACATCAAAATATGCTATAATTTCGATTTTTTTTACTCCAAATGGTAGAAAAGGTGTCAAAACCCATTGACTAATTTGAAAATATCAAAAAGTGCCTTTATTTTGATAAAATATGACGATCGGTCACTGGTGACCACCATGGCCTCCGCGGAAAGAAATTCGATTTCCATTAGCGGGGGCCGTGCGGGCACGGTGTCGGTCACCTGCCGCTACGCAGCGCCCGCGCCGCGGCTCCCGATTTTGCCCGTAACGGATGATACGTAAATACAATGTTCTACAAAATTATTGGTCCTTAGTATATTAAAAAAAAAGTTAGCGATAGCATATGCCTATCTCTTATATATAAGCCACAATATGGTATTTTGCAAATTTTTGAACATTATTTTTAGGCATGGGATATTAATTGCTTACGAACAAAAGTTACTTCATCATAAAGAAAATTTTATGAAGCTAAATTTTACCCTTTAGAATATGCCATTTGGAAATATCGTTAAGGAGAAAATACAAAAATAAAATAATTTGTACTTGAGGGAAGTGAGAACAATTATGATAGACTACACGGGTGCGTTGGCTGAGTAGTGTATGTCGGATAAAAACAAGGGTGAAACCGTGGGGCACAGCTAATAATGAATATTGGTGCAACGATACTCAAGTTAGTCGTAGTAAAACAAACATTTAATAATACAAACATACCTAATGATAGCCTAACCATGTCACCACTGAAACCGAAATTCGTTACGCTCGTCAAATAGACTCCAAATTTTGGTTGTGGGTATAAACATAATAAAAACACGTAAAAGCGTGAAATATAATATCATAACATAAATAATACTGAAAATGTATTTTCAAACGCAAGGTTAAATATCCCGAACGAATATTAAATCATACAAAAGGCTAATATATCAGTTATGTTCGCCGCATGTGCAGATGGATCCTTATTATCTGTTTATACGGTATTCAAATCCGTAAATTTGTGGTCTTCGTAGTGCATAGGTGGACTACGAGAATTAAATTTAGTTCTTTAAATGCTTTCTTTGTGCTTCTGAATTTGTTTATATTTTCTGTTATTATCCTTTGTCTGTGCTTACTATAGTCTCTTTTGATCGGTTTGCTAGTTTCCTTATATAGTTTGCTTAGTTCTTTCTTTGTATTAGTATCTTTATTCTTCCGTATAGTTAGTTCACTGCGTTTGTTGATTAGGGTTACTGTTTCTTCGCTAAATATTTTGTGTCCTTTTTCTTTTTTGGGAATGTTTTGGCTAGTTAAACTTTTTGTTATAGTTACTTCTAGCGCATCATAGTAAGATTGTTCGTATCTGGTATCTACTAGTTTGTTTACGATGTTCGATTTGAGACCGTCTATGTGTAGTGTCTTGTTTCCTGTTCAGTTTTTGGGATTTTTGGTGGTGGTTTAAAGCTCTTTCTACTTTTTTTCGATTGGCTCAATAGGACTGTTGTTCTAATTAGTCTATGGTCTGTTCGGAACTTTACGTTATAGAGAACTTCATAATTTTGAACTATTTTTGGGACATTTGTCATGATGTAGTCGATTTCGTTTTTAACACTTTCATCTGGTGACTCCCAAGTCCATCTTCTACTAGGTCTTTTTTTGAAATAAGTGTTGATTATTGCTAGAGAAAAATATAATATCCTTTATAAATAAATATTTCTCTATCGGCTTGAGCGCTGCCGAAATACAAGAGGCAAGGAGAATTGGAAAAAATCTGATAAGATTCGTCCACTAACTGTAACATTTACCACACTAGGAAACAAAATAAATATTATAAAACAGAAAGGAAAACTAAACGACACGGGTTACTATATAAAAGAGGACTACCCGCAGTACATCCTTGAAAAAAGGAAAATGCTACAAGAGCAAGTAAAAATAGAAAGGGAAAAGGGGAACAGGGCGGTCATCAAATACGACAAATTAATAATATTAAAAAAAAAACATAACATGGACTGAAAAAACACCAGATATAAGAAAAAAGAATATTTCTATATCTCCACAAGGTAACTTGAATACTAAGGACAGTAATACACGAAATACTCAAGACACTAAGAAGAATAAAACTGATTTAACACGAATTACACCCCAGAGATCATCCAGTTACTCGGAAGGGGTAGCTAAATCAGGTATAATCAACTTTTTGGTAAACAAAAATAATAAAAATCAAGAAGAAACAATCAATAAGAACAATGACATATAGCAACCAGCGACCCCTCTCTCAGAAAATGTACTTAGAAATCGAAAACAAAAATACACAAGAAAAGATCTTCCAAGCCGGCTGGTCCCCGTGGAAGAGTACGACCACAATCCTCCAGGAAAATTACAAAAACAAAAAGCCATTAAACTGGACAGACTTCAAGAATTGTATAAAAATTGGAACTTATAATGTCAGGTCTCTGTCATCAATACACCGATACTTAGAACTCAAAAATGCACTGAAAGATATAAATTGCGACATACTAGGACTCTCAGAAATAAGAAAAATGGGTTGCCAAATAGAAGAGTATTCAGACTATGTTTTATGCTATATAGGAGAAATAAAGGGACTGCATGGAGTCGGATTCCTAATAAAAAAGACATGGAAAAATAATATAACTAACTTTAATGGCATTTCGGAGAGAGTAGCGTTATTGCAAATGAAATTTGGCATACTAAAAATTTCAATAATTCAGGCATACGCACCCACGGAAAGATCAGACGATACAGAAATACAAAAGTTCTACAATGATTTGAAAAAAGCTCACACACTAGCCGATGAGAAAATCATAATATTAGTAGACTTCAATGCAAAAATAGGGCAACCCAAAAAAGAAGTAAAACTCGTCATGGGACAGTATGGGCTAGACAAAGAAACGAAACAGGTGAACGACTGATAGAATATGCATTAGAATAAAGAGAGCATTAGTGAACAAAAAATTAAAAGTAGAACCCGGATGCTCGATTTCTTCTCAAGATGCAGAAATGCTTATGAATTACCTCTTTGACTAAAATTTGGGCAGAGTTCGTAGTTTTTCATTCAGATCGTCATATTTTTTTAAGTTATTAAGATATTGATAAACCAAGCCTATCGCATTAGTCTACAGGGCCATGCCGGCCACGTTGTACAAGAAATAACCTTATATTATGTTTGTGTTCTACAGCGTAGAAGAGACGTTTGAAATATCACCCAGCGTGCGGTCACCGGTGACCACCATGGCCTGAATGGAAAAGTTAGGCAACGGTCGCCGATGCCCACCATGGCCTGATTGGAAAAGTACAAAAACATGCTATATTAACCTTAAAAGTTAAATGTTCTCCCATTTCTTTATTCGTCGTATTTAATAGCATATAATTTACAGCGGTTTAGTTCACGCGAAAACGTTTTAATATATATCTATCGATTTCCTACAAAAGTATCTTTCATAGCGGGGCTTTTTTTATTATTATAGCGAAAATCTCACGCCTGAGTACGCCCGGATAACCGGCGAAATCGATTTTTAAGTAAAAAGTAAAATAACTTACTTCATGGAACTTTCGAGGATACCACGTTACTTAGGTACTTTGTGTTACAGTTCTATCCCATCTTAAAAAAGCTTAAAGTACTTTAGATTTTATGGACTTCGAATAATCTTGTATTTTGACATTCTTTTACGTCATTTAATTATAAATATTTCTTTACATAGAAGGTACTTTCTTATTTAAAAGAGTGATTTTGAAACATTTAATTAAAGTAAGTTCATATAATACACGATAAACTGATTTAATAATAAGCATTGTTGTTTTATCAAGTATAGTATAAAAATAATATATTAAATTGCTCTCTCAATGATTTTACATAAGGTTTAAACTAAAATAATTAATATTAAAATCGAAATTATCTCAAAGCGAAAGTATCGTCTCTGTTATGAATTTTTGTGCGATAATAGAAAAATCCATTGTTTGTGGTACAATGTTTGCTTCGTATATATACATAATGAAACCCCAAATGCCGTATGAATTTTAATACATTTAATAGCATTATAAAGGTGCTTATATTCATAATTAAAGTTGGTTTTATGAAACACAATATAACATAATATCTAAACAAGTGCCAAGTTTTCCTTCAAAATAATATATATACACATTTCGAATCTGCAGGGTCGATTTTCGAAAGACAAGTGTATCATGTTTTGCGGCCGGCAGATGTAACAATATTCTTGGCGTAACTAGACAACTAGTCGACTCACGAATACGGAATAAGATAGAGTTCAAGCGACTGGTAACGTATTGTGATAAGGAATTGCTCAAAATTTTTAGCAATATAAATTCGACGTGCATATGGTAGCCAGAACAATAAGCACTTCTTAGATTTTGATATACAGAGATGGAGTCCTATCCAGTTAGGTAGATCCAACTTTGAGAAAGAGATCAATAATTATATATAATTTATTTTTGTTTAATCTGACTATGATTTTATGATTTATCGTTAAAGTTATTGTAATATCATGTGACGAGCCGAGCCGAGCTGCGAGTTGCGTGTAATATTGACTATTTATGAATGTGGGACAGACTGAAAACCAGCGTTGTGAGGTGAGGTTATACCACGTCACATAGCATCAGTTGAGTCGGTCCCATTGCCAAATTGTGTAAGTAATCTGCTTAATTTGCTAACTTTTTTTTGGCAATAAATGATTATTATGATTATGATCAAATCCAACTGGGCTGAGAAGCGGTTGGGAATAACGTCTTCTCGTTCAAGATACCGCAGTGTCATAAGACGAAAGACTTTGACCAGTGTGTGTTACCAGTGATTAGATAATATGATGCTGAGACGTGGTCGCTAACTATGGGCCTCATAAGAAAACAAGGCCACTCAAAGGGCAAAGGAGGCCATGATTGGAGCTTCTCCTTGTGATTAAATCAGAAATGAGGAGATATGCAGAAGAACTAAAGTGATCAACAAACCCTAAGAATAGCTAGACTTAAGTGGAAGTGGACGGGGCACGTAGTTTATACAATGGATATGCGATGGGGCCAAAGAGTTATCAAGTGGCGGCCACGTACCTGATGATGAAGCGTGGGGCAACCCCCCGCAAGGTGGACCGCCGACCTGATAAAGGTTACAAGAAGCCACTGGATGCGGGTAGCACATAACCAGTCGTTGTGGCGATCTTTTGGGGCTATGTTCTGCAGTGAACGTCTTCCGGCTGAAATAATGATGATGTTGAGAGTGGAGTCACTTCAAGTAGTGTAATGTAAAATCAAATTATAACGGTGGTGGTAGTAACAGTGGAATAAAAATTTTATATTACAATACATATTTCTTACAAGTACTCAAAAAAACAACGGCACGGCATATCTTTATGTTATTTATTGTGTCGATTGGTAAAATTTAAGTAGTTTATTGACAATGTTTAACATTATAATTCTATGTTGAAAGTGTTTTACATTTTATGTTTAAAATCTATATATCTTAGATAATGCTCTATATATTGTACAAATGCTAGTAATAATTTAGTATGCAGAACCATAAATTATATATTTAATTTCAGAATTCACAATGAATAACAATCTATATTCATTAATTTGTATGCTTTTTTACTCACAAAAACAACCTTCAGTAAAATAGAATTGTAATGATAGCAAGTACTCTTTAATATCATTCGTAATAGATCAAACATTCGATGTTATTTATGTCGTTTGAGTTGGCTTATGAATGTTAATTTCGGTGAGAGATATCTCTCATTTGAAACATCACTCAACTGCTGTCCGCGACTAATAAAGTTATAGTCGAAATAGACCAGAGATACGCTATTAATCTTTTAGAAATTAGTTTTGATAGTTGAGTTGAAGTAGCATATTATTCTTAGAACACATTAAATTATTCCTTAATTTAATGGAGTGGATAAAAGGAGGTACCTACGTTATACCCAGAGCTAAATAAATGTCAGAGTTCGTTGATTTAGTAAATAATATATGCAAAATTTAAAAAGACCACTGTATATGTGACCAACGTACACGTCTAGACCAAGAAAACGTACAGAGTGACAGAACCAAGCTGTCATACACTCGCTTGGATCACGCCTTTGTCGATTGATGTTTTTTATTACTTTAAATATTTTATTCCTTGTCATTTGTAATTGCCGTAAGCCTACTTGCATTCTATTTAACAAAGCCTTACATAAACTTTTTTATAGGAACTAATAAAACAAATTGAACGAAAAATTGAGAATATTTTAATTTAATACCATACATTTCCTTAAAATTTCCAGGTTTTTACCTTTTTTATTAACATTATATTTATAAAAGCTTAGCGTAATAAATAAATAAATTAATTAATTATATTCCAGGTAGTCATCACACTCGTATTAAGATGATAAACCCATCACAGTATTTTTTTCTAATTTATATATTTACTGCCAATAATCCACCATAGTACCATATCACATTCATTAGTACCTATAGTAGATATGGAGATCTGAGGAAGAACCTTTTAACCAGCAAAGAGATATTTTTTAAAAGTCTAAAGTAAAAATTCTGATAATCCAAGCGGTAGGTACAATGTATTTTTATGTCAAGACGGAAACGGCATTTCGCGAGACTTCAGAAGCAATGTGTCACTGTTATACAATATAACTATTTCATAGATTGAGAAAAGATAAAGATTAATAAAAACATATTAAACCAAAATATATTTTTTTATGTCTTAAATATTAATAATATGTGATACCAAAAGTTCACGCTTATTGAAGAATTCGAATCGGAGTCCAATCTACAAACCACAAGATATACAAGCACTCTCTCTACAACTGATGTACTATCGTTTGAAATCATAAAATAACAAATTAAATTAAAAACCTTTTCAAAAACATGCAAATGAGTTTATATGAGAATAATTACATAAAAACATCACAGAATATAATTAAATTACAAGTCAAATATTAACTGACACTCTGGTTGCTTTTAATTTAAATTAAACAGGTCTGGAACACGCAGTTGAATAGAACGTGAAAACGACTAGTTTGGATAACATAAATGAATTTAAATAAAGTAAACACAAATAAGATTTTCCACACAGTTAAAGAGATCGTAGCGAGCAATTTAAACGATGAAAATCTGAGAATAGTAATCCTTATATATGCATACTGTATCTTTCGCAATACTACCAAGAGTATATTAAAGAAACACTAAGCTATGCGGTAAGATATTTTTATTAAATTCTACTGGAGGCCGTTTCGTCGCATTCAGTTCCAATGCAAATGGCCCTGCACTGAGTATGCGCCAGACAGATATTGCACCAACCCCTTTATTTATTGTTAATACGATCCCTGTGTTGTTATTAGACGTTTAAAACAAATTCCATGTGGGTTATTGCGCTAGTATATAATGAAAAGTAATTGCCATTGATAATATTTTCTTGTATTCATAAACATTTTTATCCTATAATGCAATTATAATATTACTAGCTGTTCTCGCGACTTCGTCCGCGTGAAATTTTGTGTATGAAAAGCAGCGATAAAAAAAGATACGTAGGTGATTTGAAATTTAACATCGGCGAATTATCGGTATTTTATGCTTTGTGAATGTCTCTTCTTTTTATAAGCAGGTAGGTACTTTACGTATGTCTAAATAGTTATTACATTATTAATATCATCTGCAGTTACATTATAATTTGTCACCATTGGTATTATCTTTTTGATGTGCCATTAACTTTAGTGAATTGATTTATCAAAGCAAACTTATACCTTTGTGTATATAAGTTCCAAAGCTTTAGATTTTCTGGTTAGTTGGACTGACATCACCTATTATATTTCCAAACATTGTTTATGAAAAAAAAATGGCAGATGTTGTTATCGGGTATAGTCCCAACAAATGAAGGACTCTGTCCATCTTTTGTTACGAAAACTAAGCTTTGAAAATATTCCTCGAATTACAAAATGTTTGGTTATTTGTTAAAGTCCTATTAAGTTTTGTCACTATGGAGTTGATTTTGCAAAAATAAACTGAAAATAAAAATTTTCAATTATAAACCTTAACTTTAAAGCAATAAAGTTTTTAAGCAGTTCATTCGATAAATTTGCAGGTTTGTAATTGTCGTTCGACGCAACGAAGACGTCCGCAGCCGAATAAGATGTCGATAAATTAAATTCGTTTCCGCCGCTTGAATTCTAAACTTATCTTAATTTGTTTTCTGTTACGCACAATAGACCTCTTTTTCTGCAAGTTATTCATGTTCACTAAATGAAATGACCCGTGAGTGACTATCAAAATCTTATTAATATAGACTTTGTAAAGTTTTAAATTTTTTTTTGGGTTTAGATTACAGATTTTATTGATATTTTTTCCGTGTTGAACAGGTTTTATAGAATAAATGTTAATAGAAAATATTTTTTCTTAGTAAAAATTTTAAAGTCCGTATAAAATAAAAATAATATATTGATATTGCGGTTATATGACTATATTTTATATATTGGTTTTATATGAATTAAAAGATGAAACAGAAACAACTAATAAACACAGTGTTCAAAATTTTGTACTCGTTAAATAATATCATATAACAGCAGTTAACTACCCCTTATTGAACATAAATAGAATATTTCTATCAAATTTCCATTGATAACAGTGACTTATCAAAATACAATCTTCAATAGAAAACGTATCTCATGACACAGTAATAAAACACTCTGCTATAATATAAATATAATAAACCTTATATTATCAAACTCAATACTTCCAATAAAACCCATGCAAAAGACAATAACGAATATATTTTTTTCCTTATTAAGAGTTACCGAGATATGAAAATAAAATACTCAATAGGCATTCGGTAGACGACAACCCAACACTGTGTAAATAATGATAAAAGTATTTGCTTTTTCGAGACGTACAAAGATCAAAGTAAACACTTCGATACGCCTACCGAGTCGTTGTACTCCGTTGATACGCAAGTAGTTTAACATTTGATTTCGATTGTTGGAAATGTTTGCTTTGTTATAACTACACCTATTTTTGGTTAAATGATTATCTTCAATTCTCACGTTAAATTTGAATAACTATATTATATGTACTTAACTGCATTCTCATATAGGTTATCAAATAAATCATTGGTTTTGGAAACGACCGTGTTCTGCTCGCCCTGCTATCAATTATCTTTAGTTTTCAGAATTTGTAGATCTTTACTTTTAACACCCATAGAACCATAGAATTATGAATTTGGTGAATTAGAGTAGCGAACGAGCAGACTTTATTACTTTATGCATAGAACATATAGATATACTAGCTTGTAATGACAAATTTGTTTAAATGTTGTTGGAATGTAATAATTTTTTGTATATTTTATTATATACTTATCATATTATTATTATTAAACATAATGGTTAAATATAAAATGATAATAAATTTAATGTAAGTACTATCATATTTTACAAGCCACTAGATAATTTTGGTAACATAAAACTACAGCATTAACGGAGCTACAAAGTAGTAAGTGCTGATGAAATAGCAATCTGCAATTAGCGTCAAAGCTATCCAAGTTAGGCACGACATCGGCCCCTGATTCCTGTGACCCCAATACCTCCGTCTATCGAATTTCACGTACAATTTACGTTCAAAAGCCTATCAGCCGGAGCTAATGTTTTCACTAAGTGACTCATTTCAATCGCACGATACATTTCGTCTAGATAAATTACTTACATCAATATTTTTATCTTGGTGTTTTCTTATATATTTTTTCCTTATAATTTAAGTAGGTACATCTTTTTTACATTATTTAGTCATATTCAAAACAAATCCTAATCTGACTTTTTCTACTAATCCAATATTTTCCTATAAGCTCGTTTATTTAAAATACCACATATAACTTTTTTGTTTTACTTTAAATAAAGTTGAAGATAGGCAGTGGCGACTGCACGGTAATTTGTTTTTCATTTATTCACAATTTTATGAGAATCTTTATTCGATATTGAGTCTTTACCAGGCAATGAGAAAACAATATGCATTCGTTTAGCTATAGATAGCAAATCTTTAGTACTTTTATTTATTATTTAAATTAATTAGCTAAATAATTAATTTGAATCTCTTTAACTTAATACTTGGTTTAGCACTAAGTCTAATATGAACAATATCAAGTTATAAATAAGATTATAATCCAATAATAATATAGTAATAAGCAGCATGATATTACAGCGTTAAATGTCGATGGTTTGATAAACAAATTTATACTTATGCATTTTAACTCTAGCTATGCCCTGACGAGCATATGTAAGGTGGTATGTATTGTTTTAGTTATTTATTTAAGGGCTATTATCTGTAAATTAATAGCTATTATCACAACAATAAAAAATATTTTAGTTTTGGAGAAAATTTCTGCTATTTATTGACCGGCAGAGAATGTGTAAGTACATTAAACAGTACAAACAAGTAAAGTTCAGTCAATCCAATTAAATTAAAAACGAAACATAACAAAAGTTCAATTAACAGATTATATTTGAATTAGAAATTAAGATGCTGAGATAATCAATGTGATTTAACTTACTTACCAATAAAATTAAATACGCAAGTCATATCCTGAAAGACATCGATAAAAAATATCCTTGCGGAAACGTTTGGCCTCGCTTCCCGTTGGATTGTGTTACTATTCAATCAACACATCTTTGTTCGATTGATGTTAAGGGAGCGAGGGACCAAAACAAATTGCCGAATAGAGGTGTATTTACTTACGTGTATCGCTTACGGGTCGTACATCACTCGAAGTATCGCTTACAGACAAATTAACGGATGGAAAATATTTGCTCTAATATTATGTCGAGCAATTCCGTTCGCCTTTATTTATTCTCCTCTACTGGTTATGTTATCTGTTTTATTGTTAATTAATGTTTTCTCGCTTTATTTATATAAGTAGGTAGTAGATGTGTTGTTCTCTCTTGCTAATGATAAATAACTTACTTTATAGTTAGTGAAGGTAATAGCTATACATAGTATAAAATAAATCGTGCGTCCGTTGTCATTGTCGCATTAAGGAATCATCAGCAAACATGCTACCGTGATGATGTCTTAGATCATTCTGCGTAGACGAAAAAGTCCAATGATTTTGGTGTTTCGAAGAAAATAAATATATTTATGCAAATTTGATTCAAAGCATTGTATTTTACAAGCCATTATAAACATGACTATTGCAGAAGTTCATTGGCATTAAATTCAAAGTAAAATAATCAAAATGTTTATTGACTTTCATATTAAAAAACTTACAAAATAAAAATAAACATAACTTGTCCCGCGACAAGGTTATATTTCGATCGTGCAGCTGCGAGAATCATAAGAGTGTCACGGCTTCTGATTTACGACATCTCTTGCTGAGACCATACTTACTTCATCCCAACAAATCATACACTGGATTGGAACTCGTGTCGCTATGATTCACGGGTAAGACTACTAAAATTCCACATTTATACCTCAAAAATAAATTGAATTGAAATTTTATTGAATATTAAGTTAACTTTAAGATTCGATCGCCAGTTTTATACCAAAGAAATTTTCTGAAGCACCTATTCGTTGTGGTTTTATATTTGAGTGCGAAGCACGAGGCACCCCACTGCTTTTGAATCATGAATCAATATAAATAGCAATTCAGTTAATTGAAAATAACTTTAAACGTTAAATACAAATTTGCTGAATATCTATTATAATCATTTATTATTGAAAGCAGTGTTACTGTGGAACGTTATTTATGATTTGTTGTCGCATAAAGTTATAAAATTTCAATAATTTTTTTAACTCCAAAAGTTTCATGGTCACGAATACTTGTTTTCAATAGATTCTTTACTATTTTACTTGATAGTTTATTTAAGAGTAAATTTGGGATAAGAAATGTAAGTAAATCAAAAATTTAGCGATGACGAAAGTGCCAGCTTATAGCTTGTAACTCATCAATCCAATGGCATAACTCATATAAAATTCCACAACATATAATAACGATATAATATTAACCTTACTGTCTTGTAATTCATTAAAATTCACATATAATTAGGGCACAGTAGATTCTAAGGAATGGAATTTAACGAGTGAAAGATGATTAATTATCCGAAATTTCTTTGCTATTTTCGCCTGAAACAAATTAACAGTTGTTTCGTATTTCCGCAACAAAAAACGTTTGTTATTGATTATGAAGGTGGGTGTGAAAATATGTATTAAATCTGAAACTAATCAGGAAAAAGAAGAAAAATCAAAAAATGAAATGTTAGTAACAGAAATGATAGATACGTTTTTTTTGCAGAAAAACGAAACAACTGTTAATCTCTTTCAGGCGGAAGTAGCAAAAAAAAAATCGGATAAATTAATTACGATGGATTTCCGCAATATAACGCCTACGTCAATCAAATATCTAGTAGAAGATAGGCCAGTTATCAGCCAAAATTACTCATTTTCTTATATCCATTTCCTAGACTTGGCTGTTTATGGTATATTATATTACTTTTATAGACAAATCATCTCAATCAAGACTTGTCATGTTTTACAGCATGATTTATTGGAATTTAAGACTTATTTATGATCAATATTTTAGGGGAAGAAAAGGATATAATACATTCGTAGCATCAAACGAAGCTATAATAACAACAGATGATGATGCTTGCAGTTTCACGAGTTCCCGTAAGTATGTAAGTTTAAATGGGCTTATGAAATAAATATAAGAACACAATTCAATACACGGCCTTTTAAATCCAAACTATGCTAAGTTTGTATTATGGCAGCTAAACAGCTGATAATATATACATATATAGATATTAAACTGCCTCATTAGTCTAGTGGTCCCAAGCGCGACTGCTATGCTCGAGGTCCTGGGTTCGATTCCCAGGTTGAGCAAAGTGTTATTGGGTTTTTCCTATGAAATTCTCAGAAGCAGCTCGTAGTTAGGCTTTGTGCTCGATTAATGGCAATAGGCTCGCCCCCTATTACATAGGACCTAAAAACATACTCGGCGAAATGTGGGTGTACATTAAGTACACCGCCTAACCCTTCGGGGAATACAGGCGTGGTGATATGTAATAGGTCGGGGGAAAATTTTCTTCGCATTTTTATATGAAAACTTAAGACATTTTTTCCAAAGTTTATTTACATTTATTTACAGTATATATGTGCCGTTTTGTTCGATTACTTTCTGCCATCTTGTAGGTAGAGACATTTTCCCGTTGCTGTAGAAAAATTGGGCCATCTGAACAAAAAAACGCGACAAATAGTTTAAGCAGTCCTCTCTTGATGTTAACGAGTGGCTAAAGATGTGTGTGGTATAGCGTTATCGTGATGAAAGATCACACCCTTCCTGTTGGTCAATTCTGGCCGCTTTCTCTCAACTACTTCCTTTAATCTCATCAGTTGTTAGCAATAGGGATCCAAATCAATGGTTTTGCCGGGCGGTAAAAGCTCATAATGAACAATGCCCTTCCAGTCCCACTACACACACAGCATCACCTTATTTCGAGTTAGCCCAGATTTAGCCACAGTCTGTATAGTCTGGCCGACCTTAGACCACGACCTTTTTCACACGTTCTTGTCGTACGTGAACCACTTTTCTTCGCCAGTTATCAATCTTTTCAAAAACGGCTCGGTTTCATTACGTCTCAATAATGAATCGCAAATGAGTACACGGTTCATTATGTTTCTTTCAGTGAGCTCGTGTGGCATCCAAATATCGAGCTTTTTGGTTTAGCCAGCTTTCTTCAAAGGGGTTAAAACTATTTTGTGGTCAATTTCCAGTTCTTCAGCTACATCGTAACTACTGATATGCCGATCTTGCCCCACTTTTTCTAAAATGGCGTCCATCTTATTCGTAACAGGGTGACCAGAGCGAGGTGCATCTTTAATATCAAAATTTCCGGACTGAAAACGTTTGAATCAATTTTGTGCTACTCTTACTGATACTGCATTAGGTCCATAAACATCACAAATTATTTTCGCTGCTTCAGTTGCATTTTTGCTTTTTTTGTAATAATATTTTAAATGTATCGAATTTCTTCATTAGATTCACTCATTTTTACAGAAAGTAAAACAAATGAAAAATAGCGGGAAACAACTTTTTTCTTGTTTTTAATTTATTTTTAATGTAAGCTTTTTAATATTATAAAAACCAGCAAGATACAAATAGTACAGCCAAATAAATTTTATAAAAAGTTTATACCTATACGTTATGCGAAAACACTTTTTGCCGACCTAATATGTATGTATAATATATATATATAGATATTTAACACCCAGATACACAACTCATAATTATGCTCATCACACAAAAGTCACTTATGAGCGGGGATCGAACCCGCCACTTCTCGGCTCAATAGTAGGGCTTACTACCACTGCGCCACGCGGATAGCCATAAGCTGCATTATATTGACCGTTAGATATTATTTTGGTGAAAATGTAATGCTTAGATTTCTTTTCACAACACGACAGATAACTGGTTGCTTAATCGCTACGACAACATACTTGGTCTTGTTAGAATCTGCTCCATCACTTCATACTTATTCTGTTCAGTTATCTAATTGTGTGATCTTAATTAAATAGTTGCCGGTACGCGAGCATTCAAATCGGTATCTTGTCGTATTTAATTAATTTGTGCTACTAATACTGCCGATACAGTGACCGCCCTTCAATCAAACTCGAAGGAAGGTGATTCAATTTAAGCCTTTCGGACACCCTATGCTAAAATTAGACGAGCTTACAAAGATTAAATGATCATATTATTAAAAATATTCTTTAGTGCTTTTTTTTTACAATTCTACTAAATTCCGTTTAATTTTGAATTTACATGAAATATTGTTAGAATAAAATAAATCTGATGAATTTGGCAATACAATAGTATTATAACTATTTTATTATTCCGATATTTTATTTTATTATTTTTATATAATTCGTAATATCAAATGTAAATGGATAGAGCCATGGAATAAGATATCAGCTTGTTCGTCTTTCGGCAAATACCTACCAATAACATTATAAGAATTCACGTAGATTTGAATGTTTTAGCAAAACTATCAGCTACGGGTAACGAAAAACATCGTGACGAAGCTGGAATGTTTGTAAAATATTAATATCACCATTATTATTATTTGTATCGTCATATCATTGCTTATGACGATAATGAGGTGAATAGGTATTTGTTGTTTTGATACTAGCGGTGTGCCCGCGGCTCTGCACCCGTTTGATATTACGCAGTAGATCGTAAGTATATTTTTATACATATTAATGAGAGTTCATATAGCCTACCAATTGAGGAAGCATGTACTTCTCGTGTACAATTTTCATCAAAATTGGTCGAGGAATTATTAAAATATTTTATATTACAAATTTCTGAAATGATTGTTAACGATTCTTCTAGCCTATCAATTATTAAAAGCGGTGAATAATTAATACGTTTCCTAAAAGAGTAATTGAAAATTCCCATAGCCCATCATTTATGAAATCGCTTATAGTTTCCGTGAACAAAATTTTATCAAAAGCGGTTAAGAATTAAAGAAAATATTATTTTTTGGAAATTCTTTTGTTTTTACGATTTCTAAAAATAATATTGAAAATTCTTATACCCCAGCAATTAACCAATGACATAAACATTCCGTGTACAAAATTACATATGAATCGGTCAAGCCGTTTTTGAGTTAAATCCGTAAAAACAAACAGATAGACATACAAAAACAATGTGTCTGTGTACCAGAGTACACAGGTAAGAAGTGAAACTTCTTTACGACATATCATTTTTCTACTATTTGCAACTTCACGAAAATGGGGTAGATAGGCTTTGTGCTCGATTAATGGCAATAGGCTCGCCCCCTATTACATAGGACCTAAAAACATACTCGGCGAAATGTGGGTGTACATTAAGTACACCGCCTTAAGAAGCCTAAGCTAAGCCTTAAGAAAAACAATTTTTTCCGTATTAAATTAAAGCTATTTTATTATTATACACATGCATACAATTAATGAGTAATTTATTTTATCATTATTCTTATTATAATATCATTGCTATTTATTTATTGTATTATATTTACAAGTTATGAATAAATAATTGGAATTATCTTTTCAAAGTAATACAATTATATGATGACAGTTAATCTTGTAGAAATGCAACGATTTTATAAAATTAAAAATGAATAAATAAATCTTTAAAAACGAATAATTAAAAAAGATGTACGTATACATATTTTTATTTTCTAATCGTGTTTTGTTTTATTTTTAAATGATTATTTAATTTATGTTTTTTATTGTTTTTAGAATTAATAATGTTCACTAGATTTACAGTCATATTTATTAATACTTGCTAATTTTAACAGATTTATATACATTCACTGATACCTACAATCAAAAAGTGAGGTTAACCTCAAATAAATATTAAAATCATGCTCATACGTGTTGAATTTATAAAACGAAATATATAATCACTCTCACTTTTCTTGTAAATTCACTTAAATTTGAATAAGTCTTTTTATTTTATCACTTTCAAATTAATATATTGTTATTCTTATTTCAAACCAAACTTCAAAACTAATATATTGTTGTTATTATTATAATATATTACATTATATTCTTTACGTCACTATACTAAACTTTGATAAAAAAAGCAACATGGCGCGTAACCGAAAAACGTGACGATTTGCTACAAAATTTCTCCCATACGTCGATAAAGAAGTTTCACTTCAAAAACCGGTCATATTCGTTAACAGTATCGATCATTTTTATCGGGAGATTTTGGACAAATATTAAATTTACAGACAGGACTACAGATTTATTTAAATTATTGGTACTGGTTTGGAAAATCTCAGGAGAATCCGAAATGTTAATTTTTTTAGATTACAAACCACAATATGTATTAGACTGGCTTTGTGGTTAAGTTTGCTCCTTCATTTGGCGAGAAACATTTTCCCAAGAGTTGGACATTTACAGCTTTATTATATTTATCCTAAAAATTACACATGGATCTAAAAATACTTGTAATGTTTTACAGCATGATTTATTGGAATTTAAGACTTATTTATGATCAATATTTTAGGGGAAGAAAAGGATATAATACATTCGTAGCATCAAACGAAGCTATAATAACAACAGATGATGATGCTTGCAGTTTCACGAGTTCCCGTAAGTATGTAAGTTTAAATGGGCTTATGAAATAAATATAAGAACACAATTCAATACACGGCCTTTTAAATCCAAACTATGCTAAGTTTGTATTATGGCAGCTAAACAGCTGATAATATATACATATATAGATATTAAACTGCCTCATTAGTCTAGTGGTCCCAAGCGCGACTGCTATGCTCGAGGTCCTGGGTTCGATTCCCAGGTTGAGCAAAGTGTTATTGGGGTTTTCCTATGAAATTCTCAGAAGCAGCTCGTAGTTAGGCTTTGTGCTCGATTAATGGCAATAGGCTTGCCCCCTATTACATAGGACCTAAAAACATACTCGGCGAAATGTGGGTGTACATTAAGTACACCGCCTAACCCTTCGGGGAATACAGGCGTGGTGATATGTAATAGGTCGGGGGAAAATTTTCTTCACATTTTTATATGAAAACTTAAGACATTTTTTCCAAAGTTTATTTACATTTATTTACAGTATATATGTGCCGTTTTGTTTGATTACTTTCTGCCATCTTGTAGGTAGAGACATTTTCCCGTTGCTGTAGAAAAATTGGGCCATCTGAACAAAAAAACGCGACAAATAGTTTAAGCAGTCCTCTCTTGATGTTAACGAGTGGCTAAAGATGTGTGTGGTATAGCGTTATCGTGATGAAAGATCACACCCTTCCTGTTGGTCAATTCTGGCCGCTTTCTCTCAACTACTTCCTTTAATCTCATCAGTTGTTAGCAATAGGGATCCAAATCAATGGTTTTGCCGGGCGGTAAAAGCTCATAATGAACAATGCCCTTCCAGTCCCACTACACACACAGCATCACCTTATTTCGAGTTAGCCCAGATTTAGCCACAGTCTGTATAGTCTGGCCGACCTTAGACCACGACCTTTTTCACACGTTCTTGTCGTACGTGAACCACTTTTCTTCGCCAGTTATCAATCTTTTAAAAAACGGCTCGGTTTCATTACGTCTCAATAATGAATCGCAAATGAGTACACGGTTCATTATGTTTCTTTCAGTGAGCTCGTGTGGCATCTAAATATAGAGCTTTTTGGTTTAGCCAGCTTTCTTCAAAGGGGTTAAAACTATTTTGTGGTCAATTTCCAGTTCTTCAGCTACATCGTAACTACTGATATGCCGATCTTGCCCCACTTTTTCTAAAATGGCGTCCATCTTATTCGTAACAGGGTGACCAGAGCGAGGTGCATCTTTAATATCAAAATTTCCGGACTGAAAACGTTTGAATCAATTTTGTGCTACTCTTACTGATACTGCATTAGGTCCATAAACATCACAAATTATTTTCGCTGCTTCAGTTGCATTTTTGCTTTTTTTTGTAATAATATTTTAAATGTATCGAATTTCTTCATTAGATTCACTCATTTTTACAGAAAGTAAAACAAATGAAAAATAGCAGGAAACAACTTTTTTCTTGTTTTTAATTTATTTTTAATGTAAGCTTTTTAATATTATCAAAACCAGCTAGATACAAATAGTACAGCCAAAGAAATTTTATAAAAAGTTTATACCTATACGTTATGCGAAAACACTTTTTGCCGACCTAATATGTATGTATAATATATATATATATAGATATTTAACACCCAGATACACAACTCATAATTATGCTCATCACACAAAAGTCACTTATGAGCGGGGATCGAACCCGCCACTTCTCGGCTCAATAGTAGGGCTTACTACCACTGCGCCACGCGGATAGCCATAAGCTGCATTATATTGACCGTTAGATATTATTTTGGTGAAAATGTAATGCTTAGATTTCTTTTCACAACACGACAGATAACTGGTTGCTTAATCGCTACGACAACATACTTGGTCTTGTTAGAATCTGCTCCATCACTTCATACTTATTCTGTTCAGTTATCTAATTGTGTGATCTTAATTAAATAGTTGCCGGTACGCGAGCATTCAAATCGGTATCTTGTCGTATTTAATTAATTTGTGCTACTAATACTGCCGATACAGTGACCGCCCTTCAATCAAACTCGAAGGAAGGTGATTCAATTTAAGCCTTTCGGACACCCTATGCTAAAATTAGACGAGCTTACAAAGATTAAATGATCATATTATTAAAAATATTCTTTAGTGCTTTTTTTTACAATTCTACTAAATTCCGTTTAATTTTGAATTTACATAAATATTGTTAGAATAAAATAAATCTGATGAATTTGGCAATACAATAGTATTATAACTATTTTATTATTCCGATATTTTATTTTATTATTTTTATATAATTCGTAATATCAAATGTAAATGGATAGAGCCATGGAATAAGATATCAGCTTGTTCGTCTTTCGGCAAATACCTACCAATAACATTATAAGAATTCACGTAGATTTGAATGTTTTAGCAAAACTATCAGCTACGGGTAACGAAAAACATCGTGACGAAGCTGGAATGTTTGTAAAATATTAATATCACCATTATTATTATTTGTATCGTCATATCATTCCTTATGACGATAATGAGGTGAATAGGTATTTGTTGTTTTGATACTAGCGGTGTTGCCGCGGCTCTGCACCCGTTTGATATTACGCAGTAGATCGTAAGTATATTTTTATACATATTAATGAGAGTTCATATAGCCTACCAATTGAGGAAGCATGTACTTCTCGTGTACAATTTTCATCAAAATTGGTCGAGGAATTATTAAAAATATTTTATATTACAAATTTCTGAAATGATTGTTAACGATTCTTCTAGCCTATCAATTATTAAAAGCGGTGAATAATTAATACGTTTCCTAAAAGAGTAATTGAAAATTCCCATAGCCCATCATTTATGAAATCGCTTATAGTTTCCGTGAACAAAATTTTATCAAAAGCGGTTAAGAATTAAAGAAAATATTATTTTTTGGAAATTCTTTTGTTTTTACGATTTCTAAAAATAATATTGAAAATTCTTATACCCCAGCAATTAACCAATGACATAAACATTCCGTGTACAAAATTACTATGAATCGGTCAAGCCGTTTTTGAGTTAAATCCGTAAATACAAACAGATAGACATACAAAAACAATGTGTCTGTGTACCAGAGTACACAGGTAAGAAGTGAAACTTCTTTACGACATATCATTTTTCTACTATTTGCAACTTCACGAAAATGGGGTAGATAGGCTTTGTGCTCGATTAATGGCAATAGGCTCGCCCCCTATTACATAGGACCTAAAAACATACTCGGCGAAATGTGGGTGTACATTAAGTACACCGCCTTAAGAAGCCTAAGCTAAGCCTTAAGAAAAACAATTTTTTCCGTATTAAATTAAAGCTATTTTATTATTATACACATGCATACAATTAATGAGTAATTTATTTTATCATTTTCTTATTATAATATCATTGCTATTTATTTATTGTATTATATTTACAAGTTATGAATAAATAATTGGAATTATCTTTTCAAAGTAATACAATTATATGATGACAGTTAATCTTGTAGAAATGCAACGATTTTATAAAATTAAAAATGAATAAATAAATCTTTAAAAACGAATAATTAAAAAAGATGTACGTATACATATTTTTATTTTCTAATCGTGTTTTGTTTTATTTTTAAATGATTATTTAATTTATGTTTTTTATTGTTTTTAGAATTAATAATGTTCACTAGATTTACAGTCATATTTATTAATACTTGCTAATTTTAACAGATTTATATACATTCACTGATACCTACAATCAAAAAGTGAGGTTAACCTCAAATAAATATTAAAATCATGCTCATACGTGTTGAATTTATAAAACGAAATATATAATCACTCTCACTTTTCTTGTAAATTCACTTAAATTTGAATAAGTCTTTTTATTTTATCACTTTCAAATTAATATATTGTTATTCTTATTTCAAACCAAACTTCAAAACTAATATATTGTTGTTATTATTATAATATATTACATTATATTCTTTACGTCACTATACTAAACTTTGATAAAAAAAGCAACATGGCGCGTAACCGAAAAACGTGACGATTTGCTACAAAATTTCTCCCATACGTCGATAAAGAAGTTTCACTTCAAAAACCGGTCATATTCGTTAACAGTATCGATCATTTTTATCGGGAGATTTTGGACAAATATTAAATTTACAGACAGGACTACAGATTTATTTAAATTATTGGTACTGGTTTGGAAAATCTCAGGAGAATCCGAAATGTTAATTTTTTTAGATTACAAACCACAATATGTATTAGACTGGCTTTGTGGTTAAGTTTGCTCCTTCATTTGGCGAGAAACATTTTCCCAAGAGTTGGACATTTACAGCTTTATTATATTTATCCTAAAAATTACACATGGATCTAAAAATACTTGTAAATTAGTTGTTATGATTTTGCTTATATTATATTATAAAGTTTTAATAGTGAAGTTTTCTTGGGTACCTAAAGAGCGAATTAGAGAATATTTTCTTGATTCATAATATTATCATGATAAATTACTATCTGTCTAAGTTACTCTATGAAACCCCATTAGCTCTAAATACAATCCATTAAAGCTTCGATTGATTGGGCGGGTCGCAAGAAACTTTTTATCGAACCAACGCAATCTGACATCTCAAAATATTATTGGACGCTTGATGAGAATTGGCATATTAGACACACACTGATTTGTATATACTATATAATATCTATTCCTAATTACCTAAACATGCCTACTTGTCTTGTCCACATTCTAGATGAATTAAAAGCATTAATAATTTCATATGGAGTATTTATATTCAGGATAGTATTATATATACTTTAGTTCTAAAAATATCAATTGAAAACATTTGATATCTTATTAAGAGATTATTGTAAGTAAAATTAAATTAGTTTTTAGAATATTTATATTCTTGTAAGAAATTGAAAATATTTTCGTAGATAGATTTTCGTGAAACATAAATCTTCGCTTTATAAACAAGTTATTAAAAGCGTCATCCGACGACGCTTCAGGAATGCAATTTGCAATGATTTGCACCCATTAAACGTCCGAGTCTAGACAGAAAATTCCTTTCACATTGCGCAACCCATCTAGGTGACAATTGTTAGAGTTAGTAACAATAGAGTTGGTTGGAATATTCGAATCGATTTCATCTTAATTGTGATTGATTGCTTGTCATTTAATTGTATCTTTAGTTGTATTAATATAATCAATAAAATAAGCTTCAAAAAATTTACTAATTTTTAAATATTTTTACCCTTTGGCTCCTTTAAAACACAAAAACATGAGATCCCCGGGAGCAGAGCTATTGACATTTATTTGTTTTGATAACTTTCTCACCTAACTTTAAGTAGCCGATTGATTCAAAGATAATCATATAATATATCCATCCACTATAGCTTCAACAAATAAGTTAGGTAATAAATCTGTAGATATATTTTACATTATATGAGGTTAGTAAGTTATATCATTTAATTTATTTTTATTATCTTCCAAAATAAATAGATTTAATGTTGCATGTAATATATTTAAATAAATTCGCAAACAGAAAACATTTTCCTTGAAAGGGGTCGAAAACTTGATGGATTATTAAAATGTTCGTTTTGACGTTAATACATTTCTTGTGTAGGGTGTATATTCACGACGTTATTAAATACATGAAATGCACTTTTTTCTAATGACAGCCGCTTTATAGCCGAGCGCGGATTGTATAATAACAGGGGACGTCGGGGTGCTAATGTGTGTTAAATGACTTGTATTATTGGCACGCTTCGAGACTGATAGAATCGTGTTGAGAATTTGTATAGGTATTTACCGGATTTTAAACAATTGTTGTGATACCACACACGTTTATTCGTTCGATAACGATGGCTTTAGGCTTTAGGTTGTGGTAAAACACATAAAAGATGAGAGTTTAATATGAAAACTTTTTAATATTTAAAACTTAAACATTGTACCTACTAGTATTCATTGCCAAAATCAAACCGCATAATTAATTTTGTAAATATAGCTTTGCTCAGTTTGAAGTGGATGGAGATACAGAAAAATTGGTAAACCGAGTTGAGTAGCTTATTCCAGTTGTAACTGCAGATCACATTACTCCGTTTATCTCTTAACCTCATTTAACATTCCAACTACGGTACATTATAGATTTTTTTAAATAAAGAAATGAAAAGTCGTTGCTTATGTTGTGCAAACACTGTAAAATTCTCTTTATTCGAGTGAGACAAACATATTTTTGTATACCTATTAAGCCACTGATAATTTTATATCCTTAAATATAAAAGTAGTGGGAATGAAATAATAATCTATAATTGAAAACCAGTTGCATCAAGTTACTACATGCATTCTAGTTCGCATCACAAGCATCGACGCTCACTGTATCGTTTAGATCTACACGCCCACAACTGTCAAGTGAACAAAATAAATATGTTATTACTAATGCGCGCTATAGGTTGAATCAGATAAGTGGTAATCTCTATTACAATTAAAAAGTTTCGGGGTTCAAGACCCGAAGTGATTCGTTATTCTGATGGCCGGCACTTAGATGGTGATTCGACAAAAAATAAAATTCGTCTGCCTGTGTTATTGTTGAATAATGCGACGTTGGTTCGGCATCGACTATTTTTTTGATTATTTTTCACTAATACTTTTAAAACATTTGTATAGAATATGCTAGTTGTAATAAATATAACAGAAAAACATATTACTGACTACTGGCATCACACTATCATCCCAGTTTGGTATACCTAATAAGTACAAAATATTATTTTCGCTTGTATTTGGTACAACCGATAGTAACTCTCTGTTTAATATTAAATTGTTTAAACTACTTAATAGCAAATTTTTTAAAATATAAAGTCATATTTACCAAATTAATCTACACGTAACGCATGCCAATTGTGAACTTACGGCCCTTTTTCAATAACCTATCTATCCGTTACTTCAGTTACAATATCCGTTAGTACTTACTATCGTTTCAATAACTTATTTATGGATAGTATTTTGTATCTACATATATCCATATCCTAAATATAGATAGATAAGAGGAAACCGATACCACAACTTTTAAGTAAAATTTAATTAATACTTAGTATAAATATGTACTAATCGGTGATAGTGATCTCAGATATGTTATTAAAAACGGCTGTAAGGTACAAACATAAGTATTTTATAAATTAGATAAAAATTCAAACGTAATATAAAATTTGGATAACATTAATTAATAGAAAAACAAACCTTAAAGTCTTAAAGTGGAAAAATCACACTGAAAAAAGTTGCTTTTAACCATTTAATAAGCTGGCCCTTTAAAACCATAAATATAAAGCTCAGCGATGAAAATTTATTATCACTTACTCGCTTCATAAACAGGACAATAGACAAACAATAATGGAGAAAATTTGCATTCACTGCGAGCATTTTTCTACCATCTTCCGCCGGAGACGACGCAGCAGACGCGCTTCATTAAACACCAAATTATCAACACTCCATCCCCGACGTACAAAGAAATATCGCCGTTAAAGTCCTTAGGGAAAAGTGCACAAATTTATATAAAAAATACTCGTTATACTTTGCAAATAAGAGTCCGTTTTGAATGCAGCTGTCTAGAATGCATACGGTTATTAAGAAGTGCGTCGGGTCATAACTCTTACCGGAAAACTGATCACACCTCACAGGGACTCGACCTGGTAAATGAATTTGAACTCTATTTGAGCCTTAATAAGTTTTAACATTATTATAAACGTAAAGGAAAAACATTCTCTCTATAATACAGCTTATATCCATACCTTGCATTAGATTGTTTTGATTTTGGATTGTGAAATAACAATTGCGAAATAAAGGTTGACTTTCAAAAATTCCAACTGCGTTTGTTGATATTAAAGATTTTTATTATCACCAAAGTTCCAAACGAACCAACACCAATAAATATGCAGATATCCAACCGACATATTGTGTGGACTAATTGCTACGTCCATTTTATTGAAGCGATATATAGATTGCAAATAGCTTTGTGATTTATTAATCTCAAGTGAAACACAAAAATCGATTAAATTGTTTCAATACTTAAAACTAAATTTTAGATAATAAATAAAGCATTGTAATTGACACTAAATAGGATTAATTTAGATATGTTGCAGAAATACTTAAATTTTTATTACAGTTGTATATTATGCGTGGTTAGTATTAGAACTATGTTTACGAATACGGTAACTGAAAATTATTAATGATCATGCAAGTAATGAAATGTTGCATAGATTTCATTAATTCGTTATAATCTTATGCTGAGTAAAACAAACATCTTAATTAACTACACTTATTTAGTAGGTAAAAAAATAAGAGGACTTCTTTCAACTATGTGTTTTTTAAAAATGTATGTTCATTAGCTTTTTCCTTCCGACTTGAAACCGATCAGTACGTAGCACATACCAATAATAATATTTGTTAAAAGTATAGATAATAGGTTTGCACAAAAATTGTCACATTGTAATTGTATAATAATGAATCATAAATGTAGATAGATTGATTAATATGTAATTATAATATTGTGTACTAAATAAGACGACGATTTAACGTAATAAGACAAAAAAAAAATCTCTCCCTCTCTCTCTCTCATATATTTCGAGTACTTTATGATTATTCTTAATTTAATTTAATTTATTAATTATATTTTTTGTTCGCCTATTTATTTAATAGTACATAGTATTATAATTACTTATTAATCAATCTATCTACTTTTACATTGTCTATACGAAGGATAGGGAAACTATATAAACGCATTATATCTTATTCTCTCACAACCTAAAAACTATGCATTTATAGCTATTTCTTTTTCGTTACATGTTTTCGTTTCATTAAATCCAATTCACACAGTCCCAAAAGAAGTTTCACTTCAATAAAAAAAAATTATTGCGTACATTGTTGTCTTTTGGGATTAATCTGTATTTAATCCTTCTCTGCATTTTCAATTCAATTATTTAATAAAAATATTGTATACCTTCATTTATTTGTGGAAAAGGCATTTGTGAAGGAAAATTGTTACACATCTTGCTAGGGTATATCATTTTACCTTCTTAGTTTATATTGTTGTAATAATATATGTTACCTAGCAACCATCGCGGAAGAGTAGTAATGCTCTCATATCCTATTGACTCAAAACCACTTAGGGGATAGTAAATTTTTAGTGAAAAATAAAATTAACATTCTCCTTTCATAATCATAAACGTAATCATATAGAAAGCGTTGCGAGACTCACGTCAACAGAAATGATATGACGATACGCGTTTCAAACGAAACTAAACCCATACATTTATCTAGTCACGTTATTCTGAACGAATGAACACGTGAATATACTGAACAAAGGACGAAACTGGCATCAACTAGCATTTAAAACGAGACCGTTCACTGAAACTGCATTGCATGTCGTTCACCATCGCCTGCGGCCACTCTTTTCAAATTTCCCTCTACAAATTTGACTTTTTTCGAGTTCGTTCTACCTCTAATACAATATTTATTACAAGTCTGTTTGAACGTGAATACTATATAGAAAGCTCCAAAGCGAAACTAGGTTACAAACAGTATTATTCTGACATATTTTGACAAACTCAACTGTGATAGACGAGTTTCCATTGATAAATTCATTTTTTATCCGTAACTCGATTTCAACGTTTAAACTGCGTTCGTTAGTGATTGTCTGTTTGATTTTTGATTTATTTGTGCCGCGTGGGACGCGGTTCGAATCAATCTCTATGTGGGTGCCATCACGCTTTATAAATAATTTAATACGCACTGTAAAAAATATTCTGATTAGTGGTGACATTTTTACATTTTCTTTTCATTTTACGTACCCAAGCTGAACGGTATCTAGATAATTAATCATCGTTAAAGAACTTAAGTTTATATTTGTTTATGGAAATAGTTTATTATTTATCATTTGTACTTACTTATTCATAGTTATGTAGCGTAGTTCCCTGCTGATAAAGGGTTCACTGAGTAAAATACCATTTACTCTAACTTCAAACAGTCTTTATATACACAATAACAAAAGTTCTCTATGTTTTATTTGCCTCATAGTGTTCGGATATCAAATTGATTGACGTGGGCTTGAATCCTATAATTTGCCTAAGCTTTCAGTGAAGAACACATCATGATGAAACCAGAGGTAGTCCAACCATAGTGGGAAATTTTCTAATTTCTATCTGGCTAGCTCTAAATAATTTGATAAGTGCGTATCAGGCCACGCGCCACTGTAGAGTTCCGTAGTTATCCGTCATAATATGCAGACTTAGAGAGGGGCTTTAAGTAATTTTCAATGGAATTTGTACGAAATGACTTCTCCAAGTACATTTTATAAGTTGATTGACTATCACTCTTTAACTTGTAAAGCCGACTTACCTCTGATAGTTTTCCTTTTAACTTAATTATATATCTTACTACTACCATGATTTTTTTCATATATAAAAAAAACCCTTTACTTAGCGGGGGAGTGATATTTGACTCTAATAAAAATTTTCAATTTTAAGCTTAATATTTGCCAAACGGATTTCTGAATGTAAAAATAGCTTTCACACGCCCGCAATATTTTTGAACTACCTATTCAATGACATCCCACACCATGGAATAGACAATAAAAAAATATATTCCCAAAGTGGGGAGGTATCCTAAACAATTTTTTAAAGGTTTTATTTTACCTCTTTATCGGCGTGATAAATATGTATACCCATACCAAATTACGGTTTACTAGTACTAAGAATCTCTGAGCTAAGCTGCGGACAGACAGACGGACATACTATAAGGGTTCTTTGTTAACTTCGAAACCCCAAAAATGTATTCTGTACCTTCCGAAACCTTCACTACAGCCAAGCCAATCTAATTTGTGACGGAGTTTATGCTCCTATAAATCTAGTAAATTACTTTATAATTCACATATTTTATTTATACTAGAATGACAATGCTATTTTTTTTAAATAAAATAATTAGCAGAAACATAAGTAATACAAATATCACAAAACATAATTTTACCTTTTCGCACTTTGTAAACTCACATCAGATTAATGATCTTGTAACTTGAAAGCTGAACCGCTTGTGGAGGATTAAAACGTAAACCGCACGGAGCGACAAGGTGTCCTTTGCAAATTAAAAAGGGGCATACCGCGTATGATTTACGAGGGAAAACGTTCTAATTACTCAAAAAATCATTTTTACTAAGTCACAAAAGTGCAGACAGGTAATACTCATTAAAACCAACCACGAAGTGGAGTTGCCAGTAATAAACATTTTATATTACGAGGAGATTTTTACAAAGATTATATTGCATACAATTGCATCAAAGGTGCAAAATTGTACAGAATGTGGTGGTCAACAAAACTAATAGAACTTCTGTAATAATATGCGATTTGCAACCTCACTTACATACATATACGAGAAGCACCAATGTACTGGGCTGAGAAGAACTTACGAGTATGTATTTATAATTAGTTAATCTTAAGATAAAGAAAAGCATACATACACACATACATAAATCACGCCTATTTCCCAACGGGGTAGGCAGAGACCACGTCCTTCCACCTGCTACGATCCTGGCATACCTCTTTCGCTTCTTCGACATTCATTAATCATTTCATGCATGCTTGTCGGTTTAGAGTACTCTTGACCTTACCTTTCTTCAGAACGTCTCCGATCTGATCGATAAATGTTCGTCTAGGCCTTCCTCTTCCAACGATTCTTTTCACATTCGCATCATACATTTGTTTAGTCATTCTTCTTTTATTCATCCTCTCAACATACCCGAACCATCTTAGCATCCCTTTCTCAATCCGTGTTACTATATCTTCTTTCACACCACAAAGCTCTCTTATCACACTATTTCTTATCCTGTCACTCAATTTCACTCCTAACATACCTCTTAGCGCTCTCATTTCTACTGCATTTATTTTACTTTCATGATTTTTCTGCCACACCCGCCTTTCACTTCCGTACATGAGTGTTGGATCCAACACTCCTCTATGCACAGCCAAACGAGCTTTCATAGAAATACTCTGGCTGCTCATAAAGGAGTGTAACGCCCCATTCACCATATTACCGTCATTTACTCTCCTATCTATATCCCTCTCACAATTTTCATCCCTGGTAAAAATCGATCCCAAGTATACAAACTCACTTACTTGCTCCAGTTCATCCTCATCAATCCGGACACATACTTCTGTCAAGTTTTCTTCCTTTTCAAACACCAAAATTTTCGTCTTCTTTGCATTTATTTTCATTCCCTTTCTTTCCAAAACCTCATTCATAATAGTCACCATCGCTTGCTAATCCTTAGCCGACGATGCAAGTAAAACTTGATCATCAGCGTAAAGAAGACATTTGACAAGTAACTCGTTCATTCTCAGTCCACAATCACTCTCTTTCAAATCTTTTAGACAATTATCCATGAATAGGTTGAACAGCCATGGAGACGCTACACATCACTATCTGACACCCTTTTGGATATCAAACCATTCAGTGTATGCTCCATTTATTCCAACACAAGCACTGAAATCCTCATAGACATATCCCCGCCAATCCCATGCCTAGACAATGCCAACCACAATTCATTCCTCATCACTTTGTCATAGGTCTTTTCTATATCCAAGAATGCACAAAATAATTTTTGGTTTGTTGCCAAATGTCTTTCAATTATGCACCTTAAGGAAAAGACCTGGTCCGAACATCCCATACTCTTTCTAAATCCCGCTTGTATATCCCATATTCTATCATCTGTTTCTAACATAACTCTTTCAATTATTACCTTAGCATAGTTTGCCGACAATACTGAGAAGGCTAATTTCACGGTAATTTTTACAGTCTTGTTTGTGAACCTTTTCCCTTGAATAACGGCACGATCACAGCCTTGCGCCAATCTCCCGGTACCCGACCGTTTATCCAACACAAGTTGAAAAGGCGGTATAGCTGACTTGCCACCACACCTTGTCCAGCCTTCAGCATTTCGACAGACACCCTGTCATAACCCGCAGCTTTACCAGATTTCATACTTTTTAATCCTTCCATAATCTCTTCCATACTGATGATGCTGTCAGGTTTAATTTCGTTCATTCCAAAAGCAGGTACTTCCAATGGCGCTAGCACTTCTTCCCTTTCAAACAAAATTTCAAAATATTCCTTCCATCTCTTCAACACATATTCTTCTCCTTTTTAATACTTCCATCCTTGCTTCTGATTTTAGATAACTCACAGTTTGTTGTCTTTCCTCGAGCTAATCTAATCGATTTCCAAAACACTTTGATATTGTTTCGAAAATTATCAGAGAGCCTTCTGTCAAACTCATCTTTCCGCTCTTTTTTCTTCGTACTAACCACATTTTTCACTAACCCTTTCTTGCCTTATCCACATCCTCTAATGTTGACCTTTGTACTCTTAGATTAGCTTTTGCAGCTAACCAATCCAGCCACGCTTTTTTCTTTCAATCCACAACTTTTTGCACCTCTGTATTCACCTATATATTTTTATGTGTTCTTCCATTCCTTCTTTTAGCAACCCCGCATACCTCAATTGCAACATTGACTACACCGTCCTTAAAATACTTCCATAAACATTCTATTTCACATTCTTTATCCAAATTAACAAATCGTTCTTTCAAGTTTTTAATGTACTCATCTTTCACTTTATCCTCTTGTAAATTTTCTACTTTCACACGTTCTAGATTAGATATTTATTCCACTGCCCTATGTCACCATCGTTTGAAAAGTCCTCTAATCCGTGACATCACTAGGAAGTGGTACTGATCGATATACAGATCGATACCGACACCGCGATACGCCTGAGTATCCAGAACTTGTCCTTTCAGTCTTTCATCGATGACCACAAAATCAATCATACTTTTAAAACCACATTCAACCCTTGTGTACATATGAACTCTTTTATGAGCAAACATTGTTGTTCGCTACTAAAAGATTCCATTCCAAACATACATTAAGGAATCTTTTACCATTTTCGTTAGTCTTGTCATCACCAAAAGTGCCTAAAACCTTTTCATACCCATCACGCTTCACACCTACCCATCCATTAAAGTCTCCCAGCATAATAATCCTTTCACTGTCCTTACACTTCTTTAAAACTTCTCTTAAACTTTCCCAGAACTCCTCACTTTCCTTTTTGGCTGCTATAGAACCTCTGAAACCCAAATCCGTAGGTAAATACACACCTAGGACAAAAATACGGGTGAGCCCAACTTTTAGCCTAATCCAGAGGAGTCTAGGACTCACACATTCATACTCAATCATACAATCATTCATTCGCGCAGACAGAATGACACCGACACCCTGGCAGCCTCTTTTGGTGTTGGGTACTTCAGACCAATACGCCGTGCAGGGTCCATAATTTCTGGTATCACACCCCTTCCGCTTCGTCTCATTCACGCATAGCACATCAATTTTCCTGCCATCCATCATTTGACATAATTAATTTATTTTTTCATTACATCCTCCTCTAACATTCAACGTAGCAAAGCGGCTTTCCACATCCCATTTTCCGCCCCCGTTGGAAACGAGACGTGATGGGTTGCGAACCGCACCGCCGCCATTTTTATTTATTATTTTAGAAATCATTGCGTTCCCATGAGCTGCTAGGAAAAAGTAATCGAGCCTGGCAGAGTCCCGCATACCAGATAAGAGTTAGCCTTACTCTGGGGTCACCAGATCCCAGGGCAATTTGGCACGCTACTGACTAGGCTCACCCCTAGCCACGCATCCATCAGCACGGCTGACCTTGGATTGGTGGAGAGAAAAGGAAAAGGTACCACTGGAAAGGATAGGCATTTAGGATAGGAAATTTATGGATATGGATACATAATACAAGCTATAATATTTTTATCCCTGCTGTCTACTTCGGCGGGGCCAGAAGCATGAAATTTTGCAAAGGAATCTTTATATTACGTAAGTGAGCACTAACAATTATTGTTTATAATTTATTCCTTAAGGGAATTGGAGCCGACGAGAAATCGTATCACGCTCACGACTAGTAGGTAATGAATATTAAACACACAACTAGGTCTAAGTGGTGCATACACACTTAGGTTAACAAGGAGTATGTGAGCTAATTTTTTTTCTAAGTGTGCTTACCTCGTGTGCCTAGTCGTTTGCAAGTCTAGTTCTACAGCTTTCCAAAATCAAGTTTATATTAAATGATATAGAAAATTTACTTACTTGTAAATAATATGCAAATGAGCAAAATAAAAAAAATATATAGAAAAAATATATATAAAATAAACAAGAATATTGGTCAGATAGCCTCCGGTAAAAGGTAAACGGTTACAAAGACATTATCGTCAAATGTTATTCAACCATTAAAATTCATGTATCTGAATATACATGGGTGACTAACGACTTAAATAAAATACATTTTAATTAAGTTCCTGTTTATTTGGATGTACTTGAATGAGAGACGAATGAATAAACTTTATAGACACATGTATGATACACTGACTTATTACTCCTTTTAAGTAGCTCTATTTATGTTAATAAATCTTTTTATAATAAAGGTTAATTAATATTTTCTTTTTAATATGGAAAATGTTTACTAGTCTGTAGTTGTTCTTACTGGAATTACGCTTCGAATAGCTATGCCACGCTTGATTATATTACATTAAAATGTAATAAATCCGTTATAAATTTGAAATTCGACTAACTTCATCAATAGTAACTTACTTTTTATTACACACGCTATAATAGATATATGTATACTTATTAAAATTTGATTATTACTTATAATAATCAACGGATTACACTATACATTTTTCTGAATGTTTCTTATATACTAAGATAAATTTAGAAGAAGTCATCAATAAACTAATTTTATAGATTAGAAAATTTAGTCATTGGTCTACATATATTGAATTTTCTACAAACGTATTTGATTAAGAAATACTACACCACACTGCCATTAATAACGTTTTAATAAGGCACCAGTTTATCGTCAGTTAACACGCAAGTTCTGACTTAAATGCGACAAGTATTATGATATGCAAATTATTTTTTAAGGTTCCCTTTAAAAAAATTATATTATAAAACTAAATAAAGACACTTTGCTACATGCTTTATGAATTCATATAAGGTACAAAAAATTTCTTTACACGTTTCTCTCTACTTGGAGTAGTCTGATTGGTGGAACATCTCCATCCTACAGAAGATTGCAACTAAGTAACCTAGTCTTGTATTACTGCGGTGAGTAGGCTTTCTAGAGCTTCTTTGGAGAAGGGGGGTTCAATGTCAGCAACGCGATAGTGATACCTATAATAGTATTACGAACGTCCATAAGCTACGGTAGCCGCTTACCATCACACGGGCTGTATGCTTGTTTTCGATCTTAGTTGTATAAAAAAAAATCATTAATTATGCACGTTAATTCGAGCCTTGGCATGTACAAACGCATTTTCCTATATTTGCATATGTTTTTATATATTAACTTAAAGTATATATTAACTTCTTATCAGTAGGTTGGTATCACAAGTCATAAAATTTTATGAATGGACTGGACGTGTTTATCGTAGATAATCTCTAAAACGATATATTTTATTAAATATGATAATAGTTTAAAATAAATATACGGCGGAACTCGTTAAAAACTAGTTCAAAACACCCACTTGCCGGTATTTCATCCAACATTTACAAGAATTTATGACATTAACGGCGTTTTACGGTCCTATGCCGTGACATATAACGATAAACTGGGTCTATATACATAACAACGTGTTTATTGTATTTAAAATTACTATCACATCCGAACGCATGTTAATATTGAACAATATTTTTTAATATTATGATCTTAAGTCATTTTTATAATGATTTTATTAAAACTTGTAATTTGTTTAATGCTGTTCATCGTGCTGAGAACTTAATTTGGACTACTTTTATATGACAGCTTACAGTTTGATAAATTCTTTCGTAAAGTAGATGGTGTAGTAGAAAATTTATTTTCTAAATATATAGTAATTAGTCAATTATCACAAGTCAAATGCTTTGAAAAACTAAAACTGAAAGGATTTTGTAAATGCGACTGTTGCTTAGAGTTGTTTATCAAACCTAGAGTCCTTAAATTAAAATTATTAATTATAATATTATAGTAGTTTATAATAAAAATTATCAACCATTAAGGCCAATTTAGATGGCGAGAGTTTCTCGACTAGAAAATACGATTATCGAAAAGACATAAAAAGTTTCTTCATGTAAACATTCGCGATTGTCGCCCTGCCACGTAGGTGACAATTGCCTCGCTACAGAATATTAATCGTCTTTGTCTAAACATCATTTGAAAGCAAATTAATATCATAAGAAAATAAAAAGATAGACACATTATGTTGTATAAATAATATCTCAATCGAAAATCAAAATATATAGATCTTATTGTATATTTGTTTCAATACCGCTTTTATAAATAAAATAATGTTAGTACTGTACTAATAAAGAACTTTGTACACCATGCCTCATGGCACGGTAAAACCTTTATAAGTTATAAGTTCCTCTTTTCGATAGATATTTCATCGATAATTCCAGTGCTTGTGACTGAGATAACAAATGATATTCAAATTAAATATCATTGACATTTTAAGATTACGAACATCGTCGATACAATGTCCAGAAATGGATGTAAAGGCCATAGTAAAGGTTAATATGGATAAGCACTTCTGCAAAAAAAAATAATATTTATAGGAATGCCTCAATTTCGGTAATACGTTTTTTTTTAATAACAGTATCTGTAAGTGTACTGGTTTTAATGAGATTACGATGAATTAGCACCCCAACACCAGATAATGTACTTTTTTTTTTTAAATAATAGCTCGGCACATTCACGGTATTGTCCCTGATGGTAAGCACAGTACCATCCAGATATATTGATGACCATCGACAGATCTAAACCCATCATATGCATCATATCCATCGTATATACGTAAAAAGATCTCTTAGCGCATAGTAAAAGTAAAACCGTTTTTGACAGCGTTTATTCACTATCGTCGACGAAATTGGGTTTATAATATAAACAATATTCTATTTAACTATGTAAATAACTTTAAATAATGTTTTATATTAATTAAATTATTTTAGAATCTTGTTTGCTTAAAGATTACTTTACTTTCCGGTTAATAGATTTCTCTGTACTTGGGACAGTCCGACTGGAAAATTAACTCCACTCTATAGAAGATCGCATTCAAATAATCTTGTGTTTTGTTCCTGCAACCAGTTTCTAGAGTTCCTTGGGGTAGGGGGTTCAAGGTAAGCAACGAACCAGTAATATCTAAGGTATTACAGGCGTCTATTGGCTACGATAACCGCTTACACAGTGCGGGCCGTATGCTTCTTTGCTACTTAAGTTGTATTTTAAAAAAACTATAATTAATTACTAACTTATCTATTTACATTATTCAAATGAATAATGTTTAATTTGTATATTATAATTATAACATTGATATGTTTATTATTAAAACAAAAAATATATTATTAATATTTATTTCATTGATAAGTTATTTAATAAATTCGGGAAGTAAACGATCCATATCATTACATCGTCCTTGTATATGAGCTATCACGACAATGCACTTACGATCTCTCTGTCTCCGACAGTCGTGCTATCTTTATTCAATTTGTTACCCTTATCAAGAATTAAATGCGTTTTAGGACCAACGATCACAAGATTTTTTTTTAATGAACATTTTTTTATTAATTACCCTTCACATTAAGTGCCGTCCTCGACCCAATGGACAGGTGATAGCTTTTATGAGCCCAATTAACCTTTGATATTGACCATTTTTTGTTATTGTCAATGCAGTTCAGTCATCGATCGGATAGGTTACGTGTTTCAAATCAGCTTGAATTGATATTTTAGATAACATAAAACCAAATTATTTATTTTACGACACACGTAACTGAATACAACGAAGTAAGGAAGAGCAAAACACTCTATTTTTATGGTAGTTATAATTTTTTTGTAGGTTGCTAACTTATCCGAACACCCGTGTAAGAGGAGATGGGAAATTTCATTACGTATTTAAAAATAAGACTTGACATTTATTGAACATTATATAAAATTACAACTTCATTGTGAAAGAACGTAAAGAGATTCTTAACTTTAGTTAAAATTACGTTTTATGCGTTTTGTTTATTAATTTACAATATTTTTAGGCATTAAATAATGAAAGTTTACTTTATAACAAATATGTTTAGGCACAAAGGTTTATTATATTGTTTAAATCTAATCATAATATACCAACTACATATATGTATACCTTCTATTATTTTTTATTTATTTGGTAACTAAATTTACGACGCAAATGATTTCTCATAAAATACATGTTATAATGTTTTGTATGAAATTGGATTTGTATTTACACATGCAACTATAATTTTGGATCAATGATGGCTCAGTTAGTACCGTGTTCGGACTCCGCGTCGTTCGTCCTGAGTTCAAATCCCTGTAAAGAACCTGAGCTTTCAATGAAGGAAAGCATCGTGATGAAACCAAAGGCTTTTTCTGATGCCCACCTGGGTAGCTACCACCCTTAAGTTGAAAATCTGTCAGAAAACACCAATAGGTGTGTTCCGGCAGCTGCACTTGAGAGTCAGTTTTCCAATAGGCTTAGAGTGGTACTATTTTCGATCATTCCATCACTTAAGATCAGGTACGATTGTCGCCACATCACTAAACCTATAATGATAAAAAAAATCTACAACTACATGTATGATTTTTTATTTTTCCTATTTTTGTATTAAAATATATCAATTAGTTTGGTATGATAAACGAAGTAAAAAAGGTCATCAATGTTAAAAAAGTTCAAAAAATTCCTAAACGTTATTAGAATTTCAAAGAATGAATTAAGCCGTTTTCACTCCACTTTTTCAACATAATTCCTTAAGGGCGAAACTTTTGAACAGCAAGTTTATAACCGGCCTTAAATTTTTCATTGAAGTTTGATACTTTAACTCGGTATTTTATTGTTATAACTTCACGGAAAACTTTTGAGTTATTTTTAATTGCTACTTTACCTTTCCATTACTTAGCTTTAACTTTACACTGAGCTGTGGTGGTGAGGAATTAAGCTCTCGTTTCTTTTTTTAACAATAACAGTAGTGCTAGCGTATGCCTATCATCCTAACAGTATCAAGTGGTTTCTCACCCGCAGATACATACTGTAAAAGGATTGGTACAACTACAATTTTCAAAATAAATATTGTATAGTTACTGAGTCAAAAGACATTTTTTTTGTTTATAAAGATATACACTCTGAAAACTTAAGCCCGTAGTCTTTTCAGAAACAGAAACGATTAATATCATAACTTTAAAAGAAAAACATGATTATTGTACTACATAATACCAATGTATTTATTAAGTAAACGGTATCCTGACCATCCCGGCATTTTATTAATACTAGCCAGCGATCGCTCTAAGCTCGAAATTCGACCAGCGACTTTTTGATCATAGACTATTTTCTGTTTCACATTTGCGGTATTCATGAACTCAGACAATGAGTATTATCTACATCACTTCCATCACTTTTCGTTGAGTGACAATATCAATATTAGCACTGGTAGTTTAGGATTCGCAGTATTAATTTATTTTATTTAATATATTAGTAACAGATATTATACATAAATTTTAGCTTCCTGCATTCTTTCTCTATATAAACTTTAACCATCCCAAATCTCTCAGTCTTCCGTGCACGCAATATGCTTAAAATGGTACCGAAAGTTTTTGCTTCACGTATTAATATATAGATATTTCATTAGCCATCATCGGCTCTGTTTTTGGATAGGGACCCTCAGACTAACAGTAAGGTAAGGGAGAAAAGAAAATATTTTGAAATTTACTATTGAATTATTATTTTAATTATTTTTTCATAAAGCTACACAGTGTTTAACGTGTGTTAGTCTGCAGATTCGGCTTTGGCATACTATGTAATTTTCCTTTATTTTATGGGTTTCGCATTTTGATTCAAAATAAACTTATGATAACTTAGTTCAGTTGCTTCGCGTCGCCTACCTGATGTAGTACACACCCGTCGGTGTAGTACATACACATATAAGTGAATATGTATAGAGATATTTCCACAATACCGAAGATCAGCTCCTGATATGTCCAGATAAGGATAACTGGAGCCCAACAGCGATTCGAATAGAGTTAAACTGTGTGCGTATGGCATTTTTTTTTTGGTCTAATTTGATGGTTTATTATAATATTGAAATTAAATATATAATTTATGGAAAAAGATAAAATAATTAAGTATTGTAAGATCCAATACCTGTGTTCTTACAATCGAGTCCATATAATAGTATTGACTAATCTAACAAATAATTGTGTAAAGTACTTACTTAACACATATTTTAATTCGGTAAATAAAACATGGACTGCAAATTAATTTTTTTTAAAACACATTAACATATTAATTAACACTTACAAACGGTAATTAATTTTCATAATAATGAATATAATTATTTTAATGATGACTTTTTATGAATGATAAACACATTGTTGTCAAAACAATTGCAATTTATATATATAGATGCATCTAAATCTTTAAAATATGCACCCCGTCGGTCGTATTCTATGTTAAACGAAATTAAAACATTTAATTTACACAAAACATTAAGAGCATAAATTTCAACTTTATTAGATCACTGTTCATTTATAATTAATATATATTTTACGTTTTATATATTTTCACACAATTTATATTATGTTAAAGCGTCTATATAAATATTTTATATGAAAAACTCGGAATATAAAATTGAAATACTATTCGGTGGTAAACGCATCACTTGAGAACGGCTAGGCCGATTTGTGTAATTCTTTTTTAATTATTAGTAATAGACGGACTATTAGGTTTTTGTGGAATGAAAAATTAGAAAACTTTCCCGAAAAACTTTCAAATTCGGAAATAAACTGAACGTCTTTGTTTCTATCGGATTTTGCATAAACTCAATGGATATACTTAATTTTTTTTGTTCTGTTCGTCTTCAAGATCTTCAGCTACAAAACCTGGGATAGGTGGCACTATGATCAGGTGTATTGGAAAGGGCAGAATAATGATTATCTGGCCAGTTAGTAATACCTATATAAAAATGAATGATTCATTGTCCCCTGTGTCTTCCTAAAACATTCATCTGATTGCGATATAACTTTGATGAGTTGACCGACACATACCCTCTAAGGTTCTGTATTAGTACAACCAGATAACAACAGTTGGCGCACAAGTCGTTTCATATCTTAGACAATGGAAATGAAGTTACATGCAAAAAATAGTATTAATTATTAAGTAAATATTAATTTACCCGTTCGGTTGTCAGAATACATTTTATTGTAAAAAAATATGTAAGTTACACGTTTCCATTGCGTCTCGCATCGATTGACATGAGTTCGAACCCCCCAATAAATCTGAGCTTCATATAAAGGAAAAATATCATGATAAAACCATAGCATGATGGTAGGGCATTTCATAATAACCGTCTTGTTACCTTATGTATAAATAAAATATTGGGAGACAGAGGTGGCCTCGATTTGATACGACCCACCTCCCTTCTCGTTAATCAGTCTCATGATAAAGTTATAATATCGCATAAAGGTGAGTGGTATGATGATTATAAATATATATAGTCACAAAATGTTTGTTTATCTATAATCTTTATATACCAAAATTACCTAACAGCTAATATAATATAACGTAATTCGACTAAATATGTACTTACGAAATAAACTCTATGAAAGGTTGTTAAAAAACACCTCCATGAACGTGTGGAGCCATCAGTATGTCAAACTAACTCACTTTATACCTTAATGGATCTCGCCAAAGACAGTTTCCACCTCACTTAACTTTACTTCCGACGAAATCGATATCGTTTCACGTAAAAATCGTTGGAGGTGTCAACTCGAGTCATTTGGAATTGACAGCTTTGTCATTTGAGAGTTTGTTGGAAACCTTATTTCGTCCGCGTATTTAGTTATGTAATATGCTCGATATACGTTAGCGATACTGATATACGTTCGGTAATCTATTGGTTTCTTATTTACCTAAATACTATTCAAAGGATTCTATGTAATGTGTGAGTTATTAAGTTTGTATAATAATATAATATATACTACATATTTATTGACTTTTAAACAAGTCGATCAATTGGCTATATAATAGTACAGGTCGCGGTTTTCGTTGACGACATAATGTAGAATAATAGGCGCAACTAAATACTTACACAAAAATAATTTTACTAAAGAGAAAACGAAATGATGATTCAAGATATTTGTGTATTATTTATTAATTGCGATATATTCGTATAGCGTGTAGGTACGCCACAAATATACAGACACCACGTTGATTGACGTGAGTTCGAATCCTTGCAATGAGCCTGAGCTTTCGGTGAAGTATAACATCGTGATGAAACTATAGCATGGTGGTAGGGCTTTTTCTAATGCTCGCCTGTGTAGCTACCATCCTCTGTCCAAAATATGTCGCCAAACACCAATAGGTGTGTTCCGGCATCAGCCCTTGAATGTTTGAGTGAATGAATGAATGAATGAGCGGATGAATGAATGAATACTTTATTGCACTTTTAGTTTGTATACTGGCGAACTTAATGCTATAATGCATTTCTTTCATTTGAGAGTTAGTATTCCACTAGGCTTAGCGTGCTACATCCATCTTGGGCCACATCGTCACTTAAGATCAGGTGAGATTATGGTCACAACGCTAAGCCTATAACGATAAAAAAATGTGTGATTGAGGCTAGGCGTCAAGCAGAGCAATATATTATTTGAAAAAAAAAATTAGATATTAAAGGATTATTGTAGGTACTCATAATCTAAACTTCCTTGTTACTATTTTAATTATTTCAATGACTACTGTTAAGTTACGAATAAAATCAACCACCTGATTTTCAAACCATTATTAGGTAACTTAATCTTCGAATACAATTGTAAATGGAATTTACCTACATAGCTTTTATTAGGTCAAATAACAAAATTACTTACTACTAACAATTTAACTTCCATGGCCTGTTTTTTATTCGAATACACAAGAAAATACTAATGTTAAAATTCTAAAAAAAAAAAGAATTAAAAGTTGAAATTACTTTTTAAATTATTTAGTTATTTTTAAAAATGAATATTCTTACAATAATTTTTCCATTATGCAAATGAATAAAAATCGCTTACGTCGATGACGTATAATGTTGAGAGGAGTAAAACATTTTTGTTAGTAATAAACAGTCAATTACCACCCAAACTGTGACCAATTTGGGTTAGGTTACGAGTGAAAATTAACCATACATAATTGTTTAAAATTCTGATTGTGGGTCGATGATATTTATATTAAGCAACTATGGTGCGTTACTAAATTTTTTATAGCTTTTTTATCCATAAAAGAACGTGCCTAATGAATCAAGGACAGATGGCTACAGTTTTACTATGAGCAAGAAATGTTTTACCTTTCACCATTTTATACATGTTATAGATTAATCAAGTGTTACATATATTTTCAACCTTTATTTTTTTTTTTCAATAGTACAATAAAAAAACAGCGACTTCCGAATGATCGGAAACTGATGGATCTGGATATACAATGGCTGATCCCAAAATTCGACAAATCAAATGAGAGTCAATGTGACTCATTTATCACCATGCACACGCGTATCACAATCCTGCAGGCTGTACCTCTACCACTCCGTTTGGTACCGAATAAACACCGAGTGACACGGAAACGCGACGCACGTATTAAAAAGCGCGCGAGTTGAATGCAGAGTAAAAGAATTGGATAGTGCTGTAACCTAATTAGAATTATTGTCGTCGATAATAAGGATGTCGATAAATATCAATGTTGTTTTAAATTTAACATTTACATCTTGTTTATCAAATTTGTTTATTTAAATCATCATCAGATTCATTTTTCGCCATTTCCCGTGCTTGAAGATGAATTTAAAATTATTTTTTTTAACAGAAGTTAACACCTTTGGTGCATGACCAATTTAATATTCAGCTAATGTATTTGAGGTCGAATTAGACCAAACCTGAATCCTTTTACGGTGTAATTACGACCATATCGACCTCAAGTTTCAATAGATACTAGCAAAATATTTCATATTCACCTCAGGCCCTGACTGCATTCAACTCGCGTACTTACTATGAGTGCGGGACTATGGCATGTGTCACATGGTTACACCTGGTGTAAGGTGGTCGTATCCAGTCTACCACTCAGCAACTGACACTCTCCGTAACTCAATCATTTGTACTTACTTCAAATAAAAAGCTCCTTTTAGTTGCGAAAAGAGTTTACTGTTGTTATTCCAATCAACCAATTAACATAATGTGACTTTAGCGTAAAATTAATTTAACATTATACAAATAAACTCGAGGGTAGGCGGGTAATTAACCTGCGAAAATTTCTTCTCTGTGTTTATTTTAGTCAAATAAAACAATAAGTTTATCGAATGTTTAATAGTAATAAATCAATGCTAGTATAAATTACCTGTCGGTTGAGTGTTATCTCATTGAAAATAGCAACTTAGCACATAATGGAATCACTTAAAGAATCTCTGTCAGATATGATGGTGATGTTTCACGAGCGTATGGCGAATTTTGAAGCCACTACTCCCAGCACTGTAAGTCTTTCTACTGATTTTATCACGTTTAAGTCTTTTATCGTGGAAGCACTGGGGAGTCTTCATCGCCAGATGGAGATGCTGGCCAGCATAGTTGACAGTCTCGAGATGCAGTCACGTAGAAAAATACTTTTACTTCATGGTGTGCCAGAGCAGAAGAAGGAAGAAACGGTAGAGGTGATGTTGAAGGTTATCAAAGAAAGTCTAAAAATTTCGGACTTCACTATCGCTGATATTAGACGGTGCCACAGGATGGGACGACCTTCAGCGACTCAAAAACCCAGGCCGATTCTATTAAAGGTTCAAAGTGTAGCAATCCGTGACAAGCTCTGGTTCAGCAAAACTAAACTTAAAAACACCGGAGTTACTATGTCAGAGTTTCTGACTAGAGCGCGGCATAATGCATTTATGGCAGCTCGTGAGAGGTTTGGTTTTGAGAAGTGTTTGACCAGGGAAGGCTGTCTTCGTTCTGGCGCCGGACGGATCTCGTCAACGAATCACTTCACTCACTGGTTTGAATAAGATCAAACACGAAGATACTGCTAAACCAACGGTATCCGTGAAGACAGTCACGAAATCTAAACGTACAACCTCCAAAAAGTAACTTTTGCTGTGATGATCGTATGATATCCTGTTAGTAACTGAGGTAGTTCAGTTTTATTTTGTTTCGATATTTGTTTACAATGTAACTTTTTTTCCAATTACCTACTTCACATTTCTTAGTAAAGTTACTAAGCTACTTAGCGAAGTCGCTATAGTACCGTTCACGTTCAGTGTTTATTTGAATATCTTTAACATGCTTATCTCGGGTTATTCAGTTTAATTGTATTATTTTGTTTACTGTTTCGTTTTGTTGCATAGATATATTTCTGATTGTTTTGATCCATATTAATGTTAAACTCAATTGTTCTGTATTAACTTAGTTATGCAGTCTGTACCCTCTCTTATTACGTCTTGTTAATTGGTACATACGTTAGAAATGCTGATGTTACGTTTTTAACCCATATTATGTCTGCAAACTACTGATAGACACCTGGTGTTTTGACTGAATGTATTGCGACATATTTCTCATTATTTCATAGTAAACAGCCCCACTTTGTGTTTATAGAATAAGAGTTTATAAAAGAGACATTTGTAACAAATAAAAGCATTCTTAATAAAGCTTCTTGAGAATCAGTCTTGTCTTAGATTTTTTTAAAAACCCTCGGCAGTGCTCCCGAAATTTAACTGGCGCAGTCGGTAGGATACTCAATCAACAATAAAAGTCTGTGTTCGAGTCTTACAAATCGGTCTCATGTGCAGATTTTGAGTATCTACGAACCAATAAATAAGTTAACGTCGGGTTCCACATCTATTTCCGAGAGATCCTGTCCTAAAAGCGAAAGCAGCTATACGGCAAGACATGGGAACGAGCAGACTGTAAGTGACCATTTTTACAATCCTTGTCTCGTCCTTGTTATTTTCTGTGGTTGTATTTTTCGTTGGACATTGTTATAATTTTCAAACAAAAAATCGTTGAAAATTATTTAACAAATTTTTATAATTTTCAAACAAACATCGTTGAAAATTATTTTTCATAATTTTCGAATAAAAATCGTCGAAAGTTATTTGACTTCATAGATTATAAGATATTGAGAAATATTAATAATAAATATTAATTTTGAGAATTTTAATTTGATAATTTTAATTTCGATAATTTTAATTTTGAGAATTTTGATTTTGATAATTTTGTTATAAGATTTATTTTGTGAATTTTATTTTGAAAATATTATTTTGTGAATTTTAATTTTGTGAATTTTACTTTGTGTGTGTTTAATTAAATAAATACAATTCAAAATGCAACGCAACAATGAATCAACAATTCAATTAGTATCAAAAGAACTTTTAAGTTTAATTCCCAAGTACGATGGTGATCAAAATACTTTAAATTTATTTATTAAAAAAAGTGAATATATAATCAGAAATTTTAGCGGATCAAACAATGTTGTTCAAACTACATATGTGTTTCATGCTATAACTAGTAGATTATGTGGTAAAGCCGCTGCTCTACTAAGTGAAAGAGAAGACATAACAACTTGGGAACAATTAAGAGCTGTTTTGATTCAACATTTTGGTGATCCTAGATCGGAAGAGTGTGTGGCAATTGAGTTGGAAAATTTAAAAATTAAAGTTGGTGAAACATATACGCAATTTTGTAACAGGATACAACAAACACGCTGCACCCTCTTCTCCAAGGTCAATTTATTAACTGATGAAGGCCTCAAAGCCGCTAAAATGATTATCTATAATAATATGTGCTTGAATGTATTTTTATATAATTTACCAGAGGATTTAATTCGAATTGTGCGACTTAAAGGTTGTACCGTTTTAGAACACGCACTAAGTGTTGTCATGGAGGAGGTCAATTTTCAATATCAGTACAATTCTAAAAATAAAAATAAATCTAATATTAAACCAGTTCAACAATTTTTCACGCCTACTTTAACAAATAATTTTAATAATAATTTCAAACCTCAACCTGCATTTGTGCCAAATACATTTAATTCCGGACAACAAAATTTTAAATTCGGAATTCCATACCAAACACAAAATAATTTTAAACCGTATAATAATAATTTTAAATTCGGTATTCCAAATCAAAATGTACAATTCAGACCTAACCTAAACCAACAAGGATATAAACCAAATTTTGGAAATAATAATTTTAAATTCGGTATTCCTAATCAACAAGGGTTCAAACCACAATTTAACAATACACAAAACCGACCTAATTTCAACATGCCAAATCAACAATTTAAATTTGGTATACCACCACAAAATCAACCTCAACGTAATCCACCTCAATTTCAGGCAAGCGATGTGTCAATGCGCACAGCTCGTCCTATTAGACAAAATATGATAGAGTCTTTAGAAATGAACGACCCTGAAATTGAATACCAAGACTATCAACCTGATTATACAGAATATGAAAATCATTATTTCATTGACGATAATCAACAAACTGCTTATGACGATTATCATGAAAACATAGAACCTGTTGAAACTGAAGAAGCTGAAAATGAATGCGTAAATTTTCCTATAAAAGCCTCCAAGAGCGACCCCCAGAAATAGTACACTTAAATTATGACGGCATAAATAAACTACCGCATATTTATATTCCTGAAATTGATGCTCGTTTAATGATTGATACCGGAAGTACCAGAAGTTTTATTAGTCCCGCTAAAGCTGATGAATATTTTTCAGATTATAAATATATTGATCCTTTTGAAGTTATTAGTACACATGGACGTAGCCTACATGACGAAGTTATAGATATACCTTTATTGGAAAGTTTTAAAAGTCCGATGAATCATAAATTTTATATATATAATGTAGATGGAAGATATGACGGATTAATAGGTTCTAACTTATTAAAAATATTGAACGCGACTATAGACATGAAAAATTTAATTTTACGGACACAAAATACAGAAATTCCAATAATTTATAGTCCCCCGTGGGAAATAACGCTAGAACCACGCACTGAAACCCGTGTTAAGGTGCCTACAAATTTAATTAATGGTGAAGCAATAATTAATTTTAAAAATTTTGGAAATGAAGTACGTATGCCTAGCGCTATAGTTACTTGCAAAGATTCATTTGCAACAACAGTCATGCAGAATGCTTCGCAAGATAGTGTGACTTTAACTTTTAACGAACCATTGAATATAACCAGCCTTAATAATAATACTTGCAAAATAAATTTATCAACCGGGCAACAATTAAATGATTTTGAGATTGATGAATTACTTACACAAAATTTATCGAAACTCCGATTAGATCATGCTAATCAAGAAGAACGAGAAGCAATAGAAAAACTTTGTTTTGAATACAGGGATATATTCTATTGTGATAAACTGCCTCTTACATTTTCTAATCAAGTAAAACATCGAATCCGGACTAAAAATGAAGATCCAATTTTCATACGGCAATACCGACTTCCACCATCGCAAAACGATGAAATACAGAAACAAGTTGAAAAATTACTAAAAGATAATGTTATACAAGAATCGTTTTCACCATGGAGTGCACCCGTACACCTAGTTCCAAAAAAGATGGACGCCTCCGGTGAACAGAAATTTAGAATGGTTGTAGACTATCGACGTATAAATGATATTACTACTGATGATAAGTATCCTTTACCAAATATTAATGATTTATTCGACAAGTTAGGGAAATCTACTTACTTCAGTACATTGGATTTAGCAAGTGGGTACCACCAAATTGAAGTTGATGAACAAGATAGACCCAAAACTGCATTCACTACACCAATGGGACATTTTGAATTTACACGGATGCCATTTGGACTTAAAACAGCACCTGCAACATTTCAACGCGCAATGGATAACGTGTTACGTGGGTTGCAAGGTATACATTGCTTAGTATATTTAGATGACATCATCATTTATTCTAGTAGTATACAAGAACATGTAGAGAAGCTAAGAAAAGTGTTCGATCGTCTCAAACAAACCAATCTTAAAGTAACTCTCGATAAATGTGAGTTTTTTAAAAAAGATGTACTCTACTTAGGACACAAAATTACGAAGCATGGTTTACAACCAAATGATGATAAAATCAGGGCAGTACTTGCCTTCCCACTCCCCAGAACATCCACTGAAATTAAAAGTTTTCTTGGCCTGATAGGCTACTACCGAAAATTCATAAAGGATTTTTCAAAAATTACACAACCCCTTACATCGTGTTTGAAAAAGAAAAATAAAATTGAAATTAATGAATCATATGTTCAAGCTTTTCAAAAATGTAAAGAGCTACTTGTGAATGCTCCTATATTACAGTTTCCTGATTTTTCTAAACCCTTCATTTTAACAACAGACGCGTCAAACTACGCTTTAGGCGCTGTCCTTTCACAAGGATCAGTTGGAAATGAAAAACCTATCGCATATGCAAGTCGTACTCTTAATGATGCAGAAACACGTTACAGTACAATAGAAAAGGAACTGTTAGCCATCGTTTGGGCAGTAAAACACTTCCGTCCTTACCTGTATGGACGCAAATTCACAATATTTACTGACCACAGACCTTTAGCATGGTTAAATTCACTGAAAGAACCTAATAGTAAACTTACTAGATGGAAATTGAGACTAGCTGAGTTCGATTTTGACATAATATACAAGAACGGTAAACAAAATAGTAATGCTGATGCTCTATCACGAATTAAATTAAATATATTAAAGGACGATATGTCCTTACGAGTAAACGTGAGTGACACTGAACGATCTGAGAGTCCAATACTAATTTCAGACTCATCAGAAACGTTAACTATTCCTTCAGATTCCGATAAGACTTTAACTCACCCAATTCGTTCTCCTTCATCCAGTACTATTACTGCCTGTTCATTACCGGAAACCATACATTCTGCTGAAGATATTGATACGAATGGTATTCCCATTATTGAAGAAGCCATCGACACAAAACCTAATCAAATCCTTATTTTTACTTGGAACAGAAACCAATTATCAATAAAAGACTTATCACATGAAAAACAAAAAATTTTGGAAGTACATTTACCTGTAAACAACACTAACCTTGTTAAGAAATTTCTTTTAGAATATATAAAACCTAAAATTAAATATTTCTTTTACTTTGAGAGCGAAATTCACCGTAAACAATTTACAAATGCTGTGATAAAACTATTTAAAAAAGATACCGTCAAAATATATGAATGTACTAAAAGAGTTATATACTTAGGTGATGAAAAAGAGCAACGTGCCACTATACTTGCTTATCATCAAGGTAAAACAAGTCACCGTGGAATCAAAGAAACTCTTATGAAATTAAAGCGTAATTATTTTTGGACAAATATGGATATAACAGTCGCTTCTGTAATCAATTCTTGTGAAACTTGTAAAACTCTAAAATATGATCGCAAACCTTTAAAACCAGAATTAATGTTAACGCAAACTCAAACAAAACCTTTTGCTGAAATATTTATAGATATATTCTCTATAGAAGGAAGCTACTTCCTTACCATAATAGATGCTTTCAGTAAACTAGGTCAGGCTTTTGAAATATCCAATCGCTCTACACCTGAAGTAGTTCGTGCCTTAATTAAATTTTTCTCATTTTATGGCGTACCAAATAAGATCAGTGCTGATTCTGGTACTGAATTCAACAATACACTTTTAAAAGAAACATTACAATTTTATAAAATAGAATTACACATAAGCACTCCACATAATCCTAATTCTATGGGTTTAATTGAAAGATTCCATTCAACTATTTTAGAAATATATCGTATCGCTAAATATGAACATAAAATAACTGACGCGGCTAACGTTATGACTTATGCAATTATGTCATACAATCAAACCATTCACTCAACGACTGGTCTTACACCATTTGAAGTAGTTTTTGGACACACTGATTCTAATAGTACTTTTGAAGTAAACTTTAACAAACAATATACGCAACAATTAGTAAACGATCATATGAAACGAACGAAATATCTTTATAAATATTTAACAGACAAAGTAATTGAAAATAAAGAAAAGATTAAAACAAAACGTGGTGGTGAAACATCATTTGATATTCAAGAAGAGGACACTATATTTGTAAAAGGTGTTAATACAAGGCGAAGTAAAGATAAACCGCGTTATCAAAAAGCACAAGTATATGGTAAAATTGACAGAAATATCTGTCCTGTAAAAATGAAAACTCGAAAAACAAACGTGCCTATTAAGGATATAAAACGACCTTCGCAGGTACCTCCTCGGGCTCCTGGCTCTGATCATCAGGATTCACGCCCTTCAACTTCACAGAATCGATAAAAATCCCGGTATAGTCCTTGTGAAACAAGGTCAAGCTAGTGTAAGTTATGATAAGTGGACAATAATTAAGATTTTAGATTTAAGTCTGATACGTGAGGATTTAGAATTCAATATAAAAAGATATACTAAATTTAATCAATATTTAAAAACACATTTTGATAATGAAACATCTAATGTTCAACTTTTTAATGTAAAGCTTCAAACGAATTATGTAATGAATATTAGTATTCAAAAATTAGAACAGTTATCTCCATCAACTAGAATTAAACGTGGACTTCTCAATCCTCTTGGATCTATTATTAAGCTTATAACTGGTAACTTAGATCATAATGATGCTTTAAGATATGAAAATATGATTGATTCTCTAACGACACGCCAAAATACACTCATTAAAAAGGTAACCTTAATATCAGATATTTCTGAATCAATGATAAAGATAACAAATTTCACGAAGGACAATTTCATTCGAATAGATAAAGAGTTACGAGAAATAAAAAAATTAATAAATCAAACTAATATTGATATAACTACCCATAATTTTATTAATGTTTATAATTTATTTTTCCATAATTTTCAACTACTCTACATTCGGTTGAATGAAATTGAAACTTCTCTGGCATTCAGTAAATTAAAAATATTACACCAATCTCTTATAAACTCAAATGAATTATTAGAATTGTTAAAAAAGATAGAGAAATTCTACAAACTTGTGTATCCAGTAAGTTATGACAATTTAGTTAAAATAGAGCAATGTATAGAGCTTAAAGCTTATACAAAAGGAAGTCAAATAACATTCATTTTAGATATACCAATAATTAGAGATGAAATTTATACATACTACAGAGCAATTCCAATACCTATGACCAATCCTTCTAATCATACCACCATCATTATTCCTAAATTTCCTTACCTATTAGTAAAAGGGTCTAAATTTGTCTCGCTCACTTTACCTTGTAATGAACTTCACGACGAAATGTTCCTGTGTCACGAGGATGATTCTCGAACAACTTCAGAAGACACTTGCATAACAGCATTAATTCAATTTTCTTCGAATACGAGTTCTTGTCATCCAGTACCAGTTGAAATCAAGACCATTAAGATACAACCAATTGGAAAAGAGAGATGGATTCTTCATAGTAACGCTGAGAATATATTATCAAAAATTTGTAACGACGAAATAACGAAAGAAAATATAGAAGGGACATACTTCCTCGTCCTAGATGACCATTGCGATGTTAAAATTGGTGAAATTACGCTAAAAGCTCACCATATTACTACGAGTAATTTGAAGATGTCAAAATTACCGATTATTAATCTTCCCGAAATAACAATTACTGAGCAACAATTGCAACGTGAACCCATCAATTTGGATAACAGTGAATTAATAAATCTTCAACATTTAAATAATCTTTTAAAAATCAGTGAAAGTGAACTAAAAACATCAAGTGAAAGAATTATTAATGTAAAAAGTGTTAGTGCCGGAACTTTATTGTTATATGTGATTATATTTCTATTAATTCTTGTATTCTTAGTATATAAGCTCAGTTTTTGTAAAAATTATTGCTATCGAAATAATCATAGTGATAATCATCCCTCTGATAATTTCGAACTTGAGGGGGGAGGAGTTATGCAGTCTGTACCCTCTCTTATTACGTCTTGTTAATTGGTACATACGTTAGAAATGCTGATGTTACGTTTTTAACCCATATTATGTCTGCAAACTACTGATAGACACCTGGTGTTTTGACTGAATGTATTGCGACATATTTCTCATTATTTCATAGTAAACAGCCCCACTTTGTGTTTATAGAATAAGAGTTTATAAAAGAGACATTTGTAACAAATAAAAGCATTCTTAATAAAGCTTCTTGAGAATCAGTCTTGTCTTAGATTTTTTTAAAAACCCTCGGCAGTGCTCCCGAAATTTAACTACTTAGTAGATGAGTTAATGTTGCATTTTTATTGTTATTTTTTGTTGTGATAAATAATTTTTTAACTTCACATATTAAAACCACTCAATTAACCGATAGATAAATTGATATAATCATTTGTTAAAACTTTTTACTTTATAAACTATATTAATATTATATATTAAGTTTAGCATTATTATTATTATTTTTTTTTTTTAAATAACTTATTGTTTTGAACTTATATATATATTTATATATAATACATATATTATTATTGTATATATACATATTATATTCTCATTACTATATTAAAAAATTGTAAAAAAAAAATTCTAGCTCTCTTAGATTGTGTTAAAATTTTGTTGTTTTTTTTTTTGCTTTATTTGTACCTTTTTTTACATTGTAAACTTCATTTTTTATTTATTTATTGCGCAAGTTTTTCGTCATTCCCTATCAGTTCTCTCTGGGGTTGAGGGGAAACTTAGTTTTGTTTTTATTTATTTCCATATAAACTATATCATATTATTTTAAGGATCACAATTGTAATAACTAACTGGTTACTGTTTCTTTTTATGATGTCTTCTTCTGGTGAATCGTTTATTACAACCCTTAAAAAAACTTTGGAAAATGATTTTGTTGCTTGCCCCAAAAATTTCAATGTATGTCATATAAACGCAAAGAGTATCCCATGTCATTTCGATGATATCTTGGACACTTTTGATTCTTCACTGATACATGCTGTACTGGTCTCTGAGTCATGGCTCAAGCCGTCGCTTCCATCTTCTTTATATTCTATTCTTGTCAGAAACAACCGCACTGGTAAGGGAGGTGGTGGCGTTGCAATCTACTTGAAAAGAATTTATCCCTTTAAAATTATTTTGAGTTCCACTTCTAGCAACAACGAATCGTGTGAATTTCTCTTTCTTGAAATTGACTTAGGTTTGCTATTGGTGTAGTGTACTGTCCTCCAGCAGTTAACTACTTCTCCGAACTGGAACTGCATTTTGAGAATCTTATGGCAAATTATAACCGTATATTCATTATGGGTGATTTCAACACGTGCTTGCTTCGTAATGATTCCAGATGCCTCAAATTACGATCGATTCTCGAATCTGCTAGTTTTAGTATTTTAGATTTAGCACCCACGCAACACTCTAGTAACTTTGATTCTCTCTTAGATTTGATGATAACTTCGGACACCAATCTCTTATTTAGTTATGGGCAACATTTGGCGCCAGCCTTCTCGCACCATGATTTGATATATGCCTCCCTTAATATTAAAACACCTAAACATAAACCTATAATTCTCTCTCAAAGAAATTTTGGCTGTATGAACATCGATAAGCTCCTTAGTGACGCTGCTAACATTGATTGGGCAGCGGTAGAATCTCTGTCTACAGTAGATGAGAAGCTACATTTCCTGAACACTACTGTTGTTGATCTTTTTGACCGTCATGCCCCAGTTCGTCCCATAAAAATCAAGCATCGTCCTGCTCCTTGGTTCTCAGATCCAATACGTAAGGCAATGTCAAAGCGTGATCGTGCATTTCGTAAGTTCAAATGTCACAGGTCTGATGAAAATTGGGTGCTGTACAAGGCCTTAAGGAACAGATGTAATCTTCTGTGCCGGAACGCCAAACATCGCTATATTTATAAGCAACTTGAAGTATCCACACCTGCTTGCTTATGGAAATTTTTAAAGTCGCTCGGACTATCCAAATCCTTGAATAGGGACGATAAAATTCCTATTGACCTGAACTTGTTAAATAAACATTTTGCAAGTGCTACTAAGCTCACACTGAATGTTAAAAATCTTACTCTTAAATTTCTTGCTTGTTTACCCCGTCCTCAGATTGAGCAGATTGAGTTTTCCCCTACTAGTGAAGATGAAATTACAAAAATATTCCTAACTCTCAATTCCAAAGCTGTGGGTTGTGATAATATTGGTCGTGTCATGCTACAATATATTTATAAGCTTATTCTCCCATGTGTGACTTCTATCATAAACTTTTCTTTAACCACGGGGATTTATCCTGCTTCTTGGAAGAATGCTTATATTGTTCCGCTTTCTAAAGTTACCAATTCCACAGCTCCTAATCATTTTCGACCTATCTCTATTCTTCCCTTCCTTTCCAAAATTTTGGAATCTATTGTCAATAAACAAGTTACTTCTTTCCTCACTGACAACGAACTATTAAATCAATTTCAGTCTGGCTTTCGAACCGCCCACAGTACTACTACTGCTCTGCTTAAGATCACGGAAGATGTTAGATCTAATATAGAAAAAGGTATGGTCACAGTATTGGTCCTTATAGATTTTAGCAATGCATTTAATGCTGTTGACCACGATCTTCTGCCGCTCTTTCTTGTCTTCAGTTTTCACCCTTAGCACTGGAATGGTTTTCTACTTATCTCCGAGATCGTCACCAGGCTGTTCGCGTCTATGATGGCGAATCAGATTGGTGTGCTCTAGAAGCTGGTGTTCCCCAAGGCGGCATTCTATCTCCGTTACTTTTTTCTATTTTTATAAACTTTCTTACGCCTATTATACAATCCCACTACCATCTCTATGCTGATGACCTGCAATTGTATCTGCATTGCGAAATAAAGAATCTTCCTTCTATAATCAATAATTTAAACAAGGACCTCTCAAGTTTTCTTTCCTGGTCTGAATCTTACGGGATTTATGTTAATCCAACTAAGTGTTATTACTAACCATTATAATTGGTAGCTCAAAACAGCTTGCTAAAATAGACTTTAATTCATTGACTCCCCTTCAATACAATAAATGTACCATTCCTTACTCAACTACGGTGAAAAATCTTGGTATCATCTTCGATACTAAATTATGCTGGGCAGACCAAGTCAAGGAAGTTAGTAGAAAATTTTATGCTTCTCTTCATTCTCTCATGCGTTTGAAAAACTTTCTTCCTGTTAATACTAAAATTTCCCTAGTGAATACTCTTCTTCTACCACTTCTGGATTATGCAGACGTTGCTTACTTGGACCTCTCAGAAGATCTCTTAAATAAATTTGATCGTCTACTCAATAACTGTATCCGTTTCATCTTCCGTCTTCGGAAGTTTGATCATGTTTCTGAATACCGAGCCAGGTTGAAATGGCTACCTATTCGGCAACGTAGGAATATAAGAATACTTTATCTTCTTTTCTCCGTACTTAATAATCCCAAATCCCCTAAATATTTAAAAACACTTTTTCAATCTCTCGCGGATACGCATAATAGACAGCTAAGGTCTTCTGATTCTTTAATTCTCAGTATACCAAGTCTTCATACTAATTTCCGCGACCAATCCTTTGCCGTTACAGCAGCACGACTGTGGAATTCGCTTCCTATCAATATCCAACTGGCCAACTCTCGAAATTCCTTCAAGTATTCGCTACGTAGGTTTTACTTGGAGCAATTGAATATTGGCTAGGTTTTTTCTCTTTTTTTTACTTAACATTATGCATACCTTGCATATACCTTTCCCTTGCTCCCATGGAAGACTGGCAGAGAATGCATTATAGCATTAAGTCCTCCATTTGTACTTTTTTTTTTGTGCAATAAAGAATATAATAATAAACATTATTCTAATTTAATTTAATTTTGATTGAAATAGTGTTTAAAACATTCGTTAAATATTTAATTAGAACATTGTTTCATAGAGTAATAATACTTCAAAAAGTTTCTTTGAAACATTGATGTTATCATATCATCACCTGAGACAAAACTTTTTAATTGTATAATAAATTTAATTCTAATTCCCTAGCCTCTCCTTTTCAAAACAGAACTACAGACGCCGGACACTGTTTTACGGTAACCTCCATCTCGGCACGAACTAACAAGTTCTTTATGGCTTTATCTTTACCGCACCAAACTGTGGACTCATCTCTTGGCAATGTGTTCCTTCCTTCTTACGACATCGGACCCTTCAACCATAATGTGAAAAGATATTTATGCAGGCCGATATGACAGCAGCGACCACCGATTAATTGCAGAAATCTCAATGGTCACCGTTGTGTTTGGATTGTATTGTTCTTACAATCAAGAACGGTGCCATCAATTAGCCGAAGTACTATAAAAAAATTTAAGAGTAAATATCACAACGAAATATTTTTCTATATTGGTGCATACTTAACGTAGACAAGTAGAACGTTCAACTTCTTTAGTGGCAGCCATTAATAAAGACCATTATATGCAAATCGTTATTATACAATTAAGCATTGTCTTTCACAGAGGGCGTGACTCCTTCCCAACAGGTGGAGTCCAAATAACCACACCTTTATTTATTACTCCACCAAATAAATAATTCAAAACCGTAACGATATCATTCGATGCGTTCCACGATATAAACTAATTTGAATTAATTCGATGCGACCCATTTTTCTTCATATGAATCATAAAAAGTGTTTTAATGACAAAACTATGTGGTGTTTCCCCATAGTATATTTTAATGTATTGTGCAACTGTTGTTTATACGAAATAAAAAACATGCAAACACAAAACAGATGTTTCCTTTGCCGCTTTGATTTACAATTATTATGAATTGTTGACGGTTTGTTTGATATCATATCTGCACGGAACGGTTCAGCTCAAGGAAAAATAAATCTTAGCATATCAGTAAATACATTATTGCTTTGGCTCATGGGACAAATATCAAAGTGTTGTGAAAGTAGGTCGTATCCAGTTTATTTGAAAAATGTTTTTATGATGTTATTAAATATGTAGAGATTTTTTTGATGACTAAAAATATAAAAAATTAGTCAATTTTTAAATTAAAAACAATCTTATGGAAACAGAGATGTTGATAAATTTTGAAAATTAAATAAAAACGTTTTAATTGATATGCATTGCCTGCCAAATTATTCATTTAGTAAGGAACTATCGGTCCACATAATAGGTATATGATTTTTTTTTGTCTCGTATGCAGTCCTATACTTTTCATCCGATTGCGATAAAACTTTGGTGAGTTATTGTATGCATGTGTTCAAAGGTTTCTGAATCAGTTAAATCAAAATCAAAATATTATTTATTCAATTTAGGCCCTAAGATGACACATGTAACGTTAAAATAACTCAATCAACTCAATAACTAGGATGTTTTCCAAACCGGTGGTAGTGTCTTTACATTCGTAGGTGCCTTCTTAGGGCCTAAATTGAATTAAATATTATTATTTTTGATTTTTTGTAAAGTAATGTCACTTTACATTAAGAAAACTTTATTAAAACTTAGAAAAGAGAGAGTTAGGACACATCGAAATTTATTTAGAGATTTCTCCTTACTTGGACAGCCTGACTGGTGGAATATCACTAACCTACAGAAGATCTCAGTCAAATAACCTTTTGTTGTACTCCCTCGTTGAATAGGGTTTCCAAAGCTTCTTCGGAAAGGAACGGGGGATGTTCAAAGAGAGGTAGGGCACAGAGTAATTTATTTGGATATTTCTCCTTACTTGGGCAGCCTGACTGGTGGAATATCCGCTCCCTACACAGGATTGTGGGCAAATAAACTTGTGTTATATTCCTGTGGGGAGTAAGGTTTCCAAAGCTCCTTGCAGCATAGGGTTCAAGGTCCGGTAGCCGTTTACCATTAGGCCGGCCTTATGCTTGTTTGCCACCTTAGTGGTATAAAAAAAACAATACACAAAAATAAAGCTTTATTACGCCATCTATTACAAAAATTCAAAAAATTAAAATAATTGTACAACTTAATTCTCTTTAGAATGTTATGGACCCATTTCCGCAAATAAAATAACTCGCTTCAAGCATTTCCAATGTTTCCCATGGCTACTTTACTCTGATTATAGAAACAGTTCTTAATTGTATCTACTTCCGTCGTAACGTGTTCTTGGAATTCATTCACGGTACTAAATTCAACTCAAGCATGTACGGTATTGTATACATACTGAAACTATATTAAACATCCATAATATACATACATATATTGGATATACTAAAGTTGTTAAATTGCGGCGATCTAAAAAAAATATGTCACCGCCTGTTTTATATTCCGTATAAGTTGATTTCGCTTTTGGTCATAATCTTACTTAATATTAAGTGATAGTAATACGCTTAGCCTATGGCTCTCATGTACAGCTGCCTGAATACACCTATTGGTGTTTGGTGACAGATTTTCAACTTGAGGGTGGTAGCTAGCCAGACGGGCATTAGAAAAAGCCCTAAAACCATGCTATGGTTTCATCACGATGATTTCCTTCACCGAAAGTTTAGACTTATTGCAGGTAATCGAACTCAGGTTGATCGACGCCGATTCACACGCTACTAACTGAACATTATTGCTTAGCTTTTAATTATATTGTATTATTTATCTATTTATATGAACAACAATAATATAATTAAGAATCAAAAACATAATTGTTTAAAGAAAACTTACTGAATTAATTATTCAGTGTAAGTTGACTAAGTATACGGTGGTTACATTACTTGTTATCGACCATGATCTTATGACAGCGGTAAACCGTAAAATATTAGTGTTATTCAACCACTGGAGCGGTCGGAACAGTCATTTGTAAAACCAGAGGTTAGTATAACATTCTTAAATTGAACATAATTGAATCAAACGCGTAACTTAATTCTATCTTATTGTTAAAGTTTATTAAATTCCTATATTATTATTGAGCCTTCAATAGTATGAAGAAGTTTTTGTAATTTATAAATGCTACAACTAAACACATTAGCAAGTTAAGGTAAATTATGTTTTATTCGAAAATTTTGTAATATGTAAATAATGTAAGAATATTATTAAAAGACCAGTAAAACGTTTATGATTTTTATAGTGGTGTTTACCAATGATAATAAAAATAGAAAATCTTATATTTTAAGTAATAAATACTATTATTATTATATAATTATATTTTTATAAATTTTAATTTTACAATAGGCAATAAAATGAAGTCGGTAGTGAGAACCAACATTGAAAAAAATCATAATGTGTTAGTTAGTCTAATAAATAATATACTAGCTGACCCGGCAGACGTTAGTCTTTCCGGTAGTTAATGGCTCGACCACAGTACCATCTTTTGAATACTAATGTAACTATGAACCCGAAAGATCTCGACAATTCACGATAAAACAAATATTTTGTGTGATTATGAGCTCAGTCGGTCAAGTAGTTTAGAAGTTATACGTTCACTAACAAACGTACACAAGATATTTATGTATAAAGACCGGTTGGTGTCCGCTTTGCAAGGCGTTTTTTTTTGTCTATGTTTTAGATTATAGTGAACTTCTGAAATAATAAGGAACGTCTATAAAAAGTTTAATACATCGATACAACGATTTTTTTAAAGTAATTAAGGTGTGATTATTTTTTACATAATAAAATATACAATATTAATTTACTTTATATGATATGCAACGTTTTATTCTTTCATTCTTATTATTATCAATATTAAATAATAAACATATTTAACCCAACCTGGGTTGTGACTTACCCTAAAAACATTACTGTAGTAGTACTATAATAATTTACCTTGCATTAACTTCGGCCTTCTAAATTACTTTTATCCCAACAATAAAGATATTTCTGAAAATTTTCCAAGGAAATTATCTACTGCTAGAACGTAATAGATAAGATTAAGACCGAGATACTCGCTCTTATTACACGACTAGTCCCTAAATTCATAGTTTCTACGTCTTAAAGTAAGACGGTATTTACTTAGCTTGAAAAGTGTGGATGCTTACAGCATACAGAAAGCCTTATATGCAGTAGGCATCACGCGGTGTTCGCACGGAGTACGAATAGTTAGTAATGTCTGCAAATAATCGTTATCATGAAGATAAGTACTGTAACTGAGTGCCTCGCCAATTGCCTCAATATGCGTAGTGGTTAATTGCTCAGTATTTAGGTAAATTTGCGAAACTATAGGTAAAAAATTGTGTTTAAATAAATATATTTGAAAGATAAAAAGGAGTTTTGTTAATTATGAAGCGCCCCAATAATCCTCAGTTATTATTAATTATTCAATACTTAATTAAACATTATACATTAATGTATAAACTCTCTCCGAGAACATTTTAATTCAGTTGCTGATGCCAATCAATTTTGAATTGGTTCTTTACCTTAAATTTTATATTGGTAGTATATCAGTAGTCTACTAAGAATCATGAGACATCACGGGATGTCCCATGTAGGCCGTATCAGATCGTATAACCGACGTATGCGTCTAAGAAAATATACATGCCATTAATGGCATATGAATCAAAATCAACATATTCTTGAACGGTTAGAAAGTCGATTGCCATCTAAACTGAATGCAAATACAAGTTTGTTGATGTGCGAGAATAATTTATGACTATTATATCCGAACACAGTCATAGGTGCGGTGCAGTAACATTCATTTGTTTCCCGGTACACTTCGCTTGTTAAACAAAATATTGACATGTTCTTCACCCGTGGGCGTGTTTCTTTCAAGCGTGTAGGTTTCGAACCACGTCTAATTCTTTTGTTCTGATTTCTTTGCCATGTATATGAATGACTTATGAGTAGGTACGACTCATATGCAAAAATGTACCTACCTGCCTAGTCATTTTCAGTTTGAATATACAATTTACATAGACTTAACAATGACATTGGACAAATTGAATGGTTTCATATTATAATGGAAAAAATCAATTATCGCCGACACTTTATTTGATAAAGTACGAACCTTTTGTATGATATTTAATATAAATTAATGGACAGCGAGAGTTTTAAATCGAATTCAGTGAATTATTTCTAGAAGTTCAATTTGATGCGAGTGCCTGCATAAAGAGCTAGGACGAATGAAATGAGTCACCAGTGATTTGAAAAGGAATGAGAATACAAATCAACTTTGCTTTAACTTGCCAGATCAATAAGCTTTATTTATATGTACAAAGAGTCAAAAATCCAACGGCTAAACATTTGTTACATGTAAAATAAAAATATGCTTCTTCGTTGAGGGTCGGGCAACCTTTTTCTCAGTGATCGGTATCGGGCATACCCATCGATGGTTCATAGCGACAATACTATCGAAATCTCGTACCTATCGATATGGTAATGTACCGACCGATACATTCCATACCTTTGTGTGCTTATGTTGATGAGGTGGGCGAAACTCAATTGATATACATTTGACGTTATTGTTAATATTATGGGGTGGACTCGGTTTAAAAAGGCAATTTATTCTGACTCTTGATGGGACACTAGATAATACTTGTCACAATTTATTTTAATATATTTAATTCGAAACGATATGTTTGACGTTGAATTTATATAAGTCAACCAAAGGACTTCATGAGAGTTTCCACCCTTATGAGTTGGTGATTCGCTTCGTCGTTTATTACGTGAACAGCTAAGGAATGGAATTTACTCCCGACGTCTGTCTTTCCGTCTACCAATAACTTCGGAGTCTTCAAGTGAAAAATTAATAGGTATTTGAAAAGTGAGCACGATCCACCGTCGGCCTCTATAAAACATTAAAAAAGTATTGAATTGTAGAGTAATTTAAAAAGAATAGCATTCTCTACATTTCAAAAACACCTAAAGTATATTACTAATTAAATGTAAATCTAGACATTTAATAGAATTTCAAAGAATGCTTTTAAATAACATTCTAAATCAATAAATTCTCATCAAAAAAGCATTTCAAACATCAATTTAAAACCGAGCTATCAAATTTGTAAACTATATTGGACCCTTTACTGTATCGTGATCTTAACCACAATAATTTTCTATGCCCACGAAATTGGTATTTACCCAAATTAAATGTTGGACGTAATTGATACAAATGGTTGTTTCTAGTTTAAAAGTAATTGGGTAAGACAACAGTGAACAAGTGCAAGGGATCCAGCGTGATCGTAAGTTACGGTCTCATTGTTCTTACGAAAGTTAAAATATTTAATTGGACGTTGTTGCAGTGGGATGAGTAAGGCATGTGATTGAAAGTTTGTAATAGATATCAATTTGATTCTTGTAAATTATCCAAAATTTTTGTTTAAACCTTATTTCCATTCGCTGTATTTGCAAAGATCTGAGCGGTTAACATTTTGAAAATGTACATTTAAAAGTATGTTGTATTTATTAAAAACATTTCATTTGTGCAAAATAATAACAAAAATTTACTAGAGATTAAATCACAAGAGACACAGACATGTCACTTGTTTTATTTTAATTTGTATTGTCGTTTAATTAAACTTTTTATTGTCGATAGCTCACAACTGTCGCCTGTTGAAAATTAATTTTGTGTCTGTTTTTTTTTTGTTTTGCGTGTGTTTATGTGAAATAGTTCGAAACAAATTTTGTAAATATATAGTTGTGAGTTATTTCATTGTAATTTACGAAAGGAATTTTATTAAATTAAAATCAATGTCGTAGACATATTAGTAGAAATTTATTAGCTAGTTATATATTCGCCAGAAACATAAATATATCAATCCGTACCTATACTATTTGCCTGACTCTAAAAGCCTAAAACTCTGAAAGCCCGTTTAAGCTGGACAGCTATATTTGTTAGAAAAGTCTTAAAGGAGACGGATACTCTTTCATACAGCATGGGGCCTGGGTAAAAAAGAGATGTAAAAATATGAAAACGGCGTAAATTAATAGCTAATGCGTTATCAAACAGTCACTAAAAATTAAGCGGATTTTTTGCAATCTAAAAGCAGAGATTTACGATATTTCGTTAAAGCAAAGTCATGTTATAAACTTCATTTAAACTATTTTTGAAGTAGGATTAATATTAAAAAAGGGACATGTTTATTATCTTTTAGAGTTATTAGTTTACTTATTTTGTTGATTGTGAATTTTAATGATATTGTAGGATTTTAAAAACACAAATATATTCGATTTTATAAACCATATTTCAACTAATTACATTCTGGGCCCAGAAATACCCGTCTCCTATTCATTAAAAACCATAACAAATAAAATACGTATTAAACTGTTCCATTTGTACAAAAATGTATTTACAAATGAGTCTGTCACTGTTTCGAGCAATCTAAACTGTTTTAAATTCCACCAAATCGAACATAAGCTCGCTATTGATTCGATATTGAATTCTAACTTTTTGATGTCCCGCTGCGTAATGTTACATATGAGCAGTTCTAAGTGACATTGACCTGTAGGTTTTCTCGCATTTAACATCTATTAACTAAGCAAGCGAATGTCACATTGCAATAAAATGTTCATGGGGTGTGTTATTTATTATTTATGGTGATTTTAATGTGACAAAGCTTATAAATCTCTATTGCTTAAAATTGCTTAAGATGAATTCAAAGAAAATCAGAGAAACACCACAGAAATATTCATCGTCATCATCTAAGCCGAAAGACGTCTACTGATGGACACGGGCCACCCCCAATGATTGCCGACCAGTCCTGCGCTGCTTGCATTCAGCGAGTGCTCGCAAACTTCACATTGTCGTAGGTCCACCTTATGCCAGGTATTCCCACGATGCATTCTCCGGTAGATGGTTGGCATTCGAAAACTCTTCCCACTTAAGTCTAGCAATTCTTAGAGCTATATCGGTGTCTTTGGAATATCAGTTAAAAATACTAATTACGAAGTAATACGTCATTATCAGCCTTTAACAGTCCACTACTGTACATAGACATCTCTCAAGGGTCACAATCTGATCTGATCTCCGGTTTTCCAAATCCAATTACCTTTAGCAGCCTTCCGCAAATAACATGTACATATTACATTTCATGTAACAATAGACCGCGACAATAATTTTTTAACGATAGGCAAATAGGGAGCTACACGGGAACTCGACGGACACTAAAAAGAGACAAACACGTAATAAATCTATAGGATTTAGCCTAAGAGATGACGATATAGAATATACACGGTTAATGACCGATTTTCCGGGCATTGCATTCCATCGTCGAATTGGCTTAGCTGTTATAGTTCTAGTCCCGCTCTTATAGGATTTTTTATATTACATTTTTTTTTCGGTTTTTGTTCATAAAGTTTCGAAAATAAATATGTTATTATTAATTAAATATTATAAAAAATATAAACATGTTATATGACCTTAGTAAATTTTAAATATAATTTTATTGATAATCCTTAAGAGTATACCACACCTCAAGAGTTTTTTTTAAAAATAATTTTGGGTATATCTGTTTGTTATTTGAGTGTTTCAAGTTTTGAGTATTACTTCTGAAACTGTTTTTAACATATTGACTTTAAGAAATAATTTCTAATTTGACGAAAAACATCAATATCATTAACAGGGTTATAAGGTTATGAAGCTCTTATAAGTAAATGTTGTAATTTTGAGCATACGTATGGTTTATATAAGACAAATGCAAATAAACTGGGGTACCTAGTGCATATTCTGAGATTTAATGAATTGGGTTATCTGTTATTTAGTTTATGAGATCGTTTAGTTATCGCATATTGTATATAATTCCTTTATATAATATGTTATAATGACAAAGAATAGACAAACACTAAATCAAATTATTCATAAAATCATAAAAGTTATCCAACTAATATATCCTTTCGTTATATTAATATGAGAGAAGTAGAAAACGTAAACATTATCATACCCTGTGTCACAAACACTGTTCACATTTCCCCTATCTAGTTTAGTTGCCCTTTTTTGGGCATGTTGATTTACTGGCCCTAGTTAGAAACTTTTCTAATAAATAAACTTTATTCGTTCCAACGTCAAACTCCATGGTGCCATAAGTATATCTCATATTGGACACTGAAGGCTGTTTTTGTCCATGCCATATAAATATCTCTCATGCAACATATTCTGGTGCCTTTATGAGTAGGGTCATACTGGAAGTTCAACTACATTACTTATATCATTTTAATCGGAATATAATGGACCTGTGGGTATATTTACATCATGTTTAAGTTTCATTGGATATGCTTTATTTATGGTACTTTTATACTCTAAATATTATTTTAATAATCATAAAACAATTTTTCAATTTAGTAATTTACACAGAGGAGACCATTAGTAAAATAATTATATTTGTAATACTTGGGATTAATTTTAGGTATATATAAACATTTAATTTTAAAAGTAAGCATGGGAGTTCATCCTCACACCTTGGAATCTAAATGGCCACAGACAGTCCGGTTTCAGAGGACCTTCAATCTGAAAACGCTATGGATGTGGAATGAGCTGCCTACTGACGTTTTTTAAAGGGTCGACCACCCACATATGATGCTTCTGGTATTGCAAGCATCCATAGGTTGCAATGACCGCTTACCATCAGACGAACCACGTGCTTGTTTGCTAACCATCGTTGAAATAAGTGATATTACATTGATAGTACATTCAACTACACACAGCAAATAATCATGCTCATCATAAAAAAATCAGCCATGTACTAGAAGCAAAACTTTTTAGCAAAAAGTATGACATAACATATGTTTTTAAACTAAATGTTGGCGGAGATATTATTTTTATTATTAGTGTTCTGAAGAGCTGTTTATCAGCCTAATTCCCTCTTGATCTATTCAACAGAACTACTCGCGCTGAGATCCGGAGCCACAGCTTTACGAGAATCTCCATCTCCGCACAAACAAACAAAGAAGTTTGCTAATTTATTTATTTGCTTTACAATGAACTGTGCCATCGACTCCCATAGAGAGTGAGTTCTCTCTTTCCAAGAACATCGCTTTCTTTACACTTAATGTGAAGAGACAATTGAGCAAGCTGGCATGTAAGCGACTGGCGATGGTTTGTAGATCTCTCCGGTGATATCAGTTGTTTTTGGCTTACGCTGTAACGAACGAGTTTCTTTCCGGCTCTTCTCGATAACTGGGATTGGTTTTCAAACTAGTGAAGAAGACGACTACGTCTTGACATTCATAAGTGCCTTTAAGCTGAAGTTGATTACAAAATTATTGATTTTGATTTTTTGTACAGTATCATCACTTTATTAAAACTTAGAAAGACAGAGATAAAAGACATATTAATTTTTTTGAAGATTTCTCTGTATTTGCACCAAATAAATCCACCCCACGGAAGATCGTGGCTAAATAATCTTGTGTCGTGTTTGTGTGTGTGTTTACCTTTTGTAATATGAAAAAATACACTCAATAACATTTATTGACACTGCAGCTATTGGTCATACTCTATAACTCCACAATGGTATGTAAAGATAAATACAATTTACGGAATTTATTCGAATAGATGAAAACAATACAGTAGGTTCCTCTACTATGCTCAGTTGTTACTAAACTTTAAAATATACGGTCTCAAATTTAAATAAAACGAAAATATAAAATGTCCAATAAAACTATACAGTAAACATTTCAGTGCCGGTTGTTATCGAAATTTTGAAGCGCTTTATTTCATGTAAACAGCAATATTTTTCCCATAAAAACAACAGTAAACATATTTACGTTGTTCAAGATAACTTCCGCAATATACAGGACGGTTATTCTTTTTTTTTCAGATGAACAGCGAAACGTGCCAAGTGCCAACTGTGCCAAATATTTCAAGTGTGCCACTTCTGAAGTTATAGACTCGTTCAATATTGCATTAAAAACTCGGGATTTTATTATACTAATTTGCAATTTCGTTCTTATTGCCAATAAAATTCGCAACATAATCAGGAATATAAAAATATTTTATGATATTAAATGTTGCAGTCCAATTCGTACAGGGAATGATTAGAGATGATAGGATTTATTCATGAAATTTAGTAAAAATTATATAAATAATGAAATCGACAATATTTAGATTATAAAGAGAACTCTATGAACGTGTGTAGAATACAAATTCAAGACTAATAATATATTAAAAAAAGAAAATTAAAATCTTAAGACTATATATGTGCATTCAAATTCAATTAGTGGAGAGGCAATAGAAATTCCGGATTTGTTTACTTTTTGAACCAAAAATAACCAAGATGTCAGTGCATCAAAGTGGATGACTGTCATAACAAACCACAATCTCTCGGTGTGAAGAAAATGCGTACGATAAGCTCCGGCAAAAGCTCACCCACCATACCAGAGTTTTAAAAAGAATGTTTCAGTAAATAAATAAGGTTTGACATTTAATTAAGACTAAATGGTAAGAAGTTAGACGGCACATACGTGCTTTTATTACACGTTAAACACGGAATGGTTAAACAGCACTAAGTACTACACCCTGATATGCACCTCGCGCCAAACTTTATGCCCGCTGTGCAGATACGTGCGTTAATTTGCACTAAACACAAATTTAGGCATAATTGTTACAAACATTTTATTAAGTTATTTTACAAGTATTTAAAAACAACTGTAATTTTTTTTTTCTCTAAAAGCTATTCCGTGTGGCAGTTCGTACTCGTCGCTATGTTTAAACCGATGATAAAGTTTGGCACGACTTATCTAGAAAATTAATAAAATTGAAGTGTCTAATTGTAATTTGAAAATAACAGGTTTTTACTTAATACATATGAAAGTATATAGGGTAATTATGACAGAAAAAAAAAACAATTTTAACATTTTTTGTTCCGAGTAATTTTCGAAACAGTTGGACCGATTTTGACGGGACTTTCACTGGCAGATTGCTGATGTTATAAGGAGTAAGTATAGCCATTTTTATATTTTAGAAAAATACTTTAGGTTCCGCGTAAAAAAAACGAATCCTTCTCTTACAATAACCGGCGGGCTGCTTCCGTGCGTGGAAGGGGTCAGCACAATACCGACATTCTGTAGTCTAAGCGAGCGGAGCCGCGGGCACAGCTAGTATATTTATATAATGTTTAGCGAATAACCAGTTTAGCGGAGTAACCATTGAGAAGGGAGAATCCTCCGACCAGACGGGTGTTATGTCTGGCGGGCAGCTGTCCAATGGTTGTTGTCGTGAGATGTCGCTACAAATTTTTACACTCTGTAGCTGACATATAATATTTATTTATTTATTTATTTTAAGATATGCAAACTTCACAACACATTTAAAATCTGTAAAATAATCACAATATAATTCCAAAGTGCCAATTATGAAGTAGGACATAAATTACATTTTATAATTATACCTAACGATAATGATAAGTGTGTATGAATGTATTTAAAATTAGTTTACCAAGTATTATGTGTATGGTTGTGTTTGTTTGTGTGTGGGTGTGTATGTGTGTTAATTAACATGTGTGCGCATGTGTTTAGGTTTCCTGTAATTACTCCTGAACTAACCTTTTAGAGACCGACTTGAGAAACTGCATTCGACTTAGGTGGAAAATATCAATATCATTGAAGAGCTTATTGTACTGTGTAGTACACCTATAAAGGGTGGAGTTTTGAGCATATGTATGCTTTACAGAAGAAATGGCGAATAAAGTGGGGTTCCTAGTATGCTTACTAGGCACTCGCAGATATAATTTACTTAAGAGTTCAGGGCAATCTATTATTGAGTTGAGTAAATCATATAGAAAACGCATATCGTTTATGATTCGACGGTATTTTAGTGACAAAATGTTATAGTGCTTTAAGTTATTATTGATAAAAATACCAATACTTACCAGAATAATTCTTTGTAATATTATGGATTTCATAATCATTCGAGCATAATATATATTTAATTACTTTAGTCTTAACATAAACATAAACATACCACCACGCCTGTATTCCCCAAAGGGTTAGGCAGAGTTGCACTAATGTACACCCACAGTTCGCCGAGTATGTTTTTAGGTCCCATGTAATAGGGGGCGAGCCTATTGCCATTAATCGGGCACGAAACCAAACTCCGAGCTGCTACTGAGAATATCATAGGTAAAACTCAATAACACTTTGCTCTACCTGGAATTCGAATCCAGGACCTCAGTCATAGCAGTCGCGCTTACGACCACTAGGTTAACGAGTAACCTTTTATTAAATTACTTAATTCGAAACATTTGAAAGTACGTTTTTTGTGAAGCAGTCTTGTCCTTATATCATATCTATTTATTCAGACGACGACATTAATTATTTGCTTAGAAAACAGAATTTTCCATTTAGTCGGATATCAAAACATGAACGATGGTCTATTTCTATTGCGTTATTATTTTTGACATTATCATCTTTTGATATTGCCATTTTTTTATGGTTGTATTTTGTTGTTAGATTATTATCTTACATAAATTAGTAAAATGGCAAATAAAAACGATAAAAAAATATGATTTAGCTTATGTATTAACAATGTTTTTTTAAATACTTTATAGATTTTAGCATTGGCGACAGTTTTACCTGATGTTAAGTGACGATGTGGCCCAAGATGGTAACACGCTAGCCTAGTGAAGCTGGCTTTCAAGTGCAGGTGCCGGATTGCCGGAATACACCTGAAGGTGCTTGGCGACAGATTTTCAACTTGAGAGTGGTAGTTTACCACGTGAGTATTAGAAAGCACCATACTATGGTTTTATCACGATGATTTCCTTCACCGAAAGCTCAGGCCCATTGCAGGGATTCGAACTCAGGTTGATCGGGGTCATGTTGGGTCATGGTAGCGTGCTACCACTTAACAAAGATTGCTTCAATAAAATTATAAATATCATGATATATTTTAATAGTATCACGTACCTTGTTGATCTTACCAGAATAAAAACATTCTTTGTAATATTTAACAATGTTATGTATTATAGCACAAATATACATATAAAATTTACGATAAATATACTGCTTTATTACAAAAGCGTAATAAGATACCGAGTGAAAAGGTTTTATCGTAAAATAGGAAGTTTTGAGCTTGTATCAATTTATTCCTAAACGCATACATAACAAGTTAAAACGAAACGACGTGTCTCTAAATCCACTTTCGCATGGCCCGTAGGTGTCGCTGTTAGGCTGAGTTTAGATAATTTGGCAAAATATTTTTCTACATTTTAGTAAGTGGGATACCTACTGTTATGACTATTTTTATGAACGTTTAAATAGCATATGTTCTAGTTAGAGGAATGTTAGTACACTTTTTAGGGCTAATTACTACACTATGATTGTTAAGTTTTATTATCGTTTTTGAAGTCGAACTTCTGAAACAGTAGGTACGATTTAACTAGCCGTGCAGCACAGTTTCACCTACGTTCAAATATAATTCTTATATGATTTCTACATAAAAAATTGAACCCCTGTTAAATCCCTTTAGGAGTTGATTTTTCAAAAATCCATTCTTAGCGAGTGCTTACTTCATAATAACTAAATATGTGCGAAATTTCAGTCCAATTTTATTAGTGGTTTGATATATGTGTGTGTAGATCACTCAGTCAGTTATGGTTTCCTTTTATAAATAATTAGACAACTCTTGTGATAATATATAAATTATAATAAAAATAGAAAAAAGTTAATAGTAACCAATAAAAAAATATTGTAACATTGTTTAATACTAGCTTACGTTAAAATTCCTGTATTACCTAACAATTATTTGTGCAATCATTGTAGGTATTTACGTATTTAGACACCCAAAGAATTTAAATAATTTAGATATTTTATTTCACAAATGCTACAGTCTAGCATAAGCTTAATATGAAAAGCCGCGAGCGTTTTCGCAAATCTTGCAAGTCGAAAGTTTGTATCAAGGAGTTTCGGGCGACGCTCCTTTATTCAGTTAGTTAGGCTCGTATGTGTCCGTGAGATACTCAAGTTGCAGAGTTGAGCTCATCGCAGGATGCTAGCTCAACTTATTCACCTACTTTATAATCATATGCTCAGAAAAGTGTACGAGAGAGAAAGAGAGCGTGCAGATATAAAAGTAACATAATAGGAGTTAAACTATAGAACTAAAGTTAAGGAACCTTCTTCTTAAAGGTCATTTTGCGCACTACTATTAAAAATGTCTTTACCGTTTTAACACCTAAAACAACAAAATTAAAGAGTAATGATAAAGCTTATAAAGTTGTTATATTTTCTTTATTTCTAAAGATTAATATGGATTTTATGTTATGAAAGTTGTAAAACGTTCTTATTTAATCAAATAATGATTTTTTTAAAGTATATGGAGTGACCGCAAACATATGTTAGTTTTGGAGTTCGAGACCGTGTTACCATTTGCAGTGTAAAATGATTCGTTTATATTTTTTCTCCCATACAGTGGTACTACATGATTTAATTTATTCCTCAGGTTTACTCACGATGCTTTCCTTCACCGTCAGAAAAATTGTATGAATTCAGAAAACTCGTTGGTACAAGCCAGGGGATCGAATCAACATTCCTCCTATCTGAACACTCGACCTCAACGCTTTGTGTGCGTATTGCCAACCCTGACATTCAGTAGCAAGCGTTTTTGCTTTGTCTCAAGAAACATAAGAAAATCTTTTAAAAAATAAATTTAAAATAGGTATAATTAAATCCCTAAAAGTTATAGCAAATTGGCGCTAGACCCTAAAAAAGTAATTCCAAACACATCCCTAAAATAAAATCAATAGTCACGTTAAGGGTGTACTGAAGTAGTTGTCTTTGACATACCCAAGAAAGGTTGGGGATGGATAACAAAATGTAAAGATTTTGAAGTGAATTTAGTGATCTCAAAATTTTGTTTCGTCCCAAGATTATAGTAATCAGTTTGTTTACGTCTAAGCTTACGAAAATTTAACCATGTTAGATTACACATTTTACTGTTCTACTGTTCGTTCACAATCTACACCAACACTCCGACAGTTTACAATATGACTATCGATTATTCATAAACAAAAGATTCGTAAAATTATCGGGTGACATGTACACACACCTCAATACTATACTAATTTATTTTCAATGAAAAATACTTGCAAATATGCGTTCTACTTGTGTAATAAAATTTAATGAGAGCGCCAAGTTTGTATCATAGTAAGTTCAGCTTTACGATACAAAGTTGTGTCTCAACGGGCGAACTGAAGTTGACTATAATTTGTTGACGAGCCACTTGCAAACTCCTCTCTCACCCATGTTAACGTTGTTCTTATTATTTCTTCTTCATTATAAAATAATACCATTTTCTTGAAATATTTTGTAAAAATTTATTAAATGAGAATTCCAAATTAAATTACATTCATTCACTTTAATGCCAGCAGTAAAGTGACAGTTAAATAAATTATGTAGATATTTAAGATGGTGGTGAAGTTTAAACGGTGAAATTTGATTAAATTTTTGTTTTATTTTTATTCTTTTTAAGTTTTAAGAAACTTGTCAAATGTTATGTGACGATGTGTCCCAAGAGAGTAACACGCTACTCTAGTGAAGGAACTGGCATTCAACTACCTGAACACACCTATAGGTGCTTGACGACAGATTTTGGCTGGTTGGTCATCATAATGTTTTCCAATCCAAAACTCCAAAATTCTATTTAACTATACTACATTTTAATTGTATAAATATTGCATTATCTAAAAAATATAAATTAAGTTTGCATTTATATTATTATATAAACATAGTATAAAATAAAGTCACTTTCTTAGATCTTTAAAACTACGTAACAGATTTTAATGTGGTTTTCACTAAAATTTACAGATTTTTTTCGGAAGGTTTATTTATATATATATATATTCCAATTAAGTTTATGTACTGTAGAGAAAATTCAATGCTTTGTAATGAAGTAATGAAAAAAAGGGTTTTTGGGCGCCTACATGGCTTAAACTGGCTTAAACCTTAGGAGACACATCAAAATAATGTACAAAAAATTGTAGTTCTTAAAAAACCCTACAGAAAAGTCCGCAACGGCATATTCTATCTTCTAAGGTTCACTCGTTATAACCATTTTTATCTTCAGCATAATAATTAAAAATATAACATTATTTGCGAAGCTATTTTCTCCAATTCAGTATCAATCTTTATCCAGATAAATTTGAATATTAACTTGGACGTTTAATGTACATTAAAATTGTCCTTTACAGTTTTTCATTTAAAGAAATACCGTAGAAGATATCACGAATTCAAAATCGGTCGATTAGCCGGCACTCCTCATCTATAACGTAATGCGCGGCGCAAGCTAAGCACACTATTCGTAAATATTATTAGGTCCTTACATATGAAATTGGCGTTTTGTACGGGAGGAATAACAGTCAATCTTTTTTTTGTAAAATATTTATAATTAACCAAAGTATGCACCGTTGTTATCTACGCACTTTTGCCATCTTAAAGGTAGTTTATTGATCCCTTTACTAAAAAAACCATGGGGGCGAGAATTAATAAACTCTTTGAAGGCGGTTTGGACTGCCGCATCGGAGTTGAATTTTTTCCTTGTAAGTGGTCCAAATTCCGGAAAAATAATAATCTGTTGGAGCAAGGTCCGGGGTGTACGGTGGATGTCGCAGACATTCCAATTATAGCTCATCTAACTTAGTGGTTGATTTTTGTGCAGTGTGTGGTCTTGCGTTGTCGTGAAGCAGCAGTGGCCTGGAGCGATTGACCAATCTCGGTTGTTTAGTTGCTGAGAATAGATATCTGCCGTAATCGTTTGGCCAGATTTAAAAAAGCTGTAGTGAACTGTAGTCAACCAAACACTCACAAGTAACTTTTTCTGAGTCAATTTTCGTTTCTCCAGGCTTCAGCCATTGTGACGAGCGCTTCCGATTATCGTACAGTATCCACTTTTCATAACAAGTAATAATTCCATTTAAAAACCTTTCATTATTGTGTCGGTTGAGCAAAGTAACACAGCAGTCGACGCGTGTTTGCAAGTTCGATTCACTCAATTCATGAGGTACCCGTCGATCAAGTTTTTTTTTACTTTCCCGATTTGCTTCAACTGGATTAATAAAGTTTTATCACTTACTCCGATGCCTGCAGCTATCTCTGAAGTGCTTTGTGATTGATCCGCTTCACAATAGTCTTTAATTATTCATTTTCCACTTTGATCTCCGGCCGTCCACGGGGTTGGTTCTGACGAAATTTCCAGAACGAAGACGTTGAAACCAAAAACGTACCGTGCTTTATTTTGCGACACCAGCGCCATACACATCATGAATCCTTCGAGCTGTTTCTGCGGAACTGGTGCCGCGGTAGAACTCGTACTCGTAAATCCACTTTCGCATGGCCCGTAGGTGTCGCTGTTAGGCTGAGTTTAGATAATTTGGCAAAATATTTTTCTACATTTTAGTAAGTGGGATACCTACTGTTATGACTATTTTTATGAACGTTTAAATAGCATATGTTCTAGTTAGAGGAATGTTAGTACACTTTTTAGGGCTAATTACTACACTATGATTGTTAAGTTTTATTATCGTTTTTGAAGTCGAACTTCTGAAACAGTAGGTACGATTTAACTAGCCGTGCAGCACAGTTTCACCTACGTTCAAATATAATTCTTATATGATTTCTACATAAAAAATTGAACCCCTGTTAAATCCCTTTAGGAGTTGATTTTTCAAAAATCCATTCTTAGCGAGTGCTTACTTCATAATAACTAAATATGTGCGAAATTTCAGTCCAATTTTATTAGTGGTTTGATATATGTGTGTGTAGATCACTCAGTCAGTTATGGTTTCCTTTTATAAATAATTAGACAACTCTTGTGATAATATATAAATTATAATAAAAATAGAAAAAAGTTAATAGTAACCAATAAAAAAATATTGTAACATTGTTTAATACTAGCTTACGTTAAAATTCCTGTATTACCTAACAATTATTTGTGCAATCATTGTAGGTATTTACGTATTTAGACACCCAAAGAATTTAAATAATTTAGATATTTTATTTCACAAATGCTACAGTCTAGCATAAGCTTAATATGAAAAGCCGCGAGCGTTTTCGCAAATCTTGCAAGTCGAAAGTTTGTATCAAGGAGTTTCGGGCGACGCTCCTTTATTCAGTTAGTTAGGCTCGTATGTGTCCGTGAGATACTCAAGTTGCAGAGTTGAGCTCATCGCAGGATGCTAGCTCAACTTATTCACCTACTTTATAATCATATGCTCAGAAAAGTGTACGAGAGAGAAAGAGAGCGTGCAGATATAAAAGTAACATAATAGGAGTTAAACTATAGAACTAAAGTTAAGGAACCTTCTTATTAAAGGTCATTTTGCGCACTACTATTAAAAATGTCTTTACCGTTTTAACACCTAAAACAACAAAATGAAAGAGTAATGATAAAGCTTATAAAGTTGTTATATTTTCTTTATTTCTAAAGATTGATATGGATTTTATGTTATGAAAGTTGTAAAACGTTCTTATTTAATCAAATAATGATTTTTTTAAAGTATATGGAGTGAAACATATGTTAGTTTTGGAGTTCGAGACCGTGTTACCATTTGCAGTTTAAAATGATTCGTTTATATTTTTTCTCCCATACAGTGGTACTACATGATTTAATTTATTCCTCAGGTTTACTCACGATGCTTTCCTTCACCGTCAGAAAAATTGTATGAATTCAGAAAACTCGTTGGTACAAGCCAGGGGATCGAATCAACATTCCTCCTATCTGAACACTCGACCTCAACGCTTTGTGTGCGTATTGCCAACCCTGACATTCAGTAGCAAGCGTTTTTGCTTTGTCTCAAGAAACATAAGAAAATCTTTTAAAAAATAAATTTAAAATAGGTATAATTAAATCCCTAAAAGTTATAGCAAATTGGCGCTAGACCCTAAAAAAGTAATTCCAAACACATCCCTAAAATAAAATCAATAGTCACGTTAAGGGTGTACTGAAGTAGTTGTCTTTGACATACCCAAGAAAGGTTGGGGATGGATAACAAAATGTAAAGATTTTGAAGTGAATTTAGTGATCTCAAAATTTTGTTTCGTCCCAAGATCAGTTTGTTTACGTCTAAGCTTACGAAAATTTAACCATGTTAGATTACACATTTTACTGTTCTACTGTTCGTTCACAATCTACACCAACACTCCGACAGTTTACAATATGACTATCGATTATTCATAAACAAAAGATTCGTAAAATTATCGGGTGACATGTACACACACCTCAATACTATACTAATTTATTTTCAATGAAAAATACTTGCAAATATGCGTTCTACTTGTGTAATAAAATTTAATGAGAGCGCCAAGTTTGTATCATAGTAAGTTCAGCTTTACGATACAAAGTTGTGTCTCAACGGGCGAACTGAAGTTGACTATAATTTGTTGACGAGCCACTTGCAAACTCCTCTCTCACCCATGTTAACGTTGTTCTTATTATTTCTTCTTCATTATAAAATAATACCATTTTCTTGAAATATTTTGTAAAAATTTATTAAATGAGAATTCCAAATTAAATTACATTCATTCACTTTAATGCCAGCAGTAAAGTGACAGTTAAATAAATTATGTAGATATTTAAGATGGTGGTGAAGTTTAAACGGTGAAATTTGATTAAATTTTTGTTTTATTTTTATTCTTTTTAAGTTTTAAGAAACTTGTCAAATGTTATGTGACGATGTGTCCCAAGAGAGTAACACGCTACTCTAGTGAAGGAACTGGCATTCAACTACCTGAACACACCTATAGGTGCTTGACGACAGATTTTGGCTGGTTGGTCATCATAATGTTTTCCAATCCAAAACTCCAAAATTCTATTTAACTATACTACATTTTAATTGTATAAATATTGCATTATCTAAAAAATATAAATTAAGTTTGCATTTATATTATTATATAAACATAGTATAAAATAAAGTCACTTTCTTAGATCTTTAAAACTACGTAACAGATTTTAATGTGGTTTTCACTAAAATTTACAGAGTTTTTTCGGAAGGTTTATTTATATATATATATTCCAATTAAGTTTATGTACTGTAGAGAAAATTCAATGCTTTGTAATGAAGTAATGAAAAAAAGGGTTTTTGGGCGCCTACATGGCTTAAACTGGCTTAAACCTTAGGAGACACATCAAAATAATGTACAAAAAATTGTAGTTCTTAAAAAACCCTACAGAAAAGTCCGCAACGGCATATTCTATCTTCTAAGGTTCACTCGTTATAACCATTTTTATCTTCAGCATAATAATTAAAAATATAACATTATTTGCGAAGCTATTTTCTCCATTTCAGTATCAATCTTTATCCAGATAAATTTGAATATTAACTTGGACGTTTAATGTACATTAAAATTGTCCTTTACAGTTTTTCATTTAAAGAAATACCGTAGAAGATATCACGAATTCAAAATCGGTCGATTAGCCGGCACTCCTCATCTATAACGTAATGCGCGGCGCAAGCTAAGCACACTATTCGTAAATATTATTAGGTCCTTACATATGAAATTGGCGTTTTGTACGGGAGGAATAACAGTCAATCTTTTTTTTGTAAAATATTTATAATTAACCAAAGTATGCACCGTTGTTATCTACGCACTTTTGCCATCTTAAAGGTAGTTTATTGATCCCTTTACTAAAAAAACCATGGGGGCGAGAATTAATAAACTCTTTGAAGGCGGTTTGGACTGCCGCATCGGAGTTGAATTTTTTCCTTGTAAGTGGTCCAAATTCCGGAAAAATAATAATCTGTTGGAGCAAGGTCCGGGGTGTACGGTGGATGTCGCAGACATTCCAATTATAGCTCATCTAACTTAGTGGTTGATTTTTGTGCAGTGTGTGGTCTTGCGTTGTCGTGAAGCAGCAGTGGCCTGGAGCGATTGACCAATCTCGGTTGTTTAGTTGCTGAGAATAGATATCTGCCGTAATCGTTTGGCCAGATTTAAAAAAGCTGTAGTGAACTGTAGTCAACCAAACACTCACAAGTAACTTTTTCTGAGTCAATTTTCGTTTCTCCAGGCTTCAGCCATTGTGACGAGCGCTTCCGATTATCGTACAGTATCCACTTTTCATAACAAGTAATAATTCCATTTAAAAACCTTTCATTATTGTGTCGGTTGAGCAAAGTAACACAGCAGTCGACGCGTGTTTGCAAGTTCGATTCACTCAATTCATGAGGTACCCGTCGATCAAGTTTTTTTTTACTTTCCCGATTTGCTTCAACTGGATTAATAAAGTTTTATCACTTACTCCGATGCCTGCAGCTATCTCTGAAGTGCTTTGTGATTGATCCGCTTCACAATAGTCTTTAATTATTCATTTTCCACTTTGATCTCCGGCCGTCCACGGGGTTGGTTCTGACGAAATTTCCAGAACGAAGACGTTGAAACCAAAAACGTACCGTGCTTTATTTTGCGACACCAGCGCCATACACATCATGAATCCTTCGAGCTGTTTCTGCGGAACTGGTGCCGCGGTAGAACTCGTACTCGTAAATATACCGATATTTCATGTTTTACAATGTGCGGTAATAAGCGACGCCAAAGAGAAAAATTATGAGGAAAAACAAATGAATGAATGTTTTCAAAACTCAAATGTACCAGCTAAATGAATTTATAAATTTGAATTTGGAATTCATAACCAAAGAGGAAATATTTCAGATCAAAGTGGTCAGTACGACAAAACGCTTATTTCATGTGTAAGGACCTAAATTAAGTTGCGTAACATACCATCACGCCTCGATTCCCAAAGTGTTAGGCAAAGGTGTAAGTACACCCACAGTTAGCTGGGTATGTTTTAGGTCTCATGTAATAACGGCGAGCCTGTCACCATTAATCGGGCACAAAGCCAAACTCCGATTACATAGAAAAACTCATTTCGTTTACTTCAATCACTTTGCTCGACCTGAGAATGGAAAATAGGACCACGAGCTTAGCGGTCGCACTTAGAGTCAGGTATTAAGTTATGATATATAAATATTAAAGCGATAAAGTCTAAATTACCCTTTTTTAAACATAAAAAACACATTTCTGTAAATTGTACCCGTGCGAAACTAGTCGCTAGTGTTAAATATGTATAATATTTTAGATTTATCTTTTTCAATATGTATTTTTGTAACATTTTATTTAAAAAAACTCATATAAATATAACTTTAAAAATAAAATGATACATTTAAAAAATTCAAATGAACTAGTTATAAACTTATCTGAATTTAAATCTTTGAAGATTTTTCAAATAATCTCCACTAACTCATGATTCGCACGCATTCAGCCGCGGGCACGATCCACAAACAGGCAATTGTTTGCAAATTGTATTTGTACTTTACTGATAACAGTAATATAGATAAATTTAAGCTTATTTTACGAAAGACTGTCACATCACTTGATTTAAATTAAATGATACGTAGAAAATGCAAAGCTTTTTATTAAGTGAATAATAATAGGTCTTTACCTATGAAATTGCCGTTCTGCAGTACTGGCCATTTCAAATCAAAATAATTTTTGTTTGGCTAAGAATTCTAATTTCAAATTAATTTTATTTTAAAAACATGGAATTCTTTTTCCAAAAGTAGTCATTTGTTTATTGATTAGTGTTACATTTTCATCGCATTTCAATCTTTTTTGTCATCATGGATACGTTAAAAATTCGAGTAATTATGGAATATGAGTACCGTCGGGGCAGCAACGCGGCAAAAGCGGCACGCAACATTAACGACGTTTATGGAGCTAACACTACAAACCAACGCACCACCTGTTATTGGTTTGCTCGCTTCCGTTCTGGGAATTTCGACATGAAAAATGAACCTCGCGGTCGTCCGAAGACTTTGGTCGACAATGACGAATTAAAGGCGATTGTGGAAGCTGATGATACACAGTCTACGGCTGAATTAGTAGCAACTTTCGACGTTAGTGTCAAAACAATATTGGTCCATTTGCGTCAAATTGGCAAGGTAAAAAAGTTTGACAAATGGGTGCCCCACGAACTCAATGATCGCCAGCGCGAAGTACGCGTCGAGACGTGCCTTGCACTGCTCAACAGACACACAAATGAAGGAATTTTGAACCGCTTTGTTACCTGCGATGAAAATGGATTCTGTTTGATAACCGCAAGCGCTCAGCAAGTTGGTTGGATCCTGGCTCAGCACCTAAACAATGCCCTAAACGAAAACTTACCCCTAGAAAAGTGAAACATATAAATAATAATAAATATAAATAAATAATAAATAAATAAAATATATAAATAAATAATAAACATAGAAATTAACTGAGCGACCCGTTAACGATGTTAGGTTTAAACATTTTGTTAGTATCTTTTTTAATCGTAGCACAGTAAATTGACGGCACTTTACCTGCAGATGGTCAGCACAGTGCAATTCAATAACATCCGCGACCACCAAGATATCTACAATCCATCGTCAGTCGTGGCTGTCATGCCGACCTGCTCAAATGTCTCTTCACATTATGTTTAAAGGACTCCATGTTGTAGAAAGGAGGGAACACACTGGTCGCGAGACAATTCTACAGCTTCTATAAGCTTGCTATAAGATGTAGCAAATTTCTTTTTTCATGCTTTTTGCGAGTGGAAATCACCATAATGATTTTAGAGATGATGCATTGGTGGCTACGTTAGGACCTAGAACGTACTTTCAACGACGTGGGTTTAAATTCTATAATTAATCTTTTTTTTAAATAGTGCCACAACATAGTGACTGCTCTGTACCTAAGCATAGTATAAATTACAATCTAAAAAGAATGCCGACTATTGAGATATCGGCAATCTATCGCCGGTCTTCGTCATCATTCCGTCCGGCCTGCAAATATCTTGGCAACTATATAAACACTGGCTAATCCCAAAACGCGACAAACCAAAAGAGAGACAATGTAATAGGCTTATCCTTACTATCCAGACTGTTAACTACGTGCCACTATGGCGGGTTTTATGAATGATTGAATGAATAATTTATTGCGTTTTTAGTTTGTACACTGGCGAGTTTAATGCTATAATATATAATATGCAATAAATGTTATTTTCAGTAGTGCAATTGGAAAACTAAAAGAGAAAAACAAACATGAACAAACACAAAAACTTAAACTAGATAAGTAAAAATTATATAGCAATAAATAAAAATAATATATACGTACTTCCATATGTAATAATAAAAGTAAATACACAAGTTATGAATGCAGGAAATTTTGATCACTCTGACTCTTGTATATTAACTAAATTTAACTAAATATCGTTGCAGTTGTGATTTAAAGTTGGTTTTACACTTGGTGTGTTGTGGTCACGATGTAGTTGGGCACAATTCTCGTGTACGATCACTTGCACTCCAATTTAATAACATCAAATAATTAAAACGATATCATTCAAAATATAATATGAAAAATAACAAAGCACCATTAACTGAATATAAACGTAACTCAATAAAATACATGTCTTGTTGTTATGACAAATAACAAAAACTACGTAACACTGTTTATACGAGGAGGATCGAACGAAAGTTTTCTTTAACACAAATAATTGATTCGATGCCCCGTCGTCAAGGAAATCTCGGTTCTATTTAAGTTTCCTAAAAGGAAATGAAAGGAAATCAGAGTCCTCGCTTTCGAAGCCTTTATCGAAACTTATCGGAATATTTCTTAGAAGCCAACTATGTATAGTAGAGAGAATATTATTAAAAAGATTTACGTTATAAATTGAATGTTTTCTTTTTTGTCTTTTCTTTTGAAATTATTCGCTTATGTAGACTTCATTTGTTTTTTATAATGTGATTAATATTTATCATAATAATTTTAATTTATATTGATTGTTAAATTATATTGAACGTTTACTTAAGTGTATAAATTGAATAACACAAGTATCATTTTTTTATATTAGTATATAAAGTTATTATATATCATTATATTTTATATTATTTTTAATTTTTCTTGCAATTTTTTTTTTCTTTTTCATCTATTGGCGTTCCAAATTGAAGATCTGCTCTTTCATATCTATATAATTTTCTAAAAAATCGTTTTTCTCAACTTTAAATAAAGTTAATCTGTATTATATTTTCTTGAAACAAAGATAGAATTGCAGTTAATGCAATTAAGAAAAAAGTGATTCAGAGTTAGCTTCGCTATATTTTGTCATATATATTAAGCCTATTACTATTTTTACATAAATTTGAGTACAAAAGAAAACAAATTGGTTTCGGGTTTCAATTTTTACCTTTACTGAATAAGTACATTTGCATAATAATGAAATATACCTTAATATTATATTTTCAGAATTTTGCTTATTACATAATATCAATATATTACAAATATCCGCTTAATATATTTTACGTTTTGTAAAAGTAACATTGATAATACCAAATTTGAATGAGGGTGTGAGCCTATTATCCTGTCATACACACTTGATACATTGCAGAGTACAATAGTTTAATGGAAAGTGTGGGGTGTAGTATATACACTACAATATCACAATGCTAAATATTATATTTGATATTGCAATAGGAAACTGCAGAAATAGATTTATAGAAATATTAATAAATAATTGTATATATAAAAACTTAAAAAGTTGTAATATATTTAAAAGGATCGTATTAATGCCTAAATTTATGTAATATTGGTGAAATTTTACGTAACATAATTTAACTAGGGATTTTCCCGCGGTTTCGCTTGGGGCATATTTGAGATATGTCCCATCTTTTTACTTTTTAACTGAATTACTAAATGCCAATTTTCATAGATCGATATTCAAAAATTACGGATTTTCAACTAAACTTTTTTTCGCTTTTTCACCATCTTAAGAGTTGAATTTCCAAAAATCGTTGCTTAGTGTTTACTTACAATGTAAAAGGCATCCGCATGCTAATTTTCACGGTCCTAGCCAATCAAGTTTTATAAATAGACGTGTTAAACTTTTATTGAAAGCAATTTGAACACGGTACAAATTTTGTTATCAGCATAGTTAACCTAAAAAGATAGGATATCACAGAGTAAGGCGGCAACTGTGTTGTCAAAAAAGACAATAGTTTCTTCTCGCTCACTCTGGTATCAAGACGAAAGTGAACTGAAGGTGAAGGCCCACCATTCACGATTGTATGTAAAGGTCGTCAATATCGTATCTACTTACATAATATCATTGTTCCTTGCCCCAGTACCTTTTCAGTTTATATAAAGAATGTACACAAGTGATGTAAAATATATTAATAACTATATAGAATCATGAATTTTACTAAGAACTGAACTGTTGAATATTCATGTTCACTGTTACATGAATTTGAACTGTTTTAACAAGAATTATCTTGTTATGGCGTTGCTTGAACTCTGACGTCAGGCAAATATTCTATTTACGTGACAGTGGTATTATTATGATATACACATTGCTGTTAAAGAAGACGAAGAATTTGATAATTATTTGTCTCCGTTGTTTTTTGTCTGTACAGTAAGTAACTTGAGGACATTTTGAAGAGCTAGTGTAAGAATTAAAACTATATATTATGTTTATATTAAATCAATGCAATAACACATTTTAGTATAACTGAAACACAGCTTCTACAAACGACATTTTGATGGCCCTTTCAGACGCCATAATTGCAGTCAACCCCTAATTAATTAATCAACATTGTCTGAGAAGACCGTTCCGACATAATTGATATTTGAAAGGACCTCCTGGGCCGATCTCTGTGACGCTAATTTGAGAGATGGCTTCCAGGCGACGCGGCCGATGATAAAAAACACTAAGCTACTAGGTTCGTCACTTTTTTTCTGGTTTTTTAATTTCTTGGTTATGGAGAAATATTAATTAGCTTTTCGATTCAGCTAATTGGTTTGTAGAAATTTTTAACATATGCTTTAAATAAACTTTTACTGGGTTCACGTTTTGATTCCGTTATGGTTGACAACGTGCTCACTTCTCATATAATTTTATTTGGCAAATTGTAGTAATTAAACATTACAGAATGTTTGGAAGTTTGTTACTCAATCACGCAAAAACGGCTGAACGGATTTGGGTGAAGCGTACCACACAGATAGTTTATAACCTGGTTTAACACAAAGAACACTTTTATATCTTTAAATGACATAATATGTTTTTTCACTTCTGTTTCGAATATAATTCATGGCTTATTATCATATATTTTATTTTTCATTACATTTAACAGTTTCACGGTTTTACTCTATATGGTCAACAAAAATATATTTCTCACAATTACAGGTAATTAATTTATCGAATACCAGTAAATTTTAATATCGCAACATGGTTTACTAAATCAAAACTCACGCAAACAAAACATCAAACTGGTTGCCCGTGAAAATCAATTTCCCATCACTAATTAATCTATTGCGCTTAATACTACAAAATAGAAACTATGGCGGTCGAGTAATTACAGATAATGGCTTTCACAGTCCGAAACTCAAACATTGGTGTCAGTACCGGCGGTGTTTGCCCAGACAAGTCTTGATTTATTAATTAGCTCCATCGGCAATCCGGCCTTTGTCTGCGAGATTGACGCCGGAGTGGGTAAATAGTTTTAATTGATGAAAAGGGTGAGGTCGTTTTGCAATTCTGCATTTGAATGTATGTTTGATTTATTTTTTCATATTTATTTAAATAAAACTTCTTTCGGCGCGACTTGAGTGTAACTCAGATCATTTTTCTAACGAAAATAACATTAAAAAACTCTTTATACAAATATGTTTCTATTTTTTTATATATAATTGAATAGTATATAATCATCATTATAATAATAACGTGTGTGTCTATATATTTGTGTATGTATGTGGCATTATAGCTCCCAAACGAATGAGCTGATTTTTATCTATTTTTTTTTATAGGTGACTTGTTCGAAAGTCTTCTTAGTTATAATCCAAGAAAACCTGTTTGAAGATTACCGGTTCTTTTATAGTTGATAAATGGATGTGAGCATCTTTCACAGGTTTGATCAAGGGGAAATTTGGTATTCTGTAACCGCAATAATATTAGAAGAATATGGCAACCTTAACCTGATGCTACAGCACCATCTGGATTTGTAGGATACCTAACTCCTGATGAGGAGTTACTGAAGTTGATGAACTTCAGTAGATGTATCGTGCTTGGGCTCATTAGAATGGTGTTAAAGAATAGGTAGGTTACTTCTGCGAACGGTTTCGTAAATTTTCAATTTACTTTGTAATAATTATCCCGAAAAAAAACATAAATATGAAAAAAGGGAAACAAAAAAACTCGACAGCAACAAAAAGACAACTAACATTTAGCAGTTACATATTACACAGAAAGATTCGAAAAAGATTAAGAAGAGAGGACATTAAGAATTTTTCAGAGTTATTGTCAAGGGCAAGAGTCGTAGAAGATTCATTAAAGGAATCCACAGCTACAAGGCAAAAAGCTCCAAATTATACTGCCAGTCGCACGAAGCGTAATGGTAACGAAATATCAACTCGTCTCTCATCCTCATCATATAATACACGATCTTCAAACTCCGCTGCGAGCGTACGGCTACATGGGGGCAGGACTGACAGTGCATGGCGTGATAACGCCCCGCACGTCCCGACCTCGCGATTGTCCGAAGAACAATATACGCCACGCGCAACGCACGCACGTGTGTTCGCCTCGCTACCACGAGATGAACGCGTGCAATCGGCCAGACAACGGCCCTTCTGCGTGTATTGCAAACACTATGAACATAAAGAGTGATCAGTGCCGTAAGTGTGTGAACAAAGGTGAGTCAAATACTTTTAGTCAGGTTGTTTCGTGTTACAGATGTGGTTCAGAAAAAGTAACTAGAAGAAATTGTCCAAAATGTAACAATGAACAAAGTGTTTATAGTGTAAACTCTAATAATGATAATGTTCGTGATGGTTTTAGGTCTGACACTTACTATCAAAATGTTCATAGAAATGTTATATGTGAAAAAAAAAAATAACTGGTCGCGTGATAGTTCGACAAAAGAACCCATTTTACAGTTTAATAAAATATTTCATAATAGTATTTTTGGGTCAACAAATTGTCGAGCGAACACACAACCAGCAATAATCTATCAAAAAGACGCAATGTCACATTTTACAATTGTCTTTCGAATAATGACAATTTTTGTGTCGATGACGTGAAAGATGGAAAAGAAGTTAAGGTTGGATGTTTTAATTTATGTAATTGTAATAAGTTTTGTGATGAAAAAGTTCATAATGCAAAAGAACTTGAGAATTATTTCCATGATATTCCTTTTGTTCTTAAAGACGAACCCGTTGTAAAAGGACATAAAGATTTATTTTATTGTAATGCTATTTCTGAGAATGTGTTAAAAAATAATAAGGTGTGTAGTGACATATATTGTGTTGAAAACGCGCGCGCCGCAGATAGCTCTGAACGAACATTTACCAAAATTTTACGGCCGGTTTTTTATATCGAAATTTTAGGTTCGTCAGGAACAGCAATTGTAGATACCGGGGCAAATATTGTATCGCGGGACACACGCTACACGCCCTCCTCTGTCGAAAGGGACACCCTCTCGTTCCGGTACGAAGACGTATTAAGTTCGCTGATGGACTCGCTCGCGACATAGACGTCCTCGTGACTTCACTCAACGTGCATTTAGAGAAGAATGTCATTAGGACTCCTTTTCTTATCCTTCCTGAGGCACGTAATAACGAAACACTGCTCGGCATGAATTTCCTGTTTGCCGCCGAAGTAGTTATGGATTTTTCTCGAAAATGTTGGTATTTTGCGAATGATCACCGCATTAAATACAATATGCATTTTGAAACCTCTTTATTCACAGAATATTCTTGCTCCTCTATTGATGTACCCAGGGGTGACGAAGGCACATTGCTAAATCCACCTGACTAGAACTTGCTGGCGCAGATCACGGTTAACAATACGGACATTTTCCAGCTAGGGGGAGAGTCAAACCTTTTTGCTGGGCACTGTATTAATATCGGTAAGTGTTTGCGCGATAATGAGTGGACTGGATGGATTTATTAAAATTAAAGATTTTAATGTACCTACGAATGCTAAGTGAAATTCATATGTGAACCGATGCGATAATGGGGAACAAATATAGGTAGGATAGGAAAAGAGGTACTCACAATTTTGAGTCACAAACTGCCCGAAGATGGATCCTTTCTTCCAAATTACAAGGGTTTTGATATGTGCACGTGGTCAGGCTCAACGGCACGATTTTGTCGGAGCGATACGATTTGTTTTATGCTAAATCAACGAAGACAGTGGCGCGTACGAGGACAGGTACAAGCCAATGGTAGGAAAATAGACGGAGCGGGGTGGGGGGCGGATTTAAGGGATGGGACATTATAACATCGATTCACAATACTATAAAGAAAGGAAAAAATTCCCCCCAGCTAGAAGGAACCTGTTCCTTCTAAACAAATGAAACTAATCTAAAGGATAAAATTCAAACCGAAACGAAACAAAGTTAACTTTATAACAAAATGATACTAAATACTAAACTTAAAAATGAACTATAATATCTCTAAACTACTATTACGCCACTATTGGTTTGGCAAGGGACAGAGGCGTATAACAGGTATGAGGCGCAGATATGAACCTGTGGCCGTCCTAATTCTCACAATACGCGTGACTCCATTTGAGCCAGGAAATGCCTCCTCAACAATTCCCATCGGCCAATGCAGGGGAGGTGCATTGTCATTAACAAGAATCACCACTGTACCCACAGCAACCGGTTCGCTAGGGGTATTCCACTTCTGTCTCGACTGCAGAGTGTGTAAATATTCCATTCTCCAACGCTTCCAAAACGACTGTACTAGTTTATCTAAAAGATCTATTCGCGACAGAAGATGTAGCCTATCCTATCCTCCGTAATTATGTTTAATGCTAAATGCTAATGTAATATGGTATGGCAAATATACATACATACATAAATCACGCCTATATCTCAACGGGATAGGCAGAGACCACGTCCTTCCACCTGCTACGATCCTGGCATACCTCTTTTGCTTCTTCGACATTCATTAATCTTTTCATGCATGCTCGTCGGTTTAGAGAGTACTCTTGACCTTATCTTTCTTCAGAACGTCTCCGATTTGATCGATAAATGTTCGTCTAGGCCTTCCTCTTCCAACGATTCCTTTCATACTCGCATCATAAATTTGTTTAGTCATTCTTCTTTCATTCATCCTCTCAACATGCCCAAACCATCTAAGCAACCCTTTCTCAATTCGTGTGACTATATCTTCTTTCACACCACAAAGCTCTCTTATTACACTATTTCTTATCCTGTCACTCAATTTCACTCCTAACATACCTCTGAGCTTCTCTCATTTCTACTGCATTTATTTTACTTTCATGATTTTTCTGCCACACCCAGCGTTCAAATATAAATATAAACACTCATAAATCATGTTTTAATTTTCAATACATTTTTGTCCAAAATGCCGGATTGTGGCTTACGTATAAAAGATAGGCAGATAGGTATCGCGAACTTTTTTTAGATCTACTAAGGCCCAATATTTTAGTACAACATTGTATTTATGTATTACTAACAATTACACCAGCTTACGCAGATAAAGCAATTCGGAAGCGCTTTGTCTTCCGACTTACATTAAAAAAATCAATATTAGAGGCTAACTGAGAGGTGCAGCTTAATTTTATTCCTCAAGTATCTGGATATCAAATGCAAAAAAAATGGAATCCGACTAATAGTTCCAGACTCTCCAGAAACTCTTCCACTTTATCTATATATATAAAATACTTTGTACTGAATGACTGACGGATCAACGCACAGCCTAAACCGCTGATCGTAGAGACCTCAAACTTGGAGAGTGTATTCTTTGTATGACATACGCATTCGATAAGAAAGGATTTTTCGAAATTTTACTCATAAGAGGGTGAAAAAAGGGGCCACGTTTGTAAGGGAAAACGTAATTCCTTGGTCCAATCTACTTCAAATTTTGCATAAACCTTTTTTAACAGAATTGATGGAAGCTGTGTTACGTATTTTATTGAAATTCTTCTAATTCTACTCCTTAGTGCTTTTGATTTAAATTACATTTTATTTTGACACGTGTTTGAACAAACAATCCGATTTTATTCAAAAAAGGTTGAACTCACTTAAAAACATAAGCATACACTCTTTAAAATTGGAACATCTCGAAAGTCACCGTACTATATTAGGCCTCATGAGAACGTAGAGTTCGAAATTTGAAATGGTAAGGACTAGAACATTTTGGTTATATATTATACAAATCATTCCATATTTAAAAAAAGACATGTAAAATCTATACGAATATTAATAATATAATAAAGCGGAAAAGTTTTTTATTTGTTTAAACACGCTAATCTCTGGAACTACCACGCGGATTCGAAAAATTCTTTTTTTGTATGATAGCCAGACTCACGAGGAATAACATCAATAACATCACGCTACAGTTTCTAGCTAGCCTTAAATATTGAATTTTGTTACGCAATTTGGAGGTCGAAGGCCTCGCGAACTGCTTTAGCCGCATGCGCTGGCTTAATATTAATGATACGTCAATATTGTCCATTAGTTTAAATAAAAAAAGTCAGCGATAGCATATATCTATCTCTAATATATGAGCTACAATAAGGTATTTTGCAATTTTTTTTGTTGAAGAATAAAAATTTATTTATGAACATTATTTTTAAGCATGGCATATTAATCCTTACGAACAAAAGTTACTTTATCACAAAGACAATTTATAATGAAGATAAACTTCGCCTTTTACAGATTGTATTTGGACGCATAGTATAAGAGACAATATAAAATTAAAATAATTCCACACTCGGCTCGGGTCCTATGTCTACAGTAGTTAGCGGCGCGAACGAGTCTTGCGATGCCGCGATGTGACCATCTGGCCGCCCGATAAAAATATTGTCTCTATTGAAGTATTATAAATCATCATTCAGTGATTTCTGCTAAATTATATGCGGGTGAAACCACGGGGTACAGCTAGTTATATTATATAAAAATAATATATAAGCATCGTAATGTTTGCTACAAGTGCAAAAAAGTTTTACTTCAAATAAATGTAAAGTGTAAGTAAGTAAGTACATGCGTAATTTTTTTATTCGTAATGTTCTCGTTCTAAGAATGATATTATAGTTAATAGTAAATTGAGCGTAGACTACAATGTTTCAGTAATAAAATTCAAAATGACATGATTTATCAGAAATTTTATGTTTAAAATTGCTGTAATTTGCTAATGAATTATTTTTTTCGTGGTTTCAATTATTTGCCGAGTCCATTTTGGTATAATAATTATATTAATGTAAGTAGTGTAATTTACTAATTTGAATTTCATAACAATGTCAGTTGACGTTGAAGGAAAACATCTAAGGAAACTTGAACGCTTGAGAAATGTGTTTGTTGTACCACCGTATGTGGGAAAAATATAGATCTGTGTGGGTTTCTCGGCGTTTGAAATCGCTTGTACGTCATAAGCTTGCGCGGTTTTTAAGACCTTGTCTTTCCTCGAAAAGTGGCCTTCGCCAAGCAGTAGAAAACCTACACGCTGATATCATAATGTAAGTCAGTTAATTTAATTCAGTTTAAATGAATTAAAAATATGTAGCATAAATATTTTCTGTGCAAATAACATGATTTTTAACCGACATCAAAAAAAGGAGGAGGCTCTTAATTCGAATGTATATTTTTTCAGCCATGTCTTCTTTGTTTGTGAAGTGATTTGGATGATTATTTTTTCGTTTAAAAGGGGTGGTCACATTTTAATTTCATTGGCATTGAGCCTTGTACTTCGAAGATACACCAGAAAGCTCCTCAAAATCGTTGAAGTTGTTTTTTTTTCTGGTTAAAACTTGTCTCGTTTCTTATAAGATCCTATACTGTGTAGTGGGCAGAGATTATACCTAATCAAGTTATAATACGTCAAACAAAAAAAATTTATACCGAAAATTATTTTCGCAACTTAGACAAAACCAATTTGTTGAAGCTACTGCACAAGTTCTTTAAATTTTAACTCGAACTACATAAGTCTCATTGATATATTAGAAAATCACAAATCAATATCAAAATTTGGCGTTCTACAAGTGTTAGTCTGATTATGGGATTTCCATCTCACCCAGGTGTCATGGGGGCATGTCATTTTATGTGTCAATATCTTCTTCAAATGTTCTATCCAGATATTTTCAGATTTTGACCCCAACCAACATAATACGCTATGTTTATTGGTGTCTTGACAGAAAATATTTGCTATTTTCATGACGCATTCTATCTTGAGAAAAATGTTCATTCTCTAAGATATTTAATAAAAAAATTAACCACTTAAATTTATGAGAAATAACCGTATATTTAGACCTATATTAATTATTTTTTTATATATTGAAAAGCCTCTACGTTTTTATGGTTCAATCTTCATAGACATTGAATGGCGCAACGTAAATTAAAATTTAGAATAACATTTATTTGTTGTTGGAAAGTTAGTGTGCTTATTTGTTAAGAGTTTAATACACTTAGAAATAATAAAACTGAAATGCAACAATCACTTACACGGAGCACTAGCAGATGATTGAGAAACAACAACTATTCGTAGAAACCAAACAACAGAAGTGATGTTCAATTACATTTTGCATCAATCCAAATACTTGACGCTTCCATTTACGATGCTATTCCGGTACTCTCATCACATCATTGGGCTTTAGTGGGCTGTGTATTTAATGGATTAGCCATTTGTCTGATTAGTAACATCAATAAATAACAAACCTACATGGGGTCAAACCAAATCATTGATTCATTAAACTTTAGGGCGAGTGCAAATAGTATTCCGTTTGTAATGCAGTCTCTGAGCACACTAATTAACCTGAGTAAATATTGGGCCAACATTGTTTCACTGTACAAATGTTGGTATCCATAAGCCAACAATTCAAATTACTGTGGCGTTTCATATTTAAGAGACCAGTTTAATAAAGACTTGATTTTTCTACTGTTCAAATTGCCGTCAGCGTCAGTTGCAATACTTTATAATATTCACAAATAATATATTAATATTTATTACCAAACAGTTATTTTAAGTTTTTAATTGATATCCTTTATCGAATAATTATAACTTTTACTCGGAGGAAAGGAAACTTTAGTATCGTAAACTAGTATTTTACAGAACATATGTGCGTTATTTATTAAGGATTCATCTTTAATAAAGGTTAGAATGTAAAGAAAAAATATGCAGATATAAATAAATGTAGTAAAAGTAATAACATAATAAGTCCTTACATATGAAATTAGTGTTTTATATGGAAAAAGTAAAACGAAAAAAATATTATGAAACTATACATTTAATCAATCGAAGTAAAATAAGCGCGGAGCCGGCCGCCTATTATACAATGTGCTACGTCAATCTATACAGAGCGGGACCGCGCACCGAGGGCGCGAACGCGACGGAAACGATTCCCTCGTACTCTGTATATAACCGACGGCGGATAACACGCTACGGTAACCAGCTGTCTGGAAACCAGTGCGTGCGAGCCCCTCTCACTACGTGCGACCAACCCTGTTCACACCCGAAACTACTAGGCGTGAAGAGGGCGAAACATCAAGGTACACACACGCAGTGAGGTGCCTGCTGGTAGGCGCGGCGATGACGTAGCACGGAGCGGAATGGACTGGGTCGCTGGCGGGTTGAACTTAGTGAAGATGCGAAGAAATGACACACAGGCACCACAATAAAATTTGCTGTATTCTTCAAGACAATACACTTTGTTAATACTATATCTTCTGGGTACGGTTTCTTCCAGTTTCTTGAGTCTTGAGCCTTGAGTCTTGATTCTTCAATTTGTGGTACCCGTGTGCGCTCGTTTGCCCCGGTAGAACGCCTTTTATATGGTTTGCCGGAGAGCGAGACGGACGATGGCGTCTCTATCCGTACTGCTCATTACCAAACTTGGGTGTGGTCCGTTAACCGCGGTAATGCGCAGTGGTTGCAATATTGCTGTCTCTGTCTATTATTATTATTACTTGTATACAGAATACAATAAATTGTTAATATCTCTAATTACAGTTATTCAATTACAATAAAAACTATTTCACATCAATGTAGACACAAATACCTATTTAAAAACACTAACTTTAACATTATAGGTTAATAAACACGGGAGATATAAAGCATTAAACATTGCAACCTTAAAACGTCTTGCGACTCGTTATATACGCACTATTTGAGCTTACAAACATTATAAAACACATACAGAAGGCTATTTTACTTATATAACACAAAACATTACGTATAACTTTTACAAAATATGAATTATTGACAATATATGATTTTAGTACTTTAAGTGATTATTTTTATTAGATTACACACATTTTCATGACTTATATACTGTTCTTACATACCTACACGCTATAGTAACATATTCAAAACATTAGAAACATTTAATTATTGATCGTTCATGCAAATTATTCATCCTTACAACTTATATTTACAATCGTTATTATCGTATCATTACGCTTAGGCCTATGCGTCGCTAACACGAAGTATATACCATTATTATCTATGCACTTTCGCCATTTTATAGATAGTTCATTGATTCCATTGCTGAATAAATTGTAGGAGCGAGAATCAATAAAATATTTGATGGCGGTTTGGATAACCTCGCCGGAATTTAAAAAAATTCTCGCAAGAAATTGTCCAAATTCTGAAAAAGTGGTAATCTGTTGGAGCATGATCCAGGGAATACGGTGGATGTAGGAGACATTTCAACCGCAGTTTCTCTAAATTAGCGACCGTCTGTCTTGAAGTATGAGGTCTAGCGTTGTCCTGAAGCAGCAGTGGGCTAAAGAGATTGACCAGTCTCGGTTGTTTAACAGCTAGCTTTTCCATCATGGTTTACAGTTGTTGATAATACAGATCCACCGTTATGCTCTGACCAGATCTTAGGAAGCTGTAGTGTATGACACCAGAACTATTCCACCAAACACTCGCCAGTACCTTTTTGTGATTCAACTTTCACTTGGGACAGGATTTGGCCGGTTTTCCTGGGTTCAACCACTGTGAGGAGCATTTCCGATTGTCGTAAAAGATCAATTTTTCGTCATAAGTAACAATACTATTCAAAATTCCCTCGTTATTGTGATGGTTGAGTACGTAATTTTAAAGCAGCACTCAATACATGTTTGTTGGTATGCTTCAGACAATTCATGCGGAACCAATTTCTCGAGCTTTTCACTTTTCCAATTTTTTTCAAGTGAATTAAAATTGTTTTATCACTCACACCGAAGCCTGCCGTTAACTCTGACGTGGTTTGCGATGGATCCATTTCCACGATCACCTTTAATACTTCATTATCAAATAGGGTCTACGGCCGTCCACGGAGTTTGTTTCGTAGGTTTTCTAGAACGAAAACGTTGGAACCAAAAGAGTACCGTGCTTTCTTTTACAGTAGCTTCTCCATACACATAATTAATCCTTTGAGCCGTTTCTGAATGGCTGATGCACGGTGGTACTCATAATCGTAAATAACGGGATATTTTTTAAGTTTTCCATTTTGTGAAAAGAACGATGTCAAAGAAAAATTTAATGGTGCGAAATCAAATGAGTTACTAAATTTGATATCGGAATTCTTAACCAAACGCCAGATATCGCCAGAGATCAAAGTGGCCAGTTCAACAAAACGCCAATTTCATTTGAAAGGACATAATATCTTATTGTATAAAAATGTTCAAAATTACTTTACTTTTAGTTTTTGCTATAAAATGCAAATCACATGGTTAGATATTTTTTTTGTTAATCTATAAAAGCTTTGATTCAATTAGTGCAACACGAAAGACGAAATTAAAGTTCAAAGACATGCGTCCTCTTTATCGAATAAATGCGAACTGACAAAATGTTAACTCAGCATGAATTATGAGCCCCACTCAGACCAGATCTCGAGGGAAATTAAAGTGTCTTGTTGCAACTTTAAGACGCGCAGGTAGACGCGTTTCCGTGGAAACGAAATAATTTAATTCTGTTCAATTTTCCGAAATTCGCTTGCACTGAATTGTTCTTATGGTTTTTTATGTGCAATCTGTTTTTCATGGAAATTCTCTTTTTGAAATTATACTTTTTATGTGTTCTATAAAAAAATGATGAGAGTGGAATATTTCGATGCACTTTGTACAAAAAGTCTACACTATGAACTCGCTTGCTAAACACCTTATTTTAGTGCGGTGAAGATAGTGTTTTTTTTTCTAGCTGCCTATACTTTAGCCTTAAGGGCTCTGGAGCCATTAGAGGCTTTCACTGCTTCATCAGACTTGGATAAAGATAGGTCACATGATGATATAAGTTACATCGATTATTCAACGAAGTATAATTTCTAACGAGCGTACAGAAATACACGACGCATCCACTTTTTAACTTTATTTTTACTGCTTAAGGAGTATAATTAACTAGAGTATATTCATAATACATGTTATTATTTATGTCTCCCATGAAAATTAATGAAACTATGAATGATATTAATACAGAAGAAAAAGATGCATTTGTTTTCAGAAGACAATAGAACAAAAGAGTAATATTAAATCCTAATGCAGTCTTCTTATAAATGTCCGTAATAATTGAACAGTTTTTTCTTGTTTATTTTTGAAACAGCATCCGTCGAGGGATATCTAAGAGAGGATGCATTTGCATTGTTCTGGAAAATAGCGTCGACTTTAAAAGCAGTAACCATAAAAATTGAGCTCTCGTGTTTAAAACGCGTCAGACGTAAGGACGGAACTTTTTAATAAAATCATTTCTAGCAGCGAAAGGTTCCGGAAATTCACCATCTTATTACCTTTTTTATATCCCTGAAATGTTATTGTTTACTAAAATGGTTGCACATTAAAGCAAGCATATATTTAATGGCATATGCTTACATTCATTAGGAAGTACGTACACCTTAATGTGCTTAATCTTTTTTGGGTGATGCTAAAAATGTAGTATGAATTTTTTTTAGAACAATTTTAATACTAGAAATAGACATACATTTAGTCATACCGTGTTTTAGACTTAGACTAGTAAAAGTTTTAAAGTAATAGGGTTAGGTTCTATATTAAGATTTTGAAGCACATTACTCCTTTCCGGACAATCAGTTCAAGGATCATGTGAAACAGGTTTTTATAGGGTGGATCATTATGCGAATGATAGTGATGTCTGGAAGTGACTCCCTCTCCGTGCATCCATTAAATTTTTAATGTGAACGGTAAATATTATTTGGACAGTTAAAAAAATAAACCAAATCTAGTTTCTTGCAGAATCTCTTCGGTGACTAGGATGTTTTCAGAAACGGTATTAGTGCTTCGAATTTCGTAAGTGCCTTCTTAGTTGGGGCCTAAATGAAATAAGGTTTTTTATTTTATTTTGATTGATTAATTTATATATTTATAGTTATTATTATATTATATATTATATTATAATATATAAAGACACAAATTCACACACGACCATTTAATATCAAACTAAGCAAAGCTTGTACTATGGTAACTAAACAGCTGATATACATATATATACAGATATTTAACACCCAGACACACAACTGACAATTATGCTCATCACACAAAAGTCATACATGGGCGGGATTTACTACCACTGCGCCACGAGGCCTGTTATATTTAAATATATATGTATATAAAAGGAAACCGTGACTGACTGACTGATTTATCAACACACTGAAATCGCTGAAGGGATTGGGCTGAAACTTGGTACACAGATAGTTATGATAATTGCTAAGAAAGGATTTTTGAAAATTCAACTCCTAAAGGAATGTAACGGGAGATCAAAAATTGGCACGAGTGAAGACGCGGGCAAAATCTAGTAGTGTATATGGACCTACATATCAAACATATACGTTATGAAAGTAAAGAAAAAGTAATCTCTTAAGAAAAGAAACTATCGTGGTAAACCACAAAAAAACATTCAGTAGATTGTTTGCAGGTGATTTTTCCTGGACTTGCCTGTGGATTAGCCAAGGGGCTTATCAACCGAACAAATAGGGCGTGTCTAAAAACGAAGTCAGCACATACGTACCGACACTCCTGGGAAATATATTGTTCGCGCCGGCTCTGATTGCAGCCTTATAAGATTTTTAGTAACGCTACCTCGTTTATACACACGAAATAATGTAAAATTTGTTTTATAAAATTAGATGTGTCCAAATATTTTTCATTAATGTAATTTCAGTATTTAATAAACAAGGTTATATTTTTTTATTATTTTGAAAACTGTATTATGACTCTGAAGTTAGGTTACAGAATATAATGTCATTAGCTTAAGAATAAGTTTAATGTTAATCTAAAAATGTTTGAGTGGAGGAGTTTTTGGATTTTGATATATTTTACTTTTAAAATTTTAATTATAAAAATTACGTTATTTGACCATATATTATGTAATATTGGTTGCATTTTGAATGATACAGTTTGGTTATTCCGCACAAGTGAAGTGAATTAGAAGTAATAATTTGAACTTTATTTTGCAATAAAAACTGCCTGATTAGTTTAAACAAGATAGTCACCTTTTTTTTAAAACTTTGTTTGAATTTCGAAGATTTTAAATATATTTTATCCATATGATATTGATATAATTATGTATAAACACACATAGAATAAAAATAAGTTGACGTTAATTGAGAAGAAAAAGAATATTCGAGCCTATAACATGATCAAAGTAAAATAGGTATATAACAATGAAAAAGGGTTTAAAATACAGACCTTAATTGTATGTATTTCTACCTGACGTCTACAGCATAGTGCCCTAAATGTCCACGTTCCTTATCACATTATATCGTCAGATACAGAATCGAAGTGACCCAGTCAGTTGCGCGAGGAATAACTTCCCATTAAACGTGTCTAACTGTCCATCGCAATGTATCGTGGAATGAGTTATAAGCTTATGTATGAATGTTTTATAATATCATTTGAAAATAATAGACGCATACTACATAAATCAATTAATGAATAAAATGACTGTTTCTGTTAATTAGAGCCCGATTCAAGTCCGATTCAAGGTTGAGGGCAGAACTTGTAGACAATATTTCAGAATTCGAATATTAATCTTAGAGTACTAAAGCCGGCTATACACACTACGGTATACAGCAAAGATCGGCCAGTGCAGGTGTAGGATTGTTAGTGACCTGTCCCTCTAAACTGCACCTGAAGTAAAGGATATATCGAAAGCCTGTAAGCATTTCAACGAAAGCCATTATACAACTGAATATATACACATAGATGATTTAAAAATACGACGTACCAAAACATTGTTATCACTACAATTACATAGTTAACTTAGTTTAATTTGTCTAGTCATTTAACACATATCATTGGCTAGAAAACTAAATTTAGGGAAATTGTCAAGTAGGTATTACAATCTATTCAGCGAAACAATCGCTACGAATATATTAATATAAATGAATAGGTGTAATCGTAAAATCAAAGCAATAATTTTTTTGCCAATGTGTTGCGGAGTAGTAGAATTTTTAAAAATTGTTACAAGTTTAGTATTGTAACCACAATTTCAGCTGATCTTAAGTGACGATGTGGCCCAAAATGGTAGCACGCGCTAAGCATAGTGGAAGACTGGCTCTCAAGTACAGCTGCCGGAACGAACCTATTGGTGTTTGGCGACAGCTTTTCAACTCGAGGGTGATAGCTAGAGCTATACGGGGATTAGCCTAAAGCCCAACCACCATGCTGCGAGTAACAAAGTATAATAGAAATTTAATATCCTAAACTGATCTAAAATACTTTTTACCGCTATATAGCTTTTACATATATTAAATAACTTGTACCAAACCCTAAAAGGTTTACTGATCGAAATACTAATCTGTGGACACGTCTGTTTTCATTACTAACTAACCTCTATTTATTGCCCTTAAAGCGCTTCGCTACAATAATAATTTATACTTGTTTTGCAGATAAAAAGAGTTTATTATTTTAGTGCAACATACGTGAAATAACAAAAAAAAATTGTTCCTGTACCAATATAAAATTTACATCATGATAAGAAAAATGCATACAGTTTCGGTACAAAAATTCGTAATACGGTTGCATTTGGTAGAAATTTTTAATCTAGCCAAAGTGCCGGGAGCCGAGCAGATCCAATATTCAAATTAAAGAAACAACTTGCAACTCGTCGGCAACATTAATATGATTTAGTTACATTTTCGCCGACTAGCCTCGGAAAAGTTTCTCAACGGACCTCCGGTACGAACCCGAAAAGTTTATCCCCAAGTTATTACTCAGGTAAATACAGTTATAGAAAAATTCCGAGGCCACAGGACTCCTTTATACAACTTTCAAACTCAGCCGCATATCAATTTCCGTAAATGAAAGCATTTCGGTGTTCGTGGTCACGAAATTGTTGTTATAATGAAGTTAGTTTGATTCGAGATTGCTATGTTCTCTTTATTTAATCGTGCTAACGTGAGAATAGAAAAATTATGGCGTACAAAAAAGTCGTTATTGAAATATAAGCCAGGTTGCGTGTGACACGGAAAATGTTTCAAATGCTTTCAATAGCTTAAGTAAATATTATAATTATTAGTCACGTACCTACACGTTGATTCTTCAATTTGATAACACATCATAACCTAGAATAATAGAGGTTACAAATATTAAAACTGAAAATAAGTAATGTTATGGAATCTAACACTAACTAATTTCTTAGTTAGCCCAAAGGAGTTGGAAAGGTAACACAATAAACAAAAAATATTCTAATTCACTAAACTTGGTAGTACATAGCATTGGCTATTATTGGATCCTACATATCATGTAGGAATCAAAATCAAATCAAGTATCGTGTTAAATCATTTCAATTACAGTCTGTTTCCGACACGAGATTTAAATTCTAATAATACCAGCGGTAGACTATTCTATTTCAGTGACAAATGTACTTAAATTACTATTCATAAACATGATTCGTAGTTTTATTAAATAGCTATAATATCCTTGCAAAAATATTAATTAGTCAAAAACAAGTATATTTCCCGTCATTAGGTTCTTTTGTTCAATAACAATGAAATTTCTCCTATATAAAAAAAATATATCCGTGTGCCTAATTTTTACATAAAAAGGCATCACCCACACAGAATAACAAAAAAAGAAGTTATAAAACGAAATATTAATATTATCTCGCCAGAGACGGATATAACTAGTGCTAATTGTCTTAAATTCTTACCTTTGCCTTATGTAAAGATATGGATTCGCCTCCAGATCATCGTGTTCCCTCCTTTTCACTATATTTGGTCCTTCAAACGACATATTAGGAGACGTTTCTCTAAATCCGGCATGACTGTGACGACTGATGATAAAAACTTGTCACCGCCACTCATCGTTGTTTCCGAACTGTACCGTACTTTCCATTTGGTACTGCCGGTGGTGGTCCATTTGGTACAGTCATTATACCGAGCTACTTAAAGAAAAGATTTAATAATGTAACGAATTTTCGTATACTATAGTTAATATAATATAAATAGATTGTTTGGTTTTCTGAACGAGCAAAACTCTAGAACTATAGGTTAGAGTATATTAAAAGAAATGCATTTTATAGCCTATTTTTGTGTAAAGCTATATAACTTCACGCTACAGCCCTAAAGAGCGGAGCAGTAACCATCAATGTTAAGTAATTTTAAAAGCTGTAGGCTAGTATGGGAAGTAAGAACAAAGATAGGCCAGGCCAACGCTTCCGTTAGCGGTGGTGCTATGGAGAGTTCGTTGAACAAATACACGTGAAACCGTTGAACACAGCAAGTTATAATAATATAAAGCTAAGTTTTAACCAGCGCCCTTAATAGAAAACCACGTTTTTTACATTGTAGATATTGTGGCATACACCACTCTACAAATATAAGATTAAATAAATATATTTTCTTACAGATTAACATTCTGCTCTTCTACGTACGTAGTAGGGTACTTCAATAATGCAAGGCTTGGCTGTAAAACGTAGCCGGTGTTCGAAGTGCGACGCGAGGCCGCTAAATGGCCCACAGTAAGAATTTAGTGTTAAGACGTGCTTCAATATGGGAATGACGTGGCAAAAGGAACCAAGATATGGCTTCAGTTAAAAATGAATATTTTTTTAAAGTATTTTTACTTAAAATAACTGCCACGTGCGTAATGGTAAGCAGAGTACATTTTAAAAATAACGGCGACCTCAGCGAAACCCAGCAAACCAAAAGGAAATTATTGTGATTATCGCGAACCAGTTGGATACAAACCCTACTTGATAAATGGATATTCATCGGTTGATCTTAAAACGTAATATGCCTAAGTTTACCACTATGATTGCTGTTATATCTGGGATATGGTGATCGCGATCAAGTTGGATATAATTGTTGTATTAGTACTACCCTTTTTATTTATTCTTCTTCTTCTAAACCTTATCCCACCTATGTATAGTCAGCAGAACATGTTTTACTCTTCCACTCTCCTTTATCAGCTGCCATCTCAGTATCCATCCATACTTTCTTCCGTCTTCCTCACTCCTATACCAGTTCGTATTCATACTTAAAATACTTCTACTTATTATGACTTTCATCATTCCTCAGAACATGCTAGTACCACGTTAAATTATGACTCCTCAACTTAACTGTCCCAGGTGCAATTCTCATACTTCCTCTGATATCCTCATCCCTATTCTTATCGATTCAAATTACACACGTCATACATCTTAACATTCGTATCTCTCCCACATGTCATCTTCTTTTATCCGTCTCTTTCGATACCTAACACTCACGCCATGACAGATAACTGATTTATAGTAGCTCTGCAAATTGACGATATTGTCCCTGATGGTAAGCACAGTACAAATTACAATCCAAAAGCGACGGCAACCACCAATAGAATAAAATCTAACGGCGGTCACCGCTGTCATGCCAGCCTACATAAAATATCTCTTCAAGTTACGCTTAAAGGAGCCGATGTCGTAAGAATAAAGGTATGATAAAATGAAAATAATCACTCTAACAAAACTAACCGGTAAAACAAAAAATATATTTTTTCTCTTGATATGTCGTAAGGTGAAGTTCTACTTTGTACTTAATTTATCGAACAACCATAAATAATTTTATGAGTGTTTTGGGAACTCCAATAACACAAAATGAATATTCCGGAATATATTTGTTTCGATGCATAATTTCCCACGAGCGTTAGAAACACATTAGTAATGTTCATAAACAATAACATTTCAGCGCACTATTCTATAACGATGATAGTTCGTGAATTGTATCCAAACGCTACCGTGTGATTACCCAAAGGATTTACTCCGCGAATAAAGCGAAAATATAATAAAACCTTCCCCCGAATTCCGCTCGATAAACACAAAGTTTCGAATGTAGAAAATGTTCAAGCGTGATGATGAATCTAATTTGACAAAAAGTTTGATAGGCATGAAATTTTGTTTTGTTTGAGAACATCTGGTTGAATAAAGTTGTGTCCCAGACTAGAAAATTGTTTTATTAAATCATATTTTTCAAACAATTTGTATTTGTACAGTGAAAAGTCGTTTTGTATTAATTTAGTAGCTTTTAATTTACAATACCATAAATAATAAATTATACGTAAATTGTGTTATGAACTATAATAAGTTGATAAATATAAAACCAAGAATAAAGTGTAGACTAAAAAATTTATACAGTAACTAGCTGTGCCCGTGGCTTCGCTCACGTGGACTACAGAATGGCCGCGCGAATCTTGCTCCCCCGTTCCCGTCTATTTTAAAGACAAAAATGCTTATTGCGGGTGTTCCATAGAAGATAGATATATACTCTTAAAGACTTTTTATAGGTTTTTTTAATGCCTATAATTATGTAGTACATTAATTTGCTATATCTCTTATGATTTACTCAGCATAAGCCATTTTAGCGCGTGAATTGATTTACTATGACCAGTTTTTTTTATTTGTGCGTAACCCTAATTCTTTTTGTAAAATAAAAGTTGTATAAGTTACTCCATATAAATTCAGCTATCTACCAGTGAAAGTCCCGTTAAAATCAGTCCAACCGTTTCAGAGATTATCCGGAATTTTAGATGTTTTTTTTAAATAATATGGTATGATTCGTATAATTTATAACCAAAATGTTCTAGTCCTTACCATTTAAAATTTAGAACTCTACGTCCCTATGAGGCCGTGTCTTAAAAGTGCATAACCTCTTTTAGCTTAGGAACCTTCAAATGAGGTACTAATATAGTACGATAACATTCAAGACATTCCTATTTTAAAGAGCATTTGCTTATGTTTTAAGTGAATTCAACCTTTTTTGAATAAAAGCGGATTGAGTTTTCAAACATGAGTCAAAATAAAATTTAATTTAAACCAAAATCATTAAGGAGTATTGATATCAACTTCGTAGCAAACCATCGCCAAAATATCTTTCTACCCTTTTTAACCCTGTTAGGGGATGAATTTCAATAAAATACGAGACACGTCTTTCATAAATTCTGTTAAAAAAGGTTAATGCAAAATTTGAAGTAGATTGGACCAAGGGATCACGTTGTCCCATACAAACTTTACCCCTCTTTTTCATCCCCGTAGGGGTTGAATTTCGGAAAATCCTTTCTTATCGGATCCCTACGTCATACAAAGAACACACCCTCCGAGTTTCAGGTCTCTACGATCAGTGGTTTAGGTTGTGCGTTAATCCGTCAGTCATTCAGGACAAAGCAATTTATATGTATAGATTATATATACAGTAATTACATATTTTTTAAGTTTTAGAACAATTTTTTCACATGATAATATTTCTATGAATGAAAAGTCGAAACACATGTAACAGAGAGTAATAGCGAAATGGGTAATCCATTAAATGTTAAGTTATTAAATACAGCGATAGGGAGATGCTTTACTGGCCTATGCTACCCACCGGAGCATAAAGGGTTTGTGCATTTTCTATATTAGTTACCCGGTCAAATAGAAATCCCACTGTTATGTTTACTCTAACGATGAACATTTTAAGAATATTAAGTAGATAGTTACAAAATTGAAATATCCTTTTGCAATTTCATAATTCTCATTTTATTTGATATTTTCTGTTTGATATTTGGACGCCGAATTCTATATATAATTTGTTATCATTTATTCTTTTTGTTAATTTTTTCTGTGTACTTAGATCCTACACGTACGTACGTTCTACGTACAGTACGGAAAATATATCTACACTCATTAATCCCATATATTTAATAAATACAAATAGAGTAGACGAAATAAATCAATGTTATAAAAAATGAAGATTATATATTTATTACTTTTAATTTTAAGTATCAGCAAAATGCTCAACAAAATATGAAATGAAATTGGCAGAATCATAAAATTTTGTATATAATAATACCTGCAGTTCGTTAGACAAAGGAAAGTTAGACGAAGAGAAGACATGAGTTTGTGAAAGTAAAATTAACTAAGTGCTTAACGTCTCAAGGTAAATTGGTTGAAATATTTCTAAATTAATTTTGGCGTGGTACAGAACAACACAACGCTCCAAATATTAGATAAGTACGCATAAAATTAAATATCTTACTTACAATTAAAGTTTTCTTATTACAAATTGCTCGTGTATAATATACATGATATTATTATTATTATTTTGATGATTTATTAAATTATTATTATAATAATTAACAGCGTAAGTCAGTACATACTAAATTGCAACCGAGGGCTTTAAAAATTTAGATAAATATTTCAACTTACATAACTAAAATGGAGTATAGGCTAACTAGTGGTTGTTGTGACTCCCTTGTTCTAAATATAATGAAGCGCACTCCACAGTATCGATCGAATAAAAAACGAATTGATAATGCAAATAATTAAAATGAAGATTCTGATATAAAATTGTTTTGTGGTGGTATTCGAATAGACAAATTAAGCAATGGTTAAGATTGCAAAAACCCAGGTTGAAATTATAAGAATATCATGTGATAGCATCTAATGACGACCTCACAGCTAAACAAGATTCAGACATACAAGATAGGAATAAAGGTCATAAACGTTCCTTAAACAAATTGGATGCAAGCCATAAATAAATGTATGAAACGAATAATACTATATAGCAACTAAAACAATTCGCAACTACATGGTAGGGCGTAAAGATACTAGGAGGGCTAACTAAATTATTTCAAAGTTAATATTTGAGCAAAGAAAGATTGTAGTCTTCTAGACTTTAGATTCAATAATTATGGTTTGAAGATTTTTTCAATGTGTAGTAGAAGATGATAAAATACTACCTAACATAAATATCTTTAGTTTAATATATGATATTAATTTACTAAGTACCTATGTAATTCCTTAAAATATTATTTTATTTTACAATTATACTTTTTCGAGAATGTTTTTAAACCAACAATAATGAAATCAATTATTTTCTTCATCGATATTAGTTTCTCATATTATTTGTTTTAATTATAATACATCTTAATGCCATTATCGCTTTTTACTTACAAAAATATGCTTAATAAAACGAGCGAGCCTTATAGTAGTTGCAGTAGTAGGTAGTGTAACGTCTGACTTAATATAGTTTTCACGTTATATAAATATAAACTAATTATAATAAGGCAGAAGAGTGTTTTTTGTTTGTTTAATGGCGCTAATCTCTGTAACTACCACTTGGATTCGAAAAAATATTTTTGTATATGATAGCCAAGCTCTCGAGGAATAAATAATATAGGCTATCAGACATTATACTACAACTGTCAGATAGCCTTAAATATTGATTTTTGTTACGTAAGTCGGAAGTCGAGGTCCACCCGAACTGCTATATCCGCGTGCGCTGGCGTAATCGTTAATGATACCGAAATATAATGTTCTACAAAAATATTGGTTTTTAGTACAGTAATACCCCGCTTTAGGCGAGGGATACGTTCCGAAAAAAATCGCGTTAACTGAACTTCGCGTATATCGAGGTTTATGATTAAACATAGTCAAAATTTAATACAAAAAAATACAAATCATTTTTATCAATCACTTTAATTCTAAGAACACTTTATGCAATACATACTCTTATTTTTTACGGAAAAATACATCTATTATCTTTTGGGTAGCGTTTTGTTTACGTTCTTGTAAAATACGTTCATAACACCCAACACTGTTTTTAATTGTTTGACACACGGTCAAGACACGGTCATCATTATTGTCTATACTCTGCAATATGTCCAAACCTGAATAAATTTTGAAAGTGCATTTTGTATTTCCCCTGAAGATAAAACTTTCTCATCTACTTGTTCTTCCTCATCGTAGATAGGATTATTCTGTAACTCGATCAGATCTTCATTGCTGATAGGATCGTCGTGCGTTGCTACAAGTTCTACGAGATCTTCTACCGTGACATCTTCAAGTTCAAACCCCTCAATCATTGCAGCAATGTCTTCAAGCACTTGTCTCTGCATCTAGGCAATTCTTCTAGGTGCTTCCACTACATGTGGCCAAAGATTATGCCACACCCCATTCATACAGCTCATTTTAACTTCCTTCCAAGCCTCTTCTATGTTGTGAACAGTATGATTTGACTGATGGGCAAAAACTATTAGAATACCATTCTTGAAAAATTTCCTGTGTAACCCACGCCTTTCTGTTTGATCGCCACACAACTGGTAGACTTGTCTTGTCTGTGCCTCGCATTGCACGGGGTATTTCTGAATGGTACACTAGTAAAGGTTTCAGTTTGAAATCACCAGTGTCATTACCACCCAGCAGAAGTGTTAGTCGATCTTTCGCAGCTTTGAAACCACTGGCCTTAGAAATGAATATTCGAGATGGCATTTTTTGTCCACTAAAGTGCGGTCTCATCAACATTGAAGATGAGACAAGCAGGAATTTTCTCTCGTCTAACGAACTCTTGAAACTTGTCTGGAAACTCAGCTGCAGCTTGAATGTCCGCGCTGGCCGCCTCGCCTGTTATTCTTTTTGTTAATTTTTTCTGTGTACTTAGATCCTACACGTGCGTACGTACATACATACGTACGTACGTTCTACGTACAGTACGGAAAATATATCTACACTTATTAATCCCATATATTTAATAAATACAAACAGTGTAGACGAAATAAATGAATGTTATAAAAATGAAGAATATATATTTATTACTTTTAATTTTAATAATCAGCAAAATGCTCAACAAAATATGAAATGAAATTGGCAGAATCATAAAATTTTGTATATAATAATACCTGCAGTTCGTTAGACAAAGGAAAGTTAGACGAAGAGAAGACATGAGTTTGTGAAAGTAAAATTAACTAAGTGCTTAACGTCTCAAGGTAAATTGGTTGAAATATTTCTAAATTAATTTTGGCGTGGTACAGAACAACACAACGCTCCAAATATTAGATAAGTACGCATAAAATTAAATATCTTACTTACAATTAAAGTTTTCTTATTACAAATTGCTCGTGTATAATATACATGATATTATTATTATTATTTTGATGATTTATTAAATTATTATTATAATAAATAACAGCGTAAGTCAGTACATACTAAATTGCAACCGAGGGCTTTAAAAATTTAGATAAATATTTCAACTTACATAACTAAAATGGAGTATAGGCTAACTAGTGGTTGTTGTGACTCCCTTGTTCTAAATATAATGAAGCGCACTCCACAGTATCGATCGAATAAAAACCGAATTGATAATGCAAATAATTAAAATGAAGATTCTGATATAAAATTGTTTTGTGGTGGTATTCGAATAGACAAATTAAGCAATGGTTAAGATTGCAAAAACCCAGGTTGAAATTATAAGAATATCATGTGATAGCATCTAATTACGACCTCACAGCTAAACAAGATTCAGACATACAAGATTGGAATAAAGGTCATAAACGTTCCTTAAACAAATTGGATGCAAGCCATAAATAAATGTATGAAACGAATAATACTATATAGCAACTAAAACAATTCGCAACTACATGGTAGGGCGTAAAGATACTAGGAGGGCTAACTAAATTATTTCAAAGTTAATATTTGAGCAAAGAAAGATTGTAGTCTTCTAGACTTTAGATTCAATAATTATGGTTTGAAGATTTTTTCAATGTGTAGTAGAAGATGATAAAATACTACCTGACATAAATATCTTTAGTTTAATATATGATATTAATTTACTAAGTACCTATGTAATTCCTTAAAATATTATTTTATTTTACAATTATTCTTTTTCGAGAATCTTTTTAAACCAACAATAATGAAATCAATTATTTTCTTCATCGATATTAGTTTCTCATATTATTTGTTTTAATTATAATACATCTTAATGCCATTATCGCTTTTTACTTACAAAAATATGCTTAATAAAACGAGCGAGCCTTATAGTAGTCGCAGTAGTAGTGTAACGTCTGACTTAATATAGTTTTCACGTTATATAAATATAAACTAATTATAATAAGGCAGAAGAGTGTTTTTTGTTTGTTTAATGACGCTAATCTCTGTAACTACCACTTGGATTCGAAAAAATATTTTTGTATATGATAGCCAAGCTCTCGAGGAATAAATAATATAGGCTATCAGACATTAGACTACAACTGTCAGATAGCCTTAAATATTGATTTTTTTTACGTAAGTCGGAAGTCGAGGTCCTCCCGAACTGCTATATCCGCGTGCGCTGGCGTAATCGTTAAAGATACCGAAATATAATGTTCTAAAAAAAATTGGTTCTTAGTATATCTAAAAAAAAGTAAGCAGTAGCATGTGTCTATTTCTTATATATAAATAACAATAAGGTATTTTGTGATAAATATTAGTTGAAAAGTAAAAAGTGATTTATAAGCATTATTTTTAAACATGGTATATTAATTCTTACGAACAAAAGTTACTTCATCATAAAGACAATTTTATGAAGATAAATTGTGCTCCTTATAGTATGCTATTTGGACATATAGTTTAGGAGATAATAAAAAATTAAAATAATTTTTACTTGCGGGAAAACAATTATGATAAACTACACAGATGCGTTGGCGGCGCGGTGTTTGTCGGATAAAATTAATATGGGTGAAACTGTAAGGCACAGCTAGTTAGTTTATAAAACACCACACTTACACAACACTGTAGGTTATGCGCACAGCTGATGTGTCCTCCTTCTCTATTTCCCTTTCTCTTTCTCGTCACCTACACGTACACACTGATGGCGGACAGTACTAACCTCTCGGAAAATGGGTACCACCATCTGACGACCAACTCCACCACCTTGTGCGCTCATTGGTCAAATCAAAAATATAGCGCGGGCTTCCCTGGCTTTCTGTTACACCCTTCCCTCCCTCTTCATGAAATCACTTCCAAAAATTGCAATAAAGCAAGAGGAAAGATGTTAGACATCAATAATACAATGTAATAAATGTAAATATTGTTTTAAGAGAGACAAATCTTAGCATTCCATGGATTCACCGTGCGGGTGCCGGGTCCATCGTGTGGCAGAGAGAGGGAAACCGAGCAGCCCCCGAGACTTGTGACTTAGGTGTAGATTTAGGGGGGGGCTTATGATGCACATCCGCGCTCACCTTGACTGCCCGCGATACCCTCCCTGCCAAGCCAGATTTGGTAAGAGGCAGCTAATGCTGCTTTAGATACCCTTTCCAAAATAGAACTTACTGCAGTTCTCGATAGGCCGAGGTCTTTTAGCAAGTTGGAAAGGGATTTTGGTGGTATACCTCTCGCTCCCACTTCTACAGCATATAAATTAACCGCATAGCCGTTTTTGGTTATCTCATTACATAGATCGTAATATTTATTCAGTTTTATTGCGTGGTCTTTAGGTATAGTACCTAAGGTTACCTATAGGTTAGGTTTCTCACGGTACAGTAAGTTCTACAATTACTATACCTTTTATTCCTCGAAAATAAAGAAATATGTCTGATCTGGATGATGAAATACCCAGATCCTCTGCCTACTATTAATAATTGGGTTATTTTTTTAAGAAGCCGTAAATCAATTAAAACTTTCAAAGAAACGTAGGAAATAAATATAATTGTTAGGCCCTTGTAGCCTCAATATAAATAAAAAAACTCATTTGCAAAACTTTAATTCCATATTTGTAGCTAGCCATGTTTCTAGGCGGTATTCGTGCGAGCAAAATGCACTTCCTTATAAGCTTATTTTCTTCACCGGGACTCGAAAATTTTCTTTAGATTAGTTTCTCTTGTTGAGAAAAACAGGATGGAATAAGGAATAATAAGCCGTCGTCTTTTAAATTGGACTTCGTTGCTTTTGTAAAGAATTTTTGTTGGTTTACACAGACCGAGGAAATGGCATTGCTTTAGTTATTAAGAATTTCTTTGTGTAGTTAAAACTTTAAAATAAATTTTCGAACATTTTACTGCTAGGATTCAGGTAAGTACCTACATACTAATTTATCTACTATTTTACTTGTATGCTTCTAAATGCAAATACATACAAAATGCTTTATAAATTATTTCCGCGGTGCAGGCGAGGTTGCTGAGGGAATGAGTATTTCGACTTCGCTTCAATGCGCTCAAACCTCAATTATTTGACGAGTCATCAGAATAGAGCTCTTTTGTGTGAGTTTTGTGTTAGAAAATATAAAATATTTAATAACTTTTGTAATATCAAAACTAAGAGAAGACTTTAACCGCCATGGGTACTAGAGGTAGAAGGGATGTGGATAAACATACAATTTCTTAATTACAAAGCTTATTTGTTGACAAATTTTAGGGTGGTTACAGATATTATTTCCTTTGATCTTTTTCTTTGCCGTCAGTCGATATTGTTTAGTTATATTAATGATAATAATACATTCTAAACTTTTGAGTATCATATGAGTATACAATATGTATTAAAAACCCCGTCGAATCCGAAAAGGGTTTAAAGTACCCCAACGACATTACCAAAAAAAAAAAGAATCAAAATTTTATTTATTATGAAAATAAAAATGTCATTGCGATTTAAAATTAACATATTTAGTTTTAGTTTCCCTGAAATTCAGCAAATTTTTAAAACGTGATAACTCCTTTGCCTGCCCCGGTGGTGTGCAGCGGTACGTTTGATCGCACGCGCCGCGCCGCGCCGTTTTATTGCCATGTAAGTTTCCTCATTTAACTAATTATTTTACATTCTATTACGGGTAATTTTTTTACTTATAATCTGAGATAGATAATATAAGCAGAATATAATCTCGATACCTAATAACACCTTCACGGATCCAACGGGGTTTTTACATACATACATAAATAAGGCCTATTTCCCAACGGGGTAGGCAGAGACCACGTCCTTCCACCTGCTACGATCCTGGCATACCTCTTTCGCTTCTTCGACATTCATTAATCACTTTTTTTTAATACACAAATATATACATACAGACTTAAAAATAAATTGTTAAATAATAATTTTTGGTATAATTTTATTTATGCACTCGTATTAAGCCAAGCTTCTGTTATCCCATTTGATAAAATTTGCATGTTGAAAAGATTGTAGCAATTCAAAGATATAACGTCCAGCGGTTTGGTGAGATTCGTCTTCTTTTGAAATAACTGTAGCAGAAGTTTTAAAATTACAGTGAAATTTATTAATAAAATAGAAAGTAACTCAGTTACTTTCCATCTGACTTCACAAAGTACAGTTGAGATATGATTTAAGAATTATTTGAAGTTTCCAAGCTAAAAGATTTTTATTTGCCTTGGCTGTTATCACAAAGTACATTTGAACATACGATAATTTAATTAAAGTAAATAATTTAGTATTAGTATTTTTTGTATTGTAGTTCTTTAAAAAATTTAAATCTAAAAATAGAGCAACAATATTTGTTAGGTACCTAGGACAACTTCAATTTAATTACAATTAATGTCAAAATTATCTAACAATCTTTTTAAATTGGGACAATTTATTTTCAATACGGTTCCATATAATCATATTATGTAAACTCCTCTATTTTTTATTTGCCCAGATTGTAAAAAAACTTTAGTAAAAGGGTTGGATTTCTTTTCATATTTAACGGTTAAAGTTTGCACGGAAAGATGGAAAACTTAGATCAATCATTAACTATTTATTCTAAGGCTTTCATTAGCTTGCATATTAATAAAAATACAATTTTACTGTCGATGATTATTCTTTTGGTTTAGCGCCGTAGCTGGGTAGGAGCGCTTGAAAATGTCATTGCTTTTAAGACTAACTTCCGTAGTATTTTCTAATCTTAAAAGTTGGTTCTAATAAGAGTTTTATGGCAAATAAAATCCATGTTCCGGTTTATATTCCTTTCCACTTCCCTCAATCATAATAATAAAACTACATCACACAAGATGCCACCAATATTATAATAATATTATGTGGGTCATAATGTCACTTATCCCAAGTTAATGAATGAAATTAAAATCAACAAGATCCCACCGAAAACTCTCCATTATGGGATTATAAATCAGATTGTTATAGTAGGTACTTTACTTTTAAAAATAGAACAAAACTCATACCTTCTTTCTCAATAATTTTACTTTAAAACAGTATTTACAACAGTTTCATACCATAACTAGATAAAAAAACTGTTTGATATTTATACCAAAGTTAAAAGCCGGTTTGAATATTAATAAGAAAAAATAAAATTTGAAACTGTTCAAAATTAGAACAAGAGTAAACACAATAGCAATATTTTTTCCATTCATCTCGGTCACTCTTTGGGTTTGTTCCCGGAGCGGGGGAAACCAAATTTCAGTCTTATTCCATGGGACAATAATTTTTTTTCCCCTTTACATCTGTCGACGCTAATATATTCTTGTTACATATTAAGTGTTTTTGACATCTCAACGCCCGCGCCACCTAGGCATGGAAATAATATTGTGTATATGACTAAGGGCTGATTTTTCAATCGTCAAATAACTATAAATAAGAAATAATTTTTAAATTTTACCAGGTTTTTGATACATTATCTGTCAAATCGTCAAAATTACTTCTCAAATAAAATTATCTGACGAATAGAAAATCGGCGAAATAATAAAAAAATGTTTATTTAAATTCCAGAAACGTAACAAAGAAGTAGATAGAGCCTAACAAACTCTTGGGGTTAAACAAGTTTACATTCCCAAGATTGAAATTGGTATCTAGTGGGTACTAACATATAGGGTATTAAGTTTTGCATTAGGTAGACATAGTCGCAGGGCATGAGCCAATTTTGCAAATAATTCACTTATGATAAAACTATTTGCACTTAGCCGATGAAAGTGTGAATTAATTTGCTGTGTCATTTCACCAGTCAGAATTTGATAACGTAATACATAGAATGTAAGGATAAAATATAGTACAAGATTTAATTTTAAAATGTATTTGATAGTTACTAAGGTCTATTTTCTTTAGTTGACTTTGAAATAAATGTAATAGACCGTTTAGTGATTCTGCAAAATTCTAACGCCCAATAAGATCGGTATCTCACGTTAGCATTTCATTCTTCGGGCGTGGTTATACAGTACCAAATGACATGACATTTTTTCGAATCGTTCTTTATAGGGTTTTGTTTCTGATGCAAATTGTACTCTTTATATTTTTTGGTCACGACCTTGGATACGGTCTTGCTGACTTTAAAATGATTCGATACATTTAGTTGAACAATACGTAAAAGTGACAACCGACAAATTGAGCCAATTTGTATAGAAAATTTATAAGTCTTTGAAGTTCCGAAGAATTTATCTTGTGTTTGAAAGGTTGCATTAGCACTATACTTAAGAAATAATTTTATTTATTATATATTTGTATTTTAAGTGCCTATGTTGTCTTAGATATTAATATATAACATATAGGGAAGTAGGGGCCAGAGAATTTTTTTTGGAGATTTCTCTCTACTTGGGGCAGTCCGAATGGTGGCATACCTCCCACCCTACAGAAGATCGCAGCCAAATAACCTAGTTTTGTGGTCCTGTGGTGAATAGGGCTTCCTGAGCTCTTTGGGGTAGGGGGGTAAGCTCGGCAACACTCTATGTATGCTAGTAATACTGGTATCATTAGAGCCGCTTACCATCAGACGGGTCATATGCTTATTTTCCACCTTAGTTATATGTAAAAAAGAGATTTAAGATAATTATATAGTTATTTCATCAATTTTAATATGTATTAAAGCAATATTAAACACATTTTTCAAGAGAACCCGTAGAGATGTAAAGAAATTTCCAATTAATTAAACTTAATTTTAAATTCGTGAATTCAATATTTTGAAAGCGTTAAAAGTAAACGATTTATTTCTTATAATTAAAATAAATATATTAACAATGGCGCAGTGTAAATATAAACTACTATTTAAAACAGGTTTAGTTTTAATTACATTTCTAGACACAATTTAAAAGCTTTAAAAACGTTAAAAGAAATTTAAATCACTCTGTAATAAAAAATTTAACAAACAACAAAATGTTCGAGTATTGGTAACAAATAAAACGAATTTATTTAGAGAAAACTTTTCATCCCTGAAAATAAACAAATGTAATTTAATTGAAAGCTCTTGTTCATTGGCATTGTATCAAAAGGATGTTGATTTTTTAAAAACATTTTCAATTGAAAAATGTTAACATTCATCTGAAATACGTAGAATTTGTTAAACAAAATATTAAAATAAAATAAACAGTTGTAAGATTAAGTAAATATTTTAAACAAACACAAATTCATTAAAATATACTGTTAATTTATTCGTTAAATGTGTTATATATGAATTTAAGAAACTTAAAGAAGCTAAAAGATAATTCAACCAATATTCTATTTGTTAAAATGTAAGGAAACGTTTTATACACCTTTTTCTTTTTTTTTACGTGGCGAAACTCGCTAGGGGCAATGACTTGTTATGTGGGACTCCTACCCAATAAAACTCTACGGTGTACCATCCGCCGCGCCGCGCAGCGCCGCGCCGCGCCGCCTCAATGGGGCAACGCGGACGCAACACCGCGTGTAGCATTCATACCGCGTTGCCTCGGCGGCCGGCCCGGCAATTCTGGGCTCCGGGCAAAAGGAGACAGCTCGGTACACCTACTACCCTGGTTCGGCTAGGGTGGTGGGAGTTGGCGGATGAAGCGCCTCCTCCGGCCACCCATTCGTCTTTGGCAGAGAGGGCCGCTTAGAGGATCCTCCTGGCGAGCCCTCTTCGCGGCCTCCTTCTGTGAGATGACGTCCTCGCAGAAGGAAACCATTGCAGACCATGCCCTCTCAGTGTCGAGCATGGCCTTGACCACACTCGACAGCGAGAGGTCCCTACCAACCACCGCGGCCAGAGCGCGGCGTCACTCATCCCACGCAGCACACTCACAGAGAGTGTGCTGCGCAGTATCTTCGGCAGCACCGCACTCATGGCACGCGGTGCTGGGCTCCTTGCAGGCTATTCTATGCAGGTACCATCCGAAACAGCCTTGTCCGGACAGCACCTGCACGAGCCTGAACGTCAGGGAGCCCTGCTCTCTATTAATCCACTGTTCAAGGACCGGGCGGACGGCGTCTATGGTATAACGACCATAGCGCTCGCCCGCCAGGTCCCGTCCCCATCGCCGCAGCGCTTCGACTCTAGCTTCCCGCCTCCGCAATGTTTTTATACACCTAATCTAACTTAAAACAGAAACTAAAATCACATTCTACGTAGCCCGACATAAAGGAATTTAAAGTCAATAGAGCACGACGATGTTGATCTTAATTTTTTTCTGTTAATTCCGCTCATTTCGTTCATTCATTCATTTCATTTTGGTTCAATAAAGTTAATGGTTAACTTATAAAATTTTAATTCAAATTATGATCGATAGATTATTTTTGAGAAAACATATTTATTAACTTGTTTTAAAGTAATACTAAGTAACTTTAAAGAATACTTATGTACAATATTAAATTTCATAAGAAAGATCTTGTTTTTAATGACTTTAAGAACATCAAAGATACAAATTTCTAAAATGTGTAAAATAATATTTTATCTCCTCCATAAACATTGTGAGGCAATGAAAATTTAAATTTATATAATTATTATTGTAATATTAATAAACTTTTCCAAAAACAAATGTCTGCTTATTTAAATTGCATTTTATATTTAACAAATTATTTATTTTAGTTTAAAACTTCCAAGTACTGTTATTTTTGAATAATCCTAACAATTTTTCTACTCTTAGATTTACTATATGTAACATTTAAAAACAATAAATGCGATTCTCAAAGACAGTTTACTATCAATGTCTTTAGAATGATCCAAACTAAAAACAATAAATATAACTGTTTTTTTTTTTCTTTTAACGATAGAAGGCCAATAGTCACTTGTGGTTGTTCATCAATAACCAAAAAACTAGTATCTACTAAATATTATATACTTGTGGCGTGCCCGCGGATCCGCACGCGTTTGTTACTACGCAATAATTATTTAAATCCCTTTTTTTCACTCATATTGTTAACAACTCATATGCTGTATCAATTGAGGAGTGGCATGTATTTCCCGTGTACAATTTTCATCAAAATCGGTTACGAATTAATTAAATTAATTTTTTACTGTTCCCAAAAGTTTTATTGAAAATTCTTATTACCATTCATGGAATAACTTATACTTCTCATGTACATAACTGAATTAACAAAAAAAAAAATTTTACATTATCTAAATGTAATATGGAAATATCATATACCCTATCAATTGACCGATGATATAAGCATTCCGTATACAAAATTTCATAAGAATCAGTCAAGCCGTGTTTGAGTTAAATCCGGACATACAAACAAACAGACTGACGGACAAAAAAAAATTAATGGCATATTAGTGATCAGTATCGTTCATATAATGCGTATCGGGAAGTTTTGGAAAAATATTAAAAGTACAGACAGGACTACAGATTTATTAATATAAATAGCCAGATTAATTAATATAGATAGCCATATTTATATAATACCAAAAAAAAAGAAAATCATAGATGGGTTTATCACTATGTGTATTGTGGTCGCAATCCCTACCACCCCGCTATATTACTGCATATGCACCGGGTGATTTCGGAACACGACAAACCAAAAGAAAATCATAGATGTGATTATTACTGTTTGTATGGTATTGGTTTGTATATATATGCCAATATGAATCCAACTCATTAACCGTCCCAATAAAACTTCAAAAACAATTAAAATCATACCTTATTTTACCGGCAATGGGTAGGTTTTTAGAAAAATGTGAAAACCCTTTTATTTCTTTCTTACCAAAAGCATAAATATGAATAGGTTTTCATACAAACTTTCACCCAAGTTTTATTTTCACCACATGTGGAATAACAAAATTAAATAATTCACTTGTAGCAAAACTGTATAATCCAGATAATTTACAGTAGGTAGGTATATCACTTAGAATGTTTAAACTCCCGCGAGCCGCAGTTTGACAGCGTCAATAATAAAACAGTACATTATGCAGTACCGCGTAGCTAAACAGTTTAAAAACAATTCAGCCAGTCTTAAAAAGAATACTGGACTAAAATTTAATAGGTAATTATTAGAAATACATACAATACATTTCTAATTAATTATAACACTGTCGATAAATCAACATTGACAACGCTGTCATTTCAAACTAAGAAACTTGTTGTCATGGAAGCTGACATTTCCCTCTTACATACTTTCATCTCCTATTTTTTTAACCTTAAAGTTTTATTTTCGATACAAAAAGTACCTTATATCCTTTTCCATGGTCCAACTCTATACCAAAATTCATCATAATTGGTTCAGCGGTTTAGACGTGAAAACGTAACAGACAGACAGAGGTACTTTCGCATTTATAATATTAGTATGGATTATAATGGTAAAAAGAACTTTAAAAGAAGACGTGGATAAATTTTAATCCCGCACAATTTGATCCCAACTTAATATCTCAAGACTTAGTAGAATAAAAGAGTCACGTAGGGAATAGGTGCGATTTTCTCAAATGAGCTTCTCAATATTCAAGAGGCAGACGCCTTACAGTAACAACAGAGCAAATTCGAAAGACTGAGTATCGGCAACGGCCGGCCCTTAATGTAATTATCATAATGGCGACCAATAAAAGAGAGGTTCCGAATTCGTGACACAGCTTTAAAAAGTACCATCAAAAGTGCCCGAGGCGGAAAACGTCCTATCTTATTTAGCGCCCTCCGACAAAAGGGGACTTCGGTTAGGGCCTTACCTAATTACATTACGTACAGTGAAAAAGCTTCAGATAAAAAAGGATCGAAACAGATTTGCATGGAATATCAATCTTTACTATTAACCCAATGAAGATGGGCGTTTAGATAAAACGTTTACCTCATTTAATATTACCAGTTCATATTTTATTATAAAAAAACAATATTTTTCTTTAAATAAAATTTACAATTTAAAAGTACAAAAGGAAGAATAAATACTAATGTTGATTTGTTTTTGGCGGGATCTTGAAGTGACATGTTGTGGTTTTTATTTTCAATTCATTTACTTAGGTTTTTGACCCTATATATGTAATACTGGTGGCGTTTTGCGTGATATAGTTTAGTTTTTGTGCATAAGTGAAGTGGATTATAAATATAAACTAAAAGCATTCATTCTGAGGTCCCACAAAAACTCCCTAGAAAGTTCTAGCAAGGGAGCCACCATCTTGTTAGGATACTGAAATCGTCATAAGACAGGACACTTTATTAACTTGATAATGACAGGAATTTTTTTTTGAAAAAAAAAAAAATGAATGATGATGTTTGATAACATTTTTTTATCTTTGAAGTAATAATTCACTTATGGATATCATTACTATGATGGTATGAAGTTGGTTTAAAACAGAATTTCAATGTTTTATTCTTAAAAGAACAAAAGATAAAGAAGATAAATGAGAATATGACGTAGATCACAAAAAGTGCACGTCAACTCCGACACGCGACTGGAATTTGTTCTTTGAGAACGATTTTCTTGCAATATATACAATACAATACAATAGGCAAAGTTACATTATTAATATTTTAAATATATAATTACTTCATTATACAAGTAATTTGAGTATAAGCATTCAATATAAGCGCGAATCTGTTGCGAAGTGGTACAACATAACAATTTAATTTTTTCTTAAAACTCAATTCTGCTCGCCATATAAATTACCTATCGCCAGTTATACATGAAAATCTATTTTTAAGGAATAACTTCAATAAAAATAAGCTTTTAGGCTCGTTATATTTAAGTTATTCGGGGCTGCACATTCATTTAATGTCTATAGTTCGTATATATTATGTGGATAGCGAAATTAAGAACCATCCACATAATTTTCTTTAAATGCAGTATGTATTTCATTGAAACAGTACTATCTTTTCACGCATGAAAGATGCATATACCGAGTCACCCCAGTGTTATATTACACAATACGGGCAATTCCATTCAAATCTATATCTGAGATCTGATCAGGCGTGAAGTCTTTTATATTTGGAGTCACGTGTCGACCAACGTCCAGGAAACCGACAGCGAATGTGTTTGAGCGAATCTAATGCACTCAAAACCGTGCGACATTTAATATTGGGGATTTTTAAGTACCACTTTGTAACTTAACGATTATGTCACTAATATATTGTTAACTAAAAATAGTGTTCTTAATTAAAGTTCAAAAAGGAATTGTTACGATATGTTGCTATTATAGGATACTCGTAAAATTCTTTTGGCGCATTTAGTAGTGGATAAAATTACATCGTGCGACATGAGGAAGTCAGCCATGATTAATAATTAATGCGAATTCATTTTACTGACTTTTTTATTTGATGAAAAATAAGTCAATAAAATGAATTTACATTATTATCATTATTGGCTAACTTCATTATGTTGGCACACATGAAAAAATATTTAGGATTTGCTTTTGTTTTGTTAGGCTGAAGAACTATAACTTCTTGTGTGCGTTCACATATGTATACGGATTATTTTTTAACGATTTATTCGGAATCTCTTTTCAATTTAATTTAATTATAATTTTAATTAAGAGACTTCAAAAAAGAAGGAGGTTATTAATTAGATTGGTTAATTGTTTTTTTTTTTTAATTTCTTTATGGATGTTCAGGCATAACTTCTTTGTGTATGAACCGATTTGGATAATTATTCTTTCGTTCGAAAGGAGATACCTCAAAGTAGGTCCCATTTTCAGTTCAATGCCGTTGAACCTTCAACTTCGAATATACACCAGTTTGTTTAATTTTTCAAATTCCATTAGATTCAACGAAATATCAAGATAACGACTGCGATAATAACAGAAAGGTATAAAAAATTTAACATCAGATCTGATTACAGTATGTGAAGCACGATGACGTCGAAATAGAAATAAAATACGTTTTGTCGCATGACCCCAAATTCGACCTTTACACTCAAAGCACCGTTAGAGGAATGAGGGTGAGAATCGAAACAAAGCTAGAATGAAACAAATTTTATAGATGTATTATTTGCGGAAAAATCAATGGCGGAATACTTCCGTAGTGGCGACAGGAAGACTGATCTATTATTAGTGTTCATAAAGGAAGGTCGTTTTCCTCGTGCACCGTTTCCTTATAATACAAATGATGGTTTTATAAAACCTGTTATTTAGTCGTCAGTAAGCCAAACCCTCTCTTTTTTTGTGTTGGACGTAAATATTAGTGTTCCATGGTATTTAATTATAACGTTCAAAGTTTTAACACGCTGCCTGGTGATCGACACGAAGGGGTGAAAAAAAAAACAAACGTTTATTATAATCCTATAATTAGAATTTCATCGATAAAATACCAGTGATACCGATTTTCAAAAATAACATTTTACCAAGTAAAATTATATATTTAGTATAATGATTGAAAAACAATATAATGCTTTAACGTTGGCCGGTTTTAGAGACGACAAGAAAATTTTTAACAAAAATAAAACCATCTTCAATCATTTTGAAGACTTTCCTCGTATATCTTCGCAGTTGAAGGTACAAAGTACCCATGAAATTAAAATGGGACCTCTCTTTAGGTATCCCCTACCCAACAAAAAAGAACCATCGAAATCAGTTCATAAACAAAGAAGTTATAGCTGAAAATCCATAAAAACACCACATTCAGTAAGTTAAAAAGGAAGTATTTATTTTTGAATGTTGCTCTGTGAGAGACACTATATCATCATCATCATTTCAGCCGCAGGACGTCCACTGCTGAACATAGGTCTCCCCCATAGATCTCCAGAGCGACCGATCTTATGCGGCCTGCACCCAACGGCTCCCAGCGACCTTTATTAGGTCGTCTTTCCATCTAGTGGGTGGTCTACACTATATAAGTAACTAAATTATTCTCGTGAGAAATGCATCAGCAAAGCATCATATTATGAAATATGAATTGTAAAATAATGAAATGACTGAAATTAGACCAACATTTTCAATAAGTGTTAAGAAATGTCGTGGAAAAATCACTAAACTTGTTTAAACTGTTTTCATCGAAAAACAATAGTTTACCTAGATTACTACAAAAATTACATCATGACTTCAATTAAATTATTAATGCTTATTATATGATGATATATTAATATTTATTAAGAAGCTGGTATGCTTTGCATATACAACTTTCTTCTAAAATTAATAGTTTAACTAAAATTTCTAATAAATACATACTTAAGTATTATCTTTCTTATAACTTTGCCGTTTAAATTTTATGCCAAATATTTTATAGAGTTTCATTTCTATTATAACTACTCAATAACTTGGAAGATTAGAAAATGTCTAGATTGCTCATTTAACTTTGACAAATATTACGCTTTTGCATATACTTCGACTTTCAGAATCGATTATAAACTAAAATAAATTTGTTTATTTTATTAAAATTTTTAATAATCGACATAATATAAAAAAGAATATAATAAACTATGACTCCGAAATCCAAAAACCACGTAGCGCTGAGTGCGTGACAAGCAGAACAATCCAACCTTTAAAATAGGGGAAACAAAGATCACGGCACCCTTTATAATATTATTGACGTGTCGTAAACTAAATTGGTACCTTGAGGGTGAGGGAATCCTATTTTATTTGACACATTAGGTATACTTATTTCGATTTCCTACGATTTATCGTAGAAACAGGTTCATAGCGCACATATTTTCCTGGGACATTTTTTCAAGGGTATGATTTGCTCAGTTTATTCAAGATCCAAACCATAACTTTCTAAATAGCACTTTATATTTACCTCACCTCCTAAGAATGATTTAGTATTTTTTGTTTTTAAGAATTGCAATTTTGTTTCCATTTTATGAAAGGGTAAATGATTAAATCCGCAGTTATAAAAAATATTGTATAATCTAGTATTTTGAACATACCCATCTCTGGAACTACCAGCCAGAATAGAAAAAATGTTTTTGCAATTCATAGCTCACTAATGGTGTGCCCGCGGCTTCGCACTCTGCACGCGTTTGTACCTATTACACAGTAATTATCTACGTCCAGTAATTTTATTTTTAGTCATAGTCTAACAATTGATTCTCATCATTTTGCACAAAATTACATCAAAATCTAAACTACTTTTTTGACGATTCTTAAAGCTTTCCAATTAATGAATGACGTCTGTTGAATAGAAGATTTTTTTTGCCTTTTTTGCAATTTCTAAAATTAATATGTATTGAAAATCGTTTTAATCCATCAATTATGGAATAACTTATACTTCCCGTGTACAAAATTTCATCAAAAACGGGTAATAATCATTTGAAATTTTTTTTTTTTTTACTTTTTCTAAAAGTATTATTGAAAATTCTTGTAACTTATCAATTGACTAATGACATAAACTTTCCTTGTTTTGTACATAATAAGAGTCGATCAAGCAGTTTTTGAATTAAATCCGTATGTATAAAAACAGAGAGACAAATTTTTTTAAGGAATATTCGTGATCAGTGTGCTTTATATAGGACAACTAGCTGTGCCCAACGGTTTTACTCGTAAAATCGAAAAAAAAATCTAGGATAGGGACACCCTAATCACCTAGCGGTATGAAATATACTTTATGACCTATTCTCATACCAAATATATATAAAAAAATCATAAATCGGTCCAGCCATTTTCGCAGGATTGCGACCATAAACGCCGTGACATGTGATTTTTGTTAAAACGTCTATCGGGAAATTTGGAATAAAAATTACATGCACGTACCTAAATGACTACAGATTTATTCATATAAACTTATTGAAAAAGAATTATAGGATATATAACTTAAGACCCTTAGAAGCGGAGCGTAAGCGTCAAGCAAGCTGTAATTGCCTACGCATTTTATAATTACACTAGCACTTTGCCCGTGTTTACATAGTTATGTCCCATCGTTTTTACTTTCTAACTGAATTTCTAAATAACAATTTACATAGGTTAGTCTTCAAAAATGGCGGATTTTCATACAGAATTTTATCTCCTTTTTCACAAACTTAGGAGGTTGAATTTCCAAAAGTATTTTCTTATCGCTCACCTACAGGGTAAAAGGAACCCTCATGATAATTTTCACGTTCCTAGACCATAATTATAGTTTGGGCTCTGCGTTGAATATATCAGTCAGTCAAGTATCCTATTAAAATATATAGATTCATAATCAATACCACGGCTAAGTTTATCGGTATTAATCTACAAATTAATTCAATGGTTTTAGTCCTTTCTCTGAAATTTATTTGATAACTATTTCTAGACCAAGCAAAATTATACGACATCACTTTTCACTTTTGAATCGGTCTGGCTGAGGTTTAACAATTGAAATATCGTTTGGCCACTTAATTTTGGGTTTTTAGATACTTAAATAACATAATGTAAAAATTTCAGGCATACTAAAATATTATATTTTTTTTTTTATTCAAAATTAGCGTTTGGCACAGTTTAAACAACAATAAAAATGTCTGGCAATAATAGATTAATGTTGCAAAAAGTTCAATTAAATTTATAATAAGAAAAGAAACCTTCATAAAATTATTAGAAAAATTGATATTTTACGTGTAGGTACAGGTACCATGCGCACTGATGAACGCAACCTCTACCGCCAGCCAGATAGCCCGTATGAAGCCCGGGAGACTGAGAGAGATAGCATATCTAAACCAGACCTACCTGAAATTCTTGTTTTCCCGACGTTGCTAGCTCTCGGACCACCACTTTCTAAACGTAATTTCTCTAGTCTGTGAGAACTTTGACAGTTATGAAGGTTTTTTTTATATGAAAGAAGTCGTTTGATTATTGTGAAGTGTTTTTACAAGTTTTTACGTTTTTTAAAGTTGTAAAAAACTTAAAAAGTAAGAACTGTAAAATAAACTTTAGTGTCGTTTCTTTCATTACAGGCGAGAGAAACACATATTACCTTCAAAGTCAATTATGATTACATAATCTTATCTATCATAAATATAAAGCTGAAAAGTTTGTTTGTTTGGTTGAACACGCTAATCTCAGCAACTAATGGCTCGAATGGAAAAAATGTTTGAATGTTGGATAGCCCATTTATCGAGGAAGGCTATAGGCTATATAATATCAAGCTATGATCAATAGGAGCGAAGCATCAATAAAAAATGTTGGGAAAAAAGGGCAAATTTTATTTGTTTTGAGAGCTTCCATTGCGTTCGCTGCGTAAATGGTTAAAGCAACAATCGTGTGTGTTGAAATTGTTTCTCTTAAAATTAAAAAAAAGTCCGCGATAGCGTAAGGCTGTCTTTTAAGTATAACTTTTTTATGGAAATAAAATTTGTTACAAAATAATGAATTACTTGCGAAGATGTTTTTTATATACATGGTATTAAACTTTATCAAAATAAATACGTTATTCATAACAAGTATTTAATTTTGAACAAAATTGCTCTTTACAGTAATTGATTTAAATGATTATCTTAGGAGATATCACCGTTTTCAAATAACTCGGCAGCAAAATAATGATCAAGTACCGCGAGCACATTTTTATTTTGAAGAAAGATGTGGGATTTTTTTGAGAACTGACTATACGTTTAGCCTTAGTTAGGCATGTAGGCCTTGATTCTCCAGTAATATTATACAAGTTCTAAATATACAGGTTAATAATACTAGCGCACTTCACTATTTTATATTGGTTCTCTAGATATATCTAACACAATAGAAATAACTCTGTCAATAGAACCCCATACTAAATATTTGATAATGACCACAGATAGCTTTGAATGCACCCGCATGTCGTGAGCCCTGGTAATAATGTACATTATCACAGCTAAAGATAAATGTTTTGATTACTATTTTGTTATAAATTGCATTATGGTCTGAATTAAAACGTCCTATCTATGTTTTGACAGGATGATCAAGTACAGTCTTTATTTCGGAGATTTTTTATTTATGTTTGCAAGATTTATTATTTAAACCTTCAAAGCATTAAGCCTTAAAGCATTTCTGAAGGCATTAATGACGCCGTCGACAGTTGATGGAAATAGTCACTAAAGTTCACCGTTGTTTTTGGACGGTACAGTACATATCATCAGGCCGTGCTTTTATTTCGTCGAGCTAGTATGACAAAATAAAAATAGTTATTTAAAAAAAAGTTTATTAATGGCAACAGAATCGAAATTAAACTGACTCCATTAGAGTTAATATACTGTCTAATAGAGTCAGTTTAATTTCGATTCTGTTGCCATTAATAAATATTTATTTTTTGTAAGACAAGTAATTATCTAAATAAAAGTAGACTTGTCCCGCGGATTCATAAGCGTTAAAATTTGGACTATACATGCCTGTTTCAGACGTAACTATAGTCAGCCCACAGATTAACTGTCCTTAAAACTATTTTTGAGTAGATCGGACAGGTAGAGATTTTTTTACGTTAAATTCTTGATTAGAATAATTTAGTAATTTATGATATATGTCTATTAGGAAAATTAGAAAGACAGAGCTACTGATTTATTTATATTTTAAGATGGCTATAAAATAATAGATCATTATAAAGTACGACTCTAGTGTATTTCTTGACATTAAGTGACTAATATGACTTTTTACAGTTTCTTAACATAAAAAATGAAGCTAATTTTACGTCGTCATTTTGTAAAGTACCTAACCCTTCTTTACAAAAAAAAATTGAATTTACAGTAAGAGTGAATTTAAGAATAAATACCAGTTCAGTGTTCTGTAAATTAAAATAACTGAATGTTTCTACATTAAATTTATATTTCGATTAGAATAAAATTTTAAAATATATTATATCCAATGCTTCTTTGAGTATTTATTAAATTTATTATACTCTGTACATAGGTATTTTTAAATAGAATATTTTATCGTCACTACTTAAGTCATAATCATTGCCTCCTCGCTCCACCCTAACATTTAAGACCCCATTACCAAATAAATGTATGCAATTTATTACATTTACCAATTTACATACACTTTGGGAAGACGCGACATGTTTTTGGAGTTAAACGTCGTTAGAGTGCTGAAAGGAATGCAAGAGGGTGGAGTAATGAAAAAACCAGGGATGCGACGACTTTTAAAGCCTGGAAAAATATATTATCGTTAAAACTTGTTAAAATACAAGGAAACAATCACATGGTTTTATTATTTACTTTTTATACTTATTTCCATCTCGTAATATTATTTTTATCTGTATTATTAACAATTCACACTTGTAGAATGACAGTTACGTCATCATTATATACTTACACCAAAAATATCTATTTGATTTTATTCTGTGATTTCTCTTAGTATTATTGACAATTCTTTATAACTTATCATTAAGCGTTAATTATAATATTACAAAAATTCTATTTTATAGGAAAGTTTAATCAACTTACATTAAATTCCTCGTAATTACAAAATCATGAAAATTAAAGAGCCGTCAGAGTAAAGATTCTTAATTAGTGTATATTATTAGCATAAATAGGTATTAAGATCTTCCAAAAGAATTTTCGTATACAAAAAATTTTCGTCTACAAAGAAAAAGAAATGTACATTAACATTCAAATAAAATTATTTAATTAAAAGTTTTTCTCGAACTAGCCTCTATACTTTACAGAGATAATGAGTTTTGAACTGAATATGTAGTAAAATTATACTAATTGTATAATTAAAAGAGAGATCATTTTTCGTAATGATTTTTATAGTGATACCAATGTTAAGTAAATGCGTTCTAATCGTGAGTGTGATCAAATATATAAACAACTTATTACATAATATATAGGCATTAAGGATTGTCAAGAATATTTAAAAATAAACATACAAAATTTGCATTAATTCTCAACCGCTTTTGAAAATAATTTATAGACGGGATGCATGTATGAGTTCGGTAGGTTAAAGGAATCATAAATCATAATTTCAGTTTGTAAAAAAAAAAAAAAAAACAATTTTGATAATTGTCAACCGATTTGAATGAAAATTGTACACGGAATTACATGTTATTCCTCATTTGATATGCTTTATAAAGTTTCAATAAAATTACGGGATAAAAATATTTACTGCGTAACAGCCGCGGGAACACCGCTAGTATATTAAATATTTTACATTAAATATACTAGTATATTTATGACCATAAAAGGTAATTTCTAAATTCAAGTCGAGTAATTTCCTTTGATGAAAGCAATGTACAATATTAAAGGGCGTAATAAAATAGCATCCCCTTGAAAAGCGTAACAAAGTTTTTAAATGGGATTTCTCTATCAGACGAAACATTCGACAAATGGAGTCCTGCATTAAAAGACTTTCGTAGACTGCCCCGGGCAGCGCGTGTCACAAAACGAGTCGAAAGGTTCCACTGATGAGAATAAAAAATAATAATTTGATTTAACTCGAAGAATGGTGGGTCTCCGAGTTCTTGACTATTGCCTGAGGCTTTGAACTTGTTAATGTGAGTGGTTTGAATTTTGATCACCTTCATGCAATTATCGATTGGATCTGTTTTCCTGATAGACCTTGTGGCGCAGTTGTAATAAGCCGTACAATTGAGCCTAGAGGTCAAGAGCTCAATCAATCCCCGTACAGGAGTAACTTTTTTATGATGAACATAATTCACGGTTATGTACCTGGGTTGTTGTTAAATATCAGCTGCTTAGTTATCATAATACAAGTCTTCCTTAGTTTGGAATTAAATGGCCTTGTGTAAGTTTGGGTCCCGATATTTAAATAAATATATTTTTAAATTTATTATAATTACATATACACACATCAAAAAAGTCTAAGCAACATGCGTGATATTACAAACTTTTCCATTTATATTAGTTAATTTCTAAATATTTACTCAAACAAAGTGCGTAGGTAAGTAAACTTTTTTGTTATTGATTACATACTGGCTGGTTGTAAAAAAAAATTTAAATTGTTTTGTTTTTTCATAAAATTCAAATGACTGCGAATTTGTTTGAATTTAAGTGCGTTATAATTGCTACGTTTAGTCTTGATTTTATAATTTTACCAACCATTTAAATAAAGTTGGCGACAAAATTGAATTGTTAGATATTCTTTACGTCATGAAGCGACGTCATTTGATGGCAGATGAAATGCAAAGAGCTGTAGGGATGTTGCAAGCGGGAAGTAATCAATCTCAGGTATCTCGACATTTTGGCATTCATAGAAGTGTTATTTGTCGTCTTTGGCAGCGCTACAATAATACAGGAGAACCCGCTGAACAGCATCCAGGCCTTAAAAAAAGTACAACCACTCGGCAAGACCGGTACATACAACTGACTGCAAGACGCCAGCCGATGTTAACCGCTCGAGAGATAAGTTTGAGGCTACAAATTTCAAGTGATGTTGATGTAAGTCCTCAAACTGTGCGAAATCGATTGCATGAGTACGGACTACGAGCTCGACGCCCAATCAGGTGCCCACCGATACGTCACGGGAATCGCGCTCGTCAATATGAATGGTGTAGAGAACGCATAACATGGACTCAGGAACAATGGAATAAAATTATGTTTTCCGATGAGTCGCGATTCGGGTTTAAGCCTGATACAAGAAGGGTGCGAGTGTATCGTCGGCCCGGAAATACTGAAAGGCTCAGATGCGTTCAGGAAGTTCATCCATACAGCGGCTCAACAGTTATGTTATGGGCGGGTATTATGAAGAACAGGCGAACTGAGCTCGTTTTTGTAAATGGAAACATGAATGCCGAAAATTACATTGAGGATATTCTCAGACCTTATGTCTACCCATTTGCACAAACCTAGGCTCCGATTTTAGGTTAATGCATGACAATGCGCGTTCACATACAGCTCGGCGAACCAGTGAATACTTTGCAACGGAGAACATCCGGGTATTGCCCTGGCCTGCACAATCGCCAGATCTCAACCCCATCGAGCACGCATGGGACATGCTCCAGAGACGTGTTTTGAAGGACTTGGACGGAGCGACAACAACCCAACAGCTGAAGGATTTGCTACAATTCCATTGGGAGCGAATACCGCAAGATGACATAAACAGTCTCATTAATTCAATGAATAATCGTTGCCGACAAGTTCTGAATAGCAGAGGAGCCCATTTTGTATTAAATTGTTCTATTCTTTCACAATAAAAACATTTTCTTTAGAAATTTCATTTTGTAAGAAAAAAGTTTAGTTTCTTATGTATCTTAGTTTCTACAGTATATTCTAATATTGTTCATTTCTGTTATTAAAAGAACTGATAAAGACAACAGCTGTTATTTTTACATCATAGAACCCTTAAGATATTATTTTAAAAATAAAATACAACGTTATAATGTGAAGAACCATCCTAAAAGTTAAATTAGTACATGTTGCTTAGACTTTTTTGATGAGTGTATTTATCTGTGCACTACATATTTAATAAGTTAGATATGGTTTATTCCAACTTAGACCTTTATATATATTAATTATATACATCATTTATTTTATATAGGGGTTGATTACTATTGTATCCAAGAAATGTATATTATTGTGAAAATGAAAAAAAAAAATGAAATTCAGCATTTTCCTTTTATTTTAGAAACAGGATTTCTTAGCAAATTTATTCCTTTCTAGCTACACAATCAATTATTTTTATAAAATAACATAAGATTTTTTAAATGATTAGGTTCGATTCTCGACTCGTTTATAAGTTTTTTTTTTAATTATAAATTAAATTTTTCTTATCTTTATAATCAAGGTAATGGTATTTTAGAACATATTTCTCTATCTCTTACAGTTTTAGAGTTCCCCTAACAAACCTATGTCAATATTATACACCCCGTAGTATATGTACCTACTATACATACATCTACGATGCAGTTTACTTTATTTTGGATAATTTTACAAACTACGAAAATGACAGAAATCCTTATGGATTGGATGGATTATTACATACTACCTAAATAATATTCCTTCGAATAGTTATCATTGTAGAAAAATTCCACAATGAATGCAACAAACAAATGGATCCAAATATGTTTTCATTCTTAATGTAATAATTCCCAAAAACAATTCAAAACATGCAAATAAAAATGAATGTTTATGTCACCACAATTCGGCCGTTTAACCGAACAACAATGTTATATTTAAATAAGAGAATTTATTTTGGCTAAGCTCTCAGGTTCTACTTGAATGAGTCAGGTTTGCAGTCAGTCGTGCAAGTTTTATCACCACAATCTACCTACTACCTGTTTCGAATAAGATGACCAATAATCTGATCGAGATAAACTTGACTACGAAGCTATCTGTAATCATATCCAAGTTATTGCCCGTTAAGTAAAATTGTTATGGTAAAATAATTAATATATTCATATTTAATTTAAGTTTTGTTTCAAGGTTGTTAAATAAACTTTAGAAATAAGTATAAGAGTATTATTTTAAAATAGACATCGCAAATGTGAAATATGATAGAATTGAATATTGAATCAAAAATATTATATTGTTAATACTTAAATAAAAATTTACAGTTTTTACAGTGAAGGTCCAAAAACCAAAAAAAGTAATTATAAATTGTAAATGAATACTTAGTAGTATCCATATTATTTTTACTGATAAAGCAACGTGAGATAGAATATTTCCAAAAATATAATTTTCATTTAGAATTTATTAAAGGTCAGAATCCCACTCCACTTTGTCTACGTGTGTGACCGTTACGAAACCGGTACGTTTAAATTCCGAGAGCAGAAGTGTCGCCATATATCACTCGAACATAATTTCTGGTCCCCTATAAAAAGTGAACTTTTCCGGATCCCTCAGAGTGCAGTGGGACTGTTTCTTATATCCAATCCTCGGGCAAGTATTGAACCTGATTGTTTTTATGGGCCGGTCGCGTGAACCGTAGTAGCCTTAGTTCAAATCTATAAGAAACACGTGTATCTAATGTTGGGGAGTATGGGACAGACAATATATGCACTGTGTGAAATTTTAGTGAAACTTATTGTATAATAAAAAAAAACTACTTCTGATTTTGGGATCGACTAACGTTCAGGCAATTTATGGCATCAAGCATTTAATTTAGATAAATCAAATGTTAATCAGAATTATATTTATTTTGGAATGTATCAACTAAAATCAATATGTTTATGGCATTATGACTATTAAAATATAGCGAATTGTGATGCAGCTAAATACAGTGATAAAGTGATATTATACAACAAAACTGCATAATAATTGTAATTAAATTTAGCACTTAATGGTACTTAAGCATAAAAATGTTTTATAAAAAATATCAAATAAGCTTTACCGCAACAGAAAGGGTTTAATATACAAATAGTTTTACGGTTTTCAATCTTCGATGCGCTTTCAAACAATTTGCAAAATTGAACGACATTCAACCGTCATAGGTCGTCACCCTCGAGATATTGATGAAACCTGATACCACTTGAACATCAGACAGTAATATAAAACCGTGTCCTATCCAGAATAATCTCGACCACAATTCGTCGCTCGACCCCTCTCGTCTCACCCCAAATCAAAGCTTTCGCGTCATAATTCAACAATAAAAAAAGGAATATTTATTCGTTATTTGTTGTCGGTTTGCATTAAAATAAAGCGGCTATCTAGGACTCAGCACCCTCTCTTGGTGTTATCTAAGATCAGGATTGCATAAAATACTCATTTCTCTTACAAACGTGACAGTCGCCGGCCTGGAGACTACGCATCTCATTTCGCAAGCAGCTTATTGTGATCTGTAATATTTATGTTACAGAATTGTATATCTTATACATATGGTTTTCTATTACTTTCCTGTCCAGTTACAATTACTGTGTGACTGTTGATTGATATTGTACACATTGGATAGATAAATAAAATAAAATATAATTTTATTCTATTTCTATAAATAAGAACCAAAAAGATATTGATTTACTTTTGGAAAAAAATAGGCGATCTGTGACCTATTATAGGAAAATATATTAAAATCATATATGTATTATATACATTGTGAAGATTAGTTTGTGGACACAATCTACCTACCTTCAGTATCAAGAGCTTATTTTTAATGTTACGCCGGATTCAAATTTATAAACAAATACTTATATGAAGTAATTCTTTTTAGGTGCGATATGGAAAAAGTATGAGGGTGATACTTTACACATTGTAATAAAAAGGCTACACAATGAAGTTGCTTGTTGAGCACAGTCGATTTTATCTGCTAGTGAAGCTTGCTGTAGATGTCTACTCATAATACTTCTAATAAGAATAGTGCTGCTGACCATAACCATTCTGATATAACACAACTGTCACTCTTTCGAAGGATAATATTTATTTCAATATTCATTAAAAGTATTTTTTCAATCATTTTTTCTTTAAACTAATTTTGTGTAAATTTAAAATCATTTTGATCACGTCAAAGAATTATAAATTCTAACGCACGTAAATAAATACACGTACCATTTTTTAGATTTGCAAATACTTTTTCTATTAATACAGTAAGTGGTGTTAAGAAAAAAATTAAACGTGTTGAAAAATATATATAGATTTTTGAAATTCTTAGAATTAATTGTTCAACGGATGTTTGATGAATGTTTTTTTTCTTCTTCTATTGTTACGTTTAGCGTTGTGGCCTCAGTCTCGCCTGGTTTTAAGTGACTATGCAATGGTTTCATCACGATGTTTTCATTCATCAAAAGCTCAGGCTCATTGCAAGAATTAAAAATCACGTCAATTGATGCGGAATCCATACATCCTAGCACTGAGATATCATTGCATAATTGAACTTATTGTTGGTGAGATATAATATGGTGCCCAATTTTACCTCAAATTTTTATTTACGTTAAAATCTATTTTGTGTGCTTAAAAAATTGGTGGACTTGAAATAGCACTTTGAGCGACACGTGCTCCATGCCTGCAGGCGTGTCTGTACAATAATAATGCATGGCTGGCGATAATGTAAGTTATATTTGAATTGAGTTTCGTACCGGTGACAATACCTCCAGGCCAAGCACTGTGAGTGTTGTTGAAGACAGTATAATTAATTACTGTAAATTAATTGCTAAGTATCTAAAAGGGAGGAGATTGAAAATAAAATGTATTTTGAAAACAATTCGTTTTAGTAGACATAAAGATATTTAATCTAATTTATACGTATTCTAGTCGCATCAGTTCATTCCAATTTGCTGAAAGTAGTGGTCGTGAATTTCGGACGCATTATTATGTTACGCTGCCCCAATATTAATACACTGAAAAAAGTAGTTGTTGTGCAGGCACCGGGGGGCTTTGACGTCATTATAAAATTATCATTAGCATTATCAGTTAAACAGTTAGCTACACTGAAGATGTCTTATTAATAACTTAAAGAAACTTCAACTCAATTTTGCGCGCGGCTCTAATGCGTGAGTGAGTTAGTAAACATGCAGCGTTATTTGTATGACAGTGACGCGACAGTCTTGTTTCGATCAACATGTGTTTTTATTGCTTTGCTCTGTGGGTGCAGTCGGTAATAAAAATGTCCGGTTCTTCACGGAGAAAATGTTTCACCTAACTAGTAGTTGTGCTTTATAATGCATCCTATCACAATAAACATAATATTAAAACGCTAGATTCTATTTAAAAATAGATAAATATTCAGAAATGGGTAACAGAAAAAATACTCAGCAATATGGTACCTATAAAAACTCTTCGTCTACCATAATATCAACCTAAACCACATAGAAAATATTTTGGGATTTTAACTATATATATTGCTTTACATACCGTTGAATACCACGTGACGGAAATAATGAAATTTATATAAAGTTCATTATTTGTTATATATTTCTAGTGGCAGTGATATGGAATAATATGTTCTATAAACATGGATTTACTCAATTGAACTGTTGATTTATTTTAATTTGAACAAGATACAAAATAAATTGACAGAATATAAGTAAAATAACTAAATGAATTCTCTTGTGTACTTGACTGTACCTTTTGAAGCGCACACGTAGTCATCCAAACATGCTTTACGCACACATAGGGCCGAGCGCACAAATTTGTTCAACAGTATATACTTTCATAACAGAAAGCTTGAGCACATAGGCAAAATGAGTTATATAAAACATTATACCAAATTAAAACAAAAATGTAGTTGTATTTTATTTATTGCTGTGTTGATATTGTCGTAACATAGAGAATATTTTTTTGTCGCGTACGTGTCCACAACTATTTATGGTTAGGGCAATTTTCTTTTACTTGAGACCACCTTTTCAGTATGAAATGTTAAGAAAACCTTCAGAACGTCTAGTATAATTGTATAACTTCTTTATTATATCCATTATTTATATTCACTAATACAATTTACTATACATTTATAACAGATCATTTGAACTATAAAGCTTTTAAAAGGTAAATATTACGTTTAAAAAAAGTAATTAATAGTATAGTTAAATTTCTCTACATAATATTCAAATCTTTGCATATTATATATTAATTATTTATGTGTTGTTATTTCCACTGAAAGTGAATGGGAAAATTAGATTTTCTTTTTATTAAGTGGAGGTACTAATAATCATCGGTACCTTACTTTTCCGGTAGTTACTGTCATGCCGGCCTGCAAGCCTGTCGGTAGCTGGATGTACACTGGTTTATCCCGAAACGCGACAAATATAAAAAAGTTACTGAGACCAGTTTATCACTATGTGCATGGTGGTCGCTTCCCGGTAGGATACATCTGTCGTGTCCTCCTCTCTTGATACCTCTCGGTATCCCACAACTGAGCAGACATTTTTTTTTTTAAGTTATCAATATAATAAAATAAAATCAATAATTTATCTTAAGAAACTTCATTATGAAATCTTAATAATCGGCAATTAGTTGAATGCAGCTCTATAATAGCCCTATTTAGCAATTAATAAACTTATGCCTGGAGTTCCAGTGTATTTAGGCCGAACTGTATACAGTAATGGTCTCAGTTTAGTCTGCATCGGGCAATTACTTACACCAATGGACCTATTAATAAGGAAAGCTGTCTAACTGCGGACCGTAGTCTGCGAATGTGATACTATAAGATCCAGTTGTTAAGTTATGGTGAATTGCTTAGTATGTTACTAATTGGTAGTAATAGGAATGGTATATAAATTTAAATTATTATTCTCTCGTTTATACTTCAAATCTAGTACAGTATAACTCGCTGATATATTACTAGGAGGGTTAGAGAAGGAAAGATTGCTGTGTGGTAGCGGGTACGGGCGTCGTTTCAATCGATGCGTGTTGAAATCTCTACAACGACCCTGAGATTTTGGTGAACAAAAACACCGTGATGAATTCAGGGCATGGTGGTGACATTTTCTAATACTCGCCTAGCTAGCTGCCTCCTCAAGTTGAAAATCTGTGGCCAAGCCACACGGTCGCCACCTACAGGTGTGTCCCGCCAGATGCACTGGAGAGTCAGACCTCCCACTAGGCTTAGCATGTAACCATCTAGGGCCACATCGTCACTTAAAATCAGGTGAGATTGTGGTGGCCAAACAGTAAACCTATTAAGATTAAAATAAGAGAATGACGAGTACAAACACTTTACTTGGATATTTCCAACATTAATCTATACAATTAATAAAATTGAAGTGTCTGTTTGTTTTTTACTAAATGCATATGAAAGTATATACGATACCTATAATCATCTGTCTGTCTATCTGTTTGTTTCGGGTAATCTTCGAAACGGTTGGTGTTGAGTACGCGTCACTTCCCCTCTGCGTGAGGGGGGGGGGGGGGGGTGACGATTCCCGGTTTGGACGGGCGTTTTGTTGCGCCGCATGCCCGTCTCGTAGACGCCGTACGGATGCCAGTGGGACGCGATGTTAGTATGAAGGGGTCCGGGGGGTGCAATAATGCACGACCGCTTGAGGTGCCGGGTCTTCAATGAAAGTCGAAATCTTGTATGCTGTTTGCAGGGCGACCAAAGCTTTCTTCCTGTTGCTTGTAGTTACTTGTACTTCGATGATTCGCGCCGTGCCCCATACGGCGCCTCTTCGAGCTTAAGTAGTTCGGAGAGTGACCGTAAAGAGAGCCCCGCTTTATTTCGTGTTTTAATTTTAGTTTTCACTTTGTTGCCCTGTTAATCTCTCTATATTTCTTTCATTATATTCTTATGTATCAACATATTCCTTATTGTATTACCTATCCATTACATATTCACATATTATATACATTAAGTATATATTCCGTACATAAGCCAAAAACAATGCAATTTACGGGCGGCATCACCGTTTTCCGTTCGTAAAGTTTCTATAACATTGAATATCCTTAATCTATTTACTTAGGTACTCTATGCATTTATCTATTCTATATTAGTTCTATTTCCATATATGTGACACACAATACATAATCATTTATATACAACTTAATATATAACATGCAAGTTATAATGTAGCGTAGTCGCTAACATTTCTCTATAATTTTGTCTGTATCGATCTATTTTATCATAACACATAGTACATAACACATAAACACAATAATATCACATAATAACCTAACACGAGACACGAAAATAACAGTTCTGTCGCCAACAGTTGGACTGATTTTGACGGAATTTTAACTGGTAGATATCTGATGTTATAGGGAGTAACTTAGGCTACTTTTATTTTAAAAAAAGTATTAGGGTTCCACAGAAATAAAAAAGAAACTGGTCATGGTGAATCAATTCGGGTGCTTAAATGGCGTATGCTGAGTGAACCATAAGAGATATAGCAAATTAATGTACTACATAACTATAGGCATTAAGAAGACCTAAAAAAGTTCGGGAGAGTATATATCTATCTTCTAAGGAATATCTACAATAAGCATTTTTGTCTTTAAAATAGACGGGAGCGGGGGAGCAAGTTTCGCGCGGGCATTCTGTAGTCCACGTGAGCAAAGCCACGGGAACTGCTAGTAATTAATAATATAGTTTAAGTTTTTAATACTCATTTCTCAACATGTTCACTTAAGTAGGTACCAACTTATAACAATAATAACAAATAATAGACATTTACCACAAGTAAATAATCATGTATAATGCCAGCAGTCTTTGGTAATTTCAAATAGTTACGTATTGTGAGAAGGGAGCAAATACATTGACTTAGGGCGAGTTTCATTAACTTTTCCAATGAATACAAGCACTTGCCTGCAATTTACGACAGTGGTAATCAACATTTGTTTCGCGCTTTATTTTTTGTATTTAACATTTAGTATTTATTACAAATCTTACTTTAGAAACAAAACACTCAGTAATTATATTAATATAATAAAAAATAAAAATACTCGAATTAAAATTTGTATTTTATATTTTAGGAGCCTGATACTACAAAAAATTCGTAAAATTAGTTACTTTTATAATTGTTTAACTGTAACACATTAAATATCCGTTTTTACCTTCCAAGTAAATTTCTATCAACCAATAGATAACGTATTTATCAAAGTATTTATTGATTCAAAAGTTTCAAACCCCTGCAATGAAGACAATCTTTAGCCGTAACAAGTCATGGCCGTTTATGTTACGGGCTCATAATTACATTAACAACGCAATGCATGTGTTACATAGACTATACACAGGCTGTATAAATATGAAAAATATATATGTATTTCGTACTGCAGTCGATGAACTAGGTTATTTTTAAATCCTCTTTGTTTTCTTAATCCATATTTAAAACCATAAGATTTCAAATATTTTATTTTTTCAATTATGTGTACTTATAATTATCTATACAAATTAAAATAATTTTTAAATGTATTTTTGATAAAAGCTAACTCATTAAAATAACGGTCATGAACATAAAAATATATTTCAAACAAAAGCACTGGCTTAATTAATTTTTGTATACAAATACTGTTTAAAAAATATAAGGGCACGATTTTATTTTAAATACAGTTAATAAAATAGCTATTTTTAAATATAATACTAAATCTACAAAAACATACTGTATATAATAAAAGTAAATTCACCCCAACCGAGCGGTCCAGACAAATTGTCGCACCCCATGTTAGTATTATTGTTAATATTTAATTATTTGCGTAATTTATTTCTCTAAAGCGGGGATCGATTTTGTTCGCAATTAGATACGCCGTAGAACAAAAAAACATCATTAGGATTTTACGCTACGTATTATATTTAATCAGAATTGTGCTCCTCGTATCCTATTAAGATATTAAATTATCAATACAGCTAATTATAATTAAAAGACTGTAAAATATTTTACTCAATTAACTCTATTACAGGCATTTGCTAATTTTGACTTACGGCAAATACATATCTCTTTTTATGTTTATACTAGCTGTACCTCACAGTTTTATTCCTGTTAATTTTTTTCCAACCAAGTCTCCACAATGTAGCGCAGTGTCTGCAGCTTGCCATTTGGTTGACGATTATGGCTACTGCTTCTACTATAAGGGTCGTAGCGCGAATTTTCAAAATTTTCATTTTTCGTTGGTCGTTGCAGAGAATACCGTATTCAAACAAACTATATCTGGAACTTTAGTATAATTTATACATATGTATAATAAAATATAAATATAAGGATTAATAAACTAATTTACTCTATCTTAATTCCTCCTATAGTTATTTTAGTAAAGACAGCTGTGTCACTCATATTTTAAACGATTTCAAAAAGGTCACGTAATGATAATCCAAGAATTAACCAAATTTAAACTGTCAGTTTTATGTTACCACTAGCTGTGGCCCACGGTTTTACCCGTGTCAATTTTATCCGACAAACACCGCACCGCCAACGCACTCATGTAGTCTATCATAATTGTTCTTCCCGCAAGTACAAATTATTCTGTTTTTCATTATATCTTAAACTATGTGTCAAAACTGTTTAGCAATTAATAATTGTGTTTAGTTATTGTTCAGAAAAAATAACTTTGTTTTTTTTTGTGCTTAGTGTCACTAATGAATTATACCATTTTAAAAATTTAATTAGTTTTGTAAACTTTTATAATAACGTGCCATAGTAGTTTTCATACATTTTTTTAATACCGTGACGATTGAAAATTAATTATACGTAAATTTTCTCTAAAATTTCAACAAAAAATTTACTTCATTGTATTTTTTTTCATAAATTTTACACATTCTCGTTTTATTTGGAAATATAATGTAGAGTTATACTCCTTAGGTTGCTAATTTTAAAAAAAATAACAGTGATATTTGCAAATCTGTAATCGTAGTACCTAAAAATATTGTATAGCGTGTCAAATTTTAAAGTATTTTAAAAAAGTTTTTATAACTTAGAAAAAAATAAAGTTAGATTTTTAAAATTATTTTTCCCTGGGTAGTCATCAATTTGCCCACTCCCTGGTGACCGCTTATCGTTGAATTTTGGGACACGTTGTATATAAAAGAATTGCTCATTTCCTATTATAAGATAGATATAATAATAAAGTAATAAAAGTATTTAAAACATCAAATAGGTTTCAATATTATATATAAATTTCAAGTAAGGTACCTACTATTAAAGACCTCTCACGAGTAAAGGCTTCCTCTATTACTCTCCAAACCTCTCTATCCTTCGATGCATTAATCCAGTCTTGAATAGTGTTAGATTGGGAAAACAAAAATAAAATGTTCATGAAACGGCTTTTACTAGTTAAATAGCTACAAATTTACGAACACAAATCATGAAGAAAAGACCAAAATTTGGAAAGTTGTCTGCATTACCATTACATTTTGCTTGGACTTTCAAAGTATTTTTCCACGCAAAATGTAAAAAAATAGTCTCAGCTAACGTATGCCTTTCTTCCTATGACATTGGGTCCTTTAAACGAAGCGTGAAGAAGTATTTCAGAAGGCCGGAATTACATCGACGATTGCTGATGAAATTTGTGTAACCGACGGTTACCGTTATTTATGGACTGTACCGTAATTACCATCAAACTATTATTAAAAACACTTTTTGGTAATTCTTGCGATCGACTTGAGAATCTCTCCTATCGACTGTTTGAGCATCTGTGTTGTAGAGTAAACGAAATTAAAAGAAAATAACGGGAAAAATTATTTTTAAATCATTTAACATTTCAACGATATTTCACACAATTTTACATAATATGTGTATATATAGGATGTTGTGTAAATTCTCGGACCCAGTTTTATTTGTACGGCGTGACGGCATCCCGGTACGAACAAATCCCGTTAGATAAAATTGAAACGCATATCCACATATCCAGAGGGTGCAAGCATGACTAAGCGCTTGCAATTCAGTCTGCCTGACATTCGCAACACGTTTGTGACATTCGCATATTTCCTATTTAGTCACGCGTGTTTGTTGTCTAAATTTTAATAACGGTTGAGTTATTTTACTGATGAAAACTGTAGTTTTTAGTCGTGAATAGTCGCCTTAATCTATTAGGGAAGTCCAATGCTATAGTTTTTTAAGTTAATTCTCCAGATTTTTAACAGTGTATATTATACTGCATAAGGTTTTGTGCTATAAATTAGTTGGCAAGTGTATTTTAAGCATTTATATCGGAAATATATATATATATATATATATATAACTGTCTCGTTAGCCTAGTGGTCGCAAGCGCGACTGCTATGAGCGAGGCTCTGGGTTCGAATCCCAGGTCGAGCAAAGTGTTATTGGGTTTTTCCTATGAACTTTCCAGTAGCAGCTCGGAGTTTGGTTTCGTGCCCGATTAATGGCAATAGGCTCGCCCCCTATTACATGGGACCTAAAAAAACATACTCGGCGAACTGTGGGTGTACACCTCTGCCTAACCCTTCGGGGAATACAGGCGTGATGGTATGTATATATAGGTATATAAATTTATGTTGGAGATCAAATGGCGAAATGGAGAAATCTCAATGGCGAAGTAACATAATACGTGTTTGAGGATAAAATTATTGTTATTTATCATTAATTATACTTCTAAAAATACTTATAATATAATAATTCTGGGGAACCAGCATAATTAGTTCTTTATATCGGTTTATTTCTAAGCTCATAGTCGTTTATATTTCTCATTAATTATGTCTTTTTGTTTAATTTTTAAGAGAAAAATATTCAAAATTGTACTTATGTTCTTGATTTTCGAAAATACACTTTTTCCACCATGCGCATAATGATAATCACGTTACAATGACTCTGTTTTAGTTTTTAAATTAATTTATCAATTATATTGATTTTTATTGTCTCTTTTATAATTATGGTAAGGCTGAACGAAACATATAAAATCAATATATATCTCATCCCCTTCACGTACATGAAAGGCACAAAAACAGACCTATTCCGTTAACAGGATTACTAATAATCTAGGGATGTCTATCACACGTCGATAGCGTAAACTAGTTTATTCTTTTCTTGCAATAATAAATACGAGCAATAGCCGTGGACGGACTTATCTTAATAACTCTGTAGATATTATGCCAGTACGTTATCGATGTTCGTAATTGATTAACTTATATCAGGGTTATTTGGTGTGAGGTTTTCATGAAAAGAAGATCACGGTATTAAAGTATTTCAGATAGGGATTCATTTTAATTTCGTTTTGAAGTTATCCTTCATTAGACGTGTTATGAAAAAGGTTAATTGAAAATTTATTAAACCCTCAACACAAGTAACCTATTCATTAAGGTCATTCCAATAAGCCCAAACACGATATCTCTGCTGTAAGTTGGTGAGGAGGAGGTGAAGAGGTATCCTAAGTTCCAGATGACGCTGCAGCATCAGGTTAAAGTTTTTCTAATGTTATTGAAGTAACAGAATACCAAATCTCGACTCGATCAGATTGAAGATGCTTACATCTGTTTCAACTAGAAAAGAACCGATAATCTTCAAATGGCTGAACAGATTAACAACGTTCTCCATTAAGTCGCCTTTCAGACAAAAAAAAACTAAATTAAAATCGGTCTAGTCGTTTGAGTGCTACGATGCCACAGACAGAAACATATACATAAATACACACGTTAAACTTATAACACCCCTCTTTTTCCGTCGGGGGTTAAAAAATGATCGGAGTGAATTTTTACGTTGCACACGCACTTTGTAACAAATCGTCTACACTATGAAGTTGTTTGCTAAGCTTTTTGTTTTATTGTGGTGAAGTTACTTAACAAGTATCTTGACTACATACTTACTACAATGTAATGGTAATTGACTTTCCAACAACAGAATTTCAACTTAAAATGGTTTTTACCACAGATGAGTTAAACAAGAGTTTTTACCCAAGTGAAAACTATAAAATGTGCTGCTATCATGTTATGTTTCTATCACGTTTTCAAACAGACCTATTGTGAAACTATTGACCTATTGTAAAACTGGAAATTACGTTGTTCATCGTCCACTATCGCTTCTTCTTTCACACAATCGAGTCACATAGGACTAATAAAAACTGTTTACCGCATCCTCCTGACAGGGGTGAAGTAATTTCCTTCTTATCAGCCAGTATTAATAGTTTTAGCATAGACCGTTGTCTACGCTTTCCTTATCTTATATTAGGCATGTACCAAAAAAGATAGTGTTTTTTTTTACTAATAAAATAATTTTCTTCGACGTAATTTCCATACTCGAGTAACAGAATTGAATAAGTTTCTAAAAACAAAAGTATATACTATAACAATTATTATTGATATATATTTAGTTTAACATTTTAAAATAAAACCAGCGATTAACATAGTTTTTAAAAAAGATGATCTAAATTTATTAATATATCAAAACCAGTACTTGTTGCGTGACTTATAAATAACAATAATAATATCAACACCTGTTCTTGTGTAGGTAGATATTGCTACTTTTGCTTCTGTTTTGTGATAACGGCATCCGAAAACCTCCAAATCTCGCATCACGTACCAATAAAAGAACTCTTTAAAATAACATTAAAATATTTTTAAACATACATTTAACCATAAATACCGACGAACCAACAGTATGTGGCTATGTACCTATGTATGGGGAATGTCACACGGGCACGCTAAACGTCAACCCGTGGTATATTTTATCCGAAAATCAGCCTCAGAAAATCTTTGAACAGTGCCTATTTCACAATAAATCTTTCAACACTAAAATATGTGACGTGTTAAATCGTTTAAATAATTAAAGTCTTTAATACTTGGTAATAAGGTCTACCCACACAGATTAAGCGGTACCGGTCGGAATGACAATATCGCGAGTGGGCCGCGAAGCAATTTTAATTTAGAATCTAACAAATTGTTATTTCACGCAAAACGGAATGGAAACGCTTTGACAATGGAAGTGTATATTTCGCATCGTATACGAAAGGAAGACGCAGTGGACCGTTTAAGTAGAAGTTTATTTAGTGTCTTATTTCTTTTTATGCGGGTGCGGTTTATTCGGTAACTCCACGAGAAATTACATGTTTTATGAAATTGTTTTTCCGGGACATTAGCCAGTCCTAATTATGGTGCGCTCGAAGACGGAGCCAATTTCCCTGGACGTTTACGCGTTGACGGTGACAAAGTGCGTACGTTGGGAGACAACACAATTTCACTAAGATGTCGGCTTTATTAGGCGAGTGGAAGTAATATAAATTTAGTACTGCGTTTAATACGTGTAGGTTGATCATTACCGTATTCATATACCTAACTGGTTCGTATTGTAAACCTAGAACTAGGATATTATTATTAAAAAAAAAGAGATTATTTTGTTAATATAGACTATTAACATTGACTTATTTAAATAATTTCCTATTTATGTATTTAATAAAAAATAAACATACCATTTTTTTACCTTAAATTTTTCAGAATCCGGAAACGATGGTGACCACCGAGAGGCTAATCTATAGCTAGTTGCTTTCATGCTGGCAGATATATTATACATATATATTATATATATTACTCTACATAGAAAAAGAAAGGATGACGAATCATCAAATAACAAAACTAAAATTATCGTAAAAAAATTGACAATTGACAACTGCGTTACTTATTGGGATAAAATCTATCCTATCTTTAAGTTGGACCAAATTACAGATATTTACGAAACTTCATCAAAATCGATTTATTAGTTTCAGAGTTTCTCCCGAACATACATCGTGACATGAAATTTATATATATAAAGAGTGACGGTGTCGTTTTTATAACCATATAAATGGTGGTCGCGACTCAGCAGGTAGGTAAGTGTTGACACTCACCTATTAACCCGGCACCCGAACACTACCAGCTCGTGCGGTTGAGATTACTTTGTATGGATTTCCATATATATGCACTCACTTGTCAAATCCGTAACGTCACCGTATCGACTCGCATGCAAGCAGTCCATATGCGGACGGCACGCGGCGCGGTGTTGGTTGGGTGCCGGGTTGATACTACAATTTACGTGCTAACAAATACCCAAGTCACGCCAAATTTCAAAGAATTTTTAATACGAACCACGCGACGCTGTAACAGTCAAAATTACTTGGACAAAACCATGTCGAGCAAACGCCAGTGGTATTAATTTTTATTCCTACCCACACCTAATGAGAAAAAAAAACGAGTACAAACCAGCGCAAAGCGCGTGACTTCGCCTGTTTAGATTTCCTACGCATAGTCTTTATTCAGAAACGCGACACGCCTGAGGGTGTCATTCATAGATGCACTATCTATTATAGCGGGTTTTACAAGTGGGGTATGGGGGCCACGATATAGTTGGGCATAATTAGTCAGTTAACTAATTATTTGGCCAGTTCTAACACCAATTCTCCAATTCTTCACCATTTCTAACAAAAATGTCTTATGGGCACTCCATTATTATTGTCAAGAAAAGAATGCCATCAATCGGGCACAAGCGGGAATATTGCGTCCCGTTCCCGGCTTTTTTAAAAACAAAAATGTAAAAAGCCCAGTTTCACTTTTTCCTTTATTTTATCTATACCTTTAACACTAGACACTTGGAATAAAACTCTAAGAAGGACTTAATATTTTTTTTTTATACTACATGGGTGGCAAACAAGCACAGTGCTTGCCTAATGGTAAGTGGCTACCGTAGCTTATTGGCGCTTGCAATTATACCATAGATATTACTAGTGCGTTTCCGATCTTGGAACCCCCTACCCTATACCCTATTTAAACTTGAATGAAAACTTTTATCCTTTTAAAATATTTTTCATTAAACACAAAGTCGCTTTTATACTCAAATTTAAGGGCGCTATGTAAATAAAAGCTAGTTGGGAATTTCTTTTGACTTTAAATATTTTCAAAGAGTCTCCACAGATTTATAAATTCCCAAGAGAAATGGCCGTTTTATTAACTGACGGGGAAAATTTTATATCGGAGCTGAGTACTGGCGCGTATTCTCTTTGGCGTATTATATTATAAATGGATTTTTGTTATATGTAATTTTTAATGAAAATGAAGATAATAAGCTGACATGGGCAAAATTGCCCACATAGGCTGAAAGCCAAAAATAAAAATAATAATACTAAGTAGCATGTGCCTCTAACGAAAATAGGTACTACAAGCCTACAAATGAAAACGTCATTTTAAGCATATCAGACTTTTAGAAAAAATTAATGTAAAACTGATCAATAACTACTGAGTAAATTTTGGAGGCACATTGAAATATAGGTATATTTCCATAAAAAAATAAATACCCATGGTATTTTATTGTGTAAAAAAAATCTTTTTACCACGCTATTTTTATATACTTGAAATACCATGTCTCGTCTACCAGGTGTCTCGTAGTACGGCAGTGATACGGCGGAGGTTCTCCTATAAAGCGCAGGAAAATAAATTACTGAGGGCATACTAGTTATGTAGTGATAGACGAACGTTACTTGCCAAAATGATTGGTCATTATGGACAGTGGTTAAGGGCAATTAATTATTTGTTCAATGTATCGATTATCTACTCACATTTCTCGTCCATGACAAGAGCATGATTTCGCAGTATTTGCAATATATTTAAAATATTAACCTTCTCAGTGTTGCGCTAAACAGAAGTCACCATTTTATTACAGTAGTTATATAAAATTGCCGTATTACATCTCAAGGCACACAGTTGATGAGGGCGTGCAGTCACGTACTGTGTCCGAAGGGAATTGAAATAATTTGTCTTACGGGAGGGTGCATTTCATATTTGTATCATGCATTGGGGTTGAGTGAACTTTGTTTAAGACTTCATAGCCAATGAGTAAAATGTGAATTTTAAAAATCTTATGCAAAGTGTAGGTAGAGATTCGAGTTTAAATCTCTGGAGTGGAAATAAATAACAATGAATTTGGTGACAATGATTATGTAACTACAATAAAAATACCAATTTGTAAATATTCCACTGGGTAAATGTTTCTTTTCCAAGAACGTACGGGCGTAATTACAACGTTAGCCATAATGTATTGGTAATTTCAAATGACGAAAAATCCAATGTCTACATTTTCCCAAATACAATCTAACAATTAGCATAAGTAACATAATATACAGTCTAACATTTCTCAAGCCTTCAGCGATATGTCTTCTTATACCATCAGCCGATTTTGTTACCAATTCAAATTAGTAAACATATGGTATTCCAAAAAATTCATCGGTATGCACATACCAGGATTCGAACTTATATTCGAATTCATATTTCGCCGCACTGGGCAAATCACTCGACCACCACGACTTTCAATGCAATTTGTGCATAGATCAATTTCAAAAACCCTTCTGTAGTGGGTTATTTTTCTTAATATTCATATAGTACTAAAATACATGTACACTCATGGGACCTAAAAACATACACGGCGAACTGTGGGAGTACTTTAGTATACCTCTGCCTAACTCTTCGGGGATACAGGCGTGATGGTATGTTATGTTATGTTACTAAAATAGTAACTATAGTTCTATACATAGTTCATACGAATTACGAAATCATCAAATCAACAAAACCAGCCATTTTATTTGTTACTTCAACAAAGTTGGAAATGTTCTTTAGGGTTTTCTTTTTTTACAAATAAACATTTAAAAGACTAATCTTCAATTGCTTTATTTTGCGTATACCGGAATAAGTGCTTGCGAAATAAAAAAAAATATCAGTGGATTTTCGTCCTTAGTGCTAAAAAGAACATTCCCACAAAGTTTAAGTAAAACCTAAAAATAAAATTAGACTAAATTTTAGTTCTATTTTTTTATAATTTCGTGTTACAAGTGCCCGTTTCTACCAACAAGTCTTATATAACATACCATTTAATGTAGTAGGGCATTTTAATAAATGGATATTCATTCATTTAAAATACTGAGTATAAACCATATTATCAATTACGCAGTATTATTTATTTAATCTAACTTAACAATTCTTATACTGTTTCCATTTCTTTATTTTCTCGATGACAGTTCTAATTTGATAGTTGTAGTGTTGTGACCAAATAAGTAATGATATCGATCGCATATATCGTGACAGTGACGATTCATCAGATTTTGATTAAAATAAATAAATAAAGATTACTTTAATTATTTCGTTTCATTGTCGAGTACCTACCTATAACTACTTATTTTACAACAGCTTCGAAAATTTTGAAGAAGTTGGCATTATCAATCAAGAATTAATACGTGTAACATCTTGTAATGAAATATAATATTGGTTAATAAATTTGTACAAAAGAATCTGGCAGTAGTTTAGTTTCTTACATTTTGTAAAAAAATATCGGGTCTGTTATCGTGTTACGTTTATCGATATAACTTTATCCCTATCAGTTTCTCCGACTCTGGTATAACCTTGTACGTGTGTAAACGTCATATTTTTATAAAATAATGCATACATAATGTAAAAAAGAGGCTCGTTCACGTGTTCATAGGAGCTGTCATCGAGAAAATAAAGAAATGGAAATGGTATAAAGCCTCTCAATTATGAATTATAGTAAGTATGTATTCTTCCCGTCTACAAAATTCGATCAGCATTAGATGGGGACTGATGATTTTTTTTAACTTCTTATTTTTACGATTTCTAGAAGTAATATTGACATTTGTTGTATCTCACCGGTTAAGAATTAATGAATTAAAATTTTTGGAAATTATTTTTTTACGATTCCTAAAAGTAATATTAAGATTTCTTATACCCTATCAATTGAACAATCATCCAATAAGCATCCAGTGTACAAGGTTTCATAAGTTTTATATCTATATATATACATATATAGTATCATTAACGGGAAGTTTGGGAAAAAAATTAAATGTACAGACAAAACTACAGATTTAAATAAAGATAAGCAAAAACTCACTAACTCTTTTTTTACAATGGATAGACTTGCGTTTGACCACTATATCACCTGATAGTAAGTGATGATATGGTCTACGATGGAGCACGTTTGCCTATAAGATACCTATTCACTCGAGACTTGAAGATACCCAGGTTATAATTATCGGGAAATACGAAATCCAGCAAAGCATTCCACTCTTTAGCGGTGCGCATTATAAATGTGCTAGCAAAACGCTTTGTACGCATTGGTGGAATATCTACTATAAATCGATGACGCTTAACCGTGTCTCTTGTCGTCCGATGGTGGAAAGGGGATGGGGGAATTAAGTTGTGCAATTTCAATACTCACTCGCGTAAATGTACCAGGTAAGAGACCGATAAACTGGCAACTTTCCGCCGATGATCAAGAGATCATCACAAGATCTCCGAAACTATAGATTCGATTAACTTGAAATTAAGCATAGTTACTCCTTTTGCGATGTAAACGCTCACTAAGAACGGATTTCAAGAAATTCAACCTCCAAGGGTCTAAAATGGGGGTTATGATTTTGTATGGGGTGGGTGAAAAATGTAATTTTTGACTTGAAATTTTGTCCTTAAACTCTTTAATAAAAATAATGCAACACGTGTATCAGCATTTATTAAAATTCATCAGTAAAGGGTGTGTATAAATAGGGGTTGAAAGTTTGATTTCTAAAAATATTTTTTGTTTAACTTTTGTCTTATTATTATGCACACATAATTATGTCTATTGATTTGAAATTTAGCTGCATATACCTTTCAATAAAAATAATAAAACACGTATCACCGTTTTTTTTTTAGTTCATCATAAATGAATTTAAATAAGGTTTTAAATTTTGTACAATGGAAAAAAAAAATGTTTAAAGATTTGATGATTGTTATTACCCACACGTGGACCACACATACTCATCAATTATAAAATCCAGCTTTTTTAAAGTTCTTCACCTAAACTAAATTAAGGGATCTAACGTGATGGATACTCACTCTTCATACAATCTTGGGCCTGGATAAAAGAGGCCTTAATTTTTTTGTCTATCTGTTTGTATTTCTGGAGTTAACTCAAAAACAGCTTGACAGATTCTTATTAAATCATTCCATAATTGATGGGCTATAACAATTTTCCATATTACTTCTAGAAATAGTTAAAACAAAATAGTTCTCATCCTATTTTGATAACATTTGTTTACATGGGAAGTGTAGGTATGTCATTTCCCAAAATTATTGATTAACTATATGAATTGTCAATAATAAGTGTAAAAAAATAAAATTTCGCCATGAAAAAAATACTGCTTAACAATCGCGTGCGGAGCCACGGGCACACCACTAGCATACAATAAATAAATATTACTTTTACTTTTACTAAATAAATTTTGAATTTTGATTTTTTTAATTTGAAGGTTTTTGCTTATATTATATTGGTGAATGATATTCTAAATAAATGGCATTTCAAGTTAAAGTATGTATATCTAATAAAGAAATGTAACTTTATGAAAAATAATAAATTTAAGTACCTAGATTATAAAATTTGTATTCACGATCCCCGTTAATCTCTTTAATGAGAGACAGAGAATTGCAGAGATATCCGAAAATTGGGTAGCAGTTGAAAGAAAAAATGATTTCATTTTCCGCACAGACGATACGCAAAAATGAAAAGACCTCGTGATTTACGTCTCAATTTTATGACGACACACGTGGAAATTGCCAATTTTTCATAATAACAAGTAACAAATGAGGATACTTTTATTCAAAGTCTAAATTATACAGCGCTACCCTCATTTTGTCTTGTTATAATGTATTTTTATTGAGTCCCTTTTTATTTTTATCTTGTGTATATTCACAGTGGAAGATTATTCTGTGTACCTCTATTAGGTGGCATATTTGGTCATATAAATAGAAGTCATCTGTCTCGTCACAATTTTCATTAGCTATAGAGAAGTGAAAAAAATGAAATAGTAAATTGTACTTAAATAAAATTTCAATGCTCTTTTTTAAACATGGCAGTTATGTTATTTGTGATATCTATACCTATTTTAAATTATAAAATTATATTATAATATTTTGTTTTATAGTTTCTAGTCAAAGAAAGAAACTTCAAAAGTTTGCAAAGCTTTTTTAAATAATTTAATATTTATTATTTTTATAAATAAATATTTATTATAAGATTATTACAAAGCCTAACATGATAATGACAACACCTGGGCTAAAGTGTTACTACATCTGATACAAGGTGTCCAGAAAGGGTATCGGGTATTTGTAAGTTCAATGAAACAAAAACTATTTGTATGCAATAAAAAAGTTTATTGTTTATTATTAGCATATGAATTGGAGAATTATTTGGAAAAGATGATGTTATCCAAATGATGACCGTTACGTTGCTGGCACTCTTCTAAACGGAAACGAAGATTGGCGATAACACGTTGACACATAGCTATCGATATTGCTGCCATTTCTGACCTGATGTTTTGCTTTAACTGGGTTAGATTCGTCGGATTGTTTTGATAAACCTTACTTTTAAGGTATCCCCATGCAAAATAGTCAAGCGGGCTAAGGTCGGGGCTTCTGGGAGGCCAGTTGATGTTACCCCTTCGCGAAATGACTTTATTAGGGAATAATTCGTTAACAACTTCCATTGAGTCATTTGAGGTATGGCAAGTGGCCCATCTTGCTGGAACCACGTTCTTGAGTTGAAACCTGCAAACTCCTGCAACTCTGGGACCAAAAAATTTCGCAACATATCGCAATAACGGTCACTATTCACATTAATTGCTCGGCCTCGTTGATCTTCATGAAAATAAGGACCAATTATGCCTTTAGCAGACATAGCGGCCCAAACAACGACTTTTGGGCTATGCAGGGGTCGTTCATGCTTTCGTCTCGGATTCTCCACTGCCCAGTACCGACAATTCTGCTTATTAACATGACCATTCAGGTGAAAATTTGCTTCGTCACTGAACAGTATGTTGTTAAAGTTGTTAAATCGCTGCAGCATTTCGTTCGCAAAATTCAATCGATTAGCATAGTTCGTATCCTTCAATTCTTGAACCAATTGAATTTTATAGGCTTTTAGATGTAAGTCTTTCTTTAAAATCGAATGTAAAGACGATTTTTTGATGTTCAACGCTTGGCTTCGCTTTCGGATGGATAAAGACGGATTTTGACGAACCGACGCCTCAACCTCTTCAATTGTTTCTTCATCGCGAACTGAACGAGGACGACCAGAGTTTTGAATTTTAACTGTCGCACCTGTATTCTCGAACATCCTGATCCATTTCCTAATGCTATCGTCACTTGGCGCGTGGCGTGTACGATATTCCGCACGACAGAGACGTTGAGCAGTCACTATTGAATCACCATTACGATAATACGCTCGTACGCAAAATGCGCGATGCGTCCCCGAGTACTGTTCCATCGTGACTAAAACTCCACAAAATGGCGGACGCCACGAACCCTTCCCCGCACCCTTTAGACGCCCCGTTTCGATTATGGCGCGAAAACAAATACCCGATACCCTTTCTGGACACCTTGTATAAAGTGATGATATGTTCGAAGATCACCATCTTTGACGTGTTACCTCACGTTAGCAATTTGGAATAGCCGATTGGAGTTTCGAGAGAAATTTCCAACTTGAGGTTTGTTGTCAGTCAGAAGATTATTAACAAATTCCATACCACTATATAACTATAGCATATAATAGTAGGTACTATATACCATGGTTATCCCTGTATATGTATATTGTTTTTCATACGTGTTTAATGGTGGCTACTCCATATTTCACTTAATTCTTTCCCGCTACTGAAATTTTCAGCCTTATCGATATTGAAAACCGAACATGCTACCAATAACCCATTGTAGCTTTAATAAAGATCACGATAGGCTTAGTGTCAATGTTTTTATTTCAAATACATTCAGACGTTCCGTTTTCTTCCATTCATCTGCTAGCAGTACACATAGCGAAAATGCGAAGGAAATAAAAATAGGCAGTACAGAACACGAATTTGATCGTATCTGTAAACTAAACAATAAACTCACACTAGATCATCTGATCCTAGAACTATATTTTCAGGCAACATTATAAAAATAGGTTCATTCAAAATCCGACAATGGGTCGTTTTCATATTAGCCGTGGGTGAAGGAAAACGCTGCGAGAAAATCAACACGCAATAAATTACGTATGCTAATGGAAGTAGACGTCGAGATACATTGCTAATTATCTCATTAGGGTCGAGCGATGATGTTCGAATTACAAATTACTGCTATCAAACTTTAATGTGAAAATAATAATGGCCGGTAAACTGTTTAATGTATTGGACTCTATTCACTACAGATATTTTTTTCATTACGCCAGCCCTGTCTAATAATATGTGTCTAATAACATTATATAAGACACTCAAGGTAAACTGATAAACCCTTTTGAGTAATGAACGAGGAAATGGTGATAGTGGAGTGGTAGCTACACAGCCCGACTGCATCGCGATCATCATCCCTATATCGTGTAAAGCCCATCATAATGATACACGTATGCATACCACTTTTCATGATCAGCCCATACATATCCAGTTTCAATTTACGCAGGCCGGTATGAGAGCTACGACTGGAGATATATTATTGATCTCTTGGTTGTGACCACTAGTTTGAACTATACTGTACTTACCGTCAGACATAATCCCGTCACTATGTCGTGCTACATTTCAATAAAAGAGTCAAGGTCTCTTTTCGAATAAAGGAACATCTACATCACCACACTAACCCACGTCGTATTGACTGATGTAACTGAGAGATACACAGTGATACCCATTAAACAACGGTAGGTACAACGTAAGCATTTATTAAACGTTTAGATTTCCTCACAATGTTTCTTTCTCACCGTCAGCGAATAGCTTTACTAATTTAAATACGGATTAGTAAATGCTCGCGAATTCTGAAAAATATGTTCATGTATGATGGATTCGAACTAACGTTCAACGTATAGCTTCCAGAAGTTATAACCAAATAATCACCAAAACTATAATACAGTGCAATTAAATTACACCACAAGATTAACGAAACTCATATTGAAACTTTCAGTAATAACATATTTATTTCATAGAACAAAGGCATTAATTATCACATAAGTCGTAACAACAAAAAATCACATAAAACTGCCTGATAAACAAATGATTTTCCACGCCGTTAACGATATAAATTATTCAATATTAATTTGTAGATCGCTATAAACGAATGGACAAACAAGTAATAAATTGTCGTATCGACCATTCTGTCATTGTAGAAACCCCTTGCTGAGTAATATCCAGTTTAATATAATTTATTGGCCGCGCTCGAAACAGTTCATTGCGAATATACCTCAATGCAAATATAATAATTAAATGCTTACTTTATACATAATAATTCTTCATTTATTATTTTTCTTAAACATGCATGGAAATACTGTCATTATTTTCGAAAAAAGGACACGCGAAGTATCGAATTTAAGAAAAAAGAAAATCAAATCCATTGCAGGAGGGTTTTTTGAATTTGGAACATTATAACGCTGCAGCAATGCTGTATGAAACGGCGTGCTGGGGTTATTAAACACTCTTTGATTGGATCTCTTTTATCATTCTTGGCATACCAAAGTAAGTCTCTTTGCTTAGTACAAATTGCGTTCCCGTGGCTGTATAGCCATAAATGTTTTTGCTTTTCGGCACAGATGATAAATAGAAAATCGGCGGCAAAGCTTTTTTTTTTTTTAGAACTGACTATAGACTGACTTAGGGACCCTGGAGCCTCTGACGGCTTTTACAGCTTTACTGGACTTGGGGGCGAGCGCTTAGGGCACTCAGCCGCGAGCTGAAAATTCGTCTTGTTTTATATTTACATACTTAATAAATATAAATTTAGTAATTGACCCAATATGACTAATGTAACTTTTAATACTAATTAAATTAAATGTATAACATTAAAAGTATGTCTTATTTCCACGCATGTTTGAGAAAAGCACTATATATGCCTCGGCGGAAATGGCAATTGCCTGTCTCCTATTAGTGAAGTCCTCGCCTACGGCTCGGTCTTTAAACTCGTACACGACCTGCAGTTGCCTATTTCACGGCCTTTGCAATAATGTACTATTGTTGAAAATGTTTGGATTTACTTTAATTTTAATTTTGTTATGTAAATCGGGTATTTTTTTAAATAATACTTAGGTTTTTATCTGTTTCTATAGGTTAAGCTTTATTGTCAGAATCACAACTGATGTTAAAGTAAAAATGTATCCCAAGCTGGTTAGATGCTAAGCCTAGTGGAAGACTGGCTCTCAATTATAGCTACGGGAACATACCTATACGTGCTTGGTGACAGATTTTCAAGTTGAAGGTGGTAGGTAGTTAGGTGGGCATTAGACATTTCCCTACTTCATTGCTATGGTTTCCTCACGATGTTTTCATTCATTGAAAGATCAAGCTTATTGCAAGGATTCGAACTCAAGTCGATATACAAATACTTAGTACACGCTAACACTAAGCGATTTTTGATTCAGCATTGCTACAATCTATCTAAAATATACTTAAATAGACAAAAACTTTATTGCCACCTGCTCAATCCACTAAAGGATGAAACGGAATATAAGCCAAACGGAATAAATCCCCGCTAGATTGAATCCACTAAAAGTTTTCTACTAGTGCGTCAAAAACTTGTAACTCCACCCGGCTCGGCGGTCTGCTATTGAATTCACTCTTTATTTATTGTTAGCGATAAAATAATATTAATCTCAAGGGGATTACAGTTGGATTTTAGTCTTGCACCCGCAAGTAAGAACTTTGAAAATAGCCACGGATTATTCGCCAACGTCCACAATAACGTGGATGGGTAATCCAATCCACTAATGAAAGTATAACGATTGTTTTATGGTGAACATTTGGTTTTAACGAGGCTAAAAGTTGCGCGATAAAACGTGATCTGCTTAAGGTTTGGGTGTTAAGAAAAATTTGACATTAAACAGTTTAGTCAGTCCCTCACGCGTTGAATACTTTTATAGTTTCACTCGAAAAATTTCATCGAAGTGTATTTTAATGTAATCTAAAAATATTCAAAGTTGATTTTAAGTTTAAAGTAATTTCTAGAAGTATTTTTATACAATAGTAGTTTTTTTTTATCCGAGTGCCTGGAAGGAGCATATTGTTTAACGAGTGTATGTATGTGTGTCTATTTCTTTAGCATACTCAACAACAACCATAACGCTTGCAACCTAAGAGGCTTAATATTTGAGGTGTCGTTAGATTCCTTTTAATTGTGGGAGTGGCATAGTATGCAAATCGTACGTCTACTAGTATGTATTTTTTTATACAGCAATGGTGGCAAACAAGCGTACGGCCCGCCTGAAGGTCGCCGACTAGCCGCCACTAGCGCGTAGCTGACCACGAACCAACGTTCACCATAGAACTCTGAAAATCCTACTCAGTTCCGGAACCCAGGAACACAACACAAGGTTATGTGGCTGTGATATTCTGTATGGTGGACCCTTTTCATTTGTCGAGCTGCCCCAAGTAGAGATAAATATCAAAAGAAGTTTAAAAAATTATTAAATAAAAAAAAGCATTTAATTTAATGCAATGGTATATCCATACTACACTTTCGATTTTTATCAGGAATAGAGTAGTAATCAGCTACGGAAGTTTCCGTGCGTAAGAGGGATTATATTTTCGATAACTTAGCTTAGGGTAGCCGGCCATAAATAGAGAAAAAGAGATAGCATAGGGCGAGGTACGACTGTAAGTAATCTGGGAATTTGTTATTACCCAAGTAAACCAAGAATACTCTTGGGAGCTATAGAGTATTTTTCACAACACTTGGCATAGCTGGGGTCGAACCCAAAACGTTTGCGTAAAAGAATGCAAGCAATTTATTAATAACAATTCTCCTTATTTTATTGAATCTTACTAAGAGAAAAGCTTTAATTCTATTATTTATTAGAAAAATAAATCTCCAAAATAATTATATATAAAAGAATGAACAATTAAATATAAATACGACTAAAACTCTGTCCGTTGGTAAGAGAATCATTTAAGAACGGCTAAACTTATTTGGTTAATGCTTTATTTCAATGTTAATAATAGACCGAATATGGTTTTAGGGAAAGAAAAATTTTTAAATTTGCTCGGGAGATTCAAAAACTCTAGATAAACTGAAATTGCTTTTTCTATTACATTTTTTAACAACTCAAGACTATAATAATTCATGATTCGAATGATGGATATGCGTATTTCTTTTTTTCCTGTTATAGTCATTGAAATATTTATAGAAAAAAAAAAATGAGATAGGTGGCGCTGTGGTCGAGATATTGTCTACTGGTCAGCTAGTCGTTAATATAATTATTCATAACAACTTTATGATACCGAAGTAAAAACTATGATCGAATTCAATAAAAACTAAAAATATAGATAATAAATACAAATTTTCATAGATCTATCTTCAAAAATGACGAATCTTTATACAAACTTTCATCCCTTTTTCAACACATTAGGGGTTGAATTTACAATAATCCTTTCTTAGTGCTCACCTATAGTATAAAAGGCACCTGTATCCAAATTTTCCCGGTCGAGCACCAGTTGTTTGGACTGTGCATTAATATGTCAAGTGAATTAGTTATCCTTATAAACAAATAAATAGATAGATATTCCTTTGTGCGACAAATAAACACCCGAACCTTGTCTGAATCACAGTAATATAAGTCTTATATTTTTTGTGTAAAGAAAGCGAAAAGTATATGTTACCTTTCCAGTAAAATATCTTACAAATAACATCAACATAATAGCAATCGTAAACTTGTTTTGCATATCTACGTAACACGCTTCTTGTTTTACTCCCTCCATAACATTTTTACACGTGAAACATTTTCGTGACCACATAATATAATATATAGGTGTTCGACATACTTGCTGCCCTAAAGCTCGGTTTACAAAAACGCAATATCGCATGAGTCGCCGCGCCGCACCGGGGAACTGAGTGTGCCCTATGGATTTACAACATTAAATTGGTTGCGACAGGGCTGTCAAATAAGTAAAAGTCTTGAAATCGCGTGACTAATACGTAGTAGGTACTTGTATAGCTTGAGAAGTTAAGTAACGTTTATGTGCTGAAACTGGGCTTTAGTACTCTTTAATTCGTAGCCTTGTTTGTTTTATCGGTAAAACGTTTGCGTTGTTAACCTAGTTTGCTATTAACGTAAAGTGGTCGTGAATGTTGAAGATTTTTTTTTAATTCTGTTTCAGTAAAGCCATTGAAAATAAGCTACATTAATTGCAATGTTTGGTAAACGAGTTTTCCAAATAGAGTAAGTTTTTTGTGACACGTTTAATGTAAACGTATCAATTGAAAATTAAAATCAAAAGTCTACAATACGAATTAGGTAAAATCGAAAACATCTTAATAACAACTTAAAGGTCAGAAAGCATTAACGCTTATTACTACCATGTTGCTGGAAATAAAGTTATGTATAGATTTATCAGTGTTTGAAAACACCAGAATGCCAGACATGTACGCAGATCTGCCACAAAGTTGATCGAAGACCTGGTGACAATTATGAGATCCCGCTGAATGCAAGGAGTGTGGGACCGGTCATTGTGGCTATCCTTGAGGCAGGTTTACGCCCAGCTATGGGTATCTTGCAATTGAGATGATAATAATACGCCGTAGACTATTGAACAAACTGTACGATTATAATTGTATTTAATACAAGCTGTGCCCGTGGCTTCGCTCACGTGGACTGCAAAATGCCTGCGCGAATCTTGCTATTTTGAAGACAACAATGCTTATTTTGGGTGTTGCTTAGAAGATAGATGTACAATCTGCCAGACTTTTTTGTAGGTCTTTTTAAAGTCTACGATTATCCAGTTAATTAATTTGATCTTATGGTTTACTCAGCGTAAGCCATTTAAGCGCCCGAATTGATTCACCATGACCAGTTTATTTTTATTTTTAAAGAACCCGAATTATTTTTTAAAATAAAAGTATCCTAAGGTACTCCCTATAATATCAGCTATCTATCAGTGAAAGTCCCCTCAAAATTGGCCTAACCGTTTCGGAGATTACCCGGAACAAACAGACCGAGAAAAATTTTAAAAACTGGTATTTTGTTTCAGGTATCATATGTACTTTCATATGGGTTTAGAAAAAGCTGTTATTTTCACGTTACAAGCAAACACTATAATTTTATTAATTGTATAGATTTATCTCTCAACCCTAAACTGTATCACTTAAACTTGCCCAGAAGAAATCTTTTGTCCCTAGACAGTATAGACTGCGTTTATTACCGCTACGACTTTTAGTATCTATTGCATACGCCTATTGCGTATACGACAGGACATAAACTCACCCTTAGCAATAACCAGTGTTGAAGAGATGAAACGACGAATCGTAGAAGCGAAATAATTTATAGCCTGAGGCAGGGATAAGTTAATAAGTAACTTTTGCCGCTTATAAAAATGCTACATAAAATTTGTTACTTTGTTGATCTACTGGGAGTTAGGAGATATTATTTATTTAAGAATGTTGCGTTGAATGGTTCTACTATTATTATATAATACTAGCTATGCTCCATGGTTTTATTCGTGTTAAAGTTATTCAAAACTGTCTACCAGCGCCGCCGCTAATGCATCCGTGTATCCACAGCTGTCGTAGTTCTCACTTGCCGTATTTACTTGATATTCATTATGCCTCCTCCATTCCTTACGATCGTAGCTTGAAGTTATATAGGTTATAAGTTATATACCTTCCTAAATAAATAAGCTATAAAATGCAAGAAGAATTTTCTAATCTAACTGGAAGTTCCAAGGTTTAGCTCGTTCAAACATTAAAAACAAAAAAAAAACAAAATCTCCAGCATTGTAATATTAGTATAGAATATCTGGGCGACCAAACTGTGCTTATAAACAAAAAAAGAAAAACACCTATCTAGGTAAACTTGCAATGCAAACAATAACTAAATGCAAAGTTTCATCGAAATCATTGGAGCCGTTTCCGAGAAACCAATTACATTAACTTAATATAAAAAGATATCATATACCTACATAAAATACATACCTATATTGTACATTAAAAACTCTCTCAGTTGCTTATATAGAACTATTAGAACTATAAAATGGTCGTTCTCTACAATTATTTTGCTATTTACAAATATCCTTTTAATACCGAAAACATATTTACTGATAAAGTAGAATTTTATTACCTAATATGATTTTATTGTTTTATATTGCAAGTATTTTAAAAATATTATTTCAATGCATACATATTTATACAGATTTTAAATTAATTTATATGTAACATTTACATGTGATTAAAGTGAAACTTGTTTTAAATTTAATTTTAACGATATACATTTTAATCATTACGTATCAACGTAACGTAACGCGCAACGGGACGTCACTTTACATTATTTCTTATATTGTAAGCATACCCAAAGAAGTTTCACTTAAAAAAAACCATTACAGACAACATACAAATTTAAAATTACCAAACAATGAAACCTCATTTCGGATAACAGATTACAAGATGGTGTAACGCGACGTATATTAATATATAATTTGGCACCAAACAAATATACTAACTCTAAAATTCTCTCCACGTGTGCGCTCGTAATGACTCACGCGTCACATCAAAGTTACGTTCTCGTCTCTCAAACCGCTCTAGCGCGTGCATCATCCACGCAGTACTCTCTACAGACTCTGTACACAGTAAATTACAAATCAGCGACATAATATAAAAATAAATTTCGTGTATATATGTATGCACGTAAGTAGGTATACATACTTCTTTGGCGTAACAAAACAGAAATAACTCTATCCCACGTGCCACCTAGTGTTATTATACATAAACTTATCTCCTTAATAATATAAATTTATTTTCTAAACAAAATTTGTTATGGCTTGAAGATTTAGAAAACTAATGTATTTTTTATGATATGTAACAAACAGGAGGATGTTATCTTATAGTTTTAAAGTGAAACTTTTTTTGAATGTGTAATTAGATTTTATGAAATGATAAAGAGATAGCTATAAATATATATGTAGGATTTAGGCTGTGAGAAAATGAGATATAATGCGTTTCTATATAGTTTCCCTATCCTTTGTCTGTTCATAATGTACTCGAAATATATACAAAGAGAGGGGGGAGAGAAAAGTTTCATTTCTACCCCTTGTGAATCACACTAAATTTTTTATTTAAAAAATCATTTATATATAAAGTCTGTGCTTATAATATCTATTACTATAGTGCGTTTTTAGTCCTACAGAGTGCAATGACATTTCATGTGTTTTTCAAATAGTGATGTCACCAATCGGTACTAATTGTAAGCCCGTATGAGATATTATATCGCTTAATAATTTATTTTTTCAAATTCTTTGAACCCAGCATATGTGAAGCCCGCTTAAGAGAGACAAAATCGTATCTCTCGTGGGTCAACCAAAGCGTTTTGTTTTTTAGTTCTTTTATTTTGCAGTTGTTCGCAATAATATATTTATTTTATAATTTCTTGAATTATGTAATGATTATGTTGAATAACACAAAATATTTCAATTATTAAATAAAAACGTACCAAACGAGGGTAAGAAGCTGTGATGAATCACACCGGCGCTAGACCACCAAACAGTGACCATCACTTTTCTAGGGGTAAGTTTTCGTTTAGGGCATTGTTTAGGTGCTGAACCGGGATCTAACCAACTTGCTGAGCGCTTGCGGTTATCAAACAGAATCCATTTTTCATCGCAGGTAAATGCGGTTCAAAATTCCTTCATTTGTGTGTCTGTTGAGCAGTGCAAGGCACGTCTCGACGCGTACTTCGCGCTGGCGATCATTGAGTTCGTGGGGCACCCATTTGTCAAGCTTTTTTACCTTGCCAATTTGACGCAAATGGACCAATATTGTTTTGACGCTAACTTCGAAAGCTGCTGCTAATTCAGCCGTAGATTGTGTATCATCAGCTTCCACCATCGCCTTTAATTCGCCATTGTCGACCAAAGTCTTCGGACGACCGCGAGGTTCAGTTTTTCAGGTCGAAATTCCCAGAACGGAAGCGAGCAAACCAATAACAGGTGGTGCGTTGGTTTGTAGTGTTAGCTCCGTAAACGTCGTTGATGTTGCGTGCCGCTTGTGCCGCGTTGCTGCCACGACGGTATTCATATTCCATAATTACTCGAATTTTTAACGTTTCCATGATGACAAAAAAGATTGAAATGCGATGAAAATGTAACACTAATCCATAAACAAATGACTACTTTTGGAAAAAGAATTCCATGTTTTTAAAATAAAATTAATTTGAAATTAGAATTCTTAGCCAAACAAAAATTATTTTGGTTTGTAATGGCCAGTACTGCAAAACAGCAATTTCATAGGTAAAGACCTATTATATAAACAGACATGCCACGAAAAAGTGCATTTTACTTACTATAATTAATTGTAATGTAAAACTCAAGAAACATGTAATATTGAGAAAGGCACTGACTAATACCTGAGATACATGTGAAATATTATTTAGGTGAGAGGGTTCAGACATATTTCATGTAAATTAGGTATTTGAAAATAAAAAGAGTATTTTTATTTTAACTTATCAAAGTTCAATACTTAGCTGGTGAACTAACTTTTATCAACAGAAAAAATTATGTATATTATTAAAACCAACTCGAAAAAAGATAGTATTTATATATTTTTTAATATGTATAATAAAGCGAAAGATATTTTTGTTTCTTTGTTTAAACACGCTAACCTATGGAACTACGAGTCAGATTCGAAAAATTATTTTTGTGTATGATAGCCAGATTCACGTGAAATACACACATCAAAAAAGTCTAAGCAACATACGTGATATTACAAATTTTTCCATTTATATTAATTAATTTCTAAATATTTACTCAAACAAAGTGCGTAGGTAAGTAAACTTTTTTGTTATTGATGACATACTGGCTGGTTGTAAAAAAAATATTTGATTATGTTTTGTTTTTTCATAAAATTCAAATGACTGCGAATTTGTTTGAATTTAAGTGCGTTTTAATTGCTCCGTTTAGTCTTAATTTTATAATTTTACCAACCATTTAAATAAAGTTAGCGACAAAATTGAATTGTTAGATATTCTTTACGTCATGAAGCGACGTCATTTGATGGCAGATGAAATGCAAAGAGCTGTAGGGATGTTGCAAGCGGGAAGTAATCAATCTCAGGTATCTCGACATTTTGGCATTCATAGAAGTGTTATTTGTCGTCTTTGGCAGCGCTACAATAATACAGGAGAACCCGCTGAACAGCATTCAGGCCGTAAAAGGAGTACAACCACTCGGCAAGACCGGTACATACAACTGACTGCAAGACGCCAGCCGATGTTAACCGCTCGAGAGATAAGTTTGAGGCTACAAATTTCAAGTGGTGTTTATGTAAGTCCTCAAACTGTGCGAAATCGACTGCATGAGTACGGCCTACGAGCTCGACGCCCAATCAGGTGCCCACCGATACGTCACGGGAATCGCGCTCATCGATATGAATGGTGTAGAGAACGCATAACATGGACCCAGGAACAATGGGATAAAATTATGTTTTCCAATGAGTCGCAATTCGGGTTTAAGCCTGATACAAGAAGAGTGGGAGTGTATCTTCGGCCCGGAAATACCGAAAGGCTCAGATGCGTTCAGGAAGTTCATCCATACAGCGGCTCAACAGTTATGTTATGGGCGGGTATTATGAAGAACAGGCGAACTGAGCTCGTTTTTGTAAATGGAAACATGAATGCTGAAAATTACATTGAGGATATTCTCAGACCTTATGTCTACCCATTTGCACAAACCATTGGCTTCAATTTTAGGTTAATGCATGACAATGCGCGTTCACATACAGCTCGGCGAACCAGTGAATACTTTGCAACGGAGAACATCCGGGTATTGCCCTGGCCTGCACAATCGCCAGATCTCAACCCTTTCGAGCACGCATGGGACATGCTCCAGAGACGTGTTTTGAAGGACTTGGACGGAGCGACAACAACCCAACAGCTGAAGGATTTGCTACAATTCCATTGGGAGTGAATAACGCAAGATGACATAAACAGTCTTATTAATTCAATGAATAATCGTTGCCGACAAGTTCTGAATAGCAGAGGAGCCCATACTTTGTATTAAATTGTTCTATTCATCCACAATAAATACATTTTCTTTAGAAATTTCATTTTGTAAGAAAAAAGTTTAGTTTCTTATGTATCTTAGTTTCTACAGTATATTCTAATATTGTTCATTTCTGTTATTAAAAGAACTTATAAAGACAACAGCTGTTATTTTTACATCATAGAACCTTAAAGATATTATTTTAAAAATAAAATACAACGTTATAATGTGAAGAACCATCCTAAAATTTAAATTAGTAATATGTTGCTTAGACTTTTTTGATGAGTGTAGTATAGGTTATCTAAAATTAGGCTATAACTTTCAGCTAGCCTTAGATATTGGTTTTGATAAGTAAGTCGGACGAGGTAGTGTTCCCGAACTGCTTTATCCACATGCGCTGGCGTAATGGTTAATGATACATAAATACAATATTGTACAACAATATTGTTCGTTAGTATATCTAAAACAAAGTCTGCGATAGCATATGCCTATCTGTTATATATAAGCCACAATAAGCTACTATGTGACAAACGTTTATTGAAGATTAAAAAGTGATTTATGAATATTAATTTTAGGCATGGCATATAATTAATCCTTGCGAACAAAAGGTACTTCATTATAAAGACAATTTTAAGAAGTTAAACTTTGCCTTTTATAGCAAATTATTTGGACACATAGTTTAGGAGATAATGCAAAATTAATGTAATTTGCACTTTTGTTGACGCCACGACGCGGTGTTTGTCAGATAAAATTAACACGAGTGAAATAGGCTAGGTATATAAAATCACGCTACAACCGATAGGAATTGATGCAACCATACAAAGAGTAGTTTAGAATTAAAACATTCAACGCGAGTAAAATCGCGGGCACAGCTTGTTTAAATCCAACATAAATAAATTAATTCACTATTAATATAGTAGGTAGTTCTATAACATTAAATTTAGTAAAGTCAACCTTAATTGCATGACCTTTAAATATTTATTTTCAGAAATGAAGAATTGCACGTAGTGATTAAGGAACTCACTAACTCAAGACACGTACCTAATTTGCCTTTCAAATACTTTGAAACACAGAAGTATTCTAGTAAAGCGCTTTGACTGTGAAAATTCGCAAAGAGGCTAGTGTTACGTACAAACTATCCCACCAAGAAAGCAACTTGAGAAATTCCGCCCGCGTAATCGGCGAAACACACTTCTCTAGGGGCCCGTCGACCCACCCACCCTATCTGAACATTCTTACAGTTTAATGTATGCAAACGCATTTTGTTTCAAAGCCTAGCTCCCTTAAGGATGGTGTTACTTGAGAGCCCTCTAGCGTTGTACACCTCGCCGCAGAACTTTTTTCTTGTGTAACTCATAACATAGTCTTTGATCTTCACAAATGTGAATATAATGTCGGAAACGGTTAAGTCGCTCTTCCTTATCTCGCTGCACATTCGCGAGCTTTTTTCGCACGTCACATTTCCTTTTATTTCCGTGGAAACAAAGTAAACATGTACTGTCTTTCTATTTCTACGGAGTATATTGTATTTGTGAAATGAATTGAAATCGATAAGCGTTCAAATTTCATTGTAGTCTTTGATATATTATAGTTTAGAAAAATATGAGACACTTTTGTGAAATCAATAGGAATAGTTTATATTGTTCGATGAAATAAAAAAAGTTCCAAGAGAAGCATAGGCATAGAGAAATAATTTGTTTGGTTTCTCTCTACTTGAGGTAGGCCGACTAATAGAAGATCTCAGAAGATCACTTGTGTTGTCTTTTTGCGGTGATTAGGGTTGCCAGATTATCTTGGAGTAACGGTAACGCTATAATTGATACCTAGGTATGCACTATGGTATTATAAGCGTCCATAGGCTAAGGTAGCTGCTTCTGGAAGGTCGTATGCTAGTTTGCCACTTTACTGGTATAAGGACCTCGTTACAATTTATCGTCATACTTCGTGAATCTTTTAAAATATTTTGTGGTGATCCTTATAGGGCTTGCAACAATAATCTTACATAGTTACATTCCAAATATAATGATAGTTGAACTTAATTAAAATGAAGTCATAAAATCACCAAATGATTTGTTTGAAATAAATGGTTCCGCTTGTCACATTATTACTTTAATTTATCATTCAATCAATTGAATCATTGTACTTCTACCAATGAAAATATGTTGGCTCAAAAAGAGTCAATTAACGTTTCAAGACTTGAAACACGCAAGCTAAACTCACCTGCACGTGATACACGTTACAGATAGCGGAGTGGTAGGGCTGTACAAGCCCGACTTGGCCGCTACCACCATTCATGTGGTGAAATTTCTTAACAAAGTGGGGTCTTCTGATAAGATGGTGACTTTCTTGTCAGAACTATGTAGGTAATTTTCGTGACGTCCCAAAACACATGTTTTCCGCTTTATATTTATAATCCCCTTCACTTATGCACAGCAACCAAACTATGTCACGCAAAATGCAACCCATATTTCATAATATAGGGTCAAAAAACCTAAGTTAATTAATTCAAAATTAAAACCACAACATATCACTTTAAGATCCCACTAAAAACTCGATTGTTGATTTCTGGGTGATCGTTACTCTTTTTGAATTGCACTTTGCCTACCATCAGTTCATTCATTTTGCCGTATTACTAAGAAAAAAAACGATGAACGTAATGGAAAAAATGTTTAAACAATTTGTTTTATTGTTTAATGGTTTAGCATAATGGCCATAATCTCACCAGATATTGGCCGGTAGCTTGCCAGGCGGGCATTAGATAATACTCCACCACCATGCTATGATTTCATCGCGATGTTTTCGTTCACCGAAAGCTCAGGCTTATTGCAAGGATTTGAACTCGCATCGAGTTCGTACACGCTACCACTAAATTATCAATGCTTCAAAACTCAATATATCATAGTGTTATAAAAATCACGTTAAGCAAAAAGTAGGAGTCATCAATTCTAACTAAAAATAACTTATCCCCAATGATGAGGGATTATTCGACGACAAAATAAGTATCAACATACACCATGTGGCGACCTCCGAAATAGAATTGGACGCCAGTACTGGCACGTCACACGTGACGGTCTTAAAAACAGATCGTTTCCTTTAAAAAAGTTAATTTGACGCTTTTTGTCTATAGACAGATACAAAAAGTGTAATTTTTTAAAAGCCGTTAAGAGGCATATGTCCTTAATAATGAGACGTTGCTGCGGAATGCAAGATACGTGACTCTTTGTTTCCGATACTAATCGTTTTTTGGTAACCAACGGATATCTCAAGTTATAGATACTTTTAAACTAAGAATAATTAGGCAATGGTGTGTCATAAGTAATTGCTTCACTTGCCAAATCGGTTGTTCCACTTTATAAATTTAATTTAATCTTAATATGAAATCTATACAAATCAATAAAATTGAAGTGTCTGTTTATAATGTCAATACAACGGGTTTTTACGAAATGCATTTGAAAGTATATACGGTACTTAAAACAAAACACCAATTATTATTTATTATTTTTTGGTTGTGCTGAGTAAGCTTCGAAACAGTTGGACCGATTTTGGCGAGATTTTTTATTGGCTTAGCTAATGTTATAAGGAGTAACATAGGCTACTTTTATATCAGAAAAATAATTAGGTTTCCGCGCAAATAAAAACATTTTAGAAAATGTATTCGTTAGTGTGTGTATTAACAACAAATATAGGTATTTGGTACTAGTCGTAGCCCGGTTGTCGACATCCAACCGTTTTAAGTCTTCAAAAAAAGATAAGAGGTTCTCAGTTTATATGTATAATTTTTATGAATGTTCAGCCATTCCTTCTTTGTTTATTAATCAATTTAGATGATTCTTTATTTATTGGAAAGGAGATACCTCAATGGTGGTCCCATTTTGATTTAATTAGCATTGAATACGAATGTACGCCAGAGAACTCCTCAAAATCACTGACGTTAGTTTTCTTTTTCGTTAAAAACTGTCTTGTTCTTCAAGTATATATTGATAATTTAACAGATATGAAAATAAAGCTATTTTCTCAATTCTCTGAACTGTTTTTTTTGTTTATTTTATGATGTCAATTGATTAGACAAATGAAGCATTTTATTGAAGCCTAAAGAAATAAAAATATAAATAAGAAGACATTTCTTCATCTAAATCTAAATTTATTGTACTGTTTATATTCGGCAAGATCGTAGAAGCCATAAGTAACTAATGTTCATTCAGAGAAAAATAGCATTTTATTTGATAGTAGTTCATAATCTTAAGATTATATTCTCAGCGATACAGCTATAATAGAATTGAATTGAATAATGCTATAAATCTGTTTATTGTACTGCAGAGAGAGGAGGGATCTATCTATGTTTAACAATAAAATGTAAATTATGATCCAAAGTTTTCTTTTCTTTCTTTTCTGATCTTAATATTATACTCCATTATAGGTAAATACTTTTTTGTGTATAATATTAATAAGATATTGTAATGAACAGAACTAGAGATCAAAATGTTTTTTTTTTTTAATTTAGCTTTCTGCCTATGTAAACATTTTTGCCAATGTCATGTGTGATAAATACACGTTATAGAATTTAGAATGTTCGGTGTACTGTAAAATAATCCATAAAAGGATACATTGACACAACTTAAAACAGTTACAAATTTATACATAATACTTGTTATTTTAACTGCAGGGATAATATAAAACTACATATGTTACATATATAAAAATATCGTAATGCAAATGGAATTATTGGGTATCTTTTATCCCAGGATTGCTACAAATAGTTATTGTTTGTCTTTATTCTATTATATAATAACATTGCAGTGTCTGTTTGTAATGTCAAAAAATAAACAGATTTTTACTAAATGCATATGAAAGTATATACGATACATATAAAAAAAAATTAATTATGTGGTTTTTTGAAACCACGGTAAAAGTGAAACTTTTTTTTCACATTATAGATATTTAACTAAAAATTCACAAATGAGTAATAGTCTATACACTACAAGGTCAGTTGCTGCGAACTATAGGCGCCGCCATCCCTACTCCGCGGCCGACCGTCACGCGACCTGCAACACACAGACCAAAAATTTTGAGACTAAATTTTTATAGTTTTTGTCTGTGTGTATGTCTGTCTGTTTGTTCCGGGTAATCTCCGAAACGTTGGGCCCAATTTTGACGGGACTTTTACTGAAAGATAGCTTATGTTATAAGAAGTAACTTAGGCTAATTTTATTTTATAAATTAGGCTTTCGCGCATAAAATAAAAATAACCGGCAGGCGACCTCCATGAGTGGAAGTAGTGTCACCATAATACCGACAATCTTTAGTTCCCGCAAGCGGAGCCGCGGGTATAGCTGGTCTATTTTAATAAAAATAAAATGCTGTTCATTGGTACGAGTTCAAGATTAATGAATATGAATTCGGTTTTCTCTATCTCATCCGATAATGACCTTTGCTAGTACTCCGTCTAATATATTAATATCTTTTATGAATAACCCTTGTTGGAATTTCTTTTGAAGTTCAACGAATAATTATGTTAGTTGAAAAATTATTACATACATTTTTCACATAATAAATGTTATAAAGATATTATCTTTATACGGCCTATGTTTTGACGGAATAGGCCTTTGTTATATATTGTAAGCCTTCCTATGTATCAACTGGCGCTTGCGTCGATTTTCGTATAAAACATAAGACTCTAACGTGTTGACGTGACGTCAAAAAATGTTTAAAATCTATGGTTAAAATACGTTGATGTCAATCAGTCAATCAATTATTCAAAATATAAAAATAAATAAATAATTTATTATACCCAATATTTACAAACATTTACACTGACTTACTTTACTTTACCTAGGCAGAGCCTGTATCTTGGAAGCCGGCATACGAATTTAACAATACATTTTGCACAAACACCTCATTTGGCCGTAAACGATTACATGTAAAATTTAATAAAATGAAGTAATTATTATCCAATATCTATGCACATGCCAAAATATATATTAACACAAACACACAAATATATATTAATACACACAACAAAACAAACACAAACATAAACAAATATTCCAAACAACTCTTTTACATTTTTTACGACTCAAATTTTAAAATGGAATGTATTGATTGTAGCTTAGATAATTTATAGTAAAAGGAAAACTGCAAGCAGCTACGAATTAGTTTTCAAATTATGTTCAGTTTCATCATACGTAAGTGTGCTCAGGCATTCAGAAACAAGGCGTTTGGCAACAGCGATTGAAATTTCTTGGATTGAGCAATATTTTCAGATAGTATTATAGATATGAGAAGCCATAAAAATACCTAATCTTTGTGCAAAAGCAGGATTTACTAAGAGAGTTGGAGCACAGAATATACGACGTTGCAGCAACTGTGAATACTCAGAGCTATTAAGTATTTCCTATATATCCTTTATATTATTATAATAGATAATTATAATTAATTATAATAAAAACGCCGGAAACGTGGGGCGGCAGCGTGGTGGTCCTGTTCTTCAAGAAAGGTGATAAAACCTTATTGAAGAACTATCGGCCCATCTCGTTGCTGAGCCATGTTTATAAGCTGTTTTCGAGGGTTATCACGAATCGTCTCGAGCACAAGTTTGATGACTTCCAGCCTCCCAAACAAGCCGGTTTCCGAAAAGGCTTTAGCACCGTAGACCACATCTATACGCTGCGGCAGATTATACAGAAGACTGAGGAGTATAATCTGCCTTTATGCTTAGCGTTCCTAGACTACGAAAAAGCCTTTGATTCGGTCGAAACCTGGGCAGTGTTGCAGTCTCTCCAGCGGTGCCGTATTGACTATCGATATATCGAAGTGTTGAAGTGCTTGTACAACAACGCCACCATGTCGGTCCGAGTACAGGAGCAGTGCACGAAGGCAATTCCTTTGAGAAGAGGCGTTAGACAGGGAGACGTAATATCTCCGAAACTGTTTACCGCCGCTCTAGAGGACGCCTTCAAGCTCTTGGAATGGCAAGGACTCGGCATCAATGTTAATGGCGAGTACATCACTCACCTTCGATTTGCTGACGACATCGTAGTCATGGCAGAATCGCTGGAAGATCTTGGCACAATGCTCGATGGCCTCGACAAAGTTTCTCAACAGGTGGGCCTTAAAATGAACATGGACAAGACGAAAATCATGTCGAATATCCATGTGGTGCCCACCCCAGTAACAGTAGGGAACTCTTGTCTAGAAGTTGTTGAAGAATATGTCTACCTGGGACAAACAGTCCAGTTAGGTAGGTCCAACTTTGAAAAAGAGGTCAGTCGACGAATCCAACTCGGCTGGGCAGCGTTCGGGAAACTGCGTGACGTCTTCTCGTCCAAAATACCTCAGTGCCTCAAGACGAAAGTCTTTGACCAGTGTGTGTTGCCAGTGATGACATACGGCACAGATACGTGGTCGCTCACTGTGGGCCTCATAAGAAAGCTCAATGTCGCTCAGCGAGCTATGGAGAGGGCTATGCTTGGTGTTTCTCTACGAGATCGAATCAGAAATGAGGAGATCCGTAGACAAACTAAAGTAACCGACATAGCCAAAAGGATTAGCAAGTTGAAGTGGCAGTGGGCGGGGCACATAGTTCGGAGAACTGACGGCCGTTGGGGTAGAAAGGTTCTCGAGTGGAGACCACGCACCGGAAAGCGCAGCGTAGGACGGCCCCCCACTAGATGGAAAGACGACCTAACAAAGGTCGCTGGGAGCCGTTGGGTGCAGGCCGCACAAGATCGGTCGCTCTGGTCAAGATCTATGGGGGAGGCCTATGTTCAGCAGTGGACGTCCTGCGGCTGAAATGACGATGATGATGATGACATAAATATTTAATAACGAACTTTATATTAAAAAGTTCGACTAACAAATATATAATAAGCATTAAGAAATTATTATAAAAACGACTCCAATTTCTTTTATACCCAGTCTAGATAATTCTTTTAACAATATATTGAGTATGTTAGAATTAAATCTATATTGGTCATAAAAAGCAAATGATTCACAGCGATAAATGGACATCAAACTAATACATAGCCTTTGGTATCTCACCACTAGCCCATTCATCTTCCGCAAACTTGATGGATGACTCGTCGCCACTTCCGTAATAAATGTAAACAAAACATCCATTTTTTTTGGCCGAAATCGTTTATAACGAATGCTGTTTATTGATAACGTCAATTTCGAGACGCCACGAGTCGCCCTTTTTGATAATTTAAAAAGATACGAACCTTTGAAGTAGCATTTCTTGTTAAATCCACATTATTGACACGAGATCCTGATCTTGCAATTAATTAGTTATATACATAATAGTTATTTTTAAACAATATTAATCCTTAAGCCTTAATCATAAGATATAAAGTTATTTTAAAGACATTTCAGACCAATGAAGACAATTTTTTGCGTCAACGAAAAAAAGGTTTTTTTCGGAATGCGTCCTACGTAATAGAACAAATATTTTAATGAGAATATTTTTTAAATACTTCATGTTAATGTGTTGCGTGTTTTCAGGTGAATTCTCGTGCTGGAACCTATGGTGCTTGCGGAAGTGTTGTTAAAATTCCCCGGTCGTAAGTTAGTGATAGGCGAGAGCGGACAATTTTTTGACAAGGAGTTCTTTATATAGTTCAATCGAAGCTCGTATGCAAATCAACAATATTTAAGTTTGTATAACAGTGATGATTAGAAACATTAAATTATTATTAAAATTGATTTTCTATTTGGTTTAACCCTACTAAATGGTATTATAATAATAAATTATCCTAGAGAAGCGGGAAAAGATAACAAGATGAAGAGATTATATAAAAAGTTAGGATTTTAATTGTTGGTATGCTCTATGGTATGTATCAAAGAAGATAATCACTAATGCGTCCACTTCACTCATTACTTGCCAAAATTATACTGCCAGTAACAAATGCTAAAATTAAAAAAAAATGTTTTTATTTGTAATACAAATACAAAACTAATAATTGATTTACAAATTATGTTTTTGTCTATTTTATTTAGATACATACCTATCACAGAAAAAATAGAAACCCAGTATAAAGAATTCTTATTAGTAAATCTAAAATAAATCTAACGGACCTAATTGCTCAATTTATTTCCCATCTATCTATTTTCCATTACTATTATTTAATAATAAAAATAATAAATAAATGGTAAAAATTACTATTATTTATTAACAAAAAATATAAGACTTTTTAAAAGTGTATAGTTACATGACATAGAGCTTAATTTGCAGATGATATTGTTTTTGGTTTAGCCGATCGTACAATTTTTCTAAAATTGCGAAGCAATATGTCGGTTGGAAAATTTGGTTTATTTATTTATTTGGAAATCCATCAGCATACAGTATTTTATATAATATCTTATAGTATGTAACAATTAAAACCAAAACAGGATTTCACAATTACAGGATGTGATACATAAAAATATACATAAGTAGACAAAAGAAAAACATGTAATCTTTACTGGCGTTTAGTATAGTGTGCGCGTGTATGTGTGCGCGTGTTGGAATGTATGTGTGTGAGCGTGTGTCTGTATTTCTGACTTGTGTGCTTGCTATATCTTTTTTATATTATAATTGTATAATTCCTCGTTGTAATTTTATTATTTCACTTTTAAATGTATTCCGTGAATATCGAAATATGTCTACCGTATCATATACTTAATTATATGATCGGGCAATGCGACACAGTATTGAATTTTGAGCATAGTTAGATTTAGCATATGGGACAGCAAACAACGGTGCTTTGCGTGTACAGTATTTTGGTACTCACAGTGATACAGAGCCCAAAAGATCGGGACATCAATATAGCCCGATAGTATAGACTGCAATAAAATAATTTCATGTTGTCGACGCCGCACTTCTAAAGAGTCTAGGCGAAAATACTTACATAGTTCACCATAGTTGGTAAATTCTTTAAAATCTTTATAGCATAAAAATTTTACAATTTTTTTTTGAATAGATTCAATACTATCTATGTATTTATTATATTAAGGCGACCATATGACTGAAGCATATTCAAGAATACTTCTTAAGTACGCGAAGTACAGCATTTTAATACACTCTATATTTGTGAATGGTTCGCATATACGTTTGATGAAGCCTAATTGTTTATATGCTTTACTAACGATGACATCTATGTGATCACTCATAGACAGCTTATAATCAAAAATAACACCCAAGTCTCTAACCTTGTTAACTTTTCTAATAGGAACATTATTTATGTAATACTGAAAGTTAATAACTTTAAATTTACGAGTAAAGCTGATATTTACGCACTTATTTACGTTAACAGTAATTTTATTCTTTTTATAATATTCCTCAAGAGTATTAATGTCACGTTGGATATTTATACAGTCAGTTTCTGATTTAACCCTTAAATTAATCTTCTTATCGTCAGCAAACATCATAAATTTTGAGTGCTTAAAACAATCACATATGTCAAAAAGATAAGCATTATAAAGTAGCGGACCTAGGATTTATCCTTGTGGGACCCCAGAGGGTGCTTAGATAAAATTACTGCAAGAACCACCCACTACAGCAGCTTGCATCTTGTTACTTATATAAGATTCAAACCACCTAAGTAGGTTGCCACGTATACCAAGAAAATAAAGTTTTTGCATCAGAATAATATGATCCACACGATCAAACGCTTTTTCAAAATCGGTATATATGACATCGACCTGCTGTTTGTTATCCATACCAGTTAGTATGTAATCTGTGAACAGAGACAAATTAGTAATAGTGGAACGCTTTTTCATAAAACCATGTTGCTGAGTTGGCATAGATTTATAGATTAGAGGACTAATAAATTTAAAAATTAACTTTTCAAATATTTTGCCTAAAGTATTTACAATAGATATAGGTCTATAAATTTAATTTCCATTTTAGTGCCACTTTTATGCATTGGTATTATAAGGGCCTCTTTCCATTTTGTAGGAAAACAACAATATTTATTAAGCGAAAGGTTAAATAAAGCCGTTACAGGCTTTGCCAGGTATACTACGCATTCTTTAAAAAAGAGGGGTGGAATTTTATCACTGCCAGGACCCTTGTTAGTTCTGAGAATGTTTAAATTTTAAATACACTTTCTTCGTCAAACTCTAAGCTGTCCATCTCACCTAAACTTGTTTGGTAGCTTTAATCCTACAACTACTACGAGAACCCTGAACATCGCGAAATTACAATAACATCAACACTTTTGTGAATAAACTATGAGACGAGAATTGTTTCCACAACTGTTGTACAACTTTAATACTACTACACTAACTAATACACACTTAAAAAAAAAATCTTATTATGATTTTTACACTTACCACTTACCTTTACTTTTAAATTACACACAAACACATTTCATACGACACATGCTATGTATCTATAGGTATATAGATGATATTATGATTTATAGACTTTTAAATAAATAAAGGTTTTTTATACGCTAAACTTATGTATATGATTTAAATGATGTGGCGTTAAAATATTAATATATTTTTAATTTCCAAATTTAATTATGGTTAAATTTGCTCCGCTGCCGCTTATTAATGTGTTACTGATTTTTATTTTAACAACATCTGACCAAAACGTGAATCATACACTACAATTTTAATCAGGTCTTTAATGTGGACTAAATATGGTTAATTGGGTAAAATGACCATTAAAGGAACCGGAAAAAATAACCGAATATGTGATCGAAGAACAATAATTCTCGTTAAGGACAAAATCTACACGAATCATTCAATTTCTAGAGATGAGTGTACGAAATTCGAATTCTTAAACGATTAGTATTAAACTTTATTGACAGATTTTCTCACATAAATTTAGGCACCTATTTTTAATTCGCAGATTCTGACAGATTTTAATACCTAGTAAAGTGTTATCACTAAAAAATCAAAATCACATTTTGATGATTATGTTAATTAAAATTTTTGCCTACTCGACCACTTTACGCGTGCGACGTCTTGTATTTACAACAACTTATCTTAATTTATGTTGATCATAAATATAATATAACTAGCTACGCCCGCAGCCCCGCACGCGTTAACTATAGAATTATTGTGTATGAAGATATTGTGACATATATTTTTAGATAAGGACAAAGTATCTAAGAAGTTTCAAAGGAGTATTTTTCAAAAGCATGAAAAATAAATTTTTCGCTCAAAACCGCTGTCACTAAATGTGCACCTTAGAGTATAGATGTATATTTGCTTTTGCAACTATAATTAAAATTAGCGTTTTTTGTCATTAAGCTCTGCAAAAACTACTTTTAAAAAAACATAAGAATAAGAAAATACCATTCCATTAATAAGTATTGTGATTTCATATAAATAACTCACTTAAATTCATATATAAAAATGGAATTATCTCACAAAATTAAAGAAAACATTTGTTGTCAGTGTTGCTTTAATAAATGCATTGAAATTTTTGACGATTATTAAAACTATAATGATATAATAGAATACTTATTATGAGTAATATAAATATATTATGAGTAATATAAATACTATAACTACATATACTGTATAGGTTGAAATTACGTGAATAAATTTAATATAATATACTTTTTGAGTAGTTAGCTATATTGGAAGGTGGTGGTAGGACCTCCACAGAATTTACGTAAAACTTGATATTTATATTGAGCTCTTTAGGTTCGTTTCCATGAGTAGTTGGATGTTAGTGACTGAACAGGCTCTCAAGATGAAGTAACAAACTGGTCAAAGAAACTCTTCAATGCCGTAAAGCAAGAATATTGAATTTGTACTCGTTAGAGACAATCCAAAAGAAAATCACTGTGACGGGTTTAATTCCATATGTAGAGTGGTCGCGATCCCTACCATTCCAACTTATTACTGGATATATTAAGGTCTTTACCTACGAAATTGCCGTTTTGTATGAAAAAATTTAAACTAATTTTTTCATGTATTTTTTATTTGTATTAATCGAAGTAATCACCCATGCAATCAATGCATCTTTGCCAGCGCAGTGGTAGTTTATTGATGCCCTTCTTAAAGAAGTCAGCTGGACGGGAGGCAACAAATTCTTCAAAGGCATTTTGTACTGTCTCTCGGGTATTGAATTTTTTTCCCGCCAAGGAGTTATCCAAATTCTGGAAAAAGTAGTAGTCTGTAGCGACATCTATCGAGCCACATACGACGCATCCTACATCGCGCTATAGAAATTAACTCTTCAATTGAGTATATATACAAGAACCCGACTACAAAACGTTGGGCAGCTGCCTGCCAGACATAACGCCCGTCTGGTCGGAGGATCCTCCCTTTGCAATAGTTCTTTGATGAAGCCTAATTGTTTATATGCTTTACTAACGATGACATCTATGTGATCACTCATAGACAGCTTATAATCAAAAATAACACCCAAGTCTCTAACCTTGTTAACTTTTCTAATAGGAACATTATTTATGTAATACTGAAAGTTAATAACTTTAAATTTACGAGTAAAGCTGATATTTACGCACTTATTTACGTTAACAGTAATTTTATTCTTTTTATAATATTCCTCAAGAGTATTAATGTCACGTTGGATATTTATACAGTCAGTTTCTGATTTAACCCTTAAATTAATCTTCTTATCGTCAGCAAACATCATAAATTTTGAGTGCTTAAAACAATCACATATGTCAAAAAGATAAGCATTATAAAGTAGCGGACCTAGGATTTATCCTTGTGGGACCCCAGAGGGTGCTTAGATAAAATTACTGCAAGAACCACCCACTACAGCAGCTTGCATCTTGTTACTTATATAAGATTCAAACCACCTAAGTAGGTTGCCACGTATACCAAGAAAATAAAGTTTTTGCATCAGAATAATATGATCCACACGATCAAACGCTTTTTCAAAATCGGTATATATGACATCGACCTGCTGTTTGTTATCCATACCAGTTAGTATGTAATCTGTGAACAGAGACAAATTAGTAATAGTGGAACGCTTTTTCATAAAACCATGTTGCTGAGTTGGCATAGATTTATAGATTAGAGGACTAATAAATTTAAAAATTAACTTTTCAAAAATTTTGCCTAAAGTATTTACAATAGATATAGGTCTATAAATTTAATTTCCATTTTAGTGCCACTTTTATGCATTGGTATTATAAGGGCCTCTTTCCATTTTGTAGGAAAACAACAATATTTATTAAGCGAAAGGTTAAATAAAGCCGTTACAGGCTTTGCCAGGTATACTACGCATTCTTTAAAAAAGAGGGGTGGAATTTTATCACTGCCAGGACCCTTGTTAGTTCTGAGAATGTTTAAATTTTAAATACACTTTCTTCGTCAAACTCTAAGCTGTCCATCTCACCTAAACTTGTTTGGTAGCTTTAATCCTACAACTACTACGAGAACCCTGAACATCGCGAAATTACAATAACATCAACACTTTTGTGAATAAACTATGAGACGAGAATTGTTTCCACAACTGTTGTACAACTTTAATACTACTACACTAACTAATACACACTTAAAAAAAAAATCTTATTATGATTTTTACACTTACCACTTACCTTTACTTTTAAATTACACACAAACACATTTCATACGACACATGCTATGTATATAGATGATATTATGATTTATAGACTTTTAAATAAATAAAGGTTTTTTATACGCTAAACTTATGTATATGATTTAAATGATGTGGCGTTAAAATATTAATATATTTTTAATTTCCAAATTTAATTATGGTTAAATTTGCTCCGCTGCCGCTTATTAATGTGTTACTGATTTTTATTTTAACAACATCTGACCAAAACGTGAATCATACACTACAATTTTAATCAGGTCTTTAATGTGGACTAAATATGGTTAATTGGGTAAAATGACCATTAAAGGAACCGGAAAAAAATAACCGAATATGTGATCGAAGAACAATAATTCTCGTTAAGGACAAAATCTACACGAATCATTCAATTTCTAGAGATGAGTGTACGAAATTCGAATTCTTAAACGATTAGTATTAAACTTTATTGACAGATTTTCTCACATAAATTTAGGCACCTATTTTTAATTCGCAGATTCTGACAGATTTTAATACCTAGTAAAGTGTTATCACTAAAAAATCAAAATCACATTTTGATGATTATGTTAATTAAAATTTTTGCCTACTCGACCACTTTACGCGTGCGACGTCTTGTATTTACAACAACTTATCTTAATTTATGTTGATCATAAATATAATATAACTAGCTACGCCCGCAGCCCCGCACGCGTTAACTATAGAATTATTGTGTATGAAGATATTGTGACATATATTTTTAGATAAGGACAAAGTATCTAAGAAGTTTCAAAGGAGTATTTTTCAAAAGCATGAAAAATAAATTTTTCGCTCAAAACCGCTGTCACTAAATGTGCACCTTAGAGTATAGATGTATATTTGCTTTTGCAACTATAATTAAAATTAGCGTTTTTTGTCATTAAGCTCTGCAAAAACTACTTTTAAAAAAACATAAGAATAAGAAAATACCATTCCATTAATAAGTATTGTGATTTCATATAAATAACTCACTTAAATTCATATATAAAAATGGAATTATCTCACAAAATTAAAGAAAACATTTGTTGTCAGTGTTGCTTTAATAAATGCATTGAAATTTTTGACGATTATTAAAACTATAATGATATAATAGAATACTTATTATGAGTAATATAAATATATTATGAGTAATATAAATACTATAACTACATATACTGTATAGGTTGAAATTACGTGAATAAATTTAATATAATATACTTTTTGAGTAGTTAGCTATATTGGAAGGTGGTGGTAGGACCTCCACAGAATTTACGTAAAACTTGATATTTATATTGAGCTCTTTAGGTTCGTTTCCATGAGTAGTTGGATGTTAGTGACTGAACAGGCTCTCAAGATGAAGTAACAAACTGGTCAAAGAAACTCTTCAATGCCGTAAAGCAAGAATATTGAATTTGTACTCGTTAGAGACAATCCAAAAGAAAATCACTGTGACGGGTTTAATTCCATATGTAGAGTGGTCGCGATCCCTACCATTCCAACTTATTACTGGATATATTAAGGTCTTTACCTACGAAATTGCCGTTTTGTATGAAAAAATTTAAACTAATTTTTTCATGTATTTTTTATTTGTATTAATCGAAGTAATCACCCATGCAATCAATGCATCTTTGCCAGCGCAGTGGTAGTTTATTGATGCCCTTCTTAAAGAAGTCAGCTGGACGGGAGGCAACAAATTCTTCAAAGGCATTTTGTACTGTCTCTCGGGTATTGAATTTTTTTCCCGCCAAGGAGTTATCCAAATTCTGGAAAAAGTAGTAGTCTGTAGCGACATCTATCGAGCCACATACGACGCATCCTACATCGCGCTATAGAAATTAACTCTTCAATTGAGTATATATACAAGAACCCGACTACAAAACGTTGGGCAGCTGCCTGCCAGACATAACGCCCGTCTGGTCGGAGGATCCTCCCTTTGCAATAGTTCTTCTACAAGTCTGTAGGTGCAAGGTCTGGTGAGTAGGGCGGATGACGGAGAACTTCCAACCCCAGTTCTTGCAACTTGGAGACCGTCTGCTGTGCAGTATGAGGTCGCGCGTTGTCGTGCAGGAGCAGCGGAGACAGCGATTGACCAATGCTGGTTGGAGATGTGCCAGCTTCTCCATCATTGTGTTCAGTTCTTCACAGTACACATCTGCAGTAATGCTTACCCCGTTTGGTAAGAAGCTGTGATGAATCACACCGGCGCTAGACCACCAAACAGTGACCATCACTTTTCTAGGGGTAAGTTTTCGTTTAGGGCATTGTTTAGGTGCTGAACCGGGATCTAACCAACTTGCTGAGCGCTTGCGATTATCAAACAGAATCCATTTTTTATCGCAGGTAAATGCGGTTCAAAATTCCTTCATTTGTGTGTCTGTTGAGCAGTGCAAGGCACGTCTCGACGCGTACTTCGCGCTGGCGATCATTGAGTTCGTGGGGCACCCATTTATCAAGCTTTTTTACCTTGCCAATTTGACGCAAATGGACCAACATTGTTTTGACGCTAACATCGAAAGCTGCTGCTAATTCAGCCGTAGATTGTGTATCATCAGCTTCCACCATCGCCTTTAATTCGCCATTGTCGACCAAAGTCTTCGGACGACCGCGAGGTTCATTTTTTCAGGTCGAAATTCCCAGAACGGAAGCGAGCAAACCAATAACAGGTGGTGCGTTGGTTTGTAGTGTTAGCTCCGTAAACGTCGTTGATGTTGCGTGCCGCTTTTGCCGCGTTGCTGCCACGACGGTACTCATATTCCATAATTACTCGAATTTTTAACGTATCCTTGATGACAAAAAAGATTGAAATGCGATGAAAATGTAACACTAATCAATAAACAAATGACTACTTTTGGAAAAAGAATTCCATGTTATTAAAATAAAATTAATTTGAAATTAGAATTCTTAGACAAACAAAAATTATTTTGATTTGAAATGGACAGTACTGCAGAACGGCAATTTCATAGGTAAATACCTATTATTTACATCAGCTGTTCCCGGAACGCGACATACACGATGTATATCCATCTAGTGTGCCACTGTGGCTGGTGTATGGTAGTCACGATCCAGTGAGATGCAATCCTATTACCCAGCTCATTTTCCTTTTATTTATTTTTTTTCATTTGAAAAAACCGAGACCTTTAAACCGATCATACACGCTATGGTGGACCAGAGACCTCTTAGGTGTGTGTGTAGACCGGAGTGTGTATTGGAATAGACTTCGTAGTTTTTGCACCTGTGCAGGCGACCAGTGTAAAATTGATAATAACCTTAGGTGCCTATACAGGCTACGAAGTACGATCGACCTGCGCAGGCACACCAGCACAGTTAAACCTCTTTGGTAGATCGCAGCGTATATGGCTGGCATAAAAATTAAAAGAGTAAAATCTGTAAAGTTCAAATATTAAGAACTTGGTTCTGTTGAGTCACTAGTTCGTCTCGAAAACCAAAACCGCGGATAACAGATGACAACTTAAACTGAAAATGTTTGTACGTTGCACGGAGTATATGAGTGTTGGAATTACGACAAAAACGACAAACGATTATATAATCAAAAAATAAATAAAAGATAATGTATCTATTTATTTTTTGCATGACGCACGCACAATGACAAACCCTTATCATTTTATTTAAATAAGATGGATAATTTAATGATCGGTCTCCCAAGAGTTAAGTTCTTTAATGGAAAGAATAAATAATTTAATATATTTTTTACAAGTATCATTATGTATTACGTAATTACATATGAAAGTAATATCTCTAAAGATTATAGCGTCTCCGAAAGAGAAGTCAATACGTATGAAGCTCTGTATTTAGAGGATTCATTGGACAAAAAACATTCTTGAGGCCGAACTACAAAAGTAAAGGTTCCGTGTAAAAAGCTTACCTTTACTCAATCCCGGTGAATATTATAGTATGTTACAATAAAACATTGTGAATATTTACTATAAAAGTAGCATTTTGCAATTAATATCGCCATGTATAAGGAATACTGTTATTCAACTTTCAACGGACTTATTTACCTGCTCATAGCATTATTAATAAAGTTTCAGATGAAATAATTGTATCATATTCCACATTACAAAATGAACGTCGCTTAGTTTTCCCTTCTGCAATATATTTCAACGTTTCGAGTTCATAAAATTATGTAAAATTTTCTACCAAATGATAAGGTGCTGTGTAATTTTTATGAGCACATTTGCAGTAACAATAATAACAACTCGCAACTAATTAAAACCGGGACACGGAATGAGAGTGAGGCTTCCTTACCTTGATAATGTACGGTCGGAAAAAATCCAAAAAGAATACTACATTGAAACTTTTTTGTTATTTAATTTTAGCAACATAATTTCTAACTTGTTTCGCCAATGTTTACCATTTTGAACACGATTTTCACGATTCGGTAAAAAAGCAATATATATTCTTTATATCAAAAGATTGCCCAAAAGCTTGTTTTTTTTGTTTGCGTTTGAACATGAACGCGCTAATCTCTGAAACTACCAATCAGATTCGAAAAATTCTTTTCTATTTTATAGCCTGGCAATCTGTAGGCAATACTTATCATTATATATCATTATAAAACATGCATACAATCCAAATTAAAAGTGGGTGGTGCGAAGCACACTAGTAAGTATTAGTGTCCAGAAGGTCTTCACAGTAATCCTACAACAAATTTAGATGTATTTAGATAAAAAAAATTATAAATACTACAAACTATAATATACCAAGATTTTTATCAATCATTGTCGACTGTAGCATAGTTTATTAGACTGTTGTCAACGTAATTATTTATGTGTTAATTAATCTGGTAAATAAATATTCTATTTTATATTCCAAAATGTAAAAGTAAAAAGTTATTTTTTTCTGGAATAAAAACTTTTAACAACGTAACTTCGATAATTAAAAATGAATATTTATTGTATAAACTTAATTAATAACAACAATTTAGTTTGCAACCTTTAGACGATTTCTTATAATTTATTTAAAAAAAATGGAATAGACATACTGACGCTACTAAAAGACGACTTCTAATTAGCAAGTTGAGAGCTAAATATTACATTTATGATATGCAAATTTTGTTCAGTCAACTAAAGTACGAAATGATAATTTAAACTTTATTCCGAAATGTTTAAGGTTTACATTCAGCTGATGCTGAATTAAAGACACAACTTTTCTTCTTTATAAGAAGACGGACTCATTTCGTATTATCAGGTTTATTTTATTATGTTTTAGGACGGTTCTTATTAAGGGAATGTAGATGTAAGCAGGACTGTGAGATGTTTGATAATTATGTGCTCCTTTTTTTATTAATATTAAAGAAATACTTAAAATCCCTTGTGTTAAATATAGAAGATTGTTAATTTATTTTTCAATTAGAGGTTGATCTGTGAAAATACGAAATTATTTTCAATATTTGGGCGACCGAGTTAAACTCGGTTTGGGTAAAACAATTATCTAGATTACCTAGATAAACTTAGATCATTACATAAACATAATATTTCAACCAAATCGTTTCAGCCGTTTTGGAGAAATCTATTACATACATAATAAAATATACAAGGATTGCTTACTTACGTATATGTATAGACGATAATAAAATAGAGTTGATGGTGATTGGGAAAAGTAGATCGTTGGAGGCAGTGAACGCCATACACCAATTACCAATATCTACTTACTACATTTTTTTTGTCATGCACAAGAATGATCAAAGTATCTCTAAGTACATACTTAATAATAATGATGATAAAATATCATGACGCAAGCTAAATCACACTCGAGTATTCATACCGTTTGAAGTTCAAATATAATTTTAGTTTATTTTACTCAAATTTTTATAAAATATAAGTTATTTAATAAATTGATTAAAGCACATTTTTGTTATCCAGTTTCCAGGCCACTATCGCCTTTGTTGTGAAAACGAGCTATTAAAATAACTATTAAATTAGTAAAAAAACAACTTTTAATTTTAATTTAATGTTCATCTATTCAATCTATACCATTAATAAAATTATAGTGTTTGTTTGTAATGTCAAAATAACGACTTTTTACTAAATGCATAATATGAAAGTACTGTACATCTTTAACAAAAAAAAAAACAATTTTTAACAATCAATTCGGTAAAATGACAATTTTGGGGCCCTTAAATGGCTTTTGTTGGATTAAGTCATAAGAGAAATATCAAATTATTGTAGTACATACTTATTGTAGATCTTAAAAAGACCACATAACAAGAGCACATCATGACGTCATCTTATAAGGATTACCCACAATAAGCATTTTCTCTTTAAATTAACCGAAAGCGCGTGCGTGTGCCCGATCGAAGGCAATCTTTAGTTCACGCGAGTGCAGCCGCGGACACGGCTATTCTAGTTCGCGCATCACGCAAAAACTACTGGATAGATTTTGATCAATATTTCATTTACTCCTTAGATACTAGGTCGTAGGTCGTTGAAAAAAAGTTACGAACTTAATAAAGTTTTAAGAAACTGCGATTTTTAGAAGCATTACGCGTTCTTCTGTCGTCCACGCAAACCGAGCCGCGGGCATGGCTAGTAATATTATATACTTACCAAAATTGAAATTTACGAAGGTTTTTTTTTAGTTTATTACCTTTATAATAGAAAAGTAGTTATCTGTTTACCGCATGTACGGTCGTAACCTTCCAAAAGATACCTTCACAACAAATATTAGAGCTTGCAGACCTCAAGAGAACGAGGAAGTAATCTTCATTGTGGCCAGTTAAAACTATTAATCAAGACTCAAGACAGTCTCGCTTCGACCGACATAGTTGAACCCTTTGCGCTCACCCCTAATGCTGTTTACATTGCCGTTAATTAAAAGCCGACCCGGACGTACAATTAACTCTTTATCTCGAAGGCATTGAAGATATTATGTGATATTACAATGCAAATATTAGGATACAATTTTGTATTAATCTGGTCCAAATGTATACAGATTATGACTACTAAGTTTACAAATAATTATGAATAAAAACTATGTTATTGCTGAATTATATTTATTTTGTATTTCAGTGATTATTCCTAGTGATTACAATTGACGTGAGTTCGAATCCCTGCAATCAGCTTGAGCTTTCGGTGAAGGAAAACATCTTGATGAAACCATAGCATAGTGCCCGCCTGGCTAGCTACTACCATCAAGTTGAAAATCTGTCGCTAAATACTAAAAGGTGTGTTTCGACAGCTGCACCTGAGAGCCAGTCTTCCACTAGGCTTAGCGTGCTTCCATTTTGGGCCAGACAAAAGATGAGATTGTGACCACAACGGTAATTATAACGATAAACAAAAAAAGTTATGTTTAAAAAGAACTTCAAAAGTGATGAAAATTCGTCGCAATATATTTCTTGGGATATTATTAAACAATAGCCTGAGTGTTTTAATATTTATAATCATGAAAATCTGAATACCTACATTACTAATGCCACCTTTAAAATAAATAACAAATAACTTACATACCTAGTTTCATATTTTAAAAAAAAAACGGTTTGTTATACAGCAATGTCATCTGCCGTAAATGTACAAAACTACTACCTAAGCTACCTAGAGATGTAAAATTGCAATAATTTGATTACAATATTATTGAAAATTTAAAATAGCGACATCTATTCAACAGTAATAACATCACTTGTGCTTTATGGTTATTCTTCCCACAAAATAAAACTTGTTTTTTATATGAAGCAGTAGATGGAGCTTGCATAAAAATAAAAGGTTAAATGTACAAATAGTTCTAAAAGTCTTTCACAGATGGCACTGAAACGAATTTTTATTATTCCTTTTAAGAGCTCATTACAAGTTTTATAACGTAATTTATTATTTAGTGGTCATACAAACGGATAATTGAAATATTAAAATATACTTAACTATTGGTGACACAGTCGTCAAAACATTTATCTCCCATGCCGTTTAATTAACGACCAGAGGCCACTGAAGAGAGACAAAAAGTTTCAAATGATGCTAGGGAAGAATAATTGTAATTTTCAACAGATTTTTAGAAAGTTCATTCGTTTTAAGCTGATCTTTTCCTTCACTGATTGTTTAAATCTTTCAAGGAATTCGAACCCCACGTCGGTCTATGCCAAAATGGAAATGGAAGCGACCCTATGAACACGGTTATTGAATTAATTTTAGGTACTTTCTCCACTATTCAAAGGATATAATAATAATAATTAATAATGTTATTTTTATAAAATAATAGTAGTTAACTAATAAGTTTCATAATATATAAATTAATAATCATCTTATTCTAAGTGTTTATAAATTAAGCTATTGTTGACCAATTTCGATTTTGCATTGTAGTTTTGTTTCATAGCTACAAACAGATACAAGTCGAGCGAACTAGTTCGACACCACCTTTGGAGAGACGGCGATAGCTTTATCTAATTCCGCGACTTCTATTTTTCTCAGAAAGCCCGGTTTCATTTCAATTTTCAATCTTGGATTCGGATGCCACCGATATCTTAATACTTATATTTATGTGTATAAATAAATACTACATAGATTCCCATTGCCATAATGACAATTTAAAAATGTACAACTTATTTTATAACCTTTGTTTGTTTGTAAAGTGTACGGGACAAGGGGTCGATCGACGTGGATTTGTATGCCTACAATTAGCCTGAGCTTTCGGTGAAGGAAAACATCGTGAGAAAACCATAGCAGGGTCGTAGGGTGTTTTCTAATGCTTGTCTGGATAACTAACACCCTCAAGTTGAAGATCTCTCGCAAAACACTTGGAACCATTCCCCCGTTAGCTTAGTGTATTGTCTTGGGCCACATCGTCACTATATCGTGTAAGATTGTGGCCAACAGCTAAAACCTATAAAGAATTTCAAGAAAAATTAATATAGTAATAGAACATTTATTATTTTATATACCGACTTCAAACAAATACAAAGGTTACTCAATTCAAATGTATTTTTATAAGAAAGTTCAGTAATAACCTCTTTGTTTTATGAACAAATTTGATTTTTTTTTTGGTCGATACCTCAAGGGTGGTCCCATTTTAATTTCATTGTCACTGGACTTTGAACTTCGAAGATACACCAGAAAACTCTTCAAAATCTATTTCAAGTATCAACTTCTATTTGCACTACGTAAAACAACATTGTTTGACAGGCAAAAAATACTTTAATAGAAAGAAAAGATTCACTCAATCTTTCTTTAATTTAATATTCTTATGTTGTGCTATGTACCTATAACACACTTTTACCGTGAAGGTATTTTGTAGAGTACTAAACCATTGTCCTTAATGGCTATAATGTAGCGCCCTATCCTTTTTAGGGTTCGTTCGCCAGTTAACGCTCCACCAAAACGTCAGTGTTGATTCGTTACAGAAATTCAGACACGGAGTTAGGAGGACTAATTTTAATAAAACCAAAAATGTGTGTGAATGCACGTTAAAAATTATACCTATCTACTTCTTTGGCGTAATGAAAGAAACTTAACTCTAAAATTTTTATCCCTTGTGCAAACAACATGAAGCTACCCAGCCATCAATAGTAAATTCATTTAACTGCCTTTTATTTATTTTAATTGTATAAAACTCTGTAAAATGAATATACATTAATATCATTGATGGCTATGCCGTCTGTAATAACTTGCCTAATTACTCCATAGTCTCTCCATATCACAGAAAAAAAAGTATAACAATTCTAGAACATTCGCTGGTGATTGCGATCATTATACAAATTGTTAAAAACCCATCACAGTGATTCGATAGTACGCATTTTTCTTTTTTAGGAATTGCCGCTTCTCTTGAATTCTACATCAGTATACCAAGTTCATGACAGAACCACACGGTTCCAGAGCCACAGCTTTACGGTAACCTCCATCCCGCCACGAACAATCCGGTAGTTGACAACTTTTGGAAAATTGTTTTATACGCTTTATATGTTGAAAATAATACCTATGAATAATTATTTTCCATTAATACAGCATAAAAAGCTATTTAAATTTTTTTTTAGTCTAAATAAAATTACGCCACAAAAACGATGCATTAAAGTCCCGTGACGTCATCATTCATTTTATATGTAATTTTGTTTGAAAACAGTCACAAGTTTGACAACTAACGCAAGAGTCTAACGTTAACTGAATGATGACGACACGTTTTCTAATCGGCATTTCAAATTAAGTAAATAAACAATTCCTTTTCCAGTTTTGTATTGTTTTAAGCATTTAAACTATACACCAATATAACTAAATAATTTAATTTAATTTTTAAACATAGAGTCAACTCGCGGTGTGGATGATATAAGCTTTTCGTGTACAAAATTATATATAAAGCGGTTAAGCCGGATATAAAAACTGACAGACAGAATTTTAAATTTCATAGTGATCTTTGTCCTTTTTATTAGATGTCTATCAGGGAATTTGGAAAAATAAAATTACGTGTACAGACTTATTAATATAGATAGATCATATTCTGCAAGCTTTAGCATTATATATTAATTATTAACGATACTAAGAGCGCCCCTGCTTCGTTTGGCGGTGTGCAGCCCTTTGTAATCTTATTACATTAGCTAAAGGGTAAAGCGGTTCGAGCGCCCGACATGTAGGAGCCAACATCAATACCGCTAACATCGGCATGCAACGCGCGAGGGTGATCTCTTTGAGCGGGTGGGTGCTTTGTCAACTGTTATACGCTCGTTGGAATTTTGTTACTAATCGATAACACTATGAGACGATTAAGAGCTTCATTTTATACAAAACAATAGACCACACCGTTTTACCCCCCCCCCCCCCCCCCCTTAAATTTGTTAGACAAACTCTCCACTGCGCCGCCGCCAATGCACCCGTGTAGCCTATTTGCCTATTTGCTTTTATCACTTCCTACGGCCTACAGATTACTTGCATACAACTTGACAGATTACTTTACGTTTGTGGTTACTGCTCCGCTCCTTAGGGTCATAGCGTAAAGTTATATAGTCTATATATCTTCCTCAATAAATAAAGATATAAAATGCTATATTTATTTATGATATTATAGTGCGGTAAGTTAGTTTTTTACAAACGCGTAGACGCATGTAAGCCCGAGACCATATTGTCATGTCGAGAGTCAATTCGTTGAGACGCGATGGCAATTAGTTGACCACGCGGCGTTCACCAGTTGATAACGAGTGGACGTCGAGCGTGGAGGCAGTGCTGGTACTGGTGATAATAATAATAAATCATTATTAAGTTCATAACTACCAAGTAATTAAGATTATCCGATTTTCAATATTTTACTGTATTTTTTTAGTACAAAGTAGCATCACACCATTAATTGTTTAATTATTGTATTTAAAAAATGATAACAAAAACACATTTATTTAGCAACCTACATTCGCCCTTATGAAAAGAAAAGTAATTTCTTAACAGGCCTGAGGTAGGTACGCCACGTGCCTCTCGACAAACAGAAACCTCTCAAGGACCGAAGTCCATTATTTACAATAGGAAAATAATCGAAAGTGAAATATTATTTTCGCCAGTAGTTTTTCCAGCGTGATTTCCCGATAGATAACTCTAATATTTCACCGAAACGGACCGCGCAAATGAGTGACAGAGACGATTGATGGGGTTCCGCTTGTTATTTGAAAAAGCGAAGGGCCATTTTCGCAATTCCACCGGAGGTATATATATCATTGGAAACGTCAACAGAGTAGAAAATTAAAGTCAATAAGAGTCGGAAGGTGGTAATAACCTTGGCTGACTGACTGTTATGAAACGCCTTTATCTAGAGAGGGTGCAAAAAGAATTGGCCAATTTGTCAACCGGCTAAGTCGACCTAAGTGCCGTTTCATTGTTACCTTCATCTTTTAAGGATTTCTTTTTTACATTTTATAAAAAAAAATTCAATGGTACGAATAAACTGTTATTAAATTGCGACCCAGATTATATTACGTAGGTACTTTATAAAAAATTATATGTGTGCAATTCACACTTGGTAGAAGTGAATCCTTTACATCATATGTTTTTTTTTATTTAGAAAATGATCAAATACACACTAATTTAAAGTTTATGAAAATGTACATACAAGTACTCACAATCATTATTCACAATATCATTTTCAATTAATGCACATTTGAAATATCCATGGTAACCTAACACAATGTCAATCAGTAACAGAATGTCATAAGTGTTGTCTAAAAAGTTTTTGTTTCGTGCCTTTTAGTGAGGTAATAAAATTCATTATTGTGTGGCAAGAAACCTCTTTTGTACCATTTCACCATTGCCTAAAACTTTCATATCTCATTTTCTCCCACGTTATATCTTAATTTGGGTTTGTCTCTTTTTATTGTCGCTTTAGCTTTTTCGTTTCATCGACTTTCAAATCACGATGCTAAAGAAGTTTTCACTTCAAAAAAGTAAAACTTCTCTAGTACCGTTGCCGCGATGAAACGAAAAAGCGACACTAAAAAGATATAAACACATACATCTATTGGATTTAGCCTGCAAGAGAATGATATAGAATAAATACATTATACACTACGAAGATACACCAGGAAACTTTTCAAAACCATTGAAGTTGGTTTACTTTTTTTTGTAAAAAACTGTATAAAGAGATTTTAAAGAAGTTACTTTTGTTTTCTTAAGGTTTCTTCCGCGTGTAAACGCCAGAAATGCTTTATATTGTAAAGTGACGGAAAAGGAAAAGCAATAACGACCACTGAGGAACCGGAGAACTCCGCAACAGGATGAACACTGACTGATACGCGACGAGTCAAAATAGAGTTAATATGCCGGCACAATAATAAACCCGTGATTATCACCATTGCAGATGGTAGTTGTGGGGGCCAGATATTAGTATCGGCGAACTAAAGCCTTCGATAACTTGGTAACTCGCTGGTCCTTGAACTTCCTATACCCTTCTGACTCGGTTGTTGTTCAGTTCTACCAAAATAATTACGTCCGGGCCGGCTGAACAGTGCCGAATTACCTGGGTATCGCCGTTGGTATAGTACTCGCGATGTTATGTCCGTGACCGGGTGCAAATCCACAGTTCACTCTATTTGGCGGCCGCCGTTGTCCGAATTATTGTGTCAGATTAGGCACACACAAAACTATTCCACCAAGAACAAGCTGAGACAATCACAGTACTTGAAAACTATAAAAAACGATAACGTTGATCCGAACATTCCGAATAGCCCGACGACGAAAGACCGTTAGCGTAGATCCCTACCATTCCAGTATCGCTTAACAAGGGTGTTACACTTGCTGTATGGTGGTCGTTGTCCAGACCTATCAGCGATAATAAATAAAAAAAATATTTAATTATGATTGCAATTAATCCAACTAGATTTACAGACAACTTCGCTTTGCTGGGCGTTAATTTAACGCATAATTCCAAAGCATAATTAAGTGTTTTGCAATATTTTATTAGAATTCGTACAGCCGTTTGAACGTGACTTACGTAACTGAAGGCAAGCCATAAACGTAACAATAACTTTTCCTGGATAATTGCAATTTGAATGTGCACAAAAAAGACTAACAATTCGTTATTTATAGATATATGTGATATATCTATTTCTCACCACCGCAAACTGCGTGTCAATTTTGTAAGCATTCGAGATCTATTCGGTGATTTGACTCGAGTACCGTTTTGCACATCTTCCTCTCAGCCGCTTTCTCTCAACCATTCCTATCAACAGCTGCTTTTCCAGGTTATCTGAGCTATGTACTAATTATATATATATATTACATTGTTAGAATATTGTTACACTCGTAAGTAGTAAAATGTTGTTATCGTTCGCGTAAATAGTTTATTCGTACTCAAAAATACAAATTCAAATAAACTCACAAATCGCTTCTTCGAATGTAGTCTTGAAGTATTTACAGTTTCTTCCTCTATGATCTTCTTGTAGTTGTCTTCTTTCTATCTCGAGATGGTGTTTTTTTTCTATTTTTACTCAGACCGTAAAAATAATATAGTTATTTTATGAAACCAATATTTTAATTACCTACTTACTATAAATATAAAAATGTTAGTGAAGACAATGAAGTGCAGAGCGAATCTCGTTGGAAAATGATTTTAACTACCAATATCCAACTCAGAAATAAACAAAAAGGGTATCTTTTTTATGCAAGAAAGGTGGCAAACATGCATTTGGCTTGCCGGATGATAAGGTATTACCATAGGTTTCACTAGCGTGCTGGTGATCCACCCCCTGCCCCCAAGGAGCTCTGAAAATCCTACTCACCCTACAGTAACATAACAATACATTATTTGGCTGCGATCTTCGGTAGGGTGAAGGTATTCCAGCAGTCGGACTTTTAACTGTCTTTATGCCCTAACTCCCTTTAAGAAGTATTCTGACGTCAATATTATGAGTAAACTGATTAATCGGTTATAACTACCTATATTTTAGTGGAATGTAAAATCTAATAAACATAAAATGTCGATAGTGACACATTGTCGAAAGCTCTTTAGAATCGATGTCGCAAACGAGTAATAAAGTGCCACGAGACGTTTTATGTTTCGGTCGTTTTATTTTTGTACGTTTTATCTGTTATTGCATTCTAGGGTGGAGTGGAGTTATGGTGTAGCTATAACGGATGTTTATATTGAAATATTAGGTATTTCCATAATAAAAATATCCTTTAACGCTATATCTAAATTACCAATGACTTTTGCAAATATTATTAATAATCTCCTAAGATTAATAAATTAACAATCATACAAGTAAGATTACTAAAATATTGAATTTGGGAATCTTAACAAAATTATTATGACTTTTTAGGTATTGACTAAAAATCTGTAATTAGAAATGGCGCTGAGACGTGGTCGCTAACTATAGGCCTCATAAGAAAGCTCAAGGTCACTCAAAGTGCTATGGAGAGGGCAATGATGAATAAATGATGAGATCCACAGAAAAACGAAACTCATCGACATAGCCTTAAGAATAACTAGACTTAAATGACAGAGGGCTAGACACGTACCTCGTAGAACGGATGACCTATGGGACCAAAGAGTTCTCGAATATCGGCCACGCAGCGTAGGCAGACCCTCCACGAGGTAGACCGACGACCTGGTAAAGGCTGCGGGAAGATACTGGATGCGGGTAGCACAGTAGCACGTTGTGGCCATTCTCGGGTTAGGCTTATATCCAACAGTGGACATCTTTTGGCTTATATAATAATGATGATGAGGTATTTAGACTTATAAAAAGATTTTTGCCGGTATGCTCACATTTTTTTCTCTTTTACAGAATTCTATTTAATCCTGGGAGCCGTTGGGTGCAGGCCGCACAAGATCGGTCGCTCTGGAGATCTATGGGGGAGGCCTATGTTCAGCAGTGGACGTCCTGCGGCTGAAATGATGATTTAATCCTATCACTCCTTGTTATCTAAAGACGCCTTTACGATATGCATACGCGTTGCCTACGGTCAACGGAAAACGTGACGCTGGAAGTACCAACACATACCACAAATTTTCTTGCTAACTCTTTCGCAGTTCAGACTGCAAGGCTATGTAATACATTACCTATTTCTGTAAGACGCGCACAATCACTAAGCATATTTAAGAAATCTGTCAAAGATTTCAACGATTTATTTGACACTTTAATGTTATGTATAATATATGTAATTATATCACATTTTGTTTGTATTATAATTTTATAGATAATATTATAATAATGTAGTCTATATTACATATATTATGTATTTCTTTAGCTATAGCATCCATTTATGTTATGATTTGTGTTAAATTTTATGCCGTATTTAATTGTTTCAATTCTGCTGTTCTCATTACACCCATACTACTCCTGATTTATATTCTGTAACATATCCATTCAAAGGTTGTCTGGAAGAGATTGCTTTCAGCAATGAGCACGCTCTTATCATATAATTTTAATGTTCGATTATATATATAACTAACGGTGTACAATAAAGATTAATATATAAATAAATAAAATATAAATGTTTATTTATTTATTAATGAGGAATTTTCAGGTATAAAAATATATAAAAGTATCCATTGGAATACGAAATGGGATAGACCCTCAATTTTAAGGAATTTAAAAGTACTGATAGGAAAAATGTTTTAACAAAATTAATCTTTAGGGATGCCTATACTTCGATAGGGAGCACTATGCCTGGGAACTGTAAATACATACAAATGGGCCTTGGTTTTTTAATAAAGCTAGGGTAAGCCGAATATTAGACTAATATCAGGGAGTGCAAACCGATGTTGCCCTCACAGTATGCAGTCACGGTGTCCCTGAGTTTTTTATGTCATAAAATGAGGGTAAAAGGTTAGGTATAATATAGACAAGGCATCACAAAAAACGGGAGAAATAAATACGATTTTTTAAGTTTTTATACTTAAAACATTGTTTTTATATCAAATGCAATGTCATGTATATTCATTAAAATAAATTAAAAAGAAAAGATTGTAATAATGAGAATTGTAAAAGACACAGCTTATAAAGAAAAAGAGAAAATAATAAAAAATTTAAAGACGTATATTACAATGAATAGTTTTTATATATGTATGGTATGTTATAATTACATGTAAGCAAAGTATTAAAAAGACATTGATTCTGATAATGAGGATTGTAAAAGAGACAGTTTATAAAGACTCTTTTTGTCTTATTGTCTTTAGACACTGCCTTGAGTCTTTAATGTAAGTATTGATTATACGAATTGTCGATAATATAAGAAAAATAAAATTATGAGAAGAAACTAATATTTGCGTAATAAACGCGTGCGGAGCCGCGGGTCACCGCTAGTTATAAACAAAACAATAAGCTATACGGCATGAAGATAAGATCTGTCACCAGTGGTCGCTGTTTTTCTGGATTTTACTACCAGGTATGTACTGTACAGGCAATATACCAAGCCATTATTAAAAAAAATGTTATTAATCGATGTATGGCTAATTAAGTATATATATGTAGATACATTGTTAGTCATATCAATACTAAACAGTCGCACTGTATTGTGAACTCGAGAATGCATCCTGCACCCCATAACACGGTTAATATTAAAATATTGCATTGAACCTACACATTTTTTTTATGGACGCGTACCGAACCAAAACATTGGATTCTTCCTGCCCCAAAGATATCACCCCCACAAAAATAATACAAGTATTCGTACTCATACTTCTTCTTAGGGGAGATGCTCATTTAAATATATCATAATAATACAAGGACAATATTTAAGCAATGCATCTCGTAAAACGTTATTAAATACAATAATACTCTTTAATAAACGGTATTATTCTTTCAATCATCCTAATTTATATTTATTAATATTAGGTATAGAGCTCAAAATATTAAATTTAATTAATCTAAGATTTCTTATCTTCTTTCTCCTGCAGTAGATTAACAATAGTTTCGTCTATCTACTGTTAATCTATTCCAGGCGAAAGCACCTAATAAATTTTGGATTAATTATTTATGATGGATTTACGTAAAGTATCTCAAAATATCGTTTGTTTGTTTTTGTTTGTGTGTATGAATGCGTTTACCTCTAAAACTATCACAGAAACTACCCGACAATTTTATTAAAGCCTATTTATTGAAGAAGGTTTTAGGTTATCTAACATCACGCTACGACCTTTAGAAGCGGAACAGTGACCTTAAATGTCAACCAATCTTGCAATCTGTAAGAGAGTACTTATCATATACATAAAACAGTCGTGTAATTTTTTCAATATTTAAAACTGGAGAATTCACGGGGCACGACTAGTATTTATTGCTGCAGAACATACATGCGTATTAATCATACAAATGATTGTTATTTTAATATATAATTGTGTTGAATAAAATTACTGTGATTTTACATTTTATAATATCACCGCTATTTCATAAATGATAAGTGAAATTCCGCTGTAATATGTTAAATATATAACAAATCACATTTATATTTTATTGTTCCTGATAATTTTTCATACCATATTAAAAATAGCATTGATACAAATGCATTCACAATTATCATAATAATAACAATCTATTTTGCATCTCATATGATAAAATAACAGTGAATTTTTTACAATTTTTTACCATAAAAAAATGGCAGTCACATGAATTCATAGTTATCATATGAAAAAATATTTTTTCATGTAAATGAAAAATACCAGTGATGTATAATTAAATTGTTCCACACCTTATGCACATGTAAATTATGTTTGCGACATAGCTTGAGAATGCAATTCAAAAAATAACGATATGAAATGTGTTTTACATTAATAATGTTAATTGATTTGTTATTGTCATTTATAATATGACTAAAAGTTGCAAAAGTATAAACTGATGCAGACCTGAGATTTTTATGCAATACTATTGGTCAACAAAACTGCGAAACCTCGCACCGCATTAGTGGACTGGAAGCCTTATACTGTACCGACTTGCTGGAAGGTTTTTTGAAAAACGTGAAACCTCTTTGATTTCCTACCAAAAGCATAATTAATATAAATTTTCATATCCCTAATTTAATACATGATGAGCTCTTCATACAAAGTTTCATCCAAGTTTTATTTTTACCACACGTGGGATAACACCACAGATCAGTAAAATAATTTTCTTGTAGCAAAACTTTGTAATCCAAATAATTTACAATAGGTATATCATATCGCTTACAATATATAAACTCCCACTGGCCGTGGCCGATATCGCACGTCACATTTCAATCATAAAATAGAACAGTAATTATGCCATATTGCGTAGTTACAGAGTTTATAAACACTTCAGCCAATCTTAATAATTATATTGGACTATTATTTCATAGGTAAGTATTAGAAAAACAATAGATTTCTTTTTAAGTATAATAACAATGTCAACAGTCAACAACAAAGTCAATAAATCAATAAACCAGTTGGCGTTGACAACGAAGTCATTTCACAATTACTGTACATGCGCACAATAAATCAACAAACTGGTTGATTTGGAAGCCGATATCATTTCACCATAACCGCGCATGCGCATTGGTGTTCTCATATTTCCCTTTTACAAATCTTTATCTCCTATTTTCTTCAATAATTAAAGTCTTAAGTTAGTAATTTAAAAATACCCTATGTCCTATCCTCAGGTCAAACCTATCACTATACCAAAAATTCATCAAAATTGGTTCAACGGTTTAGGCGTAAAAACGTAACAGACAGACACACAGAGAGAGTTACTTTCGCATTTATAATATTAATATTGAATTATATTTGTTTGCATAAATGCTGTGAGTTTTGTAATAGAAAAATTAAATACTGATTTAATTTATCTTATTATATTAAGTGAGCAATTCTTGTATATGTATGTATATGTAATTAGTTTCTCGGAAACGGCTCCAACGATTTCGATTAAATTTTGTATTTAGATAATGTTTTGCATTACAATTTATCTAGACAGGTTTTTTTCTTTTTTATACTTTAAATGAAATGTGTATTGTTCCTATAACTGTAAAACGAAGTTTTCTTTGTGATCTTTGTTGCAGTAAAGTTAAGAGCAATAATCCAAATAAAGAGAAAATTAATTTTCCGTTTCCAAGGAACATCATTTTATTCACAAAATTTGTGACTACAGCAAAGCAGATCTCCCTTAAGCGTCAGTAGTGACGGAAGTTTATTATAAGGTTTATTATTATTAATCTTTGAGATAAACATCCACAAATATTAAGTAAGTTTAATTCATTTTTCAGATCGATTTTTCTTTTGTATGTATTTTTTATTTCTTTTAAATATTTTGTATTTATAAGAAAACCTATAAATTATTTTTACATAATTAAAATGTCAGTAAAAATATTACAATAATAGCATTCATATTCCAAAAGATATTCCAGTTTTGCCCCGTTCGACCAGACATGAAAGCAATAGAGAACTTGTGAGGGAACTCACAAAACGGGCGATCACGAAAAAAGTGATCACAAGTATGCAACAGTTAGTTGAAAACCTCATCACAGAATGGAATCATAACGCTGAACTACACCGAAATGCAAGAATCTGTATATAGAGCATACCACGACGTCTAGGAGCCGTGATTGCAGCAAAGGGTAGGTAAACGAATTACTGAGATTAATTTTATATCATTTTTAATTATGCATAAATTACTTTCACGTAAAAAATATATAGGTCCACTTGAATCACTCGTGGTTTTGTTAGTCTTAAATATTAAACAATGATTAAATAATCTTCACGACAACTAGAACTAACAATTTATTTAAAAAATCCAGTGGAACTCGAAAACATAAGAAATTTATCACAGTCCCTAATAATTTGGCCACCCATAGTATATAAGATAAGTATATACTATACACTAAATTATTATTACGACTATAATTCAAGTAGTAAATAGCGAATCACGTTAATTCTACGCGGACTTTATAACTTGATCTTTTACAATGGGCAGTTACTCTCGGGGGGAAGTTGACTGTTTTTATTTATTTGTTTATTCTCAGTATAGTTGTAATTAACCCGAGCGTTATGGCTACGATAACAGGCATTAGTTGATTGTCGCAATTTACGTTTACGACGGAAATATTTTTACTAAAGTTAAATGAATTTCTGTAAAATTGCATGGCTATTTTAGTTTTTCGATGCGCATTTAAAATGAACATACATTAACATGTTATATTGCAAATTTTTTTTTGCATAATATTAGTTATGGTTGTTATGGTAATTAGGTTATATTTCTTTTTTTCTTTCCTTTCTTAAATAGAGAAATTAACACCACTTGGTAAATTCGTCCAGTATATATCTCATGATATTAGCGAACAAACAGGACAGAAAGAAGATGTTGCAATTTTAACCGACTTTAGAATAAGACGGAGGGTACTTAATTCGAATGTATGTATTTATGGATTGTCAGCGATAACTTTTTTGGTTAAGAACTGATTTGGATGATTGCTTTTTGGTTTGGATAGGGGATATCTCAATGATGTTCCCATTTTAATTTCATTGTTATTGGACCTTCAACTTCGAAAATACAGCAGAGAACTCTACAAAATCATTGGTGTTGGTTTTCTTTTTTGTTAAAAATTGTCCACTATACATACATGTAGGAAGGATAGAAAAAATTTCTAAATTGGAAAATAAACAAACCATGACAGATTTTTTTACAATTGAATTAGTTGTGTACCACGGTTACACCCATGTTTAATTTATTCTACCAACTTTCCAGTGTACCGCCGCGAATACACTCCTGTAGCCTGTCGTTTGTTCTCACTTCGATACTTACCAATAAGCTTCCAAGATTGCTTGACGTTCATAGTTATTGCTTCGTTCCTTAGGGCCGTTAGTTATAATCTTCCTCGATAAATCTGTATAAATAAAATGATAGAGGTTTACCGTTGTGCGCGCATCGTGCAAATACTAGGTACTGGATAGATTTTGATATATATTTATGTGTTTTACTTTTTAGTACTTGGTTCTTATTTCAAAAAAATATCTCGATATCTTCATAAAACATAATTCTGTAGTCAACGCGAATGCGTGCAGAGCCGCGGGCACAGCTAGTAGGTTACTAAAAAATTTCAAAACTTTTCTAAAGTATTTTTTTTTAACTGTCTAGTAGTTCCATAGGTTATCGCGTTCAAAAATAAACAATTTTTTAAGTTTTATGGTATTAGTATAGACTAATAATTGAGGTTGTAGAGATAGCCCTTAAAACTGATAGTAATCAGTCAATCAGATCGTAGCCTACTGGGCACGAGTTGTTTGCATCTACTATTTACCTACCTCTCATGGGTACTGGAGTCCCTGAGCTCCCACGGAGTTGGTGCCCCTGGATTTGCGTACTTTATCGTCCGCGGAATAAAATGCGCCGCAATTACAGCTGTTAGCATACGAGTATTTTGAAACAAATGCCAAATGCTGGTTGTCCATCCTCCAGACCTCCTAATTCCCCGAGGAGTATGACACGAATATTAAATTTTAGAAAAAGCATTACCTACCATAATTTGTCGACATACCGAGCAGTTCCTCCTTGTTTTCCAGCTTCCCGGGTATTCAAGACCTTGCGTTATAGGTGTTTATCCCGTAATACTATGAGGAAGCGAGGCGGTAAAATTATAAAGCATTACATATTACATAGATAAGTTAGATGCGCGAGTTAACTTTTTCTTCTTCTTCTTGTTTAATAATAACTTATGTTTATAAAAAAATATACCAATGGCAAGTGAATAAATATTTCTCTTATCTTCAGTGCTCAAGCAATGTGATTTTGGGATTTTTTGTGGCAATTTAAAACGTATGCTTATAGTTATTATTTCTATTTATTTCATTTAAGCGCAATAACTAAACTAATAAAGATAACTCATAATGTAGAGCCAAATAAAGTAAGTTTATAAATTAAAACAAAAACCACATCATATTGATTCCGCCAAGAACTCCACGAAGTCAACTATAGTTTTTTAAAGCACTCGCTCGTTACCGCACAGGTTGCCAGGCGAGAAAAGAAATTGCTTGAGACGAGTGACAGTGATTCTGATACTCTCGCCGAAGCAACTCAGTAGAGACCCACCATTATTTATGCATTATGCACATATTATGTAATATATATATATAATTTTATAAACTAGTTACTGTATTTTTTGTGTTGTATTAATTCCTAGAACACAATCAGAATTATTATTAAGAAAATAAAGAATTAAAATGTCATAAACTGTAATACTTTAAATACTACTGTTTTTTGCTAAAATTGAGAAAAATTATATTATATTTTGATAATGTTTAGAAAGTTGTTGGTGTTTTCAAAAATAATTATAGATATATTATACTGCATTTTTTAAATAGTCCTATAAATTATTTTTGGTTTCTCACAAATACAATGTAAAAGTTTGTGGATAGTCAAAAATCATTGTAAGTTTACTTACGTCATACTTTATGTTTATTATTTCTTAAAGTTTTTTTTGAAAGATTAGTGGTTATCAATTTCATAAATCTAATTTCTGAATCTAAACTAAAGTACACGTACATACTTACTCTCAAGCGTTACATCTATAAAATCTCAGCGAATTTCCCTCATCGCAGATAAAAGGGCGCTATCGTATGACACATTATTCATATCGTGGGGCGTCACACACTAAAGATATTGTGGAAAGGGCACTAAGATTGCCAACTGCAATACATTGTTCCCCCGCTCCTTGTTTTGACGTGATAGAACGGCTCTAGACGTCTCAAAACAAATATCTTTTTACCGTTAACACATTACATTTGCAAGTAATTACAACTCTTATACCATAGACATAAAGACTAAACTGATATGTAGCTAAAAGAAAATTGTACGCAGCGAATTGAAGCGTAATAAATGTTGCGTATCGATGCGTTTGAAGATAAGTAATGAACAATACTTATAGATTGTGTTTAGAATAGAAATGTGGCAAGATAACAGTTTTATAAAATTTCCATAATTATACAAATGTTATGTTTTGATTATAAATTTCTTCGTATGATTCTTCCTATCAACAAAGTGAAAACATTTTTCGTCTTTTTAAATATTAGCTGTAATACGATAATTGTAATAACTTTTAATATAAGTTATTCTTTTCTTCATTTTATTTATAGATTATCAGTTTTTAATGTTATAATGTTTTTTTTTTTCAATCACATTTTCTATATTTTTTCACATTTACAAAATACTTAATCGTCTAATTTTAAGCTTTTGTAAAAACAATGGCCTGACCTCTAAAAATCTCCTGAAAAAAAGACCAAAATTTGTAATAAGTAACATTAAAGGTAGTAACAAGCAAACTCCTCGTAAATTCAAGTACCATTATATTCTCGTAAAACTTTCTACAGTCTAATTTATTTGTAAAATTTTATTGATGAAATGTATCTGTTTTACCTAAGGCTTGTTTATGCACGACTCCCTTTGAAAGAGTAGAGCGGCAAATTGTATTACTTTTATTTGGGGGTTTCCTTTCCGAGTGATCTAAGTAATGCTTGTGGTGTGTTTGTACCATTACCTGCGTGATGGGAACCATAAATATATTAATACGATGGAAATTTATCATAGCTTATATCACGTGAAATTACTGCTGAGCTCTCAAATGTTTCTGTATTTGTTAGCGTAATTTTTTTATTCTTATGCGTATGAAAGATACAAAGACTCGTAGGTAAGCCAGTTTGAAGTGGAATTTTTTATTATAGTAGCACAGCAAATTTACTGTACTGTCCGTGGAGGTAAGAACAGTACAATCCTAACACAAACGGCAATCACCGAGAGATCGTAATCCATCGACGGTCGTTGCTGTCATGGTGGCTTGCATTAATTTAACTGCATTAGACTAGTGTTCGTAAGTGAGACTGCTGTTATCGAGGTCCTAGGTTCGATTCCCAGGTCGAGCAAAGTGTTATCGGGGTTTTCTATGAAATTCTCGGTAGCAGCTCAGAGTTTGGCTTTGTGTCCGATTTATGGCATAAGGTTCGCTCCCTATAACATGGAACCTAAAAACATACACGGCGAAGTGTGTGTGTACATTAGTACACCTCTGCCTAACCTTTCGGGGATAAAGATGTTATGTTATGCACAGACTGATCTCGAAACGCGACACGCAAAAGCGAGACATGTATGGTAGTCGCGACCCAGTCGGGCAAATAGCCCTACCACTCCGCTATCGCCATTTCCTCGTTTGGGAGTCTCAGTGCTGAATATGTAATTCGACTTTTAACTTCTAAGTTACAGATTATCTTATCTTACTAATATGATAAATGTGAAAGTGTGTATGTTTGTTACTCAATCACGCAAAAAACGGCTGAACGGATTTAGATGAAATTTGTCAAACAGATAGTCTATAACCAGGAATAACACATAGGGTACCCCGTAGGTTATCCCGGTAAAAGTCATAACTAAACCAGTGATATTCTACAAAAATATTAAAAAATAAAAAAATATGTATTTTTGTTACTCAATGTAGGCTGAACGGATTTGAATGCAATTTAGCAAACAGATAGTCTTATAACCTCGATGAACACATAGGAAAAATTTCCAGTTAATGTTATAGCTTGGCTACTGCTATCAAATCATATCTAAGCCTAAGCCTAAACCTAAAATTATTCCATTGTGTTAAAATTGGTTAGATTGTTTGAACTGTGATCATAAGTCATTAGCTGACAAAACGAAGCGAGCGTGCCGTTGCAGCGGTCGGCGAGTGCTAGAAACAAATAACTATTCGTTGAAAATTCATATAAAACCCTTAGACAGACATAACAACAAAACTGGAAAAATTATTTACTCAAAAACTATTTGTTTCCGTACTTTTCCCTCACACCTCTCACCCTATCCCGCTCCTTCACATCATGAAATGCAGCGCCATTTAATCAAAAGTCCAACCATTTTAGTTTTTAAACGATTGTTGTATTGTTGACGTAAAAAAAAACCTACACCTAACCCTAAACCTAAGTCTAAACTTAAACCGAAACCGAAACCTAAACCTATTTAGTTATAATAAAATTGGTTACAGTATGTTTGAACTGTGATCATAAAGCACGAGCCGAGCAAGCTAAGCGAGCGGGCTGTGGCAGCGGCCGGAAGTACTCGAAATAAAAATAATTTTTCATTGTAATTTCATATACAACTCTTAGTTAGACAGACATAACAACAAAATTGAAATAATAATTTTTAGAAACGATTTATTTCCGCACTTTTTCCTACACATGGAGATTTCCACTCACCCTTCCCCAAGCTTTCACTTCATCAAATTCAGCTGCGTGTTATGAAAAGTCCAATCTCTTTTAGTTTTTGAACGATTATTGTATTGTTTACGTCAACTAAACCTAAACTTAAGCCTAAGCCTAAACTTAATCCGAATCACAATCCCAAACCTTAACTCAAACCTAAACCTAAAGACAAATCTAAACTCAATCCTAAACCTAAATCCAAACCATAATCTAAACTTAACCCCAAACTTAAAGTCAAATATAAATCCATACCTAAACCCAAACCTAAGTCCAAACGTAAACCCAAATCTAAACCCAAACCTAAACCCAAACTTAAACCCAAACCTAAATCAAAACCTAAACCTACACCAAAACCCAAATCTAAATCTAAACTTACTTAAGGTACGCCAACTGGTTTGTTGATTTATTAATATTGATATAACTATTGTAAATTATCTGGATTATACAGTTTTGCTACGAGTGAATTCTTTTATTGTGTTATTCCACAAGTGGTGACCCCGACTTGATATAAACACGCAACCTTCTGACTTTTTGACAAACTTCATACCAATTTTAATGAATGTAGGTAAAGAGATACATTGGTCCATCAAGAAAGACATAGGCTACCTTATGTAAACTTGATGAAAGGAACGATGGAATGAAATAGGGGATGAAAGCTCTTATGAAACACCCATATTGTTTCAAATTAAGGAGGTGAAAATTGATATTTATGCTTTTGGTAAGAAATAAAAGGGGTTTCACGTTTTTCAAAAAACCTCGAAAAGTTTTATTGGGATGGTTAATATGTTGGATTCATATTGGCATATAATTACAATACCATACACACAATGATAAATCCATCTTTGATTTGGTTTTGGTTTATCATGTTCCGAGATCAGTCGGTCTATATGCAGTAATATAGCTGGTTGGTAGGGCTCGCGACCACCATACATATAATAAAAACCATCTATGATTTCTTTGGTTTGGCGTATTCTGAAATCAGAGGGTGCATATACAGTAATATAGAGAGATCATAGGTATCGCGAAGACCATACACTTAGTGATAAACCCATTTATGATTGTTTTTGTTTGTCGTTTTCCGATATCAACTGGTGTATATGTATTAAAATAGCAGGGTAGTAGGAATCGCGTCCACCGTACACAGTAACAAATCCATGTATGATTTTCTTTTGGTTTGTCCTGTTCCGAGATCAATCTGTGTATATCCAATAATACTCAGACGAAGTCGCGGGTAGCAGCTAGTAGTTTCATAAACGAGCTTTATCACTTAAATCTTTTGTTAAATATATTTCTATGACGTTGTAATATATTACTAAAACATTTGTTCAACATTTTTATGACTTTCTTATAATGGAATAGTCGGTCGATTAAATTGTAGAAATGTTTTTTTATTACAATAAGATCACTTGTCTTACATTTCAATTACATCACTCTTTTGCGCCATTTATATCTTATATTGATAGTTGTTACAAGATGCCAGCCTCATTGTATATTTTCTTTTAATAAAACTATTCTTCTAACTGCAGCATCTTAACAAGCTATTAGATTTACTCTCTGATTTAAACTTTATATTTATTAACTGTTAATTAGATTCGTAATCAATAAAGTGTCACCCGGGAACAATTATTCGTTAATTCAATTTTAAACCATTCTTTGCTAAAGTTTTTTATTTATTTTATGTTTTTGATTAATATCATTATTTTCTGAATAATATAATGATGATTATTAAAACAATAAATTAATAATATTTTAATATTAGTATTTAATAGTTGTAAGTTATTACTTACAACAGTTAAATATAGTAATGTAATAATTCGGTTCTAGTAAGAGACCTTTCTTTATTAGGAAATTTTAAATATCATAAGTTACGTTTGAAAGTTTGAATTAAATTAAAGTTTTAAATTAAATTTGAAACCTGTCTTAACTAAACGTCGTAAATTTAAAATTTTTAAATTGACCTTTCGCCCTTTTATTACGTCATTTGATACCGAAGCGAGAAGGCGACGACTAATCAAATTAAAACTAACATTTGAAATAAAAGATCGTGTGCATTATTTAGAGTCGAAACCAGTTGTTATCGATGACAGAAATATCTGCAAGAATGGTAAAAATAATTACGTAAGTATGCATACTTATGTGATCTGGTCTGCATATTGCTTAGAACTAAATATTTATTATTATTTATATACTTATATTTGTATATATACAGCGTGGAAAAACGAACGAGTGATGGAGGAAAAGTATATTAAATATTGAAGATAGCAAATTTTACTTAAAGGAAACATTATTTATTTATTTTGAAATAATAATAATAACAGCTTACACATTTTTCTCTACTTGGGGCAGTCTGACCGATGGAATACCTCCATCCTACGGAAGATCGTAGCCAAATAACCCGTTAGCAACGCTCTAGTGATATTTTTAGTATTACAAGCGTCTATAGGCTACGGTAACTGCTTACCAACAAGCGAACCGTATGCTGTTGGCCACCTTTGCTGTATAAAAAAAATTTAACAGCAAATAGCAGTAAAACGAACACAAACAGCAAACAAATAAAAAAGTAACATGAGATTATCGAAATGTTCGTTCCACTTTCAAAATTAAAGCTCCATACATAGATAGTCAATAAAGGTCTCTTTTAATTTTTATTTTTTTTATCATCTAATAAACAAACTTTCAAAGGTAGATAACAATAATCTTGTAAATTACTTTATGTAGAACTAAATTATTATTTAATTAATAACTTTTTTACAGATTAACATTATTTTATTTTATCTAAGTACCTACTCTCATCGTGAATTTCTATGAAAATTAAAATGACTTTTACATTTTTCAAGTCTAGGTGTATCTGACCATTGTTCTAAGTTGACTATGAAATTTAACAATTTAATTCTATTAAGATCTTTATTAGAATTAAATTGTTAAATTTCATGGTCTCGTTTAATTGTAAGATACAATGGTTATTCGAGAAATTTTGTTCTTATTAAAGACCCTATAGATTGGTGTAATAACATAGTAAATATCAGTTTTTGCATTTTTTAGTTGGTTGAATTCCCGGTATAGGTTAGCTTTTTTAGAAAATCTAAAACAAAAAGTTCTAATCTAATCTCACTAAAAGTTATATTTTAAAGTTATTGCTTAATATAGAAAAGATAATTATTGTATAAGTAAAAGAGATAACGTTATTTCTTCTAGTTTTTGTTATCTAGACTTACTAGTTGACATGTAATAAATTTAAATAAATAATATTTAAAAACTTTGATTGCAAAATTCGTTTAAAATAAAGGTCTCTTGAATTATTGCATATTATTAGGTGTAATAAATCGTAACATGGAAACATCGTACGAACTCCTGAACATCTGAGGAATTTTTCCCATAGTAACTCCATTTAATGATAAAATATAGTAATAAAATTTTTGGAGCATTATTTTAAGATAGCTTTTAGAAATTAATCACCTTTCCTTGCGAATAGATGTATACTTAAAGATCTGGAAGAGGCATTTAAAGTTTAGTCACAATTACGTGTGATGTGTCACAATCAGTGTCTTGATAAGGTCATAGAGATAAGTTTACTTTCTGATAGGCTTAGTATTAGTTGTTCTTTATTCTAAACTAGCAGTGCCCGCGGCTCCGCTTGCGTGGACTTCAGTGTGCAGTTGGTATTGTGGTATTCCACCCACGGCGGTCACCAGCGGTTAATTATAAAGATAAAGAGGCTTATTATTTTATTTGCGCATTACTCTAATATTATTTCTAAAATTTAAGTAGCCCAATTTACTCCTTATAATGTCTGTTATATGGCAGTGAAAGTCCTGTTAAAATCGGTCCTACAGTTTCGGAAATTAGCTGGAACAAACAGAGAGACAGAAAACATTTAAAAAAATTGATTTAGGTGCCTTATAAACTTCATATATTATTTTATATACGCATTTAGAAAAAATATATAATTTTGACATTACAAATAGACATACATTTCTATTATTATTATTATTATTATATATTGGTTAGCCTTTTAGTAATTGAAATTGAATAAGCTCACAGGACTGGTCCTCTTTATCGATAACTTTGCTTCCCATCTCTTGGCCTGCAATTAAATAACAGATACATTGTTATGGGAAGCATGACGGATCCGTTTGAGATTGGGTTCATGGCGGGAAGTACGATTGGAAAGGGTGCGGGCAGAGGGCAGGGATCACGGAAGCTGTGGTGATGGTAGGAATTGATATCATTTTTGTTGGATTTTTTAGTTTAAAGACGACGCTGCTATTTTTTTTAAATTACCTTGGCAAAGTCACTGATGCTAAGCACAGTACGATTTAAATACATCACCATTCACCGGAGATCAGAAACCATCAAAGATAAAGAGGCTTATTATTTTATTTGCGCAGTACTCTAATAATATTTGTAAAATGTCATAAGAAGGACGGAAAAAATTATTAGCCGGAAGTACCACCATGAAGGATGGATGGTTCGTGCCCAAATGGAGATTACCGTACCGTAAAACTCTGACTCCAAAGCCCAGCGCGTGTGGTTCTGTTGTGGAAACGCGAGGAGCGAATTATATTGAACATCTCTTCAGAACACTAAACATGATACAAACGATAGAACACGCTCAGTGCGGCAATGTGACTGATTGTAAGTGCAACTTGTCCAGAGCATCGAGGAGGTATTTTGTGGATCCATCCCAGAGATGCGAATAGTATTCCATACACGGCCGAACTTGTGACTTGTAAAGTAGAACTAGTTGGCAGGGCTTTAATTATGATAAAATTATAAGCCATTGGCACTACAGATTAAACAGACCTCAAATAAGTTTTTAACAAGGATGATCGAACCGAATGGTAATTTGGGCTTAGTGGTATCATACACGACACATGTGAGTTCGAATCCCTACAACGAGTCTGAACTTTCGGTAACAGAAAACATCGTTCTGAAACCACGGATGGTGTATTATATTTTCTAACACTCGTCTGGCAATCTACCAGCCTTAAGTTGAGAATATGTCACCAAGTACCTGTAGTTGTGCTTTGATAGCTGTACTAGAAAGCCAGTTTCCCCAATAGGCTTAATATGTTACAACCCTGAGTTACATCGTCCTTTAAAATCATGTAAAATTTTAACCAAACTTTAATATCTATAAATAAAACGAAGTATATATTATGAAAAACTGGCAATTGAAAGTTACACTTGAAAGACTTCAATTCTTCCAATTAATAATACCAAAGAAAGTAAGTAGAAAGAAACAAAGTAGAATACTTTCTCACTAAAATGAACAAAGCAGTGTAATTTGTTTTATATTATACACGTGAAGTCTTTGCCAATTAACTCCTGATAGTACCTGATATATTGATTTGATAAGTTAAAACAATACATCGAACAATACGCTTACATTTCGTAACGTTTAACATCGTTTAAAAGCAACAAGTGACACCTAAGTAAATCGTTTGAAGAATATATATTTAACGATACTCCTGCTGAGAAGGAAAATTTCATGTCGATTCCAGCGGTATCTGTAACTGATAGGATAAACATATTATGTTTCGTGCTATAATATAATTCTTGTTTTGATCATTTCTATTATCTATGATAGAATTGTTCTTTCGTTTACGACAACAAGATAAATACGTAAAATGGTTTATAATTTTCTTTTTGATAACCATGTTCCCGATGGAATTTCTCATTGGTATTATCTCAAAAATCATACTTCTTTTTCTCTTTATTTAAAGGGGCTTTTACAGCTGGGGTATATCAGCCCCAACGGTATATCATACCCAAATTTCCCAGAAGAGAACAAAATTATATTAATAAAATAAAATAAAAATATACGATTAACAAAATAAAATAACTGTGTACTTATATTCTTAGTACTGTTACTATTAATAATAAAGTTCCACACTATACCAGCCGAATCGGAAGTCAGTTCCAAGGTATAACCTTGGAACATACCAAAATCTAGAGAACACAACGCTAAACTTGTTTAACGACTTCTGCTAATTTTATTCCTAACACATTCCAACAATAAGTGTTGAACATCTTCTATTTTTCTCAGACACTTCACAGTTAGAATCATCCTATTTTTATCTCACTAAAAATTCTTTAGTGCTGCACCCTACGTCACATAAGTAACTCCAGTGCAAAATTTTATGCTTCTAGAGATAGATTTTGTATATCTATCGGCAATAGGTTTATTAATACGAGTCCAAAAACGGAATACACTAGTGTACGTATTATTTTATTGGAGCTATATATCTATAAGTTAACTAACATATTACTTAATAGTTTGACATCAATTACCGTCTGCTATAACACATCATACAAATTCTAAACAATCTAATGCGCAAAACAAAATTTATTTTCACATTGAGATATTTACCATTTAGGTACATATGTATCTACCGCAAGTCAAATAAGAAAACTATGTATCAAACTGGGCAATTTGCCAAACTTTGATTTTAAAACAAACGAGTGTCATTACATGAAACGACTACGATCCGACAAAGTCGAGTATTTCTTAAAAGTTGGACTTTACTGGCTATAATTGTTTTATATACGATAAAGATAGTTCGGTGAGAAAATAACAACTTTTATCAGCATATACAATGTACCTATATAATAATGTAACATACGGGATTTTGAGATTAAAAATTATAAAACATTTTGAACGTTTAAGTTAAACTTGTACCACAGTAACTAGGTATAATGGAATTGTATGTAAAACCATTTTTGAGCCATTCATTTGTTGTGTTTTAGTTTAAATAAAGTAAACATTTACTATCGACTCGATGTGTTTACATATTATAAAATCAAAGACATTCAACTCTTTAGATCTCTAGTTTCGACTATGTACTATTTGGCTTTAAAAATATGGTAATCGCATACATAAAATATTTCTTTAACCAATTTATTTAAACAATGTTTTTACAAACTAATAATTTGTTTATAGCTGTCTATAGATATGTAAAGCCTCTTAGACATCTATAGTAGTTGTTTAATTATCTTTTAAATTTCATCTCGATAAAATTACTGCTCAGTGCCTAATGGTAAGTAAGATATACTACTCAGGTTCATTCGGAAGTTTTTGCCAGTTAAGATGCCTTGTTTAAAGAACGCTATATAATAGTAAGGAAGGAATACTTTGCCTCAAAGATTATTCCAGAGCCTCATAACTTTCATAGCCTCATGGCAAAAGCAAATAAAAGTGTTTCCTAACTTCTTTGTTCCTGCCAAAAAGGAGTTCGCTGTGTAAATGTTGCTTCGTAAACTATTTTGCATTATTCTACCATGAAAGTGATTGAATAGAATTATTTATAATCAGTGTTAGCAGTAACACTACGCAAATGTTTAATATTATTTTCAGAGTTGCAAGTAAAAAATCGGTAGCTATAAATAGAATTGTATCCAACTCTCACTTGGTTCACACAAAGAAATACCCGCAAACAGCAAGCGTGAATTGCACGCATAATAAATATCATTGAAAAACCAAAGTGTGGCGCGTTAACAATGATATATCGTCGAATTAAACGAGTCGAATGGTTATTTAAACAGATATTAGCTGTCAATAAATTAAAGCCCGCATCTGTACATTGTTTGCATATCATATATATTATATGGTAAAAAGCTTTGACAAAAATTATCACCATCCTGAAATTAAATTATATCGATTACCATTAAAAGGGTTAAAAATAAGAATCGTCTTATTATTTTCATTTTCTACGTACTAATGAAACCGATTATTAGCATAAACTCTTAGTTATTTAATCTATAATTATTGAAATTTAACAAATTATAAGGTTTACAAAATCTCCTTGACGTCACAAATTTTAAAATGCAGTAAGTTATAGTCAGAAAATATAGCCTGATATAATTTAAATCGTTGCCGGATTCGCTGGATTAGCCTTGCAAATTTGTTTTTTTGGGTTTCGTCTCTGGTGGAAGCCAAAATATAGAAATAGACAGTCACTGTTTTTGATATATAAATGAATGCATACATTTTTTAGTTTTGTAGTACAAAAAATCTTAATTTGGAACTTCTTCGATTATCATGAACCTGCTTGTATCTATTTTATTTTCATGTTAATTTAAGGACCATGTCCATATTTAACTATGAATTAAGAAACAATATACACACATACTCGTGTACGGTGATGGGATCAACATTTGTAATGTTAGTGATGCTACAAAATTATTTGTATTTGTCTGCGAAATGTTAACACTATATGTACTTATTATAATATAAAACCATTTTAACAATAAAAATAACCTAAAACAATTTTTATAGACAAACCAAGCGTTGGGTCTTCTTCATTTTTGGAAGTTTTAACTTTTATAAGTAAAAAAGATATTTTTAATGTGTTTAATTTCCATATTACACAATTAAGTTTATGTGTGTTGCAGAATCTTGAAATAAATAAGATATAAGTAGATGTATATAGATAATATAGATTTAAGTAAGGGTTAATGTTATTTTCAGTAAAATGCAATTTATGTTACAATCCCATAAGATCCATAGGTATCTACAATTTCACATACAAACAACCAAATATCAAAGGAAAAGTTAAAGTTATAAATGCATGTCTCCATTTTAACACTACCGTAAAACTTTCCATAAAAATAAAACGTGGAAAAGCACTCTTGCATAGCAAAATTGAAACTATATTCGCATAAGTCGAAGAAGTTACCAAGTACGTACAGCCAGACATATAAATCAAGGGGATGCGTTTCGCAAATCACCTACCGATATCCGCAGATTGATATCGGTAGCTACATGTTGTGTTTCCAACACTAAAACAATTTTATACAGCGAGATAGCCGACAAAAGTAAAGATTTACGGACTGCATCCAACTGTGTTTGGATTTGGTTAGCGTGGATGTGACTTGGAGATTATAATATTTATTACCAAATTGGCTGTACTTTAGATTAATACTTCAGGTTGAATTTATAAATGTAAAATAAATTATTAAAAATACTATTAATAATTAGTGATTATGTCATTTAAGTAATCATTTTATTTTAGAATTTCAATAATTTAACTCGGTTTATAAACTTGAAAATTAAATAAAAATAGATTTAATGTAATTTTGTAATGGAAAAGTAGAAACAGATAACAAATCCTATTAAAATAATCAAGTGAGGCTAGATTTGTAAATGATTATTATCATCAAACTTTCATAATTCACGATGAAAAATAAATATCCACAAGATGAAATAATAAAAAAAAGAGAAAATATTAAATAAATACAAGTTTCTAATCCATATTATGATACATTTTGAATTTTTTTAAATCCCAACAATTTGCGTTGAAACCAAACAATTGGCGTCGAATTTACGAGGAGCGTTGAGAGCCAAGCCGCTTATTGAGATGACTGTACCGTGCTCAATTTAAATTCCCTTTTCCCTACAAGGGGCCGTATCGCAGTCATATGTCAAGCCTTCTTTGCCTTCTGTTACCTCATCAGGATTAAAAGTGTTCAGGATTTTGGCTTTATTTTTATTATATTTCATCATTGAAATGTTTTAATTTGATTCTTTGTTTTATACCTTGAATTTAACTCTTATATTTCTAAGAATACATCTTTTATTACTATTATATATTATAATTTATATAAAAGGCTGTCCTTATTGACTCATCATCGTTCAGCTCAAACTACTAAAGATAAAAATTTGGGGAAGGTGTTGTTTAGTAGTAAAGTATCGCTAAAGAATGGTTTTAGTTGTCAAATTTCAACCCCTAAAGCTGGGGAAATGGATGCCATAATTATTATGGGAAATAATATTTTTCGGCTAGGATTTATTTTAAACTTGGTATGTCGGTATGTTAGGAGTAAAGTTGAATAATAGTTTAAGAAATAGTGTGATAAGAGAAATGTGTGGTATAAAAAAAATATAGTCACACGGTTTTTGAAAGGGATTCTTAGATGGTTAGCATATGTAGAGAGGATGAATGAAAGAAGAATGACTAAAAATTTATAAGGCGAGTATGAATGAGAGCGTTGGAAGAGGAAGGCCTAAACAAACGTTCTTCGTTTAAAACGGGGGCATTTTGAAGAACGGTTTAGTCAAGAGTACTTTAAACCGACTAGCGTGCGTGAAAAGATTGATAAATGTTGAATAAGCAAAAGTATGCCAGGATCGCAGCAAGTGGAAGGACGTGATCTCTGCCTACCCCGTTGGGATAGAGGCGTGATGTATTTATGTATGTGGTATTTATATATTATTATAGTCTTCGACACTATTAATGAAACACGTATATCAGTGCTTTCCAAAATTCAGTCTCTAAGTACCGGTTAGTTATAACAGGTTAAATAAATAATAAATCTATTTCTTCTGTTTGTGTTCCAGCGAAATAACAGTTCCAAAAACCTATTCCAATATAACAGCCTGTTATAGAGCTTGTTCCAAGTCATATTTGTTTTATAAGCTGAAACAGATAAGAGCATGTTCCAACTGCCTATCCCTAAGAATACAAAGAGGGTAAACAATTTTGTATAGAAAATACTATTTATTCAGACTTATTCTGTGTGGTCTGTTTCTGAGTAAGTTCCATGAAAGTCATATACAAAAAAGTATACTTTATTGAACTCTAACTTTCATTCAGCATAAATTAGGTACAGCGTTTGCAAAATGTATTGATTTACATATGAACAATAAACCTAAAAAAATACATAATATCTTATAGTCAACACGAGCGAAGCCGTGGACAGAAAGCTAGTAGCTGGTAGGTTTGCTACTTGAAATGCTTGGATAATTTATGTAGAGTATAGCGTTATTAATTAAGGAAAAATAAAAGACTGTTTAAAAAGAAGTCAGATTCATAATAAAAAGAAAAAGAATTTGAGTGTGTGATGTATAATATTAATACTAAACAATGGCAAATTCTTCCATATAAGAATTATTAAAGTATCATTATAACTTCGACAGCTTTTGCTCCATCGACTGAAGTTTTTGATGGAGTGACACTGTTGCCACATCGTTTCGAAGTCTTATCGGTGCTAATTTATCTTAATTATGGGCCTAATGCTGTAATTTAGATTCTAACGGCAGCCCAGGCGAAGCGCCTTGCGATGCCACCGTCGGCGCTAAATACCACGAGGTAAATTCTTTTAAAACGCGACGGGTGGCGATCGCTAATCAAACAATGGCCACGCCATGCCGAAACCGCAACATAATAGCAATAAATTCGGTTCTCTAACAAAAAAGCTGGATGCCTTCACTGCAGATGACATGAGTGGAGCACGCCGGCAATGTGATATTAAAACACCGCTTTTAATATACCGACAAAGACAACACGAAAGAGACTTTCTTGACATTAGAGCAGAATTTTAAAATGAATATGAAAAAAAAAAAATCACTTACTCGTTTTTGCCCGGCTGCATTCAATATTGAATTTTCGACTGTTTTAAAAGTCATTTTGGAAAATTGGATCTGTGTTTGGTATTGAACAGACGGCAGCCATTTGTCTGTGCAAACGAACCGATTTGTGCGTTTTGCGAATGGGTAACGGATGTTGCACGAAGGCACGTGTCCGACCAGCCTGACTTATTGGCGGGCCGACTCATCGGAACGCGTAGAGAAATCTATTAGTGAATTAAACACAAAGTAATTTATTTTATATTTGTTTTGATAAAAAAATATAGTAAAATTATTGTTTAATTATGTATGTATAATGAATTATTGAATAATATTAGATACGTTCAAAGTAGCCTTATCTAAACCAGGTACTTACACTTGGATTAAAATTAAAAAATACGATACGAGCATATATTTGCTAGGAACCTGAAAAAAAAACTGATTTATAATTAGTTAGTTTATATCCAAACCCCTTGATAAATCCTTTGATAGTGGATTTATAAGACTTTGATTGTAGCATCTATCAACGTAACCTCATATGACATATCCCAGTATTCCCTTTTGTTTTTGGATTGGACTTATCGTCATGAAATAAAGGGCAATAGCGATTTGTTTTTAATATTAATTATTTTGTTATTAAATTAATGATTTTATTATTACTGTAAAATATTTTTGGAGTTAAGTATGTACAGTAATGAATTACAAATAGTTTTTGTAATTAATAATCTATTTAAAAATGGTATATTATTCGCCAACTTTTGCCGTACTCGCAGATTAGAGGGCGCGTCGGGTTAAAATTGACAATTATGACAATTCTCTTACGTAAATTATCCTTAACAGATTTAAGTGTAGATATAATTATTATAGTTTAGTAATAAAATTTACATAATTCCTATTGGTTGGATATTACTTAAACGAAATTACTAATACAATTAGCCAGTGTTACGCCAGTGTTAATATCGAAAGAGATGAATCAATACTTGAATGTTAGTGATATCTGGAAGTGAGTTACTATGATTTACTAGTTATTTAATGATAATAAATGTATTATATATAGTATAAAACGAAATTGATTAGAAACCCGCTCCGTAATTTCTTAATTCGTAAGCGCAAACCGATAGTAGAAGTCGCTAAGTGTCGACTTCAAAATCGCAAATTCGTATTAATTATCGTCAAAAATTAAAACATAAACTGAATTCGCCATTTTTTAGCTGATATTTGGCGATTTCTGTAATCGCTTTGCTTTTGCTAAATACATAATTAAGGGGTTGATCGAGTTTCCTGCTGGCTCTCTTTGAGAACTGGGACTTTTTCCGAACCAGTAGTAGTGTATCGACATTCACAGGCCTTTGATTTTGATTCTACTTTAATTAGAGTATTCTTTTGTTGTTTTTAGTTATATAATTGTAAAAACAAAATTTTGTTAGAAAATATAAATATTTTTATAAATCACGGTAGAAAATGAGTAATGCAAATCTTAACTCAACTGAAACTCGTATAAAATGGGGAAAGAAATTTCATAAACTGTAAAACAATGCAATATTAGATGGTGCTTCAGTTTGAAGTTTCGGTTGGGAATGAATAATTCAGAACGCGAATCGGTAGTCAGTCATCCGCCCCCGGCCGCGGCCGCTGCATTTTGTACGTAAATCTGGTGTAATATCTGAGAATATCGTATGCTATGATCACTGGCGGTATTCTTCATTTTTATATGTTTTACATTCGTCGGATGCTGGCGGTTTGCGTTTGTTATTTCTACTGTTATTGCAGATTTTTGAAGATTTGTAGAGACTACTGATGTTAATAATATGCAGGAATTGTGATAGCCAAAGATTTTATTTTGTTCTAGTTGTGACCGCAGCTTCTTCATAGTTCTTTATTAGACTTTTTATTCAATGTAGATATCCTGTTTTTTTTTTTGATAAGGATCAAGTATCTAATACGTAATTTTTTTTTTATCAAACTCTATCCACTATTCTTACTTCAAGTGCGAACAACGGCATACCTCTATCATGTTATTTGTATTGATTTATGTAATTATACAAAATTCAATAAAGTAACCAACTTTTACTTGCTGAAAAACTTTATTTTAACTTTTAAAGTATAAGCATTAATGCTTACGTATTGCTTACAAAAATCCATATTAGACTCTATTTTATACATTTTTTTGTATTTTGGTAAAATACTATGTTCATATATAAATTATAATAATTATTAGTACTATTATACATTTATTAATTAAATTTTGATACCTAAATTAAAATAATATCAACACTTCTAGAAATGTTGCTAACAATTTAAAATCTAAGCAAGACTTAATCTGAATTAAATTATTTTCATTGAATAAACTTCGTACTGAACGAAGTTTTATTAATTTTCTCGCATTTGTAATATTACTTCGACTAAGTTGTGAAAAGGGAAAGATTTGTTAAATTTATTTCATTAAGCACACATTTACGTTTCAAGAGTTTTCCATAAAAATCTAATAGAGGAAACATTTCTCTCCCACCCGGCCATAGCTCTCCATTTTAATGAATAAGTAAACAAAATTAGTGGGGTCCAATATCGAAATAAGTGAAACGAGTAGACGGTCAAAGCTACGGGTTCCGCATATAAAGTATCCATTTGAAGAGAATAATTTTAACTTGGAGTCTCCTCAAGCTTTTTATATTCAACCTCATCTTGTTTATACCGGAAATGAGTAAGAAGGATTAATTATTTGAGGTATTTTTTTTTTCACTTTTTGTTGTATAATTGTTACAGTCTTTTACGTTCATAAGCCTTGGAACTTTTAGTACTTTTACTTGAATTACTGAAAATAAGTTTTTGTCTCACATGTAATATCAACGGCTTTGTGAGCCTTGTTTTAGTTACAGTTAGTTAGTTAGTTTGCACCTCAAAAGGAAAAAAAGAACCCAGATACGGTCACTTCGTTGTCCGTCTGTCTGTCTGCCAAGACCCTTTTTCTCAGGAGCACGGAGGTATCAAGTTTAAATTAATATCAAAATACTCAGGTCTGTAATCCTCTGGAGCTGTGTTTATTCTTTATACAGGTTTATCTACCACAATTTCATCTGATGATAGGTGGTGATGTGGTCCAAGATCATGACACACACTAAGCCTAGTTGAAGTTGACTCACAAGTACAACTGTCGGAACACACCTACTGGTGCTTGGCAACATATTTTCAACCTGAAGGTGGTAGCTAGTCAGGCAGGCAATAGAAAATTCCCTACCACCATGCTATGACATCATACAATGTTATCCTTCACCTTAAAGCTCAGGTTTATTAAAGAGATTTGAACTCACGTCTATCGACGCTGTGTCTGTTCACGCTACCACTAAGCCCTCATTGTTTATTTATGAAGTTTATTCACTTATCCGAACAGTTTCGATTTGTATGATTTGACACATACCCAAAAACACACAAAGATATAAAAACGCACGCATATTGTAAATGGTTTATTTGTAGTTTGCCTCATTTTTTATTTTATTTTGTTATTTAAATTTGTAATCTGAGAGTAAAGAATCGTGTGATTGTTTATAGTGGAAGACACAGGTTATACTTAGTTCAGGTGACAGGGTTCAACCATAATTTAATGTTTATGAATAATTTAGTACTTGTGATAATTTAACCAGAAACCAAAAAATAAAATAAAAATAGTTTGAATTCCATAGCAAAATGAAGCTGAGTCGCTCGGTGAGATATTGAGTAATAAAAATAATTTCACATTTAACCTTACCTTCGATACAGACTTGAAAATATCTTGAGTGCATCGTTGAAAGTAAATGCTGGTATAATTTCGTTTTCCACTGCGTTTCGATTGCATTTAAAGACGTTAGGGGATGAAACCGGATAAACTTTATGTTAACTATAAGCAATAAAAATGGCCTTTATGAGCAAACGTGGAATGGTTACGCTTGTTTGCGTCATTTAGTCGTGTGCCACACTGAATGTTTACAACGTACCGGTTGTTGTATTTGAATTGGTTGCAGTTAGAAATCACAGTATAACTGCGGATTAGCTCATAAGTATCGTGATTGAACTGTTGAAAATACTTTTTTTATTACAATGTTATAAATACTAGATTTTTTTTTAAAATAACCGACTTCAAAAAAGGACGGAGGTTCATTTCGAATGTATTTTTTTAAGGATTTCAGCCGTAACTTCTTTCTTTATAAACCGATTTGAATAATTCTATTTTTGTTAGATAGGAAATATTTCAAGGGTGGTCCCGTTTTATTTTCATTTGGATTGGACCTTCAACTTCGAAGATACACCAGGGAAATCTTGAAATTGGTTTTCATTTTTGTTAAAAATTGTTTTGTATAGTAGCACGTACACAGTATAATCTAAACACAACGGCGACAACCGAGCGATCGGTATTCCACGATAGTCGCCGTTGTCATGCAAGTCTGCAAGCCTCTTGCAGCTGGATATATGCTGGCTGATCCCGAAATCTTACAAACCGAAAAAGAATAACTGTGACGAGCTTATCATCATATACATGACAGTCGCGACCCAGTCGTGGTCAGATACCTACAAATTAGTTTACTGGACATAAAATATCTGATCCCGGAACGCGATAGTATCATTATATACTATCATTTACATTTACATCATAAACTAGCATTTTCAAGTAATCTTTAAATTAATTACATGTTATCAAGGTGCATTCAATGATATATTGTCAAAACCTGATTATACTTTCGGTATATAATATGATTGCTAGTTACTTCAAATAAAATTCCAGAAAACAATTAGGTCGACGTAACTCTAACGGTTAAAGGATTAAAAAAAATACAAGTAAAAATGCTCTTACGAAGAGCCATAAAATATTTATAAGTTAATACATTTTAAATTTCAAACTTGTAAATATGTCAAATGTAATAAAAAGAAAAAATTTCATAAATTCCTTTACATTATACTCTCTTTATTTATGAAAATAACCAAATAGTACGTACTAGAAATTGTTAACCAATTAAGTTGATTGGTCCAATGCAAGTTGTTAATCAAAATGTTTGTTTGGTCGGCGAGAGAGCACCGAAAAGTGCAACCGAAAGATCGTTTAATTTGTTTCGGTTACGGCGAACTTTTTAATTTATTCGGAATTTACAATTTTACACGCTACAACTTTTATTCGTTTTTGTGCTTTTCTTTTTCTGCCGGTCGACTGGTATAGGTCGTAATTAAATTCGGAAATTCTGAATTGTTTTTTAATTGATCCCATTTATTAAGGCGTAACATTTTATTTAATACCATTGATTATGCTTTTGAGATTTTTCGCTGGGTGGTAGGATATGATTTTTATACTTACCCGACTGGTTTGTGATCACCATACATAGATATAGTGATAAACACAATACAATGACTTTATTTTAGTTGTTTGAAGTTCGGAATCAGCCACTGCATATAGAGCTGCCGAGAGATTTAAAAGCTGGCATAACAATGACGACTGTCGATAGATTTCCGACCTCTCTGTAGTCGCCTTTGTTTTTGGATTGGAGTACAGTACTTATAATCAGGCACTATGTCGTCACTTTACCAAAAGAAACAATATAGTTAACAGTTAAATTCCTTTTTCCAATAATTATTTAAGTCATAATATTATAATGTACAAAATTATTGTAATATTAATTCTATGTGTTAAACAAACAATACATTGATGATAAAAAAATTAAAGCGATAATTGATCAGTAGTGGAGTATTAGAACACCGTGTCCATCGACGTGGGTTCGATTCCTACAGTGATACTTAGTTTTTGGTGAAGGGAAACATCACGATAAAACCATAGGTGTAGTCAATGACGTTTTAAAAGTATCATTCATACAGATCAGTTTACTCGTAACAACAGCTCGGTTGTTAAAACCTTCAAATTAATAGTCTATTGCCAAGCACCTGTAAATGTATGTTATAAGCTCTACTTGAGAGCCAGTCCCTCTAGGCTTAGCGTTTATCTTACTCCACATCGTCTCTTGTTAAGCGCTAAATCCATAAAATATATAACTATATATGTTGCCATCAAGATTTTTTTTAGAACTGACTATATTGTTAGCGATACGGGCCGTGGAGACTCAGACGGCGTTTACAGCTTCACTAGGCTTGCGGGCGAGCGCTTAAGGTATTCGGCAGGGAAAGCCATCGATTTGTATTCGAAACGCCAGCGCCACCAGACGGTCCTGGATGGAGGTAGTTACGCGCACGCCATCTATCAAGTCAGGACGGCTCACTTTTTTGTTGGCGGGCGGCGCTTGCGGTCATCGCGCGTTATCTACCCACATAAATCATTACACACAATATGTATACACATACGTACATAGGTTCTGTAAGGGACCTTTTTCCCCTTTTTTTAAGCTAGTTAGACCATATTTCAGATAACTAAATACATATACACATGTTTCTTCCTTCCTCCCAGAAGGCAGGGACATGTATATATGTGTATGTTAGTTTAGCTCGAATTTACAGATAGAGAATTAATCAGATCGCGACTTCATTGCAATCGCGGCAACAGCCCAAGCTGAAGTCTGACCACTTTGGCACCCTTGCGCGCTTGTTACCCACGCTTCCACGGCTGAGTGCCTTAAGCGTTCGCCCCCAAGCCCGGTAAAGCTGTAAAAGGCATCAGCGGCTCTGTTTTTGGATAGGGCCCCTCAGGCTAACAGTGTATTCAGTTCGAAAAGAAAAGTGTTCCCCATGTATTTACTTTACTCTATGGTTATTTATATGAGACGTACCCTCCTAAGTACTTATACTGTGTTCTAATTTATAAAATAATTACAGTTCGATCCTGTGTACGAGTCTACTTGAATAATACTGATGAATAATACAATAAATAATAATGATGATAGAGAAGCTTCTCCTCTACCATATATATGTATATTAAAAACAACATATAGCTGTGATATTCCCTGCAAAAGTTTGTTGCATTTTGATTTACTTACATAATCGTAAACAGATTTCAAATGCTAAGATTCAATTTTATTCGGTCACCTTTTTTGTTTAAATTTTAAAATTACGCAAATTTAAATAACTTTTCTATTTGTGTCTTGTATATTTATACAAACTAAAATTACGATTATGGTGATATAAAAAAAATTAATAAAAATTTAGATATCTAATAAACTTAGATCAACAAAATGTTTGTAATGAGTATAAAAAAGTATAAAAAACTTCATCTTTGTTTTGAATCAACCTCGATATTCATTTCTACAACTCCATCCAATTAAATAAATGGTACAAATTTTATACAAATAATTTATTTTATGACATTTTATTAATTGTTACTCATTTTCTAGACCATTGCACACCCAGTCTGATAATAACCACTGCAGTTCACGATGAACCTTTACAAAACTCGTCATTGTTATAAAAGTTGTCCCTAGAAAAGACAAAATAAAATTTTATCTATATAAATGTTATATAGATATTTTGAATAATATTCGTACTTTTTGCATTTAAGTCATAAAAAAGCCTTTTTGCTATTGATTTACATAACAGAGGTAAATTCGTAATCAGTCTTTTAATGGTTGAATGAATGGTCTAAATTAGTTAATACTTAATAATAACATATTATAAGTATACGAAATACTTAAATACGCGCGTTAGAAGTTATACCTTTTTGAATATTCACACTCGATGTCACATAAATAAAGAAGTATATCTTGAAAATTGTAAAGACACAAAAATGTAAAAGGAAAATATTGACATCAAGCGTTACAATTATGAAGTATAAGTATAGTGAATGAAATAACATCCATCGTAATTGAATTAACATTTCTTACCATGTCTAAAATAGTTCATAAGTTTACCTTATTGGTTCTTAGTTTTCCAAACTGTCTACATACTATGTTGTCTGAAAACAACTTTAACTAGAACGAATAATTATGGTCTTTAGTTTTATTTAATATTTAAGATTAACTAGTTATTTCGAAATGTTAAACTATATTTTACATTATATCAAATTTAAATATATTATTTACCACTTCCAGGAAAATAGATATATAAATCTTTGTATAGAGCGTATATTCGCCAAACCGCGGCGACATCCTGCCGCCATTACAGTGCGTCCATTGGTGCTCAAATTAAATACATAAAGAAGCGATGTTAACATACATTTACATACAACTGTGTATGGTACATTACACGAAAGCGTCAGCTGCCCGTGTGAGCTACGGTCATTGTTATTTCTGCAATAACGTATCAAGAGTAATTGAACTTTTATTTTAGAATAAAATAACACTTAGGTTTTATTTATTTGAAATTTTCACTATTTTATATATAGTAATTACGAATAGCATTGCTTTACTGGCTAGAAATAAAAAGTATAAATAAGTAAAAACAATATCTAAAGATTGTGTAGAAGAATGATAATAATTGGGTTTAAAACAAAAAGATTCAATTATCATTCTGAAAAAAAAAAAATTGGAAATTTATATAGTAACACGCTAAGCCTAGTGGAAGACTGGCTCTCAAGTGCCTATTGGTGTTTGGCGACAGATTTTCAACTTTAGGGTGATAGCTAGCCAGGCAGGCATTAGAAAAAGTCCTAACACCATGCTATGGTTTTCCTTCGCCGCAAACTCAGACTCATTGAAGGGATTGGAACTCGCGTCGATCGGCACAATGCCCGCGCAAGGTACCACTGACCCATCATTGCTTCAATAGCATTATTAAAATAAGTAAATGTATGTACATGTACAGAAAAACGAAAGTTAAAAGACCAATTTTATGTCGTTTATTAGTAAATACCGAAATGTTTCTACGAGAGAGCGAGCGCGGATAATTTCACGTATAATTGTCGACGACAATAGAAATTATGCATCTAGGACGGAAGATCTACATTGTTGAGCACATGGTGTGTGATGCTAACGCTCTCCTGCATATAAGCGCTGATTTAGGACTCAAATATTCATTATATTGCATTTGTCATCACGTTTTGTGCTTAGCTGCGTGTAAACCGAGTAAACAGATTTCTACTAAATAATAAAGTACCATAACTGATTTAGTATAAAATGTAAAAATAGTGAAATAACACTTTATTTGTATGACATTATGTTTGAATTAATTTGTGCCAGTGGTTTCACCAATATTACCAATATCCTAAACATTAATTATTCAAGTGTTAATTAGAATCTCAGTTTGATACTAATTTTTTTAAGATTTACTGTGTATAACTGAGAAAAGATATTAAGACATAAATCGTATGCCACTTCACACTCCTTTGCTAAAGTCTGATTAAACCCAGATTAAAACTATTTATTGTATGAAGTGCAACATACAGACCCATGTACAGTCATAGAGAAAATATGCAAAAATCTTGTACATTTGGGAAAGTATATAATATTTTCCAAGGAAACTAAAAATAAAGTTACGCTCTTCAAAAGCACAAAAATCTTATTTACATCGAACTTAAAGTGTTTTAATCAACCGAAATGCCTAAACGATATTGTAAATTATTACCGAATCTTCATCAAATATATCGTTCATTATAATTAAGAAACTCCAAATTGTCACCAAGGAGAAAATACACAACCCGTTAAATTGCTATGGGGTGAACTATCTGACCCCCATCTGAATCTAAAATTACACGACACAAAGAAAATTTAAGTGTATTTTGGCACAATTAGTGGGCTAGTATGGGGTGTGAAATTGCAGTAATTTATTTTAAGTGTGACAGTCGACGGTAATGTGCAACGATTGGGTATGTATACAATAAAGCTGAACTATAAAGATTGTTTTTGCGAAATCTATAAAAAATGCTTTTAAAATAGATATTTTGAATAACGAATCAAAATAAAAGCCATTTTGTACTAAAAACCAATATCCAGTCATGATTGTGATAAAAAACTGTTCAAATACTAATTGCTGCAAAATAGTGATACCTTTGTCTAAATCAGTAATTTGGCTAGATGAGACGTTCCAATTGAGTCCTCAGAAGTATTAACTCACTAACGGCTGACTTGGAATAGATAGAATTAGAGTTCTGTTTGATATCGGTTATAGACTGCCATGATACATTGACCATGTGACATAAGTTAAACTAAATGTCAGCGTACGTAAGTAAAAAGGCTGCGTAAAAAGTGGATAATAATAATATACATTTTAGTATTTATAGTATTGTGTATAGTATAAGCTCAACCTTTAAATTCAAACATAGTTAAAGAAGTAAAAATCTAAACTAAAGCATGTGAAATCAAAATCAACAATATTTCGTAAAGAAGGACGTCAAATATAAATACACTCCCAGGTTTCGTATTTCTAGAATAGAAATATTTCCCTTAGACTATGTGAAAACATATTTTGATATCAAGTCATGCGTTCTTTACGTAGGTAAAATACACATACACGAATTTATGCTTGATATATTTCAACCCTTCCCGATATACATGTGGAAACAATATTATACTAGAAAAACAGGCGTTATGCTATTGGAACATGAATTTCATTGCTACACGGTTAATCAACATAGAAATTGTAATTCGAATATTGGTTTAGCAATTAAAATATATTTGCATACAGATTTGGTTGGATTGAATTTCTGCGTTTACGGTCAGCTTGTTAATTTGCCTAAAAGGAAAGTAATTGCTGTGATAGAATTTGCCTCGTATGCACATGAAAGTACTGGCTTAATGAGAATCCGAAGGCTGTAGTTGCATTTCATGTAGAAAAGGATTTGCGTGTTTTATATTCGTTTTATTACTCAACACGATAAACTCATTTATTGAGTTTTTTTTTTGTTGTGAATAAGTATATATGCACTCTATAGTTTTATAATAGTCTATGATGAGTGAATGTTGATAAAAAGTTTAAAAATTAAAGTCTATGGTCTTTGCAACATGGCTTTTATTGTATCCGTCTATATTGAGTTCTATAAAATTATATTCGAAAATACCATAAAACGAGAGTAAAGTACAAATATACATCTAGTTTATTAATATTTTTTAATATTCATTTTACGCTTTGTATGTTCTACTGAACAGTTGTGTTTATAGGAATATTTTAGTTTTAACTTCGGTTTTATTTCACATATTCTATACATAAGCCACTATAAAATAATTTGGAAGACGCATGCTAAGTCCTAGAGAAGATCTCAAACCTCAGTCACAGTTTGTCACCTGCACTTTAATTAGTCATTTTATTTAATATTTTATTCCGAAAACTGATTTTATATTTTTAATAATATAAATAAATAAGATAAAAATATCCAATAGATTTTTTATTTCTATTTTATTTAATAGACGCTATTGAAAGTGGAATTGTTTAAACGTTTTACTCACTGTGATTGCCCTCTAGTGAATAAATATTTCTTTTATTTTTCACGAACTGCCCCAACGTTTCCGCAATATAATTGTGCCATTCGATTGTTGAAGCGACACGTGCCGCGGTGAGTGTTTTCTTGTATGTATTTGTAGAGCGATGCAATTTTATAAAATCTGTTAGTCATAAGGTTATAATGCTATACGATATTCTTATAATTTAATATATTTATTGCTGTTTTATATTATGAATTGGAATGGCTTTGTTACTTAATTAAATCGAATTTCGTCTGGTCATTTTCATAATTGTAAACATCGTTTTCAATAATCTCTCTTTGTTACTCTGTTACATATTTATTTAACTAAAGCAACTGTTCAATTTACTGTAATAAGAACAAGAGTTCAAAAAACAGTTACTAAAGTAACAAATCCTGTTAAAATATTTGAATACTTAGTATAGATATATAGTAGATATATATGTATAGGTATATAGTAAGATAACACTGATAATTACTTACTCTACACAAAAAATTTACTCATTAGAAGTGTGTTGAGGAAAACTCAATTTTAAAACATATTTGGATTTCGCAAAAAATATTATAACTGTTGTTACGAATAGTTAGAGAAACATAGAAATCAATATTAAAAAAAACGTTTCTAAAATCGTCTATTAAAATAATTTTGTAAACATTCACCATGTGCCTTATCCCTTTAATATAATTGAACTCGAGTCTATTTGCCCAAATTTGACGCACTTTAAAGGGTGCATAATTTACTTTAAGGCTAATTATTTTGTAATAGGGCCACGCAGATGGTGTGTTCACAAATTGGGAACTAACTCAAAGAAAATTTTCAAATGCTAAACTTTGTTACAAAATTTTAATTAAATAACTTCATCATGTGAATAAGACATCTTTAGGGTAGGATATTAGAACAGTATTTTACAGTATTAGTAATAAATTAGTTAAGAAATTATTCTTTACTTAAGTTCAATAATACTATCGTCGCGTCCACGATTGTAAGTATGTACATTTTAATACAAAAGCAGCTACGGCCGTTGAGAGATGAACCTACAGACAGAAATGGGTATTCCGTGGCCGATCTAAAAATGTGAAGAATTGAAGCGGATAAGAACGGCGGGTTCTATGGTGACCACGATTCAGTAAAACATTAATTCCCCTAACGCATCACTATTGCAATTTTTTGCTATTGCAGTTGTAAAAGTAGCAAATATTCTGCATCCACCTTATGCTGCGTAGTTACTGCGTCATGTAATTATCTTTAGTCAATTTTAAGTTGTGCTAAGGCAGTTAAATATATAGGATAGATAGGATCCCATCTACTCTTAAAATTGCTGGTCTATGGTCGTCACTCACTTATCAACCTGGCACCTGACCAGCACCGCATCGCCTTGTGCAGTTGAGATTTCTTTGTATGGAGTTCCATATATAATATATCCACTCACTTGAAACTCCACTGCATCTACTGGCATTCAAGCCAGCGAGTGGACTGCGAGTTGTCAACACAAAGACGATGCGTTGTTGGCGTGGTACGTCATCATGTACACTCCGATTAAAATCACTCACTTTCCACTCATCAATTCGTTGATATGCGAGATTGACTAGTTGGCCACCGTTGACAACAAGTGGACGTCGAGCAAGGAGGCGGTGCTGGTCGGGTGCCAGATTGATAAGTGAGTGGACCTATGCATGTGCTTGCTTGCTCTATTTTGCTCTATACATATTATACGCATCTCAAAAGTATCCTTGATTTATTTTTTGGTATCTTTAAATTTTATGTTAACGTGGATATTATGTTTTTATTCAATTGATATTGTATATTGTATACTTATAATATCAAAATATATAAAATGGCAATATCAAATATTCACCATTTTTTCCAACATGCACACTGTCATGTTTGTTAGTGCGAAGTGCGCATCCGAATTATAACCTACTTGTGAGAACGTCACGTCATGTCTGAAAAGCGGCCTACGTACTTACGTGACCTGTCAATGCAAAGAAAGTGTGCATGCCTAATTTAAATCATGTCAGGTTAGCCTAGTGGCCCAACTGATTCTACTACTTGTCATTCCCTCTTGCTACACTAGCGCTATTTTGAATTGTAATTTGCTGTTTATCTCTGGACACTTTTCAACTTATACCCTATAAAAGATGGTGCTCGTTACCATTATCATCCACCGTTACGTTTTTTTCCTGTTGGTCGAGCAGTTCCAAAGGTTTATATAATATCATTGCAATATATTAGAACAAACTTTAATAAACCAAAAATAGAGTCTACATGGTCTTCATAATTAAATCGCAAAGGTTTATGGTGGGTGAATTACTCATCAAATTATTGGCATGTTGAGTAACAATAACATAATGTATAAATTATGATTATTAAATTTAAAATAGTTATTAAATTTAAGAGTGCTTAAAGGTAATTTTTATCCAATAAGAATGTAATCATAATTAATATTTTTAATTCAATAAATGAGACAAAAAGTAGAAAAATTATAGGCAAATTCTTGAAACAGGTCAATGTTTGGACTCTGTCTGATGCCTAAAAGTCGGATTTCCAATTTTCTATACGTGACCTCTTTCAGTCCGAATGTCACATGCTCAACAAACGAGGTGTCTTTGAAAACGTAATTAGAAAATTCCCAAACGTGCCCGTTTTCTGTTCTCAGTCGAATTTCAGTGTGGCCTGTCCGGTCGCTCGCAAATTAGTTTTGTTCAACATTATCTATTTGGAGACGAATTTTGCTACAGAAATTTCAAAAAACTGGTATTGTGTTAAAATAAGTTTTACAGACTTTTATCTAAACCAAATAATTTGTGAAACTACATGTATACATATTTAACCATCAATCAAAATCAATAAACATATTTATTTAAATTTAGCTTCTAAGAAGGTACTATGAATATCAACATACTATCACCGGTTCGAAAAACAACTCAAGTCATCGAGAAGAGCACATAAGAAACTCGATCGATTTTAACAAAAAAAAATTAAATTCTTATGTTTTGTTTACAGTTATTATTATTTTTAGTGGATGTACAGAGAAGGAACTAAAGCCGTGCTTTCATTAAACAAGTACACTTGGACCGAGTGTGCTCAATAGTCTCCTCGGAATTTGGTTTACACGTTACGAGTTTATAAGTTCTCCGTTTTTCTCCATGAAAAATATTCCCGGTGTCACTTTCATTGCACTTTTTCTTACTTGGAGCCATTTTGCTTACATATATAGTGTAGACACTATTTCAATAACAGTATTGTTTTAGTATCACTACGTTCTAACTGTATTTACAAAATATAATATTTACTTCCCGGGCGTTGTTGTGACGCAATACAACAATTGGTTTTAGATAAATTAATGAAGTAGTTGTTGTCCCTGAGGACGCAATTTAATTGTTGGGGCTCTCGCCCACAGTTTCGCCGATTTTTTTGGGTCCATGCTATTTTCATTGACTTATTTTAAAACTGTGTTATTTTCTGACAATAAGTTGAATAACAATATGTTAGGAATTAAAATAGACTTTATTTTTTGGTCGTGTTACAAGAATGTACTATTCAATTCACCAAGAAAAATTACAATTGTCTCCGACTGGATCGCTATCACTATACACTAGGTCATATATGCTTGCATATCCAGTAATCAAAGGGAGTGGTGTCCTACCACTATCTTTCTGTAGCTGGATATATACTAGCTGATCTCGAAACGTGATAAACCAAACGACAGGTACTGTGATGGGTTTTGGGCATTCGGGTTCAGAACGACGCTTGATAACTAACGGCCGTTTTATATATATATATATATATATAAAATATAATATAATATAATATATATAATATAATATATATATATATAATATATATATATTATATATATAATATATATTATGTAGATACGAAAAGGATATGAAAAATATTTGTCTATCTTTAGTAACTGAAATAACGGAGAGATAGATTTAATAGATATATATATATAGAGAGATGGATATCCATATCCTATAGTTTTAATAGATAAGAGGGAAGCCGATAACTGTATTAAGTTAAAGATAGTACTTATTACAAATATGTACTAATCGGGGATAGTAAACTCAGATATGTTATTGAAAACGATCGTAAATATACACCTAAATATATCAATTAGCAATGATGGGTCAGAATTCCTGCAATGAACCTGAGCTTTCGGTAAATAAAACCATCGTGATGAAACCATAGCATTGTTGTAAGAATTTTTAATGCCCGCCTGGCCATCTACTATAAGTTGAAAAGCTGTTGCCAAGCACCGATAGGTGTATTCCGGCAGCTGCACTTGAGAGACAGTCTTCGACCAGGCTTAGCATGTTACCATGTTGGCCTACATCTTCACTTAATATCAGGTAAGATTATGGCCACAACGCTAAATCTATAACGATAAAAACACAATGATGTATAGTTATAACTTAAAATTCCATAAATATAAGTCTCAAAGCTCAGAAATATAATGATATAATTGTTATATAGAAATCTATGTCTGTGGTAAATAGAAAGAAAAGAGTATAATTTCATTATATTCGTGTCACCTGTTTTTTCTTGATTAAAAACATGTTATAACAATTTTTTTATGAGCATTTTATACTTTACCATCGGAAAATTTGTTAATCTGACTCATAAATGTCGTTTTAGTTAACACACAAATAAAATAATATTGGTTACGGAAAAACGATACTTATTAATTTTTATAGTCACACATTACAAGATTAAATATTTTTTTTTACATATATTAGCTAGCTTATAATCTAATATTCATTGGTTCATAGAAGGACTGCCAAGAAAATCAGTGAGGGTTAATTTTGTATATTCATTTATATTTTCACTTTAATATTTATTTAATAATTCTACTCATTTTGTTTACAGTTTTGCCATAAAGTAAATATAACAAATAAAAAAATAATTTCCAATAAAAATTCACAACCGTTCCCATACATTAATGAATGAATGTCATATGCAAACCATACATTGGCAACTGAAGATATGGAGCGTGTCGAAACTGAGCAAACGGACCGTGAGATAAGCTTGAGACTGCATTAATCTCCATACACAAACATACTCTGCTTGTGACAGGCAAAAACACCAATAACCTAATGCATTTCGTAATAAACACTGGCAGCTAAAATTAACGTAAATAATACTCCCTTTTATGATTGTTCATTCAGATAACTTCGCCTATTCGGTTGTATGGTGTGAAATAAGCGGGGTTCTAAGATTCGCCAGGATCCATCGCCACTCTTATTTTTGTCTCTCCCTCAGCAAGTAATATCGCTTCATTGTGTCGTGAAAAAGAAATCATATTCTATAATCAAGTAAAATTCCACTATAAATTCGTAGATGGTCATTTAAGTAAATTAAAAAGTATATTAACAAACTGAAAATAATGCCTAGAATAAATAAATAAATATATGATATATAATATATTAAGATGGTATAGAATCTTATTTAACCTGCAATCTGCGTAGATTTTTACTTAATACTCTCAAAAATAAATTAAGAATTTAATGCTAGAAAGTTTATATATATAAATATAGTGGTACAAACGTGACAAACCAAAAGAGAGGTACTGTGACGAGATTACCACCATGTGCATGATGGCCACTATCCAGTTGGATATGATTGTCGTGTCCCATTACGACATCTTTTATTCAATAAACAGGGTACTCATTAGAACCTGAGCTTGACTCGAAGCCACAATCACAATTACCTGAACCCAATCTATGGCCAACTAGTTATTGTGTAACTCATTGGAAAAACAAAGTCACCCAACTATAGTGATGTGATTTACTGATGGAGTGTGTCAAAAGTAGGATTAAAAGAGACACTCTGATGAATAGTATGAATTGAAACTGTCAAAACATAGGTATTTTTCACAGCATTTTGGCAGAACCTTGTTCGGATGAAACCAAGATATTGTATGACCTGGTAGCTCTGTCTTATCAGCGACTCTCCTAATTTGATGTTAGTGTGGATTGGGCACAATGGGACTGATATAATTAGTGGAATTAAAGTTCCTAAAAATAAATAATAATAATAATAATAAAAATTAGTTCGTCGCACCAACACAAGCTGAGATCTATCGTGTCATAGCTAGGGCAAACTAATTCCGCTGAATGCTCCTTACATGAACGGAATGCTTGGCCTATAATATTGTGTAGTAGATAATGCTAGTAATATGTGATTCTAGGCTAGATAGAAATAAAAGCTCTGGATACCTTGGCTATTAAAATTTTATTATTATATACTTTTTTAAGGCTCTTCTGTCATTGTATAGTTTACTTTACTTTATTTGAGATTTACGTATTTTATTTAAGTAGGACACTTTCGATAGTCTTAGACTGATGTGTCACTAATCCACAGTACACCTTTATACATACATAAACATAATTATCAGTTTCCAAAAACATAAGATAATATTTTATGCACTCTATAATCAAAAACATCCCGCTCCTCGTGGACCGTACCAAGTATGTGTAATAGTTAGTAAATGTGTTGTTATAGCCTGCACTCGGTTTATCAGGGTCGAACCACATGTAATATGTGACATAAAACAAAAGAATAACGTTATAAGCTTTCGTAATGGAGTAAACTATCATTTACTTAACCATCTTGTTCTATACTCTATCAAATTTATTAGATCAGTCGCAATTAGACACCAACAGGTATTATTAATTCGTTATTAATGCGTATATACGTATAGTATAAACATATTTTATTTTTTATAAGCAGTGGTAGTCATTATACGTAAACACTTTACTTAAAAGTAATATTAAAGTAGTAAGTAAATCTAAAACGTTTTAGAATCAGTTGAAATATTTCTCGGTCCTACAATAAAGAATACGATACGACATACATATTTCAACATACAAGAAACATATAGGAATAAAACTTAATCGCGATAAAATATGCGCGGTATAAGTGAAATGTATATAAAAAACACACTCAGTGATGCAAAGGCGAGCACGAGGGCGCGTGTTGGCACCAGAAATCAGGACATGGGTTTTTCTTTATCTCTTTACTTGTTTTAGCATTATTAAAATTGATGTTTATGCTGTTGGGTTTAGAAAAACTAGATTTCCTTGTGGGTTTTTCCGTTGTTCTTGCAAGCCAACAGGACGAAAGTGACTGATAAGAGATGTTACTCTCCTGACACTCATAATATTTATTATTTACTAACTGGCCCGGCAGACGTTCTGACATTTCTAATAGGTAAACTTATAGCACGACCACAGTGCCACCTATACCGATTTTTTTTTTCAGAACCATTAAGATCAACATAAGAATGATGCACATCCAACATTTGAATGCTGAGTTACTGCATTGAGTTCATACAAAAATCCGATAGAAAAAATACGCTCAGTTTTTCCTGAATTTCTTTCCATAAAAACCTGATTTGAACGGCCACAAATATTTTAAAATAAAATATATGTATACCCAAATCGGTCCAGCCGTTCTGAAGTGATATGCTTACCAAGGAACAGAATTTCAGTTTTATTTATTTATATATATTATTCATCCGAAAAATATTTTTTAACGGGGCAGTTGTTATAATAAAAACAATTCTCATTGTGATATAAAACATGTAATAAATCAACTTGTATTCACTCCTAAACCGCCTCAAGCGAGTCTGTGATATGGAACTTAGTTGTTAGCGGTAAACCCTACGGTGTACTCCATAATTGGGCTTAACGCTACATTATCAGATCTGCAACTCTAACCAGTTAAAGGAGCTTTGAAGGGATGCGAACATTGCCAACTATTTAACCGGTTGTTAAAAGTTTGTCATATTTGATCGCTCGATTTACATCGCAAAGCCTAAAATCGTGGAAAGTTTGCGCAGAAAATTGGTTAATTAATAAAACATTGTCCTCAATGTGCGGAAAGTTTCGCGAATAGTTACACGAGGTGGCGGGCGAAGTTTAAGGAAACCGCACTGATAGTTGGAAGCGTTAGCTGAAACTTTCACTTCGAAATTAGAAAATCGAACTGAAATAACTGTCGGTAATGAAATAATTTACATTAAAATTTCGATTTGTATATCGATTATAATTATTTTTTATATGATCTTAAATTATTTCACTACGTTATACCCCAGACTATGTTTGCAGTCATTAACTCTCTATAAAACAATCACTCTAAACGAAAAAGCAATCTACGCAATAAGTTCTAACTTTTATATAGCTGTGAAACATTAGAAATCTTCTTTAATTTCAATAATTATTATAAATCCTTTTATAATAATTATTGAAATGCAAATAATTAATATTTTTGAATGCATCTAATACCGTTAACAAAATAATAAAGTTGCTACATAAATTCATAATTGTACGGTTTCAAACAATATTAGGCGAAAAGTGTTCTGAATGTGCTTACAAAATTATACAAGTTTTAACTTTTAATATATTTTATATCCTGAGCCAAAAAGATTGGGAACTATTATTTATAATAATTAGGGGATGAGACCCGCCCAACCCTGCTCAGCTTTATGGAGGAGATCGTAACGGTGGCAGCAAGAAGGAATAAAAAATGGCGCGAAACGGTATTGAAAATAGGAACACTATATTTTGCAAAATTACATTTTTACATCTACACTTTGCATTTTCACTTTATATCTACACTTACATCATAGACACAAACAAATATTTACACTATGCAACAAAATACAAAAATAGTTGATTCGCCATCATAAAACTATTAGGTACAAATCTATATCAATAAATTTGTAGTCCTCTTTATATTTTTAAAAATTTTCCAATAGGCACACTAGAAAGATACGATTACGAATATGCCATAAAATTTGTCTTTATGTCTGTTTTTATGTCCGATTTAACACAAAAACGGCTTGACCGACTCTTATGAAATTTTGTATATGGGATGCTTATGTTATCGGTCAATTGATAGGGTATAAGAAATTTCAATATTACTTTTGAAATCGTAAAAAAAATCAATATTCGTTCATTCTTGGCTGATTTTGAGGAATTTTTGTACACGGGATGTCTAAGTATTTACACAATTAATGGGAGATAATAATTGTCAATACTACTTTTCATCAATCATAATTTTCATCAATTCTCAACCGATTCTGATTGAATTTTGTAGACAGGATGCATACATCATACTTTAACAACTAATTGAGAGGCTAAAAGAATCGTTAATAATGCATTAGAAATTCTAGTTAATAATTTTTAACCAATTTTGAGTAAAATTCTAGACGGGCAATGCATGCCACTCTTCAATTAATACGGCATGTGAATTGTCAACAATATGAGTACAAATTAAATTAGGGAATGTAAATAACTATAGCGTAGTAACAAACGCGTGCGGAGCCGCGGGCACGACACTAGTATTTAAATAAAATTGTTATAATATCACGTCAAGTTTAGTAGTGAAACGCATTTATTGATTTTACTTAAAATAGTATGAAGCAGTTACATAAATTGTTATTCTACATTAAAAAACCAATTTGGAACAATCAGCTTTTCTCTTATAATCAGTAGAGACATTATCCATCCATCCTAATACCATTACCATCTATCTACCTATTATCTATCCTAATAACGCAACTCATACTCTGTAATTTTTCGATGAAATCTTTCAGCTTGTTCATCACTTACTAAACACATGTTATCAGGAAAGAAACTTAAATAGGAGTGTACGAAATGAATTTTAACGAAATATTGCATCCTAGTTTGTGATACGCATCCAGCATCAGTAAGACCTTACTTCATAGGATCATTTCTATAGTAAGCTCTTCACGAGATTCTCACACTATGTGAATCCAGCATCAGTTTCATTTTTTCATGGAAATCCAGTGATTTTTGATTATAGATTTTTTTTTGTGACGTTGACACATGCCAACCATCCATTTTTTCAATCAATAGGACTGCGACACGATAAATAAGTTCATTTAGTTCTGATTGACTAATGAAATGTGGTTCTGTATTTTTTTTAAATATAAGTAAGTAGTATTCCTATCCACTATTAGAAGAGCCTGGTTCGTCTTCTTCTTCCATAGAACTCGATCTTTCGAAAATCTTTCCCGTACTGGATTATCTGGAGAATATGGTAGCGGCATTGATACTGGTGAGACATTAGCATACTTCACCGAATGTTTTCATTTTATTTGAAAAACCTTTCACAGATTTTAAACAGAAGCAACAGTCGTCTACGTGATTTTTGGGTTTATTCCACTGCATTGTTACACCAAAAGTCATCTTTTTATAGTACTCTAGTGCCAACCCATCAAATATTTAGAGCATTTTAAATAACACACTCTAGAAACCAACAATTTGTCTTGGTTTATAATGACAATTTTAAAATAAGTTTAATAAGAGTCGAAATTGGCTTTTTTTCACTTTCAAGAGTAAATTGACCACAAACATAAGAAAACAAGTTAGGAGAATTAACACATAGATGCGGTATTTTGTAGATTTATGTGTAATATAAATGTTTTGATGACTTTTGTACACATTAATGATATAATTTTATAACTACCTTCGACCTAGTGTTGCGGAAAGTAAGATTTATGTTTTAGGACGTGATATCTAAATATAAATTTGTTTTCTGTTGTTTACTAAATTTACCAAGTGCGAATCACCACTCGGGATATCGGTGATGTTTTTGGTGTTGCATGGTGTTTGTTATTTTATTATATTATACTATTTCCATTTCTTTATTTTCTCGATGAAAGTTCTAATTTGATAGTTGTAGTGTTGTGACCAAATAAGTAATGATATCGATCGCATATATTTATTACATTTTGAACAAAGACAAATACAACATAAACATTCAAATATATTTTTTCAAGGTGGGAACACTCCATGGCCCATCGTCATTTTGTACCTATACCTACTTATTTTACAACAGCTTCGAAAATTTTGAACTAGTTGGCATTATCAATCAATAATTAATACGTATAACATCTTGTAATGAAATATAATATTAGTTAATAAATTTGTACAAAAGTATCCGGCAGTAGTTTAGTTTCTTACATTTTGTAAAAAAATATCGAGTCTGTTATCGTGTTACTTTTATCGATATAGCTCCATCCCTATCAGTTTCTCCGACTCTGGTATACCTTGTACGTGTATAAACGTCATATTTTTATAAAATAACGCATACATAATGTAAAAAAAAACGCTCGTTCAAGTTTTCACAGGATCTGTCATCGAGAAAATAAAGAAATGTAAATGGTATAAGTGAGCAATTCTTGTTATTATATACATGTAATTGGATTCTTGGAAACGGCTTTAACGATTTCGATTAAACTTTGTATATTGTTGAATATAAATATATAAACTTATATATTTATATTGTTTTACTTTCCAAGTATACCAATTATAAGTATAAGTAGATAGGTGTTTTTTTAAGACACCGGGCTAAGCTCGGTCGCCCAGATATGTATTAATAAAGAGCTTGAATAATAAAATTAACCTATTAACTAACCTAATTGCAAGAATATTTATATGTGTAATGAAATTAGTTTTGGTGGATTAAACCAGTGATATGTGTTTGACAATAAATAAAGTATAAGAAAAACAAGATTAAAAATAAATAGGACCGTGATATGTGTTAGGGAACACGAGTCCTTCCTAAAAAAAACACTAACCGTTTTAAATTTATTTTACTCACAAATTGGTTTTCAGTAAAACATCACACACAATATTCTATAAAATTCTGCAAACCAAAATAATAAGAGATACAAAAAATATATATTTCATCTGATTCTGAGTGCGTCATTAGCTGGTAATCATCTACTCAGGTGTTCAAACAAGCATATTGACCTATGAGTCAATGACCTCTTGAAACCTATTATTTTACACATTCCAGTGAACGCTGTGATTGTACCTTCTAGTATCTTATTTGCTTCAATAATGCTATATATGATATTGTATTTTTTTAGAATGTACAAGAAGAGTTACTGTTATTAAGTCCTTAAAGATTTCTCCAGTGTTTACAATATTTTGTAGTCCACTTTTTAAGTTTCACACGATTATACAGGCACCGTGTTACAATAACATCAACTCTTCTGTAAGGAAATATTGGAATCAATTTTGTGCGATTATGGTAAATGTAAATTTTTTGTATGGGTGTTATTATATATCTATATCATGTAAATGTATATTGAATGTGATTTGAATAACATTACCCAAACTGTGTTTAGTTTGAAATTACATGACCGTGTGTGAGATTGCCCTATATGTAATTTTAAAATTTTCTAATACAAGTAAATAAGTTGTAAATAGGCAAATTTTAAAATAAAAAGTAGATACTAAAGCATTCCTTTAATCCTTAAAGATAACTTAAAATGTTATATTAATGGTTTGCCATGAAACTTTTGTGCAAGTGCCTTGGACATTGGCTATTGAGCCAAACCGTGATTCAAGTCAAGGTACTTACTTACTTATAAGTACGAATATCACAAACCAAAAATGTGGATAATTTAATACAATATATCAACATATAACAGGATGAAAAATATGAATGCACTATCTTCTGTAAGTGATTATACCAGTGTTCCAAATTATATCCATTATTCAATTATACAGATTATATTTTGCATTCTGAAAATTTAATTTAGAAAGTATTATACTATCATAAAATATTTATACTTTAGTGTATTTTTAACAAAAATACATAAATGTTTTAAGCACTCATATTTAAATGAGCGATTACTATTAACGTCAAGTAAATTATAATTTTAGGTATAACTGATAATTATATTTATGTTTATGATTGAACCTAGATTATCCAGTCTTCACTCTGAAAATATCATTCCGCTAAAATCTTCACTTTCGCATAACTTCATCCAATTTATACCCTTTGACAAAGGTCTTATCTTGAATGAGAAAAGCTTGTTTTAATGCTGTTAATTTAAAGTCCGTGTTTCCGTTACGTTTTCATTGTGTTTTGTTGCATTTAGGGGTGTTCAATAGCTATTGAAAATAGATTAGATTACAGACTTTGTAATAGACAGGACGTCCGCTTCAGTTGCTTCTATTATAAAAAGTGAACAAATTGATGATTGATGATAAATATTTACTACGTTAAAAACATTTTAGAACCACATTAATTTGTAGTAGAGTATTTTACATTTAAACGTTTATAGCAGTATTATCTAATTATGAATTGTACCAACTAATGAACTTGTTAAAATACAATAAAACCAAGGACCAATCCTTCATAGATTTCCTTGCTAACTATAATTAAAAATCGAAGCGTGATTGTGTGTAAACGAATTGAATTCCGTACATTACTATTTTATTTTCATATTATATGATTACACCTTGAATTCCTCAAGAATACTGGAAGGTAGATAGCTTAGTTTTTTTTAATATTCGTTCTTTTTATATACTACTGTTTTATATTCATCACTTGTTGCAAATCCCATGTTGGCCATTTAATATGTTATAAGACATTAAGCTGTTAGTTAATAAACAAATATTTTATAAAACGCTCACGTTTGCTATCATATTTATTAACCAGTTGAACTTACTGAATATAACTTCGTGGTAAATAATTGTTTGTTGTTTGTATATAATTTATTAACATTTGAGATCAATAATTGCAAAGACCAACGAAAGTAGACATGATCTGGTAATTCTAGATATTAGAATATATTAAGTACAGTTTAATTTTAAGGATCTGTATCTGACTAGATTGCGATCACAATAAGCACAAGGTTATAAACCCGTCACATTGATTCTCTTTTGGCTCGTCGCGTTTCGGTATCAGCTAGTAGTGTACTAGTATCCAGCTGCCGAGAAGTTCGCTTCCCAGTGACGAGTGACTACCGTATATGGAACACTCAGCGATCATCAGCAATCATCGCTGTTTTTGGATTATACTTTACTTACCATCAGACAAATTGCCGTCACTTTCCCGTGCTACTATAAAAAAGATATCACGAATTGATAAAGTTCGCCTTATCGCTTTAAAGTTTACGTAAAAAAGTAATAAGGTAAAAAATATGGTGATAATACGGAGATATAATCGATAATAAAATCTTTCAATCAGATGATCTCTCAATAATTATAAGACTAGATTAGATACACTATTTCTTGTACATTCTCATTTAGGGATCTTTGATACAACAACTATGTAATCATGGAACCCTAAAATATAAAATATTCTTTGCACATTGTCGGAAATCCACTTTTTGTTAGACATTACAGACAAATTACGGATAGAGCCCTCATAAAGGGGTGAACGACACGAAACAATGTATCTATAGTTTTATATTCACCACAATAATATGGAAATCTGATTGTGTTTACTGCCTCAGAATAAACTTCGGCTTTATTACGTTCGCTTTTGGATGTAATTTTTTACAAGTGACCATAAACATAAAATTAAACGGATAAGATGAAGTGTACCGTGTAATACTGTTGAAATTTATGAATCTAATAAGAGTTTAAATTCACGTTTACGTTAATTGTTTGAGTTTAAAATGCAAATCTAAAACAAATCAGTATAGGCCTTTTTAATTATTTTATAAGAAAAATTTAATAGAAATGGTTTCTTTCATACATGTACTAACTGACTCGGCAGATGTTGTTCTCTCCTTTCCGCTAATTAATGGCTCGAGCACAAAACCACCTATCGTATCCACACGGCTATGAACCATAGTCTCGATAAAACATATACGTATATTAGGTATATGAATATAACTTTATTTTGTTTTTTTACCATTTTGGTTTAGGCCTCCTTTAATCTACGTTATTCATCCATATTCTGTACGACCTATATCCACTTCAATCCTACCGCGTCATCGTCGCATCATGCCAACGCCTTTGTCGTTCACTTGTAGGGCGATATATATTTGTCCAGATTTTCTTAATAGACCTCAATATTCCTGAGAAAGAAATGACCCAATTTTTTTAATGAATATATTTCATTAGAAAAAAATCTAATAATTATATTTATCATTACGCTGTACTACCTTCGAGGAAAGTAGAGATAGATTCTTGGCGATAACATATGCGTTTCAAGCTAGATTCTTTTCTGACAAACGTGTCAATTGCAAAAAACATTATATTAGATTTTTAAATATATCAAGATTTAATGAAGAAAGTCCTGAAATCCAGGGATTTGTTTTATTTAAAATGCTATAGATCCATTAAAACACAAAACATGTGCACCGTCGCGTTGCAGCCACAGGCGTAAATGAGGACAATTCATCCGATTTATTGTATTAAAATTAACGAAGCTACAATTGTCGATACAGCCGCGATAAGCCGCGCACTGGATGTTGTTATTTGAATTTATTGTTATAGTTATTTTTTTGTTATTTTACAGTGGAATTTTAAATTGAGTTTGAGGGAAGTAAAATTATATCTTACTTATGTGTGACTCAGATATCTATCTAAGTCAGTCACAATTGCAGACTGTAATTAAATTTGTTGGTGTTATGCTGCGGCATAGTGTAATAAGATGTACATATCCGTAATGATACTTTACCCAGTACTCAGCTGTTAACATAATATTTTGTGAATGTGTCGTTGATGTGACAATAAATAAATTAGAGTTAAGTTTTGTGTAATGAACTCCTGGCGTCTGTCTTCTACCACCTTTTTAGGGTTCATCAAGCGAAGAGGGAATAGGTATCTGATAGGTAAACGAGATCCATCGTTGGCCTCATCTTTACTTACCAATAGGCCCATAAAAAAGATAAAAGACCGAAACAGTGGTGACAAAGTATTAGATCTAAGTGAGTCTTCTAAATAGATCTCAAATAGACTATAATTATAATAAATTCAACGGATCTCATTTTTAATCAGCTATTGCATATCGAGTTATATACAATATCGCAGTAATAGCAAGCTGATATGATAATTATTATTGTTGATAAACATTTGTCTTTCATTAGTCCCCACTGCAGTACGTCTACTTATTTTCTAATTGCAATCTAATTATCTTAATTACAGATTATCATTAGTATTACCAGATGAGAAATTATTTTATGTATTCGAAAGAGTTTTTTGTGACAATCCATAAAAGAAATATCCAGGTACATATTTGATTATTCTTTGCAAATTGTTTGTTGTACAACATCACGAACATAACTGGAAAAGCTCTTACTTATGTTAAATTTTCAAAAACTTACCATTTTTAAAGCTTTACAGTAATATTAGCAACTAACATTGCTTTGCATTTTGCCGTTAAAAATTCCCCCATTACTTTTGAAATATCTACATTATATTACTTCAAGTACGTGCACTTGTTTATTCATGTACTATGGCGTTTGTGCGTCATTTTGCATGACCAAGTATAAAATACAGTTACAATGTACTAATATTCGTAACAGTGATAGGTATTCTAACTTCATTTCCGGCAGTCATGCAGACTTCATAGCTTAATATTCTCTCTTCTCTGTAATATTCTCTCTATGAAAATTGGTGTTTAGCAATCTAGTTAGAAAGTAAAACAGATGTCTTATCTTTATCACTCAACTATGACGCGAACGAAGCCGTGGAAACCCGATTGTTATAATATAAAATTAAGTAAAACTGTAAATAATAGATTAATTATAGTAAAGTTTATTATTATGGTAAATATTGAGAATGGAATCATTTTCAAAATATAAGTAACTAAAAGTTTAATTGTCCTTTATAAAGTACAAATGTAAATTCAATACCTAAATTAACATACCCATCTCAAAATCTAATATAAAGACAGAACATCATACATTTTACATACTCTCAAATGTTATTTAAACAAAACCCATATGACAAACGGTGTTATTCGAAGATTATCTCTTGAACATGACTAATGTCTTGTCGGGTTTCACAGCTCTGTCTTCTATATGTTAATTGTACAGAATGCCTCCAACACTAATTTACAACGTTGTTTACTTTACAAATAACAAATTTACATTTACTGTTAATGAATGGAACTCTCCAAACATTCGCAATAATAAATAAGTTTGTTTGACTCTCAAATTGACATGGTAAAGAGAGATGATTCACACGCGCTACGATGTCATTTCAGACGTACGATTCAATTTTTCATCGTGATGAGACTACGTAACTACGTAAACATGAACCGAATGAGGAAATATATTTTTAAGTTTTTGTTTGTTCGTCTCGTCTATGGTTTGCGTTATTTAAAACGTTAGTTCACAAGTTAGCGGGCTCCGTAAACTTTCTACTCGTGATGAAGTTTCTTGAGAATTGAAAACAAATCCTCCTACCACAAGATAGTATATTTTAAAGTATTCTTCTATATTTATGATACATAATATACTAGTGAACCTCAATCTATACTAATGTTTTGAAGATCAAAACATTGTATTTTTTTTTAATTTGAACACGCTATTCTCTGGAATAACCAGTCAGATTTGACAAATTCTGATTGCATTTTATAGCTTATTTTTATAGACTGTGGGACTTCACGCTACGAAATTAGCAATCATTAACGTCAAACAATCTGTAAAACTGTAAGCAAGTGCGGAAAGTCAACAAAAATGTGACATTTTTTAACGATTTGTAGTTTATTGCTTAGCCATGGTCAACTTTGCAGTTAGAGTTGCCACCCATACTTTAAATAATAAAGTATTGTAACTTATTTATTGTAAATAATATCTAATACATGTGTATAAAATACCTGATAACAATATTTATCTTTGAAGAAAAATATTGTGTTGAAACTATCGAGTCTCGAATGGTTTTGAGAGGATATACATATTGTGAAGGCCAATAGTTCAGGTTACAGTAATTGACTTCGACTTACAGACCTCTGAATATGTCAAGTATATCATCAACGTATGCAAGTTCTTGTTTCGTGTAATCAAAATTATTGTGATCTATTTACTTACGTCATATCAAAAATATGTCGATTTCACGTGTACATTTTTTAATAAGGTAGTTAGTTCTTATCTAGAAACATCTATCTATCTTATCAATCATAGAAAATTTTACCCCTTTTTTCACCACCATAGAAGTTGAATTTCTAAAAATCCTTCTTAATGCTCACCTACAATGTAAAATGAACCCGTATACGGATTTTCACAGTCCTAGCCTAAGTAGTTAGTTTGGACTGTACGTTGATATGTCAGTCAGTCATATATTTTCCATCATCATGGTTTATAAAAAAATAAATAATTAAAAACCTATATAGTAACATGGCAACCGCCAACAATTTATATACAGTTAATGACAAAAATTCTAAATAATTTTGTAGATAATATTTATATTATTGAAATACAATAATTATTAGATGATACGTTATGCATATTTATTAAGGTTAGTAAAAGGTATAATAATTTATTTATTGCATATAAATTATGTATAATATATTAAACACATATGCATACATAAATCACGCCTATTTACCAACGGGGTAGGCACAGAACACGTCCTTCCACCTACTACGATCCTGGCATACATATTTCGCTTCTTCAACATTCATCAATCTTTTTATGTATGCTCTTCGGTTTAGAATACTCTTGACCTGAACTTTGTTCAAAACGTCCCCTATTTGATCGAGGAACGTTCTTCTAGGCCTTCTTCTTCCAAGGTTTCCTTTCACACTCGCATTATAAATTAGTTTTAGTCTTTCTTCTTTCATTCATCTTCTGAACATACCCAAACCCTCTGAGCACCTCTTTCTCAATCCGTGTGACTATATCTTCTTTCACACCGCAAACTTCTCTTACCACGCTATTTCTTATCATGTCACTTAATTTCACTCCTAACATACCTCTTAGCGCTCTCAATTCTACTGCATTTATTTTCTTTTCATGATTTTTCTGCCACACTCAGGTTTCACTTCCGTACATGAGTGTTAGAACCAATACTTCTCTATGCACAGCCAAACGAGCTTTTTTTAGAAATTCTCTGGCTGCTCATAAAGGAGTGCAACGCTCTATATTATACACATAAGCTTTAAGATTTTTGAATGTACCTTAGCTATTTATTATGGATATTGCTATCTAAAAATTACTTCAAGAGGTCAACCATACGATTACGGGAGGTACGAGTTCACTCAGTAACTGCTCCATAAAAGCAGTTATTTGGGAAAATAAATTTTATCTAAAAATCAACTAAGTCATGGGAAAACGAATCGAGTGTTCCCAAACTGGCCATAGTTTATGACCAACGATCTGTATAGAATTTCGTGCTATTATCAGAACAAATACAAATCTATACATTAAAATTTAATGGACACCTACAGAATTGTGGTTAAATATCAGATTCGGAAGCGATGATGGTTGAGAATTCAGTAATAGCGCATTTAGAATAATGATGCACATTTTCAGGAATATTCACATTTCATATAAATTACCTATAGGAAGAGTTTTCAAAGTTTCTGTACACATTGAGAGTACAAATTGGAAAGATTCAAATTTTTGCTGGAAATTTTCATCTCTAAGTTAGAAAGAGCGGTTTGAAAGTTTGAATCCTTCAATGAGACTGAATTTTCTTTGGTATTCATTCGAGTAAGAGCTTTTAAAAAGAAAAAAAAACGAAGTAAATCTCGTATTAAAATACGTTTTCATGAAAATAGGTAGGTACAAGAATTACCTTTTGTGGTATCAGATACAATGGTTTTACCGCGCGTGGAAAATACTCCAGTACTATAACGTGGCATAGAGAAAAACAACATGATGCACCATGATAAGACATTTTTTAATAACCACTTCGCTAACTAGCGAATTACCTATTTATAAAATTTACGGAAGCGCATTACTTGACAACGGCTGGATTGTTTGGTTTTTATGGCAAGAAAAATTGGAAAATTTTCAAATTCGGTAAAAAAAGGTCGTCCTTTTTTCTACCGGATTTTTGTATGAACACGGAAGCCATAACTTAATATTCAAGGGGTGGAAACGCGTAATTATTTTTTGTTTTGTTTATGGTCATGAAAATGTTATTATGGGAAAAAAAACGGAACAGGTATCGCGCTGTAGTCTAGTTATTGATAATTGGAAGGGCAGAGCAATATTTAGAACAATAGCTAGTACTGCAACTGCATTAAAATATAATTTGAATGTGCATGTTAACAATTTTTTTTTTTCTATCACAAAAGATAATAGTAAAAAACACCTAGTAGATATATGTCCACCGAGAATACAATAATAAGCATAAGTGTGTATAATATATTTGTGCTTTCTGTTGTAGTATATATAACTAAATTACTCTTATGCTCACAAATTAAATAAACTCTTCCCGTGGGCGAATTATCCAGGCTAGTTTGTATAACACTTGAGGTAACTCCTAACTCGGTGGGATAACGTAAATACCTCAGTTTTCATTATTGTGAATGCATTTTTTGTGTTTATAAATTATGATGGTACTCAGGAAGAAATGAAGGATTATATACAAATAATTAAAATGCATTCTTTAATGTTTTAATTTCAATAATGTGTGTAATTTATGATACATGTATGTGTGACAAAAAATCCGACATAGTGTGTCATACGTATATGCGAATTTCGATTTCTACCAACATACATTGTGCTGCTTAAACCTTTTGGACATTAGTATTGAAAGGTTGAACAGCCATCCACATTGTTAAATGTTATTGCAGTCATCATCATCACCAGCGCGTTAAAAAAAGAAATAGCCAATATTTTGGAAAAATGTTTGCAAAAAACGTTACACTTTGTAACATGAAAAAATTGTGGACAAAACTTTCTCGTGACTAGAAAGAAGGCTTTTATCGTTCATATTAAAAGTGAACGCGTTAAGATAGGCAGCATATGGTGTTCCAGAAACTATTTTGTAAGTATTTTATCCCATTCTCGCAAGTACAGGCCTTGAGTAAAAAGTTTAGCCAAGTCGAAAACAACAGGTGTTGTTTGTAATATTATGTTCGTCGCCTTTAAAGCCTTATGTGGTGTACTTTAAATCTAAACAAGTTTTAATGTACTTAATGCTGTATCAAGTATTATTTAAAGTATTTTATGTCCTTTTTTAAATTCAAAATTCTTATCACATTGAGAAGACTTGGGGATTAATAACGCACAATAGATGCAATCAATGCACATTCATACAAAAAATGTGTATGAGAAATACATATAAAATTTTGTAGTTTAATCACCTGGCAACATTTTATAGTGTCACAGCTCGACCGATAGACAGCACGCATTGCAGATTGTAACTTTTATATAAAACTAGCTGACGCGCGCAACTTCGTCTGAGTTACAGAGAGAGAAAAAGTGGGTCATAGCCACATATAATACAATTACAAAGGATGTGAAACTTTCTTTGTTTTATCTACGAACCATTTACGCAACGCACGCCATGAAAACTCTCAAAAGGAATAAATTTTCCCTGTTTTTGCAACATTTTTCATTGATGCTCCACTCCTATTAGTCGTAGCGTCATGTTATATAGCATGTAGCATACATATCATCACGCCTGTATTGCCCGAAGGGTTAGGCAGAGGTGTACTAATTATACACCCACAATTCGCGGAGTATGTTTTTAGGTCCCATGTAATAGGGGGCGAGCCTATTAACCATTTAGCATTTAACCTTTCTAGATAAATGAGCTATCTAACACTAAAATAATTATTCCATTCGAGCCAATAGTTCCTGAGATTAGCGCGTTCAACCAAAGAAATAAACAAACTCTTCAGCTTTATAATATTAGTATAGATTTAATACAGTTTATTATCATTATATTCACAAGTGGCTTTATTTAAACTATTATATAAATTAGTGGGCTAACAGATTGTGTACTCATCTATTTCTACTGTCAAATTGCAGTGCTTACTTCGTTGTGTTTCAATGTGAAGGGTGAGAACTGCAGTCTTTTTGTGGTTGATTATACACAGGTTGCAGTAACACTACAAATTTAGTTGAATGAGCTGACTGTCTGCTACTACTTACATATAAATCAAAATAAAATAAACGAAAGTTATACAACCAAATTATTTCTTGTGCTTGAAGCACAAGCACCCTGATCCAAAAATCTAAGTTTTGTCTGTCAGTAAATTTTGTCTCCATCTGGGAATCACACCAGAAGCACTTGACACGTAAGGTATATTTTAAACTATTACAAAAACCAGCCATCTAACATTAAATAACTATGTGTATACCCAAAAGTTTAAAGTAAAACCTTTACTGAAGAGTTTATTATGCTTATTTGATATAAAGCTTATAGGTTTTTCACAAGGGATTTATTCTAGACAGCTTTATTAAGAGAGAGCTATCAAAATACGTAGGTATACCACGTTAATCACCGTGAAGCTATATCAGTAAGTTCGTAATTAAAGCTCAATACTCACGCACGTGTAATTCAACGGTTTATGCACCCTTGATAATATGAAATGAAGTTTCTTTAGAGCCGGGGCGGGCGGTGGCGCGGGGCGTATGGCGTTGTGGGGCGGAGTTACAAAGCGTCGCTCAGTCAGTGGGCAGACACTGTCTGAGCTATACGCTCGCTGCAGCCGTACTACCCGCTCTCATGCAACGCGACTCGCGATGTATCTTCTAACACGTGAATATTTATGACGCGATCAGATCCATTCCCTTATAAATGGCACTGCCTTCGACGTATAATCATAACTCGTGTGTGAACGTAAAATGCCAATAAAACGAACTATCGCGAAAAAACTTGAAATACGAACTTTTCATCGTATAGTTGTGTGTGTGTTGTTCTACTGCCATGCCGTCGAGAAGACTACTGCGGTCGAAATGCCGCACGAATGTGCTTACCGTAGCTCCGAGACGGAAACGTCGGAGAACGCGGTACTCTTCTGCAAAATCCGAACTATAAGCAGTTTGGACCACTTGTTACAAAACATAAGTCGTATGCACTTCGATGAAGTTATTTCATTACATGTACAATGTAGCGAGATATTGTTTTTTGAAAGCACGTTAATTGCTCACACAGATAAGACTACAGGGAAACATACAAATCTTGCAAAACTACGGGACCTTTTCATCGATAAGTGTAAGCTACGGCAGATACCGGCACGTGCTTTCGAGAATTTTAAAGATCTGAAGCGGTTGCACGTGACAACCTACAATAGTGAATGGTCTGCGATGACAATGGAACTGCACGAACTGGCCTTCTCAGGCTTGAACGAGTTAACTGAACTTGATCTTAGTGATAACAACATTTGGAGCACAAAAATGGAAACTTTTTGTTCATTGTACAGTTTGAAAACTTTAAACCTCACAAACAATCACTTGCAAAACATAAAGACTATTGGATTTTCTGATACATTGAGAGAACAAAACTTAAGCGTAAGAAGTTGTAATTTAGTCATAGAAACTTTAGATATGTCTCATAATGATTTAATTGTTGTAACTGATAACAGCTTATCAAAATTACGTTCGTTATCTAAACTTTTGCTACAAAATAATGCGATATCTACCTTAGAAGACGGTGCCTTTGAAGGATTAATGAGTTTACAAGTTTTGAATTTATCTAGTAATTTTATGAATACACTTCCTCCTGAAATTTTTTTGAATACTAAATCTTTGAAAGAAATACACGTAAGTAATAACACTATAAATACATTACCACCAGGGCTTTTTGAAGGTTTAGATCAATTGCAAATATTAGACCTTTCTCATAATGAACTTACTAGTCAGTGGATAAATAAGAAAACATTTGTAGGTTTATTAAGAATGGTAATACTTAATCTGTCGTATAATATTCTAACAAAAATAGACCGTTTTCTGTTTCAAGATTTGTATAGTTTGCAGAAATTAAACTTAGAACATAATGATATAACTGTAATCGATAAACATGCTTTTAGTGAATTAAGAAATTTGCATTCTCTGACACTCTCAAACAATAAACTTATACATGTTGATACACACTTGTTCACAGACTTGCACGTGTTGCATGAACTTTTTATTGATAACAATAAAATCAAACATATTGAAGACAACGCTTTCAATAATATGACAGCTATAGAAGATTTGGGTTTGAATGACAACTTTTTATCGTCCATACCTGATTCTATCCGCAAACTACGGTCTCTTAGGTCATTGGACATCGGAAACAACAATATAACCCATCTAAATCGGGAAAATTTTCGTGGACTCTCAGAACTTTTCGGCTTACGCCTTGTAGATAACAAAGTTACATATTTAAATGAAGACACTTTTGAGCATTTGCCTCAATTACAAGTTCTTAATTTAGCATCAAACAAAATAAAACACGTAGCCCCGGGCTGTTTTCGTAAAAATATCAATTTGAAACTATTGCGCATGGACGGTAATGAAATAACAAAATTTGATGGAATATTTAATACTTTAAACAGTTTAGTTTGGCTTAATATGTCAGCAAATAAAATAACGTTTTTTGACTTTCAAAGTTTTCCAGATAGCTTAGAATGGTTGGATATGCATAATAATTACATTCAAAACTTTCTCAATGATGATTTGCATTCTAATGTGAACATCAAATTATTAGATTTAAGTTACAACAACATATCACAGATCACTGTCACATCAATACCCAAATCTGTCGAAAAACTTTATTTAAACGACAACAATATAGAAAACATTGGAGTCGGTTCCTTTTCTAAACTACAAAGATTATTAACTGTGACATTAAATAATAACAAACTAGTGCAGCTTGACATGAATTCATTTAGGTTAGATCAAATAGATGAAGACAGTGAGTTACCCGAGTTCTTTATAAGCGGAAATCCATTTGTTTGTGACTGTTCAATGGAATGGATTCAACGCATTAATTATTTGAGTCATAGTCGACAATACCCGCGCGTGTTAGATTTAGATAAAGCTTTGTGTACTCTAGTTCATTCTCGTGCTAAAGAGAAAAAGTTGATAATAGACATGTCACCATCTGACTTTCTATGTCCCTACGAAAGTCATTGTTTTGCCTTGTGTCATTGTTGTGATTTTGTTGCCTGTGATTGTGAAATGATTTGTCCAAATAATTGTAGATGCTATCACGATATTACTTGGAATGCAAACGTTGTTGATTGTTCGAATGCTGGGTATACAGACGTACCCGAACGGATTCCAATGGACGCAACTGAAATTTATTTAGACGGAAATGATATAAGTAATTTGGGAAATCACGTCTTTATAGGAAAAAAGAAACTTCAAGTACTTTATTTGAACAATACAAAATTACAAGAAGTCAATAATCAGACTTTTAAAGGTGTAGATTCTTTAAGAGTACTACATTTGGAAAACAATAAATTAGTTGAGTTAAAAGGGGACGAATTTTTACACTTGAATAATTTAAATGAGTTATATTTAGATCATAACGCTATAACTCATGTCGCAAATAATACTTTTTCGTCGTTAAAATCCCTTTCAGTTCTGAGAATTGATGAAAACAAACTCGTAAATTTCTTTCCTTGGAAATTATTAGCTTCTTCGTCGAAAAGCTTAGCTCATGTATCTATAGAGGGTAATCAATATTCTTGTGACTGTAAAAGCATTGCTGAATTAGACTCATGGTTGAGAAGAGATCCGGGTGACCCCGAAAAAATGTTATGCACAGATTCAGAAGGCAAGCCCACGAAAATAACAATTGCTTCAGTTTTAAGTCATTGTAAAGAATATATGGGTTCTGTAAGTGATCCTTCAGTTTCTAGAGATGAAATTGTATCTAAATCTATATTTTTACCTGATAATTACTTTGCTATTATATGTGGAGTAATTATTATACTTGTAGTGATTTGTTTGATAGGTGCTATATTCTATGCTTTCAGATATGAAGTAAGTGACTGGTTATATACAAAGTATGGAGTGCCCCTGTTCAAAGAACAATCATGTCCTAATGTCGATCACGTTTTGGAAGGGAACCCAAATCACATGTATGATTACTACGTGATATGCAATACCAAAGACTCAAATTTCGTATATAATAATATTATGACAGAAATCGAATTCAGAAAAATGACTTTAAAAAAATTATCTGCAAGTGAAGCATCACTTAATATTCTTACTTTAGATGGTTTTTCTAAATCATCAAAATTATCTAAACGTTTACTAATAATTCTTACCGCAAATTTCATTTGTAATGATTTGTGCGATATACACTTTAAGAATATATTTTTTAGTTATTTAAAATCATTAAATCGTAGCGATATGAACAAGGTAATATTTATCACAGTTATAGAAAGCAGTCAAATAAACGACGAATTGTGTTTCATATTAGATAAGTGTAAAAGTATATCGTGGAATGACCCGCGTTTTTGGGATAAGTTCATAATTCTGCTCAACTCAACTGATACTATTATAACCGTAAAAGGTTCCGAGAAAAATGTATTCAAGAAGTCGTTACGTCAGACCCCAACCTTGAGATATACTACAATGCCGGTTTCAAACGATACTTGCTCAAAGCAGAACTTTACGAATTCTTTACAGTATTGTAAAAGGAATGACGGTGAATCGTCTCAGAACGAAAGTTCACCTTCCTCCGACAACAACACGTACGGCGAAGTGAACAATTCTAACAATAGCTACATGTCGATCGACAACAGATCTTGTCCACGTTTTAATTATGACCTAAGGCTGTCTCCAAGCAGCGGTCACGTATATTCTAGGGTAGAGGATATTTCGCCTACTGCACCGCGATCGATAACAGGAAATACGTCTAATAAAGGACGCACGTACTTTGTTTGAACAACCTTGTTAACCAGCCTTATTTCTTGTTTATTTCTTTTTATTTTCACTTTTGAATCAATTACAATGTTCATTTTACACATAACATGTAAATATATTGTTGTTTCAATAAATTTAAGGTTTTGTCAATTTTCACATACGTAATTATAAGCCGTACGAAAATGTTATAATTCAAAATTTGAAACGAATGTAAATAGAATATTAATTATATAGTTTTATAGAGCTCGTGAAAATGTTCTTTTTGTTTAAAAATATAATAGTTTACAAAAATCAATTCACTGTAATGCAACACCAAATAGACTAAGAAAGTTCGATTTTAACTACCATTATTAATAATAATAATTATGACTTATTATCCTTACTAATAATTACTTGATAAAGTGTATGTATATTAATATAATAATTGTTGCCTATTCGTCAAGGGATGATGTACTTTGTATTACCCTTATTGATTTTATATTTGTACTGGAATTAATTATAAGATTTTATATGAAAATATTGTAACACGAAAAGAATTCTAAATTTCTGCTTTGAATAATTTATTACGTAAAGAAAAATATAAAGTTTAATTTTTATTATCCAATGAATCTATTGTTTTAAACATACTACATTATATTGACTTTTTTGTTATTAGCTTCATGGCAGTTTTGTGTATATGTATTTAATTAGGCTTATTAACAAATATGAAAAAATATGTATATATTACATATGTGTTTATGATGTTATCGTTTGTCAGCATAATTGTATTGCTTGAGCATCTATTTAAAAATAATTAAGCTAAATCGTGATATTAGATTTAATAATTATAAACTTGAAAATAAATGTAATTTTTGGATTGTAATTATTAGTCTGTAATGAAATTGTTTTGTATAAAAAAATGTACAAAGATATCTTTGAAACGTAATAAATTATACTGACGTTTTGATACTTTTTATGTCTTTTATTTTATCAAAGCTCTGTAAAGAGAGACAGAGAGCCTCTTGTGTAAATCCAATCACGTTAAATAAATATTCATAATTTAATTAAAATATCTCTTTAATTATTTTACCGTAGCGCTTGCTCATCTGCTGTTTAATACTATTTACTATTTAGAATCAAATGTGATTTATTTTTATAAGTATTTAATATAATTCAATCCTTTATGGAGTAGAAAGGCAACAAAGAATTTATTTTCATAATTACATTACGTTGTCATTTGTTCTTAGAAAGTAAAATGTAACTATAGAAAAATATAAATATAATATAATTACTAGCTGACCCGTACGAATATTTCTCACATGATATAATGTAAATAATCTAATTAACAGCTGTCATGTTTGTTAGCGAAATTGTTAATAGGTGGCGCCTTGATAAATTTTCATTATAATTATCAAGACATAGCGACTCCTAATAAAACAAGTTTTTATTATTAGTTATTATTTTTATTAGTATTTTTAATGAAAATTTTAATTTTACACTATTTGTCTATGTTTTGTCAGTAAGCTTAACAATAATGTTTGAATAATTAATTTGATGAAAAATTAACAAAGATATTTAGTTCGTTATCAGTAAAAAACACATTCGAGAAATAATATATTTATGATGATAATAGATACCTATACAATTCTAGCACGAAAGATTAAATGAGAATCATACCATCACGCCTGGATTCCCCGAAGGGTTAGGTAGAAATGTACTAATGTACACCCACAACTCGCCGAGTATATTTTTAGGTCCCATGTAATAGGGGGCTAGCCTATTACCATTAATCGGACACAAAACCAAACTCCGAGCTGATACTGAGAATTTTATAGGAACTAACCCAATAACACTTTGTTCAACCTGGGATTCGAACCCAAGACCTCCGCTCATAGCAGTCGCGCTAACGACCACTAGGCTAACGAGGATTGATAGAATTTAATAACCTCACATTTTTAACGTTAAACTCTTCAGACCCTACTTTGAAATTTTTTGTTATGCCTATGATATTAACAAAGTTTCATATATAACGGTTAAAATATATAAATAAATTCTTATTATATTGGAAAGTAATTCTTAACAGAATCAATAAGAATAAGGTTTCGAAAATTGCAAAAAAAATAATAAATAAAAACTCCTATTTAAAATTAGGTTTATAGTGCATAGTTTCATGAATAAAGTGCTTGCATTTAAAAACTATAAATGTACAGATTAAAAAACAATCCATTTATTGAACACAAACACTAAATATTACACAATGTTTTCCAGATGTGATACAAGCAAAAGTGTTTTGTATCTTATGAGGACTGGGTCGAAATAGTACCCCATTCCATTTGCCTGCTTCAGTAAGTCTGATAACAAGTAAAACAAAAAGAATAATATTTGTGCAGGTATACAGGTATGACTATATGTCTGAGATAACCTTAATTCGATATGCTTTTGATGCAATGCCCATTTAGCACGGATCTCTGATTGAACCGAGTAACCAGATTTATTGAAATTGATTCAACCGATCGCGCGATACTGTTATTGGCTGACCATACTATTGCGGCTTAATAGGTTAGCTTAATTGTTTATTATTTAATAAAAAGGTGCCAGTTTCATTTTTAAACTTCTACACAGATTTGGATTTATCCACAGATCCATTCAATGTTAAGGACAATTTTAAACCTTAATTGCAGATTTCAGAAGACATAAATATCTATTGCAGAGTGAAAGTTATACTACTTTTTGCCAAACCTGGTGAATCTTAACAGCTGTCTGAGGCTTCAGGGCGATTACGGGTAACAGTATAGTCAGTTAAAAAAAAATCTCATGTATATATTATTGTATTTGGGAATCGCTATTTGAGCGTAAAAGTATTAAAGATGACTAGCGATCTCCCTAAGGTCGAAATTCGACCAGCGACTTTTTATCATAGACTATTTTCTATTTCACATTTGCGGTGTTAATGAACTTAAACAATAAGTACTTTATCTACATCACTTGCATTCACTTTCCGTTGAGTGACAATGTCAATATTTTGGAGGATCTAAGTTAAATGGTACTGGTGAGTTTGGGATTCGAATTATTAGTTTGTTTAATTTTATTTATTAGTAACAGATATTATAGATAAATTTTAGCTTTCTGCATACCTTCTCCATATAAACTTTAACCATGCCAAATCTCATAGTCTTCCGTGCACGCAATACGCTTAAAAAGGGGTAGAAAAATTTTGCTTCAGGTATTAATATATAGATAGTTTGTTAGCTATGTATGCAAAAAAAGTTGTATATTACTGCAAATTATTTTACTGCGCTGGATAATCCTGAAGCAAGACAAACTAAAAGAGAATCTCTATGAGAGGTTTATCACCTTGTGAAAGGTGGTTGCGACCCAGTTGGGTACAGAACCCTACCATCCCACTTGATTAGTGGATATACACCGGCTTATCACGAAATGCGACACTTCTAAGCACCCCAGTATGGCTGATGCTACAATTGTTGTGTGATAGTCACTATCCAGTAAATCAAAATTGTCATATCCTACCACCCAGTTAAACTTTATTCATTAACCAGCTCATGGGTCCCATCCAAACAGTTTATATATCCGTTTTAAATTCAACTTTAGAATGAAGAAGAGTTTTGGTGATATTTAAGAGGTATGAAGCTCAATTTAAATTGGTAAACAAATTACAATAAAACATAAAGTTTTATGTCTAAATGACTAAACGACGACCTTAGGCGTGTTATCTTGATATTTATACTAAAATTATAAAGATCAAGAGATTGTTTGTTCGAACGCGCTAATCTCTGCAACTAACAGTGAGATTTGAAAAACATTTTTTGTATTTTATAGCCTGTTTATTGAGCATATATAATCTGTATATCTCTGTGTATCTATAAACTGACAAGCTATAGGTAAGTACGGGAACCGGGAACAAATACGATAGGCTACACAGATGCGTTGGCGACGCGGTGGGGTGGAGACTTTGTCGAATACATTTAACCCAGTAAAACGGTAGAATACAGCTAGTTTAATTATATTTAATATATAATTATATTTATGCTTTATTCTGTAGTTTGTCTTTCAAAGTATCTGCATTATGTATATGTCAATAAAATTAACAATGATTATTTATTTTGAATATTGTACATTCCATGATAATTAAATTAATAAGTTTATTCAGTTAATCAAATGAAGTAAATATTGATTATTACTCTGATAATAAGAAATAATAATATTGACATTGTCTTTATCAGCGTGACACGTATTGAGACGAATTGTACCTATGGATAACCCTAACCTTTGTTCTATCAACAAGATAGAATCGTAAATTTAGATAAACCCATTATAATTATGTAGCATCCGCCCATGATTTAGTTGGCGTTAATTACAATATAAAATTTAACAAGAATAAACATTTAGACTATGGGACTATTTTTAAATTAACAGATAATTTTTAGATTTCGACATGTTTTATCTGTCAAAACGTCAAAATTATTCCTCAAATAAAATTATCAGACAATTGAAAAGTCGGTCCTATGTCACAGAGATGTACTTTCCTATTGGTGAAAGAATTTTTAGAATGCGATCAGTAGCTGCAGAGATTACCTCCTACAAACCTTATATATTTGTAATAGTAGTATAGAATCAAACTCTACGTTTATTCTATTTAAATAATAAAGTGGTATATCTATACATAGGATAAAGTCGCTTACCGTTGTCTGTCCCTATGTACGCTTAGATCTTTTAAACTACACAACGGATTTTAATGCGGTTTTCACTACCATTTAGATATTTTTTTTACTAAAGGTAGGTATATACAATACATTCCAATTAAGTTTTTGTATAGTAGAGAAAATTCAATGATTTGTATTTGAAGTCATAAAAAAATTATTTTCGGGCGCATATATGGCTTACGCTGGCAAAACAAAATGATGTTTCAAAGAATTTTATTTCTTCAAAAAGCCTACAGAAATATCTGCAATATGTCTATCTTCTTAAGTTAACCATTTAACAATTTTATTAAACTTCAATATTACATTATTTGCGAAGTTATTTTCTCAAATTCAGTATTAATTTTTATCCAGATAAATTTTTATTTAACTTGGGCATTTAATGTAGTTTAAAATTTACCTTTACAGTTTTCCATTTAAATGAATACCGTAGAAGATATTACGAATTGAAAATTACGCGCTACTAAATAAATCCTGTTCAGCAAAACAGTAGCGGTCAGTTGGACGGCACTACGCACCTATGATTCATTAAGCGCCGCGAGCTAAGCATACTCTTCGTAACTATAAAGGTACATAACATACCATTAGCCTGTATCCCCGAAGGGTTAGGCAGAGGTGTACACTCGAATTTCGCTAGGTACGTTTTAAGTCCCATATAATATGGGGCGAACCTATTGCCATCAATCGGGCACAAAGCCAAACTCCGAGCTGCTACTGAGAATTTCATAGAAAAACCCAATTACACTTTGCTCGACCTGGGTATCAAACATAGGGACCTCGAGCATTGCAGTCGCACTTAGGACAACTAAGCTGATGCGGCAGTTATGAAGTTATGAACTATCAATATTAAAGCGATAAACTCTAAATCAGGCTTTTTAAACATAAAATAAACCACTTTGTAAATTGTACTCGTGCGAAGCTGGAGCAGGTCGCTAGTTTCTAATAAGGTTAAGTTCTATTGAATGTTCGAGTAGGTTGGAACAACTGATTTTGTAAACATAAGAGTAGGCTGATTGAATACTTTAATTAGAATTAAAGTATTTAAATGTTGTTGTTGTTATCCTGTATTAAAGTTGTCCATAAAATAAATATAGAATTTAATAACATAGCATACCATCATACCTCTCTCTCGAAAGTGTTAGGTAGAGGTATACATTGGTATACATTATTAGTACACCCACAGTTCGCCGGGTATGTTTTTAGGTCCTATATAATAGTGGACAGGCCTATATCTATTAATCGGGCACAAAGCTAAACTCCGAGAAGCTACTGAGAATTAAATACAAAAACCCAATAACATTTTGCTTAACCTAGGAATCGAACGCAGGACCACGAGCATAGCAGTCGCGCTTACGACCAGAGGGTTAATGGGGCAGTTCGAATTTTATAGATACTAACAAAATATACAATTTTAATTATTCCAATAAAGAAACCGTCGATCTTATTGGAAACTGTTAGAATTGTAAGTGTCAAATAGATATCTTATTATATTAAGTGAGCAATTCTTGTATATACATTTATATAATATATGTTATTGGTTTTTGCAAGCAACTCCAACGATTTCGATGAAACTTTGGATTTAGATAATGTTTTATATGCCAAGTTTACCTTGATAGGTGTTTTTTCTTGTTTATAAGACACCGAGCACAGCTCGGTCGCCCAGACATTAATATATGCACGTATATTAATTGTTGTGTTTATAGTTTTATATAAACAACTTTCATAGTTCATTCAATGAATTCATTAATGGCTTAAAAAATCGACCAACATTTGATCTTTCCTAAAGATTTCACTCCTCATTTTCATTTGCTATTCACGTACCTATTATAAAAGTCATCTAAAATATCTCGAAGATTTTAACACTAATGAAAGAACAATTTGTAACATGCTTGAAAATATGTAAAAATCTTAATAGCTCCTTTTATTGCTACACACAGACCACAACAATGTCTAAATATATACAAAAGTTTAAAGATGCCGTTATGTTCAGAGGGAACATAAAATTATCTGGTTTATTGTTAGTACCGTCACAGAAACAATCCACAAACCGTCGAACCTCACAACACTAATAATTAACACAGTTTCATATAGATACAGCTTTATCTATATAATGATTTTTTGTTTGATTTTTAAAATATAAATACACATATATTTTTTCTTTCGTTTAATGCTTAATAGTTTAAATATTTTGTGTTACTTTATGCAATTAACATTTAGCTGAGAAATATGCAAAGCTTAAATAAATGTCATATGATTAGTTTATGCATGTACTAAACGCATCCAGAAACATTCCCTTCAATACCTACAATGTAGAACCTCTTTTTATTTATCTAATTATATAGAGCGATGTAAACATTTCCATTTTCTTTCACTATATGAACGTCGTAAAATAGCTGATCTATCTTATTTAAGTATCATAGTCAATGGAATTGTAGACTGTCCAGAACTCCTTTCCAAAATTCAGCTGTGTGTACCTACAAATATAACATTAATAAAACCCAAACTGTTATATATACCATTTGTAAGGACAACATATAGACACAATTCATTTGTAATCAGGGCGTACAAAACAATTTAATTCTTTAGACTATTACAAGTGTCTTCCATAAGACGCAGTTTATGCAGTGACTTTTTCACTAATTTTTAAATCACTGTGGTAATAATTTTAGTTTGTGTTAATTTTTGTGTTCCTCTTCGTGACAGACTCTCTTTCTTTTTCGTTTGTATTTATCTTTTCTATTTGTGATAACTTGTAATTGGACTTCTATTTCGATTATTTTTACTACTATTTTTATTAGCTGTAAATGTAATGTAGAAATATTAGATACACAATATTATATAATGATAGAAGAAATATCTATTATAATGCTATACTATATCAAATGATACGATATTATGAATGAATAACATGAAAAATAACTTTAATTACTTGATACTTTATGAGCTACAGCTAGCGGTGCCCCGCGGTTTTACTCTTGGTAAATTTATTCAACAAAGTCTCCATTCGAACCAGTGTAGCCTATCGTTGACCTCCCTTCCCGTACTTGCCTACAGCTTTCTAGATTGTTTGACGTCCATAGATACCGTTCCGGTTCTTATAGACGTAACGTGAAGTTATATAACCTTTTTCAGTAACTCTATACTAATATAATAAAGCGGTAAAGTTTTTTGTTTGTTTGTTAAAATACACTAATCTCTGGAAATAACAGTCGGATTCGAAAAATTCTTTTTATATATGACAGACAGACTCTCGAGAAATAGTATAGGATATTTAAAATTAGGCTACAACTCAAATAGCCCTAAAATTGATTTTTGTCACGCGTATTTTTCGGATAAAATTAAGCCGTGGGGGACAGCTAGTAGGCTATAAAATGCAAAAAGAAGTTTTCAAATCTGTTTTGTAGTTTCAGAGATTAGCGCGCTCAAAAACAAACATAAGGCAATCCCTTGAGCTTCATAATAATATTAATACAGATTAGAACCGCAAATAATTTTTTTGTATATTATTATAAGAATACACAACTGCTAAATATCAGTCTTTCTAAGCGTTCCATTTTTTAGAATATTTTTAAATTGATGCCTTGAATACGTGAATTTTGACTTGCTTTCCAGTATAGGCCTCCGCTAGTGTTTGAAACAGTAAGCTTTTTGGTGCATGTCTTCTTCAAGTAACACTAGCTATTTTGATACCGTCGTTCGTCCTCTTATCTTCGACAATGTCTCCCTTTCTATCTTATGTATTGTTTTGGGTGCCTCTCTGTAATGTCTCTAGATATTATATTTTTATTACTCTTAATCATATGACCTGGCTTCCTCCATTTAGTTTTTTTTTTTAATACCGTAAGTAATATTAGTAATTCCAGTTTGGTTTCTTATACCTAGTATCTAGTTTTATCTTGACTTTAATTTTGATGTCGAGTATGATACTAATTTAGCAGAAATGCATAAAACACATGCATTAGAACAACGGACTACTTTATATTTGATATTGAATCGATAAATAATTCGAATTGAAATTGAAAAGCGGAGAATTAGAAGGTAATAATTGCACAATTTCTTTACCATAAAACATTACAGAATACTGAGACGTATATTTATCATTCAACCCACCATAATAATCTATTATTAATCCATTGACACTACCCGTTTGTATCGACGAAACAATAGACAAATGAACGGTGCGGCCTATGTTTTGACTCTATAATTTTCCTACAAACATGATCCGACTATTTTTGTCAACACACTATGAGCTCTCTATGGACGTTTTCATTGCTAAACCATAACACCGTTGATTCTTCTATTGTTTATCAAGACGGTATATTTCATTGTGCTACTAATATTCAAGTATCTGTTTCTTGTAAACTGTACAGTATTGGATAATTAAATGAGTTGTTATTTCATGCGAATATTTTTTAATTAGAACGGATAAATGATTTCACTGTACTCTGATGATAAGTACAAAAACAAAACAATCCAAAAACAAGCACTACTACCAAGAGATATTCGACCGACAAACGTGTTCCCTCCTATGTTAGATCCTCCAAACAAAGCGTGAAGAGGCTAGCATGACATCGACAACTACTGATGAAATCTGTGTCACCGACGGTCGCCCTTGTTTGTGGCCTGTATCATGATTAGTATCAAGTGCAGTTATTTTGCCAAGATAGTATAACAAAAAAAAAATCAACAAACTGTTAGCCTAGTGGTCCTAAGCGCGACTGCTATAATCGAGGTCCTGGGTTCGATCCCCAGGTCGAGCAAAGTGTTATTGGGTTTTCCTATGAAATTCTCAGTAGCAGCTCGGAGTTTGGCTTCGTGCCCGATTAATGGCAATAGGCTCGCCCCCTATTTACATGGGACCTAAGAACATACTCGATGAGCTATGGGTGTACATTAGTACACCTCTACCTAACCCTTCGGGGAATACAAGCCTGATGGTATGTTAAATTATAACAAAAAAAAAGAAGATCAACAAACCATCACCATATGTCACTGTCACTTCCGCACCATAAATGGTTCTTCACGTTACGTTTGATGGGCCCAATGTTAGCGAGGTGGAAACTCAGTGACATTCCACATCCACGGTTCCACATTTTAACTCATCTCTGTATTTTTATTTTTCTAATGTCTTTCTTTAATGGAAATGTTTATGAACCTTTTGGCTCACGACGTCAAAAAAATGTACGTAAAATTGGCATATATACCATCCCCAGGACCGAAGTTATTTAAGTTCTATTACTGATACTATCATTTTAAAAATGATAAATAATACGTAATATAACGATAATAATAATAGTTTAATGTAGTAAACAACAGATGATTATTTATAAAAGTAATCTTGGAGGAAATTTTCTAAATTCCAGTGATATTATTGAATTAGCTTTACCCCACGATTTCATTCATAAATTTTTTCGTTTTGTCCGTATTAAATTTATTCGACTAAACCTCCACCGCGCCATTGCAAGTCGACAACGCTCTCGTGTAACTAGCCAATTGTTGTTCTAATTTCCCATACTTGCTTTATACCTTTCCATACTGCTTGACCTTCATGGCTACTACTCCTTAGAGTAATAGCGTCAAGGTATAAATCCTATAACCTTCAATAATTAAACTATAAAATACAAAAATATTTTATAAATCTTACTGGTAGTCCCAGAAATTAGTGAGTTCAAAAAAAAAACAAATTATTGATCTTTTATAGTTATTTAAAGTCCATACTAATATATTATGTCATTCTTAAAAGGAAAACAAATCATATTAACAAAGTAAAATTTATTACGTAGTTCTTTTTCATTATCTTCTAATCCTTACGCTTATCAGAAAGCTATATAGTTTAGATACACACCATTTTGATACAAGGCAGTACGAGCGACCAATTTACGCCAGCAATTAACACTTAACGTAATGTATGGCTCACTCTATTGCCTATCGTGTAAACTAATACAAGTATACATAGGTTTATTTGATCACTTCTGGTTAAGTTCCAAATAACAACAATTTCGAATATAGTCACTGTTTATGCATAATTGTATGTGATCAATTACTCATTATTGTTATTGAATTTAATTGAAGACACATCTTCTAAGACCACTTTATCTCTATTTGATTCTGAATATATTGAGAGATATTCTTGTCCTCGAAAAGATCAAGACGGCTTTTTCAATAGTTATTCTGGGGCTTATTTTGAGATAATTAAGACCAACTTCTATAAATCTTAAATATTTCAATAAAATTTAACAAAGAATAACAAGTGAAATAAAAATGTTACATAAAAAATATTTTTTAAAACCAAGTGAATTTATTAAATTAAAATAAACAGATACCTAATTGAACAGTTTTACATTGCTTTGCGTTTCTTTATAATATGGCAATTTATTTTTATGTAATAGTTAACAGAAAGTAAAATATGCTAAAAATTAAATTAAAACGACATACATTGAAAATACAATTCACGATGTCTGGTAGTATTATAATGTTTATTCTACTCATTTACAAGTATTGCAATGACAGTAGCAAATATCTACAAAATAAATTACGTCCGAGGCAGATTTTTAAAATAATTTAGTGGACCTATCAGTAATCACAAATTTAATCGGGTGCATTATATTTAAAAATAAATATCCTAAGAGGTTTCATTATTATTATATTCTTTATTCCATGTAGAAGTACAATTGGAGGACTTAATGCTAAAAAGCATTCTCTACCAGTCTTCCAGGGGAGCAAGAGTAATGTAAGTAAATGCAAGATGTGCATAATGTTTAGGAAAAAATCTTTAAAAAATCTAGCCGATATTCAACTGCTCCTTGGACATAACATACACACAATGATAATTAAATACAGATATTCATAAACGGTACTTTAAAAAAAAAAAACTTTTATTACAAAAACCGCACAGAGTTAATGAAATAAAAATATGAGGCACCAATAACAATATTACAATAATCATAGGTATGTCGCTTTCGACACGTGTCATACCGCTCGCAATGTGCTATTTAATTCAGCTCTTTATTGATATAGAAATGAAATGAAAAGTAGTTATTTAATTATCTGAACTACTGGTCATTATTTTCGATGATTTTTTGCCGTTTTAAGAAAAAAGGTGGGCAACGTTTTGCAATATTAAACTCGGTTCAGTTTTGTAGGAAACAAAGGAATACAAAACTACGATTTTGATAATTTTACTTAGGTATAAACGGTCCGAACAGCTGTTGTAACTCTCGCACTCTATTCTGTCAGGTTTCGGGTAAAGCGTGACAGCAATAGATTTTAGAAATACCTATTCTTGAAATGTCCCACTTTGCATGTATCTCCTGTAAAAAGTCATGCAATATCGGAAAAAAAAAATTGAAATGAATAATGAGCAAGATATGGGGGGTTATAGAGAGTTTCCAGTAGTAGCGTCTGCAGTTCCTAGATAGTCTTCTGTGCGATGTGTGGACGAGTGTTTTCATCAAGGAGTGGACTAGAACAATTGACAAGTCTCGGTAGTTTGATAGTGAGCATGCCCATCATAGTTTACAATTCTTCACAGTACACTTCTGCAGTAATTATCATACCAAGTTCCAAGAAGCTATACAATGCTGAGCAGATTCACCATACACTTACAAGATGGCTTTTGATTCAATTTGTGTTAAGAACAAGGTTTGGCTACCTCCCTTTATCCACAACCAGTGCGACAGACGTTTTCTATTATCATACAAAATCCACTTTTTATCATTAGCGATAATCCGATCTAGAATACCTTCGTGCCTATTCAACAAATTAAGGTAAGCTTCGACGCCTTTTTTTGTTGTTCAGTGAAATCATACGGAAACCATTTTCCGCACTTTTTTATCTTTCCAATTTGAGGTAAATGAAACAGTATTATTTTATTACTTACATTGAAGGCTGTTAATATCTGCTGCCACCATTGCTTACAATTCATCGTTATCGACTTTCGTCTCCGGTCAGCCACGGGGCTCATCGTTGAGATCAAAATTTCCAAAACGGATATCAGCAAACTAAAAACGTATCGTGCGTTCTTTTGCAGTACTGATCCATACACGTCGCTAATATGACATGTCTTGAATACTAAATAGATCAGAAATGAAAAAAAAAAAACAAAGAAAGAGTAAATGTTGTATTTTAGTTAGTTTGCTAACGTAATTGGACCGATAAGTTTTGAATTTGTGAGTGTTCCGCGATGCGTTTTATTACCTAGGGATACATATTAGATGTTTATAGTAGATTCTAGATAGTTTTAGAGTAGTTTTTTTTAAATACATCGTATTATTATAATCAAATAATTGAATGCCCGTATTTCATTTAATATATATATTTAACATTTCCTGTGAAAGTAGCAAAATGTGATAGATTTTTTTTTTAAATACATTATATTTTATTAGTTAAGTACGAGGCGCATGATAACTTTTGTACCCCGGCGCCGAATATGCTTAAGACGGCCCTGGATTTTTGACCCTTATTATTGGTGGGTTAAATTATGGTGCACAAGTGAAGTAGATTATCAATATTATATAGAAACATGCATGTTGAGTTGGTAAAAAAAAATCCTGATCAGTTTAACAAGGAACCCATTGTCTTGTTAGCGTGTTGTGTGAACTTTAATTAGAAAAATATTTTATCCGTGTCTTATTGGAAGAATTTTATAAACAAAATTGCTAAAATAAAAAGTAAGAACAGATCTGAAGATAAAGAAATCTATTAAACAGTGTATAAAAGAATCCAAAATAAAGGTAGGGTACCGAGAAATTTCTTTGAAGATTTTTCTCTACTTGGGGCAGCCCAACTGATGGCTAAACTCCATTCTACAGAAGATCACAGTCATCTAGAGCTCCTTGGAGTAGCGGGGTTCGAGATCGGCAAAGCGCTAGTTATACCTAGTCTAAAGGCATCTAAAGGCTACGGTAATCGTTTACGGTTACACACGTAGGTACTACTGACGTACGTAGTTACTGACGGTAGGCACATCAGGCGCGGCACATGCTTGTTTTCCACCTAAGTTGTAAATAAAAAAATGTATTAAACCCAATTCTCTTACAAGTCGATGACTGCTTAAACGATATCAATAGATTACTCAGATGGTATCACATTTAATTTCCCTTGCCTGTGTTTAGTTAACGTTGTATTGTACTTCTCGATTCGTCGATCCCCCATTGCCTGCCAATTTTAATCGGATGACGACGATGCATCGAAACGCATAATTACGATTCACGAATCTCTCACGGGACCGCGTTCCGTATTAGTTTTGACATTTGGCTTGATGGATGGACCACAATCTCTGGACGAATCTAGCGAATGAGGGCCCGTATACGTTAACCTACGAATTTTTATTTACTCACTCCCCAACTTCTTTCTATTAGGCAGTAAGGTTCAGAATTGGTTGCTTTTTGTGTTCTGAATAAGTTAGTTACTCCGTAGATGGTACGAGCGATACCTAGGTGTGTCAAATTGGGAGCGTTGGGGCCCGTGTCAGTTTGACAGTAACTGGATGGATAGTTGAATTCCGGATTGATTGCTAATATTGTTGTTACTTTTTACCCGGTACGAATATAAAAGTTTTTTATATGACGTTTCTTACTTATTAACAAAAAAAATGTGGTTAACCTACGCGTTTTGATACTTTAATGTATTATGTTTTATGAATAATATTATTATAACGACAATGAAAAGGATAATTTTAACTAAGTGATACCGTCGATAATAGTTTTCAAGTATATTGAGTAACGGCCGTTTTCAGTAACCTATTCTTTGTTTCAGTTACTAAAGATAAACAAATATGACCTTTTGCCCTTATTTTTTTAATAACATCAATGGATAATTTTTCGTATCTACATAATATACCTATATCCATATCCTATAAGCTTGGATAGATAAGATGGAAGCCGATATCTGTCTTAAGTTAAAATAGTACTTATTACAAATATTTACTAATTAGGGATACTAAATGAGATAATTATGTTATTGAAAAGGTCTGTTAGTAGATCCATTTGCTATTAGGTATAGTTTTTAAGTAGGTAACATATTGTGAAATAATTATATGAATTTTTTATTTGAAATTTGGTAGTTCCTGAGATTAGCTGTATCTATAGTACAGTAATTTATAGTTAAGTTCAATTTATACCTGCCATCCACAGGTTACAACGGTGTGTAACCACAGATGATAAAATGTATCAAATCGCAAATATGTTACTACAGTCGAACACCATAGCCATCTTAAGTTAATATGATAATCAAACCATATGCGTTTAAAAACTATTATGATAAATAAAAATTAAAAACATTGCGAATAAACTTTCAATAAAAATATCTATTATGATTCTTCTTCTTGTTTTAGCTTTGGCTCTAACAAGATGTTTGTCTTGTTAGAACTATCTAGGGACCTTGTGTGATATCTCAAAACATGTGTTTCCAGTTTATATTTAGAATGCGCTTTACGTATGCACAGTAACTAAATTATATCACTCAAAATATTACTAATATTGTTCTCCGCGGGTAATAAAAGTGCCGTTCCGTTAGGTTTTACGTAAATAATTTATTCGTACTCAATGAAATAAAATTCAAACGAACTCACTATAGGTACTGTGGTCGTACTTACAGTATATCTGTGGGCTTATTACAGATTTCTTACTTTTTATCGCTTGTTGTTTCCACTTCGTTATCCAACACAGAACTGTCCTGGTTCGCGACACTGCTTTCTTATATACCAAAATAAAAAATGAGGAAGTGTTCTATTTTAGATCATTGTTTGTTAGATTACACAAACGGACCGACAAGCTTTGACTGTGTATATGAACTGCAACGTCTCCTTGCACTCACGATTACATACTCGATATTTCGAGTAGATTCTAGACGATTCCAGATCTTTCGAAAATAGTGAATTTTTCTATTCTTTCTCAGGCCGCGGCCGTAACATTGTTAACAGAAGTAAAGATTGGTTTAGAAAAAATATTGTTGTACCTTAGGACACTTTTGAGTATGTATCGAAAATGTACAAAGACTTGCTTCTTTCACGTATGTACAAAAGATAGTACGAGAACAAAGCCTACTAAAGTTAACTCGATGTTAGCACACCACACAAATGTCAACTTCCGTTTCCATATTCTATAAGAAAAACGTAGCCGACACGGTGAATGGCTTGTATTGTGTCGTTGTGCTGAATGCACTTCTTTACTAAGCTTTGGCTTGTGTGGCTTTCAAAATATTGTTACTGAATCATTGTGCTCAACAATGCGGCTTACCGGTTACATATTTTTGTTTATATATAACGAGTGGGTAACACATATGATTTGAAAATATTTTAGGGTGATAAAATTTTGATTCTGTACACGTTACAAAAAATATTCAATGTATTTTTATAAAATAGAGAAATAAAACGGTAACCTATTTAATTATAAACAACTATAAACTAACAATAATATACATTTTTAACTTTAATCCAACTTTTTGTAAATTTAACAAATAAAAAATAATGTATATATCTCTAAAATTTAAATTTACAGTAATTTTACATGAAAAGATCGTTTTCTAGTGAAACCATGAGTTGGAGAAATTTAATAAAAATCTTTGCAAAACTTGATCAGTTCTAGAGTATCTACTTTAACCTTTGGAGATTTGCACTTTAGCAGTTTTAAGTACATAGGTTTTAAACTTGAAAATTAACTAAAATTTTAAAATCGTATCAATGAAAGAAATCAGTTGCAAAACCATTTAACCAAAATCTTTTTTATTCCCCTCTCATTTTTTTAAATAAACAGATGACCCACTTGAATGTCGTAACCCTATATTACTTTAAAAATTAAGAGAATTCTAACGGCACCACATATGTTTAATTAACCCTAATTAAGCCGCTTAGGCTACAGATCACGTTAAAGAAAATATGTTCGTAGATGCATATATGTACTTGGAAAAACATTACCCTTTTCCTAGGATAATCGAATAAAAAACAACTCTGTGTTATATACTGCATATATAATATACATGACAATGATTGCCAAACGTAAAGCACTATACACTATAGCTTCTTAACGAGGTTTATTGTCGACCATATAATATACAATCAAGCGGTTTACATATTAACTATGAAATTATTACATACCTATATAATATATTTCATTATTTACAACTATTGTCGAAGAAATACATTTTTAAATGGCAGTGTTATGTATTTGAGGCGCATGTATCTATACCATGACAAAAGCTTTATATTAATTTAATTTATTTAAAATTGATCAATGTTGATCAATTGACAAAAGGGATATTTTAGAAATATGGTTTAAATATTTTCAAATAATTACATATGTAAATCCAGTTAAATGTTACAATTTCACTTATGAAAAAAAATATCTTTTCAAGAAATAAAGAAGGTTGTTAGTAAACATACATACCATCACGCCTGTATTCTCCGAAGGGTTAGACAGAGGTGTGCTAATGTATACCCACAGTTCGCCGAGTATGTTTTTAGGTCCCATGTAATAAGGGGCGAGCCTATTGCTATTAATCGGGCACGAAGCCAAACTCCAAGCTGCTACTGAGAATTTCATAGGAAAAACCCAATAACACTGCTCGATCTGGGAATCGAACCCAGGACCTCGATCATAGCAGTCGCGCTTACGACCGCTAGGCTAACGAGGCAGTAAAGTCAACGTTTATTATGAACAATTATCTACTTCGATAATTAAGCGTAGATTTGAACAATGTTAGTCAACAACAGCCTTTGTCTAAGTCTCCGATAATTACAAAATAGCTATATCAGTAATAGTAATTTGTCTGCAGGCGCTATTGTTAGTGACAGAGACTCTACAGGATCCAATGAGTTCATAAATAACATTCGAAACCTTAATTATATAATAGAAGCATCATAATTTTTTCTCATGTTTTATTTCGTTTTATTAATTTGATCTTTTTGTACTTTTATATATAATGATCTAGCGGTGCTCCGCGGCTCAGTACGCCTTTATTACGCTGTTATTATTATCAACCCGTTATGTTACATTTACTCATATATAGAAAAATCATATAACCCAGAAATTCAGGAATAAATGTTCAAAATGTTCAAATCAGTGAAGTTTTATTATTGAGTATTTTTTACGATTCCTAAAAATAATTTTAATAATATAACTAACTATTGACGATTCTTATAAAAAAAATCATCAAAATCGGTTGAAAATAAATGAAAAATTATACTTTTACCGTTTCTAAAAGTATTATGTAAGATTCTTATAGCCTATAAATTATAAAACGTGTATAAAATTTCACTCAAAATCGGTTAAAAATATTTAAAAAATATTTTTGAAACCTAATTATTTTTTTACCGTTTCTAAAAGTAATAACTGATAATTCTTTTGGCCTATCAATTGACTTTATTTAAAATTGTATTTTTGAAAATTCTTATAGTTTCGGTCTAGCAGTTTTTGAATTAAATCTGGACATACAGACAATAAAAAAATTAATTCATGTTCTATTCTTGATCAGTGTTCTCTAAATGGCATGTCTAAATGTAGAAAAAAAAAAATTATACCGACCTACAGATTTATTAACATAGATTAATGAAATGAAAAGTAATAATAATTAATAATATTTTATTTTTAACTGAGGACATCCTCAATGTATATCCAGGTACCTAAATTATTCCGTCGTGATATTATAAAGACCGATCGGACTACGTGAGGTGTGATTGGATAGATCAATGTGGTCATAACCGTTCATATTATAAAAAGATAAACAAATCTATACTCCACGAAGAAGAACACCGTTTCAATTGTTGTAGTTACAGACGTAGAAATTTTGCTCCGGTTAAGTTTTCAATTTACCGCTAATACGATTTCGTGGTTTTGTTTTGTCACATCGTTAGACTGCCAATAATTAAGTCACGGAATGAAGTAGAATTAATATTTTATATGAATATCTAAATCATAATGTAAAGTTATGTATGAAGCAATGATGACTTAGTGGTAACTTGTATGGACAACCCGTTGATCGACGTGAGTTCAAACTCTCGCAATGAACCTGAGCTTGTAGTAAAATAAAATATCTTGATAAAACCATAGCTTGGTGGTAGTACTTTTTCTAATGTCCATCTGGCCAGCTACCATCCTCAAGTTGAAAAACTGCCAAGTACTAATAGGTGTTTTCCGGCAGCTGCACTTGAGAGCCAGTTTTCCACTAAGTTTACCTTGTTTACCATCTTGAGCTACATCGTCATTTAAGATCAGGTGAGATTGTGGCCATAACCCTATAAAAAAGACTTAAAATAAATATATTTTTATATTATAATATGTTTTTTTTTTAAATTATCTAATGAAATAGATGGTATAAAAAGTTTTATTTAAGTTTTAAGCTTTCCTATTAGGTAGTTTATTAGGTATCTGTTTCTTTCCGTTAGATATCATCATTATATTAATACGAGAAGAAAAAACTTTGTAGCCTTTTTTACGAAAGTTGCGTGGACGGAAGTCTGTGAGATTTGATATGGTTAAAGTTTATATGGAGGAGTGCAGAAAGCTAAAATTTATCTATAATATCTGTTACTAATTTATTAAATAAAATAAATGAATACTGGGAATCCTAACCTGACGTGTGCAATTGAACTTGACCCCCAAAATATTGGCATTATCACTCAAAACAAAAAGTGACAGCAAGTGATATAATATTCATTGTTTAGGTTCATACTGCAAATGTCAAAAAGAAAATAGTCTATGATTATAAAGTCGTTGGTCGAATTTCGTTCATAAGTTTCTAGTTTCTTTAATTCTCGATATTGTAATGTAATAGCATCGATCAATGTTATTCAAAACCGTATTCGCACCTTCAAAAACTTAACATTGCCAAACTTATAGCATAACTTGTGCATAATAACTTAATAACTAAACAAGGCTGTGGTTCCTGAACCATTTGTCATCGTTTAAGTGAAATAAGTTATAAGACGTAGAATACCTACCTACTATAACTTATACATGTTATTTTTTACTCTGCGAAGACATGATTGAATTCTTTTACCAAATTTTTTTTATTAATAGAGTCTAGAATTTAAATGTACACAAATTATATTATCTACAGATGACTTAATACTGATTTTTGAGCGGTATACCTACTTTTTATTGTTTTATTACGTATATTTTTTTTTCTTATTACGTAACTAATGTACGCTTTGTTAATATCCAATGCTATTTAAATTAAGTCGTTGCATTCATATATAATCTTTACGATGCAACCGACTTCATAAGTGTTTTTTTTTTACTTATAGTTCTTTTTTTTACCATATCAATATGCCAAATCTCTGAAACACGATATCTCTACTTCGGCATAGTAAAGAAATCGATCATGCTATAGAATTACAGGAAGCTCGTGGTTGCAACAGTTGCGTCGCTTATTACAATAGAAGTAATCGAACAAAAAGAATAAAACCGAGTCGTATTCCCGAACAATAACGCGATCAAAATAAGGCTATGAAGTAATCGAAAAGAAACGATACTTTATGACAGATGACAAGTAATGGTTACAAAGATTATTTTTATTTATAATGTTTTCAATAATAATAATTACTCTATGGAATTTATTTAATGTTTTTTTTTGTATTTTTATACAACTAAGGTGGCAATCAAACATAGGGCCCGCCTGATGGTAAGTGTCTACCACAGCCTATAGACGCTTGAAGCACATTGTCAACCTTGAACCCTTCTAACCTAAAGAGCTCTGGAAAACTTACTCTTCTCAGGAAAACAACACAAGGTTATTTGACTGAGATCTTTTGTAGGGAGGTGTTCCGCCAGTCGAACTGCAATAAGTAAAGGGAAATCAGAAATAAAAAATTAAAATAAGAAATTTCTGTGTACCCTACCTCTCTTAAGTGTTTTCTTACTTATCTAAACCGATTGACAGTATCTATTGACTTAATAGAATAATTTAATGAAAGATGACAATTTTTAATGTATTTAGTAGTATTTAGTATAAACCCTGACAAATAATCGGTATTAACACAGGAAACTGCTCACTAAATAAGCATCTATATACACTGGGAGTTACAAACAGCCCTCTGTGCAGAGGGTTCATGACTGTAGAGGAGATAGCCGCGTACATGTTCCTGCAGTGCAGTAGCGTGGCGTCTCAACGAGCACACTACCATGGGACGCCGAGGATCGCCTTCTTGGAGGACATTCAGTGGCTGTGCTAACAAAATTCACCCGGCATGTAGAAGAGCCCATCAGAGGCGTAGTTGTGGAAAACAGTCCGCTCACTAAGTACCAAGTAGGTTACCGTTTGACAACATTCTTATTCGACTTAAGGTTCATGACAGAAGCTGGTTAATGTTAAGCTTACAATAGTACTGAATATAAGCGACCAGCATACGAGTACCAAGGTGTAATACCAACAATAGTGTCACGTTTATGTGTGCCACTTCCTGGAATCAGCTGGTGAATATCCAGTAATCAAGCGAGGTGATAGAGCTCTGTATCAGATTGGAGTGGCTCCCTTTTGTTTTGACGAGTTTCGGGATCACTTGCCGAGAGGCTTGCAACCATGACAGCAGAGACCGGTAATTGATTGCCGATCTCTTGATGCTCGCCGTTATTTTTGGACTGTTGTCAACACTTTTCATTTGAGGATGACAGCTAAACAGGCGAGTATTACAAAAAGTCCTAATACCATTTTATGGATTCTCCTGACGCGAAGTTCAAACACTTTGAATAACTTTGATTGAATCACTTTGAATCACTTTTGAGTTTGCTTGATTTGCTAAATAAATCATTCTATTGACACACATCAGAAGATGGACTTTATTCAGTAAGTAATAAATATTACTAGTTAATATTTTTTACATTGTAGAATGTGAACAATTTAACAACTCTGTTATTTTAGTTAAACACATTGTTAATAGATGGTGCATCCTACATACTATTTGAAACGCCAGCTGTTGATGTAATTCCGAAATAAAAAGTATTGTAATCAATTTTGTAACGAAAAAATTACTTTATCAATAGCTGAGAACATAAGATTTAAAATAAAGGAAGGTATAGTGTTACCACAAAAATATATTTGAGAAATAATATATGGATTTTTATGCTACTTACAGAACGATGCTTTCAAATTTTTTGCGAATTATTATCATACCACGTCTAAAGAAGCTTAGAGTTAAATAAAATCTACGTGTATTCCAATAAAACCGAAGGTTGGAAGCAATGTATCTACAGAAAAAAAGACATGTCTAATAGGACTCGAAGTAATTTATTGCGGTGAGATTCAATCTTAACATAATCAGTGTGGTTGTAACCTTAGCTGTCTGTGTGTACAACGAAGAGACTTGCTAACAATGACAGCGTACTAAAATATGCGCATTTGGAGTTAAAGTTACTCGAGATTTTAAGAAACTATCATTATTATATTACCCTCAAATTAGTAGGTATATAATTATAATTAAGTAAAATTCGATTCTAAAATTAATGATATTGTAATTGTAGACCTTAAGATAAATATTATTAAGAATTGTGATAATTTTAACAATAAATAAAACAAAATGTGTTTTTCTGTTAAATTTGATTATATAATGGCATAAAGTTCTGAAACAAATTATTAGACAAACCATCGAAAACTGTGTGAAAAACGTATGAAATAGTTTGTAACAGCATTAAACCATTCAATTAAAATACCTATTCTAATGTATAAGTGTATTAAAGCAGCTTGGCATTACTATTGGTCACCAGATAAATATTAAGCAAATAAAACTCATATAAGAGCGACGACCTCCTTTAATTGAAATCGACCATTGTTCATAAAATATCTGGAATTTTATTTATTTTGCAGGATTTTTTCAAACTAAGATATATCCCTTACAAGAAGTAATTGCGTCTCTTTAATGCTCACAAATTTTCTTAACTAAATAAAATTTTAGAATTGCGTACATAGGTAAACTGTTTTTTATTACATCAATAATATTAAGAACAGAACTTAGAAAGATTTCCTAAATAAACATGCGCTATGTGAGTTAATCGATCTCATTTTAGACCTTACGTCATAATAAGCCTTCGTCAAAGTATAATTTATGTTGTTAACGACCCAAAACATTGTTTGTTCTTCTCCCAAGTCGCCGACGTTGTCTGGTCTTATGTGGAACCAGCAATCACCCGGCAACCCTAATGATAGCCTTCGGAACGAGTAAATTATCAATTCCGCCCGAAGGGACCAGACCTTGTTTTTGGAAAGCAGTAACGAGCCTATCATCTGTCCATCCTAACTATAAGACATTAGAACAATTTTGAATCTTAAATATATACAGAGTGGGCTTAAATTAGACTGAGGATTCTGTGTAAAAATTACTTTGTTGTTAAAGTTTGAAAACAATTTTTTTGATTAAAATTCTTCGGCCTTGAAAGTTCTATCGTTTAAGTTTCTTTGAACGAAAAAATTGTTTAGCCAATAACTTGATATAAAAGTAAATAATTGGTTTGGACACTAAATGATTAAATTATTTGTATTTTAGGCGTTCCATTTATGAGAATTATTTTATAAGCTAATTTTAAATACTTAAGTTCTAAAAATCACAATTAGATACTTTTCTTTCTATTCTCTTATGATTCTTCTATATTCATTAATATATATTATGCTATAATGCTACTAATATTTACGTATCCTTTGATATATTTTGCTATTTGCTACTTTAACTTACTACTTACTTTTACTTTAACTGCCTCGTTAGCCCAGTGGTCATAAGTGTGGACTGCTATGAGCGAAGTCCTGTGTTCGAATCCCAGGTCGAGCAAAGTGTTATTGAGTTTTGCCTATGAAATTCTTAGTAGCAGCTCGGAGCTTGTCTTCGTGCCCGATTAATGTCAATATGCTCGCCTCCTATTAAATGGGTCCTATAAACATCACAGCGAACTGTGGGTGTACATTAGTACACCTCTGCCTAACCCTTCGGGGAATACAGGCGTGATGGTATGTTATGTTATTACTTTAAAGATATTAACTAATATGGAGGTAGAATTGCTCTACCAAATTCTTGTTTTAATGAAATCATCGCAGTTTTAATTTGCAGTATATTTGCATGTAAGTTCATTCGACCATTCCGTTTTCAGTTAGACACAGTACACAATAGCAAGTTGTGTGCAAAACTTAGTAAAATAAAACAGTTTATGTTTTAAAATATTCTCAATAACAGTGTGCTTGGTTTCAATTAATTAAAATTTCAAAATAATTATGTGTAATGTGTTTTTTATATATTCGGTCATCATACTTGGATAGTGGAGACGTTCGAATATAAAATCAAATTTGACTGCGAGTGATTAATATACAATTAGTAAGTATGTTACATAATTTTCTTTTTATTTTATCTTATTGCGTGAAAATAATTATTTAACGTTGTATAAATAATGAGCCCGAACTTTCAGTGAAGGAAAACATCGCGATGACACCATAAGCATGGTGGTACACCATTTTTAATGTCTTTCTGGCTACTTACCACCCTCTAGTTGGAAAGTTGTCTCCAAGCATCTATGAGTATGTTCCGGCAGCTACACATGCGAACCAGTTCCTCATTAGGCTTCGTGTGTCACTACATAAGGGCAAATCATCAATTGACATCAGATTGTGGTCATAACTACATCATACTGTTGACGTGCGGGATAGAATTTTTGTGTTTTTTTGTACCTATAACTTCTTACGTATGTAGGTGTATATAATATATACGTTTTTTTAATGCTAGTTATGTTTTCTATCACTTTCAACTTATACATGTGAATTTGTAAATGAGACGTTTTCCCTTCGATGTAAATTTCTAATGAAAAAATATGAGTCAATAGAAATCATTTTCGCACTTCTTTGTATATGGTCTGGTCTAACAATGCAACAAATGTTAATAGTGTCAAATGTACTAGAATGTCGCAATGTTTGTTTCTCTTTTAACTTTGCATACTTACATATTTTAGTAGTCGTTTTGTTTATGTTTAACGATCACACCGTTCATTAACGCACATCCGTGACTAGCAACTCAGTAAGAGGTGGGCACGCACATGTTATATAAGGCTCACTTTCAGTTTCATAACCATATTGTATTAATTGTTGATATTTGAAAATATTAGTGGCATAGTAAATTTATACACTAGAAGAGCCTCACAAAGTGTGCTCCGGGAACCCATGGGGCTCTTAAAGACCTCTGCAATGGTCCCTTCAAATAAATATAAACTTTATGAAGTTTCCAATTTGATTAATTTACAGTAAAATGAATACAGTGTTATTTAAAGTATGTAGGTGTCTTTGTATGAATTTAAAGAATCAATATAAAATCAGGTTTTGTTTTGTTCAGAGCTTCATAAAATATTTTGTGTTTCTAAATGATTACGTCCCTAAAAGAACTTAAGAACTGATGGACTAGAATAACAATTATGTTTTTTTTTAATAGGCACAGATGACTTTCGGGGGGTTGTCGCTATAAGTTTTTGTTATCATAATCACATGCAAAATATTCAACAAATTGTAGCTAATTTCTGGACTATTACTACTACGTGTCATTTAGACATGGTGCCATCTCTTTTACTTGTTCGTATTAACGTAATCCTCATATTCTTAGTCGCACTGGGCTTCGGAGTCACGGTTTTACGGTAACCTCCATCTCGACACGAACTAAAAAGTTTTCTATGATTTATCTTTGTCGTACCGTGAAACTGTGGAACCTTATCCCGGCCAGTATGTTCCCTCCTTCTTACGACATCGGATCCTTTAAGCGTAACGTGAAGAGATATTTATGCAGGCCTGCATGACAGTGGCTACCGTCGATGGATTTAGATTTCTCGGTGGTCGCCGTTGTATTTCAATTGCGCTCTGCTTACCATCAGAGACAGTAGCGTCAATGTGCCGAGCTATTATAAAAAAACGTATTTCTAAATTAATAAGGGGATGGCATATAAGCCAATTTCACGTACATTTTTGTGACATCGGGAGTCAAAGGGTTAAAAAATCAAACACATATAACCACTTCCTTTGTGTATGTATTCACGTATAAAGAAATTCATCAACGGGTGTCACAACAGCGTCTTTATCGCGTCATCTCTCATTCGAATCATAATTAAATAATAAGTTGGTCCAATCAGCGGGCAGCGCTACGGTCTCCACTCCCATCGACCGCCATCTTGCTTGCGCAGACGCATGCTCATTACCATAGCTTAAGTATGGTAACTAATTTTGTTGATAAGATATACAACCATAATAATGTTATAATCATAATGAATAATTTAATCTTATGTGTTCTTTTTTTATTTATTATCGCTTTTCATTGGGATCTTAAAAATGAACGAAATTTGATGATGATTGATTATAATATAATATTTTAAATTAATATCTTCAACAACTATATAGATAGGTAATTTTGTTTTAGAATTTGAAAACATTTTACAATAAATTTCATCTTTACGAACATATTATCTTTAATGAAACAATAATTTTAACAAATTAAACACACGAAAGGTAGATAGATATAAAATATAAATAGAAAATTGGACTCTCTATAAATCTATATCCACTATACCTACTATATACTTACTAAAAGAAATCTAGGTAAAGATCGGTGGTATATATATTTGTATAATATAATCTCTAGAAATACTGATCCGATTCTATAATTTCTTTCACTCTAGAAAGCTTCATTATCCTCGGATGATTTACTTAGGCTATTTTTTATTCTTATTAAATTTTGTACTATTACTAGTATTCAAACAGGAATCCTTAACGAGAAATAAGTACATACAACAAACTAAGTTACCATGGATAAACAAAAATCCATAAATTAATATTTTTTTCATTCATATTTTTACCCCCTCTAAGTGTAAGGTCATGTTCATATTATCTAAAGCATTTATGGTACGGTAGAAAGCCAAATCAAGTAACTTTACCTTCACATATAAAATACGGCACACTTAACATGTTATTGTTGCCGCAATCACATGTATTGAAAGCTTGGCATGTCCACGCATCTTCTAGTCACTGTTGACGATCAAAAATGGACGGCAGTAAAAGTCGTTGTTAATTTAGTACGCCATCATTGGCTTGAAGCTTGTAGAAGACGTTGTGAACAGTGTGGGCGGTACCATGTTGATTCTTGAGATATCTCTTGGTTGGTCAAGTCCTTATTCTGATAAATATTTTATTTCAATAAAAATATTTTTGCGGTTTGTTCACGATATAATACTAACGTTTGTTCGCATTCCAGCTTATTTATGTTGTAATATCAATTTATGAAAGTGTAATTAGCCAATGGCGTGAAGATCAGTTAATGATGCCTTACGTGCCAACATTTCCAACCACACCATTCAAACTAGAATCCAATATAACACTAATGTTGCGGCTTTGAAAAAAATGTGTCAAGAAGAAGTTTAAGTGGTGCATTTCCATTGATCGAACCTTTTTTACAGATGCATACGAGCAAATATAGTTATTTTCATATATATATCTTATAATTTTCATTAATTCAAATCCAACTACGAGAATCGACTATAATTTTTTTCTATTTCATAAAGTTTTCTGCAAGATTAGGAAATATTCAACACATATTCAAGGAATTTTCAACAGATCTTTGTCACAAATTACCTTTTTATGGCTTATATATAAGAGATAGGCATATGCTATTGCTAAATTTTTTAGATATTCTAAGGGCGAATATTATTGTAGAATATTGTATTTCAATATCTTTAACAGTTACGCCAGCACACGTGGATAAAGCAGTTCGGGAGGGCCTCGACTTCCGACTTATGTAACAAAAATATATATTTAAGGCTATTCGAGGGTTGTAGCCTAATCTTAAATAGCCTATACTATTTCTCGATAGTCTGGTTATCATATACGAAAAGAATTTTTCGAATCCAATTGGTAGTTCCCAATATTAGCCTGTTTAAACAAACAAACAAACAATAAAACCATTTCACTTTATTATATTAGATGATACTTAAAATTATGGTTATAGATATATGCATAATTTGCAATTTACCCGAGTGTTTATAAGTGGTTAGTAATTTGTATATGTTGATGCTGACAGAAATAGTAATAACAATTACATATAGTACATACTAATGACACATTTTTTTTATTAATTTTAAATACATTTATAAATAAACTATACTCCAATATAGTCGATACCTTCCCAAGGTAACAGAATAAGTGTAAGTATGTACCTAGTTGAAAGCGTTTACAAATGTGCTAAGTGCTTATGCTGTTTCGCTACATATGAGAAGCTAATTTCACCTAAATTTATAAGTAATTATTTTGTTTCAATTGGTAATTATTAACTATATTAATAACTAGCGATGCGTCCGCGGCTCCGCACGCGTTTGTTACGCAGTAATTATTTTCATCCCGTAATTTGTGTATGCGTAAATGTCGTGTATTAACTTCCCGTGTACACAATTTTCTTAAAATTGGTTAATAACTATTTTTTAATACTTCCTACGTGTTGACGATCGACAATTCTTACAGCCTATCATTTATGGAGTGACGTACGTTCCCGTCTTTTTGATCAAAATCTATTAAGAAGTGATGAATTTTTTTTCTTTTTTAGAATAATGATCTCTAAAAGTAATATTGACAATTATTCTAGCCCATCAACTTTAATGGAATGATTTATACTTCCCGTGTAAAAAATTTCAACGAAAGCGATAAGAATGAAAAAATTTTTTTTTTATTTTTTATTTCTAAACGTATTATTGAAAATTCTTATAGTTTATCAATTTACCAATGACAAACTACCCATAAACTAAAATTTTATAAGAATCGTTCAAGCCGTTTTAACTTAAATCCTGACAACCAAGCAGACAGGCAGATAGACAAAAAAATAAATACATTTTCGTAATCAGTGTTCTTAATATAATATGTCCATCGGGATATTTGGAAAAGATATTACATATACAGACGTAACTACAGATTTATTACTATATATTTAGATAAAATATTTATGGATGTTAACAAAGTTGTCCTTAAGTAAACACAAAACATGGGCTTGTGGTGTGAATGGTACAATTTAAAATAATTGTAAAGAATCATATACTGAGTGAAATATGCTATTCTTCTACGATCGGCGCGTCAAAGAAATCTTTTTATTTATAACCTGTTATCAAGATAGTGAAGACGAATCCTTTTATCGCCCCCTTTAGTTCGAATGACTGAATTTAGGATCGTTCTCGCCGTGAACCGGAATCTATTTTTATTGGTTACTCTAATGGATTTTCGTAATATGATCCTTAAATTTGGTTGTTCTTGTTTTTTTAAAGGTGCGTTTTAACTGTCTTGTACGGCACACGTTTTACGTTAAAGCTTATCTCTTGGGTGACGATAAATCTTAGTGTCTTTGATTGAAACCTTGTTTGTTTTGTTTTATTCACAAATTGAATATACGACCGGTTGTTAATTTATTTCATTAATTTAAAAATAATTGGAATATGTTTTTATTTATTATCTAAAAGGCTGTATTTTATCTATAAAATACTTTTTAAAAACAAGCTTTAATTCAATATTTCAATAATTTTAACGTCATGTAACGCGCATGAAATTTATTTAGTTGTCTTACCCTATAAGTAAGCTTTTAAAATGATTGAAATATTAAATAAAAGCTTGTTTTAAAAATATTTTCTTCGTTTTCTTCTCAGCAAATCCTTTCATTTGATACCCATATCATGGGTAAAAATTAACACCGGACCGCCATCTTTGGGAGTCTGCCATATTGGATTTAGAATAACGTTACTTAGTTCAGTGTGGATTGTCATCCAAAGTAAACGTGTATGCAAAATTACGACACAATCAATTGGGGGATAACCGTTTTAAAATCCAGTCGTAAGATTTGACCCATACTAAGAAAACAAGTTAAATAAAAGGTTATAAAATGTATTACACTAGCGACTTCGTTCGTGTTAGTTACAATATAAAATTTAATAACAATAAAAAATCGATTATGTCACTCAGGAATAATGTACCTTCCTATAAAATATTTTTTAGAATCGAAATAGGGGGCTTCACCGAGTTATCTTTCTTCAACCGTTAAAGCTAATAGAAAACGAAAAGATGTACGGAATTGATATATCTGATCACGTGATTTAACTTAGATTTAATATAATATGTAAATTCCATACATATTTTTTGTTGTCTGTTAGCGTTAACGACAGTAGAAAGGAAACTTGGTTAGGCCCCCAGTAGTTAGGGTAAAAGCCGGATAGTTGCCCCACTTTTCGAAATAAGTCTATTATTTAAAAATATGTACTTACTAAGAGTAATGCAACATATATATCAAAACGTAGGTCTTTGATCTTTTACATTAGCCTATTTTTGTAAACATAATTAATATTGGTTTTGAGTAAAACGTATTTAATTTGACCTCTCAAAAATGGGATAGTTGCCTACTGTAACGGATAGTAGCCTAACATTAAAAATGCTCTGGGGGATACTTGCCTCGTGCAAGGATAGACGCCTCATTATGATTTTTAGACAGAAACAACAATAAATTTATTTAGTTAATGTCTTTATTATTGAGATCCTTTATTAAATACTACTCAAAATATTGATCAACACTACAAAATTATATTAACTGTTGACCTTATAAACTATAAAAATATAACAAAAGTAGCATCCAAACTTTAAGTTAGGTAAGATATTAGTAAAATTTGTAATATTGTAATTCTCATAACATTCTGCGCAATAATCATCAACTGTAACTTTTTTATTGGTATTTTCTATTTTTTAAATAGTGTTTTTCACTTTTGATATCTTTTCAGTATCTCTTTTAGATTGTTTGATTGGTAGTCCTTTGGCGGCCTTTCCTTTAGATGTTTCTGAACTTATGAGTATAACATTCTCTTCATTTTCACTGTCAGTACTGTAAATTTGTATTCTTCTCTTCCTTAACGCTCTTCCTTAGTTCAGTTTTATAAAATCTGTTTTATCAGATTCGGTTTCACTGCTGCTAATATCGATACATTTTATTGTTTTTTTTTCTTTTTTTCCGTTGCCCTCTTTTCTTCACAAAGCTTTTCTTGCTACCAGATGGTTCGTTTTAGACTGTCTAAAAATCTGTTTTTTTTCGCTGTCCTAATTTTAGTGTCAGTAATTTTCTTTGTTTTCTTTATGTTCTGTTTTTTATCCCTCTCCTGCTCAATTTTATCATTACAGTTTAAAATTTCTGAAGATTATTTAGCCCGTTTAGACATGCTCAGTGGTATTTTTGGTATAGGAGATGATTGATGTAAAAATTTAGATGGTATTTCTATTTGAAGATTCTGGTTCTGTGATTAATTTAAAGATATTAATGATAGGAATGATAGCTCAATACCATTAAAGATATAATTTTCAATGTCACTATCTCTTAGGGCTAAACAGTCTTGAGAAAGCTTTAGAAGGCTTGAAGACGGTCTAGGCGGAGTATGATTTTGGTTCAAGCTATTCTGCTCTTGGTCCCTCCCATTTGGTGCAAGACTTTGGTCAGGATCATGTGAGCGCTCTCCTAATAATGCAGCATCTACAGAAACGCTTGGTACTTGATCATTTAGAGGATCAGGCTCGCGTTCTTGCACAAGTTCCCTCAATGCAATATCTGATATAGCCAATTCAGCGTCAGGCAGAGCATTTGGATTGACTGGGTAGATTTCGCTGCCGCGAAAATCACTTATTGTATTGGAAGGAGTAGCTGCTCGAATCCACGCTTTGGCTATTAGCTGACCTGAATTGTACCGGTTCAGTTTTTTTTTGTCGATTGGTGCGTATGAAATTGTTTGTCTAAGCATAATAATATTTTTTAAACGGTCCGAATACTGATGTCCAATGGTTGCAAAGCAAAAGTAGTGTGACTAGGTAAACAAAGTAATACTACATCATTGTCCCGAGCAGTTTCTAGCATATTGACAGCACTTGAGTGCGATGAATGGCCGTCTAAAATTAGTAATACCTTTCCTAACGGCTTGCGTGGAATAAAATGTTCAGTCAGCCATTTATAAAAAAGGTCTGAAGAAATATATGCCGATTTTTTTTGCATGTAAACTTTGGAACTAAGCGGAAGTCCCTCTTCTAATTGTGGTTTTTTATTCACTCCCTTGATAATTAGTACCTACTGGTGGGAGAAAATTGCCGATAGCATTGCAACAAGCAACAACAGTAATTGTTTCTCCTTTTTCACCCGAACGCAAGTGCTAAACTTTCTTCTGTCCAGCCGATGAGGCGCGGCACCACGCCTTGTTTTCGCTTATACTTGCGAGACATTTTGCTCACCTAGAATGAATGCATGAAATAGTTAAGTATTTATTTTATTTAAAACAAGTTATACTCACTGGAAGTTGGAAAAACATCATAAGAAAAAATTTGTCTTAACTCGTTAAAGAATTTATAATTGCGGATAGTTGCCTCTAGGGCGACTATCCGCAAAAGTAAATAGGGCGACTATCCTTTTTGATACAGATACTTGCCCTTTTTATATACGAAATAAATAAAAACTATTCAACAATGAGCCGTAACAAACAGTGTAGTTTAAACTCTAATGCATGCAAAGAAACAAAAAGTTGACTGAAAATACAATCAGTAATAAAAATATTCAATAGAAATTACTTACCGATATAATTTCGACACCCGTCAAAGTTTCGCCGCGGAAGATTTTTGCTTACACTGTTAAAACGCGTGCGCCTACTCCGACGACTTACATGGCACTGAGGCATGCGGAAGGTGTACTTTTAATTATAGTAAAGTACTATCGCCACCAACCTCCCTAACATAGTGTATTCAAAACCGGGGCATGTATCCCACCGAGGCAACTATCCGGCTTTTACCCTAAAGAGATAGTATAGATATACAAATTCCAGACAAGTTTAGAATGTAAAAATATAAGAAACTTCGGTGTTCTGGATCTGGTTTACAAAAGTCGCCAAATACCGAACCAAACAATTATTGCAACTAGTCAGTTTTAATTTGCTTAAGATAAAGCGCATGACAGATACTATGCTATGATACAATGTTCAAAACAATTTAAAGTAAGGTATCAATAATTGTGATAATACCTCATTTATGTACAAAAAGCGCGCGAGTTGAATGCAGAGTTAAATATTTCGATAGTGCGATCACCTAATTACAATTATTACTGTCGATAATGAGGATTTATATAAATTTCAAAGTTGTTTTAAATTTAACATTTACATGTTGATTAACATAATGAAAAAAGGAGTTACCAATTAATCAACTTTTTTTTTGAATCGATTAATTCACTCAGCGAATTCTAACTGAAATATAAATCTCTGAAATTTAATCATAATAAGATTCATTTTTCGCCATTTACCGTGCTTGGTGATGAATAAAAACATATTTTTATTGTATGAGAAGTTGATGAAATCATTATTGAAACCATAAAATAACACAGGGCCGCAACTTATGATTATTAACATGATCAGTAAGCGTACGATAGTTGTCAAAGAGAGCAGTCACATCACTACAGTAAGGGTGCATGAGGCGAGGCGTACGGATAGGGAGGACATGATTCCGCTTTTCACCTCAGCCCCCGATTGCATTCAACTTGCGAGCTTACTATACCTGTATTAATATATAACTCGGTTAACAAAGGTCGTTTAAATTTTTTATTATCAAAGTTATAACGTCTAACACTTCTCTCTATAACTCATTCAAAGGATAGTTTATGTAAAGACAGCACAAACTTTAATACGTTCGAATCTAAAATCAGTAGGTGGAAACTGTAATAGAGTATTGTCTTTTGTCCAGTTCGGACGTAGGCGTAAAACCTACGTAAGGCTGTGTTCCAGACTTCAACGATTATCTTAATTTCACTTATAATTATGTATTATTCCCTTTTATTATAGGTATGATATTCTGGATATGAAATTGATGATTAATATAGTACTGGAAGCAGTACAAAGACTTTACTTTTTACCATTGACTGCAAGAAAACTTCTTAGGCGGCGCGGCGGCGGTTCGATAATTGGACGAGAAATGAGAGTAAAATTTCAATGTCGCGTCAGATTTAGGCACATTTCATTACATGTGAGAGAAGATCTGATATAACTTAGAGATGGAGAAAGACAGCAAACTATATCTTGTATATTTTATTACTGGTTAGCCCCATGTCGGATGTAGCAACAAAACGGGATGATAAAGATAAAGATCGCAACCACCATACACATAATAATAAACCCAAGGTTTAATTCTATAACGTGTACGGTGCTGCACAAGAAACTTTTTGTACATAATTTGTATAATTCATGCTTGTTACAAATATAAAAAGATTTTATTCACTTGTGAGTAAAAGGGACTTTTAATATCTGTTATCAATGAATAAAATGCCCTTTTTCGAATAATGTATGTGGTAAAAAATGTATTTGTATCTATATAACATTTATTTATATTATTTATTTAATATTTCATTGTATGGAATAATATACTTCTCACTTGTGCAACTTTATTTACTTTATTTATTACCTTAAAAACACATTGATTTAAAAGAATATTCTAAATTAAAAATCATTCAATATTTATAATAATTTTATTGAAAATGAATACAATAAAAATTAAAAAAGCTTCTTCAATAATAACACCAGCTAATTGTTATATAGGCTTATAGTTCCAATAAAAAACTTTTCGTGAAACGTCAGTTTGATTAATTGAGTAAATCCGATTTATTGTTTCGATCTGTTAGCTACTGAACTTAATTAATGAACTGAAAATACCCTAAAAGTTACTTATGTTTCTTTGCGTAATCTCCTTTTTTGTTAACTTGATGTCTAATAATCTCACTGGTGTCTTGGCTTGACGTAAATGCGACTTAGGAATTCTTATTAGTCTAACTAAATAATGGATCCCTTTTGATGGGCAGCGGTACACAAAACTAAGGCTTTTCATTAACATGATAAAGTCCATGTTATTTTCTTTTAAGGTTAGATTAGATAAGAAAAAAAAAATGTAAAATTAGAACAAACAATTAGAAATCAATAAATTGATTAATCGAAAGTTTGTTTCTGTACCTTTATTATAACACGAGTCTTTACGATATTTAAATTATTAATATCCAAAGTAATTTCCATTTACCACCACTTATAATAATAATATCGGCTTTTAAGTCCACTGCTGGGCAAAGGCCGTTTTCCTGAGACATTTACGGGTTGTATTCACTACGCCAGCACACGACGTATTGGCAATTATAAACACCGAGAAATCGAAACAGTTCTATATTTTTCCCACATACATTGGTATTATAAGAATATTTCTTCAAGCGTTCAGGTTTACTCTCGATCTTTTCTTTCACCGTCAGCCGATAGTGTTGACCAATTTTAATTAGTAAATGTACGCGAATTCCGAAGAATTCTACGAAAGTACGAACCTGCCGACATCGAATCGACATTCTGCCGGTCTAAACCATTCAACCGCTACTTACTTACCATTAATAATAATTAAGTTAATAATACTTTGTTAGATAAATAATAATTAGCTTACTTATTTATGTTAAACTATAACCCTAAAATGCACTACGTCATCGTTCACCGACAATGTAGGTTAAACTGATTACGTTCTATGCATTTATTATTTACCCTTACTATATCTGTTGCAAGATTAAACGGCGACTTGGGCGTAGATTAAATACTGGATTTTATTCCCATATTGCCGTATATTTCCACTCCGCAGTTGAGGCAGAAAACTCGAGTATTCATTGCGGCTAGCCGAGCAATGTCGGTAAGGGCTGTCAACGAAGTGTTTGCGGTTAAACTACAAACATATTTTAAACACTTAACTAGGTACTTACCTACCGTCTAATAGTTGTGTTAAAATTTGGCAACTTACAAGACTATTTGATATTCTAATTTTAACTTTTATATGCGTAATAGATCTGTAATATATTAAACTAAAATATAAAAACGAATTTTCCTACTTTTAGTTGATATAGTAGTGTACAAAATTTTATAATTATATACATGTATTCGTAGTTTTAAAAACTATAACAAAATTAAAGTCGATTAAAGTTGTATAAAAAATATTTTCCGTTATTTCACGGATAATCAACCCTAAATAAACACTTTTGGATTTTTATCTCTCAATGCAAAATTTTAAACTATACTTTTCTAAATTCAGAGTTTAATATTGAACTATTTAAAATCTAATACTATTCAGTAATTCTTGTGTTTGTATTATGTAATAAGAGTCTCGGAAGTGGCTCTAACAATATGGATAAAATTTTAAATTTAGACAATATGTTGCTTTCCAAACTTAATTAGATAGGTATTTTTTGCAAGACACCCAGCAAAGCTCGGTCACCAAAACATTTTATTTCAGTACATCGAACAGTGTACTAAGACAAAACTAAGATATTATGACAGGTAATTATAATTTTGATATATTGATGACACTAATTTACATTTTAAACATAAAAATGATTGGGATATGAAATCCTTTCCCCAGAGTAAGTGTAATGCATCATACTGGCCATGGTCATAATCGGTAAGAAATGTATTATTTTAAATAAGTCTAAATTTGATTTAAATTTAATATATCGACAGCCCTACAGACTGCAAACCAAGATTTATACACTGTTCGTGGTTATTTATACTTACTAGCCTTATTTTTATTCCCTGTGTGATATTTTTAATGAGGCAACTAAATAGTGCCCATGCGCCTTCTATTAACTTTTAGAAACAGTAAAGCTGTTGGAATCAAATAATTAGGATATCGGATGTCGCATTGCAGCTCCAAATTTGCAACTGTATTTAACACAGTCCCTTAATAAAATATATAATAAATAAAATATATAAACCCGATCGACTTTCTTGCCGGCTTTATCAATGACTAGGATATTTTCTGAACTGCTTTAGTGTTTAGACATTCATTACTGTATATTTGAAAGGGTCTACTAAATTGAAAAAGAGTATTTTTGATAATACTTGACAAATCCAATACTTTCATGAAAATAATTTATACCTATTTCTACCAACTTTATTTATCCATTTTAATAAGTACCAGTTTCGTAGAATTACATATTGATAAAAATGTTGAAAAGACATGGGCTTACAGGTTAATTTTCATGCATATGAATTATTTATCAAGTTCATTAATTATACTATGCTGTTGTTGTTCATTATGTCCATGTATAATTTTTTCGTTCTTCTGGATACCAGGCTTAAGTTAAAGCATGCTTCAGCATGCATATGCTTCAGGACATGCAATCGTGTGAACGTAAATATTTATTTTTAAACTGATCATTTATGATACCATAGAAATGCCTCTTCTGGCTTAGGAGCTTGTTAGCTTACTAGTTCATCATCATCCAATAAATGTAATTTTACATGAGAAGAAGGGGTGATATTTTCCCATCCTATTTCAGCCCAAGAGACCTATAGAAGCAGTAAAAAGTGACATAACATATGACTATAAATCTGTTTCATAATCATGATGTAACATACCATTATGTCTGTATATCCGAAGGGTTAAGTAGAGGTGGACTTTAGTCTACCCATAGTTCACCGATTACGATTTTAGGTCCCATGTAGTAGGAAGCGAGCCTATTATCATTGATCACGCATAAAGCCAAACTTCGAGTTGCTAATGAGAATTTCATAGAAAACCCCAATACACTTTTGCTCAACTTGGGAATCGAATCCAGGACCTCGAGTGTAGCAGTCGCGCTAGGTCCACTAGGCTAATGAAGCAGTTCCTCATAAATCTATTTCCTTCTATGGACACGTTTTAAGTAAATAATAGTGTATTTTTGGGCTTAGTACAATGTTCTTCTCTTTTCGGCTTTATGGTTATAAATTATATAGTGAATATATGATGTATATAAATATGAAAGCACCAATACATAATAATACATATAAAATGTATGCAGATATGACGTGATTGTGATGTCAAACTAAGGTAACTTATTCACAGGGTCATTTAAATCAATAACTACGTTTTTTCGACAATGTATATAATGTTAATAAACTATTCCATAACATTCTTTACCCAACCTGTGTTCTGTAGACGTAATGATTTCATGAGTTCGTAATTGAACCTCACACGAATGTCTGCAAATGTAGCAATTATTTTAGAAAAGGATTTCGACCTCCATTCGGTGACCCGCTGGGTTATGAGTATCTAATTTTATAAATAGATCTGACTCTAAATAATAAAATATTTTGTGAGATTTTTAAGAAATAAAACACTACTTCATAGTAATTATTTTGTTCCTTTACAATGCCTAGCGGACCTACACTTACAGCCTAGAATAATAATGGTTTCATTATTTTTTTTTACTTTTTATTTTGACCTATCGTATGTTCAAAATATTCTAAGACTTTTTTTTATTGCGATGGTCTAACGTATGACCAAATTCTCAGCCAATGTGTTTGGAGATGGTAACACCATAGCGTAAACCTCGAAGCTTTAAAGGAGAAATGATTCCCATTCACGATTGCTCAAGTCCAGTAAGTTCCTGGTAATAAATATATGCGTGCGGGCAGTGAATTTTCTTATGTCCCCCTGGCTAGTTACCACTCTGTTTCTAAATTTATTTTCAAACTCCTATATATGTTCCGAAAACTGCATTTAAGAGCCATTCTCCCAGTACTATATGATCCTGTGTGTTTAGCGTGCTATTAATCTTTAACTATGACTCAAACAAATTAAAGATTACTCAGATAGCCAAGCGAGCTTCGGAAAACCTTCCATCATAATCAACAACCATGATAATAATTCCAACCATATAATATATAAGTAGTTGTGTTGTACTACATAAAGTTTTGTAATATTATATTCTACTTCAAGTACCCTATTAAAATTAATAGACACTACACGAACCCTTGATGTATTCACTATATTGCTATTTCATTTGATCCTGTTTGTCTCATCAAATATTTAAGTCATTTCAACTTGAGTGAAGGATGTGGAGATGCGAGCCAGTGAGTTCGAGACTGCATTTACTTTTAGACTTCAGAGTTAGCGTAAGTTATTTAACTTTAAATTATCACTTTAAGAAATACAAGTTTATATTTTTTGAGAGTTAAAACTTGCCAAGTTAGAAATCCCATATCAAAGAAAGTATAGAATGGTTTTGTGAATGAATAGAAGAACGTACATTCTTACAGCTATAATGAAATTAACATCTATGGAACTTGGAACTTTTTAGATCTCAGTTCTGTTATCGGTGACAACGATTACTCCGAACTTCTTTTCTATCGAACGCAACTCCTTCTTAACATGTATGTTTTTGTTGGGATATACATAGTTACTTTTTGAAAAGCTGCACAGTTATGTCTTTATGATGTCACGATTTACAAAACTAGTTTAACTTACAGTTCTCTTTTCCAGAAAACCAAATTGAAGTATAAAGTTAAAGCTGTTTTAACTTGAAACAAAATATTGTACAACAAAAAACGTAATCCTTTAAACGTTGGAATTTATTTAAAAGCAACAAAACCGAAGCGTATAAAGTGTACTAGTCTATCCAATATTAATATCGTACAGTTTCAAAAAGTTTGAGTTGAGAGCAAGTCCGTTATCAATATTCATAAGCTCTAGACGCCCGTATCTGAGGCGAGCAATAAACAAAGAGCTCCAACTGAAATGAACCAACAACCGGTCTTCGGCTCTTACTTACTGCACCCTCATAAATTTCAGTTTTCAACTTGCACAGCGCAACGTTCGATCAATAAGTGTTTTGTATGGGTTCTATATTTGCAAGCTAATACGCCACATCAAAACTTCCAAGTATCGAAGCCAATATTATTGACGTCACGAGGCATACGATGTTACGTAGAAAACCGTATGTACAACATTGTAAATGCGATAATAAACCGTACATGTTGAGGTTAAAGCGTTTGATAATATATCGGCGTTTAAACTTAAGGTTGAAGCTGATAAATTAAATTTACTTGCATCGATGCGAGTATGATCAGGTCACGTGTGTTATGTTACACGGGGTGAAATCAGATCAAACTTTATGGCGGAAACTCGAAAATTACGTTATTATAAATTCATCAAAGAGTTAAGTGGGCTTTATTGTTATCTGATATGGAATGTTTTATGTGGATTAATTTAGCTTATCGTTTGAAGGCTAAACGTTTAATTATTACATACGAGCGATATATTTTTATTATAAACATACCATCACGTATGTATCCCCGAAGGGTTAGGCAGTGGTGTACTAATATGTACACCCATAGTTCCCCGGGTATGCTTTTAGGTCCCATGTAGTAGGCGAGCCTGTTGCCATTAATCGGGATCAAAGACAAACTCCGAGCTGCTACTGAGAACTTCATAGAAAACCCCAATAACACTTTGCTTGACCTGGGAATCTAACTCAGGCCCTCGAGCAAAGCAGTCTCGCTTACGACCACTACGCTAATGAGGCCGTTCTATACTTATAAAATTTATAGTTATAAGTACCTATAAACTATAGTCATTTAAATTTTAGTAGAAGTTTTTTTTAAACTTGTACTTATGTTTGTCTCGATTTCATTCATTCATTCATTTCATCGAGTTTCAAATCACAACGATGAAGCTAAAGAACTTTTCTCTTTAATACGATCTTTCCAGCTTTGTTATCTATAGATATGTAAGTGTATTTTTGCTTGATATATCATCACCAGTATTTATGACGTTTCCTTCATCTTTTATTCGTAAGCGCGTGACATAGTCTAATAATAGTTAAAATTAAGGTAATATCAAGACCGCATTAAAAATAATTTTCTATGAATGATTAAAAATAAATCAGTCTGTGAAATGTTCGTTATGTGCGGGTGGCCGACAATTTGATTCATTATAATCGTAGGTGGGCTATTGAGAACTTTATATAAAATGACCCATAATTTCCTTGTTGAGGCTCGAGGGAGATAACTCCGGCTAACGTATTAATCTAGAGTCATAAATATTGTTTCAAAAAACAGGATTAAACTAGATTGAAAGCTGGTCGTAAATTTTCGATTTACCTGATAATTGTTCGGACATTAAAGTGTTTATTTTAACCTGAGACATGATATTGACATATTTGTAAAAATATTATGAACTATAAATACTAACTATAACCATATTATGTAAACATAATAAAAAGTAAAATGATTAAATTTATATTCGTATTTTCGTAAGTATTATTGACAATACTTAAAGCCTATCAATTGAGCAAAGACATAAAATTCCCATGTATACAATTTCATAAAAATCCATCATGCCGTTTTTGGGTTTAATTTGGATATATAATAGAAACAGACTGACAAACAATTTTTTTATGACATGTGATCTGTGACATATTTAAAGGGTGTCTAAGGGTAAACTTTAAAAATGCATGTACAGACATAACTACAGATATAATAATAGAGATGACACGAAAATGTTCTTTTTAAGAATTAGAAAGTATTACTGCTATGTAATTAATGTTTTAAAGCAAGAGTGAATAGGATTATCGAAGATTTTATTAAATTAAAAAACATATACATGCATCCCTTATTCGTCTTTTCGACCGCCAATGACATATAACAACAGATATACACCATTAATGGAAGTAACGTATCAAATTCATAATTAAAATTTATGAAGGATGATTTATTAATATTACATATAGGGTGTCACTGATACGAGAAATATTAACTCGCAATAAATCTGGGGTTATGTAAATCTCTTTGTGTGATATGAACTGGATATTACGTCATATTATACTAAACATCAGGGCGACCCAGCTGCGATAAAAAAATCACCTATCTAGGTAAACTTGAAATGTAAAACATTATCTAAATACAAAGTTTCATCTAAATCGTTAATCTGTTTCTGAAAAACTAATAATTAAATCGATGTATCATTATTTACAAAATACTATTAAGTGTGCAATTATTATATTTAATTGTGTGTTTGTCTTACATAGTATTTTATATAGTAGCACGATACAATCCAAACACAATAACCATCGAGAGATTAGCCATGATAGGCCTCGTAGCGCAGTGGTAGTAAGCCCTACTATTGAGTCGAAATGTCGCGGGTTCAATCTCTGCATACGACTAAAATTTGTGTGATGAGCATAATTGTTAGTTGTAAGTCTGGGTGTTATTTATCTATAGGTATTTGTATGTGTATATCAGCTGTTTAGTTACCATAATACAAGCTTTGCTTAGTTTGGAATTAGATGGCCGTGTGTGAAATTATGTCCTCATATTTATTTATTAGCAATACATCGTCAGTTGCCGATATCATGACGGCATGTCATCATATGACGGAATCAGAAATGAAATGGCCTTATTTGAAAAAGAAGTTATAAATAGTTTCAAAGTTTAAGAAGCTTATCAACATGAATGTTCTACGTATACTTTCGATATAATAAATAGGGGATATGAAATAGAAGTAATGAATAACGCTATTAATTATATTCATGAAGTAATTAATTATGTAACACACTTCTCGTACAATAGTGCTCCAAATCTTTGGTGTGGTAATTATATCATTTAAGCTAACATATAGTAAACCTAGCAACTTGACAATAACTTTAGGGATCGATAGAAGATAGCTGTATATAAAAATATTCATCACTGAAAATTCAATAAAAGTACTACAACATCAATAAAGGATTTCGTTTTGCTTTTAAACCGAAAACAAAGTACCTACATGGAAATAATTTACTTATTCTAAGGAATGCTGGAAAGAAAGTTCAGAATGAAACTAAACCGCAAACGAGACAAAACAATAAAACTAAAAGTAATAACAGATTGTTAAAACATTTAACGATATCAAAGTTTATGAAGCAGACGGCAATGCAAATAACAAAGCTGAAATAACCCCAGACCGATAATATTTATTCAGGCTCCAATTCTGTCCGATATCCCACGGGCTGTCTACTGTTTTTGCACCAAAGCTCATTGGACCAAATTGTTGAGTTAGAGCCATCGGTCTCCTTCCGTAAAATTCACACGTAAGGTAAAACAAATGTTCTCGAATCGTCTATTGAAATAACATACGGATCGTCCACTCATATCAGATTCCTTATTGTTCTTCATTCCATTAACGTTTGTGTAATGAACACTTTTCCTTAGTGTTTTCTTTAGGATTTTAGTTTAATAAATATTTATTAATTCTCAAAGGAGTTTTTGTGGCAACTCCATATCTCCCTTAATTCTTTATCAAAATTAATGATTTATACATCATTTTAAAGATTACATTCTCCGCTCTTGACGGATACATTATTTTAAAAAACAGTTTAAAACTAATATATTTCTTAAAAAATTTATTAATAATAAAAAAGGACTGCTCTCTCTCTCTCTCTCTCTTGATGTCAACAGATGACATTACTAATAAAAAACCATATGCAACTACCATGTAACAGGCCGCTATCTATTAACAGTCTCTTTAACTAACATTACAACTATTAGATTGTTTACGTTCTGTAATGTTAAGACTCGAGACACCCAAGCCAACTTCGCCTGCACTTGCATCTGCTGAGTAACGAATGAGGAAATGGCTATAGCTGGGATATAAGATAATACAGCCCGACTGGGTCGCAACCACCATTGCATATTGGGAAACCTCTGCATAGTTATTAAATTATGCGCTTGGCTTTTCGGGATCAGCCACTGCACATCCAGTTTTTATTTACACAGGCAGTCGTAACAGCGGGAACTGGTAATAAATTGTTGATCCTTACCTTACGATCAGGCATGTTCACTCACTTTATTGCGCAACCATAAAACAAATTACTATTATTACTATTATAGATAGTTGTAATTAGATTAGATTTTAAATTTATTCCTGGCAGATAATCAACTAAGACGAACCATATCGTAATAAATCTATGAAACTGGTTTTTCTAACTGAATTAGCAGTATAAAAAGCAGATATAAGTAATTTTATTAAACATGTGAAGTGGAGAAGGCCTAGGTAATATATATTTTTTGTTAATGTTATATTGGAAACTAGATCGTTATGGACTCAAGGAATATTATTTACAGTTATATAGAATTAATTTGATGATATTATTAAATAAAATGTAGATACATTAAGTATTACATACAAATGGGTATTTTGCTACATCGTACAAATTAATTCACTCTTCTTTATCATACAAATGATACGGTATTGTTTTACACAGCCATACACATTAACGAAGTTCATTAATTTTATGTTTATTCGCATTACATCGCGATGGGTCTCGATACGGTTGGGGTAATACCAGAAATGTTTATATTTCGCTTACAATGAACAGAAGCGGATTTAATGGATGTAGTCATTGCTACACACAGATAGTACAGAAGCCGTATAGTATAGGTTTTCTTTATAAATTCACTATAAAAAGTTAAAGGTTTATTTATGGTATGTCTGTTGCGTCTTCTAGAGGTTTTAAATTGTTGAATTATTTTATTAGTTCATTAAATGTTGAAAAAACGACAATTAGATTCATAATAGTAATCATTTTACAAACAATAATTAATTTAGGATTTTTTGGCAGTGTATAAATGTATGAATAATTCTTTATTACTTTTACATTTTTTTAATATTATATGGAGGTTTTGGCAGGCTCTTAATCTGTTATTTCATAAAATTATGTTATTTGTTGTTATTTTTTTATGTTATTATAAGAAAGGCAAGGCAAACATTTAAACAAACCCTAAATTTAAACTCAAATTCAATATTTACATAAAAACAAATAAAATTATAAAAAAATGAATATAAAATGAAATAGGATATACTAATATTTGTGGTCAGTAGGTACATACGATAATTACAACTGCAACAAGAGAAATTACACCTTCTTTTTCGTTCCTCTAAATTTGTCCATGACTTAAGTTATCAGTAATGTGTATTCAAAATAATATCTAGAAATGTATATTTTTAGTTGTCACATAAACTCCCTATACTTTTCCAACCAGGGAGCCATCAACTGCTTACAGTGTTGTTTGAACTTTAAAGATTATAAAAATAAGAGTATTTTCAAGAAATCCATGTGACATTTGCAAAATTGGGTATAAGTAAGTACAAATCACCACTAAATAAAAAGAAGAACAAATAATATTGTTAAATAATATTAAAACATTTTTTATGAAATTTAAGAACATAATTATAATCTTAATAAACTTACATTAAAACCTTTATAAAAAACATTTCAGCTTCTAAACTAAAATTGTTGTAGCGTTAAATATGCAACATTAAATTTCACATAAAAGTTCCTGCAGCGTTTTTGATGCATTCGGGCACACTTTTCAAACATTTTGACATGAATTTCACTGGCCTTTGATATAGCCTGAACCGAGTGCAGTACTACGTAGAACTGAAGTTGATTTTTGTTTCAGTGAAAAGGTACGAAAATAGATTTTTTATTTGGAATTTATCAATCGTGTAAAAACGGCTAGATACTGTAAAAATGTTTGAAATGTACAACGTAGAGCAGGTATATTAAAAAAATTTAAAACAAAGAAAATATAATCTATTTAAATAAAATGATAGAGGTATGTCGTTGTGCGCGCATCACGCAAAAACTATTTTATAGATTATGATTAGTTTTTAATGTTTTAAAATTTAGATACATTTTCCTTATCTAAAAAAATATATCACGATATCTCAATTAAAAAAAAAAAGGATTATAATATTAGTATAGATTAACGTGAACGATGTCGCGGGAGGTTGCTATTAATAATATAAATGTGATAAAACTAAACAACGAAAAGTTTCCACGCTTAGTTACGCTACAGTGAATTATTGACCATTTTGTATGTTATAACATCTTCTATGTTATGTAAATATCTTCAGTATTTAATTTTCATCAAATTAGTTACACTATCGGCTGATGGTAAAGTAAAAAAAACGTATTACCTATATTTATAACAAATTCAATAAGTCCTAATCACTTTAATTGTGATTTGCGTTTTGTTGTTATACTTTAAATAAACACGCATTGTAATATAATAATAAAACTCCGACACGTAACTTGGAGTCACTTTAAAGGAAATAAGGTATTTCGTGTAACAGCACTTTAGAAAAGGTACTGCCAACGTTTACCTAAGATCTTACATTACGTCAATCCAAAAATTGACACATTATTGACATAAATTCTAATATTTTAACTCAATATATTTTTGAAATGTTAAGCTGATATTTTAACCGTTTGGCATAAATTCATTTTTTTTTCAGTAGTAACTACTTGCATGTTACTTTTTAAGCTGGCATCCGGCCAGAGCCTAGTTCCTACTTCCAGATATTCAACTATACTTATAGCTCAACCTATTATAAGTGACATTGATAGCATAAAGTTATTGTTTGATACTTTTGTTTTTAATAGGCATTTTTTTGTTTATAAAAATAACTCCTGCGCTAAATATTAAGCTGTGTCACGGGGGTCTTTATAAAAGTATAAATAACAGACATAAAGTTCACTCAGACCTGGATAACTATGATATGTCAGCGGCTTGGCTTAACTCGAACTGTATTTAGTTAGCTTAGAATCAGATGGCCGTGTATCTATAAAAAATATTTACAATATTGCTTACTTCATTGATATTCTAATTTGGCTTCGGACAGATTTCGTTGACGTTTTTGACAGGATTGTGCTAAAGTTTTTTTTTCATAAAAGCAGGGTAAAAATTAAAATTATATTGCCTGAAGATCAAAAAGTGTAGACATGTCAAAAAGGCTGGATTTTTTTTTATTAAGAGTTCGGGATTTCCGATTTTCCTAGTACCTACCTACATTATTTGTATCGTATTCAATTATAAACCTTAACGTGCTATACTTAAATAATGTTTAAATAAAATATCATGGAACTGCAGTTGAACGCTCTTACCTACATTTATAGCCACAAGATACGATGTACCTAAGTTGCTTTAGGAACAACTAAATGGATGACTAATATGTTTGTTGTGTAGACGTATGTTCAGATTAAACATTATCGTAATGTACAATGTCATTATCATATCGGTGTGTGAATAGGTTTTGTTATTTATTCTAATGGACAGTAATCTAACACGATTGGTCATTACCTTATTAGTCAAGTATGTGCTCTTACAATGACTGATATTTTCCTGGGTACCTGCATATACTTTCATCTTGTAATGAAAATAGTACAAAAATAAGGAGTCTGAATCTATTCTTAAATTACATTTATATAATTAAAAAATTATATTCAAGTTTTTCTATGAAGTCATAAGTAATCAATTTGCATTTTATTGAAAGGCAACATTTGCTTTAGGTCTTGTTGTCTTTACATCGTCACCGAATGATACGAGTATATAATGTTCGAGTAATTTGCTTAAAACCGTGGATATCATAGATAAAAATCAATTGGGTCTTAGTCCAATAAAACTTCCACCTAGTATGAAAATAAAATTATAAGGCACCGCTAAAATTTTTTTTGGAAATTAGGTAAAACTAGACTGTCGGCTTTGATTCTACACGTTTAGATATGGTTGTACACCTCTTACTTCAAATATTAAAATTTACAAAGTAACTTCATTAAAATATAATCATTTTATAATTTATTAAATAAAACTTTTATTAGTCACTTCCCTAGTAAAGTCGATGATTTTCAACTCGGACAGCCAGTGTTCTTGATATATCGATGAGATTATCCACTGTACGCTTAGGCAGCTGCCAGCATTTCGATTGTTTTTAATTATTATTTTTCGCTTATAATTAGTTTACATTTCATTTATTTTCATAATTTACCTTATATTATGGTATATATCACATTTATCTGTTACAATTATTGTTTGTTATAATTGTCTTATTACAGTGGTTTATCAGATTTGAACGAAATTTTGTAATTTAATGTCCAAGTTTTTTAAATACGTGTTTTTTACCGAGGGCTCCATTCCAACGATTATTAAACCGTATTAATTTAGTAATTTTTAACGCATATCATTACCATTGAACAAATATTATGTTTTTGTTAATCCATAATTTACGTAGTTTACTGGTTTCTTTCTTTCTAGGCTAGAATGGAAAATTTTGATAATGTTTGTTAAGTTAGTACTTTTTAATTATGTATATAAACGTTTATGTAATAATAAGATTGCGTACGTCAGTTGTTAATGATATATTAACAATGTTTGTGCATGATATTAATTACATTAGAGACTGTGTCTACGCAGGTCTGTGTTTACGGAATAAATGAATAGCAATAATTAATGAAGTTGTTTTCTATGTGAAAGAGACAATTTTGGTATTTTTTATATTATTAAGTATACGACAAAGTATATTTTATGCATGAAGTTATAATAAGAAACAATAAATATATCTGTAAAGAAATTAGGTATGTTATTTTTTTTAAGTGAATTTAATTAAGTATTTCAGTTTTACCATAATTGAATACAAAAGATCATTGAGCTACGCGAATATTGCAATTTCAATACTTAATAATGTAATTTAAAAATTTTTGCAATTTTAATGCTTTGTACACTATGAACGATTTTTAATCGCAATTAACTAACAGCAGTCGCAACATTGTTCCAGCCTATAATCATCGCTCATTCATTGTTTATTCAGATGTAGACCATCGTGAGAGTACCACGATTTACTTGAAATTAAGAGGACATGCCATCATCCCGGGATGCTACAATAACAATCTGCTACCAAAAATACACTCGTGCAGAGTGACAGGAATGAAAATAAGAACAATACCTATAGTGTGGTGCGGTGAGAATATTTTTTAAAGAGATAAAAATAATTTACAGTTGATTCTTTATAACGCTTCGGGGGACTTTTTTATTATTTTATATAACGACGATATTTTATACGACAAACATCACCAACGCACCCTTGTATGCAATTTTTTATACTATAATGTAAAACTATCGACATTTTTATGAGGAATAAATTATTTTTTCAAATTATAATGTAATTTATGTTACTGGCTTGATATTGGTGAAAGAATTTTTAAAATCGGTCTCGTAGTTTTTGAGTTTATCCATTAGAAACAATAAAACAAACGAAAAATCAAATCTTTCTTCTTTATAATATTGGTATAGATGTATTATTGGCTTAAGATTTTTTGAAAGTGTGAATATCTAGACAGACTAACACAGGCGACCTGTTGAAAATTTTGAAATACTAAATAAGTGTAGTATTTAATATATTCTGAGCAGTAAGTTAGATAAGGTTTTGTAAAACTACCGATACGAACGTACATTATTGCTTAAATCTAAGATCAGATTGACAAAATAAATGTCTACTTAAATCGTTCCTGGCTTAGTATACCCTACTCTACACTTGTGACTGTTTCTTGATGATCATATAAAAATATGTTAGGAAAAATAATTATAATTTGTAAAATTAAAAATATGATAACGTTGGATTAGAATGAACAGCGATTTTCATAAAAATTTCATAAAAACAATTACTTCTTGAATATTTTGAAGATAAAGTTATTTGATTATATTCTGCTGACCATAGACGGGGATGAAGTCGAAGGGTGTTCGGCGACAATTTTCATTTAAATAGAAATTGCTAATGACTCCCATCTCCATAATTTTGCATAAAAACGTCATTGCTTTTCATCATTTATTCTTGAAGATAAAAAATAATGTAATTGTAATTATACATCTGCATATCATTTCACATCAGTTGGTCCGCTTTCACGCAATACATTGATTGGCAGAGATGTTAAATCGTGTATTTTTTGGCTTTTACTGAAAACTGTATCTATTGGCAATTTTACGATACTAAAAATGCTAAACTTCTCTACATAGTCCGGTTCAAAATGTTTTGTATTTTTCTTTTACAAATAATCTATGTAGATAAATGGTATCTAACTAAATATTGAATATGTTGGAATAACTTTAAAAAAAATGAGAAACAAGCGTCGATATTCCATAAAAAATAACCCTGTAATTAATAATATGTAAGCAACAATCGCGAAAGCGAAATAAAAATTAAAAGGAAGTTTACATTCGCAATTTATGCGAAACACACCGAGGTATCTTCGTTAATTTGTTTACATTCTGTATGCTCCCTCAGCGCCAATGTTTACATTTCGCATTTAAGATTCGTCGTAAAACGTAATAAAGTTCGCCTCCCAATTATTATGGCTCTTTGAAAATAAACTTGGATGTCGATTCACAAACACCGTATTTTTTTATTTTTGTTTAGTTTATACTTTCTTTCTCATCTGAATTGTGGATATTGTTGTTATCTCTCGAAATTTGGAAGAAACTTCGAGTTTTCTTTTCTTTTCCTTTCTTTTTTATTGATTCAATAAACATTATTTTCTCACATTATTCCGCAAAAAAGTCAGCATGCTAACATTATTTAGGTTACTTTAGCCTATTTATATTACTGCAACTATATTGCGAATATCGACTTATTTATTTGTTATTATTGATTATTCACAAATAAAATCTTATAACCTATATTGTGTATGAACTAAAAATTACATCAGCCATTTTTTTAAACTACACTCTATATTATGTTTTATATTCTAGAAGCAAAAAAGTACTATAAATATTTATGAATCCTCTGTTTGTTCATACTCCATAAAACTAATTAATTCATATTTATTAATAAATAATATTCTTGGTGCATTACACTGAGGTCTCGGCAATGCGGTAAGTAAAGTTTATGACGCAATAACTACAACATTACAATGTTGTTTGCTGCACATGAATTTCTATTGGATACACTAGGCTCATTAACTTCCTATTTTCTAAAAATGAAAACGATGCGTTTTAAGGCTAAAGGTTACATTATTAATATGAAATTTATGCTGGAGATAACTCTTGAGATATTTTGAAATTTTGTAGCCGACTATTAATTTTTATGTTTTAGGTTTATTGATAATCAAAATGATCTCTAATAAAAGGTTTCACAATTGATTTATAAATTAAATAATTTGTGGTAAATTTTTGTATGTCAATGCTAGTAATAATTCCACTCCACTAGTTAATAATGTATTATTATATATTTCACCATAAGCTCTGTAATATATCTTTAGGTGAAGGTAAAAAGGGTCGAAGAACAGGACAAGATAACGCACAAGTATACATGACGACTGCCCATTAAATAAATTGTGAATTAAATAAACACATGCTTGATACAATTATTCAGTTACCTATTTAATATCACAATAGTTTTTGCAAACATAAATCATCACGCCATCTATGGATTATTCTTAACTGTAATTCAAAAACAGTTTGTTTAATTTGTAGTGTAAATATCTTAAAACGAAATCTTTTCTCAGGTTGCCAAAATCCGTGGAATTTTTGGTGATTGTTTGATAATGTTTTGCTATTAATTAACATTACTTTAAATTTTTTATATCTCTCTTCTTATCCAGGCCCAGGATTGTATCAATTGAAATATTTATGAATATAACGTTAAATAAATATCGTATTCCTTTTATTAATTTAAAGTAATCGAAAACGATTCAAAGATAAAAGGACAAGATAACGGGAACATGAACGAATTAAACAGAATTAGATTTTCACGAATCAAAAATGAGGTTGTAATATGATAGATCATCTTTATTCCTGGAAGTTTCGAAATTACTCAACGATAACCGTTATTGGAATATATACTAAACTAAACTTTAGGAAGTAAATAATAATGTTTATATTCATTTGAAAATAAAAAATAAATCGTCGTTAGACGGCCATCCGGCCGGAAGATTGTTCTTTTGATATGATTAAAAGGGTGAAGAATGTTTTGTGTGGCAATTAAAGAGTTCGGTTACTAAATATTCTATTTCTTCATCTGTTACATGTTTAAATGAAGTCGTAGATATGAAGAAACAAATTATTTACGACACGTTCATTTTCAAAATCGTAGTCTTTTATAAACCATATGTTATTTTTATCATGTATGCGGGTTCCTTTTACACTGTAGGTGCGCAAAAATGAAGGATTTTTGGTAATTCAACCACTAAGGTGTTGAAAAAGGAGATGAAATTATTTACGAAAATTCTTCATTTTTGAAGATAGATTTATGATAATTGTTGTTAGCAATTTAGTATTTTAGAAAGTAAAAAAAACGTATTTCATAACCAAGTCCGGTGAAGCTGTAAAAGTTGTCAGAGGCTCCAGGGTCCCTAAGGCTAACAGTATAGTCAGTTCTAAAAAAAAAGAAGTATATCATAGTTTTTCAAATACAATAAATAAGTGTGTAAAAGATGGGGTGAAAGTTTGTATGATACAAGTAACGACATTTATTAATCAAAGGCATTATCAGCTAATACTTCATAAACTCAACTATGACGCGAGCGAAGCAACTGGCAAAGCGCCTAGCACTTTATTTATGTATATTTTTGAAACTATATTTCTTTCGGCGCATTATGAAAAAAATATGAGAATGAATTTTAACGATGCGCACGCACAATACAGTGTCTAAACTATGAAGTTTCTTGCTAACTTCTTGTTGTATGTGGTGAGTACATTAGAAGAATTACCTATAGAAATGTTTGAAGCAATGATAGCACCGTCATAGTAACGTTTACATGCCACGTCGATAGAATCCATGGGCTCAGTGAGTTGTGGGTTTTTGGGTAACATCGTGACTTGGGTTGTAGCCGAAGTCATAAATAATAATTTAAAATAAATGTTAACTCAAATTAATAAAATATTAATTATTCAATTTAGGCCCTAAGAATGCACTTACGAACGTCAAAACACTACTACCGGTTCGAAAAATATCCCAGTCATCGAGAAGAACCGGTATGAAACTCGATCGGGTTTATCTTTTTCTTTTTTCAACAGTACAATAATGGTAATATAACACAATATTATATAATATAATACAATAATAGATCCATATTAATAATTTATAATTTCCTGAATGCACAGAGATAGAGAGAGAGTCACCTCCAGACATCACTGGCATTCACTTAATGATCCACCCTATAACAAACCTTTGACAGTAGAACCTGTTTGACTTGGTCCTTGAACTTCTTGTCCGGGATATCAGTAATGTGCTTTGGGATCTTATTAAAGACCCTGACACTATTACCTAAAAAACTTTTAATGGTCTTACTAAGTCGAAAACACGTTACAACCAATTAATGCTTATTTCTAGTTATCACATTATGTTGGTCTTTGACAAAATTTAGCTTGTATAAGTTTTAACGAACATATATTAAGTTATCAAGGATGTATTGGGAGGGCAAAGATAAAATACTAAATTCATAGAACTAAAATAATATGTAACACCGAGTGTGAGTGTTCAGGAAGTATAACTTCTAAGAAGCGCACATTAGTAACACGCATACACTTATTATTACAATTATTCATCAGATGTCTAAGACTTATTGTAATTGTTCTCAGGGTAAATTCAAGCTCTAAAATTGACAAAAAATATGATAGTCATTTTTACTTATTCACCACCAATAGCCGTAATACTGACTACATATTGCGTTTATTGCATGAATAAACAACATCACTCTACTTCTTTCCTTTATCCCACATAAATGTAAATAAATTGACTCGTACCAAAACCCATTATTTATAATTATTCAAGTCGTAAACTGCCAGAACTTTTTCACTTCACATATATAAACAAAATTAAATTATTGTTGCGTACATCAATATTGGGTATTTTAACAGCGCACGGGATCGGTTAAAAGCGCAAACAACCAAACTTTTCACTTACAGGCATTGCTTGTTTATTAGTCTGGATCGAGGTTCCCTTCAATGGAAAAAACGAAAAAAAAAAATAACATTTAAAACATGTTGATGTTGTGAAAGCTGTAAAAATATTTTATCGTTTTATTTTGAATTACATGTGGCAATTAAGAATACAGCTTAACTCAATGTTATATGTTGTTGAATTCTAATTTAACAATAATTAAAAAAAAACGAAATGTGATGATTAGGTATACAACTGTATTGACTGACGGATTTACTGTATACAAAATATCAAGTACCACATACACCAATAATATCTCATACTATTAAGTGAACAATTCTTGTATTTATTTATAGGTATGTATATAGTTTCTCGGAAACAATTCTAATGGCTTAAGTTAAACAAATATGTATAATGTTTTGTAAGCAGTTTAATATTATATTATCCAAGTTAACATAATAGGTTAATTATTATTTAATATACACAAAAAAATCCTTTTTAATATTTACATTATTTTGTAGAACATTATTTTCTTCTTTTATTTTACTCGTCGTTTGTGGTCGTTCAATATGTTATGACTGTTGGCAGTCGCCTTGTAATTTGCCTTTGTTAGTATGGGCCACAATTTCGGTTTCAAATTTCTTTGCTTCGTCTTACGTATGTCCTGAAAAACATGAAAATATAAATTTACTCAGTAGCGATTAGTATTAAAATAAAATTTGCATATACTAATTGACAGATGTTTGAATTAAACCTCCTAAAGAGTTTTATGTTTTCTTAATTATATTTCTTCATTAAAGCCATTATTACAAAAAGTTCAAAGGATCATTGTCCAAAGGTAGATAGTACAGAATTGCACAACAAACCGCGTTTTGTCTGCAGCATTATTTTGCTTTCGCGACAGCCGGAAACGGATATAGAGGGAGACAGAATAATAGCTGTCGGAAATGGTCAGACATGGTGGAATCTTACTTTTTTTTCGTATTCGCTGGACATCGCTAACCCAATACAGGGAAATGTTGTCTATAAAATTTCAGCTTTGTTGCTGTCAATTTAAAGACGTAGTTTGCAGTAAAACGTACATTTCCCAAAGGGGTTTACTTGAAATTTAGTGGAAACACGACGCATTGTATGAACATGGTCAATGCTGTAAGATATCATCTTTATTAAGAGGAAGATATAGAAAGTAATGTGGTTGAGCATTTTATTTGTTTTGAAGATTAACAAGACTATAGTTTCTTAGAATATTCATTGCCATATTTTTAACTATATCAATAAAACTAAATAGAAAAAAAAAACAAAAGAATTTTCGCTTTATTCTTGAAAATTGAAATTTAAAACATAATAATTACAAATCGAAATTTTCAACTTCATTTGAAAAAAATGTCAAATACTAAGTAGATGATCTGAAAATATAAAACTAGGACAAAGAAATATATGACTAAGCACTAAGCACAACAACAACAAGATACAAAAAGTCAAACACCAAACTAAACTAAATATGTAACGCAACACAACCATACAAGCCAGTGTCAATTACGTGCAACTGATTCTAAATAACATTGAAACAAGAAAATGCTTATGAACTTATGCCCAGTTAGATCGCAACCAGCACAAACACAATGAAATATATTTTGGTGTCCTGCTTATGGCTGTCGCATTTCTGGAGTTACCAGTGTATCTAAATTGACCTATCTAGAGGCTTTCATTTTACTGTTATAAGTATCCGTAATGTTAGATAGGTCAAAGAGTTATCGAGTAGCAACCGCGTAACGAAAGACGCAGCGTGGCAGAACGACCACAAGGTGGATCTACAGCTTGGTTAAAATTTCGGGAACCCTCTGGATGCGTACAGTGCAGAACTGATCGTTGTGGTGATATTTGAGGAGAACTATTCCCATCAGTAGACATCATTGAGGTGAAAAAATTAATTGCAAAGATCCTCACCTTTCGACAGTAGCAGCTGTTCCAGATCTGCACATAAATTAAACTGAAGCTATTTTGCGGAGCTTGAAAGAATAAATAATAAATGAAATCTACAATCCCAATAATTTCAAAATTATAAAAATCACCTAAACTAGGTATTAAAATTATGTAAACAACGTTTAGCTTGTATGGACTTTAGAAAATTGGGACATAGCAAACACCGTATTCATAACGACTTAATTAAAACAATTTAGAAAGCAAATATTGTACAAACTTAATTAGTATACCCTCTCTGAACCAGAGTGAAATATTTAACTATAGGGAACGTATTATTGACAGGACATGAAGTTAAGGGATTTAGTATGAAGGCAGTCTTGTATTGCAAGTTTCGATGATATTATTTATTTGTTACCTAAGATATATATATATATATATATATATATATATATATGAAAGTTTGAACTTTACATAGAATAACGAAAATAATATTTTATTATTATTTCCCCTCTCTAAAAGCTAAGGGCAATTATGTTTTTTTTTTAATATTTAATTACAGTCTTTGTTTAAACTGGTTATTATTATTGATTAACTGGGTCATAACAATTTTGCAAAAATTATTAAAAAAAACTTTCCATAGTAATTTTTTTCAGATATAACCAATTACCCAGTGGCTTTCGACATGTATCAGCAGGCAATTAATTGTTATGACTAGGTTTGATAAGATTTATCTCCATCAAAGGTTATAATATTCCGATGCGTACGATTTTCAATTTATAACCACAATTATTATAAATATCTGGGCGACCGAGATTTGCTGGGTTTCTTAAAAAAAAAACACCTATCTAGGTATACTTGCAATGTAAAAATTATCTAAATACAAAGTTTCATCCAAATCGTTGGAGCCGTTTCCGAGGTAAACCAATTACCTCAATTAGGTAGAATTGCTCACTTAATATAATAAGATATCGTAATTTGAATACAGAACTTCACTAATAATAATTTACAATATAGATAAATAGAAACGTCCTACTGTTGACGAAACACACGAACTTACCATTGTAGCTTAAGACCTTTTGGCGACTCCATGTTACCAGAAATCTATTATCCATTTTTATCAAACCTTTCAGATTTGCTCAGGTTTTACCTTCACTATCATCCCTTTTTATCACTATTTATCCATATCGCTTTATCCCTATTTAAATTCGAATTTGCAAATTTAAGCAAATTCCAAAGAAATCGTTATCAGGTAGGTTTTTGGCAATTCAAGTACCACTATCTCTATACATTTAAATAATATTTATAATAAGCATCGTCAAATTAAAGGGTTCACTCTAAACCGGCTGGCCACCTTATTTGTTTAAGATCGCCTTCGAAAATAACGTTAAAACGATCAAAAAGCGAAAACGAGTAATATCCGGTATCGTATTGTTCTCCGGCCGCCGTCCGTTCGGTTAATCGAAATTAAGTGATCCATTACAAGATACCGGTCCCTGTTAAGTTGAACAAACGAGTGTATTATTTATTGGAATCGATTTTTAAGCATCGTTAAACATATGAATGTTGCCGTGTCCATTTATTATATTTATTGTTGAGAAAATTAAAATTTTAAAATACCAGTGTTTATAAATAATTAATAACGGAATAGTCATGGTAGCCGAATGGATAAAACCAGTTATATAACCATCTTCAACAGTTTTGTCGAGCCTCGTCATGTGTCAACAAATTTTTCGGTGTTTTTTTATTATTGTATACGGTATACAATAGGTATGCAGTACACCTGATTTCGAATATGATTTTTTTATCCATAACGTCGCCATCTATCGGATCCTAGCATAGCTATGAATCACCATGTCACGACAAAAAAAAAACGTTTTTGTCAGGTGTAGTATTATTATAATTTAATGACCTTATTGTATTAATTTAAACAGTGTAAATTAGGTTGTTTAACTCTACTCTTGTAATAATTAGGCGATGATTAAAATACTGTATTTACATATTTGAAAAATTAAAACTGTCCACAAACAAAATGAGGGCGTTGATAATTATCGTTTCATTTTTACACGTAATACTAAGACGACAGTTAACAGGTAATTTCAATATGATTATATTCTTTTGTTATAAAACTTTTATTTAAACATTTCTTTGTAGTTACTTTAGACTGCGGCGGTAAGGGAACTGCTCTGTTGGGTGAGTTTGTCTCGAAACCCACAATCTCACGGAAGTTTAATGCCTCTAAAGTTTCTATTTGATAAAGAAAGTTTTAACTTCGCCAGCTGATATGATTCCACTCTTCATGATTCATGTAGCGTGAAAAAGAATATTTCCAACAATTATTTATAAAATAATGAAAATGCTTAGAGAGATATTTCTTTGGGGATTTCTCTGTACTTGGAGCCGTCGACCTCTAGAAGATTGCAGCTAAATAACCTTCTGTTGTGTTCCTGCGGCGAGTAGGGTTCCCAGAGCTTCTTGAGGTAGGGGGATTCAAGATCGGCAATGCGCTAGTGATACCTACGCTACGCTACGTTACGCTATGCTACGCTATATAGCTTTCAAAGAAGAGTGAAATTTGAGCTGCTGTATTATAAAGTAATAATAATATTAATAGACTTTTATTATTGAAACTTATACTAGTACATATTTTTAATTTATAGTAATTTCATCGACAACTGCTTCAACTTGTCCTACGGCATAAACTTCTTCCAGCGATATCCACAGGTTCCTTTGTTTAGCAGTCCTCATCCACGTTTCTCCTATCTTTTTTAAATCGTCTGCCCATCGAATTTGCGGTCTTCCTTTTTTTCTCTTCCTATCTCTTGAAAAACACTCTTCAATATATTTTATCCACTAACCTTCTCGGATCATATGTCCTGTCCAACGCCATGTTTGTTGTTTTATTATTTGTAATATTTTAATTGTTTATGATAGATATCTTTTTGATGGTAGTTATTCTTGTCTCATCTTTCATTTTTATGTTTAATATTTTTCTTTCTATATTATTTTAAAATTTCAATTTTTGAATTTTTTTTTGTGTTAATGTCCAAGATTAACATATATATTTTAAATTTTTTTACATAGGAATATTAAACTTAACTATCTGGGTGGTTCTAGCGTTCAGATCTTTGGAACGGTGAGTTCGATTTTGAAAGAAGTGAGATGCAAATTATTGTTTTGATACAGAAATACATAATTTAATTTATTTTAAGAAATCAGCAGCCTTCAGTTTCACACGGCTATTGTTCTACTAGTAGCGTGTGGTCACTTTTTCCCAATCGGGTTATATTTTATATTCATTATACACTTTAAAGCCATTATAAATTATTATTAACTTTCATTTACACGATTTTACCATTAATATTTATATTATAATATTGACTTAGAAACAAAGTAAACGCTTTGCTTAATGTAATGGCATACATACATATATATGTTACAGGAATTGTCATTGGAATTGGGTTCTTTATAATAATAATTGATCTATAAATTATACCTACAATAAGTAATGGCTTATGTTAATCTGATTACCAGATATAGTAAAATATAACCTCAAAAATCACCAAAATGAAACCCCCATTTTAATGTGAAATTATAATAAAAAAACATTTTTATCTTATCAAATTACTCCACAGTAATGATTGTTAACCCAAAAATAGTAAATGACCTCCAAAATTTCAATGTTACCGCGGCTATTTTCCGCAATTTCTTATCACAAATCAAACCTAACCTAACCCAGCCACATCGTTTGATAGGTATTAATAGCGCATTAAATTTGATTGCTAAAATTTGGTGAACATTTACTATAATTGGTGTTTATATACAATTTATGGTGTTTATTGTTTTTTTTTTTTTTTTTTTTGTAAGAGAGCTTAGGGTCTGAATATATTATTCTGATGGTTATTATTTAATAGCTTAAGTAATCATCATTATATTAAAACGCGAAGCAAAGCTTTTTACCCCTTTTTAAGCGTATTGCGTGCACGGAAGACTGAGATTTGGCATGGTTAAAGTTTATATGGAGAAGGAGTGCAGAAAGCTAAAATTTATCTGTAATATCTGTTACTAATATATTAAATTAAATAAATTAATATTGCGAATACTAACCCGACCATTGAACTTAGACCCTGCAAAATATTGACAATGTCACTCAATGAAAAGTGACAGCAAGTGATATAATATTCATTGTTTATGTTCATACTGCAAATGTCAAACACAAAATAGTTTACGATTATAAAGTTGCTGATTAAACTTCGATAATTTGGCAACCGCTAGTACTAGTAAATACATGTATTTACCATAGTATATTCGTATTCAAAATGTTTACTTTTTAAAATTTAATTAATACTCGTGCCCAACTACCAAATATTTATGATCTCACCCTTCACCGATCCACGTTTAAGATACTTTGAAGTCAGCCAGAATTAGTCGGGGCGAATTTCTTATTTTAACATTGATTTATTGACGACACATTTTGAGGTATAACCCGTATGTTCGCACTTCATCTTGATTTAAGAGACGTACACCGTTTGTCAGTACTTAGGTACGATTTTATAAATTTACTGTTGCCATACGCGGTATATCGCTCGTGATTTAATTTTGTAAGAAATATTATAGAAATAGATGCTATTTAAATAAGTTGAATATTCGATCATAATAATAAAATGTATTTGTTTAGATTTTATACTTCTTGAAAATTCTTTGTTTCGTTATAAATAAATATGTTGTTATACAAAAATTATGTAAATAGATTAAAATGAATATAAATAGGTAATATTTTCATAGGTTTTGTAACAAGATTTTCAATAGTTATGATATAATTTAAAAGTAATATTGATTTCGCTATTAAATGTATAACACAAAATATTAATAAATTTTTAATTTAACTGTCCCGCTTTGAATTATATACCATCAGCTTCTGGCCACCACTTCGTCTGCGTGGACTTTAGAATTTAGTCTTCACCGGAATAAAAAATACGCAATGTATTAATTTAGGTTACAGGATACCTGTCTGCCAAATTTCACCTAAATCAATTCTGCTGTTTTTGCGTGGATAAATAACAAACATCATATATTCAAACTTTCACATTTATAATATTATAAGTAGAATAATAGGATCATTATGAAAGTCCATAAGTTTTGCCTTATATTAATTTATTTCATACCTTATTAACAATTTTATTTAACCCTCCACCTCACGTGGTCACACCAATGCACATAAAATTGGCATTAATTTCATAAAATTCACTAGCTTATTCCAATACATAACTCAATGTAAATTTTATGAGATATTACAACGTCAGATAAAACCCTACTATATAAACTAACTATTTAACAAAACTATTTCATTATTAATAAGGTTCAACTCCAAAAATCTCAACAGATATTTTAATTAGACCAAAAAATTTCGACAAAACCGCTGACCGGAGCACGATGCTATAAATTAAAGGGGTGTTGGGTATAAAGATAATTATCTGTACCCTTTTAAAGTCCAAAATTTATGGTTCGGTATAGTGCCGACCTACCGAGATGTGTTGCTACTGTCTTTAATTTATCCAGTAATAAAACTGATTGACATTAATTTTGTCGAGTTAATGATAGAAATGAAAATGCTCTCACGGTACTAAGTGACAAGCAACAGCGAAATATTAATATTTTGTATAATGACCAACTTTATTGGTACTTTCGGTTTTAAAAACTGATTTCCTTGTTTTATTTTTATGAATGATATAAATGAAATGGTAAAAAAGAAATGATTATTTTAAATCAAAATGTTGATTAGCAAATTTAGTCAGTTTCAAATGTTAATAAGAATTACAGAATTTATAACAGAATTATAAATGTTCAAGATTGTTGTTTCCGCGCTTATTAATAAACTTCTAGCCATCTACATACATCCATTAAAATCGAATGAGATTAATAAAAAAAAATATTGTTAATTTTTTAACCATTTATGAAAGTGTAATGGATAATTCTTATCCTACTAATATAATAATTGTGAAAGTGGATGTAATGTTTGGTTTTTTTTTACTCAATCACACTAAAACGGCTGAACGGATCTCAATGAAATTTGGCACACACAAAGTATATGACCTGGAATAACACATAAGGTAATTTCTATCCCGGTAAAAGTCACAGTTTAACCAATGTTATCCTACAAATATAATAAATGGAAAGTTTCCATGTTTGTTACTCAATCACGCAAAAACGGCGATTTTTTCGGTTTGTCGTGTTTCGAGATCAGTCTGTGTATATCCAATAATACGCAAACGAAGGTGCGCGTTCCAGCTACTAGTATATAAATTGAAGATTAATAAAATTATGTCGCAACCAAAATTTCATAAGAATGAGCAAATCCCTTTTTGAATTAAGTCAAGACATACAAATAGACAAAAGAAATGTCATATTCGTGATCAGTAGCATTTATAATAGAAGTCTATGGACAAATCTTATTATATTAAGTGAGCAATTCTTGTATATATATATGTAATTGGTTTCTCGGAAATGGCTCCAATGATTTCGATGAAACTTTGCATTTACATAAAGTTTTACATTCCAAGTTTGCCTAGATAGGTGTTTTTCATTTTTTGTTTATAAGAAACCGAGTACGGCTCGGTCGCTCAGATATTTACTAAAATAAAATGTACAAACAGAACTACACATTTCTTAATATAGATTACTTACTTACCTAAATATTTTTTAATAAATTGCAAATTAGTTAATGCTATACATTATTTTAAATTAGCAACAATTCCTTCATAATGAAAATAATAAAACGCTAAACTTATAACATAAACCACTCGCATAAAGTATGTGGTAGCACTTTATAAAACACAGTTGGTCCCCAATGGCGCCTTTGTGATCACCAAAAATAGCTGACGGGAAGTTCTGAACTTCAACATAAATTAAATAAACCTTACAACCATCGAATTGTGACTTTACTCATGTGCTTTGATGTCCTATGTCGACTGATTCATTAGTTTCATAAAGTATTTTTTTAATTACCAACTTTACAAGTAATAAAAAAAACTTTGATGCAAAGAGGACCGTGTTATGTTGACTATAGTTTTAAATGTGTGTTCGAGACCTATTTACGATTGTTACGTTGGAAATGCAATTGCAAAATAACAAAATATATTTACCTATACTTGTTACACTTACTGTAAAAACTTGTTTATTGTAGTCGTCTTATTAACTGAGCCCTATTCAACATTTCGAGCGAGAACGGCTTCAAACACAGATCACACCTGTTACCATCGTGCCCAGTCATAGTGTGGGCCAATAGTGCGAATACTAAGTCATTAGTACGAATTCTATAAGCACATTTACAAGATTCTCCAACTTATATTAAATAGTATCATTAATTTTTTTTGAATGAAGAAATCGTATTTTTTGAAGTGAAAACTTCTTTTAGAGCGGTACGCATATTTAATTATTTTATTATATTTATTTATTTTATATAACTCGCGACACCGTTACGAGACGCAGCTATAGTATGTGCATATATGCATGTACATATAGCAGACCGCTAACGTGTCTTTCATAAAATAATAATAAATGTATTTTAAAGTTTCTAATAATTAATGAAATACAATTCATAAATAAAATGCAATTCATAACCCAATAACCCTAGTACCCATCTAAAGAATATATAACGCGCCAAAATAAGTGTTCACTTCTGTCGGCACTCCCGGAGTGCAACTCGTAATTTTTTTTTAAAATAAGTACCAAGTATCTACGGAATAAAACAAAAAAAAGTTCAAAATCTATCAAGTAGTTTTTGCGTGATGCAAGTACAATGGCAAAATTATATTATTTTGTTTATATACATATATAGAATCTGACCTATTTGTAGGGAGAGCCGGTCTTTGTATCACTATGGATGAGATTAGCTCAGGAACGGGATGAGTAGCATAGAAGTTCAAGAGAGAGTTATGTTACTCCAACATAATTGTTATTCTGGAACACTTTTCAAACCGCCAACGAGATCAATTGATATGTAACTCTTATATTGATTTTTAAAGTTCAAGAACATATTCAGGACAATTGCTTTTCCTTTCTTGTCAGCTGTCTCTAGGTAATTCCAAATCATTTCCTATTGTTGTTATGAATTTTTATTATTATTACTAGCTGCGCCCGTGGCTTCGCTCACGTGGACTACAGAATGCCCGCGCGAATCTTGCACCCCCGCTCCCGGCTATTTTAAAGACAGAAATGCTTATTTTGGGTGTTTCTTAGAAGATAGATGTATACTTTCACGGATTTTTTTGTAGGTCTTTTTAATGCCTATAATTATGTAGTATATTAATTTGCTATATCTTTTATGATTTACTCAGCATAAGCCATTTAAGCGCTCTAATTGATTCACCATGACCAGTTTTTTTTTATTGCGCGGTACCTTAATTATTTTTCAAATAAAAGTAGCCTAAGTTACTCCATATATCATCAGCTATCTATCAGTGAAAGTCCCGTCAAAATCGGCCCAACCGTTTCGAAGATTACCCGGAACAAACAGACGGACAGACAAATAAAAATTTTAAAAATGGACTTTTAGTTATAGTTATCGTATATACTTTCATATGTATTTAGTAAAAAACTGTTATTTTGACATTACAAACAGACACTTCAATTTTAATAATTGTATAGATTATAGGTTAAGCGTTGTGACCACAATCTCACCTGATCTTAAGTGATGATGTGGCCCGAGATGGTAGTTTGCTAAGCCTAGTGGAGACTGGCTCTCAAGTGCAGCTGCCGGAACACACCTATTGATGTTTGGTGACAGATTTAAAACTTGAGGGTGGTAGATAGCCAGGCGAGCATTAGAAAAAGCTCAAGCTCATAACAGGGATTCGAACTCACGTCGATCAAATCGATGTCCTTACACGCTACCGCTGAGCTATCATTGGTTTGTTTGAATATTCATAAGCGCCTTCTTAGGGTCTAAATTGATAAAAAGTCTTCTTGATTTTGAAAAGTTTCTTCGCATGACGTAGGTATAAACTTGTTATAAAATTTCTTTGGCTGTGTACTATTTGTATCTGGCTGGTTTTAGTAACATTAAAAAGAATAATAAAAAATTAAAAAAGGTTTTTCCCGCTATTTTTCATTTGTTTTTCTTTCTTTAAAAATGAGTGAATCTAATAAAGAAATTTGATGCACTTTAAAATATTATTAGAAAAAAGGCAAAAATGCAACTAAAGCAGCGAAAAAAATTTGTGATGTTTATAGACCTTAATGCATTGCCAGTAAGAGTAGCACAAAGTTGGTTCAAACGTTTTCAATCCGGAAATTTTGATGTTAATGATGTACCTCGCTCTGGTCACCCTATTACGAATAAAATGGACGCCATTTTTGAATAAGTGGAGTAAGAGAAAAGGTCGTGTTCTAAGATCGGCCAGGCCTCACAGGCTGTGACTGAACCTGGGCTAACTCGAAATAAGGTGATGCTGTGTGTATGGTGGGACTAGAAGAGAATTGTTCATTATAAGCTTTTACCGCCCGGCAAAACCATCGATTCGGATTTATACTGCCAACATCTGATGAGATTAAAGGGAGCAGTTGAGAGAAAGTGGCCGGAATTGATCAACAGGAAAGGTGTGATCTTTCATCACGATAACGCTAGACCACACACATATTTAGCCACTCAGCAAAAAATTTGTCAGATCAGCAAAGTTTGGCTCAGAGGTGTTAGTGCATCCACCATATAGCCCTGACCTTGCACCTTCAAATTTTCACCTGTTTCTGTGTTTTCACCTTCAAATGTAGATAAACGTTTAAAAAAATGTCTTTAGTTTTCATATAAAAATCCGAAGAAACTTTTTCCCCGACCTATTATTTTAAAGCGATGTTGGCTCAGTGGTAGCGTGTACAGACTCCGCGTCGATAGATGTGAGTTCGAATCCCTGCAATTAGCCTGAACTTTTTGTAATACCCGCATGGTTAGCTACCACACTCAACTTGAAATTCTGTTGCCAAATACAATGGCGCTTAATGTTACACACCTATTGAGGAGTGTTCCGGCAGCTGCACTTAAGAGCCAGTCTTGCATTAGGCTTAGCGTGTTGCCATCTTGGGCCACATCGTCACTTAAGATCAGATGAGATTGGGGCTAAAACGTAAACCTTTAAAGATAAATAAAAATGAAAAAGAAACACGATTACTGGTTCGGAAAACATCCAATCAATTTGAGCAGCTGGTAAGAAATACGATAAGGTTTATCTTTTTCCTAAACTGTGTAAATTATGTTATTTATTATATTATTATAGTGGATTTACAGAGAGAGATAAAAGGTTAAATGATAAGTTTGTTTGGTTATACACAAAAGTTACTAAAAGATAAAATTCATAATGTTATGCTTAAAAACATTAACATGCGAAACGTTATTAAAATGTACAAAACATTTTTCATATTATTAGGTCAGGTACACAGTATATTGTGAAAAAAAATTTGACGTTAAAAAAAACACGTTCCGAGGTTATGGATGCCTACTTAATTAACGTATTCCCTGTTAAAACACTCGTTACCAACTTTGTTATGAAGCGTAAAAGGTTGAACGTTATAAAAACACGGAAAAACTTTATAATTACTGAAATATAAACGTCTTTCATCGCTTAATTTTTCACGAAGCATTAGTTATGAGAAAAAATACGATTTTTTTATAACGTTAATGATTAAAGTCGGCTTATTTTCACTTCATTAATTATAACACTTTCGTTTTAATAAACAGTTAATTTAAAATAATTATCGTTACTACTGGTCGTAGATCAAGTTAATTGGTTTGCCGAAAGGCTTGTAGGTAAATATGGTTTATTTTCGAACACAAAGTGAATTTAACATTGGCATGCACAACTTTTACTACGGATGTGTGCGTTTTTGACCCGGGTAGTACTTTTCCTGTTGATATTGTGTTCGGTAGACAAATACATTATTTATGTGGATTTATGGTACTATTTAAACCTTATAACTTTGTATAATAGTTATACTAGAAAAGATTTGAGACAGATACTTACGCTGGTTTGAACACGTGATGTGCAGAAGTGAAGACGATATTGACCCAATAGGTTTTGAGAATAAAAGAAGGCAAAAGAGCCAGAAGCCACCCATCGACTACCTGGATGCGAACTTTCTATAATGATTTGCTGACGGTTACATGACAGAAAATCGCCAATAGTGGCGGAAAGTTTAGAAGGGCTGAGACCTCAAATAGAAAACAAGCCAGGGAATTGATTGATTGAGTAATTTAGTAAAATGTCTGCACGATACTATATGGAAAGTAAGGTGTGCCATCTATACACCAGTGACAAATTCCATCTGCAGTCGTCACCGTTAAGCGAGCTAAGCGTACAGAAATGCCTCTTTATGCTTCGTTTGTAATACTCGACATCATAGAAGAGCAGGAACTACTGGCTGGGAGACATTTCCACTACTTTTTTTTTTTTCATGGAAGTTAGTTGGTAATCAAGCCTCATAGTAAGCGCCTACCGTAGCCTATGAAGACTTGTAACGCCATAGATATTACCATTGCTGACGTTGAACCCCCCTTGCTCAAGGATCTCAGGAAATCCTACTCAACGAAGGAACACAACACAACACAAGGTTATTTGGATGCCAGCTATTGTAATAAAATAAATAAATATTCAGAAATAAAATATAAGGACACACACACACGGCCATTTAATTTATATTAATTTAATTAAGCTTATAATATGGTAACTAAACAGCATATATACATACATATACAGTTATTTAACACCCAGACACACAACTGACGTTTATGCTCATCACACAAAGTCAGACATGGGCGGGGATCGAAACCGCGACCTCTCGGCTCAATAGTACCGTTCACTATCACTGCGCCACGGGGCCTGTAATAAGTATGTAGACGTATACGGCAATATATATTTACGTTAATTTCAAATTAATGTAGTCAAATTTCTTAATTGTAACTTATTGACAATTGAGACTTGCCGCAAACTGTTGTTTAAATCCATTGAAGAGCGCATATTCCTACAACTATAATAATAATTAATGGAACTGCTATGCCCTAGTTAAATATCATCTTTATTTTTCGGTGACAACGACTACCCCGAACGTCCTTTTTTACCTTACTTGGCCCCTTTTTCACATTTATGTTTTTTTTTTTGTGATTCTTGATAATATCTACAAACTATACCAAACTTTTGGCAGATTTTCAATATTTATCGGAGAGATAGCTTGCATCATAATATGTACTTTAGGAAAAGTACCCGAGACATGTTTAGAAAAAGAAATCATAAAATATTATATGAAAATCACGCAGTTAAAATCGTGGGGGCCAGTTAGTTAGAATATAAATGTTTTTTTTTTCCTAATTATTTTTACCACAAAAACATAATCAAATTAAAACAATAAAAATACAGAACTAAAGCTATCGTTTCACCTGCATAATAAAGTTACGTGAAAATAGTGCGGTAAATGTAAGCAAATAAACGCTCGGTGACATTTAGCTGTCGTCGGACTATTAAGGGCTCTCACCCAACTGTTTATAAATGGGCCCGTAGCATGCGATGGCAGTTGTTCAACGGAAAAATTGCCTACCGACAGAGACCTTGAATAAACCATTTTATTTCTACCTTTATTATTTGGGTCGCATTTTTAATACTTAGCCATTGTGATCGAGTGGTTAGTTCTGGATTGTTTAAATTTATTACAAAGATGTCGATTTACTATTAATATAAGCGTAATATAATAATATAATTATAATATAATATATAATTACTATTAATATAATAGTAACAAGAAAATGATTTCCTTGCACTATTCCACTTTGCTAAGTTCATTTTTAAAAGTTTGATTTTGAGAATATGATTATCTATATCATTTTCATTTCTTTATTTTCTCGATGACAGCTCCTGTGAAAACTTGAACGAGCGTCTTTTTTACATTACGTATGCATTATTTTATAAAAATATGACATTTACACACGTACAAGGTTATACCAGAGTCGGAGAAACTGATAGGGATGGAGCTATATCGATAAACGTAACACAATAACAGACCCGATATTTTTTACAAAATGTAAGAAACTAAACTACTGCCGGATACTTTTGTACATATTTATTAATTAATATTATATTTCATTACAAGATGTTACACGTATTAAATCTTTATTGATAATGCCAACTTCTTCAAAATTTTCGAAGCTGTTGTAAAATAAGTAGGTATAGGTAGGTACTCGACAAAGAAACTAAATATTTATAACGACAGGTAATCCTTATTTATTTATTTTAATCAAAATCTGATGCACCGTCACTGTCACTCGATATGCGATCGATATCATTACTTATTTCATCACAACACTACAACTATCAAATTAGAACTGTCATCGAGAAAATAAAGAAATAGAAATAGTAACTAAGGTATTTATAATATTTACGTTATAGTAATATTAAAACAAGATAATTTTTAACAAAAAAAGAAAACTAACTTTAATAATTTTTATTAATTCGTTAGTGTATCTTCGAATTTGAAGTACCAATGCCAGTGAAATTAAAATCGGACGACACATGACGTATCCCCTATCACACAAAAAAAAGAATCATCATCATCATCGGTTCATAAACAAAGAAGTTATGGCTGAATATCCATAAAAATATATATTCGAGTTGAGTACCCTCATGTCTTTTTATGTTCGGTTAAAAATCTGAATTCAGATATCTAGTTTATATAATTATCATAACCTTAAAACAATACATTTTAATAATAAAAATCAGTTAAGCATGAGCTGCGAGGCTCGTGCAAAGAATCCCGAATTGAATGGAAGAAACACAATTTTTTATTAAGTCACAGATATATTTAATTGTTATGTTCTATACAATTTTTAATTACTAATTATCTACTTTATTTTAATTATTATAAATAATCTCTTTTAAATAATTAAATCAATATACTAGGTTATATGTATACACAAACATTAAGCATAACATTACATACTGGTAAATCGTTAACCTAAGTTTAAGTAAAGAAATACAACATGAGGACAAACAGGACACATTAGTTGCCAAAGACAATAAATATAATATAATGATTACATATTTCTCTCGTTGCTTTACTTTAAGAATAACTGTAAGGCTTCTCTCGGTATATAGAGTACGGGACCAAATACACTGTACAAAAACGTAATAAACATAAATTTTAGCAAATAATATTAAAACAAATTTATTTTGAATAATGTACATATTATGTATATCTATCTATACCTACTAAATTAAAATATTAATTAAGAGATTGTTTGTTTGTTTGAAAGTGCTAATCTGTGGACCTACCAATCAGACTTAAAAAGTAAGTATTTAAATACTTATTTATTTATTGAGGAAGGTTATAGGATATACAGCTTCACGCTGCAACCCTAAGTGACGGAGCAGTAACCATTGTCATCAAGCAATCTGGGAAGCTATAGGCAAATTTGGGAAGTGAGAAGAACGATGAAAGAACGATATACGGGTGCATAGGTGGAGGCGCAGTGGAGAGTTGCTCAAATAAACTAAAACACGGATGAAACCGCGGGGCACAGCCTGTATTAAATAAAGTTATAAGTAAAAGGTTCCTTGTTACAGATCAACGACTCTGATATTAATTTTGACGTATAATGAAAGAGTAATAATCCTATAAGGAGTTCAAACAATAAGAAATACCAATTAATTGTTTCATTGTAAACAGATTGCTTAATTAAGGAAACGAAATGAATAATAACGTTTAAGAAACAACATAAAGTAAAATTAATTTTGATGATAAACGATTCTACAGTATTTGGTGGCGTACAACTTTAGCATTCGAATAGAAAACTTCCGAGTACTTACATTTCCGTAAGTGATATCATGGAAGATAAAGAAATATTACAGAACATAAATAAGAATTGACTGATGTATTCATTGGAGTTTTGCATTGTAATGTCATTATCCTTGCGTATAGTATTGAATATAACTGGCAACTAAATTCTTAAACGTGTATTTGTCACATTTAACATTGGTAAAATTTACTAAATAGTTGGATGAAAAAAAAAATTACAGCATAAAACAACTTTTCAACTATCACGTAGATATTAGATTATATTTAAAGCGCGTCTAGATCGCGTCTTACTATTTAATTGCTCGACGTTTCGTCCTGCCTACACAAACCGTGGTCACGAGCCGACTGACATGTCGCGGTACTTACGATGTCATCATTAGCGAGGTTTTTAGTGTCTACCCTCATCTGTTCACTGTCACTAGAGATGTTCGGTACCCTACACTGACTGTATGCATATTAGCATAGGTCAATTATTTCCAACGTTTAAGCTTTCTGTCAACGGATTCCATGCCAAAAATAGTTTTAGCCTATCATTCCGATTGATTGTACTTTTTAGTTTCAATTGTTTCTCTTACTTTTAACTACATAGTTCGAAACTTCCTAATTAAAGACTAAGACGCGTTATAGACCCTCTTTTAATATATAATCTATAAAGTATAAATTAATAACTGTAATTACAGCTGTAAATTTAGGCTTTAACAAAGAAATGATATTATGATATTCTACTCATTTCAAAAGTAATAAAGTTAACAAGGGTTAAAGTTTTATATCCAACTTAAATATAAAAAGTGGGTGCGTCTACTGTTGTATGCTTTAGAAGTTATAAACTTATTTGAATAGTCGAGTGTGAACTTCGAGTGTGACTAAGTTCACCACAATAAAACAAGAGGCTAACACAACTTCGTAGTGTAAACGTATTTTTGCAATATGCGCGCATATAAGATATGAACCGCTAAATACACACGCTTTTAAATTATACAACAGTATAAATTACAAAATTGTTTCAATTTTATAGTATAGGAACTCGAACGATTACTTATTTAGGTATATCCCTTGTGCACATTTTTGTAACTCCTGTAACACGTTTCAAGAAGCTTTTAGGTTAATGCTTTATAAATCATAAATTAGAAATGTAAGACACGTTTTCTTTAGACGTGATGCGAACCATTAAGTAACTTTCTTTTGTTTTTGCTTGAAATATGTCCGAAATTTTATTAACATCTAATGCCGTGTCGTTTAGGAGTAAACTTTGCGGACATTGAAAACTAAAATGATCTATTTTTATTACGATAAAAATGTTTTTAGACTGATAAAGTGATAACTGAACTAAGTAAATATATTGCTTTTTTAACATTATTTCCAAAAAGATGGGGAAATTGGGCAAAATTATATTTATCTAAGTCTTTAAGTTAGTAACTGTAAGAGGCGACCTCGATATATATAATATTTAACATTTACTTATTTATTACAAGGGAAACAAACCGTTACAATTAATTATTAAACATTTACAATGAAAATGAAATACAAACCAAAACTTGTTCCCACAAAATCTAGCAATAAACAATACGAGTCACTATTGCTATCACAAATACCATTCCAAATAGTTCAACCAAATAAAAAAAAAAAAAAACAATTCAAACTATCAATAATAACAAAATTATAACTATTAAAAAAGAGGCAAATAATAAAAAATAAAATAATAATACAAAAACACAAAAACAAGTTCATAAAATACTTTGTTGTATGATTTTTTAAATGTACTATAAATAGAGTATGTAAATACATATATCGATTTTATTTAAACACTTATCATGAGTAGGTATAACAAGATCTAAACATAAAGGTATTTCCTACATACATTGTCTTGGTAACTGAAATATTAAAAAGGAAATGTTTCCTAGCATTAAGCCGGGGATATCTAAAACTAATTTCACTAAGAAGGAATGGGGAGTCAATATAATATCTGAGTAATTTACCTACAATATTTCTGGGATACAAATGGATAACCTTTTTCAGTTCTATCTTTTAACTGGCTCGGTGGATATATAACGCCTACTGACACAGCAACTGTCTTTCGAAGACAAGTTGTTCAGTATTTGAAAGAAACAATATGTATATTATAGTTAATATAGAGTTTATTTAATTCATACTGATTTCGTATTAATTTCTGTCGTTAACTCTGTTGTGTAATTTTGTTTTCTGTAGATATAAAAGGTTCCCTGAATAGAAGTTAACATATTATCCATTTTTCTTTTCATTTTAATTAAATCAGTTTTATTTAAATCAGACATAAACATATGTTTTATGAATAATAAAACAAATTATACAAATATAACGCACATTGTTCTCGTATATAGGTACTTATCTAAATTCTTTTTAATCTAAATGAAACAATGCACAAAGGGTAAAAGTTCAGTAACCTTAAAATAAAATAAAAAACTCGTTTAATAAAATAAAGAGTGCCAAAAAAAATTTGTAAAGATGAGACTAAAGAAATTTAATAATATACGGATTCTGTATATTTTTATATTTTGATGTATCCTTTCCTAATCTAAAAAAAAAATCCATAAAGTGTTATTTTATTTTAGATCCAGTATTCAAGAGACAATGAGACTATTGTATACATTATTAATCATAGTAAATAAATTACGAACATAAAATCAACATGGTTTTGAACTTACGCACTATGTAGCGAATAATTAAACTTACAAATTTACTTTGTCTTCGCTAATATCCTTTTAGTGGTATCTTAAAAAATATGGTTTTAAAAATTCCAAAATAAAGTACCCTAAGATATAACGCTTTGATTCCCGCATCAACGTCCATTTACTGCTGTGTTACCTGACAAAATATAAAAGAGCAATGCCCTGAAGCAAGCAGGTGCGGGCTAGTTAAGCACATAAAGGAAGAAGGTTAAAAAAGGTTTAAATAAAGTCAGCGTTTCGGGGAGCGCAATAAAGTAATACTTTGTTTTGATTTGCAGATCTGCGGTTACAAAATGCGAACTGATCGCTAAGGAAAGTAAGTTTTCATTAATTTATTTACAGGTGAGCATTTGAACATAACCTATCCTAAACGATAATCAGTGTATATATAAATAAAATACCACTGGACGTTAGAGATTTAATCAATAGTAATAACAATAAACACAAACAGCAACATGTTGAATAAAAACTCAGGACATAGCACGCTAAGATAAGCCCCAGAGGTTTAATAGAATGCCTTTAACAAAAGGTTGTAAATAAGTTTATTCGTGAAATAAATAAATTATATATACCCAGTAATCGAGCGGAGTGATAAGGAATTTTAATTGACTGGGTCGTGATTAAGGTACACACGGTAATATACCCGTCATAGTGATTCTTTTTTGGTTTGTCGCGTTTCTGGATCAGCCAGTGTATATTTAGCCACTGAAAGGTTTGCAAACCAGCATGACATTTACGACCGTCGATGGATTGCCGATATTTCAGCGGTCGCTGTTGATTTTGGATTGTACTGTGCTCTTACCACCAGGCAATGAAATAATTAAGTTGTCGATTATGAAACACGAGGAGCTTGGAATAGAAACTGGTTCTAAAGTATGCTGTTAGAATATACAGTTAGATACTTGGATTGAAATTAAAGTACTTAGTTCCTAGTCGGGAGAACCTCACACACCCTCGTACCATAAAAGCAAGGCATTACTTCATTTAACAACAGCATTTCGTATGATTTTTGTATCTATAATTAATATTTAAAACGTTTTATCAAATATTTTTACATTTTATGTCCTATTTATTGAGAAGAGTTATAGCCTATACAACTTCACGCCTCAACCCCAAGAAGTGGAACAGTAACCATGAAATTCAAGCAATCTGCAAAGGTTAGAACAACGATAAGTTGCCCGGATACGATGGCGTTGGCTGCGGTGGAAATTTGGTCGAATAAGAATAAGTTTAATAGAGGTGAAGCCGTGGAGCATAACTAGTAATTAATAAATTATTATATAACACGTTTTGCTTTTGAAAAATACAATATTTAATCATTTTGAGATATTTATAAATTTCGGCCAATAGTGTTTTAAAGCGATTTACAAAAGCTATACGCAATTTAAAACTTATCCATTTCGATCTTTTTAATCGCTCATAGTTTTCAACTTAAACCGCGACAAAAAAAATTCTAGGTATTAATAAGTATAAAACATTGTATCGTGGCAGCTCCCGTGCTTGTGGCGCCTCCGGCCTATTGAAAATTAAAATATCTACCGCTTTTTTTTTGTAATAGCGCCGTTGCCTATAAATATTTTGTTGAAAAAAAAAATTGGAGATCCCCAAAATTCAAAATCGGTTGAGAAAATCAAGTCTTGTCAGAAAATGTAATAAAATTTAAATGCAATAAATTTACAATCTATACAAAAATAAAATGACTTAAATAATAATTACTATTTTACCATGAACATAACTGAAGTCTATTATCAAAAATATTACTTTAATGCATTTGTACTATTATATCGATTTGTGTAAATTATTGTAAATATTTCAAGTAAGGTCGAGAAACAAATAAATTTACAAAAATATAGAATATATAAAAACATAGTGCTAGCGAAAACTGTTGAACCGTTTTCAATTTTATTGCAGTGTAATCAATTGTTCGCCAAGTTCATGCTCATTGAATTGAAATGACAATTAATTGATAACTTATATCAATCACTAAATTCACAATTATTAACTTTAACTGTACGTATTTACTGCTTTTAATTCAATCTATTATATAATTTTAAAAAAATGTGTCTACTTATATAAGAAAGTTATACTTCTCTGTAGTAACAAAACAAAAATAACGCCAATAAATTTATCCCGCGTACCAAAAACATGATAAGTTAGCAATCAATGATAATAATGTAAATTCATTTTACTGACTTTTTAAATTGAGGAAAAGTAATATAACCATGTATATATTACACCGTTGTAGTAAATTCATAATAGTGAATTAATATTATTATTAATAGCTAACTTTATCACGTCGAATTTTTGTCATATGATGCGCGAAGAGCTCTTAATTTTACCCTTCACTATCGTGCATGGGAGCAGAAGAAACAGCCAAACACGTGCTCTTGGAGTACAAAAAGTTGGCCCAATGCCGGGTTAAACTTGCTTAGATTTTTATGTTTATATTTAGATGCCATTATACAAGATCAGTCAATATAAAATGATATTATACATGAAGAAATAAAATTATCTTTTTAAGGTTTAATGACGAATGAAGTGAATTTTATAATAATAGGTGTCGAAAATGTGCTCCTGTTTGCATATCGGCACCTATAAATTATACATGCCAAATATGTCAAGGGATGTTTCCTCCCTAGGGGGTTCCAAGTGCCCCTAATAAGTAGGGAGGTCGCCAAAGTGGGGTCATATTACTAAGGCTTATTGTTGCTATTAGACAGATCGCTGGTTTCGAATTAAAAGGAATTGTACAAAGTCACGGTTGGTAAACAATTTACAAATGAGATACAATTATTGAGGTAATTACTTTTATATTTGAATTGATTAAGAAGAACAAATACCAATTGGATCTTGGTAGAAAAAAATTGTTGTGTTTATAATATTCGGTTTAGGTAATGAATTTTGAAAATGACTATATATGTTGAATAATTGATAAATAAAAAAAGTATTTTTAGATAAATATAGTTTTTTTTTGTATATTACAAGAATATTATTTAAGAGTGGGTCTCAGTATTTTAAAGTATCCTTATATAGTATTGAAGTCCGAACAATAAATTGTCAATACAAATCGAATTAACACAACCATGATTCTTAGAGAGTCTGATACATGAAATATAAAAATTAAAACCATGTTCTCCAAATTCTGAATCAAACGGTGATGTAGAATATACATTGTTTAAATTAAATGTCTTTATGTAAAAACAAAGTTGGATCCTATTTTCAAAAAATAAAACATGGATAAACATACATCACTTCAATACAATATATAAATTAAAATACTAAGTATATTTTTAATAACATACTGAATTAACTCAAAAATCATTATTTTTAAGATCTTAATAAGATGTCATAATCACTGTAGCGTAAGTTGGTCAATTAACTTTTTTTTTGTTCATCCCAAATATTTGTACGAATCTTTCTCAAAAAGTTGGTTTTATTTTCTGAAACATAATTATATTTCATGAAGTAATATTGTATTAATGAAATAAGTATAATATTAATCCCCGAAGAAAATTTCATACAAATATAATATGCAAGTAAACACGAACAAAAAAAATAACAAGGGTTATTAGTTTATGCTTCTTGTTGGTATATAGGTATTAGTTATGATGACTAACAATACTATATGATAAAAGTCCCTAAATAAAAATATAATAATTACTCATAATAATATACCTATTATAATTGTCTCGGTAAATTCTGAACAAACATCCATTTCCTAATATCATCTCAGTGAAAGGTAACACTTTAATCCACGTCTTCCCGCTATTAATACAGATGTGAATTCATTATCTTGTGTGTCTTCAGTAGACGTCTAAGCGATATGATGAAACAAAATTATTCCTCATATAATACATCCTATTTAATATGTATGTCGTATGAATGATTGATGTAAACATTAATAACATTCTCAATGAGTTATTATTTATTCTAAAGGTTGGTAGTTGGATATATGATTATATTGTTTCAGCTTGCATAATTATTTCACTCCCATAAACAAAATCTACAACTTCCGAAGGAAATACATAAGGTAAAGTGATGAAACAAATAAGTTCTATATTTATAAGGTAACACACATTATTTAAAAATTTTGAATCTTAAAATTTTTAATTAATATTGTTCAAACTTTTAATAAAAACAGTAGGAAAGTTTTGAACAAATTAATGCTTGTCATAATTACGCGTCGAAGCGGCTCTGCCCACAGCTTCATTTGTTTTACTTCTGACAAGTTAAGTCGTCTAGGGCGGGCGGTGTTGTCAGTATTCATAAGACACCTTCCTAAACGCGCTTCATTATAACTCCATTGCAGTGACATCATAAAAGTGCAGACCCGGCAAATAATTAGTGATGTATCTACGTAATATATTTAGAATTTTTGCAAGGTTGTGAAGTCTTGTCACTAAATTTAAGTCAGACATCACAAAATAAGAGAGTATGAATTTATATAACAATATAAATATGAATTATTAATTTAAAATAAATATGTAAATTAAATACTATCAATTATAAAATTAACAATATCAGTTTTCCTATAAATTACTAAAATTACTATTCTTGAACGTATTCTTATTGTTGTAGATTCCGTCTGTATTATTATTTTTCAATAATAAATGTATTATTTTTATAAGCTACCTACGATTATTATTTAGATTAACACCTGACAATTTTCTATTTCTCGTCCTTTTACAAGCATTCTTTTACAGATCCTCTCTACACATTTATAAGTCTACAGTACATTGCTTACTCAGTGCCGAGTAGTCGCGGCGCGCGAATCTCGTCACCCGGTGTTTCGGGTGCTGTGTCATGCATCTTTGATAAACTCGTCAAAAACTTGCACCTAGTAATCTACTCTTGATGCAATTTAATTTCTTCTTATGAACGTCTTAGCTTTATTATAACCGATAGTAACTAATTTTGTAATTTATTTTCACCACATCTATTTTTTAATAATGTACATTGTCACATTTTTTTAATGGTTAAATAGTTATTTTATTCAAATAATTTCAATTAATTTACATAATTACTTTTACATAAAATATAGATAATGAAAACATTGATAAGAATGGATCTAGTTACAAATTCCTTAGGTTATAAGTTATAGAACTAAACATAAGAGGGTTATGGTGATCGACCTTTAAACTTTTTAATTCAACATAATAATGCAACCGTATGACAAGAGAATTTCTTCCCCTACCACGTTAATACTTCAATGAAGGAGAGGCGTAACAGGAACATCATTATGAAACCTAATTGCGAAATCGTTGAGCTTAGGTTAACATGTAGTTATAGCCAACAGGCCAACCGCTCGGGTACTTATTTAGGTTAATAGGGTTTATTATGGTGAGGTTTAATATTGCTTAGGTTAATTTAAAACGTAATATAATCATAATATTTTTAGTGCATTTTACTTTGACGCTTTAAAGGGTTTAGTCGCAAGACTAAACTGATGAAATAATATTATATTAGATGAACGATTTCTTTGTGACATAGTCAGTAATTTAATTGAAATATAAATTAAACATTTAAAAAAACATAGTAGCTATTACTAATATTGAGTCGTTAGTAATACTTTTAAAGTTACGCCAATATCGCAAATTTCAATAGAACCTATTTGTAATCTGTTAATGTTAAACTTTTTCAAAAACTTGTAAATTTGAGTAGAAATTAATATCTATACTATACTATGACAACGAATGTATTACTTCGGGAGACAAAATAGTAATATAGTATAATGGAAATAACGCAAATAAATATATGTAATATAATATATAATGCAATAGCTTACAACATGCCAAGGTTTATTTCTTCTTCTTCTTAAAGTGCCTCTTTAACTATTGATGATTAACAGACTTCGCCGCACTAGATATCCTCGTCCATTGTAGGATATTATGCAAGCATCATTTTCTACTACGACGGCTTTTCTTTTTCCCACCATTAGTATTTGAATGAACTCATGTCTCTACCAAGCCTGAGAACATGTCCCAGATATGCTTTATGATACTTTACAAAAGCTTGGGATATACCTTACCCAGTTTATTTACATAGATTAAAACAAATTTGTAAGTCTTGTGTACATAATAAAAAAAAAACTTAAAATCACTTCAGTTTATTAATGCCATAATTAGCATTTATACTTCCAATATTAGCTGAAATTAGAGAGCGTCAACAACATACCTTAAGGATTTAAGGTTTCCAAACGGCTGGGCATCAACTAAGCCCTTACGTTAGAAACTGGCGATATACGACGCCGCACTGGAAGGCGGAATAGACCACAAGAGATCTTGCATGTAGAAGATATAAACGATATGGCATTTTGAATTATATTAATAATTGTTTTATTTATATTTATTAATTATTTTTATATTCATAATTTAATCAATAATTTATTTGAAATTTTAGAAAAAATATTCTCATTATATTAAAATTTCAGAATGTGGAGTATTAAGGCTTTTTCTTCGTCTTTGTCATCACCCCTTCTCGTTAATGAGACGCTTCATGTACCTTCTGGGCATTTGTTGGTCCAAGCAGTCTGCGGCCTGCCTCATCCTCTCTTTCCGGTAGCCATGAAAAGGCACTATCTTATTACGTGGTCAATGGGTCTTTGCATTACGTGTGCGTACTATCTTAACCTAGACTCGAAAAGCTTTTGACTAATGGACACTACCTTCAAACTATATCTTATAAGTTCGTATATAAAAAGAGTTTAATATTAGAAAATCTGATAGTAATAAACGTATCTATTGACTAAAGTTCATGGTAACCTAAAAAGAGACACTTATTCTCTTATAATAACAAAGTAATTGTAGTATATTTGATAAATTTGCATAAAGTTTTCGCCTTTCAAATTTGAACTGCTCCATTACAAAATCAACACGAAATGTTCAAATGTAAATATAGTTTTGTGGATTCAAATTACAAAACTTAAATCTCGTGGTTACGATTCTGAATCAAATAATTGAAATATGAACACATTTCTAACGTAACATTTCTGATGTTGATTGCTCTTATAATGACTTAACTAGTATACAGGCATATGATAATGATTGTTTGAAATGTTAAACAAAGAACAATAATGTTAACTGCATTTTTTGTTTGGTCATGGGTTACTGGTGGTCAGTTATCCATTGATAGAGTTCACATAGCAATATATTCCAGTCAGATGATGATTTAAGTACTATAATTAATCAAACCAACAAACCAGACTGTCAATAACAGAAGGTTGAATTACTATGAACGAATGAAGTATTATACTTATATTGATATACATGTATGTAGTATGTACACAGATTCTGATGTAATGGAATTTAATATAAATAACTACATACTGATTGGCCGAACAGACGTTTTTCTGTCTTTTTTGGTAAATAGGTTAATAATAATTCAACTATATCGAATTTTAGCATAGCTATGTATAATATTCACGACGATACAAATAATAATTATATTGTTTGAATATGACCTAAATTGGCCGTTTTTTGATATGTTTTTATCACCAGTGACATTTATGTAAATTATTAGGTGCTTGCATATGAAATAAACGTTTTATATTGTAAAAGTAAAATGAAAAAAAAAAAATGAAATCGAAGTATGTACCATTATTATCTATGCACTTTCGCCATTTTAAAGGTAGTTCATTGATTTCATTACTGAAAAAAATTGTGGGAGCAAGAATCAATAAAATCTTTGAAGGCAGTTTGCGCAGCCTCTTTGGAATTGAATTCATTTTCCTTGCAAGAAATTGTCCAAAATTCGAAAAAAGTGGTACGTGGTAGTGGTAAGTGGTAATGTCCCGGAAATATGGTGGGTTTCGGAGACATTCCAACCGCAGTTCCTCTAATTTAGCGCTCGTTGGTTGTAAAGTATGGGGTCTAACGTTGTTCTGAAGCAGCAGTAGGCTTGAAATATTGACCAATCTCGGTTGTTTAACGGCTAGCTTTTCCATCATGGTTTGCAATTGTTGACAATACAGATCTGCCGTTATCGTCTAGATAGATCTTACGAAGCTGTAGTGTATGACACCAGCACTGGTTCACCAAACACTCACCAGTACTTTTTTCTGAGACGACTTTCGCTTGGGACAGGATTTGGCCGGTTCTCCTTGGTTCAACCACTGTGATGAGCGTTTCCGATTGTCGTAAAGGATCCATTTTTCGTCACAAGTAATAATATGATTCAAAATTCCTTCGTTATTGTGACGATTGAGTAATGTAATGCAAAACTCAACGAGCTTTTTCACTTTTCCTGTTTGTTTCAAGTGATTTTTTTTTTTTTATCACTCACACCGTAGCCTGCCGCTAACTCTGATGTGGTTTGCGAATGATCCGCTTCAACAATCACCTTTGATTCTTCATTTTCAACTAGGGTCTCCTTCCGTCCACGGGGTTTGTTTCGTAGGTCAAAATTTCCAGAACGAAAACGTTGGAACCAAAAACGTACCGTGTTTTCTTTTACAGTAGCTTTCCCATACACATCATTAAACCTTCGAGCTGATTCCGCAGCACTGATGCCACAATGGAACTTATAATCGTATATAAGGCGATATTTTAAATTTTCTATTTTTTGAAGAGAATGATGTCAAAGAAAAATAAAATCGAGCGAAAACAATTGAATCTCTGAATTCGAAACACAAATACACAAGCCTAAATTTGGAATAAATTTGAATTTGGCATTTCTAACCAGGCACCAGATATTTGAGATCAAATTTACCAGTTCAACAAAACGCCAATTTCATATTATGTAAGGACCTAATATTTGAGTAAAATTATCTATTTTCACTGTAGGAGTGTAGGGTTTTTAATAGGTACTAATTTTATAACAGTTTTAAATGTTCGTTTTGCAAATCTAAGTAAAGAGTGCCTAGATATCAATATAAATAAAAATGTAACCTCTTCGATAAAACATAAGTACATATTTATTAAGTGTGAACAGACTTTGCTCAATAAACAACTGAGCATAGATTTTAGTATATGCATGTAGCTCAACACCCGCTGAAGAATGTCCGCATTCAAGCATCTTGAAGGCGAATAATTAGTGCTAAATCTCATACGGCGATGAGGACTGAATAATAAATGGTTTGTGGTTGCGACTACAGCTTGCCTCAAATTCTCGGATCCTTGCTATGGCGTACATATACGGTTTGCAAATCTATATAAAATAAAATTCTTCTACTTTATAAGAATTACATCTATATTAAATATAGAAATAAATGTTGTTTTTTAAGTAGAAGGTTTCTATGATATCCATTCAGGCGACAGGTAGCGCTGTGGTTGTGTTACTAACTAATCTGTACTCTACTCTGTTACATAAAAATGATTGAAAATAATTGTGAACAATAATAATACTTTGTACTTAGAACTTAACTTTAGTACTTTTACTTTGTATTGTCATTAGGCTCACGTCATAGTACATTATGTTATGTCATCGAGTGTGTAGTACTATCTACACCAGAGAAAAACAAGAGATTTAGCGAGGAATTTTGTGGTGTAGAAAATTTTTTGCTACAACGTGCGCACGCTTCGTAAAATTCACTCTTTCATAGCGCTCCTAAAAGATGTATAACTTCAAAAGAACTCTAAAACTTATCATATTAATGGTATCATAACCTGAAGAAGTACCTACGTGTTATAACATTAAAATAGTGAAAACCCTACGCAACGTTGTTAGCTGAAAATGAATACTAGAGTTAACACGTCGTGTTACGTAGCTTCATACGAGCTTAATTAATTAATATTATATTAACGAGCTCTGTTCGTTGTTAGCAGAACTCCTTCGTGTAATAATATTGTTAAATATTTACAAGATATTCATAGCAGAGTATGACGATAATTATTTGAATTTACATACGTTGGTTAATAATACTTTTATACGCACATTTGTTACGTTGATTAAGTTTCCAGAGTTCAAACAGCCTTGGTTTAATATACTTCATCATAGAACAAAGAATTATAGAATAAACTTCATTAATTATTGTTGAATAGAAATAAAATAGCATTTTAAGGTATTTTGTTAACACTAAATTATTTTCAATTTTCAGATTACAATTTAAAATTTAAAAAATACGAGTGTGAATTTTTACGAATCTCGTGCATATTGTAACAAAAACTCTACAGTATGAAGTCTGCTTAACCTCTTATTCTATTGTGGTGAAGATAGTCAATCACACTCTATGTTATGCGTAAAATATATTCCGACTACAGAAAAATAATTAAATAAAATATTATATTCTCAGAATTTTCTCGTTTTTCTATTGACACGGCAATACGGTAACAAAAAAAATGAAACTTTCAAGGCTTTTGTTCTTGTAAAGTTTGTCACCCGAACAATAATAACGAATCGAATGAGTATTTTAGACGCTAAATAAAACCATACCTAAATGAAAACATACATAGACTGCTAAAACCTTTCCTTCTGGTTTTGCTGTAAATCAGGTGTTATAAATATAACTTTAAATGCATATATAAAAGTAAACGTACCTATCCAGTTTGTTTTAACCCAAAAATCGGAGAGCTTTGTTGTGATCATAAAATCCACAGTTAGTTACATTTAAAGAACGTGAATATAATTATAAAATAGCCTACGTAGATAGGTAGATTACGTAAATGACAATGAATTGAACTGGTCGCCGGGATTAGCGGAGCAGTCCATCTACGATCTAATTACGTCTAAAGTTGGCGAGGCAAGAGGGATTTTTAATTAAAACTTATTCAATATTATAGAGTTGGCTCGAGTCAGTCGCCTCTGTTACGGATAACTTCAACTTGTGCGTAATATCCGTGCGGATATGTGTTCGGTTATATCTTTTTATTAAAGTTAACTAATTGGTAGCCATAGTTTAAAGTATGATTTAATTTTGTTTTATAATCATTTTTTCTATCAATAGTACAACGATATTAATTTAGTTAAAGTACCTATTATCTATCTAATACTTAGGTAAGCAATTGTTGTATCTGATTTTGACCCTTCTGTAACTTCTATTTGTATATAATAAATAGTTTCCCATTTGTATGTACCTATATGTAATTCCATACCATTTCTACTGCCCTAAAGCTAGGGAATTTCACCCATTGTTTCTTCTTTTGCCCAGAAATTTTTGTAGGAATGCAGTATGAGATTGTAGGAGAACATGGCTCTCACCACGTTCGGTAGTGAAAAATCACACCGCAAGCCGCGTTAAGCAACATTGTTCCAATCACAGATCAGTATAACCCTTGTTTTACTGATCTATGGTTTCAAAAGTATTTATATTCTAGAATAATATTTAAAACCCAGTCAGACAACTGATGCTCATTACACAAAAGTCAGTCATAGGCGGGGAACGAACTCGCGTCCTTTCGTCTCAATAGTATCTAAGGCCTAATACCAACGCGCCACGTCGATGCCTGTCATTTACTACATACTGTCATTTGTAAGCATCGCGAGTGCTAATGATCTCCATAAGAACAACAGAACAAGGTATTTACCGCAGTATTTAATAACGTCGTACATAACTCATGTTGTAACAGTAACGGTGCATATATCTGATCAGTACGTTGCCGGGTACCGGGTTGTAGCGATACGGCTGGGTACCAGCGCATGGCGGCGCGACGGCTACCCCATTTATTTCCCAGTAACGGCAAACGGCCAATAAGTCTTGCTTCCCGGGATATTAACACTATCATAGGTTACTCTCTAGTTTTATGAAGACACATGAGACGTAGTGACATTTCCATAAAGCATTGTTATAATAATAACTATGTGAAATTGAATATATTTTAGTAGAGAATGTAATCTCTACTAAAATTTATTTATTTAAAGTAATTTACAACTCTAAATTCTTGTATAGCAAATACTACTTAGTTAAGCCGACTATAATTTCAGTAGATTAGTACTTAATGTACGTAGTAGTAGAATTTAATACATAGCTATCAAACAAACACCTATACTAAGCAAAAGCACTCAATTTTTTTTTTTTATATTTTAGAAATGTACAAAAACAAAAGATATAAGAAACGAATAAAAAATTAGTAATAATATTATTACTAACTATAATTACTAATGAAAACAAAAAATGTAAATCATCTATTCTATAAATAGTATAAAGTAAAGTCACTTCCTACTACCCTACACCCTACGTACACTTTGATCTTTTAAACTACGTAACGGATTTTAATAAGGTTTTTTACTATTTAGAGAATTTTTTTCGGAAGTTTTATATATACAAGTAGCGACCCGGCCCAGCTTCTCACAGGTACAATTTACAAATTGGTGTATTTTATGTTTAAAAAAGCCTAATTTAGTGTTTATCGCTTTAATGTTGATAAATCATAAATTCAAAACTACCTTTAGCCTAATGGTTCTAAACGCAGCTGCTATGCTCGAAGTCATAGGTCCGGTTCCCAGTTCGAGCAGAGTGTTATAGGGTATTATAAACTCTAAATCGGGATTTATAAATTGTACCCGTGCGAAGCCTGGGCGGGTCGATAGTTACATATTATTAAAAAAAGAATCCCCGCTGCGTCTGTTTGTCTACCTAAATGCGATTAATTCAAAAATTACCGAAAGAATTTTCATAGAGTTTTCATCAATGGACGGAGTGATTCATGAGAAAGGTATAGTTGTATAATTCATTAAAGGTTTGTGTAAAGTGTATGTGTAAGTATAAGTGACGATAACTGTTGAAGGTGTCGGAAAAAATCATGCGACGGAGAGCTTTATTGGTATGTTATAAATGTATTACGGTATTATTCCTCTTAAAATATATATTTAACTGTAGCAACGTGTCTATCTTGTAGCTACGATACTACGATAAAAAAAAGTAGGTATAATGTATATTATTTTCTATTCGTGCAAACCCGGGCTGGGTTGCTAGTTGTTTATATCACTACGATCAAAGAGTCAAAAAACATTTAATTATTTATTGTATTATTTTTTATAACAGATATAATAATTTGACGAAAGCACATCTGTTGATGATACAATTTAGTAGCTAATTAACGTATTTGTATTAAAATCCTTTTAAAATCTTAATCTCCATTTAACACAACTGTGTTCAATAAATCAAAATATCGACTTCGATTAACCGGACGGTGTTTGTACGAAACTTTATTTAGTGTACTAGCCCCGTCGACCAATGGCCAACAACCGGCCATATAGCTAACGTCCAATAATTCCCGCACTCAATATTAACTGCGACATAGTTTAGTGCACGCGGCGCCTGTTCATTATAACAAAGTTTAGTTTTATTACAATCGAAATTTATTTGTATTATCGACTCGAAATAGGAACCAATGTATAATTTTAATCATGTTTATTTTAGAAGTGTTATTGAAAATTACGATTTATTGTGTGATGTTCACAGTAGGAGTTTTATGAACAAAAAATGGGGACGGGCGGTTAACTTTGCTCCCGAACACTTCTCGCGTTCGCCCCTCACAGTGACTCAAGCCTAGGTCCGATCCTCCGCATACGAGCCCTTATGCCGGTTGTTTGGTCGACATAATGACTCTAACATTCATTAGTCCAGCTTATTATATCTCACGATACTTCACACCTGCATACTTACTCCGTAGGGACATAGGTTCTATAAGGGACTTTTTTTTCTTTTTTATGACTAGTTAGAATAAGATTAACCATTTTAAGATTAACTAAATACATATACGCATATTCAATATATATAGTATACTAGTAACCGCCTGCGAATTCGTTCGCGTTAATTATAATATAAAATTTAATAACAATAAAAAATAGACGATAACACTCAGGGAAAATGTAGCTATATATTAGTGAAAGAATTTAATTAAAATTAATTAAAATCAAATCAGCAGTTCTAGAGATTATATCTTACAAACACACTTTAGGTCTTTATAATAATACTAGTAGTGCCCGCGGCTTCGCTCAGGTGGACTATAAAATGCCCGCGTGGATCTTGCTCCCCGCTCCCGGCTATTTTAAAGATAAAAATGCTTATTGTGAGTGTTACTTAGAAGATAGATGTATACTCTCACTGACTTTTTTGTAGGCATTTTTAATTTCTACAATTATGTTGTACATTATTTTGCTATATCTCTTATGGTTTACTCAGCGTAAGCCATTTAAGCACCCGAATTGATTCACCATGACCAGTTTTTTTTTATTTGTGCGGAACACTAATTCTTTTTCTAGAATAAAAGAAGTCTAAGTTACTCTCTATAAAATCAGCTATCTAACAGTGAAAGTGCCGTAAAAATCGGTGCAACCGTTTCGGAGATTACCCGAAACAAACAACAGACAGACAGACAAAAATTTTAAAAATTGGTGTTTCGTTATGTATATTCTATAAATATTCATATGCATTTAGTAAAAAAACTGTAATTTTGACTTTACAAATAGAAACTTCAATTTTATTAAACGTATAGAAGATAGTAGGTATAGATGTAAAATTAGATCAAATGGATAGTTTACATTGAACTAGCGAAATTGTATATACGGCAATAGCCTACTACGAAGTTATGCCATTTTGCCACCTTTGCGCTTTGTTGCCATTTCAGGTGTATGTCTTTTGCGCTCGCCACATAGCCCAGTGAATCTGTCAAAACCCTTTAAGGCAATAAAATTAATCAATTAGTGTAAAAAATAATGAAAAATGGGTTTCATTTTGTCTCAGCACCGTTTGGCAGCAAAAAAAGTGTGTATTATAATGTATTATGTTAGGGGCCTATTGCGTACAAATATTGGTGAATGGTCTACTTTTTGTGAGGAATGCGGGGAAAATTATTCTTGCCAAGCGCTAATCAGAGCAGACTACAAATTTAGATGGCTTGACACCAGAGACGGCGAATATTGCATAAGCCTTCTGAAATAAATATCTTTACTAAAGTTACGTCGATAAACCATGAGTCCCCATAACATTTATAATATTAAATAAATTGTGATGTAATAAAGTAATATTGTATCATTTGTTATGCCAATTTTTACAATAAGCTTCCTACGTAAAGTCGTTAAAAATTCAAATTCAATCGAGATATCATACAGTAAATAAATTATTTTTAATAGTTTGTAGTATTAGCAGTGGATCACATTTCACCTGATCTTAAGTAACGATGTGTTATAAGGTGGTCTTGACTTATTTACTTACTTGACCTTCTGTCAATTAAAGTTTCCAGAATGCACCTGTAGGTGTTTGGTGATAGATTTTCAAATTGATGATGATAGCTAGCCAGGAGGGCATTAGAAAATGCCTATTATGATTTCAACACGATGTTTTCGTTAACCGAAAGTTAAGGCTCATTGAAGGGATTCAAATAACTCACATCGATCGATGCCGTGTGCAGTTTATATCTACATAGAATAGAGATATGATATATTATAAACCTGTAAAAAAGTATACAATACATTAATATTTTGGCAAATCAAAAATATCAGTAATTTCAATATAAATGTTACATCATTTTATTTATTTAAATATTCACTTTAAAAACCCCTTATGATATTCAGTTAATCAGCTATATGAAAAACGTATTTTTATTACGTAGATTTTGTGTGACCTTGTTACCGAATTTAGGTAAACATGTTTTCCCTTTGTTTTTTTATCACCGATCATATGAAGGTAGTAAAACGTTGGAGTTGCTTTTAAGCCGCACTTTGAAACGTCGTAGACTATAAGTACATGATAACATCTCTACATTTCAGACTTCAAGCATAAAAAAACAAAATTTATTAAAAATCATGTTGTGTTTCCTAAGAAACAGTGGCGAAGGTTGAATATTTTAAAATGAAAGTCAATTCAATAAAAATGTTATTAAATGCACTTTATGGTTTTCTTTTAAGGGAATCTTCTTAAAAGGCCTCACTATTGACTAATACATGTCATCGTGTATAATTTTGTCTTTCATATTCACATCACGCGTTTGCTAATTAGGATAAAATTTAAAAAATATTATTGTTACAAGGGAAATTTACAATTTCTTACATAAAAATGGTTGTAATATTTAAATTTAGAGAAACTTTCGAGTAATATTATTTCAGCAAGTTTAAAAAAAAATGTGAAACACTCACTTAGGGAAGCAAGAGAATTTTGTGAGACTCTTACTCATTAAACCCTGTGAGGGTTACCTTACGTTACTTTACCTTAACTTCCGTCGCCTTACGAGCATGCAACACGTCACCCAGGTACAGCGCGGCGGTTAGCCCAGCCTAGCAATGTGCCCAAGAGCCAAAAAATACAGTTCGGTATAACCTTATATTTTAAACGGTCAGACCAATGCAATGAGAAAATGACCTCCGTATCCCTATCAGGTTATATCTCTGTAATATGGTCAGCTAGGTCAGAGTATGAAGACGAATATGACCAACATAGCCTAATTTGACTTATTTTGATTAACATAATAAATTAAATAAAAAAATTATCGAGAGACAACGTACAGCCTAAACCGGTGAGTTCAAACACATGAAATTTGGTATAGGAGTTCCCTAAGTAACTTATAGGTGAGTACAGAGGATTTATAAAACTTTCATTCTATAAAGGGGTTAAATAGAGGATTCCAATAAGAACATTCCTCAGGAGTTATCCCTGGAAAATTCCATCAGGCACGTGGCTGATCATAAACACTCGGATAGTATATATAGATTCACAATATGTCACAATGTTCCTATACATAATTTAAAAGGAAAATTGGAAGAAATATTCAGTTTTACAAAGAAAAGAAACGAACGGGCCCGCTGAAGGAATCCCTCAATGATTATTGAAAAGTTTCGATGTAGGAAAACTCACAGTGTAACCCGGTTTGCACCACAAAGGGGCCTCTGCCCGACAATGTTGTTTTATCCTCTTGAAATATGAGATAGCGATGAAAAGCGGGTTTGATTCTTAACGGATTTCCGGCTCTTATTCGGGAACGCGATAGTGCGCCAGTTTATGTTTATGTACTTACGAGTATTTCTGTAGATTAATGTCTACTGTGTAAAATATACACCAGAGTTATAATGCTCTATATAAGCATTTAACGCTATGGATTTAAATTAAACTAAGAGGCGTACCGCTAATGTCTCCATTGTTATATTAAAATCGTTTCTGTGAAGACATTTCAATTGTTGTGAAAAACTAAAACTCAATTTATTTTATTTTCAATTTTCAAAGCGCTAACAAGACTGTTGTACGATTGTTGCTTTGACATTCAAAAGTGTTTTTTCTGGGGTTTGAAATTGAATTAAATTTATTTGATTTTGAAAGGCAAAAAAACAATTATTTACAGTTAGAATTTAGGCACAGTGTTTTTGATACAGTTTGACCTGTACGTCTTTTGTGTTGCCTTGTGTTCTTTTATATAAATATAAGAAATATAGTTACGAGTCTTCAAGCAAAAAATGAATAGGCAACTTATAGGTAAGCGCCATACATCGTTGGCGTCATGTTCACTTACCGTCATGTGAGATCAAGATTAAGGAGCGTGTCTATAAAATATAAAAGAAGGGAAATATAGATTGATTAAATTAGTTATTATTTATTAATCAAAATTACGTCCACGGTGATCTGAAGATGACTGCCGAGAGTTATGAATCTATCGTATCTCCTAATCTACTTCTCACCTATTTACATAATATAATTGTGTAAACTGGAATGATAATAATTGTGTAATTTGAAAAAACTTTCCGAAATACGAACATGCAGACAAACATATTAGATAATAAAGAAAAGAACATAAAGCTAGAAATACTTTTGTTTTTTTCTTTTCGCATTATTGGGGGACCCGAACTGTTATATGTATGTTGCGTGCCGTGCCTTACCACACGGTAACGGCTATGCATTAAAAGAGTGTGTAACAAGCCCCGTTGCGTTTCACTGGTCTCGCTCCTTGATATAACACAAACCGATCACAAACCTATAACCTTTGCATTCTTCACTGATAGCAACTAGATTTGTTTGGCCTGGTATAAGGCGTGACTGTAGACACGCAAAAGCTAAAAGGCAAAGGCTAAGGAGTGTCATCAATGTAAGCGATGTTAAATTACAAGACACATTACAGCACCATCAGCAGAGTTTAAGGCACCTTCAGGCCGATTTCAACACCTCCATATGTATATTATAGGTCCCTTACCCTTATCTACTTCCCAATGGTACTACCTTACCATAGTCGACCGTTTTACACGTTGGCCTGAGGCGCACCCACTCACCGACATCACGGCCTATACCTGCGCATCAGCCTTGGTGTTTTTAATTTTTATATCTTTGTGAGCTTTTCCACGGCTGATCGGAACACGGCACATCTTATTTTAATTTCTTCTTCACAACTTCCAGTATTAATGATTGTGGATCCTAGGTAGATGTAACTCTGGATAACTTCGTAATTAGGTATTTCCCGTAAGTCAGATTTATTATTAGGCTTTCGTTACAACACCAATATTTTAACAAAATAGGAACTGGCTGTTTCCAGAAAGGAAAAATCGTTCTATGTCTACTTGTCACGTCGTAAGAAGCGTAGTTTCGTCTGCATATTTCGAGTTCCGACCTCCATTTGATACACCTTTGTCGCAGTTTTATAAAATTATCCGCATTATGTATTCGGTAGAGAACACATCCCTGTCGAACACCAGCCTGAGTTTTAAATTCCCGGAATTGATTCCGCCGACGCAAACAGTAACTGTGCCGTATTCGTAAAGTCTCTTAATGAAATAAGCTAGATGTCGTGGTAAATCCATTATCTATAATATTTCCCACAGTTTCCACCACTTAACGGTGTCAAAATCTTTACAAAAACCCATAAAGCAAATAAACAGCGGGATAAGAATCTCACGTGCTTCTTCTATGATTTGTATTAGATTAAGAATCTGTTCTCTTGACAAAGCTGGCTGTTCTTAAGCAATATTCCGGCTCATATATTTCTGTAGCCTCGTATTCAGTATATAAAGAAGGACCTTGCTAACGTGCGATATCAGAGACAACGCAATACATAAAATAAGACTTAACAATTAGCAAAGAAGTATTGACAATGCTAGGATACACACAATGACACGACGGATATATTTCAACACTTACTTTTTTGGGATCATTTACTCTATATCCATTTTCTTTAAACTTATTACCATGTTATATTTAGATCAGAATGCGATCAAAAGTCATCATCACTCCAAACCAATATGAATTAATCTAGCAATTTACTTAATGGAATTCTGAACTCTTACCGACAGATATGTCCAGATTCATGATTTTATGCACTGGATCTCCTTATATAGTGTAAAACTTAACATCTCCTTACCCGCATCCGAATTAAGTAGGGTCGACAAACATGTTTTTCTCTTCCAATCTCCTGCGTCAACTGTCGTGTCAGTTTTCGCAACTTTTAGACGCATATTAATCTTCACACAGTCCATCAATACCTTCTTCGGTATTCCTCTAGTACATATCCTCTAATATATGACCTTCATATTTAACATTCTTCTAGTTCATGACTTTCATCCGTCCCATGGCATGTCCATACTACGCTTACATATAACCCCTCAATTTTCAATTTTTCAGTGTTTGGTGATATTTTGATACTTCCTTTGATATACTAATTCCTGATCTTAACAATTCGAGTTACAGCACACATCAATCTTAATAATTTGCATTTATTGCGCTTGTAATCTTTTTCATCCGTGTTTTTTGACGCCCAGTACTCAATCCATACATCAAGACAGGTCTTATAATGGTTTCTTTTAGATTTCAAGAACATTCGTGGATCACATCCGATTCCCGAGACCTGTGGCTATTTCTTCCTCCCTGCTTTTATGTTATTCTTCGCGTCCCAATCAATGTCACCAGTAATGTAGTATTCACTAGGTAATAAATAATGGAAATTCATCCTCTAAGAGAATAAAATAGAGTGTTAAAAAATATAATTTCTGAGGTATTGCCGCATGAAAATCTAGGAATAAGGTAATTTAGTATTATATCATTAGCTATAAATTACGTAATTGTAGTGCACTTGTAACTACCGAGTTAGTTTACCGATATTTCAAAGTACGTCGTTTCAGCCGTTTTACGGCAGACGTAATACTGTTTACTTTAGTGTACTGGTAACTGTGCTGTAGCATGATGTGCTACCTCATCTCCGCATACGTCTGTCGCCACGTAGGACGGTGGCACACGAACTAGTCTTACTAATAGTTGTTTGATTAATGTACGCATGAAGAAAATAAAAGTTACGTATTTACATAAATTATACCAGCGTGTTAAGCCTTTCAACATAGAAACAGACCATTACCTACTAGTGGGATGCAAAAATAACCGTAAAAATAAACTGTTAATATTAATTGTAATATATTCGTATAATCCAACAAAAATAGTTCCATATACGGGTAGATACAGTAAACAAATTACGTCTACCGTGAATAATTCATCAAAGAAACGAGCGCTGACAAATGAAATCTAATGAATACGATATGAGATGCGAACGAAGATTCTCCCAGATTTACGCAGAAATGGATATGGTTGCCGCATGGGGCTCCCGTGAATATATTGTTGGTACTTTGTTTTTTGTTTGTGTTGGTGATAAAATTTTCTTTGTTAAAGTTAAGTTGCACGTAAATAAAACAGTGCGTTGATTGTAATCAACGCACAGTGTAAACAGTGTAACATAAATGTGTACAGTGAAAACATGGAAAATAATGTTTTCGTTTTATACAATTAAATATAATGTTTTAATTGAAAGTTTGTTTTAAGTTACTTCAATAGTTTATAACTGGACAATAGGTAATACTGGAAGCTTTATCGATGTATATTTTACCTCTGTCTCGGTAATCGAGTACTTACAAAACCCTACAATGCAAATTTTTTCTAATCTTCATACGTTTAGGAGTTATAGGGGTGCAAAATTACGAAAATTCTACACTATGATAAATGATCATCAAATTGAACTAGTACTTTCTCAATACTTAGAGAGCTGAAATTTCACACTTAAAGACTGGCAGACAATTTTTAATAATAAAAAAAAACTTCAATGATTTTGAGGAGTTCTCACATAGAAGGTCCAATGTCAAATAAATTAAAATGGGACAACCTTTTGAGGTATCATCCCCTTTCTAACAAAAAAAGAATCATCCAAATCGGTCCATAAATAAAAAAGTTATGGTTGAAAATCCATTTAAAAATATATATGATAGGACCACCGTTTGAGGTATCCCCTTTCCAACAAAAAAAAGAATCATCCAAATCGGTCCATTAATAAAAAAGTTATGGTTGAAAATCCATTTAAAAATATATATGATAGGACCACCGTTTGAGGTATCCCCTTTCCAACAAAAAAAAGAATCATCCAAATCGGTCCATAAATAAAAAAGTTATGGTTGAAAATCCATTTAAAAATATATATGATAGGACCACCGTTTGAGGTATCCCCTTTCCAACAAAAAAAAGAATCATCCAAATCGGTCCATTAATAAAGAAGTTATAGCTGGACATCCATTTAAAAACATATATAATGGGACCACCCTTTGAAGTATCCACTTTCTTACAAAAAAAAAAGATTCATATAAATTGGTTTTTAAACAAATAAGTTATGGCTGAACATCCATTAAAAAATAGACATTCGAATTGAGTAATATCCTCTTTTTTTTTTTGAAGTCGGTTAACAAAGTAAGTGTATTTCTTTATATTGCCTCAAAATCCTTTGATATCCTGCTCTATTGCCCACGTCATTTCCGAAAGTAGGTAATATGTACCTACTTATTTTGTACTGTGATGAAAATATTCTTACTATTACAAATTATATACAAAAATATATTAATTCTTTCGTAGCGATGTTCTTAATATAAATCCGAGAATAGGAATAATCCTTTGAGTAAAATATTAATATATGTCCCGATTCTTGTAACTGAAACCATTTAGAATTTATATAATAATAATATATTATACTAGCTATGCTCGAGCCTCCACGCGCGTTTATTGTGCAGGCTATGTTTGTCGCGTAGATTTATTTTTACATATTGTATGATTTTAAAAATTATTATTGGTATCTAGATGTAGCCTATAAATCCAAGAGAAGACAAATTATAAAAAGGTATTCTAAAAACTTTATATTTTTGTTGAAAATAATACACGTGAATTAATATTTATTCATTACTACTTACTCCTTGATTACACATTTTGAAATGTTAATAAAAAATATGCCACAAAACTAAGACATTGTGTTCATGTGACGCGCGTGATGTCATCATTTAATAAACAAAGCAAGGTTAAAGGTATTAATTTTGAGTATACTAGAATTTCAATTGACTGCTATAGAATTTCTTCAGAATTCATTTCATAAAAGTCACTAGTTCTACACTTAGTAATAATTTTAGAGTCACTTGTCACAAAATAACCTAATAAGAATAGCACTCAACTTTATAAATAATGCATGATAACTTTTCTGATTTGCGTTTCCAATCATTTTCCAAAAATGAACAATATTTTTATCCAGATTTGTATTTTTTAGACTTTTTATCTATAAACCAATATGATTAAATAGTTAACTTTTATTATAAACATATTGTAGACTCACGAATTTCGGAATGACTATTACCCGTGTATATAATTTCAAGCCGTTTTCGAATGAAATTCAGACACAAAATAAATAAACACAAAAATTTGAAAGTCAAATCCTAGATATAACAGATTTAAAATAACTATCAGATAAATTTGTAAAAAAATTACACGCACAGACAGAACTTTTTGTTAATAATATAGAAAATATTTCATGGTATAATCGTATATGATGCGAGGTGGTCTGTGATTTTATATAAATATTTATTACCTTTATATACATCAACTCTTACTGTAAATAGACTAGAAACCTATAAAGATGGCCTCCCACGGTCCGTTTGGCAGTTCAGTTTGGGAATTACTAATTTCAATTGTTTTCCAGTTTAATTATATTTTTATTATCTTGATGAGCTAAGCTTCAATAATAAATAATGTATGTTCAATTTTAATTCCGACTTCTTTTAGGGGTAATGCTTACACTAATAACAAATTTTTTTTCGCAAATTGTCTTTGAGCTCTTGTTTTGATTCGCTATTTTCCCAAAGGGTATTTATTTCCTTAGGTACATTTGAAAAAAAACAATAGTTATTTTTTAACAATTGCTGTTTAAAATGTGTATAAAATGAACGCTGTAAATAGCTTCAGGATGAAAGTAACCGACGGAATTTGCAAAAACACAAAGTTGCTCTTTCCGTAATCCGCAGATTTGTCTCAAACGGAGCCTTTATTCGTGTCGTCACTATTATACACGTTAATACACGCCCGGGGCGTATCTCGTAAGTACTTGTGTATCTGCAAATAACGTTGAAGTATTCCATTATATTGGATCCTTGCCTGAGGCAGGGGCGCGTCCGGTTCTAATAAACAAGACAATATTCCAACAACGCCGATATAGAATCCTGTGTTTGTTCAATCGGCCTCTGAGATTTGTACCTATTATAATATGCCTATTATAGTGTGTTCTTGTTTTTGATACAGTTTGAGCGATACATCTTTTGTGTTTGCCTTGTGTTCTTATACATAAGAGATGTGGTTTTGGGAAAATTGATTGTTCAAGTTTGTACAGCTTAGGTACATATTTACTTTGTATATTATTATTCAGTGATAGTTCACAGAAATTGTTTACATAAATGCCAATAAAAAACGACATATTGACAGACCAAAGATAGAGAAGGGGTTTACTGATACATTTAAGGTAGAACCACAATTGAGGATGGAGTTCAAGAAGGCGCTTTTACCCAACCGTGATAACAAAATATGCATTAGGAAGGTACCTACTAATATTAGTTTTTTTTTATAATAGCACAGCAAAGTTACGATTGTCGCTGTCATAACGACTTGCAATCCTCTCTGCAATGGTATATACTCGTACAGTGGATGATGCCGAATTGCAACAAATCAAATTAGAGCCACTTTGACGGAATTATCACCACGGGGATGACGTTCATGGTTCAGTCGCGCACGATGTAAATGTATTAGATACTTATATCTTTTTTATTGAGAGAAAGCAAACTGGTAGTCGATGTGATATTTAGTGATGACTACCGACAGCCTATAAACATCTAAAACTAATCTCAAATAGTACTGAGGCTAGTCAAAAGTTGCTACTCATAAGGACAAAATTGAAACGCCTCTCATGGCAATGTGTGTTACCAACCAAACGCTTAAAATGGAACACATTAGTGCAAGTACTGCTGTTTTGGAACACAAATAGGTATAATATTACATAATAATAATAATATCAACCTGTAAATGACCTACTGTTGGGTAAAGACCTTTTCCTAAGGGAAGGTATGGGTTTATTCACCACGCCAGCCCACTACGTATCGGCGACTTCAAACGCTTCGAAATCAACAGTTCTATATTTTACACATTACGTTTATACAGTGGTAGTCAAGTACATTTCTCACGCGTTCAGGTTTCTTCACAATGTTATCCTTCACCGTTAGCCTATAGTGTTACCAATTTGTATCATAAAATATAAGCGAATTCTGAATAATTTATTGTTACATGCCAGTGTTCGAACCTCCGGACATTGAATCGATATTCTGCCGGTCTAAACCACTCGATCACTACAGCTTTTCAAAATTCTTTTTACACCTACCGACCTATATTCATCTGCATTTAATTAATTTTATTTTAATAGTAAAATGGTTTTTATTGCATTTCATGTTTCTTCTGATGGATTTCCAGTCACTAAACATGGAAAATGTCTCTTATAACTAAAGCTGCCTTAGCATTAAAAAACTGACCAAGTGCGAGTTAGACTCGCACACCAAGGGCTCCGTAATTGTACAGCCACATTCATCAAAATTATTAGGTAACTTTACTAAAGAAAGAAATGAATAATTCTAACCAAAAGATAAACTATATTTATTATATATATATAACAACTGTAAATAAGTTTGTAATCTCAAAAATATTTTTTTAATTATGTAATTATAAGTTATTTGCCGTCGTTGATATTATTTACCTAATATGCTTTTTCATTTATAATAAATTACAATGCTATAAGTAAAGGTTTAAATTTACATCGATATGAAAAGTAATAGCCAGTTACAAATTTCATTATTATTTAGAAACCATAAATTTTTTAAAAATATTTACGCGTGAGTGTGTAAGTATATGTTTGTTTATTTCTTATTATTATGTATTTATTTAAAAGATCTATGCTACTGAACTTTTTATTGTAAGAACGGGACTGTCTAGTTAATTGTTTCATAATTAGTTTGATTCATTGGTACATGAAAGGGTTAAGTGTATCTACGTATTAATTTAATATGATCGATTTCTAACTGCTATTATAGAGGTAAAGTTAGTTTGTTTGTTATTTATAACCTCTGAAACTATTGATACGATTCTAAAAATTCTTTCACTATGTAATAGGAAGCTACTTATTCCTGAGTGAAATACGCTATTTTACTAGTATTAGCACTTACTACTATAGTATCTCATAGTATATTATAGTACAGTAGTAGTAGTTATAGTATCCTCAACTGTATGTATGTATATGTATATAATCTGTTTTATAATAGCTCAGAAAAATGTCGGTACTGTACCTGATAGTAAGCAAAGTAGAATTCTAACACAACTGCGTCTACCCAGATATCGTAATCCAACGACGGTCTCCGCTGTCATGCAGCATGTACTCAAAGCATTCAAAGGTATATAAGTGTATATAGTATCGAAACTAGTTTTGAACAACATCTTGTGTCAGATCTACTTCCAATATCACATTATACATTCAAACAAGAATGAACCTCGGGCGAAATAACAGAGAACTTCAACATAGGCTACGCGGACCGCATCACAGACATTGTAGCCACGCTGCAATGTGCGCACTGCCGGTTAATGTAACTTTGTAACAAGGGTTTCCTCGTGGGCCCACGCGCTACCGCTTTGTTCTATCGCTCATTGCATAATTTTATCATGTTCCCTCTACTGAGAAATTGTTGTTTTGCTTAATAAGTTTCAAACTTTAAATATAATTAGTTTTGATAAATACACGTTCCAGCTTTATAAAAGGCTAGCTGTGTGTAGTCAATGGTACATTTCAGGAATCATTCTTTTAAACCCCCAATTAAAATTACCTTTAGGGGATAAATGCAAGGATGGTACATGTATCAGGTTTCGGGAACATATATCAGGGATAATCTATACTGGTACGCAATTATACCAACTTTCAATGAGCAGTTAAAAAGGTCGTCGTAAGGGGGGAAGATGAAATGAAGCCCCGGCGTTTTCCAATTTTGTGTACCGAACTAAAAAAGGTCCTCCGGGACGGAAGATGGAGAAAGGTCCCTAGTATTTGCTATTTGCATGAGCATACCAGCTCTTTTTTTTTTCAAATACCAACTTTTAGCGAAATCTATGCTAGACACTATCTACCATTCCTGGATAAGTGTTTCCCTAGAGAGAATGGGTGCCCTAGAGAAATAGAACACAGATAAATCTGTTTGAAAATTTCTCTCTACTTTTTACGCTTCCACTATTTTAATTACATAATCGGTTCTGGTGCACTTATGAGAACATCTATTGATCCTTGGCTGCATATTTTGAACTTCATGATACCTTTTTCTGACATCAGATCTCACATTAAATGTAACTGGCATCATTACCTACTGTTGTATAAAATTCATGTTCTAAAATGAAAATATCATAATTCAATGAAATGTACCAACATATTCATTGTCACTCCCTGTACAGTCAAAAGCTGTGTGTAACGAAACAAAAACGTATGACTTTGAAAATGGGCCGCTTTAATTGGGAAATCTCGATTGCCAACCATTTCGGTCACCCTTTTTTCCAAACGCCTCTTCTCTCACGCACGAATTGGCGTAAATAATCAATCATTGCCATAATAAATTGACAAAAAATTAGAACACTGTCGGTCTAATGATTTCCAAGTTACCTGGGCCTCGTAGTTATAAGCTATCCAACATTACCTATGTCATAAAAGGATTATTCAAGTTGAAATTCACTCTCGGTTTGCTTAAAACTAATTTTCCATCACGCTTGATGAAAGCCAGAAATAATGTAATCAGAGTGTGGTACCGCAAACACGTTTGAACATAACAAACTGATTGTAGCGAATCCTCTGTCTGGTGCTCAATGCACTAACACGTTAACATTATAGGCTGTTAACATCATATACCTACCGGTAATCTTATATATAAAAATCTCGTGTCACAGTGTTTGTGGGCGCACTCCTCCGAAACGGCTGAACCGATTTTTATGAACTGTTTGATGTATATTTTGTAGGTATGAATAAGTTGTAAAGTATAACTTCATTCCGCTAGGTGATTAAGGTGCCACATATTCAGAAAACTCTTAATACATTTTTTCAATATTTTTTTTATTTTTTATTTGGCATCAAAAATACCTATAAACCCAAATTCTTACCCTCCTACATCCACCTTCCCATTTTTTATCGTGATTTTAATATGTATGTATTTAAAAAAAAATATTTTCGGTGCCTTACTAAAGAGATCAGTATTCCTCCAAAAATGTTATTTAAATATCTAGGCGAGCGAAGCCGCGAGCAACATCTAGTTATGTATATAATAGAATAAATAATCAAACCTGTATTCTAATATTACTAATTTTATCATATTTATAGAAGTATAAGAATAAAAGAATAATTTAAAATTTGTGTCATTTTTAGTTCCAAAAAGAATAATATCATCTTTAATTATATACATACACTATATTATATTAAATACCTGATACTACAAGTTAATAAAATAAAAAATAAAAATAATTCATTTTAGTTCATAAAACATGACAGATGTTACAGTTGAAAGCAGATGTTAATGCAAATTTTCAAGGTCCCAAGTGCGTTGACACTTTGACCTTTTTGACACACTCTCATGCTTTTACGAGCTAAATTTATGGCACGCTAAGTGTAAGTGTCAAAATCAGCACGTTTCAAGTGGTTCTTCCGTATCATATTTCCAATAAGTTCATAGTTATATTTTCCTGTTCAGATATTATTCGTTGTGATAATCGGAATTTTTCATTTAAAACTTAAAATATTGAAATATAAAAAAACTTTTAGCGCTAACTATTTTTTCTAAAGCAAAGCAAAAAATAAAGGCAACAAGCTCCAGAAAAAAGTTCAAATGTTAATTTTTTTTTTAAACCTCGATAAAAAACAGCACTTTACGTAATGTTAAGCACAGTGCAATCCATAAACCATCATCTGGGAATCCATCGCTAGTCGACAGTGAGTCATGCTAGCCAGCTAGCGTACTCAAATTACTTTTCATGTAATGTTCGAAGTACCCAACGTAGCAAGGACGGCAAAGATTGGCCAGGATATGATCCCGCGGCTTCAATATACGATAAAAATAATGTATGACATTACAAACTCTAAATCTATACATAAAAAACTCTTTGTCCTGAATGACTGACTGACGGATCAACGCACAGCTTAAACCGCTGATCGTAGAGACCTGAAACTCGGAGGGTGTGTTCTTTGTATGACGTATGCATCCGATAAGAAAGGATTTTTTGAAATTCTACCCCTAAGGGGATGAAAAAAGGGGGCAAAGTTTGTATGGAACAACGTGATTTCTTGGTCCAATCTACTTCAAATTTTGGATAAACCTTGTTTAACAGAATTGATGGAAGACGTGTTTCGTATTTAATTGAAATTCACTCCCTAACGGGGTTAAAAATTGGTAGAAAGTTTATTCAAAAAAGGTTGACCTCACTCAATATTGAATAAAATAATACAAATACATTAATGACAATTCTATTAGAATAATATTCTCACTCTGATAGTTTCATCTATACGGATATATCTGTCTGTAGCTCTGTCTGTAAAATGAAACTTTTTTCAAAATTTTGTGTGACATAATTATCTATTATAAAATCTGATCGCGAATATGATATTTAAAAAATAACTGTCAGTTTGTCTGTATATCCGGAAATAACTCAAAAACGGCTCGGCCGATTAAAAAAAAAACACGTAACTCTGTAATGTATTGAGAATATTTACTGAAATAAAGTAAAAGGATACCAAATTAATCTTTTAAGCAGAGGTGTACTAATGTATACCCAAAGTTCACCGGATATATTTTCGGTTCCATGTAAATAATAAGGGGCGAGCTTATTGCAATTAATCGGGCACAAAGCCACTTTCGAGCTGCTACTTAGAACTTCATAGAAAAACCCATTAACACTTTTCTCGATCTGGGAATCGAACCCAAGACCTCAAGCATAGCCGTCAGTCTATGTATTTTAGATATTATCGGTATGGATGTTAAAGTGTGATATGGATTGACAATTAAGATTATTTTATTTGGGTATTATCAAAGCTTAAACGAGTCTAATATCGTTTGGTGAGATTGAGGCGAGTTGAAGTTTTTATTAATAGTTGCGGTTTTTCATACACGACGTATAATACTATGAGGACGAAGTCGCGGGCACAGCTAGTTGTAAAAAAAATTGTAGATAAATTCTATTCACTCGTAAAAGTGGTCACATTTTTTCTCTTAGTTATTCGTTATTGTTAACTCACTTTAACATAAAGAAAACCTTGGGTAAATAATTTATAGGCCACAAAAAGAAATGAATTCTTTCTTTAGCTCACGTTGAAGCTAATCAAGACCTTTTGCTTGATGAATCTCTCAACATGATATAGAATTATATATTTTTACTTATTTTTGCGTCTACTATTTCTAATTTGCAAATGTAATGTTTGTTATTTCTTTAAAAAAAAATGTGATTAAGTTTTAGAGTTCTTCTAAGAATGTTGTACTTTAAAGGTACAAATACTAGAAGCTTATGTTTATTTATAATAGCATTATGCAGCTACAAACCCTGAACAGTGATTAATCAATCTATAGATGATGTCAATCTCCCACTAACTCCGTTTTAGTGCTCTAGTGGAGTAAATAGATTATCGCTAATTTCTTCAAAGTTAAAAATAATGTTACCCTATTAGTTTTTTTAATGATTTTCTATTTTATATTAACGTCCCGATTATATGAATTGCAATTTTTTTCATCATTAGATAATTTAGGCAACTCAATATGGTAAACTATTTACATATAAATAAAAATCTACAAAAAAGCATGCTTCGGTTGTCTAATAGCAATCACGATTTTGTTCATCTTATTCGGCATTCGCCATCAGAAGTTTAGATGTTTTCCAGAATATCTTAACAATAGAAATATAGTTTTACGATCAACTTTGATTAGTGACATCACTATTTTTAAAATCTAATTAACTAGCAACACATTGAATGTCATTTTATTCCATGGAAATATAAAAACGGACACTATATGATAGAATACTAAGAATAGTAAGCACTAAACAGAAATTCACGTCTTCACACTTAGTTAAATTTAGCTCGTATAGTAATCGTTTGTTCCCAAGCTTAAATCCACTTGTGCTCTGAGTTAAGCAGTGCTTCAACGGCTCGGAAGAGGATGCGTCTTGCACAACAGCGATTTATGGAATACATCATTGTGTAATAATTACTTATACAGCACTCAGGTTTTCTGTTTCGGGAAAGTTATGTGTAAATGGAAAAAGCTTGCCGTCTACTTTATTGTAAAACCAGCCTGTATATTACCCACTAGTAACTATTCAACAAGCCTTTTCTTAAGGGAATGCATGTTTTTGTATTTAACATAATTTTTAATTCCTTAGTTTATTTCTTATGCTTATTAAATTATTTTATTTTATTCAATCGAAAGGCTTCCATTTTATTTTTATGAAAAGAACGCAAATAAAATGCATTGTATTTATTAATGTCTAAATTTAATTTTTCATTTGCAATAACTTTTTATTTTATTTGAATTTATTTAATATTTCGAACTATTTAATTAATATTTTATTGAGAGGCTTCCATACTTTGCAAGCCGAATTTCAATACCGAACTAAACATTGCTTGAGTCGTTTTAAGACGTACATAATTTTATGCAAGTGTTTCACACGCTGTATACCTTACCTATAGTAACTAGATGTTTAGTTGTTATAATATTATGTGCAATTAATATGATTCGATAAAAGTTGCTATTTATTTGAATGAGTATTCATGGGTAGAAAAAAAGTTATATCTTGATTTCTTCATAAAGAAAAAAGACATAAGTTAGTAATATTGACAGGAACAGTGTTTAAATGTTTTAACGTGCTTGGTAAATCATCAAAATTGCTAGGAATTTTACTTTGAAAATCTTGGTAAAACGGTTTGGATGAAATGTACTACACAGAGTATAAATCTGGAATAACACATAGGGTACTTTTTATCCTGGTAAAATCATAACATAACCATTGTTATCCTACAATTATAATACCCATTTATGATTTTTTGTGCTTTGTCGTGTTTGAAATTGGCTGGTGCATATGCAGTAATATAGCGGGATGGTAGGGATCGCGGTCACCATACACATAGTGACAACACCATCTATGATTTTCTTTTGGTTTGTCGTGTTCCGAGATCAGTCTGTGTACATCCAATAATAGGCATGCGAAGTCGCGGGTACCAGCTAGTATAAATTACAGTTGAATAGAAGTCTTAAAAATGAGATTAGAATTGTTTTTAAATCAACCACAGATATAACCAACCACGTAGGTACAGCTCAGCCAAGAGAACAATATAAAAACAGAAGGGTGAATAGTAAGGGATCGAAAAAATAAACACAAAAGAAAAATACGATTATTTTACACCAATGTGGTATATAATCTTTTATGTTCAAATATCAACAGGAAGTTTTCAAATGGGGCATGTAACCTACACTTAAGTTAGCACTGATGCTGCGCAGAATTCAACGAGGGTGCATAAATTTCAAGCTCAAAAGGGTTTGTTCAAACAATACGATTTAAAATGTAATTTTGTACGTTTTTATAGTAATTACTCGTAACGCAATAGGTGCTGTTAATACATTTATATGTAAATTAAATTACTTGGTTACTCAAAAATCACAAACATTCAGCAATTCTCGTGATCGATTTAAAGTTTATGTTATAGCTACAAATTTAAAAATTTCATCGTAAAAGAATTTCATTCATACGAACCTAAAAATAATACCTTCATATAATTGCTTTTTAATAAGAAACAAATCATCAATTAATAAAGATTTCACCCTAAAGGAAATACGATTTAAGTTAAAGTTATTCACTACGCTGTAAAAGCATCCGTCGCTTTGAGAAATAGTCAGAAGTTTTGCTTACAGGGTTAGAATTAATTCCATATCAAACTTTAATATTCATGTTTTTCGAGATCTTACGATTGCACGTCAAAAAAATAGTTGCAGTAAGGTTGGAAACATTCGACCGCGCGCAGAGTTGGAGAAAAGTTTAATTCAATTTTGACGTGGAAACGAAGCTAACACTTGGCGACCTTTCTAATAACAAATGATAAAGATAATGGTAAATTAAATACGAGGAACATTAGATAATATGGTATTTTAAACCAAAAGCTTACCAATTCGCATACAAATATGACTATCTCCCTCAGAGTTATATTAGAGTCATCTTCGCCACATGTTCAGCATTAGTGATGTCCTTCACAAATCCAACGATCATAATATATAGCGTCAGGGATTAACTGGGATTTCGCAGGTTTATTGCTGTTGGTGGTCCCTGGCCTAAACGTTTTTTGTGACACACATTCGAGGGCTGTGAAGAGGTCGTGATGCATCTGTCGAAATATCTCACTCTTATTTATAATTTTAATACTAGCTGTTGCCTGCGCCTTTGTTCAACTCTAAATGCTTTTGATGTTCCTCGACAACAATGTGTTTTATTGAAATTAATAAAAGGGCGGTCTTTTATTTCCTTGAAATGCATTTTTTATGACTGCTTGGCCCCTACAGAAAAACTGATTGATATAATACAGTCTAGGTCCTTCCTCGAATACAATCATGGAAACTATATTAATAACAAGTAAAACTTTATGAAACGCAAATATTTGTTGAAACAATTTGCCATTGCTGGTGCTATATAGTATATATGTTAAGAGCCAACAAATAACTGTACAATATTTCAATTCAATCGGATGAACGATGTACGAGCCCATAGAGCACAAAATATGTTTTAAATCGTGAAATGTTTAAAAGATCTTTATCGATCTCTTTGGATCACAATGTTTTTTTTTTTAAATATAATTGTAAATATTTAATTAACAAAGCAAAAATGTTTCAAATAACTAATTTGTTCTGTCCATGAAGTTGTATTTACGTTATTTACTCTAATTGTCCTTTTTTAAATATTGATGCTCTTGCAATTACGCTTTACTTAGTTGGCGTGTGTCTTTGAAGCATACTTGCTGATATGTTCCATATATTTATATAAAAGTTCATAGATACCAGACCGTCTGCTTCCCAAAGGGGCGATACTTTTAACAGCATTTGTTGGGTCATTCTGTCACCCTTACCGTTTTATACGGCTAATGCCACGCTCATGTTCATTCATGAATTTAGGGTTTGGTATTGTGTTAACAGTGAAATTAGTATCAAAAGGTGCGACGCGACAGCCACTCGATAGATATTCATGTGCACGAAATGAAACCAGTTCGTTTTATGATTTGTGGGGTATATTATCCCCTTTGAGTGGGTTATTTTTTTAATGATTAGGCACGGGTGTTGGTTCTGATAATACATACTATTTTACCAACTAATAAGCGTGACTATCCGGGTTCATTTTCATGGGTTGACAAAGGTTTATTTTTTATGAATAGTAAATCAATGCTTAAATGTGTGCATTATAATATAACAATTTTCGTTTATACGATGCTTAGACATTAATTGTACTGTAGCGTAAAAAAGATGTTTGCATATGAAGATTATTAAAAAAAATCTATTTTATAATGAAATAGAAAAGGCACAAATACTTTAAGTATCAAATATACAATCAGCTATAAACCAAAAAACACAGACCAATTTGAATGAGAGGAACGGAAAACTGCAGAATGAGTCAATAAGGAATGATTACAAGACAGTAGTATACGTTCACTGTAAATTAATTGCAATTTAATAAAATTTTCCTAAAATAAAAGAACTTTTTGCAAGGATTTTAATTCCGCTAAAAACTGAAAGTAGTTTGAGAATTTAAGTGTCGGCCGGTAAATACCCTCGAATGATCACCGGACACCCAAAATACCATATTGTTAATCGTCAGGTAAACGATTCAGTAGCAGAAGAAGATTAACGATGTTTAAAGTTGTACTCAAAACTAAGTTGTCTGTTCTACAAATGGAGGACAACAGAGGATACACAGAGGACTAACTAACAACAAATACAGACTGTTGTCTTACTTCATAAAAATAGGCCGAGAAATTTTGGTATACCTACCGATTTCTCTATTTATTCTATTTAGCTTAGACATCCCTTAATTATTTATACTTATACTAATATATTGATTTTCAATTTTTATATTGGCTATTTCTTTCATATTTTTATGTGGCAAAATTATGCTTTAAATATTAATTTAGTCAGTCTAATTCACTTCCAAAAATCATCTTAATTATATTACTAGAATGCTATTAACAGAAGTAACAATTTGTTTTTTGTTATTTGTAATTTTAGAGAATAAATGTTTTCTTTATTTTATTATCTACCCCCAATCCTTAAATACCAAGAAAAAGTGATTCATATTGCAATTTGATGGAAAAATAACTTTTTATTGAGTAGCAATTTATCTAGTCCTCATATTTATACCAGACTAAAATATAAATTCAGGTTAAAATACATTTTAAAAATATGTAGGCAATAGTGAAAGAGCAAAATATTTTGTTTTTTTACTCTACTCGTTATAGCTTTGAAATATTTACGTCAATTAAACCTTCTCCAGTGTATTCAATAAAACGTCAAAAATTGTACGGTTCGCTAAACACCCTCACCACAACTTGAATAAAATAAAGTGCTTTACGTTTTTACCTTTAAAATACCAAATTTTTACTATAACCATCATAAACCGAAAGTCTGTTGTTTTTGCAGAAACTCTGGTATGAAATATAAATCTTTTGCTAAACTCTTAAACCATTTAGTTCACCAATTATTCAATCAAAATAAAGATATGAAGAAATATTGACATTAAATTACCTTAATATCTGAATAAAATACCTACATATTTTGTATGATTCCAACATAACATAACATATCATCACGCCTGTATCCCCAAAGGGTTAAGCAGAGGTGTACTAATGTACTACACACCCACAGTTCGCATGATATGTTTTTTTTACGTCCCATGTAATAAAGGGGTAAATATCCTCTATTGCCATTAATCGGGCACAAAGACCAACTCCAAGTTGCTACTGAGAATTTAATAGAAAAACCCAATAACACTTCGCTCGACCTGGGAATCGAACCCAGGACCTCGATTATAGTAGTCGCGCGTAGGACCACTAGGCTAATGAAGCAGTTTCCACCTAAATGAAAGTTGTGTTTATAATAAATTTCTTTTTCTATTTGATATTGACGATAATTACAAATTCTTAATCGTTTGCTTAACCAAGTTCCGTAAGATAAACTGTATTTGTCATTTGTCTAAATAACATAAAGAAAGTATAACAAAACAAATGTTTTTTTTTTATTCCGATGCGAAAGTGTCGAACTCTGGTGTGTGCTGTCACCGATTGACCAAATACTGGAGCTGGTGTACTAAAAACGAATAATATTACTATGTAGAAGCACATAAGGGGTGTCCCACGAAAAAGTTGCATTTTAAAAATGCTATAAAAAAAGACGGGTGGATATTTTTCAATTTTTTATTTTTATTAAATAGCCTTTGCCAACATTGCAGTTTAATAGAGGAAGACCACTTCATTCATATGGCTGCCCCGGCTGGCTTTGCAGTAGCCTATTCTGTCGACCCAATTTTTCATGACATTTTCGATGATGTGGCCCTCAATGGCTGCAATGGCGACTTCAATCTCGTGCTTTAGCTCGTCAATCGTCTCTGGATGGTTAGCGTAGCTCTAATCCTTGACGTTTCTCTACAAAATATAGTCCAACGGGGTAAATCGCAGCTGCGAGGCGGCCAGTTGACATCGCCGTTTCGGCTAATTATGCAATTTTCGAACGTACCGCGCAAAAGTTCGACTGTTACGTTGGTTGTGTGGAACGTGGCGCCATCCTGCTAGAACCAAATGCCACCGATGTCTTCCTCTTCTATTCGGGAAAAGAAAAAATCTTCAAACATGCCGCGATAGCGCTCGCCATTGACGGTTATGCGGCCCCTGCTTCGTTTTCGAAGAAAAACGGACCAATGATGTGCCGGACCACATACCACACCAAACAGTCAATCGTTGTAGGTACATTGGCTTTTCCATGATTACGTGTGAAATTTCTGAGCCCCAAATGCGGCAGTTTTGCTTCTTAAAATAACAAGCGAGGTGGAAATGAGCTTCATCTGAAAAGATGATTCTTCGATAAAAATGCTCATCTTCCATCAAGCGTTCTTCGGCCCATTTAGTGAACCGAAATCACATCGGATGGTCGTGCGGTTTCAGCTCTTGCACCAATTGAATTTCGTACGGCTTCAAACCTTGGTCTTTCGTCAAAATTCTTAGAAGGGACGTGCGAGAAATGTTGAACTCCTGCGAATGGTGTCGAGTTGATGTTGATGGATTGTCACACACACTTTTGGCAATAGCAGCAATACTTTCGATTGAGCGCACTGGACAAGCACGGGAACGCGTTGCTTTGTCCATTAACGAGCCACTTTCACGCACACGCTTCACAAATTTATCCACAAACTGCCTACAAGGCGCTTCATTATTCCCGAATTTTGTGCGCATTTTTCTTGCAGTTTCGGTTGAAGACTCACCATTTTAGAAGTAAGTTTTCAATATTTACCAATTTTCTTCAAGCGTAAAATTAATCATTTCGTAAACGGCAAACATTTTACTAAATATTTGACACATTGGCAAAGTCATTTGAGCTGTCAAAGCCGAAATAATAGATAGTTCAAAAAGCAGACTGATAGATGGGCCACCCACATACTATAAAAGTCAAGAAGTATTCAGATTTAAAATGCTTTATCAAACAGAATACAACTAGTAGGTAAAACTCTATTTCCTATGTAAAGTACGACATCATTAATAACCTGAGGTCGATTCAAAGAAATGTCTACATCCAATAGAGTTTTATTGTTATTACCCAAATGTAAATGCTTTTTTATCTATCCTATCTGTCTAATATTATTTACATGACAATGATAAATTTGTAATAAGAATTTTATTATCGATATATTTACAACAGACTTCACAATAAATAAGTGGTATTATTGTGCTAAATGTAATAAAATGTTTATTATGTTAATCGCGCTATTTTGATGTTTTATTGTTTTTAGTTAGGCGTATCGCCGCGTGGCGTCTCGCTACTGAAGGTGGCGTTACATTAAGTGTTATGAAAATTGGTTTGATGATTTTCTCATTACACGTTAATTTTATCTACCTAAGGAAATTCGTCTTTTACTAAATCTATGCTAATATTATTTGAACATGCTAATCCCTGGGAATACCACAAAGATTAGATTTTTTTTGCATTTTATAGCCCATTGATTAAGAAAGGTATATCTTAAAGCTATATTACTTCACAATATAACTCTAAAAAGCGAAATAGTAACCATGGACGTCAAGCAGTTTGGAAAACTGTAGGAAATACATACTGTACCTACGATACGGGTGCTATGGCGGTAGCACGGTGAAGAATTGTTCGAATAAATTTAACACAGGTGAAACCGTGGGGCACAGCTAGAGTTAAGTATAATTAAGATACGTAGATGAATCTTTTGATAATAATAATTGTGGACCGGCAGGACTACGCAGTATAAGTCCATTCATGAACTAATGTTCCCACATAATAAAGCATACGTTAAATATATCAATATAAATCTTCTATCCAAGACATTAATGAGATTATCTTTCCAATTATTTCCCAAAAGAAAGAAAAACTATTTGTGAGATATCAATATATTCAATACTCGTCTTAAAAAACTAAAAAACAATATTTCTCATTAAAATTGTGTCTTAAATAGCGACTTAAAAAAGTAATATCTCATTATCAGTGAGATATATCTCCTTTACTGAACAGAAGGGTTAAATTTCTTTTAGTGTTTTTTTATTTTATTTAAAAAACTGGAAACTTTGTTTCTCAGCGACCTGAGCATTATTGCACCTGGTATAGTTAAATTGAAATTCCTTCAATAGGGTCCTCCACCTATAACTTGATTAAAGATTAAACTTTACAGATAAAAATATTATACATAATTATAATGTTGTATGATATAATATAATCCCTTATAAACAATTTAAAATACTATAATAAAAATATTAGTTGAAAGAACTTATTGACTGGAACAAGAAAGACTCATAGAATTAAATTGTACAATAATAAATAACTGTACTTAAATTTAAATCTTAAATTTGACAAAGTCTAAACCTAAACATACTGTCACATTATATAAAATCGTGGCTAGGTAATAGAGGGAATGGTTCAACTTCAAACAAGTTTGATTAGAGTGAACGCAGCGCATATACATTAGATGGCTGAGAGTAACCCGATACTTGTCCAACAACTCGGGAGATTTGTCGTGTGACGTATCACAGCACGTGCATTGATTTATTGCGAGGATATTTCTGAGTATTTGTACTTCATTTCTAGGGCTGTGATAAAAGTTAAAAAGTAAGTATTGTATATTTATGAAATTAGCAAGACTGTATTGGGCAACTGTTCATTGAAAATTTTGGCGGGAATTTAGTCTGTCATTTAGTAGATTTAGTAATATATTTTGTGTCGTTTGACTCTTCACTGTTCTAACAAGGGAGCCGTTATTTTGCTAGAATACTGAAACTAAAATCAACCGATGACACTATAATTTATCAGTCGATAATGATAGTAACGGTTTTCAATAAAGAGAACTAATTAATAAATACTACTTACTAATTGACTAACTAGAAGAAGGAGGCAGAATTGTAATTGAATTAAAATCAGAATAGTTTACTTGGGTATATTAGCGATTACTATTTTCACCATCGTTAGAAATTTTGGGTATCTAAAATTGTAAATTTCTCCATTTTAAATCGAATACCTATTGAATTAAAGAATAATTCAATAACTAATAACAGTAATAAATAACAACAACAATAACAGTTAATTTTGTTTTGTATAATAATAAAAGCAAACGGCGGTTTTAGAGTATTCGATTTTGAATATATGCTTTTTTGTAAATTTGGTGTTTCATAGACAGCTTCTAATAAAAACACATCGATATCTAAAAAAAAACAAATTGCTGCAATTGATAAAAATATCTATTATTTGAACTAACACCTTAAAATTCGAATTTATAGAAATATAAAAATAAAGAAAAAACCAGCAAACGTCGCATAAAAATGAGATGAAATAACACACCACTTCACTAATGTGTAGAAATCAAACACATCGTCTACAATCTACTACCGTCGCGTTGGTAGCAAGGAAATTTGACACCGGTGCCCGTCTATACACGTCTTCTAAAACAAACATTCCAACGAATGTATCCGAAATAACATTATAAATCATTTTCCCTGCCGACCGATATTTTTTGTAATGAAATTTGTTAGTTTCGTGACAATCTGTTCCGCTATTTGCTTAGCGTCACTAAATAGATGGAACGAAGGACATTCATCATTTTGTAAAATATTAATTTTTAAATGACGTTCTAGACTTTTACGGGGAATTAATAGTGTGTAACGAACGTATTGAGGAAACTTCATTAATTTTTGTTGTAAAAAAAAAAGAAAGTATATATATGTTGTAGCTTTCAAATAATCATCAAAATTATATTGCTACAATAACATGTTCTTTTGTTATAATACAACAACTAATCCTATCTATTGCAATTAATAAAATTGAAGTTTATATTTATAAAGTCAAAATAACAGCTTTTAACTAAATGCATATGAAGTATAACAAAAAGTAATTTCTATTTTATTTTTGTCTATCTGTTTATCTGTATGACTGTCTGTTTGTTCCGGGTAATCTCTGAAACGGTTGGACCGATTTTGGCAACACTTTCACTGATTACTAAGGAACTTTCAGTTATAAGGAGTACTTTAGGCTACTTAGCTACTAGGTGTAGTTGTATAAAAAAAGGTTCAAAATAGAATATGAACTGCTTCAGCAAAAAACTTACCATTATAAGTTGTCATTTATTAATGTAATCTCTCATACAATATGGACTGAAACATCCTAGTTCTGTGGTAATATTAATAAAAAATGTTCGATACACATATTTCTAAAATAAATCACAAAAGAGAAACTATACAACTATTTAAACCTAAATGAACATCTTGTGATCTCTTATTGGTTAAGAACACGAAAATGAAAAGAATAGTAAAACATTGGAACTAACAAGTTCGATTACACTCAGGCGTCCGTATCATGTTCGCAATGCTATTAGAACCTGACATTTGCTCTGCAGTACCGGTATTCGGAGAATCTCAAAATTACTCATCGAGTATTTCAGTCACGGCCTGGAGATGTCGATTCGTCGCTGATTTTTACCTCTTTCAATTGCAATATTTCACCTGGTAATTTATCTCCGTATTCTACAGCATCCGGTGAGATGTCTCGTTATAAAATTAAATTGCCGTATAATTAGCATTATGATTTAGTATTCATATTTTTAGTTGGCCTAAGTTTATAAATTTGTGGAACTAAATAGTCGCCTTAAATTTCAACGTTCCGCTTTGTACTTAAGGCCCTTAACGTATAGCAATATTTTGGGCACTGGTATTTATCTATTTTTACGAATCTATTCAAAATTACAAAAGCAGTTGTATTTAAATATATATAAATAAGAAAATATAACAAATTTCTATACTAAATGTGGTTTTATTTGTTAAAAGAAGTATTTTAATTTTCACGCCAATTTGTCAATCAGCAAAAAGATGTGACGAAAGCTAACGAAGCTTTAAATTAGTCATGAAAATTGGCGTAACTGTTCCGCTTACATAAAATTGGTTTCGGTATAACAAAAATGTTACACTGTTCCTTCACAATATATATTTTCAATGTTCATTTCTAAAGATCAAAGAAAAATCCAATACGAGTAACAATCAAATTTACGGAAAATTGCTATTACAAAGCAATGTCTACTTTGCTTATTGAAATATAACAAAAGAGAGAAAATAATACAGAAAATTATTGAGTACTGCCTGAGCCCGCGGCTGCGCTCGCGTGGACTACAAAATGACATTGATCGAGTACATGCACGAATCATGTTACTCCCTGTCCCGATTATTTTAAAGACTAAAATGCTTACTGTAGGTGATGCTTAGAAGATATACATATGTTCTTGCTGACGTTTTTGTAGTTCTTTTTAATATCTACAATTATGTGGTACATTAATTTGATATATCTCTTATGGTTTACTCAGCGTAAGACATTTAAGCGCCCGAATTGATTCACCCACTAATTATTTCGTATAAGTTTATTTTATTTCCGTGTAAGCCCCTCAAAATCGGTCCAATCGTTTCGAAGAATACCCTGAAAAAACAAACAGATCAAAAAAATCAAAAACGATTTTAGTACTTCATATGCATGCATTTAGTAAAAGCTGTTATTTTGACATTACAAACAGACACTTCAATTCTATTTATTTGTATATGTGCATGAAATGAAAATATGTCTTATTTAATAATAAAATATTATGTCTAGACCAGGATCAGGGCAAAGGCAAAAACTTTATAAAGCACCCAAGAGATCAAATTTGTTAGCAGCTTCAGTAACTGAACGTCTAGTGGAAGAAAAAAAATCCCGAAACAAATTGTTGGCAAACGAGAGAAGTGTCCAAGAGCGAAAATATGTTGATTGAATAAGAAAAACTATTAAAAGTTTTCCTTGGAGTTCTGGTTCACTTGCGACGGACAAAATGAGCGCAGTGCGTGAACGGGAAGTCTGCAAGTTCTACTATATTGAGATTACAACTTGTGCTGTGACTAACCCTTCGTTCTAATGAGTTCTCCTAGGACAATTCCTAGGGTGTATAAGGTATATTAAATACACTTGTACATCTTAAGCAGTATATCGTAAATTCTGTAACATCTTAATACTTAAAAAATCCCTACTTTTAAGCTCAGACGTGTTCAGAATTCTAATACACAGTATGACTTTGCATAAGTAATTAAATACTACATTTTAATAAAAGTAATTACTTTGTATTCATTCTTTACAATATTTTGTGATAATAGTCGAATTATATTTACTTTGTACTTTTTCAAAATATATGTGTTGTGAGATTAATTGTCACAAAACTGAGCACTGTTGAAAGTTTTTGTGAACGCAATATTCGTAATAAAGTTTGTTTCCCTTACTCTTAAGATGTGGATAACTTTCTTAATACCTCCACGAGATTATACCCACTCGGCCGTATGCTCAAGAATATATCCTTATAATAATAAAAACGACAATTCACTTTTATTTGTTGCATTAACTTCCACGGCGATCTAATATGTAGTTTGTTTGGTTATTAATTCCGCTCAATAAAATCGAATTATGATTTCGATTGTATCGGAAATAAATTTTCTTATGTTGTTTGTGACTTAATCCAGTTGTTTTATGATTGGTGCAATTTTATGAAAGTTATATTTAAATCTATATTATTAAATCTGTAGTTCTGTTTGTACATTTATTTATTAAAGATTTTTTTAAAGACTTCTGCTAAGGACAGTAATCAGGCATAAGCCATTTTTTTGTCTGTCTGTCTGGATTTAACTAAGAAACGGCTTGACGGATTTTATGAAATGTTACAAAGAGGAAATTATCTAATGCCATTTCTTAATTGGTTAGGTTGAAAGAGTTTTATTTAAAAAAAATCTTTTTTTTTTGTTATTAATTCTTATCCGGTATTGTTTGAATGTTTAATGGGCTATAAGAAATGTTAATATTATTTTTAGAAACAGTAAAAATATTTTAATTTCCTTTCGAATATGAAAAAATGTTGTACACGGAAGTACTTATAAGTCTTTCCTCAACTGCGTTACATTGCGTAATAAACGTGTGCGTAGACGCGGGGAACTGCTAGTTACATATAAAAACGTTTTATACCGAAAGGAATATCTACATAGATAACATTGTTGTTAAACGGTCCAAATAAAAACATGGCTCGACATATCCCGTCGTTGGAACTGTCACATTGAATTATTTGCATACCACCATTGTGGGCAGAGTCCGAATATTTCTCATTCCAGTAGCAGCCTTCGAATAATTTAAGTGAGGTTTTATTTTTAATGGGAAATCGACATCAATTAAAATAACGTCGGTTTTTTTATAAGCTTTAGGGCAGGGGTGCTCAAACAGTCGACTTTTTGAATCGATCGCAGGAATTCCCGAAAAGTACTTTACCATAAATTCTCGCAGCAGCGATCACTCATGCAAAGACATATTATTATGTAGTCTCCATTAGTTTCATTTGGAATTTTATATCTTTAAGAGAAACATCTGGATTTAAAACAGCTCTTCAGTAAACAGTATTATACGAATATACTTATTTTTGGAAATGAAAATATTGATAATTATAATTAATAATTTTAATTTTAAAAAAATGTTTTTTTAAATGAAATTTAAATATATCAATAGCGTAACTATCGAACAACTTATAGAAGTTTGAGCACCCCTGCTTTAGAGTGTCGGAGTTTTGCGCTTTGAATCTTTTGAAGCGATAGGCACACATTCTACAGGTGCAATGTACCACCACCACGTATATCATGGTGGCCGAGCGTATCACCCAAACTGTTGATAAATGTCTACTAACACTAAAAAATATACGGTACAAATTTCAACTTTATTCACATTGTGATAAAGTGTCTTACCAAATGCTCAGTTAAAATTTCGGTGACAAAAAATATAACGATTAAAATGATGGGATTTCTCATGACCGTTTTTTAAATGTATTTTGATTTTATTGTCTTACTAGTTTTGATAAATGAATTTTATTTATGTTTAAGTAAAGAATCGATAATAAAATCATTCATAAAAAAGTGAAAAATATTAGATTAAACGTATGATAATTAAATAGTTGACTAGTCTTTGCCCAGTATTTGTCTATGTAATTTTATATATGTTCCAGTTCCAGTGAGAATAATAACTTCATAACCCATGTTTTTTTTAATTCCTTTATTTTGTGCAATTCGCATATGTTAGTCCCAACGTAGCTTAACCCAAATTTATACATAATATTTACTATTTAGTCTTTTAAAAATAAAACGAATAAAAAGTGATTTATTATTCAAATAATCAAATATTTCACTTACAAAACCACTCAAACCTTTTAATTAAACAACCACATAATTTAAAATAAATAACTAAATTAAGGTACCTAACATACACATGCATAGTACATAACATATCATATTATATACGTAGGTACTGTGTATTTACATATTAAAAACAAAATTAAAAAATGAGCTTACGTGGAACTCTACGGCTTAATAAAGTATTAATTTCCCCCGGCGACTATACGGGGCTTATTAATTTACAAAGAAAAGGCATTAAAAATAAGTTTAGCAGCAGTTTTATTTCTCAGAGATGCAAATTTTTTACATTATTCGCTGCAAATTCAAATTATGGAACTTGATAATTATGTACAAATTAAATTATTTATGCAAGTCAACATAATTTCGAAATTAAAGTAATACTTCAAAATTGATTTCAATGTATTTGACAAATATGTACATAATCTTAGTTCATTCAACCTAATTACGGTACGATAGAGTAAATTGTAATAAAATAACACAAAAACTTTGTCCTATAGTATTGACACCAACATAGGTATACCAGATGTGACGTCCTTCCTTGCTTGCTTAGACTTGTCGCATTCCGACATCCGTCGGTGTATATCCAGTAATGAAGCGGAGTGGTAAGGCTTTTGTTCCCAAGTGAATCGCAATCACCATGCGCACGGTGATAAAAACCGTTCCAGTTCTCTGTTTTGGGTTGTCGCATTTTGGGATCAGCTAGTGTATAACAGCGGCAGAGAGCGACTGGACAGTGACAACTGGCTATGGATTGCCAATCTCTCAGTGGTTTACTTTGCAATATTACAAAAAAAAAAAAAGTTTGTGAAATGTATTAAAATTTATATATAAAATCTTACAAATTGTGCCTATATTAATTATACCACACATTTAATTTGCAATTCAATTATAATATTTGTATTGAATTTCGCGAGGGCTCAAGCCCAGCTGTATTTGCGAACGCGTATGTATAAAAACCTATATATTAAGACAATATATTATTAATCTTTAATTTGCTTTATTAGCACACTCCCCTATCCGTGCGTAGCCGCCCTCGCCCGGGGGATTTGTACCGGAGAGTGAAAATTTAAATTTGAATGAATCTCTACAATCACCTATAGCTTACGTTTTTTTAAACAAATATTCCTATATACGTATAATCTTTGTGGCTACTACTACATACTTATTTATTTTATTTACTTTACTTCATTATAATTATATTTCAGAAAAAATTATAAACTAAGCATTTACAGCATCAACGTCAAAAACAAACAAAAAATAATTTTATACTATGTTAGATAAAGTACAAAGTATTTAGGTTTTATCACTATTAAATATGATTTAAGCTTTACTTGATGATTGATCTCAGGATATTTTTATTCAACACTTTTCTTCTACAGCTTCTACTTGTAGCTTCTTTCCCGTTATCTTCAAAATGAAACGATTTGCGCGCCGTCTACTGTAAAAACATTTTTGGGTGTGTGCTTAACAACTCTTTAAAATTGCACCGCAATCGAGTGATCGGTTCAGGGGACAAACAAACAAAAAAAAATCATTGTTATTATACATAAACTGTATTTAGCAAGAAGAGTAAGTCGATAAAATGCATACTTTATGTTTAATCTTTTTTTGAACTGTCTTATAAACCTATTTAAAAAAAATATAGTAGGTACTATAATATATTTATTTCAGCTTTTATAACCTCAAGCCACTTATTTCGAATCATTCGTTGTTTCATCTGCACCGAAAATGCTACCATAGTTTGAAACAAAAAACTGCGTTAATTATATTACATACCTAAGTATTTTATGTTTATGTTACTTATGTTCTACCGTTTTCAGTAGTCAATAATTTGACTGCAGAGCCACCTATCGCGTTCGGGGTTGCATAAAACCTTCTCCATGAAAAAACACTTAGTTCTATCAACTGTCACGGTGATCAAACAGTGTTTGAGATTATCACTCTCATTTAAATCAACATCAAAATAATAGTTAATACAACAATGCATTTATTAAAAGAACATAGGTACGAGAAGTGAGTAAAACACAGCCACGACAACCGTATCCGAATGCAAATAACCTTCGTGTAATGAGAAGCTAACTGCATGCAATTTAAAATAGGAGAGAGGACGCGTTTGTAGATCAGGCGTTGCCAAAAAGATAGGCTAGACACCGTAGAGACGGGATTAAGAATGAATAGGGGGGATCCACTGAGTGTTACTGCTATGCAGATCTGAATTTAAACAATGTGTACTTTTGTTATTACAACGTTGCATTTCTGTTTGTAGTTTGTAGATGTAAGCATTAAATTAACATTGCTTTAAACTTGTTTATATTTATGCATATTATAATTCCGTGTAGTTATTTCAATTTTCAATGTTGTACGGCGCTATTCACATCGAGAAAGATGCAGCGCAGCTAAATCATACGTTATTATATAATACTGGTTGTGGCCTACGTTTTCAACCGTGTTAAATTTATTCGACAAGTTTTTCACCGTGCCGCCATGCCGCCAACGGACCCATGTAGTCTTCAGTTCCCATTCTTGAGCTTCTAGTCGTTCATGGTAACTTATCCGCTCCTTAGAGCCTTAGGATGAAGTTACATGGCTTAATATTTCTCAATAATAGGCTAGAAAATATTTTTAAAAAGTTGGCCGTCACGGGTTGCCCGGCAAAAGTGAAACATCTTAGTGTATATTTAAAAAAAAAGAAATAAAGAATTAAAAAAATTTAAACAAAAACCACACCGGGTGATCCCTAAACACGACAAGCAAAAAGAAAATCACTGTGAAGATATTTATTATATTACTTTGTATATGGTAGTCGCGATCCCTACCAACTGCTTTTAATCATCCATGTTTTAACATAAAACTTTGAAATGCAGTCCCTGAATCCAGTCTGTCTATTAAAAGAAACGATTTTTGCTTCACATCGCCAACTTTGAGGCCAATGCGTCGCCACGCCAACAGCCTAGCTGCCACAGTTGGAACCAAAGTGTTGCTACGTCAACAACCAGTCTGACCCGCCACATTAGATGTTTCACATTAATAATTTTCCAAATCACACTGGTATAGTTCCAGAGATTACCGTGTATAAACAAACATACAATCTCTTGAGCTTTATAATATTATAAGTATAGATTGTCCTATATTTTATATACCCTATTTTTGTAAGGCATATGAAATACTTATTTACTTTTGGTAGGATAACCTACTACGTAAGTCGAAATATGTAAAATAATAACTTTTAAGTTCTTATTATAAAGAATATCGAATATCACAACTAGACTACAATTTCTAAAGTGAACTCATTAGTAAAGGTTTAAGAAATATTCGGGTTATAATCAAGTTTCTGGTGAAGCGGCTTTTAAGATCGTAAAAACCTGCCAGCCTTGAGAAAACTACTGAAATAAAATTTAAAAAGATATTTTGGATAAGGTTTATTTAAAATATACCTATATAATCTTTATATATTATTTCTCAAAGGTGTTTTTGTAACAACGCCGTACGTAAATTAATTATTTAAATATCATTGCACTATCAAATGCACTATAAACGAAAAATATACAAATAATTTGGAAGTAAATTTCATGAAAAAAAAAATTGTAAAACTCTTTCACCAAGAATAGCAACAACAGTAAATATTATATTCAATTAACACATAGGAGGCGCCATCTATTAATAGACTGATAACTAACATGACAACTGTTAGATTGTTTACATGTTATTATATATTGTGCGAAACATTCGTACGGGTTGTAGTGTAATAACTATTATTTCCCGTACTGCCTCGACATAATGAATCTATTTATTTCTATATGTTTTTAAATACAATATTAAATATATTATGCATGCAATGTAGTCCACAAACTATCTGACTATTATGCTGTCGATCTATTATATATATTTTAGTATTCTCCGACATATTTTGTTTCTCATCGACATTCACTCACTCCCTTCTTGTATTTACCGAAAAGTTTTCCGTTGTAGCTAATTTACTTTCCGACTAAATCTTATAAATTCTGGCTCGCGACCATTCCGCACGCAATCTGAAACGTCGACTTTTTGATGACGATATTATTTTATGTTGTGAAATGATTCACCTTATCTATAATAATGAATTTAGTACTTCTTTTCAAAGTACGTTTAGACACGTAAATTATTTTAATTATATAATTTCACGGTAATGTAATTACTGTCTAATTAGATTGCAGTTGATATTGAACATCGAATACTTTATTGAAAAATATACACATCGTTGTGAACGATCACTAAAACGAGAACATGAATATTCGCCTAAGAATAAAATAGATATATTCCTTTTTAATTATTAATCTCAGCTTATAATTGTAAAAATAAACATACTTTTATAAAGATTAATAAATAGATACAACTATGGATAATTTCCAACTAATTAAAATTAAACTTAAGAAAAATAATTTAAAATAAAAACAATACTACAATTAGTTTAACGATCCTATCTGTATAACAGAATAAATATACTCAAAAAATTTCATCGTTAAAACAATCAACACCTGAATATTTAAAAGCAACCAATAGAAAGTTTAATTATTCCAATAAAAACTCGAACGAATTCCGCGGAATTCGCAGCCGAAGCAAACCATTTAAATTAGCCGTCGATAACTTGGGAATCGAATGAAAAGGGTTTTAACCAGGAGTGTTCCAATTAGTTTGCTGTTATTTTTCAATTCCACTCCAACGTTGACGAAACTGGGTCGTTTTAAAATTGATCATCTATACACATTACATTTTAAATTTGTCATCTATGTGGATTTTATCTTGTAGTTGGTATTTAACAACATCTCAAATAAGCAATCCTGCACTTCACGCAGAACCAAACTAAAAAGTTCCTTGGTGAAAAAAACAAATATTAAACAAAACAGTTCTCATCACTAATTGGATTGCAAAAACTAACTATCTAACTATTAAGTCTTGCCTAACCATTGTAAAGATCTTTTGACGAATATTGTACGCTTGCATGACAACCACACTTGTTGATGCTTCATTTTTGTTTAGCAATTGTTGGTGTTTTCACATCATACTCCATATTTACAACAGCTGAAATGTAGTAATTTTGCTCAATCGACAAATTAAAGACTTTATTTTCTTTCACTTTTATTTCTGTTTCCTCTTATGAATGTTTTATGTATATTTCTGTCATCATTGTATTTAATTACATGCATAATAGTAAATAATAATTTGCATATCTTATGCGAAAAATAGAGCCACCCAACTGTAATGTCTGTGGAAAGATCGACGATGTGCATCATTTACAAATGGAGTCTGACAAAAATAGGATTGTATGACCGGGTAGTGCTGTTTCATCAGCGACTCTCCTGATTTGATGCTAGTATGGATTAGGTACAATGGGATTGATATATTCAGTAGAATAAAAATCCCTAAAAAATCAAGCAAAATTCTGGGTTAATTAAACTTGCGTCTTTACATCTTCATAGTATTTAGTATTCCGTATTGTAATCCGGAAAGCGAATGCAAAAACTAAGCATCTAGTTTTTCTTCTAATCGAATCCATCATAATAAGTAAACCGTTATGATTGATCACTAATTGTTATCTATATTTACATACATCCGTTCACTGTCTAAAGAAAACGATGTCTTTTTGTTTATGTTTAATTTAGTTTGAATAGCTACTAAAACTCTGAGTAACCCCGTGTTAATGAATTCGAGTATTTTCATTTCATTTATTACCTAGCTTTTAACACTTTGAATTAATTATAGGCCATGGTTAATATACTACAAAATATATCAAGAAACTTTTCTAACTTTTGGGCTGTGAGAATAATTTTTAAATTATAGTAACTTTAAGTTTTACGTATACTTCATAAATATTAATATTGTTAACAAATCAATAGAAGATTTTATGATTAGACTTTGAAGTATGAAGTTGAGTGGCGCATCTCATTCGGTACCTGAAGATCGAAAACAGTTGGAAGCGTTTAATTATTGTTATTCATATTATATTGTTAAATATTAGATATCCTGACTTCATTTTATTATTATTTATAATAATTTTCGCTACGTTGTTGCATTGCAAGATTACAATTATGATTTTATAGTTTTTATATGTCGTAGGCGCCTGTAATAGGTTCGCATATCTGTTTTTTTTTTTAATAATATCACTACAAATTGACGTTGCTGTCCTTAGTGGTAAGCACAGTACAATCCTAACACCACCAATAAATAAATAAACACTGAATGAATAAATTTTAATTTTCGTTTTCCTAATATTATGTTAACACACCTAGAGTACAATGAAGTTAGGTAACTGTAGGCAATTTTAGGGTTCCGAATTCAACAGGAAAACCCCGCGTGTCTGTCCGCGGCTTTGCTCAAACACCCTGAGAAATTTTAAGTTATGAGAAAGATTTAATTTGGTATTGGCATACAAATTAATCAAGCCAACAAACAAAAAATGTAAAAAATTTTTTGAGTGACTCTTCTACACATAAAGTGGAGATGATTGTTTTCTCATGTATCTCATGGTGTCCTTTTAGATAGGCCATTCAAAAACATTGTGTGTGTGTAATAAACATTTTTTTTTTCAGGGATCCATTAGCGAAATGTTAAGCTTTAAAGTGACAATTTTTGTTAGTGCCAAGTGTCACTCCTCCTGCCAGCTCAATGGTTTTTTTAGATATGTGAACAAATTCATGGTAGTAGCATATATAATGAAGTTAAAAGGCACATTATCAGAGGTAAGTAGGTATTTCAAGTTAACGAGTAATAGTCAATAAAATTATAAAATGTACTTGGATCATCAGTAATTTCGTGCAAATTCCATTGATATTTTTTTAAAGTCCCCTCTAATTCTGCATATTATAACGGGCAACTACGAAATACTACACTGTGCGTGACCCGACATGCACTGGGCAATTTTTTAGTATTTTTTTCTAGGCTACCAATATACAATCACTAGCTATCTTGGAAGCATTTGTTAATGATTTTAAAGTTACAATAAATTGTTAATTTTAATATGTTTAGCAAAACTAAATCTTGTAATAAGTACATTAATTTTCCAATAAATAAAGAAGTTAATTGTATTGCTTAAATTTAAAAAAAAAATATAAATTATGTTAGAAACAACGACTCACAGATGTTGTTTGTTAACTGATACAAATCTTGTAGTACTACGAAGAGAAGAATAAAATTTTATGAGCTTTAAAAATCGTATTGCTAAAGAAAAAAAACCGGCCAAGTGCGAGTGGGACTCGTTCACCGAAGGTTCCGTAATTGTTCAGCTACATTCACAAAAATAATTAGGTAGCATCGGCGAGCTCATAGTTTTTAAACAGAGCAGACAGAAAATTTTAAAAGCTATTAACTTATTATATAAAAAAATAATACATTTTGGGTTTGGTTCATCATCTTGTCGATTAGATTATGAAGTTCAGTTACCGTAATTGTCACCTGAAATATCCATACGCCATAATTGAATGATTTTGTAGACATATCAATTTACAGATATTCGAAATCCTTTAGCATTGATTTAACATTGGTAATTCAGATAATATATAAGTCAATGTCTATCGGCGCGTTTCTTTCATGTTCTGTATTTGCAAACAGCTAGTTTGATATAAATATTAATTATTTTAAAATAGGCTTTTAATCACGGAACTATATTATAACGGAATGAGGGTTATCGCACTTAAATTCGCCACTAGAGGCGCTAGTGTAGAGTGAGGTCTCCGAAATGTCAAATATCAACGTCTGTTTCTATAATTTTATAATACACTAGCTGTGCCTCACAAGCGTGTTAATTTTATACGACAAACATTGCCAGCGCATCCGTGTAGGCAATTTCTTATATTTTATGTAAAACTTTCGCCATTTATATGAGAAATAAATCAATATTTCAAATTATAATATAACTTATGTTACTCGCTGATAGTGTAGCTTTATATTGGTGAAAGAGTTTTTAAAATTAAAAGAAAAAAAATCCATACTATTTTCTAATTAAATCGCGAAAAATTACTTGTACATGTATTTGGATATTTAGGGAAGGGTATGTACTGTAAGGATAAATAAAAACTTTCTTACTTTTACTTTATTATAAACACAGGAATGTTTTGAAGGGGTAAGTTGTCCCTGCGAATCGCTACCACAGAACTACTAACCAATACTTTGAGAGTTTTTTAACAATTAATTATCTAACTACAAATTTACAGTTATCGGATTTTTTCCTTTACTTCTGCTACAAGACACTGCTGCTTGCCAAATTTCATGATTGTAGGTCAACTAGAGGTACATTATAGATTTTTGTTCCCTTTTAAAATTGTATAGAAATTAGATATAATCAGCCGTATCTTTTGAATGTGTTGACTTAAAAATAAAATATTTTTTCACAGCTTCAAGGAATTGCAGACTTTAGTTTTTGATATTAATATACCTCCACGCACTCCTGAGAAAAAGGGTCTTAATAGACAGACAGATAGACAGGCATTCAGATGGACAACGAAGTGTTCCTATAAGGATATAAGGTTTCTTTTTTTTTCCTTTTTGAGGATCGGAACCCTAAAAAACGCAAGCAAAAACATAAGTTATATGTATGATTTGCTCATCAAAAACAAACGGGTCAAATTATTTAAAATAAGTAACACAATTAAGTAATTATCTAAAAAAGGTTAAACAGGTGAAAAAAATATGTTATGATGTCATTGAGTCTGTTATTTAAACGCGCGCAAGTCCCCAGTTAATTCATACATAAAATCAAGTTATAAAGAACAAGCAGATTTTTGCTTACTGTTAACGAAATGTTCTTAAAAGGAATATTTTTTTCGACTTTGTTAAGTGCTCTCGTTGCGGTGTTATGTAAGTAAATATAATTATAAACTAAAAAATATTATTTTTATTCAACCAAACATTGTAAATCACTTCTAGACAATATTACACAGGTAAGAAAAAATCTAGTACCTACTAGAATTATGTACATTTAGAAATTTTAATACGATAACATTTTTAATTATAACTTTTTTTTTTCTATGTTTAAATCTTCTACTGATCAGTAATCTTTATTTCTGAAATAATTTAGTGCAACTATCATCCATTATATAATGACCATATTTGAACCTAGAATAAATTAATTCAAAGGTTTTTAGCCTTATTAGACGATCGCCATGATCGATAAACTGCTAACTGAGCACAAAAGTTAGGGATTAACAGATAGTTGTATGTATTAAACTAACCACCCATAATAAACATCCCTATAATATATTACCACCTACGAGTATATGATAAACTAGCGGAAGCCTGCGGCTCCGCACGCATTTATCATGCAGTAGCTATTTTCGTTATGTTTTTTTACGATGTTTAATTATACAATTAAAATTTGTTATAGCCTATCATTTTATCAATGACATAATTAACGGCGTATAAAATTCCATAAAAATCGGTTATACTATTTTTGAATGAATTCAAGACATACACACAGACAGACAAAAAAAATGTCATATTTGTGATCAATGTCCTTTATATATGATGTGTATGGACGGAAAAATTGACACGTAAATACAGATCTATTTAAATAGTCTAGCGGTCGCCCAATGATCGAAATTCGACCAGAAACTTTTTAATCATAGACTATCTTCTGTTTGACATTTAAACAATGTAATTTATATCCCTTGCTGTCACGTTTCATTGAGTTAAAATGTCAAAATTTTGGGGGATCTAAGTTCAATGGCACTGGTCAGTATAGGATTCGCAGTATTCATTTATTTAATTTTATATATTGGTAACAGATATTATAGATAAATTTTAGCCTTTTGCACTCCTTCTCCATATAAACTTTAACCATGCCAAATCTCAGTCTTCCGTGCACGCAATTCACTTATAAAAGGGTAGAAAATTTTTGCTTCACGTATTAAAAATATATTATATAGATAATTGGAAGCAAAAAAGCGAAGATGTGAATCCTATGCCAAGACTGAATTTTCTATGAAAGAAATCCTTTTCTTATATAGCAGTACGATAAAGCAACGGCACTGTGCCTAATGATAGACACAGTACAATCTTAAACCAACGACCATCATCCAGAGATCGGCAATCTATCAACGGTCGTCGCTGTTAAACGTAACGAATCAAAAGAGATGGGTGACTGTAACACTGTATCATCATGTGCATTGTGGTCGCGACCCAGTCGGCTACAAATTTATTCTACTCCACTTGATTACTGTTTATATATTGATTGGTCCAGGAACACGACATGCCTAAGCAATTTTTAGTTATTATCTTCTACCACCCAGCAAAGATATCGTTGGAATGAAAACCTTAAAGTCTGTTGATGAGTTCTTATAATATGTTACAAGTTATGTTTAACAATTAGTACTCTTTATACTCGTAGGTTTAAAGTATTACCAGTTACCAGTATTACTGCAGTAAATATTATTTTAATATCAAGTGAGACATCGGTCAAAAGCTAACCTGAAAACAATAAAAAAATTGAATTAAATTGCTTCTCGACATATTGAAATTAACGTCTAAATATCTACGTGCAGTGAAGTAAAGATATTTTATTAATTTTGATTAATTTAAATCAATACTATGTACCTGATTATAAATACAGAATACTCCAAAACCTAGATACCAATTTGAATCACAGATACTGTCGAATGATGCCTGAGATTACGTTAAAGCATCAAGACATTGAGATATAATATACTGGCTGACCTAGAAACGCGATGTCCTTAAGTACTTAGTATTTGTAATTTCTATGCAATCATAATCTAGTCTGGTATGATTCTACCATCTATCTGGGCATCTACCATTCCATAAAAAAGTAAACAACAAGGAAACTAACGTTACACCTTGTTGTGTAAGTCCGCTTGGTAAAAATTATCTTCATATTTAAGTTATTAAAAAAATATCTAAAATACATAATTTATTTCAGGTGTCGATAAAGAACTTTGTGATTTCTCTGATGATGTTTGTCTAACAAATTCAACTAATCATTGGTTAAAGTTTATTGTTGTCGGTAATCAATCATTTGGACTGCAAAGCTCAGAACCACTTTATGTGAAAACCATTAATGCAAGCCTATGTCATTATATGAATTACTCTTTCACAGACGTATATTTGTACGGTATGAAAGACTGTGCCGTTCATAAATTAAAGTAAGTTGTATTAATGGAGAAGACATTCTTAGGCCTAAGATATATTGATGTATTAGAACACAAATAAGCTGACGGAATGCCTTTTACTAAATATGAGTTAAGTTTATGGTGACGTCATCACACTTCAGAAAACGCACATCATTTATATCTATCGATCATCGAGCTTCGATTTTTTGGACGTAAACATAAATAATTAAGCGTCGTTTCCTCTACTCTTCTAAACGTGAAAAATCTTTCACTTACTTTACATTCATTATGTGGTCTCTTCAAAACATTTTAAATTGAAAAATCTCAATTATAAGATTATAGGATGGCAGTAATCCCTTTATTTCAGATTCTTTAACGATTCATCATGGAAATATTACTTGATTTGTCCACGACTGATCTTCAAAGCAGATTATGTTGAAAATGGTATGTTCGATTCAGTCCCAGTTGAAGGCAAAGGAAAAGTCATTCTTACTTTTGGTGAGTGCAGTATTTTTCTTTAAAAATTAATACACATTGAACGCTCCGATTGTTTGTGTTAACTCAAAATAATGCTTTCTTAATTGGTTGGTAAATTCTTTTCCTTTTTTATTCGCGAAAAAAACCCACACTGGATTACATACACCTCACCACCGAGGATATCTAACGGTTTTAGTACTACTAAGGTGACAAACACGCCTACGGCCTGCTTAATCGTAAGCGGCTACTGTAGCCTATGGACGCTCGTATTACCATGGATATTACTAAAGCGTTGCCGACATTGAACCCCCTAACCTAAGGAGCCCTGAAACCCTACTCACCGCAGGAACACAACACAAGGTTATTTGTCTACGATCTGCTGTAGGGTGGAGATATTTTACCAGTTGGATTGGCCCAAGTATAGAGAAATTTCTCTGTGTTATCGGGATAATATCCACTAATAACCTTACATCGCGTTCCTTGTGCTTATCTCTGGAGATGCGGCAATCGCTTTTTGCATTTTTTCGCATCCCAGGCAAGCTCAGTCTTCTACAAGGTGTCCCAAATGAGTTTCCCTCCAACCGTATTTTTCGCCTCCGTATTATTTTTAGACCCACTTATCCCGAAGCAGCAACCAGTAGTTTTTAAACATGTTTTACTTCCTATCATTTTTAACGAGGTTTTATTCCTCTGTAATGTTTATAGAGGTTTTCTACCAATTAGTTATTTAAAAAGGTTTCATTCGTTAGTAACTTTTAATAAGATTTTCTTCCTTATAAATTTTAACAAGGTTTTATTATTTCTCAAGCTCACGAGTAAGCCATTCTGGAGCTATTTTTTAGAAATGTTTGTTCCTCACGGCTTAGCCAATATAGCCCAGGCCCTCATTCCCAATCGCAACAGCTAAACACACGTTTGAACTGGTATTATGAGATTTTCGAAAGATCTTCGTCATGGTAATTGCACGCCACGCCGTGCCCATTCTTTTTCTCATGCTCTGTCCCCCATTGCTAATAATAGTAGAATTTGGATGATCGCCTTCTATCAGGAGATTAACCAGCAACCAAATTTAACGTGGAGGTCAACACATAGAGGTTACTTGATATCCGTACCCTTTTGGTAACCCAACTTCATTCAAATCGTGGGATTTTCATAATTTAAAATAAAAAGTTTATTATTATTATTTATATATTTTACAATTTACAGATAATGTTCATATGGACTCACATGGTGAAGTCGAAACTATAACAGGTTTCGATGGAAAACCACATATGAACATCACATATTATAAAATTGATCTGTTGGAATCAAAAGACAAAGTTACTTATGAATTCGCAAGTTTATTTAGCACCGACAAAGAAAAATGTAAGTTTACCAGGTTTTACTATAAAACATTTGCACCGTGTTTTAAAAGTATAATATTTTACATTTCCACGAGCCGTAATTTGTTATTATTTTTCAAACCATATCCCCACAGTAGTAGTGGTAGGCAGAAAGTACTTATGAAACTGTACTTCTAACATACTGGCAAATCTCAATCAATTCCTTCAGATTCATTAGTCCTTTCAAGTTTCAAAGCGGCTCCGGGTGCTTCTTGTTTTTTCTACCTTTACAACATTTTTACATTACATTTTACAACATTCTTTTTGTGTTTTGTGCAAAAGAAGTGGGAAAAAGAAATTATATCGCAGTGCCCAGCGACTACGCACGCATATATTACGCAGTTATTACTTTTGTCTCGTACATTCTTTTATACTAATAATATTACTAAGAAATTATATAGGTTATCAATCGATAAAAGACATATTATACACATCTCGTGTACAAAATTTCGTCAAAATCAGTTAATTTTTTTTTGTGATTTCTAAAAGTATTATTGACGAATTTGATAGCCCATCAATTACCAGTAATTGGAATAATACGTACTGGATAATACGTATGTTCCTGTACAAAATTTCATAAAAATCTGTCAAGCCGTTTTTGAGCTTAGTCTGTACATACAGACAGTCCAAAAAAAAATTATCAGCGTTTATCATACAGGACGTATAATATCAGGAAATTTTGATATTTCAGCTGAAAAGACCCATAAATTTCTCGATGAGAACTGCAAAAAAATAAGCGACGATATTAAATTCCCGGTAATGTATCTATTCATGGGTCAGTTTCTAAATAATATAAATAAATTTCTTACATTAGTACCGAAATATGAAATGTTTTACAAAAACCCATAATATTTGTTAAAAATACATCTTTGAAAGAAAACATAATGTGTTTTTATTAAATAAACTACCTGGTCCGGCAAACGCTCTGCTCTTTCTGGCAAGTACCACGATGACTTTTACCTTTTGTTAGCAACATTCAAATTCACACTGGCAAAATCAAATGAAAATTTAAAAAGGGCGAAGTTTGAACATCAAAGTGTGTTTATATCGCTTTATTTTATGACAAATTAATGATTTCAAATTGAGAAAACGATTAAACATCATCTTTGTTGTGAATTCTATAATTATTTCGACCTTACATCATTAGGAGTGACTTTTCCTTAATTATAATTATTTTATGGTTTCGGTTTCAATTAAAATACATTTTTATTTGTTTATTTTTTTTGGTTTTAAACCTTATTAAAATAAATGACTTCAATGCCTTACTAACCTCAACTCAAATTACTAGGTCACCTAAAATTAGGAGAAATTGTCAAACCCCGGAACTCTTCGTCAACCAGTTTCAATTATTTATTGCAGTACCCAAAGATTCAGCAAGGCCTTTGTGAGAAAAACGGGACAAGACAGAAAACGACAAACTTCAAACAGGGATAATTGTTTCCTTCTACTTTGTGTACGTAGGAGCCCTTGATTAACAGTCATCCAAGCTAGAAATAAGGTTTTCCTTTTCAAAATATAATCATCCTTATGCTGAACATTTAATTTAATTACATAATTTTTTTGTAAACCATCGTTCAAATATTTTTTAACTTTTGTCTCACAATCAGCCAAAATTGCCTCTTACCCCATTTTTCGTCGGAAAATTTATTTCCCCTAAGTCTTTTTTTAAATTGGGAAAAAAATAAAAATCACTTGGGGCCAGATCTAGACTGTAGGGTGAGTGGACCAGTGATTCGAAGCCATGCGTGTGCAGAGCAGCCATTGCAACTCTGCTCTTGTGAACTGGCACGTTGTCTTGCAAGAGCGACACACCCTTGGTCAATTTTCCTCGACGTTTTTCTTTGATGTCCTACTTTAATTTTTCTAGTATAGTTGCGTTATAGTTCATCCCCTTTCTTTGTAATCAATCAGTATTATCCCCTCACAATCTCAAAACACAATAGCCATCAACTTCGATCAAATCGGCTCCGACACTGAATTTCTGTGGTGGTAGTGTCCCCTTTTTATGTCATTGCATGGACTCTTGTTTGGACTAAGGCTCAAGGTGATGAACCTATTTTTCATCTCCAATAACAATGCGCTTCAAAATCTGTGCAGGTTTGTCTCCACATGACTCCAAAAATGGTTTTGACGTATCGACGCGCTGCTGTTTCTTTAGCGGCGTGAGCATTCTCGGTACCCATCTTGCACCGACTTTTGTCATACCCAGGTGGTCATGTAGGATTCGCACAATAATGGTATCTGATACTCCAATTAATACATATAACTGTTTTTTCTTCAAACGGATATCCTCCAGTACAATTTTTTCCACTTTTTCGACGATGTCTGATGTAGTGGCCTCAACTGGCCTCCCTGAGCGGAGGTCGTCTTCAATCGACTCCCGACCATGTTTCAAAAGACCATGACCCTTGTAAATCATTAATTTACTAGGGCACTGTTCCCCATAAACGGTTTCTATTTCATTCAAAATGGTCTGAGTGTTCTTTCCTGGCTTGGTAAGGAATTTTATCACAGCACGGTGTTCAATTGTCTCCATAATTTCAGTTTTCTTCCGGATTGAATTGTTTAGCAGGCGAGTGTTCATAAACGAATGACGCAACAGGTTTTTTTTTAATTTTATTTTTTTTGAACTGACTATACTGTTAGCCTTAGGGGCCCTATCCAAAAACAAAGCCACTGCGGCTATTACAGCTTCACCGAACTTGGGGGGAGCGCTTAGGACACTCAGCCGCGAAAGTTTTTGACGACTCGCACGAGGGTGCCAGAGTGGCCAGGCGGTTGTCGCGAATGCGAAAAGGTCGCGATCTAAGTAATTCCATACTCCTACAAATTCGAGCTAAATAATATATATACTCATATGCACGTTCCCCTCCTCCTGGGAGGAAGGAGGGAGCCATGCGTATGTATATTTAGTGATCGGAATGGTTTTTCTACACTAACTAGCGCATTAGTCTAACTAGCGTAAAAAAAGAAAAAAAAAGGTCCCTTACAGAACCTATGTACCTGTGTGATGTGCACATGTGCGTGTTCATACGTGTGTAATATTGTATGTGGGTAGCTAAGTCTTGCACGTATAGTATCGCTTGTATCGCGCGGGCGACTGGCTGACCCAAGGGCTTCACACCGAGGAACGGATCTAGGCTAGGGTTGCCGCTAGAGAGGGTGGACGTGACGGGTGTGCGGGAGCGAAGTTGACCGCCCGTCCTCTGCGGAGAGAACGGTGGTCACGCGGGCTGACGCAACAGGGCTAAAACTCAATTTATATACTAATAATGAGTCCCCAATTAGTATGAAACTAAGCGAGGGCCTCTATCCCCACTCCATCGCCTCCATTCCACGAACTTTTGGACCTCCCAGCGTAATAAGGACAGCCACCTTTTTGAGCATACAAAATATATTTTTATTTCACCTAAACATAACATCAATATTTATGATTTGATTTATAAAGGTGGGCTTCCACGGTCGGTGATATTGTAGATTACACGCACGGCCGACGAACATAGACAGCTACGCACTGAAAATTAAGGCTACGGACTTGTCTGCGCTTCGACTGTCGACATTCTTCCCGTGGTGTGTCGTTGCGGGCTGGTCCGCATCCGTCCGCAATATCACAGACCGTGTGAAGACACGCCTTAACATTTTTTTTTTTATCTGACTATGCTGTTAGCCTTAGGGGCCCTGAAGCCACTGCGGCTTTTACAGCTTCACCGAACTTGACTTAACATTAAATATCTAATTGCGGTTTAAATATAAACTATATGTATAAAGGTGGCCTCCCATGGTCCGTGATATTGCGGATTCACACGCACGGCCGACGAATACGGACAGTCACGCACCGAACATTATGGCTACGGACTTGTCTGCGCTACCATAAACGACGCTCTTTCTATAGTGCGTTGGTGCGAGCTGATCCGCTTCCGTCCGCAATATCACGGACCGTGCGAGGCTACCTTAATATGTAATGTAATCAGTATGAAACCCTCAGGGTGTGAGCCCTAGACGATATACTCCATGTCCAATTAAAAAAAAAAACTTAAATAACTTTCATTTCATTCTTGTAAAAATCAACAACGCTGCATAATATTTTGACTACACATTTTATCAACTAATAAATATGTGATTAAGTGGAAGTACCTATAAAATAAAAAGACGCTTATCGCGTCAAAGGAACAAAAGGTAAAAAGTTTATCACAGCGGGTTGATGCTAATAGGGCACGCGATGATAACACACTAAGGCGATTATCTTGAGTAATTAAATCAGTTTTATAAATTTATATCACGTTTTGCTTTAATCTATCATACTTCATTATTTTTAAGGTGTGAGTGAGTCACCCCAAAAATGTATTTTTATTGTAATACATTTTCACTATGTTTCAATACCAAAATATCATTTACTAGCAACCACCCGCGATTTCTTCCACGTAAATTACAAAATAAAATTTCATGCATACTGGTTACTTATAGTTCGATCAGTTAGCTGTTAGATAAATTCTTTTTTTCACACAACAAAGGTAGCAAATATGCATACAGCCCGCCTGATGGTAAGGGGCTACCGTAGCTTATGGACGCTTGTAACACCATAGGTATAAGAAGCAGGCAGCAGATATAGAGCTCTGGAGATCCTCCCCACAGCAGGAATACAACACTATTTAGGTTATTTAGTAGCGATCTTCTGTAAGGTGGATGTTTTCAACCAGTTGGACTGCCCCAAGTAGAGAGAAATCTCCAAAGACATTTCTGTGCTCTACCTCTCTTTACATCCACCAAAATAATATAATTATTGGCATTATATACACAGTAAAAAAAATGATAAGCCCGATTGAGTTTCTTGACGGTTCTCCTCGATGACTGAGATGTCTTGGAACCGGCAGTAGTGTATTAATAAAAGTTTATAAGTGCTTCCTTAGGGCCTAAATTGAATGAAGTATTCTTCATTTTGATTTAACTGAACTGAAGAACTGAATAAGATAAGGTTAACCTTGCCAATATTAAATTATCATTTCAAACTTCTGTTACGTACAATTTTTTTAGGGTTTTAAATAGACTTTATTTTTATCAACGCATCCCTGTCATAAAGAGGATACTGCTTTTAGAAAGTCGTTCCTACGTTTAGAAATGTAATATTTTTCCCGGTTTTTAAACTTTTTATATCTCATGGTTGGTTGAACAATAAAGTAATGAGGTAGGTAGGTGAGACTGGGCGGCGGCAACGGGACTGCGGTGCGGTCGCCGACAGGTCTTATGACACCCCTTATCTACAAACACACGCGATAATATATATTATGCGCTTGAGTCAACAGTGAAACAGTATCGTGTGTTTTAGAGAGTACCATTTAATGGTTTCTGCGAAATTTAATGGAACATTATTACAAAATTTTCATAGAATTCATTTCGTGCTGTGGTAAGGTGACATGGCAAACGTTTTCATTTTTCGATCTGACGCTTTTCAAGTATTTTCAAGGTGTTTTTATTAAATATTTAAAAGTTTAAGATATGGTTTTTTTTAATTAGTTTTTTGGGATATGTTAATCTTTGGAGCTACCACTCAGAATGAAAAAAAAACCATTATATCGCCTATTTGTTAAGGAAGGTTACATATAGGCTATCTAGCATCACGCTTCGGCCCTTAACTTCGGATGCAAACACCATATAAAGTGTAGATTAGAAAGTATGAAATCGGGGGCCGAGGACGGGTTGATAAAAAAGACTTTAAGGTGTACAAATAAACATTAAAAAACGAGTCGGTAACTACAGTGTACAAATTAACACTAAGAAAAGAGTCAGTAAAATGAATATGTCCTAATAACATTGAAGGCTAACTTTATCATTTCGTATTTGCGTTACACGAATCGCGCACGTCTCTCAGTTTTAACCTATAATACTAAACACGCCAAAAGAAGTATACTCGTTGCTTTAGAAATTATAATCAGTAATAATACAATGAAAACATCCACAGAAATGAATTTAAGTTGAAATAGTTTTAAATAAATGACTTACATACGTCGAACAGTTTTTAATTAAACTGTTTACTTGAAATAAGACTCATTGAATGTCAATAAAATAAATAGGTACGGTTAAAGTAATCCTAGTTTCTCGATCTATATTATCTGGGTCACACAAAGACTTCTCGGATTGACGTGAACTAGGTTCTGTAAACAATATCCATTGGGAAACTGCGTTCTTTACATAGACAAATCGTCTTTTCAATTAAAAATGTTTTCATTGAAATTAGTTTAAATAAAAATAAGTCTATAGAATTAAAAAACTTGAAGTGTGTGTTTGTAATGTCAAAATAACAGTATTTTACTAAACGCGAATGAAATTATATACGATACCTATAACAAAAACCCCGTAATTTTTAATTTTTTATTTCTGTCTGTCTGTTTATTTTCGGGTAATCTTCGAAACAGTTGGACTGATTTTGACGGTACTTTCACTGGCAGATATCTGTTATTATAAGGAATAACTTAGGATACTTTTATTTCAGAAAAAAATTAGGGTTCCACGCAAATAAAAAAAAACTAATTATGGTGAATGAATTCGAGCGCTTAAATCACTTACGCTGAGTTAACCATAAGAGACCAAATTAATGTATGACTTTGTAGATGCTAAAAGAACCTACGATAAAGTCAGCGATAGCATATGTATATCGTCTAAGAATCACACACAATAAGCATATAGCCGGGAGAAGAGTTTATCATTATCTGCCGGTAGTCTCAGAGATTAGTGCGTTCAAATATACAAACAAAAAAATTTATCTCTTGAGCTTCACAATATTAATATCGATTAATTTGAACACAATATGTTAAAATCTAAGAAAGATGATTAAGTAATCATAAGATGTACGTACCTACTTCTTGAAGATAAAATTATTTGTTTGTTAATTAGTATGTGACATCTGGATGAGAGAGGTTCGCTGATAAAAAAAAATATTGGTATGTGAAATATTATATAAATACAGCATTTTTTTTTTAATCTTTAGGGCCGTTAACGAACAACCAATTACATAATATATGTATATTATACTTATAAATAAATAAATATGAACATGCACAAATTACTCATTTAATAGTATTGGTTTATGTAACATCGCACATTAGGAGAGTCAACTGGCTCTACGGCATGTGACGTCATACGATTATTCAAGGTACGGTGGTCGCGCCTATTCGGCGCGCGGCAAAGCGGTGGCGATGTTCCTATAGAGCTCGGGGAGTCGAGCTGTGTGAGGCCCAAACTTGGTGAAGCTATAAAAGCCGTCCGATGCTTCAAAGCTCCTAAGGCTAACAGTACAGTCAGATTGAAAAAAAAAGTGGTGCGAAGCATTCTACTTCTGATATTGTACTGTCTTAATGCTGCCGGCTAAGTGATTATGTAGTATTAAATGAATGGATGAATGATACACGAAGGATGTTCATAAGATATTTATGTATAACTAAAACCAATTACAAACTACAAACAATTAAAAACTAAGAAATATTTAAGTCAGAATTTTTTTTTTCATATAATTAATCCAATTGTGTTTTTAATCTCTTTTTTATAGTAGCTCGGCAAATTTTCAGTTATTTCCCTAATGGTAAAGCACAGAACAATCGTATCACAACGGCGAAAATCGAGATGCTTGGTATGATATGCACATGCTGATCCCGAAATGCGACACACCAAAGCTAGTCACAATGTCGGTCTTTTCACCACATAAATGGTGGTCGCGGCCTCGCGACCCAGTCGAGCCAAACAGCTCTACCACCCCGCTATCGCCATTTCCTCGTTGGTTACTCAGCTGGGTGCTGCACTACGTGCAGGTGAGTGAGGTAAGCTTGGGCGTCTCAGCTTTAAAGATGTAATTTTGCACCATACACCCTTTACACCTTACACCCTTACACCCTAATTTGTACCTTAAAATGATAATAGAGTTATTAAAATAGAGACAACTAATTTTGTAACAAGTATTTTTTCTCCGTCTTTATAACGATATACATTTAATTCCTAGTCACGCGTTTCCGCCATCAATAATCGGATGAATGAAAAAAAATGTGCACTTAAACCCTAAACTAAAATATTATGGTTACCGAATTCAACTAAACTCGTATAAATCAGAGTTTATTGCCCATTTAAATATCTACTACGGTTAAAAGGCGTCACGTAACTCAGTTTTACTTCACTTGCGGTGGATTTTGCCGTATAATATTATAGTATTCTCCGTAGAAGTACGTTTTTATCATAATATATCCAATCAGGCTTGTCTTGTCTAAATAAATCTATAATTATTATAATAAAAGAGTAAAGAGTAGAAATCTGTACATTGAAGATATTGAAGTACATTGAAGGGCTAGAATCGTGGACAGAAAACAGTACGAAAGTTTTTGAAATTTTTGTCTGTCTGTCGGTATGTTTGAACACCAATCACGCAAAAACTACTGGACTGAATTTAATGAAATTTGGTATGATTGTAGCTTATAGCCTGAAGGTACATTTAGGATACATTTTTATACGTATGAACATTTGTATGCCCTATAAATTTCGTTTAGGTTATATATGGATGGATAAAGGAATGTATGTGTATGTAACTCTGTAATATATTTAAAATATTTACTGAAACGATTTGAAAGGATACCAAATTATTTACCATTAATCGGGCACAAAGCCAAACTCCGAGCGGCTACTCAAAAATTTATAGAAAAACCCAATAATACTTTGCTCAACCTGGGAATCGAACCCAGGACCTCGAGCATAGCAGCCAGTCTTTATGTTTTATAGATAATACCTACATACATTATAGGTACGAGTCAAAAACCATAAGGTGAGATTGAAGTGAGGTGAAGTTTTTATTTAATTGCTATTTTTCATTCACGAAATATGCCACGTGGACGAAATTGCGGGCACAGCTATTAGAAAAATAAAATTTATCACGGAATTGAATTAGACACATCCAAAGAAACGCAAGTAATGTAATTACCACTTTGTTATTTGCAATATTTTGTACCTAAATGTTATTTTACTTTATTTTAATATCCATAATTCTATATTAAAAAAATCAAATTAAAAGTACCTACCACTGTATTTCATTCCTCCGTGGCACAAACTTATCTGCAAGCTATAGTTGTCGTGCTTCGAACGAATAATAATAAACTTCGTCGCGGCCGCACAAACGGACAATGTGCCTACGTTTTGCGTTCTATATAGAAAATTCACGGCTGTAAAATTAATATTATTTTTACTTATCGCCCATTTCTGCCTTAACAATAGCGTTTTTTACTAACTTATTAACTTGTTTTTTTATTAACTCGGACAACTATTTCATTTTACTTACGCGTAACTAGTGGTTTAACTGTTTCACTTAGTTCTGCTTAATAGATTATCTAGCTTAAATGCATTTGCAATAAGTAAAAATATTGTTTTGAATAATATCTGATAAGTCTGCCAGTGTTATAAGGTAAACCCAAAATCAAATGTTTGCTTTCGTAATCACGCAATAATTCAAACACTTAATTAAATTAAATAAATACTACGATACACCAATTTAAGATATAAATGTGTCAGCATTACTAATAAGTTAGTTATATAGATTGTACTGAATAAATAAACAATTAATGTCGTTATAGAAAAGATAAAAAATAATTGAAATAGACTGTGATAAAAAATTATTTCAAAAATTAATTTATATAATACATATAATTTAATATATTTTACATAAAATATAACATATTACAAATTCTAAAGTACGTTTGCTTCAAGGTTTATCCATCAATAGCCGTTAAATTGCTGGACAGATTGCAATGAAATTTGGAGTAAAAGTTGGTTAAATGAAATGATAATTTTTGTAACTATTTAAAAAATACATCCAGTAAAGCGGGCGGACACTAGCTTGTATAATATTTAATATAGTAAAATATGTAATTGATATAAATACTTTAATACACAAACTGTAAACACAATAACAAAGTTATCTTTGATTTTACTCGGTAAACAAAAAGTAGCTATTGTTGTAAACCCTTTAAAAAAAACAATGGTAAATTGTTTATATTTCATAAACCAAGCAAACCTTTTTTCTTTTTTATTATTAAACGCATAAAAAGCTGAATATGGAGCATCATCGACGACAGAGGAGCCTATAAAACGGCCGAGTTTTAATTAAATGAAATGTAAACAGACACGGAAATGTTGCCGTGTAAATTATAGCCGAGGGTTGTGGAGCAAGGGCGCATAGACACGGCAGATCAAGTATAATAAGGGAAAATACTAATAATTGGGAATTTTGGTAAAATATATTTACTTGTCTTTAAAGAGGATAATATATCACCGATGAATATAGGTATAATTATAAAATAGAGGTTAACACTAATTAAATTGAATTAATTATAATTTAAATTACGTTTTTAATGTGTATGTTTCCTTGTAGAATTGCAAATATGTGCACCAGGAGCGACTCCTACCAACAAAGTTGAAATAGCTGAGTCTGTATAAGCGATTTTTTAGAAAATGATTTGGTGGGTGGATCGCATCACACCACCACATCACCATAGTGGCACGCTTAGGTGTGACACATTTCGGAATTATCTGGTATTTATTCAGATAATAAACGGGGTGGTGGGCCTCTGTACTGAAATGGATCACAAACACGATGCAGATAGTAATAAAACCGTCACACTGAATATCATTTGGTTTTTCATGTTTTCAGATCAGGTACAGATACAGTTGGCGAAAGGCTTGCAGGTCAGCATGATAACGATGTTCGGCGATGAGTTGCTGTTCTCTCGGGGGCCGCTGTTGTTTTTTGATTGTACTATGCTAACCATTAGAAACAGTACCATCACTTAGCCATGCTAATATGAAAGCACTATTATGTTAATATAAGATCATCATAATTGTTGGGAATCATGAGAAAAGAAGATACTGGAATTCATGAAGATTTTAAGACGTTAGTTATTTTTTTTTTCTTTTTCAATAAAATTCATTAACGTGCGTCCAAAATTTAATGTGAAATTATTAGTAAACTAGCTGCACCCCACGGTTTCACCCGTTTTAATTTTATACAATAAACACCGAAACGCCAACGCACCTGTGTAGTCTATCATAATTATTGTTCTTATCGCTGGTACAAATTATTTGAACTTTTTATTATCTTCTAAACTAAGTGTCAAGATAACACTATAAAGAGCAAAACTTAACTTCCTAAAATTTTCCTAATGACGAAGAAACTTTTATATGACGACTGAATGAATGACGAAAAATAATGTTCATAAATCACTATTTAATTTTTAACAATTGTTTGTTACAAAATAGCTTTTTGAGGCTTATGTATAGGAGATAGTCATATGCTATCGCGAAATTGTTTTTATATATATTAAGGATCAGTATTTTTGTAGCAAATTTTATTTACGTATCATTAACCATTAAGAAAGCGCAAACGGATAAAGCAGCTCGGAAGGGCTTCCATCTCCGACTTAACTAAAATCAATATTTAAAGATTGCTGAGAGTTGTAGCCTAATGTTTGATAGCCTATATTATTCGTCGTAAGTTTGGCTATCATATACAAAAAGTTTTTTTAGAATCCGACTGGGGTAGTTTCAGAGATTAGTGTGTTTAAACAAACAAACAAAAAAACTCATCCGTTTTATTATATTAGTATAGAAATACACCGATTGAGCTCGGAACACGACATCCAAAAGGAAATCATACATGTGCTTATCACTATGTGTATTGTGGTCGCGATCTCTATTACCCCGTTATATTACTGTATATAAAATGAATGATCTCGGAACACGACATACCAAAAGAAAATCATACATGTGTTTAACATTATGTGTATGGGGGTCGCGATCTCTACCACGCCGCTATATTACTGCATATACACCGATTGATCTCGGAACACGATAAACCAAAAGAATATCATACTTGTGTTTATCACTATGTGTATGGTGATCGCGATCTCTACCACGCCGCCATATTACTGCATATACACCGATTGATCTCGGAACACGATAAACCAAAAGAATATCATATTTGTGTTTATCACTATGTGTATGGTGATCGCGATCTCTACCACGCCGCCATATTACTGAATATACACCGATTGATCTCGGAACACGATAAACCAAAAGAATATCATATTTGTGTTTATCACTATGTGTATGGTGATCGCGATCTCTACCACGCCGCCATATTACTGAATATACACCGATTGATCTCGGAACACGATAAACCAAAAGAATATCATACTTGTGTTTATCACTATGTGTATGGTGATCGCGATCTCTACCACGCCGCCATATTACTGCATATACACCGATTGATCTCGGAACACGATAAACCAAAAGAATATCATATTTGTGTTTATCACTATGTGTATGGTGATCGCGATCTCTACCACGCCGCCATATTACTGAATATACACCGATTGATCTCGGAACACGATAAACCAAAAGAATATCATATTTGTGTTTATCACTATGTGTATGGTGATCGCGATCTCTACCACGCCGCCATATTACTGAATATACACCGATTGATCTCGGAACACGATAAACCAAAAGAATATCATACTTGTGTTTATCAATATGTGTATGGTGATCGCGATCTCTACCACGCCGCCATATTACTGAATATACACCGATTGATCTCGGAACACGATAAACCAAAAGAATATCATATTTGTGTTTATCACTATGTGTATGGTGATCGCGATCTCTACCACGCCGCCATATTACTGAATATACACCGATTGATCTCGGAACACGATAAACCAAAAGAATATCATACTTGTGTTTATCACTATGTGTATGGTGATCGCGATCTCTACCACGCCGCCATATTACTGCATATACACCGATTGATCTCGGAACACGATAAACCAAAAGAATATCATATTTGTGTTTATCACTATGTGTATGGTGATCGCGATCTCTACCACGCCGCCATATTACTGAATATACACCGATTGATCTCGGAACACGATAAACCAAAAGAATATCATACTTGTGTTTATCACTATGTGTATGGTGATCGCGATCTCTACCACGCCGCCATATTACTGAATATACACCGATTGATCTCGGAACACGATAAACCAAAAGAATATCATACTTGTGTTTATCACTATGTGTATGGTGATCGCGATCTCTACCACGCCGCCATATTACTGAATATACACCGATTGATCTCGGAACACGATAAACCAAAAGAATATCATACTTGTGTTTATCACTATGTGTATGGTGGCCGCGATCCCTAATATTCCGTTATAATACTGTATATAAATTAATGATCTCGGAACACGACATAGCAAAAGAAAATTATAAATGGGTTTTTTATTATATGTATGGTGGTCGCAATCCCTCCCTTCCAGCTATATTATTGCATTTACACCGACTGATCTCTGAACACAATGAACCAAAGGAAACCAATAGGTGAGTTTATCACTATTTGTATAATTTGTACTACTTTCTCCAAAGTCCAACACATCTCTATACCAAAATTCATCAAAATTGGGTTCTTCATACGAGCTTTCACTCCCCATTAAACCTCTTCCAATTTTATTTCCAAAAGTAGCCTATGTCCTTTCTCAACCAATATTCAACAACATTGGTTCAGCGGGTTTGGCGTGAAAATGCAATAGACGGGATAGACAGAATTACTTTAGCATTTATAATATTAGTATGTATGGATTATTCATTTCATTATGCTGTCATTTTCTATGGTGTCATTTACCAATTAAAATACTAACAGTAAATTATTACCCAACAGCAAAATAACGACAACAGTTTATACTAATATTTTTTTGTAATTAATTCACTTTCCCTATAAATCTGTAATAAATTCTCTCTCTCTATACCTTTCTATGTTTCTCTATAATAAGTAATACTTTAGTAAGGTTAAAATGACAAAAAATCGATTGTTGTGGTGTCCTTTTAATGTTATATTTTAGGGATTTTTATATTTTATATTTTACAAATCCCAAAGTGAATCGAAAAAAGATAGATTTTTGAGAAATTGTTCTTTTAGACCGCAATTTTTTTGGGAATCGTTTCATAAGAGTTCAATTCCAATCAATCTTATTCGAAATGAATTGCCATTCCTAGCAGTGGCGCGGCTATACTCAACTAACAACTACCCAGCCTATGCTGACCCACTTTTAATATGATTTACCACATAGATCTGAGGTCAACTTATATAGGTATAAACATTTTTTGAACCTCCATTTTTTAACTTTATGGAAAGTTTCAATCATCATCGTTTTACAAGCCACACTATACAGATAACTAAAATTTCAGTCAATTCAACTGAAGAGCTATTTTATAGCATTTGTATCGAACAAATGTTCTACGTGATTTTTAAATTGATATAACATTTTTATATAAGAACTTATTAAAGTAAAACAAACACTAAATGTTAAGATTAGCGCGCACAAACGTTGGCAAACAGACAAACAGACAAAAATTCTATCAATCATTGTTTTGAGTTCTGCTGCGTTGATAAAGGCCCCCAATAATTAATTGATAGTTTTTCTCATATATCTTCTATGTACAGACATCGATCAGTTACGTTTTTATTATATGTATAGATATAGATAAATTTCTTGGTTGAGGCTTAGTCAGCCTGCTTACAATTCTTCGGCTTATTTTTGCCTTTAGATAAACTTAGCAGACCCTTCAGTACGCAGGCCGTTCAGTTTTTGAATTGGTATTTAACTTTAAAAAATTAAAAAATAAAACAAGTAGGTACAGCGTATGTGAAATTTATGTTAAAGATTATGAGAAATGTATTAACGGTGTTTCAACATTACTCTATCCATTTTCAGCGCGTGTTCAAAATGCCACGCTCGGAAATTAAAAACGGCATAATATGTTAAAAGTTCTACAGGAATATGTTGTGTTTAATTATTAACATGTTTCCCAAATGATAACAGTAACGTAACTGGCAATCAACCCCTTCACGCTAGTCCATTAAGTGAATTGGGATAGACATAAATGGATACAGTACCTGAATAAAGTTTTACTAGGGGCATAAAATAATAATTATGTAGGTATTCTGCTCGTCTTTTAAATCTGTTATAATCGACTCTAGTCTACATAAAACTCATCTATACGGATTAAGTGTATAGAGAAATAGAAACGTTATCGTCTCTACAAGGCTTATATTTTTCAATAATATGTAAAGTCTGTGGAATCATGATTTTGACTTGGTCGATAAATCATTCAGAAACATTTAATAAACAGTGTATTGCTTTACACTTTACATAATGACTTCAAATATTAGTCGAGTAATGTAAGCAAGTAGACAATGCCTTCCAAACGCTCAGCTGCTTACGCTTTATAGGAGCATTGCCGCCGCACCGCCTCCACCGTACGCGTTCGTATGTAATATTACAAATTATTAAATAAAGTGACCCAGTGGTTGAAATTCGATCATAATGTTTAGTTTTTTTTGCCTTTACACACTCCATAAGCTATAATTGAAAAATATATATTGAAATCACACAAAAATCACAGTAAGAAAAGGTTATATTTTAATTTAATATATTTGTAACACATATTATGTATACATGTACTTTATATATATATAAAGTGATAAAACTTTATGCACTCCTTCTCATAATATAAATTTTAACTATCCCAAATCTCACACTACACTGTGTGACAATATGCTTAAAAAGGGTTAAAAAGTTTGTTTTAAGTATTAATAAGTAGAGAAGAATTATTATTATTAAACCATCGAATACAATTTTCATACACTAAACACATTGAATATGTTTTGTCATTTATTAGGTGCATGCATCATATCGTTAAACATTAATTCGATTATTCTTGCCTTTTTAAGTTTATAGCATTTCGGAATCAGCCAGTGTATATCCAGTTCCAAGAGGCTTGCAAGCCTGCATGATTGCAACGATTGGCGATAGATTACCTAACTTTCGGTGGTCACCGATATTTTTGAATCGTACTTTGCCTTTTTTCGTTTATAATTATAATAATAATATAATAATTTTATTTATTTCAGATTTACATCCAATAATGTTAGTTATAGTTATAGGCTTAGCATTATAGCCAGAATCGCACCTGATGTACAGCGATGTTGTGGCTCAAGAAGACACGCTAAGCTTAGTGAGTAAACTAGGTATCAATTGCAGCTGCCGAAACACACCTATATGCGCTTGGCGACAGGTTTTCCACTTGAGGTTGGTAGCTAGCCAAGCAGACACTAGAAAATACCCTACCAAGCTGTGGTCTCATCACGATGTTTTCCTTTACCGAAAGCTAAGGATGCATGGATTCGAACTCACATCATTGCAGCCACATATATTACTGCGTTCTTATATAAAAAATGTAACATTTAAAAAAAGGAGCCAAGCATGTCATTCTCGTGCACCAAAAAAAATTGTGTCTTCTTTCATTCCATTGGGGACCTTTAGCGTAAAGTCTGTCTCATACTTGACCAGTTTTTGTTATTTATTGTTTTATTGTAGACCTTACACGTATGTTATATACCGTTATTACGATAAAGCTAAAATAAACGTTGAAAAAAAGAAACGTTTATAATTTTACCTTTTTTTACATATTTGTTAGGATATCGTCTATATTAAAACAGATTATGTGAACATTTTGACGAACTGCATATAACGGCTTAAATGAGACAGCCCTATAAAAGTAGAACTGACAGTGTAGACTTAGCAATAATAACTTATTTGTGGGAACGGAACCCTAAAAAACTTTTATAAAGCATGGCAAGTTGCCATAATAAGTAAAAACGAGTTAAATAGCAAAGTAGGTTAAAATAAACTTAAAACTTTTTTTACCTTATCATTTGAACACTCACGTAAGCATTAAGGGTTAGTATTGCCGATAAAAACCGCATTATGAATAATTCTTTAATGATTATTAAGTTCAATTTAAATCATTCTCAATATTAATGACTACCTGTGCCCGCGTCTCCGCGCGTGTTTAAAATCATTTTTTTTTTTCGAACTAACTGTTCTGTAAGTCTCAGCCTGTTGTTAGCATTAGTGGCTTTGACAGCTTCACCAGGCTTGGGGGCGAGCGCGGAAGGCACTCAGACGCGAAAGCGAGGCACCAATCTCAAGGGTGCCAAAGTGGCTGAAACTCCGCTTGGGATGTTACTGTACATGCAAATAAGTCGTGATCTAACGAATTCCCTAAACGTAAAATTCGATCTAATTATATATATGTGTGTTCCTGCCTTTTGGGAGGAAGGAGGAAACATGCCTATGTGCATTTAGTAATCTGACAATATTATCTAAGTTTAACTAGCCAAAAAAAGTAAAGTTAAAAATAAGGTCTCTTTTTTATGATAAAGAAGGGGCAAACGGCAGGTGGCGCACCTGATGGAAAGTGAACACCGCTGCCCACAAATATTGGCAACACCCGAGGTCTCGCAGATGCGTTGCTATCCTTTTAGGGAAGAATAAGCTCTCTTCGTGAAGGTCACCAGGTCATAACGGCTCGGAAGTATCTCAGGCGACAGTTGGTTCCACAGAGTGATTGAACTGAACCTTACAGAACCCTTACAGAACCTGTGTACCTGTGTGGTGTGCACGTATGTGATAGTGCAGTGTAATGGTGTCTGTAGGTAGCTAGTGATTGCAAGTGCCGAGTCACTGTATCGCGCGAGTGGCTGCTTGACTCAAGGGCTCCATGCCGGAGGAACCGTCCTAGGCTTGAGTTGCCGCTGCAGAGGGTGGACGTGACGAGTAAATCTTTATTCAATTTAGGCCCTAAGAAGACACTTATGAACGTAAAAACACAACTGGCGGTTCGGAAAACATCCAAGTCATCGAGAAGAACCGGTTAGAAACTCAATCGGGTTTATCTTTTCTTTATCTTTCAAACTGTATAATTAGTATTAATATAATAAACTAACTAAAAGTAACTTTATTATCGAATTATTTTTTATGAAAATATAAGGATATTAAAAAAAAAATAAGAATCAGGTATCTTAGGAGTAAAACAAAAAAATACTTAGTTAGTAGTTTTTTTATGTTTAGTTATTTCTATTCTTTATTATAGTCCATTGCATTATGTTGTTTAGTAACATTTAATAGTTTGGTTTATAAAGCAATTACTGATATATGACCGCGTATTAACGTAGTTTTAAAACATTCAGCATAATAAGTACGGTCATGCAAGCAAACTCAATAGTCACCACCACGTGACGGTTATCAAGTCACTTAGCATATCGGTAGTTGCAGTCGCTTTTTGTGTTGCCTAAGCGACGCGACGTCGGAATACATGGCGACCGAAATAAAGCAAGCTGTTGACGGCTATATTTCGATGAGTCAGAGTGGTTTAAATTCAGATAAATTGTACACCGTGACAAAAAGTAACAAAATTCAAGTTATATAAAAAAAATTGAAACCCTCAACCATAACAGGTAGCCTATTCATTGAGACCACTCCAATGAGTTCAAACACGATACCTGGGTAAGTTGGTGAGGAGTTGGGTAGATTCCAGATGATGCTGCAGCATCAGGTTGAGTTTACTATGATCATTGAAGCATCAGGATAACAAATTTCGACTCGATGAGACTTGTTGACAATGCTCATATCCATTCATCAACTAGAAAAGAGCAAATAATCTAATAATGGTTGAACAGATTTTCTTCAATCATACAAACCCTTGTAAGATTTCCTATGACAAAAAAAAATTGGTTGAGCCATTCAGGAGCTACGATGCCACAGAAAGATATACATATGTTAAACTTATAACACCCCTCTATTTACATTGAGGTTATAGGTGAAATGATAAACTACAAAGTATATTTATTTAATTCCTATTTTCTTTTTGATGTGAAATGTCTAATACGATGGAACAGACCGGCTATTGGCGTGGCGACAGCGACGCTTTGGCTCCAATGTTGGTGGCTGTTGGTGTGGCAAAGCTTTGGTTCCAACGTTGGCGATAAGGAGCCCAGTTCGTTTTTTTAATAGACAGACTGGATCGTTTCAAATTTACATGTTAAAAAATGGATAGATTAAAAACGGTTGATAGGGATCGCGGCCACCATACAAATAGTAATAAAATAAAAATCTTCACAGTGCCTTTCTTTTGGTTTGTCGCGTTTCGGGTTCACCCGGTGTATATTCAAAAATCAAGTAGAGTGGTAGGAGTCACGATCACAGTACATATAGTAATAAAATAAAAATCTTCACAGTGCCTTTCTTTTGGTTTGTCGCGTTTCGGGTTCACCCGGTGTATATTCAAAAATCAAGTAGAGTGGTAGGAGTCACGATCACAGTACATATAGTTATAAAATAAACATCTTCACAGTGATTTTCTTTTGGTTTGTAGTGTCGTTTGGTTTAAGATTTTTTTTAAATATTCACTAAGATGTTTCACATCTGCCTGGCGTTCCGTAACGGCCAATTTTTTAATTAAGCACATACATTTGAAATAACATTCAAGTAAATTGCTGCCATTAGCTTCAACTTGATTCATAAGTTATAACTAATAGGTCATTGTTGATCTAGGGCCATCTAGGTAATATAAATGAAGTCTTGTTTTACATATTATAGACAAATGTTGTAATAGTATATTTTTGTTTTGATTTTTACTTAAATGTTGTAATACATATTTTTATTACTTGAATAAACTTTCTTTTTCTATGTCTGCTGGCTAGGAATTTTATGTTTTTTCTTGCTCATCAATTTAAAAGTACTGGATTTATGGTAAGTAGCTTGAAATCCAAATACAATAGCATCCATTAAAACATGAATGTCCATCGATCAATCATCGCCAATGATAATCTTTCTTTTTCTAGGTACCTATTTATTTTGGCCTTTTGCCGAAGGTGTTGTCAGATAACCAGCGCTAAAGCTATGAATCATTATAGAAACGGGCGCTCAACAGACAAGCAAATTAGCAGCGCCTCGTTTTTAAAACGCACGATCATCTCAACAGGGCCTGAACCGTTCGGATTACGCTGGCGTAGTTGTTTTCACAAATTTTGTTTAAAACTAGCTGTATCTGCAGCTCCGTCCGCGTAGACTACAGAATGTTGATATTGTGGTGACCCCGCTTTCACCCACGGAGGTCGCCCACCGGTTATTTTAAAGAAAAAGATGATTGTTTTTTCTGCACGGAACCTTAATTCTTTTTCAGAAATAAAAGTAGCCTACGTCACTCCTTAACAAATCAGCTATCTGCTAGTAAAAGTCCCGTCAACATTGGTTCAACCGTTTTGGAGATTAGCTAGAACAAATAGACAGATAGACAGACAATTTTTTTTAAAGGTCCTGTATATAATTTCATGTGCATTTAGTGATATTACAAACATACACTTTAATCTTATTAATAATATAAATAGCTAAAAAGAACTTGTATACCTACAAGATATCAGCACTCGGCATAGTCGTCATTTAAATATTATAATCGTCAATTATAATATTGATAAGCCCAACCTAGTTTCTTGTCGGTTGTTTTTGTTTACTCGGAGGTTTCCTGAAAGTTTTCTCCTTCATGAATAAATCGGAATCTTAATTAGATACAGATTTATTATAATCTTAAATTACGAATGATGTTTCTGCCTTTCTAAAATTATCGATCAATTGACATTGGCAAAATTGCCTACAATGGCAGAAAGCCAAAAAAAGATATCGATTATAAAAAGCTAATAGATATAATATATGGTAATATGGTAATAATAAACTATATTATTAAAATACAAATACATACTCCTTCTTTTTCGTTAGTAGGCAGTTCGTCTTTATCGTGCTTTTACTAGCTGGCTTTATTTTCCTTTCGTGACTTCTAGCTTTGTTACGTTGGAATGTTATTTCGAGTATTATCGGTATTCTGGCGAAATATTTTATTTATTTCTAATGTATTCGATAATAAAGGCCGAAATGAGGAATTATTTCAATGAAATACTTTTGAGTTATTACAGTCTGCTGTTTATTTATTATAGAGTAGAAAATATGCAAATAAATAATCAAAGTTGTTGATACTATTTCAAGCAAGGTCTTATAAATTTTGACGTCTAGACGCGATGTGTTCTTTTTTTTCACGCGGTTTAAAAAAAAAACAAGTGAATGAATATAATAAGTAAAACCGTATACACTCGTGAAGCCATAAACCTTAACGTTAAAAACGGATGTTTTAACCAAATAAATAAATCGTAATGAAGTCATTTCCTACGCTTTTAATGATCAGGTGGAAACAGTCAACGCACGTAATAAAGTTGCTGGAACCTATGAAATTTCAGTTATTTAGTAGAAATAAGGTCAAAATGTTACTTATGAATTATTAATTTTGTAATAAGTAAATCTAAGGCAAAAAATAAAGCGTTTCTAAAAAAGTTTCTAGACCTAAATAAAATTTACAAACTATTTATGACGAGTATTTTAATGAACCCAACAAATTAAAGAAAAGGCTTTAGCACAGAGGAATTTACATACATTTTAGAATTTTTTCGTGCGACTACATATAATATACAAAAATAAGAATAATAAGTTAACATAAACGAATATACATATTTTATACTATCTGTGACCCACGGTTTCACGCATCATAAATTGAATCAACCAACTCTCCTCCGCTTTGCATGCCGCTAACGCGGGCATTTTTTTAACATCTCGTACTTGCCAAATTGCTTTTCATTCATGATTACTTCTCTACTCATTATCAGCGTAGGTTGAATCTATAATATAAACTTCGTTAATAAATATATGTACTATAAAAATGATAAAGAATTTTTTAATTCATATTGATAGATCTATGGATTAGCGCATCTAAAAAAAAAAAACAATCTCTTGCGCTATTCAGTATTATTATAGATAACTGTGATAAATAGCAAACCAAATTAACGAGTAACTTTGGAATCAGTTGATCTAAAGATATTTGTAAAACCTGATCTACACTGTTGGCGTATAGAACTTATTAATAAATTACGTACTTTTCAAATAATTTTACTTGTGTTCTCGTTTTTATCGTTATTAATTTAAAAAAATATCCAAACTGTACATACTCGCTTATGACTAGAGTTAGTCTATTATTATAAAAGGTCTATTGTTTTATAAAACAGTTCGATAAAAGAGAAAAGGGGTTTCTATACATATCAAGTGATATTTTGTAAAAAATTCAAGATTATTTTTCCACTACTACAGTTTTTTTTTTTATTTACTCTTGTGCCACCACTGAAGTCATTCAAAAGTGTTTACAAATGATTAGCTGCGGCAATTAAAACGAATTAGGTTAATGTGTGTGTATTTTCACAAAAACCCGTTTTCCTTTTTTCGTGCAAACGTCGGTTTTAGGCTTATCTGATGGCATTAATCACAATTTCCACCCCCAATTAAAAGCCCTACTGGCTTCCTTTGTTGAGCAACGGAGTGTTTTTATTTACTGTGAATTTCCCAGCGCATTTTCTGCCACTGGTTTGTTCGACATTTGTTTTTATGGGAGTAATATAGCTAAAAACTATTTTATAAGTGTCATAAACGTGTTCGAATGGTTACAATAATTGTGTTACCTTGTTTTCTTTCAGCACAAATTTGACTTAATATTTTTTTTTTAATGAAAAAATTATTATAATCAACACCATTGTTAATTATATATTTGAACAAACTTATACATATTTTTTCTATTCGGAAAATTCTGGAAATTTATTGTTATTGAATGGAACAACTCTACATTTTATCATTATAAGATATACTATATAATATTTAACATTCGTTTAATATTAATTATATTAAACTGGCGACCCGCCCCAGCTTCGCACGGATGCAATTTGCAAAGTGGTGTCATTTATGTTTAAAAAATCATATTCGATTGATTCAGAGTTTTATCACTTTTGAACTATCAATAATTGATAATTTCATAGTTAGTACGAAAAGTTAGTTAGCTTAGCTCGCGACGTGCAATTCATAGCCCTTATAGGTAGCCCGCCACGCTGGTGGTAGCATCGATGCAGAGCGCTGAACAATCGTTTCGCTGCGAGTGGTTTTTTTGGTTGCGCGTAATTTAGGATCCGTGATAACTTCTACGGTATTCGTTTAAATCACATAATGTAAAGGAAAACACTAACCTACATCAAAAACCCCAGTTAACTAACATCTTTGTCGGAGTAATAATTTTAACTGAACTGAAGGAATTGCTACCTAAATAACCTAATATTTTTAATTATTATGTTGAATATAAAAATAGTTACTGTGAGTGAACCTTAGGATATAGACATAATATATCAACCCGGACTTTTCTGTAGGCTTTTTGAGGAACTACAATTCTTAAGTACATTGTTTTGATGTATATCTTCTAAAAACAGAGCCGTTGATAACTTTTACAGTTTTACCGGGCTTGGGGTCGAGCGCTTAAGGCACTCGGCCGAGAAAGCGTGGGCAACATGCGCGCAAGGGTACCAAAGTAGCCGGACCTCGGCTTGGGCTGTTGCCGTGATTGCAACTAAGTCGCGATCTGACTAATTCCCTATCCGTACAATTGGAGCTAAACTAACATATGCATATATATATATTCCCCGCCTCCTAGGAGGAAGGAAGGGAACATGTGTATGTGTATTTAGTGATCTGAAAAGTATTTCTACACTATCTAGCGTAAAAAAAGAAAAATAAACTTTCCTTACAGAACCTATGTACCTATGTGGTGTGCACGTATGTATGTTCATATGTGTGTAATGTTGTATGTGGATAGCTAAATGATGCACGTGCAGTGTCACTTGTATTGCGCGGACGGCTGCCAGACTCAAGGGCTTCACACCGAGGAACGGACATAGGCTTGAGCTGCCTCTAGAGAGGGTGGACGTGGGGAACGTGCGGGAACGAAATTGACCGTCCGTCCTCTGCGGATAAATATCTATTGCAAGATTTACAAAAAGTAAGACACAATCGGACAGACGCGGATAGTGACTTTCTTTTATACTATGTATTTGTGATTTAGTAATTTACAAAAGTTTCATCGCAACGCATGTAAAGAAATAAGGTCAATGTATTATTATCTAAAAGAAGACAAGTTTGATAGGTACTATGTAATTATTCATGAAATGCAGTAAAATATTAAAATAACTTTTGATATGATTTAGACAAAACATAACAACTATTAATTATATACTTACAGAAACGAAGATGACTAAGAACATTTTTTTATTTGGTGAAATATATATAAGTGACACAACTATTGAAATAGGCTGGATAAATAGACAAATTCTGTAGTATAATCTAAAGTAATTGTCAGTTTGTTTGTCAGTGATTGTTAATATCACAATCCACGCCTTCCGATGAATATTTGTTATTATAATCGGTTCCTTACTACACAAAAAATTTATCATATTTGTTTGAAAACAATAGGGAAGTAGAAATAAAGTAATTATATCTGAAATTGTTGTACAAGATAGTAATGTCAACTAGAAGTCAAGAAGTGAGGGTGTTCATAATAAGGCGGGAGTCACAAATCATTCTAGCACCTGACCACACATTATCGCAGCTCGGACATGAAAAATGGCCGTCTCATTGACCAATGTGTTGAAAGAACAGTACAACACGTATGTTGTAATATAATACTATAAAAAATTAACTATTCGATCCAACAGACCTTTCCACTAGCCAATAACTCGACTATAGAGCCATCTATCGCGTTCAGGGATAGCATAAGAACCTTCTTTATGAAAAAAAAAAACTTGAATATACTAACTTTCTTAGTGATTGGTCAAATGGTGTTAGTCTCGTATATACCAACGTCCTTTTATATATAAAAATTAGTCTTATATATTATAATAACCTTTTGTGCGTCAGTTAGTGATCGTGTCATTTCCAAACAACTTGGCCGATTGCGCTCATATTAATTTTATAGATGCGATGGTTCATAGCTGTGTTAGGATCCAATAGGTATTACTGTGGCTGAGCCATTGTTTTGTTTTATTTTTACAATTACAAGAAAAACTTACAACTAAAACAAAAAAAATAAAAAAAAATATATATATATATATTATTATTTTTTGCAAGACATCGAGCAGAACTTGGTTGCCCAAATAATATAATTATAATATAATTTTTCATCCTTTTTTACACATTGAGTAAATAACTTCTTAAAACTTTAATCATATTATATTAATATCATATACAAGGTGCCCAGAAAGGGTATCGGGTATTTGTTTTCGCGCCATATTCGAAACGGGGCGTCTAAAGGGTGCGGGGAGGGGTTCGTGGCGTCCGCCATTTTGTGGAGTTTTAGTCACGATGGAACAGTACTCGGGGACGCATCGCGCATTTTGCGTACGAGCGTATTATCGTAATGGTGATTCAATAGTGACTGCTCAACGTCTCTATCGTGCGGAATATCGTACACGCCACGCGCCAAGTGACGATAGCATTAGGAAATGGATCAGGATGTTCGAGAATACAGGTGCGACAGTTAAAATTCAAAACTCTGGTCGTCCTCGTTCAGTTCGCGATGAAGAAACAATTGAAGAAGTTGAGGCGTCGGTTCGTCAAAATCCGTCTTTATCCATCCGAAAGCGAAGCCAAGCGTTGAACATCAAAAAATCGTCTTTACATTCGATTTTAAAGAAAGACTTACATCTAAAAGCCTATAAAATTCAATTGGTTCAAGAATTGAAGGATACGGACTATGCTAATCGACTGAATTTTGCGAACGAAATGCTGCAGCGATTTAACAACTTTAACAACATACTGTTCAGTGACGAAGCAAATTTTCACCTGAATGGTCATGTTAATAAGCAGAATTGTCGGTACTGGGCAGTGGAGAATCCGAGACGAAAGCATGAACGACCCCTGCATAGCCCAAAGGTCGTTGTTTGGGCCGCTATGTCTGCTAAAGGCATAATTGGTCCTTATTTTCATGAAGATCAACGAGACCGAGCAATTAATGTGAATAGTGACCGTTATTGCGATATGTTGCGAAATTTTTTGGTCCCAGAGTTGCAGGAGTTTGCAGGTTTCAACTCAAGAACGTGGTTCCAGCAAGATGGGGCCACTTGCCATATCTCAAATGACTCAATGGAAGTTGTTAACGAATTATTCCCTAATAAAGTCATTTCGCGAAGGGGTAACATCAACTGGCCTCCCAGAAGCCCCGACCTTAGCCCGCTTGACTATTTTGCATGGGGATACCTTAAAAGTAAGGTTTATCAAAACAATCCGACGAATCTAACCCAGTTAAAGCAAAACATCAGGTCAGAAATGGCAGCAATATCGATAGCTATGTGTCAACGTGTTATCGCCAATCTTCGTTTCCGTTTAGAAGAGTGCCAGCAACGTAACGGTCATCATTTGGATAACATCATCTTTTCCAAATAATTCTCCAATTCATATACTAATAATAAACAATAAACTTTTTTATTGCATACAAATAATTTTTGTTTCATTGAACTTACAAATACCCGATACCCTTTCTGGACACCTTGTATAACATATCATATTATATTATCTTAATTTTTATCATATCCTAAGAAAATAATTGTAAGTCCTTTGTTTATTTCAAGCCAACTTACTGATAACTCTCTGCATAGTGTCCTCCGACCAAGTTACTGTTGTTACCCCGACTAAAGGGCGCCGGCAATCATGAAAATAAATTGTTAACGACAAATGGCGCTGGAGAAGTAAACGAAATAATTAAAATTTGGTAAATAAAATTGGACTAATTGATACAGTTCTAATTTCAATTGGTATTTGATGAAAAAGTATACCTACCAATAACTAATTTGGACCCAATAATTAAAATATATTTTTAACGATTGTTTACTTTGAGTTTGCGGAACTTATTTCAAAAATTATGACAAAGTATAAGTAAAAAGGACTTTGAAGTAAACGTAACTTTCTTGTACACGATTTTGCAACTCATGGTTACGTTTAACGTAAGTTCAATCAACGAATTATTGTAACAAGTTCAAAGTTTATGTTTATTTGCAGTTTAAAATATTTTACTATTTCATTTAATGTTATATTTATATACACTACTATAATATATTATTTACTAAACCTACGCATTACAATTTTATTATACTGTTGGCTCTCTTTATGTTTTTTAGGTATGTTTGTTTGTTTCTAAATATTTAACAACTTAGCATTTCAATTTATATATTTATTTTTTTATATTTTTGGTTTAGCGCTTGGCCACAAGCTCACTTTATGTAAAGTGACAATTGGCTCAAGTTGGTGCCACGCTAAGCTTGGGTACACTGGCTCTAAAGTGCATCTATGAGTGCTTGGCAGGAGACTTTCAACTTGAGGGTGGTAGGTAGGTGGTACCTAGTTAGACGGGAATTACAAAAATTTCATGCATGGTTTCATTACGATGTCTAATATAAATCAATATAAATATAACACATGTTATTCATAATTTTACGTCTACACGAGAATGATTAAAATACTGGTTCTATTTTATTTATTGGTTTATTAAAGTTAAAAGCGCCTACTTTAGACTTCATTCCATTAAGCATTCTTTCAACTAAAATACTTTTCGGTAAATTCAGTAAAAAACTCACTGGGGACATGATGTTACCAATATTTACGTTTGACTGTGGCTTCGGGCGGTACATTAAGCACCGGTCTGCCTTTGATCCCGGCAACTCTTTGACCGGATCTACACAGTAAATTCATCTTGAATATGTTTGACCTGAAAAGTGTTTTCAGAAATTCAAGCAAAAACTTCACTCTACGTTACCATTTTTATGAGTTTTTGGATAAAAAACTTAATCCATCTTGCTAGTGACTTAAGTGGCTTACAGTACAGTCAAGTAGAGCACTATATTATGACAAGGTAATTATGTCATACAAGTGATTCAAGTAATGGTTTTATGAATAAAGTATCGTAAAAAATGTAGTATGTAAGTTTCACTACATAGGTCTTGGAAAGATTTGAGACACAGAAGTGAATGACAGAACAATTATTTACATGCAAATTATTTCTCTTTTTTTCTTTATTTCTTTTTATTATTTAATAGATCGTTGTTAAACAAACAAACTATGGCATAACAAATATTACCCTATTTTCAATTTCACGTATAGTTAGTTATGTTGTAAATAAAATTATCTGTCGACGCTAAATACATATAATTTACTATAACTACCAGGAAAATATTTTATTGTAACATAGCAAGACTGTTGATTTTTTTAATTAGTAACAAATAACACGGAAAATAATTTCAAAATAAACTTTTTACCATTGTCACTCGAAAAAGGGCATTTTATTCATCATCCATAACAGTGGACAAAACACTATTTTAGTCACAAGAGAATAAAGACATTTTAAATTTAGAACAAGCACAAATTATGTATAAAAATCGCACGTAAACGTGATAGAAGTGAAATTTCTTGAAATAAAAATCATGGACAGGTTTATTACTATGTGCATGGTGGTCGCGATTTTTATGATCTTTATCTTAACTTTTTTTTCTTAAATTTTTGGTATTCAAAGGAATGTTAATTATCTTTGTAAAAACTGTGTGCCCGTATTTTCAAGGTAATAAATGTATTTTATATATTTATTTCTTTTTTTCTTGCTTCCTTCCTTTCATTCTTTCATTCTTTCTTTCTATATAACTCGTTTCATTACCGTATTTACACTGAGTGATCTCTAAGCGTGACAAACCAAAAGTATCATCGCTTAAGAAGTTTTCTCGCAGTCAATGGTAAAAATTAGAGTACCAACTCGTGAAAAAAAATTCTCGGGTCTTGTTCCCTCACTCCCCTTAGGATTCTAATTTGGAATCCTTCGCTGCTCTCGGGATCCAATTCAGTCCCTCGAATTAAATCCCCTCTTTTTTCACTTTTATAACTAGTTTCATTACCGCATTTACACTGACTGATCTCTAAGTGTGACAAAGCAAAAGTATCACCGCCTAAGAAGTTTTCTCGCAGTCAATGGTAAAAAGTTGAGTACATAACTCGTGTAAAAAAATGTAACCTCGGTCCTTGTAGCCCTCGCTCTACTTAGGATTCTACTTTAGAATCCCTCGCTACACTCAGGATTCTACTCTAGAATCCTTCGCTGCTCTCAGGATCCAACTTAGTACCTCGAATTAAATTCCCTCGAATTTCACTTGTTGTGTAATCAACTATTGTTACCTATAAAACGATACTCTGTCTTCCTTTTTTGTTATCGGGAAGAATTTTTTCTGTGTACACAAAACGGCATATTTTTTATATAATATTGCTGGGGTAATATAACATTATATGACTTTAAATATTTAAAGAATTGAATACTAATAATACAATTGTTGGCGAACTTTTCGTGTTCTGACAGGCTCCATGTTAAAATTAATTGGCATTATTTTTTAGCGAAGGACAATCAGAAAAAGTGAATAAAAATGAGTTATTCACCTGTGGTACTTACCAAAAACATACATTTACTTATCAATGTCAAGTTAGATCAAAATCTATAAGACAAATAGTTCACATATAAAAAGTAATAAAAAGTTGTAACTTCCAAACGAAATAAAGACATAAAATTAGCGTTGCAATGCAATATGTCTTAAACTAAAGAATCATATAAATAGTTTTCTTGTCTTGTTTACCATTGTAATAAACTGAGATATGTCATACGAGTGACGACCAACATTGCAAATGATTTTTTCATAACAATACAAAATTAAACTGTACCTTAATATGCAAGTGTAGAGTTCACAATTATGTAACATGAGGTATGTAAAAAGTTTTTCATATCATTCAAGCAGAAAACATCGGCAGAGCGCTTCACCCGTCATAAAGGGGGGAAACTTTACAAATCTTCGGGATTTCTTACGCTTTTAGGGACACATAATATATTTATCTGCCCCTCGACACATTTACAACTGGTGTTTGTTGCTCAAAGGATTTATTACGAATAATGTGGACTTGATAACACAATTTTAAGTTACAAGCTTTCGTTAAAGTCTGAATACGTGTTTTTGATTTAGCGGTGTTTGATAGTCGTATTTTGTATTTCATGTTATATAGCATAGCCCAAAATTTTGTACAACCTAATATTCCTGTTTCCAAAAACAAATGTTTCTTATTTTTATTTATGTGTTCTTTTGTTATTTTTTTTTATTGGTTTAGTTTTGGGTTCAATCTCACTTGATGTTAAGAGTGGAAAGCCTGACTCTCAAGTGAAGCTGCCGAACCACACCTATATAGGTGCTTGGCGGCAGGTTTTCAACTTCCGCGGCTATGTTTTTGCATTACCGAAAACTCTGGCTTATTGTAAGGATTCGAACTCACGTCAATCGACGCTACTACTGACCCACCGTTGCTTTTGTGTATGTACAAATATGAACATTGAAAATAAATATAATGTTTAAACGGTTTTGCTAAACATTTTTTAAATTTATTTTAGATCCAGTTTTCAATTTAAATCCAATACGATAGTATGTGCAATATACACGTAGTGAGCGCTCCCGGAACGGCGCCGTCTGGAAATGAACTCATAACACTTTTATGAGTGAACCGGCATGTTCACTAGCACCTCCCGACCGAAGATATAATGCTCGTTAAACCGCCCGCCGGCCGTGAGCTTTATGTCGCCACTGTCTTCTTAATTAAAATCTATTGTTTATTGTAACAGTTTGTCATAATATACTTAATATTGTTTGGTTAAATTACGAAGACAGGTTTTTTTTTTCAATTCAGTTATAATTTTAATCGTCAATAGGTACAAGCAATTAACAAGCAGGATAAAAAAAAAATAATTAATATCTCGTTGAAAAAAGAACACCTATCTAGGTAACTTCATTCAAATCGTTAGAAACCTTTCAGAGAAACCAAATACATACTATACCTATTAGATATTATTAAAAAAACTCATACGCACAAGCGTATCCAAAAACACACACACTCACACTCACTACGCACGGGCTCGCCAATAATCATACAAAAAACACGCTCGCACGCGTAAAATTTCTGATTTTTTAAAATGATTAATTATATTTATGATATACCATCATACATGCCATCACGTCGTTATTCACCGAAGGGTTAGGCAGAGGTGTACTAATGTACACCCACAATTCGCCGAGTATGTTTTTAGGTCCCATGTAATAGGGGGCGAGCCTATTGCCATTAATCGGGCACGGACAAAGAACAAAAATTTAGAATTGCCCGTATGTCTTATCGATCTAGTTTTTTTTATGCTGTCAAAGTTGTGAATTTTATTTCATAAATAATACGCAATTAAATTACCTTAAATATAACGATAGCCCAGTTTGAACATTTGTTAATCTATGAATACTCTTTACAATATGAAGAAATATTTAATTAAACATTCAGACACTCTATTTTAGAATTATAGCAAGTTTTCATGATTTATGATGCCATAAGTACGGTACAGAAATATTAATGAAAGTCAGATTACACCTTTTAAATTAGTGGAGAAATGCCCCATGAAATATTATATTAAAAGTTTCACACAAACTATTTTATAGACATGTTATGTATACTTTCATTACAAATAGCAGAGAAAGATATATGTTTTCGACAAAATTAAAACCCAGTCGGGAACCGAATCCGAGGCTCTTAACGTAAAAGACAAAGATGATCGTAAATAAAAACAAAGTTTAAGTGTTATTATTGCTAAATATCAATAAACGAAAGCAACATGACAGATAAGTCTTCATCTTAACATGACTAAATGAAGTAATAATGTTACAGTACATGTGGCGTAAAACACATTTTCTTCCTATTATAAATACATTGTTTCCGCCTTAAATCGATACACCGCTGCGTTAATACAACAATAACAGTTTGTTCTCGTTTGACGCTCATTTAGAAAGGTAAACAGCCGTCTAAACTGCCGATATGACGGTGTAAATGCACATATTAGCTGTTTATGTTGCCTTTATTTCCACGTTGCAGTTAATGTTATGCTTATTCGATACTGTTTTTTATTTCTTACGATTATATTTTGCACAGAATTAAATACTAGTCAAGATATAAGGAAGTAGGGCATAGATTTTTTTTTTGGAGATTTATCTCTACTTGGGACAGTCCGAATGGTGAAATACCCATCCTACAGAAGATCGCAGCCAAAGAACCTAGTATTGTATTCCTATGGTGAATAGGATTTCCAGAGCTCTTTGGGGTATGGGGGTTCAAGGTCTGTAATGCTCTTGTTATACCCATGGTATTACAATTGCCCATAGGCTACACTAGCTACTTACCATCCAGCGGGCCGTAAGCTTGTTTGCGACATTTGTTGTATTAAAAAAAAAACGATGTTATTTTGCGGAAATCGATCAATTTTCTTTTACTTTGTTAAACCAATCTACCAAACATAAATCTTGCTCTTTTTCTAGTTTTCTTTAAATAATTTTAAGACCATTAAGTACCAATTCAATTTTTTGTAAAGAGTTTTCCCTTTATCTTATCTCTCGGTGATATGTACATATTATTAAGTTTATATCCTACTTCCGACTAACTTGAATGTATATATATTTTTATTGCATGTTCAGTCATAACTTCTTTGTTTATGAACCGATTTTGATTATTCTCTTGTTGTTGGATAGGGGATAACCTCGAGGGTAGTTTTATTTTAATTTCATTTGCATTGGACTTTCAACTTCGAAGATACACAAGGAAACTCTTCGAAATCATTGACGTTGTTTTCTTTTTTGTTAAAAATTGTCTTGTGTTATATCAGTTGTAATATTTAAGATATGTAGATATATTTACGTGAATATAAGTAAAAACGTAAGAAAAATCTATCTTTAGATAATAATTATAAATGAAAACCTGGAAACAGAAACTAATTTAAATTATATAAAGCTACGTTCGGTTAAATATGAGTTAAAATTATCAATAAAAAAGTCAGGATAAGCGGCCAAGAAATTGAAGACAACTTCCAGTAGAAATACATAATTCATATTGAATTAGAAATAAATGTAACAAAAGTAATGAAGTAAAATAGAAATACATTTTGTTTTTTATAACACAAAAAATATACAGGAAAACGAGCACAATTCGACATGTCGGCTGTTGAACGCAAACGACGCGTAAACACCGTAGATTAAACCCAGCCGACTATGTAACTGTGCGTGGCAGTTATATAAAAAAAAGTAAACTATAAGTTTAACTCAACTATAGCTTAGTTTAGTGGAATTACAAAATATATGACATTTATCTTCTGTATAAGGCGTCACTTCCACGAGTTCATCTTGCTATAGTCGGGCTAGCTCCACGAGACGATTATTCTCCGCCTGCTTTTTTTTTCTGTCTGACTTTGCTGTTAGCCTTAGGGGCCCTATACAAAAACAGAGCCACTGTGGCTTTTACAACTTTACCGGGCTTGGGGGCGAGCGCTTAAGTCACTCAGCCGCGAAAGCGTAGGCAACCAGCGCGCAAGGGTGCCAAAGTGGCCGGACCTCGGCTTGGGCTGTTGCCGCGATTGTAATGAGGTCGCGTTCTGTCTAATTCCCTATTCGTAGAATCGAGCTAAACTTACATATACATATATACATGGAACAAGTGTATGTGCATTTAGTAATTTTTTTTTTTTTTAGAACTGACTACACTGTTAGCCTTAGGGGCCCTATCCTAAAACAGAGCCGCTGCGGCTTTTACAGCTTCACCGGACTTGGGGGCGAGCGCTTAGGGCACTCAGCCGCGAAAGTTTGTGACGACCCGCACGAGGGTGCCAGAGTGGCCGAACCTCGGCTCGGGCGGTCGTCGCGAATGCGAAAAAGTCGCGATCCCCTAAACTAACTAATTCCCTACTCCTATGAGAATTCGAGCTAACTAATATATACTCATATGCACGTTCCCCTCCTCCTGGGAGGAAGGAGTGGACCATGCATATGTGTATTTAAAAATCGGAATGGTTTTTCTACACTAACTAGCGCATTAGTCTAACTAGCGCAAAAAAAGAAAAAAAAAGGTCCCTTACAGAACCTATATACGTGTGTGGTGTGCACGTGTGTGTGTTCATACGTGTGTGGGTAACTAAGTGTTGCACGTATAGTGTCACTTTGTATCGCGCGGGCGGCTGCCTGACCCAAGGGTTTCACACCGAGGAACGGACCTAGGCTTGGGTTGCCGCTAGAGAGGGTGGACGTGACGGGTGTGCGGGAGCGAAGTTTACCGCCCGTCCTCTGCGGAGAGAACGGTGGTTACGCGGGCGTGGGCGGTGGCATGCTCTGTTTGGAGAGACGGTGGCGGCGTAGAACGCGTTAGCTTTTTCGGTTTGGTCGGGCGGGTCAGTGAATATATTACGCGGCCGGCGTTTTCTCCGGCAGGTGTTGAGGTCGGGCACATACGAAGCTGCCGCTTTTATTAAGGGATTCGCGTGGTTCAACGCGGTGTCGAAATAAGAGCGAGAAAGGTGTTTGGCATATGCGTGTATCGAAGGAAGGTCCATATCTCTATGGAGATCCTCCATACGAACAAACCAGGGGGCACCGGTAAGGCGGTGAAGAAACTTATTCTGGATAGCTTGTAAGCGGTCCCAGTTATATCTTGACATAGGTGCGAACGCAACGCAGCTATATGTCATGATCGGTCGGATATACATCTTGTAGAGCGTAAGCTTGTGTCTCGTGGACATTTTGCTTGCAGCACATAACAGTGGATGCAATCGGGCGAGGGTCCAGGAAGCCCTTTTCCTAACCAGATTGATGTGGCGTATAAAGAAGAGTCTACTATCTAGGGTTACACCTAGATATTTGGTCGTCTTTTCCCAGGGGATCGGATAACCGAAGAGTTCAAGGGGATTGTCCTTGAGTTTTTGCGGTATCTGTGTGGCGGTTTGGTCGAAGAGCACCGCTGCGCTCTTCTTGGGGTTTATGGCTATTCGCCAGTCGTTAAACCACTTCCCGAGAGTGGTCACGGCTCTTTGGATTCTACATTTGAGGTTTCTCGTTTGCCTTTGAGAGGAGTATATGACTGTATCGTCAGCGTATAGGCCTACTTCAACTTTCTCTTGAAGTTTTGGTAGGTCACTGACGTACAGATTGAAGAGGCTAGGTGCCAGGATGGAACCTTGGGGGACGCCTGAGCGTATGGGATGGGGTGTGGATAGTTCACCTTCCACTCTGTAGCGAAAGGTGCGGTCTTTGAGGTAATCGCGGATAATTTTAAGTAATCTATCGGGGACTTCGCGGGAGTACAGCTTGTAGACTAATCCTTCGTGCCGGACCTTATCAAAGGCATTGGCTACGTCGAAAAAGACTGCCAGTGTGCGACGGGGTATAGATAACTCGGAAAAGTTAAACAAAATGTGCTCCGTGAGGCGGTGCACTTGATGAGTGCAAGAATGTCTAGCACGAAAACCGAATTGTTCAGGCGGGTAGAGGTTTTTCTCCTCTATTACGGATTTGAGACGGTTCAGAAGGATCCGCTCATAGATTTTACCTAGGGTATTTAGAAGACTGATAGGGTGGTAGCTGTCGGGAAGCGACGTGCTCTTGCCGGGCTTGTGAATACCTATGACAATGGCCGTTTTCCAGACGGCTGGAAAATGGCAGTTGGCTATGGCTACATTGAATATGCAGACCAATAGAGCTATGAGGTCATTGGGAAGAAGTTTGAGTACTTCGTTCCTGATACCGTCGGGACCTGGTGACTTTCTAATCTTAAGGCTTTTGAGAATGGCAGAGATCTCCTCAGAAGTGACTGGGGACAGGGATTCTGATGCCGGGAGCTTATTCAGCTCCTCCACGCGGGCTTCGATGTCTCTGACTCGGTCGGTGTTCTTGACGCTGTTCGGGGAGCACTGGCTCTCCAAACAAGCGGCAAGGCACTCCACCTTGTCGATGGTATCGAAAGCGGGTGTAGTGCCGGGACCCCTTTCGAGGGGGGGCATGCGAGGTTGGGTGTCTATTTTAAGGGCGTGGGCTACTTTCCAATAAGTCAGATGTGACGGCCTTAGCCCTTCGACTAAGGTGTCCCATCTGTGACTTTTGAGCTCGGTTATACGGGCTTTAACCGCTCTCTGAAGTGCGCGTAATCGTGCGCGGTTTGCATCGGTCGGATAAGAGTCATGCGCACGAGTCGCAGCGTTCTTCTCCGTCATCAACGCTCGCACGTCGGCAGGGAGTACAAAGCGGCGATCGTTCGCCGCTTCGACCTCTCTCGAGGCCTCTCCGATGCCGACTTGGAGGTGGTCAACTAGGGAGTCGATCGCGAGATCTGCGTGCGCAACTGCCTCTAATACGTCCGGGACCCTAACGAGACTAGGCGAGGACTGCCTATCCGCGAGGTAGTGTTTTAATTTTGCATAGTCAACCGTTGTGACTGTAGGAAGGCTGGAGTCATCTAGTTGTCCTAGCTGTAGGATGAACGGGCGATGGTCGGAGTCGAGTTCGTGTACGACCCGAATGAGTCGTACCTGAAGCGCGATATTTTTCAGGAGGGCTATGTCAAGCACTGTCGGTGTACAGTGATCTTGAAAGTGGGTGAGTGGGAGGCGCTATGACGTCAAAGTTTAACTCGTCCGACAACCCTTCGAGAGTAACCCCATTGCTGGAGTCTCTCCAATTGTTGAAGGACGTGTGTCCACTGTTGAGGTCACCTGCGATAATGACCGATGTGCCAAGCGAGAGTAGCTTCTCTAGGTCAGACCTGAGAGGTACTTTCGTCGGTGAGAGGTACACGGATACGATCGTTATGGACGGATGATCGGTCATGCCTAGTCTACACACGGATACTTCCATATTGGTAAGTATCGGAGGATCTATCGGCATGCAATACAACGAGCGCTTGTAGTAAATGAGAGTGCCGCCCCCTCGGCCGTCACGGTCATTTCTAACAATGTTATAGTTTGCGATACTCGGATTGCGTTTACCACGCTTTAAGAGCGTTTCCTGTACTAAGAGAACGTCTATTTGGTGATCTTTAAGATAAGTCGCGACGAGATCACGCTGCGGATATAAGTTCCGCGCATTAAAAAAAGAGATGTTTAAACCTCTCGGCTTGAGTTTAGCCATTGAGAGGCCTGAGGTTGGCGGCTTCGCGATCGAGACGCTGTAACGTCTCTACGAGCCGGGGAAAGGCAGCTATGGTTTCGACGAAACCGTACTGCTCCATATGGGCCTTGTATGCGAGGACCTCGCGTATCTCATGCTCACGAGTGAGCGATAACATGAGGTCATCCATTGTGGTGGCGCGGGACGCTGGAGCGCGGGGTGCTGGAGCGCGGGGCGCTGGAGCGCGGGGCGCGGGGATGTCCATAGCCATGAGGGGCTGCGGTTTGGGGGCCCATGCGTTCTGAGTCGAACGCACGGGTTTGGGCTGCACCTGGGGTGCGGGGGGGCCTACAGTCGCCTGAGTGCGGCGGGGCAGGGAGGGACGGAAACACCTCTGGTTTGAGCAGAGGTTGCGCCCGGGACCCTGAGGCGGGGGGTGCCCGCTGAGGGGCAGCCTGCCAAGGGCGGCGGGGGTGCGTGGTGTGCGGGGCCTTGGGGCATCCGCGATAGTTCGCAGGATGTCCCTCCTCCCTGCATAGTACGCAGCTCGGGGGGGTGTTAGAGTCACGCAGACGCGTGCACTCCCTGGTTGGGTGGTCTTCGAGGCACTTAACGCACCTCGGACGGAGGAAGCAGTTGCGGGCGGAGTGGCCGTACAACTGGCAGTTGTGGCATTGGAAGGGCTTCGAATTTTTGTATGGAGGCTCTACGGTTATTCCGGAGAGCTCGCATACAATTTCTAAATTAAAGATTTTTTTTGCCCTCAGGCGTTTTGTATAAGATTAAAACGAGCATTGGAAGGGCTCGTTTGTCTTTATTGTACATCCGATGTACCTCTCGGATGGGGAATTTTTGTTCTTTAATGGAGGAAAAGACTTCCTCAGGTGTAATCTCGACCGGGATGCGCCGAAGCACAACCCGTAGGACTCGCTCCTCTTCGAGGGCGTAAGTGTAGTAGGGAATGTTCCTACTACGGAGGAGGGTGGTCAATTTGCGATGGCAGTTGGACGTGCTCATCGTCAGGGAGATACCTGTCGCGATATTACGCGCTTTGTTATAACCTATTTTTAGCGTTTTAAGCTCATTGGTGAGCTTTGTCCAGACAGTTTTGTCGTGGATAATTATTGGAGGGGGTTTTTGCTTTTTACCGACGACCAGTTCGTCGGTATTTGAGGAGGGTGCGGGGGCGGCGGAGCCGTTTGCCGTTTTTGTTGTTTTTGCCGCGTTTTGCTCTACGGAGCTATCACGGGGCGCGCGTTTGCGGGATTTGACGACCGTGAAGTAGTCATTGTCTGCGGTAAGTTCGGTCAGGATTATGACCGGTTCTTGGAAGTGGGGCGAGAGTTCCATTTCCGAGGAGGGGGTTGGACTTAGTGGAGCATCCACATCTGTTTCGACTGGAAGGGCCGAAAAAGAGTTGGACACCGATGTTGATTTTGTTGCCGCGGGGGCAACGGGTTTAGCGGGGTGGCCATAGGGACCGGGGGTAAAAGATTGCTGTTGCGATTTTGCTCGGGACTTACTAGGGGCGTGGCTCGCGCTTTCGAGGTTAGTGGGGAGGGGGTACTCGGCCGCAGGGACCGAGGCGGGTCGCGTGAAACCGGGTGGCGCGGCGGCGGGTGAGATCGCGGCGGAGGTGGAGGGGATGGCGTGCGCGGCATCCGCGCCCTGATTGGTTGATGGCGAACGTAGCGAGTCCGCCATCTGTGCCCGGCTGATGTACTCATTACTGAGCTCGGGCATGTGAAGAGACATAAAATTAACTAGGCGCTGGTTTTCGGCTTCCTGCTGCCTAAAACGTATTTCTAATTCCGCGAGTTTTGATTCGGCCATCGCGGTGGCGGTTTGGAGGACGTGGGAGTGAAATTTATTCACCTCCCTGCCTGGAGGGCAGGGGGGTACGCCGAATTAATTTAACGGGCTATCCGAGCCCGGAGCAATGAGACCTGTGTGTTACGGTGTAATGAAACACAGGAAAATGACCTATCGTTTCCCTAGAAGAGTCCCTAGCAATCTTATGGCAGAGGACGCAGGCCGGTATATACCGTGGCTCCGCCCAAACAACCACAAGGATGGATGGTAAGGATAGGAAGGGTTGGGTAGGAGACACCTGGGGCTTAACTATGCAAAAAGGCAAAGGCTAAGATTCCCAGGCCCGTCCGAGATATCGTTTACCTCAGAAGGAAGTAACCGGAGAGCGCTCGGGTCACGCCCCGTTCGTCTTCGTTAGCACCGTTAGGTATCCGACGAACGACCACTAAACCGTGGATTTGCGTGTCTTTAGAAACAGGATTTCGCGCTGAAAAGCGCGTTTATTGTCGTACTGAAAAGTACGGTTTTTCGTGTGCACCGAAGTGCTACACGAAATGTGCGAGCGAGACGGTGCTATGCGCGCAACGAGTACCTAGATACTCGCTACACAACAATACCACCGACCTCACTATAACACGCGGTATGAATAGCTTAAGAACTAGCTTAAGACTGTGTGCTTTGAACCGGCAGGCCTAGGACCAGGTCCGTGGATCAGAGCAAACAAGTTGTACACTAATTTAAGCAGAGTGTGACAGCGATCGAGAGCGTGAGCGGACACGTCGGTTCACGTCAGCGGTCGAAATCGGAATCCCCCGCATTTAGTAATCTGAAAGCCGCCTGCGTATCGTCACGATTTGACCGCAACTCGGCTCGGCTCGCAGTCTCGACTGATTGCCGAGTGTCCAATCGTTTTAAAGCGAGTGCGCTGCAAATAGGTCTCATATCGCCGCAAGCGCCCAGCGAGTCGTTGGCGTTTTTCTCGTCTATGTCACTCGTCGCATCGCCGTGTGGAGACATAATCATAGAATTGTTATATAATGAAGTGGCACGATGATAATATCGCCGGGATAAACTCGTTCGTGGAGATGGCGCCTAAATCACAAAGCTTGACTTCTAAACATTCTGTAAACTTTGAATATAAGTTTGTATAAACTGCCTACCTACCCTTTGCTAGTGATTATTTTAGATACTGATTATTGGTTTTCTACCAACAACCATATTGTTACTATAACATATTAGCCGTTGAATATAATAATAATACCAACTTGTGAATGTACCAGTACTGAGCAAAGGCCTTCTCCCATGGCAAAGTGGCATAATCAACGCGCAAGCCCGTGGCCCATACACCATGATCGAAAAATCCCAGAGTTTTATATTTTTAACAAACATTTAAATACTAACTCTCTTTTTAGTGTCGATTTTTCGTTTCGTCGTGTCGATTTTTCTTTTCATTGCGTTTAAAATCACAATGGTACTAAAAAATAAGAATGCAAGTAATAAGTCCAGTTTCCTCACGATATTTACCTTCACCGTCAACCGTTAGTGACACCATTACAATTATTAAATATGGGTGAATCCCAAAAAAGTCCTTGACTCGACTATAATGACTTTTTTCATAATTCGTTCGGTTTTACATATTTTTATTATCAAATATTAATACATTGAAATAATTAAATTCATCACAATAATCTTTGTTTACTAATAATGCAAATTATAATTAAATTACACAAGTATTGTATGTTAAGGTCTTTAAGAACATCTTAGAGAAAACTTCCAAGAAATGGTACACCTTTGTGCGAAGTCGTTCTTCGTAATTTCCCCTCCTTCAAAGGTAAAGGGCGAGGGACGAAATTCGTCAATCAAGGGATTCACCTTACACTTGACGTTGACAATGTTCTTATGTTACAAAACCGGAGGCTTAGGAATCTGACACGATAAGCATGGGAACCTATTAAAATTGAGTAGGTACCTAACTTTTTACTGTTTCCGGAATTATTCATCAGAACCTCTTTGATATGAATTGTTTTTTAGAAATATATCTTCTAAGCGAGTAAAAAAGAAATATTGCGTATAACTTTTACACGTGGTTAGTGTCCCAAAGATGTCACACTTCAACGTACCGTTAGGTAATCTTTGTAACATGTTACATTAAGTGACGTTAGGCATTTTTTCCTTACCATAACCAATAGTGTTAAACTTCAAAAACGATGAGAAGTAGTCACGAGAGGTGTTAGGGTTTTTATAGCCGACTGGGTCGCATCCACCATACCCATAGTGTTAAATGCATCACAGAGACTCTCTTGATTGTCGCATTTCGAGATCAGACAGCGTCATCACGCAACATTGCGTCGATTGATGTAGGTTCGAATCTCTGCAATAAGCCTGAACTTTTGGTGAAGGAAAATATCGTGATGAAACTGTAGCATTGTGGTAGAGTTTTTTGTAATGCCCGCTTTCCTAGCTACTAACCTCAATTTGAAAATTTGTCACTAAACACCTATAGATGTGTTCCACCATCTGCACTTCAGAACCAACCTTCACCTAGGTTTGGCATGATAGCGTCTTGGACCATATCGTCACTTAAGATCAGGCGCAAATTTAGCCACAACTCTAAACCTATAACCCTAAAAAAGTTAAATAAGCAATAATAATTGCCACATTTTTCTTCATCGCCAATACTTTTTTCCACCAATAAGATTCTACCGCAATATTTAATACCCACTTAAATTAACCCGCAGTTTACGCTACCCAACATATATTATTATAATAAGTAAACTAAAAAACAGACATAAATCATAGCGGTTTATGTAAATTCACCTCATTAATTAAGTATGAAAAGACCACTTATAATCAAAAATAATTGCGTGTACCGAACGTTTGCCCTTCATCAGGCGGGACCTCAATCCTCGGTTCGTGCTCGTATATTCACGCCATCGATCGTGGGCGATAGCCAACGTTTTGTGCAGTTAATTATCCGGAGCGCCTGCTGGCTTAATCCATTGAGGCACGTGGCACGCACGTGCGCCTTATAAAGGCACCTATTTTAGTACCAATCGACAAATGTCCGCTTTTCGTAAATAAACAATGGTGAATTTTTAGGAATAAAAAATTAGGTTATTATCTTTATAAATAATAACGTTAATTAGTGGTAATTACACACTGGTAGGCACGCTTGATAGGCCTTGTGGCACAGTGGTAGTAAGCCTTGACATTGAGCCTCGGTCTCGGGTTCGATCTCCGCACATGACTGACATTTGTGGCATGAGCCAGGAACATGTATAAATGTATAAGTTAGTTTAGCTCGAAATTCTACGGATAGAGCATTAGCCAGTTCGCGACTTAATTGCAACTACGGCAACAGTCCAAGCCAAGGCTCGGCCACTTCGTCATTCTTGAGCATCGGCCACGCTTTCGCAGCAGGATGCCTTAAGCGCTCGCCCTCAAGCCACGATAAAGCTATATAAGCCGTCTGAATGTTACCTCTAACATTATAGCCACATCTGAAAAAAATATGTCATGAGTATAATTTTATTGTAAGTCGAAAATATCTATTCATGTTGTAATATTTAAATGGGTCAGTGCAAGAGAGCTATAACCCTATAAAAGATAGAGAAATGAGTTCTAATGGGCCATGACATCGATTTTAAATATAACAAAAACTGCATTCATAGATTTTCAAAAAAAACTTTTAAACGAGTCGGGAATAGAACCTAATATTTTTTTTTAATGTGTGTCATTTTATTACGATAATTCATACTGTATGTTATAAAGATAAACGTTGCTAGAAAACCCTGTGTTTAAAATTAAAATGCAATGCTAAATTTAATTATTTATTTTGAAATGTTCACAATAACGGCCATTTTTTGGATACAATAAATAGTAATCAAATGTTTTAGATGAAGGTTTTGTGTTGTATATTTTCAAGGGTGATATTTTTTAATAGTCTTTATAGTTGCTGTTAGACCTTTAAAGGTGTCGTGGCTAGTTTTGTAAACTTTCATTTTTAATGTAACCACACAAAAAATTATCTAGTTTAGTTAAATCTGGTGACTTCGTATGTACTAATTGATTTTTGTAGAAGTTATTATTTAAGGAGTCCGTTGTGAACTTATGATTAGGTTATTATGTGTTGGTGCTCCTTCTTGTTGGAAATACACTGGGACTATGATTTTACCTAATATTTCTCGGTGCTCCTTCTTGTTGGAAATACACTGGGACTATGATTGTACGTAATATTACATGTATGAATTGTAACAGATCTTCTAATATTGCGATATACATGCTGCTCAAACGTCCATCATAAATTTTACAGAACAAAACCTTATTATGCAGAAGTCTATCCGAGTAGTCAAATTAAATGTTACTTGACGTCATCTTCACTGCAATAGTCGAATCATAGCTCGACTTCTAATATAACAACTTCGAACAAACATGGATTGGTATAAACGAGTTCTCTAGGTTTAACCCCACTTCATTATTTCTTGTGGGGTAAACTTATATATGATGTATACAAAATCAGCTACGATATCGTTCAAGGTCTAATAACAACCATAAAGATAATTAAAAAGCAAATTTCTACTTAGAAATACAAAATGCAGCAACAAGATCGTTACCTAAAAGAGTTGATTATTGTAATAATGGCTGTTATTGTGAAGATTTCAAAACATAATAATTAAATTTAGCATTTTCTTTTAATTTTAGACACAGGGGTTCCTAGCAACATTTATTTCTTAAAACTTACCCGATCAGTTACCGTAATAAAATGATATATTATTTATTTTTTCTAAAAATTACTAAGTTCGACTCCAGACTCGTGTATATGTTTTTTGTTTTTGTAAAATCTATTAATGCTTTTTTATCTCTAAAATCGATGTCATGGTTCTTTATAACATATTTCTCTATATTTTATAGTTTAAAAGTTGACCCCCCACTGGACCCATATAAATCTTACAACCTGAATATTAATTAGCTGTTTAGTTACCATGATACAAGATATACTTAGTTTGGAATTAGATGTCCGTGTGTGAAATTGTGTTCATATATTTATTTATATTTATTACTAGCTGACCCGCGCAACTTCGCCTGCGTCACATAATGGAAACTCTCAAAAGGAATAAATTTTCCCGTTTTGCAACATTTTTCATTGATGCTCCGCTCCTATTAGTCGTAGCGTGATGTTATATAGCCTTCCTGATTAAATGGGCTATCCAACACTAAAATAATTTTTCCATTCGAACCATTAGTTTCTAAAATTAGCGCGTTCGTCTAAACAAAGAAATAAACTCTTTAGCTTTGTAAGAAGAAGTGAAATTATTTTTCTATGAAATTGACTTAGGAAATAATAGCCCTCCCATAAAATTATTGTAGGAGGTAGCTTAGAAATATTTGTCACAATACATACCGCAAGGTTTATATATTTTAAAGATAAGTATTGATGATATTGATGTGATGAAATAAATTTAATAGATATACCTACCTATGTATATTTTTATAGCCGATTTTTAGGTATCACTAAAACTTCTTACATAAAGATGATGGAACCTGTAACTGGCTGATAATATCAATATTTATTCATAAACTCCAATACCGATGAACAGAAATTGTAAAATAGTCAAAAGATCTAAATTTTTCTAAGTTGATCTACATTAGAAGGGAAAAGTTGATTGATATTCATTTTATTCCACTGAAAAAGATCTCAAGCTTTAGAATACAACACTGAAATTGATGAAAATCCTAGTTTCCATTATTTATTCGGCGACCATCTACATTATGTAAAATAACTGTATAAAAAGTGTACTATTGAAAAGCTTTCATAAATTTCTGTATATTTCAACATAAAAATTATTTTTATACATCCATCCAAAATACGAATTACGAAAATCTCAAATAATATTAGTAGCGTCCGAATAGTAATGATGCTTTTTTCTTTAATATTTAAATTAAAGTTCAAAATGCTAACCCTTACGGGTATTATGCAATTGGCTTTAAAACAAAGATTTAGAACTGAAAGTGGACGGTTCAAAGATTACATAAGATAATGCCTGAGGGTACGTACGCTTTCGTATCTCCCTAAAATCACGAAAGCATAATTTAAAACGTAAGCGTATTAGTGGAGGGCCAAACGACCGCTCGAGGCGCAGTAGCGACGGCCATCACCGCCGTTTTGGTTTATACGGAATGCGGCAGTGAATTTGCATGGAATAAAACAATGAACTTTAGAAAATAGCTCGGTCATTGACCTTAATCCCTTTGACCCTTGATGAAACCTTATTCACTTTTAATTTCTAAAATGATAATCAAGGAATGTCGCTGTTCGGTAATAAGTGGTTTCAATAAATTTCTAATAACCATTATTGATTAGGATACAAATTTTTTTCCTCGTTATTTTTTCTAATTTTTACTTACTAGTTAGTTCACCTCAATATTTATAGTTATCTAAAATACAATAAATGTTCGAAAAGGTGCAGATAGAGTAAATGGTAACGGACATGTGAACTGACTAAAGGCAATTACAAGCAACCGAGTAATATAAACAAAAAAAATTATTGATAGATCGATAGTATCATGGAAACAGTTTAGATAAACATGAGCCTGAGCTTACAGAAACGAAAGTTATAGAATTGTAATAGGACATTTTCTAGTTCTCGCCTGGCTAGTTACCACCCTCAAGTAGAAATTCTATTAGCAAACAACATCCGTTGTGTTTCCTGTTACTAGATTTACTTTCCTTTCTATAGTATCTTATCTACATCAATTCATTCACATTCAAATTAATTTCATTTAATGGACACATAATAATCACACAGTATTAATTTTATTAAAAGTTACTACTAATTTTCCAGCAACTTATGGCACCGTTTGTATTATAAAACAAATATTGGATATTATCGGGCAGTTTGTATAAGAAACAGTAAAAAATAAAATCATCTATCTAACAGACCGTGACAATCCTAGAAAAACAAAATGGAATCAACGAGGGAACACTAAGAAAACAGAAGACAATCAAAGTTAGACTCATGAAGAAACCTAATGTCTAAAGTCTTAACAGTTTTATTTTAACTTCAACCGCAAACCCCATCTCGCGGCCAATTTCCTTACCTCGGATATTATTTTAATGCGTAAGTTGGAGGAAATTTCTTGAAACGGTTATGGTTGCAATTGTTAGAAGTTGTGACCCACCAATTACTTTAAACGTATCTAGACCCATTCCTACTTTCTTAGATAGCTTATTTTTGAGCTATAACTGACAAATATCAGATAATAATAAAAGCATTGTAATAATAAATGATAACTTATGAATTTTTTTTACGTTACTTCATTCTGCTTAAATATTGTATATCGTGAGGCCTGTACCCTGAGATCAAACAATTTTTTTTGTTTTTATAGAACTAACTATACCGTTAGTCATAAGGACCCTAGAGCCTCAGACTGCTTTTACAGCTTCACCGTGGCTTGAGGGTGTGCTATTAAGGCATTCAACGACAAAAGAGGCAAAATGCTCAAGGTTGATAAAGTGGCCGATCCTCGGCTTGAGCTGTTGCCGTAATTGCAATTAAGTCGCGAACTTGCTAATTCTCTATGAGTACAAATTCGAGATAAACTAACATATATATGTTCCTGCTATCCACTAGTACCCTGTTGTACAATAAAATAAATAAGCTATTAGAAATATAAAATTTGAACGCATAAATAGTCAAACACTTTTATTTTTATTCATTATTATTTTATATTATATTATTAGAGTATTATGTATATTTTACCATTTTATATATGTTTTTAATATTTTGTCGTATTTGGTTGTTGTTGTTACGTTGTTTGGTTGATTTACCATTTATAATGAACGGAATATCACTGACTTACAAGATATATGTATGTGTATACCTAGTTTGTTGGTCAGAGATTCCACTTTTGTGGAATTTAGAAGCATAGATTAATAATTTCGTGTTTTTATTTCTAAATAATGTCAGATCTCAAATGTGTTATGTGTAATAAATAATAACCCTTTTAGCGGTTGGTTTTTTTTTTAATCCGTTGTTAGCATAACTCTTCGTTATAATAACTATCTGTGTGCTAAATTTCAGCCCAAGCCGTTCAGTGGTTTGAGCTATCCGTTGCAAGATCAGTCAGTCAGTCAGGGTTTCCTTTTAAATATATTTAAATTTAGATTACTAAACTTACACAAACATTTTAATATTAAAAGTTCATGGGCATATCAAGTACCTACACAGATCCACGAATATCGATCGAAATTCCATTTTAACATCGGAGGCTGTTGCATTTAGAACTTCTATTACGAAAACTCATCTGGTAAATGCAGTACGAACGTTGCTGGCAATATGAGAGCAGCACGTACGCTTAAGTATTGTTGATATTCTAAACCGACCCAGTAGTGTAGCGCTGCCCTGTGTTGAAACCGCACATTGTCGCGTGGGTTCGCCTGATTGCAAGGATTGCTAAAACGCTGTTCTATAACAACGAATCGAAATAAACATTCTTTATACATAAATAGGAATTATTCTGCGATTTTTTTATACAACAAAGATAGCTTATGGTCGCTTGTAATACCATAGGAATCACTAGCGCGTTGCTGACCTTGAACCCCTCTACTCCACGGAGCTCTGGAAACCCTACTTTCCATAGGAATACACTAAAAGGTTATTTGGCTTTGATCTTACGTAGGGTAGGAAATATTCCACCAGTCGGACTACTCAAAGTAGAGAAAAATCTCGAAAAAAAATTCCCTATGCTTTACCTGTCTTAAAAAAAATTGGGACTCTTTTTAACCTCCGACACAAAAATAGGGATTTTATAAGTTTAACATGTGTATCTGTATGTCAGTCCATGGCTTCGTAGCTCACAAATGGCTGAGTCGATTTCGATTATGTTTTTTTAAGGGCGACCAGATCGAAATTATTCTTAGCTATGAAAATTCAAGAAAATCTTTTATAGTTGTTAAATAGATGTGAACATCTTCCACAGGTCTGATTGTTTGAGATTTGATATTATGTTCCTTCAATGACATTAGAAAAACCTTGTACTGATGCTGCAGCGTCACATGGAATCCGTAGGATACCTAACTCTTCAGAAACTTACATTAGAGATATCATATTTGGGCTCATTGGAATGGTCTCAATGAATAGGTTACTTGTGTTGAGGGTTTATTAAATTTCCAATTTACCTTGTTAACTATACTTTTTAACCCAAAAATAGTTACTCTAATCATTTTTTTTAATTCAAAAAATCAATACTTATAATGGAATATTTTCTGATTTCAACAAAATTCGACGTAGCAAGGACGCACCGTCATGGAAGTCGTTCACAGTTGGCGAAGCGTTAAATGCTACATTTTCCTTGCCCATTTGCAATTCGATATTCCAGCTAAGCTGTGTGGGATTGAACTGTGCGGACCGCGTGTCTCTTTCCGTTTGATATTGTAATAATATTCATCCCTTTTAAATATAGAACGGATTAGATACCTATTCCCCAGTTCTAATGCTTGAACCAGGACACTATCCTACCTACATTGCAAGTGAAAGAACTTCTAACATGCCATCTGTTTTATAAATTTACTGATAGATATCTATTATTATTTAAAGGACCCATTACGAATATGAAATAAATTCTTTTTGTCTTCCTGTCTGTTTATATGTCCAGATTTAACTTAAAAACGGCTTACCCGATTCTTATGACATTTATATTCACGGGAAGTTTATATCATACCTCATTTGATAGGTAATATCAGTTATATGAGTTGTCAATAATATAATGACAAACAATAAAATTACGAGACGTAACTAATTACTGTGTCATAAACGCGTGCAGAACCGCGTACCATCGCTATTTATTAATAAAAGTAAAACGTATTTTTCAAATTGACTAGTGGTAAATAGTAAAATATTACGAACAATACTGATTTTCATTCCATGGAATAAAAAGTAAAATAACATTTTACATACTCAAGCTACTTTGAATTATCCTCAAAGGTTTACATTCAAGACAAGCGTGGGTGCATCCTCCAGTGGTACCTTTTGTTACTTGATAACGTATGGTTTCACTTACCACACACCTACATACCAGCTTTATGGATGTATAATAAAATCTTCATCATCCTCAGGACACTGGCAGTTACAAATTGATCATACTCAAATGCGTACATTCAGAGTAAGGCTAATTTTAATGGTTACACTACTGTATGCAGTGGGATTATGCAGACATTGCCGGCAAGACAAACAGTGGAGGCGTTTACTAAGATTAGTGCTAAGATCTGGGCGCCTTGAGTAGTCGAGATTTCCGTTTGTGAACAACATTTGTATTTATGGTTACTCCTAGTATTTTGATTTCGAACTCAGGGCTTAGTTACGGAATTGTTGTTCATTCAAAGCCAGCGTGTTATTTATAAGTGAATCAGCCATTTATTTTTTTAGTAAAATATTGAATATGAGAGTTATTTAGATCAAAACTGATCTATCTGTCTTTGTTTTTAATAAATATTATCGTACAAGGCTTGAATAGCTTGACAAGTCGACTTACGTAAAATTTCAAACATGGCATCTGGATTGCCTAATTTTTATTTTTAAATAAACAATTGAGCCGATAGCCTTATTTACATTTGGTACATCGAACTTGTGATTAAAAAACGACTTACCATACAAATGTGAACTTCAGAATGGCTGCCCCAAATAGTATGCATTTTCGACTTGTCAACGTATTGACACTTTGTACGGATTTATTACGAACCTAAAATTTAACTTAATAGAACTTACTATGTAATTAAATATTGTAAGGTGATTAAATAAACAACAAAACATAAATTCCAAAAGAAAAATATGAACTATATTAATATCTAAGGGTGTGCCCACGGCTCCGCTCGCGTTTGTTAATTACGCAATAGTTATTTAGATCCCGTAATTATATTTTTCCCGTGTACAATTTTCATCAAAATCGGTCAAGAATTAACAAAAATAGATTTTTCTGGATATTATTTTACCATTTTCAAAACCCTATTGAAGTACCCTATCAATTGACCAATGACATAAGCATTCTATGTACATAATTTCATAAGAATAGGTCATGCCGGTTTTGAGTTAAATCCGGACATACAAACAAACAGACAGACAACTTTTTTTAATAGCATGTTCATGTTCAGTGTCATTCATATAGTGTGCCTATGGGAAAATTTTGGAAAAATATTAAAAGTACAGACAGGACTACAAATGTATTAATATAGTTAAATTTGTACTGGCCTCAAAAACTGTAATAAGTATTCTTCGCTCATATCTGAATGCAGTGAATGCACATTTCCAGCAACATTTTAATTTTCCCGGCAACAAACAAAGTTAGAGAAAAGGTCGCATTGTCTGCCGTTGAGAGCTAAGAACGTAGTGCAAGTCTTAATCTCGCTGGAAAGCTCGCTCCGAATGTCCTAATGATATCTCGGGACGCTCTTATGAGCCCATACATAACACTCTATGAGACGTTTTTAAAATTTAAGCCAACGTTAATGCATTTTACCCTGTTTACTGTAAATGTTTATTCAAATTTGTAGGCGAGGAGTGTACAATGCAGAGCTCTTGCCTTTGTGATGCTTGGATATTAGCATAACACGAGGTGTATTCAATGGACAAAGTAACCGGTATTAAATAAAATTTTACGGTTTACCCTTATATTGAAAAAGGGAGGTCGTGTTAGAGCGTAATAAAATGACTACGTGTTGGACCGCCTTGTGGGAATTGAGTACGACATTGTTTAAGTATTTTAGTATTTTATAAAACAAGTATGAAATTATACCATTTTTGATTTAATAACGAATTTCAATATTTGCCCAAAAATTCAAATGTTATTTTAGTTTGCATCAACAGTGAATATTTTAATTACTTCATATTAATAAGTCTGTACTTCTGTCAATACATGTAATTTTTTTTTTCAAATTTACTGTTAAATATCAATTTTAAAGGACACTACATTAATCACCAATATACATTAAAAAAATGTCTGTCCGTCTGTACGGCCGGATTTAACTCAAAAACGGCTTGGCCGATTTTTAAGAATTTTTACACACAGGAACTATAATTATGTTATTTCATAATTGATAAGATATTAACATAGTAACATTTTAAGAAATCATAAAAATGATTTAAAACCTATGTTTTATTAATTTTCAGCCGATTTTTATCATATTTTGTACTCTGGATAGTATATTTCATTAAAAATTTACAGGCTATAAATAACTAGACGAACCTAATTATGTAATAGGTACGGCGGTGGTACGACAGCTGCAGTGCGGCAGCGGTGTTCCTATAAAATATAGGAGCCGAATTATGGCAGGAACAAGCCCGGTGAAGATGTAAACGTCTCCTGGACAACAGTATAGTTAGTTAAAAAAACATAATGGGGGCATTGTACATTTAATGTTGTGTTGCGACCTTACTCTGCCAGGGTATTTGGTCATTATTTAAAGTGTAAAGCAATAAACTGTTTATTTTCTCTATAATTTATCGATCAAGTCAAGATCTTATTTCCACGGTCTTTACACAATATTATAATAATATAAACAATAAAACTATATATTTACTGACGAAAATTAATAATTATTAATTCTCGAACTTCAAGTAACGATAATTTTCATAATAAACCTTGCTTCGCTTCAGTCTAAATACTTTATTTTGTTGAATACAGCTCGCGGGCATTTCTCCATTATTGAAACGAATTGTTTTCTGAAGTTTTAATATTAAAAGGCTCCGTTGTTCGACTTTATTTTTACTCAGTTTTTTTTTTCTATCAATACTTATAAAACTGTGCGTTATTAAAAACATGGTCTTAAAAGCCAAAGTTATTTAATAAAGTTCCTCATGCGTACAGTTCGGTGAAGAATATTAAGAACTATTAAGTGTCTGTTATTTTTATTAGGTTAATATTCTCCTGTAAATAATCTTTACTTTAGAGTAGCCTTAAGACTCGTGATTAATTTATGTTTATATTACTTCACATGTTTAAAAAAAGTTTTATTTGTTCGTAGTAATAACTAGATACTGAGAGGTATACAGGCGCGATTGGCGATGGACTGCGAGCAGTGGTCAGTGACTCTCCGTCTACACTGATTGATTCTGAAATAGGATAAACCAAAAGAGAGTCACTATGACGGGCTTATGACCATGGGTATGGTAATTATGATCGGAAAGTTTTTTATAATTAAAACAAGATAATTTGCATTGTTTTTTTTTTTAATGTGAAACATCTAATGCGTCGAGTCTGACCGACTGTTTGCGTGATGACGCGTCCCCACGTCATGCGTCGCCACGCTATATGATGGTACGAAATTTTTAAAATGTGTGGTGACGTGTCGCTTTATCATGATTGTCTTTAAAAAACCAGAATACTTATTTAATTTTTGATTATGCCATGTTAATTTCCTTTCATAAACTATCCTTTTATGCATATTTTATGTACAAAATCATTTCGATGTTTCACATCTTCCAAGCTATGGCTCAACTTTTTTATATTTAGGTAATTTTAAATATAAATATAAGTACAAGAAATCAATGAGCTGGCGGTCAATGGGCAGTGGGCATATCAAGACTCCCTAGACATTCTATAAAACATATATTTTTATTTACCAGGTTTTTTTTAATCAGCATTTTACTTAATTTTATTACAAATCCGGACTTTTATGCGAATTAGTATTCATTGCCATTTCTTTCTTCGTTTTCTAAGATTCATTGAAAAAATCCGCGGATACGCTTTGATCGGGAAAACAGTTTGTTCCATTCAACGAATTAAATTTAAAATCGTTGAAAGAATTTTATTCAGCCATTTCAAATGCATAGTATAATTTAACTCAATTCTAGCTAAAATAATGAAGAAAGAAAAAAGGAGTGGTGAAAATTTCCAGGCTTAATTTTCAACAAATATATAGAACCAGTAACTTCGACTAAGTTCACTTTAATTACAATCAATATAAACGGAAATAAACCCTCCTAAGTTGTACTTATCTTACTATTGAAACGTACGTAAAAAAACATTGTAGGAAGATGAAAACTATTGTTAATGTATTGCAGGCGGACGTAGCTAAGAAATGTCACATTAATTACTTTTCAATGAATTTTTAGAATCGGATCAATAGTTCTAGAGACAACCTCCTAAAAACATGTTCAAAATTTTTAACGTATTTATAATTATAGTGGATATATAGACTATTAACATTTCATTTGCACTAAAAAGAATGAATGAAGTTTTAAGTAATTTAGTGATTTCAAGATAATTTTATTATTTCTTATAATGACTATTTCTCTCACAAAAATACTTAAGTCCAGAATTTTTTTGTGCCAACGCCTGATTAAAATAATTCTTAAACAGTGGCCATTGTCCTCTGTTAACAATTTTGTTCTCTTGCGCACTAAAATTAAACGTCAATCGTTACGTCAGCGGCAGTACGGCGTAGTTTGTTTTTTCAATTATCGAGAAGCAATACTTTGCTTAGAATTTTGTAAAGAAATGCCTCTTTTGTACTGTATTTTCTTTATTTCCACCCACCGCTCTAAGGTTTTAATAGGTCTTTACTAGTTATAGTATGAAAAGAGTTAATGCAAATTATTAGTTTGAGTATTAAATTTTTTGTAAATGCAGAATAGATACATCGTATTTAATATGTAACTCTAATGCTATCTAAGTGAAGCCGTCCACTAGGTACTTGATATTATGATCAATTTTTTAGAAATAGATTTTAAATATATGTATTTATTATTATTATTTTTATACATTTTATATTCATATTTATTTAATTTGATAAATGAATGTTACAAAAAAGTTAGTGAAAAAAGTTTAAATGGTTTTTCAACTAAAATGGGTACACGTTACAAGGCAGTTAGCACCCTAAAGATTTGGTACCCAGAATCATTATGATATTGACCTTTATTAATCATAAGACCAATTAAACTTATAATACCAAGATACAAGTATATTATTTAAAATAGGTTTTACAAAGTTTTTAGCGTAGGAAAATTTGTTAACCATTTCATAATATTTTATACTTATAGATCGTGTTCCTACAAATCAGCTTGCAAAGTTTTCAGTTAAGAACCAGTAACGTAGGTACACTGATACCCTATCTTAATATCTATGCTGTTACAATAAATTATACATTGATATATTTTATAATATATTGTTTTTATTTAGTAATATGAATTCATTCTATTTTACAGCGTTTAACTAATGTTTTTTACCAATTTGTTTACCTCAGCAAACAAGTTCAATAAAATGTAACTAAAGTCGTAAACTACGTAGTTTACAAGAAATATTTTCTATTTCCTATACGCAATCGTTTTCTCGACATACGATTCAGTTCCATTTGAACTGTTATTTGCAACTTTCAACTAAACATTATATCAAACGTAATTTGAATGAGTGAACTGCGCAATGTGATTTTCAACGAATAACTATACAAAATTCTGTGTTAGAGAAAAGCAATGAGCATATTTGTAGATGCGGATATTTAAAAATATTACTACGGTCTTATAAAGAACTAGCAATGTGTTTGCGGCTCCTCTCGCGTTTTTTATTACGCAGTAGTTATTTACATACCGTAATTTTATTTTTACTCATATTATTGACATTTCACATAATCTAACGGTTCAGAAATTCCATAATATATTTTCGATGTACAAAATTTCATCAGATTCAGTTTAGTATTAATGATAATATTTTTTACCATTTTTTTTTTAATATTGAAATTTTTTATATGCTATTAATTAAGCTTTCCTTGTACAACATTTCATAAGAATCAGTCAAACCGTTTTTTATTACTATCGAGAAATTTGAAAAAAAAATTTACATATACGGACAGAACTACAGATTTATTAATATAGATAGATAAAAGAAAAAAAAAATTCTTTGTTATGCTTATCTATATTTTAAGATTAAAAGTATACGGATTCACTTTGAATATATTTTCAAAGTTGCAAATATTTTCAAAAATGTGGTAAATTCTCAAAATATCTACATAAACTTTGTTAATCATTTTCATAAGTTTCATAGTTATTGATGTAATGACCGCTAATGTATATAATAGAAATAAATCAATAGAGAAGAAGACTAAATGAAGCAGTTCAATAAAAATATCAGTAAAAAGTTACTCAGTATATAGTATATTTTAAACATTTTTTTTTATAACTGACATTGCTGTTAGCCGTAGAGGCCTTATCGAAAAACAGAGCCGCTGATAGCTTTTACAGCATTACCGGGCTTGGGTTTTAAACACAACTAACGTAACGTTCAAACGTAAATGAATTGTACTGATTCACTGATTGATATATCAACGCATTACTCAAACTATTGGGGTTAGGTCCGTTAAAATCTACATGCGAGTTCCTTTTACACTGTTGGTGAGCATTACCCTTTAGCTACCTTAAATAACAAAAATGTACGTGAAATTAGCATTTAATGCCATCCGCGGAAGAAGAAGCATTAAGGGAAGATTGATCCCCAAAGGTAGTGAAAAAGGGGATGAAAGTTTGCATGAAAATCTGTAATTTTTGATGACCTATGAAATTGAGGTAGAAAGCAAAAGGACTTGTTTCACAGTTTTTCAAATTCAATACCTCTAGTAAACCATGATGCTAGCGAAGTAGGTGGAAAAGCACCACTGAGGTTCTGTCAAAATATTATGGTGCAACTCGTGACCATTCCTATTCCAAGCTCGCAATACAGTTTGACAATGTAGATGCAAATTAACCAACTTCGAAATGCAATCTGAACGAAAAGTTTAATGGAATTTACGTTCCGTATCTAAGTTTTGCTTCACTTGCAACAATAATTATAATATATTTTGTTACGACATTTATACTGCTTAACTGCCTTCCATGTTTTGAATATGAGGAACGTAGAATTAAATACAATTGAGCTTTTTTTTAAATGTTTTAAACCACAAGACAATTTTTAACAAAAATAAATATATCTAACTTCAATGATTTTGTGGTATTCCCTGGTGTATCTTCGAAACCCACGGTCCAATGTCAATGAAATTAAAACGGGACTACACTTGTGGTATCCCCTTTCAAACAGAATAAAACTCATCTAAATCGGTTCATAAACAATTAAGTTATGGCTGAACATTCATAAAAAAAATATACATTCGAATTGAGAACAACCTCCCTATTTTTGAATTCGGTATTTTAATTTATCGAATTTTATTTATTACTAGCTATGTCCGCAGCTACTCACACATTAATACAGATAAAAGTACTCTTACTTACTTACTTAAGTTACATCAGTTATCTGTCTGTGAAAGTTCCATCAAATTCGGTCCAACCCACAGAATTGTAGTCCAACCGTTTCGGAATTCGGTTGAATTTTTTTTATAATAACCGTATATACTTTCATATGTACTAAGTAAAAAGCTGTTATTTTGAAATTACAAACAGACACTTCAATTTTATTTATTTGTATTGACAAACATATAGGCTTGCAAAGTATACAATTAATTCAACATAAATACTTAAAAAATCCCTTTAAAAATCCTTTCTAATACGCCAAGGTAAATAAGGAACCTGTTTGACTAAATTTGAAATCCGTTGCTTTTAAACACCCTGCTACTTACTTTCAAACCCCTGATATACATATATATAGAGATATTTAACACCCAGACATACAACTCACAATAATGCTGACCACACAAATGTCAGTCATATGCGGGGATCGAACCCGCGACCTCTCGGCTCAACAGTTAGGCTTACAACAACTGCGCCACGAGGCCTGTCATTTAGGCCTATTAGTTGTCTTGTGCTTTATTATTTACATTATTTACTGCTAATATAATATGATACAATCATTTGAGATTTAGTACATTTAAGTACAGTAAACTTTGCATTAAAATAATTTAGACATGAAGTAATGTGGCATAAAATTTTACTATCCCATAAAATAATATATTTCTTAGAATTAAAAAGAAGCGAACTCTCGTTCAATTACGCTTGATAGCTAATTTATCTTATTAAGTTATTTAATTAAATTTCCAATAAATTAAAAAGATGCCTCTATGCAAATGTTGCGGAAAATATTCATTATAATGGATATTGAATTTTTCTTAGTTAATTTTCTTTCAATATTCACGCTTTAGTTTCCGCATCGCCTTAAACTCCTTAGTACAATATTGAGAGGCCTTATAACTTCGAAAATTAATTAATGATATTGATATTTACTGAGGTACTTAAGAAATTTATAAAAAAGTTTTTATTTTTACTTTAGATGCAATATTTATAATGATATACGTAGATTGATTCAAAAACATGTTTGAAACTAGATCATCTGATTATTTAGTGGTAGAATGTAAGAAGACCTCGTTGATAGACGTGAGTTCGAATCCCTGCAATGAGCCTGGGCTTTCAGTGAAAGAAAATATTGTGATAAAACAATATCATGGTACTTTTTAATAACCGCCTCGTTAGCTACTACCTATAGGTGTGTCCGGCAGATACGCTTGAGAGCCAGTCCCTCCATTAGGCTTTGCGTCTTACCATATTGGACTACATCAAATAATAATTAAATGGGAATTTCCTACTGGTATAGCTTAAATAGAATTTTAAATTGGTTTGGTATTGAGTAGTCTAATACAAAAAAAACACGTACGTTTATTTTTTTTTTTTTTTTTTTTTTTTTTTTTTTTTTTTTTTTTTTTTTTTTTTTTTTTAGAACTGACTACACTGTTAGCCTTAGGGGCCCTAAAGCCGCTGCGGCTTTTACAGCTTCACCGGACTTGGGGGCGAGCGCAGAGGGCACTCAGCCGCGAAAGTTTTGTGAACGACTCGCACGAGGGTGCCAAAGTGGCCGGACCTCGGCTCGGGCGGTCGTCGCGTTCGCAAATAGGTCGCGATCTATTCGAATCCCTACACCTACGATTCGAGCTAACTAAATATACACATAGGCACGTTCCCTTCCTCCTGGGAGGAAGGAAGGAACCGTGCGTATGTGTATTCAGTAATCGGAATGTTTCTACACTAACTAGCGCTAACTAACTAGCGTAAAAAAAGAAAAAAAAAGGTCCCTCACAGAACCTATGTACCTGTGTGGTGTGCACGTGTGTATGTTCATACGTGTGTAGTGTTGTATGTAGGTAGCTAAGTGATGCACGTACAGTGTCACTTGTATCGCGCGGGCGGTTGCCTGACCCAAGGGTTTCACACCGAGGAACGGACCTAGGCTTGGGTTACCGCTAGAGAGGGTGGACGTGACGGGTGTGCTGGAGCGAAATTGACCGCCCGCCCTCTGCGGAGAGAACGGTGGTTACGCGGGCGTGGGCGCTGGCACGCTCTGTTTGGAGAGACGGATGTGTAATATTTATTCGAATTTTCGATGTGATCGTCGGGATCAATAAAAATATTGCGCGGCCGGCGTTTGCACCGGATGTCCGTGGGTGCCGGAACATAAGTGGCGGCTGTTTTTATTAACGGATTCGCGTGGTTCGACGCGGTGTCGAAATACGAACGGGAGAGCTGTTTAACGTAGGCATGTATCGAAGGAAGCTCCATATCTCTATGGAGATCTACGCTTCGAACATACCACGGGGCCCCGGTGAGACGATAGAGGAACCTATTCTGTATCGATTGTAACCGTTTGAAACTCGACTCGGACATATGTGCGAACACGGCGCAACTGTATGTCAAAATTGGTCGAATACACGTCTTGTAGAGCGTGAGCTTATGTCGCGTGGACATTTTACTCACCGAACACAACAGAGGATGCAACCGGCCCAGGACCCACGCGGCCCTGTTCCTAACCTTACGGATGTGGGGTCTAAAAGAGAGCCTACTATCTAGGGTTACCCCTAGATATTTGGTCTCTCTTACATACGGAATCGGATTATCGTAGAGCTTAACAGGTTTAAGCTTCCACGGTATCTGTGACGAATCCGCATCGAAGAGCATCGCGGCGCTCTTCGAGGGATTAACGGCTATACGCCACTCGTTAAACCACTTCCCGAGAGTGGTCACGGAGCGTTGGACTTTGTGTCTGAGGTGGGATCTATTCCTATCTGAGGCATATAAGACTGTATCGTCAGCGTATAGCCCTACCTCGACCTCCGGGAGTCGAGGTAGGTCACTGACGTACAGGTTAAATAGGCTAGGAGCCAGGATCGAACCTTGGGGAACGCCTGAGCGTATTGGACGGGGCGTGGACAATTCACCTTCCACTCTATAGCGGAAGGTGCGATCTGTTAAATAGTCGCGAATTATTTTAATTAGCCTATCGGGGACTTCAAAGCGGTACAACTTGTAAATCAATCCCTCGTGCCAGACCTTATCAAAGGCCTTGGCCACGTCGAAAAAGACCGCAAGTGTACGGCGGGGTTTATAAAGTTCAGCAAAATTAAATGCAACGTGCTCCGTGAGGCGGTGCACTTGATGAGTGCAAGAATATCTAGCACGGAAACCGAATTGCTCAGGCGGATAGAGGTCTTTCTCCTCTATTATTGGCTTGAGACGGTTTAGAAGGATCCGCTCGTAAATTTTCCCTAATGTATTTAGGAGACTGATCGGGCGATAGCTGTCGGGAAGCGACGCGCTCTTGCCGGGCTTACGGATACCTATGACTATTGCCTTTTTCCAGGCGGCTGGAAAATGGCAGTGGACTATGGCTACATTGAAGATGCAGACCAATAGAGCTATGAGGCGATCAGGAAGAAGCCTAAGTACTTCATTCCTGATCCCGTCGGGACCTGGTGCTTTTCTGAGCTTAAGGCTTTTTATAATGGAAAGAACCTCCTCAGACGTGACTGGGGACAGGGAGGCTGTCGCGGGGAGCTTATCCAGCTCCCGCACGCATCCATCGATACCCTCGACCCGGTCGGTATTTGCATCGACACTGTTCGGAGAGCACTGGCTCTCCAAACAAGTGGCAAGGCACTCCGCCTTGTCGCTGCTATCGAAGGCGAGCGGTATACCGGGACCCCTCTCGAGGGGGGGCATAAGATAAGAAGCCTCTATTTTGAGGCTGCGAGCTAGTTTCCAGTAAGCCAGATGCGACGGCCTTAGCCCTTCGACGAGGGCGTCCCATCTGTGACTCCTGAGTTCTAATATGCGGGCTCTAACCGCTCTCTGAAGCGCGCGTAAGCGTGCGCGGTTTTCCTCGGTCGGATAGTGGTCGTGCGCACGAGTCGCCGCGTTCTTTTCCGTCAACAATGCCCGCACGTCGGCAGGGAGTACGAAGCGGCGATCGCTCGCCTCTTCGACCTCTCTCGAGGCCTCTCCAATGCCGACCTGCAGGTGGTCGACCAGGGAATCGATCGCGAGATCTACATCCGCAACGGACCCCAATACGTCCGGGATCCTATCTAAACTGGACGAGGACGGCCTGTCCGCAAGATAATGTTTTAACTTAGCATAGTCTACCACTTGGACCGAAGGAGGGCTAGAGTCGTCTGGTTGACCTAGCTGCATGATGACCGGACGGTGGTCGGAGTCGAGCTCGTGTACGACCCGAATGAGTCGTAACCGAAGCGCGATACCTTTAATGAGAGCTACATCAAGCACTGTCGGCATACAGTTGTCTTGAAAGTGGGTGGGAGTGGGTGGCGCTATGACATCAAAGCTTAGCACGTTCGTTAGCTCTTCGAGTTTAACACCATTTCTGGAGTCTCTCCAATTGCCAAACGAAGTGTGTCCACAATTGAGGTCACCCGCTATAATGACCGATTCACCGAGCGAAAGTAGCTTTTCTAGGTCAGACCTGAGAGGCACTTTCCTCGGCGAGAGATAAACTGAAACTAACGTTATGGACGGGTGGTCGGTCATTCCTAGTCTACACACGGATACTTCCATATTGGTAAGTATCGGAGGATCTACCGGCGTACAATATAACGATCGTTTGTAATAAATGAGAGTGCCGCCCCCGCGGCCGGCCCGGTCATTTCTTACAATATTGTAGTTCGCGATTTTAGGATCACGTTTACTACGCTTTAAGAGCGTCTCCTGCACTAAAAGAACATCTACTTGGTGATCTTTAAGAAAGGTCGCGACGAGATCACGCTGCGGAAGTAGGCTTCGCGCGTTAAAAAATGAAAGATTTAACGCTTTCGGTTTAAACTTAGCCATTGAAAGGCCCTAATTTTTATTACTCGCCTCGCGATCGAGACGTTGTAGTGTCTCTACGAGGCGGGGGAACGCGCAAGCGGTCTTTATGAGACCGAAGCGCTCCAAATGGTCGTTGTATTCGATGAGCTCGCGGATATCGTGCTCGCGGGTGAGCAGTATCATTAGGTCGTTACTATTGACGACAGTGTTAGCGGGCGCGCGGGGCGCGGGAATATCCATAGCCATAAGGGGCTGTGGATTGGGGCGGCGGGGGCCCCATGCGTTCTGCGATGAACGCACGGGTTGCGGTTGCACCACGCGGGGTGCGGAGGGGCCGGCGGCGGCCGGGAGCTGGCGCGGGACCGGCAGCGCGGGAAATTCCCCTGACGCCAGCAGGGGTTGCGCTTTGATGGCTGAGGCGGGGGGCGCCGCCCGGGGGGCCGCCTGCCTCTGTGTACGTGGCCGCGTGGTACGCGGGGCCTTGGGGCAACCGCGATAATTCGCGGGATGCCCCTCCTCCCCGCATAACACGCAGCTCGGGGGGACGACGGAGTCACGCTCGCGCGTGCACTCCCGTGTGGGGTGGTCCTCTCGGCACTTTACGCACCGCGGACGAGAATGACAGTTACGGGCAGCGTGCCCGTACAGCTGGCAGTTGTGGCACTGCGCAGGCTGGTGGTTTTTGTATGGGGGCTCCACGTTAATCCCGGAGAGCCCGCACACCGTCTCTAGCTGGAAGATGGCCTTTCCCTCGGGGGAAAGGTCCAATATGGCCACTACCATTTGTAGTGGCCGCTTATCTTTACTGTACATCCGGTGTACTTCCCGGATGGGATAACTTTGCTCCTTGAGCGAGGAGCACACCTCCGACGGGTCGAGCTCCACCGGAATGCGGCGGATGACCACTCGGAGGACGCGCTCCTCCGCGAGGGAATACGTATAAAATTGCAGACCTTTCTGCCGGAGGAGGGTGGTGAGTTTACGGTGAGTTTCCGAAGAACTCACCGAAATAGAGATCCCGTTGACTATATTTCTAGCCTTGTGGTACTCGAGTTTGAGTCTGCGCATCTCATTGCAGACTCCCATCCAGGCCGCCTTGTCCCGGATTATAATTGGAGGTGGGGCACGCTCTTTTTTCCCGCCGGCGGGCGCGGGGAGCTGGGAGGACGCGGGGGCGACGGCGCCCCTGACTACTGCATTAACTTTAACTTTAGGCGCCGGTTGAGCAGTCGGACTGCTACGCGCCGTTCGCTTACGCGACGCGACGACGGTGAAGCCGTCATTCTCAATATCCATCTCCGGAGATGCATCCGGACCCGCGGGCGAAACTAATTCGACCGGAAGGGCCGAAAAAGAATTAGTGGTTTTTACCGCGGTTTCCGTGGATCGCGCGGGACGGACGTACGGGCTATTTTTAGCAACCCTAGATTGTGACCGCGAATTACGCGGCCCTCGCCTGACGGAGGCGGGGCTTGACCCGCGCGATTGGCTAGTCGGGACAGGGTGCGTGGCCGTAGGCGTGGCCACGGCCCCGGATGACGCGGCGGACGGACGCGCAGCGCTGCGCGTGAGACGTTTGGGCGCGGCGCCGACTGGCGCGGCGCCAGTCGGTATAACGGTCGCGGCCGTGACGTCATCGGCCGCCTTGCTACCTGAAGCGGCCGCCTCGCTACCTGAAACGGCCTCATGACGGGTCGCGGTCGCAGCGGTGCGACGCACGCAGGCGTTCTCAGGTAGATTACGGTATTCCTCGTCTAGAGAGGGACACCGTAATACGACGAAATTTTGATAGCGCTGGTATTGAAATTCCAGCGCTTTCATCCTGGCTTGCAACTTGCCTATGCAAGTGGCCAGGTCGGTAACGTTATTTGCCATGACGGCAGAAGAGGGAGGACAATGGGACATTTTTATTTTATTTTAAATTAAAGGCCTCCCTGCCTTAGGGGCAGGGGGGTGCGCCAAAAACTTAAAAAGACTATCGGAGTCGGCAAGAGACCTGTGGTCAAGGTGCAATGACACACAGGAAGGACCTATCAACCCTAAGGAGCCCTAACAAGCCCGGGGCCGAGGACGCAGACCGGTAATTAAACCGGGCTAGGCCCAAACAGGTTCCCGGGGATGGAGTGTGCAGGATCGGAAGGTTTGGCAGGAGACACCTGGGGCAAGACTATGCGATAACCGCAAAGGCCTAGATTCCCAGGCCCGTCCGAGTCTGGCTGTTTGCCTCTGAAGGAGACAACCAGCGGGCTGCTCGGGTCACGCCCCGCTCACTTTAGTTAGCACCGTCAGGTATCCAGTGAGCGACCACAAAACCGTGGATTTATAAAAAACAAGCAAGTCGCACCGAAAAGTGCGGTTTACCACGCGAGCGTTAGACACCAGTTGGTTTACGTCGTTATTGCAACAATATATTCGAAATAAATTCCAAATATAAGATCGCAACAATTAAGTCACGTGATGGTCGAGAGCACAAACGGAGCGACACGTCCGTTCGCGATCAAGACCAAATCGGAACTCCCCACGTACGTTTAATGGCCGCAACAAATATATAATACCTGTCTTTAACCATTTTACACAACAAACTGTGAGGAAGTGTGCTAATTTACATATTGTTCCTTAATGAATCATAATAAAAAGCGTATGTCCATGTGCGGGTGATTATTGAAGCGAGAAATTGTTTAATCACTCAACTGTGTAATGTGTATCGATGATTAGTTCCATACAGATATTAAATTGATAGGAAAGTTTTTGATGCGTGTAGTTTTGTGAGCTGCGACAGACTAAAAGTTAAATACCAAACCGCCCAGGTAGCAAAAAAGTCAGTGAGAGTATACATCTATCTTATATTGAACACCCACAATAAGCATTTTTGTCTTTAAAATAGCCGGGAGCGGGGGAGCAAGATTAGCGCGGGCATTCTGTAGTCCACGTGAACGAAGCCGCGGGCATAGCTAGTTTAGAAATAAAATAGTATTCAATGATCCTTATATTTGTGAATATTTTAATAAATGTAGAAATGTATAACATTTTAAGGGTTTTTATATATTGAGTTCATTATATTTCAGTATAAGCTGTAAATAAAAAAATAAAAATTCTTGAAAACTATATACTATACTTATATACACTAGTAACTGAAAAACCAAAACATAACCAGACTGACGAATCGAAACTTTGTTTTTTTGCTTTAATTTTCACAAATACTCTTGTCAGGAATGTTTGCTTTTATTCAATACATTAATTCAAAGCCACCCCTAACATGTGGTGCAGGGTTCATGAGCCGTAAATTTCGAAATAAATGACCCTTGACGATTTTCGCAAAGTCAGTAAAATGAAGAAAAACAGAATCCTTTACTTTACCCACGCCACCCACTTGCCAGATGAGATATATTGCTTAGATTAGTTTCTAAAATATAAATATTAAGATGCATTCCTAAAACCACTACTATTTAGTTTTTAAAGAAAGTAAAATACCTACATGTTAATTATTATTTTTCGTAATTTATTTTTATTATGAACTTGAATAATTCACTATTTTTTCTTTTCTTCTTCTGGATTTGGCGCTGTAAAACTTAAAAAACTAAAACTTAGTAGTATTTTCTAATATTCAAAGTGGGCCCAAAAAGATGGTGGCTCCCTTGTTAGAACTATCTAAGGAGATTTTGTGAATCTCAAAATGCCTCTTTCCGGGTTATATTTATAATCTACTTTACCTTCAATAACCAAACTATATCACGCAAAATGCCACCAACATTACATAATATTGGGATAAAAAACCGAAATTGATTAATTAAAATGAAAACTACAACATAGCAGCTCAAGTTCCCGCCAAAAAGACCATTTTGTCTCTTGACAGTGATTGAAAAATCCTATTTTCTTCTTTTATTCTTTTTATGTTCACACAATACGATCAGATATTAAGTGCCGATGTGGCCCAAAATAATAACACGCTAATCGTAGCGTAAGAAACTGGCTCACAAGTGCAATTGCCGGAATACACCTATAGGTGCTTGGCGCATCACCATGTTTTCCTTTACAGAAAGCTAAGGTTCATTGTAGGTCGATTAACGCAGTGTCCTTACACGCTAGCACTAAGCTATTATTAATTATTTACATAAATAATCGTACATAAGTAACCGTCGTTCTTTTTTCTTATCTTTGTCGCGCGTACCGTGAAACTGTGGAAGCATCTCCAGGCCAATGTGTTCCCTCCTTCTATGAGATTGGTTAGTAGAAGAACTATTGCAAAGGGAGGATCCTCCGACCAGACGGGTGTTATGTCTGGCGGGCAGCTGCCCAACGGTTGTAGTCGGGTTCTTGTATATATACTCAATTGAAGAGTTAATTTCTATAGCGCGATGTAGGATGCGTCGTATGTGGCTTAGATGTCGCTATGTAGATGTCGCTACAGGTTCCTTCACACGTAACATGAAGAAATATTTTTGCAGGCCGGAATGACAGCGGTGACCACCGATGGATTTTAATCTCTGACTTGAATTTATTATAAAGAAATACGTTTCATAGAAACAAAATATTTTTCGAAAAGGTTGTTTCTTAAAATATTGTTTTAGCAATTGGCTTTACTAATTTATATACTCGTATAAATAGTGTAATAGTTGTGAAAACAGTGTGAAGTAGCACTCTTAGTAATGAAAGTTAATTTAATTCCAGCCCTTAACGAATTTACGTGTCAGAATAGTATACTGTAGTACTGTACTGGAACATATCAATGATTTGTTAGAGTGATTAATGTTTCGACGTGCGGTTTGTATCAATAATTTGATTTTGTATTCAATTGTTTTCTGTTTCATTGAACACGGTTTTAATATTGTAACAATGCGATGAATTTATTGGTCTGTCTTTCTAAATTTGTTTTTGAATTTCGTATCGGTATATTATGTGTAATGTATTCTGAATAAATTGATTATTACTTTCTTTAATAATTTTTTTCCTAAATCTAACTATATAAATACGAACGACTGACTATAGCTTGAGATGGGTTTTTATACAGTTTAATGTTTATTTAAAAAAAAACCATTTAGTAAACAGATTAATGTTTTATTCCCTTAATATTAAATGTTCTTTACAGAATATTATGACTAAGATTCAGATTTTCAGATGCAGTTCACGCGCGGTAAAAATGAAACCTTCATTAAAATTTCCTTATAAAAGTTCTAAATCAGTGGGGCTCAAAATATCGACCACTCGTACTGCACATACAACAGTGCATACAAGTTTGGTTATCACACCGCTAAGCCAATTTGGTGACTACCATAGTCGTGCATTAACTGTATATAATGCATATTCCATCTCATTCTCAAGTAGGATAAATCCTATAGATATATGTGTTTGTCTCTTTTTAGTATCGTTTTTCCTTTTATCGAGTTTTAAATCATAACGGTGCTAAAGAAGTTTTCACTTCAATAAACAAATTTTCATGGCTGAAGAAAAAACATTAATTATTCCATTCTAGAATAGCTCGATTAAACTCATTTACACTTTATAAATAAATCCACAAATACCATACATAGGTAGGTATACACTTACTACATTCATAAATACTTAACACAAAACAATATCTACCGCTTACAAACACCGTGCACACTTTACGGACTTATTGAAGCCACAATATTACCTATCGCAAATTGAATCCAAGTATCCAATCCACTAAAAGATGTTTACTATAGCACGACTAAGTACCACAGCTCGTTTTCGCTGAATAAAATACTTGGATACGACCAGCACGTCCGACACAGTTGAAATGCTAATGGCAGTATAATTTTCACAAACCCTAAACAAAAATATATATCGGTCTTTCTGTAGATTTATACATTACACAACAACAATTATAAAGCACTTATTATTGCTTTATAAAGTTAACTAAAATTAATTAATTATTGTTGTTAATTAATAAACTTATTGTTATTGTTATATTGTAATTATAAAATTACAAAAACAATTATATTTTACTAGCTTTACACTATTAAATTTTATAAAAAGACGCATTATACTCACACTAAAAACCATTTGAACACGGTACACATTTTGTTATCAGCATGTTGAAATAAAAGAGAAATCAAAGCGTAAGGCGAAAACACTGTTGTTAAAAAAGGATAAAAGATTGTCCTTGCTCATGCCGGTATCAAGTCGAAAGTGAAATAAAGGCAACTGCCCACAATTCACGATTGCAAGTAAAGAGAGTCAATGTCGTATCTATTAATAAAATATCATTGGTTGTTCTACCTGTTATTCTCACTTTTCAAATCTTAGTGGTAGGAGTTCCTGAGACTAGCGCATTCAAACGGACAATCGCTTGAGTTTTTTTTTTAAATATTACATAGTATTCATATATCTCTTAGTATATTGTAGTAATTGAAAAAATCAAATAAGGTTGGCCTGTTTTAATTCCCAATGAAGGTAAAACTTAATCAAACTATATGAAGAGAACCATTAACTTTGAACACTGCAGATCTTCTGCTTATGATACGCCACCACACATACGTTTAAAAATAGTAATTTATGCAAAAAGTGATCGCAAGCTGCTAAGTCCGTTGTAAATTTTAACTGACCAGCAAAGATATCACAGCGTCGCGTCCTCGATTAGAATAAACACGTATCGGAAAAAACACCCCAACCACCATTCGACTTATTCTCTAAATCGGTGTTTGTCTACAATGGATACAATTATTAAACGAATAAAATTTGACGAAATTAATTTTGTTAACATTTTAATCTTAAAAACATCTGCAAGCAAATCCATGTAAAACATGTTGTCGTAGTTTTAATTTAGATTCGGTTCACTCTTCAGTTAGTATTCAAAGCACGAAGTCTTAAAGTGAAGCGAAACAACGACTTTCAATTGCAAAAACATTCTCCAATATAGTGAAGAACGTTCGTATTAACTGATTTACTTCTTCGTTCTGCAGTCAATTGTATCTCTGGAACTTCTAAAAAGTAGATGCTTACAATTTAACAACAATAAATAATTATAATATAGTGAATATAATATCTAAGACATAATAAATTACACAAAATTTCCGATATATTTTCTAGTAAAATAACGAAATAAAAAAATAAAAAACAATATTGGCATAACAGTCTTCGAACTCTGAAGAACAGAATTTATATGTTTTTCTTTTTTTTTTGTTTCAATTAGTTTTAATTTCTTTAATTATTATCCCTATAATATAATATTATTTTATTTTTATTAATTCTTTATGTTTATTATTTTATATGCATATTTAATTAAATTTATTATTTAAATATGTAGCTGAACACGTCGTGTTCGCCTTTAACTATAACAGCATTTTAATTTTATATTATATATAGTTTTTATTAACAACGTATAATGCTATGTTATTGGTGAGCCAAAATAAAAAATAAAATAAAAACAAACTCTTAAAAAATTGATTCTCGTAAATAGACAAAAAATATTCAAGCCACGGTGAAGCTGTAAAACCCTTCTGAGGCTCCAGGGCCCTTATGGTTAACATAGTCAGTTCTAGAAAACGGAAATAAATAATAATCAACCAATAATAGTTTTTCATGTTGATTTTTTAGATTTATCATTCTAGACTTTTTTGAAGTTATATTTTGTCGGGGCGTTTCGTAAAGGGTAAAACTGCGCGTGTTATTTAAAGGAAGTGCGACATGGTATTTATAGTACGAACTTATTTTATTGAATTTTTTAATTTGACTTAAGTAGGTACTGATGTTTTTCTCTGATTTTAAACTCTATGTACGCAAGACATAATTTTTTATTCATTTCTATAGCAACAAACTAATCATATTGTATGTACTTAGTTCAATGCACATAATGAATACGCGATGGCAGACTGTTATTTGCATGAAAAGTTAAATAGCTTTTGCGAGTGTTTCTCGGCAAAAATTAAAAGAAGTTTGGTCCCACATCGGATCAGCAAACTGAGAGCGTGTGGGTTTATAACGCGTATGAATTGTTTGGACTTAACCACAATATTTATTATACAATTTAAAAAAGACTAATTATATGTATAATATTCTTAATAATAATATCTAACTTTAGATCAATTTAAATATACCCTCTAAAAATTCTCATTTAACAAAAATTGAAATATTTTATTTAATGTTAAAATTTTGACAGATTTTTATTAATAAATGTTTAATTATAAGGTCTCAGGTAACTTTTACCTAAAATGAAATTAAAATATTGTTTTACAAAAAGAATAAGTCGTAAGGTTATTTTATTCCACCGACATGGATTCGATATCTGTTGGTCCGTCAATTTTCGTAGTCAAATTTAACAATTTAAATTTATTTGTAACATTATCTACTGACGGTAGAGGAATACACCTTGATGAAACCTAAACAATGGAGATAATGTTTCCATTGAAGCACCACGTATTAGGAAAATAAAGAATATCTGATTTGAATAACCTATACGTATCTCTTATTATATTAAATCTCAAAGATTTTTTGTTGCAAGGCCACATTGCCCTCAACATTAATAGTTCATCCATCATTTTCAAGTTTTTGACGAAATATAAACAAAATAGTAAAAAAAAAAATTTTTCTCTAAAAATATATTATTTAAAATTCAACTAACATGTGGGAGGCACTATCTATTAACAATTTGTTAATCTAACATTACAACTATTAGGTACTTAGATTGAATAAATTCTATTTGTATGAAATATTTGTACAGCGGTCAGCTAGTTATTTTAAATATTTCTTGTTAAAAAAATGTCACATAATTTATGTACATCCCTAGATCTCTTGAAACTAATTAACCCAACAGTGTACCTATCAACCCCAGTGTGACCTATATTTCACCGCATCAACTGCAGGTTGTAAGATTTATAGTGATAGGGATGACATCATTCCTTTATGACAGTAATAGATTAGTAATGGATAGTTTATTGCTGAAAGGCTATCGGAGTAAAAACACTACTTACTTTTATATTGCTGTGAAGGTGCAGTTTATATGCTTTATTATCTGGATTATAATACGTAATAGCTTGAAGAATAAAAATTAGATAAAGAAAAAATTACGTCTCGTACATTTTTCGGTGTACATATTTCCCCGGTAAAAATACTTCTCATTTTCATAAATAACCTCTCTGAGCGTCGAGTGAGAATCAGTGCTGGAGGATCCTCGACCCGCAGCATACTGCTTCGCATATTCTGACTCTGGGATCATTTGTTACACACATATTTTGACAGTATCATTGATAAACTGCATTTTCAGATTTACTCTTTACATATGCATTTTAGCTTTCAGCACTCCTTCTCCATATTAACTTTAACAATGCCAAATCTTATACTAAATCGTGCGCACAATATGCTTAAAAAGGGGTAGAAAGTTTTCTCTTCGCCTATAGATATATAAGAGGTATCTTGTGACAAATAAATGTCTTTTTTTTCTAACTACTCGTACAATTGAACATTCACACTAGTCATACTTCTTTAGTCAGTCAAGAAAGTGGTACAGTAGCCACCAAAATAAACTTATTTCAAAATTATATTTCAACTTACTTTTGACAAATCATTATAAATCCAAAGAAATAAATAAGCTTAAATTTTAATATTGTATAAAATAACGACTTACTTTTTACGTTTTGATGCAAAAGTTATTATAAAAAATTAAAATTACCGTGAACATTTGTAACAGACACCGTAATTTCTATGCCCTTTGATGGCTTTGATCAATTAGACAGCTGACAACTAACCAAATTATGGCGATATTGAATAAACCCAAACAAATTGTTCGTCTTTGATAAGGTGATTACAAAATGTAATTATTATTTCGTCACGAACCCTTATAGCCTTTGCAAGAAGTCGACGGTGAATTGTTAATTTTTAATTATTTGTTTTTCATCTGAAGAAATTTTTGACACTTAGCCGTTCTGTATCGTAGTGTGTATGGGTATGAGCAACAGGTGTGCAGTCCACCTAATGTTAAGTGGTCACTACAACCTTTAACTGTGCTATAACCTAGCTCAAAAATACAGTAGACATGAGACCAGCCTTTATACGCTAAGTACTACTTCATGAGGACTGAGTTGTAATTGAGTTGAGTTTTGTTGAAAATAGTGTCAGAATCCTGCTTTCATTTGGTTGGCATTGTATGCAAATGAAACAGCATAATATTTAGTATACAGCCTTCCAATGTTACACAAAATTAATTTTAATAGCCCTATAAAATCGGCATCGGGAAATTTACAGAATAAATATTATATTTATTTATGTATTGTACATAACCAATATAAAATAAGATTCATTCTGGGTTTCTGACTGGAACTTAATATTGTTATTTTAATTTTTATTCATAAGACCTATTGCCCTATGTATTTATGTAATTTTGGCGGTATTTTCACTTCATATCGTTTGGTTATCGTATTTATACAAGTGAATTGGATTATACCATAATAACTAGAAACAGCCATTTGAAGTTCTCATTTTTAACAAGGAAGCCGCTTCTTTTTAGAGATACGTTTGAAGATTACAAAAATAATTAGACAAATATACTATTTATGTGACGTTGGCAGAATAATGATGGCATTAAATAAAAAGAGAAAATGATCTTTTTCTAAACTGAAAGTATTATAAAAATGAATTTGTTTCACTGTATGAATCAAACCATCACAAAGACGTAAGTTAATTGGGAAAGGCGTGTTAAGTGACGCGATATTAAACATGGCGAAATTGTTTGGACACAAAGCGAAACGCCCGCAGACACTTCCACGTCCTAATTACCGCAAATGACAAAGTACAGACAGACAAACCTACAGCAACGAAGCCAAAATTTATATCGCGCTGAATTCAATTTATTACGAAATGTATTATGTTGATACTTCTTTGTATTGAGTAATTGGGGCGTAGATGCTATTGTTCAAGAAAATTGATTTTTGGTTACAATTTTGAAATATAACAGTAAATATTTTAAGGGATATTACATAAACATTTATATTTTAATAAAACCATAATTAATTCAGTCACGATTTTCAGAAGAGCCGTTTTAATAAATTTATCACCTTCATTTTTTTATTTTATTTGGAATCATGATTCAAATGTAAACTGGTCGGTCCCTATTTTTAAAACTTTAGGGACTTTATATTTGTGAATTGTTGTTAATTACTTAAAGATAATATTACATATTAAAATATCTCTTTTGTAAATATACAGTGAGTTAGTTAAGCAAATATAGATCTGTTAGCCGTAGAAATAACGATGTAAAATAGAATATAGAATAATTTTTCTGCATTTGTTTAGCCTACAGTTGTATTTCGTAATTAAAATTAAATTGACCAAGTAAAACGATATCCATGGAAGTTGTTATTGCATTTTAAATTTCGTCTTAATCAAATCTCAGTCATAACAAAAACCAAATCCAGATCTAAACCATATCTTTCATGCTTTCAATATTAAAATAGTTTAATATGATGTTAATTATGAATTGAATTATTTATTATTACTGATTATTGATTTAAGAGTGTTAGAACTTGTGCAAGGTGTGGCGGAAGCATTATTGCTACCATTATTGTATTCTGCCACAAAACAGTGCAATAAATAGTACTTGCGATGCTGTGTTTCAGATCAGTTCTCAGGAGTTGCTATTTATTTTTGGCTGACATTAGTTGGGATTGTTTTTTTTTTTGTGAGGTTATTTTAATGGCTATAGTCTATAGTGACCATTTAACATTCGATCGATCGCCTGCAAATTTTGCTTCATTAGTATATAAAAATAAAGACATTTACTATTTCCCACCTATAAAGTACCATACAACAGTTAATATATAATATTTATGAAAAATCATAATTATAGTAACGAAGAAAAATTAATAGCCTCAAAACTTCTATTATAACTATCAATAGACTATATAAAACGTCGATCAATCAAATGAAGCTAGCAAAGATGCAAAACATCAAAGTCAATTTACACTTGTTTTCATGAACCAACATTCTAGATTCTTGGGAGAGCCAAGGAGCCAATTATTATATTAGCCCACCGAATTACTCTTTTTTTCTAAGTGATTGTAGGATCCCAGTTAGAAAACAATAGAAGATACTTCTGTGTCTAATATGCATGGGTTGGCTTCTAAACCGTCTCAACATTACAAAACGTCCTTGTGAGTTTGCACAAACACAAAGCATTAGAAACGCTTGGCGGTCGCGGCATAACTGTAAAACGTATTGAAAAGGAATTAAATTAAATTTTGGGCGAGTTTTGTCGCAAGAAGTCCTTGCGAACCGCGGCACATTGTTCTAAATCTCTCTCTGCCTATCGTCATGCTATGCTACAAGCAATACAACTTTTTCTTTTCTTATAAACCTGTTATTCCTTCACATTAATTAAGCCCTTCATGCATCCACCCACGTTTGTTCGGAATTTTCCTACGATAAAAACATTTTCTATTAGAACCATATCAATCAACATCGTTCCCGGTTTTTAATTCTACACAATATGCTCACGTTCCTGATAAATTGATTCCGTAAATCAATAGTGAAATATAAATTTTACTATGAAAATTTTAAGTATCTTCTTAATGTTATTTATTCTCATAATTAAAATAATATTGTAATTATTTCAAAAAATCTCTCGAATTTTAACTATCTAGTTTACATTAAGGAATCTGCATTAACTCAGCTAATGAGCATGCTTAATTTGGTCTGCTTTGCTCAAATGCTGTCGACGCCGCATACCGCTACAACTCCAGAATGTATGCATGTCATTAGGAGTTTCAGTGAATAAATTCTTTGAATCATTGCACTAATGGTATCAAAAGATTTATACTCTTTCAAGGGGCAATTATCTGAGAGAGACATTAATATTAAGGTGTATGTTCTATGCTGCAGAAATCTACAGAATATATTATTATAAATATACCTATTTATTAACATCCTTTATAACAACATTAGCTTTATCTCGGGAACTCCGTTCCCATTGTTTTGAAAATGAGTCAACTTCCACGCCATCTGTTGTAAGACAAATATAACCTTTTGTCTGTACTTTATTATCAACAACCTATCAATGGATAGTTTTCCGTATCTACATAATATATATATCCATATCCTATAGTTTGACTAGAAAAGGAGGAAGCCGATATCTGTCTTAAGTTAAAAATAGTACTTGTTACAAATATGTACTAATCGGGGATAGTAAGCTCAGATATGTAATAAACGGCCGTTACCGGATTGCATAAGTATATTGTCAAGTTATTCTTGAAAGATCTGATGTTATAGAAAAGAGGAGTACATAGGATATGATTTGAGGTAAAGTAAATTTATAAAATTGTTATCTTTTTAGTGTGTACTTAGACAGGAGCTTCTGTAAAGCTGTGTCTCTAGATCCTGTTTAGGATTAATCAGTATAGTTTTGGGTCATTAGCTCCTATATTTCAATTTATTTCCATTAGTCGTTTAAAGTGTTATTTCCATTATTTAAATTTTATATAGTGTGTAGGGAAAATGTATTATCATATTTTTTAATAAATGAACGAATGACAGGTTTCGTAAAAATATTAATTTAAACTATAAATTAAGATCATCAAAGAAGAAAAATTATAATAATATTTATAAATCCAAACGAAATCTTTAAATAACACTATTATTTATAATAGTGATGAAAACCCAGCATCATTATTACAAAGGTTTCCAATTATTTATTTGGAAAAATAACAACCTAATTTCACAAAAGCAAAAGAGTATTACAACTTCCGGGAGTCGTTAGTGATCAAAATGGTCGAGAACATCGTGTGGAATGTTAACATTGCTTTTTCTCTAACAAAACTTTTCTTTTTATTACATCAAAGTCTCTCATAACGAGATACATCCAATGAAATTTTGTTATACGGAACTGTACAAAGAAAATTTATACATTTCACTAAAATTGGGAAGAATAGTTACAAAACAAAGAACGATAAATCTAGGATTCCCCTTACAGAACGCCCATAGCATTGATTTAACTAACCCTACTTTTTCTCCCTTGATGGATGCATCCGAATCCAAAACAAATAGAACGGACCCTGGCTTAAACAAATAATATGAAGAAGAAAGTCTAATTCATTGTACGCGAGAAACAATAAAAGCAGAAATAAGATTACCGATAAATCTAAAAGGGAATTTTTCTACACGGGAGAGGCTTATCTACTTTACGTCGTTTTGGGAATAAATACCGTGAGTCTTACTGCAATGAAGACGCTGCCGAACTTAAGTCTGCTATTGTCTGTCGGGATAAAAAAGGTACATGGGAGAAAGTGCTGTTTGTCCAAACTCTTCAGTAATCTCTTTATTTACTACCGAAGATTGTACTGACCCTATTATTTTATTTAGGGTACTTATATCACTGAATATCAAAGGGTTATAGTTTATTGGATTATAAATAAATTAATAGATCCTACCTCTATATGTTATCTGAAAAGCTATTAAATAAAGCCGATTATTTAAAAAAACAAAAATGATAAATGTGGGTAATGCTTGGAAAATAGATACATGCACACGGTAACTTTTTTTAGATCTTTATAATTATGTATCAATTCTTTTACTCAGCGAAAGTCATTTAAGTGCCCCAAAATCGTCGTTTTTCCGATATTTTTCAGAACCCAAATTTTTTTTCCTAAAATAAAGTGAAAGTGCCAGTGAAAGTTCCGTCAAAATCAGTCCAACAGTTTCAGAGATTAACCGCAACAAACAAACAGTATTCTTTTTTAAATACCGTATATACATTCAAAAGCTACTATGTATTTTTGCATTACAAACAACAACAAGCAGTTACATATTTGTTCAAAATTTTAAAACCAAATGGAACCATCATATTTTTATTTCACTTATCTCATTTTTGCAGTACCCCTCCAGCTACTGGCTGCTGCTAATTTTTTTCTTATATCATACATGATATGATTTTCTTTGGGTTCATCAATAAATGATCACATTTCATAAATATATTTTCCATTGCTTTCCAATGTACTTCGTCAACATGACACACGAATGTAGGTAAATACTTAAATTAAATAACATTTTAATGATAACAATGAATTTCTGAAACTTTTCAATACGAGTCTTAAAACATGGTAACAACATAATGATAATAATTACATATAACTAATAACTCAGTAAGTAAGAAAAACAACACAAAATTTCTAAGTTTAAACCGATTAAATTTTGCCTTACAACCAAATGCGAATAATATAAGAAAAAACCTTTGACATATCTTGTAAACACATCTCAATGAAATACTGACGCTTATTGAGATTAACAAGTGTGCCGACGCGTTGACAAAGTATTTTGTACACGAAAAGGACAAATTGATTTTTCAATTTACGACTTTGAAGCAAAAGTTATTATATGAATAGGAGATAGGTATGCGCTATTTTTTAATGTTGTATTTATATTTCACTTACATAACTACATAGAAAGGTGATTAAAAATCAAATACATATATGAATGAAATTACATAATATATACTTATTATTATTGTATTATTAGAACAGATTTTCACATAATACATATATCCTAAATCTGAAACTAATGGTTGAGCTGGTTTAATCGCTTGGAGCTAGGAATAATAGCCGCGACAAATTTTCCATACCGTTGAGCATTTTCCTATGAATGCACCTACACAATTGTCGGTATTGCCAACGAAATTGTACGCTATTAAGTGACGTTCTAAATATAGGGTTCCATGCGATGACGTGGAGATAGCCCGTCGCTTTCAACCCTTTACGCGGATCATACCGTACACAAATATTTTATACAATTTATTTTCAACATTGTGTAAAGTCGTTTATAGTCTAATATTGATTTGGTTTTCGTGAATGTTAAGACATTTTCAAATTGAAGATATTATAGTCAACTGATGAAGTGTAGCTGTTTCACATCTGCTTTTTGATGATTGATTCATAATGATGATTGCTACGTGCGGTTTGGAAGACATGTCCGCGGAAAGCAACGTCGTGTTACAACAATGTTTTGACGTTAATAACATCCAACCGTAGAGAGGTAAATACGGCTTATTACGGACAGTTTAATTCAGACATCTGACATAATAAGCTCCAATGTTTACTTGCAAGAATAGCTTTAAATTTTTATTTTACTTCCATAAAATCATTTCGTAGCTTTTCGTAATAATTTACCTTAAGACGTTTTATTACATACGCATATTCTTAACAAATTGATTATAATGATTTTTATTTATGTATCTTTTTATATCATACTATCACAATTTTATACATTAGAAAAAATAATATAGATCAAGTATATTTAAATTACATTAAATAAGAAAGCAAATAAAAAACAACTTAAAATTTGCTTTTCTGGCCAAATTCTCAATTTCTTTTATTACTCTACTACTTGAATTTGTTATTAGCATGAAAAATATAACATTATAATTATCATTTTGTAGCAGTAGTAAATATTACAAATTTCTTTCATTACCTTCCTTAACATTTGTCGTCTTAAACCGTGCATCAAAATCTAAATCTGTCATAAAATCCGACAATACGGTTTCGTCACGCTCGTCAACCATAACTTCCCGACTTATCACATTTCCTTTAATTAAAAACAAGCGTAGAACGTATACGACTAGTCTACCAAACGTGGTTTCAATCAAGCCCACATCTTTACGACTGCTGTGTGCTCTCATAAAGCATAGCTTTCTGTAGTGCCGACTACGTACTGATTGATAACACGTGTTGGTTTGCCGTTCGATTTAGAACAAAACTTCTTGTATTATAATAAACATTATTGCGCTGAAATTCAATGTTGTAGAAATATTTTTCTAATTTTTCAACTACCGCTATTATTTTGTATGTAACATGTAAAATGAACCAATTAAAGATTTTAATATTGACGTAATATGGCTTTTATACTACCGATGCTTTTTTTAAATAATCATAAAGCACATGTAGGTACTGCATAGAAAAAGCATGAAAAACATATTTTGTTATAATGTGGTCAGATTTAACTTATCAATTTTACAAAAACTTTTCAGCTTTATTAAATTGAAAATACTAATAAAAATATGAATTTTTAATTGAGCAATATTCTTAATATTTATGATAGTTTATTATATCGACAATTTTGTTAGTTTATTTACTTACGTATGATTTCTTAAATTAACAAATGTAATAATATTTCAAAATAAAATTTATTCTATACCTAGATAAAATGTAAACCAGAAAAAATACATAAAGATATTATTAACGTGCATAACCCGACAATATTTTTATTTCAAAAAGATTTTATCACAGCTCCATATTTCTGAGTGGAGTTATGCATTGTTTGCCCACCAACTGTTGTCGCCACTTCCGTGCCATTAGCGAAAGTAAATCCAGTTCTCTCCGCATTTTTACCCAAAAGGGTTAACAGTGCCGTGTGATATTACATAAGATATATCTTTTACGCCTTTGTTTGAATACTAGATTGAGATGTCAAATTCATACATATTATATTATTATAACTGAACTTATAGTATAATTCACTTCTTAGAAAAAACGTATTCACATAATATACATACAATACAATGTATAGAAAATCGTAATTTAGCCATGATATTCAGAATTGCTGTTTAAAAAAATTATCTACTTCTTAATTTTGTGTTTTGGTGTCATGATTAAAATGTAAATTGAATAACCCCTATTTTAACGCTCAACTCAAAATATTTTGTGAATTGTCAAGTAAAAAGTGTAATCGTATAGATAAGGCTGTAAAACTCAATTAAAAAGGTATTTTTTCTGTATTTAATTAACGTAAACTTAGTTTTTAACCGATTTTTAACCAACTTAAAAAAAGGAGGAAGTTCTTAACTCGAATATATATAATACAAGACAATTTTTGACAAAAAAGAAGACCAACTGCAATGATTTTGAGGAGTTTTCTGGTGTGTCTTCGAAGTTGAATGTCCAATGCCAATTAAATTAAATAAATACCGGGACTAGTAAAAGTGATGAAGAGATAAAGTGAAAAATGATCCATGTAGGTTTATGAAACTAAGCTACTTACTTAAAATATTATATTAATTTAAACACATTAAATACCTGACAATCTTGCTTTTACAAAAAACCCTAACGCCACCTTATTTTCAGTAAGGGCAACTTGTTTTAGTTTTTGGTTGAAGTCATTTTAACATTATTATATTTAGACAATCAAAGTACCAAAAGAAATCGATCAATCACCAATAGTAAACCGTAGGCGTTTAGTTAGTTAGGCTAAATAATTCATATAGTATGTATTTGAGGGTATTGGTTTAGCAAATTTTGTATTGCTCGTCTAATTAGTTCCTTACACCAATTTAAAAGTATACCAATGCCAAACATGCATGCTATGAACCTTTTGGAACCTTTTGGTGTGTTTTAACTTCTAACAATTTCATTTGACTGTTGAGGGCCAGTCCCTTCCTAGGCTTAACGAGTTGCCATTTTTTGTTATATTGTCACTTCACCTTAGGAATAATTGTGATGTAACCTCATCCTGACAATCTATAACGAAATGACAATATTAATATGTATTTGAACTTTGATCACAACCTTAAAACCTAATAACAAAATATTACAAAAATGAACCCATAAAACAACAAAGCAAATGCAAAAATAAATAATATACATAAAAAAGTTGTCCAAATACATTTTTCCTTTTGGAATGAAACAACATTAAACCTTTACGTCACGAAGGCAGGTGAAACGTTCAGCCTGAGACGTACGAAAGCTTTTCAAATATTTACAAGTGCCTCAAGTGGCTTAAAACAAATTCTCCAATAATCTTGCCTTGACTTTGCTATTGTTTACATTGAATTCGCTACTACCTCCCCTTAGCTTGTATTTTTGTGGAACGCCACTCAAATCGTATTTGATTTCGCCAAACATAAAACGTTTGTCAACATTGAACAAACTTGTATCGGGTTACTCGTTTCTTGTTTTTTCATAGTTACTTTGATTTTAACATGGTTACTATACAAATTTATACAAATAAGATAATGGAACATTTTGATACGATAAATATTTATGTAATCTTTAGAGACGACATCTAATATTTTAGACAGCTATCTTTGCGCCTTTGCTAAATGATAAAGGAAGAAATGAGAACATCTTAGTAATGACTTGCTTCTATGCAACGCATTTCGGGATCGGACAACATGCTAGTTTTCGCAGTGGTATATGACAGGGTGACAAGACAACAGAGTTTTGCGATATACATATTATCATTTTTGTTTTTAAATTTTCTATACCTTGGATAGTCCGACTGGTGGAATATCTTTACCCTACAGAACATTGCAGCCAAATAACCTTGTATCGTGGTCCTTTGGTGAGTAGGCTTTTTCAAGCTCTCTAAAGATCGGCTACGGTAGCTGGTTATCCTCAGAAGGGTCGTATGCTTGTTTGCCACCTAAAGTAAAATAAATTAAAAGAGATCTCAAAAAAAGTATCAAATAATTCGGTTACTTCATTAAAAATATAAGTATAAAGGTCTACAAAAATACCATCTCATATTAATCCAAAGAGAAAAAAGTTGCATAGTAGTAGCCTAAATAAGATAATATTAGGATGAATGGTTTTTTTAAGGTTTCTATGAAACTACGCGAACTTGAACAATGATAATAATTGAAACACCATTAAGCTTAAAGAAAGAATGTTATTAGGTATTCAGTGAAGTTTTACAAAAGCTACTAATAAAAGTAAAACTAGACACAAAAATAGTAAATGCTGAAAAGTATTTTATAAAAACACTAGCAACCTACCCCAGTTTCGCATGGGTACAATTTATGTTTAAAAAGCCTAATTTAGAGTTTATCGCTTTAATATTGGCAGTTTATAACTTCATAACTGCCTCATTAGCCTAATGGTCCTAAAAGCGACTGCTATACTCGAGGTCCTAAGTTGTATTCTCAGGTGCTATTGGGTTTTTCTATGAAATTCTCAGTAGCAGCTTGGAGTTTGGCTTTGTGCCCGATTAATGGCAATAGGCTCGCCCCCTATTACATGGGACCTAAAACATACCCTGCAAACTGTATGTGTACACCTCTGCTAAACACTTCAGGGACACAACCGTGATAGTATGTTATGCAACTTCATATTTACGAACAGTGCGGTTAGCTCACGTCGCCCAATTTATCATAGGTATTTTTAGGTAGGATTTCTTTGGTCGCGAATAATTTTGAGTTCGTGATTTCTTCTATGGTATTCGCTTAAATAGAAAAGTGTAAAGGACAATCTTAATCAACATTAAATGCCCAAATTAACTAATGAACTTATCTCTGGATAATGATTAATACTCAATTGAAGAAAATAGCTTCGCAAATAACGTAGTATTTTAAATTATTATGTTGGGTATAAAAATGGTTACTGTGAGTCATACTTAGAAAATAAACATGCTATTGCGGACTATTCTCTAGGCTTTTTAAAGAACTACAATTCTTTAGAACTTTTTTTTTCATGTATAAGGTTTAGCCAGCGCATGCCATTTCAGAGCCCAAAAACCATTATTTGACGACTTGATTACAAGTAATTTAATTTCCTCTACTATACATAAACTTAATTGGAATATATTGTATATATAAGCCTTCTAAAAAAAAATCCCAAATGTTAGTATAAACCATATTAAAATCCGTTGCGCAGTTTAAAAGATCTAAGCGTACTAGGGGACAGACAGCGGGAAGCGATTTCATTTCATACTATGTATAGATACTAAAAAAAAACAGTCCCAAATCTTTCCATCGACAAAATAATATTATTGAAACTACAATATATCGGATATAATATGAAATCACTTCCCCTTCAATATCTTTTACAGACCATAAATTTACTTATGAGACAAATATCCTTACATTTTTTGTAAGACCCTCGTGATGATTTTGACAGTGTGCGTTGAATGTTTACATCGTCGCCAGAAACTCATTAGTCGACACTTAGGCGCGGGCGCATCTGGCGAACGCGTACAAATATGTCAGGATTTGTTTGCTTTTACATTTTGAATGTTTGATCTTAAAGAAGAAAGAAGGTTTTAAATAGCTTGGCAGTTTCCTTGCCGATTGTAATAATTGCTGAATCAATTAAAAATATAATAGATATTTATAATCGTTACTGTGTAATCAGTAACGTATAAGCCTTTAGGCTGTAGCTAGCCACTTTAACAAGTCTCAAACTCGTAGCAATAGCTAATAAGTTCGCAAAATAAATACTAAACATATTTAAAAAGTTCAATCTTAGATCTATACAACAAAATACATACTATGATTAACCTATTGCTTGTACATAGTGGGTACTTATTATAAAAGGGTTTAAATAAACCCCTTAACTCTTTAATGGTTGAATACACACCGAATCTTATTTCGAATTTAATCGAACAAGATTTTCCTTTATATAGGAAAGGATAAGAAATATAAGCGATATTAAAATCACAGTACATCTAACAAATGATAAAGAGTGAGCTGACGCGAGAAGTATCAAACGTAATAAATAATTCCCTCGCTTTGAAACAAATGAGGTCATGTGTTTCGACTTTACGTTTTTTCATCGGCTTCCCGCGGGATCGTGTGTCTTCTATATCCGTTTCAACGTATCGAACAATTTGCTCTTTTAATTTTAGAATATGTTCGCTATTTAGTCTGTAGTGCCTTGGGGATCATTAAATTCGGGCTGTGCGGGCAGATGTCAACTACTACACATCTGGAATCTTTTAGTTTGCCGTTTTTGCTTGATTATAGTTTTTATATAACATATTATAATATATACATATATAAGATAATATAAAAGAAGTGCATATATAAGGTTCACGTAATTATTAAGTACATATATAAATTCTTGTGTATGTCGATTAGTGATCGTGTAACTTTTGAACAACTTGACCGATTGAGCTTAAATCGATATTTGTTTTATCGAGACGACAATTCGTAACTAAGTGAGGATCCGAATTCCGATAGGTGATGCTGTGGTCAAGTCATTATATATCGGAAAGGACATAACAACGTCTGCCGGCCAGCTAGTATATTATTATCTTGAGTCTTGAGTTGTGCAGGCTTATAAGTACTTTTTTATGCATACCATTTGAATTGATAACACTCTTCTTACAGATGTACTACGTAATTCAAATCCGCATTTAGGCAATTATGATGTGGAACGACGTCTTACAATGACTGGATTCGGAAGACCACAAATCAAGTTCAAATAAAAAATGGGTCTAGTGACAAACATTGGGGAAAATCTATGTCCAATATTATAATGTATGCTGATGATGACAATGAAGTTATGTAGTATGTAGTTAAACCAAATAAAATAATGGTTAAATTTTAGTTTCTTAAATGTAACTGATTTATATTTAGACTAGAGTCTTTTATATAAAAATATGATTTAATAACTAAATTATATTTTGTTGAAATGGGTCATGGATTGTTTAATAAAATCAAATGTTAATAATAGTGAATGAGTATAGTCTTAAATTTAACGTAGAACAACAAACCATAATCCTCGAAACGATCGCAGAAGAGAGTTCAACATATGATTTCTTCAAAGAAACCATTCAAAACTAATCCTTTTGTACTTCGACCTATTTAATTCACGTTAAAATCAAATAACAGTTTGACCTCAAAACCACATTTAGAGTTAGCGTTGCAATATTGTGTACAATCGGTTACACTGAAAATTTCATTGAATGAAATATTTGGACCAATTCTGAACTGTAAAGCACATGCACACCGTCGGAAATCACCCAACATTAATTTATCTCTAGGAATAATTGGAATAGTCTTGACTGTACATATGAAACAATCAAACTTAACCTTGGGAACGTTTTACTAGTCGCTTTCAGTCCGCTCCGGTGTAATAAACATGTCGGCAACAAGTGTTAAGACTTGTGGTTTACGCACATGATTAGCCGTGCTTATTAGATTTATATGAATCTATGAATTTATTTATTATTAAATGACATTCATTATTATAGGCACTGAAATTTGAAAGTAATTACAAAAACGTTTTAAGAAATATTGATTAAAATAAAAAGCATTCTAGTTGAGAAGGTAAAGCTTTTGCTAAATGTCATGGCAATACACCTTGCAAGTGATCCTTGGCTTTTGGGGAATTATGGGTTAACCGAAATATTTCATTGGTATAGTAATTGTCTTAATGTTTTGCTGATTCATACTCAGGAATACTTTATTAGAAAATCTATTATTAAGAAATATTAAATTTCCTATACCACAATTTACAAGCGTTGGTATGTTTTAGCTTTGCTGAATAATGACATGTTAAATAGTAAAATCTATTCATTGTTAAACATGCGTACGTAAATGTATTATTTAGGCCATGTAAGATCTGTACCAGAGAATAATCATGTAAAATAAAGTATATGGATCCAAAATACTGTCTTTGCTATCAAATTTCATAGAATTATAAGATCTGTAAATTTATTAAAAACGATTCCCAATTTTTGCACACCATTTCGTATCCTGTTAAGCAACTTGCACTTTACGTAAACGTCTATAATTATTTTCAAGTACCTAGGTATTATTATATACATGTATACTCCAATCTGTGTGTAAACACAATAATATTATTACCTAATTTGATGTAATTAATGTTTACTCTGTACAAATTAAAGTCCCTGAGTTAGTTGTTACTTTGTCATTCTTTACATCATCTGAATGGAGTACAACTCTTTTCGGTCGTAATGAAGCATTTTTCGCGCTGTTGTAGTCTTATTTGAAAAGTCTGATCTGCAACATTTACTAAGACTTGAGCTGTTACAACTTGCATCCTCTGTAGTAAAAATCTATATGTGACTGTTTACGGATTAGGAATACGCCAATGTTTATGGTTTATTCTAAATGGATGTGTTGCAGTGATAACTTTTAATAGTGTGAACTTTAGCAAACGGGTATGCTACTTTCATTATTAATGTTATGTTAGATGTACATTTGTATATAAAACATTTTAAAACTTATACACAGACTGCATAGCTACAAGTGTGTACATACATAAATTGTTATTACACTAGAACACTAACAATAAGCGAGGAATGGGGCGCCGCGCCGCCCCGCGCCACCCGCGCCGTGCCACTTCGTACCTAAACTAAAGCATCTCTCACACAAAGAGACATAAATGTGTTCGCGTATAAATAAAATCAATCGCGCGTCGTGACTTTGAAAATACATATTTTGGGTTCGTTATAAGTAACGAAGACATTTTTATTACATAATTATTAATGATGTTTGTTTTGTTTGAAACGTTTTCGTAATCAGTTGTTGGAAGGTTATGATAGCTGGCTCTGTTTATAAAAATATATTTTACCCTAATGGTTTGTATTTCTACTGCTTCTAAATCAGAGCTTCACATATAATACTTCTTCTTGGTTGAGGAAGCAAAGCGTGTTCATTGCACAGTACCAACAGCACCCAGACGGCAAACTACTAGCGCCGGCAAAACAAAAAATAGTAAAGAAAATCGATCCATGTGAATAAAGAGAAGAAAATGCTACTACTAAAGCAATGTTTTATAAATCACCTAAGTTTATTTACAATTCTAAAGTTAAAATTTGATAAGCATTTTTATTCATATTTCAATCATTTCATTAATCAATCACTTTTTACAAGTAATTTTTTTAACATAATTTCTGCAGACTCTGGGTCCACATCATTTATTTTACAAAAAGAGTTATAATAAATATTGCTTCAAAAATACAGTAATTCATCTAAGGTTTAGCTTTACTAAAACTAGAAACTAAGTGAACCCAATTTTTTGTAATAATTATTATTATTTTTGCATATTCTTGTAATTTTTATTACTACATAGTTTGTTTTGTCCAGTTAGTACTACATGTTTCTTTGTCAGCTGTGAGAGGTATAACTTAATACAGAAAGTATTGCATTATTTTAAAGTGGGCAAGTAAGTAATGTATGGATGAATTGCAGAATTTTACAATTAACATTTGGTTCTATAAAACCAAAACCCGGTGAAGCTGTCAAAACCTGTAATGGTTGCAAGTATAGTCAGTTCAATAAAAAATCCATAAATTATTACTTGTACCTGGGGGTAGATACAGTCGGTTCAGCCCTGTTCTTATATCAAGAATTTTATGGAACCTAATCAACCTGTTTTATACGTATTGATGGAAGGACATTTTTAATTTTGTGCATTTTGTGCAATAAGTCCTTCGATAAAAATAATATTATACGAAAATGTATTTTACTTTTTTTTACTTGAACTTACTCAGAACTAGAATTCTGACCTTTGTTTTATAACAGTTTTGTACATGTTTTGAGAGCTTTGTTTATAAACATAATTTGTGCACTATGAATTATAAGAAGAAACAGGCTATAATTTATTTTTCTGTGTTTATATCGTAAACAACGATAAATCATCGAGACTTTTATTATGATTTCAAAGCAGGTCAAGATAATTTGAAAAAGAAACGTTAATTTGTCTTATACTAACAATAACGTAACGTTTCGGTACATCGATGTTTTATTTATTTTTACTCATAACATTTATTATCAATTCGATAGTATCCACACAGTGAGATTCTCAAACTCAAATCGACAAATGCCAATAGTTTTTTTTTATTATTCTCCACAGCCAGACCCTTTATTTTTGATAGAACTGGAAGTATCCATACATTTTTTGGTAATATTTGAATTATGAGTGCGAATTTTTATCCGATATTTTTTTACATCCAATTTATAAGTATTTCAGTATATTGGCGCTCGAGTAAATCAAATTTTTTTCTTTTATTATCTGTGCCCCCGCTCTCCGCTGGATCCACTCTCATGAACTACAGAAATATTGTTACGAAGATATCGTGATATTTTTTTATAAGGACAAACTACCTATAACAATAATAATAATAATAGAGCTTTATTTAATTCCAAACAAATAATATGAGTAAAAACTAATGAAAATTAGAAACTATAAAAATATGACTAATTAAAAACTAAGGCAAATTATTACATTTTAAATATTATGCATATAATTATGTACTTTGTGTGGACCCCATTCGGGGTTCCAAGTACCTATACAAGAAGTAAAACGAAAAAAAAAAGATCGAATTCTATACAGTAGTTTTTGTACGATGCGCGCACAATTGCAAACCTCAATCATTTTATTTATAAAGATAAAATACAATGGTTACTTTTTTTTTTGTTCATGTACCTAAGGGTTTTAAAAATCCATTAAATTAGTAATAATCAATCAAAATGAAAAGTATTAGTTTAATTTAGGTCGTAAGAAGGCACCTTTTTATACTACAAAGGTGGGAAACAAGCATACGGCCCGACTGATGGTAATTGGTAATTGCCGTAGCCTATGGACGCTCGTAATACCATAATAATTTTCACTGCATGTTTTTTTCACACGAAACCGAAAATCTGGATTGACATGATTTGTAAACAAAATCATATGCTTTAAAACTAAATAACCAACTTTTAATTTTTTTTAAATCATACGAAAAGTAATTCGTCAGGGCTCTTCTAAGACTCTAAATAGTATATTGTATTAAACCATAATAACTTGAACTTTCAACATAAATTCAAATCAATTTACTTTTATTTCTCAAAGACATTCATCAACTTTATATTCTTTTTACAACTGTGAATGTGAAACTGGAATAAGCAATGCATACGGAATTACGTTATGACGTACTTGCATCGTAAAATGTACCTTCGGTTGCACTAAAACTTTTCTTTATCGTGACTACTAAAATAATTTGATATGTACATAAAACACGCGAAAATTAATTTCATTTTTAAAATTTGATTTAATCAGAACAAATAATTCTATTTTAACCATAGAATTATGAACTCGGTGTAGTAGAAGCGGGCGGACTTTATTACTCTATGATTTTAACAAATGAGAATAAGAGTCAAGTTAGCATGCACATGGTGAGAAGTCTTTCATAGTTTTTCTCTTTTAGTATATTGCTTTTTTATCGATGGCAACAATCTCACCCGATCTTAAGTAACGATGTGGCCTAAGATGTTAGCACGCTAAGCCTAGGCGAAGACTGGCACCAAAGTGCAGCTGCCAGAACATACCTATTGGTGTTTGGTGACAGATTTTTAACTTGAGGCTGGTAGCTACCTAAAAAGCTCTACCACCATACCATGGTTTCCTTGAAAGCTCAGGCTCATTGTATACGCTATCAACTAAGCCATCATTGCATCAAGTCACTTCTTTGAGTCTCCATCATGAATGTACACATTATCCAGTGTATATTCAGCCAATCAGGTGCTTGCAGGATGGCATGACAGCGACGACCGGCGATAAAATGCTGACCTTTCGATGGTCGCCGTTGTTTTAGGATCGCACTTTGCTGAAAAAATAAGAAAAAAGTTTTATTTCTATTTGTAAAGTAACCTATGTAACTCCCTTATGGAAACCTATTTTAAAACTGCATCTCATTTTCATTTCCCACTGGATATAACGTCGTCGTAGTGAAGACAGTGTACACTATAAAACGTCTTGTTTCCACCGAAATGTCTGCTAAAATATAAAACAGCTTGTAAAACAAGGAACGCTCTATAGTTTTATGAATACTCTCTGGCAACAATCGGAGCGAAAATAAATAAAAAACAGAAATAAAGAAGGACATGCACCGTTTAAAGTCACAGGAGCCAACGGAATGATGAATATTACAACTAGCCAGAAGCGAGCCAAATACAGACTCGTTTTGTTGAAATAAAACTATCCTTGTATAGCATAGCTGGCTTTGTACTTCATGTTGTATCTTATTTTTTTACTGAATCCTACCATAATGAAATACTGGATCATCTCGTTAAACTATAAATTTAAGAAGACATACTTGCTTAATATATTTGATTTAAACATTGAAGTTGTTTTGGTATATCTTACCAATATTTAGTTTTAATTATATACACTGTATACATATTTATCTGTATTGTAATTATTTATAATTTTCTTTATCATTTGTTCATAAAGGTATAAATATCATATATTTTAACAGTTCATCAAAAATTAACATGGACTAATATTATTTAGAAAAATTAAACCAAATTCGTGGGCTATCGTGGTGATTGAGGCTGTGGCTCGGGAAGAGACTTTTGAGTAGTAATTCGACTTTTACAGGTTAGAACTATTATTTATTATAACCATGGCAAATTTACTAAAGAAAATAATGATTATCTACACAAGCTTGCAAATCTATCACGCTGATCAAAGGACTCTTCACCAGGGTAAATAGACTTATTCACTAAGTCAGAACACGACATATAGGCGAATTCTAAAGCTGAGAAATTTTTAAATTTTCGCTACATGGTAGTATTACGAGGACTTATCTCAAGCGTTGAAATCCTCGCGATTCTTTCATTCACGGTTAGCCAATATGTTGTAATTAACTTTAGACGCAATAACAATATTTTAAATTAATTTATTATACAGTAATTTTGTTTATTTGTTTTTTTTTTTATATTTAATATAAATAAACCATGATTTAAACTGTGTTAAATTTATTCGACGGACTCTTCACCGCGCCGCGCCGCTTCCTACGCACTTTTCGTACTTACTTACAAATTGCCAAATTGCTTGACGTTCAAGGTTACTGCTCCACTCCTTAGGATGATTGTAGCGTGAAGTTACATAGCCTATAACCCTAAATATGCCATAAAACACTTTTTTTTTAATCTGAATGGTTTCTCTAGAGGGTATTACGTTTAAACAAACAAAAATTAAGCTTCATAATATTGGTATCTATAGGTAGGTAAATTAAATAACGTTTTAAAATAAAATTAAACTTATATAAGTACGACATTTTCTTGTAAACAGACCGCGGCCAGCGCTGACGGACGAGCGTGCGTGCTTTACCCATTTCGAAACTGCTAATGGTTCATTTTGTCAAACACCCAACTCCTCTCGTTATAAATCCAACCAGCATAAGGATGAATCACGTTAATGAATCAACCTATCAGAGATTATGTGATAAATAGACTAACGATTTACATAAATATTTCACTTCACCGGATTAAGTATGGAACATTAATATATGTCAAGATTTTTTTTTCATATAACACATGAAACTTTATAAATAGCATTCCACCAGGCACCTATTTCTTTAATTAAATTTAACTATATAAGATATATTATATTATAAATATGTAAATATAGACGGCGACGTATCTGATGCGTTATGCAAAATAACATTTTAAAAATTTTGGTACAACATACATTTTTACTCGTAAATTAAATTAGACTCATTAAATGTTCTACTTATCAACTATTCAGGTCTCCTGGAGGTTGATGGATAGCCAAACATATCAGCAAATTAATTCAGAAAAATTCATTTTACAATTATTATAACCAAATAACAATTATAAGCAATTTTTATAAGCGGAGCTGTGCAAATTTCAACCAATAGGATTGCATCTTTAGCATAGCATAAAATCTAGAGATAGGTACAATTCTGTTGGTCGAAATTTAATCGTGTTAATTAATAATGTAATGTAAATAATAATTAATACTTATTTCTTGTCTTAAAAATTAAAACAACGCTCCAGCAAAATAGTGACATCTTTGCTAAAACTTACCAATGTTTTTTTTTGTTAGCTCAAAACAAACGTTTCTAGTTATTATTTATGACCCACTTCACTGGTGTACAATACAAACTTTAACACGCAAAATGCCAACAATATAGGGTGAAATATTTTTAAGAATCAGATAGAAAAACCACCACATTACGGATCAAGATCTCGCCAAAAACTTTTTTAAACTTTTTTAACAAAATAATTATTAGTAAATTCAACTTTGATGTATATTTGTTTAAAAAAATACATGTGTTTTGTTTAGCTATCTATGGTGACTTTAAATGTATTAATTAATATTTTACTACATAAAAATGTCCATGGAAGCGGTATTATATAGTTGACAGCGGTTTCTCTAGGTAAACAAACATTTTGTTCGATCTAAAATAAGATTTTTGTCTATAAAACACACCACAAGCGTTGGTCGCCGCAGGACGTAAAATTAATGTAAGGAGATTATATAAACCAAAACATCGAACCTCAATGAGTTCCTGCCATTCCACACGTATCCTGGCTGTCGAAACTCATTCTTAACGACCGTAAAAGCGACAAATTCGTTTACCCGTGTTCATAAATTAAAGTTCATTAAAAGTCTGTTAGCCAGCGAGACTAAACGGTATTTTATTTAGTCAAAAACGGAATACGAAACGTTGGTCTGGCGATAAATCCTACTTTTAATTTTTGTTTTCAAGTAAATTCGGTTAGTTGGTATTTGTTTTAATAAATGTTAAAATTTTGATAAGTGGTCGCGGTCACTTGAGTAAGCGCGAGCGCTAAATGCACGTTTTAATTTCCTGGAACCATGTACTTTTTTATGGTTTATAGCAACGATGTGATCCAAGATGGTAACATGCTAAGGGTGCTAGCTAGCTTTACAAACCTGACTCTTAAGTACAATGCATTCAATATTATTATTTGTCCCATACAAAAAATATCGTTTTTAAGTAACATCGGCTTAACCACGGTTTCAATATACTGATAAGTGTGTAAAATAATTCTTAAAGGTCCTAAGGATATAAGTGAATCGGCTCCCAAAACTATTTAATGATACTTGTATGACTTAAGTAGGTTCTAATAAAATACTACGATCCAACATTTTTTATCGCGCGATTAACTAAGACTACAAATTAAAAATATTCCGGAAACTTAAAACCTAGCTTAAACTCCAGAAATCTTTGTATCCTTACTATACCTAAAATATTTTCGATTTGCAAGTCTGAAGAATTAATAAAAGCCCTTCACTACAACGCTGGTATTTAAAGCAACTAACAAGCGTAAACTAAAACACGAAAAATACTAAAATCCCTCGAGCATTGAAAACAAGCTTAATAGTGCACCTGCAATAACAAATCCTGAATTTATATTAAAAGCAAAAAAAGAACTTTTCAATTTCCCCCCTTATTACCTACACTAAAGTTAAGGAAAGTTGTATATTTTGTTCTGAAAACTTTCCCTTGTGTGGAGCTGACACGACATGTTTCGGCGAAAAAAAAATTAAAGACGACTATCACTGCGTAATTGAAATGTCAAAAGTTATCTGATTTTACTTGCAAAACGAGACGATATGAAATTTTTCGCGTAGCCGAGATCGTTCAGTGGAAAAAAGAGAATTCGATATGAGGAGAGTGTCTGCAATCAGCATTCGACCTACATTCCAAACGATATTATTATGCACGTACAAGTGTGAACATACTCATATTAAACTAGGCCTCATTGCAGGAAACCGGTCGGTCGAAGCCTGATTGAAGAAGCAATTAATATTTAATTAAATATTTATTTATCTGTAAAAAATGCATTGCTACAGAGAACAAACTGAACTTATACTATTAAAAATGTTAATATAAATGTATCATAATATAATTTGCACTTTGATCGAGGGATCGCATAAAATGTTCTTACCAAATTGATATTAATCAGTAACAATATAGTATCAATAATAAGTTAAAGTTAATTTACTTCAATGATCTTAAGATAATACTCAAATTACAGTTAAACATATCTAAGCCCTTACCGTGTTGCGTTCGTCTGTTGTCTATTGAAGTGAGAATTGGCACAACAATTCTATAAATTATATCTACACTATATTATTCAGTATGTAGAAATGTTGTATTATATCCTATTTATTGTCGATCATATGTAAAATAAACCCGTTTTTATAGTATCAAAAATCTAAAAATTGAATTCCGTTTAAAAATACTTCAAATAATTTTCATACATATACTCACTCCTAGTTTTAGGGTTTTTCACAATGTATGCCAAAGAATTACAAGCTATAATAGAGCCAATTAAAAAAAAAACAACTGGTGCTAAATATTCAAATGCAGATAACGATGTCATTACCAGCAGGCTAACAAGTTGAATTGACTACCTACATCGTATTCTGGTTAATTATAATAATAAAGCGGTAATGAAAAATAACTGGCTAGTGGCTAATGAGTGATGTATTCACAAACATTTTTGTAAGGAAGACAATTGGTTATTTCATTATTAGTAATATATTATGTTAATGATTGCATTATTTATAATAATCTAATAACAATAATGACATATTTTAACATTAGAAAAAAAAAAACCTTAAGTTTATAAATGTGTATAAATATTCAAATAATACCTACATTATAACAGCTTGTCAAGTTTAGCAAAGAAACAGCGTTTGCATGCTTTTGAAAACAAAAACATTTTAGAATTAGGTATTCGATTGAAAACAGCTAGAATTTTTATAGTAAGTAGTTAATGTTATTTAGTAACTAACTGTTTCTTCTAGGAGCTTTATAATCTAAGAAAAATTGCTAATAGGCAGTGTTTTTAAAAATAGTAATATTTTAATCAATGCTCTGTATACAATAACGTCATCGATCGATAACGCAATATATGAACGTTAAGTTTTATAATAATGTTATTTTATAACTACTAGCAGTCGCCCAATGATCGAAATTCGACCTGCGACTTTTTAATCATAGACTATTTTCTGTTTGACATGTACAGTATGAACCTAAACAATGAATAATAAATCACTTGATATCACTTTTCATTAAGGGACAATGTCAATATTTCGGGGGCCTAAGTTCAATGGCACTTGTCAGGTGAGGACTCGCAGTATTAATTTATTTTATTTAATATATTAGTAACAGATATTATAGATAAATTTTAGCTTTCTGCACTCTTTCTCCATATCAATTTTAACCATGCCAAATCTCACAGTCTTCCGTGCACGCAATATGCTTAAAAAGTGCTAGAAAGTTTTTGTTTCAGGTATTAATATAATGATGATGCTGTCATAATTTTGTTACAAAGGTTTATTACATTACATTTATATTAAACTAGATATGCCCGTGGCTTCGCTCACGTGGACTACAGAATGCCCGCGCGAATCTTGCCCCTCGCTCCCGGCTATTTTGAACACAAAAATGCTAATTGTGGGTGTTCCTTAGAAGATAGATGTATTACTCTCCCGGATGATTTTTTGTAGGTCTTTATAATACCTATGATTATGTAGTACATTAATTTGCTATATCTCTTATGGTTTACTCAGCATAAGCCATTTACGCACCCGCATTGATTAACCATGACTAGTTTTTTTTTTAAATTTGTGCGGAACCCTAATTATTTTTCTAAAATAAAATTAGCCTAAGTACTAGGGAGTACTTATCATGCTATATCATCCGCTATTTATCAGTGAAAGTCCCGTCAAAATCGGTTCAACCGTTTCGGAGATTACCCGGAACAAACAGACAGACAGACAAAAAATTTAAAAATAGGCTTTTTGTTATAGGTATCGTATATACTTTCATATGCATTTAGTAAAAAACTGTTATTTTGACATTAAAAACAGACACTTCAATTTTATTAATTGTAAAGATTATACCAATTTTTAAAATTTTTGTTTGTCCGTTTGTTCCAGGTCATCTCCGAAACGGTTAGACCGATTTGTACAGAACTTTCACTGGCAGATAGCTGATGTTATCAGGAGTAAATTAAGCTACTTTTATTTTAGAAAAAGGATTAGAGTTCCGCGCAAATAAAAATTAATTCGATAAAACGACGATTTTAGGGTCCTTAGACGGCTTACGCTGAGTAAACCATAAGAGATATATAAAATTATTGTAGTAAGTACATAATTGTGGATCTTAAAAATACCTACAGAAAAGTCAGCAAGAGCATATATCTATTTTCGAAAGAACACCCACAATAGCATTTTTGTCTTTAAAATACCCGGGCGCGGGGGTAGCACGATTTCCGCGTGTGTCCGACCGATGACATTCTGTAGCCTACGCGAGTATAACCGCGGGCACAGCTAGTACTGAATAAGTTACTATGTGCTGTGGAATCCTTTGCATTTTTAATTTTAACTAGAAATATTTTACTTTTAATCATCATTTACTTTAATTCACTAAATAAAATCCTTTTTTTAATGAATAGCACCTTAATATAAATTTTTCTACTTATGTCTTCGGTTATTAAGATATAAACTATACGTATGACTGAACAATCCCTTTTATGAGTGCTCAACGTGCCACCCCAATGCAACAGTAATACAGATATGCAAAATAGTCGCACATCGCCGTCAGCTAGAACGTAGCAAAAAGAGTCATAAAGTATTCATGCGACACGGCATCCAGTTCTGAGATCACTGTTGACTCTACATAAGTGAAATAGACCTACAAGCAACACTGTTTTAAAAAAAAATTGTATTATTATTTCACAACATATTTACTTCCATTTAACCACATTGCGTTTTTGAAGGGATCTTATTCTGTACTAGCTGTGCTTGTGACTTCGCTCACGTAGACTACAGAATGTTCGCGCGAATCTTCCTCTCCCGCTCCCGGCTATTTTAAAGACAAAAATGCTTATTGTGGCTGTTCCTTAGAAGATAGACTTATACTCTGGCGGATTTTTTTGTATTTAGTGCCTACAATTATGTAGTACATTAATTAACTATATCTCTTACGGTTTACTCAGCGTAAGTCATTTACACGCCCGAATTGATTCACCATGACCAGTTTTTTTAATTGTGTGGAACCCTAATTCTTTTTCTAAAATAAAAGTAGCTTTAAATACTTTTTATAACATCAGCTATCTATCCTATTGGCCCAACCGTTTCAGGGATTACCCGGAACAAACAGACAGACACACAAAAATTTTAAAAACTGGTTTTTTTTATAGGTTTCATATATATTTTCATATGCATTTACTAAAAAACTGTCATTTTTACATTACAAACAGACACTTTAATTTTATTAATTGTAGAGATAACTCACAAACTTATGTTATTTGACCTTATGTTAAGTAATATTAGTAGTATTTTACCTGATGTAGTTAGCTTGATTATTGTGCACAGGTGAAGTGGATTACATAAGCATATTGGGTTGCTACAAAAATTCCCTGGGCAGTACTAACGAGAGAACCAATATCATAGATCCTTGTTTGAACTTTGAAGATTAGAAAAATATGCTATATATGTGACATTGACAGAATACCATTAAATAAGAAGTAAAAGATTATCTTCATTTCACTTTTAAATCATTAATTCATATATTATTTTATTTACGATTTGGAAAAATAAGAAATACGTATTAGTTACGGATATAGGTTCATAATTTTATGAAGATAATCAACAAAAGATTTTAATATCGAACACAATATTTATATGTGGTTATATGAAAAAATTGAATGAAAAGTACTTTCTTACTTCCTTACATCAATATTGTTCTTAATCAATATTGCTATAGAAGTGGAAAAACATTAAACATAATTTTTAAACATACAATTTTTTTGTATATATTTTAATATCTATCACGGACCGTGAAATAAACCCCTTTTAAAGGTTGGTTTATCATGGTGACCGAATAAGCCTCAAAGGTAATTCTCGCTCCATTGTACAAGGGACGCGCAGTAATAATGCACGGAAGCAAATATTAGGACAGACCCAGCCAGACACGACGATTGCACTGGCAGGAACGAAAAAAAAAAACGAACATTTACTACTCAATTCTGAATGCTGCTTTTATTTGTAAATGAACTTTTACATATTATATAATGTAAGAAACATGTTACTTTTTAATATTCTTTGAAGAGATTGATAGTAAACAATTACAGTGATTGTTAGTTATGCTCTTTGACTATAAGTCTTGTGTCTGAATCCGAAAATCAGCTTGGTTTCGTTAAAGATAAATATTGTAATACAAATTAAGGTCAAATACGAACTTTTTTAAGACTTGAGACACATAAGCTAACTTCACCTGCACATAAGTTGTACTGTGCTGAGTAACGTACGAAAAAAATTGCGTTTGGGGGGTGGTAGGGATGTTCCGGCCAGCTAACTCGCGACCACCAAGCATGTAAATTATGATGAAAAGTACTCTTAACCTAGTGTTGTGTTCCTGCGGTAAGGTTTCCAGAGCTCCTTGGGATTGTGGAGTTCAGGGTCAGCAACGCACTAATGTTACTTATGGTATAACAATTGTCCATGAGCTGCAGTATCGGTTTATCATCAGGTGGGCCGTATGCTTTTTCGCCACCTTAATTGTATATATAAAAAAACGTTTATATGAGTTATATTTCCGGATCAGCCGGTGCATATCCAATTTATATTTACGCAGGCAAGTTCAAAGAGGCCTTCCATTTAACAAATACTTTCTTAAAACTCGTCCGACCCCTTTACATAAGATTTCAGCAATTCCTCCAGCATTTTTAATATTAAAGACATCATATATTCATACATACATTATTAGTAGTTGTTAAAACCAGACAATGCATACAATGGAACATGTACCAACTTCCGCATGGACATTGGACATTTGCCACTTTCGTTTTTTAGTTTACGAATCAAATTTATGGTCTCAAATATAACCGTTATCTTAACCTTGTCGAGGATATTCATTATTCTACAACATTTTAATAGATCTTCTTCATCATTTTTATAACTAAATAGCTCTGTCCCACTGATTGATCCCGTATTTATTCGAGCAACACTTCACCGCGCTATCGCCAACGCGCCCGTGTAACCTTCACCTCCCGTAGTCATGTTGCTTGGATTCATGTTTACTATTCCATTCCTTAGTGTCGTAGCGTGAAGTTATATAGCCTACAACCTTCTTCAATAAAGGGGTTATAAAATGCATATAGAATAGTGCGTGTCAGCTCTGAGGCACGACTGGAGTTTAATCTTCAAGTTTGTCTTGGAATAATACAATTGACAAAGTTAAACCATTAATATATTATCACTTCCTTATACAAGTAAGTTGAGCTTCACGTGATCAAAATAAGATGCGCGAATATCGAGTGCGGGAGGGTAACATAACAACAAAATTTTTGATAACACTAGATTTTGCTCTCCGTAAAATATACGTATTGTTGGTTTATATATGAAAATTGTCCAAAAACAATTTTAAAATCTGACTGATAGTTCCAGAGATTAGCGCGTTCAAACAAACAAACATTCTCTTGTGATTTTAGTATAAATTCTTATTAATAATTATTTTGACCTTATAGTTTGAATTAGTTTAAGTATAAGCTCACAGTTTACCATCGGTATTATTTTTTATTTAACTTTATACGAAGAAAAAAATAATAAGCCAGTACAAACATTATTAATTAAAGCCAGCTCAGCTATCGACTGTAAAGCGTACTGTCTAAACAATGTGCCGGAGATTGCAGCTGCACCAGAGATGACATCAGAGTAAACATTGCCAGCGTTTTTTCATGTCTCATTTACGATGGAAGCGGTTGTGGGATTTATTTTCTATATGAAGAGTAGACTTTAGTAACTACGGTAGTTGTAGTACTATAGAATGCTTCGAGTGTCGTAAATCAAATTTTGCATCAACTTGAGGAACTTGATATTTAGCAGTGTCTATCTCAAATAGTACAAACCCGCACACTTAAACTCTTTGGGCATTATTCGTGATGATGTCATGGTTCTATGGAGCGCTTAGCCTTGGAAGGTAAGGTGGAATGCGCTGATGGGCCTCAAAATAATGTAAGAATTTACAGAGGACCGATTAGATATTAAGTTTAGGCGATCTATTTCATGAGTGCACTACACTAATGGCCGATCGAGAAAACGGATAGATAACATGAAGCCCCCGATTACATTTTTACAAGAGTAGACTGAGAAGAATAAGCCTGTACTTAGCTATGAAATCTCCCTCGTTTACGGAAAACTACGGATATTGTAGGTTTATCTACCGGATCAACTTTACAAATTATCTTAATAATTCATTTCTAAAAAACTTCCGATAGTAAAGGTTGTCTTGATAATTATAAAGTTATTGTGTAAAATTCTCTAAAGCCATAGACAAAATACGACAATTATGAAGTTTTGTATGATAACTTTTTTCTTAATAAAACATTGTGTTAAATATATTTTTGCCTAAAGACTTTGAAAATGTAAACCATATTTTATCATATTGTATATCTCTTACAATATATTATAATTCAAATATACAAACTGTCTAAAGTTCAACATTTAGTAGATTTATATCTATTTATTATACATAAATAAATACACAATATTAGTATGTACAAAAAATTTGCACAGCATACTGACAATGTTCAGTAAAAAACGATGTCTAGAAACAACTATTTTAGTGCTGCAGTAAAAACTTTATTTCATAACACTTTCGGACATGAAAAATATGTAACGCATTTTAAAAATTTACAACTAGAACCACTTAAATAACTCGCCGTCCCATCAAATATTTAACGAGAGCATCTTTATTACAGTTTTTGGCTTCAATCCAGCTACAGTTGAAGAGGTTTCAGTGGAACAACATCGATTGTGGTACAAAATAAATATACAATCTCTTAAAATATAAATCAAAATATATCTTTATACTATTTATTAATAGTTTTTATAGTAATTGTTGGTATTGGATATTAATTTAAGCGTTAGTTCAAAGTATTTACAGTTTAATATAAAATCTTTATTTATTCATCTTTTCCTTACCTTACTTACTGTTACCGTGTGATCTACAAGATGCTAAAACAAGCACCAACTTCAAATAAAACATGTTCATGTAATAAACAAGAGCCAGAGTGAAGATGATTTGTTTTTATTTTAGTATACTATTTACATTTATATTTTTATTACTGTATTCATTAACTAATATTTATACTTCGGTGTTAGTCGATTTTCGAAAGTGTTAGTCGAAACTGCAAATGTTTAATTTTTTATATAAATTATTTTTTAATGTTTTGTTTTTCAAGTATATATTACGATGTTGTATTACTTTTATAACTTGTACTGTAACCCATCGTTGGTGGATAACGAAGCATGTCCCTATTCTGTATGATTGATAGTGTTAGCTTAACACCTCGTTGGATTCGTCTTGATTGAGTGTGGACTTTTTGTTATGGTTGTTCGGTTAAGCGATGCTCTGCTTGATTGGATGCCTTTAACGTTAAACAAGACCCTATTGTTGACGCTTCCTGTGGTCATTGTTAGGTGATATTTTAAAGAGATTAAATTTTAAAGTTCATATTCTTTTAGCATAGGTCTTTCTTTTAACTTAAAGTAACTGAGTAATGGAACTATGGGAAAACTACTGGATAGAGCGGTGATCTACCTAGAATAGCTGAGATTGCTCAGAGCGATTGAATACAAGTAAAATTACATGCCTTGTAAGATGTCCAACAATGGTCTGAAACATAACTTAAATATATTTTCACTAGAAACATTAGATAAACTAAAATTGCAGCTAATCGAAATTCTAGGTATTCTTACAAGCAGCTTTTTTCCAAATGCAACCATAAATTTCAATAGACTATATGGTGCTCAGAGCACAAACTATGTTCGTTATAATTATTATCACCATGTAACACATGACTTAACAGTAAAATTTTAATTTTAAACGAAATTACACAGCTAGTTATATCCATCTCAGAGTTGAATCAGTCTATATCTATAAACAACTTTTGATATAACTACAGAAACACTGTCTGACCGCGTCTGAAGGACTCCAGAATAATAAAATTTATAGTGAGTGCTGCAAAATACGATTGTTAAATTAACTTTTTTATATTCTGTGAATTGTTTTCACATACACCCACTTCATTTTTTCTGACGCTCTATCAGATTATGACTAGGCAGTAAGTGGCTTATTACAAGGCTGTCAATAAATCATTTCTTTATGTGCGTTATTGATTTCAAACAGTTTTATTGTAAATATTGCTGACGTCAGATTAGTATGACTAAGATTCATATTATGAATGTAAACAGCGTCCGTTATAAAGTTTATGAATTTCCTAAAATAATAATTGTTATTTGGTTAATGAAAACATCATCTCGACGGAGTCCGGTGGCAGTTGTTTCAAATTATATGTAAGTACGTAATAAGGTACAACCTTTTCGATACCTCATCATGCAAAGAATTGGGTGCTTTTCTCGATAATTAGGCAGTAATACTATCTTTTTGTCTACAGATTTGTATAATTTAGCAGTACAATTAATATAGAGTATAATACACCAAAGTTAACTAAATATCATTCAAGAACTAGGTTTATAGAGAAAATAAACGTTCTTATCAAGATTTTAGATAATAATACAGATGCTAACACAAGTTTGAGTAAAATTAAAACTTTATATTAAGTGAGAAATAATGAAAATGTGCACGGAACCGATATTATTGTAGAAGGTTTTTTTATTAAATGAAAATAATAAAAAGTCTTATCGCAACAAAACAATGTCCGTTTGAAAAAAGACCGAACGAAATCAAATGAAACGAAATCATACCTTTACAGCCGTCGTAAATCTCTATAAATATTGGAAAAACCAAATAAAAATAAAAGTCGATAAAAATCAATACTAAATAATAGGTGGCGGCCCGTTGTAAAAAGTTAGCATTGGAAACTGGGAGCTGGGAGCATTGTTTGATTGATTGCAACACAAACACACGGATTTTTCATTCCATCAGTCTTGTTTGCTCATCGGGAGTTGTGCGAAGCATCAGTTCTGTTACATAGCCCTCAGAAACTCGGATTAAATATTTTGTAAAGGCAAATAATCGTGCTTCTCTAAGATAGCATCTGTTTTGTTGTAATTATAAATTACCAAGAACAAAATACATAAATTTATGTAGTCAATAAATTTCAAAAATTTATTAGGTAAATAAGTATTTGAACAAGCTAATCTAAGGACAAAATTAATTTTACCTGAATTTTTAGTACAAAAGCAAAAGAAAATAATATTTGGAGTTATATATTTATGGAGGTATTTCAGAATAACCTTAATTTAAAATAAAAATTGCGCAATTATCATTATTATAGAATAATGAATGAAGATTAAAATTTTGATTAAGTATTCCAATTTCTTAACTCAACGATAAAACATTATTTTTGAAGTAATTTTGTTGAGTTGTTAGGTAAGGTCTTTCTTGGACAGCAGTGACGTTCAGTAAAATCACTGGAATATTTGTTTTTATTTATTTTTATACAATAACAATATTTTTTTTATTTATATTTATTTTATTAATAAATAAAATATTTCGAAAATAAACAATAAAAAACCCTTACGCGCGTTTGAAGCTTTTTTTAACGAGAAATTACAGTAATTTATTTATATTATAATTATGGTGTAAATATGACTGCAAATAAGTGTTTTTTTTATCATTAGAGGTTTAACGTTGTGGCCACAATCTCACCTGATCTTAAGTGACGATGTAGTCCAAGACGGTAGCACGCTAAGCCTAGTGGAAGACTGGCTATCAAGTGCAGCTGCCGGAACACACCTATTATTGCTTGGCGACAGATTTTCAAGTTGAGGGTAGCCAAGCGGGCATTTGAAGAAGCCCTACCACCTATCATTAAATACATATTCATTTTAAACTCAATTATTTAATTATTAGTATAATCATAAAACCTATCTACTACAAGGTCAAATAAGTTTTACTTCAAATGTGCATAAATATTACAAACACAATGTTTTTTTTATATTGTCACAAATTTGTTATCCCCACACTATTTTATAAACTCAAAAGTAAGAAATAAATACCTTGACATTTCTTTTAAACTTGTGAGATCACTTTTGCATCATCGTTGAAGAATCTCGGCTATAAGACAATAGAGTGGGCAATTAAGGAATTTATTGTAATAGCTTTATCTAGGGCAGCCATTATACTGACGACCGCTAATTTGGGACTACACAACATAGAATGAATGAATATCGAACGTGCTATATTTGTTTACAACTATATTAAGCTTTATCAAAAACTATTAACTTTGTCCATATTCTGCATATTTATTATTATATTTGTCCTGTATTTAATTTCCAAGGTTTCTCTTACATTCTTACACATTTAACGGATACTATTCAGATGAGTATAATATGGACTTTGAACCTAATATTGTAGATAATTTTCTAAGTCATGTTCAAAGTACATTCACAGTAATTACTGAAGGAAAACTTGTATATGCATATTATACAATGATTACAGTGGTAATATTCCAAGGCAAAGTTCACAGTGCACGCTAAAACACTAATATTTTTTTGGGTACCTATATGTACATAATATACTTGGGTATGAACTGGGCCTCATAAGAAAGCCCAAGGACACTCAAAGGGCAATAGAGTAGACTATGCTTAGAGTTTCTCTGCGTGATCGAATCCGAAATGACGAGATCTATAGAAGAACCAATGTCACCGACATGACCATAAGAATAGCTAGACTTAAGTGGCAGTGGGTGTGTCACGTAGCTTGTAGAACAGATGACCAATGGGTTACAAAGAGTTCTCGAAGTACGGCCACGTATCAGAAGATGAAGACTGGGCAGACCCCACACAAGGTGGATCAACGACCTGGTAAAAGTTTCAAGAAGCCGCTAGATGAGGGCAGCACAGGACCGGTCGTTGTGGCGATTTTTTTGGTAAGCCTATATTCAGTATTGAACGTCTTTTGCCTGAAATTATGATGAATTATATACTACTAGTAATACTGTAAAAGCTCTTTCTTTGTATCTGCACTAAAAAGAAGTGATTAATTTTTACGCAACGCAATAGGGAAGTGGTAAGTTTTAAAGTTTTTTATATAGACCTAACACTCCGTTCTGTATCAACGGTATAATGGACACTGAATACTGTGCGAGAAAATTACACTTTACGTATTAAAATCATGCGAATACATTCACAATGGATTAGCGGATATGGTTTGCCAAAACTTTATTAAAATAGAACCGTGTCGTAACTTATATGCTTACGCCACCATACTCTTATTATGAAATGGACCTAATAGTATCCTAGTTGTATTAATTTAAAAATTAAGAAACATAGGATATCTTATTGATAATAATAATTACATAAATAATTGAAAGGAAAAATAACTATGATATCCTTAAACGGTTTGAAAAGAAAAGAAATTCTATCAGAATGACGACTATTCATAATCATATCTAAAGACTAAACAGAATTAAACGCACCATTATTACAATTGATTCAGTGAGTTTCTTTATTACTAGGTACATTGAATACTTCTGCTGCATGTAAAGATGATGTGTATAAATAACTTAAAGTTGCAACCACAAGCAGCGTGATGAATATCACAACAGTATACTGGAATAATGATCCAGACTTGAACCGCATTCAATGATATTTTGCATACAATATGTTGGACGGATTTATATTTAAAATATTGCGTACGTCAATACCGGTTGTTAATAATTCAATGTAAAGTCAATTTCAAAGATAAACAGTATCTTCTTGTGCATCAATTTCACAGATGCACTCATAAATATTCAAATTATACATTATTGTTCTCGGCTTGTCGGTAATTAGATCGCCCACGAAAGGAAGCTGCGCCTTAATAAGTTAGTAGGGACAAAGTTACCAATAAATTACTGGCGAAGTCTCTGTACTCACAGACCGTTCCGCCTTGATACATGGTCCTCATTAACGTCGCATTGAATTATACTAGTAGTAATAATACTAGTTAAACTTACATCGTTTGAAGGCATCAATGTTTTAATACTCATTATCAAACCAGTTTTTGTGTTAAATCTCTATAATTATAAACTTTTGTCACTTACTGACGATCACTTGTAGTTTATGCAATCGCGCTTCATCCTTCTAGATTAGTAACTGAAATATAATAACACAATTAGTTTTTCGTTTAGGATTCACCACATTTTATCATTTGCATGGTGGTAAGACACGACTAAGTTCTCTGGTGTATCTTCGAAATCGAAGGTCTACCGCAAATGAAATTAAAATGGGACCGCTCTGGTGGTATCCCCTTTCCAAAGAAAAACGAATCATCTAAATTGCTTCATAAACAAATAAGCTATGACTGACCAATCATAATTTTTTTTATATATAAATTCGAATTGAGAACATCCTCCCTTTTTTGAAGTCGGTTAACTGAAAAACGTTTTGCTCAAATATTATAATATAAAATATGTATGTAATCCATTTGTTGAATTAGGTATGTAAGTAATAATATAATCTGTTCAAAATGTTTTCACGCCAATTACTCACACATCAATATTCAAATACGGCGTGAAGACACACCTCGTATACAATTTAGAACCTGTCAATAGTTAATTCTGAAGTTTATGACGAATGGCAAGTTTTACTGCCTGTTGTCTGTTTGACGAATGCTTCACATAACCTTATAGTTTAGATCATGGACTCATTAATCAAGCTTGAACATACGATCAAAACTGACATCGATATCTCGGGAGTATAAACTCTTCGGACATAACGAGGCCTGTTTATCCAGAATCCATTCCGAGAGGTTGAATGAAACCAATTTTACATTTTAAACTTTTTCAGGGTGTAGCAGAAATAGACTTTTAAAAATTGTGCATGTAACCTTTAGGCGCGTTTGAAGTAATAAAGTATATAAAAAAAATAGATAAATGAGCCACGTTTACACCAAGCATTACAAATAAATGAATTGAATTTCTCTGAAAAAAGTACAAGAGTACATGATTATATTTTAATTTATTAAAAATATTTTTAGTATGTAATTATATAAAAACAGACAGTAACAAATTTTTCTATAGATTTAATCGTCTTAAATATAAGAGCTCAGCTTTTGTCGGTTGTCCAGTTGGCACTTTTTTCCTCTCTCTGGCTCCCTCTTTATCCTTGACTTGTTGGAAAAAGCTTCGTCTAGGTCTTCTTATTCCTCGACTTCCTTCAAAAATTGACAAAATTGTTTGTTATTGGATTTACTGAACGTCATTTCCGACCGAAAAAACAGCCGACTTAATCCCAAGTCATGTCGTAACTTCATAATAAAGGAAGTTACGAAAGCTATAAGTTAAAAATTAAGAATGTTAATTTGTTCTGCGTTTTATTAATACAAGGAAGATAGTATAATTAATAAATATTTATTAAACGCAGAACACTTGATTACAACATCAAGTCTCCATCGCAAGTCACATAGTGAAGCTCAATCGATATTTTTTCTACGTATCCTAAGTGTTCGCTTCAAATGAATAGCAATAAAAACTTTATGATTATAGCTTTCATGGAAATAAAATTGTGTGATCAGTGTAAGGAGTTATAGGGTTGAGCCAGTAAACTGTATCTTAGTAAGTACACTCTTTAATATCTTATGATATGATACTTTATTAACGCTTTATTGCTTGCATTAACCGATTCAGAGGAAAATAATATTAAATACCAATTTAATAAAACCTTTGACCTATGTTTTATAGAGTTTTAGGCTTCACATAAACTTTTTATTGAATCGTGATGCTGTAACAACATTTTCAAGATTTTGTACATATTTAAGTTTTACAATAAAAATAATATTTTCGACCCAGGAAATTTATTAGATTGAAGAAGTTTTTAATAACAATTTAATTGAACTAAAGTTTTAAAATAAGTATTTTCAATTCACCTTTTTTTAAAGTATGAACTAGGAACCAAATATGCGCTCCCCTGATCTTAAGTAGCCAGTGTTGGCCTATATGTCTTTATAACTGAGTTCAGAAATCCAGAGTCCTAACTTGGGCCAATCATCACAACTGCAGAGGTTGCTGCACCTAAAAACTGAGTTAGAAAGGCTCGTGTGCCAATTCATATTACCAACCTCATATTTAGAATCGAAATACAGCAACAATGGCACTATCGCTTCGAGACTGAAATGGGTATGGTAAATGGGAGGAAATAAGCATAATTAATTAGTATATTAAGCATATTAAAAATATGACATTCGAAGTATATCAGTGGATTGTATCAGGTGTTAAAAGTAATTTGGCCACAAAGTAAAAAAAATTAAACCTGGTCGAAATCGACATGAAAAATAAGAAATGAGAATGAATTAATTATGTAAGGTAAATTAGTTATTGTGTTTTTCTAGACCTGAATATTACCTTATGAATATCAAATCTGGCTAGAAGTACGAGTAATTCCTTACTGTTGCAATGTCATCATTCACAGTGTTATTTAATACAATACCTACTAGATTTTGCCTGCAACTTCGTTTGCGTTGTCTTGAAAATTAATTATCTTACATGCCATAATACGTACGTACAACAACCTACGAAAGGTAACACATATTTCTGAGCCTGATTTCAATAACTTAAAGTATGGTTTATATTTCTGATTTTTATTTTTATGGTTATATATTTGAATTAAAAAATTTAAGTCCATTATTCACTTTAATATAAGTCTAGCATACTTTGATAAATCAAAAATATTTGATTACATTGAGAAGATGCTAATTTACCATAAAGTAAGTTCTATAGGCTCGAATTTGCCTAATCCGATATTAACTGCAATTTGTGCGCAAAAGCTCTTTTATCTGTCACTTGTTTAAAGGACCGAAGTACTGGTTAACAGATTGTATTACTATAAAATATGTAATATCAAGAAACTAAAGCAAATACAGATAAATTAGCTATTGTAATACGTTTCAACGATGAACATGTTATATTATTTTCATCTTTTGGCAAAACCTACAGCTAAATAGAAAATTTAAGTAAGTACATAAGTAGATAGAAGTGAAGGTCATTTACAAATATTTGCATATAAACAAAATAAAATATTAATCAGATAAACATATTAGTCAGACAAACAGGAATTTAGAAGACGTATCAGTTTCTGTGCATTAATTTTTTCTATTAAATAAGTTTTACAAAAAGCCATAGTAAATAGTTTACTGTATTTTATTTTGCTACTTCAGTCTAGAATTAACTCCGAATTGTATGTAGTTCTTAGTAACTATAGTTAACATGACTTGATGTAGCAAGTCAGAGCCAATACATGGTTATAACTTGGTATCCAATACTATTTTTATAACTTCCCACGGGAAAAGTTCTTTGCTCATTAGCGAGGCCACAGAGTAGAAAAATATTTCTACATATCTATATACTCGTAATTGTCAGATAGACAAATCGATCGTGAGTTGGAATCCATGAAATGAACCTAAAGTTTCGGCGAAAGAATACATCGTGACGAAACCATAGCATGATGGTAGGGCATTATCTATTGCCTGGCTAGCTACCCACTTTCAAGTTAATAATCAGTCAATAAACACCTGTCTACATGTTCCGGCAGCTTTACATGTTATATCATCTTGGATCACATCATCACTTAGTATTAAATGAGTTTGTGGCCAAGAAACCTATAAAGAATAAAAATAACATGATTTTCATATGTTGTAAAGATATAAAACATAAAATGTAGAGATCTCAATAATGCTAGAGATCAGATCCCAATGTTTTTCCAGACACAGAATATTAAGCATAGAGTGTATAATGACTCTTGGTAACAAATGTGCAGGCGAGAACCCGAGCAGTGATAGATAGTCGAGACGAGCACGAAACAAAGGCCAAAGTGTTGGTCGCAATCACACAGTCTATTCAACAAATCTTTGAGTTACAAACTGTAAGCTACATACGTTACTGGACGAGGCATTATTAATTGTTGAATTTAGTGACTTTCACTTTGCTGTTTAGTTTTATAGCACACGTATTTATTAAATGTATGCTGCATATATCTAATTAAAATATAAGTATGTATCGTTAGCATCATCATTTCAACCGAAAGACGTTCACAGTTGGACATAGCCCTCCCCCAAATATCGCCACAACGACCAGCCCTTCCGGCATCTTTTACCAGGTCATCGGATCACCTTGTGGCAGGTCTGCCTACGCTGCGTCTTTCAGTACGTGGCCGCCACTCGAGAACTTTTTGATCCCATCGGCCAACCGTTCTATGAGCTACGTGATCCTTATGATGCCTCTTAAGTGTAACTATAGTCCCTATAAGAAAGCTCAAGGTCACTCAAAGGGGAGTGGCACCGACATTACCCTATGAATTTGTTAAGGTTTCCAAAACAATTTTATAATATTAAAAATTATTAATGTAATGTAAATCATTCATCGTTTTTCTGATCTGTGGTTCAATTATTTTTTACTCCTTTATCTTCTTTTCCTAACTTGGCCACCAACTCTTGCTATTAAAGATTATTACTACTATTAAAAAAATGGGTAAGTATTTCGTTTTACAAAGTGTCTGATGATTTCAATGTTCTAACAAAATGGAGACCCGTTATAGGAACTTTCCAGGGAGTTTTTTGGCAACTCAGAAATTATGTTTCATGTTATTGTTTCTAATTAACTTCACATGTGCATAATAACTAATAATATATTACGAAATATACGTATATTACGTAAAATTAATAAAAGCTAAAAACCAATACATTAGATAATAAGATCCCTCCAAATAATCTTTTTTGTCTTCTTTTAACCGACTTTAAAAAAGAGGGAGGTTTTCAATTCGAAAGTTTTTTTTAAATTGATGTTTAGCCATAACTTCTTTTTTTGTTAAACCGATCTGGATTATTCTTTTTTGTTGGAAAGGGGATGTCTCAAAGGTGGTTCCATCTTAATTTAATTGGCTTTGGACGTTCGAATTCGAAAATACACTAGAGTACTCTTCAAAATCATTGATGTTGGTTTTCTCTTTTGTTAAAATTGTCTTGATACATGACAATTATACCAATGTCAAGTGCATAGAATATTTTACTAATCTTCAAAGTTCAAACAACGTTTAAAAATGGTGTATCTCTAGTTAAAATCGTCGACGGAGTTTTTGTGACAACTTAAAATTCACGCTACTAGTTTTTATATTTCATTTCATTTAAACACAATATCCAACCAAATTACACCATGTAAAATGCAACACATATAACGTAACATAGGGTAAAAGAATGTAAGTTTATTAAAGAAAATAAAAACCATAAGCTGTTGACAAGATATTGTCCTTTAATAATATGCCATATCCAAATATTTTTAATATATCACAGACCGCAGTGGCACGTGAGCAAAACTCATTCAGCCAATTAGTCGTAGGCATTGTTGCAACCAATCATCGTTTGACACAAGTCATTGGAGTTTGAGCGATTCGATTTGATTGATATAAATCGAGGTCATCGACTAATTTATAAGTTCTATTCGCGTAACTATCTGGCAGATAGAGTAATTAACCTTCATTATACGTGAGCCCTGAATAAGAAACTTCTACGGGATTGATTTTTACAAAGTGTCTATTTAACTATCCGAGGAATATTTATTATTTAGTAAACAAAGTTATAAATTGTTTATTATTATCTTATTGTTTATAATTGAAGGTCAAATCAAAGGTAGATATTTTTGTGGCAATGCCTTAATAAACTTAATTCTTCATCAATGTAAATTGTGCAAACATCATTTTAAAGCTTATGGTCCCTGCTATTGACGAGATAAAATGTTTAAAATAATTCATAGATTTTTTTTAAATATCATATCTTGATGGTATTACTAATTCAAATACATTCAACTAAAATATAGGACGTTCCATCTATTAACCATCCGTGAAACTATCATGACAGCTGCTAGATTGCTTCCATCTATAATATGCGAAATATTCGCAAAAAGTGATTCCATAATACTATAAACAACTAAAATTATATTTTTTATTCACAGTTGCTCAACCCAAAATGTTAGTGAATTTGGGATGGTTAAAAATAAAATGCAATGTACACTCAACTTTAAGATTTATAGGCAAATTTAAGGTTTTTAAAAAAAATATTAAACAACTATAATACTTTTAATATCACAGTCACAGCCTTATCAAATATAATAATGATTTATTTAGGTGACGCAGGCATATTTGAAAACATCTAGTAATACCTACACAATAAAGACCTCTTACAAAGTGCCAGCCGATAGAAAAATTGCGGTCGAAATACATCAATCCATCACGTTGCGATACTTTATTGAGAGCGCTGGACGCCCGAGATTGTTTGCATTAAATAGATGGCCACCAGAGGCTAACAACTCCTGACCTTCACCTTAGACGCCTTTGTGAAAGTTTAGCGAATGGATATCGGACGACCTGTCTTGTTTGCACGAAGCTATGCAAAGCCATCGAGCGATACAATATAACAAAGGGTCAATTATTGTGATATATTTTTTCGTTGATGAGTTTCTACCTCTGATTATGTCTCTTTCTATTATATACGAGGGTGGAGTGTGTGTATCAAGATTTGAGCAAACCAGCATGAGGTTTTAATCTAATTATTATTATTATTATTTAACACACCAGCAGCTCTTCGAGCTGATGCGTGTATATCACTATCACTAAACTAGTATTTGTAATGTTTTAAATGTTTTTCCAGTCTATTTTTAAAACAGTTCACTGTTGGTGCGCTAATGACAGTCTCTGGAAGGGTGATTTATTTGGTGACAACTCTATTAAATAAGAAGTATTGTTCGAGGGTTACTATTGCTTGAAATCTTGTATAATTTCATTGCATTGCAAAACATTGCACTTCGGGTGGGGCCCCTTAGGTTTGAGTCCCGAAATAGGCGCGCGTTCAGTAATTCAATGGTATAATACTTAATTTGTATGGTACACAATATCGATGTACACTTTAAAAATTGAACTAACTGATTTTTTTTTAGTTTATAGTTACTTTGTCCCTGTGTGTTTACACAGCATTTTTTTTTTGTTGCTATAAGCTCTTCCAGTACCAGTTACAGTTTTTCAATATTTTCCAATTTTAATAGCCAATTTTTCCTTCTAAAGTCCGTTTTCGGATTATTTATTACTAAAATATAAAAGAGCCAAATCATTACAAACAGATACTATAATTTTACTAATTGTATAGACTTTAGAATTTGAGGTTATGATAATATCATTATGGAGTAATAAGTGTAAGACAATAAATGCGAGAAAATATGATATTTCAATTAACGTTAAAAAGGTTTGTTATGCTACAACTTGCTGGGAGGTAGAATAAGATAACTGTGTCCAACTTATCGTGACCACCATACACCAAGAGTAATATCCGCGATATTGGCACGCTTTATACGGGTTATAAAGATGAGCTGTTCTATCGTATGTAAAGTTCTGAAGAGCTGTTCAATCTAATATACTTCTCTCCCTTCCATAACAGAACAACACGCGCTGGCCTTCAGGGTAACTGTTTTACGGTAACCTCCATCTCGGCACGAACTAAAAAGTTCCATATGACTTATCTTCTTCACTCTTCCTAGGACCATTGTACGTAGATGTTCCGGCCGGCTATTCCAGCCAGCCCAGCTCCGACCAGAAGCGCAGAAGCCTCCTGGAGCATTCACAGGCTTCTCGAAGCGACCTTGGGTTTTTGAGTATTTCCGCCCGTTGGGTTGCAACTCTCTCGCATTGCAGGATTTCTTGGGTACCGGTTTCTTCACTCTCCATACATGCTCTGCACATGAGGCTGTCAGTGACACCTAGAACATAAAGATGTTTGTTAAGTGTACAATGACCAGTTATAGTGCCTACCATAACACGTAGATCATTTCTATTAAGACTGAGAAGTCGCTGCGACAAACGCGGTTCAGGGATGGGCAGTGTACCCTTCGTCCCCTTGCCCACTATATAAAAAGCCCCCGTTTAATAATTGAATTTGTAAGAATAATATTCTTTGTTTTAAAATACAAAATGTACCACAGATCTCTTTACAAGGAAAGTTTATACAAGTTTATTTGTATTATCTCTAGGATTAATAATAGAATAGGGCTTACTACCACTGCGCGACGACGCGATACCACGAGGTTTTGTACTAAAATTAAGAGTTTTGTAACGAGAAGTCCCGGGTTCGATCCCCGCATACGAATAATAATTATGTGATGAACATAATTGTCAATTGTATGTCTGTGTGTTTATATCTTTAAATGTTTGGTATATCAGTTGTTTAGTTAACATTATACTAGTTTTGCTTAGTGTAGAATTAAATTAATTAAATTGTGTCTCCATATTTATCTATTCCTAATATATCAAACCGATTTCTCTTCATATTTATTATGCAACTAATGCACAAGAAATAATAAGTAAAAATTATTAAAATATGTTTTTAATACTCGGTCATACAGTAATATTTCGTGACCACAGATCGCGTGAGACGATTAATATTTAATCGCTGGACAGAGAGGCTAATCACCACTGACCTTCAGCTTCGTCTGTTTCTTGAAATTTTGATGTCTGGAAACGAAATGCTGTGTCATGTTTGCACGAATCCTGTATAAAACTTTCGTGCTTAACAAAAACTAAAGATATTATCTATATTGTAAAAATTTAAAGATCAAATAAAACTAGTTATTGCGTTAATTTATTGATTAATTTTTATCTCAATAATTATTAATTAATACGTTATAATTATTATCTTCTTTATTTCGTTACCAGCGCTCGTAATCTTCTTACCAGCCAGAATTGAAAAAAAATAAAAATAATTGTATTTTATACTTTTTTTTATTAAGGAATGTTAACTATCCTATGCAGTTAACTTACAATATGCGGCAGAAGTGGGAGCGATAGGTATTCCAACGAAATCTCTCTATAACTTGCTAAAAGACCTTGGCCTGTCGAGAACTGCAGTAAGTTCTATTTTAGAACGGGTATCTAAAGCAGCATTAACAAGCTTTTACCAAATCTGGCTTGACAGGGAGGGTATCGCGGGCAGTCAAGATGAACGCTGATGCGCATCATAAGAGGGCCCCTTAAACCTACACCTGGATTGCAAGTCCCGAGGGGCTGCTCGTGTTCCCTCTGTCTGCTACACGACGGACCCAGCACCCGCACGGTGAATCCACTTCTGTATCTAACTTTACGCTGCGACCTTAAAAAGGGGGGAGTAATCATAAAAGTCATGCAATCTGCCAAGTACAGGAAGTGAGAACATTTATTGGCACCTTGCGTTGACTAATTCCACCACTTGGTCGAATAAATTTAACATGGGTGAAACCGTGGGACGCAACTAGTTAAAATATAAATGTTAAAAACAAATCAAAGTGAACAAGACAAGTTTTAATAAGAAAGAAAACCAACTTTAATGGTTTTGAGAAGTTGCCTGGCCTATCTTCGAATTTGAAGGTTCAATGCCAATGAACTTAAAATGAAACCACCTTTGAGGTATCCCTTTTCCAACGAAAAAAGAATCATCGTAATCGGTTCTCATACAAAGAAGTTATAGTTGTAACATCCTTAAAAAATATACATCTGAATTATTGATATCCTCCTTTTTAAAGTCGATTAAAAATTAATTTCAAACAGATAATAACAACAAACTTCATATCACCCATCTATAAAGCTTATCTGTGTGAGACAAAATGAAATTTAATAAGCGTAAAAAAATAATACTATTATCCATTCAAAATGGGTTGTACGTCGGATAGGACTGCTTGCCATTAGTGCAGTGAGGAAAGAAATGTTCACTCAAATGCACCATTCTTTTACAATGTATAAAGACACACGATTTTGTATATTTCATGTCCCAACACTATTGCTTTCGCTAAAATAATTGCTATAATCATCAACAATACATTGTAAAAACGGCTCTCAACATTTCGCCTCGATGGGTGAGGTTTATCTTTATTTAATTTAAGGTATAATTTTTGTCTCTATTGGTCTATACTAATGCCTTTTATACTATATAATTTTTAACTGACTTCAAAAAAATACGGTGGTTCTCAATTCGAATATATAATTTTTTTTTTCATGGATGTCCACCCACATCTTAGCAATTGTGTATTTTAATGGGTAGTGTAGTGGGCGCCTATAATAGGTTCTAATAGGTTCGCATATCTGTATTAAATTTGAAATGAATTGTAAAGATGGCTCAAGTACAATATGCACGCTGTTGGCGCTTCTTTAATAAATAAATTTCCATTGGAAAGGGGATACCTCAAGAGCAGTTTCATTATAATTTCAGTGCCATTGGACCTTGAACTTCGAAGATACACCAGAAAATTCTTCAAAATCATTGAAATTGGTTTTGGTTTTTTGCTAAAAATTGTTTTCTATTGGCATTTCAAAAATCACTCTATTCGAAACATAAATACGTTAGAACATAATGTATCTTTAATATTATTGCGTTATATTAAAGTGTTATTTATATATGTGTACCTACTAACTAGAACGTGTACGGAAGATCAAATAAGACGTATGACACCCGAGCCAACTTGACCTGCACATGAGTACACATATACATCTGCATACCTATTGAGTAACGAACGAGGGAATGGCAATAGCGGTGTAGTAGGGTTCGACTATACAGCCCGAGCGGTTCACAACCACCATGCATATAGTGAAAAGCCCGTCTTAGTAATTCGCATATGCACGACCATATCCAGAATCAAATGCAGGCTGGCATGGTCTTCACTGTTTTTGGATTGCACTGAGCTTACTAATGGGCAATTTTTCGTCACTTTTCCGTGCTTCTAGAATAATAATTGAAATTATTATTGAATTAAAATACTATCTCAAACATTGCAGCCGCTTACTAATAAATAAATAATTGAATTAAACATATATATATATATATATATATATACTAGCAGTGCACCAGCGGCTCTGCACGTATTTATTATGCAGTAATTATTTTCATTTTCGTAATTCTTCACCAAAAGTCGGAGGTTACTCAATTCGAATGTTCAATGTACTCAATTTGGATGTTCAGCCATAACTTCTTTGTTTCTGAACCGATTTTGATGATTCTTTTTTTGTTGAATACAAGATAACTCAAGCGTGGTCGCATTTTAATTTCATTGGTATTGGACCTTTAACTTTGAAGATAATTTGACTTTGATTTGAATAATATTATTGACAAATCTTATAACTTAAGAACTAAGGAATGACATGTAATTCTTGTACACAATTTTCATCAAAGTCGGGGGAAATTAATAAAAGAAAAATTACGTTTTGTAAAAATATTATTGACGATTCTTATAGTATATCAATATTGTGGGATAACATATAAGTACAAATTTTCATCAGAATCGGTTGGAAATTATTATTAATTTTTTTTTTTGTATTTTTTAAACGATTTCTAAAAGTAGGTATTGCTAACAAATCTTATGGCCTGTCAATTATATAACGAAATATGCTTCCTGTGTACAAAATTTCATTACAATCGGTCGAGCCGTTTTTGATTTAAATCTGGACACACAAACCGACGCGACGGACAAACATTTTTTTACCTATAGATAGGACGGCTATCAGAAAATTTTGATAAAATAAATAAATGTAATTAAAGACAGAACTACAAATTTAATCATATAGATGGAACAATAATTAATTGAATAATATTCCTTGTGTATTTTGTAAGTTATAAATAAAGTAACATATCGGAAACAAAGCGATGTCTGTTGCGTATTCTGTGCTATTGCTACAGTCGTAAATCAATAGGAGGAAGCTATTCAAGAATCCCGATCAGTACTTAGTATCGTTTCCAACGGACTATCGTATCGTCGAAATGCTAGATGAGATATTCGCGTTCGAGCATATTAATGAACGTCGCAACGAGATGCGATCAATTTATATCAATATCGCCCAATGGTCTTCACTCTACTCGTTAACGATCATTAATATGAATTTTAGTGGTAGGGTTGCCTCACAGAATTACAAAATTTAATATAGCTTCGCATTACCACCGTTAGTTAATAATTATCTCGTATTAAATTTATTTTGATTTGTTTGCTTAATAGGAATTTAATTGGAAAGTCAAAGGATATACCAGTCCCACAAAATAATGAAATTAAATATGAAAAAAAAAATCGTGTTGATGATCATCATTATATTTTGTGTTAAATTATTTTATTACTTAGACATAAAATTAATTTTATCTGTATATTTTTAATTTATTAAACACAGTATCTACCTCTATATGTCTGTCCGTTAGTATATTTTTAAGTCAAGGACAATTTATCTGATTTAAGTGATTATTTTTTAGTTATATTTTCGTGCTTTATTATAGTATGGGTTATTACGTTAAGTTACTGACTGACAGCGCGTTGTCTTACAATAAACTGCCTAAGGTGCGATATTTTAGATAAGAATAAACACAAGTATAGTGATTAGCAACGAGAAAATAACACTAGATTGTCATTAACTTTTTTTATCATTATAGGTTTAGCGCTGTGGTTTTAATCTCACCTGATCTAAATGACGAGGGGGCCCAAGATGGTAGCACGCTAAGCATAGTGGAAGACTAGCTCTCAAGTGCAGCTGCCGAAATACTCTTGTTGATGTTTGGCGATATATTTTCAAGTCGAGGGTGGTAGCTAGCCACGCGGGCAGAAAAAGCCCTATCACCATGCTATAGTTTTATCACGATGGTTTCCTTCACCGAAAGCTCAGGCTCATTGCAGTGATTCAAATTCACGTCTATCGACGCGGAGTCCGTGCGCGTTACCAACTGCACCATCATTGCTTCAAATTTAACTTCAATATTTCAATTTATTAACAATATAGTACATAATTTACATACATAGTATATTTATATTACCCTTCTGGGTGGTAGAACATGATAATGTTATCTAACTGGATTGAGAGCACCATACATCAAGTATAACACCCGCCGTATAGGCACGCTTAAGTATATCGTGTTCCGGAATCAGCCGATGCATATCCAGTAATCAAACTGAGTGGTAGGGATCTGCTTCAGACTAGGTTACGATCACCATGCATATGGTGATATACCGTCTCAGTGACTCTCTTTTGGTTTGTCGCGTTTCGGGATCAGCCATTGCATATCCACCTGCGGGGATTGGATCGTTGGTTTTGGATTATACTGTGCTTACCATTAGGCACAGAGCCGTCGCTTAACCATAAAACAATTTTAAAAAATCGTATTACAGAAAAGGTTACTCTGTAGGCATTTTGTAATATTAAACAGTTATATAGATCTAGCAAGTATATTTTAAAATTAAAGTTAATGGTTGAGATTGTTCAAAAACCGAAAGTCAAATTAATCTTTGTTTAATGATTACATCATTGAAAGCAAACTTATTGCTAGTCGATAGTCGCTTATCGAAGGTAATCACTTATCTTGCTAGATCTTTCGATAACAGCTACTTTGAAAGTATCATTTGTATAAAGTATTATTATAGACTCGATACTATTGCTTAATAGACAACTTGTTTTATGTGCTGGTATTTAAAATATTGTTTAATCAAATCATATTTTAGAATTTTATACGTCTGAGGTTATCGGTTAAATGGCGGTAGCAATGAATTTTTTTTTAGATATTTAGCCGTACAAGAGAGGCAGGCATAAGAAGAGATACGGCCCTTCATACTAAAAATTCTGCTGACTGACCGTTTATCAAAACTTTTATAGTACTTTTGTACCCCAAGTACTATGTACCTACTTCCTAGGAAACTACAGTTTTAAAAGTTTGTCCGAAATTATGTATTTAGGGATAGTGTTAAGGATTAAGGAATACATCCGAAAATAGTATAATTCAAATTTCGGCTGGAACAAAATTTATACTTGTAGTTAATTTCATAGTGTACAAAAAATAAGAGTTTGTCACTTAAACATGTACTGTTGCACGTTAGGGCCATTGAAGAATGAAAGAATAATTTACAAACAATATTTATGTATAAACGAAAACTCTCCGGGAGCGAATTCTACATATTTATTTGGCGGTTTTTGGCCTATTAGGCAGAAGTCTGAATATTAATACATTATACCTAATCGATACAATCTTAACGTCGTTTACCTCACTCCAAGTTTAATTAACCAAACGAGACAACCCTGGACATCATATATTCAAATTAAGGCAAAACATCTGTGGCATCTGCCTATATGCAGCGGGTCAGACGGGCTCGTAAATACTCGTATCTGGTGTAACAGAGACACGTGATTGTACTGTACAATACTGTGTAAAGTGTTCACCATAACAGGATATGTCAACTGTTTATGGTATATGGAATTAATAAAATTGATAAGTAATAATCATTGATAATAAATTAATGTCTGGGCGACCGAGCTGCACTCGGCTTCATAAAAATTGAAAAATTTATTTTAAAAATTAATTAATTTATAGTTGACTGCTCACAGCTACTTTAATTGTTTAAATTTCGGGTCCCTTTACTTCCTCCTAGGCACTGCATCACAACGCTATGGCGAGCAATGAGATAATACTACAGATTTCTGTCTTGGAATCATCAATAATATAGTGATACTATTAATATGCAGTTTAATAATATTGGTGCATTTATTCAAGTTATATTATATACAAGCTTGTAAAAAAGTACTTACTCTATAACAGGCTTTTTCATGTTTCACTGATTTCTGTCTTCGTTTTTGTATGTTAGCAGTGTTAGAATCGTTTTAGGATGGCAATTACACTATATTACAATCGCAACATGCCATCACGCCTGTATCCCCGAAGAGTTTCTCAGAGGTGTACTAACGTACACTTAAGTTTGCCAGGAAGGTTTTTAGGTTCCATGTAATAGGGGGAGAGCCTATTGTAATTAATCGGGCACAAAGCCAAACTCCGCGCTGCTAATGAGAATTTCCTAGAAAAACCAAAAAACCTTGCTCGACCTGGAAATCGAACCCAGGACTCCAAGCATAGCAGTCGCGCTTACAACAACTGGGCTAACGTAGGTAACTAATAATATGTATGCGGTGTTGTTCATAACTAATTGTCGCACTTAACTCAGTTTATGATTCGTATTACATTATTATAGATCTAGTTATGCAATTGTGGATGAATCTAAGTAAATAAAATAAAATAATTTAGGTATTTCTATACCTACTTGTAAGACAATAGTGAAAGGCCTTAAAGGGGTTGAGCGTGGCTATGAGTTAAACACAAAAAAGGAGATCCCTAAGAGGGTTGACGTCAGAAATATGGGTGAACGTACCTAGTACACTAAGCCAAATCTCAATTCACAACATGAAGGAAGAAAACTTGTTATGCCTACACTACTTAGACGGAACAAGAGCAAGAAGAATAATTAAAAATTTTATTGAACCATCAATAGATCTAAATAAGAGAAGTAGAATATAATATGGAGTACTATTTGACAGTGGAAAGATATATCTCAACCGGTGGCATAGTATTATGAAGTCAAGTTAGACCCGTATTGCTTTAAAAACAAATTAATTATTGTAGAATAATGATTGTATACTTACAACCAATATTTATTAGTGCTTTATGTATGGGATAGTAGATAAAGATATAAATTTAAATACTGTAAGTATTACTATAAGTATAAGTAATTTGCCATATGATATAATAATATCGGGGGTGGAATGGCTAATTGAATAACGTTCATTAGACAAAATATTAGACGTTAGCCTTTCTACCGTCGATATTTAAATTAACAAAAACTTTCATTCTAACTTGGCCTTTTGTAATTACATAGATTGTTTCCGAGTTACGTAAATCAATAACCAAACTCACTAATAGGAATTGATCAAGTTAAGTAACCGCATTGAATTAATAGCCCGGTGACCAGATACATTATCTGGTGTTTCGACCCGCCTATCTTCAGGTCATTAATCTATTGGTGCCTGTATTTTAGCCGAAGGCATCCGTCACTGGCTGTGGGTCAAGGGATATTCGTCAGGACAGGGTAAAGTGTCAAACTGAAGAATGGAAGTATGTAATGACAATATAAAATTGGGTCTATACTATAATCTTAATTTATATTTTTCTCGTTATCGTTGGTACTGGGGGGATTCGAAAAAAATTCTAAAATTGAGGAGATGGTTGGTAGCTGAGCCCAACATCATTGGCGAAACAAAACCTCATAGTCTTTGTTGGCTCAGCCACCTACATAGAATGGGAGAGGATCGATCAATAAAAAGAGCATAACTTGGGATGACTAACTGGTCTTCTTCCGGTTGGTCGGCACAGGTATTAATAACGTGAAAAACTATATAGTAGGCAGACCTACGATAGTTTCAAGCCGACAATTGGCTTTTGTTTTGGAAGTCTGTAGGCCTTGTTGGACCAACGAGCCGAAATAGTTAGTTGTTATCATTATTAGTATAATGATCCGTGATCTACTAATCGCAATTTCATCACTGTTTTCAAACACATAAACCGTAAATAATCGTTCATGATCAGTGATTTCAAACGATATTTTACTGTAAGGTATTTACGACAAGTTCGTTCATTTGATTTAGGCCAGCATTTATACCTAATTTCTCCTGATATTAATAGTAATATACCCGGAAAAATAGGTAACAAGCTAAATCTAGAAATTTCATTGAATCTCTAGGTCTATGAAACAATAACATGATCATGTAACTTATATTCATACCTCCCTCCTCCTCCAGTTGAAAGCTCAATGCTGAGTTTCGTGATGATCCTGGTCCTTCTCACGATAGAGCAGCTACCAGTTTTCGCTGTCTTTAGCGTAATTGCAATCTTTGTGTCTAGTTGTGTGGAAACTTTGTCAAATCACCTTATCGAGTTGCTTCCACTTAGTTTCTTTCCTTCCAGCTTTCCCGTTAATATCAATTTCTCCAAATTATCGGAAGTTCGGGACTTTTGAGCTATATACCTAAAGTATTATAGCACTCTCTGGAGACAGATGCTCGAAAATCTCTGAGAACCCTTTAGCTCCTCGAGGTTGGAGACGTTTGTCCTATGAGCCGTTCACGAAAGGTGTAACATACCTACATAATGATAAACTCATGCATCATTATCATTATTTCGGCAGCAAGACGTCCACTTCTGAACGTGGGCCTCCGCCAAAGATCGCCACAAGGACCGGTCCTGCGCTGCTTGCATCCAGCGACTTCCCGCAACCCTCACCAGGTAGTCGGTCCACCGTATGGCGGGTCTGCTCACGCTGCGTCTCTTCCAGTACGTGGTGGCTTCTTGAAAACTTTTTTTCATTTTATTTCTTCAATATCCTGCACGCTATTAAATATATATTATTTCTTTATACTAATGTTGCTTTTAACCTTTCGTGGCGTTGTGAGAATATTTGTTTTCTAAATTATATTCGCTCGAAATCAAACGTTAAACCCTGACTTGTTTACCCATAAAAGAACGTAAATCAAGTTAAAATTGCAAATATAAATACATCCAACAAAATTATCTTTATAACCAATAATTCAATAATAGACTGGAAATTGGCTGGGAATTATTAAGTTTATAACAGTCAATAAACGTACACCCAAATCTGTAAAGAGGCAATTACCCATTGCCAAACTCGAGTGCCGGTTTTTAAATGAAAATACTTTCTACGTATATTTATTGAATGCTTACTTACGTACTTATGTACAATGGATAAATAATATTAAAAGTTGAGAATTTACTCTATCATTTGTCATGCATGACACGGTTTATAGGACAGTAATAAATTTAACAACCGTTTATGGATAATTTGTATTAGATTTTTACAGTTATTTATCTAATATTTTTGATAATACTATAATAACATCACTGGTAATAATTTCTCTTTCATGTCATTTATAAGTTTATAACACAATGGTCCAGAAGATTTTGTAGAAGCAAGATACAATTGATACTTATTATTTAAAAAAATCCTTTTACATAGCAAACGCCTCTAAATTTAGTGTCTCTAATTTAATTTTCTTTTTAATTCGGTTAAGAATCTCTTTATATGTCATTACTTTATTAACAAACTTTATTTAATAAAGTAAACAATATTTACAATACAAAATCCCATCTATTAAATTTACTATAGTTCTAATTCCTCTCAAAATTGACACTAAGTCTATTGACTGCTTTTTAAATCCAGCACAGTTAACTTTTCTAAACGTTAAGCATATTTTGTTACCTTTCACTTCTATAGTTATTTCGACAGCCATACTACCGCTCGCTTAACGAATTTCAAGTATGCATTATGCACATATACGTATCATAGATTAATCTAATAAGCCTCAACTGCATCTTGTACAAACTATACCATTATATTGAACAACCACATCTATGATTAATGAATCACCAATCATACGCAATACACTTGATAAATTATTTAACAAATGTAATTATAAACACATTTCAAACGTATTGTATACAATAGGCCCCAATTTTTATTTTTCTTATAATATTTTTTTGCATTTTGTATAATATAATTTACCAGCAATTTTAAAAAGTACGTGTTTCAATTTACCTTTTAAAGTAACTATAAGTCCAAGTTACCTAGGATTCATAGTCATTGTAGTTCTTAGAGTATGTATCGTTTTGATATAAGAAAATTGTGAATACTTAATCGTATTTATTTAGATTATTATCCGAATAGAATCGTAATCGCCGAGCCTTAAAAGACCAAAAGATAGAAATAATGTGACTATTCAGTACCACCGTAATGATTGATCGAACCCAAGGTATGTTGAATAATAAACGATGATGACTGAACATAAATAAATGAGATACAATATAAAAACGCAGTATGCCTTCTAAGTATTAGCATAATACTGTAAAACAACGATTTGTAAATGATTAATTCACATCTTGTTAACGTTTCATAATATGTTGTTTTTATAATTTCGATGACACCTCTTCATTATTTCTTCGTACTTATTTAAGTTATTGGTAGGTACGTATTTGGAATGTTACTGATATTTAAGTATAATAAGATTACTTTATTTAAATGGTAATTATCCAACACAGAACATTATTGTTTTGTCCTTATTGATTTTCTTATCATAATGATGATAATTATAGAGAACTCGTTCTTGTTTTACCTTTTTGATGACCATTTATTTTTGGCAGGATTTTAGTCCATCATAATAATAACAAGTTAATTAATAAGTTGCGTCATTTGACCCTATATCTTGTAATATTAATGGTATTTTGCGTAATATAAGTTGGGCATCGCACGAGTGATTTGGGCTGTTTTGATATAATAACATGGAAAATGAATTCTGAGATATCACAAAAAATCCCTAGAAAGGGACCAACATTTTGTTAGATGATCCAAGATTAATTTTGTTAAACGAAACAAATACATTACGTAGTGCGGGCTCATCGGCGACTCTCTTGATTTGATGCTGGTATGGATTGGGTACAATGGGACTGATATATATAGGCCTCTCCCAAAGACCATCGAAACGGCCGGTCCTGTGCTGCCAGCATCTAGCAGCTTCCCCCAAACCCCTCATTATCCATACTAATATAATAAAGCGGAACAGTTTTTTTTGTTTGTTTGTTTAAACACACTAATATTTAGAACCACCAGCCGGATTAAAAAAAAAACTTTTTGAATATGCTATCTATATATGTAGCTAATAGCTAAGCTATCTAACCTTAAGTTACAACTCGCAGCTAGTCTTAAATATTGATTTTTATTAAGTAGTCGGATGTTGAGGCCCTCCCGAACTGCTTTATCCGCATGCGCTGGCGTAATATTTAATTATACGGAAATACAATGTTATACAAAAATATTGTTTCTTGGTATATCTAAAAAAAATTAGCGATAACATATGCCTATCTCTTATACATAAGCCACACGGAGGTAGTATGTGACAAAGATTTGTTGAAAATTAATAAGTGATTTATAAACATTATTTTTAGACATGGCATATTAATCCTTGCGAACGAAGATTATTCCATCATAAAGAGAATCTTAAGTAGTTAAATTTTACTGTTTATAGTGTATTATTGGGACACATCTTTCCGGAGATAATGAAAAATTAACATAATTTGTACTTGCCGGAAGAACAATTATGATAGACTACACGTGTGCGTTAGTGGCACTGTGTTTGTCGGATAAAATTAACACGGGTGAAACCGCGGAGCACAGTTAGTACTGAATAAAATGCTTAACACTAACAAACATTGAACAGATGGGTCTAGAAACATAAATTTTTGAATAAAAGTATTGTGTGAAGATAAACTTTATAATTCACAAAGATTCTCTCAGGCAAACGTAATCTCTTCTCGTCGTATAGGAAATATCAAAATCTGCTTAACCTTCCTTATCAATAAGCTTAGTGATACCCTACGAAGGGTACGAAAATCAAACTTCTGTAATATAATTACAAGAATCTTTTAAGTAAAGCTCGTAATAAAATCAGGCTTTCTTGTCGACACAATGCTTTAGCGTACTCTCAAAATCTATATTAATAAATATGTTGTTCTGACTGTACATGTTTTTTTTTTTCGAAGAGACGTTCTTTAAAAAGGACTCTGATCACGAATATACCATAAAAAGTAGTCTGTCTGTCTGTTTGTATGTCCCGGATTTAAGTCAAAAGTGGCTTGGATTATTTTTATGAAATGTTGTAGACAGAAAGCTTGTCATTGCCCCATTGATAAGCTATAAGAATTTTTGATAATACTTTTAGGATATACACTAAAAAATATATTAATTGTTAAACGATTTTGATGGATTTTTGTACACGGGAAGTTTATGTCATTTCATGAATAATGGACTATAAGAATTATCAATAATAGGAGTAGAAATAAAAATGCGAGATGAGCACTGCTAGTTAGATATAATTAGTTCTATCAGTTGTTATCAGTTTTCGTCTAACGTCTGACTAACCAGATACAACATCCGGAATTGAGCAATCATAAGAAAACAAGATTGTTATTAAAGAGATAAATGACATCCAATCCACAAATGTAATTTATTTTTGTTTCAAATCTATATGTACTTTTAGAATATAAAAGTATTTAAGTTTTTAATATGACGTACCTTAGAAATCAACCAACGACTTTCTAAAAACATCTCGAAGTATAAATATGGCACTAAAACATATTTTCTGATTTATCTCGCCTTCTCACGAACGAAGTTGCGTGTGTTTAAATACAGCAGGCTCTTTATTAACGATTTCTTTGATAAATACCTTTATAGGAACCATGATTAAATCATCGAAATAACCAAAAAAACTCCAATAAACCTTTGGACCTCACACATTCCGTAATGTATAATAAAATATTTCATACATGATATAGTGATAAAATATTCAAAAGGGTATTTAACAAAGAAAAGGCAACATATATCATATTCAAATTAGAATCTGAAGACTCGATCGGATCACTAATTTGTCTTGTAACCTGCCGTGCTGCATTACTCACATCCTTTTGAGAAGATGACTTAAAACTCACATAAGTTTTATCCAGGGCACCCACTCGCTCCCATTGTTCCACGGTATCAGAAGGAATCTCCTCATGTTTGTCTAACAAGCGACGTGTCCGATTATTATTACTGTTTTATCTACAGACAGTTTTCAAGTGTTCGCTTTGGGTGGATATTCTATTGTGACTATTTTCGAAAATAAACTTTATGGATTGTATTTTTAACTCCGGACGCAATCAGATGTATAATGTCTATTCCATGTATCTCTAAGTATTTTGTGGCTTCATAGCCCTTAAACGTTTGAACCGATTTTGATCTAGGTTTTTTTTTGTTTTATTGGATAGTATCTTTATCAAAAGTTTTCTTAGCTATGATTCAAGAAAATCTGTTGAGCCATTTGAAGATTATTAATAGGTTTTTAGTTGACAAATGCATATGAGTATCGAGCCGAAATTTGGTTTTCTATTATTTCAATGATATTAGAAGAACATGACAACCCTGGCCTGATGCTGTAACATCTCACCTCAGGCAATCAATGAAGACATTGATTGGGTTCTGTAGGATACCTAACTTCTCACCATCTTACATCAGAAATATCGTATTTGAGCTCTTTGGAATGGTCTCAATGATTACTTAATTTGTGTCAAGGTTTCCTTAAATTTTCAATTCACCTTGTCAATATATTAAGTATAAATCTTCAATTCATTTGTTATCCTATCTTATTAAATCTATTTTAACTGCAGGACACTAAAATTGATTGCCATTGAAGTAACGATAACAAACTTCCTTCAATCCCTTGAAAACCGTTTATTGTAACATACGAATCTCTTGGTAACAATGCACGATCATTTGCGGACTTATTTTAGTCCTTTGAAATATTTAGCAGGAGTCATGGCTACCTACATAAAAATTTCATCTATTTGAAGGCAACTTTCTTAATGTATATAACTATTATCTGCCTAATAATAGTGTATTATATAAATTGCAGGAAATTTACATAAACGTTAAGATGTAAATTTATTATATAATTTATTTACTGTATCATGATTGGAACCTACTTGTTGTAATTTTCGGATACTTAATTTTAAGCCCATCACCAAATGACATGCAAGTCATTGCGGTTGTGCTACAATATAAAGAAAATTTGATGAAAATAAAAATTAAAAAAGACGATTAAAACTCAATTGTATTGAAAATTATGAAGACCCATCATATCATACATTTCGTATTAACTATATTTACATCGCTATGTACCTTTTTGAATAAACAAATGACTATTTTCAGAAAGTCATTTCTATTTATGTACCTATAATGCAACACCAATATAATTAAAACGATCATAAAATCAATATTTGAATATTTGACTAATGAGTCTGTCAACATAAATCGACTTGGTAATTAGATGTTCTTCGAGTCGGATCGATAACTAAAATTTTTAAATCATAGTCATTACTAATTTAACTTAGTAATATTTTTTCAGGTTATTATATGGTAATAAATTTTATAATGATCTTTTACGGTTCGTCTGAAGACAAATTTATATTCGAAAAATAGATATTGGTACACCTAAGGTGAAATATAAATATTTATGAATATGGTAGAAATTAAAGTCTTCTTTTTGTACAATTTCGTTCGTAGAGGTACCTATAACTTATACGTCAATTGCACTATTTAGGTACTTCAAAAATTAATCAAAAATAATTCTATGTTCAATTTTATTACAATTTTCAAATTTATGGATAGGTATTTAAAAATGCACAAATGGCCTTCTTTTCAATAATTTTTATTACTAGCTTCCGCCCACGACTTCATCTGCTTCGACTTCAGAATTAGGATCTTTACCGGGTTTACCCAGGTTATAAAATATCTGTGTGCCAAATTTCCGCAAAATCTGTTATAAACTGTTCAAACAAACATCCATATGATACAATACATTAATTCGATAATATTAAAATTAAATCAAATTAAAAATAAATGTGTAAGCCATACATAATTAGGTTTAGTCAATCTCTTGATATAAAATGATTATTTGTTAGCATTTTCAGTAATCCAAAAGAAATATCATAAACAAAATAAAAAAATACACCTTTAAATAATAAAGTGACAGCTCCATAGTAACCTCAACAACAATCATAGAAACATGATTTTAATAAGATTAAAATAATTGTTAGCGTCCTGTAAGATTGACTAGGCTTAGTTAGGCGATGGACAAAAACGTTAGCCCACGCGTCTTACGATCCTTTTTGTTACCGACGCAACGTGAGAGATACATTCGTGATAGTAGAGTTTTTACCGTTGTACCTAAAGAAACAAGTTCTACGTTTTTCATAAGACAGCTAGATTCTAGATATTGAACAATAAATAACAGACTAATGGTCTATAGATACCATTTTTTTTGCGTTAAGTAATATAGTAATAAATTAATCTTAACAAAACACAAATGAATCTGTGGAATTGAATAGAATTTTCAGTTCTATGAATAGTAATTCAAAAAATGTAATTTGATGAGTAATCTAAATTAAAAGTGAGATAAAAGTTAATTTTAAATAACAAACAAATGATGCCTAGGTATTTCTAATTATTTAGGTAACGTTAATTTATTATAATCAAAATTAAAATCCGCATGCACGAACTAACTGCCTTTTTGAGATGGTGATAATCACATAAGTTAGGTACAAAAGTGCTTTAAAAACGTTTTGTTAAGTACCTAGTCAAATATCATACATATTAAAGTGAGTACCTACTAAGTATTTACTAGCAGTAAGTTTACACATAGCTGGTAAGATTAGACCATTACTGTCATTATCGAGTGAATTAAAGTGTCATGTGTTATGACGATTCAGTATCCTAACAAGATGGTGGCTCTCTTGTTAGAACTTTCTAAAGAGTTTTTGTGGGATCCCAGAATGCATGCTTTCAGCTCATATTTATAATCCACTTCACTTATGCACAAAAACCAAACTATATCACGCAAAACGCCACGAATATTACATAATATAGGTCAAAAACCTGAGTTAATGAATTAAAAATAAAGATCCACAACATGTCACTTCAAGATGCCGCCAAAAACCCCCATGTCATATTACATCTGTTTTAAATGTGTTTTTTTTTTATAGTACCTTTCTATCTTAGCAACGGCACTGTCGCTGATGGCAGTTTACACAGTACAATCGGAACACAACGGCGGCCACCAAGAGATCCAGAATCCATTGCCGATCGCTACCTTCATGTCAGTCTGAAAAAAATAATTTGTGAAGTAATTTTTTTGTAATAATTAGGTAGGTACGTTACCTATATTATGTCTAACATAAAAATATATTTAAAAAAAACTTGAGAGGTCATGGTAGTAACGAGGCATGGTAGTAGGTAATAATAATAATAATAATAATTTATTGGAACCATAAATCCTCTCACAAACAACAAAAATGTACGATATTAGCCACATTAGTGAAAACTGTGTCGCAGCCAATGGCGCCCACTTCCAGGCAATACAACAGTGGGCTCTGCGTTCCATAATACAATGTAAATACAACTAAACAATACAACAATTTTTTACATTTTTCAATCAAACTAACAATACGAAGTAGTATTAGTAGTTATTATTAGTAGGAGTAGTAACGAAGTTACTTTTGCTTTAAATTAAGTTATGACCAGATTTCTAAGCACTGCTGATATACACAGTGTGAGTGGTCCATAGTTCGAGTTCAGCCGATTTGAGATTATACATATATATATTTTTTTTAGTTTCTGTTTATAAAGTTATAAAAATGATCTTTTTATTATTAAATAGTATTATAAAATGTAATGTTTATTTTCATAACTTTATAAACAGAAACTAAGAAAAAATATATACATATTATATAAATCATTGACCACTTTACTGTGCATACAACAGTGCGTAGAAATCTGATCATAACATAATTTAAAGCGAATGGAACTTGCTACTACCGACGACTGTCCTACGATATAAAATCCCAAAACAGCTAAACTCGAACCATCGACCACACGTACTGTACAGTACACAGAACAATTGAGCCAATTCCATAAACAATGCTTTTGAAAATCCTATATATGTATGTGTTTTGTGGTGATCAGGTCGGTCACTTTTTAGTTTAGACCCTGCGATAAGTCACTTTGTTACAAAAACTCGCTTTTTTATAAATTACTAACTGTCCTTGCAGGTGTTCTGCCCTTTCCAGTACTCAATAACTCGCCCTCAGCGCCACCTACTATTTTCAAGGTGACATATAAACCTTCTCCATGGTCGGTCAAACGGCTTTGGAATTAATCAATCTCAAGCCATATTTAAAGGTTAAAGTACATGGTGACGCTAAATACTGGACACTCAGTCTAAAGACCGAGTGTCTTCGTGTGTACGCCACGCCGCGCCGCAGCGACATCGAGTTGCACAATAAAGTGTCACTGTTGCTTCCACGCTGTGGAGACAGATCTTACGCGGTGTTTTTGATACTTGAGCCCGGACTACATGCCGATTGCGACATAAAAAATTACTTGTCATGTAGACACCATCGAAACAAATGTCGACATTTATATCAAGTGTCAGAGACGTCGTGTTTTTAATCTTAATACTCGTATACTAAATTTACATCTACAACACTAAAATTAGTAAAATGTACAATTAACAACACTTAAACACCAGTAATTATATGTAAATATTTGTAAGCGAAATACACGTCGTAGATAACACGGGGCGAACAGAGATTCAACGTCATGCATAATGCAACTCGCTAATGCAGCTGTTAATTACATGCCCTTAGGGCTATTATTGATTGGCAATTTGTGTACGTTGCCATTTCGTTTATATTGGATTAGTTAATTTAATCGCATTATCATAATCATTTTCCAGAGGTAAGACTATTAGGTAATTACATTAAAGTATTACGAAGGGCTTATAATTTTTAAGAAGTTAATTCATTAGGATTACATTATTTTGTAAATTAGGCCTTATTAAGTATTTAGCAATAAAATTAATGTTAATTAGGATAAATATTTCAATTGTTAGAGACATAATCTGCGTTGCGAGTATTGTTAAAAATACAAATTAATTATTTAGTAATATTTGTATATTAATAAAAAGCCTAAAACAATACAAATATTGAAAAATATTTTTTGTTTATTTAAGTTTTCTTTGATAAAATTAAGGTTTTTAATCTGCGAATAACGTCATTAGAATTAGAATAGACGTCATCGTTCAATAAATAGAGTGTTATTAGATTATCTTGTGATAAGTGACTCTGACATTATTACTAAGTATAGACATAGTGTAGCTTTCAAATTATATTCGTGGTGATATATCGCAACTGAAATTCTAGCAAAATCAACTTTGCGCATAATTACCTTAGCTTAGTTACAACGAAGTCGTCACACGTGAATCGCCATATTGCCACTTTTAGTGGCATATGTTTTATTTGAATTAAAAATAATAATTTATAACACTTTTAAAGGCGTAATGATAAATTATATTAAAGTGTTTTAAGCATTTTTTTGTTAAACGTTTGTCACTCCTGAATTGTTTACAATGAAGCAGATATGTAATACGACCATAATGTTGGGAAGATAAAATGAATAAAAGGATAAAACAAGCAAGGTTGAAACTTTTTCCAAGATACATTTTATGTAAGCGCCGGATAACGTTTTTATTGTTAACAAGCAGAAAGCCGTGGCCACGACGAGCTACGATGGTATCTCCTCGTATGAATGATGACTTCGTGCTAAGCCTCTAGAAGCAGTCACCACAGATACATATGAATGCATCAGACACGGCATAAACAAATATTAAGCTATGAATTTTCATATTCTCAATAATAGTTATTACATTTTAAATAAATAGTTTTAGATACTTCAAAACTATTATACATTTGCTCTTATTATAATAATTCTTTGGAATTCAATTTAACTACTACTCGTCCGCGATAAGTTGAGACCTGAGTGCGGTGACGTCATGGTCGGGTCCTGGTACAGTGAACAAAAAAAGAACACAACTGGCTTAGTATAGTAAGAGACAAAAAAACCTATATTAAATAATGGTGTTGCGCGCTGTACAACGCCGATGTCATCGGGGAAGCGGGTGGGGAGTCGCATTCCGCGCGGGTCTCAAGTTTTCGCGCAGGAGTAGTACATAGTTTTTTAATTTATTTTCATTTGACTATGCAGGAGTTATCAACTGCAAACACAAAAGTAACAAAAAAATATTTTTGAACTCAATTATGTATGTTTATTGTTAACATGTTTCTCTATCTTTATACATCTATGGCCGCGACCCATCTAAAGAAGATAAGGGGTCGACGTTTTAGCACAAAGCGTTTTCTGTTTGGGACCCTTTCTCGTTGGTTATTTGACTCGAAACGTGCCTCGGCAGTACTTACCTGTTTATTGAGACCACCTTTATCGATACGCGAGCTATATTTTGTAGAGATTATCTCATAAAACGCCTTTAACGTTCAACGTTCAGCTGTTAGTGAGCAATGTCTTAGTTAAGAAATAAAAATCACGCCTTTAAAATGTGGTATCTGACATTTGTAAGATAAAAATAAAGTGACCAGTACAAATAATTCACCTGTCCCGCGCCGCGCGGGTTGCATTTTCCATTAGGTAGGTACTATTTTAAAACTAAGAATCATTTTATATCTCTTTAAATTATTTCTCAAAGGGGTTTTTTGTGGCAACGCCATATCAACCTTATTTCCTCATCAAAATTATGAATCAATCCTCATTTTGAAGCTATTAACGAAAATAAATAAATATCACTTTAAAGATACCACAAAAATAAGATATGTAACTGTTTCATGGAATGTATTCGACAAATTCAATCTTACTACCGTTAATAAGTTATGTAATTTTTACATTCATAGGTTCATTTTACAGTTGAAATTATTGTAAAAAAAAATATGGCAATATAGTATACACTTTCTATTATATGCCAATTTTACGTACATTGTATATCGCAAGGGAGCCAAAAGGTTAACTAGCTGTGTGTAGCACACGCACAAAACATGCTATCCACACTCCTGGTTATATTAAAGACAAAAATGTTTATTATGGGTAAATATATGCTCCTTCGAAGATAAACATAAGCTCTCGCAGACTTTTTTGTAGGTATTTTTGAGATCTACAATTATGCACTACATTAATTGGATACTAACATCATTCTTTGATTATTAGTTTATTACTCAGCGTAAGCTAATTTAAGCGCACCGAAATCGCCGTTTTTCCGAATTGATTTTTATTTTTGCAGAACCCTTTTTATTTTTATAAAATAAAATTAACTTTAGTTACTTCTTATAACATCAGCTATCTGCCAGTGAAAGTGTCGTCAAAATCGGTCCAACCGTTTCGGAGATTACCCGGTACAAACAGACAGGCAGACAAAAAATTTAAAAATGCTTTGTTTTCTTAATATGAATACCGTATATACTTTCATATGCGTTTTGTTGTGCATAAGTGAAGTGGATTACAAATATAAAGTGGAAACATGCATTCTGAGATGTCACAAAAACCCCCTAGATAGTTCTGACAAGGAAGTCACCATCTTGTCAGAAGACCACACTTTGTATATTGGAAAATTTTATGAAGGCTTAAAAACATTGACACTGGCAAGTGCTTTTTGCGGCGCCAAAACGAGAAGAAGAAGCATCAATGTTATATTTTAAAAATAAAAACGATTCGATATAAGCATGAAACAGTTAAGATTTTTATCTTATTACTATTATAACTAGTTAGCAACATGTACCTAACTAGAATTTTAGTTCACATGGTCTCATTACGTGTTAGAGTCCGAACATTAAGATCTGAGATTTATTTTGGAATCTATTACAACAATGAAACAATGTGGTTTCCTAAAATGCCACAAAATATGTTTAAAAAAAAAAACAGCAGTGGTTTAAACAATACTACCGATTTATTTGCGGTGCTGACAACCATAGAAAAACTAACACAGTTGTTAAGTTTAAAACTATTGTCTAGATGACGATTTATGAAGGCAATAACATAATTGCGGTAGAATTTTTTGTTTCAAGTGGCTACGGACCCCATTTATTGAAGGTCGCAACTTACAAAAGATTTTTGTGAAGGATTCATAAAACAGTTTGCCTTTTAGATACTTTCTAATATATCTGAACATTCTCTTTAATAATGTTTAAGCATGGTTGTAAATATTTAACAGTTAATTTACTTCTTACCTTGCAGAAGCTAATGGTGTTTCGGTTAACTTTTGGGAACAATGTTGTGCTGTTTATATAAAAAAAAAAACATCTATACTTAGTTTATTTAGTTTAGTTAATTTGACCGCGGCGCTTTCTTCAGACATTGTATATTTTTTCTCTAATGGATGGATGCTTATAAGTAAATTTTCTTTGTAGTCTAGCAGTCAAAGTTTCCTTCCGTCTGTGTCCAACTAATTTATAACTAGACCGTAGTTAAAGTTTGGCACATTAATCTTCTTTTTTTGTATATAGATATATTAACAACGTATACTACTCGTGTGCGATAAGTTGAGACCCGCGCGGAATGCGACTCCCCACCCGCTTCCCCGATGACACCAGCGTTGTACAGTGCGCAACGCCATTATTTAATATAGGTTTTCTAGTCTCTTAAGTTAAGCTTAAGCTTAGCTTAGCTTAGCTTACTAAGCTAGTTGTGTTCTTTTTTTGTGCACTGTACCAGGGCCCGACAATGACGTCACCGCGCTCAGATCTCAACTTATCGCGCACGAGTAGTACCTTCAAACTCGCCCACAAGCCACTGTGAAGCTGTAAAAGCCGTATGAGTCTCTAGGGCCCTTATGGCAAACAGTATAGTCAGTACTAAAAAACAAAGGCTAAAATTATTTTCTTTTAAGGATCCCTTAATATACTTTCTTTTAAAGTGACCATGAATGTAAAACGCATAAATACTGTCCGATAAATGAAGCCATTCTTTCACATAAAATTCATGTTGAACTTAGTCTATCAATATCGGGCAGTGTCAACACACTTCAGTTGTATAACGTTTCCGAGAGAAGATCGCTATAAGATGATTTTTGGAGTCAGTTGTTACTAGATAAGTGGTAATATTTTGTTTGATGTCCTATTGTCAATATTGGACCATCTCATGGGCACGTGAGATATTTGTTCTCAATATTGACTGAGAATATCAAATTTGATATGACCTTGGTTCCAGAGACCTCATTCTCTAGAACTATTGGCATATATTTCTAATAGGTTTAAAATTTAGCATTAAAACAAATAACACAATATCTTTACTATGACGAATGTAAAATGTAAATAATCCCTGGCATCGTGGCTCAGTTAAACCATTTTTTTTTTAAATGTTCATCATCTATACAATTAATAAAATTGAAGTATGAATTTGTAATGTCAAAATAACAGCTTTTTACTGAATGCATATGAAAGTATATGGTACTTAAAAAACACCAATTTTTTTTCTCTGTTTGTCCGGGGTAATCTCCGAAACGGTTAGACCGATTTTGACGGGACTTTCAATGGCAGATAGCTGATGTTATAAGGAGTAAGTTAGGCTACTTACATTTTACAATAATAATTAGGGTTCCGCGCAAATATAATTTAAAAATACTGGCCATGGTGAATCAAATCGAACTCTTATTAAATGGTTTACGTTGGGTAAACATAACATAAACAGACCATTACGCTTGTATCCCCGAAGGGTTAGGTAGAGGTGTACTGATGTACACTCACAGTTCGCCATGTATGTTTTTAGGTCCCATGTACTTCTGTAATGTCATTAATCGGACAAAAAAGCCAAACTTCGAGCTGCTATTGAGAATTTCAAAGAAAACCCCAATATCATTTAACTCGACTTGGGCATCGAACCTAGGACCACGAGCATAGCAGACGCGCTTAAGACTACTAGGGTAAGATAATTATCAAATTAATGTACTAGATAAAAAAAATGTAGATATTAAAAATACCTACAAAAAAGTCAGCGAGAACATAAATTAATATGACTATGTATTAATTTTCTGAGGATTATCCAAAATAAACATTTTTATCTTTAAAATAACCGAGAGCGAGGGTAGCACGAATCGCGCGTGTACCTGTATCTGCACTCTGAAATCCACACGAACGCAGTCGTGGGCACAGCTAGTATTACATACATTTATATCTCAAACAAGCAGTGCCCTGCAGTTTTGCCCGTATTAAATTTATTCGAATAACTCTCCAATGCTCCGTCGCCAACGCACCCGTGTAGCCCATCGATGTTCTACCTTCCCATATTTGCCTACAGGTTGTCAGATTGACGTCAATGAATACTGCAGCGCTCTGTGTCGTGGTGAAAAGTTCTATAGCCATAAAACTTCTTCAATAAATAGGTTATAATATGCAAAAAATAATTCAAATATGACTAGTAATTACAGTCTATATTGATTTGTAATCTTAAAATAACTTATCTTGTAAATTTGTATCTATAGTTTATACTGAACCGTTGGCAGACTTTCTATATTTGTTGGAGAGATACGCACTTATGAAAAAACATGTTTAGAAAAGGGATACCATAAAATATTCCCTGCTTATAAAACGTCTATACTCTACTACGTAGCCAAAGTCGCGGGTACCAGCTAATATTGTTATAAATGATTAATACGTTATGATAATATGATTCTGCTATAATTAATGACTCTGCGGCCGAGTACTGATGTTATTTATTTTGTTGTCAGTAAATAAATTCAGAGGTCTCTCAGTCTGTCTCCCACGGTAGACACGATTTGACACGCACGTGTTATGGCATTCGATGGCCTACGATTATACATTGCGGTGACGGACGATGCCTCTAGCTTTTATATGTTTTTTCCTTCTAATAAGCTTCATAAACTTTGCTTCTAATAGCTCTAAGAAGGAGTAATTCTTTTTGCGCGTTTAGTAGCAGCTAAAATTATGAGCTGCACGCGCATCATGTGACGGATTTTTTAATTGTGTAGAAATAATTTAACATTGTATAAATAAAGATTTCAGTAAAATACTGATGACAATTTTAATTTAATTATAATAATGTTTGTTATACAACGTTAAATCTAATACTATTAAGTGAGCAATTCTTGTATATAATAAAATGTAATTGGTTTCTCGGATGAAATTTTGTATTTAGATAATGTTTTACATTCCAAGTTTACCTAGATAGGTAGGTATTTATCTTTTTTTTATAAGACACCAAACACAGCTCGGTAGCTCAGATATTTATTAGATAAGTATTAAACTTTAAAAAAAAGTAAAAACATTTAACATTAATATCATTGTTGGCTAACGTCATCATATTGTTGGAACGCAAAATAATTTTTTTAGAGTTATTTTTGCTTAGTTACGCCAAGAAAGTGTAATTTTTTAGTAAGTTAGCTAATTTTACGAATAGGGAATTAGGTTGCGATTTATTTGCATGTACGGCAACAGCCCAAGCCGAGGTTCGACCAGTTTGGCACCCTTGAGCTTGTTGCCCCTCTTTCGCGGCTGAGTGCCTTCCGCGCTTGCCCTCAAGCCCGGTGAAGCTGTCAACGTCTCTAATGGCTCCAGAGCCTTTTAGGCAAACAGTATAGTCAGATAGAAAAAAAAACTTTCTTGGCGTAACTAAGCAAAAATAACTACAAAATTTTTATTCCGCGTACCAATAACATGATGACGTTAGCCATTAAGTCATAATGTGAATTATTTTTTTTTAATTTAAAAACAAATATCTATCTTAAAAAAAAAAAGAAAGTATAACTTCTTACGTGCATACGATAGTAGGTACACACAATTTTCTAAATATGAGTTTTATCAAACTACGAGAAATTAGTAGGAAGGTAGGTTGTAGTAGGGAGAATATTTAATAATCTTACCAGAGATATAAAAAAATATGTCAGAGAATCCATGTTCCTAAAATCAATAAATTTTCAACAATTTCTGTTTAAATTCTGAATTATTAGGTGTATATAAGCCATAAATATATATAATACAGAATATACGGTCCAGTTACACGGTGACTTTAAAAGTTTTTTGTAATAATTACCACAATAATTTTAAATTGTCACCAGTATATTTTGTGCTTAATACTTTTGATAAGATGTTGGAACATGATTTATAAACTTCAACATCATTTTGCCGATCAATATGAAAGTTGGCAGATCTAAGCAATTTTTCATGGAGAATGTTTTTATGCTATCAATCACAGCTAGTAAATTATAAAAACACTAACTTCTGAATTATGTAGTTGTTATTTCAAAATGACAATGACGAAGAACTTTAGCTACCTACTTTCAACTCAGTCAAAACGCTATTATACTGAAACTCTTGTCATAGAACATCTGTTCTGTTCTCTATACAATGGGTAGGAAGTAGAAACAACACACCTACTTTTGTTCCGATATTTTTTTTATTTACTCCGATGCGTCAATCATTTTACTTCTGCGTTGATGTTAAGAATAAAACGTCCGCCTATCTCATCAAATCTCTATAGAATAATCCTTGGATACAAAAACTAATTATATATATTAATTATAAATACTTCTTTATTAGGCTACAAATTTTAAATAACTTTGCATTTTTATTGTAAACCTGAACATACGTTTATTCGGAATGTACTATGTAAAATGTAAAAATATATGAACGTAAGAAATGTTAATACCTACTTTCTTTTAACTTTTGTAAATTGAACAGTGAACACATTGTTTTTGGTTACAAACAATACTACTGTTTCTGACGTAACCGCGACCTCCTTTGAGATGTAACTTGATGAGACGCATCCATTGAATCACGCAGGCCTCTAAGTCTTCTGCTGCATAACCAATATTTCGAGTGTTCAAAAAACACGCGTGCCATCTGTTGTAAAACGATGCAGTGCCGGGTCCCACCCGTCGTCGTTATCGTTATTTCACGCCCCGCGCCTCAGCCGTCTCCCAATACCCATGCGGCTTTCGTTCGTTGAAACTTCGTAGGTCAGTTACCGCCCGACCGCAGGGGAGCATGGCTGTGTCAAAAGTTTTACCACGCTCTCGTATACTTTGTTTACATGCGCTATAAAAAGTCGCGGCAACAACAACAGACAGTCTATCATAAACTTTAAAGTGGTTTAAAGTTTTTTATGTCGATTCTTAGTGATAAATAAGTGACAAATGCACTGTACTATAATCATAAATTAACTATGAACTTTTGTGAAATGTTTTCGTTAAAAGTTTGGATGTGTTTAGTTGTGTTGACCGGTGCGCGCGCACGATCCGCGCCGCCCGCCCCTGCCGGCTGTCATTGGGATTATTCGGACGCAAAGTTGAGTGAATCAAACTTTCTCACGTGTAACGTTAAAACAATCGGTTCGGTTGACTTTTTATTTAAAAACATAACCACTGCGCAGGCGTACAACGTCAACAAGTTGAAATTGACATGCACTGATTTGCTTTTCTTTGAAAGTTCCCTGCACATGAACACCGGCAGTTTTTTGGGGCAACTACGGAAACTCGAAGACCTGCGCATTGAATACTGTAAAATCCGTTACGTACCTGCTACCGTTCTGTCGCCACTACGTGACTTGACCAGTTTAACGCTACGTTCCTACAACAACGACTGGCCAGCTATGACTATGGAATTTCACGCTGAAAGTTTTCGTGGGTTGATGGAACTTAGAACTTTGGATTTGGGCGATAACAACGTATACATGTTACCTTCTGAAGTATTTTGTCCGCTCTTTAGTTTGGAATCTCTTAATCTTACAAACAATAGGATTCAAGACATATCTGAAATTGGGTTTTCTAATTGGGGCAAAGGCCCGATTGCTCCGGGAAAATCGTGTAATACTGGATTGAAATTATTAGACTTATCATATAATAATATATTAAGACTTCCTGATAATGGACTTTCTAGTCTTAGATCGTTAGAGATCCTAAATATTCAAAACAATTTAATTAATGAAATAGGGGATAGAGCGTTTGTTGGATTAAATTCATTAAAAATTCTGAACTTATCTGGAAATAAGTTAGTCGCTATCCCTCCGGAGCTATTTCTATCATCACGTGGTATCAAAGAAATCTCATTAGCGAATAATTCACTATCTGTGTTAGCTCCGGGATTATTGGAAGGTCTTGATCAACTTGAGAAATTGGATTTATCAAAGAATCGTCTTACAAACGATTGGGTTAACAGAGACACTTTCGCTGGACTTGTCCGTTTAGTAATATTGAATTTATCGTACAATTCTCTTGCGCGTTTGGATCCTAAATCATTTCAGGACTTAAATAACTTACAAGTTCTGAACCTCGATAACAATGCAATCGAAATAGTTAGTAATGGCGCTTTTGCTGAACTTAAGAATTTACATCAGCTTTCTATATCAGATAATAGGATAAAAACATTGAATGAAAATATTTTTTCAAATTTATTCGTACTCAGCCAACTCTATCTTGACAACAATCAGATTTCTTCGATTCATGAACGTTCTTTTGAGAATATTACTTATTTACAAGATTTGGGATTGAATGGAAATAATCTAAACATAATTCCTGATAGTATAAAACGATTAAGATTTTTAAAGTCACTTGATATTGGGAAAAATAACATAACTAATATTTCAAATACCTCGTTTGATGGTTTGGAAGAGCTTTATGGATTAAGACTTGTAGATAATCAAATCAAAAGCATACCTAAAGACACATTTAGTACTTTACCTTCCTTACAAGTATTGAACCTAGCTTCCAACAAAATAGAAACTATTGAACAGGATGCCTTTATATCAAATCCCACATTGAAAGCTATTCGGTTAGATGGAAACAAGCTCACTGATATTCGAGGAGTTTTTACTAAACTAAATGCACTAGGATGGCTTAATATATCGGACAATAAACTGATTTATTTTGACTATAGCTATATGCCCCATACTCTTGAATGGTTGGATATTCATAATAATAATATAACAAAACTAGAAAATGAACATAATATTCAACAAAATATTCGAATGCTCGATATCAGCTTTAATGCTTTAGAAAATATCGACGAACGCTCGATACCCGATTCCATTGTAGTCCTTCTCTTAAATAATAATAAAGTTCACACTATTCAACCAGGCACATTCTTACAGAAACGAAATTTAGAAAAAGTTGTCATGACAGACAATAAATTGAGAACCGTCGAACTCTCAGCGTTTACGTTACCTCATATCCCAAAGCATAAAATTTTGCCAAATTTTTTTATTGGAAATAATCCATTTGTTTGTAACTGTCACATGATTTGGCTGCAAAAGATTAATCTATGGAATCATATGAGGCAGTACCCAAGATTTGTAGATTTGGATTCCGTAATGTGTGAAGTCGTAAATAACAAATATGGTGGAAGATCAAATTTAATGGATGTGCCTGAAACTCAGTTTTTATGCTCATATGAAACGCACTGTTCATCTAGCTGCTTCTGTTGTGATTTTGAAGCATGTGATTGTAAAATGACTTGTCCAGAAGGTTGTTCCTGCTTCCATGATAGTAATTGGAATTCAAACGTGATAGATTGTTCAAACGTCGGTTATACTGAAATTCCTGAAAAAATTCCAATGGATGCAACCGAGCTTTATCTTGATGGCAATGATTTCGGCCTCCTTGGTAGTCATTTATTTATTGGTAAAAAGAAATTACACAAACTATACTTAAACAATAGTAACATCGCGAGTATTGACAACGATACTTTTAATGGATTGCATTCTTTAAATATTCTTCACCTGGAAAACAACCATTTGACTGAATTATCCGGTGAAGAATTTTCTCAGACAAAACACTTAAGAGAGTTATATCTCAATGATAACCTCATAACTAGTGTTTCTAACAAAACATTTGAAAATTTGTCATCACTTAGAATAGTACATTTTCAAGGCAACAAAATCTTAGACCTTAATAAAAAGCTAACTCATGCAATACATTTAGAGAATATCCGTGTCCAAGGTAACGTATTTACTTGTACATGCGATAAAGTACTTCCCCTTAAAACCTGGTTAAAAAATCTATACGAAGATCCTATTGAAGTGTATTGTTCTTCTGAAAATGGACTATTTACTAATTTGACTGTAATGGATGCAATGGATAAGTGTCGTGATTCAAGTGAAACGGATAATACGGTTCCTACTGAAAATCAACCATATCAATATGATGAAGTGAGCACGATAAAATTGAACTTTGTACCTCTTTTAGCTGTAGTTTTAATAAGTGTTATCCTTATTCTATTATTTGGTGCGTTAGCATTTTCATTTAGACAAAACGTTCGTCTTTGGGCTCATTCAAAATACGGGGTAAGACTATTTAAAAGTGCATCAATACAAGAAAGTGAACTTGATAGAGATAGATTATATGATGGATACGCAGTGTATAGCTTATTAGATGATGATTTTGTTACTAAAATTGTAGCTCCTGAAATGGAACACTCAGGTTATACAATGTGTTTCCATTATAGAGACATTCAACATGCATCAGAAAATTATATATCAGAACAAGTGACTAATGCAGCAGAATCATCCAAAAGGATTCTTGTTTTTGTATCATTTAATTTCTTACAAAATGAATGGTCAAAAGCTTCATTCAAAGCGGCAATCAAACATGTTATTACCTCTATCCACCCATCTATTAGACGTCATAGAGTCATATTTATTTTAACTACAGATGTCAGCGCACTAAATTTAGATTTAGATTTTCAAAGCTATTTAAAAACATGCAACGTTTTATTATGGGGAGAAAAGAAATTCTGGGAAAAAATTAGATTTGTAATGCCAGACATATCTAATTTACATTGGAATAAAGATACAATAAATTACAATCATGGTGTTTGTCCAAATGCGAGAAGACATCCATCTAGATATACAGCCTCGCCGACTGCTCCTGAACATTGGTATAAATATGATGCAATTCCACCTCAAACTCCTACTACCGCTAACGTAGGAGTTAATGTAGAAGATGATACATCAATGTTGACAAATACTACTTTAACAAGCCAACTTCAGGACGGTGAAAACTTGCATCATAGTTATATTTCTATAGATACTCAAAATTATGAACAGCCGTACGTCGGTCGGCCTAGGCCTCCTAATACGTTGCGTAAACATCCTGGCCAGCACTCTCCGTCTATACTCGACGAACATGGTTACTTACAACCAAGATCATCTGTGCACGACTGCTTGCCCCAAACTCATTCAGCCGCACATAGATGATAAGATTGTTTTAAAACTGTGTGTTATCGCTAGTAGATATATTTTAATGGAACACCACATTCCAAGCATATGTGTAGATTAGTTTTTTGGCCTTATTGAAACTTGAAAGGTGATAATTTTACAAAACTGTTGGTTTAAATAATTTGGTCAAAGGTTAATTTCGTTCCATGCTTATGTTACAGAAAATATTTAAATTAATAGATTGTTTATTGTTGAGAACTTGAGAACTTATCTATTTAACAATAGGTAGCATTTGTATAAACGACTGTAATAGAAACTGTTGTTATCCGTTAAGACTGAAATGAATGTAAGTTTTGCCAGTATAAGTATTACGAAATTACAATAAAACTTTTATAAGTATTTTGGTATAGTATATTATCTCATTGTTACCAAATATTTTGTAGATAGGTTTTGTGAATAATAATTGTATATAGTTATTATTATTATTGTATAATATACCTAGTCATTAGATAGGAATTGAATAATTTTGGAAAAAAATATGTAAATATTTAGCTACATATAATTTGATACCATTTTCGATTTTCGTACAATATATTGGTTTACCCTTTACCCCGGCTATGTCTAGATTAAATAAATGTCATTGTTATGTACATTCTTAAAAAAGGTATCATTTATTAAGTGGTTTACTATACATAGTATTATATTACTTATATGTATTCATTATCAAATATTTGGACTGTTAAATATAGTTATAAATTAAAAAATTAAATAATATAATGAAACAAAACATCTTTTATTTTTACTTTTTACAATATATTTATTATACATACTACATACCTAGAGTGATATTATTAACGTGTTAACAAACTTCATTACTTAAATATGCCAATATTACATTTAATATTTGTTTATTAATTACTTCTAAACATTATGTTTTCTATACACATCTTTTAAACTTGTTCGATGCCGACAAAGAAAACACGAGCGAAGATGCTACGTGTTAAAACCAAATTTCGGCATATAACTGTTAAATTCGTTGTTTCGGAATCTTTTATAAAAAAAGAGAATAGTAAGAAAAAGTTCAAAAATAATTTCTGGCCTGCCGACAATCATCACAAGCCATAATGATGGTCCCTTTTCAGGTAGAAATCGTTCCCAAGTCATATTTCAACCGTCACGGATACGCCATAGTAGCTATAAAAGAGATTTACAATACAGAATACATTCGTTAGTAGTTAGAAGTGTATTTATGTGACCTAGTAGGACACGGTCCGAGGAGTCTCTATCGATTTTTTTCATAATAGTTTTCTAAAGCTCCGCATACGCCATATGGTGTGACATATTTTAAATGACCGACGGTCGAACGCTTTTTTCTCGATTAACAGCAGGGCTCAACACCAGTTGTATGATTATATTCATAATATATGTATTTACTTTTCACGTTAAATAAATAGTAGAGTCGAACATGCTTAATTAAATTTTACAATTTCTAACTTTTGTTTTTATAATTTCAATTCACAAATATTACTTTCACAATATCCTCTTCTAGAAAAATACCTTTTTTTTTTAATAAAAATTACATAGGATCTAAAACACAGGTTAAAGGGAAGGGAGTCCTAGAGATCTTTATTAGTACAGAACTTTAAATTATTTAACACTTTAAAAGTCTAAAACTTCACAAAGATTTTATGATTATTAGTTCAAAAATATCCTGTATTTATACAATTTCATTAGATATTAGAAAACTACACATAACACTTAAAAAAATATTAAAATTATATCCCTCTAGACTTAGGTTGGGTAGGTAGGTAAACCATAAAAAAGGAATAATTAAAAAACACAAAAAAAAATAACATTAACTAAACCAAGAATAACAAAGTAGTACTCGTACTCGAAACATAAAATTTGAGAAAGCTAAACTATTTATTAAATTATTTAAGGACCTGGGGGTATGAATTATTGAACACATTTAAAGAAAGATTAAAAATATATTCAAAAGATAAATATTTATTTCCAGTTACTTAAGTACATGGTTTTCTTTTCTTTTTTTACTTTATTTACACTGATACTTTTTCTTACAAAGTTATTTTATTAACTAGCTGTGCCCCCCGGTTTCACCCGTGTTAATTTTATACAACAAACATCGCCCTCGCACCCGTGTAGGAAATTTTTATACTTTGTGTAAAAACTATCGACATTTTTATGAGGAACATTTTTTTTTTTCAAATTATAATATAGCCTATGTTACTCGCTGAGAATGTCGCTTGGTGAAATAATTTTTAAAATCGGTCCAGTAGTTTTTGAGTTTATCCATTACAAACAAACAAAAAATCAAATCTTTCCTTTTTATAATATTGGTATAGAACTATAGATAATACTATTTTTGAAACTAATTAATCTGAAATGATTTTCTTTTTTATGTAAACGTTTTAACATCTGTAATTTATGTTATTATAATTTAAGTGAACTATGATATTTTGAGCAAAGAAAAAAAAAAAACAATAATAGCATTTACTTGATTTTTCTTAAGTCTATTTGATTTAATGCATTTAATAAAACGCTATACAAATCATTAAAATCTAAGATTAATGTGCCAATTGGTATCACTATTTTACAGTGTAAAATTTTAACTAAAACCCTTTACGTGAAACAGCTGTACGTGAGGAACTCACGATTACTATAACCACATCTCGAATAACTATTTTAACTGACCTTTTAATTTGGTCAAGGTCATTATTAATAGTTCTTATTATGTTGCAATTATAATAGTTTATAATCGGAGAGATAATTTATAGATATTGTAATATATGAAATCTCTTAAACATATTGATAGCCTTGTATGTTTTAAGTAAATAAGTAATCAAATATTATTAAATAATAGATACTAGTCGTTACACTTATCACATACATAATATTTAAATCAGATAGGTAGGACACAAATATACACCACGTATCACTCGTAAGTTGCCGACCACCCGTGAATTTATCAAGTGAAAGTGAATGGATTTTAAGATCACAATTTTATACAATAATCTATAGAATGTACAGATACATCTTTTTAAATAAATATTATTTTAATACTATAATACGTTAACGGCATCGATCAAGATTTAAACTCCAATTGTTAAAAATTACAAAAACATAGGTTTTAGATTTCATACTTTTGTGGTAACAGAATATATACGTCACATCTAGTGACCAGGTTGCCACACTTTTTTAATAATAATAAAATTATCATATCAATCATGATTAATAAATCTGTGAAAAAATATTCTCAAACGATTATTATAAAAAAATAACAATCGGAAAGTATTTATAACTAATTCCTTAAATGATAGGGGCTATATGAGTTGTCAACAATTTGAGCAAACATATAATTATGAGACGAAAATAATTTGTGTGTAATAAAAGCATGCAGATCAGCGGTTCACTGCTACTTATAATATAATATCGAATAGCCTTTTTTTTTCGATTACATCTACGGGGATACTAAGGTCAAACATTCTTGTGAAAAGATTGGTTGGTTGAGGATAGTGTAAAGGGCACTTAATTTTTTTAGCTCCGTGTATCTCAAAATGCAATAATATTTTTAAAAATATGGTCGTAGTGTTGGTATGCGTTATGACTTTCATGTCTTCTTAGGAACTAAATAGAATTCGATATTGATTTTGTATAAGTTTACTTATAGAATTTCATATAGGTGAAACATGTATACATATGTGTATTAATAACATATTTTCAAATTAAAATTGTGAATTAATACAGAGAAATTGTATTATTATTTATTGCCAAGTTATCTATCTTGGCCAGCAAGTCTTAGTGGGTGTACTGATTTTATTAGTTCATTGTGTGAAATTTACTTTTCTAAATCAGTTTTATGTACTAAAATATAACTTTTTCATTATGTTATAAATAATATATCCTCATTACCTTCTGTTAGAATTAATTTACTACCAAACATAAGTTTTATATTAAATTTTATATTATTATTATCTACAAATACATTTCCAGAATCATTTCTGGTTTCGAGTTACCTGCTATCAATATCCGGGAATATCGGTCCTATCTCTGGATTTCACGGTTAAACGCACCATTGGCTTTCTCTATCAGACCAAATGTCCCCAATACAAGATAAGAAATTGAGCAGATATCAAACCGAGGTTCTTACCTTTTATGCTTAATGGTTTATTTCTTTATCATAAAGGATCAAATTCAACGTTTACTTTTTGTTCAAAGCTATGTGAGACATAAAGGGGCAATTCTTTTTCGGAAATAAATTGTAGTTTTGCTTATAATAGAAAACTACTACTTATATTGCGATTATTAAAACCAAACTTATAGAACAATGACTGAGTAACTCTTCATTATTTTCAATTAATTATTACCTAATCTTTTGCATACATTTTAGGACAATTAAAAAGGTCATTAAATTTTTAACTAGTTATAAATAACGTTGAAAATGTTAAATAAACTTTAAATTAGGTACTTACTTCATAAATTTTCACATGGAAAAAGTCGTTTTAAAATTCAAATGATAAGTATCATAATCAAATTAATCTTTTGTACATCAATAAAAATACTTTTATAAGTTACTCATCTCTGTAATATCAAATCATCTATCATATGCATTTTTAAGAGTAGGCACAATCTGTAATAAAAATAACTATGTAATTCAAACGTTCAGGGTCAAATCAGATTTGTGTTTCCGTTGTGACAGTGATCGACGTTTGGTATCCTAAAGCGACATGAAAAGATTCTTTAGCATTAACAAAATTTGTTCTTCGATCGTCAACTCACGCCACCCGCTGGTCGGACATGACGTTTCACACTCGAAGTTCGTTCGAACTAGTACAGAGGTCACGTCTTCTCACTCAAATCTCGACCAGGAGCCTTTGGGTCGAAATTGGATCGTGACAACGGCGATGCTTATCGTGATTTTCTGGCCAATTCCGATGCATCGTCGGGGCGTAATGGGAGCATGGGAACACGAAGTCAAACTAAATTATTATAAGTCAAATAAGGTAATGTTTGTACGATGATTGCAGAATATACAGGTTGCTTTGTTTCTCTGTTAAGTTTTGTCGTATTATAGCTAGAATATAGTTACGCAAAATAATAAACTGTTGGAAAAAAAATAATTTAAGAAAATAAGTGCAATGCAATCTTGATTTCATTATCCGTTTTCATTTACGGAAGTAGTGTAGAACTTCTGTTGAAAGAACTGAGTCATATGTTCTTTTTTCCCGTGTTTATATGGCATAAACAGTTTGAGTGTGTTTTTTTTTGTTTACCTATAATTTTTTATGTATTTGTTTCACTGTTCCCTGTAGGATTATAATTAAAATAAATTAGTTATCGAAGCGATAATGGGTTAGAAGTTTGTTACTTTGAATGAAGTGGGATCTAATCCTACAACGAATTTAATATTTCGATCTGTGCTTTCGGTGAAGAAAAATATCATGATTATCATGATGTATATCATAAAGATAGAACATTTTCTAATGAATGGTTAGTTAAGCTCTCACTATTAAGTAGAAAATATTCAAGTTGCTTTCTGACAGCTACAGTTAAACCAGTCTCACTTCTAGGCTATTATCGAACATGTTGTTACTCGACTCCATTGCAGTCACACATTATCCTAAAACTACTACAACTATACATCATATTCCTTAATTTAAGTCAGTTAATTATGCCGTTTGTTTTTTTGCTTTACAAAATTTAATAACTATGAATATGCTACAGTAACTTATTGTGTTATAAATGTTTTTATTTTGATCGACGAAGGTTTTAATCCTGCAATGAGGCTAAGCTTTTAGATGAAGGAAAGCATCGCATAGTACTTTATAATGTCGGCTTCCATCTTGAAAATCTGTCTCCCTACACCTACAGTATGTTCCAGCAGTTATACTTGCGAACCAGTCCCTTCTAGGCTTAGCATCTCACCAACATAAGCTACATCAACCATAAACATGAGGTAAGGTTATGGTTAAACTTTAAAACTTATTAATTATAAAAAGTAAAAAAAAATATTCACACTTACCTCTGAGAGATTTAAATATATGTACATACACAAAATATATACTGTGGTGAAGGTTAATATCGTGAGGAAACATGTTAGGGCTTAAATTGAATAAGTTTATAATTTGAGTGCTTTAAAAAGCCTGATGACTTGCACAATCTGTCACTTGGTTACAAAAATATTTGTGAATATAAAAGTTGCCAACAATCGATACAAGCAACACACAGCGATATAAGAAATGATCATAATTCTATAAAACTTAAATATAAAACAACAAACAAGTGCTTTATTAAATGCTATGATAAGACAGAATAATTAGTTCACAGTAACTCTTTTTATTATAAATTTAATACAAAGGTGACTGTTTTAAAAATGCTGGAAACAAACAGTGAGTTCTTTGATTTCTGTAATGACATTTTGCTTGGAACTGATGATAACGTTACCAATTACTTCTGATAAATGTAATTCTACTAAAACATTTAATCTAATGATTCCACGTATTTCCTTTTTTTTTAATTTATTTAACATCTCATTCAGCCTTATTTATGTAATAGACTAAGTACTATTTTTTATGTATTTTTAGATCTAAGTAAATACAATTTTTAAAATATTTCACATTTATGAATAAAATCTACCTAATTGATATTACAACATAAGATAAACATACAATCACGCCTGTAGTCCCCGAAAGGTAAGGTAGAGGTGCATTAATGTACACCTAAAGTTTGCCGGGTTCGTTTAGGTCCTATGTGATAGGGGATCAGCCTATTGCGATTAATCGGGACAAAGCCAAACTCTGAGATGCTACTGAGAATTTCATTGAAAAACTCAATAACATTTCTCGATCTGGGAATCGAACATAACATAACTGGACCTCGAGAGCATAGCACTCGCGCTTAGAACCACTAGGTTAATGAGGCAATTTGATATTACCTAATATACACGATGAGATTTATATTTTTACAACATTCTAGCATCATATGTATGATATCTATACAAATTTAAGTGTACTAAGACATTCAGTTTTATAATAAAAAAGAATTTAACGATGTCTTAGTCTATATTTTTAACCCCTGATGCTAAAGGAGGGGTGTTATAAGTTTTACATGTGTATTTTCTCTGTGACATTGTAGCATACAAACGGCTGAACTTATTTTGATCTCTTTTTTTTTTGAAATGGGACTTGATCGAGAGTGTTCTTAGCTATGATTCAAGAAAAAAATTCTAGTTGATAACTAGATGTGAGCATCTTCCACAGGTCAGATTGAGTTGAGATTTAGTATTCTGTTACTTCAATTGTATTAGTAAAATGTTTACCTGATGATGCAGCGTCATCTGGAATAGGTAGGATACCTAACACCTCACCAACTTAAAATAAAGATATTGTATTTGGGTTTATCGAAATGGTCTCAATGAATAAGCTATTTGTGTCGGGGCTTATTAAATTTTCAATTTACCTTTTATTGAGTTATAATAATAGTATTTATGCATAAAATACATCTCTAATTTAATTTGTAGGGGTCGACCAAAAAAACCAAAAAATAACTTTGTATTACAACAATTAAACTCAACAACCGTAATAATAGCCCAGTCATATTAGGTAAAAAAAGGGGTCAACCTCGGAAAGAAAGATAATAAGCTGCAAATTGGTATGAACCTTTGTTTTGTCATTCTAAATGTTGTCTCAAAAGTCACAATCGTTATCGTGTCCGCGTCTCAAGATATTCAAGGTCAAAGGTCACAAAAATCGGTTTTTCGCGAATATCTGGCTTCCTATCGGTTAAATGAGATTTGCATTTATTATAAAAGTTGTAGGCTATAAAATTCCCTACAACTTTTGTTTAAACTTTTTTTTCATACAACCAACCGTTTTGAAGGTAGAGCGCGAAGAGTGCACATCGTACAGTCATATACGGCCTAATGCAAGGTCAAGCGTGAGTTATGGTTATCAGTACGTTATAAAGTCAATTATTTACTTGGAAATTATAATTATTAAACAATGCCTATTATTTATGTACTAACTATTAATTATTTATATTTAATTAAAGTAAGTAACTTGATTATTTATATATAATTATTCATATTTAACTATTTAAGTATAAAATATTATTAATTCTGGATTATATATTTTAGTTTTATTTTAAGTTAAAATGATAGTAAGAGTATATATTTTACACATATTTTTATTTATTATTAAATACGGCATAATATACATTTGTCAAAATGTGAGTTCAAATATCAAAAGTATCTTTGTTGATTTTAATTGTAATGAAATTGGAAATGGAAGCTAATTATCTTCTTCTTCTTCGTCGTCTTCTTCTTCTTGTCGCTCAAAAATGTTCGATTCATTGTCATCATCCTCATTATCTGTCATGTTCATCTCCAAACCTTCCAGAATATCGGGATCATATGTATTTTCTTCATCGGGATTACTTGGATACAGTGAAGCGTTGAGGCAAGCTTGTCCGTTGCACTGGCCGCAAGCTAAAGAACATTGTAGCCCTGATTTTCTGCATCCACAGCGGGAACCACAACCCTTTTTGCAATTGCAAAATATTACGTTTAGTAGTTCGGCTGGTGCTGGAGGTAATAACGTTCGTATGGGCTCCAGGATTTCATTTTCAAGCATCCAGCCCCATTCTTGAGGTTCTAAGTCCTTCCCTAACCACGTTTGAATCTGGTAGTAGACACGTTTTATGTGTTGATGAGCTGCTACACTTGTTGGTGGAAGTGTTGACAGTTGTACAGGTTTATTTAGTTTTGTAAATTTGATGAATTGCGTGTAGCGGAAATGATCAATGTTGTCCTCAGATTTTGGAGCATCATATAATGCCAACAAGAATAAAGACTAAAGACTAAAGAATAAAGAATAATTGACTTTATAACGTACTGATAACCATAACTCACGCTTGACCTTGCATTAGGCCGTATATGACTGTACGATGTGCACTCTTCGCGCTCTACCTTCAAAACGGTTGGTTGTATGAAAAAAAAGTATAAAAAAAGTTGTAGGGAATTTTATAGCCTACAACTTTTATAATAAATGCAAATCTCATTTAACCGATAGGAAGCCAGATATTCGCGAAAAACCGATTTTTGTGACCTTTGACCTTGAATATCTTGAGACGCGGACACGATAACGATTGTGACTTTTGAGACAACATTTAGAATGACAAAACAAAGGTTCATACCAATTTGCAGCTTATTATCTTTCATTCCGAGGTGAAAGCCCTAATATGACTGGGCTATAATACTGATTCTATTAAGTCGTGAGTCGTGGCTTCTATTTGATTATGTATTTGTTTTATTTCATTGTCCTAGACAACTCTTAAAGACATAAGATACCTATTGTAATCCCTCTATACGAACATGAGGTATATCTGATTGATATTTTGATTGAGAGCGGATTAAGTCTAGTTTGATATTGAACAAAACTTAAATTAACATAATCCATATGTTATAGAAGTTAGACTGTTAAGAGCTTAGGCAAACTGCTTTCGATGTTATCTGGACAGTGTTTATGAACACCCTATTGAACGTTATTTAGAAAATATATTACACAATGAAATTTCTTCTATAAATCTGTGACATCGTAATCATGAGTAAGATATAAAGGTCTAAAAACAGTCTTATCAACTATGGACGCTGCCCCAATCGATGTTGTATGTCCAGAACCTACAAAGTACTTGAGCTTTTTGGAAACATGCCGTGATGAAACTATTTATTGAAATATTGTATTTTGATTAACTAACTACAATAACGAGTTAAAATTGTAGTGCCAGCCACCTATCGTTGTGTAAGTGTGTGTATGAGCAGCTGACTAGAGAACCCTGCGTAGGTTTACTATAATATTATAATCAGCCGTATCGTCTCTTAAGATCAGATGTTATCAACATTTTAAGGTTCTCAGTGCAAATAGATGAGACAGAAAATCTTGAAGTCATAAATTTGAAGATCATTCCATTCAATAAGGTGGTTAGAGCTATAAACGATGGAAAAGGTATATCGTTAAAATATAACATATCAATTTAATTTTACAATACAACTTTATCTTTTACTTAGGAATCTATAGGTTTATCCAATTATCTCTGCATGTAAAAAAAACGTTTGTAGTGAGTGAAAATAATGAAAACCAATAAAAGCACTAAAATAGTTAGATAAGTGACAAATCAACTCATTCCTTCACTCTTTCATTCTCAAAACTTCTGCAATATAGGCAACTTTTGGTATGAAAGCTTTCTACTACTTATTAATTAGCTAAATTTTAACATAATTTATTATCATTAGACACATTATATACTAGGTGTATTTTCAATAAATTAATTCATGGTAGGTGTACTATATTCTTTATGATGATATAAAAAATTGAGTGTAAACTAAACAACAAACAAAACTATATTACTGAAGTTGGCAGTAGTAATATGACCACAATAAAATTCTGCTCAACGGGCATGCAAAGTGATGACTTCTGACCAACTAAAACCATAAAAGTAAATTTTTAACGAGTTCGAACTTTTACATTCGTATTTTATTGAAGAGATCATTAAATTATTCAGATAAATTCTAACATCATATTCAAATAGTTAAAGTACATTTATTTATTTCATTATAAAACGTACGATGTTACAATGTAAAGAACACATCCTTGTTAAATGAACAAATTGTTGCAAAGGTTCGTAAGGACTTTTATCGTACCTTTATGTCTTTTAAAATTTGATAAGTCGTTACTTGTGTCACGGGAAAAGAATTTTCTTATCGTCCTAAGTCTAAGTTGCAATTTTGTGACTCATTAGTGACACACATAATCTTATCATTTATTTATACGTGGCCTCATTGTCTGTTATCGCAATTTGTTATTACATGCTAGTCTTAGAAATCTTGAGAAACTGAGACTACATTATGAATATTATTTATATTACTTATGCTATGAAGAGATTATTATTAATGGAAATCATTACAATAACTTGACCTAGGTTACTGTTATAGTTTTGTTCGTTTACAAACATTTTCAGTGATCTACAGATCCACTCAACTCCTAGAAAGGTTGACATTTATTTTGTCAGGCTCTATGGCACAGTGCTAGTAAGCTCTAGCTAATGTGCTGAGAGATCGTAATTTCAATCTTGGTATAGAAAGCAGTTTTGTGGCTGTCTTTTGAATTTTATAAAACAATGTTTTTGACATTGTACCTATATAATATTTACAGGGTACGATAATAACAGTGATGTCGAAAAGGTCCTTTAATTAGGTGAGATAGCTTTCCTTAAATTGTACTTCACCTGCCATCAGTTGTAAATAATTTACCAGCATATTATCTAATGTCTAATTGTAAAGAATTCCACAAAATACCAAAATAGTCTCCATAAAATTACAAAATGAAAAGCGACAAATTATTTATATATTTATATTAGATTATTAATATTATATATCGTAATTTGCAAAGATCTATCCACAGCAAATCTTAATAACTCGGCTGGTTTTTACCATTTAACCTCTTCCATTAATAACAATGACGTCTAAATAAAAAAAATACTTATACCCTTTAACAGAAAAAAACATGTGTGCATTAAAATTAAGTTTCATTAAGTTGTTATAACTTAGTACAGATAAGAATCTCATCGTTCTATAGCGTTCTATTTTAGATGGAGTAAATGGCTCGACCAAAAAGGAACGTGCTATTAACAGTTATCTTTGTTAGAACACGTGCTAAACTTGTTAACAGTACATCTACTATTGAAGACATGTGTTGAAACGACCGTTGACTTATTTGTTCTTTTACTTCAGACCATATATATATAAGAACGCATTTTTTCGAAATTAATGAAGATGTTTTACGTTAGATTTGTTCAAAGTATTTTGGTACAGATGCCCGTGAATAATTTTGTTGTTTACATCGGTAATTCACGTATGTGGTTGAATATGAGTAAATTAAAAATGAAACATTAAAGTAATGATGGCAAGTGGTATATATATATATCGCCATATATAGCATGTAAGGTGTTTTACAATACCCGCCTGGCTAGCTTCCTCTCATATTGAAAATTGGTCGCTCTAGATATTTTCCAGCAGCTGAACTTGAGAGTTAGTCTCCCACTAGGCTTAGCCATATCGTCACTTAACATGAGGTATGATTGAGGCCAAACGCTTAACCAGTAAATAAAACAATTCCTGCTACAGTTGATTAAATTTGGGTACACCTCCGATAAAAAGGTTTATAGGTTTGTGCCCGCGAAAACAAACTTCTTTGTACCGATAATGCTGTTAACGTTATTTATGAAAAATAAAGGCAGTTGTAGAGCCCCTTTAATATGTCTCCATCGTAATCATTCTATACATCGATTAAATACATTTCTGAAAAAAAAAAAACAATCACGATTCCAATAAAATTGATTTCAAAAATAAATATTGTTACAGCGAGTCATCTTTCCAAACAAAACAAGGTGCCATTAGCAAGTTTCTTTGAATCAGTGGATATTTTAAAAAGTAAAAAAGCAATAGAATAATTTCGCTGAGTCACACCTACCCTCGGAATTGTTCACTGCCAACCGTTGGGTGCTCTCTGTCTTGAGCTTTTCTTGTATATATACGCTGACCGAGTGATTTTGATATTTTAACGTTATATGCATTGACTTATTTTATACAGGGTCTCTCAGTAAACACTTCCTATCTTTAAATTTAAATAAAACTAAGTATGTGTGAGATATGATAGAAATTTTTTATTTGTTTGAAAGGTCTATCGATGCCGTTATGTATGTATTATAATATCGCGCAAATATTCGCCGCGGCTTCGCTGGGTGCCACACATCCGAAATATCCGATTTTCTATGACTCTGGCGCATAAATCAGGCTGAATTTGACCTTTGGCAGGAGTTATGTTGGCTATGAGGACCACTGTGGTTTATAGCTTATTCCATAGACCTGCGACTTAAGAAAACCCCACAAGAAAAAGTCTAATCGCACGATCTCAGTGGCCAGTTTATATAACCTCTACGTGAGATGACCATTCTCTTAAATCGCTCATGCGTATGTCCAATGTGGTATGAGCTATGTGGCACGTATCACTTTCCTGTTGAAACCATATATCGTTGGTGTCCATATCATCCAATTCAGGCGAAAAAAAGTTGGTAATCATCGACCTATATATAGCGCTCGCTGTTAACGACGATGTCCTGGTCAACGTCGTTATCAATAAATATTGATCAATGACGCCGCCAGCCCAAAATTCACACCAAACAGTGACTTTTTCAGGATGCATCGGACGCTCTTGGAGCTTATCTGGATTAGTATCGTCCCAAATTTTACAATTTTGTTTGTTGACGTACCCTTTCATCCAAAAATGGGCCTCATTGCTTGAGATGATTTTTTGATGAAAATTTTGTTTTTGGAAACACCCATTTTGATAAAACAATTTGACAAATGACAATTAATTCAACAATATGGCCGCTATCAAATTTTAAAGCTCGGAATTCCATATTGCAAGGCCCGTTATTATTGTGTCCAAACAGAACAATCAGAAATATTTTTGACAAATATTAAAATGTCTTTTTTGTCATCCACTCAGCTATGTAGATGCTGTTATTAAAATAAATAGAAAATCTCTGAATATACTTTTTTAACATAATTTTTAATCTATTTTACAAAAGTTTAATTCAAAAAAAAAGTTTTAAAATTTGTATAATTCACAAAACAAGTTTATTCAAATACATCTCATTAAATCACAAGCTTACTCTTATAATCAAGTTTGGGTTCTATATCACTTTTTCCTACATTGTATAAAAATGAGAAAAGTTTAATACAGCAAACTCCAAGTCGATTCTTATCATAATATTTTATCAAGAACAAAAACAAAACAGAAATAAATTCTGAACCTTCAAAAAATAAACTTTCGTTAAAGGAAGATTTATGTATTTTACTCAATCGCGGAAAGGTCAAATCTTAAGGCAAATTTAATTTCATTGTAAGTATCAAAATTTTTTTCTTACTCTCAGCGTTTATGAAGACTGACTGAGATGAATGACTGAGATAATTGAAGTGCACGTTCAAAAATTAAAAAGTTTCTCAAATGAAATTTTACTAAGACAAGCGAGTGAATTTTAGTAAACGTTTCTTAGACTACATAACCGGTTTTTCGGTGTGATTTCTTTTCTTTTTTAATGTACTTAATAAGTACGCTACGTATGTAACAGGTAGGTACTTAGTACAGAGAATGAATTTTCTTAGCTCTTTTTGAAAATTCACTGAACTATAAATTATTTTTTATTTTTAGCTATTCTATTTAATTTATTAAATTATTATTTATATTATAATTGTGTATACTTTATATTTTATTTCAATTTTCTATTTTGTAATACTGTGACTAGATATTATTACTATGAACTTTTTAACGGATGAAAAATGGCAGAAATTCAAATTGAATACTTTTCTAAAACAATTTTTATCTTTTGCCGAAAATCAGAAGATATGCAAATACTTTATTCAATATTAATTACAGTTGTATATTAATAAATCACGCCATCTCGGAAATTTACAAGGAACTTTTACATATAAGTGAAAATGTCTTGGGCGCCCCATGCCCTAGAAGTAAAAAGAAATGTATTAACGAATGAATGTGATCCGATCGGAAGTTACTTCAATAATTGTTATTCTGAAATTATAATTATGCACGGTCTGAACTCGAAATTCTACAAGCCAGAAGGTTGACTTTGAATGGATTTTCACCATGTGTATGGTGGTCGCGATTTATTTAGACACAATGTCGTGTCTTACCACCCAGTATAACTATAACAATATGAACCTTGAAATGTAATCAAACATGATTTATTAAAAAATAATGTCTTAAAAATTATACATTAATTTCTTTCTTCCTACACACTCTCCATTTTGTGTAGGTAACTAAAATGAGACATTTATAATTATTTCTTTGTGTTTCATAATTAGGTATGAAGAAGGCGGCTAATATTTTAAAGCTTTTACTAACGACGTCAGGTGTTTCAATTGCCATTGTTTAGATTCAATAACAAACAGTAACACGAGGTGCTAAAAGAAACCGAACATTTTCTAACAATTGCCGATAGGAATGTTTATATGTTAGGAATTATTATAGAACTTCAAAGTTACATAATTATTGTACATGTTATATAATATGTATTACATATTTCAAACAGTAATAGACATATAATAATATTATTTATTACCTAGGTACTCGTATTCTTCTGGAAATAAGCTAACTTAGAAATAAATATAACTATGTCTGAACTTCATTGGTGTTGTTAATCGTTGATAACATCAACGATGAGGCTAATTAGCTCTTTGTACTTTATTAATGTATTTTATATTTTGTATTACTTAATTTTGTACTTAAGGGATTTAAGGATTCGGAAAAAAAAAGATTCTAGTAAGTTTTACTTGATGGATATGGTGGGATATGTACCTAATATGAGGTTTTTAGTATTTAGTGTCGGCCTGGCTGAAAACCAGTGCTATATATTTACTTATTTGTGCTATATATTAAGTCCTTACATATGAAATTGGCGTTTTGTTGAACTGTTCACTTTGATCTCAAATATCTGGCGTCTGGTTAGAAATTCCATATTAAAATTTATTCCAAATTTAGGCTTGTTTATTTCTTTGTCATCGTTCTTTTCACAAAATAGAAAATTTAAAATATCGCCTTATTTACGAATATAAGTTCCATTGTGGCATCTGTGCTGCAGAATCAGCTCGAAAGATTAATGATGTGTATGAGAAAGCTACTGTAAAAGAAAACTTGGTACGTTTTTGGTTCCAACGTTTTCGTTCTGGAAATTTTGACCTACGAAGCAAACCCCGTGGACGGCCGGAGACCCTAGTTGAAAATGAAGAATCAAAGGTGATCGTTGAAGCGGATAATTCGCAAACCACATCAAAGTTAGCGGCAGGCTTCGGTGTGAGTGATAAAAAAATTTAGTTTACTTGAAACAAGCAGGAAACGTGAAAAAGCTCGTGAAATTGGTACCGCATGAATTGACTGAAGCACGCCAACAAATGTCTATAGAGTTCTGCATTACATTACTCAACCGTCACAACCGAGACTGGTCAATATCTCAAGTCTACTGCTGCTTCAGAACAACGCTAGACCCCTAATTTACGACCGACGGTCGCTAAATTAGAGGAACTGCGGTTGGAATGTCTCCGAAACCCACCATATTCCCCGGACATTGCTCCAACAGATTACCTTTTTTTTTTTGTAATTTGGACAATTTCTTGCAAGGAAAATAAATTCAATTCCGATGAGGCTGTCGAAACTGCCTTCAAAGATTTAATTGATTCTTGATCCCACAATTTTTTCAGCAATGAAATCAATAACTACCTTTAAAATGGCGAAAGTGCATAGATAATAATGGTACATACTTCGATTGATGAAATTTATAATTTCATAATATTTTTTTCATTTCACTTTTACCATATAAAACGCTAATTTCATATGTAAGGACCTAATATTTTATTTAGTGTTTTGCTATATTATATGCCGAGCTGAGGCATTTGTATGGCAACGTTGTAATGTTATAAATTAAATTAGTAGTACTTTATTATTATCTAGTGTTTAACGTGTATTCTGTTAATGATATCCGTATTTTATCATTGTAATTTCCTTTAAACAATGTATTACAATCTTACGCAATCACTGAAAAACGCCCTATAAACTTTAGTTTAACATCGGCGCCGTACCGCTAACCCACCCGTGTAGCTTATAGTTCTTCTCATTTTCCGTACCTACTTGCCTACGGCTTTCCGTCAAGTAATGACGTTCATAATAACCTTTTACTCCATTCCTTAGATTTGTAGCGTGAAGAAATAATATATAGCATATAAAATTCCTAAATAAAAAACTATAAAACGCAAAATAAAATTTTTTGCACGTTCAAACAAACAAACAAATAAACAAACGATCTCTCAACCTTTATAATATTATTAATGTCTAGATAAGCCAAAGTATGTATTGTTTTATTATTTCGACTGTAAAGTGGTTTGGGGTTAACGAGTTTATTAAATCCATTATAATTAAATATAGATATAATGTTAATGGTTAAGCTTAGATAATTACTCTTTAAGGAGTTGAACTCGACTCAAGTAATAACTGCAAAATGTTATTAGTTATTATATAATAAAATAGTCTCGTCATAATATTTTACGTTGTAAGTCGTTAGAAATGTTAGCCGGACTGACCGCCACAAAACCACGATAAAACACCATTTTAATGAACGTCAACCGATAAATTTTACGAAATAACAGATATATTTAGTTTAAATAACTCAAACAAAAACTTAGGTGCTTTTTAATTTTTTGAGGGAGTTCAGAAAAAAGGTGATATTTGACCAAAGCGATCCGATCTAAAGTTTGTGTTAGAAAAAGGATAAACCTGCTATCATCCTAGCGGGTGCCCGCCGTACTTTATTTTTTATTGAATAGTGCCGGCCTACTTTTTTATTTTTAATAATTCCAAAATGACAGATAAAGATGCCCGCGCGACCAAAGCGGTGCGTCATACCCTGTTCAATGTTGGTTGGATCTGTATCCTCATCACAAATTAATTCCCGTCACAGGCTAATGTTGCGTTATGGATACAAATCTGTATAGTCAATTCATTAGCGGATAAAAAAGTTTAGTTTTTAGTTATGAAGTCTAAACTATTTCAAGATTTATGACGTCATTCTTTTTATTTGTTATTGAAATGTGGGTTTTAATCTAATCACACCCTAATCCTAAATGATATTAGAGTGGTAAAAAATTGTAACTACTATAAGCTTTAAATTTGCCTAAATTTCTTCTTTTTCTTCTTGTTTTGGCGTCGCAAAAACACTTGCCAACGTCAAAGTTTTTAAGCTTTCATATTTTTAATAATATTCAAAGTAGACTCTAACTAGATGGTGCCCTTTTGCTATGAAGGGATTTTTGTGACATCTCAAAATACATGTTTCCAGTCTACGTTTATAATCCATTTCACGTATACACAATAACTAAACTATATCACGCAAAGTGACACTAATAATTCATTATATAGGGTCAAAGAACATATATTATTGAATTTAAAAAAAACACAACATGGCAGCTCAAGATCCCGCCAAAAACTCCTCAATTGTTCTTTATAATATTAATCAACTTATCTGACAAGTATCCCAAAGAATAAATAAATAAATATACATGGGTAAAGACGTTAAAAATTATTCTTCAAACATCATTAATTTTTTTTAATACAACAGAAATCATCAATCATTACAACACATCCGGAGCAGATGCTGTATAGAGTACAATAAAGGAACAACTTTAAGATTTTTTTTTAGAAATAAACAAGGTGTTAATACAAAAGATAAGAAATCAAAATCCAAAATAACTTACCCACTTCTTTATAAAATATTGATATTTAAGAGTCACATCACAAACTGTGTAATGCAGGCAGCCCTGTTACTGTCGTTTGAATACCAGATTACCACATCCAATATTCTTTTTAGCAACCGTTCATAAGCGAACTTAAACACTTTTACACTTACTTAGAGTACATGTTTGCTTATCAAGATGTATGATGTGAGTGCAGGTGGCATCGGATCGTATCGCTTCGCTTTTTATCTTAACTATCGCATATTCATTTATAACTTTTACTTTTAGGACGTTTTAAAACACAAGTAGTATTAAGGAACGGGCTTTTCAAAAAATTATATTTAGGATGTAAAATTTTTAATAATAATAATATCAGCCTGCAAATGTTCCATTGCTGGACAAAGACCTCTTCTTATGGGAAGGTATGGGCTTGGACTACGCCAACCCATAATGTATTCAAACACCGAGAAATCAACGGTTATATATTTTTCCCAAATAAAATGGTACCACAAGAACATGCAGACTTATTATCTGAATGATTATAGTGTATTTCAAAGGAAATGATAATATATATTTTTACGTTTTTTCTAATTATTCTGTTGGCGTGCTAAATGTATAAAATAAAATAAAAAATCTCAAGCGTTCAGGTTTTCTCTTGATGTAACGTTTTTACTTCTATATAAATAATATATAAAACAATATCAGTCTGCTAATATATCACTGGTAGGCAAAAGTGTCCTTCTAAGCAATAGGTTTATTGAAAATGTAAGCCTAAGACGAGACGTCTAGGCGTTCAAAATCGCCGACTAATCTAATTCTGGATTATTCCTAGACATTGTAGTAATATGAGACCATTACTCAGGGTGTTCAGGTTTCACGATGTTTTTCTTCACCGTCATACCATTAATGTTACTAATTAGATTTAATTTAGCTTTTTTTTATTACAGCTTCGCAAAATTACTGAGAAATAACTGGGAAAGTAAGGTGGAATACAGAAACAACAGCAATAACCTGTGTCAAATTCCATCTGCAGACGTTGCGACAGCAATGGTGGTCCAGTGGTTGAGTGTAAGGACATCGCGTCACTTCAAGTGAATCACGTTACTTCAATTACTTAACATCAAGTTACATTATTGCCGAACACTAAACGTATAAAGTACTGGCTGTGCCCCACCTGTGTTAATTTTATACGTCAAACATCGCCAACGCACTCGTGTAGGCAATTTTTATGGGGTTTAAATTGATTTTTCAAATTATAATATAGCCTATGTTACTCGCTTATATTGGCTTATATAGCTTTATATTGGTGAAATATATTTTTTTAATCGGTTCAGTAGTTTTTGATTTTATCCATTATAAATAATTAAAAAAAAAAACAAAATTCAAATATTTCCTCTTTGAGATAAAAACAAAACACGTCAACCTAAAGAATTCTCTAGTTTATGATAAAATTCGAGCCTGAAGACATCAAATAGTCAATCCACGGATCTGAAACCTGAATCATTCGAATCTTGTCCATAAAGCAGCACTTTATTTTTATCAGGTAGCACTATAAAAAATGTAATCATTACAGTGACATAATTAACTAGGATCTAGTTATTATTTAATAATAAAAAAATCTAATAAACTCTTAAAAATGATATCTCATAAAGATAATGAAATTTGTGATTTGCGACATGAGTTCGTTTTAAACGTAGCGATGATATAAATATGTGAGATAAACACATTAGATATGCGATTTTCAACTTCGTAATTATTACCCACTCGCATTCATAATATAAAACATGATACCTGACGAACATGGATATAAAATGTACTGTTTATTGGCTGTTTATTAGACATAAATTCATATTTTAAACACAGTATTATAGTTTATGGTTATCTAAACGGGCATTTTTATCACGTAGTGGAAAACTTAGCCGGCTATTAATTTAAAATACTATAGTGCCTTAGTAGATCGATGAATCAACTTTTAGATAACATTGGTACTTGTGTGATAATAATGTAACCTTTTCATTTTACTCAGTATTTCAGAAATACATATATAACGTAATCGGTCTCCTAATTACGTATTTCGCATGAGCAAAGCGCTATCAATGATAGCTAAATGACAAATACACGTTATAGAATTTAATTGCCAAATGTTCGGTGTACTGTAGAATAACCCATAAATACGACAAATTGAATTTATTAAGAAGTAATTTTTTTTAGTTCTCATCTTTTTAAAAATATCCAAACATAATGTTGGCTATAATCTATATGTAAATCTAATATTTTTAAGAGTGTGATATAAGTAACTTTGTAAGATTAATATTACATAACGTTAACTTAAGTACTGATAAACGTCATTAGTCATTGCCCAATTTGTGAAAGTGATTAAATTTTGTAATAAATATATATGTTAGGTGATACTCTTGAAATATAAATAGCGGATATGTGTAATATTATATATCGGGTATAAAAATACTCTACGTAAATATTTCAACATAAAATCGTTTCAAAATTACTAGTTAACATCGACTGAACCCGGCGGCCAAACAAGTCAATAGCTGTAATAAGCTCGTTACGAGCGCTTGTTATAATATTGAAACTATGCTTGAACAAACAATGTTAACAATTCAAAATTGTATCGCAATGGTTATACACTAACCTTCAGATTATTGTGTCTAGACTTACCTCATCAAAATTAATAAATATATTATTAAATAATATAACATATATTCATTAAGGCTAATTAAATAAGTACTTGGTCGTAATTATAAATCAATTCAATGTTAACGACATAGCTAAACTAGAATGAAATTATAATAACTAGTTTGGAATCTAAATTGGGATCATTAAAATTAAAAAATACAATTTTATGACGTATCAATAAACAAATTACTGGAGGATATTACTGGAGATCAATTAGGAATGGGAGCGGAAATTTGGTGGGGTATTTAATTTGGCACGAAGACCTATTAAAAGTGATAATAGAAGAAAACAGGAAGAGGAGAAGACCGAGAAGAACATACATTCAGAAAGTGAAAGAAAAAGTAGGCGTCGTGTCGTATCAAGATGACAGGAGGAAGGCACAAAGTGGAGAGAGCTAGAGATTGCCCACCGACAAGAGCACCACTGCTCTTAAATTTTATGATCATCAATAAAAAACTTACTTTATGGATTTACTTTAGTTTTTTTTTCAATCACACAAATACATATTTTCTTTATTTTCTCTAACTTTGTCTTCTTTTAGTGTTACTATTTAGTATGTGAATCGTTGTCGACTGTAGCTTAATTCATACTATAATAATATTGCTACCGTCAACATAATTATTAATACTAGCGGTCGTCCAATGACCGAAATTCGACCAGCGACTTTTTAATCATAGAATTTTTTCTGTTTGATATATTAAATTAAATATATTAGTAACAGATATTATAGATATACTTTAGCTTTTTGCACTCCTTCTCCATATTTTATAAACGTTAACCATGCCAAATCTCACACAGTCTTCCGTGCACGCAATACTCCTAAAAAGGGGTATAAAGTTTTTGCTTCACGTATTAATATAATGATGTTATAATAATCTGGTAAGTAAATAAATATTCTATTCTAATTCTGTGATTTTGATTCTTGTGAGAAATCATCTACTATTTCATTGTTAAAAGTTTGTAGTTATGAAAAGTTCCAAGATGTATGCAAAAACATCTCGTTCATTGAAGATATTGATTACTTAATTTCAGGTGTAGTAAGATTTAATTAGATCATTAGATCAGGAATTCTTTTTTTTTCTTTAATATACTACACATATATATTATGTATAACTCTACACACTTTCTTAACTAAAAATTGTCATCAATCTTGCAAGAAACTAATATATCATCTAAATGTAAATGAGTTATTTTATACACTTTCTTAATACTCATTGTTGTTATTTCTTTCTCGTCATTTATATATAATTTATCATGATTTTATAGTGTTTTTTTACTACAAAGGTGGCAAACACGATTACGGTCCGCCTGATAGTAAGGGTCTACCGTAGCCTATGGACATTTATCACTTAACGCTTATCCCTAGGGCGTTGCTGACCTTGAATCAAACCCCAAGGAGCTCTGGAAATCCTACTCACCACAGAAACACAACATAAGGTTATTATACGGCGATCTACTGTAGGGTGGAGGTATTCTACCAGTAGCGCTGCCCAAGTAGAGAGAAATCTGCAAATAAATTTATCAGTGCCCTACCTCTTAAAATAAGTATTTATTTACAACCTTTTGTTAAAGCATCCTATTAAACCTTTGGGATTTGTTTTAGCATGCCATGGCCTAAGGTTAAATTCAACGCGTTGCTGTTTGTAATATACATATGTATAGTATTAAATTTAACGTTCAGTTAAAAGTTCATTATACTTTAATATACTTATACAATTGAGTTGATGTAGTAATATTTAAGTTCATAACTCAATTGTGTAAATATAATCCAAGTTCAAAGTTTTCTGACCAATGCATGAATCCTATGTTGCCGCTTAGCTGTCGAATTACTTTGACTTAGCTGTCATCATTATTGTTTTTATTTTACCTAATACATTTTTAACATTACGTTCCGTAAATTTATAAAATTATCCCACAGTGCGTTTACTTCTTGAATGGTTTCGTGAGTTTCGCTAACGGAGTGTAATGGAGTGAAAATGTTCTCGAACAAAAAGTACTTATTACCACGTAACGATAACGAGAGCATTACGTATCCCCATCATTATATGAACACCGTTATGTTCAGCAAATAGTGGTTAAGGTCAATTTTCGGCTTGTTATAAATTACAAATTGGTTCATAGAGATGATTATCAATTTTTGAATACATAACTGAGTCATGTTTAGTAAAGAGAAATATCGTTGATTTGTTAGTCTTATATTTATTTCTGAAGACGCCTACAGTCAGACTCTTAACATTATTTAATTTCATATCTTTTATCTTAACTTTTAACCTTAGTTTAATTATAAATATTATGCTTTACTTATGTAGTTACTATATGTTAATGATATTTTGGGGCTAATAAAAAAATAAGTGTTTCTAATTTAACAATTATTTTGTACATAATAGTTTACATAAAGTAGCGACTTTGTCTCCATAAAATAACTATTCCTCCTATTCACTTGTTTAAGAGGATGCCTAAAAAGTGTCTCCGTGTAGGGCGATACCCTGCCATGTCAGTTCCAATTTTAATTTCACTGATAGACCAATCTTTTAATACGGCACGAGCTATTTTCACTAAAAATACGACTTGTGCCAACACGAAAAAAAAGAACCTCTTTAAGTAAAAAACTTTATATCGGCACGAACAAAGAAGTTCTTTGCCGTAGTGTGAAGCTGTGGAGCTACTCCCTGCCAACGTGTTCCCTTCTTTCTATAACATGGAGTCTCCTTCAAATATATGATTTTACACGCCATTTACGAGATATCATCTTCAAGAATTGATCAAAACATTTACACAAGAAGACAAGTGATCAAACAAATTCCAACGAGGTGCAAAATTATTTTCTGTTTTTTAAGTCACTGGATGCTTTTAACATTCGTAAATTATATTAAACATTTATGTTATTTTAATTAAGTGAACTATGTTCTTTTGAGTAATAAATTTCTTTAAACCTAATAAACGACTAATCAACAGCAAATTAATGTGTTTATTTTCGAGATATTTACAAAACAAGAGCACTTTAATTGAGCCTTCCTTTATAACATGTAGAGATATTCTTACAACAGATACAACTAGCGAAGGATTTTAGTTGTATCACTTCGAATTGCTTTGTTAAAATAAAACTTTTACCTATGTATTTGTAAAGGAAAACCTACATACCAATTTGTTTATCCGTATGTCAGAAATAATTGCAAGAATATAAAATGATAATTGTGGGTATCTTTTTTCCCGTAAATAAAAGATTACATAGATATAAAAAAAGATTAAGTACTCTCCGTTGAAGCGGCCACCAGGAAAGTAGATGGGCCGTGCTTGTCAATCAAACAGGATTTTACTTCGCACGATGCAAGATGAATCAGTATTAACAGAGTTTGTTATTTCTCCTTTGACCTATGAATATACAAATAAAATTTATAATTGAAATATATGTTTTAAAAAATTAAATTTTCCTTAGTCTCAAACATATATCAGAGTATTGAGTATATTCTTTATATCTTAATTTATCCGACTCTGCTTAATCCTCCAATAAAATTATTACAATTTCATCTTACACTATTTTACGCTTACATGTAACGAGTATTGATCATTTCGTTACATTGTTTTTATACATATTTTTTATCACTTAAGATGATACTAGGTTTATACTACACTATATAACTAACGATTATAATATACCTATTTTATACTTAAAGGTTTGACTTGAATTTCACCCGATGTTTAATGATGATAGCCTCCTGGCTTGAGGATTGAGGATTGGCCCTCAAGTAAAGTTGTCAATTGCTTGGCGACAGTCTTTCAACTTGAGGGTAAAAGCTAACTAGGTGGACATAACAAAATACCTTACCATCATGCTTTGATTGCAACACGATGTCTTCTTTCACTAAATGCTCGGGCTCATTGTACGATTCAAACCTACGTCGATCGACGCAGTGTCTGATGCTGCCACTGAGCCTGCATGACTTTGGAATACTTGTAATTATTATTCAAAAGATTATGTAACCCCTGGCACAGGTAGATGCGTATTAGTCGTAAGTGTAGGGTCTTTCAGTGTTTATTTAACAATAATACATGTATAAAGGTTAAAAACAGTCATGTAAATTTTTTATTATTTATTTGTTTTACGATTCTAGTTATAATTTTTTAAGTCATCTATTATTAAATCATTTAAAGTATGAGTCATTTTTGTAATTTAATTTATTTTAACTAACCTAACTGGTTCAGCAGACGTTGTTCTGCCCTTCCCAATAGTCATTATTGACATAATCATTATTGACAAATAACTCACCACCTATCCTGTTTTTTTTTCCTAATAACTCTTCCATGACCATAAACAAAAAATGCATATGCATTCTTTGAATATTAAATTATGGTCTTGAGTTTATACAAAAATCCGATAACAAAAATGACGTTCAATTTATCCCCAATCTGAAGTTTTTAAAGGAAAACTTTCCACTTTTTCTTGCCATAAAAACTTAATACGGACTATTACGAACATAATAGTAGTAGATAGTAGTAAGTTTTAAAACAATTTCTGATGTATGAAACCGAAGCTAGTTTTTTATAGTATATAAGCGGGTCGTGGCCCGATAGTCCGATAGTTAAAAGGTTGTGGAACAATCGAGTGTTCGTGAGAACTATATGCGGCCACTTCAAGTTAATGCAACTAAACGGTAGGGATTATTGTAAGAAAAACCGGGGCGTATAAGTCGCAGCACGATTCCATGTTGTTTGTGTTTGTTTTTATGTTTTACTTTCATAAGTTGTTATACAGACGTGTTCATATTTTGTTGACCTGTTATGGTTTTTATTTTTAATAGATAGATATTTGAATAGATGCTCATATTAGAATTTTTATTACCATAGCACGGTACCCTTATGGTAATCACTGTAGATACAATCTAACTATAAACTGGCTGATCCCGAAACGCAACAAGTCAAAAGAGAGACTGTAACGGGTTAATCAACATATTGTGTGTGGTATTCGTGACTCAATCAAGCACAGACTAACCACCTAACTTACCTACTGTATTAAACGTACCACTATGATGGGTTACCCCCCACGTCCACCCTCTCTAGCGGCAGCTTAAGCCTAGGTCCGTTCCTCGGTGTGAAGCCCTTGAGTCTGGCAGCCGCCCGCGCGATACAAGTGTCACTGCACGTACCATCATGTCCTGTTTTATCGCTATCGTTATCGTAACTATGTGGTTCAAGAGGCTAGTGGAAGACTGCCTCTCAAGTGCGACTGTCGGAACACAACTATTGGTGTTTGGCGACAGATTTTCATCTTGACGGTTGTAGCTAGTTATGCGGTTATTAAAAAAAAACCCTACTACCATGCTATGGTTTCATCACGATATTTTCCTTCACCGAAAACTCAGGCTCGTTGCAAGGATTTGAACTCACGTCAATCGACGCGGAGCCAACTGAGCCATCATTGCTTCAACCACCCAGCTAGGTTGCCACAACTAATGTGGCAAACAAACGTTCGGCACGCCTGATGGTAAGCGGCATAGGTATTACTAGCGCATTTCCGACTTGACCCCTACTCATCGCAGGAGCAAAATACAAGGTTATTTGGCTGTGATCTTCTGTACGGTGGAGTTATTTTATCAGTAGGGCTGTCACAAGTAGAGAGAAATGTTCAAAGAAATTTCTCTGTGCCCTACCTCTTTTCAACATCACAAGACTGATGAGAATGATGTACGAGTTATCTTGTCTAACAACTTCAGTACTTGAACAACCATCACCACTAAATTTATTAAATTCTAATACATTTTGACAGCCATCTATCTGAATGAAGAATACGAGGTAACCCTGCCAGGGTCGACGGAGTCTTTCGGTATCGCTTGAACTTGTGTCAGTCTGATTTGATATGACACGTCACATATGACAGCCGCTTCCTTTGTTGGTACTGTTGTTTAATTATATAATAACAAATTCTTTGGAATATTATGTTTTTTGTTTGTAGGTCAACGGTCTTTGTAACTGATTTAAGAGAAAAATAAAGTTACTCGGAGAAGTATTCTTTCGATGAGGCATTATACAAGTGAAGTCGTAGTTTCAAAGCTGTTAGTAAGACAAACATTTTCAATCATTATATAAAGTTTTATCCAAAAATAATAATCTATGTAACATAAAAGGGAATGCGAACTGCTTTAGATTCATAAAAACGTATTCCTTTGTTTATATCTCAGTAATAAAATAACACTAGGGTAAATAGTTTAAAACATACGATACAATCTATATCTACCACTGTTATGTTCCTATGTTTTGATTTTTTCCTTGTATGAATGTAGAAGCTCTATGTAACTACTAAAATTGCCCAGTTAAACCACTGTTACAGATATTCAATAAACAAATTCGACAGTATAAATAGTACTAACGATCGCCCTAAGGTCGAAATTCGACCAACGACTTTTTGATCATAGACTATTTCCTGTTTGACATTTGCAGTATTCATGAACCTAAACAATTAGTATTATCTAAATGACTTGCTGTCACTTTTCGTTGAGTGATAATTTCAATATTTTGGGGGGGTCTAAGTTCAATGGCTCTGGTCTTATTAGGATTTGCAGTATTAATTTATTTTATATAATATATTAGTAGCAGATATTATAGAGAAATTTTATCTTTCTGCACTCCTTCTCCATATAAACTTTAACCATGCCAAATCTCACAGACTACCGTGCACGCGATACGATTAAAATGGGGTAGCTTCACTTATCAATATATAGATTAGTAAAACATATAGGTATAGGTAAAGAAAAAAGAGAATACGAAATTTGATTTAATCTATTTCACACAGGTAACCAGTACGAGCTGCAAGTACCTCTTTCACGATATTTTCAGTCCTACGGACGTAGACCGACAATCAAAAGTACCTATATTTTAAAACATATTCTCCAAATGTTTTTCCGACTGCGATTATAATGCAAAATAGTAAAGCAATTAAAACATTAAAGTTAGAGTAGCTGTTTATGTATACTGGTCTTGCATTATTAATATTATTATTATACGTATGAAGTTTAATAAGTATTCGTAAAAATTTGATTATTTTCAACTTTTACTTTTTTTAGTAGGCTTATACTATACCGACTTAGTACTGATAACACAACAATAAATAAATCTTATTCGATTAATATATAATCATCCCATCATGCCTGTATCCCCCAATGGTTAAGTAGAGTTGTACTAATATACACACATACTTCGCCGGATATGTTTCTACGTCCCATGTAATAGTGGGCGAGTCTATTGCCATTAATCGGGCACACAGTCATACGAATTTCATAGAGAAACCCAATAACACTTAACTCGACCTGGGAATCAAACCCGGGATCTCGAGCATAGCAGTCGCTCTTAGGACCACTAGGCTAACCACTACCATATAACCACGTAGCTATTATATTAGATAAGGATATTCAAATATTTCCAGTACTAGATTTGACTGCTACCAACTAGATATTTATACACTAATTTCAATATATTCCATAGTTTTCCTTAATGTCCTTATCAAAATAATTTTTCCCGTAGCTATATGTATTTACTACAATTATCCGTATTTACGAGTCGATTTAAGCAAGTTCATTTTATTATTTTTATTATAATAATGACGTAACCTAGAAATTCTAAACTTTTTTTAACATAGTGGTTCTGCAACTTATTATAAATGCGTTTGTCACATTTCGATTTTTTTATAGATACTTAAGTATTGCAGCGAAAGTTATGATTTAGAATTTTTGTGTCAATATGAGACAATCTTAATATGTTTTACTTATTTTATTGTTTATATGAGATAAGTTCTCAACACAAGGTAATTTATTAAAAAATAAACGAGTAACCTGACTGCAACAAAAACACTTGTCAACTATTTTGTACTATTTTTGCTTTTTATTTGTTTCCCAGACATCATAGTTAAATATTATAAGTATAGCTCAGTGGTGAATTTGTGATTTTGATTGGTTTGTGTTAATATAACTATTTTACAAAAGGTATCATGCGAGTTGTATCAAGAAATTAGAATTTTCATATAATTTAGTAGCAGTTCGAGGCATTATACTGAAAACCACACGAGCAAAGTTGCGGCTAACAACAAGTAACCAATTTACGAAATCGTTTTAAAAACAATCGAAACCATCAATAAACAGTTACATCTAAATAAATCAGAAAACAGCTTAATGCATTGATCGAAGATAATTTTAAAAGCCTGACCGTCAATTTAAACATACATTCAAATGTCCGAAGATTATTGATGTGATGATGCAAAAAGAATCGCGGTTCACAAAGCCGAAGGCTGTATTAAAAAAATTAATATAGGCACGAGTACATTGAAAATATTCGTTTGCCGGCGGAGATATTGCAATGTACACTGATATTCGTACAGAATACGAGCTAAAATTGTCGGATACATCTTAAAATAAAGAGTTTGAGTGGAATTTAATATTCGCATAGTCCGCAGGCCGAGTGGGAGGGGTCGGGTTGTTCGTGCCTCACCGGAAAGATTTATATTACATGCATTTTCGTGTGCGAGCGATCTCAAATTGTCGAGCGTGGTCGCTGACAAGACTGCTGTCATAGAATCTAAATTTAAATAAACAGTACTGCAACTCTATATTACGTTAAAAATCAACTGGGCTTGACAACAAAGGTATTTTTCTAAACTGAAAGTTAAATGTTATTTCATTTTTAACTAAAACTGAACTGAAGGTTTTTTGTTATTCATTTTTTAAGAAGTTTTATCATTTTTACTAATATTATAAAGTTGAACACTTTGTTTTTTTGTTTGTTTGGTTGAACGTGCTAATCTCAGGTTATAGGACTACTACTGGTTCGAAAGGAAAAATATTTTAGTGTTGGATAGCCTAATTATCGGGGAAAGCTACACTATATATCATCAAGCTACGACCAATAGGAGCGGAACTTAAATGGTTATAGTTGTGCAACAATAGTGTGTGACGAAATTGTTTCTCTTAAAAAGTTCTAAAAAAGTCTGCGATAAAATTTGTTTATCTTTTATAATTAATCCATTTAAATGAATATATAAATATTTTATTATGCAGATTTTGCATTTTTATTGCAATCGGGCGGCACCTATACAGTGCCTACAACCTACTCTCTCTAACTCTTTCTCCCTCTCTCGCTCTTATGGGACGCAGATGAAGTTGCGCGGGTCAGCTAGTCTTACATAATAAGATATGGGGAAAATCCACTTTTACTGACTTACTTCGGCAGGTATTGTTTTGAGATTAGTCGGTTTATTGTTATTATTAAAAAATAAACTTGTATACAATTCATATCAAAGCTTTGTTATTGTTGTATACTATACTAAACTTACACTATAGTAGGGGTATTTTAGCGAGTGGGATATAAGAATCATATAATTATTTATCTAAATTGCTTTTTTTTCCTGGTAACACCATATCTCCGTTAATTCTTAATAAAATTAATGAATCCAAACCCGTTGTAAAGCTTTCCCGATATTGACAAAACAAAATAATATCAATTTAATGTTTACAAAAAAATTATTAAAACCATTCATCTGTTTATGACAATGAAAACTCACCCACGGCGCCATCAGCTAACTATTTGTTTAACTAACATGCCAGCTGTTAAATTGTTTACATACTATAATGTGCGAAATATTCGCACGGTCAGCTAGTAAGTATATTAATTTGCAATACTAAAAGTAAACATTCGAATATCGGTGAGACGTATGAAGTGTCTTTACTGTACATTTTTATACTATGAGTGGAGGAACATCGGCGACGGGCACAATGTAGGCCCACGCCCATAGCTCTCATAACGACTATTCAATACACTCTTGAATGAACGATTGCTCTTCGACGTATAATTCGAGCGGACAACAATCGCGGACGTACCTATGCGCTTTAAAAAAAGACTAGTAAAGCGATCTGGCTCGGTTATGAAAAGAGCACGTAATGAGAAACCTGCACGGTGATTGTTAATTCGAATTAAGAAATAAAAAGAGTATGTAAAGAATGTAATCTACCAAAAATTTGCGTTTCACAGCTATTGTAACGGTGACCGCGAATCCAGACGCGTTTATTACGCAGTAACTATTTACATTTTTGTAATTTTACTTTTATTCATACCATAAGATATTTTTATCTTATGAAAAATAGGTGCAAGATTTTGTTATAATCTGATAAATCCCTATCTATACAAACGCACAGACTGACAAAAAGTCATATTCACGATCTGTGGCATTTATAACAGACATCGATAATAAAATAAAATAAAATACATGTGCAAACAGAACTACACTAACTTTATTAGTTTAGATAATAATTTTTATCCAGTAGTAACATAACACCTGTACACAATAACAGTTTCGGTGATTACCCGGAACAAGCAGACAGACAGACAGACAGACAAAAACTTTAATAATGGGTTTTTCGTTATAGGTATCGTATATACTTTCATATGCATTTAGTAAAAAACTGTTATTTTGACATTACAAACGCACTTCAATTTTATTAATTATATAGATATGCATTTTTCACTTATAATTAATTTATAAAAAAAGACGGTTTTAGTAATAATTTTAATTTTAATTTTCTTGTCATTTTCTTATACCCTATACATAATACCAAGGCATGTAGTTAATTAAACTATAGTTAAAAAGTATAAATTAATATCTAGATGGAACTAAAATATTTTATATTATTAAATACGCCGGTTTATATTTTTCTAACTAGTTCCTGTACATATATTTGTATGATTTAATATTTGTGTACCTACTTAATATGTTTCAGGTAAAAACCTCAAAAATTCATATCTAATGGAAATATATTAAGCCTTATCAACGAAGGTTCGACAGATAAGCCATCTCACCTGCCGTCATTTATGATGTCCTTCATCCAGCTTAGAAATAAGTACACGAAATAGAAACTTTTGTCTAGTTTCAAAAACATACACAAATAGAATTTTATTCTCTTATCGTTGGGTGACATAAAACACAATATGTTTGTAATCAAAGATGAAAACATCATTAAATATAGTTTTTCATATAATTACTTTGTATTACTTTATTAGTTTCTCAATAAATATATATTTGAATGAGTTGTTGTCAATTGTCGGTCGTGGCCGGAACTGAATTTCTGTTATCTATTCTGTGAATATACCAAGGGTATAACTACATTGCCACAGTACCTATCAAAAGAAACACGTTATAAAAATTAATTTTACTAAACTTTGATTACGTAGAATTTACTATAATATAATATAATACAAATAACATAAACATTCATAAAGAGACGTCACTTGATTAAAAAAAAATCTCACACCATTTTAGAATTTAAAAAAGTACCGGTTATGTAAAAACATCCCTCAGCGGTAGACAAAGTAAACAAAACAATGAAAATTTGAATATTAAAATGCGATGAAACGATAGATTTGATGGTGTCTCTAAAACTAATCCAACCCTTTCCTTGTCGGGAATGAATCTTAACACTTGACGACAAAAAACTGGCATGTAGTATCGGTCTATTGTGTAATATATAAAATGAGGCCAGATCTAAAGACTTTCTGCTCGAACAATAATGCATTTTAATACATTTCATTAAGATTGACATAACTGATTACGGCTTACTTTAGCCCTTCGCCTTCTAACGTATTGTAAAAAATTGTATAAATCTATACTAATATTATAAAGCTGAAGAGTTTGTTTGTTTGTTTGGTTGAACACGCTAATCTCAGGAACTACTTGTTTGAATGGAAAAAATGTTTCATTGTTGGACAGCCTATTAATCGAGGGAGGCTATAGGCTATATAATATCACGCTATAATCAATATAATAGGAGCGGAGCATCAATAAAACATGTTGAAAAAATGGGCAAATCTTATTTCTTTTGAGAGTTTCCATTGCGTTCGCTGCGTAAATGGTTAAAGTTACGTTACAATCGCGTGTGAAGGAATTGTTTCTCATAAAAATTTCTAAAAAAAATCTTTTAAGGTTTACTCAATATAACCTTTTTATGATAATAAAATTTGTTCTTAAATAATGAATTATTTGTGAAGGTGTTTTTATATACATATATGGTATTAATCCTTATCGAAATAAATACATTATTCATCACAAGTATTTCATTTTGAACAAAATTGCTCTTTACAGTAATTCATTTAAATGAATATCTTAGGAGATATCACAGTTTTAAAATAACTCGGCAGCGAAATAATGATCAAGTACCGCGAGTGCATTTTTATAATGCAGAATAATGTAGGCGGCGGGTGGTCATGTGGGGAGGAGAGGGTGAATGTTGCTCAAATGGTTCCTAGATAAAACAAAGAAAGTTTCAGCTCCTTTAGAATTGTAATAAAGGTGCCTACGACCCACTCTCTCTCTTAAATGACGCAAACGAATTTGCGCGGGTTATCTAGTCATTTATAAGTCAACATGAAAGTTGAACTATACACATTTTTAACAACTATCGTCTAGAACCAATTACTTTGGTAAATCAACTCTAGATTTTAAAATTACAAAAATGAGAAAACACAATAATTAATACAACGCTATGGGAAAGAACAAATTAATTTGCATTAATTTTTAGAAGGTAGTAGTTTTTCCTATTAAAATTTAATTCTTTTTTGTTATTAAGTCATTAAATTATATTTAAATAGTAAATATTATCTTCATAATTACATATAAAATAATAAAAAAATACCATTTGGACTTGTCGCCCATTACAACAATATTAACTTGTTTTAAATTTTTACTACTTACTAAGGATTATAACAGAGACTATTTAAAAACCTTATTGCAATTTTAAAAATGAAAAGTGTGTTTACATTTCTGACGCAACAATAGGATTTATTGTTTAAAAGAGTTGTTAACACCAGATGCTGTTTGTATCGGTAGCAAATTACGTATTAAACAAATCTGGTATTATCCTACTAAGTTATTGTTGCATTTGTTTTATAGAAATCTCAGATTACTTCACCACACTGGATAACAAAAGAGTTGCTGTTCCACAAAAGAGGATTTATTTAAAGTAGCCGTATCAACTTCGAGCTTACTTCTTATTGAAAGTGCTTAAGACTTTTAAACCATGACTTCCCTTAAAGGGTTGCTTTTTATTAAATCACGTTTGGTAGCGACTCTAAAGTCGATCGCACGCCGATGTGATATTATTACCTATGTGGGTAAAGAGGTTTTTATGTTCCCCATTTGGACTGGCGGCTTAGCGCGGCGCGCGTCGTGGGGGATCTAAAAGGTTGTTTTATGAAGTCTGGACTTTTTGTTTCTTTGTTCCAACATTTTAATTAGTAGGTTACTGCCATATTGTTTTAGTTAAACTACGTGACTATGGTCTATTATTTTCAATATTATTATATTCACCATTATTTTGTTCATAACTTGTCATATACAATAACATATTTAAATAAATGTTACTTTAAATTATACCTATACCATAACTAACTTAAAAATTATTTATCGATTCATAATAAAAAAGGATCATCCATTATGTACTATTGTAATAAATTAATACAAAATTATATAAGCACCAAATAAGTTTTGTGAATGAGAATAAATTGAGTATGGGAGTATCCCGATAGACACATTTATCATTTTTGCTATTAAAAAGGAACAACAATACAAACCCCGAAGGAGCCGATGGGCTCATCATAATAGCAAATGATACCTCGGGGCCCTAACCATCTGAATGTTCCTTAATTAACCCACAACTACTTATTATAGGAATAATGATCTCGTGTTTATTTTATGTTTTAAAATATGCGGTTGAGGAAATTCTGACATTTTAAATACGTGCTTGAGAAATATAATTATATTAATCACTTTGTCCATACGTTCAGTAGAAATTTAAACTTGAATTATGACAAATAATGACAAAGTTTTTCTGTAGTTTGAGTGATATCGGATTCGTCGAAATTTGTTGTTGATTTGTCTAATTCAGGATTGGCAAATTGTTCTTCTTAACGTGTGATAAAAAGTTGATTCAGTAAAGTTACTGCAGTACTTCTGATGCTAAGTGCATTACAATCGAAGTGGAACGTCAACCGGTAAGCGATAAATGTTTATCCAGAGTAGCAACCAAGCAGGTCTATGAAATCCTCAAACGCTTTATAATATGTTGTACAAAAGAACACACCTTGAGCAAAGGTATGGCTTTAATCACAACGTCAACTCACAGCGTATTGGCGATTTTTATTTCGAACCTATTAAAGTACTGTATTTCCCCACTAAATGTTGGTACGATGATCATATTTCTCACTTAATGATCTTTTTGTTCACCGTCATTAGATATTGCTATTAACAACCTTACACAATGATAAGAAATACGCGAATACATTATAAAATGGTGGATTTTTTAAATATTAGATGATATAGATTTCTGCTCCTTACTACATCGTGAAAAGCATTAATAAAATACATTGGATACACAAAAACACTTGGACAAACCGCTTCTTTTTTTCAAAGTCTTTCAACTATTCTATTTGTTGCACAGAATGGAACTCTGCTGAAGTCTTTCTCGTACATTATCAACCAGTAACAATGTACCACTGGACAGCAAAATAAATAATAAAAGGGGGTGCATAGGGCATAGAAGGAACTTAACATAATCAATGTCACTGACATTTTATGACGCTTACTTCCGAAAGAACAGCATTGTACATTTTTTGACCACATTTTGAAAAACCGTGATGTGCTTCTTGTTGAAATATATGAGACACAAAAAGTAAATGGTTTTTTTTCACAGTTTAATAGTCGGTCAGTACGGCAGGTGATGCAAACAGGTGCTTCGAAGGGCATTTTTGATCCAGTAAATAGAGCGAAGTATCATCATTATTTATACGGAGGGTTATAGTTTGTTTAAAGTTCGTCACGCCATTGTTTTTTGTATAAAAAATATTTTGCTCTGGGCGTTTTCGGCAATTTTAGCTACGTCATTTTTGATAGTTGATTTTAGATTGTTTTTTTTTTAAATAGCCTGTCGGAGCTTTGAAAGCCTTCGTTAATGTAATGTTCTTCGAAGCTCGGCTCGGATGAAAGTGATAATTATTTTATCGCAAGGGTGTTCCTTGTTTGTTTCTTTAATTGCGGCTTTAATGGAGGTGAGTTCCAATACGATAAATAAAATCCTAGCATTGTAATAATTTCTGTTTTGTGTAGTCATTAAAGAAAATATATCGTTAATTCTTTTGAAGGTTACATTTTTGTTATTAAGATGCCTAAAGTGGACATTGTAATTTTATACATCATTTGCTTTTAGTAGTAATATTAATTCATGATTTTTTGTATAATAAATATATTTCAAATATTATGTCAATTGATATGGAAACCGAATAAAAATCAAGCTATAAACACTAGTGTAAAGTGAATTGTTATCTTAATAAAATCAGTGAAAAGAACTCAGTTACATTATTAATTACTAACTGGTGCCCGCGACTTCGTCTGTGCTGGATTAGTAGTACTTCAGGTAGCTTATTTTCTTCTCCAAGGTCATACCGATTTTTATACCAAAATTCATCAACATTGGTTCTGCGGTTTAGTCGTCAAAGCGTAACAGTAAACAGTAAAAAAACCTGTCAATACCTATCTATTACATTACATAGGTAAAGTGCGCTTTAATAAATTAAAAATGCCTTGAAAATTCGCAATACGGACACAACCGTCAATGACGTCTGCCCTCACGCGTCTGCCCGCACCATAATATCGCGCACTTGGTTGATCATCGTCGTAAGTATTAAAATAATTTGTTCAAGTGATGTAGTCTGAAAGTCAAGGTTTATCTACTTTAAATACCAAAAGCGATAAAAGTATTTATTTTTTATATAAAGATTATTTTTTTTACTACAAAATGAGCATTAGGAATAAATTATCAATAATTATTGAATTTATGGTTTACTATTTTGGCAATGATCGCTTACACATAAAAGATATATATATACTGTCGCGAGCTTTTTTGTAGGACTATTTATTATAAACATTTCTGTCATACAATATATACATAAAACTCAAACTCTTTTTGCAGCGTACGCCAGTATAGCTCGCAGATGGAATTATTTCGGAATTTTTCCTAAGTTACTTGACACTTATTTTTATATTTTGGACAATTCACAAAATATCTTTAAACATTATAGCCTATGTATTATTCTGATATATAAGCTATATTATTTTAAAGTTTCATTAAAATCCATTTTATAGTTTTTGCGTAAACAATATTTCTTAGCTAAAGTAAAATTTCTAAAAACAACGCATGCATCCCATTTTGCGGCGAATGTTTTTTAATTGCACAAAACCAATTCGTATAGTACCTACACAAGGAATAGCTTAGAACTGAATGGTACATTTGCATGGTGTATTTCCTATAAGGTGTCCATGTTAAAATAGCATGACATGAAAACTGCTTTGCATTCAAATACGTGTCAGCATTATTGTCCGGATTTTACTGTTTGACCACTACAGGTTTGTGTAATTGCGAAATAGTTTTTTCTATGTTACCAGGTACGTAATACATATGAGCTAAGATCGAGATTACGATAAAAATTTATTTATACGACCGCAATGTTATAATTGTCGTTATCAGCCGGTATTCGCATTGTGTCGCATCGATATTTTGTATGCACATTTAAATGCGGTCATCTGTGTCCACGTTGGACCCCAACATGTTAATTTGAAGCTGAAACCTCGTGGAGTGGAAAATTTTCAATAGTCGCATGCAGCTTATTGTTTCCACGTAAAATCTTTGTTAACATTGTTTATATTGTCAAAGTTTATTCAAATAGGTATTAAAGGCGTTTGTTTTAAAGACATACATCGATGTAACGTGTATAGTAGTTTACTTTGAGGTATTATGTACTAGAGATGACGTCTCAACTAGATTGTTTGAGACACTCGTTCGAGTGCATACACTCGCACTTACAGTCTGTGTCGGGCACTTGTTGCGATTACACGTTTGAGTGATAAATTTTACTTCGTAAATATGCCTTCATGTACAATGAGTTACTATTTAACCACTCGAGAAAAAAGGTTAAGGAGTGAAATTTCATCAGAAAATTTATGGAATTGGTATTAATGTAATTTAAAATGTGATGGATTAATGGTAGCTTATAGGTACGGACACCGCGTCAATCGACGTGAGTTCGAATTTCAGCAATTAATCTAAGCGTTCGGTGAAGGAAAACATCGTGATGAAATCACAGCATGGTGCTAGGGAATTTTCTAATTCCTTCCTGGCTAGCTACACACCCATCAAGTTGAAATCCTGTTGCCAAGCACCTATAAGTAGGTTCCAGCAGTTTCACTTGAGAGTCAGTCCCGTAGGCCTTTTTTTTAACGTGGAGAAACCCGTCATGGGTACACACCCGCCGGGGGAGTGGGACGAGTGGTTATTTGAGACTCTTACTCACTAAAACTCACTGCGGTACCTCAGCCGCCTTAGAGGGACGACGTGGGCTCACGGTTGCATTCAACTTGCAAGCTTGCAAAAAGGAGGCACATCGGTACAACCCTAACTGTCTTCCCTGGTTCGGTTAGGCCGGCGCGAGTTGGCGGATGATTCGAATCATTCCGAAAGAGTGTGCTAAGCGGTATTACTTAAATCAGTTAAGATTTCGACCTAACGCTAACCTATAGATAATAAAAATATGTAGTGAATTGTAAATATGTAGAAATATATTTACTTATACATAGTTACTGCTGAACATTTCCATCAAGGCGGTAGATTGCATGCTTCCTCTATTAGCTATTCTATTGCGGTTATACCGATCGATAAATGAAGCGTAGGTAATTTGTTTTTATGGTGCGGTGCAAAAACAAAGTGGATTGACCTGGTGCTGTCGCTTCTGCTACCGGATCGCGTGTTCAGTGCTGGCTATGGACACATTACAGACGATAAAGCGACACAGATTATTGGTTCTTCTACGGTTACATTAATTTATACGCTTATTACTAAATCGCTCTATTAAAACTCAGACTACAATAATGTAAATTTTGATAGTAAAATATATGTTAATATTTTTATTTGAATAACTGAGAAGGTAATATAATACATTAGAAAGTTATTGTCTACCGTTTTAGAAGAGTGCCAAAAGAATGTTCACATAACAAACTATTAAACTATTATGTAGCATTGTAGTTACAAGGTCCAAACACAATGCAACATACGACACTGGAGTCAATCTAACTTAGACCTCAACAATATAACCTAAGCCTATATAAATATTTACTACATTATTCTGGGCGATGCGACAATTTTATTCGCCTGGGATGCGACCACCATGCACATATTGGTGAACCCGTCATACCGACACTGTCTAGGTTTGTCGTATATTGGAACAGCTAGTATTAATCCAGTTTTTGAGAAGCTTGCAGGTCAGCATAACAGCTAAAACCAGCAATAACTAGTAATGGACTGCCAATCTATCGGTGGTTACCGATGTTTTTGGAATGTATGTACACAGAGTAGTCACATTGGCGTGCATATATATATAAAAAAAACAATCAGAGCAACACTAAACAAAATAAAATATCTCGAGCTGTAAATAAAACATTTCACTAAAGACTAACCCTTAGCCACTCAGTCATGTGAACTGATGCACGCAGTCAGATGGACAAGTGAAGATTTACCCACCTACATAGTGACCCGACCGTGATGTAAGTAATTTCGCTGGCTATTCAATGTAAAACCAACATGTGTATCGTTTTTAAGATAACAAAGTAAACTTTCTTAGATAATTATCAGTGGGTATATTTTATAAATTTAGCTATTCATTAGTTAAAGTTTCAATTTGTATCTATTGTTGGTGACGCCTGTTAATAAGATTTCTGGCACCACAAATTTCTTAAGAAAATCTATGATATTAGTTATAGAAAAATAATGGTGAATAACGCACCTACCCATATACATTTATACTTTGCAATGTTTGTAAAACACAAACCCGCTCTATCATAAGTGTGAAAGTACGTTTGTTTGAATATTTTTCATCGATCACGCTGAAACGACTGGACGAGTTTTAATGAAATTTGTCATAGAAGTCGATACACAGGATATAAAAAGCATGCTTTGCGAAATCATTTGTAAAAATCAATTAATTTTATTGATAAATGGATAAAGTTATGATTATTTTTTTATTTAATTTAGACATTTCTAGTATTATTCTTCGTAACAGTGACTATAAATAATAAATATTTCACTTAGTAAGCCAATAAAAAGTGCAAATTAAAGGGAATAAAATAAATAAAGTAACGTATACATTTAAAAGAATATATTTAGATGTAAAACTACTATTATTATCATATTTAAGATTGACAGCTAATCAGAGATCTAAACCTTTTGTATTCATACAATTCAGCGAAATAATATTGTGCAAAGAAAAACATCAATGTATCAGGTATCAATGCCCAATCTATCTTTTGTGGGGATCTATGTGTAACTTAGTGTCTATTACTGTGCGACTGGTAGAATGACAAAATTGCACCTCAAACGCAATCGTATATTTTTTTCCATACAATAGATATTCAACAAAAAATAATCGTAAACGGACAATTGCCTCTGTTACTTGAATAGTGATCGTTATCTGGCTTTGGGACAACTTATCACTGTAGCATAGGAGCCGATCGGAAGTTGTTCTGCAATTATCCATACAAAATAGAATTCATTTAAAATAGATTGTTATTTTCATACAAATATGGTAAAAAAATTCAAAACATAATTCGACTATATCCGCTACAAATGGTGCAAGTGCAAATGACATAGTTTTGGCATTGAGCAAAAAACTACAAAAAAAACTTTATTACATGCCTCTTTTATTTTTGTAACTACTTTGTTCATGATTCTGTAATATATTACATAACATTATACATACATTATATATGTTTATACATACATTATATACATTTTGTTTATACAAGATTGCTCGTGTAATATAAAAAAAAATTATCACTTGGTTCTGAAGAAAAGTGGTGTCTAGCTTTAAGAAAATCTGTGATAGTAGTAATTACCATTTTTTTCATTATACCGTAATTTTGAAAACACAGACCGAAAGAGCGTAAAAGTGCATCAAAAAGGCATTTTGCCAAAAATGGTCTTTACGCTCTTTGTAGTGGAAAGAGTCGTTTCCAGCCTAGAAATTAATAAAACTATTTTTTTTTGTTTGGTCGTTTGTTATAATAATAGACGCGGTCTGTTCTTTGATCATCTCAAGTAAATATCAGTGTGTCATAAATTATAGGCTGACATCATTATTCTAATATCAGAGAAGTGTTGTACTCTGATAATATTTAAAATTGTACTAACAAAATACATTCAAAATTTGATTTTTAATATTTAAATTTTTAATATTCATGTAAACTAAAATTATACTAAAAATGATACTAACTGATTAATTTCAAAATCCATTGTGAAACCTTCGTCACACAGAAATAAACATAAAAAATGAGGAACACTTTTCTATGGTACACGTCATATTTCATACGTAAGTTTGTTAACCCGTATGATTACGAAATATTGAAAGTATATTGACATTCAATTCACTATATGACCCACTTATAAACTGTAAACAAAATCAAATATTTTACCGCTATTCTTAATCGTAAACTTCTCAATCGATATTAAATTAAAAATTCCTTGCAAGTCTCCTCATAAAATGATAATACAATACCACACTCGCAAACATTGTGGGCGCGATAGTTACACCGTGTCCACGTAAATCAATGGAGACTATAAATTTTTTGAGGTCACAAAACATAATCGAGTTTTAAGGATACGCATTCAGAGGCGCCTTATAACTTTAAATGTAGGTGAGGTTCATCAGAATTAAATGTTGAGAAAACTATTTAAATGAAGATCGAATAGTGAATATTTCTAACGGACTCTTTGTTGGTTCGCGTGCAAGTTTCACGGTGAGTTAAGAAGCGCTGGCTCGGAAACACTACAGCTGTCAACCATATCTCGGACGTCTATGCTCAGCCTTTGTCCTCAAATAGACACGACTTCATATAAATGCAGTTTATGTGAATTCTATAAAAAAGAATAAACTCTCAAGAATTAAAACTTATGGGAAAAAAATCCTATTGTTGAAATACAACAATAAAGCGTTGGTCGTATCTCTGGCACATTAAAAAGTATTCATGCGGTATCTTTGTATAGTTTATCCGTGTTTGTGTTGAATTGCACGGATCTTGACACTTCCATATTTATCATATTCTTTTTTTCTGCTAGCTAGGATAGTTGACAACTGCCTTACAAATGATTTCGAGTTTGTGTATGAAAATTTATTTTCTGTAATTTAAATTAACTGATCTTATTCCAAATAATGTAGACTAGTGATATTATAAATATTTAGTAATATATTATAGAGTAGCTTTAAACGAGAACTGGAGCTGGAGCTGTTCCAAGAATGGACTGTCATATTATAAGTTTAAGAATCATTATTACCCAAAAATTTGTAGATTCACATACCGATTTAGGATCAAGAATTCAAAACCAGTTAAAAAAATGAAAAAATGTAATTTTAAAAACACTATAATATGGGAATAGTTCTTGTTTAAGAATAGACTTTGTACTTAAACTAAAATTATTTTAATGCGGAAACACTGCAATGGCTAGTAGAGTCAACAGCAAATGTTACTCCAAATTATTTTTTGCAACAAAAACAAACTTTATTATGATATAATACAAAAATTCTCTCTCGTACGGGTTCACATGAATCGATTCGTCATGTTAACATATACATATTCATATTTGTCGATTATAAGAAATCGTTTTATTGGTAATCAACATTTTTGTATACGAAACAATTACAAATATTTGGTAATATTATTTTTCACGCTATATATTATACTGGCATTGCCCGCGAGTTCGGCCGCGTTGTATTTTTCAATGAAAAACAGCGTTAAAAAAAGTAAGTGTTCTGAAATCAACATCGGCGATTTTACCGTTTTTTATGGTTTGTAAATTTCTCGGTTCTGTGACGCACCGTGGTACTCACGTTTAACTGTTAGCCTTGCCTCACATTCACTACTTTCGATCGATCGATATTCTGCTATACGTCTACGCTGTGAATTTTACCTAATACCTAGATATCGCAAAAGAAAAATGATATAACATCTACATCTACACACATCTATCGCAGAAATTTAGAACGAAATAGTGAATAATTTTACAAATTTCAAAACAATATTAGGATCTACAAAATGAATATGACTAGCCTTAAATTGTCGATACGCGCATTTACAGAAAAGAAACCTAAGTGTGACAATTAAAATCAAACCAAATTCGTGAGAGTTTTAATGTATGTTAATGTAACATGAGCGTTTAGCGCCATTTATGAATACTATAATGAAAAATATATATATCTTTGTGTTTTTTATTTCTAAGATAAAAGACTAAATTAAGGTAAAATAATTCAGATTAATTTTGTATCACTTGCTTTTACTGTATACCTATTATACTTAAAATATATTACGCTATTAGTTATACATACATAACTTAAACGTAATTTATATATCATATAAATGTCCATACGTGCAGAAATGTATCCTAGATGTACCTTCCGACAATAAACTACAATCATACCAAATTTCATTAAATTTGGTCCAGTAGTTTTTGCGTGATTGGCGTGCAAACTAACAAAACAATCGAAATGTGTTACGTAAATTATTCTAACCACCTCCCCCTTCATCCCCACAGCCCCCCACCCCCCGTAGTATTAATATTTTATAATAAGTAGTAATATAACTGGTGTGATATGCTATAGAACAGATTGGCTTATGACAATATTGTAACAATTCTATTTTTTCGTTACTCTTCATTAGTAAAGAAACCAAAGCTTGATCCGGCGCAATCGTTGTTCACAATTAAAGTAGCGTAAAAACAATTGCAAAAGTGTTAATGAACTAAATGATGATCGAGTCATTCACGGTTCGAAAAGAACATTCTTGTTATTGTTAACGTTAAAGGAAATAGATGCTTTTGGTTACCATGACGGTGCTGAGGATTGTCTCAGTTGAACGGCAATGAACATCGGGTCCGATGACCGCTTGCTAAATCATGGGGAACTATCCTGCTATAGCTATTTTGTATGCCTAACACGACGAGTTAACAATGTAGGAGATGCTATCGGAATATATTTGAGTGTGTATAATAGATTCCGAGGTTACGAAATAAATTTTAGTGAATTTTAGTAATTGGAATCTTAGGAACAAGTGAAAAAGTTTGAAAAGGGTATATTTAATTGAATTATTGATTTTAATAGACGACATAAAATTGTTACAAATATTGTCCGAAGCGTTGGCTTTTGCAAAACTATTAATTATAAATCTATTTATTATCTACATGAAAAGCCACGTTCAAAATCAGGCGCCAAAACATTGTTCCGGGTGATATAACTTTATACTGAATGTTAAAAATATACCGCTGTTTTCTTCCTAAGAGTGCTATAAATCTGTCATTGCCCTTGTTAGCATTCTGCTTTGATTTTACAACGATCAAAGACATTTTCTTAGCTGAGAATCACACACCTAATTGGTTTACCCACAAAAGCAAAAGTAACGGCTAAATATGGAAACCTTGTTATTCTGTACACACGGGTGTTAGATGTATTCGCGTTTATGTTTGCTAGTAATTTGCTTTTAAAACGTCTTGTCACGTCTCTAACAAGTTTTCTGTGCCTCTGTCGTTGTGTGAAATTAACAAACTATGTGACATACGTACATGATTTTTTTATACATATTTGATCCTTTTGCGTTTCGACTATCAGAATTATAATATAACTGCATGCTATACATACTTACACGTATATATTTTTATTATAAAAGTGTTTTACATCAACCTAATACATATTAAATACATTTTCATAAGGAACATAATATTCTGATGCTAATGAAATTACTTTCATGACGTCATATATTAACAATCTAGTTGACTAAAATGACAGCTTTTTTATTTAGTAATTCACACTAGTCAGCTTAGTAAAACATTCCTCACACACATACATTTAATATTGATTCTTTGATATCAGTCTCAAATCAATTTTACCTAAAATATATAACAAACTGAAATAAAGGCTAATATTTTATGATACCAAAAAGAAAGTGTAGTATATAATATTAAATAAAGCAATTTCAATACAATCGGTGGCAAAAGATCTACTAAAGATCGCATGGGGTCTAAACAAATGACAATAGTCCAGTAGTCATCTCATTATTTCTGTTCCACGGAAAAAGCCAAGATGTAATTGTTCAGCTCCTGTTTTATTTAACTATTTATTTTCTTTAAAGTAAATAAATACAATAGACTTACAGTCTCGAAATCTATTGTTCACATTTGTACTACCTTTGGAATTATTGTAGAACAGTAGCAAAATATTGTTTATTTTATACTTGAAAGGGCTTTTAAGTGGTGACATATGGAGTCTTTCCATTTGAGTGCATTTTAATTTATGAGTCTCCGTGACCACCGAGAAGGAATTGGGTTATTGTTAAATTGAGAAAAGTCTGAAAGTAAGTTTTTATTGAATCACGTTTCTTGTATTGTATATTGCCACACACCATTGGTAATTTCTAATGCAAAAATTTAGACAATGATTTTAGAGCTAGTATTGTGTATTAGTAAAAAGTTCTACAAAAAAAATATTGTAGAACAATATTTAATAAAAAGAACGTGAAGAGATGGAGCATAGCAGCGACGACCACCGATGGATTGCCGAACTCTTGCTGGTCACTACGCTTACAAACAGGGGTAGTGCCGTTAATGTGCTAAGCGACAATAAAAAAAAACAGTCACAATTAATTTAAATAGACGTAAACAGATTCCTAATAGTTAAAAGTTAACCAAAAAGTTATAAAAAGTCACGTTTTATAATCAAAAGATGAAGATACATAAAAGAATGTCTACTCATTAAATTTTGTGAGCTAGTTAAACGGTTGTTAAGTGAAATTAGAAAAAGGTTTACAAGTAATCTTTATTGGACACATTAGAATCGACAGGCTTTCAACGGTAAAGTTAACTTTCAATGAAGCAATTATATAAATGGCTGCAATTAAAATGAACTGAGTGGCACAAGAAATGTGACAGAAGACTAAACGGGTTTTATTGCTGTGAGAAACAATAATTTTGATTATAAAATGACAATTAATAAAAACAGTGATAACAATAATGGTGCACTTAACTAAATGTTTATGAAACAAAATTGTGTAGTCGTAATAAATTAATAGCGAAAGTAAAATTTATAATTTATAAACCAGAGGAGAAGTCGGTAATGTGGTCCCTGGCGGATATTTTGGCCCCATCGATATTTCTACGTTCGTATAAAGCCATCAATAATTTGTTCAGTACATACGTGAGCCTTAGCGATGGTATCAATTTAGTAAATGCGAAAATTAAAGAATTTCGCTTTTGTTAACAGCAGTTTGAACCAGTCGAAACCCACAACTGTCAAACAATTTTGAGTTTTCCTGATTCTGTTCCAAAAACTACATATATTAGGTTTTTATTGTGAGTTTCGTCAATCGTTATCAACAAACTATATCTTACATAACTATGTCCTACATAAAACAATTGTCTGTTTATCTTTACACACAAACAATGTGAGAATTAGAATAAAAAATATACCTTGTGTTAATAGCTTCATTAAGCAAGGTAATAGGTACCTACTCATTTACTGTATTTCTAACGCTGGTCATTTTCTTAAGCATCTGCAAAAAAACGAAACCGTACGTGATTCAAGAACAATTTTAATATTAGTGTATGTGATTTATGTAATATGAAACGTTCAAGAAAAATAAAAGTTTTTTCGCTGATACAACGTGATCAAATTCATAATAGGTACCTATTTAATTGTTGATGTGAACAGAAATGTAAAAATCCTACTTGTATAAAAATTTTCAAGGGTAGACATATATTTTGTACACACTGACATTGAATTCTAAGAAGGTTTTATGTAATCTTTTAGTTTAGAAATAGCTATTGAACCTTCTTTTTTTCTAAAAAGATATATAGCAATTTTTATTCTTCGTATTCAAATTTATGTTTAATAGGTCAAGCTATATTAACTTTTGATTAATATGTTTTTATGTAATGCAGCACTCATGAGTGTTGTGTTGGCGCTTCTGCAGTTGAACCTTAAACAAATTCAACTACTCTTATTATAATATTTTTATTTTACAGGAAGAACAATCCAAATTTTTATAAAGGAAATAAAAAATTTAAATGCAACAAAAAAAAAAAACACCACTAATAAAAATATTTTTCTATTTTTGCTTTTCATTTTATTCCTACAGTTCGTACTTAAATATTATATGGCCTATGTCACTCCCACAAATAATACGATTCTCTTGACACCTCATATATTAAAATCCATAGAGTCGTTTTGGCTACAGAGCAAGCCAAAGATATATATATATATACATACATAGTATATATGTATACATACGCTCGAAATACACATTAACCCTCCTTCTTCGCAGTTAGGTAAAAATATACTGCACCAGTGGAACTATTATAATATGTAATAGTGTTTTCGTTAATAAATAACCCTTTACAATCTATTCCTCGACAAATACTTCAATAAACTGCACGGATTCATTCACGGTTGATTTATCGTTCTACGGGAGGGAATCATTGATTTTTCAAACCTTACATTGCCAGGGGTGAACGGAGGAAATCCTACGATGCACTCCGTTTACCCTCAATTTTGGACAAATCGAATTCCAATTAACTTAATAATACTTTGTACGTTAACAGTTTGAGGTAATGGCTTTTCAATTTAGATCGCTATTTGAGAGTATGACAGAGCAAAAGTGTGAGATGTTTATTTTTTAAATTATACTTAAACACTTTACAGTTTATTTATACTATAGGGACTGAAAACTTTATAACTATCTTATGATGTGGTGAGAATATATTGATAATTAGATTGTGATATAATTATTGTCATTTAAAGTTTTAAAAAAAAGTTTGTGTGTGTGTGACCAGTACGGGTACGAAAAAGAAAGTCACCAACATTGGGTCCAATAATCGGTCTGACCCGCCGCATTAGATGTTTCACATCAAATAAATTTTATATAAAATTGTTTTAAAACTTTATGATCCAAAAATCTAGATAAGTTTAAAAGCAAACAAATTATCTTACTTAAACATACAGCGGCTGAAATCATAACCCTCCTTTTGGTTTCACCCTAGTCGGGTAAAAAGAAACTATAATAATATGTAATATGTTACTACTTCATAGACTATATTTAAACTGTCGTATTGGCAAATAAAAAAGGACCAACGTAAAAACATTCAACGAATAAAACCGATTAAAGACTTTTTATCTATTATTTGTTTAACCGCTGCTAACCTGTAATTATTGACGAAGGTGGTTATAACCACATCATTTATTAAGAAACATTGTACGTACATCATTAAAAGCGGTGTGTTACTTATGAAAAGATGTAGAAAAAGCAATATGTATTTTATTCAAAACTACTAAAAATACATGGTTCATAGAATTAATTACTGTATTGACTACATATTCATATATAATATTGGTGAATTACAACTTTCATTAGACGTGCCAAGAAATACGTTAAACATTTAAATCTATGTCATTTTAGACACATCAAAGAGGTTTTTCTATGTAATGTAAACAGTAAATAAACAATTTAATTAGTCTAAAGGATTACTGAATAAACTAATAACTAAGCCAGTTGAGACAGATTTTTAGCCTAATAAATATATAAAAATTACTTTATGACATCAAATTAAAATATTTTAAAATAACACTATACTGTGTAACGCTCACATGTCACATCACGTTACTTTGAAATGTTGTGGTGTATCGTGAAGTGAGTACAATGTGGTTTATACTTTTGACGGAAAACGTTGTAGTAAGGGAAAAGCTAATTTACGCACATCTGATTAGACAGGTGGTCGAGTAGCCGATGATTAGTGGGCGGAGTTATCCGTATACCATTCGTATTATAGGATGCTCATTTACATAGGTTTTATGAATCAATGTTTGCACAAGCGAAGTATGATGTTTCAATTATTCGAACAAGTTGTAAAATGCTTTTTGCTACTAGGATATTTTTGTATCTCTCTTGTTCTGCTTCGTAACATTATCAGACAATATCCATTTTATTTTAAACTAGTTGTGACTCATGACTTCGTCCGTGTTAAATTTATCCCGTGGAACCTATTCTTCTTCTCACTTCCCTTACTTACTTATAGCTTGAAAGATTACTTGACGTTCATTGATACTACTCCACTTCTAAGAGTCGTATCGTGAAGTTACATAGCCTATAACCTACCTCAATAAATATACTATAAAATACTAATCTGACTGGTTAAGGGGGCATGAATTACATCTTCAGAACTGAGACGCCTAAGCCAACCGCACCTGCACGTGGTGCACCGTGCTGGGCAACGAGCTTGGAAATGGCGATATCAGGGTGGTAAGGTTGTTTTTCCCGACTAGGGCGCGAACTGCATGCATGTGGTGAAAAGCTCGTCATAGTGACTCACTTCTGCGTATCGCGTTTCGAGATCAGCCTGTGCATAACCAGTTAAATAAATGCAAACCGTCATGACAGCGGCAACCGTCGGTGGATAACGATCTATCGGTGGCCACCATTGTGTTAGGATTGTACTGTGCTTACCATCAGGGGCAGTACAGTCAAGTGCCACTATTAAAAATAATCCAATCCAAATCAACTCTTAAGCTTCATAATATTAGCCACTCAGGTCCCTTGGATGGTGAATTTGCCAATTTCACCTACATTTCTGGTATGTAAGGGAGTCAAAGTATTAGTATGCATATACCTTATATAGGGACCGAATAAATTACTTAGCACCCGTTCCCAGTAACATAACATAATTTAAAACGTTAATGTCTTAATAACATGGCAGTTTATCTCACTCGCTAGTGGCACATCGACATTGCGGGTTGTATTAATTATATAAATTGCTTTATCTAACCCAAAGACAATGCCACGCGTGCAGGGGAGTGAGTTTTATTAACGCAACGATAGGCATCTGTGTGGCATACGGGTGGCCAATAATTCACTCAAACAAAATTGATTTGTTAATTTTTATGGTTACCCTAGTTGCAATTGATGCACCAGTGTAGAAAATAATAAGTAGATAAACGACTTAAAAAAAAATCATTTCCCTACTATGTTTATATAAACGTTTTAGTATATAAAATGCGAGTAATAGGCCCGTGGCTTCGCTCGCGTCGTAATTGAGTTATGTCCCATTGCAACTAAACTGCTAAATGCCTATTTTTATAGATCTATCTTAAAAAATTATGAATTTTTATACAAACTTTCATCACCGTTTTCACCATAAAAATGGTTGGATTTCCAAAAATCTCTCCTTAAAGCTCAACTACAATGAAAAATAAACCCACGTGCAAATTTTCACGGTCCTAACCCCGGTAGTTTAGACTGCGCTTTGATATATTAGTCAGTCAGTAAGTTATTCTTATATATGTATATAAAATATTAAGATTCCATGATTATACCTATATAATTTATAATAAACAAGATATATCAACGGCTCCTCTCACGTGAATTACAAAAAAAAAATATTATTGGCATTCTGTCTGTCGATGTTTATATTTATACATACAGTCTAATCTAAAAATAAACCTTGCTAAAGTCAGATATTAAAGTAAAATCAATAAAAGACAAGTAAATCATAATGCACTAATGAACACATACTAATCACATACATAAAATGGTAACAGTTGTTAATGATATTTACCAGGATAAAAAGATCCAATAGGTATATTATTAATCCAGGTTATGAACTATCAGTATGCCAAATTTCATCCAAATCCGTTCAGCCGTTATTGCGTAATTGAGTAACCTACATACAAGCTTTCACATTTATAATATTATATTACAATACCAGCTGTGCCCCGGTTCCGCTCGCGTGGACGTGAGAAGAATGCGTAGTGCTTAAAAAAATTGTAGTTTCTTAAAATTTAGTAACTTTTTATTAAAGGAAGATAGAATGATATTTTTTTATATAAGAACCAAGATTCTAAGGAGTAACCAAAAAAATTATCGAAATCTATCCAGTAGTCTTTGCGTGATGCGCACACAACGGCAAACTTTTATTATTGTATTTATATAGGTTTACATCTACATAAATAAAATTATATTATATTCTACTGCTATAGTAGGTTTAGGTTGTGTTCACGACTTCGTGCACATTTAAATGCTTTATTGATTTTCCACTGCAACGACATTCTTATCAGGGTTATAATTGGGCCGTCTTTTATTTTCTTTAATTGTATTTAGTAGTAACTTAGCCCCTACATAAAAGTGTTATTGTTATGATATGTAGCTTAGATATTTCTCGAATTTAGTCCTAAAAATATATTTAAAATACTGGAAATCATATTTTAAAAAATAGGTAAGCTGATTTTTTGAAAGGACTCGCGTACCATTACGTGGACTTCACGCAAATAAAAAAAAATCTGTATAAAATTTCATATCGGATGATCGATGCGGGAACACACAAATGTTTATTTTTATATGTGAGACTAGATTGCCTGTGGTTTCAATAATAATTACAATATAAAATTGAATTAAAAAAAAAATTACACATAAGGGATAATTTAGCTTGCCATTAGTTAAAGAATTTTCTAAATCAGGTCAGCAGTTCCATAGATTATTTCCTTAAAACAAAAACTTTACTTTTTTATAATTTTTTCTTAAAATAAAATATCACAACTGTACTTATGGTAAACTTATTACACACCTAAGTACATGTATGCAAGTCTTGACCGCTACCAGATGTGATATTTATTCCGAGAATAGATTGCATGTTATATTCCTGTGTATTTTGTAATGATAAGACCATTGCAAGAAGGACACGTGTATCCATCTAATTTGAATGTCAGCGAAATGCTCATACTTCGATATAATACGACGTACTTGAAGTAGGTACCTATGAACTTTGAAAATATTCACTTTGAAAAAAAAAACTCTATAGCCTCTTGTACTTATACCTATTATTGTTTTATTTAAAAAATATAAAATTGTATTGAAACATGCAGATCGACGTTCTATTTTGACACTCGCATAAACAGTGTATGGTGATTGTGATCCCATCGAACATACTTGTCCTATCCTACCACCCAACATTTCCATAGTTGCACACAATGCACCTAGTTCTTTACATACGCGGGCCCAATCTTCAAATACACATACTGACCAAGGCTAAATAACATTTGTAATTTCGACCACTTAAACGATCTTTAAAATAACATAAAAGAATAGACCTTTCATCTAGCACCCTACTGGGTTAAACCGAAGGAGTATAGCCTAGCACCCCTTTTTCTCCAAACAAATCTTACTCGGTTTATTCAAATTCATTAATCCCATCCCTTCATCCATTAGTATCAGTTCCAAATACGCTTTTACTGTGCCTACGATTAGTTTTTTGGTAATTTGTTCCGTATTAGGTTAATTTCAATCGACTTCTATTTCACATTGTATATCGTTTTACCTGACTACGGTAAAGCCGAAATTCAATTCAAATGCCGTGATTGTGCGTCGTCAACTACAAAAAGTAAACTTTATAATTTGATAGACAATTTTAATAGAGGAAGGGCACAGACAAAATCCCATTGAATTTTTTTGTCTATTAGGGAGAGCTTAACTAGTGAAATATCAACACCCTACAGAAGATAGCAATGAAATAACCTTGTGTTGTGTTCCTGCGGTGAGGAGGCTTTCCAAAGCTTTTTGAGGTAGGGTCGTCAATACGCTAGTGATACCTATGCTATAATATAAGCATCCATAGGTTGCGGTAGCCATTCACTAACAGGCAGGCCGAATGCTTGATGACAAATGAAAACTGTCAATAAAGGCTAAAAATACGCACGGCATACGGAATTTATTACACCGTTATTAACGTGAACCTTCCAGAAGACTTCAATAGAACTAAATACACATGAATATCTAACCAATCAAAAGGCTTGTCTCACTCAATAAGACACCGCTGATAACAATCCAGCACCTTGCTTTTTCATTTATTTTATTTATCCCTAGTCGGGGTAAATGTTTTAGAACTCTTTTTTCCTTTAATGATATTTATTTTTCCGTAGTCTAGTTACGGTTTTTTTAACTTCTTTATATTACTTTTCATGACACATATGTTCTACGTGACCAAGTAGACTAAGCATATAGTTATTTATAGTGTTAGATTATAACAAAGGTTTACCATGAGTCATATATGTTCCGTTTAATATTTCTGTTTAATAAACTCACTAGATAATAATATTTAATATGTAAACTACCATATTATGATTAAACTATATTACACTTGTTTACAATAATCAAACATTTACAGTACCTAATTCTGATGTCTGTTATTCGATTAGAATGGTTGTATTATCTGTTTTGTTTGGAAACTTGGTTATTTACTTTAACCTAATATTCTCTGTTTGGGTAACTTGTTATTTATCTTCTATGACCTATGATAATAATCTCTATATTAATTATGCATATTGTTAGGCAACTAGTACGTGGATTCATATAAAACTACATAATATAAAATATTGACTCTTTATTTAAGAGCCTTCAAAAAGTTATATATTTATCTAGTAGTTATATAATTATGTACTTGATTTTCTCAGAATACACGACCGATTTATGTGATTTTATTACTGAGCTAATCGCTTATGGGAAAGCTTTAACATAAACAAGACAATTTTTAACAAAACCATAAAATAACTGAATAGAAATAATTACTGCGTAACAAACGCGTGCGGAGCCGCGAGCTCACCGCTAGTAACGTGTAACGTGTATAACGTGTACATACTAATTAATGTAAAGTATTAGGTAAGTAAGAAAGTAATAAAAATATTTGTAACCAAATGTTTTATTACATAAGTAGATATTCTACAGTGTACACTATTTAATAAACTAATTCTTTATTTAATTCGGGAGAGGTTATTTATAATAGTACTGTTTAAGAATATACTATAATCTATATAAATTATAACCAAAGTAAATTTATCCGGTAGCTATATAATTATTCCTGAACTACTGAAATTTTCGAATGTTTAAGACTAAACGTGGACGTGCAAGTATTTAACATAACATGTTCTACTTAGACATGCCCAGGAGCTCGACATAGCCAAGACGTTGTGGTTCATTAACAACATTATACACTTAGGTAATGCAGGTAAGGAGAATATTCCTAGTAGTTCGGAACGGCACGGTGGATTAGATCCAGGAATTTCGCTTTAGTACTCGGGTTTGTCAAGTTATGTAAAATCCACTCATGCAACGATATCCGAGCTTAACACTTAGGAGTTTATTCCAAAGATATCTTGAATTACTACGGATAATTTTATCAATCAATAACAAAGAATTAATTGATTTTGGCCCATATTTTCAGTGGCTATCCAGATATTATGCTTTATATAATTATGACTCGTATATTATAATTGCTCACAGATTTTTAACTGGAAGGTGGTAGCTAGGTAGCTAACTAGCCAAGGACTAAAAGTCTCAACTACAATAGCTTGTTTTCCTCATCTGCAAATGATCAAAGCTCATGCTTATTGTGGGATTCAAATATTCATTACTCAACGCGGTATCAATTTTTTATAAGCAACGCATTTTTACAGCCGAAATTATACCTTGAACACTAATATGGATTAAGTATTTACAGAAACACCACATTTAGTGCAGTCTTGTAATACTTATGTTTATTATAGGTAGCAATAAAGCAACGGTGGTTACGTGTAGATCAAAAAGCTTTCGATGAAGGAGAGCATCGTGATGAAACCATAGCATGGTGGTAGGACTTTTTGTAATGCGCACCTGGCTAGCTACCACCTTCCACTTGAGAATCTGTCGCCAAACACCAATAGTTGTGCTTCAGCACCTGCACTTGAGATCCAGTCTTCCACTAGGCTTAGCGTGCGACCATCTTGGTCTACATCGTCTGTTAAGATCAGGTGATATTGTAGCCACCACGCTAAACCTATAGCGATAAAAAAAAAACTAGGATTACTCTGTATTATTCCTTAGGAATAACCTATCAGTTGTAGTTTATTAGTATACTTAGTAGTGGGAGTAGTTCTAACTAAGGTTGGTTATTGATATCCGTTGATCCGGAAATTGCATATACGTTAATTACTACCGTCTATTAGATAATTATCCGTCTATTATTTCTATTGTTTTCTCGATAATTTACTGGTATCAAAATTAGCGTACCTCCTTACGTAATCTCCGTCATAGTGAAATTATAAAAATAATTCATAAAAAAATATTTCTCTAAGAAATTAAATAGGGTTCTTCATGAATACGGTAACAATGTATTATTTTAATATAAATTGTTTGTATTAGCAAAACTATAACTTATTATAAAATGATATTTATTGAAAGCAATACTGCGAGTTTACATAAAAGATGCACTATATATTAATTTGTATTTATTAATTTTACATGACATTACATAATCCCGTGAAAAAGTTTAAGATGGAATGCAGCAGGTGCCTTCAAACCGGTGCTCAAATGCTACTTTTTTAAAAGTCGAATATAAACAGAACAATTACTGTTAATTTAAATTGATGGAATATACACGAGCAACATTCTTAACAGTATTATGTGTCTTATACTGTAAATAAGTAACATAACTTTGAGATTATCCATCAAAACGCGTGTGTTAGAGCATTTTTATTAGAAATTTAATAGGTACACTACCAGTTTATTTAAAAAAAACTGTAAGCATATTATAGATTAGATGCAAGCACAACAACTGAGCAAAGAGAAGTTAAAACAGAATGTGCAGAAAGAAGGAATTTTTTTATACACTTATAGAGAGTGAGGGGAAAATTTACTAAAATAAAAAATAAAAAAACATAAGGAACTTTAATATATACTAGTAGTACCCCCGCGGCTCCGCACGCGTTTGTTACTCAGTAATTTTTATCATGCCGTAATTTATATTGCCTATCAATTGTTTAATAACATTTCATCAAAATCGGATAATTTTTTTTTTTTTTTACTTTTTTAAAAGTATTATTAAAAACTGCTATAGCCTATTATTTAACCAGTGATGTAAGCTTCCCGAGTACAAAATTTCATAAAAATCAATTAGCCGGCTATGAAAACAGACAAAAAAATTACCGTCATATTCGTGATCAAGTATCCTTTACCTATCAGGAAAAATGTCCAGAGAGAACTCCAGGTTTATTAATATAGATTTAAATTGTTATTACTAATATGTACTCTCCGGAATTAAAGTATTTCAGTATTAAGTATTATTGATATCGCCGCGAAGCCGTTGGCTGAAGTCGTAAATTTTGACTTCACTCTATTCAATTCACTCAATTCACAATTCAAATTATTATATCAATTTTGTTATAAGAACAAAAATTAAACTATTACAATAAATGAAGTATTTATTTCAATAAAACTTAACGTAAGTGCAACTTTCATGCGTAGTCTTCTAAACAGTCATATTTAAAAATTACTTACTTATTTAATAAAATCAATATTATTTCAATTTACGATAAACGTTAACATATTTTTCGAACACTATTATTTTACTAGTATATCGACAATCTCACATAACTTAAAATATAAACTTGACACAATATGACAAAGCACCGATACACTCTCAAAGGGCACATGTTACCATATTTTTTCAAAATTCAAAATCACAATAGATTCTATTCATTCGTATTAAACACGTAAATATCCATAACTATGCACCCGCTCATATTTATGAAGGAATGTATTGCTATCAGTTGTAATGTAATAACGTTCATTTACATATATTTTCTATAACATTTACATTAGGAATAAATGAATTGCGCCTCTAAAGTGCCGAGATATTGTGTAGTAAAAATAGAAAAGTAATTCCAGTAAATAATTAATATTATAGTACATAATAGTTATTAATTAATTATTCAATTCAATAGTTAATACACTATACAATATCAGAATCTAATCTTTGATTTTTTGATATATCTAATTACATATATATATATCACTAATCATGCTGTAATATTTATGTTTTTCTAATGCTTGTCCATTTTACATACACTGCAGTAAAATCACTAATTAAATTTAGATTTAGAGCTCTAGGAATTAAATTAAAGAATATGTTGTAAAAACTAATTTAAACGCGCATTCAAAATCAATCCAGTAGTTTTTGCGTAATGCGCGCACAACGGCAAAGCTCAATAATTTAATTTACATAGATTAAAACTCATATTCGTTTTTAAAGTTATATTTCTTGAGGTACGTTATAAAAAAATATATGAGAATGATTTTTTACGATGTGCACGCACTTTGCAACAAAAAGTATACACTATAAAGTTGTTTGCTAAGCCTCTTGTTTTATTATGGTTAAAATAGTCATGAATAATATATCTCTCAACATTTTATTTGTTTGAACTCAAAGTCCAAAACTATCGGTTGGGTTTTAAAAATTATTTTAAATTTTATAGCATACACATATATCAAGGAAAGTTATATAACTATGTAGCTTCACACTAGGCAGGTACGAGAAGTGAGAACAACGATAGGCTACCTATGGTTAAATGGCTGCTTTGGCGGTTCCACGGCGCAGTTGTGATTTGGTCGAATAAAAACAGAATATCGGTACTGAACAAACCTTTACTATGATGGCAGCTTGACAAAAATTCTCTCGTAGTTGACGTTAATACTCATGCGTGTATCAGCATGGAGTTTAAATAAAAGCTACACCTACATACTCCTGGTCACGGAGAAAAGTTAAATACTATAAAATTTAAATATTATAATAACTGAACGTCACGAGTCACGACCGCACAATGGCTTAAACTGTGATTTGCATCGCCATAACAAAATTCTATGAGAATGTAGGATTTAATCTTAACTTTCTGGTTATGAGGTCCGGGTGAAATCTTAATTCTATGGTAATGATGTCATTTTATTCGTTGGACTCAGCTTTTGTATGTGATAAGTATCAATCATTTTGTAGTGAGCTAATCAAAGTAAAGCTTTCGTATATAATAATTAATAAGTCTCAATCATTTTGTAGTGAGCGAATCAAAGTAAAGAGGTTTATGAAGTACTAGCTTTTTCTAGCAACTTCGATCTTATTGTCTTCGAAATGATACAACTCATGTTCCACCTATTGTAAACTGGACGTACTTATAAAGATCGCTGGTATGCACTCAACAGTATACCAAAGTTTCATCGCATCGGGTAAACATGATTTAGGAACGCATAGGGGGCAAAGTAAGAATTTTTTTTTTTTTATACTTACTTAATAGCTTCCCAATCATCATTGAGTAAGATTACTTAAACAATTCAACAGTTTTATCTTAGTATGTATACATAAAACCAATAAAATATACCCTAATTTAGTTAGTAAAATGTTGATTACTCCGTTCACAAGAACAACAAAATAAACTTACACAAACTTGTTTAATGAGATGTATTTTTTTTTAAAGAAAGTAGGATAATGACTATATATTATTGTATTTGGGACTGGGACTTCTTAGTGACAGATGTTTTCCAAACAGGTGGTAATGTACATTCATTACAGCCTTGTTAGGTCCTAAATTGAATAAACTATTTTTCAAATCGCGTGGTGATTGAAACTATGCTTTTTCTCTGTATTAATATTATTAAGTTTAAGATATGAGTATGTAAAATAAAAGATATAAAATATTAGATCCAAACAAATTTACCAATCTCATTGTTCAGATATACTCTTTGATTATTGACTAATTGATTCGACAGTTTAACAATTTAGAATATAAAAATAGAAAAAACCAATGATATCAGAAGATATAAATAATGATATCATTGATAATAAATGTTATAAACATATAAAAAGAACAAACATGTTTTTTGGTTTTTTTATTATGATACCTACTCTAAAATCATTTAATATACTCATTTGAGATGATATCTAAGACAGCGTCTGTTCGTGCTCATTAACGGCAGAAACATCAAAATTCTTACATTATCAGCACACTGATATCGGTTACGTAAGCCAAACCGGTACCCGATCACCACGACAATTGGATAAGTGGGTGGAATGCGACCGGATACTTCCGGACTAAGAGCTACAAATGTAAAATTCGTAAATTATTTACTAACTAGCTGTGCTCCACGGTTTCACCCGTGTTAATTTTATACAATAAACACCGCAACGCCAACGCATCTGTGTAGTCTATCATAATTATTGTTCTTGTCGCAAGTACCTACAAATTATTTGAAATTTTTATTATCTCCTAAACTATATGTCAAAATAACATACTATAAAGAGCAAAACTTAACTTTATAAAATTTTCTTCATGACGAAGAAACGTTTATTCATAAGAATTAATATGCCATGTCTAAAAATAATGTTCGTAAATAAATTTTTAACAATTGTTTATTACAAAATAGCTTTTTGATGGTTATGTATAGAAAATAGTCATATGCTATCGCAAACTTTAATTATATATATTAAAAAAAAAGAAAAAAAGATAGTATAGATTACACAGATTGATCTCGGAACACAACAAATCAAAAGAAAATCATACTTGTGTTTATCACTATGTGTACAGTGGCCGCGATCCCTAACAACCCGTTATAATACTGTATGTTTAGGCTAGAATTGTGCAAAGCGGCATACTGTCCTTGAACGTGAATATTCTTGCCTTACTCTCCGTCCCCCTCCACCCACCACCCTGTGGTATGTACGACACTTCTCTTCGTTGTGGGCATTGCGCGAGGCAACGAACGTCCGACCGACAACCGACATAAGTCATTCATTTATATTAATTAAAATACATTGATAATTACTTAAAGTGTTTAGAGAACTTGGTGTTGTGTACCAGTGGAGGAAGAGCGAGACAACAGGGAGCGCAGCCCAGGGTGAGTCCCATTTTTTCCGTCCTTTTCCAATGCTGCTTTGCACATGGTAGGTAGGTAATAAAAAATAATAATTTCAAAAAAGAACTAGCGTCTTCATAGTTGGTCCAAACGATCCGAATAATTAAATATTTAGTGTTATTTAGTCCACTTTAGGATAATAAAGTAAAATAAAATGCCTCCTACCGTGCAAGAACGCAATATCAAAAAATTGCAGATTAAAATATCGACTTTGTTTGCTCGAATACAAACTATCTTCGATTTAATTGTGCATGTAGGAAATGATGAGCAAAAAATAGAAAACTTTTTATCGGAGTGTTTTACTATAGACAAATTTCGTGAAGAGTTTCTGACCACGGTCGAACAATACAATGACCTTCAATTGTCATCAGTAGACAGTTCTGATCCTTCATATAGCACAGTTATTTCGTTCGATCAATTGTACACCAAAATTAAATATAAAGTGCATCAATTGACGTCACAAAATACTCAAAATGCGAGTCGTGACGTAAGGGTAAAATGCGAAAAATCTTCATTAAAATTGCCTCGATTAGAACTCTGCTCGTTTAATGGCGATATTGAGTCATGGCCTATCTTTTTTGAGACTTTTAAAGCAACCATTCATGAAAATACTGATCTCACAGACGGTGACAAAGTCCAGTACTTGATGGGTAGATTAAAAGGGAAAGCCCTAGGTATATGTCAAGGTATTTTACCTACGCCTGAAAATTACACCGTTATATGGAATGCGTTAATAAATAAATATAATGACAAAAGAATATTAGCCACTACCTACTTGGATAGGTTGATTAATTTAGCCGCGGTAAAAAATAATTCACCCAAGGAGGTAGAAGAATTTATTGACCAATTTTCGTCTCTATATCTCGCGTTAAAACAGCTAAATATCGACAGTTTAGAAGATTTCATTTTTATACACATTGCGTGTAAAAAGGTAGGCTTAGAGACTGTCAAAGCATTCGAATTAAAATACAGCGAACTCACTGAATTTCCGAAATGTTTAGACTTTATTAATTTCACACGAAGTCAGTCGCATATTTTACAGCGAGCACATAATGTGGCGGGCTCAAGTACAAGTATGAGAGTGGGCAGTATTCAGTCGCGTAAAAATAATATTATATCGTCGGTCGGACAAATGAATTCACGTTCTTCTAATAATAATGTGAAAACATTTATAAATATACAGGAGTCAAAGAACTGTGTTTGTTGTGGGCTTAATGACCATTTTCAATTATTAAAATGCAGTAAATTCTTGACAATGATTCCTAATGATCGTTTTAACTTTGTTAAAAATAATAAATTATGTGTGAATTGCTTAAATAGTACACACACTATTCAAAATTGTAAGGATTCCAGACGTTGCAACGAATGTAGAAAACCTCATAATAGCTTGCTGCATTTTCCTGTCCGTAAAAATACTTCGGGGGTCAACGTAAGCGGGCACTCTATTACGACAACGGCTGGCGCGCCTGAGTGCGGCCCTGCCGCATCCGTATCGCTTTGCGCGGTTGGCTTGTGTTCTGCGGCCACCGCGACAGATCGCTCGGTCGGCGCATCGTCCGTCTTGCTCGGCACTGCGCTGTGCAACGCGCTCGATGCAGATGGCAATATATTCGTCTTGCGCGCGTTAGTTGATAGTGCGTCTCAACGAGATTTAATAACTACGGAATGTTGTAAACGTTTGAAACTAAAAATATATGAGCCGCAAAATAAATATGTGTCAGGTGTAGGCGATGTCAGTAATCCTGTTGTAGGGACAACCTGCCTGACCATTCGTTCACGTATCGATGATTCGGTTAGGTATACAATTCAACCGGTGATCGTAAATCGCATCACCAACGAGTTACCTACCGCGAAAGTGGACGCTGCGCGCTTAGATTACTTGAATAATATTCCCTTAGCTGACAATAATTATTACACACCTGCAGGCATTGATCTTATAATCGGTAGTGACTTGTTCGCGCGCATCCTGCGTCCGAGAACAATATCTCGAGGCTCGAGCGAACCCGTGGCGATTGAGACCTTATTAGGCTACGTCATAGTAGGTCAAGCGAAGGTCATTGACCCTGTATGTGATAGTTTCCGCACTTATCTTACTATAAATGATGAGTCAATCGAACACTGCATGAATCGATGTTTTGAGCTGGAAGAGGTACCTAATGTACCTAATTATTTATCTAAAGACGAGCAATTATGTGAGAAATATTATAATGACACCACGCACCGCGACATGACTGGTCGATTTATTGCTTCACTACCATTAAAGGGAGACACCTCTGCGTTAGGAGATTCCATGCACTCGGCCGAGCGTAGGTACGTGTCTTTGGAGCGCAGATTATTAGCAAACTCTAAAGTAAAGGAATGTACCAAGCGAAAAATACTGTCCACTATTGCCCGGCTATGGGACATAATGGGTTTCGTGGCTCCAGTTACGCTATTGTCAAAATTAATTATTAAATCTTTATGGGAAAACAAAGTTGGATGGGATGAATGTCCTCCTGCTAATATAATATCTTTATGGAATAGAATTCATTCGGAATTGCACTTGTTGAAACAATTAAGATTACCGCGACACATCGGCGTCAATGATAATTGCATAATATCGGTAGTGGGTTTTGCTGATGCTTCTGAACGCGCTTACGGTGGAGTTGTATATTTACACGTTTATTTAACAAACGAAAATCGTTCGGTGATAAATTTAGTTTGCGCTAAGTCGAGGGTGGCGCCTTCAAAAACTGTTATCAGCCTCGCTAGAATGGAGCTCTGTGCCAACTTACTTCTTGCTAAATTAATACGCATAGTTATTACGACGTACTCTGGTCGCTGTCAACTAGCAAACATTCTTGCATTCACGGACAGTACTGTGGCTCTGGCCTGGATCCATTCATGTCCTACACGTTGGCAGACTTTTGTCGCTAATAGGGTCGCAAAAATTCATGATGATCTAGATCCTTGTCATTTTCATCACATTAATGGGAAAGATAATCCCGCAGACTGTGTGTCCAGAGGTCTTACTCCAGCTCAGCTGCTAGAACACCCACTTTGGTTTACTGGACCTCCATTTGCACACTTACCAATTGATGAATGGCCATTTCGACGGTTCGATCCCGCCAGTGTACACATAGAAATACCTGAAATAAAGGTGAATGTTCTGTCCACTATAAGCGTCACGCCTCCAACATTGCCGGTCTTTTGTGAACTTGCCGCTCGCGTTTCTTCGTGGCCTAAATTACTTCGAATAACGTTGTTTGTGCTTAGATTTATTAAGAAATTGTCGCGAAAGTTTGAAATTAGTCACTTAGATCGGGCTGAGGAAGCTGTTATTAAGGATCTACAAAAGTTGTACTTTAGTAATGAGATTAAAATTGCTCAAAATGGTGGAAAGTTACCGCCAGCTTTTCTAAAGCTCAATACCTTTTTAAAGGATGGATTATTAAGGGTACGTGGTCGTCTGTCCAATGCGGAATTAAGCTATGACAGTCAGCATCCTATAGTATTACCTAATAGAGGTCACATTGTCGATTTAATTATAGACTATTACCACCGGAAATACCTACACACAGGTCCCCAATTGCTAATGTCGTTATTAAGACAAAAATTTTGGATACTGTCCGCGCGTAACATTGTACGTAAGCGTATACGACAGTGCATTATTTGTTTCAAGGTCAACCCTAAAAATAAGGCACCTATAATGGCGGATTTACCAGCTTGTAGGGTTAATGAAGCGAAAGCATTCTGCCATACTGGTGTTGACTATGCAGGGCCGTTGTATATAGTACCGTACCATCGCAGAGGAGTGCGAAGTCAAAAGGCGTACTTATGCTTGTTCGTGTGTCTTGTCACTAAGGCAGTACACATCGAGCTCGCAACAGATTTAAGCACGGATTCCTTTCTAAACGCGCTCAGAAGATTCTTATCTCGCCGCGGTCCCGTCTCAGTTCTTTACTCAGATAATGGAACAAACTTTATAGGTGCAAAGACATATCTTAATTCCGTGTATCAATTACTAGAGTCGGAACAATACAAAGACAAATTTGCGAACGAGTTACGAGATAACCGCGTAGAGTGGAAATTTAACCCAGCTTCTGCCCCCCATTTTGGAGGTATATGGGAAGGTAATATTAGAAGCATTAAAAATCATCTAGCCAAAATCGTAGGTTCTCAATTATTAACTGGCGACGAAATGAATACTGTCCTCACTCAAATTGAGGCCATTTTAAATTCGCGCCCATTGTCAGTACTAAGTAGCGATCCATCTGAACCGCTGGCATTGACTCCCGCTCATTTTTTGGTAATGACGCCTTTAAAGTCCTTACCTTCTGAGGATTTGAGCACTAAGAGGGTCACACTACTTCAACGGAAACGCATTATTGACCATTTGGTGCAGTCTTTTTGGAAAAGGTGGAAGGTCGAATACCTTAACACTTTGCAAGTCCGAAATAAATGGCTCTCATCTAATGCTCATATCCAACAGGGTGCTGTTGTACTGCTTGAATCAGAGAACAGTGCTCCTTTGGATTGGCCACTGGGTATCATAGAACGGTTGTTTCCCGGAAAAGATGGTGTTCCACGCGTTGTAGATGTCAGGACTAAATCTGGAGTCTACCGCAGACCCGTAGTGAAGGTTTTTCCATTACCCAACCAATAATAACATTTTCATTTTTAACTTACAGTCCACAAAATTTATCGTTAGGTTATTAAATATTAGATTGTTAATAAATTACTACCTAAGTTACGTAATAATAATATGTGTTCATGCAATGGTATGGCTCATTTTTAAATTGAAATAAATACAACTTTTACTTCTTAATCTTGAAGGACTATATCCTGTCAAGCCCGGGGGGATGTTTAGGCTAGAATTGTGCAAAGCGGCATCCTGTCCTTGAACGTGAATATTCTTGCCTTACTCTCCGTCCCCCTCCACCCACCACCCTGTGGTATGTACGACACTTCTCTTCGTTGTGGGCATTGCGCGAGGCAACGAACGTCCGACCGACAACCGACATAAGTCATTCATTTATATTAATTAAAATACATTGATAATTACTTAAAGTGTTTAGAGAACTTGGTGTTGTGTACCAGTGGAGGAAGAGCGAGACAACAGGGAGCGCAGCCCAGGGTGAGTCCCATTTTTTCCGTCCTTTTCCAATGCTGCTTTGCACATGGTAGGTAGGTAAGTAAAAAATAATAATTTGAACAATAAAAAAAGAACTAGCGTCTTCACTGTATATAAATGAAAGATCTTGGAACATGACATATCAAAAAAAAATTATACATGGGTTTATTATTATATGTATGGTGGTCGCGATCCCTACCACCCCGCTATATTATTGTATATACACCGACTGATCTCTGAACACAATAAACCTAAAGAAAATCATAGATGGATTTATCACTCTCTATGGTATTGTTAATTCATCCCTTAATGTACCATCTTGCGGATTAATTTTTCTAAAACGCGAAACCTTTTTATTTCTTAAATATGAATTTTCATATCCCTAAATTGACAAATAGTTGGTTCTTCATACAATATTTCATCCCCTATTTAACACCTTTATGTTTTATCTTCGCGCCATAATGTACCCTATATCCGTCTCCAAGGTCCAATATATCTCTATTCATCAAAATTGGTTTGATGGATTCTTCATACAAACCTTCATCATCTATTTCACCCATTAAAGTTTTATTTTCACCACATAAGGTAGCCAAAGTCTTTCTCAAAAGTGTAACATATCTCTAAACCAAAATTCATCAAAATTGGGTTCTTTATATGAACATTCACCCTCCATTTCACCCCTTTCAATTTTATTTTCAAAAGTAGCCTATGGCCTTTCTCAACCAATATTCATCAACATTGGTTCAGCGGGTTTGGCGTGAAAATGCAATAGACGGGATAGACAAAATTACTTTCGCATTTATAATATTAGTAGGTATGGATTACATATTCATTTCATTATGCTGTCATTTTCTATGGTGTCATTTACCAATTAAAATACTAACAGTAAATTATTACCCAACAGCAACAGTTTATAATAATAAATTTTTGAAATGAATTCTCTTTCCCTTTAAACCTGTGATAAATTCTCTCTCTCTATACTTTTCTATGTATTTCTATAATAACTGATACTTTAGTAAGGTAAAAATGACAAAAGATCGATTGTTGTGGTGTCCTTTTAATTTTCTATTCTAGGAATTTCTATATTGTTAATACAAATTTGAAAGTGAATGGAAAAAATATCGATTTTTAAGAGATCAATCTTTTAGACCTCGATTTTTTTGTGAATCGATTCATAAGATTTCGATCGAATCCATCTTTTTCGAAATGAATTGCCATCACTATCCAGCCTATGCTGACCCCCCTTTAATATGATTTATCACATAGATCTGAGGTCCACTTATATTGGAAGTTTAAAATTATTGAAACCCTCCATTTTTAACTTAATGAAAAGTTTCAATCATCATCGTTCTACAAACCATAATATATAGATAACTAAAATTTCAGTCAATACAACTGAAGAGCTTTTTTATAGCAGTTTTTCGAACAAATGTTCGACGTGACTTTTTAAATTGATATAACTTTTTTATTTATGAACTCATTGAAGTAAAACAAACACTAAATGTTAAGTGAATCTTACCACAGTATATTAGTGAAAACCGTTTACCCAAATCGGTTGAGCCATTTCTGAAATTAGCGCGCACAAACGTTGGCAAACAGACAAAAACTCTAACAACCATTTTTTTGGGTTCTACTGTGTTGATAAAGGCCCCCAATAATAGTTTTTCTCATATATCTTCTATGTACAGACATCGAACAGTTACGTTTTTATTATATGTACCTATACATAGATAGAATAATAAAGAATAATAATAATAATAATATATAATAATGAAGGTATTTTAGATTTCATATTCTGTCGAACAATTCTTGAATATTTGAAAAATATATTTGAGTACATTTCAAATGAGTTGATAATCTCGACCGCGCCAACGAAAACATAGAATATAAAAATATTTTTATTAGAAATAGAAAATTAATAATTCACTTACTTACAGTTTATATTCAGTTGTATTTAGACATTATTTAGATACATACTTAGTATAGAAAAAAATACACGCAATACAAATAATCAAGTTAAATCTAAGTAGGACTGAACATTAAAAATTCTAACACTTCTTACTAATTTTTTTTCTCTTTTATGTATTTTTCATTTCTATTGTTAAAGGAGTATTATAAAACACAGCTATATTGTAATACGTGAAGTATATTATAATTTGAACATGTTTTTGTTTTTCCAATGGTACATTTTTTACTGAATTTGCATACGAAAATAATCCGAAGTAAAATGGCAGATTGATAATAAGTTATTTATTTAAAATGAATTACATAATATATATCTAAGGGTTACCACGAAAACACCAATATAGCAAAAGGGTAGTACTCTGTCTACTGTATTCCGTTTAGAAAAGTGTGACTGCAAATATGCAAAATCACACGAGGCGTACCAACTCACCTAATGTAAGTAGCAACCTGTCAGTGACTGACCTCAGAACTGCAACCTTATTTAAAATTAGTTATAAATATTAAATTATTATGATCATTTCACTTTAGAATAGTCAATACATACTTCTTACACAAAAAAATAATCGTGGGTAAAAATAAGGCACACAAAAAATCTTTAACTCTAAGCTACACATTTGACATAACTAGAATGTGTTAATATTCAGTGTGTTACCCTTCACGGTATATTATAGTACTAAAAACAATAAGATTTCACCGGTCATTTACCTTACACTGGTAAAATACTTGATGTCTATTGATACTTGCTTAGCTTAGCAAGCCGTCTCCAAAATTTAAGCTGACTTCTTATAGTTATTGAGTTAATGATACGATGTCCTTGTTAATAGATTTTAATTTTAATTTGTAATATAACTTTTAAATTATTGTACTAAAATATTAAATTGTTAAATGTTATTTACACCTAGAATTTCAAAGATGTCATAGAGTTTTTAGCGGAATCGTGATTCATGATGTAGTGGTTTTTATTTTTATTCATAAGCTTACGTTATTTGGCCATACATTATGTTATATTGGTGGTATTTTGCTTGATATACTTAGTTTGTTGTGTTTAAGTAAAATTAAAAGTAATAACTACAAGCACGAAATTTAAGTTTACCACAAATACTCTCTGGACAATCTTAACAAGCGAACCACCGGTAATTTAAAGCGTTGCTTAGATTTTGAAAATTAGAAAAATATTATATCTATGTGACATTGGCATAGTTGTGAATAAATCAGACGTTGCCAATAAATAAATAAAAAAGAACAAGTGATGTCGTACATTCCAACATTTGAAGCTCCTAATCTAAAAATAGACACATAATTATGAATGACTCTGTATCGACAGTTACTTAATATATACGATCAGCTTGTAAACGTTATAACGTATTTGGTGCTGTGTTAAATGAGTGGAAATAAAAAATCAATCCAGAATAAGCCGTCATTTGTTCAATGATAACTATGTTCGACATATATAGATTGCCGCATTGATTCAATCGTATTGACGCAGCGTGTTTCCATAGGATTAATAATTGATTTTTCTTATAATGTTGTTTTATTTATTATATATTACTTTTCTTATTCAATTTAAACACTGATGTAGATTCACCGTTTTACTCGTCAATAAAAAATCCTATGTTCTCTTCCACGACATTATCGGCTTCTATGCCAAATAACATTATAATCTATCCAGTTTTTTGATCATGGTTGATGGATAAACATTGAAACAAATGTACTTTAATGTTTATAATATATATAATAAGATATTAGCGCTTTTCCCACGGTTTCGCTCCAGTCATGTCGTTACTTGTAATATATAAACTTTACCCCTAACTTTTACATCCTTAGGTATTGAATTTAAAACACTATAAAACACGACTTTTTGTCTTTCTAACTGAATTTCTAAATAAATATTTATCCCTTTTTCACCACATTATATGTTGAATTTCCAGAAATCCTTCTTCGGTGCTCATCTACACTGTAAAAGAAACCCGCATGCAAATTTTCACGATTCTAGTCCTATCTAGCAGTATGGGCTGTGCGATGATAATTATGTCAGTCAGTCAGTCAGTCAGTCAGTCAGGACGAGTAATCATTTATTACTTGTATGTAATACATTATAATTTTGAAATATTTTTCGAAGACTTTTTAATAAAGTTTGTAGAACGTAAACGTGCAATCGTAAACCATTGTGCGGTAAGTTTAGTGATCCGATAGCCGGAGCGATACATAAAAGTTAAACCATTATATGTGTAATTCAACGATTAATTAAAAGTTATACAACCGTAACCGGTGTAATTACCTTAAGATTTGTGATACGTTTAGTGCTCGCTTTTATTGAGCTCGCCTGTGTGACGACATACACTGAAAACATGTGAACTGTGAACTGAATAGGTACGAGGTAGGGCACAAAGAATTTTTTTTGAAGATTTCTCTATACTTGGGAAATACCTCCACCCTACAGCATCGACAATCCACCACCATCGAATTGGTTTGTAGAGCTCATTAGGGAAGAAGGGTTCGAGGTCGGTAACGCACTAGTGATGCCTCTGGTGTTGATATCGGTTATAGCCTACGGTAAACACCATCAGGTGGACCGTAAGCTTGTTTGTCATCTTAATTGTATATAAAAAAACCCCCACTATAGGCAAAGTTCACTATATGATGATAGCACAATAATACTTGATTTTTCTCCCCATGTAAGTTACGTATCGTGGAATATAATATATATAAAACTCGTTTCTTAAGGAATAAACTCGAAAACCTAATAATTTAAATATCATTACCTAACGCGGTCATATATAAATTACATATTATACAAAGTGGATATCTTGGATCTCCATAATAGAGTTCTCAATAAGAGAATTTGTATACCACCGCAGGCGTATCCGTTGTAATTGTTAACAAACAGTAGCGAGCGAAGCTCGGTGGTCTTTTTCTCACCAGTTAACACCTACTCATTTTTAGTCTTAATAAATGCATTTATTGCCCCGTACCCGTACCACAAGTGCAACTGTTCGACCATAGAGAATCACTCAGGCCGCGGAACGAAGCTCAAACAATGGTAATGGTACTCTACGACGAATCGAGAAGGCCAGTAGTTAAACGCGCGAAACGATCTCAAAATAAATTCTCAGAACAAGGAGGTTGTAGCTCTGTTGTGTTACGTTTTGGAGATTATTTTGTATTTTTCCGGTCTGGTTTCCACTTATTTCAAATAAAAGGCTTTAAAAAATTTATTTCGGTCATTTAATATAAAAATTATAGTATTTTAACAAATTAAAATAAATAACAATAAATAAAATAGTATAATAATGAAATCGATATAACAATGATAGGAAAAAATGAATAATGGGATATACGTAATTATGCAGTACATTATTACAGTACATAATTGAACAGTTTGGACGCTTATAACCCAAACAATATCAAACAGACATATTTTGATGATATGATAAAATCTTCAAAATGATATAAATTTATAATACAAGTGGAGGCTCTATTTACACAATTAATAAAATTGAAGTGTCTGTTTGTAATATCAAAATAACAGATTTTTACTAAATGCATTTTTGTCTGTCTGTCTGTTTGTTCCGGGTAATCTCCGAAACGATTGAACCGATTTTGACGGGACTTTCACTGGTAGATAGCTGATTTTATAGGGAGTAACTTAGGCTACTGTTATTTAAAAAAAGCATTAGGGTTCCGCACAATTAAAAATAAACTGGTTATGGTGAATGAATTTGGGAGCTTAAATGGCTCACGCTGAGTAAACCATAACAGATATTTCAAATTAATATACTACATAATTGTAGACATTAATAAGACCTACAAAAAACTTAGCGAGAGTATATATCCATCTTCTAAGAAACACCCACAATAATCATTTTTGTCTTTAAAATAGCTGGGAGCGGGGGAGCAAGATTCGTGCGGGTATTCTGTAGTCCACGTGAGCGAAGCCACGGGCACAGCTAGTTAAATATATATTAAAAGAAATTTGAGTTTAAAATAATATTCCTGAGGCTTTTGTCAAAATCAATAATCATAATTTATCTATTCATAAATCATCATTTTCAATTATTAGTATGATAACAAATATTATCTGTAGGAAAATAAATAAGTATCTAGCTATTTACTTTCACGACTTACCCTTTTATGATATTGTGAATATTTTTGAAGTGAAAAATAACTTCTTTAGTACAGTCGCGTTGTGATTTAAAATGCGATAAAACAAAACAGCGACACTAAAAAGAGACAAACATATACATCTGTATAGGATTTAGCATACGAGAGAATGAATACATTTACATCATAAACTGTTAACGCAAGTACTGATTTTTATAATTACGATCGTCATCGAATTGGCCTATCGGTGAGAGACGACCAGACTTGTTCGCACTGTTATATGAACAGTACGAGTGGTCGATAGTTCGAGTCGGGATGATTTAGGATTTAAAAAAAGTGATTTTAAAGAAGATATTCACTTGTACCGCTTGTGAACTACAAACATGTTTTTTTTTCTGAACTGAATCTGCAAAGATAATCGTGTCCGATTTCATCGTGACCACCATTTAACAGATGAAACACTTGCCATATTGGCACGCTTAGGAGTCTCGCGTTCCGGAATCATTTGATCTTATCCAATAATCAAGCGGAGTTGTATGGATCTGTACCCGACTGGGTGACGACCATCATGCACATAGTAATGAGTCCGACACTCTCTTTTGCTCTCTTTTGATTTGTCGCATTTCGGGGTGACAATGACGACTGTCGACGGATTCCAGATCGCTCAGTTGTCGTCATTGTTTTTGAATTATACTACGTTTACTATCAATCACAGTACCGTGACTTTACTGTGATACTATTAAATAAAAATGTTCATATGTTATCACTACTTACTTGTTATAATCACTTCAATAATAAAAAGGCATCAATTTAGTCCTTTGCGAAAATTCTTGAACGTTTGCATCACTCCCAGTGGATTCCAAAAAAGGCTACTTCGTAATGACAATGCGCGCGACTTCGTAAGCTGTTGACTACGCAAATATGTCCAACATTCGCTTCACTGCGCCGCCATAAATTTAAGAGATAAATGCTCCACCAACAATGGCTAAATAAACCGGACAGTTCTTATAACACTCGAAGCATCATAAAAACTTGAAATGCCCATATCCAACAATGAATGAGAATATAAGGCAACTTTTATAGGTAGTCGATTAGCACAAAAAATACATTCGATAAACCGTTCTATGGCCGCATCAGGTATATTAAAAAGCCATGAATATCATCCCCTCTGGTATTAAATGCTATTTATTGGAATACAAATTCACAGAGCGCGTTCGTTAATACAATATTCGAGTTAAAGTAGCTTACATTTCATTCCACTGAGTCTCCATAGACACTAATTAATACTTTAAACCTGTGATATTATCAAGAGGGATATGTTGTTTTATAATCTTATGAACAAAAATTATTGATTGAAAGAATTAATGAATGAATATAATGAACGTTGTAACTTTTTGTAGGCAAAGTATTAATTATTTTTACAGGCATTTTATTTACTTGTCTTGTTAGTATGGGACAAATCTTAGACTGAATTTTAAAACAGTTATTCCCAATAATATTTTAAGTGAGTTATAATGACATTGGTTATCCCCAATCGATTGAACTGAATTTTTGCATACACGTTTAGTATGAATGACAATGCATGGTGAGCTAAGTGACGTCATTCTAAATCCAATATGGCAGACTTGCAAATTAAAGGGCTTGTTGAGAAGAATATACTTAACTGAAATATTGAATTATGACTTGTTTTTAAAAAGCTTGTTTTAATTGATAATTTTATAAATATTTAGATTTTATCTTATTTCATATTTCCAACTTATTACTCTATAGGTATTCATTCTCATATTGTAAATAGCATGGACAATAATACCTTTAGCCGGTTGTATACTCAGTGAGCATTCAGAAAGACTATCGATGTACATTATTTTTATATTCATGTTTTGCAACCTTTTTACGGTTAGAATATGAAATTTGATGGCTAATTTAATAGCTATGATGAGGCCAAATAGTTCTTAAGTGGCGACCATACACAGAAAAGCGTAGCATGAGCATGACCGCCACAAGATGGCCCGAAGTCCTGGTGAAGGTTGCGGGACTCTGCTGGGACCGAGCAGCGTAGGATCGGCCGTTGTGTAGAGGTAGGCTTATTTCTAGCACCGGACGTATTTTGGTTGAATGGATAGATTTAACAACTTATTTTACGGTAATATTAATTCTATTTAGAATAGGGCAATATAAAACCAACCTAGTTTTTAAAGTTACTGATTCATTATTGCTATGTGATCCACTATGAGTATTGTGTACGTTTGACAAACCAATGAACTGATAATTTGATGTTGAGCATTATAAATTCTAATACTAGAACACATGTTATACATTCTTATTCTTTTCTTCTTGAGGTTCTATTCATTTTCAGGTAAAAGGTGTAATGCTTGCATTTCGGATTATAAAGACATATAAAAATTCTGATTACATGCTGACAAGCGGGAACCGTCTAGCATAGCAGCCAATACATACATGAAAACGTGAAAGATTAAGAAAAAGCGACAAATAACCATGATCCAGTACGCGAAAATAGGAACAAAGTTACAGAAATAGTTATGTATATAGAAAGTTTCAACTTTCCTAAATGATCGAAACAAGAGAGTATCCAATAATAAATACGCAGTAATAACCTCGGCATCCTATCTATACCAAATCCACGTAACCACGTACAAGTAAACCCATCCGTAGATCACAAAGAAGTGTTCTCATAAAACGGAGATGTATAAAATAAGTGTTTACTTTGTCGGAAGCATCAAGCGGCGGTGCTTTGAAGTGGCTTCCATTTCTGTCCATAGCAACCCTTCCACGCACATCTGTGGAAGATAACGATAAAAAATTCTATTTCATCGTACAGACATACTCCTCCGCTATAGATTTTAATCATTATATTTTAATGAAACATGTTTAAAGAAAGTATAATTGTACAAGAGATATTCAATTCCGAGTTAAAATTTTTTGATTCGATATAGACCCACCACTACGCTTTCGTTATGATGTATATGCGTTGTATTAAATGCGTTCCGCATTTGATTAAACTTTTTCATCAATGCTGAATAAGCAAATAAAGCCAACAATTATTGTAAGCTTGATTTAAATTGCCAACATAGATCCTGATGTCCCGCAAATTATATGAAAGGATGCATAAACACAATACACATCGACAGTAGAAAGGTAAAGCATTAACTAACGTGTAAAGTTTGTCATATGCGTCTTAAGTCAATTAGCCCTTTCACCGTCGATATAAAGATTTGTATAAAAACAATATACATAATCATTTATACAAAGAATTAAAAATAACAATTAATATTAAATATAGACTATAATAATAATTGTTCAACTTACTAATGAGACAGGGCAACTGATAAATATTGTATTATTTATGCGGCATGTAAGTTTATTAAACAAGATAATAACAATGATGCTCGTTAATTTTCTCTAATGTTGACATACATTACCACAATATTAGTTAGATTGTCATAAAGACCTTATGAAATATATATAATTATTATTAAAATTTTTGTTAAGATTTCCGAACCAACCAATGATTCTTATCTAGACTATCTGGAGGATTTTTGAAGCAATTTTTTTTCTGTCAACATACCATCACACCTCTATTCCCCGAAGGGTTAACAGAGGTGTACTAACGTACACCCACAATTCGCCGGGTATGTTTTAAGACCCATGTAATAGGGTAATGTAAGCGGCTACAATGCCAAACTCCAAGCTGCTACTGAGAATTTCATAGAAAAACACAATAACACTTTGCTCGACCTGGGAATGGAACCCAGGACCTCGAGCATAGCTGAATTTTCATAAAACCACGTAATTTATTTGCTTATTAAAATACTACATACACCATACTGACCCCAGTCGACCGAAGATGGATGAGTCTAGCCCCACAGCTAGCAAATTACTTGAAGCAATTTTACCCACAATCTTAGCAATGACATTACTGCAACGGAATCTCGTTCGCCATGTTTGGTTCTATAAACTACACGATAGAATTGGAGTTACGAATTTATTTTACAAACACCTTATTGTTGGATATGGCAAATTATATAAATAGAACTTTAAAAAATTGTGTATCAGAAACAGAATAAAATAAAATAAGATCACAATATATATTTAAATTGAATACAGGTTAAGCATCACACTTTAAAAAAAAAATTGACTTAAAAAAATGGATGCCTGTACTTATGTATGCTCGTTAGAAGCTATACATCTTTGAATAATCACACTCAATATTATGTGATACGTAAACTCGATTATGACTATTTTCAGCACAATAAATTATGAGATTTAAATTTAGTGACCTTTTGTTATAAAGTACGCATAGAAAAAATTCGCTCACATTTTTTTTTCTTAACTCGCCTAAAGAAGTGAAGCATTAAAATAATATTAATTATCAATAATTGCACATTTTATAAAACGATAATCATGAAATTGTATATTAACTAACTTAAGATTCAAAAGAATTGCAGCTCGATTTATACCGTGAGAAACAAAAGCTCAACTACCGAGCACTATACAAGAAGAATAAAATATATTGAAAACAGTTTTAAGAAATATAATATAAGAATTGTAAAGGAGTATTTTATTACAAACACTTCCATAAACCTTGACTATTAACCATATTATATGAATAAAATCGGCGATACAATTGCATACTGAGATCGTTAGAAAAATATTACGTTTTTGCTATACTGAACGTGAATATTTTTTATTTATACAATTTTTGCAATGTTATGCATCGTAAGATTACCGAGGTATTAGAAATTAATCACACATGACCTTTGTTTTGATTTTAAATATAATATAATATATACTTAATCTTGTTTTTAAATTGTTTACTTTTGTAACGCATTATAATCAGAACGTTACAATCGTTGCAATAACTCATATAATATTTTAATAAGACACATAATGATCATATAATGTATTAATTACTATAAATTATAAATACTTTTTATTAGTTATGAAACCATCTTGTTAAGTTTTTAGAAAATAGTCTAGATTCACAATAGATAAATATGACATTTAAAAGCCATATTATAGTAGATTACACAATAAGTGAAAAAGACAGAATTTAGTAGGAGGAATACAAGGACTGAGTTTAAAAAAAAATTCACGAGTTATGTAATCTACTTTTTACCGTTGGCTGCGAGAAAACTTCATAAGCGTTGATTCGAGTTTACAAGACAATTTTTACCAAAAAAGAAAACCAACATAAATGTTGCTGAAGAGTTCCCTTAAGTATCTTCGAAGTTGAAGGTCCTATGGCAATGAAATTAAAATCGGACTACCCTTGAGGTATCCCCTATGCAACAAAAAAGAATCATCCAAATCGGTTTGAACATCCATAATAAAATATACATTCGAATTGAGTACTTCCCGTCTTTTGTTTTAGTCGGTTAAAAAATATGAGATACTAGAATGGCTAGACAACTTATAAAATAGTTTCTAAATTACCGGTTTATTATTTCTTAAATGAACGTGTGAGGATTATACAGACCATGAACTTTTAACTTTTGTAGAATCCATAAATTGTTTATGTTATTTTTTTTTATTTAAATTTTAACCTTTACAATATCTTTGAAAAACGGGTTTCTAAATTTTAATGGCATATAGTTACAAATTCACGATTTAAGAACGTCGTAAATATACTTTTCTTCTTTTACTTACTTATAAGATTTTATAGCTCCATGTTAGGTCCCCTATAAGAATTTTGTCCACGCGTCGCGTACTACCCTTCGCTATACATCCCCTTGAAAATTTAGGGGAACGCAATCATTCCCTTTGATTCCTCTTCCGTCCTATTCAATTAGGAGGCGTCTGTAACTTGCTTTAGGAAAAAATATATGCTATTTTATTTAAGTTATGGCCATTGGGTTGTTCATAATATATTGTTATTTATACGTAGTTAGGTATCTGTGAAGGAACCAAGAAAATAATCTGATAAATACTTTTTTTTTTAATTTTTCCTTTTACTATTCTGGTATTTTTAGTTTTTAACAGACTTCAAAAAAAGGTGGAGGTTCTCAATTCGAATGTTTAATTTTTTCATGGATGTCCAGCCAAAACTTCTTTGTTTATGAACCGATATATGTTATTATTTTTATGTGAAAGAGGATACCTCAAAAATGTCCCCATTTTAATATAATTGGCATTGGACCTTGAACTTCGAAGATACACCAGAAATCACCTCAAAATCATTGATATTGGTTTATTTTTTTGGTTAAAAAATATCTCGTTACTACACACAATACACGTGGCTACAAGTCATATATTTTTCATAAGCATAAAATATAAAAAAATACAGAAATGACACAAAAAATTATGGAGCATGTTCAAAACACAGTTTTGATCGACGTAGGTTCGAATCCCTACAATGAGCGTGCGCTTTCAGTTAAGGAAAACGTTGTTTCGACAGCTACGCGTAGTAACCAAACCCCAACTAAGTTTAGCATATTACTATTTGAGACATTGAGGGTAGTCACGTTAGAAATTGTTCTCGCTAACGAAGACACCGCAACACGTCAGTAGGCTCATGACTACGAAGTGTATAACCAGGCCAAAATCTCGAGTAATTATAACTAAGACGAATTCTAGAACCGCATAAAGTATATCTTATACGTGAGGAGAAAATTTCGGACACCTTTTTAAGCATATTACGCGCATGGTGAACTGAGATTTGGCATGGTTCAATTTTATAACGAGAAGGAGTGTAGATAGCTAAAATTTTAATATAATGTTATACTAATACATTAAACTAAATAAAATAATAATACGAATCCTAACCGAACAAGTGCCATTAAACTTAGACCCCCCCAAAATATTGTTGACACTGTCATTTAATGAAAAGTGACAGCAAGTGATATAATATTCATTTTTCAGATTCTTACTACAAAATATGTCAAACTGATTTGACTTTGAATTTGAATTTGTCAAATATGTCAAAAATTTAAACCGCTGGTTTAAATATTATTTCTTTTCTGGAAACGCTATAACTCCCTTAATTCTTCATCGAAATTAATGATTCATACATCTTTCAAAGCTTATACTCCCTGCTATTAACGAAACTGCCTGTTGATGATGATGAAAATATATTCAAGGCGCCACTTATTAACAATTTTTTAACTACTGATTGCTGCTAATTGGATTATTTACATTCTTTAATCTGCGCAATATTTGCACAGGTCAATATCTTGTATAATTGTCACTTAAAGTTAATATTAGTTGAAGTACGGACGAAACGACAAACAAAGCACCTTTTGTGTAAATGTGGCTCAGTAAAACTTAAACGCAACCAGATTGTGGGTAAGCACGTGCTGCTTCCAGAAGAGGAGGTTCAGTTGCTCTCTGACAAAAAAGTCCTGCAATACCTATATGCTTTAGTATTGTGGGGCGATCAAATAGAACTCCACTAGTCGCAGTGATAAAGAATTGCATAAACCTGCAGAGCTCCCATCTATACAAATAAATTAAATTTAAGTGTCCGTTTATAATGTCAAACTAACAGCTTTTTACTAAATTCATATGAATGCATATACGGTACCTACTTAAATATCCAATTTTTAAATTTTTTTTCCGGGTAATCTCCGAAATGGTTGGACTGATTTTGAAGGGACTTTCTCTGTGAGATAGCTGATGTATAAGAAGTAATTTAGGTTGTTATTATTTTGGAAAAATAACTAGGAATCCGCGCAAAAAATCAGTTCGGATAAACGACAATTTCGAGCCGCTTAAATGGTTTACGTCGAGTAAACCATAAGCGATATGTCAAATTAATGTACTACATCATTGTAGATTTTAAAAAAAATCTATAAAAAAGTCGGGGTGAGCATATGTCTATTTTCGAAGGATCAACTACAACAAGCATTTTTGTATTTAAAATAACTGTGTGTCCGATAGACGGAACTCTGTAGGCAATGCGAGCGCAGCCGCAGGCATAGCTAGTTTAGAACAATAATAATATAGTAGCAGTAGACAGTGTCGTTAAACACTAAACCTGTTAAGTATGTAAACTCTTTACGGATAGAAACTAAAAAAATGTGGTAGATTCAAAATATTGTCTTAAAAATTGTATTCCCAAAACTTTAGTGTATTCATTATTATAATTGTAGTATTATTGACAGTGAAGTTGTTTCTTTCCCATAACTGACGAATTAATTTCGCTCAACAAAGCGTCCTCAATGCCGCTCTCTATACATTTTTATCACGACTCACTCACTCACTTCCTCTTCACTGTAATCTGTATTATCTCAGAGTATGCCGAATCGGGTCAATGCGGAGTACATTATGAGACAACTTAAACTATAAACATTGTCTATTTTATATTTAAAAGATAATTATAAAAAGTAATAAATATATAAGCAGTGTTTGTGTCCAAATATTTGGATATAATTTTTTTATTCTATCAGGACAAAGTGACATCGCTGTGACTGATAGAAATCGAATCATATTAATAATTGATATTATTATATGTTGTTGGCATACGGGATATAATAATTGGAGTTATTTTTTGAGTAAAAAGATATAACTCCTTACGTGTGTACATAAATCAGTTTTTTTTTTAAACAAGTAATTTGATTAAATAAAAAAAAATGTCATTTATTGAATATGGAATTAGTGGACGGCTTAATCAGCAATATTTTACTTGCCATATAACATTCTAACCTCCTTTATAAAATTTTATAAAAAAAAAAATGAAGTAATTAATTTCTCATAGAAAATACTCATCGCAGATATATTAATCATAATAATAAACAAATTCCTAGCGAAAAAAGATGAAAAATAATGATAAAGAAAAGAAATGTTGCGGATAAATTGAAGTTCACAGTTTTATAGGTTTAAATACGTTTTGTTCACATAAGTTTGTTCCGGTGTAATGAGGCGGCGTCACACATTGCGCAAGAGCTGCGCTTGCGACGACACTGAACGTCGGCGCGCATTCGCTACGCTCCGGAACAAATTTCATCCGAGTACGGGCTATCTACATAACTAGGTACGAGCTTTTTTACTTATCACTATAAATATTGGCCATCATAATTTAAATTAATAATTTTATAGAGCAACTCGCATAGAACATTCTCCTATTGTTTGAAGATAAAAGAAGCAATATTATGATTTAATTCTGTATCATAAACTTGCAACTACTAAAAATAGAGTAATGACTAGGCAAGTTGTAGGTAAGCATATTCAACTTATAATACTTACTTCATATAGATGATAGAACTTGTTAAAAATTAAATTTACGAAAATTTCTTCGAATATTATTCGCACTGTAAGTATACGATTTAGCGTTTATGATAAAGTTTCAAGTAAAAAAAATCTTAATCTAGATTTCAATGCACCATTTTATATTACCAAGGTGGTAAACAAGAGTATGGCTTATCTGATGATAAGCGTTTACCTTATACTATGGGCGCATGAAATACCCGAGGTATAATAATAATAATAAGAGATATATAAAACGATTCTGACTTTGAATCCCCCTTCCTCACGGAGCTCTGGAAACCCTGCTCACCGCAGGAACATAACAAGATTATTTGGCTTCGATCTTCTATAGGGTGGAAGGTATAAGTATTTCACCAGGCGGGTTGCCCAAATTAGAGAGAACTTTGCGGATACATTACTAATTTACAGTTACAGACGACTAATGTATCAAAATATTTTTCTCACATAGCTTATAAGACAAGTCAGTCAAATATAAACGGCAGTGATCGATTTAAAATGCAAATCCAACAAGTGTTTATCTGTTCGCCGATTGCATTAAGTCAGTTCACCTCGAACGTTAATTATGGCACTCCGTGGGCGAGAGCTGTTCCGAGTTCGGACATACGCCAATCTGTGACGCAGTTACCATTACATGCGAAAGAAAAAATGGGATAAGTAAATGACGACTATTATTTCTTTCAGCATTAACCAAATCATTTTATAATCAAATATTTTCACAAAATAAAACGCCCCAAAACATCAAACCATAGATTAAAACAGATGTAAACAACTATTCCTGCTCCGGAAATCAGCGTCCTTTTTTATCAGTCGTCCATCTTCAAAATTCATGCCAATCAATTTCTATATTTATACTTCTTCGTATTAAGTAAAAGTTAAATTATAAGCTTAGTAGCATGTCATGTTATGTTCGAAGTACGACATGTTGAAGTTAATTAATTCAAGGATTTGCGCAGTATGGAAGAAATTAAGCATACCTTTATTGCATTTTTTTATAACACTGGCATATTGTCGTCACTGCCCCTGATGGTAAGTAAGCACAGTTTAATCCAAACACAATAGCGACCACTGACAGATTTAATTCCATCGGCAGTATGTAAACAATTCAGTGGTGTTTAGTAAGCAAAAATAATATTATAATATGTTCTAACCTTAAAATTTTTACACCACCACGATTTGTTACTATTATTACACTATTGTTATGATACTTTTTTGTTGGAAAGAGGATACCTCTAGGAAGGTCCCATTTTAATTTCATTGGCATTGTACCTTGAACTTTGAAGATACACAAGAAAACTCCTCAAAATTATTGAAGCTGGTTTTCTATTTTTGTTAAAAATTATCTTGTATGCATTATAATTACGTATTTTGGAAAAAAAAATACAATAAACAAAAAACATGGCGACTCTAACGTATGGTCAAATGAAAGAGTTACGACTTGTTCGAACAAAAACCGGTATTAATTAATTAGATGAACCGATAACGGAAAAAGGGATGTTCGGATGCTAATGGCTGGCAGTTTCTGTCTAGGCCTTAGCGTATCGACTTAATTAAATCGAAGTTTGACTGGACAAGGGGACACGCAGTTATACAACTATTGGATGTAAATTAAACTAATTTATCTTTAAAGCATATCAATTTATTACCCTGATCATTAACCTCGTTAAAAAAACATTCAACACCTGATTTTAGTTTTAATAGTTTTACAAATGAGGATCTTAAACTGTGAATCATTATGTTGAACACTTCGAAGACCTAAAAAATTTGAATAAATGATCTAAATACCTTAATGAGGGTATACCGTATGTAATATATTTTTAATGTAGTAAAATAGCAATCATTACCTATGCTATTAACCTCATGCCAAAATTATGTTTTCTTAAGGACTAAGGACCTGGCATGTTATCAAGAAATTCCTTCCAATCTGAACATAAACAATGCGATTACCGCTGCTGTACGACAGACGGACAGTGTTGTAAACTTTTTACATAAATAGGCTCTATATATTAACATCACTATATAATCTATATTAACTTCTATCTACGTGTCTATTTCGCTTTATTCATGTAATTTGAATATAATTTCTAAGTTTTTAATATTAACAGAATGATATTTTATGTTGTTTTTTTTTTTTTATTTCATGTTACTGTAATGGTACTGTACGGTTTTATTACGAAAGTACTTAATTTTATCTTTATTTTAATAATGTTTATTGTAAGGGATACTATAAAATATTCAAGGTATTTAAAAAAACCATTACACATTTGAAAAATAATTTGAATTTAAGAATAATTGCAAAAAAAATAAATTCTCACTAGGTAACAATCAATAAAAATAAATATTACAAGATTGATAAATAATAGAGATTACTAACTCTTCTTTGTATGTCGAACTTTCAAAATAAATTTATTCATTTTTAAATACATCAATAACTTCGTTTTCAAAGACATAAAACATGATTTTATAACATGAGGGTACTTAGTTTCAATAAAAGACTATTGTGTGATCGAATGTTTTTTAAACGTATTTTTTAATGTTAGCATCACATTCAAAAGACTCAACTTGGTATTAATAAATAATTCTTATAGCGATTCATCACGCTTTTAACGTCTATTATTGTCAATTATTATAAATTTAAAAAAGTAAGCGTGCAATATTTTTAAATTTGGTACAATGTAATTTATAACAATACAACTACAAGCCAGCTATCTAACAACAATATCAGCCAGTAAATGTTCTACTTCTGGACATAGGGTTTTTCCTAAGAGAGACAAGGCACAGAGAAATTTCACTAGAGATTTCTCTCTACTTCAGGCAGCCTAACGGCCGTTTTCAATAGCCTATCAGTCCTTTATTTCAGTTACTAAACATAGAGGAATATAACCTTTTGTTCTTACTTTATTTTAATAAGCTATCAATGGTTAGTTTTTCGTATCTACATAACATATATCCAAATCCTATAGCTTGGATGGATAAGAGAAAAGTCGATATCTGTCTTAAGTTAATTATAGTACTTTTTACAAATATGTACTAATCGAGGATAGTAAACTCAGAGATATGTTATTGAAAACGGCTGTTAATGGTGGAATACCTCCACCCTACAGAAGATCGCGGCTACATAACCTTGTGTTGTTGTTGTGGTGAGTAGAGTTTGTAGAGCGCCATCCAGGGTTCAAGGTCGGCAATGAGCTAGTGATACCTACGGTATTACAAGTGTCCATAGGCTGCGGTAGCCGCTTACCATCAAGTGAACCGTATGCTTTTTTGTCAACTTTGTGGTATAAAAAAGATACGCCAGCCTAGGACGTATAAATACAATGGTAGGTACTAAAAATCTGTAGTTCTGTCTGTACACGTAAGTTTATTTCAGAATTTCCCGATAGAGATACTAGTGTGACTGTTTGTATGTCCGGATTTAACACAGAAACTGCTTGACCGACTTTCATGAAGTTTAGGTATGTCATTGGTCAATTGATAGGTTATAAGAATTTTCAATAATATTTTTAGAAATAGTAAAAAAAACATTTAATTCTTTTTTACCGATTTTGATAATATTTTGTACACGGGAATTGATGACGACTATAACAATTTTGAATGTTGTTTTTGAAACAGTAAAAAAGAAAATTAAACAAATTTTCATTAATTCTCAACCGACTCTGAATTAATGTTGTAGACAGGAAGCATACGTAATTCTATAAACTAGCGGTCGCCCAATGATCGACTTCGACCAGCGACTTTTTAATCATAGACTATTTTCTGTTTGACATTTGCAGTATGAACCTAAACAATGAATATTATATCACTTGCTGTCACTTTTCATTGAGTGACAATGTCAATATTTTGGGGGTCTAAGTTCAATGACACCGGTCAGGTCAAGATTTGTAGTATTAATTTATTTTATTTAATATATTAGTAACAGATATTATAGATATATTTTAGCTTTCTGCACTCCTTCTCCATATAAACTGTAACCATGCCAAATCTCACAGAATTCCGTGCACGCAATTCGCTTAAAAAGGGGTACTAAGTTTTTGCTTCACGTATGAATATAATGATGACGATAATGATGATAGGCTATAAGAATCGTCAACAATACATTTAGGTATATTAAAAAAATAATTAACTGTATGAATTGTCAATAATATAAGTAAAAATAAAATTAAGGGATGTAAATAAATACTGCGTAACAACAAACGAGTGCGTATAAAACCGTCATAATATAGACTACCTCCGGTACGTTGCATCAGGATGAGCCAATGTATAGATATCTAGTTACCTGAAAAGGTTTTCGTCGTAGTATTTGCAGGTTATTGTGACGACTGTAGCGACATCTACATAGCGACACATAGCGACATCTGTCGAACCACATACGACACATCCTACATCGCGCTATAGAAATAAACTCTTTAATTGAGTATATATACAAGAACCCGACTACAACCGTTGGGCAGCTGCCCGCCAGACATAACACCCGTCTGATCGGAGGATCCTCCCTTTGCAATAGTTCTTTTACACTGGTGACCCCGAACATGAACGTCAGCGCAACCTTCTTCGCAAAAGCTACACCATCGTGACGTCATCATCACTTCCTCAAGCATTCAAGCGGCGAGTCATACAGCCAGCCAGCATCCACGGCTACTTCGGGTATCCTGACCACCAGCATGCAGCGGACGTGCATTCCTGATCATCACCCACAGCCTTCTAAGCAAACCTTGGCACAGCACACTGCACTTCGGCCGGTCAGCAAACAGAGATACACTTCTCTCCTGGTCGACGCAGCAGCCAGCCATTACGCAACACTGCAACACTCCGCCTCACTGGAGCATTCTTGCAGCATCACCCCGACTCACTGGGGCATCACCCTGACTCACTGGGGCATCACCCTGACTCCTGGGGGCATCACCCTGACTCCTGGGGGCATCACCCCGACTCACTGGGGCATCACCGCAGACAGTTCCGACTCACCGTGAACTATGCGGCATCTGGTTCTGACTCACTGGAACATTCCACTAGCCCGGCAAGCATCACAAGATGTATGGACGAATCAACCTGCTATCGACCTCCGGTCTCGGAGGGGAGTGATGTAGCAACATCTACATAGCGACATCTATCGAGCCACACACGACGCATCCTACATCGCGCTATAGAAATTAACTCTTCAATTGAGTATATATACAAGAACCCGACTACAACCGTTGGGCAGCTGCCCGCCAGACATAACACCCGTCTGGTCGGATGATCCTCCCTTTGCAATAGTTATTCTACAACGACGGTAGATGTTATGCTGTTGATGAATATTTAGAGTGATCTTAACAGCTTCTGTACTTACGTGATACTGAGTATACGTTAAGTTCTTCAAGAACTGTTTTTATGAATCATGTACTCCCACTTTCCTATTTACCGCATTGATTTGATGTCCAAACAAACATCAGTTTTATATTTCATATGAATGAAAATTCCAAAGTCATGTGCACGACCCCTATTAGCAAACCAAAGCTGAGCGAAATGTTATATTTACTCCAACGTTACGTTTGTAGAGGGTGCGTTAAAAGGTTTGTAAACAGAACGGCTAAGTAACGCATCGACTTAGACAAAGACGACTGTTTCCCTCACCTGACCGACGTCACGTGTGTAACCTTGAATGTTGGGTATGTTATGTTTTATTACATTTTTGACCAATATTTATCATTTCGATAACTAATTACCTGTCTAGTTCCTTTTTTATAGTAGCTAGGCAAAACGATTGTCCTGTATATGAAGGAATGTATGGTACGATGCAGAAATAAAGGTAACCGCCGGTGTCAAATTTTCTCATGCCAGCCTTCAGAAATGATTCTTTACGCCTTGTTTGAAGGGCCGATATCGTAGAAGGGAAGAAACATGCTGTCCGGGAGGCGATTCCACGTCCTTACAGTAAACAAAATGTAACAATTTGCAAACTTCTTTATTCTTGTCGAGATGGGTGCTATTGTGTAGCTATTGTTTTCTTTACATACTTTTTCTATTGTCTGAGTATCACTCATATTTTGCTGCTCCCAATTTTAGGTGTCATCTCATTAATAATCCTAAATATTTAACATCTAATTCCCAGTTTCTGGGTAGTTTTAACTTTAGTTTATCTGTTTCATCCGTTTTCCATATTTTTTACAAATAAATGGAATATGCACAAAGGTGGTGGTACCTAATAAAAAGAATAATGAATATAAAAGTTAATCGAAAAATTAAAATAATATCTACCACATGCGAAACACGTAAACAAAAATACCTTTTTTATGTTTGATATTTTAACAAAGATGTCGCTCATACAGCCGTTGAAAAAAAACGAATTACCTTGCTTTATAACTAAAACAATGGCCCCTTATTTACCATGGGAAAAATATTATTAATAATAATTTTAGTATCAATGACAATTTATCATAATAAAATTGATATTAGATTTGAACTTGTGAAGAGACACATCTAGTGACAATATAAGGACTGGTTATTGGTTTCATAGTAATTGAACGGCTCCTTGGGTTTTCAAAATCGCATTGATAGTTAACCGACGCTTACCATAAACATAACTTTATTCTAGTTATGTATAAACTTGTGACGGTTTAAATAAGATTTCCAGATATCAGGCATAAATCAGACTAATTACTAATCATTTAAAGGGTTAAGCGGAAATCAAACTAGCAGCTGTAACATTTTAGTCAAAAGATACCTTGATCGCTAGATCACGGAGTCGGCTTCTTTAATCTAATCAGAAAAAGGTATATAAGATTTATTTTTATTATATCTAAATGGAAGACGCTAAAAGCTGCAGTTAGGACGGATCAAGTAAACAAAAAGAAACAAACTTAAATAGTTCACCTTTACTTTGTTTTTTATTGAAGAACCTGTTACCAAAAAGAACTTCATCAGCAGACTGAATAATTAATTCTACATACGTTTGATAAAAAATATATTATAAGCTTGTGACATACCAATTATTTAACAAAAACTCACACAAAAGCGCATAACTTAATTTAATATATCTGTTAGCAAACAGTTTATTTGCTGATCTGCGTGACTTTGGCGCCAGCTGTTTGAACGAGGGTGCCCGGGCATAGAGTAAGTAAATAATACCAGACTACCATTTTATCATTGAATTTCTTTAGTAAATAATTGTATACGTGCTCATTGCTAGCGTAACGTAATAAATAGATAAACCAAGATCGTTAAGGTTAGTGAATTCTTGTCATCGTTTTCTATCCATATTACATGTCTCATGAACGTGAAAAACGTATGTGTTAAAACAGTTTTAAGTGGAGAAATCGTCGTGTAATATTTTGATTAATTACTATAGATGCTTCCGCGGCTCCGCAAGCGTTTGTTACGTGTAGTAATTATTTCCATCCCGTAATTTTATTTCTCTCATATTATTGACAATTCATATATGATATCAATTGAGAAATGATATATTATGACATATTATTTTGTGATATCTTAGAATTAATGGCCTATTATATATTATGCAAAATGCTATGGTTAAACAATATACGGCAAATAACTCAAAATTATGAATAAAAAATAAAACCATCACATGACAGACTAAAATCACACCAAATACTCGCAACATTTTGTTATTTAGTTAATTGTGTTTTTTTAAGTCGTCTATTTAAGCTGCTTTAATAAATAAATAATTATGTTTTTGTGTAATGACAAACGATTTAAAAAAAATAACGATTATTGACAAATTACTTTTGTAGCAGACGTATATTCGAAATACAATGCCATTTTTTTTTTCTACTTTTTTTTAAATCCATGTAAGTTTTTTAGCGTTGTGGTCACAATCTCACCTGATCTTAAATGACGATGTGGCCCAAGATTAGCACGCTAAGCCTAGTGGAAGACTGGCTCCCAAGTGCAGTCTACCGGAACACACCTATTGGTTTTTGGTGACTGATTTTAAACTTGATGGTCGGAGCCAGTCAGGCGAGCTTTAGAAAAAGCCCTCTAGCACTATGCTATGGTTTTATCACGTTATATCAATAACAGTATAAACTTTCATAAAGTTATATAATATTGTCATTCTGTATAAAATTATTTATTCTTCGACTTATTGCAGATACAACTTTTTATGAAACTTGATCAAGTTTCGAACAGCGGTTGATCAATGTGACTAGATAGATACTCAGAAATATTATATCACATTTTAGGTCCATTGATTGCTTAATTACTTTTGAAATATGATTTGCTACTATTTTGAATTCTGATATATCGAATTTCATATGTGTTGGTAGCTACATCTAATATGTTTTTTTTTTGCATAAAGAAATATTTGTTGATTTATTATTTTAAAATTGAAAAAAAAACTCAATGATTATGTTGTATTTTTTATTGATAAAATACTAGCGACCCGCCCCAGCTTCGCACTTGTGAATTTATGTTTAATAAATCATGTTCAATTGATTTAGAGTTCATAACTTTAGTATTACATAACTATAGTTACGAAAAGCACGCTTAGCTCGCAACGAGCAATTTATAGTCCATAGGTAGGCCGGGGTGCGTGTGGCGACTGCGTGCGCCGCCCAACCATTTTGCTGCAAATGATTTCTTTGGTTGCCCGTAATTTTAAAGTTGTATGTTAATCTTCCTCATTTTTAATTTCAATTATATAAGGTGAAGTAAAATTTTAATCAAGATTAAATGCTCAAGTTGACTGACATTTTTATCTCGATAAAGATTAGTAGGTACTGAATTGGAGAAAATAGTTTCGCAAATAACCTAATGTTTTAAATTGTTATGATGAAGATAAAAGTGATTACTGTGAGTTATTCTTAGGAGGTAGGTTGTGCCATCGCTGAATTTTCTCTAGGCTTTTTAAGAACTACAATTCTTTACAACACTATTTTCATTTATTTCATAAGGTTTAGCCAACGTAAGCCATGTCAGCGCCCGAAAATAATATTTTGACTTTATTTATAAAAAAAAAAGAATTTTAACTACTATACAAAAACAGAAATAGAATGTATTGAATATCCAAAACTTCTGTTAAAAAAAAAAACAGTTAAAATGACAGTTATATCCGTATAAAACTCTTAGCGTGGTTTAGAAGAAGTAAGCGGACATACATACGCAGATAGCGACTTCACTTTATACTATGTATTGAAACATAAGATTTTTATACTGAGAAGACTGTGGGCTACGCGACTGATATAATATGATAATTGACTTTTTGTCTATATTGACTATACAGTAACTAATTTTCCGAGCGTTATCAATCCAAATCAAGAAAGCCAAAGTACTCCTACAACAGAACTAGTAAAACAAAATTCAGTCCATGTTTTTAATCAGAAACTCTGAACTTTACAAGGAACCTACTATTATAATAAAAATATTGAATAATATTATATGAAATCGGATTATAGTTTTAAATATTGCTTTCGAATGCTATGATCACTATAAACATAAGAGAAGTTAATGCCTATCATTCGGTGAGAGTCAAAGCGATCTAACGGACATTGGGCCGATGTCAGTGATCGTATATTGTCGCCCGAGATGACTTTGATAGCGTATGATAATATCACGGGTGTTATTTAGTGATACGCGGTCGCGATTTTATTACAGACTTTTTGAAGTGAAAGTTTCTATAGGCGTGGTGGGCGGTTTTTGGATGGGTAATAATATTATGGAGTTCGCGACACCGCGACACGGACTTCCTAATGTAAACAGTACATCTGTAATATAAAGTGTTGAATTTATGGTTTTATTATACATTGCCTTTTTACTTGGAAATTCAAAATTGATTCTCTTGTAAACAAGTAATATTCAATGGAAATTAAAGCATTCATAAAATCGTTCTTGGGTGATCGTAACAGAGTACTAAAGTTTGAGTGAAACAGAACTTTACTTCAGCATAACCGTAGTTTAACAGAGCTTAACAGCATGTTGCATGCGTGGACTACTGAACTTAATAATGTATGTAATAATTGTTGTTCAGAGTACCAATATATGCGAAAACCTGATTGATTTTTAAAGATATTAATAAACAAAATATGAAATTTTAAGTTCTGAGTCTACAATTAATTTGTATTACCAAAAATTCACTGTTTTGTCAATCTATAAATATTTATAATTCAATCAACAAATTCAATCAAAATTTTTGGGCGAAACTAAAACTGTAGCCAAAACCGTGTCTTCATTTGATCATTACAATTTTTATTTACAGATTAAATTGTAGTATACAATTGTATATATATTTAGGTTGCAATACAATATAACACTTCCTTGACTTGGACCTATAAAATAGAATATCTGGGCGACAGAGCAGCGCTCGGTGTCTTACAAAAAAAAGAACATATATCTAGTTAAATTTGGAATGTAAAATATTATCTAAATACAAAATTTCATGCAAATTATTGGAGCCGTTTCCGAGAAACTAATTAGATATATTTATACAAGAATTGTTCACTTAATATGTTTAGATTTATGATGTACATTCTACTAGAAAAGAGTAGCATTTAAATCATCAAAAACATCGTGAATTAAAAATTTGTTTCTAAGAACATTTCGCTGTATTCTAACAGCTGATCTTATAACGCAGAGCCTGTTTATATATTACAATTCTAGAGCTCAAAGTATTACTTAAAAATTAAAAATAATAATATAACTTTCATTTTATTGCCATCTAATTCAATAAGTACGCAGATACGAATGTATATTAAATTTAAGCAAGCATAAGTGTTGCGTCATTTTAATCAAATCAATATGAAATAGACATATCAGGCTTATATCTAAATCGATGGAGTTGATATGTTAATTCATGATTTTAATTCAGTACATAAAATGAAGTGAACCAACATAGTCTCTATCTTATCTGATGTCATTTATGGGATTAAGCTAGATGGGACAGATATCGAAAATATGGGTGGTTGAACACCGAGGAATGTTTTAGAGAAATCATTCAATGATTTTCTAGCTTTGTTTTTATGTTAATTATAATGAACCGGTCCGGTCAGTGAGCAAACTTCCGTTGTTTGAGTTCGTAGATACATCACACTTCACGTGTGTTCCTGTTATATTCTAAACCTATGTTTGTCCTTTACTTTTAACATTGTAATGAAAGAGAAAAAACACAAGATAAATATTTGTACATATTGGTGCTCATTGGGTGAGAATTTTGAGATCATTTTTACAAACAAAATGTTCCTACAAACGTACAAACTCACTTTTGGGTTAACGTTATTACGATTCTTGGTGTGATTAAGAGAACACGATTGTGTTAATGAGCGAAGTCAATGTAAATTAAATAGAAGATGATTAGTTAGATTTACCGTTTACGGAACGTGCCATATATTTATGCTCACAAATGATCTCAGCACGTTAAAACCATTAAATTTTGTATCACTATACAAATTCATATTTGATACTTATTAACACTATCATTACTAAAACGTATTAAGTAATTTTACTTTGAGATATTTTTATTGTTTCTAATAATATTTACATATTGTACATGTTGCAATAATTCAAACAAATTTATTTATATTTGCTATATACTTTGAACTGTAACAAATGAGTTTTAATGAAAATTTAATACGCAATATTAATTATAATATAAAATAGATCAATTAAAGGACCATCATATCATTTACCTTTAAATGTTATTAATTTAGTACTTATTTATTTTTAAAACTCTATTTAGAGCAATGGTTTTGAAGTATATTCATTTTCAAACTTTTATATTATTGAATAAGCTAGTACTAAGTTATTAGTACCTCTACTTCTGGAATTAAGAGGAACATTTTAAGACAAGTTCCATCAAAGTCTGTCAAATTGAATTTTAGTTAAACCATGCCGTCACGCCTGTATTCCCCGAAGGGTTAAGCAGAAATGTACTAATGTACGTCCACAGTTCGCCGTGTTTTTAGGTCCCATGTAATAAGGGGCGAGACTATTGCTATTAATCGGGCACAAAGCCAAACTCCGAGTTTCTAGTGAGAATGTGATAGGAAAACCCAATAACACTTTGCTCGTCTTGGGAATCGAACCCTGGACCTCGAGCATAGCAGTCGCGCTTGGGACCACTGGCTAATATGGCAGTTAGATAAACCAGTTGAAACATATAAAGGATATTATATATCTCGTGCCGGACGCTTCGCTAAGTGTTTTTTTTTTGTTACCGATTACATTATAGCCTTTAACTAAATCTTCTGGAATCATAAGGAACTAAAAAAAAGTTGAAGCATAGTCCGTCAAATAGATTTTAAGAGAAATTTCTTGCAACATACATACAAAGAGCTTTAGTTATAAGAATAGATAAAGTATTAATCAATAAATACCAAGTATAATACATTTTGTATATGATATATAATTTAGAATTTATATTATAGTGTTTCCATCAACGGTTTGTATGTTGTCGATTAACTTTTTATCGGACATCCAGTCATCCAGTCATAGCCTTAAGTGTTAATTCTATCGCAAAAACCTAAATACATACTAAACAAACCGTTATTATATAAGAACAGATCAACTTTGTTTTCCAAATAATAATAACTAAGGTTTAGATTGACAAGAAAATTTATTTCTTCAAACTAGCGGTTTTGGTTACCCGTCATTGGACATCGAGTTGCGGTTACAGTTCCGCACCATGTTTGAATTGTGGCTTGTGCTTCGATTTGTAAAGTGTTCAGAACGACCACCGGGATTGATTGATTTTTTACTATGCTAAATGATACATTCGAATTATTAACACTACAAGGTTAAGGAGAGAATTACTTACATGCTTCGATAGTCGTTACACTTGACTCATGAAGGCACGAGTGTTTATTAGTTATCTTCTTAATAAAATTCTTAACACAGTTTTTCGGACAACGCATATCTTTAATCGGTGGTTATAATAGCATGAAACTTTGCACAGGGGTTCCTTAGACATACAACGTAGGTGAGCACTAAAAAGGATTTTTGTAAATTCATCTCCAAGTTGGTTAAAAATATGTCAATTTCTAAGATATTGCGGATAGAAATTCCTATTTATAAGAAACTATGTCGTTATAAATAATTATATTGAAATAGCTTGTACTATATAAAGACACTAAAAGTCGTTCAAACATAGTTTTAATTTCAATTTCAAAATACAAATTTCAGTACATTCTAACATGTAATTGTTCTTTGATTAACGGTTAGTTCACTTCGAAGGTACATACATATTCTGAGTTATCAAAGTATATTTTCCTATACGTTTTTACTTTAAAATTGTTATTAATAGCAGTGTCTAATGGTGGTGTATCAAATAAAAACTAATAATGGAAATAGGATGATATTTGTAACTAACTACAATAAAACGGCAAAACAATAGGTTTATATGAATTCTGTTTTCCGCAATTTTGCCCATCAAGTCTCTGTTTTTTAAATTTAAAAAATATTTCCAAGGTGAAGGATTAGTAGGTAAATGTATTTTAAATATATAAACTTGAATATAAACTAATTTGTATTTATTTGCATCCTGTTAATAAAATCATAAAAACAAAATTATATTTATCAATTTGTGTGTATTTTGCTTTTTTGTTAAATATCAGTGTCCTATGTGTTTTGTTGTGCTCTAAAAAAATAATGATATACAAAGGTACTAAACACATAGTTGGCTTTAACAAGGGTATATACAAATGTCTTACAGATCAATGACATCGAACTAACCACAGCTCGTGTCATCCGGTTTTGAAAATTATTTTTTTATATTGAATGGACACCGGGCTATGTGGTTTGTGTTTGTAAAATCTATCATGATAATCGATAATATAAGTTAATCCAGTACAAGGTTATTGATGATGTAACCCAATTTACAATAAACGAATGAGTGAGTGAGTATATATAGTATCTTCTCAGATAATTATAATAATAGCGGACAATTTCACACACTGTAATATTACACTTAATTCTGCATTGCTTATAACTGTGACTACTAAGCAACTGGTTTATTTATATAAACACTAGGTATATAAGATTCCCAGGTCAAGCAAAGTGATATTGAGTTTTTCTGTGAAATTATTAATAGCAGCTAGGAGTTTGGCTTTGTGCCCGTAATGACACTAGGCTCGCCTTCTATTACATGGGATTTGAAAACATATCCTGGGAACTGTGTGTACGTTAATAGACCTCTACCTAACCGTTCGGAGATACAGGCACGAGGGTATGTTATGACACTAGGTATATGCTGCGGTTACACCCGTGTTTTTATTCGACCAACTCTCCATGGACCGTGTAGCCTATCGTTGTTCGCACTTCCCGTACTTGGCTATAGCTGTTCCTGCTCCGCTCTTTTGTATCGTAGCATGAAGATATATAGCATGTTCAAACAAACAATCTCTTGAGCTTTGTTTATTAAAAAATAAAGTATAGATTAAACATGCTTATATCATGTCTATATATTATCATGAGGTTGTTTTTGCCTTATAAGGGCATAACGGTAAATGAACTATCTATATTAAAAAAAAATGTTAGAGACTTGCTGTTGTGCGCGGATCTCTCAAAAACTACTAGATAGATTATGATCATTTTTTTTGTTTTATTTCTTAGATACGATGCCCTTATTTTCATAACCAATAATTCTGTAGTCCACGCGAGCGGAGTCACGGGCACAGCTATAATGAAAAAAAAAACTTTTTTTTTAATTTAACAATATTTTAATAATATCGTAACTATATGTTGTAAGCGTTGTAGCGTGAATGATAACAAAGAATTGTTATTAGTTCTCTTTGAGTTCACTTTTAATTATGATGATTAGATGTTTCCGTTGAAAAACATACTTTGACGAAAACTCATCAAAGCGGGATTCATTAGAAGCTTTCTTTTCTTCTGCGTAATGAGATGTTTGTGTAATTTAGTTGATTGTATTTTGTCATTTTAATTATGATTTAATATATAATTTTTTTCATCATCTGTTACGGTATTTGTAATCAGAGACATATAATTATGATTTTTTTTTCCATGTTATATTTATAAAGTGTCAGGCATTTTTTTTTTTCTTTTATCTATTTAGCCAACAAACATTTGGTTTGCACTCTTTAAAAAAATAATGAAAACATAGCCTACATTTAAAATGCGTAACGCTTAACTTAATACCGACTTTCCGGCTGGTACACACAGCACTGAGAGTTACATACAGGTAAATAAATACATTATTTTTTTAACCGATTTCAAAAAAAAGATGAAAGTTACTCAATTGGAATGTATATTTTTTTATGTATGTTCAGCTATAACTTCTTTCTTTATGAACGGATTTAGATGATTCTTTTTTCTTTGGGAAGGGAATACCTCAATGGTAGTCCCGTTTTAATTTCATTAGCATTGGACTTTTGGATTCGAAGAAACACCACGAAACTCCACAAAATCATGGAAGTCGGTTTTCTTTTATGTGGAAAATTGTCTTGTTATTACTTATTGTGTTCCGTATTACTTCGCAGTTTCAGCCAAGCCGGGTTCGACCACTTTGGCACCCTTGAGCTTATTGCCACACTTTCGCGGCTGAGTGCCTTCAGCGCTCGCCCCCAAGCCCGGTGAAGCTGTAAAAGCAGTCTGAGTCTTCAGGGCTCATAATTATGGCTAACAGTAGATATAGTCAGTTCGGAAAATAAAAGAAAGAAAAATCTAACGTTCCATATTAATAGCGTAATAATGTTTAACTATATCTAAAGGTAGGCTCCCACGGTTCGGGATATTTCGGATTCTCACACACGGCCGACGAGTACAGAAAGCCACGGACCAAACATTAAAACTACGGACTTGTCTGTGCTACCACAGACGACACTCTTCCCATGGTGCGTCGGTGCGGGCAGGTCCTCGTCCGTCAGCTATGGAAAAGAACAATTTGAACTTACGTAATAAGTTTATGGTTTTATAAAACAGGATCAGCTAGTGTAAATTCAGCAACCAAGCGAGCTGGTAGGAATCTGGATCCGACTGACTCAAGTTTCAACCACCCAGCACATGGTGATAAACTCCATCTCAGTGACTCTCTTTAACTATATAGCATCTGAGATTAGCCAATGTACATCTAGCTATAAAGAGTTTTGGATATCGGCATGATAGCGACTACAGATGAAGAATTGCTCGGTGATCATTATTGTTGTTTATGGCTTTTACTGTGCTTATCGTGAGATACAGCACCCTCACTTTGTACCGTACTACTACTATAAAAAATGTATTTATCGAGAAAACCAATAGAGGATCCCAACACACAGTCGACAGAATAGATTTCTTCAACGGCTCGATCGATGCCGAAGGGAAGATCGAAACATCGTCTTTTTTTGCTAGTCTAGTATCTGTCCATGACATACTTACATAAAATAAAATTTTAATCATAGCCAATCTTCAAATTAGTTTTTAACTTGTGAATCTTTAATTATTTATTCAATACACGTAACGGACTCATTTAAAAAAACTCCATTGTGAGTTTCTATCATTATTCCACGTAAAACAAATGAACTGGCGAAAGTTAGGTGCGTCGATCACGACTCAGATGGTATATCACTTCAAAGACACGTTTGTGCGGTTTGTATGAACTGTCATCATTGCGCACGTACTTGTTGTTCCTGTGAATTGTATCTAGTCATCGTATTTGAGGACTTTCCTACTTTTGCTTGATTCATACTCTGTACTAATTGTGGTGAACGCATAAATTTACACGCAAGAAGTCTTTTAGTATAATTTCTAAGACTTCTAAGGTTTCTAAGACTATTTTCCCAAAATAATTTAGATATTAATTTTCGAGACTGACCAACATTAAATTCCTGGTTTCATTGATGTATTAATATTTTTTTATCGATGAGAAATTACAATATAAGAAGTGTCATACTAATATATATTTTATAGTCGTATTTGCATGCTGGCATGACAATGATAAAATATTATAGTGATGTATTTTTTCAGGGAAAATCGTTTATTGGACCAATAATTTCTTATAAAAATATCATAACATAAAAACCTTATTCTACACAATATGATTTGTACAAGTTAAAACGAGTAACATCATAAAGCCTATTTGGCAAATCTCATGACAATCACGCATCGATAGCATCTCGCGAGCATTCACGTATTCAACCCTTTTTAGTTGGAAAGGAGTGGCTCACACAAATTGGCCGCAGATAAAATGCAGGTGAATCACGGTAGACATGATTTGCAAAATCTCTTTGATCCTTTGAATACAAAGTAGGGTGGTGATTCAAAAATGTGTATGTAATTCGATGATTAACTGTTACTAAGGACTACAATTACTGCTTCCTCGACCAAGGCGTGTGACAGCACAAATCCTATAGGTTCAATTTTCATAAGGTTAACTAAATTTTATTGCTATGTTTCGATATTGTACAGTGGATTTGCATGCATTAATGATGGACTTTATATTAAAGAAAAAAGGCGAAAAAAAGCTTGTTAAAATGTAAAAAAAAATTAGATATATGTGCTAAGTTTGCAACTCTATTCAAAGTGAATACAATTTTTAAAATCCTATTAACTTGAAAAGTTACAGACATCGAAATTCAATTTTTCAATTCAAAACGTTTTCAATGATATTAATTGAAAGGAGCTGACAAGATACGACTGTAGCCAAATGTGTACGTGTTTTTCTCCAAATACAACCAATTTTATAAGGTATAACCGCGTATGTATTTTCTTTTATCATAAATGGAAAATAAACGTATACATAAAATTAGTGAACAGCTACCGTTTGCATATAAGAAAACACTTGATAATAATCGTTAAAAGAAGAAGCAAAACAAGAAAAATTTCAATGCGCTGCACAGGCTATTATTTTGTACCGAGTAAGTATGTTGCATAAATTTTATTATCAACATAACCTGTTTGATTTTAAAGCTGGTCGTATGGTTTTTAGTATTTTGTAATTTGTCTGATTTTTGGCTTCAGGTACATCTTTTCTTTTCCAGCCACCTTACACTGACCGCTAATCTGTATTCCAAATCACGCTAATATTGCTAAAAACTATCTCTACTCGAGTACTCTTTAGAACGAATTGAAGTGCAATTTTAATACGTATAATATGAAAAGTGTTGAGTCGCTCAATTACTAAAGGTATGTACTTAGATTATCAAAGTTTCTAGAGTTTTTCAGTATTTAGACAATATTAAGTCTTTATGAAGTTTAATCACTTAAATAAATTAAAATATTATACAGAAAATTTGCAGTGAAATGTTCAGAAAGTTTGATTTTAATTTACGAAAAATAAAATCTTTATTGAAGTGGACCTATATGAAAAATTTATGCAACTGCCTCGGACGCTTTTTAAAGGACCGTGTCGTATAAACTTCTTAGTGAATAGTAGCAGATATGGTGAGATTTGCATAAGGAGGCCGATCGGCCGAGTCTGGCCAGACGATCGTGTCCTGCATCTAAATAACGTTTTATGTTTGCAAATATTGGCTCTTTCCCTCACCCTTTCAGAGCGGTTTCATCCTTATTATCTTAAGAGAGTTTAGTGGGTATCAAGTGAGTTAAAATGGGTGTAAGAGGGATCTTTTCAACCCGTCATACTCGTTATTGGATAACGGATACGAAAATTTCTTTAAATGTTATAAGAAAGCACGTTTTATTACAAAATGTGTTATTAATTTTATTTTTTCATTAAAAATTATTATACATTTATCAAGACTATTTTATTGGGCATATTTTTTTACTTTGATACTTACACGGTCTAATTACTTCTTTTTATTTCAGAATAAGTACGATATGATAAAATGATAATCCATTGAAATCCTACGCTGACGTTGCGGCGTACCAGCATGTAAATGGCGTCATCAAATTTTTTTTAATGCAACATAAGTGGCAAACAAGTAGTAACTTTATCGTATCTTATGGTAGGCGGCTATAGAGTGTTGTAATACCATAGGTATCACTAGCGCGTTTTTAATCTTGAACTCCCTTACCCAAAAAAATCTGGAAACCCTACTCACCACAGGAGCACAACACTAGGTTATTTGGCTGCGATCTTCTGTAGGGTGGAAAGTAATCTCCACCTGATCGCGCTGCCCCAAGTAGAGAGAAGTATTCCAAAAGTTTCTCTGTGCCATACCACTCTCTAAATCCAACTACCAAATGATTATTTACATGGTGATCAATCCCTAATCTTAAATCCATTCAGTTGGATCCTAGCGCTATTTTGTTTAATCCTCGTTTGATATTCATCAGAGTGTAATGTATTTAGATGAAATTAATTTAACTAGAATAGTAGAGTTATAGTAATAGAGATAGATAGTGTTTTAGGTACCACTTCCATGAGCGAGTGTATCGCCACGAGTCCGCCCTGCTATCGTCGGGTGATCTCCACGATACGATTAATCTTCCACCTGCGTACCGTCGTAACTCGAGGCGGATCGCCGCGTAACTGCAGCGACTCGTCGCGAGTCGCGACAGGATACTACATGTTCACAACAAGTTGTTTTGTTGAAATAAGGTCAATTTGGTGACAGACAAGAGCGAAATCAGTAGTGTTAATACTGTTAATAGTTCTGTTTTGCGGCGAGTGTGCTACGAGTATGTCGCGTCTCGCGGTGAGCACGCAGCGAGTTGCTGGCATTTTCTTTATCGCATCACTTCCATAATTAGTATCAGCAAACGCGCCTTCCGATTTCATACCTAAGTATTTTTAGGCAAACATACTCCAATTGGGCCAACTACATATACGGTGTAACCCATAACAAAATATTCAGTACCGTTGCAAAATGAGTAATAAGGAAAAATTTCTACGCCCTCGCTTCACAATGACCTATTAAGATAAAATCCCACTCACGTTGCGTCGCGCTCGTAGTGAATGGCGTCAACTCAAAATATATTTTTTTTTGTTTGATTCCCATATTATCTACTTACTTTATTTCTACAATATGGTTATTTTTATATATAATTATTCCAAATAGATAACTACTATTTGATAATGATGATAATCACTAATAGATACTGGTGAAATACATTTGGTTGCAGTTTCATTTTGATGTTAATAATTCTGCTCCCGTAGATGGTATAAATGCCAATTTTTATGTACATTTGTGTGATCTTGAGAGCCGAAGGGGTAAATGTAAGACTGAATTCTACTTAATTACGAGCATTTTGATAGAAGACAATTAACAGACTTTTTAAATAGATAAAAAAACTAAAACCACTATGAAGTCTCTTCATTTATTTGTACATATTGTTTAGTGTAAAGCGAACTCAAACATCAATAAGCTTAACATACCTACACACCCACCTGTTGTTCGTACTATTGAATTAAACTATTGCATGTCAAAAAGCAGTAAAACTCAAACTGGCAAACGAATAATGATATCAAAATGTTTCAACAGCCATTGTTGTTGTCAAGGGTGAGAAGATAAGTTAATAATATAATGATCTATTATTGCTCCCTATGTCTATTCGACTATTTCCATTTCTTGCCACGAATTATTTACAACTTTATGATTGCTGTCCTAAAACACCTTCTTTGTTAATATCAGTGTAGAAGTGTAAAAGATGGAACGGTAAAACAAATTTGTATCGAAAACAATCGTTTCGTTATTATGTTTATTGTATAATGTCAAAATAAAATGTTTTCCGTACCTTGTAAGCGTCATTAATTCGAATTTTATTCACATTAGCGTTCGTGACTACATTTTTATTTAACATGGAGTGAAATCGTTTCGATAACGCATCTTAATAGTTCATTTCCATAAACAAAGTACCTGAACACGTGAATAGTAAAGCTACAATAATGTATTTTAATTAATCTTCGGGTTATACAAAATTATGTTGTCATTAGACAGCAATTGAATAGTTAACTTTTGACTTCCTATAGCTACAACATATTAAAAAATAAACACCAAAGTTAGACTAATATAGCCTCATTCATCTTTCGTCTAAAATTATTATAAAATATACTAAGAGATTTCTTTCATGTTGCTTTTAAACCGGTTTATGAAAGTTTTAGAAGAAATATAATAATTATTGATTTAATTGATTTTCATTCTCCATAGAATTGCTATAATACGTAAAAATATAGTTTAGCCAACATGTTAAAAAAATTAGACCAGAATTTGGAAAATGTGCAAAAATTTAATATTTAAAACTTATTAGTTATGATTTATTTATGCACCAAAAAAGATAAAAAATGAAAAACGTGGCTTGAATGTTTATTTCATTTAGTTTGGTTGTTATTACTGTTTTAAGATACCAAAATACTCAATATGTTCTAACATATAATAAATGTTGAAATAACGTTTAAAAATATAAAAAATATGAATTATCTTTGTTAGTAAATATTATAAAGAACGAAGTATTACTTTTACATATAAAATAAAAAGATTCTGTATGCGAGAAAGTAAAAAGTACTCAAAATCATCAGAAACGTATTAATAGATAATTAACTAACTGTAAAAAAAATATAAGCATATGTAGCCTAAATGTCGGTTTATGATTGTTTGATTTATGTTTAACTACAATGTTCGCTGTATTGGTTGAAAAAAATATGACATCTATTATTATAAGCGTTAATAAATTCACTGTAAAACTCAATAAAACTTAAAATATACTTAATATGTCCTTATCGAAAAAAAAAAAATGAGTAGTAACTTTTTTTGATTTTTTTATTTCTTCACGAACCGTTGTTCTTAAGCGGTCATTTGGAAATTAAAATTTATTTATTTAGTTTACTATTCAATCACTGTATGTTAGACATACAGTTTATAGTCATTGACTGAAATTTATTTTGAACGAATTATTTTAATATTTACACCACCTATAAATTTAATTCAAGAATTACCGCGTTTGGAAACATACAGTAAGGAAGCGCAAGTCCCGCTTTTAATTCTGATGCTATCGCTGTCGATGAGAAGTTCTCAGAACCAGCTATAATAGAAAATGACATCATCATTTTACGAACAATTCAACGAGTCGTTCTAAATGCTATGAATTTTCATTAGGATGTAGAGAGAAACGCTCGCCAGTCGGCTTGCAGTCTCTAGTATCCTGGTTAATTATAACGTTTTGAGCTCACTCCTTTTTTATAGCCCTTGAAGAGAAATAATTGAATGAATTTTATTGACATTAAAAATAACTAAAATTTCAACCCGCGCGTCAACAATGAGGTTAGCCATTAATCAATGACACATACCACAAATTTTCTTGCTAAATCTTTCGCAGTTCAGGCTGCAAGGCTATGGAATGCTGGAATGAAACATTTTGCTTGTATTATAAAATCTAGTCTATATTTCATATATTTCTTTAGCTATAGCATCTATTTATTTTATGATTTGTGTTAAATTTAATGCCTTATTTAATTTTTTTAATTTTATTACACCCATACTACCCCTGATTTATACTCTATAAGATATCCATTCAAAGGTTGCCTGGAAGAAATTGCTTTCAGCAATAAGGCCGCCTTTTGTACTTATCATATAATTTTAATGTTCGATTGTAATTATGTAACTAACGGTGTACAATAAAGATGAATAAATAAATAAATAATTTTGGAACATTACCTATATACTTAACACGTACATAATTTCATCAAATCGTTTTTCAGTTGAATTCAAACAGACAAACAGACAGATTTATTACAATTAATAGAAAAATTAATACGATGAAAATATTTTTTAAATTAAATTATATAAAAGATTTTATTCAAAAAGCATCGTTTAAAAAATGTGATTTAAATATAAACGGAGTGAACCTATAAGGTCGAGAGTCACTACTTTGAACACTGAACAATAAACGGTCCACGTATGTGGACTGAATCACGAATATACGAGATGACACCTATTAGATTCTGAAGAATAGAGAGCATGACTGCGCAATTACTATTGGAGTGCTAATAGTAAGTTCGTCGAAGTCAAACTATGCGCATAGCTAGGCACCAGGGACCGTTTTGAAGAAGAATTCATTTATAGATAATTTATGACATAAATTTTGATTCACATGATATGTTTATAGTTTTACTATTGAGCCCAAAAGTCTTGTAATAAATTTTGCATATGACAGAATTTAATATAAAAACTTCCTTGGTAATTACGTTATGTTTACGGGCTTTATTTTTGTACATATAGTTACATCGGTTTTTCGAATACCATTGTATCTAAAATCAAGCAGAGATTTTGAGAAAACGTTAACATATGCTGTAATATAAAAAACTATGTAACTTACAAATATTTCGTTTAATTATAGATTGAAATGAAGTCATAATTTGCATAGACTTACTTTAAAACATATATCAAACTTTATTATAAAACCTTTAACACAACCAAAACGTTTAAACCATTAAAGTTTTCGACGTAATATTTTCAAAGCTAAAGCTTAAACGTAAACGAGACCCTAAAGTACGCTTTGGGCGGAGTTACTTTTAATAAGTTTAAAAATTCTCTACTATCGCATCGAAATTGCGAAAAAGTGTGAACTTCGCGATATATTCCGTTTGGGAAAAGGAATATACCTAATCGAAATCTCGAGAGGAATTTCTTCGTGAGTATTCCGATCATGAAATAATCGTGGGCTTACAAATTTGTTAGACATGGAAGTTTTAGAAAGAAATACATTGCTACATTTATAAATGTATTAATTCGGTTAAATATGTAATTTCTATGTAACAAATTTGTCATTATATGCAGGCCGCAAGCACTCAAATAAATTGAACATAATATTATGTCTTAGACTTGATTTCAATTTTTAATGTTTGATCAATTCGATTATTACCTTTCAACATTTGATAAAATCAATTTGAATTATGTATATTATAAATCAAAAATAAGCCTAATATAATAAGTTCATAGTCACTAAAAAATGTTATGATGTTTATTAACAATCATTCTTTACAGATATGAATTATTTTATACAGTTTTGAAATAAAAAATAGTAATTGAAATGGCCTATTATAAATAGATTTTCTAACATTTCATAGCTCATAAAATCGAGAGCACACTAGGTGGTATTCCCGACGGTGTTACTCTAAGAGTGTATTGATGTTGTTGGTTGTAGCACTTACCACGTCTCCAGAAACCGTTATGCAGTTTGACTTACAAATATACAGTCGAGATGTTTCACTTACTGCCTTGTTTATTGTGTACTCAATTTTCACATCGCAGACGATTCTGTTAATATAGTCTCAAATCATTTTCTGATCAATTTAACAAAATTCATTTTGGTTGAATAGCGTTCTTTATAGGTTGATCTGGTTGCTTAGGCATGTCTTGATCTGGGATTAGCCGGTGTATATACAGTAATCAAGAAGATCTATAGAAATAATCACCAGACTAAGCGCAAACACCATACGCATAATGCTAAACTGGTCACATTGATTCTTTTTAGTTTGTCGCGTTTTGGGATTAGCTGCCGCAAGGCTTGCAGACCAGCATGACAACGAAGACCGACGATGGTGGTCACCGTTCTTTTTGGATTATACTGTGCGTACCATCAGGCACAATGCCGTCCGTCACTTTGCCATGTAAGCTGTAATGATTGATTTTAAAAAAATTCTCTACTTTCATATTTCGAGTAAGATGCAGATCTTCGAGTATTATCCTCATCTGTTCAAGTTTTATTCCTGAAAATTATTTTCGAAACTTCTGGAACGTGACTTGTTGTATGGAGAAAAGTTGTTCATTCATTGTTTGAGAAGTGATTTATTAAACTTTAACACGTGGTTACCGAACACCAATATTATTAATTCGGTATAAAAAAAATTATTTTTTATATTTCTATAAGATACCTTCAGATTATATTTATTTATTTAATATCTGGTTTTTATTTCATTACATTTTTGTTATATTTCTTTCCTTATAATTTCTAGTTTATTTGTCCACGCGACAATGCCTTTTATAGTAATACTTATAGTTACCCAAGTTATACACTGATTTATATTACTAAGTTGGAATATTCATTGAATTATCAAATAGATAACGATCTTACAACATAGTTAGAAAAATTGTATATAACAATATCAATAGAACGTAAAACTTCGTGTAATATTTATAAAAGAGCATGTTATCGAAATTCCAAAGAACCTTTTCATAAATTTCCTACAACACTTCAGAAGGCCGTCATTCTTCAAGATAGGGCAGTAATAAAATAGCCCTTGTACATATTATAGTGATATAATAAAAGTAGGGACACCTCAAGGGACACATCGATTCTGGTTATCCATTAATACTTAATAATGTAATCATGGACTTTGTTTGGCTGACCATGAAGTATAGAGTTATATTATGTTATAGTGAGTAAGTTCGTTTATTGACAATTTAAACTCTGTCAAGTAATATATCCTGTATCAAAGAAATTAACGAATTCTTTTGTAAATGAAATGAAGAACGTACATTCCCACAGTTAAAATTAAATTTGGCACCCGTTAGATTTCAGCTGGTTTATCAGTGACAATGACTACACCGAACATCGTTTCTACCGAACTTGGCTCTTTTTACACATATATGTTTTTGTTAGGATATTATTACTTTTGAAAAGCTGCATAACGCCATCTACTGGTAAGTGAATGGAAACGCAATTGTAGCTGATATTCATTAAGAGTATTATTTCATTTAAAACCAATCAATAATTGTGCTTTTTTGAAGTTTTTTGATTAAAGCGTCGATATTGCGATTCATGCACAAGGATTTACATTGATGTTAATATAGTTGATGTTAGGTCCACCTTCATACTTAAAATTTTTCTAGTTATATAACTTTCATCCCTCCATGCTAACGCTAACCTATTGCGCCGCAACTTCTCTATCACTAGTGCTATTTTCATACTTCCTCTGATATATTAAGTACTCTACACTTAAATACCATAAAGACTAGCATCAATAACGTTGAAGCCAATGCACTAAAAGGAAAAAGTAGCAAGATTTATAAGAGGGTGCTTATAAATTTACATTTTAAAGGACTCGCGTAACAAAAAGTGGGGTTGTAAGTTGAATTTTAAAATACACAGGTTTTACAAGATTAACTCAAGCATCACCCTCGAGGGCTTCCTTTGATATCATCAACATCTGAGATCAAACAGTGAAGCGAAAAGACTGCAGGTTACTTTGAAAATTTGCTATAATTTTTTAACGGAAAATATCTACTTAGTCAATTGAACAGACAAGTTTGAAGACTTCTTTAACAGTATTAGTTACGTTCTTATGAGCATAGATATAATCATCAAAATTAATATAAAAAGTCTGTCTTGATTATACTAGAAACTATTATATTTATAGACTTTCATAAAGATATTGATTGGAACTCTCGTCCTGAATCCATGTTTTAAAACTTCAATATACTGAATTTTTATAGCCTACGCCATCTTTACTAACTTATAATATTTGTAACATTAAAGCAGGACATTTTTATAAAAGGTTTTACGTTTGACATTTTATTCTACCAATATGTGAGGATGAAGCCGAAGAAGATAAAATCCATCTACCAAAATAAAACAATTGGGGCTTGGCGATACATTGTAGATACAACTGCTTAGATGGTAGCTAGCGAGACGCGCATTATAAAATGCCCTACCACAAAGCTATAGTTTCATCATGATGTTTTTCATTGAAAAAAAGCTCATGCTCAAGATAGGAATCATACCCATGTCGATATACGCAGTACCTTCACACACTACCATAAACTATATTTTATTAAAAAAAGGTTTTCTATAAAATAAATAGAAAACCGATAATAATTTTAGATCCTTTATAGCGTTTAAACTAGCCTCTAAACCTGTAATCATGTAAATTCAAATAAATATTGAAATTAAATTAAGAAACCTCTTAAATTTTATCTTTCTAAGATTCAAATCCCCTACTTTAATTAAGTACAAATCACAATAATATTCATGGGTAAACAAACCCACAAGTCAGGACTGCGTTGTCATCGTAACTAAGAGTTTTGTTTGAACCATTGGCCACCGTCACGCCTACCACAATGACTTCATAGAAAGGGTACCAGTTAGACAATTTAAACTAAGTGTCTGTGGTAAGCATTAAAGGAATTTTAATTGAATAAATTCCAACAGTAAATTTCTGAATGTTATTTAACATTATTTTTTATTCATTTCATTAGATCGGTTTTTTGATTTAGTTGTGAAAAAGTTACAAACATGCAAATTAACAGACATAGTTACTTTCACTTTTATAATATATACATTATTTTGGATAAAAGTAAATACAATTTTACATACAAAAAAATTATTATAATGAATAAGTATTGCTAATTCAAAATTTACTGTTTATCTGATTAGTTTCTTATAATTAGTTTAATGTAAATAAACTTAATTCGTATTTTGATGATTATTTTACTTTGGAATTAAATTAAAACTAACTGATGCACTCTGACTTATAAGATTAAGTTAAAAAAAACCGTTTATATTAGATAAAAATTCAATTTGTTAATGTCACTTGAAATTGACCGAATAACTTTTCAGTAGTCTGTCTGTAACTCAACTGCAACGTCATCTATCGCGTTCAGAGGTAGCATAAAAATTTTCTACATGAAAAAACCATTTAGAACTACAAATTTTCACGGTGATCGGTCAAACGGTTTTGGAGTTAATCAAATTTATACAAATATAACTAAAATCCAAATTTATACATTATACTAGCTGGGCACGCAGACGTTGTTCTTTCCTTTTCAATAGTTAATAACTCTATTAATTAACTAACAGTAAGTAAGTAACTCTAACAGTACTACCTATCCCCGATTTATTTTCCTGAAATCTTCCAGAACCCTAACGAAAAAAATAAAATAATAAATACACATCGAATCGAAGTTCATATAAAATCTAATAGAAATAATTAATTTCAGTTTTTCCAAAATTATCCCATTTTTCGGATAACTTTTTTAAATTTTGTTTCGCTAAAAACATTCTAAAAAAAAGTTATTCAAATCAGCCAAGCCGTTCTCAAATGATGCTCTTACCAACTAAAAACATTTCATTGTTATTTATATACCTAGATTTAGCACTTTGTTAGTAAGATATCAAGTTCAAAATAATTATCTAAAAACAATACAATTTACGTATTTATATTGTGCAAGCAGGTGTTATACGAGATAAAGAACATTTTTGTGATTTGTTAATAGCATAAGTTTTTTGTCAAATTAGTGACCGTAAAATAGATGTGGATGATCATTAATTATCAACGGACAGCAGTTTGTTTTAGCTCGGTCACGGCACACAAATTTATGTATAAGCGAAAACATAAAGGGATTGTCGCTGAGGGTTAATTTGTTAAAATAACATTTATGTGTGTTGAGATAATTATTACTTAAAACTAAATATTTAATTAAAATGCATTGTTACTTACTTCGTGATCTATTCATACTCAATCGCTAAACTACTACAGTGACATAACATAAATACTAATCAGAGAAAAGCTTTACATAAAGCTTTAAACATTAAAACGGCTCAATACAAAAATACAATACATATTAAAGGAAAACTTAACGGTAATAGAAACAATTTTAAAGAATGAAGATAGATGGCCAGATAAAAGAAGAATTATAACCAAAAATGAAAGGAAAATATTCGCAGAGTATAAATAACAAAATTTTAAAATGTTCAACAAGAAACAATAAAAACAATCAAATATCAGACAATAAGCCCGGGTGACCGACAAGTCAATGTCATTAACAAAGAAGTTGATTTGCTTGCTATCTTTAATTAGGTTCTTCAGGTGTTTAAGTGTACGTAACGGGCTTAATATAAAAGCTCTGGAGAATTAACTATTCCATAGGTAAAACATTACCTCAAGTACGTCATTTTGGCTAATTTACGACGTTCATAAGGTAGTAAAAATGGATACGTTTGAATTGTTTTAAATTTAGTCAAATTGTATATTTATTCACTGTATATATAATCGAGCAAAAAATATGTTGTGTCCCTACCAATACTTCTTTTAGAGCATAATGCTTACCGTAAAAGAAAATAAGACTAAATAAGGAAAAGTACATAATTATAAAAATAAAAACTGAATAATTATACTGAAGTGTTCACTTAATCCAAACCATATGTAAATCCTTCCTTCAATTTCAAACTACTTAAGGTTTTCAGTTCATATAATTCATAAGCAATCTGTCCAAACAAGCATTTCCAATGACATATGCGCTGGTATCATATGTCAGATTTGTATGACAGGTGAAGTTTCTTGTTTTTGTCCTGTTTGCATATCATATGTTCAATGGATATAAGCTGTCATCTGTTTTGCCTGACACACTTTACCAAGAAGCACTTGACACCAAGAAGTTACTTTTAGTGCAAACTTGTACACGTATCATATATTATAATATACTTACTATAAAAATTGCTAATATATAAATACTTAACTATTCCAATTACAAAAATATTATAAAGAGTACGATTTTTTTTTTGAATAGTTTATTTGTAGAGAATAAACTCTGGAACTACCAGTCACATTCCTTGCGAGTTTTGTAACCTATTTATTGAAGATACAGGTTATATAACTTCCCGCTATCACTCTCAGGAGAGGAATAGTAATCATGAACGTCAAGCAGTTAGGTAAGCTGTAGTTATGTACAGAAAGTGAAGTTATTTCAATTAGAATACTAATTTAATAATAGTAAAACGTAAGTTAGGTACTATGCAATAATATAAAGTACTCCGTTTCAATTTAAAGATAAACGAGAGTCATTTCTAACTTCAAACTGCTTCAACACTTGGTGTTAATTTTAAACTCAACCATCATATTATTTGTCCAACTTTCCCACACTTATGATTGACATGAGAATCGTAACCGTCACGAATTATCATTTCATAAACTATATATTTTTCTACTTTCACTTAACATTCGGGATTCTTCAATATTTTTACCTGAAGTACAATATAATATTATGCAACGGACTGACGTTGCGCTTTTACCTATTTCAAGTTTTTTTCGACAGTCACACGCCCACACGTGTGCAAATTGCAAATCTTCACAGAAAATTATAACAATTACTAATATTGCGGCGAAACGAACCTATTGTGCGAAATTCTGGTGACCTAGTGGCATGTTTTGCACGAGGTATCAAGTAACCGTGACAGATGTAAGACACAGAGTGAAGCCGGATAGTGGGTAAGTATAAAATGCAAACTAAGGCAGACGTGACTTCGCAAGACTTTCTACAATAATATCTTGCATGGTGTACTTAAGTTATCATTCGTGGGAATATGAATAAATAATAGGTATAACAACATTCAATGTCATTGGTGAAACAATGGGAAAGTTTTACATAGTGTCACCACGCTTTTGTATTCAATTTAAATTGTTAAATTAAACTTTAAAGTTAAAATTAACTAGTCATATTCATGTGAAAATATGATTTGTAAGACAGCCATTGGTTAACCTATCTACAAACCCGTACATAATATCTGACCATATCAATTTTTGACGTATTTAGAGTACCTTTACGTTGGACAATTAAAACAAACTGCTGAAAGACACGCTTTATGATAAATTATCTTCGTCTACTTACACAAAAGCGCATGTGACCACGGCCTATATAACAATGTCGAAACGTTGAGCAATTGAATATTACGTGTAAATGCATTTTAGACCTGTATTAAATATATATTAATAATCATGATGATGAATTTTAAATAAAAATAATTAATCTTTAATAAGCTCTCGAGCAACTTTAACTTTGTGATGAACTTAGAAACAATTGATATCATTTTGTACACTACCCACTTCTATTATATGTATTTGAAGAAGAAACCAATAAACAAAATTCATTTCTCTTATTACGTAAATAACTAAACTTTTACTTAACTACACTTCAATTCATTTCTTTATGATTTACCCAAATTTAATCAATGGCTGACATAATATGTGCAAACCATAGTTATGTAAAACACGTAAGTGGTACAAACTCCTAATTAAAAACAATAAAGTAACGTGTACGTTTCATCATTAAGTCGTACAAATTTTAAATGAACAAATTTAACTTCAATTATTTTCAAGTGAGCAGGGTCGAACCGTATCCTATCCACATTCACCCTTCCCCTCATTACAATACACAATCCTACATCTAGATAAGAGCCACCCATCTTTATTTTTCTCCCTCCTACAGTTCGCTATTCGAATTCAACGTTCATTCTCATTTCTTTTGAATTCGTAGTAAACTAATTCATTTTTTCCTATACAACACAAACGATTGCTGATGAACTTCGATGATAAAACGGTAAGCTGTTATTTGTGACTGTGTGATACAACTCAAATAAAATATACTTTTTTATGTGCGCATAATTATATAGGTATTATATGATACTTAACCGAATGACTGACATATCGACCGAAAGTCAAAACTACTGGGGTTAGGATCATGAAAGTTAGCATGCGGATTCCTTTTACACTATAGGTGAGAAATAAGGAAGGGTTTTTAGAAACTCAACTCCTAAAGTGGTGAAAAAGGGAATTGAATTTTATAAGAAAATTCATCATTTTTTAAGATATATAGATCTATGAAAATTGGTATTTAGCAATTAAGTTAGAAATTAATAAAGACGTTTTTCATAGTTTTTCCAAATTCAATACATAAGGGTATAAAAGATGGGGTGAAAATTTGTATAATACAAGTGAAACATATATTAGCCAGTGGCAGTGCCAAAGAATGCTTTTATAAAAAAGTGTGAGTGTGTCAGCTCCGACTAATAACTGGAGTTTACTCCTTAAGTACGATTGTCTTTGAATATGCAATAGGAAAGAGGTGCTTGATTAGTTGATTGACTAACTGACTGACTGACTGATGGACAGATGGACTGAATGAGTGGTTTAATCATATGTCTAAAAGCAAGATGATGTATGTATACACATCGTAACGCTTTGTGTTAACGCTAAACGTAACGCTTTTATAAGTTTCACTCCTCATCACATTTCCAAAGCGGTGTTATTGTATGTAAATCAATTTTTAAGAAGTAAATTCCAATAAAATCTCAAGTACTGACATCTGTTAGCCAAAATCGTAATATAATGGTTAACTTACTAACTTGCTATTTTAACTATAACGCTAGCGAAGCTACGGGCAATGCGCTAGTTTATAATTATGTAAAAAATGTAGTAACTCTTTTAGTATTCAATCCTATAATATTTATTCGATCAACTCTCCATCACCAACGCATCCGTGTAGCCATTCTTACTTCCCGTGCTTGCCTACAGCTTGTCTAATTGCTTGACGTTCACGATTACTGATCCGCTCCTTAAGATCGTAGCGTAAAGTTATATAGTATATAATTTTCCTCAATAAATTGACTATGGAATCAAAAAAGATGTTTTCAAAAATTACAGGTAGTTCCAATGGTCAGCGCGTTCAAATAAACGAACATAAAATAATATCTTGTATCTATTTTATGTTAATAGATACTGTAAAGTTCTTTAAATAAAAATTTAAATTAGATTGTACAATAATGATATCTAGTTAACGCAAACTCATAGATTGTATATGAACTAGAACTGCAGCCAAATCAGCTTGGAAATAGTTTTGCGTTTGTAGTAGTGTACTATATCGTATACGTGTAGGTAGATAGTGTACGTTGTAATAAGACTGCAAGACACGAGGTATTTAGTTAATGCAAACTGTTTAGTCACTGTGTGAACACTACTACAAATGCAAAAAACATCTCTAAGCTGATTTACCTGTAACTAAATATATACACCTTTAAAAATTTAATATTAATTTATAAATTATTATAGTAATAAACACATGACATAGTTTAAAGTAGAGAACAATTCACATAACCTTGCAATAGCCATAACATTCACATGGTCAAACGTGATCCACGCGCAGTAATCCTTAGCTCCATCTCACGACATTTTAACAATATCAAGAACAATGAAAGCACTCGTTGCTTTAAGAGTTTATAGGCATTAAATTCATTTTATTACCGTTGTTTATGCTACCAAACTAAAATTTTTATTATCTAATTAGGAAGACTCTTTTAGTGGGTTAAAGTGCTGAAAAATCTTAAAAGTTCAAAATTTGTTAACGATTTATTGAAATGGTCTAATGAAGTGTGCGAATAATGGAACCTAAATTTAGTGTTTCCCATGAAAGATTAATGCTTGCCCACATCTGTAGGTATGGGCGAAGGTATAATACTAAGAAAAAAGCTATTATATTACGTCGTGGTACATATAACTAGAATGAAATCTGATGACCCTTGCTTCTCTTTGTCCTTATTTGACACTAGCTGTGCAGGCAGTTTCGTTAGCGTGTAATTTTTTTTTTTTTTTTGTTCTTACTTCAGTGCTGTGGCAAAACAATTAGCTTTAGTTTATGCATTTTGTAACCTCATGTTTAACCCTTTATGTATAGGTATTCTGTAATACCCTATATACAAAAGATCGCAGCCAAATAACCTTTTGTTGGTGTTCCTGTAGTGAGTAGGGTTTCCAGAAGTCCTTGGGGGACAAAGGGGGGCTCAAAAAAGGATTGGGCATAGAGAAATTTATTTGGAAATTTCTTTCTTCTTGGAGCAGCCCGACTGCTGGGATACCTCCACCCTACAGAATATCGTGTCTAAATAATCTTGTGTTGTGTTTCTGCGGTGAGTGGGGTCTGTAGAGCTCCTTGAGGTAGGAGGGTTAATGGTCGGTAATCAACCTATGGTGTGATATTACAAGTGTCCATAGGCTGTGGTAGCCACTTACCATCAGGAAGACCGTATGCTTGTTTGCCACCTTTATAGCATAAAAAATATAGGTAGAATTTTGTATAATAAACCTTGGTTATTGTGCACGACTAAAGTGGATTGGAAATAATAACATTGATAATAAATTTTGAGATGCAACAGAAACTCCCTAGTAAGTTCTAACAAAGGAGCCATCATCTTATTAGAATACTAAAATCATCATACGATAGGACACTATATTCAATCGATAATAGAAATAGTTAATGGTCTTCAATAAAGAGGACTAGTTGCCAAGTTTGGAATAAGACTATTAGTAAAAATTATTTATCATTAATTTTGACATTGTCATAGGTATTTGTCCCCAATATAATAATGAAGCTCTTGTTTTATATTACAAAACGTCTCCCCAATAGCAATTTCATTTTTCTCAAATGGCAAGTTGCGAGGGCGCTCGACACCGATCTATTTTGCGAGTGTTGTGTATGAAATGGAATGACATATCGGCTGAAGTTTTGAATGTATCTTAAAAATGATATTTTAAATCTTAACCTCTATGAGATTAGAGCTATATTTTTATATTCATAACTATGATACGTTTGTGTTTGTTAGTTGCATCGTCAGCTTTCACCCTAGTGTTGCACCCTAATCGAATTGCTCCACGCATGGCGCGTCTTGACGGTCCTTTGTTCCGGACATCAGAGGTCGTATTGCGAAAAATAAATATACACCGAAATCAAGAAGCGATTATTTAATTGAAATTATTTCCTTCCTTTGAAGATTTAATTTGATATCGTTATATTTAGCCTATATTAGTTACGTATATAATAAGATAAAATAAACTTTACTTAATTAAAATTAAGAATTCTATTAAGTATTTTAATAGATTTTATAACGATAAACATACTAAAAGAAATGAATACCTTAGATGGCATGTGTGGTGGCATTTCAGAGTTTATGGTCCATGTTATTATTTCAAATCCACTACACTTGTGCACAACAAGCAAGCTTAATAATGAAAAATGCCACCTGTTGTTTAGACCACAATATAGGCTAAAACAACACAAAATGAATAAAAAATAAAAACCAAATCATGACAGTTTTAGATCCCGCCAAAATTATCAACAAGACATAGTCGTTTTCACGCTTTTGATTTAAACGATTTTTATAAAAAAACGATAATCAGTTTAACGTTATAAATTGACCGGTATTTATTCATAGAATTCTATTTAATCCAATATAATGGAAAATTCATATAAGTATTCCAGAAAAACTCCAATTGTACATAATCTTATTAGATAATATCATCTTGTTAAAATAGTGAATAATAAAATTCAAAAATTCTTTACCAATTTCCATTTCTTAACATAAATATAGGCTATACGGGCTATACGTGCCCCTTTCCTATCTCATCGTTCAATCATAAATCCAAGTTCACGTCACCTTCGACTAATTCTTTACTAGTTACATACATGTATCAAATTTTACAAAGTTACTTTTGTCTTTTAACATACCCATAACCCCATTACGCAAGTTTGATTTTATATAAACGCATATATGCGCGGTAATTTGGTATTGCTGATAATCTGGAGTTCGTCCGAAGACGCGTGGCCGGGACTTGACAGCGTACGCTGCGCTTTCGTCACGCTTGGCTGGAACGAATTGTCTAGGCGAGGGGGTTAGAGATGTACGTTTTGCTGGTACACTATAGTAATATCGGCAATAAAAGTGTATTAAATTAAGTTTATTTTGCTTTTTACATGGTTTTAAAAACACTATATAGGAACCGCAATGAAAAGTATAATATAATGTTCCCAACGAGTGAGCCGCAAGAGCGAAAACATGGTTCAGAAAAGTTTCAAATTTTATTCGTTTTTTTTTCTTTATATAATACGAAGGTGCCAAACAAGCATACAGCTCGCTTGATGATAAGCGGCTTGTAATACAATGTATCAGTAGCGCGTTGCTGAATTTGAACCTTTACCCTATGGAACTCTGGATTCTCTACTCACCGCAGGAAACCAACTACATGTGATATTCTGTTTAAATCATTAATTCCTTATAGCGCAGGCTATCTAATGTGTAGTGGTAATTGCGGATGGCTAGGACACGAGCAAGTAATCAAATATGTTAAAAGTTTATTTTTAAATGGACTCAGTTTATTTTTCTTGAACCTCGTAGTCTCTCGTAATAACAAGTAAATCAAAGTGGTCTCTGTTCCAAACAGGTCAGGAACAATTGGTATACATGAACATGAAATAATTATAATTTTAATCGACGTATTATTATCATTTATTTTTATTATAACTAAGACTCATGGTAAGCACAGTATAATCGAAAAACAGTGGCGACCACCTATACGTCAATTATCTATCAGCATCCGCTGCTGTCATGCCAGCCTGCGTAAATAGAAACTGGATATCTAAGCCGGCTGATCCAAAAACGCGACGCGCACTTGCGAATTTAAAGGTAAAGGTGAGGATGGCGCTGGGTCTCTCAGGTCTAAACTTATTCAATGCTTATAAGCTATTATTAAATACTTATTAGAATTAGAATATGAAGTACTACTTTAAAAGTCTAATAAGGCAACATTGCCGCTTAAAAGAATATTCATACGAAAAAACAACCGATATCCAATAAGCGCTATTGTACAAGAACCAGAAAAAATAATCACAGATCATTTAGTTGTATACTGAGAATGATGTAAAACTTTGCGGTATCTAAAACAGTTTTAATTATGATATTGGTAATAATTATTTGGCAAGGCTGTATGAAATTGTGATACATCGGTTTCCCACACTGAGAAGTTACTGAAAGTTCGGGTGTTGAGTCAACAATGAATGGGAATATATTTCCAATTGAAGAGAATAATTATGACCAATTATTATTCTATGGTTAAGAATATATTTTAATTGTTTGAAAGACAATAATATTATCTATAGATATCCGCTGTGTTTCTATTAAAATACCGCGCTACCTACAAACAATAGCCCGTAGAATACGGCAACATAATATCGTAATGTATAGTTACTACTTGAAATGATGCTTGTATGTGTGATTTTAATTGTCATTATTTGGTTTTAATAACAGAAAAACAATTAACCAAACTACAACAGTTACTCTCCAAGCGATAGTTCGTGTAGTTGTAGTAGTGAATGTAGTTTAATGCTGTTGTATGTAGTTTAACAGTTTTATAGTTAAGCGCACGTTCATTCCTATAATATGACAAACACACCCGGATGCCAATAACAAAGACCCCTTTTATTTTGTCCCCAGAAATCAGTTTCATTAACTCTGTTACATTTTTGAAGCAAAAGAATCATTGTTACATTGTGCATTACGGTTGGTTTGTCATATAACACTGAATTTACTATTTGTTTGGTTCTTTTAAAGTAATTTAAAGATCTTTCAATTTTACGTAGGTAGGAGGAATAAAAGTCTAAGTAGTGATAAAACGCTTAACATCGAAAAAGTAGAGAAGCATTATGGAAATATCCATATTTACGTGATCCAAAAAATAGATACAATAACTATTTCCAGCAAATTGCATAATAATTTGTATTTTAATAATGGACGGTGTCCAAATAGGTAAATATAGTTTTACATATGTTAGATATTTGTTTGTATGAATATTGAAACCGTACTAATGACCCGCACTATAGACGGGGCGCAATAGCAACAGGTGAGCTCTGTGACCGCACGCATTAAATAAGCCGGCAACAACAGGCCTAAAGATCCCAAGTCACGGTGAAGCTGTAAAAGCCGTCTGAGGCTCCAGGGACCCTATGACTAACAGTATAGTCAGTCAAAAAAAAAAAAAAAAGGCCTAAAGATCGTTCTCACTTGAACTATCGGACGATTAGTAGTCCGTGATTCATACTCCGTACTTTATAATACGTGACTGGAAGTCTATTATAATGTGTGGTCAATCATTGTTAAGTTAACACATGCTGCATTGAAAAAGTAATAAAATAAGAAAAACGATCAATTTCTAAATTTTGTTTATTGGAAAACTTGCAACAATTTTATTAAATTAAGTAGGTAGGTATATTGTATTTGTATTCATAAAATTACTTTTTAAAAAAATATTGAATTTTTTTATCGATTTAAAAATACTAGTGATCGCCCTAAGGTCGAAATTCGACCAGCGACTTCTTGATGATAGACTATTTTCTGTTTGACATATACAGTATTCATAAATAATGAGTATTATCTACATCACTTGCTGTCAGAGTGACAATGTCAATATTTTGGGTGGTCTAAGTTCAATGGCACTGATTGGGTTAAGATTCGCAGTATTAATTTATTTTATTTAATATATTAGTAACAGATTTTATAGATAAGTTTTAGCTTTCTGCACTCCTTCTCCATATAAACTTTAACCATGCCAAATCTCACAGTCTTCCGTGCACGCAATACGCTTAAAAAGGTACCGGAAGCTTTTGCTTCACGTATTAATATATAGATATTAGCTTACATAATAATTAAATCACCACAGAAAGAGACTTACGAAACGTAGGTATATATCCAAAACACGCTACAAAACCACGCAGAAATTTTCTTGCTACATTCGTCTTCATTCATACGAAATAAACTTACTTTGTCAATATTCGAAGAACATAATTTTTTATGGTCAAAATAATTGCTAACATCTGATCCAAAAATAATAACATTACTACATGAGGAAGACGCTAATCAACAAAATATAATAATCAATTTTCTTAATTGATTTTATAAGTATAATTAATTGGCATGTCAAACACAGATTACAATTTATAATAAGCTAATAGGTCAATATATTATTAGAGAAACATCACCTCAAGAAAGTCTAATTTAGTTTTTATCAAAGAGGAGGCAATAAAAATCATCTTAAGCTCATTTTAATTTAATATATCACCGAAATTATTATTTGGGAGGCTTAGAATAATATTCCATCTCTGCTTTTCCTTATTCCGCTCAATACTCCATAAATACTGATCAGTGTCCGTTATTTAAGAGAAGTACTTTTATTTTTCACTGTTCAATTGGGAAGTCTTTCTATTTGATCAATAAGTGCCTAAGATTTATTGCTATTTCTGCTGTTGCTGCTTTTTGGTTTATAAAATACTTGGTAGTTCTAGTAGGTAATTGTTTAAAACATGCTGTCAAAAGACTTTGTTTAAAATTGTAATTATTTTTAAATCCGTACGAGTTTTTTTTTCAAAAACAATGCGTAGCAAATCAAATTAACTGAAATTCTGAATTTAATTTACCTTAGCTCTGACTTGGTTTGTAGTTGTCGATTCGAAAAGTACAGATACTTAGTTTTATGGAGATCAATATATTTCCAACTTACAGCTTTATGGAATATTTTGTTAACTTTCTTCTTATGTTATAAGAGAGGAAATATTTTAAATAAGCTGTGACTTCAAAATATAATAAGAAAACATTGGACATCTCTAAGTGTTATCAGTGTTTTAAAACTATTCTATTTTATATCCGAATTACTCTAATCAGTTTCTAAAGCGTTACCGAGTGGTAAAAGGATTTGATATTAAATTTACCTATAGTTTTAATTCCCTAAGAGTTAACGGCTATAAAATCAAGAAAAATGTATGTTGACCGCATTGCCTCGATTCTTCCGGACATTGCATATATACTCAAGCTAGAGTTGATGACTTTTTACGCAACCATGCGTCAGCAATTTCAGTTCAGGTATAGTCATTCTCAATGTAACTTTAAGCTAGATGGGTCCTTTCCTTCACTGAGAGAAGTTACACGTGCGTAAACGCGTGCCTGTGACGCATTATAATAATAATAAAAAGTATAATACTAAAATTAGATTAAGCCATCACTAATAAAATAACATGCAATATGAATTAAGCGTGAAGTAAAGTATATTATAATATTATTATTAGTTAGTTTCTACCCGCGCCTTCGTCTGCATGGACTTCAGAATTGATTCTTAACCGAGATAAAAAGTATTCTTTAAGGTGGTCCAGGTTATAAGCAATCTGTCTGCCAAACGTCGTCCAAATCCGTTATGCCGTTTTTGTCTGATTGAGAGACAAACAAACAAATATTCATAAATAATTTTATTTATGTAGATTAAATGATACATCAAGTCAAAAACTTAAAGACACAAGTGCAGACACTATGACATACGCGCATCAGTTTCAAGAGCTGCTAGTGTATTACATAATAATAATAGGTTATAAAAATAATATACATAATTGTTATTTGTATGTACTTTGAACACACTATAATATTTTGATATCAATGTTAAATAAAAATGGTAATTTACAAATATAACGAAATAAATATACTTTAGCAATCTCTTGGGCATCGGTTATCAAGAAATGTGATCTTAAATCAGGAATTGCATTTAAAATTAAACGGGCACAAAATAATATTCATCAAATTCCTGTGTGGTAAACGATCGATTTTCGAAGGCGTTATCAAGTTTAAATTACAAAAAGATACGCGTCAGTAATACGCGTTGTTTGGACCCCTGCTGTTAAACGGAATCGCAGGAAAATGTAATCATGATACTGAGAAAATAATATTGGACGAACGACGGGGGGCGCCACTGTCACTCGATCCTGCGCTACTGTTTACGCCGTCAGGTCAGATAAAGCCATTCACACGAGCAAACTATCGGATTTCATACTCGAAAGACTTAACTTTTTATGTTGATTCGACTCAGGTGACAGATTGACCGTGTGACATTAGTTAGCAATGTTTACCATCTATTGTTGCATTGTCATTTGTTTAGATTATTTTTTTCTTTATTATAGGAAATACAGAGTTTTTTTTTCATATTTTTACTTGAAATCATAATATTAAAAAGTCGCTGGTCGAATTTCTAGCTAGTAGCTAGCTAGTAAAAATAATTATATCAGAATAAAAATTTCTCAATAATGCTTAAATGCTTCTTCTCTAGATAAGACACCATCTAATCACTTCGCAAATCCACAATTTACAGATCTTTCTGTCTAAAATCTATAGTTCTGTATTTCTCCAACTAGATTGTAGTACTACAAAAACATTCCTATAAGCGTTTATTATCTTTATTTTTCTTCACCGTCAGGCGATAATAATTGTAATATTAAACTCAAATGACTAAACATACGGTAATATAGAAAAACTATTTGGTAAAAACCAAGGCTCGAACCTGCGAACATTGAATAATTATTTCATATCCCAACACTAAAACATTCCTTTTTAATAATTGGACTTCAAATAGTAAGTAAAACAATAATTGTTATTTTCTAGGTATGTAATTAAAGAAAAAAACAGCTCTTTTTAAATTTCCCCAACTTATTATGATCTGATACATTTCATTTTCCTGACATTCAATTTCATACTAAATTATAAGTATTGTTTACTTAGGTATTGGCAAATATTAATAATTTTAAAATATTCAGAAATTGAAGATCAATCTATTGTAGATTGGTGAACGAGCTTCTTAATCAAGTATATTAAATAGTAAATAATATATGTTTGGCATACAAATTCATTAACTGCGTCGTACGATTCCTCGATCACTGTGAAATGTATTGTATGCGCGGGGGCAATCGTTCGGCGGACCGGAAACCTGAACACTTAATAAATGTACTTGTCGTACCACTATATGTGGGATAAAATAGAACTGTTGATTTCTATGGTGATATATCTCGTGTTTTACTTTTATCTTAAGATTCAATGAAAAACACGATAGTGCAAGACGGCAGCTTTCTTTTCCAGCCCTACACACGGAGGATGACTCGTTGGCCTGTGCCGCAAAATTGAAAGCCAAACTTCTGGGCTCGCTCTTTGCATCCGATTCGACTGTGGATGATCGAGGAAATTCTTCACCGTCAATCCCGCGGTGCAATACTACGATGCCGGAGGTGAAGTTCCGGCAAAGTGCAGTTCGCAAAGTACTTCTTTCCTTGGATATTCATAAGTCGAGTGGGCCTGATGGCATCCCTATGATCGCGTTGTAGATATGTGCTCCGGAGTTGGAACCGGTTTTAACGCGTCTTTTCCGGAACTCCTATGCATTAGGCGTGGTCCCGAAATCCTGGAAGGCCGCTTTAGTGCACCCGATTCCTAAAAAAGGCAACCGTTCGGATCCGTCCAATTACAGATCTATAGATATCACTTCTTTGTTTTCCAAAATAATGGAATCCATTATCAACTGCCAGCTCCTGCGGTACCTAGACGAGCACCGGCTGATTAGTGATCGCCAGTATGGCTTTCGTCGGGGTCGCTCGGCCGGGAATCTTCTAGTTTGCCTGACACATAGGTGGGCAAAAGCAGTTGAGACCAAGGAAGAGGTGCTTGCAGTCAGTCTAGACGTAGCGAAGGCCTTTGATCGGGTTTGGCACAAAGCGCCTCTTTCAAAGCTACCTTCCTATGGGCTTCCCGAGAATTTATGTAACTGGTTCACCAGCTTTTTGGCCGATCGGAGTATCAAGGTCGTCGTCGACGGTGCATGTCCTGATCCTAAATTTTTCAATGCTAGGGTCCCACAAGGTTGTGTACTGTCTACAACTCTGTTTCTTCTGCATGTCAATGACTTGTTGCAAATCAGCAACATTCATTGCTATGCTGACGATAACACTGTGGATGTCTTGTACACTGACCGTGCTAATATTTCTCGGGAATACGTCGATGAGAACCGGAACAAACTTATGTCTGCAGTCGTGTCTTTAAAGTCTCGTACTTGGTTCGACTAAACTTAGTCCAGTTCAACACTAAAAAGACAGAAGTCCGCGCGTTAACCTCTAAAAAGTTACCATTTCTCGCAACTCCTCTTTCAACTCTTTCTCAACTGCCTCGTTAGCATAGTGGTCGTTAGCGCAACTGCTATGAGCGAGGTCCTGGGTTCGAATCCCAGGTCGAGCAAAGTGTTATTGGGTTTTTCCTATGAAATTCTCAGTAGCAGTTCGGAGTTTGGTTTCGTGCCCGATTAATGGCAATAGACTAGGCCCCTATTACATGGGACCTATAAACATATTCGGCGAATTGTGGGTGTACATTAGTATACCTCTGCCCTAACCCTTCGGGGAATACAGGCGTGATGGTATGATGGTATCCTCTGTCTGCCACAGCCAGTATCAGAATACTTAGCGTCGTCATTTCGAGTGACGTCCGGTTCCGCGATCAGTTGGAAAGTAAGGCCAAATTGGCCTTACAGAAGCTTGGTGTGCTCAGTAAGGCGAGACGGTACTTCACGTCGGCTCATTGCCTAAATCTTTATAAAGCACAAATTCGACCCCACATGGAGTTTGTTCTCATCTCTGGGCGAGTACTGACCAGCTACTTCCTTGTGACCGCATTCAGCCTAGGGCGGCTAGAGTTATTGATGATCAAGCTCTTTCTTGATTGGCTTGATCCATTGGCTCTGCGTAGAGATGTTGGTTCACTCTGCATCTTCTACCACATTTATCATGGGGAGTGTTCCGAGGAATTGTTTGGATTCATCCCAGCTGCTGAATTTCACCATCGGACACCGCGTCAGAATCGTAAATTCCATCAACACCACCTCGATGTCTAGCGTTCCACAACAGTGCGTTTCTTAAGGCACTTTCTACCTCGCACAAGAACTCTGTGGAACCCGCTTTCGCCTGAGATCTTTCCGAGCCGTTATGTCCTGGCAACCTTCAAGAAGAGGGCTTATTCTTCCTTAAAAAGCCGGCAACGAATCTGCGAGCCCTCGGGTGTTCACGGGCGGCGGTGATCACTTTCCATCAGATGCGCCACCAACCCGTTTGCCTCCTTTTTACCATTAAAAAAAATCCTTATGTCAATCAGAAATCATAAATAAGAGTCCCATTTACTTTTTGCCGTTGAATCAAAGAAGCACAGTTGTAATGATAAATGTTATCACAAAAACACTCTTGCGAGCATCCGTTATCCGCAATTTGTGATAATAATTGTATAAAGAAAGCTTTACGTTTCAGAGTTGATTCAGAAACTCATTTGCGGTCTATGTTTTTGATCTCCACCCGTTTCTCGACGTCCGTTTTACGGTGACAATATTTTTTGTTGAATTGCTTTTGTCATTGAAGAATATTCAGTAAACTACTTATATTTTTATTTTTCCTCTAACTTTAACTACATATCCCACCCGTAGTAGGTAACTAAAAATCACTATCTCTTCTATCCTACTTGTAAGGTGTCGTGTACTTTATATAGATTTTTTAAAGATAAAAACAATGTTGTCGTATTTTGAGTACGACGTCACTCGCACATAGAAATTACCTCTAATGCATATTTGAAATAGCAAGAATAAATATTAATATTTTATTATTTAAACTAAGAAATTCGACCAAAAGTTCAATAAATTTTAAATTTGAACGTTCTCGAGATTTTTTGTGAAAGAGCGCACATTTTTGTAATCACGCAATGTTTTTTTTATTTTGTTCTGTGGAGGTTAATCTGCCAGTAACTACTTTTTTATTGGCAATACTTTAAAATACTTGGGTGACAATCGTTTCTCTGCGCGACGTATTTGTACTATTGTGTTTAACATTGGCAATATGAATGTTTTATTTTATTATTTAATTTAATATATCTGTAACACACATTACATGTAAATTTTAGCTTTAAGCACTGCTTCTAAATATAAACTTTAATTTAAAGCAAAATCCCACACTCGTTCGTGCACGCAATATTTAATATACAGAAATTAAAACTAAACTATTTTATGAAAAACTTCTTCTTATTATTAATAAGTTTATTGTTAACATTATGAATTTAGATGTAATTTGGCTGAGTACAGCATTTGTTTGGCAACGTTGCAATATTATAAATTAAATTAGTAAAACTCCAATTTATTATAATCTCATGTTTAATGTGTGCTGTCTTTCTTTCTTTTGTAATGCTATAGAGTTAATTATCATTAAAAAAACTACGAAATTTGGACCTAAGGTCTTAAACATCGAAATCTACATTACGGTGTATTGAAAATAAAGAGCATGGATACCCTAAGTCTCATTACAAGGCGCTCAAGCGAATAATTCTGCGGTTACCACCAAACGAGACGTAGTCGCGGGCCGCGGTCGCAAGCCACGCGCACAGACCCTTTGACTCCTCCGTAAAAGCTTTACAGGCGTTTTAATGAGACATTATTTTCGCAAAAGATCCTTAAAATAAATGACAAAACTGAGAAATAACATAAATTAATGCAACGACGAGAATGAACACTGCGGAACTACTTTCTTAAATTATTATTAACTAGCTGCGCCTGCGGCTTCGCTCGCCCGGGTGTCAGAATAACGCGTAATGCTTAAGGAAATAGTAGTTTCTTAAAACTTTAATAACTTTTTATTGAATGAAGATATCGTGATTTTCTTTTATCTTAGAAGTAAGAAGAAAAAAATGATCAAAATCTATCGGGCAATCATTTTATTTATATAGATAGACTAGCGATGTCCCTCGTTTCAAACATGTTTGTTACGCACTAATTAGTTGACTCGTAGTTTTATTTTTACTCATATTAATACTATTATTAATTTTATTAGTTATATTATTTACTTATTAATATACAAGTATTCCGAATTCGTATAATGTATAGGTATTTTCAAAATAATATTAATAATAAAATAAAATAATAATATTCACATTACAATCTAAGAAATATGGCGGCAGCTAAGATACACTTTTGTACCTAATCTATAATCAAAACCACACAAATGTTGCAAATACTACTGCAATTAAAAGTAAGTAAAATAAATCGTGCGGCTGAGTGGGTTAAACCAGCGGCATTTTGATTTCAAATTCACAGGTTTGAGCCTCGGCATTTATCTACTGATTAATTTACTTACATTTACTAATAGGAATTGGTGTCACTATGACTGACGGTCAAAGAAAATATCGTAAGAAAACCTGAACGCTTCAGAAATAGTCTTATAGTACCACTGTATGTGGAAAAAAGAAAACTGTGGATTTCTCGGCCACGGATAGGGAATTAGATCGCGACTTATTTGCATGTACGGCAACAGCCCAAGCCGAGGTTCGACCAGTTTGGCACCCTTGAGTTTGTTGCCCCGCTTTCGCGGCTGAGTGCCTTACGCGCTCGCCCCCAAGCCCGGTAAAGCTGTCAAAGCCTCTAATGGCTCCAGAACCCTTAAACCTAACAGTGTAGTCAGTTCGAAAAAAAGACGTCTGCGTTTGTAATTGCAAATCGTCGTGGGCTGGCGTGGTGATTAAGTCCATACCTTCCCTTAGGAAGATACCTTTGCCCAACAGTGAGGGTCTTACAGACTGGTATTATTAAATATTTAATCATTCAGTACTTTCGTAAATCGTTTAGTAATTTTTTGATGACATGATAAAACATCAGAAATGGCTGGTAGGATAGCTTAAGTTCAATTCATAATAAAATTCGATGACCAACGTATTGAACGAATAAAATAAAACGAAGTAAATTACTGTCAATATATCATGCACGTGTAAATATATTTACACACGAATTTCAAATTACGCATTTCAACATAAAACAACATCGAAGGTTACCACATAAAGCAAACTATTTACAAAGCCCTGCACGTGAATACAATCAAAATAGATCGGGTACGAATTAAACCTTTTGTTGTATCACTCTGACCGATTTTCTATGGTGTCGTCAAAGCGATGAATTCAATTGTGTCTGATTCAGAACTCATTGAGGCAAACCGTGCGTGAGACGTTGCATTGAATTTTTATAGCTGATTTTATTACACATAAATGAAACTATTAAACTTATACTCCCGTGATTAGGTTTATGATGTACCGATTGCTTTTAATATTACACCATCATAGATTTGTCCTATCTGTTCAGTATATTCATACGCCGCCTGTTTATACAACTTCAAAGATTAATTAAGCAGTAAATTGAGAAATCGAACACGTAATATATATATGACGATATCATCGATTTCATCTACCATCAAAATGATAAAAGTAAAATATTTCTAAAGAAAACAAATTTTATGTAAATAATAGGAGAACAAACTTTCTAAAGATTAGGTGTAAACAACTTTGATTTTATTATAACCGGGCCAACTACTTAATGGCTTATCAAATAACATTAGAAATTAATTAGTAATTAAATATTTAGGGATAAAATCTTTATGTTCCTTATATTAAAGTGAAATTAAGTGAACGTATTAGGAATGAAAAGATGAGCAAAATTGTTAAATTGAAAGAAAGTATTGCACAAAGTGAGTACAATTAGAGACATAAATGCCAATCTTGAAATCAAATATATCTCCTAAGATTAAATCATAACATGGTATAGCACTAGCGAACACAATAATAGATAATCTAAACTATAAAATACCAGAAATGTTTTTGTTGAAGATCAACAAAATAAATACTTACTGAGCATTTTGAAACTTGTACACAATGTTATAACTAGAGAAATATGCCAGGGCTAAATAACAATAGTAATTATTGTGAAAACACTCACGTATAAAAATATCAATTTCAAGTATTTACTGTGTAGATAGAAATATAAACAGCCGAGCGTAATTTAATATTATTAAAGAACTTCAAGCAAATATTATATTGACAGGGGCTTACAGCATGCAGAATTGGAACATAGCATTATTGAATGAGTCAAATCAGTTAACCTTCAGATTCCTTACAACAATCAGCGTGCGAAGTCAATTCTTGTTGGTTAAGTCACTCTTGTTTAAAATGACATTCAAGCTGTGTTCAATTAGATCTACTCGTACCTACATCAGCGTTTCAAAAAGGTTGGTGAACTGAAAGCAAAATTTTAACTGAAATTAATTCGCAGACACACTTTTGTAATTCGCTATTTTTTATTGTTAAATAACTGAAACTGTTTTAATTGTATTTTATAAAGGTAAATGATTTTATAGAGCTGATGAGATTAAATACTAAAATAACATTAACCTGGTTTATGTATGTAACATAAAAATAATCAAATCGCGGGTCAGTTGTAGGCGAAACGTAATTTTAAATCCTATGAGCCTTCAACATTCTTTTAAACAAAACATCGTGATACAGTCATAGCATGGTTTTAGGACATTTTCTAATCATCGTCGTCGTGGCTTCAAACTTAAGCCTAAAGTCTATCACCAAGCACCTAGATATGTGTTAAAATAGTTACACTTGAGAACCTTATCAAACTATTTTCGTTCAGATGATATTGGAGAATTTGTAGCCTATAATACAATATAAAATACAATACTTCTTAGTCGACTATGTACTATATGACTTATACAGCGGCCAGAACCACATATTTAAATCGTTAAATCAGATTTAAGATTGACGGTTGCTTACATTTTAACATAACTAAACTGAACTTAAGCTAAACCGGAGTTGAGATTTTTTGTTGCAAGTATCCCTTAAACTATGTAGTGTAAAACTGATTGCTTTACACAACACTTCATTAACGTTAGTTGTCACATATTAATGACAATACGAGTTCTTCGAACAGTCTTCCGGCGAGACGTTTGATGTATTTTAATTGAAAAATCTTGATGACTGAGATATGTTTTATAGTTCTTCGTTTTCGTGATGACTATATTTTGTAAAATAAATTTATTTTGAGGTTTATAGCCTATTATAAAATGGTTTATGTGCTGCGGAATGAGATGAGAATTAATGGAAAAAATATGCAACTTTTTATATAAATATTAATAATAATAAACCTCAAAATATTTTTTTTTTCTAAATATCCTGATAGACATCTAAGATAGGCCTGATGGAGAACTACACCATTAATTTTTGTTTGTCTATCTGTTTGTTTGTATATCCGTATTTAACTCAAAATCGGATAGACGCGCGGCGGACCCGCGGTGCACCGCTAGTATAATAAAAATTAATGTTTGCATGTGCGATTCTATGCTTATGTGCATCATTCATCTGAATGAGAAGCAACTTTTAAAGTTGTTGTGGACATTTGCGTAAGGGGTACTTACATCATCATACAATAGATAGCGTGAGAGTCGTTTCAACGAATGATTGTATTTCGTATAGTTTTGGTGTTTTTAATATAGGTTTTGGGAGGAAACCCCAGGAAGAATGTAAGCCATATATCATTACGCTTTTTTGTTGGAGCTCAGCTGTAATACGAAATTACGATCAAAGAAAAAAAATACACGTTGTTCTCGTGGGACACCAAAAGCATTTTCAGATAAACGAAGTCGCGGACACTAGCTAGAAAATATTATATAAAATGCAATATAAAAGAACTTATGGTGATGTGACAAGTATATTTTAATAGAAGATTTTTTAAATCAATTATAGTCTGAATTATTGCAGAGCATGTCGGTAACGCGAAATCACAAGATTTTACCCATCCAAAACGTCAAACACGCATATGATACAGTAGAGTATATACAATGTTTAATGTCTTTACTACACTAAGCGCAATATGTCACGAGCATGTCGAGGTCCTCGGTGACGCGAACCCATAAGTTTTTGCCTTACCAAAAATCGCTCAACGCGACTAAAGAAGTTTTCACTTCAAAAATTTGCAAAATGATGTTACAGTTTTAATAAGATATATGGTTTTTTTCGGTCAATTGTGTTATTGAAATACGTTTATTTTATCAAAGAATAACTGTTGGCTGTTAGAAAGGCTATGATGTTTCAGTAAATATTTTTATACTATATATAATATTTATAGACTAAAATTATCTTCAGCTACATATTTATCGATTCTCAGCATATAAAAACCTTGACATTAAGAGTCCACATAACGATCTCTAAAACTGTTATAACTTAGTTACCTATTTTAAATTTTATAGTATTTTGAAAAGAGTTTCTCTTGTTATCAATATGGTCCATAATTAAATGAGTCATAATATTGAAACACACGCACGTGTTAAACTATAGATTATCTTGCATCGGTGTCTTAAGGCCAAGTGCAAGAAAATGAATGTGATACCAGAAATAGCCGTTTGTCGCAACGAGTAACATTTTTAGTCGCTCGGTCAGATATGATTTAATGTGTCGGTGAGAGGTTCGTTAACATTAATAAATTCACTGCCCCTACTACGAGTGTGCTTTTCATTTCATTTTCCATTTTTTTCATTAATTTATACCAGATTTAACGTTTGCAGTCGGCAGGTGATAGATTTAGAATTTCTGGTCCGATCTAAACAGGTGTTTGCAATATTGTTTTTTTTTGTAATGAAGTGTACCTACATATTAACTAACCACCCCGTACGAATATTTCCTAAATTATAATTTATACTATAAAGTAAGTTTTATTGTCCAAAGCTATATCAAATCACCAACATCTCACTAGTACATGTCCGCTCCGGACTACGGTCGGCATGCAACTGCCTCATTCGTAGGCGTTTATCTGTGTCGTAGGTTTTTGAGACGATGTCAATACACTATCTCTTAAAGTCAATACACTACATAACTAATCTTCTAACACCTGTCGAGCTAGACGAACAGAATATATATATGTTACACCTCTTACATGTTAGTTGAATATATTTTATGTTTGATGGCGACCGCCGATGGATTTAGATATCTCGGTGGTCGCCGTTGTGTTTACACTGTGCTGTACTTACCATCAGGAACAGAAGAGACAATGTACCGAGCGAGCCATTAAAAAAAACCCAATGAAAAGATTTCATTCATAATCTTTTAACGAAAACGTTAATCTTATACTATTTGTCAATTCTTCGTCTATAGCTGGGAACATAAGCATAAAATAATGTTTTAATAATGAATTGAGATAAACGATTAAGGAAGATATGGGGTTGCCACAAATAATACATTTGATTTAAAAAAAAAATTTTTTTTAGATTAACCAGATTTGTCGTCATGCCTTTGCCGTACTGTTTCCTACAACATGGAGTTCTTCGAAATAACGTGAAGATATATTTAAGCAGGCTGGCATGATAGCGATGATGGGCGATGGATTGTGGTCACCGTTGCTATTAGATTGCACAGTCATCAGATACAATGCAATCACATTGCCGTGCTACGATAGTAGAAATATATATACCTAAAGTGTTTATTTTAAATGCCTGTTATTTATTTTTGAAGTCACACGTTCCAGTTTCCATAGTTATATCACCCGCCATTCGCTTTAAACTTTCCTTCGGCACTTCGTTAGTCGTGTTTGTATTTATTTAGACCGTGATAACTTATCCTGGTGACTGAGACGCGAACAGGATACGCTTAGCAAAGTCTCAGAATTCATTTATAATTTCCACGCCTCATCTAGATTGCCATTTGATCTTGTCCAATATTATTTTCACTTGTCTGCTTACTAAAGCAAAAGATCTTAATGCTAACATGAATATAATATACTCACTATTACTAGTACATATACTCGACGTCTTGATAAGATTGGATATCATTTCTGTTAGGTTCGAATACTACCTATTATTATTTTGTGCTAAGTATCAGTAAAAATGTAGAGAATACAATTATTCATTTTGTAGTAAATATTATTTTCGTTATTTTGTAGTTATCGTGTGTGGGATTGACTCTGTCGGTTAATGTTTGAAACGTATTTTAGCCTTTAAACCGCTTGTTGTGTTTGACCCAGCGTTGCCAATTTTTAGAGAATTCCTCAATATACGTGAACTTACAAATCGTTTGGGAACTTTGTGGTATGGAAGAAAATTAGGGCACTTTCACATTTTAACACCATAAACTTCTACTTTTATAATCAGTTAAGAAATTATATTAACTGATAAAAAAATAGAAGTTTATTTTTTATTATATAAAATGAAATCAATGAAATTTGATCTGAAACGAGTTCCACTGCTAGAAAAATATGTATTATTAGAAAGAACAACTCGACGAATAGTAGCAAGCTCACGCAATGTTGGATTTTGTTCGCCATGGCTTTGATGGAGACGATCATCTTAGATTACATCTATGGAGCCGATGATGCCAAGAATTGTTTAACTATATAAATTACAAGAACAAATGTATACACACAAATTTTGAAAATCGTCATCTGTTTTGTAGAAAAGGAATTCAATGATCTTGAAACCAGAAAATCCAGATGGCTTACATACAAATACCATATTATTCACTTTGTTTTTGTCAAAGCCTATTTTTTACAGACCTAGAAAATATAGTAGATTTCAAGGAATAAAAATATTAAAGTAAATATTTACTTAAAACTAGATAAATTTGGTTTCGGTTGGACATTGTGTTTCGGTGGGACACTTAGTATTAACTAAAACATAATATTTTACTTCTATAAGCTACCTATATACCATAACATCTGGTGGCAATTTTATATTATTAATTTGGTTAAAATAATATTTGTAGACGCTCAATTTACATAATACACATACAAGGTCTGCTGCAATGCTTAAAAAAGATTTACTTTAAAGTGTAGTGCAGGGCAGAGTTAAAATAACTTTCGTTGCTATAAGCAGTTTCAATTTCCTTTAAGAGTTGATATACACATGAAAGTTGGCGGTTTATTTTAAAGCGTGTCTTAAGTATAAACAACACTCGAGGGAGCGTGTCGGTCGGCCGCTGCAGAAAGAAATTGAATTTGTAATCCGAGCTTAACTCATAAAGAGTTATTATTACGGGTTTTAATTTTGTTATAATAAAAATAATAAACATGGTTTTATTATAAACACGTTTTTTTAATCAAACAAACGTTTATATTGTATTACAATCTTGCAATAAAAAGGCTTTCAAGTCTAAACCAAAATTCTTATCATTTTTATTGTTCCATAGGTGCCTATTGAAAGTTATTAATTACACAATATTAGAAAAAGGTTTTGTTTTAGTTATCTGCTGTAAAAATTCGGTTAATATTTACTACGTAAAGCAAAACTTATATTAATATTAAAAATAAATGGAATAGTACAATTATAACATAAAAATATATCCCTTGTAGGAAGATTAGAAAACTTAAAATCATTATATTAATACGTGCAGCAAAAACTTTGTACCCTTTTTAAATGTATTGCGTGCATGGAATACAGATTTGGCATGGTTAAAGTTTATATGGAGAAAGAGTGCAGAAAGCTAAAATGTATCTATAATATCCGTTACTAATATATTAAAATAAATTAATTAATACTGCGAATCCTAACTTGAACTTAGACCTCCAAAATATTGACATTGTGTCACTTTATGTAAAGTGACTGCAAGTGATATAATATTCATTGTTTAGGTTCATACTGCAAATGTCAAACAGAAAATAGTGTCTAATTAAAAAGTCGCTTGTCAAATTTTGATCATTGGGCGGCCGCTAGTAAAAATAATTATGATGCAATTTTACTGCTAATATTTTTTAAACGTTTATAGGCTTACCATTATGGTCACAATCTAAGCTGATATTAAGTGACGATGTGATCCAATATGGTTACACGGTAAGCCTGCTGGGGAAACTGGCTCTCAAACGCAGTTACTGGAACACACCTACAGCTGCTTGACGATAAATTTTCAACTTGATGGTGGTAGCTAGCTATGCGGGTATTAACCTTACCAGCATGTCATGGTTTCGCCACGATGTCTTCCTTCACCGAATGCTCAGAGTCATAGCAGGGATTCGAACTCTCGTTCGGGAACGAGCCATGATTTTTTAAATAATTTTATATTCATTTCCATTATTATATTATTTTTCTAAAGCTATTGTCACTGTAGGTATACCAATTTTATTTAAACTACTAATAAAATCTCAATATCTAGTTCTGGAATTCTGACAGAAGTATGGTCGCTCTTTATCACCTGCCGGTTCAGATCACCCTGGATAGATACCCTCAGCTTCCACCTGGAATTATTCACATGCCACTGATGTAACGTTTGTTTTCCACTTCAAAAAAAGAGGTTACTCAATTCGAACATAAATATATTTTTTTATTTATGTACATAACTTCTTTGTTTATGAACCGATTTTGATGATTCAACTAGATAAACGCGTTCAAACAAACAAACACTCGCTTTTGCTTCATAATTGGTATAGATGTAAATTGTGAATTTCAGGATAATCTGCTCGTACTTCAGTCTACGAAGACAGAGCCCGTCCAGTGTCACGAGACAATCAAATTAATGGATTAAACTAATCCTGCATAAAATAAATTAGATCCGATGTCCCGTCACGTTATTCGTGTCTCTTGGTGAACGCGTGACGCAAAATGACGGATTGCATTAATTAGCGCGATTACCCCGACGCGACGGTGATTGGGGGGTAATGGCAGGGCTGTTTGTACTCGCGACCTATTTGCCGGACATTTGCTTTTGTAATTAAATGTACACAGTGAGTTAAATTAGTAGAATAGGTTATTATTTGCATGTTTAATGGTGGGTAGTGTACGTAAAAGTGATTTTCGTTATATCAATATTTAATCTATCGTAAAGAGCAGAGTGGAGATCTTTAGAGAAAACCTTTGTCGAAAGACATGCTGTTATAGGAAAAGTCCAACTAGTTGCCGATTTAATGTATATATATATATATATATATATATATAGTATAAAACTTAGAAGTAAGAAGTATTAAAGTATGTGTATGAATTATTAAGATTTTGTAAAACTAACAGTAATAAGCACTATTTTATTTTATTAATTTATTGATATTTATATAAAAATCTAGTTTGCATCTGTTAGTGATCGTGTAATTTCTGAATGAACGACCTGATCGATAGAGTTGAGATCCATATAATATATTTGTTTTGTCGAATCGATAGTTAATAGCTATTCTATGATCCAATAGAAGACGCTGTGATCGAGGTAACTAGTGGAAAAGGTCTATCTATTCACAAAGTAAGTTGGTAAATGTGGTTCTTATATTCTCCCTGAACACGATAGGTGGCGCCGTTATGGTCGAGTTATCGGCACAGTTATTGATTATGCAAGGGCAGAATAACGTCTACGGGGCTAGCTAGTTATTTATATAAATAATTTATAACATCGTAAAATTTTGATCATACTATACATATTTTTACAAACCATTGCTTCTAAAAATTATAATCATGAAATGACTTACTGAATAGATTTCACATAATTCACAAGTTTTGTTAATGGATTACTTTAAAAATAGAAAGATGCGTATGCTTCACATGATAGTAAGTTGTTTTTTAAATAACTGTTGTGCCCTTATGCAATGTCATTGAATAATTCTGATATTAGTAATCATATAGATGACTTTCATATAGTGGGTAGTTTTCATAAGGTGGGCTTAGGTTATAAGAGGGATGTGATATCTTAAGACTTATGACGAGATGTTTTAGCGGGATCTCAAACTGTCATGTATTGGTTTTTGTTTTGTATTAATAGTTTTGTGTTGGAAAGCTTGGTTATTGTTTACAAGTAAAGTGGATTAAATTGGATTAAATTCTCACATGCCTAAAAACTACCTAGAAATATCTAATTAGGAGCCAAGTTAGAACACAGAAATCATCATAGGACCAGAACAATCTATATTCAGTCGATAATGTCAGTAATTCAATAAAGAGGACCAGTTGTCATGTTAGGGAAAGAAGAAGAAGACTTGTGACACCAATCCTATTTCACCAACACGTGGTGCAGCCTGGGATCTCGAAAATCACTAAAGAATAAATTCCAAGAAGTTTTTGCTCTCCCAATACATCTTTGTTAATTTAATGTATATTCGCAAAAAGTTAGTCAAGCTAGATTTTGTCAAAGATCAGTACAATGGTAATTCTAGAAATAGGTATAAATTAGTCGTACCGTGTTTTAGGCTTAGTAGGTCCAATATATTTTTTTAGGTAATAGTGTTAGGTTTTATAATAAGATCCCGAAGCACATTATTGTTTTTCCAGACATCAAATTCAGGGACTAAATAAGTATAAGTAAAGCAAATTTTATTGTCAAAAGGTTATTATTATAGGATCGATCATTATGTGAACATAGTGATGACTGAAAGTGACTCCCAATCTATGCATCCAATAAATTGTTATTGTTTTACTTAATATAACAAAACTTGTACAGTTGGAAAGGGCTTCTTAGGGCCTAAATTGAATAAAGATTTTTTTATTTGATTTGATTTGAATTTGGTTGAGTAATGAAAGAGGAAAAAGGTATAGTCGTGTGGTAGGACTGTAATAGCCCGACGGGGTCGCGACTACCTTATATACGGTAAATAGTCCGTCCTACCGACATGATAGCAGCGACTGGCGATGGGTTGTTATACTCTTGGTGGTCGTCACAGTTTTTGGATTATACTGTGCTGTATCGCAAAGGTTACATCACATTGTTGTGCTTATTAAAACAAGAAAACAAATAGGAAATGGAATCTACAACATTATTTCTATTAAACTAGATTAACGTATTCTAAAATTGAAATGCGTACAATAACAGTGTGGAATCTATAATAACATTAAAAAACTGAAGAGTTTGTTTGTTTGGTTGAAGACACTAATCTTAGGAACTACTAGTTCGAATGGAAAAAATGATTTATTGTTGAATAGCCTATTTATCGAGGAAAGATATAGGCTATATAACATTACGCTACAACCAATAGGAGCGGAGCATCAATGAAAAATGTTGCAAAAACGAAGGAAATTTATTCCTTTTGAGAAATTCCACTGCGTGCGTTGCGTGAATGGTTAAAGTAACGCACTCACTATGAGTGACGGAATTGTTTCTCTTAAAAAGTATAAAGTTTAAAAAAAATTCAATCTCTCCAACCCTTTCTCTCTCTCTCTCTCTCTCTCTCTTATATGACGCATACGAAGTTGCGCGGGTCAGCTAGTCTTACATATAAATACGTAAGTATATTTAGTAGTTTGCGAACAAAGATTTACTGCATTAATCCAAAAAGGCGAAATATATAGCATGACTGCTTCAAGAGACGTCTTTGAAACACGACTCTGACGTATTGGAGGATGATCAAGTGGACGCTAGGGACCGAGTGGACTGAATGGTTGAACTAAATTAGAGCTCTAAGCTTCTTGTTATAAACTATAAGGAGGGATAAACAGGGTACGAAATTATTTTGACCCTTTCCGGGATGTGTACCTACTGATTACTTGCTTTGAAGTGTGAACTGAAAGAGATAGTATGGTGAACGTATTAAGTCGAAATACAAGTACCTAATTACTAAAGCAATACACTGTGTATTCAAAGGACAATGCCAGTAAAAGAGTATAATTATGATGATATTATTTGTACTAGCGAACACGCAATGGTCGAAATTCGACCAGCGACTTTCTGATTATAGACTATTATAGTCTGTTTTACATTTGCAGTATGAATGTAAACAATGGATATTATATCACTTGCTGTCACTTTCACTGAGTGTCAATGTTTTGGAGATCTAAGTTCAATGGCACTGGTCGGTGTTGTATGCGCAGTATTATTTAATTAATATTAATGTATTTATAACACAGGTATTATATATAAATTTTAGCTTTCTCCACTCCTTCTACACATAAACTTTAACCTTGCCGAATATCGGAGTCCTCCGTGCACAAAATATTCTTAAAAAGTAGCCCGAAGTTTTCTCCTCGCGTATTTTTATTTATATTATTTTGTGTGTTATCTGAGGTGTTATTATTACGTTGATTGTAAAAGTATTATAGCTACAAAACAAATTATATTAGAATAACTACATATAATTCTCGAAAGGTATTTTTAAATGACACGCTTAATAGGAACTCTGCTTATGTATGGGGTTCGTGAGTAGCTGTTGCGGGTCCGATTCTCGCAAAAACTTTACTTCAGTGTGATGATGAACATGACTTTTAGTTTCGTAAGGTACCTAGTAACAGAAGGCTTTAAAGAGGAGGAGTTTTTAGATATTGTCAGGTAGGCATAAACAAAAAAATTCCAAGTAGGTTGTCAAAAAGGGAGGAAGGGTTATAAAACATTAAGTCGTATCTTAGGCCACAAGATAAAGAAACATAAAAAAAAAACAAGAAAATTATATAACATACTTTAAAAAGTTTTAAATTATGTAATAATACTAATTTTTGTTTACCAAAACCGAAATGGCATCTATTTAACTTGTATAATAATTTATAGAAAATAATACGTGCATGGCATAATAATATTTCCAATATGTATATTATCACTATGTTATTTATTTATGATATGTTAAGTTTTAATGTAATAAAATTACTAGGCAATTAGAGTAAATATAATCTAAACCTTCATTTAAACTAGTTTAAAATACCTTATACCTTCATAATATTGTCAATGTAAGTATCTACATATGTACAAATAATATCCTGTTTAATGACATTATTAAAACTTTAATGAATTTTTATCTTACGTCTTACGTTATAAATACAGAACCAGAATAATTAAACAACTTCTAATTATACTCTATCAATGCTGATAAGATTGATTTATTTATACGCGGCATCGCTTCTTTAACTGAGATAAAGCACAGAATTTACGATGTTTATTGTGATAAACGGTTCATAATTGTTTGTTGCGACGTTTTAATCGAGCTTTAAAGTATTAATACGCGTTGTGGTTCTGAATTATTGTTGAAGAAATATAATTATTAATGAATTGACATCGGCTTCGTGAATTTAATTTGAGACGCCATTTCAGATCTTTATTTCTTAATCGACAAAATGTATGATCTAATATTATAAATTTGAATGGTTGTATGTTGTGGTGGTCGTCACTTAATAATACGATAACTGTTGAAAGGATAGTAAATTTAAACTGGATTAACACATGTGATACGTTTTAAAGAACATTTTTTTACTCAACTATAGATGTGTCCCGACGGCTCTGCACTTCAGAGCCAGTTTTCCCCACTAGACTAGGCAGGGCATTTTGTAATGCCTGTCTGGCTAGTTACCACCCTGAAGTTTCAGTGTAACTATATATATGTTCTGGCAACTCCTCTTAAGGGCCAATTCCCCCACTGGGCCTGGCGTATCACCATCTTGGACCACATCATCACTAAACACCAGGTGAAGTTGTGTAGATATGTACTATTACGTTTAAAAAATATCCAATTCTGAAGTCCATGCAAACGAAGCTGCAGGTAGAAGCTAGTAAATAATAAAAGTAGAAAGATACTCTGAGGAAAAAACATTTCCATTGTTTCCCTTTTTCACGACTCAAAACTCCTTAGCATTCGGAACATTATCCGAGTAGGTACCAAGGTTATAATATCTTAATGGGCCAAGTTGAGCGCAAACAGCTGTCTTGAGAGCACTATTCTTCATTAGCCGAGGAACCCGTTTAAATTATTCTTCGGGTCACTTCGGTGCTATTTAAGTTAATTTAATTCTAACTTTACTCACTTCTCACGTACTTGCAACGATGTTGTTAATATTTATGTAGGTTTAGTTGTTTCTATTTTTTCCTTGATAAATTACGTGGAACTATTACCGATAATGAGAAATGTGGTTGCAGTATATATTTAATTTAACAATAAAACAATATAACGTGTTGAGTGTTAATTTATGTAAGTATCGTCAATGACAATAAATATCATTGTAAATCTTTTTTTTTCTTCTAAAGTATTTCAAGTAGAGTTGGAATAAACTAAAAAAACTTTGTTTAAATTATGTATTACTAATTCTTAAAAGATCTGTCATCAACTTACTGATATACTTAGGTATATTGATTATAATCTGGATATTAATAATATTTCCTCTACAACTAAACATATTATGATAAATAAATAAAAAAATTGAATAGGAAAATATTCGAAAAAATTTTAAACTACAAAAATCGCAACGTACTTTGAGACACATAGTTTTACCAAAAGTCGCTTTTATCATGCAAACACGTAAAGTTATTAATGCACATTGATTCTACCAACTGATTACGAAATACGATACACCACAGAGATATTCTTAATAAATACTCAGGAAAATGTGCTTACTAAAAATGAGTTGAATATAAAATTTCTCTAAATATTATCTTACAAAACAAAATAGTTAGCAGTTGCTTTTTAAAATTGGTATGCAGTAATTTCTTTTATACGCTTTCATTGCTTCCTCTCAAATTAAATATATCGTCCACAGCTGTTGTTGTGGACAGTCTAGTAAAGCTTAACGCTACGTCCAATCAACTTTGTAGCATTCCGTGCCCGTAAAAAGTACGGCATTCATTTTACAGATGGCATTACTTGTAACCAATAGACCAAACGGTTTCTTTTTTTAAACAAATACTGTAAACATAAATGTACCTAATTTTTTAGCCATAAGTATTTGAAAATGGAGAAGTTTTGAATCATTATAGTTGTTTATAATACAAGTTAATATTTATTAGGTTTATAATTATTTTTATATTTTGATCCATAATTTTATTTCAAACAATAATTTATATAAATAATTCTTATTTCTTTACTAATCATATAAAAAGTTTAAGGACTTGCCGAAAGTTAGATATACATATATGAATTTAAATATATACCGACTTACATTTATATTTAAACAACCCCCTTTTTAGTTTTGTATGAATAAGTATTATTGTGAAAATAAATTTTAATCATTGTGTAAACATCTTACTGAACACCAGTGGTACTAAATATTAATTACAATAACACCATTTACTTATAAGAGTAGAAAATCACTAAAACATAAAATCTAAAAACGTAAGATCAATTTGGGCAACGGGTGGTCTCCTCCGGCGAAAATTTCAAACACGCCTAATAATTTTTATAGAACCCCTCGTCATGTTAACCCGATATTTATTACGAAACAAACATAATAAATCCAAACTTGAAATCTTAATAATACACCGAGCGATTTCTGTTTTCTTATTCTAGTTTATCAGGTTGTGAGAGAGATAAGAAAGTTTGTTCGGTGAAGTAATAAATTACTCGGTGAAGATATAATGATGGGTCGATCAAAGCCGGTTAATAGTTTGATTGGTAAGTTATTTTCTGACTGTTGATGAGAAATTAGGTTGGGAGGTTCAAACAAATTTATGTTATACGTGATGAGAGAAAGTTTATGTTTGTATGGACTAGACAATATCCAGATTACTCCAGATCTTCAATTACGATTGCGATATAATTACTTACATATGATTTCCTCTAACTCCTAACATAATACTATTAATATATATATTATTATTTTTATAAGCACTTTTGACTCTACAATGGTAATACCAAGCACAAAACTACCATGACTTCATTGCGACTACTGAAGGTGTTATGATAAAACACACGAGTAAATTGTAAAGCTTATACAATTATAAATCAATGTAAGTAAGCCTATAAATTGTCATTAAATAACTATCTTGTCCTATTGTTTTTTTTTTTACGTACATCCAAATAAGACACAATTAATTAACAAAGTGAGGTAAGGTAAGGTACTTAACAATGTGTTAGCGCCGAGCGCCGCGCTTCGCCATTTCGATCTAGCTCCTAAAATCACTTCTATGCCCATTATTAAAATTAGCAAGGATTATCTACACACTATTATTTATTAAAAGAAAAAACATTTTTTTTGGGTATGTTGATTGTCTTGTTGATTAAAATTCAAGATACAAAACTTGTTTTTTAATATTTAAAAATTCGTTAAATATATCTCAATAAATTAAGCATGTATTGCATAACATCATTCATTTTATTTTATCTTTTTAAAACGGAATAATCGCGATAGAAGTATCACATCGACAGGCGATTACTCAAAACTTCAAAGTTCTGTAAATCGTTAACCAGACTTTCTACTGTAAAATTATTTTGTATGTAGGTCGAGGACATGTTTAAGTATTACATAACTAAAAATTACTAAAATCGAAAACATCAACATTTTTACCGTCCGCTTTACATGGTTTGCCCCACTTGTGAGCATCAAAATCGATATTCCGCTGGTCTAAACTACTCGATCACCGTGACAAAAAAGTTCAAGAGAAATTGCATAGTATGGATATATCATGAGAAAGCATGAAAGTTATATTATTAGAAACATTATAATTATGAAGGTGGATGGATACAGAAGTAGAGTAAGACCGAAGAAGGTACGGATAGATAGTGTGATGTGCGAAGAATGATATGCGCATAAAAGTTGTGAATATTTGACAGATGATAGAGGGAGATTAGAATAGAAAAACATGTGCTGACCGTTTTAAGCTGGGATAAGGATAAGAAGAAGGAGTTTTGAAGCGATGATGTATCTTTGGATTTCGTGAAATTTTAAGCTCATGGAAAATTAATGGGCCTCCCTTTGCTTTATAAGAAAAATAATTTGAAAGATTGTTCAAAATGTACATATTTTTAGACTCAACCATACTTGATACTAACAAGTATACTAACTACAAGTATCTATATTTTCGCACGTAATATGCCGTGTCGATGAGGAAAATCAAACATAGTACCATAGGCAATTAGTCATCCATATTTACATTGCAAAACCGCAGATAAAATTCATTAGTTTATTCGTAGTGTGAATTTATTTCCAACAAGATCACAAAAACCTATTATTGGAAACAAAAGCGTAAAGAAAAAAATCTATACGCCGAAATCTGTCACAGAATCAATATAAATTAGCGCCGTGAACCCGAAAGGCTTGTGGTTACAATGGGCGCCGACAAAGGTCCGACACGGGTTCCGCAACACCATTGTGATATCGCATTAGTAAGCTGTGACTAAGTGGCCGTGATGTTTGCGGGCGTGATGTCAGTTAGCGGTTACTGAGACCAGAAGAAGATTTTATGTCATAATATATGTGATAATAGAAGTCAGAGATATAAACAGATTTTTCTTTAATAGTTTTCACCATTGCAAGAGAGGTACGATAAAGATAAAGCTCTATGGAGTTACCACTGCCCAACTGGAAAAATATTTCCACCGTGCCAAATAACCTTGTGTTTTTTTTTCTATATTACGGTTTCTTGAGCTTAGGGGAAAAAGGTCAAGGTAGGCAACATGTTAGTGATACCTATTCTGTTACAAGTGTTTATAGGTTACGGTAACCGTTTACCAACAAGCAGGCTGTACGCTTGTTTGCCATCTTAGTTCCATAAAAAAGGATAAACGAATTCCAGGCCATTTTCGAATACCTATAAGACACATATATTAAGACATATATAATAAATATAGGTCTTAAATATAATCGTAAATACCAAATTTAATTATTTTTTTTAATGAACCAAAAAATCATGTAATACATGTTACTTACAAAGCAGTTTTCTTACCTCACGGTCTAATATTTATATAGAATAATATAAAATAGGCACAAAAAATAATATGCCTAGTTGATTTTGCATATTGAATAGTATTGATATTTCGTACAAGTGACCACAAATTACATTCCGTTGTGACTCAGTGAGAAAAATACCATGTTTAACTGCGGTCGAGACAGTTGTATCAAATTTTATGACTTCTGTGGTCATTTCAGTGACACACTGTTTATTACTATTAATGTTGTTTTACTGCTTTTCTGATATATTTATTATATCTGATATGAATCCCACGTATTTGGCACATCGTATCGGTTTTGTGGTTAACATGATACTCAAATTACTAATTTTATCACCTTTTAAAATACTTCGAAAATTAACATTATTTGTTTTTAATACGTTCTATATTATATAAACTTATATAGTGATATGTTTCTTTCCTCGTTACTGGATGAATTTTGAACATTGTTTCTCTAACTTCAACGATCATAAGTATGTAATAAAGATTGTCTATTAAAAATGCTCCCATAGTCACCATGTCTAATAAAAAATGATGAAAGTTTTTCTAAATGGCATAGAATCAGTAATTCTCAACCACACATCAAACAATTCAAAACTATTTTACAAGTATTATCACAAAACACAGTTTTGTTTTACGGGACAATTTAAATTTACAGATTCGTTGGTCCCCATTCTTGCCCACAGAATTCGCAGTAATCTCGATAATTCCAAATCAATATCCTTAGTTCTATGATAGTTTTTATATGTCAAATTATTCCAAAACCACAATGTTTTTGAATTTTTAAATTTTCGCCACAATCTCACCAGATATTAAGTGATGATGTGACCAAATATGACACGTCAGACCCAGTGGGGGATCTGGCTCTTAAAGCTGACTACCAGAACATACCTATAGTTATAATGGTACCTATCGAATAGATACTTCAACTTGAGGGTGATAGCTAGCCAGACAGGCATTAGAAAATGCCCTACCACAATGCTATGGTTTCATCAAGATATTTTCCTTCAACGAAATCTCAGTCTCATTGTAGGGTATTCGAACTCACGTTGATCACTTCAGGCACTATAAAATATTCAAAACATTTTTGATAATCTAAAATAATATCAGAGAAGATATTACAAAACAAAACATCATTAAAATAACTTGACTTTCCCTGATCAACGCGATAAAACATATTTATACTGTTTAAAGCGTAATAAAACAGTAAGCTTGTAGCAAAACAGTAAAAACGTAGTGTTTTGTTCCTGATAAAGATATTATTAAAATCCACCATAAGTTTGTTAGCCGCATTACAGTGTAGTTAAGATAAAGCTTATCGTACAAATGTTTGTGCTGGATGAAAATATTTACCAAACCTGGCTTTGAGGTGGTAACGTTGTCTTGATAAAAGGAAGATTAGAACTAATTCAAACCACATTCGGTAGTTCTTTATGAATGTTAAGTGATTCATTGCGCCTTGTCTACTACTGCCTATAAACGGTTTCCTTAATTATTTTAAGTAATTTTATAGATGCTTTTTGACATTATAAATTAATACATATACGGAAAATAATAAATGCATACATATTTTACAAAGAGTTTTAAATGTTTATCTATTATTGTAGCTTGTAAAACTATCTCAGATCTTTCTTATTAATTTGATTGATTAAGAAGATTTTCGTTTCATAAACAACAATTACTCTTGAATGTGATTCCGATACTTTTCTTATATAATCAGGATCTTAAGCATTTAAAAGTACTTCGTACATACTGCATGGATTTGTAAGACGAGTAGTGAAACCACCTGGATTGAATTACCTGAATTGAAGTACCACCTGTACTAAAATTATTCATTCAGAATTCATAAGGGCTTGTCATGTTTATCAAGTAGCCAATTCAACGGTTTGCTTCTTGATACTACGATCTGAGTACACACTTAATATTTATTTGCAAACGAGCTGAGAACATATAAGCTGAACACTAAAGTATTGAAATCGAAGAGTACTTGGAAACATTTTCTGAATTTATTTTATAGATAATCATCGATATCTTTTTACTACTTGAATATCTTTTTCATTTAAATAGACTTTCAAAATCCATGGTTTTCGTCATAAATTTAAATATTTACATAATATTATACTGTATGGCTTTTAACGTGTCCTAGTGCAAATTATACATATTTAAGCGATATATAGTTACATAGTAAATAAATACAATAACTGACCTCATGTATAGAAACGACATTATTAGTCGCATGATTCAAAATATAGTTCCTCCAAAAATCAAAAGTAAATGCTATTTGACTAAACTGATAGCGTCATTGAATCCATTATATATTTTTATTAATTAAAAGAATTACAAGTAGAGTTTAAAAATATAAGGAATAGCTAGTTTCAATTTAAAAATCCAATATCGAGTAAGTCGTTCACAAAGAAATACCTAAATACAAATAGTTACCGATAAAGCACAATTCAGCCTCACACTATCTATCATAGTGTGGCATGGTACATCAATATCACAAACTTGCGAAATCATTCCGCCTTTTATAGGCGCTCTCTGTGATAGTTTGGTAAACGCTGGAGAGATGTCAATCATGTCTGAGTTAGGGATAACCTTTCAGTAAAGTGTAATAATTTCATATAAGCCTGGACACGCCAATGCATATTTCTCCCCTTATTTTTTTTCATTGGTAAGAAATAAAGGAAAAAATCTAAAACAGAGTTTCTGTTTTTATAAAATAGAAAAGCATTGACGTTATGATTCTACTTGAACAACATTATAAACGCATTTCGACAAATTTAAAATGAAAATAAAATCTAACACCATAAATTTTATTTATAATATTAATAAACTGTATAATGACGAATTTATGTTTAAAAAATTGTAGCTTTTAACATCAATGTCCAGCACTGAACTGAAAAAATGACATTTAACTGAGATTTAAAATAAAACTCAAACATTTCTAAACACAAACGTGAATTTTTTAATGTATTTAAATACAGTTTTACTGTCAAGTGTAATACGTGACCATTTCTTTCCATTCATTACTCAAATATTGGTAAAGCTATCGGTAATGTTTACAATAAATCTTAAGTGTTGGTCGCGTGCCGTGATCCACCATCTTATTTAACTTTCAAATTACTTTCTAATGTTAAAAGTTTCATTAGTACTTCTAACGAATATTTGCTTTTATTTATGTACCTATTTCTTCACATTTTCAACTTACGCAATAGTTCTTGCATATTATAAAATTTCTACAACAATTACATTAATAAAATTAAATTAATTTCCTTTAATATTTCTTAAAATTACTTAATTGAAACTATTTCACAAAACATTAAAACTACATACACTCACATTAAAACCTTTGTTCATAATTTAAAAAAAGTATCATTGGAATTTGTTTCGCCATGTGGTAACACTATTTTACATTTTTGTTATTATTCTCCACATAAGGTCTTAATAAAAATTAAGAATCACGTTATTAAAGAGTATAATTCAATCTTTGAGAAAGGTTTTAAAATTCAATGAACCGTTTTCAAAAATAAACCCATTTATTCAATTAGTCTGTTAATTACGTATACATTTTGTACAAGCCTTTAAACTATTTTTCTTAATATGATTCTTACTATTTATACAATTAACACTATTAAATAGTACCTAGAACGAAATAAAAAAAATCTCCAAAACTAAACGGGGAAACATCGCAGAATTACGTTGAAACTGCATATACCCAGTATAATGCAATTTAATTAAGCTTAACAATCAGCAGCCGTTGCCAAAGAAACACCCCAAACGTGGAATAAATTCTTGAAGGGGATGAAATCAGTACCACGACGTCTGCGGTCTCTCATTGCAGAAAGTTGTAGCAAGGTTTCCGTCAGATTTTGGTTCTTATGCCCAGTACGATAATGCTTTTAGAGCTGCTGCTTGTGTATTGTCCAAGTTTTTGTATAGTTCCGTGGAGCTTGACATCAGCCCCTGAACGTTTAATTTTCTTTTAATCCCCAACGATTCGATCTTATCATTGGGGGTCGTCCCGTAACGAATTAAACGGATTGCATCGGTGTCGCAAATGAGGCTATTTTGTGCCTCCTGAGAGATATCTCGTTGACATTAGTTGAGGGTTCGGTACGTGGTTGTTTGTGTTTATATTATACGTAACTAGTTTATTCATATGGAGTTAAAAAGTAATGGAAAAATATTAAACATTACAACCGGAAAGAGATAAATAAATACGTAGCACCCGGTTTAGAAGTAGATAATCTTATTTTATTTATAATATATACTTTATAAATCTATTAACAAAAACATTCAAACACTTTATATAAAAAGTCCGAAATTAGCGGAAATCTAACTATCGACCACTCGTACTGTACATACAACAATGCGTACAAGTCTCGTCGTAACACAGCTAGGCCAATTCGACGACGATCATAGTCGTGATAGTCATGACTTGCATTAACCGTGTATATTCTATCTCATTCACTCGCAGGCTAAATCATATAGATGTATGTATTTATCTTTCTTTAATGTCGGTCGGACAATTTTTCCCATGTAGCAATCCAACGACAAAGAAGTTATTAAAAAAAAATTGGAACAGGTATTCTTTGAAATGGCAGTTCTAATTACTCAATGAACTAATTACTCTAATATACATATACCAATAAGACATTGTTCTTATAAAACATCGTTCTACAAAGGTCTCTACTACAATGAAAAGGTTTCTACTAATCCAATAGGTTGTACTGTAAACCCAACATGAATGAATTACAAACATGATCCAAGAGAAAATTACTTAGCGAAGTATCCTCTCAAAGTCAGCGTTTTCATGAAGACGTAAAACAAAACTTTACAATACATTTTAGCGTAAGAAACGTTTTCAAAGAACTCCTGAGTTAGTCTCGGCGCTTTACGATTTGCGAACAAAAGGCAAACAATCCATTGTCTATCGATTGTAGCCTGGAGTGCAGTTTGTCGTCAAAGCCTTAAGTTGCTCTTTTCATGGCCTTTACTATGTGTTGTCGGTTATTTACTATCATAATTACGTTATTCATAAACCGAGAGTTATGGTCAGTAAGCCTCAGTTCCGACACAGTAGCTTGGGCATTGGAAAACATAAAACGGTGTAAACGTAAGTTGCAATTGTGTTATATTATTTTATTTTTATCGCTATATAGGTACTAGTAAAAACTTCATTACTTACTAGCTGTGCCCGCGGCTTGGCTCACGTATGTCTTCGATCGGGCACACGCGCGAAACTTGCTCCCCCGCTCCCGATTATTTTAAGGACAAAAATGCCTATCCTGTGTGTTCCTTAGAAGATAGATATTATATAATATGTTCTCGCTTAATTTTTTGTAGGTCGTTTTAATATCTACAATTATGTTGTACATAAATTTGATATGTCTCTCATGGTTAACTCAGCGTAAGCCATTTAAGCGCTCGAATTGATTCACAATGAACTTTTTTTTTATTTGCGTGAAACCCTAATTCTTTTTCCAAAATAAAAGTAGCCTAAGTTACTCCTTATAACATAAGCTATCTATTAGTGAACGTCCTATCAAAATCGGTACAAGCGTTTCGAAGATTACCCGGAACAAACAGACAGACAGACAAAATTTTTAAAAGTGTTTTTTTTTACATAAGTGTCGTATTTACTTTCATATACATTTAGTAAAAAGATGCTATTTTGACATTACAAACAGACTATTTAATTTTATCAATAATTGTATAAATAACCATTTTTAGTACAACAGCATTCGGCAGCTGAAATTGCGAACTAACACATACAAAACACCTGTTAAGAACTCAGTGTTAATAAGTCATCAGTAGGTACATAATTATAAAAGTTTTGTGTTTTGTGTATTAAATGTAGACTATATTATATATCTACTCATTGTAAACGTTTGCAAATCAAGAATCTGTAACAAATAATTAAAATATAGTCATAAAAAACACTTTTACTACAATTGAATTTGTGTTGCCTGAGTTTTATTCTTCTTTGTGTTGTCTTACTATTTCCATATAAATGAGTTCTCAGACAATAATATACATATATAATCTATTGATCATATTTTAATGATGTATTTTTTGTTATATATTAGAGCAAATATTTTGTATTATGCAAATTGTGTATTACTGGACTCAAACTTTTTCCTTATAATAAATAAAAATACCCATGCTTACATGATTTTAAATACATAATAATATCGCATATTGTTCGAACAAAATGCACAGAACTAACAATCTTGTACGTCACACAAATATGTGCGAAAAAAAATTCTGCGACCTCTGGCCTCAATAAAACAAAAATTAAACGTAAAACTCTTAGTAAGGTTAACTCTTGCCTATTGGGAATTACTTAAAAGTCTACCATGTTAACTCTCTTTAGGTAAGGCTTTTACTTAGAATTTGTTTGTTATCTACATCTCAACTAAAGACTTGATAAAACTGTTGAAACAAAATCTTTCAACTATACTTACCTATTATCTTTGTTTTATTCATTACATTATTACAGGTAGAGTCAAATCGATAAATGTGTACTATATAGGCTTGATATCAAAATCATCATTATCATCAAGGTATTTATTATCTATACCTCTACGGCTCTACCTAATTACTTGGTAATACGTAGGTGAAATAAGAAATGAGTAGGTATTATTAATATTTAATATTTAGGTTCTAAAATATTTATCTTTCCGCTTTAATGTTAGTAAATCAATCTGTTAATTTTTGGTGAACGGCTTCAAAACTACATAATATATACATGCAAAAAAGTTAAACCGATATATTTGAAATATCTGCTTCATACATACATTTGATAAGTTCCAAAACTTGAACTCCTTTGATACCTTTCATCGATATATTTTTCGTTCAGAAATATTTTATTTACTTTCAAGATTTATATCGAAGTTTTGCTTACTCAATTAATTGAGTTTGAAAAGTTGAGCCAAAAGGATTCGCTCAGAGAGAATTCAATCTTTGAATCAACGCAATCGTGTAAGACACACAAAAAGGGTTTTAAGGAGTTGTAATAAACGAAATATTCTTGTTCATAGGAACAACTTATTTTGTTACTTAGAAATATATCAGAGACAGTTTCATCTGTTTTAACGTAATAACATGAAAGGCCCAATTTCGAGAATGAGATAATACGTTTTTGTTGCATTACGTGCCTTCTCTCTAATATAACCATTTTGCGAACGAATTTTCGTAGACATATTTTATTAGGTAAGCCTATTTGAATTATATTGTATAGCGAAACTCATATCAGATTTATGGTTAAGTATGTTTATAATGATAAGATGAAAACTGGATAACAATTGCGAAGAGATATTATTGCATGGATTTCAATGGTTTCTACATTTATACGATTACAATTTGATCTGTTTTCTCTACAGTCAACTAGTAGGCCGCTAACCCTCAAATGGTCGATTTTAACTTTTCAATGCAAAGTTATAGAATTTAAAATTGTCTGTCTTCCTATCTAAGAATCAAAGTTTATTGGTAATAGTTCCAGGGTTATAAACACTTTGTATTCTGTTAAGTGACAATAGTTTCTGCGAAAATAGGTAAAATGCTTAACTAAATTATTAAAAAATATAGCTGGAAATAGTTTTCTGAACAATTAAGACCTTATTTGATGCACGGAAATAAATGTCAATAATGTGTCTTTTTTAAACAATCATTAATCTAAATATTATTATAGTTTTTTAGAAACAACGATATTCACGTTCTTTTTTGGTATTTCTTCGAAACTACTTTTTGGGTTTAACGGCCTTCTAGTTAAAGGACGCCAGCAGCTGTCATCCCGACTTGCAAACTTATGCACTGGCTGATCCCAAAACGTGACAATCCAAAGAGAGTTACTGTGACGACTTTATCACCCTGTACATGTTGGTCGCGACCCAGTCGGGTACAGACCGCTACCACTCCGGTTGATTACTGGATGATACACTGGTTGATATCGAAACGTGACTGGCCTAAGCATGCCATTATGACGGGTGTTACACCTGGTGTATTGTGATCGTGACCCGGTTGGGTACAAGCCACTACCACTGCGCTTGATTACTGGATTTTACACCGGCTGATATCAAAACGTGACACGCGTAAGCATGCCATTATGCTGAGTGTTACGCCTGGTGTATTGTGGTCGTGATGGGTCGCGTTGTACTGCGGTACGACAGATTTGTCGTGTCCTATAAAAAAAACAGACGACGTCATAAGGACTGCCGACAGAACTGAAAACTAAATTTTGTTTTTTTAAATCAATTGTAGTCTGAATTACTGCAGAGTATGTCGGTGATGTAAAATCTCACGATTTTACCGATTCAAAAAGTCAAACACGCATAATATGATTTAGTCGAGTATATATAATGTATTAGTATATATATATACGGATACATGTACACAGGCCGCTATACTACGCGTCGCTAGTATGACGAGATCGCAATACGACACGAGCATGTCGAGGTCGTCGGTGACGCGAAGGTCACGTGAACCCATAAGTTTTTCCTCTACCAAAAATCGCTCAACGCGGCTAAATAAGTTTTCACTTCAAAGAAGCGATTTTGCGAAGAAATATTAAATTTAGGAAACCTTAGAACTTTAATTAGTATGAAGTAAAGAAATTGCATGATTTCTAATTGGCAATAGTATGTTAGTGACGGAATGTTGATTACGAATATTCTTGGTACAGTCAATTTGGTACACTAAGTTCCACTTCAAACACGTGCGTGCTCTGAAAGTATTTATTCTGCAGTTTATTTATTCGAATTTAAATTTAAATTTAACGTGCATAAGGTTGCTTATAAATGCAATAATTAGATTGTTTAGTCAAATTAATTAAGCGATATATTATTTCGATGAAGCCAAGCGCCTGTCGCTAAACATCTTGACGATATTATAATATCATCATAATTATGCCCCTTTGATAATATATTCCCGTGATTTAGCTGTACGGTTAGCTATAAAAAATAATATCTTGATCTCTTGAAAATAAAAATAAAGTATTCAATTTGGTTTGTAAGTTGATTTTGACATATATAGTTTTTAAAAATTTCCTGTATATATATTTTTTTAAATAAGTTATACAATATTTACTGCTAAACATTTACTTAAAATATCAAATCATATTATTTTACGCCGGCCATCGTTATGAGACCAAAGTCCATCGAGAATCACCATAACGCCAGCACATAATAACACCCTTAACTAACCAACGAATATTACACTAAACCAAAGGCTCCCAAAAGTGTGCGCCACGAAGTTCTGGATAACTATGGAAGGTGGAAGAAAGTATAATTTTTTTAATATTACTTATGTAAGTACATACTCATTTACTCACCCAATCACACCACATACCAACTCACTTACTTAAGATAATTAAGATTAATAAGACTTTTTAAACAAAACAGTCTATCTGTAGACCGGAGCGTGTTTTGGTATAGACCTGTGCAATTTATTAAACCTGTGCAAGTGACTAGCGCAAAATCGAAAGTCAATTTTTTTGAAAATAACTGTGCATATGTAGGAATACCTGCATAGGTAAACCTCTCCGGTAGACCTTAGTGCGTGTCGCCTTCGTAAGGTTGCCGTGAACTGATAAGTTTGAGAACCACTGCACTAAGCGCTTTGTTAATCTCATCGCACGTTAAAGAGAAAACTAGATTGGTAAAGGTAATTAACATAATAGTTGGTAATAATAGTATACCGTTTCAAATATACATATATGAAACGAAACTCATTTGAAAATGCATTCCAAATAGGACAATGCAATTTGCCTGAATTGGTTTTTGATTCGATTGCACAACGGCAATATCTATGCCACGAAATACTAATAATTCAACAGTTAATTTACTAATTAATGTTTAAAAATTTTACCTACTACTTATACTACATTAAAACTATCATCGACCAGGATTGATCGATAACCAAGGGTATAAAGCTTCTAAAGTATTCTGAAAGTAAATTAGGTTGTAGTTTAGCTAAGATAGGGCTGACATAAATAGTTAAATACTGACCGGTCACGGGGTCTTTTGGTATAGAAATAGAACCAAACCTTAGATATTATGTAATTAGAAAACACCATAAAACTTTAATTAAAAAATTTAGTGAAATTACACTGAAGTACAGTTGGAATTTTTGTTTTTTTTTTTGCTAAATATATTTTTCTATTATGAAAAACATACTGGAACCATACAAAAGTACACTTAAAAGTGTTTTATTTCTTTACTCAAAATTATTTTTGTAAAATATTGTTGTCAAGAAGGTTGTCTAGAACGTCGTTTTATAATTATTAACTGTTTTCTTTAAAAAAAATATATAGATGTTAGTTTGCGTAACTGAACTACATAACTGGGAGATCTGACTTATTAATCCGGACACAAAGTTTCAAACCGGGTCATATCCTGGTGTACTTGAACGTATGGCAGCTATAAGCCAAGATAATTATTTCCGGACATTTTTGTGGTACCATAGAAATGCCATTACCGCATATTTAGAATTTTTTATGGAAGATTTGTATAATTGTAGTTCTTCAAAAAGTGCCATGACTCACAGTAACCATTTTTATCTTCCACGTAATAATTAAAACTATTAGATTATTTGCGAAGCTATTTTCTCCGATTTAGTATTAATCTTTAACCAGATAAGTTTCTTTGTTACATTACGAGTAACCAAAGAAATCACTCGCAGCGAAACGGTTAGCCATTACTTCACACCTATGATGTATGTAAAAATTACACGTCGCGAGCTAAGCGCATTTTTCGTAACTATGAAGTTACGAACTAGGTATCAATACTAAAGCGATACACTCTAAATCATGCTTTAAACATAAAATGCACCACTTTGTAAATTGCACCCGAGCGAAGCTGGTGCGGGTCGCTATTAAATTGTAAAGTTTTTTTTTTTCTAAAGTGTAAAAAATAATACAACATCGGAGTTGAAAACAACTTAGACGTTCGGTACTTAATGTGGAAATTAAATTTAAAACATTCCTTTAACGCACCAGCACTGACTCACCGCCTGCCATAACTCTCGATCACACCCATGCGTTACCAGCGCTTTACGACAGCGTGTAAAGAAACAAAAAAATATTAAGCCGCCGCGCCACCCTCCACGCGTCATTCACTCATTCGGTCAGTCATTCGTTCATTCGCCATCGGTCGACGCGACACGAGGGTGACGGTCGGCGACGACGCGATCGCCGTTGCGTGTGAGGACGATTTACAGCTACAATTAGTTATGTTGCCGGTCGACGCACGACAAACGATCCTGCCTGACAAATGATGCCAGTCGGTCCGTCTGTGCCACTGTTCACAATAAAGGGTAATACTTAAATCGATTAATCCACCTTCATAAAAGTCGTACGTAGCATTTAAATAGCATTTTATCTTTTCAAAAGACACCAGACGTTATCTACTGTGTTGGAATTAGGCATGGATTGTTTCATTGTTCACTCATATTTTTCATGTGAAAAATAATTTCTCCTATGAGAATTAGGATTGTATTCGTATCACTGCTATTTTAAATAATTTGCTATATTAAATTATGAATATATTTAACTGCTAGATTCCATATTATATTATATATTCAAAATGCTTCTAAATTGTAATTTGTAGAATTCATACTCTATTCTATATTAGAAAAAAGAGTAAAAAAAGACTCGATGTCTTTCCTTTTTTGGATTTGTATGGAGTCCTTGAAACATAACGTGAAGAGACATTTGAGCAGGCCGGCATGACAGCGACGACTGACGTTGGATTGTAGATCCCACTGTAGTCGCTGATGTTATTGGATTGCACTGTGCTCACCATTAGATATAGATTAGTCACTTTGCCGTACTTATGATAGAGACAGTATATTATAGACGAAGGAGCTAAAAAACGAACGGATCACTTGATAGGTACTTGTAATATCCAAAATAAATGCAGCCGTACTATGCACAATAATCTTAAAATATACCAGGTTTTCATTATCACCCGTAAAATAGCAGTGACGTAGCACTTACAATTTTCATGCCTAGTTAGAAGAGATGTCGAAAATCTCACTCAGCTCCAGCTTTCTGTAAATTCTTTTCAAGGCAAGGAAATAGTAAAAGCTCGAGCTGTACTAGATTGTGATCGCTAAAATCCCATTGAGTTAATACCATTCAAAATACAACGCAATTCGTAATATAGACAAATATGCATTACCAGAATATAAAGAGTAAAAACAAAACTATGCAGAACTACTACAACCCTTATTAAGTTAATTTGTATGTCCAATCCACTTGTACATCAGTTGAACACTCCAATTAGTTAACAATGTAGCGGCTACATGACACGTCGGGTTAATCCCAGCTTACACGCGCAACTGTACTAAACAGTTGAAATCCCCGACAATGCAGTGCATTCGTGTCTTTGAAGCCTATGACGGGATCAAAAGCCTGACGGCTAACATGGATTGAATAGTGTATACGGCCTGTGTTAAAATTATTAAAGTACTCACAAATTAGGTATACATTAAAGAGTCTACTTTTGAAATAGATTACTTAAGAATAAACTTTAAGATAATATTCTATACTATTTACCTCTCGTAAATCTTGTTTTATAAAATAAGCATACACTTTGTAATTAGGCATATATCACGTTTATCAACATTTATAACTAGGTGGATCTTTTTAAAAATTTTGTTTCAAATTACATAACTTCTTACTTTTTGTAGTATTAAATTATCCGAAATTTCTTTGCTACTTCCGCCTGAAACAGATTAACAGTTATTATGTCTTTCTGCAAAAAAAAGTTTGTTATTAATTGTTGAGATGAACCTGAAAATGTTAAATGTGAAACTAATAGAGGAAAAGAAAAATAATCAAAAAGAGAAATGTTAGTAACTGAAACGATTAAAGAGATGCTGTTAAGGCCGTAGACCCAATCATTGTTAACGTACAAGTAATAAATGTCAAAAGTGTTAAACAAATAATAATAACAATTAATAAATTAAAAACTATGTTGCAGATGAGACGTGAAACGACCACAATCGATTACACGTGTTTCGCCCCTCAACAAGGAATCGTCAGATCGATGTTGACTCTTTCGAAACTAGCGGGCGTATGTATTGTAGTATGGCAAACAGACGGCTTTGTACGATAATAAATACAATGCAATCCAAAAAACAACGGCGATCCAATCGTCGCTGTCATGCTAGCCTGCTCAAATGTATCTTTTCGTGGTATTTGAAGAACCCAATGTTTTAGGAGGAAGGGAACACAATTATTTTGCTATGAGATGATTCTGCAGTAGGACAAAATATGAAATAGCGATATTATGTCGAATGCCTTTTGAGATTATATTTGCCGTCCTAAGAAAGAGTGGCGCATTTGCCATTTTTTTTCAAAATTCAGTTATATATTCAGAATCAGGATTAAGTGACCTTACCAGACGCACGTGGTGGTATTTTTATATTTCTCTACGAGTTTTCGTTCTCGAGTTACAGTTAGTCTAAAAGGACGCAAGTGACATATTTCTAGAGATTTCGGATGTTTATTTTATTTCTCTGGTTTATATTTCTGTTAGATACGCTTCTTTTCCTTAAGATGGCAGTAATAAAGCAATATGAAAATGCAACATAAAATACGAAGTTTATTTTATTCATTAACGACTACCAAGAGATCAGTCTATTGTCTATCGCCGGTAGCTGATCCTGAAACTGGAAAGACCAAAAGAGTATCATTGAAGGATTTATTCCCATGTGCATTGTGGTCGCGACCCAGTCGAGTACAAATCCCTTCCCCGCTTGATTACTGGATATACACTAGCTGATTCCGGAATGCGATACACTATGACCGAATTATATCTGGTGTCTATACAGTATCTGTATATATATATATCAATACAACTGTCCAGCCGGATACAATTATCCTGTACTACAACCCAGCAAGGATGTGTGAAAAGAACATTATTTTAATTATATTTATTCTTTAGATATAACTTGCCTGATATAAATAATTGTGTGTAAAGTTTCTAATACAAAATGGATAAGGAAGAAATATTTAATAACCACGTAAACACTTCAAAACAGGCATTTCCAATTACATTAGAATATATACGAGTAGAACACGGCGGCGCCAACTAGGTACATTTTGCAATCGATGCGATTCGTGGAAAGGAAACGAGTCGTGTACGTTATCATGAATATACGAGGTAGCTACTAATAAGTACTTTTTACATCGAATTTTTCAAATGCATTTGGTCCGAAAGCAACATATTACGACTAAGTTAATTTGAAATAAAAAACCACACGTATTAATAATTGATAATTATACTCTGAAACATAATGATTCTGTATTTTGAGCTACAATTTCACGTATAGTATCACAAATACAAGTTACCGTACATTCAAAAGGATTTCATTGAAATTAATTTGTAGATATTCAATAGTATATCAAATAAAGACAGGATAAAAACAGCCCATAATAATAGTCAATAAAGCAATCAAAGTTCGGGCGTTGACAGCCTACACGTAACTTATATACCTCATAATTCATGTCGATCGCTTTTTGAAAAGTCATTATATGCAAATCACTGGATCGTAATGATGCCACACTTGATAGACTGGATGGGTTTCTGTGACTTTGAGATTTATGGATACTATAAGTGTGGAGCACAAATACCAACAATTAATACAATATGTCTATAATAATTATTCAAATTATAATTTGAAAATAAATTATTTAGAAGACTATTCTATGCTATCCAGGACACTATATGCATAGCTTTTATATAATGAAAGTTTTTAAAATTCTTATAAAATGTTTTAGTGGTGAGTGTAGAACATTACAGGCATTAGAACTCTGTAATAAATTATAATATATTATGTTGGAATTGCAAAATAAAATAAAATGCACTATACTTACTTTTTTCTTTTTTTTATTTGTTGTAGAGTAAGTAGTAGTTCTAATATGTAGTAATAGGACAACTTAAGAATTTATCATAAATTGACGATCACTAATGACAATCTTGTCAAATAATGTTACCATATTAATTTTTCTAGTGTAGTCCTACAGTATATTTTACGTTTCCATTAATTGAATCCTAAAATTGGAAGTATTGTTATGAGAGGCTACTTTTATTATTTAAAATACATATTTCGTATTATTCAATATTCTCTAATTAACTATAATCATTACATAATTTAGAAAACTAAAAAAATACCGTATTATGGTGAAGTACTTAGGTACACAAAAAAACTACAAACGCTTCGTTTAGCCCTTCATAATCGTGATTTAGTTTACCAAGAGGCTCCTGCACACTATGCCGGAGGGCTTTTTGCTGCGCGAGTATGCCGCAGATATCGACAATAAGCCGCGAGCTTCATTTCTGTTGTAAGTTGTAATAGTTGCCGTCGCGACGAAGGGGTTATGTTTTGTTGCGACAAGCCCGCCGGCTTTTTCGAAATATTTCAACAATAGGAAAAGTATATCGTACGGTGTAACGATTCGTTTTAATTGGTGGACATCTCTATTTTTCAAATTCAAATAATAGCAACACATTAAATGTCAATTCGCAACACGGAAATAAAAAAGGAACTTTAAATATTACAAGAATATTATACTATGTACCTATACTAAGTCCACATCGTATAATATGTAAGTTTATTATAAATTTTCTCGCGGAAAACATTTTTTATAATTTATTATTTGCTAATGTACCACACAATGTGTCACGGACCACGATGTAGAAGCGTGTTTTGAATGTGGCTGTCAGTTAGGACCCGTCTGGGCGTTTCTATGGAGAATCTAACTCACATAACTCAGCAAGTTAGTGTTTGCATGAAATAATGCGCCAAGTATGTCAGGTACTCCTGCAATAATTACTATACAACGCCAGGGGAAATATGCCAAGTAGCTGTTTTGGACCGGAACAGTGCTATCAGATCGTCTCATGAAATCTTACTATGTTAGCGCAATTTAGATTTACATACCTATGTGTTAGTAACTAGACTTTGTAAATCGTGAAATATATATTATTTAATTTTACTAAATAAATATACATTTAGTTTAGTTTTATTCAGTAAAATTAACTTTTTTTTAAAATAAGGTAGTGAAAAAATATCATATTGCCTTTTATAATTATCTATATTTTTTTAAAGTCGAAGAAGTTTTTAAACATTTATTTTATTAAGTTAGCAACCTTTTTTCTATAGTAGCGCCTCTGCTTGAAACTAAATATTAGTTGACAATCAGTGGTGTTATTACTAGAATGTGGCACTTCCAATTTTGTAGTACTACAAATTGTAGTTTTTATTTAAATATGTGTTATATAATTTCAATGTCTAATTTCGAACCACCACTAATTTCCAATAAATCACTACACACGATTAGTTTCCCGCGGTACGCCAATGATTTATCTACTTTGATATTATCACTCCCACAAATAATATCTGCGGGCATGACAACTTAATGATAAAAATCAGCGAATTTAGAATAAAGTACTCGTTTGGGGTTTGGGGACAAAGGGTAGTCCGGAAATACAAATTGAATTCTTATCGTAAATCAGATCTGAAAGACTTCCATCCAGTCTATTATTAATTTTTGTACTTCGCATAATTTGTTTTCATATTGAAATAATATCATGGTATAATTGTTTAGATATAAATAATGGGAGTCTCATAGGATGTACAAACCACGATTATCTATCTATATTAATAAATATGTATTCAGTCTGAACCAAAATTTGTCAAGGGGATATTTTTATTACAAAAATCCTCTGGTCACCAATATGTAATTAAATATTTTTGTACCCTTCTGTTAGTATATTTATATATCTGGATTTGATTCAAAATGGCAAGACCGATTATGATGAAATTTTGTTCACGAGAAGTACCTATATGAAATTCAGAAATCGATAGGCTATAAAATTGTTAATAATACTTTCAGAAATAATAGAATTATTTCGTAAGTAATAAACGTGGTAGGGCTTTTTTAATGCCAGCCTCGCTAGCTACAAGCACCTGTAAATTTTGTTTAGCTACACCGCTTGACAGTCAATCATCTTCTTGGCTTATCGAATACCATCTTGGGTCACAAAGTCATTTAACATTAGGTTAGATTATAGATAAACGTATAAAGATTTTTTTTTTATTGGTGCATCAGTTCTGATATGCGACTGCCGTTTTTTTTTCAATGCAGTACATATATGCGCTTGGCCTCGACCTAATGGTAAGTAAAGATGAGTCCAGCGATGTATCGCGCTTACCTATTAAATGCCTATTCACACTTCGCTTGAAGACTCCCAAATTATAGGTGGATGGGAAAATAGACGAAGGGAGTGAATTCCACTCCTTTGCCGTTCGAATAAGAACGACGAAGCGTAACGCTTCGTGCGAATCGGGGGAATTTTGACAACATAAGGATGGAAACTCTCCCGGCGTCTAGCTTTCGTATGATGGAACGGATTGGGCGAAATTAAATCGTGTAATTCTTCTGTGTTACTCTTTAAGAACGTTTGTCTTAAATGAAATATAATAGGTAAAGTTATATTATTTTAAAATATTACATTATATATTATTACTTCCGCATACAAGTAAGTTGAGTATATGTATTATATAAACACTTTCAGTATAAGATTCGCGAATATGTTGCGCAGAGGGGCAACATAACGACTTACCTTTTTTAACACTCGATTTTGCTACCTGTCTAACTTACGTACCACAGGCTATCTATAAAAACCATTTTTTTAGGAGTAAGCTCCAAAAATTTTGTTTTGTTTTTACCTTTAATTTACAAAGTGCAGGATAATAAGATCAGGATCATAAGTGCTTTCTCGCTCAGACATCTGGACAATGAATCACCTTTTTGTAGGTATAAGTAACAGAGTATTAGCAAGGAACATACATTCTCGAGCAGCCCCACCTGAGACGTAAACTTCCTACCGCTGTAAGTAAAAGAGTCAATGTTAACGTATATAAAAAGCAATTCACATGCCAGAGGCGGCCCGAGGCTTTCATCCCTGCCCATTCAAACTTCTTATGCAAATTATGTAATGTTCTTTACGACGTGAGATACCAAGGTTTTCTTATGGAGTAAATATTTATATACTTAAATACAAGTATAATATATTATATACTAGGTTTGCCGCACGGTTCCACTCGTGTTATATTTATTATACCAACTGTCCACCGTGCCGCTGCCAACCTATCCATGTAGCGTAATGCTGTTCTCACTTCCCATACTTGCCAGATTTCTTGACATTTATTATTACTGCTCTGTTATTTAGAGTCATAGCGTAATGTTATATGGCTTATAACTTTCCTTAATAAATGGACTATGTAATGCAAAATATTGTTTTCAAATCTCACTGTTAGTTCAAGAGATTAGCGCGTTCAAATAAACAAACAAAAAAACCGTGAGTGCTTAAGATCACACGACAGAAGTGAAAACTTCATCAAGGCGAGGTAAGTAATACGAAATAAAATTTGTCGAATCGAGCCAACTTTACCCGAACGAGCGTTACATATCCGAGCGTGATGATTCGGTCTCATTCAAGATCCACAATATAAAGTCCTCAGCACGCCTAAATAAGTTTTCACTTTAAATAACAAATTCCTTGAGCTTTATAATATTAAATAGGTATAGATTAAATGAATACAATTTTTAAGGCGATATACAATTTTCATCATATTATAGTAACTATATCGTTTGACTACAATCTTACTCACGTAAATATATCACGTTAAATCTAGAAATAGTGCCGGCTCTCAAGCAAAGCTCCCGGAACACATCAATAAGTGTTTAACGACAGATTTTCAACATAAAGATTGCAGCAAACGCAGCTCACCTGAGCTCTAGAAATTCTATCGTTGTATTATGGTTTTATCACAATACTTTTCTATTTAAACAGAGAGGCACACATTAACACTCACATCTCTCAATACGGTTTCCGTATTAGTTAAATGCCAGCAGTCACAATCGCTTCAAAGTTTACATGTCACTATTTTTCGCGTACGTGTGACTGTGATTAGTTCCAGTTAAGGGTTATCTGTTACAATAGTGACCACTTTTTCAGTAATTATAATAGTATTAAGGATGATTACTTTAAGTGAAGAATAATTTTGACGTTTTGACAGATAATATTATATACGGACAAACTATTAAAATATAAAAAATATTCCTCGAATAAAATTATCTGTTGATTAAAAAATCGGCCCATAATGTCAATTATGAAAAAGATTTTTTATTTTATTATTATTTTCAATGGGTTTTTGGGGTTTGCTCACAATGTTACATAACGATGTGACCTAACACTAAACAACTAAACCTAAACACGCAAGCCTAGAGGAGAACTGGCTCTCAAGTGCAGCTGCCGGAACGAACCCATAGGTGCTTGGCGCTTGCATAGGATGGTTGTAGCCAACTAAGTTTTAAAAAATAACTTACCTAAACGATACAGATTCATCACGTTTTCCTACATCGAAAGATCAGGCTCATTGTAAGGATTGGGTCGCGTCGATCGACGCCACGTCCGCTCACGCTACTACTGCACTCAAATTACTTTAAAATTGAGCTTAATTTTTAAAATTGTGTTATCCTATGTTTTAAAATGAGTAAAAACAGGTTGTACGTAACATAAACTTCCATGTACAATGTAAATACTTAGGTCTTTAAAATAAAAAAGCAATTCTCATGCTAGACGTGGCCCGAGGCTTTCATCCTTGGCTATTCCAACTTCTTATGCAAATTGTATAATGTTCTTTACGACATGAGATGCCAAGCTTCACTTAAGGAGTAAATATTCAGACACATACGAGACTTTTTAAGGAAACTTTTTGGTAGTTAAATGTTGTAATAAGCATTTTCTTTTTAGTACGAGATAATCATAAATATAGTATGAAGTTTTTGGCGGGATCTGGATCTGACATTTGATGGTTTCTATTTTAATTCATAAACTTAGTAGTTTGGTTATTATACACAATTGAGTGGATTATAAATAATAACTAATAACATGTATTTTAAGGTTTTTTATACAATTATGTTGGCAAACGAGTATTCGGCCCACCCATTGGTAAGTGCCTATCGTAACCTCTGAAAGCTTGTAATACTATAGCGCGCATTACTTTAAACCCCATCCCCAATACTGCCCAAAGTAGAGGAAATTCTCCAATGAAATTTCTCTACCTCTCTTAAGTTGGCACAAAACTCCTTGGACAGTTTTAAAAAGGAAGCCGCCATTTTTTCGATCTATTTAAATAAGAAGAATAATTAGAAAAATATTATATTCACATGGCCTTGGCAGAATTGTGGACGAACACGATTGTCATTAAATAAAAAAAAATAAAAAATAGATAAATAGATAATATGCAACAAGAGAGGATAATAATGCCCAAATAACACAAATGTGCTATCATTTTTTTGTGATGTCACAGCTTTTGAACTTTTGTAGAATTATAACCTTTGTTTATTTCAGTCAGAACAAATTTAGGATATGTACACCCGTAGGTAGGTAGTGAAAATGCCGTTAAATTTTACGTTAATAATTTATTCTTACTCAGTGAAAAAAAATTCAAACAAACTCAACATGATGTTCACTATACTTTGGCCATACTTACAGTATCTCTCTTTATGGTCCTCTAGCAGATTTCTTTCTTTTTACTATTTGTCGTTAACACTTGGTTGTCCAAAACAGAACTGTCTTGGTTCGGAAGATGATTCGCTCACATACTCGTAACATATTAAATAGAGGTTCGAAATCACTAGTAAGGTTTTGAACTTTACGACAGGGTCTAAAAGGAGAAGTGATCTATTTTTAGAACATTTTTGTTGGATTACGCTACCGGAACGTTAAGTTTTAAACGTGTGAGTAAATGCAATATTTTTTCGAATATACGTATAAATAGTCGTTGTTTCAAGTAGATTTTAAACGCTTTCAGATATTTCGATAATATTTATTTATTTATAATTTTACCCAGATTGTAACAATATAGTGACGGTGTTATCAAACATTTGTTCAAACGCATTTCAAACATCAGGTTACGATATCTCTTATGACAGCTGTACCCGTGAGATATCTTGCCAAATTCGACGGAGACCACTTGGAGTCAGTCCAACTTGGCACTTGACGTTACATGACCCGTACTAACAGCCTATAGGTTAGGTAACGGTTGGTTACAGTGACGGCCTGTGGAGATAATTATATCCCATTATGTGCTACTGAAATGGAATATTGTTTGCCATTGTTACTAATATATTACATAAAGTAAATTTGAAATGAATCATTTTTATCGTATGTAACGCTACATTTAAAAGGCGTTCAACTCCCCCTCCTGGACAATGACGCCATCATCGAATTTCACGCGTTAACATTCGATCGCACGTTATACAGCGGCGGTGCGGTGGCAATGCTCCTATAATTTGCAGGAAGCTGAGTGATGGTTGCATTCTAAATAGTTTAGTAGACATAGAAGAACGTTATTCTGCTAATGTGTTTATTATGTAAAGTGTTTATGGCCAATAAATTGTTTGTTCAATGTGTAAATTATTCTCATTTCATATTAAATATGCTTTTGTTGCTTATGTTATGCAATATTTGCATATATTTTTTTACCACAAATTTCAACATAGAAATTATTTCCATAAAACAACTACAATTTACGCTACAAAGAAAGGATCTTATTACCATTATCACTAATCATATTGGTTTGACACGGTTAACGCATGCCGCCCTCACTGTGAAACTAATCAAAACAAATCAAATATCTATTTGCCAAAGATTATGACCGCAATCACTAAAGGTAGGGGAGTAAGCCAATCTCCGCTAATAATTTCCCTTGACTACGCCTATATATGGAATAAGTAATGAAATAAGTATATTGTTTTAATAGACTTACGTTTTTAGTGCACTTATGTTGAAGTACGATCGTTATCTTTCGAGATCAGTTACAGTTTAAAAAAATTAGCGTTTGACCACAATCTCATCAGATGTTAGTTGACGATGTGGCCCAAGATTATGATATTCTAAGCCCGGTGGGAGAACTGGACCTCAAGTGTACCTTCCGGAATACACATATAGATTTGCTAGCCGTTCAGCTATCAGCTAGCCCTACAAATATTACAAAATACCATATCACCTGTGCTATGGTTTCACAATTATGCTTTCCTTCACCGAAAGCTCAGGCTCATTGGAGGGATACGAATTCACGTTTCTCGACTCATTGTCCATATACGAGCTCGCCGAGCCATAATTGCTTCAAAAATTCAATTACTTTCACTATTTAGTATGACTATAGGTCAGTGACTAATGATTAGACATGAAAATTGTAGATACTTTAATATAAGTACACCACTATGAAGCTATTTTTTGTCACTGTCATATCATGTGTGATATTTCACAGCCAGTTATATTTTACGCGTAGTAATTAACGCCACGACGAGGCAAAGTGCAGCGACAACAAAGAAACAGCAAGTGAAATTATTTCTCACACATAGTTATTTTAGAGTTATAAAAACCTTTAAATAGGTACCTAAATTAAATCCTCAGAGCATTAAAATAAGGATTCAATCTCACTGAAATAGATTCTTACTTATAGATGTTGACACGTGTCACTGCGATATTTTATCTCTTTTCCTCGCACAACTTTACTATCAAACGATGGAATTCTGTGAATATCATGCTCGCGTGCTATTTAACTGGAGCTTCGCATGTAACTAATATGGTACGTGATATATTTTGTAACAAATTATTTGTGAAACGTCGCATACCAACTAACTACGTATGTGACTATAGGCGGTAGCCGTCATTTTCGAATGAAAAATAGCGTCAGTTGAAATGAAGCACTTTGTTAGTTCAATTTTTTTATTGTAATGAATGAGTAAAATAATATCAAATACCTTGCAAATCAATAATTCTTCAATAACCCTTTTTTTTTAATTTCGGACGTACCTATTTCTCTATTTTTATGTTTAATTTTACTATAAAAAAGAATTTATTTGTATTAACAAGGCGTATATGGAACTAGTTCTGAGAGTCATTTTATATGAAGGCCTATTTCAAATTTTTCATTATTATAAACATTAGGACAAAACCAATTATCAGGATTCATCCAATACATTAATAAACAAGCATCGGTTTGTTTTACTGCGATCTCGATCAAATTTTCGCACCATTTCACGGTTCAAGTGGTGATTAGTCGCTGTGGAGTTGTCGAATTCTCTCTATTAATTTGTCAGTTCCAATTGTCACGTTTAGGTACATAATTAGTGGAGCGTTGCGGTTAACCGACAAGCCTTGTTGCGGAATCAGAGTGCAATTTTGTAATAAAATGTAATTTCTGTGTTCACACAACTGCATAATAAAAGCTTTCATTGATTAAAATTATACTAATTATTATCTATGTAGGTACACAATGGTCATCTTATGCATTATTTTAGTCATCGAAAAATGCGTCGTATAGAATCAAAAGCAGCAAAGTTAATAGGTGCATTTCAATTGTATCCATGGCGAATATTTCAGTATATTAGTTTTTCTTAAATTATCACATTATCAGTCACATCAACTTTGCCTCTGTCGATTCTATACGAATCAAAAATCACTTGCTTTTAATTTCGGTGAAGTAAAATATCATGACAAAAGCATTGCATGGCCGTAGAGTATTTTTTAATGCCCGGCTGATTGGCTATCACGGTCAAGTTGTAAATATTTCGCTAAGCACCTATAGTTGTGTTCCGGCAGCTGCACTTGAGAACCAGTTCCCCCACTACTCTTAGCGTGTCCCATCTTGGGCCACATCCGATTCTGGCCATAACACTAAAGGTATAAAGAGTTGAAAAAAAATAAACGATAGATAAACGTAGAACTAACTTCACTCGTTTACCAAGTTATCATAATCTAAACAATATAAATACTTTTGACTATAAAAATACATAAAATCTAAGCATCCACTAAAACAATAGTTTATTTAACTGTTTTTATCTAATGTTAGATAAAGTTTCATGTTGTAAACGAATAAAATAAAAAAACACCCCAAAAAGAACAATAAAAATGAAGTCATGACTGAGATGTTAGTTGTCGTAAAACTTGAATACAATATGAAAACAGAAACTTTATTTTGGAGTGACGAATATCGCCCGTGTTGAGATTTATACTGATGTAAGAAAAACAAAAATATAAACTTGTAATACAATTTTTATTGTCCTTAACTTTATTATAGATGGTATCACATTTGAAGTGTTAGGTTCACTCGTATCAACATAAATCAGCTGACTCTGGTTTATTACGGTATTCTATTCAACGACCATACGCCTTCTTAAGAGATTACAGGAATACAAGGATATTATTTCAAGTTATTATACCGATAACAACAGTATTTATCTAATTGTATTTATAAATACTATCAAATTATTATACCGCATTTTTTTATGTATATGTATGTGTACCTACAATATTTTAAAAGATTGAAATTTTTTATAGGAACAGAAAACACTTCATCTCCATAATATATCAAATAACCAATTAATTTTATTTCAAAAATACCTCAATAGCCTAGTGGTAGTTAGCGCGACTGTTATTGGGGTTTTCTATGAAATTCTCAGTGGAGGCTCGGAATTTGGCTTCGTGCCCGATTAATTGCAATAGGCTCGTCCCCTATTACATGGGACCTAAAAACATACTCGGCGAACTGTGAGTGTACATTAGTGCACCTCTGCCTAACTATTCAGGGAGTATGGCGTGATGGTATGTATTTATGCATATTTTATTTTGTCATAGGTATTCGTTCTTGCATTATGATCTTCTCTATTTCTTCGTGAAATGATTATCTACCTTTTTGATTTGTGTAGAAACCGAAGTACGTCGGCTTCCTAACAAATTTAACCCTCAAGCCTTCAACTAATGCAAAATAGTCGATGAAATTAAAAACAAAAGTTATAAACTATTATACAAGCAATTTGTTTTATCCAATTATTTATCTCATTGCAATGAAACAAAAATTTAATATTTCAAAAAGAAAACTTAATCACCCCAAGGGTTCATGATTGGGCCGGCACATACCTACCTAGTTATGGATAATTAATTCAAACGACATCCCACAACTCCCGGTTTTAGAACAGTCCTTCGTCTACGTTTACTTTTTTAACATTCTAATTTAAAAGCTGTGGAAACGGGACATAAGTCCACGTTAGAGTGCTTTAAGTAAGGTTAATTGCCCGATTTATAATAGGTCGTTATATTAAAGTGTCTACTGTTTGACAGTTATTTTTAATGTCCTCGTTTGGAAACTTAAAAAGCTCTTGGTTTTAAATTAGCCCTCTGCGTTTGTTCGGGTGTACTTCAAACTAAGTGAACATTTATATCAAGAGTATTTTTGGCACATGTTTTATATAAGCATAACCTAATTAATATTTGTTTATTCTTTACAAATGCTGTTAACGAATAACAAAGTTATTACATGCGGGAACACATCTAGTTTATGTAGGTGCTTAACGACAGATTTTCAACTTGAGTATGGTAACTGGCCAGGCGGGCATAAAAATTATCTTACTAAATTCATGCGCATTGCAGGGATTCGAACTCACGTCAACAGGCGTGATGTCCATACACGCTACCACTTGTTGTGCCCTACAACCTAATTAACTTGATGTAAGTATAAACAAAAAAAATATAAAATAAAATTATTATATTATTTACTTCATGAACGCAATATAACTGTATTTAAGATGGTGGTAAAAAGTGCACTTAAGAACAATGTTGTCGGCTGGGTACCATCACTGATTTTACGATTTTGTAGTTAATGATTATCCAATATTTATGTCCACAGTTTGGAAATTATAAAATCTCGTGAGCATAAACTTGCCTTTTGAAGTTCCTCTAATGCGCAAATTATAAAATCGTAACATTGTAGATACATAACTATTTTCCAACAATTTTTACCTTTTGTCACAAGTATGTTAACATTTGCGAAAATCTTATTAAAACTACACGCCCTAAACAATAACGCGTAATGAAAATAATTATTTTTTACTCGGCTGAAACTACATCACAAATAGTTGCTAACTTCTATCATATATATGCAACATTTAAAGGCCGAGTCCTAATTATAAAAATATAACACAAAGCGGTGTAGGTAAATGTACAGATATATTATTTTCATTTGTTAATTTAACTAGCCACCCGCCCTAGCTTCGCACCGGTGCAATTTACAAAGTCATGTAATTTATTATTTATTTATCATGTTTGACTGATTTAGAGTTAATCGCTTTAGTATTGATAATCGTTACAAAAAGTAACGCTTAGCTCGCGACGCGCAGTTCATAGCCCACAGGTATAGGACAATTTTAATCTACATCAAATGCCCAATATAACTAACATTTTTATATGGATAAAGATTACATAAGACAATTGGAGAAAATAACTTTGTCCATATCCTAATGCTCTTTAGTTATTATTTTTAAGATAAAAATGGTTACTGTGAGTCAACCTTAGAAGGTAAACATATGCTAACCCGGACTATTCTCTAGGCTTTTTGACGAACTACAATTCGTTAGAACATTATTTTGATTTAATATTTCATAAGGTTTAACCTGCGTAAGCCATGTAAGCGCCCGAAAATCATTTTTTGAAGACTTGATTAAAAAATATTGAATTTTTCTACAATAAAAAAACTTAATTGGAATGTGTTGAAACCTTCCGTAAAAAATTGCTAAATGATAGTGAAAACCGTATAAATAACCGTTGTGTGGTTTAGAAGTAACCGGACAAACGCGGATAGCGACTATATATTATTTATTGATTTGCTTGGTGCTAGAGATCTGTACCCGATTGGATTGCGACCACCATTGACATGATGGAAACCCCTTTACAGTGACTTTCAATTTGGTTTGTCGCGTTCGAGGATCATCTAGTACATATCCAATTGCAAAGAGGCTTGCAGGCCAAAATTACAGCGTCGAACAGCTCCGGATTACTGATCCTTCGGAAAATTTCCACTATACAATCTAAATAGATATCTAAATATTCCTGTGTCACTTACTATTCAACCTATATGCTTGAAATGCAATTTACAATATCGTGTTAAAAGGTTGTTGATTTTTGTTAGTTATATTTTAATTTCGTGAAAGTGTCTTATTGCGTCAAAATGGTACTGTCAAGCAATTAAATTTTTTGTTTGGTTTATTTTTTGGTATTTTGGGTAATAATAATAATACCGAACTTTTATGTCGTAGTGGTAGCGTTGTTTGGATCGGCGGAATATCAACTCCGTTACAAACTATCGGTTAACGATAAAGGAAACACCATTAGGAAAATGTTCTTGTACCACTGTTTACATGTGTGGTGATACTTTATCACTTTACATATTATGAATTTTTTGGCCTTTGAAATTGTCTTAGTGGGCTGCTGCGATTACACTAGTACATTCCCCTCAGGAAAAATGCTTTGTCCAGCTATGGGACACTGACAGGCCGGTATTATAATTTATGAATATTATGTATTTTAGAAAACCAAAAATAACGATCTATTGGTTTAGTTATAATACTAAAAGAAAGCGTTCAATTTTTAATACGACGGTACCCTTTTAATTTCGTAAAATTTAAATAGGTAGTTTATATTACCTATAACAGCACAGCAAGTTTATGCTAATACCGCAAACTTTGATTTACTATCCATTAAAAAAATTAACTACCGTGGATAGTGACTAAGTACTACCTAATTTTATTTTGCAGGTAATTCGACTCGAGTTAAATAGTATTAAAATAAGATTGACGTAAGTGCAAAATGGTTAACGATTATATTCTTTACTTTTTAGTAAATTCACAAGTACAATAATTTTATAAAACTACAAAAATTAATCAGAAGTCTATCAATAAACTATGAAATTATTATAACTGTTTTATTCCTATGACTGCCATCTATCGCATTTATGAGTAACCTCTGTTACGGTAAAATTTTATAGAGGGCGTTAGTTGGTATAGAAAATGTTCAATATATAAGTGTTTAAGTAAGTAACTAAATATATGTACGTGTTCTCTCCATTTATATTATTAAATTTGAATAATTTTTAGCGGGATTATGAGCTGCCATGATGTGGTTTTTATTTTAATTCAATAACTTGAGTCCATGACCCTTTATTATATATTATTGGTGTAATTTTGCGTAATATATAGTTTGGTTATTGTGCTTAAGTGAAGTGGATTATAAATATAAACTGTACGTGCATTTTGCGATGTCACAAAAACTCCCTATATAATTCTAACAAGGGAGCCACCATCTTGTCGGACCCCCACTTTGAACATTAGAAAATATTACGCGTCCAAGACTCAAACACAAATGACACTGGTAACCGCTTTTTCGCCAAATCAAGCAGAAGAAGAATTAAAGCTAAATAGATTAACATAGCTTTTAAGATCACGACAATAAAATAAAATCACTAAAGTCAAAAGTTTTTATAATTTCTATACCTAAATAAATTTTAAAATATAGGTACCCAAGTTTATAGACTAATTATAATGAATCTAATTTCCTTTCAACTACTACACACACGAAAATTTCACTACTACACGAATATTTGTAATTAATAACTAATAGGTAATATTGTTTTAAACAAATAAATATTCGACTTGTACAAATCAAGGAACTAGGAGAGGATACTAGTAGGTATAATAATATATGATCTATATTCTTATTTGCTAACTGTTGATTTAAATAAATAAATAAAAATATATTTCATGTCGCATTCACTTTTTTATTTGAGACTATATCACGAGAAGCGTCTCAATTTATCAGTTCACCTTTTAAGACAGCCATGAATATTTATAGATTTAATGCGAGATACATCTTGTGTTAAGGTTTTTTTTTTCACTTTTAATGTAAATAAATAACATAATTGTACATTTTAATTTAAACAAAGAATATAATTAAGTGAATAATGTACACTAGATAAAACTAATCGAATTTCCTATTACCTTTCTCATTTTAATACAACTTTTTATATTATTGTTAAACAAGTAGGTATATACAAATTAATTTAGTTTTGGCGATAAACATTTACTGCAGATCTAAGAATATTTATAAGGTTTTGAATACGAAATCGGGAATTAAAAAGCTAATATTTAACTTCCATGTAGGTACACTTGTGTATGATAGTATTTTTGTTGTTGGCATAAGATAAATAAAAGGTAGATATGTAGGTATATTAATTTGGTAATAAAAAATATTAAACCTCGAAGTTATTTCGAAAATTAGCTTTGATATCCATTTCCATGCAGATGCTAAATCTATTATTAAACTATTAGTATTTTTTATATAGAACTAAGGTAGCAGGTAACAAGCATACGACCCGCCTGATGGTAAGCGGATACCATAGCCTATGGACCTTTGTAATACCATAGGTATTACTAGCTCTTTACCTACCTTAAACCCTCTGGAAGCCCTACGAACTCTGAAAACCATACTCACCAAAGGAATAAAACTAAAATTTATTTGGCTGCCATCATCTTTAAAAGTTGTAATCAGTAGATACACCGAGATTGTATTCTTATAGATAATAGAATAATATTAAACAACTTTTCATTAGTGAGACAAATATCCGTGCAAGAAACGACACAGTCTTCGCAGACTCCAATCAGTAGCATCGCATTACTTAATGTACTATGTTTTGTGACAAAACGATCGGAAGTATTTAAGTAACTACTGTATTTTAATAAATTATAACAAATCTATATTGACAAATTTATTTCGTTTTTAAAGTTATTCATCATAATATAATTATAATCATTAATTATTATAAATTATAATTATTAAAGATTATGTGGGAGAATAGAACATTCTAACACAGCAACATTTGAGTAATATAGGTATTTTTATTTTTTTCCTGGCAACAAGAGAGATCTGTCAAGTTGGTTGAACAATGAATAGGTTTTTTTTTACGATTTCGATTATAATTTATAAATATTAAATAAAAGAAGATTTAAAGAATTACAGGATCTTTATTCTGAGCACTTTTGACACACATCCCACATAACGTTTTTAAAGTTATTCGTCATAATATAATTATAATCATTAATTATTATAAATTATAATTATTAAAGATTATAATAATAAAAACTAATTAATTAATAAATTTAACAAAAAAAAAGATAAACCCGATCGAGTTTCTTACCGGTTCTTCTCGATGTCTGGGATATTTTCCGAACCGGCAATAGTGTTTTGACGTTCATAAGTGCCTTCTTAGGGCCTAAATCGAATAAAGATTATTTTGATTTGATTATTATTATTATTATATTCGTTATAATTTAGGGATAATAAAATATATGATTATTAGTGATAAATAGTAATATTACATACAAAATCATACTATTGTTCATAAAGTAATTTAAGTATCAAAATTAAATTTTAATATGGAGTTTTTGTTGGGTTATTTAAATGTCGTGTGGTGGTTTTTATTTTATTTTATAATCTTTTGATAATTAGTTCTATTTTTTTATCATTTTTTTGGTATTTTACGTGATGTAGTTTGGTTATTGTGCATAAGTGAAGTGGTTTATAAATATTAATTAGGAACATGCATTTTCAGTTGCCACAAAAAGTTCCTGGACAGTTAAAATTAAACCGCCATCTTGTTAAAGGTTTGTTTAAAAATACAATAATAAAAATAGAAAAATATTCTATTCACTTGACGCTGGCAGAATTGTGCATGAATACAATTGTCATCAAATGAAAAGAAGAAGAAATTGTAGTATATTTTGTTTTCATTATTGTTGTTTTAGTTACGACGAAATGTACTGTAGATAGTAAAACTTTCTTTTAATTATTATTTGCTTACATGTATAACTTTTCCAAATATGAAACAACAAAAAACGTCATTATTAATTTATTTTCGTACCTACATTAAGCTTAGTTCATCTATACAATGATTAGTCTGCAAGGTAAGAGAACCCTCAAACAAAGCACATACACTGAGATTTCAGAACGTTCCAGAACATCGAACGATGTAACAAGCGTGTCCGTTGTCACAAAATCCATGCAGCTTCTAATTAACCAGGATTAGCTCTGTAGCGAGCAGAACAGTGAAATGATCTTGTTGTTTTAGACATTGTTGTTGGATATGTTCGTAAACACGTCACTTTTGCCTGAATATATAACATGTAAACAACCAATGACTTTTTATAAATAGACGCGTTATACTCCCACTAAAGGCAATTTGAAAATGGTACAAATTTTATTATCAGCATTTTGAAACAAAAGAGATAGGAAATCACAGCGTAAGGCGGAGACTTTGTTGTCAAAAAAGGACAAAATTTTCTTCTCGCTCATGCCGGTATCAAGTCGAAACTGAACTGAAGGCATTTGCCCACCATTAACGATTGAATGTAAAGAGCGTCAATGCAGTATCTACTTATAAAATGTCATTATAAACAACTATGACATTCATTAGATAAAATAGTTACTTAATTTGAAATATCACGCCTTATCCTCATTGAGGTAGGCGAATGGATTGGAGTACCATTAATTATTGTCCTTGCTGGTCAGTTTGGGTTCTCGTGCTTGATCTGAATTGTTTTAATTTTTTAACATATTATTTTTATACTTAAGGGCTGTTTACAGTAATGCGTTAAACTTTTATCACGATAGTAAAAAATAAGGTAGTTTTAGGCATCATTTATGTGTAACTTTTATTTATACATAATTTATGGCTCTTCCCGACAAATTAGATTAGAAATAGGTATACAATATTGGTTAAAATACATTTCTCTCTAGTGTTAAAACTTGTGGGTCTTGTGGAATAATAGTCTAATAGTTTAATATTCGTGGTTTATTCAGACAGAGTATCGTTGTCTAAGAGGTTACTTTCACGAATGAATACATCAAGGCTTGATCTACCCGCTTTTATATCAAAATAATCGCAGTCCTACCCGCTTTATATAAAATTAATCATTGTCCTACCCGCTTTATACCAAATTAATAAGTTAACTAAATTATTAAAAGGTATAGGTAAATAACTAGGATAACACTGCGAGTAATTATCACAATCTCTGGGCGCTTATGTGTTACTTGCTAACACTAGTCTGTAAAATCAGTTCATGTCACATAGCCCTTATTCCAGTATCGTCGACGTAGTTTTTGATAAAAAAAAATATTTTAAAATATTCATCATAATATGGATTGATGTTCTCACTTACCCTATAATCGCAGGACAACTAGACAATTTAACTTACAGAGGGCAGAGTTTTTGACATTGTAATGGTATTAGAGGTTATTATGTGGGGTCATTCTGAAAAAAAAGCAAAAAATAAATAAATATCAGCATAGAAAATATTCCAAATGTAAATAAAAAACAAATGTTTTTTTTTAAATTAAAGTTCCGAAATAGGCAAGCAATCAAAAACCACCAGTTAAGAAAAACTAATTGTCACCGTTCAAACAACAGCAAAGCGGAAATCACGAAATATCGATTTCAAAATGGCAAATACATAATACGTAAGTACCAGACATAAAATACAATTTTTTTTAAATAATGTTAAAGAAACTTTAATTAATTGACTATACAACATTGATCCTGTATACCTACATAGAATCGTTGTACAAGGAGACATTAATACCACAAAAATCAATGAGTCTTACCATTAGTCAAAATATGCTAGAATTCATATAACTGAAAAGTAAAGCTCCTTGACATACCGTGATTAGTCTGTCATAGCGTTGCAGAGGACGTTGAATTGTAATTAGTCCTGAGCCGCAGACCTCCTTAGATTATGTAACTGCATGCTATACGAGTAGATTTCGGTAGCGTTTGAACAAACTAAGCTGAAGCGGGAGCGATAATTTTAATATTTTATTTGAATAAATAAAACTTAGAGCGAGGTAGTGCACAGACAAATGCCTTTGGATATTTATATCTACTTGGGGCAGTCCAACTGGTTGAAAACATCCACCTTACAGAAGATCGCTACCAAAACAACTTTGTGTTATGTTCCAGTGGAGAGTAGGGTATCTAGAGCTCCTTGGGGTAGAAGGGTTCAAAGTTGGCAACGCACTAGTGATACCTACGGCATAGGCTACGGTAGCTACATACCATCAGGTGATATACTTAGTATTTCTCCTTATTACGATCCTACTTAAGTAGTATCGGCACAACACAATTTCTGCCTCCACTCTCCTCTGTTATCTGTCATCTCGGTATTCATTTTTTTTTACGCATATAATTCCTTACACAATCCATTCATATTATCTTCGATTTACCTCTACTCCTATATATGTCCACCTTTAGGCTTAACATTGTTGTAGTTAAATAACTTCCATCCCTCCGGTAACGTGCTCATACCACGCTAACTAATAATAATATATAATCTCTCAACTTCTCTATGAAGGTATTTTCATACTTCTTCTGATATACTAATTCTTGATCATATCCAACACATCCATCTCTGCTACATGAAATCTTCTTTCATCAATCTATTTACTATATAATATAAATAAAGGTAAACCTATTTATTTTGATTAAATAAAATCTGATACTTAACAGCTATCTAAATCTCTAATCAGGGCATGAAGTATGTCGTACGTACAAATTTTCATTATTCCGATCCTTTTTATATTACTCGGACAAAATTACTATATACATAACGGTTGGTGTAGTATTTATAAAATCGATGACCGTAAAGACCCGGATATCCATAAAACAGTCACTGTGGTAATGCCGGCCCTCAAATATTACGCTAAAATTTCTTCAGTATTTGTATGCTCCCGAAATGCTAAAATCAATAACAAAATATGGGTGTTCACAGTCTAACCGAACTGTGCACCAGCTAACCATGTTAGTCTTATGTAAAAGAGTTAAAGTGGTTGAATAAACAAGTAATTGATTTAGTTAGGGCAGAATTGAAGTCTTGCTAAGGAAAAATTGAACGTCACTAGAAGTTATCGCATTCATTCTGCACAATATCTTCTGGTATGGAAAGAAAATTTACGTTAGCAATATTATGCTCAAAGTAACGTAATTTAGCAATCAGCGGATAAATATATTCCAAAATGTTCAAAATACATTTCTCGCATTTTGATTACTACTTTATAAAGAGGTTAAGAATGAAGGAGTAAAGATTTTTTACCACTGCACCTCGGGGACCGACCGAGTTTAATTTACATAACCTTATTTTAAGAGGATAGCTCTTTTCCACTTTGTTACAGACACAGCAGTATCTTAATGCAGTTCTAGGTTTGTTCTTACTTACTATTAAATTTGTTTTTTTTTTTTTGTTCGCTACCGTGTTCACGATGTCAAATGTCACTATTAGGTCTTGTTCAAACTGCTGTCTGTGACGTGAATGTTTATATGACAATATTCCAAAATCTTGAACAAATCCTGTGTCTATATTAAAGAGTTATTGGTATACTGTGTTACTGTTCTTTATGTTATATGCATAATCCTAAAAAAAAAAAAACTTATACATTCCACGCCACATTAAACTGTACTAGCGACTACTGGAATTTACTTTGTTAACCTTTTGTAGAACAAGTGCATCTATCATAAAATTAATTTTCACTTTCAAGTAAGATTAAAACTGAACGTGGTCATAAATATGAATAAAACAGATTTTTTTTAAGTAGCTCGGCAAATTGACGGTACTGTTGTTGATGGTATGCACAGTACAATCTAAACACGACGGTGACTACCGAGAGATCGGCTATCTAACGGCGGTCACCGCTGTCATGCTGACCTGCATAAATATCTCTTCACATTACTTTTGAAGGACCCGCCCCCTTATGACGTATTTCGCAATAGCAAAGCATTCGCAGAAATCGCTAAATATTTGCATCGAATTGGCAAAATCAGATTGTGTTTGGTACCTACATTATAAGTGTTGCATAATATGAATTTGCGATTTCTAAGCAAATAAGATTATAATAAGGTTTCGTAAGAAGTACAGTGCCCATTAGCCGGGAGATGGTTCCACATTTTCATGGTACAACAAAGATAATAATACATAGAGAACTCTTTAGTTCGTGCAGAGGTGGAGGTTACTGTAAAATATATTTGTATAATAATTTTTGCTTAATAAAGCAAAAAAAAGAAGTACAAGGTGTCCAGAAAGGGTATCGGGTATTTGTAAGTTCAATGAAACAAAAATTATTTGTATGCAATAAAAAAGTTTATTGTTTATTATTAGCATATAAATTGGAGAATTATTTGGAAAAGATGATGTTATCCAAATGATGACCGTTACGTTGCTGGCACTCTTCTAAACGGAAACGAAGATTGGCGATAACACGTTGACACATAGCTATCGATATTGCTGCCATTTCTGACCTGATGTTTTGCTTTAACTGGGTTAGATTCGTTGGATTTTTTTGATAAACCTTACTTTTAAGGTATCCCCATGCAAAATAGTCAAGCGGGCTAAGGTCGGGGCTTCTGGGAGGCCAGTTGATGTTACCCCTTCGCGAAATGACTTTATTAGGGAATAATTCGTTAACAACTTCCATTGAGTCATTTGAGGTATGGCAAGTGGCCCCATCTTGCTGGAACCACGTTCTTGAGTTGAAACCTGCAAACTCCTGCAACTCTGGGACCAAAATATTTCGCAACATATCGCAATAACGGTCACTATTCACATTAATTGCTCGGCCTCGTTGATCTTCATGAAAATAAGGACCAATTATGCCTTTAGCAGACATAGCGGCCCAAACAACGACCTTTGGGCTATGCAGGGGTCGTTCATGCTTTCGTCTCGGATTCTCCACTGCCCAGTACCGACAATTCTGCTTATTAACATGACCATTCAGGTGAAAATTTGCTTCGTCACTGAACAGTATGTTGTTAAAGTTGTTAAATCGCTGCAGCATTTCGTTCGCAAAATTCAGTCGATTAGCATAGTCCGTATCCTTCAATTCTTGAACCAATTGAATTTTATAGGCTTTTAGATGTAAGTCTTTCTTTAAAATCGAATGTAAAGACGATTTTTTGATGTTCAACGCTTGGCTTCGCTTTCGGATGGATAAAGACGGATTTTGACGAACCGACGCCTCAACTTCTTCAATTGTTTCTTCATCGCGAACTGAACGAGGACGACCAGAGTTTTGAATTTTAACTGTCGCACCTGTATTCTCGAACATCCTGATCCATTTCCTAATGCTATCGTCACTTGGCGCGTGGCGTGTACGATATTCCGCACGATAGAGACGTTGAGCAGTCACTATTGAATCATCATTACGATAATACGCTCGTACGCAAAATGCGCGATGCGTCCCCGAGTACTGTTCCATCGTGACTAAAACTCCACAAAATGGCGGACGCCACGAACCCCTCCCCGCACCCTTTAGACGCCCCGTTTCGAATATGGCGCGAAAACAAATACCCGATACCCTTTCTGGACACCTTGTATAATGATTATTTATTCACTTTGAACCACAACTCACCTCAATTGCATTACTTCAAAGTGAGATTATATTGCTACATCCCATAAATATTTTACGACTGAATTGATAAGGTACTTAGAAAAATGATATTTTCGATCACGATTTATAGTGCGATCAATAAATATTTATCTACCGTAAAACATAAATTTGCTTGATTGAAACCAACACATTTATATTAGCAAATTTTTACCTAGAATATGTTTTATTTTACACTACACATATAATTAAATCCAATTCGATTTGAAATATTGATATATCCTAATAAATGTTGGGTTACATTTAATTCTAGAAGTATATTTTAAATTTGTAACTAACTAATTCTTCTTCTTATGTATTATAAAAAAATGTGCCAATATCACAGGGATGGTATATTTTTTAAATCCTCTGTGTTTAAACAGTACTTTAACAAGATGGTGGCTCTGCAGTTTAAACTGTCGAGAGAGGTTTTGTGGCAACTTAAAATTCATGTTTCTAGTTATTAATTTTATTTTACTTCACTTGTTTATTTATTTATTTACATAATTGGATGGCCAGTGGCCAATACACAAAAATAACATTATAATTTTTAAAAAAATTTGATACATTTATCAGTGTATTATGCCTTTGAAGGCCACCACCGCATGCTTTAATAATGACCAAAACAAATGATAAACAATAATAATGCATGCTTTACAATCACAATAAAATTAAATCCACAGTACAATAAAATAAAACAAAATAATAAAATAAAATTAAAATTATAAATTGACAATCAATAATTTCATAAATTTAATTTAAACTTGTTTGGCTCTCAAGAACCTCAGAACCTTATTATGAAAAACCTGCAATGAGTCTGAAAACAAATCAGCTGAGTTACAGAGGAGGTAATAAGAGCGTGACAATCTGCACACCATGGTGTTAAATCCGAGATTTGTCCTTGCTTGTCGTGTATGGAATATGGGTATCTTATATCTGGGATATCTACTGGGTGTCCTAATTTTGAATTTCTGCAGTAATTGTGGACAGTCTATTTTGTTATTAAAAATTTTGTACAAGAACAACATGTCCATAAGCTGTCGACGAAGTGCTAATGAATTGATTTTAAAATATGTAAGATTGTCCCAATAACTGTATTTATATTTACTACGATGACAAAGAAACGCCAGGTGTCGTACAAACCTCCTCTGGACCCTTTCGATTCGCAATTGGTGGGACTTATAGGAGGGTGACCATACCACACTACAATATTCCAAGATACATCTAACGTAAGCGTTATAAACCACGATTCTGGTGTTATTGGTTTTGAATAATTTACAAGATCTCATTATAAATCCTAGCATTCTCGAAGCCTTAGCAACCATACTTTCATACTGATGCTGGAAAGTTAGTTTAGAATCAAAGATGACACCGAGATCTCTAATATAACTAACCTCCTGCAGAGAAACGTCACATATCTTGTAATGAGACTGTATAGGCTGCAAGTTCTTGGTGAACTTAATGTGAAAGCATTTAGTGCCATTCAACAGCATACCGTTTGTGGAACACCAATTTGATAGATTATTTATATCCTCCTGTAAGCATTCGCAATCCGTCGCCTGAGTAACCACTCTAGCTAGCTTCAGGTCGTCTGCGAATAGAAATACTTGGGCATGTTTAATGTACTGTGTTAAATCATTTATAAATATATTAAATAACCAAGGTCCTAGATGTGAACCTTGCGGGACGCCGGAAGTAACACCATAATTTTTTGAAATAAAGCCCTTAACAGCCACAAACTGTTGTCGCCCATATAGGTATGATTCGAACCACTTAAACAGTGATCCTCCAAAACCACAGCGGTGTAATTTATTCAGAAGCTTACTGTGGGAAACTTTATCAAAGGCTTTCGAAAAATCTGTATAAATGACGTCTACTTGGCAACGTCTATCAACAGCCTCCACAAGATAGTCTAAATAGGTTACTAAGTTAGTATTAGTTGACCTTGCCATCACAAATCCATGCTGTTGGTTAACTATTTGCTGTTTGGTATGTGATTGCAAGGCTGGAATTAGTAGAACTTCGAATACCTTAGCAAATACCGATAAAATCGATATTGGCCGGTAATTATCGACTGTCTCTGGGCAACCGGCTTTAAATATTGGGACCACCTTAGCTATTTTCCATGGTTTTGGAAATATACCGGCTTTTAAAGACGCATTGTAAATAATGTATAGCGGTAAACTGAGTGAGGGGGTACATTTAGTTATAAAAATTGGAGGTATGTTATCAGGTCCCGCACCCTTGTTGACGTCTAGCTTTTTTAAACAATTTTCAATATTTTCAACTGTTATCCCAAAATCATTAAATAAATTAAAGTTTACTCGCTTGGCATTCTGTAGAGGGTTATCAGGAATGGAGTGACTAGAGTATACCGATGCAAAGTACGTGGCGAATAGGTTGCAAATATCGCTTCCAGTCGTAGCAACGCTATCGGTGTAGTGCATGCTTGCTGGATAATGATTATTGCTAGACCCACGTTTATTTTTTAAAAAAGACCAGAACTGTTTGGGGTTTTTTTTTAATACTATTTTCTACGTGAATTATATATTTTTTGTAACAATCATTTGCCAAAGCTGAGCAACGTTTGCTAATGAATTGCAGAGAAATTTTGTCCAGTGGATCGCGGTAAGTTCTATATTTATGTAAAAGTTTAATCTTTTGTTTGTTTAGTTTTATCAATTGCAAGTTGTACCATGGAGGAATCTTCTTATAATTTTTTTGTTTTTTTTGAGGAATGTAAGCATTAATAATGCCGTAGAGTATGCTGTAGAATGCTTCAACCATATCATCAACATTAGTAAAATACGTAAGCTCCTTTATCCAGTCAATCTCATTAAGCACTGATATGACAAGTTCATAATTAGCCTTGAAAAAATTTCGTTTTACACAATCTATAGTTGGTTTTAGGTATATAAAAGAATCAAGAGATAAAGTAACATCCAAAGGAGGGTGAAGTGGATCAACATCAACCAGCTTATCAAACGAACGTATTACGCTTAATCTCAATGTTTTAGTACAAAGTATCAAATCTAAGATTTTATTTTTAATATTAAGTACATTATTATGCTGTTTAAAGTCATTGAGAGACACAAAGTCAAGGAATGTCTGAGGTACGTGAGAACCATTAGGAACAAAAGCAGTGTTAGACATGTTAACTACACTGAGCCAATCAATTTGGCTTAAGTTAAAATCACCTAATAAAATTATATTATTTAAGTTTTCAGAACCCTGGTTGAAATTATCTATAAAAAGTGTCAGCATATCTAGTTTAACTGGAGGTGGCAGATATACTCCCCAGATTATTATACTTAAACTGTTATTTATCTCAACCTTTATTACAATGTCTTCACAAATGGATTCCTTACCCTGCAGTCTGACAGAATTAAAGTTTCGTGAAACCGCTACGAGTACTCCACCACCATCTTTGTGGCAGTGAAGCCCGGTGCTTTGCCTATCCCTTCTATAAACGATATAACGGCTGTCAAATAATTCATTACTATGTATATTACTATTCAACCAAGTTTCCGTGAGAACTATTACATCAAAATTATAATTTGAAAGATTACTAAAGATCGTATGAGTTTTTGTTCGTAAACCACGAACGTTTTGATAGAAGATATTTAAACAATTGAATTCTGAAACTGTAGCCTCCATCTCAATTATTATTAATAGTAGAAGTGCTTCCTACTGTAAGTTGTCGAGAATTTTTTTATCTCGCACGTAAATGTGATTGGAGCATTCAGTTTTTCGCATGAATATCTTGCCTAGTTTAACCCACACGAACTTGAAGTTTAGTTGTAAAATACCCAAACTATATCACACAAAATTCCACCAATATTATTACATAATGTAGGGTGTTATAAGTAAAGACTCCGCCCAAAACTCCTTTTAACCTACTTGACTTGCTATCAAAATGTAATGATAATAAAAGTGAATGTATGGATATTGGAAATCTCTCATGGTCATATAATTTTGTAAGTAGTGTAAACACAGCCGCATACAACCTGTGCAATGTACCGAATCATTTGTAGCAGATGAAATGTAAATGCGCACTCGTTACGTGGTGCCCGCCGCGCGCCGCCCGCTCTGTATTCATGAGTCTAGAGTACCAAACAAAGGCGAAAGCGATTTATTCCATTACCTAATAATTTTCGGCGTGACGTATGTAATAAAACAAATCTTACAATGAGTTACAATTATTATTAAAATGTATATTTGGTATTTAATTTATGGAATAAAAATATATATATTTTCATCACAATAAAACGAGGTTTATGGCACGCAACTTCATAGTATAGACTTATTGTTACAATGCGCACGCGCGTCGTTATAATTCACTCTAATAATTGTTTTGATAATAAGCCTAAATAACTATAACTTCAAAAATTATAAGACTCAAATCTGAAAGGCAAGGGCTGAGCTTTTGGTGAAGGAAAATATCAATTTACAACTTTTTCTTTTGCATTTCCTTGTGCTTGTTTGTCTAGACACAAACTTTAAAATTGCAATCTAGTTACAAGCAGCTATATATATTCATATAGTTGCATTTGATATTTGGTCTCATTTATTGACTGACCGTCTCCATCTTCCACAACATTGACGCTGATTGTCATGTCTAATTGTGTTTAAACGCTTGATAAACATTCAGAGAAACAAATCAAGTACAAAAAATACGCAAAAATATATTTACGTTTGTGTTCAATTTTCGTTTCATTAAATTATTTTAAATTCGCCTTATTTTTTTTTTCTCCATTATATGTGTCATGAGCATGAGGTATCTTATGTTATGCTCTGTAGTTGCGAATATAAGAGCAGATGTATGTAGTGTTAGTAATTTGCTTCTTTAGGTAAAAATAAATTCCTTTTTCTACACAACACACTTTAATCACTGTAAAAAAAACATACAGCTTATTTTACATTTATAACGTCTTCAACGTCCACCCGGTACAACGCAACACATTCACTACCCCCTCTCTCGTCTCACGTTAGGCACACCCGCCTTCCCCCCCCCCCCCCACACATTCCGCTCCGACACCGCATTCTTATTATTAAATCCTACATGTATTTGAGTTTTCTTCGTGTTATACGTTAGTAGCGTGTACGGCCTCGAAGTTCCAGTAGCTGCACTTGAGAGCATTAAAAAAAGTGTTGTAAATCGGAACACAATATTTGTCAAAAACGTGCACGCTGTATTCTCTGTAAATGGACCATAAGCCCGACAGAGGGCATGGGCACATTATCTTCAAATGTGTCAACGGCTCACGTTTCTTCTCGTTCACCGGTTACTATCCGTCTATTGTGACTTTTTTCATTTATTTATTCATTTATTTTATGAGATGCCTGTATCTTTTTGATTTCTTTTTCATTCACCCTTTTCTATTACCCACACGTCGATAATGATGACATTGACGACTCTTTTATCCTTATCGTCTAATGATAAACAGAAATTATTGACCCAAATTGTTGAATCGATAAAAACAATATTGTTGGGAAATATTTTGAATAAAACATCATCTTTTTATATCAATCATCAGGGACTATACGATAGCCGCATTTTGTTTTTAATATTTTGCGTTAATTTTAATTTTATTTCGTCAATCCAAAATTATATAAATTTTCTTTAAATATCAGAATTAATGTTCTGTGTTTTCTATGAGGACACAAATCGCTCGTCCGATCGAGTTGAATATTTTACAGTTGTTGTTGACACTTGCGTTACGTTACCATGACCATACAACATATGGCGTGCGAATCATTTCACCAATTTAGTACATTTGTTTTAATTTTTCTCTTATAGTTATCAGAAACTATCATTAAGGTTTTAATGAAAATAAAAATATCTGCAAAAAATTAATATAGATATGACATGTAACTCTCGTGTATCATGAAAAACATTTTAACGTGAACGAAGTCGCAGGCAGCAGCTCGTATGCTATAATAATATATTTTTGTGTTAATTTACCATCATATTTCTACATCACCTATGACGTAGTTTTGTCAATCAAGTACTTGATGTTTTAAGTAACTGGAACAACTAACATTAACTATTAATGTATTTATTTATTGTATCAAAACAGTATTGTTTATTTTATAGTATACATAATCATATTCGCATGAATATAAAACAAAGTGCCTAGAGGTCTCAATGGGTTCAATTCTAGCATTAAAATTTATGTTTACCATATAGTCGAGTGATGCATCACCTTCCCGTGTCACCCGGACGAAGTCCAATTAAGTTCAACTCACGACCTCAGGTAAAGGCCCTTAAGGTAGCGCTTTGTATATAAAATATCTAAAATCTATTTCTCTACAAAAATACACTTATACAACCAACAATATTGGCATACCAGTTATCTAACTCTGAAGAACAATATTAATATGTTGCTCTTTTTTTAGTTTCAATTAGTTTTAATTTCTTTAATTATTATTCCTATAACATTATCTTATCTTATATTTTTATTTATATTAATTATTTATGTTTAATGTTGATTATGTTATATGCATAGTTAAATTTATTATTTAAGTATGTTGTCTGAGCACGTCGTGTCCGCCTTTAACTATAAAAGCATTTTAGTTTTAAATTATGAATAATTTTTATTTACAACGTATAATGCTTCGTTATGTTGGTGAACCAAAATAAATAAAATAAAATAAAAACACACAATTATAGTATTACTTTGAAATATAGAACACTTTTACCTATTTATAGCATAAATTGTAAAATGTTCGAATTTAACACGAGTTTTAAAGATTCCTCTCTTTACCATTATTATATCTGGAATATGCTTTTCAAACTAACACATATAATAGAGCGTTCAACTGTCTTCATATTCGATACTTAGATATAGTTCTAGAAACTATTTGTACCTTGTTAATGTGGTATTTAAATCTATATAAATAAAATGATTGAGGTTTGTCGTTGTGCGCACATCACACAAAACGTACTGGATAGATCTTGATCAATATTTTTTTTGTTTTACTCCTTAGATACTTATTTCTAATAAAAAAAAAAGAAATAATGATATCTTTAATCACTAAAAAGGTATTAAAGTTATAAAAAGTTATAAATTACGATTTTTATAAGCATTACGCGTTCTTCTGTCGTCCACGCGAGCAAGGCCGCGGGCAAAGCTACTAGGAAATATTTATATTTCTACACTGATATTGGTAGCTTGCTTCGTGGCCTAAAATGCCCATAGTCTGAATTTCGTGTCAGAGAAAGCTGTAAGCGGTCCGCTGCTAGATCACAACTATTAGATTGTCATACACGTTGGTTAATTAATTGTCTCAGACCATTTCGATTAAGATTTTACTTGCATATATTTTATAACCTAAGTGCAATATGAGAGATATATTCAGCAGTAATCAAACAGTTTCAATAACAATATAATTTTACTTCAAATAATGAAAACAACAGTTGTTTTTTAAGAGGAAACGTGAGAAGCAAGACTTTTCAATACTAGGTTTTCTATTGGTGTCGCACTATGCTCTTAGGACCAAATAGAGTGTGAGAGAGACAACTGCAACTCACACTAATTATATCTATTTAAAATAAACGTAATTATAATTTGTTGTTTCCCTGTTTCCTCTTCCAAAAGCGGACTGATTTTTATATTTTTCTTATCAACATACAAATTTCATAAAATTTCCAATATATTAAATGTTCATACAAGAACATAGCATGTTATCATAATAAAACTAGGACCAAAAAGTTTTTTTAACAATTTTAAGGTTTCCTTTCTTGAAATTTAATAAATACATTAGTTAAGACTTATTAAGTAATATATTTTGATATATAAAATGAAGTACTTACAATGCAAATACAGTAATTTCACCTCAGAAATAACGATATGCAATGGGTGTGAAGTGTTTATGCAAATAACCTAGGGTGTTACAAAGAATGACCAGTAAAAAGTGCTATAACCGTTATATTTACGGTTTGTTTGTTTTGCTTATACTATTATTGTAACGTATATTTCTATTAAATGAATACAGAAATTCCTTAGATTATAATTATTTGTTTTATTGTTTGCATTATAATAAGCATTTTAATTTTGAATTAACTTAATTTTTTTTTTCTGATGGTAAGCGGCTGCCGTAGCCTATGAACCTCTGGAAATCCTACTCACCGCAGAAACACAACACATGGCCATTTGGCTGCGATCTTCTGTAGGGTGGAAGCACTCCACCAGTCGGACTTCCCCAAGTAAAGAGAAATCTCCAAAGGAATAAAGACGTATTCAAATTGACATCCACATGAACGACAAAAGTAAACTATTGCCAAGACTGTACTAGACCTTCTCTATTGTGGTTTCCATTATTAGTAATATACGTATGTATGTTTATATCGATGATATTTTATAAGTAAATATGGCATTGACGCTCTTTACATACAATCGTAAAAGGTGGGCAAAATTGCCTTCAAGTCACAACTTTATTCTTTTTTGACAACAGAGTTTCCGCCTTATACTGTGGTTTTCTATTTCTTTTGTTTCAACATACCGTTATACCGATATACCGTTTTCAATTTGCTTTTACTGAGAGCATAACGCGTCTATTTACAAAACGTCATTGTTGGTTTATATAAAACAACACAAAACGAATAGTCCGTCCGCTCTCTATAAGAACTCAATGGTGAATGTCATTACTACAAGCTTTCAGGCCTATAAATTTCAGTCTACCCTCGGAGTGTTGTGTATACTTTCAGTATACCTTAAAACCTTTCCAATCGCGAAGACTCTGGATGTATAATGATCTCTATGCTGAGGTTTTCTCGGGGGAATAATGGATGAAGTTTTTCGAAGGGGGTGTCAAATTTTTTTTACTCGAATGTAATATTTTTGGTGTTGCTATCGTTCATAGGCTGCAGTGACCACTTACCATAAGGCGGACCGCATACTTAATTGCCACCACCCAAGTATAAAATATAATATAATTATATATATTCTCTTTTATCGTCGCTTTTATTATCATTATTTATTATCGTATTGTAGGTTTTAGAGTTATGGCCACAATTTCACTTGATGTTAAGTGACGATGTGCCCCTAGATGATAACACGCTAAATCTAGTAGGAAGTAACTGGTTATCAAGTGGCGACAAATTTTCAAAACTTGAGGGTGTTAGCTAGCACGACAGGCATTAGAAAATACTTTACCACCATGCTATCTATGGTTTCATCATGATGTTTTCCTTCACCAAAATCTCAGACTCATTGCAGGGATTCGCACTCACGTCGATCGACATGTTGTCCGTACACATTACAGCCGAGCCATCATTGGTTTACGAAAACCATTTTACTGCAACTGATAAATTTAGCAGCTACATAAAAAAAAAAAAAAAAAAAACAAAACAAAAATTCATCGATGAGTAGAACGCATATAAGAATATTACAAGCACTAACTTTAAAGTACAAGTAAACTTTAAACCTCATTCTAATTATTCTAACAATTTACACAAAACAAGACTCTTATTTATGAGATACTTCAAAAGCTTCATGCATCCTCTTAGTAAAGTTAACATTTACACGATGTTAAAAACTGTACCGAGTTGCGGTACACGCTACTTCCGACAGAAAATTGCATACAAAAGGACCGATCAGTTTGAGGTGAAAGTTCAACTTGTTTCCTTGAACAATACCAGTGGCATTGTGTTGAGTCCTTTGTGAGATGAAACAAAAACTGCTGAACAATGCTGCTTGATTGATTGATTAATCACCTTCTTGAAATGTAGATTGTAATAATTTATTGCTTCACAGGAGTTACCGTTGAGTTCGCATGATACCACTGATCCGAGAAGTCACTTTGATTCCCGCATAAGATGAACTTTCGGTGGTGAGTAACATTATTAGCACTTATAAACACTTGTGGAATACGTAGATACATCAGCTATTTGATACTGTACTAACAGTTGAGAATTACATCGGGCATGTTTGAAAGTATCCCAAGAGTTATATACACTAAATACTAATTATATTATTTTACTAGCTGTGGCCGCGGCTTCACTCACGTGGACCAGAGAATACCATTTTTTGTCAAAAAATTGAAATGAAAACTCTAGATAGAGACATCCTAATACTATAAGACTATATACTTTAACTTTATTACACATTACGACTTATTGTCATCCCTACAAAATATACATAAAAATCGGTCCAGCTGTTTCGGAGGAATGCGACCACAAACACCGTAACACGAGATTTATATATATAACACAATTAAAACTATATTTACGGAATAAACTATTTTTAAATGGGTTGTCTATTTTAAGGTAGGTGCTAATAAACTAAATGCAGTCTAATTTGATATTTTAATAATAAATAATTATATATAGATTATAATATTATAAAGCAGAAGAGATTGTCTTTTGATTTGAACGCACTAATCTTTGGAACTACCAGTCTACAGCAGTCTGTAGATTACTATTCTAAGAACTGGAACAGTAAGCATGAACGTCAAGCTGTCTGGTAAGATGTTAGTAAATACGAAAAGTGAAAACAACATTAATAAATAGGCTACAGGAGTGCGTTAGCGGCGGCGCAATTTATTTATTTGACCTCACATTTAGCATCTTATTTAAATACAATATTGTTTGTACACAAAAAGTACGAACATAAATTTTATACAACAGTAAGTAATGATGATAGTTACATTTAATGTGAAATCTGGAGTCTGAAAAAGGTAGAAAGACCTGAATTACAGATCTCCAGACCCTCATTTTCTAGTGTTACCTATATTATCATCTTTTTATGCACAACAATTTTGAATAAGCATAGTTCTTAGGAAACAATGTATAATACATTTTCTGTATTACTTTATGAAAGTGTTAATAACCAATTGTGAATAGTGCGTGTTGCGGACAGCGAGAGGGGCGAGCGAATAACGATAGTCTAATAGTATAAAATGAACAAGTAAATGAAATAATACGTGTTAGGAATAAGGTTTATAAATACGTGTTAGGAATAGATATAATAATATGAACTGAATATGTGTATTTTAAAACGATTAGAATAAGAATATAGCTAGTTGTAAGTTTAAATGTATAAATTTCACTAGTTGTAAGGATGAACCATGCCAGACTCGGAACATCTGGCATGGTGACTCATGGTACTGCCGAGAGCGCGCACACAGGGCGTGCGCGCTCATTGGCTGAGCGACGCCCCGCACGGAATCCATCGCACTACCGGTTGCGAGGCAAAGGGCGAGGTTAAATATAGCGGAGAGGGCGGCAGTACTGCGGGGGATTCTGATTTCGACCGCTGACGTGAACGGACGTGTCCGCTCGCGCTCTCGATCGCTTTCCGAATTATCGCATTCTGCTTAAATTAGTGTACAACTTGTTTACTCTGATCCACGGACCCGGTCCTAGGCCTGCCGGTTCAGAGTACACAGTGTAAAGCTAGTTTTTTAAGCCATTTCATTCGCACTCTGTTTGTACTAGTGTACGACTTGTTTGTTTTGATCAACGGACTCGGTCCTAGGCCTGCCGGTTCAAAGCACACAGTCTTAAGCTAGCTATTAAACTATTCATACCGCGTGTTATAGCGAGGTCGGTGTTATTGTTGTGTAGCGAGTATCTAGGTACTCGTTGCGCGCATAGCGCCGTCTCGCTCGCACATTTCGTGTAGCACTTAGGTGCACACGAAAAACCGTACTTTTCAGTACGACAATAAACGCGCTTTTCAGCGCGAAATCCTGTTTCTAAAGACACGCAAATCCACGGTTTAGTGGTCGTTCGTCGGATACCTAACGGTGCTAACGAAGACGAACGGGGCGTGACCCGAGCGCTCTCCGGTTACTTCCTTCTGAGGTAAACAATAACTCGGACGGGCCTGGGAATCTTAGCCTTTGCCTTTTTGCATAGTTAAGCCCCAGGTGTCTCCTACCCAACCCTTCCTATCCTTACCATCCATCCTTGTGGTTGTTTGGGCGGAGCCACGGTATATACCGGCCTGCGTCCTCTGCCACAAGACTGCTAGGGACTCCCCTAGAGAAACGATAGGTCCTTTTCCTGTGTTTCATTACACCGTGACACACAGGTCTCATTGCTCCGGGCTCGGATAGCCCGTTAAATTCATTCGGCGTACCCCCCTGCCCTCCAGGCAGGGAGGTGAATAAAATTCACTCCCCCGACCTCCAAACCGCCACCGCGATGGCCGAATTAAAATACGCAGACTTAGAGTCTAAATTCAAACAGCTGGAAGCCGAACACCAGCGATTTATGAACTTCGTAGCCCTACATATGCCCGCGCTCAACGATGAGTATAGAAGTAGGTCACAGATGGCGGACTCGCTACGTCCGCCGTCAGCCAATCAGAGCACCGTTACCGCGCACGCCATTCCCTCCACCTCCGCCGCGATCTCTCCCGCCACCGCGCCACCCGGTTTCACGCGACCCGCCTCGGTCCCTGCGACCGAGTACCCCCACCCCACTAACCTCGCAAGCGCGAGCCACGCCCCTAAGTCCCGAGCAAAATCGCAACAGCGATCCTTTACCCCCGGTCCCTATGGCCGCCCCGCTAAACCCGTTGCCCCCGCGGCAACAAAATCAACACCGGTGTCCAACTCTTTTTCGGCCCTTCCAGCCGAAACAGATATGGATGCACCATTAAGTCCAACCCCCTCCTCGGAAATGGAACTCTCGCTCCACTTCCAAGAACCGGTCCTAATCCCGACCGAACCTACCGTGGAAAATGACGAATTCACGGTCGTCAAATCCCGCAAACGCACGCCCCGTGATAGCCCCGTTGAGGAAAACGCGGCTAAAACATCAAAAACTGCGAACGGCTCTGCCGCCCCCGCACCCTCCTCGAATACCGACGAACCGGTCGTCGGTAAAAAGCAAAAACCCCTCCGATAATTATCCACGACAAAACTGTCTGGACAAAGCTCACCAATGAGCTTAAAACACTAAAAATAGGCTACACCAAAGCACGTAATACCGCGACAGGTATCTCCCTGACGATGAGCACATCAAACTGCCATCGCAGATTGACCACCCTCCTCCGTAGTAGGAACATTCCCTACTACACTTACGCCCTCGAAGAGGAGCGTGTCCTACGGGTTGTGCTTCGGCACATCCCAGTCGAAATCTCACCAGAGGAAGTCTTTGCCTCCATTGAAGCACAAAAATTCCCCATCCGAGAGGTCCATCGGATGTATAATAAAGAGAAACGAGCCCTTCCAATGCTCGTGTTAATCTTAGATAAAACGCCTGAGGGCAAAAAAATATTTAACCTAGAAATTGTATGCGAGCTCTCCGGAATAACCGTAGAGCCTCCATACAAAAATTCGAAGCCCTCCCAATGCCACAACTGCCAGTTGTACGGACACTCTGCCCGCAACTGCTTCCTTCGTCCGAGGTGCGTTAAGTGCCTCGAAGACCACCCAACCAGGGAGTGCACGCGTCAGCGTGACTCTAACACCCCCCCGAGCTGCGTACTATGCAGGGAGGAGGGACATCCTGCGAACTATCGTGGATGCCCCAAGGCCCCGCACACCATGCACCCCCGCCGCCCTGGGCAGGCTGCCCCTCAGCGGGCACCCCCCGCCTCAGGGTTCCGGGCGCAGCAGCCTCTGCTCAATCCAGAGGTCTTTCCGTCCCTCCTTGCCCCCCGCCGCACTCAGGCGACCGTAGGCCCCCCCGCACCCCAGGTGCAGCCCAAACCCGTGCGTTCGACTCAGAACGCATGGGCCCTCAATCCGCAGCCCCTTATGGCTATGGACATCCCTGCGCCCCGCGCTCCAGCGCCCCGCGCCCCAGCACCACGCACTCCAGCGTCCCGCGCCACCACAATGGATGACCTTATGTTATCGCTCACTCGTGAGCATGAGATACGCGAAATCCTCGCATACAAGGCCCATATGGAGCAGTACGGTTTCGTCGAAACCATAGCTGCCTTTCCCCGGCTCGTAGAGACGTTACAGCGTCTCGATCGCGAAGCCGCCAAACTCAGGCCTCTCAATGGCTAAACTCAAGCCGAGAGGTTTAAACATCTCCTTTTTTAATGCGCGGAACCTATATCCGCAGCGTGATCTCGTCGCGACTTATCTTAAAGATCACCAAATAGACGTTCTCTTAGTACAGGAAACGCTCTTAAAGCGTGCTAAACGCAATCCGAGTATCGCAAACTATAACATCGTTAGAAATGACCGCGACGGCCGAGGGGGCGGCACTCTCATTTACTACAAGCGCTCGTTGTATTGCATGCCGATAGATCCTCCGATACTTACCAATATGGAAGTATCCGTGTGTAGACTAGGAATGACCGATCATCCGTCCATAACGATCGTATCCGCGTACCTCTCACCGACGAAAGTACCTCTCAGGTCTGACCTAGAGAAGCTACTCTCGCTCGGCACATCGGTCATTATCGCAGGTGACCTCAACAGTGGACACACGTCCTTCAACAATTGGAGAGACACCAGCAATGGGGTTATTCTCGAAGGGTTGTCGGACGAGTTAAACTTTGACGTCATAGCGCCTCCCACTCCCACCCACTTTCAAGATCACTGTACACCGACAGTGCTTGACATAGCCCTCCTGAAAAATATCTTGCTTCAGGTACGACTCATTCGGGTCGTACACGAACTCGACTCCGACCATCGCCCGGTCATCCTACAGCTAGGACAACTAGATGACTCCAGCCCTCCTACAGTCACAATGGTTGACTATGCAAAATTAAAACACTACCTCGCGGATAGGCAGTCCTCGCCCAGTCTCGTTAGGGTCCCGGACGTGTTGGAGTCAGTTGCGCACGTAGATCTCGCAATCGACTCCCTAGTTGACCACCTCCAAGTCGGCATCGGAGAGGCCTCGAGAGAGGTCGAAGCGGCGAACGATCGCCGCTTTGTACTCCCTGCCGACGTGCGAGCGTTGATGACGGAGAAGAACGCTGCGACTCGTGCGCATGACTCTTATCCGACCGATGTAAACAGCGCACGATTACGCGCACTTCAGAGAGCGGTTAAAGCCCGTATAACCGAACTCAAAAGTCACAGATGGGACACCCTAGTCGAAGGGCTAAGGCCGTCACATCTGACTTATTGGAAAGTAGCCCACGCCCTTAAAATAGACGCCCAACCTCGCATGCCCCCCCTCAAAAGGGGTCCCGGCACTACACCCGCTTTCGATACCATCGACAAGGCGGAGTGCCTTGCCGCTTGTCTGGAGAGCCAGTGCTCCCCGAACAGCGTCAAGAACACCGACCGAGTCAGAGACATCGAAGCCCGCGTGGAGAAGCTGAATAAGCTCCCGGTATCAGAATCCCTGTCCCCAGTCACTTCTGAGGAGATCTCTGCCATTCTCAAAAGCCTTAAGCTTAGAAAGTCACCAGGTCCCGACGGTATCAGGAACGAAGTACTCAAACTTCTTCCCGATCATCTCATAGCTCTATTGGTCTGCATATTCAATGTAGCCATAGCCAACTGCCATTTTCCAGCCGTCTGGAAAACGGCCATTGTCATAGGTATTCACAAGCCCGGTAAGAGCACGTCGCTTCCCGACAGCTACCGCCCTATCAGTCTTCTAAATACCCTTGGTAAAATTTATGAGCGGATCCTCCTGAACCGTCTCAAATCCGTAATAGAGGAGAAAAACCTCTACCCGCCTGAGCAATTCGGTTTTCGTGCTAGACATTCTTGCACTCATCAAGTGCACCGCCTCACGGAGCACATTCTGTTTAACTTTTCCGAGTTATCCAAACCCCGTCGCACGCTGGCAGTCTTTTTCGACGTAGCCAAGGCCTTTGATAAGGTCTGGCACGAAGGATTAGTCTATAAGCTGTACTCCCACGAAGTCCCCGATAGATTAGTTAAAATTATCCGCGATTACCTCAAAGACCGCACCTTTCGCTACAGAGTGGAAGGTGAACTATCCACACCCCATCCCATACGCTCAGGCGTCCCCCAAGGTTCAATCCTGGCACCTAGCCTCTTCAATCTGTACGTCAGTGACCTACCAAAACTTCAAGAGAAAGTTGAAGTAGGTCTATACGCTGACGATACAGTCATATACTCCTCTCAAAGGCAAACGAGAAACCTCAAATGTAGGATCCAAAGAGCCGTGACCACTCTCGGGAAGTGGTTTAACGACTGGCGAATAGCCATAAACCCCATGAAGAGCGCAGCGGTGCTCTTCGACCAAACCGCCACACAGATACCGCAAAAACTCAAGGACAATCCCCTTGAACTCTTCGGTAATCCGATCCCCTGGGAAAAGGCGACCAAATATCTAGGTGTAACCCTAGATAGCAGACTCTCCTTTATACGTCACATCAATCTAGTTAGGAAAAGGGCCTCCTGGACCCTCGCCCGATTGCATCCCCTGTTATGTGCTGCAAGCAAAATGTCCACGAGACACAAGCTTACGCTCTACAAGATGTGTATCCTTCCGATCATGACATATAGCTGCGTTGCGTTCGCACATATGTCAAGTTATAACTGGGAACGCTTACAAGCCATCCAGAACAAGTTTCTTCACCGCCTTACCGGTGCCCCCTGGTTTGTTCGTATGGAGGATCTCCATAGAGATATGGACCTTCCCTCGATACATGCATATGCCAAACACCTTTCTCGCTCGTATTTCGACACCGCGTCGAACCACGCGAATCCCTTAATAAAAGCGGCAGCTTTTTATGTTCCCGACCCGAACGCCTGCCGGAGAAAACGTCGGCCGCGTAATATATTCACTGACCCGCCCGACCAAACCGAAAAAGCTAACGCGTTCTACGCCGACACCGTCTCTCCAAACAGAGCGTGCCACCGCCCACGCCCGCGTAACCACCGTTCTCTCCGCAGAGGACGGGCGGTCAACTTCGCTCCCGCACACCCGTCACGTCCACCCTCTCTAGCGGCCACCCAAGCCTAGGTCCGTTCCTCGGTGTGAAGCCCTTGGGTCAGGCAGCCGCCCGCGCGATACAAAGTGACACTATACGTGCAACACTTAGTTACCCACACACAACATTACACACGTATGAACACACACACGTGCACACCACACAGGTACATAGGTTCTGTAAGGGACCTTTTTTTTTCTTTTTTGCGCTAGTTAGACTAATGCGCTAGTTAGTGTAGAAAAACCATTCCGATTAACAAATACACATACGCATGGTCCACTCCTTCCTCCCAGGAGGAGGGGAACGTGCATATGAGTATATATTAGTTAGCTCGAATTCTCATAAGATTAGGGAATTAGCTAGATCGCGACTTTTTCGCATTCGCGACGACCGCCCGAGCCGAGGTTCGGCCACTCTGGCACCCTCGTGCGGGTCGTCACAAACTTTCGCGGCTGAGTGCCCTAAGCGCTCGCCCCCAAGTCCGGTGAAGCTGTAAAAGCCGCAGCGGCTCTGTTTGACGATAGGGCCCCTAAGGCTAACCGTGTAGTCAGTTCAAAAAAAAAAAAAAAAAAAAGGCAGTACTGCGATCAGTTCGAGAAACACCACAACTACAACAACAGCAAGCAGCGAGTCTGCGATCAGTTCGAGAAACCACAACACCAGCAACAGCAAGCAGCGAATCTACAAGCAAACTACAGTCAAGAACGTTATTAAGAAACCACATTGTTACTACGAACTACTGTAACTTTGTAAGAAACAAGAATAAAACAAGCGCTATTAATTTAGCACACATTAAAATATTGTGGACGTCCTTTTATTCACAATAGTGCGTTTTGCTCTTTGTTTATATAAATGGTAAATTTGAAGAATAGGGTTAATGGAGGGGCAATGGAGAGTTGGGTGAAAAAATTTAACACTGATGAAACTATATGGTGCACCTGGCATTTTAATAAGAATGTCAAACGAAGAGACACTTGCGAAGGATAGCTAAAAAGAACTGAACTGAATGCAGAAACAGAAACTCAGGATGCAGAGCCGTAATTTCACTTAAGGACACCCACGTTCAGCTGTAGAACGACACAAGCCGATATGAATAAAAAATAATAAAACACAAATGACACTCCATACACATTCAGTTAACGGTTATTATCTTCACTCGAATTAACTTTTACGGTTAATATTTTTAGTAAGAAATTTACATAAAAGGTGCAGTTTGACGTTTGACGGTAACTTGTAGACGCAAAATGTGTCACCGACGCGACGCGGCGCGCGGCGTATCGCGGAGGTACCTCGGCGTGTTTTCAAACTTTTATAATTAATTAAATACATGGTTCAGTAGGCGACGCACCTGGCCAATGATTTCTCTAAATTATTTAAACACCGTAAAAGCAATTTCATTTTTCAGTAGTCATATTAAAGTTTAGTTTTACATTTAATCGCTTCTATTCTAATGGTTTATAACTGTTCATAATTTAATACCTGGTCCTTCAAACGAGGCATGAACAGACATTTAGGGAGGCCGGCATGGCATCGATGAAATATATCACCGATGCGACGGTCGTCATTGTTTGTGAACTTATACTTACTTAACCATACTTACCAGAAGGTGCGGTACAGTCGTTTCGCCGAACAAGTATTAAAAAAATTAATTTATTTTTTGCTTGTAATTTCCCACAGAAAACAAAAACTCATCCCGGTCGTGAGTTATTACCAACCAGGTCTATCTGACCCGCAATTTTAACAATATCTTCAACCTAACTTGCTAGTTGAAATTAAACTGTTGCTGGTAAATAACGTAAAACAGCAATTTACAAAAGATATGGTACAATTTCACGGCCGTAACTGTAGCTGCGTAATTGTTATTGACAATTCATATAGCCTATAAAATCCATCAAGGACATGTTCTTCCCGTGTACAAAATTTCATCAAAATCTTTTACTACTGATTTATTACGATGCCTAAATGTAGTGTTGACGATTCTTATATCTATCAATTCCGAAATAACGTATGTATGCTTCAAGTCTACAAAACTAGATCAGAATCGGTTGTGAATTGATGAAAAATTAATTTATAAAAATACTTTTTGCCAATTTATAAACATAGTATTTGAAAATTGTTATAGCCCATTAATTCGGTCGTTAATCGGTTAACATTTTAAATGTGAAATATCTAATGCGGCGGGGCAGACCGATTGTTTGACCCAATGTTGGCGGATGTTGGCGTGGCGACGCTTTGTACAACGATGGCGGTGTGGAGCCGAGATCGTTTTTTTTTAATAGACAAATTGGATCATTTCAAAAATTAAAAATGCGGTTGGTTGGGATCGCGACCACGATAATTATACATAAGTAATAAAATAAACATCTTCATAGTGACCTTCTTTTGAGTTCTGGTACCTACTGGTACTAGTACTAGGATTGGTGCTAGTACTCGTGCTCATACTAGTACAATCAGTCAGTCACACACACAATTTTTTTTTGAAATATTTACTAAGATGTTTCACATCTGCCGCGCGTCCCGTGACAGGCAACTTTTCATTTTATTTAATTTTCTTCTTACTATTTCTAAAAGTATTATTGAACATTCTTATACTCTATTAATTGACCAACGACATAAGCTTCCCGTGCACAATACAAAATTTCACAAGAATCGATCAAGCCGTTTTTGAGTTAAATCTGGACTTACAAACAGACAACATAAAAAATTACTACGTCCATCAGGAAATTTGGAACAAATATTACATGTAATGTAGTATAATAATTATATTTACACCATTATAATTTGTATACCGTTTGAACACATAAGTTAATAAAAAACTAAAAATAGGTTCATAAAATATATATGTATTTTACACAACACGAGACTTCTCACTTCAATAGTAGTAACAAATTAGTAAAAATATTGGTAATATTGAAGATTTCGTAAGAGTACATAATTTTGTTATAAGTTATATAACATTAGAATATTCAAAACCTTGTTATAATAAATATCAAAGCAAAAATATTCTACTACTTTATATATATAAATAGAAATACATCTATAAATTTCCCAAAAACACTTCCAGAAATTAATTACAAGTGACAGACAAATCGATATGTCCATTTGTCACAGATCCTTTGCCCGTGTTACGCTATTTTAATTCAGTCTATCAAAAGGTATGTTCACACGTTATAAATAAAGGCGCGAACAAACTGTCGCGACGATACAGCTCGCAATATTTCAGTGCCAGGAACGCATCGGGTGCCGTTCTTGACTCGGTACGTGTAAATATGGATAGGTATTCGTATATTTTCATTTTATCGAAAGATTATTTATAAAATATGATATGGACTAAATTAATTAAACTGACAACCACCCACTTGGTACTTAGGTACCTGTTTTTTACAATATAAAACTTATAAGTTTAAAATATAGCCAATCTTGAAATATCTTTCTATCAGTTAAAGTGTTTGATGTGAAACGTCTAATGCGGCAGGTTAGACCAACTTTTAGCGTGGCGACGTGTCGCCACGTCATGCTTCGTCACGCTAAATGATAGTATGAAACATCTAATACGGTGTGGTGTCGCGTCACCATGCGCAAATGAAAAAAATGAACTTATAATTTTTGGTATTAAATTAATATAAATACTTATTAAATTAACAATAATTTTTTTCTATTAAAAATCTGAATATATTGTTTTTGATTATGCCATTTCAATGTTTCTCATCTGCCAGGCGTCCCGCGGCAGCTTCCTTTTTTTGGAATCAAATCAGTAGTTCCAAAAACATTGCCGTCTCAAAATATTCACAAGCTTTCCTGATTTATAATATATAGTACCTAGTATAGATTAAATAAATTAGTCAATATTGCTATGCTAAACATTTTTTTGATAAAACAATTAGAATACCTATATGGATTTATATTATAATTTTCGTTCTTGTGACAATAAACGCTATGAATATATTATTAGAGAGCGCGATAAAACTAGCTTCTGAAAATTGGTTTAATAGATAGTTTATTAGGTACTGTTTATTTGTTCAATTTTATTACTTATATTTAATATGAATCTAAAAATCGTATTTTTTTAATATATTGATTATTTAATTTTATATTATTATAAAAAAGAATATGAGTTATGTTAATATTCTCTCGTTTTAATTATTTTCATTTATATTCAACTCTTGTTAAATACCACTAGGAGGTTTACAATAAGCAGGTATGTAGTTATAATACGGTATGAACTATAACATTTATTAACCTTATTAGAAATTAAAATCTGTGAGGTCACATTTTAGACACTGACCTCTAGACCACGACATAATCATTATAAAACTTCGAGCACTATTACCATTATGAAGATGTGAAGTTGGTATGAGCTAATATATGGAACTACTGATCCGATTCTGTAAATTGTTTCCATAAGAAGAAGTTACATTATATTCTTGATATAAACTACTTTTTATTCTTATTAAACTTTATTAACGTAAACTAAGTCGTTGGTGGGTGGTAGTTAACAATAAACTAATTTCTAAAAGCTATTGCAAGCACATTAAAGGTAATATCGTTTTTGGAGGTTGACGTAATAAAAGCATATTACCTTAGGAATCTAACAATCGAGTAGAAAAAGTGTAAAAACAAGAAAAAAATTATTACGGTTAGTTAAAACGGGCTCTAAAAAATCATCCCTGTAATATCACGGTTCAGTAGTTTCATTGTAAGTCGAATCTTAGAATAGCATCGTAGTAATTTAAACCACACATTTTTTTTGTAATCATATTAATTTAATAATGATGCAATGTTCGAAATATACTACAATTTATATGATTGTTTTTGACCTCAATAATTACGTTTATTATTATTCTCTAATTTTGAACCATGAACAATTACTTAATTAAGACAATAAATATTATGCACAAAATATAGATATTCGTGGAAAGAGAGATAGCCAGTTTTATACAACCATTGAGACAGTGCTGTCCGCCATTCTACTATTTAAAAAAATCTTGGCATACATAAATGTAGTGTCCTACCACCCAGAAAAGTATGATGATTGATTATAATTATACAAAACATTAATACAAATCGATTATATTGTATAGGGTATACAAATTCTAATTCATTCAGAGACATAACAACCAGCTTCATAGATATTGTGATAAATAAAGCATTGCAATAATCAAGTTAAAATAAATTAACGTATAAAAAATTACGCATCTAGCACCTTATACTTGATAAAATTGGAACTTCTTAAAAAGGGAGACGTTGATAGCCTAAATTGTGTATTAAATATACAATTCATCGAATCGTCGCCTAATAAGTTTCAATTCAAGAGTTAAAATCACAATTATTGATGCATAAAATAATATTGTAGATTTTGGATGAACTATCCAGTATTTTGTAATTTTAGTTGTCAACGTATCGTGGTTCCTTTGATGATACTTATGAATATCGTGAGCTCAGTCCCGTGACAGTGTAGTCGAATGGATTCTCACCGGCATGCGTTGCGTTAACTTGTCTAGCTGGTGTTTTAATGTTTTGGATGGGTATTTATTAGGCTCTTTGAACCTGACAGAATCAGCGACATTTTTTGATCTGACGCGTTATTTATTCATTAAGCAATCAGAGTGAAATTTATAACACTTTAGAATAATATAAAAATTGGAGAAAAAAATAATCAAAACATGTATAAATTCTTTTGGATAACTCACGAAATGTAGCAAAGCAATATGTTGAAAATTCTAACTAGCGTCATGACTTGTAAGTATATTACTATCAGAAGTCTAACTATAAAAATAAAACCAATCTCCGTTTAAATTCCATCTTTAAGTAATAACAGTAGCCAGTGTTGACCGAAAAAAAAATTAAAGTCTCAAGAGAGTTCCGAGTAAAAAACAATCCTGAGCAAATTGTCGCCGGTAACAAGACCCCGGTGGTTGAACTGCGGTCATGAAAGATAATGTTTTGTGACCGCAAAACGTTGGGATCAAGACAAGATTGTGACCTTATGTAACTAGGAAAGTAATTATGGAACTATAATTTATATAGAAATCGGTGAAAGAAATAAAGTGCAGTGCATACTTATTACAATTTTTACTTTTCAAAGATTTATTATATTATTATTTTCATTGATAAAATTGTAACATAAAATTTTTATCTCGATTTTTATTTGATTTTTTATTTCATATGGAGTCACTTAAACGTGTTCAGGGGTGCTAAATAGTTATTTTTGGCTATTTAACTTTGACATTTCGTTAAACATATTTAGAAACTAATATGATAATTTTGTTTAACAACTTTAAATGTGTTCGGTCTTACTTTAATCATATTTAAGCGTGTTACGCAAGTCGCCTAAGAAAGAATAAAAATAAATTATGTTTCTATAGAAAAACATATAAACAAAAAAAAAACAAATAAATTATAAAAAGCATGGAGAAAAAAACCATTAAACTCTATAGAATATAATACTTTATTTGTTTCATAAGATTATTTAATGACTGTTTTTGATATTAAAAAGTAATTACGGATTGTTGAAAAAATACGAAAAAGTTAATTTCGACACAGCTATATCATTCCCGAGTTGCTAAGGAACAAATTTATAATTGGGGAGTGATTACACGTTATTAGGGGGCACCGTCTTGTGGTCACTACTGTAATAAGACTTATATGATAAAATAATTTTAAAATTGTACTTTACAGCTATTGAAAATGTTCTTAAATTTGCATCTCTCGCCTCGAGAAATGTAAGAATCCAATTATACTTAACATGCACACATATAATCCACGCAGTACATTAAACGGAATAAATAATGTTATTATAAAACATTTTCTTATTTCATTGCTAAGATTAGGTATTTCTCTTATATGAAAACAATATTACCGGTTATAAATATTTATAACTAGGTCTTTGAGAGAGCGGTGAAACGTATTTAGGATGATTTTATTACTTAAAGCCTTATTTAAACTTTGTGTATCAAATCTTTTAGTAGACTAACGGCCGTTTTCAATAACATATCTCAGTTTACTATCCCCGATTAGTACATATTTGTAATAAGTACTATCCTTAACTTAAGACAGATATCGGCTTCTCTCTTATCTATTCAAGTTATAGGATATGGAAACATATTATGTAGATACGAAAAACTAACCATTGATAGGTTATTGACAAAAAAGTAAGGGCAAAAGGTTACATTTGTCTATCTTTAGTAACTGAAACAACGGATAGATAGGTTAATGAAAGCGGCCGTATATTAATCCAAAATTTTATGATTACAAGAGACCAATAGTTAGGATTATCACCAACGTATCACTAAAGAAGATCGCCGAAAAAAAATTGTCTATACCTACTTATAAACTAATATTACAAAGCCAAAGAGTTAGTATAATGCAATAACTTCAAAATTTACCAATCCGATTAAAAATATAATTTATGCGTTAGAGAACCCGTTTACAGAGGAAAGTTCTAAAGCTACCTATATAACTTCATACTAAAACTCTAAGGAGTGGTGCAGAAATTTAACACCAAATAAACCATGAGGCACAAGCCAGTATAAAATGAAAAGGGAAAGGAAATACAAGAAAGCAAACTATAAATAAAATAATATTGCTTGTAGTAAAATGAAATATTTGTTCAAAATCACTATAATATACTTGAAGATAGTTTCTAAAAATACTTAAGGTTTAAGTAAAATTATAACGCTATAAATTACAACATGTTTTTATACAAGATAGTACAAGTAAATGAATGAATGAATAAATGAATGTATAATATTAGTGGAACTTTAAAACATAATTTCAAAATATATTTACAGAATATAAATAATTAAAAGGACACTTGCAATATATGTTAAAGACTCTGAATCAACATAAAAACTTATTGAAACTCGAAGTATCGCAGCAAACATAATTTCGTGTTCTCAAATAAACCATGCATTGAAATTGAAATGTATCAGCGGCTAATTATTTGCTGACATTAAAACATAGTCGGCACAAAGTTGCGTTGATCACTTTAATAGCTTTGCGATTATATTAAGAATACAGTTGCTGTGTTAAATAAAGGGCTATTATTGTAATACACGTAAAGACAGCATGTGTGAATGTTTGGATCATTGATTCAGTAACGCGGTGCCAGTGGTACGCATGGATTAGAATTTAAATGTGTATTATTGGTAAGTTTTTCCATAGCTTGATAAATGTTTATATGTTTGAAATCAATCGTTTAATATGTGTGAGAGATAAAGATTTTGTATATATTACCTGGATTTTATTACATAAATAAATACTGCCTGCCTATTGTCATAAGTTTGTATTACGACATAGAGAAAATAACTTTAGATTTCATTTCATTTTAGATTCATTTGTCATTGCATGCTAAATAGTCCTATCTAGAAACATTTCTTATAATTACCACAAACTATACTAAGCGCTTGTATCTGACAGTTATTAAATTTCATTTCTAAGCCAAGTATTTAGCTTGTTTGTACGATTTATATAAATTTCTTGTAAATAAGGCAGTTTTACTTATCTTATAAGTTAGCTATCATATTCTGCGAATATTTCTCACAATAAATAATGTAAACAGTCAAACTGTTATATTGGTTAAACAGATTTTGAATGGATGGCGCCTTGAATATATTTTCATTGGCACCAATAGATTGCATTCCTACTGAAAAACTTTTAAATTTATTTTTCAAAACATTAATATTAAAAAACTTTTCTATGTTTTATCAATAGCGGGGACCATAAGGTTTTAAGTGATGTTTCAAAAATAATTTTGATATAGAATTAACAGAAATATGGGGTATAAAACACCTTTGATAAATAATTTATTTTATGATAATTTTTTTTGTTGTTTTACGGTATTTTCCTAATAAAGTTCATATTCTTAAGAATATATAATATTTACTATAAAAATAAAAATTTGTTTTAATTCAAGGGTGTCAGCAGTTAAGTTGTACTCAACTAGAATCATGTCAATTTTATTATAGCTGACTATTTTCTCAGGTGATTTTAAATAATTTAAACCAACGTACTCGGTAGAGATGTGTTTTGTTTCTTTTTCTTCGTGTGCAATGTAAATAGCTCACGCTGCGTCTGCGCTGCCAGGTGCAATTGGCTGCAATTTGTGCCAGGGATGGGCCCGTCCTGCAATTACTATGTCTCGACGGAGAAAAATTGATTTTTCAATGTTGGTTTTAAGGTGGTCTTTGATTACCGACGCTCTCGTTGTAATTTTCAGTAATAACGATTTAGTTATAAATTATAATTCGATAATTATTTTGAATCTTTTAAATGTTTTGCATTATAAGTTATATTCTATTATTAAACAATTTAAAATATATAACGACTATTAAAATTTAACAAATACATTCTTGATATTTGCATTATGTTGTTGGCATGCGGGATATCTTGAAGTGCTTTCAACTTCGTCTATAAATTATTCGAATCAAAAAACCTAATAAAAGGCGTAATCGAAAAGTGTTTTGCATACTATTGTAATTTGATACCGCACAGCTTCAGTGTTATATGACCAGATGGAATTTACAATGAAATTAATAAGAGTAAAGGACTCGCATTTTCAAGTTAACCTTACCTATATGCCAACTGTTGGTCGGTAAATAACTGTTGTATATTACAACGTTGAAATAATATACGTATATATATACGCATATAATAATAAGAACTTTAATAGGTATACCAAATATTTGTTTCGAAAAGGTCAGTCTATAATTTTATTCACATGTAATATTGTATGTCCCGTACAAAATATCCGATAACTTTTGCTCAGCTCTTGGTTACATATTAATTGTATCTTCTATAGGCTATAGATAAATACAATTTCATTTTAAGCTAAGAATAAACAATAAAAATATAGTTTAAAACTAGATAAAATCATATATTGTAACTAGCGATTAACTACGACTTTTACAAGTGTTTTATCATGAAAGAGGTTATATATGCTATCCCTAAAAGGAATAATAGGCCGCGGTGTGGTCGAGTTATTTGACTACTGAAAATGACTGAACAATGTCTGTGGGGCCAGTAATTTAAAACGATAGATTTAATATGTATATAGCATATCAAAATATAATAATATAGTTTAATAAAATACCCATAACATTGTGATTATGTTAAAAGTTCTTTAAAACAGCTTATAATAACACTAAAAATAAATTCCTACAAAGTTATGATAGACATAATATTTAATTTCATAATTTGGTATTGAGAACATCACATCTGCAGTGTGCAATTGGTTCCAATGATTTTCTTCTGAGAACAAATATTAATAAGTAATAAAATGAGTTCTTAGTATGTGAATAATATTTATAAACGATCTAATAAAGCATACAGGCATATTATTGATCCATTTACTCGATTATGTGAAACATGCCATATCTATATTACTTTCATTGCACCGCATTGTAATTTTATAAAAAATCTTATAGCTTATCCATAAACCATTGAATATAGTATTTTGTGAATTTTAAGTAGCTTAAATAATATTGCAAAAACGATTTATTTTAGAGTTTTGTTAACACTTGTAAATATGCAAATCAGATCATAAATTTGATAACTATCGGATTTGATTTAGTTTTATTTTGCACCGCTTTACATGAACTAAGTTTATTAATTTTAAATTAGATAATCTTATATAAATTTAATAATTTAAACTTATTTGTGGAATATAGCAAAATATGGAGCCAGAATATTTGCTCAGTCGAATCTCGGCATGTACCAACAAAATTTTCGTAGGTACTTCGCGTATACGTTTTATATCGAGACGTGTGAAATCAAAGATGGTTATAAGTGCATTGATGTATATAGCTACTGTCAAACATAACAACACATAACTAGTCTGGATTTAGTCATATATGCACGAAGGTGAAGAAACCATCGTGAGGAAAACAGAATACTTAAAAATGTTCTTGTGAGTAAACTACAAAAAAAAAACAATTTATGTTTTTTTATATTAGCAAATAGGTATATCAACGCCCGGTATGTTGATTAAGATTTAATACATCATCATTCATCATCATCATCATCATTTCAGCCGCAGGACGTCCACTGCTGAACATAGGCCTCCCCCATAGATCTCCAGAGCGACCGATCTTGTGCGGCCTGCACCCAACGGCTCCCAGCGACCTTTATTATGTCGTCTTTCCATATAGTGGGGGGCCGTCCTACGCTGCGCTTTCCGGTGCGTGGTCTCCACTCGAGAACCTTTCTACCCCAACGGCCGTCAGTTCTCCGAACTATGTGCCCCGCCCACTGCCACTTCAACTTGCTAATCCTTTTGGCTATGTCGGTTACCTTAGTTTGTCTACGGATCTCCTCATTTCTGATTCGATCTCGTAGAGAAACACCAAGCATAGCCCTCTCCATAGCTCGCTGAGCGACCTTGAGCTTTCTTATGAGGCCCACAGTGAGCGACCACGTCTCTGTGCCGTATGTCATCACTGGCAACACACACTGGTCAAAGACTTTCGTCTTGAGGCACTGAGGTATTTTGGACGAGAAGACGTCGCGCAGTTTCCCGAACGCCGCCCAGCCGAGTTGGATTTGTCGACTGACCTCTTTTTCCAAGTTGGACCTACCTAACTGGACTGTTTGTCCCAGGTAGACATATTCTTCAACAACTTCTTGACAAGAGTTCCCTACTGTTACTGAGGTGGGCACCACATGGATATTCGACAAGATTTTCGTCTTGTCCATGTTCATTTTAAGGCCCACCTGTTGAGAAACTTTGTCGAGGCCATCGAGCATTGTGCCAAGATCTTCCAGCGATTCTGCCATGACTACGATGTCGTCAGCAAATCGAAGGTGAGTGATGTACTCGCCATTAACATTGATGCCGAGTCCTTGCCATTCCAAGAGCTTGAAGGCGTCCTCTAGAGCGGCGGTAAACAGTTTCGGAGATATTACGTCTCCCTGTCTAACGCCTCTTCTCAAAGGAATTGCCTTCGTGCACTGCTCCTGTACTCGGACCGACATGGTGGCGTTGTTGTACAAGCACTTCAACACTTCAATATATCGATAGTCAATACGGCACCGCTGGAGAGACTGCAACACTGCCCAGGTTTCGACCGAATCAAAGGCTTTTTCGTAGTCCACGAACGCTAAGCATAAAGGCAGATTATACTCCTCAGTCTTCTGTATAATCTGCCGCAGCGTATAGATGTGGTCTACGGTGCTAAAGCCTTTTCGGAAACCGGCTTGTTCGGGAGGCTGGAAGTCATCAAACTTGTGCTCGAGACGATTCGTGATGACCCTCGAAAACAACTTAAAAACATGGCTCAGCAACGAGATGGGCCGATAGTTCTTCAATAAGGTTTTATCACCTTTCTTGAAGAACAGGACCACCACGCTGCCGCTCCACGTTTCCGGCGTTTTACCCTCGAGTATAACGGAATTAAAGAGCTTCTGCAGGACCTTAAGTACCGGTGTTCCACCCGCTTTAAGAAGCTCTGATGTAATTCCGTCATCACCCGGTGCCTTGTTGTTCTTAAGCTGCTTAAGGGCCATCCTAATCTCGTACAGGGTGATGTCGGGGATATCTTCGGTATAGTGTCGGGTCAGCCCGGCTCTCGGATCTTTAGCCGGGCTGGTAATAGGCTTAGTTGACGAAGTATATAACTGTCCATAGAACCTTTCGATCTCCCTTAATACCTCTGGCTTGGTGGACGCTACGCTGCCATCATCCATTTTCAGCTTCGTCAACTGGCTCTGCCCAATAGATGCATTCCTTGCGAACACTTTGGAGCCTTTATTCCGCTCTATCGTCTCTTTAATACTTTTGGTATTGTAAGACCGGACATCGTGTCGCAAGGATTTATGAATAGATCTATTGAGCTGCCTATAGGACTTAGCGTCATCGGAAGACTGCAGCACTATACCACGCCGATCCGCCATGAGTTTTCGGGTTTGATCTGATATCTTTTGAGTCCTATTGCTACGGTGAGTTTTAAAGAACTTGGACCCAACCGCATGGACAGTTTCTACCAGCCTATTACTAATATCATCTACGGAGACGCAACTATCTAGGCAAGCGAATTGGTTTTTCAATTCGACTTGAAAGCTCTCGGGGTTTTGGAGTTGAGCATTAGAGGGTCGGAGCGTAGACTTCATCAGGCGAGACCTTTCTATTTTTAGATTGATATTCAATGTGCCTCTAACCATTCGGTGATCACTGCCGGTTTTCACTCTGTGAATCACAGTGACATCATTGAATATTTGTCTCTTCGTGGTCATGATGAAGTCTATCTCATTTTTCGTGGAACCATCGGGACTCATCCAGGTCCATTTCCTATGAGGTGGCTTCTGGAAGAAAGAGTTCATCATAAAGAGTCCCTCTTTCTCCATAAAATCGGACAACCTCTGGCCCCTAGGGTTCCGTTGCCCATAACCAAATTGCCCCACTCCCAACTCTTCACCATCTCTTTTGCCCAGCTTTGCGTTAAAGTCTCCCATTACAACAGTGAAGTGGGTTTTCGAGGTATGTATGGCCCTACTAATGTCCTCATACAAAACCTCCACTTCATCATCAGGGTGTACCGAGGTCGGTGCGTAAACCTGTATGACCTTCAACGAATATCTTTTGGATATTCTGAGTATCAGGTACGCTACCCTGCTCGACACACTGTCTATGGTCACGATGTTGTTAATGAGAGACTTCCGGACGATAAACCCGACACCATCTAGGGACTGTTGGTCGCCCTCCCCCTCCCTGTAATAGAACAAGTTACCTGATTTCATGATTATCGTGTCCTCACCCTCTCTTCGGACTTCTGATAATCATATAAGATCCCAGTGTAACTTGTCTATTTCCTCTTCCAGCTCGACTATCTTCTCGTCAGTCCTCAAAGTGCGATTATTATATGTTGCCAGGGCCAGTTGTCGTGGGGGTCGGTAGCTGGAACTCTTCCGGGGATTCTTAGCACCCCCTGCCCCGCCGTTACCATAGCCGCTACCGAAACTAGGAATAGCGGGGCCGCCGGGGACTGGGGGCCTGGTCGTTCTTGTTGTTTTCATTGGGGGGATTTGCCCATACTCGCCACGCTGGGCAGGCGGGTTGGCGAGCGCAGATATTGCTTTTTGTTGTTTAAGTGGGGGATGCTGCTGCCCATCCCCTAGCTTTTTTTCCCCCCCTTAGTCGCCTCTTACGACATCCACGGGTAGAGATGGAGGGGTCAATTCTAAGCCGGAACCACCACGGCATAGCCGGAACCACCACGGCATTTAATACAATTAATTGATTAATTAATAGATTTAATACAATTGCTGTTAAAGGTAGGTAAGAAAAACTTTGCTACCCAATTCATTGAAAGAAGTAATCCGGTGTATTTTGACTTTAATTCCCTGTCATACGGACTTGTGTTATTATGCAACAGACAGACTCACCCCGACACATTGCGATCATAGCATTTCACAGATGTGAACCCTCTCGTATATTGCAATTATTTAAATTGATTTCTAGACATTATAATAAAAGAAACTTCAACTATTTTATTTATTAAGATACTGTTTATCAAGTAAAAATAAAAAGGCAATAAACTCGATAATTGGAACTAGAATATTGTTTATTGAATTAAAATATCGCATGTTTGTATGTAATAATGATAACTATATGACCCATACTACTGACCCATAAAATTAATACTGTTTAGCATCCAATGCTTATACAAGGGTGAAACAAAGTAAGTGGTACAGTTATCCATGTGTAGCGAAACGTTTTTTATGCATAATTAAATATAACAATACAAACATAAACTTTATAAATTAGATTAAGTTTAAAAATGTTAATATAAGTAATGGAGTTGACTTTTTTCATTAACTACTTATTACGTATTGTTTTAGATGCGATCTCATTCGTAGAGATACCTACCAGTACCACATTACGAAGCTATATCGAAAGGAAGGCTCGAGAAAGCTGATACTGTAATTCCGCTCGTAACAAACGTCAAAAGGCAGCCAACCAGAGACAACAATAAATCAATAGGAAATAACTCTTCTTAAAAAAATCAGCAAGGCTGCAGGAAAATAATGTTACTATAGTTTCTTTTACATAAAATTTATTTTAAAAATTACATCATTTAAGGCAACGAATTCTCGTTCTATTTATCACGAATATCTCCTATCACATCCTCAAAGGTCTTTGATATCTGATTAAATGGTAAATGATTTAATGATTAAATCCTTAATAATTTTGTAATTTGGTATAACTTAGTTTTACGTAAACGTTAAGGACAAATACAATAAAGCGCAATTACATAAGTACGATTTAGTAAATTTAGAATTAAATATAATATAATGCCGCTAGAATTATAGTATTTTAAATTCTAAATAATGAAAGTAAAAAGTCTGCAGGAGCTATTAAGAAATTTGCCACTTATTATCTCAGTAAAGACAAATTGCAGAGTGCCATTTGTACTTATCTGTCTTTCTAGGAAACTTTATAAGTAGCGATAAAGGTTAATTTTAATCGAACTTAAACAGCCGAGTAAGTTAACATACCCGTGTAATATCATTTGGTAAGCGTAATAAGCCTAACCAGCGAGCCAACTGTGAGGCAAACTCCGTTTAAACAACAACAAAAAAACAAGAATTTGACGACTGCAGAGTTTTGTGACCATGTCGCTCGCACATGACTGATTGGCGATTACCACACGCATGGTAAAAATCTCGGAGTGAGTAGTTATATGTTTTCATAGGAAATTTGTCCAGATATTTTCAAGCAGGCCATTATAATTACTTTCGCTCGGCGGTTCATCTACTCGTATGTTTAGATGTTTGTTTCTCAATCAAGCAATAACAACTATACGAATTTGGATAAAACTTAGCACACAGATTGCCAATGACCTGGTTTAACGCAAAGGATACTTTTTATTCCGGTAAAAGTGATGGCTTAACCATTGTTATCAATTTGTTTTCTTGTCGATATCCATGCGAATGAAGTTGCGTGTACAGTTAGTAATGTATAAAAGGTAATGTCCTAACTGACTCAACACAAGCCTAAACTACTGAGTATAAAAATGTGAAATTTAGGAAGGGTTAAGTTAATATTATATTGTAGGCATCGTTTAAGAGACGATTTCTCGAATTTCAACCTCTAAGGGTGTGAAAGTAGGTGCCAAAGTTTGTGTGAGAAAAATACTATTTGACTCGTATTTACTTTCTATATTTAAGAGACAGTTTCAACAGCAGCCTAGTAATTTTAACACTAAGCAGTAGGTATTGTCACCAATGTGATATACAAAGAAATGTCCTTTATTTAACTGTATTTGTAATTCTGACTATCTGTGAGACTAAAAAGTTCTCTGTGACCTATCTTTGTCTTACCGTGAAGCTGTGGAACCTTCTGTCGGCTAGTGTGATCCCTCTTTCTTACGATATCGGGTCCTTTACGCGTACATGAAGAGATATTTATGCAGACCGGCATGACAGCGGCGACTGCCAGCGGATTTAGATCTCTCCGTGGTCGCCGTTGTGTTTGGATTGGGATATGCTTACCATCAGAGACAGTTCCATCAATATGCCGAGCAATAATAAAAAATAAAAAAAAATAAAAAAATCACATAAATTAGGTACACTGTTTCCACAATATGTTGATTTTTGTACGAATCATAGATACAACAACATATAAATTTAATAAAAACAGTAAAAAATCTGGCACTCTACACGAGCGAAGCCTTGGGTGGAAAGCGCGTGCTACTTACTATAAAGGAAATTGTATTTATGCAACAATTATTTATTAGTAGAGTGTACGGACATCGCGTCGAACGACGAGTTCAAATTTCTCTAATTTAAGGGGCTTTTACACTTGGCGTATGCCAGCCCCATCGGAGCATATGCAAATTCAACAAAACAAACATAAAATTCTACAGTAAATAAATTAATAACTAAATAAAAAATACTACATAGTTTTATCCCTTATTCTATAACTATTAACAATAAAGTTCCACAGGATACCAGCTGAAAGCCTGAGCTTTCGGTGAAGGAAATCATTATGTATGATGAAACCATAACACGGTGATAGGGCTTTTTCCAATACCCGCCTGGCTAGCTACCGCCCTCAAGCTTAAAATCTGTCGCCAAGCACCAGTAGGTGTTGTAGTATATGTAATTTTATCACAGACTCAGCACGCACTTGTAACACGTCCACTCTCTCCAATGGTTCTCGTGCAACTGACGCGGTGCGGTGCGGCGTGCGCTCGCGATAGTGTATTGACTGTACCGTGTATGTTTGTGTCTCATTGTAGGTACTAGGTATGCTTGTATGAAAGTATAAATATATACATTACATTATATACATTTAGGTATATTATAGTTCCACTTACACTACAGATGTGTTCCGGCAGCTGCACTTGTGCTACTTGAGAACCAATCTTCCACAAGGCTTAGCGTGCCTACCATCTTGAGTCACATCGTCATTTAAGATCAGGTGAGATTGTGGTTACAAGGCTTAAACCTATAAAGATAAATTATAAGAATACAAAAATTGCTAAAATATTTACATTCAGATAAATTGTGTTACCCTCTGATGATGAATTATAACCGATATCAAATCATCTATCGGAACCACGGCCGATTTATTTGGCCGGTGGCTCATTTGCACGACGCGCCAGTAAATTCTCGTTTGCGGCATCCCTGTGACACTTTTATGATAGTGTTCGATATAAAGGATAAAAGCCTATTTATACAACAACGGACCGGAGGGTGTCTTCACGTTGTTGGCTTGATTTGATTTGAAAATACGATCAGATGCCTACTTAAAGGCTTCACTATTTTATATTGTTCCTTTGAATGTATGGATTCAATTTTGTTAAATGCACACTATTTAAACAACACAGTATTAATTTGTTGGGTATTTCATTGGTACGGTAGTGCTTTATAAAGAATTTTAAGATGAAAAATATTTCGAAGGACCAATCAATACCCAAGGATCTTGCTATTGATTACAACGAACGGGTATAAATCAGTGTACCGTGTTAAGTTAGTAAAGCTATATCATCAAAACTACATTTTTACTATATTTAAATAGAAATAAGTATAAAGACATCAAGAATAAATGAGATTGCATATTTTACGATTGTAATGATAAAACTGTTACTATGATTAAATCCGTTCCATCTTATAAAAAAAAATATTTTACTCGATAATGGGACATGTACAACCCAGTACTAGTATTATTAGAAAAAAAATCTAATAAACCATATTGTAAAGGAAGTCTGACAGGTAACTTATAGGTTGTTGAGTCTGTTTACAATATTATGCATTCAGTACGTTAGACATTCACATTCTATATCTATACTTTTTTATATTTAATGACAAAAACGTAAGTCCCTAGTTTCTATAAAATTACATACTGCCTATCTTACTTAATTTTATAAGATTATATTCGCCTTACATTTATGTTATCAAGTAATTATCAGTGTAGCTTTACATTTTAATGTTAAAATGTGACAGCTTTCAACTGAGGAAAATAATACATATATTTCCTCTGTGCATACCGCATTAAACGTCTTTGAATACGAATTGCTTCTGCGAGTTAAATGTTTTACATGCCCTAGAGGCAATAATAACGAGCAATCCCTTATAACGAGATCGTCAATAAAATGCATAGTATTGATTCATATGACTATTAATTATTATACTGGAGCATTTTGCAAACGATTTGTATGTTTACATTAAGGTTCCAGTCCAAGCATTTTAGTTTTATTGAAAGTACAGTAAGTAAATTAGTAACAGTGTTTACATTTATAGGATTGAATCTACAAAAAAACCCGAACTTTAGGTAACGGTATTACGGATTAGGTAATGATATGATGTAGTTATTTATAATTATCACTTAGTTAACTACCATTCTCAAGTTGAAAATCTATCTTTAAGCGCTTTTGGTGTGTTCCAGCAGCTACACATGAGAATGATGTTTTCATAAATTGTGCTTAATGTGTTACTTAAATCGTTAAAATCATCATTTTCAGGGTGTTATAGAAAACATACGTATCCTTATCTACATAACAAAACTCGTTAAGTATTATAGACAACGCAAATCTTAAGTCGGTAGGTCTACAAGCTTTTTAGTCTTTTTGTACCAGTTAAGGACTAACTAAAATTACTACTCAAAATACTGTTCATGTTTTGTCTTTTATGTATACATTATTAATTTTCGAGTTACGTAAATTTACTATAAATTTTTATCTTTCAATTACTCCCTAATTATTTATAACCTATTTATAGATCTTAATGTAGATGCAAACTATAATTTCTAATTTCAAAAAATAGTTTTACCAATATGAGAAGAGAATGATGTACGCAATCTAAGCAGTGCGATAACTTAACACGCCAGCTTCCGCATTGTAGGCCTAAACAATCACTTATTCAAACGAAAGTTCACAGAGTTCAAGACAATTTTATCTGACCACAGACAATTCATTATAACATTTCCGCCGTCCATTGATGTCAATATTGAAAGCGATGTGTACACTGTCATTATTTGTCTAACTAAAAAATAAATAACAAAAATGTAATTGACTTAAGAAGCTATTTCGCCAGTAGCGATGATCATCGTAGATTCTACTGCTTCTACTTACGACCAGGCGCTGTCAGTCAAACGTGATAAATGGTCTCTTAACGAATTTGTTGTTTGTTAATTGAACTTGCTTGTTTTTTATGCGCATCCAATCACGAAAAATTCTAAAGTGCATATACGAAATTGACATTGATCGCTTACTAATTAAATTTACCATGTCAGCACATAGAACAATTATAATTTTTAAAATGAATTGATTAGAATTCTATAAATTCAATGTTTAATTGGTTGAATCATAAATTTTGATGATAGCAATTTTTTAACCTATAGAATTATTATTCACATCGCTTGTAGAACGGATGACCGAAGGGACCGAAGAGATCTTGGTGGCCACGCATCGGAAGATACACAGCATGGGCAGACCCGCCAAAGGTGGATCGACGACCTAGTGAAGGTTGCGGGAACCCGCTCAATGCGAACAGCGCAGGACCGATCATTGTGGCGATCTTTGGGATAGACCTATATCCAGGAGTGGATTTATATCGCTAAATGAATGGATAGATGTAGAAATATTCACGTAAGAATATCTTAATAACGTCTGCGAAATATTGAGAAGTTATTTTTGGACACTTTTTTAACGATGTAATAAACTGTTAGCCAATTTGCAAAATAGAAAATAACATTTTTTTTAATATTAAAATATATATTTTCAAAGTATATAATTATATATTTATGCTTGAGAAACATGTAAACTTTAAAATGGGTAAGCTAATTCGTCTTAATAACTAAGTATGCTTACATTAAATGTTCTTTCTCATAAAAACTCAGTATAATCTATATGGATGATCACTGTAACAACAATGAATGATAATTTGAACTTGAAAATAACTCACCCCAGCTATTAATTCTTTATCGACCCGTTCCACTAATAAGTATAATATGGTTTAATTTCAAGTGGTCGGTATGTACGAGTACATACACGGTACATATTTTAATCGCCGGTTTCCGAGTTACAGACTGCAAAATAAACAAACAAACAATAATGATTATCTCCGCAGAGTTATTGCATGTAACGAGCTGTACTTTGGGTTTTTTCATCATTTCTTTATTTCTGGACGATTATGTGTTGTTTGTAAGCTAAAATAGTTAATAATTTTCTGATTATAGTAGGTAATATATTTCATAGATTAAAGAATTAAGTTTGAATGAATCGTAAAAGTATATATTTAACCGATATCAAGCCAACTGAAATGAATTTAACTAAAATTGATGACTAATTAATTGAATGATTTAATTAATCAATGTAGAAACAATAATTCACAGCTAATGATATCACAAAATACCTTCTTTTTTTATTATAATAGCTGAAAACTATTTTTGACTGTTGTACAAGTAATACGGTTTAAATTAACATTCACAATATTAATTCAATTTCTAGATTTATTTAAATCTAAATAGAACTTTTAGTTTGAATATTATAATAGAGTCTAAAGACTATTATAATAATAGTCTTTGAATCTAAATGAATTAAGATTATTTTTCAGTGTGATTGCGAGCGATTAAACTCATACGATTTCAAATTAAAAGTATCATTATTTCGAGTGTCATTTATATTTTATATCCGGTAACACTAGTGAAACATACGGGCTGTATATTGTTATGAAAATGTGCAAATTAAACAGTTCTGTGAAATTATGAATCCTAAATCTTTACAGTGTTGTTTTAATTATATGGTTTTATTGTTTTATAAGGATCCAATACCTTTCATCCGATGTAATTTGATCGTAAACCACACAACCTGCAAATATTTTAATGGTATAATTATTTTTAATGATAGTTCACATACATTGGAATTTGTGATCATTATGAAAAAGTTATTTTTATTTAAGTTTTTGTCACAATAAGTCTCTATTGAAGTTTAGATTTAACAGTGATCAAGATTAATCTAATACTTTATCTCATTCGCTTAAGAGAAGAAAAAAAAATGCTTCAACTGAAACGTAGAAATAGGGTGTGGTGTATTCTCCTACAACTAGGTACATATACGATTGAAAGAATTGAATTCATATAGGTATATTACGGAATTATCACTTTACGGGTAAAAAAGACTGGAAGTATGATGAAAATTAGATAAAAAATTATACTATGATTTAAATACTTACTATATTTTATTTTATTTAAATAAAATTATTTAATGGTTTACTGTAACGATTCAGCTTTTGTATTTATAAACTTTTATACTATCCCGGAAAATAAACAGTTGCAGTTTCCCGGAACAAATAGACATACATACAGACAAAAATTTTAAAAATTGGTGTTATGTTTAATGATTAATGATTAATATACTTTCATATGAATTTAGTAAATTATGTTATTTTGACATTACAAACAGACACTTTAATAAAAATTTTTTTTATTAATTTTATAGATAACAGAATATATATAATATATAGTAGCTGGTTTCGAGATGATCACATTGAACTTAGTCAATTTGACGTGTTTTTCACGGAAATTATTTTTAAGCAATACCTGAACGTGTTATCGTAAAAAGGGCAGAATATTATCTACTGGGCCATCTAGTATTATATAATATCTAGAAATGAGAATCTCGATCGCGGTCATGATTCAATGAAATAATTTCACTATAGGTATATAAGAAGCAGTTTAAGGAAGACGTATTAAAAAGGCGAAAAATATTCTTATATGTTTATAACTAGTCTTGAGCAATACCAATTAATCGTAAATAAAAATACGTTATATTCGTAAATTGATCTTAATTTTAGCGCTATACAATTTCAGAGCAATGTTCATTAACTTGCGTTTTATTGGTACAATATTATTGGCAGTACAAAATGTTGAAAATGGGTTATAGTGTAATAAAATGAACACACTGTTCGAAACAATACCTATGAAATACAAAAAGATTATGTAAATATCTTCATAAAATTGAAGTGTAAGTTTGTAATGTCAAAATAACAACATTTTACTAAAGGCATATGAAAGTAGATACAGTACATATAAATAAACGATTTAAAAAAAAAATTGTCTGTCTGTCTGCCAGTGTGTTTGTCTGTTTGATCCGGGTAATTTCTGAAACGGTTGGACTGATTTTAATGGGGCTTTCACTGGCAGATTGCTAAAGTTATAATGAGTAATTTGCTACTTTTATTAAAAAAAAGGACTAGGGTTCCGTACAATTAAAAAAGCGTTGTTATCATTAAAATAACAAGCGGGCGACTTCCGTGGGTGAAAGAAGGGTCACTACAATACCAACATTATGTAGTCCATGCGAACGGAGCCGCGCGAGCACAGCTAGTTAAGAATAAAATAAATGCCACGTAATATGCAGATTGGATAATATTTATATGCCTCGCCTCTTTATTTTTTTCATTAAACATATTTCGAAATTAAATTACTTGTTTTATTTAGTTTCACAAACTTATCTATACATATGCAAATATATAAAGCTCAAGAGTTTGTTATTTAAATGCTGTAGTGTTTTCAATCTCAGGGGTTTGTGAAATAACAACAATTGCAAGTAGGTACGTGATTATGTACGACCCGCGGCCAGGTGCGATAGCGTGCGCCGGACGTTAGGGCTCGCGGTTGACTGACTGGCGGCAGTCGGGTGTTGGACGCGCACTCTCGCGGGTCGTGGTGCGCGGGCAGTGAGGCGCGGGCGCACGGTACCAGTCACCGATGACGCGAAATCTTATAGTTTCTTATAATGCGTTGTTCTCTGGAACTACCAGGCAGATTTGAAAAATTATTTTTGTGTCTTATAGCCTATTTATTAAGAAAAGTTATTGGCTATAAAAGTCCTCCTTGCGACCCTAGACAGCATAGCAGTAAACATAAAGTCAATCAATGTGGGGCAAGCTGTAAGCAAGTAAAAGTGAAAACAACGATTGACTGCGCGTGTCACGTGCGTTGGTGCCGCGATGCATGCCGGAGCGGTCCATTGTAGAGTGGGACGAATAAATTTAACACGGGTGAACCCGTGACGCACTCCCAGTATCGAAATAAAATTGATTATAAGCCCAATTGCATATATTGCAAGTTAATTAAATCTGTTCTTACCATAAAAAAACTACTTAGTGTTTATTCAACGAAATATTTAATGAAAAATGTAAAACTATGATGCAATACAGCTCACATTATATTTTTTAAAGCCGCACAACTAGTTTACGTAATTAATAATCCTTATAGATTTTCTTCCACATCGAATTGTTTACGCTAAGTGTAATTCTCGATCGATTCCCAGTAAATTATTTGTTCCTCTTTGGAAAGCCACCATGTCTATCGATTTTAATTGAATCCGAGTAAAACTCAACGGTGGCACTAAATCCTTTATTGCTAATTGATCTGAACTCGGGATAGATGGGAAATTGTAATTATGAGGCAATAAACCTTCTTAACCTAATGCAAAATCTAAAATAGTAAGGTAATGCCAAATTTTGTTCCATTTTCTTGGTAGAATATTCGACAAGAAGTAATAAGATATTTTAAAATAAATGTGACTTTGGAGAAGTTACTTTGCACTGATGATCTTGACCTTCTGCCAGCCTGTTGAAATGTCACTTTTTACCACACTTGAAGAGGATCTGCATGACCATTTATAGAAATATTATAGTAGATACTTGTTATTCGATTAAACATTAATCTTCTTTTAACCCATCAGTTTTGACGAGTTAACTAACTTAATTAATAACTTATTTACACGTTATATTTCACCTTATTCGATTATAGAGTTGCCTTATGTTATTCAAGAGACAAACCGTACACAAAATATTTATTGCGCGTCAAAGATTATAATAAAAAAACTCCAAGATCTTAAAACTTACTAAAACAGATCGCAATACCAATATAAAATACTCTTCACTAACACTATCGATGCAATCCAATAGCATTACCACATAAATCAACGTAAACGATGATTAATACGATATGCGAGGAGAATGCTGCAGTTATAATTAACGGGCGACTGTAATTAAATGGAGCTTCCGTGTCTCGTCTACTTGAATTGGTTACTGAATGGTCGTAATGGTTAGAAACATACTATGAATATTATATTGAGAGATCTAGCAGTAAGCAGCAGATATCTAATTATTGGTTATGTTTTTAGAAACTATCTAAATAACGACGTCCTATATGTAAGAAAAGATTATGTATTTGTAATACAATTTTCAATAACATATTTCCTAAAGTAATCAAGTCCGATGAATACCATATATTTCTGTAATTACAGCCTTCTCAAAATTACATAACTGTACAACCAATCCAAAATGTACTCAATTATGTAGCCAAACATTGGAACCCTTTATTTTCAAAATTACTAGACAGATGGGTTTCCGATACACTGTTAGTACTGTAACATGTACTCGGGTTTTGCTATGTAGTAAGACAATGTTGCGTAAATAATTATTCCTTTGGATGAACTAAATTTATTGTTCATTACACTGGAACTTGTATTCTGATAATTTATTGGACTGCTGTGGACGTAAAACGTTTGAAATAGAATTAAGTTTACTGGTGTCAGGCACAATATAAATTTGCCGTAATCTGATTACTAAAAAAAACATCTATTGTTTAGCGTTTAAACAAAGTAGCATTTTGTTAGTTTAGCTTGGCAAATTATTTGGTCTTCAATTTTCATTTTAAAATAGGGAAACATTTCTTAGGCAGCGAATGTTATTCAAATATTGCTACGTTCGTATTGAATATACTTTGAAATTTACTAACCTCATCGTTAAATTGTGATTAATTAATTAAGAAATATGGTGGAACATTTGCAAGGTTTTTCTGAAGTAATGCCATCACCACACCTTTTTAAAACGCAAAGTAGAAGTGCTGATTTCGCTGTATATCGTTCCGTAGAGTATGAAGCCCATGAGTAAGTTACTCACTCACTCACTTATTATCTCTTACCTGGGTTAAAATACAATTATATTGATGGTTGGTTACAGACAAGTATAGCATGTAGCAGCCAAATGACTTCATGTGAATTGGGTAATTTTTTATCATTTGTAACTCATAAAGTCTTTGATGTGTAGCCTGTAACAGAGGGGCAGAATAAAACAACGCAGTATTTAAAGCAATAGCAAAAAAGAATTGAAACCCTTATGTTTGCCGTAAAATGGTTATATGGAATCGCCTCCCAGCCAGCATTTTCCTACCTTCCTAAGATATTGGGTACTTCAAATGCGGTATTAAGAGGGACTTTTGCAAGGTGACATGACGGCGGTGACCGCCAATGGAATTTGTCACCGGCGGTTGCCGATTTTTTTGAAAGCAATGTACATTCCATCAGATACTATACAGTTTTTTTGTCAAGCGATTATAAAAAGAGAAATTTTAATATTACTGTACCTTATAAATAATGTCAAAACAAAAACAAAAGCAAGCCAGAGGTTAATTTGCATTTCGTATTTTCAGTAGACTTCATTTACTCAGTGAATCGAGAAGACAATATTGACAAAAGACTGTTGTTCAATAATGCAGAAAATATGCAAAATAAGACGCGGTGAGCTACCAATCTCGTCTTTGTGTGGTCCGTTTAGTTACAAACGTAGTTTATGCGGCATGGACATTGAAAACAATAATGTCAATAAAAATTATATCAAGTAATACAAATAAAAATTTATAATGGAATATAGCTATTAGTTTTTACCAATATAGTAATCTATATAAGCAAAAATCAATTGCCACATTTATATGAAAGATCATCACTTGAGAACTGTTCTTAGATACTTTGATTATTTATTGTTGAATTCGCAATTGTCACAAAAAGAACAGTAATTGTAAGGAAAAAATAGTTCGGAAAATCCACGGGAAAAGTCGTAAACTCGGATAATATTTTTATATAAAAAGTGGTGTTAAGTTTGACAGTGCTCTGTTTCAATTCACACAAATTCAAGAAAAGATTCGTTTGGATGAATACCGCCTCGACAAACTGACTTGCCTGGCTGACAGAAAACGCTCAGCCTAATCCATCGGAAATAGAGACATTTTATAAAATAAACATGTTTAATATTTTTTGCTAAGCTCAGTTCTCGTTTTCTTCATCAGTAAATTGCACCAGTGCAAAACTGGGTCGGGTCGTTAGTATTTTATATAAAAATCTTGTCTGCGTCTATTAATGGTCGTGTAACTTTTGAATGGTCTTACTTAACATACACGTATTTTAATTATGTTATCGAAATTATAGTTCATAGATATTTTAGGATCCTATAAATAGCATTACAGATAGTCAACATAAAATACATATCACATGTATTTTATTAGTTAACAAGCCATTACTACTCTACAATACTTTCATGTCATTAAAGGCTTCTTCCGTTGAAAAAGCGAAGCGAATAATTGCCAGCAATTTGTTTACACATGCTAATTTTAAAATAAAACTTGTAAAGTACATTAAACGTGCTCTATACAGGGACCACCACAGTAAAGACTCGGGTATGCGTATTCGCGAAAACTATTTATTTATGGGATTTACAATATTATGAACGGATATGCTGGAAACAGTCCAAGTTTCCTGTAGTAATAATATTTAATTTGAAAGTCAAAACATCTTTTTAAGCTTCCTATTGAATATTTTTAATGCAAAGACTATAGGCGACTATGTCTAACTAACTTAGCTTATAGCTACTATACTACTTTTATTAAATTATTATTTTGTTATAATAATAGTTTCAAACGTTTCAAATGAACAGCGAAGTAAATAATAGGCAGAATGTAAATATAAACAATATCAATTCTAATATTAAAAGAATGTAAACTTATTATTGAGTAAGAATTACATTAATTTTGCTGAAACATAATATATCACAGGTTATGTACAATTTGATAAGATAGAAATTCAAATATCTTCTACTATGTTTGTTGTTATGAAATAAAATTATTTTATTACTACAAAATAAATTTTATAAAAAAAATTTAAATACAACGGATCCTCGTTGCCGAGGCAACATGACAAGGTTACCGGAATGCCAGCAAACTTCAACAAAAGATTTTTAATATCTGCACACTCACCCCCGAGGCATGGCAGGTTATTTACATATAAGGCAAGTTATTTAAGAGTAACCCAGTACACAGAGCTACTCGACATGGTCGAGACACGAATATTGTTATGCAAACTGCCTTCGTTAGTTTGTATTCTGGAATTGTTTGGCATTGTTAAAAGAGTCGCCGCTTCGTGAGATTCGCTCAGCGATCTCAATACCGGGAACGCTTCGGGCTAATTTGCTTGAATTTAATTGAGATAATACGTATTTGTACCGAGGATGGATGACGATATTGTGTCCAATTAAAATGACGTTTTGACTGTGATTGTATCATATTTATATGGTGAACAAAGCATTACTAAAATCAGTTATTTTGTTATTTATACAGTTGTCAGCTATATACTTTTTCATATATATAACTAGTATTAGGAAATGACTCACTAGCTTAGAATGTATTGAGTTATAATTCCAACCTTCTTTTCTTATTGGTCTTACTTTTACGAAAGTATAATATGCAACACACACAATCAATCATTCGTTCAATAAGTTTACTTTTCGTTGGTAGTTTGAACATCTTAATATTCCACTGAAAAATATTCTATAAGCTCTATTTAAGCAACTTTAACTAATATATGATAAAAATACAAAGAAAGCTACTGACCGTCTCCAGAACCTAGCAGGAACGTATTATAAACTACATCATAAAAAGACAATTAAAAAAGTAAACAGACTTCAATTATTCCGAGGAGTTCCTGGGTATAACTTCGAAGTTGAAAATCCAATGCCAATAAAATTAAAATAGAATCACCCTTGAGGTATCTTCTTTCCAACGAAATAAGAATCATCTAAATCGGTTCATAAAAAATGAAGATGCGAATCATAGTGTATCCTCCAGATATCATATCAGATCAACTACAACACTGTATCTTTACTGATCATTTTTTTATGACAGGAAGTTGCAAACAGACATCCAGTTCACCTTTAAGTTCAGTTCAGTTCATTGCAGCCTATAGCTTTGTTTATCTACCCTCAAAAAATTATAGTCTTTAGGCCATTCATAATAGGACTGTTACTTAAAAAGAGTTATTTAATATGCCTCATGAGTCAACCTTACCCTTCGTATGAAACACAGCACTGCTGTTTTGCGAAATGTTCTGCTACTCTTTTGTAATTTTTAACCAAATTCAAAAGCCTTAACTTCTTCGTTTATAAATCGATTTGGATTATTCTTTTTTTAGTAAATATGGAATACCTCGAGGGTGGAGATGCATCGGAGATACATCAGGGAACTCTTGAAAACCATTGAAGTTGGCTTTCTTCTTTTGTTAAAAATTGTCTTGTTGCACATATATATGTAATATTGAAGCCTCATAACACATCTTAATATATAGACAATATAGGGTCGCATTGATGGGACATAATTTATGGCTGGATGGTAGGGCACGACAATTATCACCACCATCCGCCATAATGGCACGCCTTTTCGTGTCGTGTTTGGAGACCAAAATGTAGGTATATTCAGTAGTCAAGCGTGGTAGTAGGGGAGGTTTCAAATTTCTATACCCGGCTGGTTCGCAACCACCGTGTAGGTACATACATGGTGATGAACCTTTCACAATGATTCTATTTTGGTTTGTCGCATTTCGGGATCTGTCAATGTACATCCACATGCCGTGAGGCTTGCAGGCAGGCATGATAACGGTGACCGGCGATGAATTGCCGATTTCTGAGTGGTCGCCGTTGCTTTTGGATTGTACTGTGCTTACCATAAGGTAGAGTACCGTCACTATGTTGCGCTACAACGCTATTTTCTACTAAGCTACTTCAATACGTTTTGGAAAATTTACTGAATGATCGAAAAAATTTAGATAACTATAAACTTGTAAATGACAAGCACAATTTCAGTACTAGAAATAAATATAAATAAAAAAGTCATTTCATTTTTTAAACTAAGTAACACCGATAAAAGTTTTTTAAATAATTTTGTTAGGTTCTACAATGAACTGCCTAAGCAAATTATTAATTTGCCGGTTAATAAGTTCCAAAATCATGTTAAGTAAGTTTTATTTTCGTAAGGTAGTTCATCACATTAATGACGGTAATGTCTGGAAGCGATTCCTTTTCTGTACATCTACTAAAAATTATAATAACTTTATACAATTTAAATACTGTAAAAAGCATACAGCCACGGGTTTAGTATCTGACAAACAGCGTAACGTCTTTACACTTTTAGTCCTTGTATCATACTACCTTTAACATAATTCAATAATGCTTTATATTACAAACCCTTTTTAACAGAACTATGCATAGACGGCGTGCTCAACTACTCCCGCTACAATATAATTCAAACCGTATACACCGACCGATAACAGAAGTCGTTAGTATTTAATATCTTTTGTAAGAAGCGAACAATACATTTAAAAAATGATGATAAACCCTATCAAGTTTCTTGCTGATTCGTCTCGATGATTAGATTTTTTTCCGAACCAGTAGTAGTGCGTTGAAATTCATAACTAAAGAATATACACGGCAAGAAGATAGTAAACTTTTATTTCTGCCTTATAAATTCAAAAGAATAGTAATATTATACAAGACAATATTATAATCCATTTTACAAAGTATCTAATTATGTGGAGGTCATCGTACGAACCCAACTGACGCTTTTCCATATACGATTCTATTTAATGATAGGTAGTAAAGAAGTACTAGTGATTACAGGCCCTCATGTGCCATGACCTGCGTCTAAATCAGTAATTTACTGCATTATGCCCTAAGATGGTTAATCCGTTAATCACGTAACCTTAAATTTTATTTATCGACTAATTCTTTATTTACTACAATATAATTAAATGTATATTACACGTCGCTGCGCGCAATTTTGCTTGCGTTTTAAATAAGGAAAAATTACTGGTGATGATCATGAATGATTTACATAATGGAGACATTGATTTATTACAAATTAGTATTTATTTGAAATTAATATTCGCCTGCTTGAGATACATGATTTCTATATTTTCTAATATTGTTTGTTAAAATATAAATAAATGTTTAATAAATGCAATATAGTTGCATAAATGCAAAGTTTATACTTAAACTAAAAATTTTAAGTTTATTTTAGTATATATAAATAAAAGATTGTAAATAGATTTCTTATTAAAACAGTACTTAAAAATAGCGACTTTCATTATTTCCAATTAATTTGACTTACAGCGACATGTCTTTAAAGATACAACTTTTTTTGGGAATTACCAAACATAATTATTTTACCCTCAAAGTAGGTATATAATCTACCTTCTTTGACGGCACATTTTTTTATAAAAATAATATAAAAAATTAATATATCAAAAGAGGCATAACATAACATACAGTTAGTGATCGATGAACTATAATAAACTTATATTAACTATTCAATTTAAAATTCCAGTTTGCAGTTCATAACGAGGTCACTTTGACAGTAATTAGTTTAAACATCCAATAAAAAGTTACAATTATAACTTGAACGGAAATTGTAATGAATTGAAGTATTGTTTTAGTTTATTGTTTATAAATTCTACCTATTGGATCGATAGTTCTGTAAAACCGGACACAGTGTCTCGTTTAGATGTTATGCCTTATGCAGTCAGTTATTGTTTTTCCCAAATACTCGTACTTAATAGTTTTAAGCTGTAATATTTACAATCTTCTTGATAATAATAACTATGAAAAAAATGGACAAGTAGCAAGTAGAACTCGTGTCCTAAGGTTCCGTATTATTATACGTTTTATATTAATATTGTTTGTATGTATATTATCCTTCCATACTCCAATGTCTGCTACACGCGATGGCATGGGCTCTTATTGTGATAAACATTTATTTTGCGGGCGCTCCCATAGTACACTGTGTGAAATTAACAACAAATATAACTTTGTTCCGGATACATTCCGGATGCAATTTGAAATATAATATTATATTCGGTTATGTTCTATAAGACTCATTATTCTTGCTAAATTTAAAGACTCAAGTCCCCTGGAAGTGCTTGTATGTAGTAATTTTTTTTATAATCGGTCAGTATGCGGGACTTTTAGTATGAAGGGCTTTACCTCTTTATCACGTTAACCTGGAAACTTGAATTACTTACAGCAATATGTGGCATACATTCGATTTTGATTTCAACGTTCTACATAAAACCGTTTACAATGAAAAAAAAAATCTTGATATACGGAAATACAGAAAGACAGACGGAAAACAAAGTGATCCTATAAGGGCCCGTTTTTTCACTTTAAGTACGGAACCGTAAAAATCCACACGTAATATAGGAATTTTTATTTAATAAAAAAACAAGTTACAGGTTAATCAATGTAGATAGATAAATGTGTGAAATAAGTTTAAAATGTTGATAAAAAGTTAATCCCTTCAGACATGTCCGTAAGCAAAAGCCGGAAATTCCGTTCGTACGTACAAATGTAAATGTCTGCTTATCTGCTGCAGAGGCCGCTCATAAATGAAAATATTTACTAAATTACGAGTACCGTGGAAGACATTCGTCGAGATTAAACGAGATAAAGTCTAATTAACTGACACCGCGCTGAAGTTTATTATGAACTGATTTGAAAATGATGAAAAAAGTATAGGACTGTGATCTTATATCTGGTTGTCGGATCTTCGTGAGTTCCCATTAGTAGGTATGTTTCAAGAAGGTTCACTTGTAAATTTTAATAATTCCTTTATTTTTTAATACATTATATCGTATTTATAGATTCTTTTATTTGTATATTCCATAAAAATGTTTTTAAAAACCAATAAAAATACGGTAATATTGATATTTTTACTAACACACCGTGTATTATCTTTATAACTATAAATGGATGTTGGTTTACATGGTTAAGGTGATGAACTAAGTTTATATTATAAGGCAATTATGGTATCCCTGAACGCAATAGTTAACGCTGTGGTCGCTTTATTCAATATTGGAAAAGGCAGAACAACTTCTGCGAGGCCTGCTAGTATCTTTTAAACGTAGCATTATTCTAAATTCTGGTTAAGGACAAGATCCCCTGGGCCACCGAGATTAAATATCTCGGTGTGACCCTCGATAAGAAGCTCACCTTCGGATAGCATGTCCGTACTGTTCGGAATAGGGCTATATTGGTCGTGACCCAACCTCTGACGTGACCTCTGGTTGTAAGCAAAACGTCTCTGAGACATAAGCTTACCCAATACAAGATGTGTGTTCGCCCGATCATGACATATAGCTGCACTGCATTCGCACCTATGTCAAAAATCAACATCAATATTTTCCCTTCAAACCCGATTCTTACGCAAAATAAACAAAGCCCCTTGGTACGTTAGACAGGAAGATCTCCATAAAGATATGGAACTTTCCTCGGTCGAATTGTACATTAAATTCTTCTCGTGATCGTATTTCGACACCGCGTCGAAACACGAAAATCCGTTTGTGGAAGCCACAGCGACTTACACCCTAAAACCGAACCCCTCGTTTAAAGCGCCGGCCGCGTAACATCTTTAACGATCTCGTTGATAAGATCGAAGAAATAAACAAATACTACTCCGCCGTCTCTCCAAACAGAGCGTGCTCGCGTCCATACCCGCGAAACCACCGTTTCCTCCGCAGGGGACGGCGCGGCGGCTAATTTCGCTCCCGCACACCCGTCACGTCCTCCCTCTCTTGCGGCAGCTCAAGCCCAGGTCTGTTCCCTCAGGATGGATCCTTTGAGCCATGCAGCCGCTCGCGCGATACATGTGACACAATCACTAGTACAGACATCATTTACACACAGTATGTTTACCTATACACCCGTGCACACCACACTGGTACATGGGTTCTATAAGGGACCTTTTTTTTTACCATACTTAGATACGACTATGTTACAGATAACTAAATACATATACACATGTTCCTTTCTTCTTCCCAGGATCTCGATTAGCTTGATTTCTTAAGGATAGGGAATTAGTCACATCGCGACTTCTTTGCAATCGCGGCTACAGCTCAAGCCGAGGTCCGGCCACTTTGGCACCCTTGCGCGCATGTTGCCCACGCTTTTGCGGCTGAGTGCCTTAAGCGATTGCCCCCAACCCACGGTGAAGTTTTAAAAGCCGTCAGAGGCTCTATCTAGTTCCTAGGACCCCTCAGGCTAACAGTATAGTCAGTTAGAAGAAGTAAATTCTGACACATAATTTGCCTAAATCAAATTTTTACACAGAAAATGAATAGGTAGTATTTGCAATTGAATGCAGTATTTTTATGCTATACCTGAATGCGATAGATGTCACCTCTATGCGGGACCACTTAATTAAATATAAAAGGTCCTTCACTGAGTTATTTCTTGTATATTTGTATTGTATATTGTATATATTTTCATACAATATGTAAGTACTTTCATGAAATTGATAATAACATTTTAGTATGTAGAACGTTCCATTAATATCATTTTGTTTTTGTATATGAAAAAGTTGTTAAATTTGCTTAATTCTACAGAGATTTTAGCGTATGGCTACATGATGGATGGATGATTTGGTCCAACATGGTAACACACTAAGCATAGTGGGGGAGGAATTAGTTCTCAAGTGCAGCTGCCGGAATACACCTATATAGGTTCTTGGCGACAGATTTTCAACTTGAGGGTAGTATTTAGCTAGGCAGAAATCTGGCAAAGCATTACAACCATGCCATGGTTTCATCACCAATATTTCTTTATTGAGTCATCAGTACTTCAAAATAATAATAACACTTCTCAGTCCTCAAAAGTAATTCAATAGAATTATGTACATAGTTTGCACATTGATACGTCGTCGCACGGATTGAATTTATTCTAATAATCGAAATAGTCTCAGCGAAATTGAGTCACGTGCTACATACACGCGAACTCACTTCACTTGTCCCCAAATGTATGCAATTCTTTACGGTATAAAAACCCCATAGCTAAAAATAATACCATTACTTTTTCACTTCGAGATATTAAAGAAAATCTGTCATGTGTAAATAGTTATTTTATTCCGGCTGCAGTACAATTCATTGTAAGCAAATAAATGACTTATGACGTTACTACTCTTTTTTAAATGGCAATGTATTCCCTTTTCCAGTGGGTTAATTAATTATAAACTCTTGCCATTCAGTTTGTTTATAATGGCAGATAATACTGAATACATAAAATACTTTGATAATATTAGTATATCATTTCACGAAAATCCGATTAATTAGTAACCGATGAATATCTTTTTTACATGACGCTTGCTCAAAAAGAGGATATTACTTTTTAAGTATTTCTATAGTTTTCTAGTACAAAATCTATTATCGTTTTTTAGGGTTCAGTAGGTATCTCATAATGAAAATTAACGAACTGTCTGTCTGCCAATTTTTGTGTCAAGATACTTTTTCTCGAGAATGACTTGAGGTATAGAGTTGAAATTAATATCACATGCTGCTGAAAAAAAAAATTTTTCTAGGTTAAAGCCAAAAAGAGATATTGCACTTCACAGTTAAAATACCGCTCTCGGACCGATTATCAAAACCTATACGGTACTTCCTGCAAGTCTACAGTATTGGAATCTGGCACAAAAGGAGATCTTTTAACAAAAGTATAAAGAATGAATCTGAAAATATTGAATTTGTAATCCCGAGTGAAATTATAATACAACAAAATTATATAAAGTTGTATTTCTGTCTCCGATGTTTGTTTTCATTTGCATTTGGATAGGTACACTAAGTTCATTTTATTTAATATATACCTAAGCACAGTACAATTTTAAAACAACTGTGACCACCGATGGATTAGTAATCCATGGTTGGTCATGTCGGCTTGCAATCTTCTCGGCAGCTGGATAATAACCTCACTGATCCCGAAATGCAACAAACCAAAAAAAGTCACTATGACGGTGTAAAAACTTATGCATGGTGATTGCGATTCAGCTGGGTACAGATCTTCTACCACCCCGCTTGGTTACTGGATATACACCGGCTGATTCCGGAATGCGATAATCTAAAGTGTGCCACTATAACGAGCATTGAATTTGGTACATGGTGGTCGCGATCCAGTTGGACATAGCTGTGTCCTACTATCCAGATATTTAATCATGATGTCCTTTTTTATGTACAAAATATTATTAAGACGAAACGTGGGCTGTGTTTTGCCCATACAAAGGTATTTCCCTGTTTCCTCCCTGGATCATGGTAATAGAGCAAATAATTTGATACCGTAAACTCTATATCTACCACTACCATGTCTCTATGTTTTGTTTTTTTTTTCTTTCATAAATGAATTATTATAAAAACTTGGAGCTTTTTAATATGACGAAAATTACTCTTTTTTACCGTCATGTTCAGACATCCAGCAAACAAACTTGACGACTACAAAAAGAAAAAGGATAACATACAGACATAGTCAAAGTCCTCCTTATATTATTATTGAAAAAAATTATTAAAATCGGTTAAGTTTTGGAGAAGGAAACAGAGGAATACGAAACTATATATAGAAACGAGGAAATCTACGAGAAAACGCAAATTGCATAACCCCATTCTTTTGTATATAAAAGAAATCTTTTGTACGGACATTCGTTAGCTTTGGTGGGTCCCCGGAGTTCAGTTTACTTTAAAATAAGACTACGTTGTACTTGGATTTGCATTTTTATTGTATTCTCTTGTTGCATGTAATAATGCAATAGTAATAGTATTTTTATTATATTTCTAACTAGTAACATGAAATAAAACATCAAATTCTATTTCGCTTTTACAGATACAGCAAACAGATTTTTGTTTTATTTTACATTTTGTAAATACTTCAAATATATAAAGGTTGATTACATTGATGACTAAGTGATTTATTGTTTTCATTTGCATTTGGATAGGTACACTAAGTTTATTTTATTGCATATATGCCTACAAAAAAGTGTATTAAATATTAAGAAAGGATATTGGCAAGATATTAGTTAGTATAATTTCTAGTCATAAAACACTAAAAATAAGTATTTAGGAACATATAATATAGAACAGTACCTATATGTATATTAGCGATAATTATTATATTATATTTTGTAGATGTATTCAAAGTAATTATTAAACTAATTATACCATTTCCATTTCTTTATTTTCTCGATGACAGCTCCTGTGAAAACTTGAACGAGAGTCTTTTTTACATTATCTATGCATTACTTTATAAAAATATGACGTTTACACACGTACAAGGTTATACCAGATTCGGAGAAACTGATAGGGATGAAGCTTTATCGATAAACGTAACATGATAACAGACCCGATATTTTTTTACAAAATGTAAGAAACTAAACTACTGCCGGATACTTTTGTACAAATTTATTAACTAATATTATATTTCATTACAAGATGTTACACGTATTAATTCTTGATTGATAATGCAACTTCTTCAAAATTTTCGAAGCTGTTGTAAAATAAGTAGGTATAGGTAGGTACTCGACAATGAAACGAAATAATTATAACGACAGGTAATCTTTATTTATTTATTTAAATCAAAATCGATATCATTACTTATTTGGTCACAACACTACAACTATCAAATTAGAACTGTCATCGAGAAAATAAACAAATGGAAATAGTATAGTTGATAAAACATGAATTACATATTAGAATAAGAAACGTGCCTGAAAAGATTACAAAAAAAACGTGACTGACGTTTCTACACACATAATAGAAAATTACTTAAAATTCACTCTTTATTATGAGTTATAAAAATTTCAATTTTTAAATAACTCAAAATGCAGTTATGATTTTGTTATAATTTGAGACTTTAACAACACGGGTAAAGAAGCTACTTGTAGATGTGCCTGTTCTTGTAGATTAATTAATAACATTTAGTCTATAGTTTCCTAGCCTTTTGCAATTTCAACACAGGTACCATAAATATATTAATAACCAACAAATACCAATTTCACATGTCTTTGTATCTATCTCGCCTGATCGTTCTATCTGTGTGAACATGCCTACAATAATCCGTTTCTGACTGACGTTTATATGACTAAGCATCGTGTTTCGGCTTGTATGGTTATTCATGAAATCCATTTTGAACTTGCTATAGTCGGCTATAGGTGAGTTTGCTACGTACTCGAAAGCTTCGGCTTTGTAATTGGATACAAGGTAATGAAATTATGATTAAGCTCTAATATTATCGCTGATATATTGCACTAAATTATACGTTATAAAGTTTATAAAACGTAGACCTACTAGTTCACATATTTATCGGGTTTTGGTAATTATAAGACCGTTTTTAAACTTTTTAGTAAATTTAATTATGTCATTCATAGGACAGATTGTTTTATTTTTTCATATATTACATTTTATAATTATTTAATAACCATCAAGTATTACAATGTACTTTTTAATTATTGATAGATTACAAACACAGTACGCTAAGTTTCCTATATTGACAAATTTAGCTGTGTTATATTGCGCTAAAGACAATGCTAGGTAGATGTCGTTAAAAGGAATCGATTAATTATTGTTAAAAACCTTCGATACTTTAGTACTGTAGCACATGATTTCAAGGTTCGTTTGCTGATCTTACTAAGCTTATGAAATAAAATATAATGACCAGCAAATTATCTGTAGCGACATCTATCTCGCCACATACGACGCATCCTACATCGCGATATTCAAATTAATCCAACAATTGAAATATATAGTATAATATGAATCCGACAACAACCGTTGGGCAGCAGCCCGCCAGACATAACACCCGTCTGGTCGGAGAATCCTCCCTTTTCGATGGTGGATGAGGAACTTTACACTGTTCCTCACTTACCACACATAAATCCATTGGAATCCTAAGCTCTCTTACCAAAAAGTATTCACATTATTTACATTAATGTCAAAATTATTCTTTAAAATTGTTCTATGTGGTTATGTCATTCATTTATAAATTCTGTTATTGAGTAGAAAGATTTATTCATCAAATGGGTTTAAATTTATTTTTAAATATATTCGCATTTTCTTCTTCTCCAATATGTTCTGGAATTTTATTGTACACGGTAATGGCTCTGTAATAAGGACTGTTCTTGTATATTTCTAATCTGGGTTCTGAGGGGATGAGCTTATTTTTCCGGTGATGGGTTTTTATAATATTCATTTAATATTTCTGGGTGCTGTCTAACGAATATTGCTATTTTTAGTATATATATATACCTACAAGGCAAGATTAGTTTCTTAAAATAAGGTCTGTAGCTACCGATGTTTGGATGTTAACTAAAATACGCAACCATTTTTTTAAATTATTTATTATACATGTTTATTACATTATTTCACATAGTGTAAACAAATTAATATTTCATTTACAAATAAATACCCAGACGCTCAATAGTGTGAGCCCATTATGAACACAACTACTGAGTAAATTCAACCAATCCGTACCCGATAATAAATTTTACCGATACATTAACACCGTGTGTTTTTAACGGGTTGTAATTAGTCGAAACCGTTTCCAATTATCCGATCATTTACACATATCGACACTAATAATATTTCATAATTATATGTACATTTACTAGCTGTGCCTGCGACATCGTCCGTGTAGAAATTCGTGCGGTACTGGACTGCTACTTTAGTTTATTTTATTTTCTCGACACCCTAATTCTTTTTCTAAAATAAAAGTAACCTAAATTACACCTTATAATACCAGATATCTACCGGTGTACTATCAAAATCGGTATAAAACCTAAATAAATAGACAGACAGGCAAAAAAAAAATGCCAATTTTAACTGTCATAATACTATTTAATCTATAAAGGATTCAAGACAAACGCCTTTACGTTCGCCGTCTGTTTGATCTACTAATAAACAATCACCATTTCAAATCGTAACACTTGGGATAGCATCCTTACATTCACTAATTAATTACTATACCTATTTAATAATAAGACGAAGACTAAATATACACATAAAAATGTCTTGAACATTCAAATACGTTGGAACCCACTAATAAAATATCTTAATACATTACTCAATGACATACAAAAATAACATTGATGCTACAGTCACCAAGTTACTATACCTCCACGATTCAAAGAACTATAAAGTGCGAGTACTAAGCCGTTGCCTACAATTCATTACTCGCATATGACCGCTGATTAGGGATAAAATGATACGAGTAAATACACTTACATACGCGAGATACTTTTTTTTCGAGACAAAGTATTTTTGGTATCGATACTTTATGACCGAGTATCATGTAGATATCGGTGAAAAGTAGCCTTTATGGCTCCAGGACCCTTAAGGCCAACAGTGTAGTCAGTTCGAAAAAAAAAATGTGTAAAGTTCACACGGGGTAGAAGTGAAACATTCAGAAAACAAAAATATCTTCTATAAACCCTTTTTTTTTTAATTTCTAAAGCAGCGAGACTCTAACTATCGACTACTCGTACTGTACATACAACAGTACGTATAAGCCTGGTCATCACACCGCTAGGTCAACTTGACAATGATCTTATAGTTGCAAAAATCAGGACTTGTATTAACCGTATATAACCATGTAATGTATCCAATCTCATTCTTTCGAAGGCAAAATCCTATAGATTTCCGAGTTTCAAATCAAAACGGTGCTAAAGAACTTTCCACTTCAAAAAAGGCGAAACTACTAATTCGAAATAGATTTTAATTTCACAAAACTTGAGGATAATTTTCTATAATTGCATACACTACGCATCCAATACACACACGACATGACTTGATATTTTAACAATCTGTGAATCTGTGATATAAGGTATCATTTTGTATTTAACCAATCCAGATTATATACTAAATTCAAACTTATTGAAAGAATGTGATGGTATAAAATCTGTTTTAGAAGGGTGAATATATATTTTTAAACCGTTAACATTTTTAAACCTTATGAAATTATAAGAGAGGTTGTTTTCAATTTCTAGTTTGAGGGTCACTGCTTCAAGAAACTGTTCACCGGAGAAATACCTTTAAAAGTCCTGGTTTTTAAAAAACGTTACTCAACTACATTTCTTGAGTTGTTCTTCTTTTGGCGTGTTTATTAGAGGGTAAAATCTAAAGCTGCGGGCCCATCATGTAACGAAAGTGCGACATTATGAAGTTAGTCTTCAGTGATAATAATGTGTACTAATTTTACCTTGTTTTAATTCTGTGCAAATGGAGTGTGGTGTGGTGTATATGGTGTATAAATAAACATTATTTTAATCAAATTATATCATTATTATCATTTATGACTAATTTCATCGTGTTGTTGGAACACTGTATACAATTTTTGGGTTATTTTTATTTTGTTACGCAAAAAAAAAACTTCTTACGTGCGTATCAAAGTACACACTTTTTTTTGTAAAGTAATATCTTTATTGTATATATTGTTATCAGTTATTTGGTACGAGTATGTATCAATGCTTATTAGTCGATACTGAGAATGAATCGATATTTTCACACGAAACATCTCCGAGTAAAAGTATCGATACGTGGCCTAGTATCGTGACATCCTTACCGTTGCCGCGTTGCATTGATTGCATCGTGCGTCTCTCGATTTATAACGCCAATTAGTCAGAAACGCGTGCCATGGACGACAACTGACAAATCGCAGCCGACTGCCGCGGCCGCTGTAGCACGTGGGTGGTGCCCACCGATACATAATGCAGTTCACCATTCACTTTAAATACTTTTTCATTAATATTGTCTTGTTAATTTCTACTTTAGTTTCAAAATACTCGACAAACCAACTAAAGGAATAGCGTTTAAGGGGGTGCTCCAAACTAATGCACAATTTTTTGTGAGAGTTTAATTATTATAAATATTGGGAATTTTTAAATATTTTTTTAATATAAACTTTAAACAAATATAAGATGAAAACTTTATATACCTTTGTATTTCTTTTCTCTAACTTTCAATAAAAAAAATTAAAACACAACCATCTTAAGTATTTTTTTATAAATAAATAATGAAAGGCTAGTAGCAATAGTTATTATATTTCCAAAATTTATATTATGGCGTTTTAAGAAATGACAAAGCCTTTGAAAAAATAGCGCAGTAGTAGTAACGAAAGTGGGATTCTTGACAGAAACGGACAAGTAAAAAAATACTATGGTACATCCGATAAAGGCTTGACAAAAATTATTGGGTCATGTAAATTGAGATTTTAATTCAATGTACACTCAATTATTCGCTTTTAAAATTATTAATTCTCAGTTATTTATATCAGAAAAAGTTCCAAATTGTTACTTACTAAATGATATTATTAAAAATATAATATTTATGAAAGACTAAGTGATCAACGGGAATAACTTATTATATAATACTCATAACACCAAAAATACTTCAGCCAAATTAATGCATGCTCTAAGCATTTTAAATAATATTATGTATAACAATGATAAAAGTGAGACTTGTTAGGCGGTGTTTTGATGATTGGACGAGAACTCAGAGTAAATTTTAAGGATGCGTCGCGTTTAGACACATTTCGTTACATGAGAGAGAAGATATAACGTAGAGTGATGAAGAAAAAATTCCCAAGTAACGGAGAAGCTGTCAAAGCCGTCTGAGGCTTTAGGTCCTTATGGCTAACAGTGTATTTAGGCAGAAAAAAAATAAAGAGAGCTATAAATTGTATATTTTAAGAAGTTTCACTTCTATCACATGTACGTTGCTACACGCGCAATTTAACTTACTTGATGAAAGCTACGATTTGTTTAATAGTAGGTACCGTTTCTGAACTTAAAAAAAAACAAACATTTTCATTCATTGTGTAAGTCAATATACTCTTTCCATTTTGTAACTTTCAAAACAATCTTCAACTTCTCATCTATTGTTATCGTCTATTTGTGAAAACATTGTAATCCTTTTAATTAAAAAAAAAACAGCTGGTGGATTTCTGCCTCGCGGGTATGCCGCCGGCATCTACCGAAAAAATCAACAGTAAGCCGCGAGCATCAATTCAGTTGTGACAGTTGCCGGAGGGGCGGCGTGACGTAGCAGCTCGTTTTTTGCGGTAAGCCCGCCGGGTTACATAACCAGCGAAGCCGCCGGCATAGACTTCACTTAAACTAGAAAATTTTCTAATTATATATCAACATGACGCCTCATATCATTCATAACATTTTGGTCCTTCGAGCCATATTTGAATCAGTATCTTATAGTCTAGCTAAAAAAACAGGTTGTAACGCATATAATTCGTAATAAATGATATACAGGAATATTATTAATGATATTATTTATCATAAGGCTGCGCATGGAATTGGTTTCGCATGCAATCAAAGAAGCGATTTGCATAATTATAGCGCGTAGACATAATCACAGGGCTCTAATCGGTGACAATTTATTACAACCCATCTTTTTGTTAATATATTATGTACGGGTAAGCTAGCCTTCTTTGATTAATACTTAATTGATAATTTTCCATGGGGTATTTATTATATATGCACGTTACGGTTCAGTATTTGTTTATTTAAGTTCAGCTGCCTAGTAACTTTCGGTGGTGATTGTATGCTGGAAAACGAAGGTAGTGGGTCAAAAATCCCTCATATTCTAACGATCACCCTAGGGTGGGTAGATAGGATAACTAGTTATTGGAGTGTTTATAAAACCAGATGACGTGCCATAAGTATGACGTCTATACAATATTATTGAAGAAAAATTGTTGAAGAATAAAAGTATATAATTTAGTAAATTAACTTACAGTTCCTACATTGTTGTTTATTTTTCACCACTTTAAGCTTGGTTATGAATACTTTTAAATGAATTTGCGTGTACGGAGATCGTATCGATTGATATGAGTTCAAATCGTAGCAATGAGCCTGAGATTTCTGTAAAAAAAAAACATCGTGATGAAACCATAGCATGGTGGTAGGGTTTTTTCTAATGCCCACCTGGTTAGCTACCATCCTCAAGTTGAAAATCTGTCCCCAAACACCAATAGGTGTGTTTCGGCAGCTGCCACATCGTTACTTAAGTTCAGGTGAGATTATGGCTATAGCGCTAAATTTATAACGATAATACAAAAACTCCTGATGCAGTTCATTTTGTACCAAACTTAATACTTTCATGAAGTCGTGGCTGAGTAGACGCGTGTCTGTCGGATAGTGGATTATGCTAGGAGAGGCCTGAAGCGTCACGAAGCGATAGGTGGTTTTAAAAGCGCTCTGTGTGGGCTGTGCAAATTAAAATTAAATCACACATTGCATACAGTCAACAAATAAATAAAGATATAAATTAATTAACGAAAATCGGAATAATAAACGTAATTCAATTAAATTTTTTTGGCTTCTTAATATTATTCTCAAACATGATAAGGTGATATTCAGTTTTTTTTTACAGTAGCACGGTGTAGTGACGGTACTGTGGTTGATATTGAGCACAGCGTAATACAAAAGCAGTGGCCACCACCGATAGATAAACAATCCATCGACAGTCGCCGCTGTTATATCATCCCGTGTAAATTAAATCTTGATATGCAGCAGCTAATCCCGAAACAAGACACGCTTATACAAATCACTGTGATGGCCTTTTCATCATATGTATGGTGGTCGTGACCTAGTCTGGCAGGACAGCCCTGCCATCGCGCTATCATAAAAAATAACAATATTTATAAAATTTACTGAAAATCATACTGAATACTTCATAATTGTTTTGAGAGTTACATTTTTGGTATTAATAAATAACAATTGTTTTAAAAATATATTATATGATAAATGCTAACGGTACTGGAATGTTTCCTACTTACTTATTACCCCTTATTATCCACAAATAAACCGTGGGGAGCGGGCGTATAAGTTAATTTGATCTGAGCAAAGATTACACGATGGCTTTCGTTCACGTGTATATACGATAAATCGTACACGATATCATTAAAAATCGTCAGTTCACGTATTATAATTTAATACATTGCATATAATTGCATATGCATATTCTTAATATTAAATTAAGCATATATATATTATAGTTATGCTACGATGATTCTGACATAAACGAATTGCATAAAACCGCCTAAAATATGAATTTAAAAAACGTAAATAAACGTCGATAATTAATGTTACGATATTACAAGCTCAGTTACTAAATTAAATAAATTAAAAATAAACAATATAAATGTGTAATTTCCCATAGAAGATATAATGTAAAACTAATCATTTTACTAGGTTTATTATTAGTTGATTTAATAAGTTATCATAAAACTTAAGTACTTAACATTAAAAAAAACAACTATAACGAGACAATTGTGCATGCCAGTATAACAGCAAAGACTGTCAATGGATTATAATCCCTTGGTGGTCGTCGATATTGTTGGATTACACTGTACTTACCATTAATTTAGGTTCAAAGCCGTAACTTCGTAAAAAAATCTAATAATTTAAATGAAGCAACAATTTACGATTAAACTAAAATAGTTGAGCTCAATTTATTTTACTCACACATATTGTTGTTTTTTTTTTCACGTATTCATAAAGGGACTTCTAAAGACATTCCATAATTATACAGTCTGGCTAAAAGTACTAATTTATACCACACTTTTACGCTCTCAATTGGAAAAAAATTCTAATATTAGACGCATAAAAGCCATATTTTTATGAAATACTAACTGTGCCCGCAACTGCGCTTCCATATACTACAGAATGTCGTCGCTACGCGCGAATCGTGCTGCTCCCGCTCCCAGTTATTTTACAGATAAAAATGCTTATTATGCGTGATCCTTATAGGATAGACATATGTCTCGCTAACTTTTTGTAGGTATTTTCAAGATCTACAGTTATCTCTTATGGTTTACTAAGCTTAAACTATTTAAAAGTCCCAAAATCATCGTTTTTCCGAGTTAATATTTATTTGCGCGGAAAATAAAATAGCTTAAGTTAGTCCTATAACATCAGCTATCTACTAGTGCAAGTCCTGTCAAAATCAGTTCAACCGTTTCGGAGATTACACGGAACAAACAGACACATACAAAAAAAAATTTGAACAGACTCAGATGTATTAGATAAATTAATAAATACATTTAAATCAATTCACACTACCTAAACTTACTGGTAATCTGACGCAGATTTGTAATAAGTTCCATAACTGACAATGTATGAAGATAATCCCTTATTAAGTAGTTCGTTCTTATCTTCCTTCATATTTGTTTTGTGTTGTTTAAAGCAGTTTAAATATTTAATTAAGTGTTATTTCAACACTCGAATGACATGCTCAGATAGAACGATAACATGCTAAAGGCAGTTGAATTAAATTTATTCAAACGTCAGAGAAGTGCTCAACAATCATTTTACATTTTCTTAATTAGATGATAAATCTCTTGTTTAATGGAAATTTGAAATACAATGGAGAATATTTTTATAAAGTTTATTAAATACACAGTAAATATAATTATCTGAATAATTATAAATAATTATTTCCTTGTTGTGTAATAAAAAATACAATAATAATGTACCTCTAGATATAAAGTTTTTAGAATTGTTCGAGTTTCTTAACAATTATCTGATGATGAATAAAACATCGTGCCGAAACCCAAAATTTGAGAAACGTTCACTGTATGTAGTAGGAAAATATAAAACTTTATTTTTTTCGATGTTTCTAATTGCCACAAGGTAGACCGATGACCTGGTAAAAGTTGTTAAAACCCGCTGTATACAAACAATGCAGAACCACTCATTGTGACAATTATTAGGGAAACTCTATGTATAGTAAGTGACGTCTTGCGGCTGAGATGGTGATGATGAAATTGCTAGTAGGAGGATTCAAAGAGAAATTTCTTTTGTGATTTCTCCCTACTTGGGGCAGTCCAAGTGCTGGAATACCTTCACCCTACAGAAGGTCGCAGCCAACTAACCTAGTGTTGTATTCCTGCGGTGAACAGGGTTCCCAGAGCTCCTTTAGGTAAGGCGGTTCAACAACGCTCTAGTGATACCTATGATATTATAAGCATTCATGGGTTCGGTAGTCGCTTTTACTATTAAGCGGGCCCTATGCTTGTTTGCCACCTTTGTTGTATAAAAAAGAGGTAGGTTCTGGGCTGGTGTGGTGATTATGCTCATACCTACCCTTGGAAGTAGACCTTTGGTTAACTGTGGAACACTTACAAACCGATATTATTATTATTTTCGATGGTAATTTGTGACATTCATAAAACAATTATCAATTTTTAAATATTTAATGATTATTTTCTGAGAGACCTACATTGAAAAGGATTGCAATATAATAACACAATGATCGGAATAGCAAACTTAAATCATGGGCGTATTATAAATATGAAACTACCACAGTTTCCAACCACATTTCTATTATCTAAAACAATCTCGGGAACATAGATATAGCTATAACACAACTGAAAAACAACAGAATAGTTAATCAACCATTATTAGCCAACTGCTGTTTATAATAAAAAATACACGATTTACTTCAACGTTAAGATTGCTTGAAATATGCCAGTATCATTACATTACATTATTCATTGCTTAATTACAACGTTAATATTACACAAGACAATGAAAGAATCAAGCTTATTATAATATAACGATTATTTAAAACACTAATTACAGTTCTCAATAAAATAAATTTACAATAGAAACTATCTAGTGCTATTTTCGTAATAACCTCCAGTATATAACGTATATAAAAGTAAATAAAGATAGATGCCAGTCAAACGTAAATTACCTAACCGTAAATGGGTTTAAAGAAGATGGATCGCATCGAAGTGATTTATATCAATTTTCAGTAAACGATTCCTTGCACCTTATTTGTTTTTTAAAGAAGACCTTTTCACTGGCACTAGACACTAGACATTTCTTTCACTTATAATTGTTTTAGAACTTGATTTAATATTTCCCGTCTATATTAAATTGACCTTTATAAAACTAATTTTTAGTTATTTACCTTACACAAAAATTAGATAAAGATAAATATACAAAAATTAGATAAATGAACTCTAAAAGTTCACCTGTTAGCTTCAAGTTGAAAGTGTGTCGCCAGGCTCATTTATTTCTGTGGCTAAGCAGCCACGTTAGAGAGCCAGCTCCATTTCTTGACTTACATTCTGCTATCTACGGCTACGTAGTTATTTAACATCAGATGAGATTATGCTTTCAACGAAAGCTTTTAAATCAATAAAAATCATGAACAGTATAGAGCATCTTTTTAATTTTTTTTAATCTTTTATGTACCAATATTGGTTGTTCGTAGGTAATGTACTTTTTGGTGTAAAAAACTTTTGTCATGTTCTTCCTTTCTTTTCGCGATCTACCCCTTTTTCTTATTATAGCAATATATTTAATGCGATAATAATTATGATCTGGTCTAATCTGAGGCCTTTAGTATTTAGTTTAGGCCCGGCTGAAAACCAGCGCTATAGTATTTTGCTATAGCATATGCTGAGCTAAGGTCCTTTTTGATTTTGAGTGTGACATTTGTATGACAACATTGTAGTGTTATAAATAAAAATTAGTACTTAATGCTTTATTGTAATTTCATGTTTAATGTGTATTGTACTTATTATGTCCGTATTTTCATTATCGAATAAATGTTATTTCTTTCTTTCTTTCTAAATGTCAATAATATTATCTAAAACAGTGGTCTAATAGCTTAGTTAATTTATAAAATCAACGCCGATCACATTTGATCGCACACCATTCGACAATATAAACACTTTTTACACCCAGTCACTTAATTTTTACGTAATCTATTTTGGTCGCTTCGTTCCGATGGGATCACGGAGTGCAAAACCTTGTTTGGAGTTGGGCAAAATTGCAAGCGCCAGCGGGGTGTCGCGTATCGCCTCGCCTCATACCGCTCACAGCACTTTGGCAAATGCCTCTAAGATCCGGATTTGTCAGCATTACCCGGTATAGAAGAGTTGAGCTAACACCGATTTGTACTAAAAATCCAATTATTATAAAACCAGCTCAGCCAATTTTTATGATTTCTTGAGGTCTATGAAATTTTATATTATCAAACAAAGGATAAAACTATATCCAGTTTTTTTGAATACACGCCTTGATAGCTAACCGTCCTCAAGTTGGAAATATGTTGCCTAACACCGATAAATATTCCGGCAGCTACACACGGGAACCAGTCACTATTTTTTTATACTGGGCTTATAAAATGACTACAGTACCTAATGCTAATTACGATACATTCCAGAAATAACGGCGACCGTCGGCGACACAAATTTCTCGGCAGTCATCGGTGTCATAACTGCCTGCTGAAATGCCTCCTTATACCTTGTTTGAAGGACCCAATATCATAGGAAGTAGAGAATAGCTTGGCTTTGAAAACCTCCCACTTCTGCACGGTACGGTAAAGGTAATAATTTGCGAGCTTCTTTGTTTATGCCGTAATATAACTTAACTATAAGGCTTAACATGTTAATAATAACTTGTTTAACCCCATCGTCACTCATCATCAGGTGACATTAAAAGATACAAAGGTTAAAAAATATGCCATTTTCTCGTTCACCATCAGCTTCATATTTATTTTCCTTCAGGTAGAGTTTACGACGACATACAAGGATGAACAAGTTTTACTAACACTTCGGTGTGACAAGAAGACAAATTGTTGTAAGTCCCAAACGATTAAGGATAGAAAATTTTATTATACCTATACAATATATGCAGTAATGGATTTTAAATATGGATATAATATGATAGTGTAACTTTAATTTTTATAATTATTACATGTACGTACATAACTACAGATTAAAATATATTATGAAAAGGAGTCCCTTTAGGCAAGGTTCCGAAGATACTGGCAGCGTTCCCCCTTTGAATAGCTAGACTAATTCTTTGTCCGAGGTAGCTGCCAGCTCTTCGGTCTCCTGTGATGTCGACTAACCTTTTTACTATTTCCTTAAAAAGCCTTGTAGCGCTAGGACCCCACGGGCCAAGGGTCTCGACGCCGAATGGGACAAAATCATATTCAGAGCCCAGACCCCTGTATTTGCATGCCTTAGCTTTTTCAGCCGCCTCACAAGCCACACCAGCTCTGTTGCTGGTTCCAAGTAGATGGGAAGGGGCCAGCGTGTCTGAACAGGTTGCATCCCATACTAGCACCCGGCCCATCTTCCATGGAACCAAACTCATACCGTCCGATCTCTTGCCATCGTCTCTTGCAATACCAGTCGGCTCAAGTAAACTTGGAACGTTGACGGTGGCAAGTGACCGGCGTATGATATCGTTAAGTGCGGCATGTCTCGAGAAGCGGCCTGCACTTTTTTGACATGACAGTCCGTGATGTCCTAGCTTGTCGACGTCACTGCCACAGGGACATTTATAAGGAACGCAGACCGGAACCCCAAGCCGTAGACAGGTTGCGATTCGGAGCGTGTCAGGTTCAAGAAATGTTCCTGTATTTGACGAAGGATACGCTTGAAGCCAGTAGCCGGCCTCATGCGCACCCACGGCCAAAAGCCTAGCACGCGCCGAACCCGTACTACAGCTCAAAATATTATCATAGACGACGTAATAAAGTTTCTGAAGACTTCTTTTGGCGCGTTTATTAGACGGTAAAATTTAGAGTTTCACGATTCATATGTAATACTTGTTTTGCCTGCAACTTCGTTCGCATGAAAGTTCTTATGTAATAATAATAACAAGTAGATACACATAACTTTTTCTTCTTTGAATTATTTATAGAGTGACATTTGCATATTGATTTATTTCATTAAAGAGTACCTACATGAAATTTTTCAAAGCCACGAGTAAGATTTTTTTTTAAATCAAACAAAATCCAGGCTGCTTTGCTCATTTTTTACTATAAACTAGCTGTGTTCCACGGTTTCACCTGTGTTAAATATTATGATTTATCCAAACAAAAATCTTGAATCCCCCTGTTAAGTCCATTTTGGGGATGAATTTTCAAAAATTCGTTCCTAGCGGATGCCTACGTCATAATAATTATCTGTGTGCAAAATTTCAGCCCAATCTGTACAATAGTTTGCGCTATGTGCTGATGATAGATCATTCAGTCAGTCACAGTTTCCTTTTATATATATTTAGATAGATTAAATACGATAGGTATTACATGCTTTAAAAAAAAAAAAAAAAAACAATGCACTACCTTTTAAGTATTTTTCGAAGCGCTTTTGTATAAAGTCAGATACCTAGTTGTTTAAATAAAAACCGCAATAAAATAGGCTTCATTCGACAGCAGTACACGCAAGTTCACTTACTTTGCGCAGAACTGCCTTGTTAACTGGCGAGAAACCATTCATGGTATTTAAATCGCTTGATGAATATTTTAAATTATTTATTGTTTTCTTTTTGACTATTTTCAGAGAGATTAATTATATTTATAACACTAACAGAAAGTAAGCCTTCAAGGCAAATTGACTACATTTATGTAATATTAATAATTATATATAAATATTTTATATACGTGTCTACGTATAATTTGTGAAGTGTATGTATAGGTAATGTAAGAAAATATTTTATGCCGATAGTAGCTTATGTATATCTATAATATAATAAAAATTCAGCGTCCGTAACTTTGTGTCCGCAAAACTCAAAAAGTAGTTGATGGATTGATTTTAAAATTTTACAAAACATTCCATTTCTATATAACAATGTTTTTATATACGTTTTATTACATATTATCCACAGGGATGAGAAATTCCAACCGTATCATGTGGTTTCAATAAAAACAATTATAATTGTATAATTTATCACTTTTTTTTTAATACGTATATTTCTGTTTTCACTAATTTGTAGTAAAATATGTCTAATACTTATTTATGATTTAAACAATAAACATAGTAGGTATTAAACTGAATTAAGTGTTTTCCTGAGTCTATGTTCTTATATTTGGAATAATTAACACAAAGCCAAATAGCCACAGCGAATCATGGCCGGGTTTCGCTAGATAGTAATAATAAATTAATATAAATACATATTTAAATCAACGTGAAATAAATTTTCAAAAGTTAACTAAACAATAAATATATTTTTGTTTATTTTATCTATGGTAAAAGTCGTGTTCATAATCATAAATGTAAATAAATATGTAAACACAATTCACACACGGCCATTAAAATTCCAAACTAAGTAAAAATTGTATTATGGTAACTAAACAGCTGATATACGTACATATCAAAATATTTAACACCCAGATACGCAACTAACAACACCACATAAAAGTCAGTCCTGGGCGGAGATAGAACCCGCGACCTTTAGACTTACTAGTAGGGCTTACTACCACTGCGCCACGAGGCCGGTCAATACTTGAACATACTGTTTTCAATATTTATAATGTTCTTAGAAGTTATATTCATTTTTTGTTTATTATGTTGTAGGAATGATAAAGTCTCATTCACATAGTATATCACACTGTATTCAATTAACCCTTCAAATCACAATGTGTCCACTGACGTCCGCTTATTAACATAATTAATTTCCTGCTTCAAATTAATGCGCTTTATACAATCATCACTTAAATAAATATTTTAAAATTACTCGTAACTATTTAATATTTTAGAATAAAATTATAATATATCACACGATTTTATCAAGCAGTTCTCAAGCATCAAACAATTTGCAAAGCATTCATACGCGTAGGTTCACTATATACATACTTGTAAGCATACCTATTACACATATCCATACTTATATTTTCTTTAGTATAATTTGATATCTAAGAACCAAGAAACGTATCAATAGTTGTATATTGGGGAAGACACTGTCATCTGAGATACACTCTAAATCTAGTTGAGGCGACAGAGTTGAATTATAATTAACGTAAACTATATTATGACAAATTATGATTGTTATTATTTATCATATAAGAATAATTCTCAATGTTGTTGGCACTTATTAGCTTCATGAGATTAATACTGGTTTGTCCAGGTCAAGTTTCAAGACTGTAGACATTGTTATTCAACAAAGCAAAGCAAAAGTATAATCGGTTTATTTAAATAATCAATTTAATGCTATTGTGTGTATTATTAGTTTATTAGGTCAATACTGCAAAGTTGTACTACATAAGGTATTATTAGCTCTTCATAATTAATGCGATAATATTACAGCATGTGCACTAAGAGTAAAAAAAAAATGTTTATTCGTAACAAAAAGTATTCCAATGTAAACAAAGTTCTATGTTTCAAATCGCTCGCGACATTAAAAAACAAGAGTGAGGCACTTCAGTGCACTAGTGCATTCTCTACTTTGGTCTTCGTGACACTTTCTGAAGTTTTAACACTAAGTATTAGAATACTGAAAGGTTTTATCACTTTGTTGTTTGCGTAAAATATGTTTTTTTTGTTAGATGCAAATATATGTTTATGCATTGTAGCGTTTTTTGCAGGCTTTTGCTGAAGACAGGTTTTCTATCTAACAATTAAATTGTCAAGTTAAATAAGACGAGGATCTGCAAACTTGACTAAAGTTCAACTTTATTTTGTTTTTTTTTTCAGATATAGCCAATTTAATAGAATAAAATATTTCATTTAGTATGGGAGAAAACAATAAAAATAATACATTATTGCAAAGGCCGTGATATAGGCAATCGCACTAATACGAGACGAGCAACTGCCATTTCCGCCGAGCCATATATAGTGCTCTTCTCAAACATACATGGAAATATTGTCATTATTTACGAAAAAAGAACACGCGAATTATCGAATTTACGGACAATGAAAATCAAATCCATTACAGGAGCGTTTTTTGAATTTGGAACATTACAACGCTCCAGCAATGTGGTATGAAACGGGTTGCTGGGGTTATTAAATACTCTTTGATTTGATCTCTTTTATCATTCTTGGCATGTCCGTAAATTCTTTACTTCGTGTGTTCTTTTTTCGAAAATAATGACTACAATTCCATGCATGTTTGAGAAAAATAAATTAAACATATCATTATAATAAATATACATACGTTTATAAAATAAATATTCTTAGTACACCACTATTGTACACCCGTTTTCTTTGAAAATAAATATAATAGTTAATTTTAAATGCAACTACCCCACTAAATTCTTATTATTCATTCGCCTTATCTAACTGCCGCAAGAAAGTTTTAATTCCACGATTTTCTTGAGCGTTCCGTTTTGCTCCACAACTGATTAAACAAAGAGCCCGTGATTTTCCTATTACTATTAAGTGATCATTAAAACCTAACAAAAAGCTAATGGTGTATCAAACTGGGCCCACCCAAGTTGATGAGTTTAAGAACGTGAGTTTTATGTAACACATCGTAAATTGCTATCGTTTGCTTCGGGTGCCCAGCTCCTAAACTTTTCCAAGAATAAATGTCAACGCATAGCGCACAGGTTAAGGGATTTTTTTTTCTGACAATGAAACTTAGAAAGTATCAGGATCGTGGCGCGGCTTGAATTTTTTTCCCGACCAGTAGGAATTTAAATTCTTCTGGCTACTTGCAACGCTCGCGTGTGGTCTTATTATGAATACGGTGCAATGCTATTAACAAGTTTTTTTTTACCGAGTAAACACTTCAGCGGTTTTCCTGTAAAATACAACAACAGTTTAACGGATAAAGGAAAACTTCTACAGTTGTTAAGTGGCGATACCCTACTTTGCAGCTCCATTACTTCGCATTTTATATATCGTCGCTTTGGAACTGTTTACCTGAAGTTTTTTTTAGTTTAGCTTACGAATAAATTTTGTCTTTTGTTTTTCGGTCACGTAAAAATATCTTGTTGCCTTAAAGTTAAAATACTTTCTTAGATTGTAAATTGAGGTGTTTATTTTTCTTCTCTTAAAGCATCTATTTCGGTAAGTCATTAGGTCTAATTTAAATGGCTTTTAAGGTAATTAATTTGATGATTTCATTTGACATTCGTTATGTTTACTGGTTTATTAATTAAGTATTCACAGTTGGTATTTGAATGTTTAATTTATTATATCATTTAAATAGACTATTAAAACTAGTTTTCAAGTCCCTGTGAAGTGAATATATTTTCATATTCTAATAACATTAATCACGATTGACAATAGAATATTAATAAATTTATACGGATTTCAAATATTATACATTAAAAAATTCCCACTGATGATAATTAATTTTGCAAATAAATACCATTTTGAATATAAGCAAGAAAATAATTTAAATAAACATAACACTTAATTACTGTTAAATTTCCAAATCAATTACAAAGAACTATTTGGAATTGATGAATGGTTAGCTTAAATCATTCTTAAATACAGTTTTTTTGTTCTTTGCGACAGAAGTACTTTTTTTACTTTTAATATACTATACCATTTCCATTTCTTTATTTTCTCGATGACAGTTCGTGTGAAAACTTGAACGAGCGTCTTTTTCACATTATGTATGCATTTTTTTTTAATATGACGTTTACACACGTACAAGGTTATACCAGAGTCGGAGAAACTGATAGGAATGGAGCTATATCGATAAACGTAACACGATAACAGACCCGATATTTTTTTACAAAATGTAAGAAACTAAACTACTGGCGGATACTTTTATACAAATTTATTAATTAATGTTACATTTCATTACAAGATGTTACACGTATTAATTATTGATTGATAATGCCAACTTCTTCAAAATTTTCGAAGCTGTTGTAAAATAAGTAGGTATATGTATGTACTCGACAATAAAACGAAATAATTATAACGACAGGTAATCTTTATTTATTTATTTTAATCTAAATCTCATGAATCGTTACTACTTATTTCATATCGATATTCATTCAGATCGATATCATTACTTATTTGGTCACAACACTACAACTATCAAATTAGAACTGTCATCGAGAAAAAATAAAGAAATGCAAATAGTATATCGAGTTTGACATCACCGTAAATATAATTTATGTGCACATTCTGGTTATTCCTTACCAATATCTTTTTTTGTAATGTAAATGGTGTAGACCATCTTCTCCTAAACTTGAATAGCTATGTAACAATCTATATATTTATGTTACATTATAAAACTCATCACTGAATGATTGACTGTTCCAAAGTACGAGAAATTTGTATTTAACATTTCAAATAGTTCAGTAACTCAATGGCAAATACAAAAGATTCGTAGAACCCTATTGACTATTCCACGGAGTCTACTTTAGGAATCGCTCATAGACAATAATTTAATACTTTTAATCGTTTCGAAATCTTCCGAAACCTGTGGAAACTGTTGCATGATTTTGGCATACCTTGAGTTTAATAGCAACATCAGCGAACGACGTAAGGGTAATTTCAAAGAAACCTATAGTTCTATATTCTCTGAACAAGATTTGTTTACCAATTAAATAATAGAACAACAAGGATGTTTCTCAAACGTGCAAATTTTCTTAAAAACCTACACACGCTTTTAGTGGTCTGAAAAGTAGATTTTTCCTTTCCAGTACTTACCATTAAGTAATATCAATAAACAGTGAGAATTATTATGTGCATAAACAATATTGAGTAAATACTAAAAGGAAAAGAAAATTTTAATCTTCTTTTTTTACTACTTAAAATATAAATAATAACACGCCCACACGGAACGTTTTCGTTTAAAAAACATACGAGATTGACCTTTGTCTCGAGCCTTGAGAGCATTAACTCAAAGAAATATTTAATGCAGTGCTAAGTACAATATCGGATGATAACAATGAGCCATAAATATGCGTTATATAAACTCGTAATGGTACTTCGTGAAGAAACGGCCTTTATTTCAATAATGCATTTGAAACTTGAAAATATATTTGTAAGTGTTCTGCGGGAAAATAATTAATACATATCTTGTAGTCGTTAAGCCTTTGCAATGGAATGTATTTGAGAATAATGGATTTGTTGTTGTTCTATATATGTTAACTTTATTTTCCCTTATTTCATTGAAGTTTTTTTATCAAAAAAAAGTGCATAACTTTAAATTGGCCGTTGCAATGCAAATAGACTTTACAGTGCAGCTTGCTGTTTTTTACAGTTAAACCAGATGTAAAACCTGCCATAGGGGTACGCTTAACGGCTGTTTTCAATAACCTATTTATCCTGTTTCATTTACTAAAGATAGACAAATATAACCTTTTGTCCTTAATTTTTATTCCAATAACCTATCAATGGACAGCTTTTCCGCTTCCAAGCTATAAGCATAAGCTATAGCTTGAATAGATAAGAGGAAAGCCAATATATGTCTTAAGGTAAAGATAGTACTTATTACAAATATGTACCAATCGGGAATAGTAAACTGAGATAGGTATGTTATTGAAAACGGCCGTAAGTGTGTTGTGTTTCGGGATAAGCTAATATATAACCAGTTGCTTAGCGATAGAATGCCGATCTCTTGGTGGTTATCGTTGCTTATGGACTGTACTGTACTTAAACTTAGAAAGTAAACATCATCTAAATACAAAATTTCATCTAAATCGTTACCTCAGTTTTTGAAAAACCAATTAAGTACATCAAACTATATTATAAAACAAAGTACCCCGCTACATCTGTATGTCTGTCTAAACGCGATAAACTCAAAAACTACCGAACAGATTCTCATCAGTGTACTAAGATATTATATGAGGAAGGTATTAGGATGTATAATTGTTAAAGATGCCAGCAGAAATCGTGCGCCGCATGAAGTTTATTTATTACTTCACTACCCGTGCGAAGCTGGGGTGAGATGCTAGTATATTATAACACAAAAAATGCTTACTTAAAAAATATTAGATATGGAAAAACGGTACATTTTTCTCATGAAATAAAAGGAATAACACCTGTCAAATATTAATACAAAAATAATAAACATATGTTAGATACGTTACAAAGGAAAAATAGCCGTAAATAATACGGTGGGAGACGCGTGACTCGCCTCCGCTTCCTCGTCACGGATGTCCTCAATTATTAACGTCACAGGAGGCGTACGTAAGGTCGTTGTTACATGAATAATAAAACAGCAGAATACGCCGTGAAAACGGCAAAGAAACTGCAAGGGGTGCAACACAATGGGGTTATAAAAGCAACACTCTATCTTCATACCCGTTGACAATGTGCATTGTGCCTTAGAATCAAGCCTCGAGCTTGTCTTACTCGTCGTAAAAATATAGCGAAAGCTACCGACGCGGCGACGTCCCTATAGTTGAGAACAATTTTACCATTAACTTAAATAATAACTGTGACAACAAGTGGACATTTAAATGGTTTGCAATTCATATTATTATGATGGTACTGAAATATTTTTAAAATTTAAACAATATATATGATGAAGTTAACCACTATAACAATACCATTTTTATTTATAGTTATTTATATAATCATATTACCTTTGTCCTTAAAGCTGCTAAGCAGATTTGCTTGCTTATTTGGACGACAGAGCAGACTTTCAAATAAAATAGCAAGTTATTAATACAACGTAAGTGTAGAGACTGGCCAAATAATCGTTAATAGTTTTTCTCCTAAGGATAACAAAACAAACCAAAGAGATTCCAACAAATGTTAACGTTCACTTATGTTCAAGAAATATTTAAAAAAAAAACTTACTTATACCTGCGTGTGATTTTATTTCATGTGTTTATATAAACTTCTTTTGGTGCTTTTAGTGGAGGGTAAAATTAAGTGCTGCATGATGATAAAGTTAAATGATAATAATGTTAATTCATTTTATTAACTTTAGTTATATCGAAATCAATCGATTTTAATAATATTTATTTATACACCGTGTATTTTACATAATAAAAAAATCTCTAAAATTAATTTCGATATTGATTCCTAACTTCACAATTTTATTGACGACGTGCGAGTTAAAACTTTTAACACATTTTTAACTTGCTAATTACGCATTAATTGTGGACGTGAATAACGATAGATACTATTTTTATACATAACAAAGCTAATGGGCCCGATTTATAATTATGTCAATCTAAATTACTATACAACCTAAGACGACTCATCCATTTTTAATGTAAAAGTCGCATGAGCGAAAAAATTATACATATTATACGAACTAAAAAGTTACCTATGACTTATTTTTGTTGTACCCTGAAGCTGTGAAACCTACTCCCGGTTAGTGTAGTCCTTCCTTCTTACGATATTGATTCCTTTAAACGTAACGTGAAGAGATATTTATGCAAGCCGGTATTACAGCGGTGACCGCCGATGGATTTTGATCTCTCGGTGGTCGCCGTTGTGTTTGGACTGTGCTGTGCTCACGAGCGAGCTACTAAAAAATACATAATTCTATATCTATATACTTATTCTTATTCCATTTTATGTTTTCATAAATATAGTTACAATAACAGAGCTGTGACGACATTAAAATCACATTATGATACTTTTTAACAAACTGGTGTCATTTCATTGGTTGTTACAATTCAAGGAATGACATATAAGTGAGAAATACATTGCATTCCACTTAAACTTACAAGAGTAGAGTATTGCCCACTTGTTTCTACTTAGTACCTATTAGTTAGGTAATTATATATATAATTCCACTTCAATATAAATTCAATTACTTCCAGTTTCACTTGGGATAATATGATGATGACCCTACTTGACAGATTTAAAACCAACAAGTCGATACTCTTGCTGGTAACAGATATGTTCTTCAAACAAATATAAATTTTGTAATTGAAAAGAGTCTTAATGGGCTTAATTTTCTTTTTCTGTAGCCTTAAGTTATATAATAAACGCCGCATAGAAATCCGGCAAGGTAATTTTTGGTTTTTAATATAACGTAATTGGGCATTTTTGGGTTTGAGAGAGGGATGTTTAGATGGTTTAGGCACGTAGAGAGGATGAGTGAAAGAAGAAAGACTGTGATCAAATCGGGGACGTTCTGGAAAAAAGTTAGCTCAAGGGTACTCTAAACCGGCGAACATGCATGAAAAGATTGATGAATATTGAAGAAGCGAAAGATATATGCCAGGATCGTAGCAAGTGGAAGGACGTGGTCTCTGCTTACTCCGTTGGGAAAAACGCGTGATTTATGTATGTAATTAGGCGTCCAAACATATGTGGATATTATTTAAAAAAATCATTTGACTAATTTTTAGTTTTCCAAGTACTTTTTTACATCCACGATGACTACAATTTCAGACTCTGTGTAATTATAGATAACATTTAGTATGAAATAAATATCAGAAGGCATTTTGATACGCTTACTTTGTTTTGAACAAGTACAACAAATTCAAAATAAATTATGAACAGTTTTCATTTAAAAAAAAATTGAAAAGGTAGAAATCTCGTTATATTATGTTTTACTTAAGGATATTTTTTTTACATTTTCATACTAATTCATAGTTCCAGGTCAGTTCACAGTCCGCACGAAACAGTTTAAAAATTCATATCGGTTATTCACCCCTATTTGAACCAGGAATGGAACCAGCGCAGTGGGTTTTGTCTGCTTTATTTCACTCAAGCTCGGGTATTCATAGCGTAATCCAGGCAAGATGGGTTTCCGCTAGACAAGGTTTTAAATCTAATACAAAGGATCTGCTACTTACTCTAACCTCCTTTAACATTATTGTTAATTTAGTCTTTTACCCAAAGGCAATGCTGTGAATTCGTGTTCTTGTCTTTCAGTTGCTCTTGCCGCTAAAAAAGAAAAGGTTTCATACTCTCATATCGTAAAATTTGAATTATAAACTTCAAAACAAGTTATATTGGCATACTTTAAAAACACAATACAGGAATAATAAATAAAAAATCAAATTATAACACTTTTATTCCAAAAAAATAATGTTATAATACAATTTTTTATCAATACGACACCGGGGAAATATTTATATCATTACAAAAAAGTTTTGTCTCTAATTTCTGTGGCAGTGCCCGCGATCTGCGCTAGCGTATACGCGGTGATTGTGCTCGGTTTTGGCGCAAGTCATAAGTTATTAATGTTGTACTGAATTTCGTTGGATTGTTTTTTTTTTTTTGTTGCTTTAAAATGTCTGATAGCAGTGATAGCAGTGAACGTGAAGAAAAATTTAGTCCACTCGATACTTAATTTAGATACGGCGACAGAATTTACGGAAATGACTCATAAAGTATTACTAGCAAAATCTGCAAAATGCAAAAAGAACGAAATTAATATTAATTTGCCAACGACCCCGACAGTAAATACGACCACTACTAATGCCTAATTCTAATACTAATTAATACTAATACTAATTCCAATGCCTACCCAGTAATACATAAATAATTTTTTAACTGCAACATACAAAATTTGAATAGCCAATAAACAATTTCTTACTCTTTTAGCTTTGATCTTTTATCACAATGCACGGGAACAGATAAAGTAGTGAATGAAACTGGACATAACTAAGTATTAAAACACTCGTGTAATAAATACTATTCATCATCATGCAACAGTTTTTAAACTATTATTGCTTTAATAATTAAAAATGCATCTAACAATACAACTGCATTACAACACAAAACTGTAGCGTATATGAAAGAGTTTAAGAAACTTTATTTTATTTAAGATTTTGTAGTTTATAACTGTAGTCTGTTTGAAGTTATTATCCACGATAAGCTTAGTAATAGACTCCTCAAGTCGTATCGAATGATGTGGTTTGGAGGATCAAAATAAGCCTGGACCTACAATGAAATATCGTTATGCAACTATAGTATCCCGTAAGGGCAACTTTAGTACTAATTTTAGCAATTAGAACCATCGATGTGTGTTTATCTACCAAGCGCCTATTACTAGTTTTTAGGAACTATACTTAACAGTTGCAAACATTTATAGCCTTGAAGCACTCGTTCTTAATTACATTCAAATGTTAGCCTATAATAATGTAATAAAATATATAAAAAAAATTAATAACATAAAATTATAATCTTATAAATAAAAATCTCGTGTTACGGTGTTTGTGGTCGCACTCCTCCGAAGCGGCTGGACCGATACAATGATTTTTCTATATATATTTGGTAAAGTATATTTCATACCGCTAGGTGATTAGGATGTCCCTCCTTATCCATATTTGTTTTCTTTTTTACGGGTGAAACCGTGGAGCACAGCTAGTTATTGATATAACAATTTCTTAAAACGGAAATCTTTATAACACTCAATCAGTTAAATTGTTCCTATAATAAAACAATCAATTTAACCAAAAAGCACTTGTCGTCACTCATTGCTTTCCATGCATCATATAAATTGAAATTGTTGTTAACTAAGTTCCTATGCAATGTTATTAAACTTTAATAGACCTTTTCCCATTTCGATTAAATCATATGAATATATAACTAACAATTTTGTAAACGTCAATAAATTATAACAAAATTTAAAGATACGATAGGGTTTAAAATAAATAAATAATATTCATTTTTACTTTTATAACAAACTTGAACATTATAAGTATGTGTAAATCATCACAATATAAGAAACTAGTCTATAACGAAAAATAATAAAATAAAATAATGCTCAGTTATCAGGTTTTCAGGGGATTGGTATACATACTCAACTCTGCGTACATTATAGTAGCTGACTTCAACCCTGCTAATACAGTTTTTCAAGGAAGTCCATCAGTTGAATGTTATTAAAAATAATCTCTTAAAGATTATATCAAATTATTTAACCTAGTATTGGGCCAGCTCTTTGCACTTGAGTCAAGTTATATTTTCGTTTGCAGAAGAACCATGGCAACATAATAACATTAGGAAATTATGTACTCGTATGTCTATTTAAATAAATACAGAATTTTCATAAAAGTGTGTAAACACAAAAAACAATTCGTTTGTTACGATCGTCCCAAGTACGAAATACACACAATTTCAAACAATTAAGTTTACTCAGTTGTAACAAAAACTATTCATCTGAATAATGAAAAAAAAAATTAAGTTTATTTACTTATTAGTCTAATTAACAATCTACAAATGTGGACATCCATACTAATTTTTTTTTTCAATAGTAGGACGGAAAAGTTTCGTCACTGTAACCGATGGTAAGCACTGTAATGTCCAAACACAACGGCGACCACCGAAAATAGTTAAATAAAAAGACAAGAAACAAAACAAAATATTTATTAACTCATATGCTTTAGAGCAATATTAAAGAAAATATTTAGCCAGTGCATTTTAATGTTTGATATAAAGACAACAAACAGTGTATGAATAAGCTGCAACAGCGTAGGCGTAGGTGCTGTCCGTAGGCTATAACATCTAAATAACTGTGAATCAGCTATTTGTAACTAATTAAAGATAAACAACTTTGAAAAGCATCTATCCTGACTTCAACAGCCCTTAGGGACGAGATGTTTTGTATATATTTAGAGATCCACAGTAAAAAATATTAAAAGAGTTGATTTCTTCTTAATTTTCAAATTGAAAGAATCAGTTTTCTTTGGGCATATTTCGAATTTTGGTATTTAAATTACTTACGAATAGTGAAGAATTTATTCAGAAAATTGTAGCTAAATATGTAAACAATAAAAACTTACCGCACACATTGTTTCATTGTTACATCTTTGTTAATAAATTTGTAATTCTGTCTGTACAGGTTTTTTATTTCGTTTTTTAGTCATCTCATATAGTCCCATTTAAAGGACAACGATAACGTATATAGCAATAAAAAATTGTATTTATTTGTATGTCCGGAATTAACTTAAAAACGGCTTGACTGCTTATTACGAAATTTTGAAAACGGGGTGCGTATAAATATTATTACTCAAATGATAGGCTATAATAATTTTCAATATTACTTTTATAAATCGTAAAAAAATCTCCAAAAAAAGAACTTTTTATTCATTTTTAACCGATTTTGATGAAAGTTTTGATACGTGAATTATGTAATTCCTTATGTAATAGGCTATATGAGTTGTCAATAATATAAATAAAAACAAAATTACGGAATGAAAATAATGACTGCCTAACAAAAGTGTGAGGAACCGCGGTACTATAATATACATTATATAAATTTACATGAAATATGAAAATAAATAAAATTATAAAGCGATGTAATATTATAATTATGTATGTCTTTAGATGCTTTAGCATCGCATAATTGCTAATTTATGATGATCAGTATTGTATAAGGAAATTAAAGTGAATTTATAAAAAGCTTAAAACTTTTGTTCACTTGTATTGACGATTGGAAGAAAGAAAGACCTGAAATGTTTATATATGCCTGCGGAACTCACGCCGCGGGTCTTACTCGACAGGTTTATTTTTTTAATAAGTAAATTATATGCATTGGAAATTAACTCTTCTGGTGCAGTGACAGCGACAGGCAAGTGACGTGACCAGCCATTACAGCCGGGGCGGAGGTCGACGAACTCGCGCCTGTGAAAACTTTGTTCTATTGCTATGGAGGCGGGAGACTTTTAAAGATTTCTTTAACTTTTAAAATTTTCTTTATTAAAACATGCCTGGTTTTAAATAAAACTCTAATTGTATTTGAAATAAGTGATAGAGAATCATACTGCAGTGGCAACAACGAAATAATTTTCTCAACTAATTTAAAAAGAGATTGTTTGTTTGTTTGAAAGTGCTAATCTTCGGAACTACCACCAGTCAGATTTGAAATATTCTTTTTGTATTTTATAACCTATTTATTGAGGAAGGTTAGGAGTTAAATGACTTCACGCTACAACCCTAAGGAGCGGAGCAGTAACCATGATAATCAAGTATTCTGGAAAGCTGTAGGCAACAACGAGATGTTAGAACAACGACAGGCTACACGGATGCGTTGGCAGCGGCACGGGGAGAGCTATTGGGTAAATGTTAACACAGGTGGAACCGTGGAGCACAGCGCTTCTAGTGTGATATATTCTTAATACACAAAAATGTACAGTTGGAGGACTTAATGCAAAAAGCATTCTCTGCCAGTCTACCAGGGGAGCAATAGAAAGGTATGCATGGGGAGCATAACATTTAGTAAAATAAAAAGAAAAATCTAGCCAATATTCAATAGCTCCAAGTAAAACCTACGTGACGAATACTTGAAGGAATCCCGAGAGTTGGCCAGTTGGATATTGATAGGAAGCGAATTCCACAGTCGTGCTGCAGTTACGGCGAAAGATCGGTCGCGGAAATTAGTACCAACGCTACACCTATTTCTCCTCATTCATACTGCGACTTTCCTGTTTCAAATGTATCGTGAACTATAGTACTATAACCACTAGCATACAAATCGTCCCAACTTAGTCCTAAAAGGTTGAAATCTATTTTATAATTGCTGGCCTTAGGCTTATGACTGTAGACTTAGGACTTACAATTGGTTGTGGAAGTGAATGGGTAGCAGTGATCATTTCATATCAGGGCAATCGGCCCGACTGAATCGGGACCACCATATACTAGATATAATGCCCGCCATAGCGGCACGTTTAGGTGTGTCACTTTGCGGGATCAGCCGGTGTATATCCACTAATCAATCTGGGTGGTATGGATCTGTATCCTAAAGGGTTGCAACCACCATGAACTAAAGCCCGACACAATAATCATATTTTGCTTTGTCACGTTTCGAGGTCAACCATTGTGTATCCAGCTGCTGAGGGGCTTGCAAGAGGGCATGATAACGGCGACGGTCGATGGATTACTGATCTCTCGTTGATCACCGTTATTTTTGGATTTTACCGTGCTTAATATTAAGGACAGTAGATTCTTCACTTTGTCGTGTTATTCTATAAAACGGAATTCTTTATGAAAATAAGTAACTTAAAGGAGCAATATGTATTTAAAATATTTGCATATAAACGATTCAGAAGTAAACTAAACGCAATATAATAAATGTTAAATGTTTATGGGATATTATACCTTCATTTAACTTAAATGTGAGGGGACCCGTATACAATAGCCAGATAAGATCATAGACGTAAACACGAATAAACCCGCCGCGCCAATTGGCCGATACCCTTTTATACACCAATTCACTTTTATCCGAACACCCTCCAGATACCCTAATAGAAATGAACAAGTTTAATTGAATTGAAGGCGGCCCGGCCCGCAAGGATGACAGGAATTTAAATTAAATGCAATTACTATCCTGTGGTAGATGGACTTGCAATTACGTTCCAATTTGGATTGTGTCTGTAGGTTATTTTAAATTTAATATTCCTTTGATCACTTTTATTAATTATTATTTACGTCACTAAAAGGCTGTGAAATAAAAAAGAAACTCATGTTGTACGTACAGATGTATATGAAAGAGGTGTACGTAAAAGATGAATATGTCTTGTAAATTATATTTATATGTACCTAACACCACACACCGACATGTAATTAAAGTATTTTCCTAATTCTTGTAATAAATCACTTTATTCTTCACGAATTACAATTTTTGTTCCACGTCAACTACAATCTATAAAATTTGATGCAGTTCGTTGGTAAGTGCATCACTTGAGAAAGGTTAGATCGATTTGGTTATTTTTAAAATTTTGATTGGTTTTAAAATTTTCGTAATAGTTCAAGTTTGTTTTTTTCTGGAATTCGAGAAAACCTGAACGTCCATTTTTACAATTCATTCTAAGTCTTAATATATCCGAACCTATTATTATAGGCGCCCACTAGATAACATAAAATATCACAAATGTAATTTAAAAAATGAAATAAAGTAAGTTATTACAACGTATGAAAAACTACTACTAATAAAAAATAATAATTTAAATTAATACTAATATAAATAACAAAAAATTAATGCAATAAAATAAATAAATGAAAGAAAAATATATTGTTATGTTTATGACCATAGAAATGTTATTAGGAAAAAATGGGATAGATGGTGGCGCTGTAGTCGAATTTTTGTATACTGCAAACGGCAGAACAACATCTGCCCGACTAGATAATTTTTTAATATAGGACAATATTGTTTTTCTTTTAATAGTTCCTTACACATATCTTATTCTATGGGCTAGCGTAACTCTTTTTTGCTTACTAATAGGCACTGTGCAGTAACTCTACCATGCTACAATAATAAATAATATATTTTAATATAAACTTATTGGATAATAAAGCTTTTCTCATTATTATGCGAACTAGAAAGGTAAAATGAGTCATCAACTCAGCTAGATAATACGAGATTTTAACACTGTGTCTGTCGTTTGAAGATTTTTATTTTGATTTACCATTCAAGGGGTAATCCGTAAATCAGTTACAAGTTTTATAAACGTGAAAATGGTATTGAGTTCATTTGTAAGTGAAACATAAATGAAATCTATAAACCAATATTTCTCAACAATAATGTAATGATAACTGAACTGTTATTATCATATCATTTGACTCTTAGGTGAAGCAGGTATTATGAGAGTCATTTATAAATAAGATAGTGTTTAGGAATAGAGACGCCATGCTGCGTGTACAACCAATTTATAGCGCATGAAGAGACAAATTGAGTGTCTCGAGCTATGTGTCGCCGTCCCACACAACTCATACACTTACAAGCAAGCTTACTTATGATTATATTTTTAAATTTAATAGAGTTTTATCATATTAATCGCATCTTTCTAAGTAGACAGTATAAAATATGTGTGATATTATTTAATTAAAATATTATGACATTTCTTGTAACAATTATAATGCCTACGTTAAAAGTATTATAAGTCTGATATGTATCGTATTTTATTATGTTTAGATTGCTGGGTACATGTGTTTCATTTTATAGCATCCTAGATGGTCGCGCAGACGTTCTGTTCTTTCTAGTGGCCAATAACTCGACTACAGTGCCACCCATAGGGGTAGCATAAAAGTTTCTCCATGAAAAATACATAGATATACCAACTTTCATTGTGATCTGTCAATCTGTGTTGGAGCTTATTAATCTCATACATAACATCCAGTTTTATACATCGTACAATTTAATTGTGTAATGTAATAGAGACAATAGAAAAAAAAGTCAGAGGCATAAGAAATAAATCGAAATTGGAATAAATTATTGAACTCTGATTTGCGTTAGATAAAACAGGGCCTACTAAAAAAAATTCGATAATTGTTTCATATAAGTGCGTGTATTTCTAGCCTGATTTATGCCGTTAACTAAAACATAATCAGCGTACTATAGAAAACGATCCGCCAAAGCATTCGTTCAACTATTACACAATAATTTATTTATTTATTTATAAAAGGCACTGCTACAGAGAACAAACTAAACTTATACTATAAAAACATAACTATAAATGTAACACAATAGAATTTAAAATTCTTCCTAAAACAAAACAAAACAAAACAAAATCCGGCAAAGATAATTATATCTATTTAATTAATGGACGAACATTTTTATTGATGGTTGGAACTTCTTTGAAACGACTAATACTATTGTAAGCAGTGTTGTTCATGAAAAGATAGAATAATATTTAATGCTACGGACTTAATTATTGTCATTGAAAATAACTCCAAAAATCAAAATGCCTTAATAAATAATGGCAGTATCTTCACTACAAGTGTCAATATTTTGGACGGGATGACGTCATACCCGCATTGCTAACCCTTCGCTGCGCATCTCTGTCCGAATGACATGGCACGTCGATTAAACGTCACAGACGAGACATGCAGCTCCAACTCAGGATGTCACGAGCTCCATCTGCGTCATGGTTGACGTTCGATACACACATGTAACTTTTTAATTAAATTGATTTTATTCGTAATAATTTAATGCTGCCGAGTTTATGAAAACTTGAGTGTCACAAAATTTGAGTTTTTTTTACTAGATACCGTCGGCGTACACGAGTTAGTATCATACCTACAATAATGTCAGTTTGACAAGCTTCATTTCAAATACTCAAAATGAAGTTGCCGTAATCTAGGAGCTGTTGTTTGTAGGTAGCGACTAGCGCGGTATCTTGTTGAAGCACCAGCAGAAACCAATCATTAATCTATATATCTAGCACTATAGTAATATTTTAACATTACTTTGTGCTATAAAATGAATACTTAGGAATTACCAGTGACTTTCTTGCAAACATTACTTCTAAGATTATGATTAAATCATCTCAGATATCATTGAGATATCTTACATTATAAATTTCATTGCTGGCACGTGCATAATCGACCGCTTTGCAATTTAATAAACTCATCATATAACCATCAAGATTGTTATCACAATGATTTGCATATGAATACGGTAAGCGTCCGGTTGACTTGAGCAAATAAACAATTTCTCGCTTCAAACACCCGACAGATGTTGGCTGAAACCATCTTTTGACCGGAACACTAACAAAGGAAATGCCGTTAGGGTTCTGCGATCAAGTCTTACGTTTACTGCATTCCAATTTAAAATCAACTTTAATTCTTTACGTATAAGATTATTTTTTGTAGTCAATGTAAGCGAAGTGCAAAGAAATACGACATGTTTATTCTGTGAAATCCAATTTTCTGCTGACACCTCATAAGTCAAAATGTAATCGGGGGACGCTTACAAAGGTCCAATATTTCGTTTAAGACTGCACAATGTTCCTTTACGAGACGTCTCAATCTAGAACTTAATTAGATGTTGACAGGAGAAACTGCAGTTTTCCTCTTAAACAGAAAAATGCAACAGTTATTAATACTAAGTATATATTTCTACCTACACACTTTATCAGCATACACAAAAGTTGTCTAATTTAAATAATACGCATAAACTTTTAATATTGTTTTACGCCTGATCTCCTATTCAGATAGATTCAATCAAACAATACTCTTTTATAATATTATATTTCCGTGGACGCTTGGCTTCAACCTCACCTGCAGGAAAATGAAGTTGGAGCCGTTGATGAGCGTTCGCTCAGTAATGTGATTCATTTTTCTTACGAAAGCTCTAAATATATAACTTCGAAAAAACAAACGCAGGAAGCGACTTTCGTTTATTTACGTTCGCAAATTACACGAAGACGCAAAGCGCTTTGTGCGAATGAATATAATATTCTGTACTTATGGATAAAAACACTTATAGCGTCTGATGGTCCTGAGATGAAATGGAGAGGGTAGAATCAGCATATGTAGTTTATTTGTACATTCTCCACAGTGCAGGTAATAGAACAATGCAAAGAATGCAACCCTACAGCGGTCTTCCAAACTTTAACATTTCTGCACTTGTTAATGTTCCAAATTAATAACTCTTCTAGATCCACGATTAAAATAGTCCAGTACAGTTACCTGGTACTCGGCAAACCCGTTTCAAAGATGAGCAAGATTGTGTGTAGTATTCTACACACGACAGTTTTTGCGCTTGATACAGACTAGCAGTACCAAAGTAAGGTACCTCTTGTTGAAAAATTTCCCAAATTTTTAGCAGCAGTTCTAGCCTTGATTTCAATCGAGGATCAGTAGTTACATACATCCCAAGAAGATTGAGGCTCTTAGTAACCGATACGCTACACTTCGGGGATTTGGAGTCAAACGAAAGAACTTCGTTTTGCAGAATAATGACACACTTGTGTTTTCATAGCCGTGGTTTTAATAAAGTTTACATCACCCGAGTTTAATGAATTAATGTTATTCCTTCTAAAATAATAATATATTTTGTTTATTAAAACTCATGTATTATTTATATTATTCTGAAACACAATTTCAGTATATTTTCGTAACTCATTAAAAAGCAAAGGAAATCATTTTAACAACTATATACTAACTTTTAAATATTTGTATGTGTAACTATATATTGAATATTAAATGTTTTATAAGCTAGAAAAATATCACTGTTAAATTATAATAAAGTCAAAGATGGAAACTTAGTCCTAAATGGTTAGCCTACAAATACATCAATCCAAAAACTAGAGACAGGGTAACTAACTAAATCCAGTTAATAATTAACGTCTTATTGTAATCGATGGATTTAAATATTTTCAAATGAAACTTTAAAGTAATTAAGTTTTCTATGAATTTATCTTCAAAATAGCTCGAATATTTTTAATTAGAAATTACCTCGAAATAATTTAGATCTGTATAAAATAATACCATAACTTAGATATATTTTTTGGTGAGTTAAAAGGTTATACTTCCAGTGAGACTAATTGAAGAATATATATATATATATATATATATATATATATATATATATATATATATATATATATATATATATATATATATGATATAGTAATATATGATATAAGAGTTAAAATAATAATTGATTACTATTCTAAATCATTTATCCGTCGCTCTGTTGTGAGATACTAAACTTTGTTTTTATTTTTTAGCGGAAGCGAGGAACAGAGTGTAAAGTTCCTCATCCGCCATAAAAAAGGGAGGATCTTTCGACCAGAAGGGCGTTATGTCTGGCGGGCTACTGCTGCCCAACGGTTGTTGTCGGGTTCTTGTGTATATATACTCAATTGTTCGGTTAATTTCTATATCGCGATGTAGGTTGTCAGTTGTGGCGGAGATATCGCTATGTGTAGTATGCGTCAGTTGTGGGAAGAGATGTCGCTAAATCACTTCCCTACGAGACTGGAGGTTGATAGCAGGTTTAGTCGTCCATACATCTTGTGATGCTTGCCGGGACAGTGGAATGTTCTAGTGAATCGGAACCAGATGCCGCATACTTCACGGTGAGTCGGAACTGTCTGCGGTGATTGTACCCCAGTGATTTGGACTGATGCCCCAGTGAGTCGGGGCGATGCTGCAAGAATGCTCCAGTGAGTCGGAGTGTTGCAGTGCTGCGTAGTGGCTGGCTGCTGTGTCGTCCAGGAGAGAAATTTGTCTCTGCTTGCTGACCGGCCGAAGTGCAGTGTGCTGTGCCAAGGTCGCTGAGAAGGCTGTGGGTGATGACCAGGTATGCGCGTCCGCTGCATGCTGATGGTCAGGATACCCGTAGTAGCCGTGGATGCTGGCTGGCTGTATGACTCGCTGCTCAAAAGCTTGAGGAAGTGATGATGACGTAGCTTTGCGAAGAAGGTTGCGCTAGCGTTCATAAGCTCGGGGTCACTACTTTAGCGGAAGTAAAGGTAACCATTGAGAAGGGAGGATCCTCCGACCAGACGGGTGTTATGTCTGGCGGGCAGCTGCCCAACGATTGTTGTCGGGCTCTTGTATATATACTCAATTGTTCCGTAAATTTCTATATCGCGATGCAGGATGTCAGTTGTGGCGGAGATGTCGCTATGTGTAGAATGCGTCAGTTGTGGCTAGAGATGCCGCTACAATTTTTATTATTTCTACTAAATTGAATAATCCACAAAAATAACCATAACAAAATAATTGACGCAAATAAACGTCTAAATATTTTTAAACTGGCTTTACACAACAACTACAGAGCGCCCGATGGTAATAAAGTTTATAATCATCTAAGAAAAACAGCGATAATATTCATAGATTAGCAACGTCGTCCGCCGATTTGAAAAAAAAAAACACAATAAAAATCATAGATACATGCTGGCCGAAGTCGAAACACGACACGCTTAACCGAGTCACTATGATAGGTTCTCATTATGGATACGATAGTCATAGGACCGTTGTGGATGAGTGCCTTAACATCCTGCTATCATAACATCCATTACATTTAAACGGTGTCTGAGATGTTATCTGATTTCCGATCAGAATTTAAATATCAATGGTAATTTTTTTTCTATATACTTTGTAAGCACAAAACTAAAGTGAAAATGATTAATATCCCAAATCAGAACAACAATCACATCAGTCATATTTTGTCAGATTAACTCCCAACGTGGACACAATGTTGCCTTAGCGGTTTGTGTCATATGTAGCGATCTTCCCGATAATTGGTCATTTTGCCCTGTCGTTTACTTTATCTCCTAATGGACCACCAACCGTACTTCACTTATAATTCATATTAATAAAAATCAAACTTTTGCTTTTCATATTTTGCAACATGATTTATGAGTCGAGTGTTCGGATCATTAAGAATATTGGCATATCGATCCGATGTCAACTGGTTCGGCACCTTGATATTAGGTCTTTACCTATGAAATTGCCGTTTTGTATGAAAAAATTTAAACGTTTTTTTTTTCATGTATTTTTTATTTGTATTAATCGAAGTAATCACCCATGCAATCAATGCATCTTTGCCAGCGCAGTGGCACTTTATTGATGCCCTTCTTAAAGAAATCAGCTGGACGGGAGGCAACAAATTCTTCAAAGGCATTTTGTACTGACTCTCGGGTATTGAATTTTTTTAGGAGGATTTTTCAAGGAGTTATCCCAATTCTGGAAAAAGTAGTAGTCTGTAGGCGCAAGGTCTGGTGAGTAGAGCGGATGACGGAGAACTTCCAACCCCAGTTCTTGAAACTTGGAGACCGTCTGCTGTGCAGTATGAGGTCGCGCGTTATCGTGCAGGAGCAGCGGAGACGAGCGATTGACCAACGCTAGTTGGAGATGTGCCAGCTTCTCCATCATTGTGTTCAGTTCTTCACAGTACACATCTGCAGTAATGCTCACCCCGTTTGGTAAGAAGCTGTGATGAATCACACCGGCGCTAGACCACCAAACAGTGACCATCACTTTTCTAGGGGTAAGTTTTCGTTTAAGGCATTGTTTAGGTGCTGAACCAGGATCCAACCAACTTGTTGAGCGCTTGCGGTTATCAAACAGAATCCATTTTTCATCACAGGTAACAATGCGGTTCAAAATTCCTACATTTGTGTGTCTGTTGAGCAGTGCAAGGCACGTCTCGACGCGTACTCCGCGCTGGCGATCATTGTTGAGTTCGTGGGGCACCCATTTGTCAAGCTTTTTTACCTTGCCAATTTGACGCAAATGGACCAATATTGTTTTGACGCTAACGTCGAAAGCTGCTGCTAATTCAGCCGTAGATTGTGTATCATCAGCTTCCATAATCGCCTTTAATTCGTCATTGTCGACCAAAGTCTTCGGACGACCGCGAGGTTCATTTTTCAGGTCAAAATTCCCAGAACGGAAGCGAGCAAACCAATAACAGGTGGTGCGTTGGTTTGTAGTATTAGCTCCGTAAACGTCGTTGATGTTGCGTGCCGCTTGTGCCCCGTTGCTGCCACGACGGTACTCATATTCCATAATTACTCGAATTTTTAATATATCCATGATGAAAAAAAAGGTTGAAATGCGATGAAAATGTAACACTAATCAATAAACAAATGACTACTTTTGGAAAAAGAATTCCATGTTTTTAAAATAAAATTAATTTGAAATTAGAATTCTTAGCCAAACAAAAATTATTTTGATTTGAAATGGCCAGTACTGCAGAACGGCAATTTCATAGGTAAAGACCTATTATTTTATGGACGGTTATTAAAGTTATAATCTCAGTCGAGAATTTTGAGATAAACATTAAATTGTTTAATACATAGAATAATTCTTCTCTGTCAGTTAACTCATCCACAATATTCGCAACATTAAACGAGTAATTACAGTGCTTATCCAATTTGGTTGGGTAGAAAAAATGCGACCACCTTGTAAAGGAAATTTGTTTTAAATTTCGACAACAATGGGGAGATTGTTGCCGGATAATTGCAAACGAGAACGGCCTGTGACGACGGCGGTATAAATCCACAAGATATAAACAGTTAATAACAGGCTGGTGAGGTTAAACAGTGCACTCCACGGATGCTTCACGTCGGTTGTCGGCAATCAGTAATCTGCAATTAGATATCGCTTGGTTTTACGGCAGTTACGCGCAAAACTATATGTATGAATGTGCACACATGAAATAATGAGGGTGTTATTAAAAGATCTTGTTGAACGTTTACTATTTAATTTACGGTCTCTTCTTTTACCAATATTTGTCTTTGTTAAAGTTTTGTTTTTAAATGTGTATTCTTTAATTTCTGAGACTACAACATCAGGAGCCATTATTTATTTATTATTAAGATTTTGCTAGTTTTTTTTTTATATATATAATATTATACATTAATATTTCAAAGGTTCATATTATACTTCACTTAAATATTATCAGCCCATTTTATGCCTTCTACAAGTCGCGTCACTATATCCGACGCTATTTTGACGCTACCAAATATTCTTCGTATATGCTCTTCTAGCCATGCAATATTACTTACTTCTGCCTACATTTGTTGGCCACTGACAACTCGTCTGCCACAACGGTATAAAATATAAATAGATGAGGTTGAAATAAAGTCTAAAAGTAAAGAGTAAAAAATTTAGATAAAAATGATCCGATTTTAATTTTGCATATACGAGTTAGAGACTAAATAAAATTGAATTAAAAAGAAAATTAATCCCAATCTGTATGTATGTAGTTTAAAAATGTGTTGAAAGTATTTATCAACAGTAAGTGTTAATGAACTCTTATTTCTTATCTTTTTTAAGAAAGATTCATTATTATAAGACTCAAACTTTTTTTATTTTATAATAAAAACGAAATAATGGAATTATAACTTTTAATTTACAATTTTTGAACATATTTTCAAATCACTTACCACTCGTACCATCAATGTCCATGCATATTCAGAATTGAATCACCAAATATTTTTCTTATTCAATATGTACTTTACCGTTTCTCATAACAATTATTTTCTGAAGAAATACGTGTTTTGTCACCGAAACCATATTAATTCTTAAATTTAACATTGTGGTCCATTATCCACCTTGAATTTACTTCATACTAAACTAATCAATGAATACCAATAAAATACTATTATCGTTTTAAGTTAAAGCATGTGAGAAATCATAATAAAAATACTATAAGTTTAAAAAGTGTCATAAAGTTGATAGTACTGAGGCAGGCGATGTAAAAACTTTTACCATCTCAATAAATCACTAAGATTGTAAATCGATTTTACAACGATAGGTGATCGGAAAGTAACATAAATCATAAGCGAAATAGGGGTTCGTCCCCAATATCCTAAACAACTCGTTAACAATTTCCGTAGACGAAAAAAAAGTACGTTTGAAAACACAAAACATATTTTTAATTAACCGTAGTTATACAGTGTCTATAAAATGAAATGGCTTCAATCAAAACAAATCAACGGATATAATGAGAGTCATTGATCATTATAAAAATTCTCTATCGCCACCGCAAATAAAAATCAATATCTACTATCCCGTATTTGGTTACATCATGACTATACGAGTTGAGGTATTTACGATTTTTTTCTATGAAGAAATGTTTGTTCATTTATTTGTCAAAACATAAAAATAACTAACATATTACTAAAATTATAAACTGTTCAACACTTTTTGAGTAGCCTTCAAAATTTATGAAAATTCTCATTACAATTTTATACTACATATTATAATTTAGGAGACCATACAAAATTATCAGTTTTTCTATATAGATAATCGATGTCAATATTTAGATTATATTAAATTCTACTTGCATAATAATAAAAGTTTATAAATTACTTTTACCATGATGTTAAAAATAACTAGGTACTTAGCACCTAACTAAAGTATAAAATTAAACTAACGGTTATATAGGTAATTAGCACTTGAAAATATTCAAAAATTTGGTATTCGAATATTCGTTCTTTTTTCAAGAATTATTCGAATAATTTGAATAATACATTTAAAAAATATCTGTTTTAATAATCATGTCTTTATTTTCCAGTATCATATTTTAAACAAACGAAATAAAATTATGAATATAAATGAAGGACCAAAGCTTTTACTAAACGTTATAAAAGGAAAGATATCACACTCGGTCTTAAAAAAATCGTGTCTCTCTTTAATTTTTCACTCTTTCCTATTACAAACGATTTTGTTATAGTGTTTGGTGCCTTCGGTAATTGTAGTACCGCAAAGTGATGGCACTGTACCTGACGGTAAGCACAGTGCAATCCAGTAACATCGGTCACCACTGAGGGATCTACAATATATCACCAGTCGTCGCTGTAAGACAGGTCGGTAGACAATCCTACAGCTTCACAGTACGGCAAAGATATTATGACGTAGATAAGTTTTTTGTTTGTGACGAGATGGAGGTTCCCGTAAAGCTGTGGATCTAGAATCCAGCGCGTCTATTTCTGTCATGAAAGGAAGAGGAGATTTAACCAGTTTGACCTCTCATTATTATATTATGTCATTTTGGGAAAAAATACACATTACGAGTATCTGTTGCAATATTAAAACAATAGATAAAATATACTACATTATAATTATTATCATTAAGGATTTAATGAAATATCTTTACGAATAGTCATCATATGAACGAACACCCACGATGGGTTACTATAACTAAACATTACTGTGGGTGCAAATCAATATGATATCATATCAAATATCCAGATAAAGCTCAATTATTTAAATCACGTGTGGTCTACATTGTTTGAGTTATTTAAAGATTTTTAGGACCGTGATGATTTTAAGAAAGTCAATACGTATTATAAAAATCCTATATTTCGTATCAATTACGTTTCGACATTGTCTTTGAAGATTTTTAAATGATTTTTTTATGGTTCAAATTTAATAAGTAGCTTTTACCAGTGTGTTTTGTCAAAAATATTTTTTATATTTTCTTATAGTTAATTAGTTAATATTTTTTATGGATGTTCAGCCATAATTTCTTTGTTTATGAATTGGTTTAGATGACATTTTTTTTTTTTGTTAGACAGGGAATACCTCAATGGTGGTCCCATTTTAATTTAACTGGCATTAGATCTTCAACTACGAAAATACACCAGAGAACTCTTCAAAATCAAAGAAGTTGGTTTTCTTCTTTGTTGTTACAAAAATAGTCAACACACAATTATATAACAATCTCAAATTGTATTAGTCATAACTGAATTATTGTGTACTCCTTTAATTAGAACATATCAATAGAATCAATAGCAGGAAACATAATCTTTAAAATAATATTTGAATCATTCATTTTGATAAAGAATTGAGAGAGAGATATAGAGTTTCCACAAAAACATAGTTGAATATAAGTAATGTATAGAGATAATTACCCGTACTAATTAATTATAAAGAATATATACATATTAAGCCATTAAAATTGGAGCATTGTAATTTTCATCAAAATTCATACTTTGGTATATCTTAGTATGTTTTTTAACATTATATTTTCTCACCAATTCCTTTGTACTTAGCTGCTTTAAAAGTTTCCAAGTCTCTAAAAGGTATTTATTTATTTAGTTTCCACACGACATAAGTAAATTTACATGTCTCAGTATACGTGACACCTAACTGATTTGTCTAGAGACTCACAGCATATGATACTTGGTAACTTACATACAGTCGTGGTTCTTAATGGATTTCTTAATTAATGTTAAAACTTCAGTTTGATATCGTTGACTTGAGACCACTACTCTTCATTACGTCACGTTATTATCTTGGAAACAAGTTACCCATCCATCTTGGAGCCTAGGATGGGGGGGATTAGGGAGGTTTTATGTTCGAGTAAAAGTACAGGTTAAACTACTTTCATAATACGTGTTGGTTAGCACAATGCCATCCAAAAACATCGCCGACTGCCAAGGGATCTACAATGAAGCACCAGTTGCCGCTGCCATGCTGGTTTTCTTAAATGTATCTTCATGTTGTTAATTTTGTTAGCTTCATACAAAACTTGTTAAATATAAAATGACTTCCGTTATCAATCGGTGTATTTGAATTGTGTTGTAGTGGAAGTTTTTTCGGCACGCCATCTGTGCATAGTTTTGCTAAACAGAAATCGTAATATAAAAACGATTAGTTGAATCATGTTAAAAAGAGTGATCAGTATTATACAAGGAATAAAAGTGTAAAGACGTTACGCTCTTTCTCTGATACTAAGTCTGGTTTTATGTTTCTTACAATTTATTCGGAATTTCTTTGCTATTTCAGCCTGAAAATAGTAGTAGTTTCAGGTGGAATAAGCAAAAACTTTTTTATTTGCGTGGAACCCTAATTCACAGCAAATTTCACAGCAGGCAAAAGCTTACTTTAGAGATTAGTTGGAACAAACAGACATATAGACAAAAAAAATATTTTATGTTGTAAGTACTGGTAAGTACGTACCTAATTTTATATGCATTTAGTAAAAAGCTGTTATTTTGACATTACAAACAGACACTTCAATTTCATTTATTTGTGTAGATAATATTATCATCCAGAGACAAACAAAACAGTATTTATAATAGTAAATTATCCGTGACGTTTCGTTGTTGGCGGTACGTTAATAACAAGTAGTTATAATAATACGGTATTACAATAACAATATGTACAGGAAGCTTCTAAAGCGATTAGTTTGATCGGTCGTCACTCAATATGTCACGCGCACAATCGATTGCAATGGATTTATGAATTAGATATCGGCCGTTATGATATTATCGAGCGGTACCGCGGTATCTACTCATGTGAATGAATCGGCATACTTTAAACGTTTCGTTCAACTTGTTAAATTCGTATGTCAGATTTATACTTAAGCTGAACATCAGATATTGGCGCATGTAAGGAGTAGTGTATTGAAGCACTAACGTACTCTCATAAATCAGCAATACTATATTAAAAAATGTATGAAAAACTTAAGCACAAGGAGTAGTAACTGCCTGGCCTGCCTGTCATCTTGCATAGGATTGCGTGCCTGTTTTTTGATGTGAAACATATTGATGTTATGGTCTGTATGATATGGCAGCATATTTTCAGCACACTCTTAAAACCACCTCGTAGCCTAGCGGTCGTAAGCGTTACTACTACTTTCCAAATTCCATAGGGTTCGCGAATCTTCACTTCGAAACTAATAATTTTTTTATGTGCTATGAATTATTCATGTAATAAACAACAACTATGGAACAAATTTGTAATGATTTATTTTTTCATTATGTCATATCTGATTCGTGTCGTAATCTGTCCTTTTATGCGTATAACTTATACAAAATAATTTTGATGTTTCACATTTGCCAGGCGCGAGCGTCCCGTGATGGAATTTCTTTTTTTTCTATAGCAGCTAGGCAAATTGATGCTACTTTCCCTAATGGTAAAGCCCATCACAATCCAAATACAACTGCGATGCCGACATGCCGGCCTATATAAATAACTCTTCACGTTACGCTTTAAGGACCCGATTTCGTTAGAAGGATTGAACACATTGGACGGGAGATGGTTCCACAGTTTCACTGTACGAAAAAGATAAGAAATAGACAACTTTTTAGTTCGTGCCGAGATAGCGGTTGCCGTAAAACTGTGACTCCGAAGCCCAGTGCGTGTAGTTGAATAACACTTGAGAACACGTACCTTCATTCATATTTGAAGTCGATTATAAATAGTTAATGGAAATCTATTATTAAACTATTATCTCACCATTATATTACAAACTTAAACAGTGACAATGTGGATGTCATTTACATGACTATTAAGAAGACCGCAGAGCGATGTAACCCTGTGGTGTAAATTAGGACTGACCCAGACGGAGTTAACAAAGTTCCCTAATGGTCCGGCCGGGTTAGTCCTCTCAGTTTAACGTCCTGCATAACTGATAGGTAAAGGCTATTAACTCATTAGAAGTAAGTTATATAGTGACTTATCAAATCCTTAGGTTTATTAAGTAATAACAATAATTATACTACAATTGTAGTTGTGGAATACAACAACATTGGCGACCACCTAGGGATCAATACATTAGTAGTCGGCGCTATTATGCCAGCCTGTAAGCCTGACAACTAAATAAGACACTGGCTTATGCCGTAATGCGACAAACTAAAAAAGAATCACTTTGACGGGTTTATCGTCATGTGCATAACCATCTTGATTACTGATTATACACCGGGTTATCCCGGAACGTTACGCGATGTAAGGTGTTCGCGATCCAATCGGACAACCTACTATTCAGCGGTCCTACAGTATAAAATAAAAATGATAATATAAAGGTTAAAATTAGCTAAAAGGCTTTTATTATTTAAAAATATATACTTAATTCCTTAGTTTGTATAATTCATCTGTATATTCCTTAATCACAATATGATTCAGATTATCAGAAGTAAGGATGTAACTAATTATTTAATTTCATTAAGTGAATCACCAATCAAATTCAATTCAGTCTGATTACAAAATGTTTCTTGATTTAAGTAGGTATATCTGACTGTTCGTTATTTATTCAAGTTATTTAGTTTATATTGCATACATTTTTAGTTATTTATTTAATATCTATTATTAGTTTGTCACTTAATAACAAACTCACAATGAAGACTTCATAGATTTTATGAAAAGCATGCGAGTAGTCCAAATCATAATGCTATTAAAATGTATTTAAATAAAAATATTCCTCTTAAAAAATTTACGCACGTAAGAAGTTATACTTATTTTGCGTTAAAATATATCCGAAGCTTTTGACCCGCGTGCGAATAATATGATGTAGTTAGCCATCAACGATAATAATATAAATTTACAACACTGACTTTTTTATTATGCAAAAAAAAATTTAACGGACTATAAATAAATAAAATAAACATTATTATAATTTAATTTAAAAGGGTTAGTAAAATGAATTCAAATTATCTATATATTGATACGTGAAGCAAAAGCTCTCGGTACCTTTTTAAGAGTAATGCGTGCACGAAAGTTTTGGCATGGTAAAGTTTATATGGAGAAGGAGTGCAGAAAGCTAAACTTTTTCTATAATATCTGTTACTAATATATTAAATGAAATAAATTATTAACTGCGAATCCTATCACGACCAGTTCTATTGAATATAGACCCCCCAAAATATTGGCATTCTCACTCAACGAAAAGTGACAGCGAGTGATGTAGATAATATTGCAAATGTCAAACAGAAAATAGTCTATGATCAAAAGTCACAAATCGAATTTCGACCTTAGGGCGATCGCTAGTTATCATTAATGGTTAACTTCATTGGGTTCCTACCTATGTTGCACTTCGTGTCGTAATTCGCGCGCAACTCTAAATTTTACCCTTTATTTGCCCGGTGAAGCTGTAAAAACCGTCTGAGGCTCCAGTGCCCTTATAGCAAACACCTAACAGTATAGTCAGATCGAAAAAAAAACCCCCCAGCCAAGTGCGAGTTAGACTCGCGCACCGAGGGTTCCGTAATTGTACAGCTACATTCACTAAAATAATGTTACCTGCAGATAGCACCGAACAATTCTAACAAAAAGATAAACTATATTGAGGGACTAAATTAACTTTGCCGTTGGAAAACTGTGGTCCCCATACATCGATGCCGCGGTCAATTTACCAACAGCAAATAAATTTGTAATCGCAATTCTTTTTTTTTATTGTGATGTAATTACAAATTTACGTTTTTGGATTTTTTCTTTTACTTGTGTTTTAAAAAAACATTGCTTCTTGCCAAATTTCATGATACCAGGTCAACTGGAATTACCCTATAGGTTTTATCCCCTTTGCGAGTATTAAAATATGCAGCATAAACGGCCAAACCTTTTGATTGCGTTGACTTAGAAGTTTGATTATTTCACAGCTCCAAAGGATTGCAGCTTAATTAATACCTCCACGCACTCCTGAGAAAAGGGGTCTTGACAGACAGACAGAGAAACGGACAACTAAGTGATCCTCTATAAGGGTTCCTTTTTTCCTTTTGCGTTACTGAACCCTAAAAAACGAGCCAAAAGAAATATTCCTTAAAATATAATGGAACCATGTTAACACGAACGATATAGTAAATATTTAGTGACATAAAATCAATGTATTATTAGATATAATGTCATAACTTACATAGGATAAATGTAACGGAAAAGGGTATTACAACTTACTGCAGTCAGAAGTTGTCACCTTCAGTTACATTGTTCACTTTACTCTTTTTCTAAATCCATTAGCATCGATGTACTTGCGTGTATTGTCACACGTTATTACAAACAACTTTGTTGTAATTTTTTTCTAAGAGGTGGCACGTTGTCGGCTATCTAGTTACCTAATGCAACACTTGAATTTGAGCAGAAAGCATTAACAATTATTATCAATATTGATTTGAGCTGTAGACATAAGATAGAAGGTAAGTGGATAAGTAATAACATAGAAGTCATATTTAGAAAAAAAATATTTTGATAATCATGCAGGGTAATCGTTTTTAAATGATATAACATTATATTTATTATGGAAGCCTGGTTGTTATATGGCATTTTTGAAGTGAAATTTCTTAGGAGGCAATTCAATGATTGAACTAGAATTGAGAGTGATATTTCATGGACGCGTCACATTTAAAAACTTTTAGTTACATGGGAGAGAAAAAGATATAGCGTAGAGGGAATTAGAAACACATACATTGTGTATATAAAGCAGTTCAGGTTATCCGCATTTCCTTTTTTAAGAAGTATCTCTTCTAACACGTGTATGGCGCTACACGAGCAATTTTTTAATTGTTAACTAGCATAGGTTTTCTGTAACGTACTGTACGTTTGCCGTTCATATAATGTACAGATTCTAAATAGCTATAAACAAAGAACCGCGACTGACTTAATAATAAACCATTCTAATGCAAGGTTCGAATAATGCATTCATAGATAAGCATGAATAACAATAAAATGATGCGTCAATTTCACAACAATTTTCAATAGTAAAATAAGATCGAGTAAACGGCGAGATAAATTGCAGTCCTCGACGCGTTCAAATCGCGATATCTCCGAGTAGATAAAACTCGCAGGAGACTCGAACAATAACCGATGCACTTCCTTTGACAATGGTCCTGACCGGCCGGCTTGCTAGGGCTAGTAATTTATATACGATGCCCGGAGATCGCAACGATACGCCTCGCTAAATCGATCAATAATCCAAGAAAGTGATAAGGTAAGGGAACTATCAAATTGAAACGTCAGCGGTGTATAATCAAGCAGACGAAGTTATTTATTATACGGTGGGAAGACAGGGTTTATATGCGAGAGTGCTCGGTGTAATTATGATATCGCTTCGAGTCTAGATTGAGCGTTGGTGGTCCCTGGTAGCTCGAGCCTTGAGGTCTTGCTTTTCCTTGACAGCGCTACTGCTAGTTTATTTTCTTTGATTATACACATTTGCGTGAATTTTTATATGTTTCATTAGTTTCAACGACAGCTCATGTAATAGACGTAGACAGCTGATGTAATAGACGTAATATGTATTAAAATCATACTCTTATTTTACTATTTTAATACTAAATTCAAATGTTTACTTAAATTGTATCTTTTCTAATATACAGTTAAGTTCAGATAAATTGTAATTTTTTCCCTAAATATTCCGATAATAACAGCAACATATAAATCATAAATATTAGATTTATAGGTAGTTCAATGATTCCATTGCTGAAAAAATTGAGGGGGCGAAAATCAATAAAATCTTTGAAGGCGGTTTATACAGCCTCATCGGAACTGAATATTTTTCCTAGCATAAAATTGTCCATGTTATAATTTATGTATGTAAACCTAGCTTTTCTTGTGTTCATCACTTTTCTTGGGTTTATTAAATTAAACATTCAGACTTAATTATACTTATTTCTTTTATAATTCACACCTTTACAATCTGTTAAAGCAAAGGCTAAAAAATATGGTGGGTGTCGGAGACATTCCAACCGCAGTTCCTCTAATTTAGCGACCGCCCGACATGAAGTATGTGGTCTAGCGTTGTCTTCAAGCAGCAGTGGGCTAGAGAGATTGACCAGTCTCGGTTGTTTAACGGCTAGCTTTTCCGTCATGGTTTGGAATTGTTGATAATACAGATCTGCCGTTGTCGTCTGGCCAAATCTTAGGAAGTTGTAGTATATGATATCACCACTGGTCCACCAAACACTCACCAGTACCTTTTTCTATGTCAACTTTCGCTTGGGAAAGATTTTGGCCGGTTTCCTGGGTTCAACCACTGTGATGAGCATTTCCGATTGTCGTAAAGGATCAATTTTTCACCACAAGTAACAATACTATTCAAAATTCACTCACTACTGTGACGGCTGAGTAATGTATCGCAGCACTCGATGCGTGTTTGTTGGTGCTTCAGTCAATTCATGTGGCACCCTTTTTATTGAGCTTTTTCAATTTGTTTTAAGTGAATTAAAATTGTTTTATTACTCAAACCGAAGTTTGCCGCTAACTCTGGCGTGCTTTGCGATGGATCCGCTTCCACGATCACCTTTAATTCTTTATTATCAACTGGATCTCTGGCATTCTACGGGGTTTGTTTCATAAAAACCAAAAACGGAACCAAAAACCTACCGTGCTTTCTTTTACAGTAGCTTTTCCATACACATCATTAACCCTTCGAGCTGCTTCTGCAGCGTTAATGCCATGGTCGATTTCTTATTCGTAAATAACACTATATTTTAAGTTTTCCATTGTGTGAAAAGAACGATGTAAAAGAAAAATAATATAATAATTATCTAAAGCATGTTAGTTGATGTACAATGTTTTTTATTCCTTTACAACAAATAAAAACGTCACCTTTTCTTGACAACTCTCTATTTAACTTTAAGAACTAAAACATAATATCTAGTTTGCAATTAATATCATTCATCTCATTATGGCACACATGCGGTCTGAAGACACGAGTCAGTCAGTTTGTGTTGGGCGACAAACACAAATATTAGGCTCGAACAACCAACGGTACGGAATAGCAAATCACACTGTATTTGTATAAGAAACGTACTTTGAAGCGAGTTTGTATTTGTAAACAGAGCAGTGAATGTTCAATACAGTTAGCTGCCAATGACACTGGAATGTCTCTAACAAAATCAACCTTAAAATTAAATGTGTTTATTTTTTCAAGTGTCTATGAAGAGTAAAGTTGTAAGTGCATGCGTTGATTGGAAAAAATGCATAGAAACATCTTGTTCGTAAATATAAATGCTGTTATAGCTTTCCATTAATAGCATATCGTGAGATAGTAGAAGACTCTTTCCCGAATAGATAAAATGAACCGATCATCATGAAGCGATGCTGGTTGGCACTTGGATACCGACTATAACTATGTATGTTCGAATTCCACAGAGAATCCCAACTGTCGGTGAAATAATTCATCATGAGGAAAGAACAGCATGGTGATGTAAAAATAGCATGGTGGTGTAAAACCTAAAGAGATCGCAAAAACCAATTACTTTTCAACATTTTACATCTATCTGAATAGATCGCGATACTTCTTCACGCCCAGCCAACTGTGCCTTCTTTATATGGCTGAAGTTTGGTGGTGCATGGAATATTGTTCGCATCTCTGGAAAGGTTCGACCCAATATCTTCTTGATGCCCTGGACAGGTTACAGCTACGTTCTATCCGCATTATAAATGATACAGGAATCACTAAGAATTGAGAAACGTTGCAACTGCGAAAAGATATTGCCTCGGTAAACGTGTTTTATCGTCTGTATCATGGGTGAATATTCCGAAGAGTTGTTTTACCTTGTCCCATCATTTCCCTTCCACTACAAAACTACGAGGACTGGTACTGGACTGGACTGGTCTAGGTCAGCTTCACAGTACGAACAAAGAAGCCAATCCTGTACTTTGTCATATCGAGCAGACGTGAAGAGGCGTTTCAGCAGATTTCAATATAAATCTAAATAAAGAAATATTTTAATCCAAATAAAAAAAATACCAATGTAGAACGTGAGAAAGTTCATATTATAATGAATAGGTACTATTACCAGGAATTATACGATCAAGAATAACAAAAATTATACAAATCTTGTCAATATAACAAAACCCTTACATCCTTAAGCTCTCTACATATTATAAAAGGCAACACATCTACTTATTTAGAGAAGTGTAACTCGACAACCACTGAACTTATTTACATGATTCGTTTATAAAATCACAAATATATTGTCTGACCCGATTTTAGTACATACATACTATATTACACTGAGGAATAAGTTATGAGAATAATAAGTAAATTAAGACGACAAATAATGACTACCAGCGTGGTCTCATGCAATACTTTAGCTAAACTTTTAAATATTAACCAATATAATAGAATGGATTTTTTTTTTTAATAGAATAAAAAGAAGTTATTAAAAATCAAATTAATAAATCATAATGACCGCTTTCACATGTAAAAATATTAAATACGAAATGCAAGAGAGCAACCATTAAGTCCCATTAATTTCACTATTTATAATCCAATTAATTATTTTTCGCCATAATTATTATATATATTAGGTAGTCTTTACGCAATTAAATTAATTACGTAATTTAATAATAAATTAAATCAATTTGGGTAATTTGGTTTCATTGTTTGTGAAATAAATATTGTCTATAAATATTTTCCAAGACATAAAAAAGCTATGCAGTGATAAAAAACTTTGTTTAGAAAAACTTAATAATAATTCTTTACTTCGTTCGAGCGGAGCCGCGGGCGCCGTTAGCTTTTCATACATAATATTAATTTACTCTACACTGAACTGTTAACACAATTTACCTATATGTATAACAATGACCGACCGAAAGTAAAAAAGACGTGTATCAAAATTTGTTTCATAAACAATACCCAAGGCTGTAAAAAATTGGATGAAAGTTTGTATACCTAATACATAACAAATAACACAGGTGAAACCGTGAGGCACAGCTTGTAATGAATATCAATAGAAACATATTTCGGTGTACGTTTGTAGTAATCTAAATAATGGCTACAGGTGCAGTGATGCATCTTTCATGAGTTTATATGGAAACCAGATTATGTGAACATTTCTTGTAACCCTTAAAACTAATCTACATGCTTTGTCCAGTTTCAATAAATGCGTTTTTAACATAACATATGCGTGTATACAGTAAAATAAAAATTTTAATATAATATTACCATAACACGTAATACTAAAATATTATATTTAAGGGGTAAAATTTCTATATTTGATGGAGTTAACTTCTGGTGCTTACTACTGAGCCAATTTTAAAAATTCTAGTTAACACTGATAGAAAGTTACATTATTCCTGAGTGTTATAGGACATTTTTGTGCCCGCGGCTGCGCTCGCGTAAACTACGGAACGCCGCGGCGCCGTCGATCGCGAGTCGTGCTTTTCAGTTCCCGGTTAATAAAAATACAAAAATGTTTATCGTATGTGATTCTTATAAGATAAACATATGCTCTGGCTATTTTTTTTTGTAAGTCATTTTAATATCTACAATGATGTAGTAAATTAATTTTATATATCTCTTATGGTTTACGCAGCATAAGCTATTTAAGCGCCCAAATTGATTCACCGCGACCAGTTTTTTAATTATCTGCGCGGAACCCTAATTCTTTTTCGAAAATAAATGTAGCCTAAGTTACTAGTTTTAATATCAGCTATATGCCAGTGAATGTCTCGTCAAATTCGGTCCAACCTTTTCGGAGATTACCCGGAACAAAAAGACAGACAGAAAAAAAACTGGTGTTTTGTTATAATTATCGTATATACATCCATATACTTTATAAAAAAACTGTTATTTTGACATTACAAACGTCTATTTACGCCGTGTGTCTACTTCAATTTTATTAATTGTCTAGATTAATGCAAATGAATTCGCAAGCGGTTGCCAGTCTATCTTCTATATTGATAAATTTGTAGTTAGGTCTGTACATGTAATTTTTTCCCACATTTTCCGGTAAACATACTACAAAGGACACTGATCACGAATATTCCTTAAAAAGTTGTTTGTCCGTCTGTTTATATGTCCGGATTTAGCTCAAAAACGGCTTGACCGATTCTTATGAAATTTCGTACACGGGAAGCTTATGTCATTGGTCAATTGATAAAGGCTATAAGAATTATCGATAATGCTTTTAGAAATCTTAAAAAATAAATCGTAAGCACAAGTGAATATAGAATATATAATTGTAAATAAAGTATGTATATACATTTGCTTCTTTTGTTTTGTATACGGGTTGAACGGTTATTCAATTAAAATGTTTTTTTTAATGGATTTTCAGCCATAACTTTTTGTTTATGATCCGATTTGGATGATTGTTTTTTTGTTGGATACCTCAAGGTACACCAGGGAACTCTTCAAATTCATTGAAGGTTTTTTTTTATTTGTTAAAAATTGTAATGTATTTTTACATATATTACTCCTTGTTGAATGAAAAACTGTACAATTTTTTTTTTAATTTATAATAGCTTGGCACATTAAAGTTACTGCCCCTGATTGTAAGCACAGTACAATCCAAACACAATGGTGACCACCGAGAGATCGAAATCCATCGGCGGTCGCCGCTGTTATTCCGGCTTGTATAAAATATCTCTTCACGTTACACTTAAGGACGCAAGTCCGGTGAAGCTGTAAAAGCCGCAGCGGCTCTGTTTTTGGATAGGGCCCCTAAGGCTAACAGTGTAGTCAGTTCCAAAAAAAAATACACTTAAGGACCCGATGTCGTATGAAGGAGGGTCTTAAATCTTTGAAGCCAATTGCGCGATATTTTGAATCATAATTAAATATATTTACTATAATTAACATTGAAGTATCATACTCTAACGAACTAGAAGTACTATTACACAATTAAATTGAAACAAAATTGTATACGAGTGAATACTATATAGGTATAGAATGTACCCTACATATGAGTATAATAGGTACATTTTACTCAAAGAAATGTAGGTAATTTATATTTGAACACATTTGGACGTTGATGCGTCCTTAATACATTAATTTAATTAATAAACAATAAGCTATTTAACGAATATTAACATTATATTTTAAGCAATTAAAAGTAATGAATGATAACATTTTAAAAAACATCTTATCGAGTAATATAAAAACATATTACGAATGAAACATTACAAATAAAAACCAAAAAATGTTGATTCCATCAATCCCGTTTCTACTTGACTCCGAGTCGGTTGGTCACTAAAAATCGGATTTTATTCATGAAAGAAACTTTAACATCGGTTTTATGTTAAAATTCGTAGTGTAATGGAAACAATGCATTATGCATCGAACGTTCACGACACAATGACACATCGACTTTTGTTTGACGTTAGGGAATGTAAAAATATCGAAATCCGAATACGTTTTCCGTCAGTTTTTCTCGATGTTTAACTTTTTTTATGTATGAAACTTTGTGACGATTTTTGTGGTCATTTGAGGCAGGCTTAAGTGGACGTTGTGTACGCATAATTGGTCTCCCTTTTTGCTTTGGAACCGAATGCGAAATAATCGTGATATTAATTCAGCTTTTTGTAAACGCACTCGCAAACTTCTTGTTATTTTGAATTTCATCAGAGGCATTCCAATTTTTTCATGGAGATAATGGTAAATCCTGTCGAAGCGTGCACATTGCCGACGTGACAGTTGAAATTATCAGTCCATGTTATTAGATACATTAGGAATTTAGTATGAAACTTTTTTCAAATAAATTGAATATTTATATTTTTTACAATAATTGATGTGTTTACAAGAACTAACTGACCAGTTTGAATGCGCACTATAAAAAGTAAAAAATCTAACAGCTGTCTCATGTTAGTTAAACTGATTCTTATTAAATGGCACCTCACATTTTACTCGAATATATTTTAAATGTATTGAATATAGTTATTTTTAAAAAAAGAAGGAGGTTCTCAATTCAAATGTAAGTATACATTTTTTTAATGGATGTTCAACCTTATTTGTTTATGAACCGATTCAAATGATCCTTTTTTCGTTGGTTAAAAAACGTTAACGTTAAGGTAAAGGGTTACCTCAAGGGTGATTCCATTTTAATTTCATTGGCATTGGACATTCAACTTCGAAGATACACCAGAAAACTCCTCAAAATTATTGAAGTTGACTTTAAGTTTTTTTATTATTGTCTTGTATTCAATGTTTTAACGAAAACATTAATGTCTACAATAGCTTGAAACATAAGCCTTAAAATGATGTTTGAATTATTAGTTTTAATGAAGAATTAAGAATAAAAAAAACACCTTTTATAAAAAATATGTAGATATTCGAAAAGCTCTACCTTCTCATTCCTTCACTCATGTAAACAAACCGTACACATATTATAATCGATACATAAACAAGGCAACATGTTCGCACCGATTTACATTAAGCGTCTAACGGTACGAGCCCATCAATTTGTTGGTTAAGATCATCGTGGACGCCGTCGATACGAGAAAAAACAATATGGGAGACTGTCAGGGGGCGTGACCCGCGTAGGCCGAGCGTCGGTGGACATTGTTCAAGATCGCGTGATATTCCGCTCAAACATCGGCTGTGAGATTTTATCGTAATTATAATGTTCTTTTATTGGTATTTACACAGTACATGCGTGGTGGTATCATTGATTCGATCTGCATTTATTAGTGATTGGTTATGTGAAAGTTTAATTTTAATATGCTATAATACTTATCAGATAACTGTTTAGTTGTTGTACTTTGTAAATATTAATATAGAATTGTTCAATCTTTTTTGTTTTGATTTAAAAATGATACTGTGGTCTACATTAAAATTACAATACAAAGAAGGCACCGAGATGGCACTGGCTCAATCACTACGCCATTCCACGACGTATGGGCAATTTCAAATGCCGAGAAATCCAGAGTTCTATTATTATACCACATACATTGGTACTACAAGAATATTTCTTAATCATTTAGGTTTGCTCACGATGTTTTCCTCCACCGCCAGCTGATAGTGTTACCAATTCACATCAGTAAATGTACGCGAATTCCATAAAATACGTTGATACACCGGAGCTCGAAGCTGTGGACAGTGAATCAATACTCCGCCTGTCTTGAACCACTCGACCACTTTTATATTAGATACGTTATTAAAAATCTATATACATAATTATATTATTTTCCAAAGTGTTTTTGTAGTAACGACATGTCTCATAAAATCATATCATTATCATAAAATACCATCATCATAAAATCATTTTTCATAGAAATTAATTATTCAAAAATCATTTGAAAGTTTATGTTCCCCGCTATTTACGAAAAATAGACAAATAGTTTAAAATTAATATTTTTACTATAAATATTGTTCGAGATATCTACGACCAGCGAACGTGAATAAATTGGTGCTGGGCCATTAGAAAATATCTATTCGCGAGTCGTGGATACTTCCAGTGAAAACTCCGATACACAGCACACACAAGCAACACTAAAACAGCTTACCTCAAGCTTCGGCGTTTTCCAGACCACAATTCCCGTAGACCAAGGATAGCTCTGTAGGTATAGTGAATTTTGTATGTAAAGTGGATGTGTAAGGTCTAACTAGGACGGCTGCATCACTTCACCACTCTACCATCTAGTCTGGACCGGATCACTGTCTTCGTCACTTGTTAGAATGTAAACAATGTTACAACAGTATTGAAATCTACCTTTTCACAATAATAACAAACGTATTTACAACCCACATGCTCACAAATCATCAAGGCACGTCAAATCCCCAAATCACGAATCACACTTCGCGGTAACATTAATATGACTACTTTGACAAAACTATATCTAACGAACGGTATTACTTTTTTTTCTTAATGCGAAAAATTAATAACGTTTACAAGCAGCGCAAAGCGCATGATTTCGCCTGTTTAGATTAAAATAATGTAATTTCCAACAAATATACTAAATACCATTGGTAAATTTTTGGTATCTGTCAAAGGCATTACTAATGAAAATATATTCAAGTCACAATATGTGGAAGGCGCCATCTCTATACAATCTTTTTAACTAACATGATAGCTGTTAGATTGCTTACATTCAGTTAAATACGAAAAAATCTGACGGGAAGAAATAACTGCAAAAAATCATGTTTACCAAAAGCTGGTATTATCCTGTTAAATAAATTTGATTAAAGTACTTAAAAATAAACAAGGCTAAAACAGACACAAAGCAATTTATTTAAAACAAAAACAACAATCTTTTACATTCGCACACGTGACCCCTACATCACGTTTAGGCACAGAGCTAATTAAGCAGGGCACGACGAACCGCGGTGTCATGAGTCTCATGCGTCCGAGAGATCATGCCTTTTCGGGGAGAGAGTAAATGTTGCCTATTAGTACACGCCACAAAGGGAATCTACGCGACTTAAGTTCCACTCCAGTTTTGTTCCAATGCGCAGTTTGTTAGCTGTGATCATTAATTAATTGCTGTGGAATAAATAAGAAACTCCTTTGTCATTGGTTACCTACATCTCACAACAGGATAGACGTATCTCATATTTAAAGATAGGTATTTTAGTGATATCACATTATATAACATAACATACCATCACGCCTGTATTTCCGAAGGATTAGGCAGAGCACTATTAATGTACACCCACAGTTAGCCATTATTATTCTTATTTTTTTATTGTTATACTGTTTTTAACAAACTACTTGAAGACATTTTCAATGGACTTTCAAATATTTCTAAAGAAGGCAATGGAGCAGCAAGGTATTGCATATATTGATTTTCCCTTATCTTCCTGCCTGCCCAGAATATAATATAACTGCATTCACCACATCAGATACAGCCAGTCATTATCCTAAACAGCTACTTGAGGTGATACGACTTAGAAAAAAAAATTGTAAACAGAGTGAGGACACGAGAAAAAAACTATCTATTATCTTAAGAAATCATGTTTCAAAAGTTGAGAATATAATTCCTAAAACAATTTTACCTTTACTTAGCCGCTAAACCTTTAAGCGCCTTAGCAGATTTTAATGTGACACTTAATTGTAATAAAAACCAATCGTAAATTATGTAAAAAGATGCTGGGCGAGATCACGAAAACTGTAATCTACCTGTCTCATAAATAACTTACACCTGGTAGGTACTTGTAAGAAACAAATGCCTATACTTTATGAACTTAAACCAAAAAACACATAATCTGATGTATAACAGAAACTCCTATAAGCATCTATACTATTAATATTATAAAGCTCAAGAGTTTGTTTGTTTGAACGCGCTAACCTCTGGAACTGCCAGTCAGATTACAAAAAAGTATTATAACATTTTATAGCCTATTTATTGATAAAAGTTATAGACTATACAACTTGATATTGCTATCCTAAGAAGCGGAACAGTAACCATCAACATCAAGAAATCTGGAAGCCTTTAGGCAAGTACAAGAAAAGTGTGAACAACAAGTAAGAACAACGATAAATTGCACAGGTGCGTTAGCAGCAGCGCAATAAAGAATTGATCGAATAAAGTAAAATAGTGGGCCACATATAGTATAAAATAAATTTATAAAATTGAATAATGATCATGTAATTTAAAATCTTCTATATAAATAATTTTGTATGTCCACTTTATGCGTTCTTATACTATTCATACGATTGCGACGTATTTTTAGTGAGTTGTTGTACGCACACTAGCGAAGGTTCTGTATAGGGTTCTTGGTCGAGAATTCTAGAAGCGATAGTTTCCGGGAAATCTTCACTTACTCGATACGAGAAAAAAGTGTCAGGAAATGGAGATTTATCTTTCCTTCTCACTTAAGGGTCAGCACAACATGCTTTCCTTTTCCACTTTTCTTTATCAACTATAATTTGGGTATTCACACCATTTACACGTATATCATTCTTCTCACAATCCATCCATCTCTTCATCGGTCTTCTTCTACTCCTATATCCATCCATCTTCATACTTAAACATTCTTCTAGTTATATGACTTTCATCCCTTCCCATGACACGCCCATATCACGCTAGCTTATAATCCCTCAACTTCTTTGTGATTGTTGCTATTTTTATATTTCCTCTGATATACAGTGTAAAATCTTTATAACGAAACTCTAGGGACTGAGCATTTTTTGTCGTTATAGAGAGTTATCGTTATATGGAGTGAACAAAAAAACAACCAAATTAATAAGAATTTTTAATATGTATGTTTTAGATAATAAATGCTTATAAATTATTGTTTACACATATAGTCTGATAACTTTGTCTGACGTTTTTTGCTATGCCAGTACTTGTTTTGTATTATTTTATGTATTCTATTCATATCTTCTTCTATCAAACTTTTTCGTCAACACTAATTGCTTTCCATTTACTGGCCATGTTAACAGTTTCAAAGTAGGTTTACGACTGATAATACGATAGGTACCCAGTATGCTTGGTCGAAGACCATCACTTTCGAGAAAACAATGCGTCATACTACACATGTTCAAGGCAATTAAGGATAACAAAAGCTAGACCGACCTCGGATGTTTCCGAGCTTCAAAGTCTTTTGTTACCTGATAATAAACAATAATAACGATAATAAATATTTACTGTCTAAAAATATGATCACATTTCTTCGTAATAGAGAATGTCGTATCGCTATAAAGAGTGTTTCAATATGTGGGTTTTAACGCAAACCAACCAAGTTGGGCTCACTTCCACGTTATAGGAAGTTTATCGTTATAAAGAGCTTACACTGTATCTACTAATTTGTGATCTTACGCCATACATTCTTCTTAATTTTTTCATCTCTTAAAAAGTGTTTTTTGATACCAGAAATTTTGTAATTTAGATTTAGACGTTATTTATGTTCTAGTTAAAAAATTAATCAATAACACTCACAGTTATAAATTTAAAAATAAAAATTTATACATTTAGCGTAACCAAATACTTTACACTTTTGTAAATTATAAAACACACAAAAGTCTACTGAATCGTGAAATAGACTGAGCCAACTGCTTGATCTATTAAATTAAAATATTAAAAGGGTACCCTCCCAAAACTCAAGTGGCTATTAAGTCGCCTCATAACGTATTCAGTAATTCGCCCATACGTCTTGTTATGGTCGTTTCGCAAGATTAAAACCCTGGCCACCCTTCATAAATCCTTCCCAGCGCACCTAACTTCATATTATATTCATGAAATACGTAAAAACGAAATCTAGTACGTTTGAATTGTCAATGCGAGACACTGGAGGGACTAGTGGAACTCTGAAGAAACTTATCATATAATTTTTTTATATATATCTTATTCGTTTATAATATTCAATAGTCAATGATACATTCGTTATAATTACTATATTAATGGTTACTTAAAGGTACATGATGAGTTTTCTAATATGGAATTCAAAATTTAGTATTCATTAAATAAAATTCATGTCAATATGATATCAAGAATTTATATATCGACATTTATGTGGTTGTAGTAGGTACTGATAGATAAAATAAAACAAAAAGACCTCAAAGAGAGTTGAGAACAGGCTGGCGCCTGGTTGTAAAACACTAATCCGTATTCACAGTACACAGGATGAAAGAAGCAAACATGTTGAGCCAACTCTATTAAAGTGGGACAAGATCAAGAAGAATAAGTAGCACAGTTTCTTTATTATTAAGAAATCAACAATTGATTCAAACGTAGGTACATTAAATTTAACGAAATTATTGATCGCCATCATTTATCTACCATCTTTTTGTTCAGTAAATTTTATTATATCACATTCCCTTAAAGTATTTATTTACAAATTAATTTATCTTAATTTGAGTTAATTATATTCATTATTTGAAATAATCAAACCTCTATATAATTAAATTTGGTGGAGTTTCATAGTAAAACCAAGTGTAAATAACTTCCAAACTTGTTTACAAGGTACGGTTTCCAATTTCCTTACTATATAACCCCCCAATCGTGTGTTTACTGCAGTTCCGCCTGTAATCTCAAATAAAATGGACTCTATGCATATTATAGTATCATCATATGGACGGGATGGTGTTTTATTTGTCCCCCAGGAGATATTTACGACTTCGATTTTGTCGAGAAAGTATCAATAATAAAAATCCCGTACGGTCATTTGTAGAGTGAATTGCGAATTCTAGTTGTTTCTAAAATGAATTTATCGATTGTCTGTAAACAAAAGTTGTTCAATAGTCACCCTTCTGTGACATGGAGTTATTTTACAGTATCGGTTGATATATTCAATGTTAATCCTTAAATATTTATAAAGCATTTTCTATATACACATAATTTTTTTATTAATTATTATTAATTTAACAAAAATCCCACTAATACCCTTTGTTATAGAGTATTACTTTAACTTGATCTATTGTATATGTCATCATCATCACTCAACATTATTTTTTTGAAAAACAGCACCAAGTTCTTGGCACCGACTACAAAATTAACAATAATTGTATATTTATTGTCCTATTAAGTTATGTGGCAGACGCAAATTGGTATGAATATAAAATTGATCTAACAAAAGGATATTTTGAAGTAAACTGCAGTAAATAAATAACGTAATTTTTTTATTATTTCTTAGTGCATTTTTTCAGACTAGAATATTTTAGAGTCGGTTTTGTTTTTGATTTAAAAAAAAAAATCTTCCTTTTTAGTGAAACTTGCGTTCCGTAGATAACTGGTTTACTGAAAAGGAATATGGGTAGATCTATTAAACACGCTGCATATAATGGCAGGAAACCACGCGACAACGTAATTCTTAAAGACGTCAATAAACGACTGTCATCGATAAAAATTTGCATAGAATCCCGGAATTAAGATTCCCGTCTCTGAGGGACTAATAAATGGAGCTATGGGGATAATAATAAAAATAACCTAAGAAGATGTCAACTAGAGGATGAGAAGCTACCGGAAGCCACGTACAAAAAATTTTGATGACGAATCAATCTGTCTCAGGCTAAAAGATAGAAACTGGTGCAGTAAATCTTGGAAGGCTTAATGTTCTCATATTTGGAAGCCAACAAATTAATAAATCGACAACATGACGATAAATAGTCAACAGAAATAACGTGGCTACGAAATCTGTCTTCTGACAATCAAGGCCTCACATAACACACGACTCGGATATATGAATATTATCATTAAAATCAGTTAAAGGTAGTGTGCATCTCATGACAATTCCACGAGAGCCAAATATGGCCATATTACATTGTTTTATTAGGGAGTTTTTGTGTCTTTTTTACACAACAAAGGTGCAAATAAGCATACAGCCTGCCCGGTGGTAAGCGGATGCCATAATCTGTGGACGCATGTAATACCATAGGTATCATTAACGCGCTGCCTACTTTGAACCCACTACCCCAAAGAGCTCTGGAAACCCTACTGACCGCACACACCCTACTGACTAATACAACACTGGACTATTTAGCTGCGATCTTCTGTAGGGTATTTATTACACTAAAAGTTCTAACAAGGGAGTCACCATCTTCTTAGGATACTGAATCGTCATAACACATAACACTATAATTCACTCGATAATGGCAGTAATGGTCTTCATTAAAGAGGACCGGTTGCCAAGTTAGGATGAAGAAGAAGAAGAAGAACCTCCTCCTTTTTTTGAAACCTGTTAAAAATAGCCATATCGGTCCAGCCGTTCTCAAGTGGTGCGCTTACCAACGGACTGTATATAACTTTTATTAAATAGATTAACGCATACGAAGTCGCGGGTGATTGCTAGTCATTTCACAAAAACCACTCCCAAAGGTTATAAACTATATTATTTACGATTATTATTTCACAGTGTAGTTTATTCGCAAATAGTACCTCAACGTACTAAGCGAACTATAGAATTCAATCATGTTCGTGGACTGTACCGTCTTTGTCTTACAATAAAGTTTTATGGTGACTTTGCTCCCACACGAGAGTAAATCAACGCTAAAGGGCCCCACAGACTAATGGTTGGCCGGCATATATTAATCTCTCAGTTAATCATAATATATCACACGCTTACAGTTTCTTTTAAGGGTTTGGACTGACGGCTCAAGCGAAAGGCGAGTGTGTGGCCTTTGGCGATGCGAGTCTCAATCGACAGGTATCGGCTGGACAGTCCGTAACCCCTAGGCCAAATCAAACACACACTTGAAGTCACCGGTACATTTTGTGCACTGATGATCTGCTGTAGTATTGAACTGCCGACTATCGCCTTCCGGCAGCTGCCTCCTTTTGTGTGGATATGGACAGTTAACAGAGCCGATATTCCACCATTTCTGGAGGGCAAAACCACTTAATGAGTCGGCTATACTAACCTTGTACGGAAGGCCGAATGATCACAGGAAAGACTGTTGACCAACTGTTAGTCTGTGGGGCCCTTTATATGAATAGCTCTCTCCGAAAATACACTTCTCAAAAGCGTCTATTTACCTTACCACCTGACATTTGGATATTCAATAGAAGTAAATATTGGTATTCACAGAGAAATTTATTTGCTTCTAACACTTTTTTGTCAATTCCACTTTCTGTTATTTGTGCAAGTAAAATGAACAGATACAAGTTAATAGAGTTGTGTAGGCATCTTCAAACACAAATACTTAATCACTATATAAAGCTCTATACGTACATCATACGTATTGAGAGTCAAATTGTATCTGTTGTCTACAAATTGTTGGTTTTTATTACTAATATTAAAATTACCATAGTGCACGTTTAGTGATGTCGCTTTCCGGGATATATCGGTATATAATAATAGGTCGGGGAAAAAGTTTCTTCGCATTTTTATATGAAAACTCAAGACATATTTTTTAAAGTTTATTTACATTTATTTGTTCGATGACTTTCAGCCTTATTGTAGATAAAGAAATGATCCCTTTACTGTAGAAAGTTTGGGACTTCTGATCATATAAAAACCCCGAGAAATAGTTTTGGCAGTCTTTTCTTGATGTTAACCTTACAGAACCTAAAGGTTTCTGAAGAGACCGAAACAGGTGAAAATCTGTAGGTGCAAGGTCAGGGCTATATGTTGGATGCACTAACACCTCGCAGCCAAACTCTCTGAATTTTTACTGAGTGGCTTAAGATGTTTGTGGTCTAGCGTTATCGTGATGAAAGACCACACCTTCCAGTTGATCAATTCCGGTCGCTTTCTCTCAACTACTTCCTTTAATCTCATCAGTTGTTGGCAGTAGAGATCCTAATCGAGAGTTCTCGAAAGCTCATAATGAACAATGCCCTACCATACACACAGCATCACCTCATTTTGAGTTAACCCAGGTTTAGCCACAGTATGTGAAACCTGGCCGACCTTAGACCACGACCTTTTTCACACGTTCTTGTCGTACGTGATCCACTTTTCACCGCCAGTGATCAATCTCTTGAAAAACTGCTCGGTTTCATTACGCCTTAATAATGAATCGCAAATGAGTACACGGTTTATTAGGTTTCTTTCAGTGAGCTCGTGTGGCACCCAAATATTGAGCTTTTTGGTATAGCCAGCTTTCTTCAAATGGGTTAAAACTATTTTGTGGTCAATTTCCAGTTCTTCAGCTACATCGTAACTACTGATACGCTGATATTGATCCACTTTTTCAAAAATGGCGTCCATTTTATTCGTAACAGGGCGACCAGAGCGAGGTGCATCTTTAACATCAAAATTTCCGGACTGAAAATGTTTGAACCAACTTTGTACTCTTAGTCACACTGCATTAGGTCCATAAACATCACAATTTTTTTTCACTGCTTGAGTTGCATATTTGCCTTTTTGTAATCATATTTTAAAATGTATCGAATTTCTTCATTAGATTCACCTCATTTTTAGAGAAATAAAAATAAAAGAAAAATAGCGGGAAAGAATTTTTTTTAATTTGTTTTTTATTTTTAATGTAACCTTTTTAATGTTACCAAAACCAGCCAGATACAAATAGTACAACCAAAGAAATTTTATAACAAGTTTATACCTACGTCATGCGAAAATACTTTTTCCCTGACCTATAATATATCCCGATTGGGTCGCAACCACCATGCTGATAAATTCGTCGCAGTAATTCTCTTTTCGTTTGACGCGTTTTGGGATCATCCAGTGTATTTTCAGCTACCAATACGCTTGCAGGTCGGCATAATTGCGACGATTGTCGATAGATTACGGATTTCTCGATTGTCGTCGTTGTGTTTAGGTTGTACCATGCTTACCATCAGGTAAAGGGTTGTTACTTTTCTAAGCTACTATACAAAATGTAATCCTTGTTATATTTGTGATTAAGGAAGCTAAACCAGTAAGCCATGAGCTCGCTAACGAAACATTAATTAAATCACAAAATTTACGATCAATTTAAAGCAGATGTATTTTTCACCTGTACAAATTAAAATAATAATACTTCCAATATATTTATCACTGTACAAATGTCTGAAGCAATATTTATGGTGATTCACAAGCTTGCAAGTTTTCTGGTTATAGTCTATTCACTACTTTCAATAATAAAAATATGTAAGCCATCTCTCTATCGTTATTGGTCTCTTTCTTTATTCCATCAATCTCAATCTATTTCCAAACCAATCAATTCTTGGAAGCTATACTATTCAAGATAGCTTAGAACTAATCAATCCTCAAGAACTTACATCAACTATCTGTTTTGACGTCATTCGCTCTGTGAGGGGTGTCTTCCCGCGAATTCTCATAGCAATATTTGTGAACATATTGTATTATGTGGTTAGACCTAAGACCCAGTTGTCTTATAACAAGATCAATCTGTCCAATGTGTTCTCTTCAATGTCTTGTGTCGACATTCGGCCTTCCTGCACTTTAGTTTATCCTCATATTAACATTTAAAACCATTTAAGATTTTTCAATATCGATCTCTCTCTCCAATGTCTCCTGTATCGACATCAATGTCTCGTGTATCGAAATCTTTGTCTCGTTTGTTGAAATCAATGTTTAGTGTGTCTTCAGCTTCGTCTCGTGTATTGATATCAATGTCTCGTGTGTCAACATCAATGTCTCGTATGTCATGATCAATAACTCGTGTGTTGTCAGCAATATCTCTTGTATCGACATCAATTTCTCGTGTATCGATATCAATTACTCCAATGTCTTGTAGCGACATCAATCTCTTCAAAGTCCTGTAACAACATCAATGTCTTCTGTGTTAACATTAATGTTTCGTGTGTCAAGATGCGAACCAATCTATTCTCGCGTCTGATATCTTTAATAATAGAATTAATTAGTAATGCTTCCAAATCAATCAATCTTTGGAAGCTATACTAATCAAGATTCACCGAAAGTGAACACCGTACAACTTTAATCACCGCGTGACCGTCATCACCTTGCGACTGCGACTTATCACCTCCCAATACCCGGTGGGAACAAAGTTTCTTTTGCTATATATATATATATATACCTATATATATATATAGGTTGTAACATTTAAATGAGTCAATGGGAGGAACTCTGAACTATAAGAGATACAGAAATACAGTGTAAACTCTTTATAACGTTATCCTTTATAACGATAAACTCCCTATAACGTTGAAGTGAGCCCAACTTGGTTGGTTTGCGTTAAAACCCACATATTAAAAACACTCTTTATAGTGATACGCCATTCTCTATTACGAAGAAATGTGTTCATATTTTTAGACAGTAAATATTTATTATCGGTATTATTGTTTATTATCAGGTAACAAAAGACATAAAATAATACAGAAAAAGTAGTGGCATAGCAAAAAACGTCAGACAAAGTTATCAGACTGTATGTGTAAACAATAATTTATAAGCATTTATATAAGACATATAAGACATACTACAAATTCTTATTAATTTGGTTGTTTTTTTTGTTACTCCATATAACGATAACTCTCTATAACGACAAAAAATGCTCAGTCCCTTGAGTTTCGTTATAAAGAGTTTACACTGTATGTTCTAAAGAACCATGATATCGATTTTAAAAATAAGAAAAACTGCATTCATAGTTTTAAAAAAAACTTATACGCGAGTCGAGAATTGAACATAATAATTTTAAGAAAAATAAAGTATGCCATTTTATTACAATAATTGACAGTGTACGTTGTAAGGAATAATTAATGGTACGAGGAAGCACTGTATCCAAGATTAAAATAAAATGCCGAATTTTTTTAATTTTTCATATTTAAGGTAACGTCGCAAGAAATAATCAAGTGGGGCTAAATCAGGCAGACTAATTTATAGTAATCCGTTTTAGTTGGAAGTTATTATTAAAGAAGTCAACTTGTGGTTCGACTATTGCAGTAAAGACGATGTTATGTTACATTTCATTTAACTACTGCGTTGGACTTCTGCATAACAAGGTTTTGTTCTCTAAAATGTATAATGGACATTTGAACAGAATGTATGTACATCGAAATATTACAGGACCTGTTACAATTTCTATGTGAAATATTAAATTAAAATATAACCCAAATGTATTGCAACAAGATGAAGCACTGGTACACAAAGCCTCATCAAAATAAACTTTTAAATGATAACTTCTAATAAAATCAATTAGTACATATGTAGTCACCAGATTTAACTACACTAGATTATTTCTTGTGTGGCCACGTTATAACTGAAAGTTTACAAAACCGGCTACGACACCTTTGAAGAACTAACAACCGGGTATAAAGACCATTTAAATAAGTCACCCCTTATAAACAACAAAACACACAAAACCATTACCTAAAGAGTTTATTACTATTATATCCAAGAAAATGGCTGCTATTGTGAACATTACAATACAAAAAAAATAAATTTAGCATTTATTTTTAATTTTAGACAAAGGGTTTCCTAGCAGTATTTATTCCTTACAACCTAGACTATCCATTATCATAATAAGATGAAATGCTATTTTCTCTTTAAATGATTATGTCCGATTTCCGTCTCGTGTATAAGATTTTTTTTAAACCTATGCATTCATAGCTTTTTTGTTATCTTTAAAATCGATGTCATGGTACTTTAGAACGTATTTCTATATCTCATATAGTTTCAGAGTTCCCCTGACCCATTTAATTAAAATTAGTTGAATTTACTGATTAAGTTTATAATTTGTTTATACTTTAACCATTTTAGCTCCCATACCGCGATAAAGAACATCGTTCCAAAAATAGATGAAGTAATTAGGTGTAGTTGTACAAAAAAAAAAACACTTTTTTATCGTTGACTACAAACGCCATGAAGTATTAATATTGAATAGTTTAAACAGTCGCGATATAATCAAAGTTTGTTTATCAAACGAATATTTTATTCCCACTGTTGCTTGCACAGTTGAGTTCCAAATGATGAATGAACCGAATCGATTCTTATCGTTCAGCTTCGGTTGCCGTCTCATCTACTTCATTGTTAATACACCATTGTCATATTATATTTATAAAAGATACGTATCATAATCATAAGTACGTTTTCTATCACGTTGTGGGTCAAATAATCCACTTTCTAATCATATAACTCCTAGTAATATCAATTTACCGCGCGAGATGAGTAATTACAAAGAGTCAGTGGTCTTGACAAATGTGTTGTGAAATATGTGCCATAGTAATTTGATTTGATCCGGTGATCGTAGGCTTACTTGCATTAAGATGTAAAAGAGATGTGGTAAACCACAATGTGTTGGTATAATTATAATATATTGATAATATTATAATCTTCTTGTTTCTTCTTCTTCTTCTTATATATAAAAATCGGTGTTTGTATCCCTATGGACTCCAAAACGACAGGAGCGATTTTGATGAAATTTTCAGATAATCTTTATATTTATCCAGCGGGTGGTTCAAGTATCCAAGTTTGGTAGCCGTCGGATCAACGTTTCCTATGGACTTCACAAAGACACAGCAACTTATGGCCGGGTTTGCTAGTTTTTTTTTTCAAATAAAATGTCAAGGCCAATCCCACTTGTATGTGGAAATGAACGATGAAATTGATATTGCCAGGACTGGGATGCATTCACCATGGTTATGGTTAAGAGTCGGTCGTAGTAATTCGCTTAAGCGTGTCCCGTGTCTGAATCAGCTAGTGCATACCCAGTTTCTGTTTAGGCAGACTGCGACTAGCGATGAATTTCTCATCTCTCAGCGGTCATCACTGTGCTTGGATTATACTATCCTATTGTTAAAGTTAGTTATAGAAAAAAATCCTATTTAATTCGAGTGAGCAATAGCAATTAATTTGTTAGTGATCTAAACATTGATATATTCGATACGTGTGCGGAAGTTAAAAACTCTTCTGAATTCCTGTTTCTTTTGTTAAGGTTTTTGTGTTTGTGTTCTTCCGACTGCTATATTTTTTATCGATATACATATATGTGAAAACATATAAATGGCCTTCTTATATCTACATATGTAATGTAACTCTGTACTTAGCTGTAGGTTTTCTTAAAATATAAAAATAAGAGGCTATGGAAAAGCTATCATAATCCTATCTGGCATCGATCACTCGATGGATTCGACGTTATTCTGATTTACTGGAAGCGATATATGTTGCATTATGTATTCATTACATATTTTTATTTACGTCTTAATAATATAATAAACATAAGGACACTCGATTTCGTTGTTCGTCGATATCGTTAGATATAACTAATAATAAATAAGTGACTTACAACTTTTTTTTTTTAAAATCAAGTAAATATTGGTTGGAAAAATAAATTATTTGTTTACTGTTTCATTTATTTCATTATAAGTGGGAAATTTACCTACAATTTATAGGATTATTAAAACTTTATCTAAATATATAACTGAAATAACATAGAAAAATTTAATGTTAGTCATAAAATTATAATTATAGTCAACTACATTTTAACATCACAAGTAAAGAATTTGAGTTAACAACAATTAACTTTCGTAGCTCCACGTCTCAAAGCAGCATTCCATCCGCGGAAGTGGGGCGTTCAAATCTTAGATCACGAGCCTCCTCGATGTAAACACAATTGCTTTGACCCGAGACGCACAACGCACACACGATTGATTGGATAAATAAACTCTAATAAAATATATGCACGCTTTAAAAATATTACAATTAATCAGATGTGGGTATTAGAAGTTCAATCATTTATTTAATTCCAATATACCAAATTCCACTTGATTTACAAGATTTTAGGTGATAGAAACCTATTTGATTAACAAATACACGATGAAAATGGAAGTATCTAGAAACGTTATTACATTCTCTAAGTCAATATTAGTTATAATATGTACAATTAAAAACTAACTTTAACGTAATTAGAAATCATAATATATAATATTAGGTAGCATTATGAAATGAAATTCAATAAATAATTATTTCGTTCGTTGGCAACTTCAAAAATCTATGTAACCTTTGAATGGAATAGACGGCTTGAACCACAATCTGAACGTTTCAAAATAATACGTAAATGATCTCATTGTTTAGAAAAGTTACATCTTAATATTACACTTTATATCCATGGGTTTTATTCATGATTTCTCCCTTCATAGACAAGCAAGCAATAAATTCACGCTCATGAATTTCAAAGACATTTCAATGATCTCACGATTTTTCATGTCTATAAAACGCGACGATCTTGTACAGTACTGAATTTATTACAGTCAAGCGATTTTTATTCCATATATAATTGAGTTTTCCAATTCGCTTCTATTTATTTATATACTATCGTTTTGCCGGGATTTCATCCCCTTTTGTCTTCAGAATGAAACAACTCGCGTGCTACTTATTGTACAATATTGGTACTAATTCTGAAACCTTAACGGGCCGTATGCTCAACAACTCCCCAATAACCATGGCGATCAGATGATTAGGAAGTTAGGAAACAAATAAAGAAACGGTAAAATAGTAAAAAACATTAAATTGTTTTTATTTCAGGAAATTTTTAAACTTTAATTCGCATAATGATATTTTAAAAAGCACTCTAGCACTTGGCTCAAATAGAATTTATCAACAATCGTAGACAGCTAATGGCGAAGATCGTTACTTAAGCATCTAACTTAGCTCACGATTCGTTCAATGAAAGCGCTCTGAGTACTCGGACAGTGTTAAGGTAGAAATGTTGCTTTTTTAACGGTTTACTCCGCTAGAGACAGTGACCGGCCTTATCGCAACACTTCTCATGCTTTTTCTACAATTCTGTATCCTGTATAGCGGTCTAATTAATGGGTGTCTTTTTTCTATAACCTTTATGAGCTGCCTGTCAGTGAGTAATTGAATCTATTATTAGATTGATGAGTTAAATTAAGCCTGCCTTCTAAAGGGTAAGCTAAACTCGAATGTCACTCATAATATCAGCATTCAATTTAGCCCAATTTGTATATTATGTATCATATCAATGGTCAAAATGTTTAACTTCAAAATATTTCTTTATTTTATTCACATTAGAATGGATACCATTATAGGTTAAATGCTTTATGAATGTTCAAATGAAATTAATTTTTAGATTTTATCAAGGTTTTAAAATTACGACTTGTGCCTATAAAACTACTACTTGAAACGCTGGGAAATTTTCTAAAAATTCATATATATTGAATTTGAATTCAGAAACTGGTTGATGTTGAATAATAAACAGCAAAGAGTTAAAGTAAATAACATGAATTTAGTAACTGTAATAAAGTATAGTTAAATTGGGAAAGAAATTAAGAAACATTTATTCAATATGAATACAATCAATAAATTAACACATAAAAGAACAACAGAAAGGAATTAAATAAAACATCAAGCATTAGCATAGTTTTAGGCTTCTTCCTTTTGCCTAATTTAGTTACCATTTTTCTGCTCATTAACAGGCTCATATAGTCTTTTTGCAACACAAAATCTCCTCTAAGAACTACCAGATTAACGTTTGGATTTAATGTTGTAAAATGTATATTTATAGTTTATACCTATTACGTTTTTCAGTAATAATTTCAAGGTTTTTTTTATAATAGCTCGGCACATTAACGGTACTGTCCCTCATGATCAGCACAGAACAATCCAAACACAATAGCGACCACTGAGAGTTCTAAATTCAAGTTCTTTCCACCTTTTCTATTTCTTCCCGACCACATAAAGGCTTGCTTATCCATGACTGATGCTGTCACCTGCATGGCAATGAGTATAGCTTATAGGTAACATATCATTTATAAAATATGTTATTGACATTGATATCATAATTCTAAATCATCAGCTTAATTCAACGTAAACTGGTCCTTGTTCATATTCATGTAAATTGATGATACTAGAATAAATACTATGTAAAGTGACCAACCGGCATATTTTAATGATATAAAAGTCCCAAGTCCCAATAAATTGGCTAAATAGCTTCGGGCCATTTTATGTTATTTATAAAATTTATCATATACAAAATCATAAGAGCCCGTCAAATATCATTATCATGAAGTGATTGATGGCTAATTCTTAAACTCGATCTGATTACATTAGTTTGTACAAAGATGCGTGGGACACTAACTACAATGCATCATTTATGAAGGTGAATTTATATCATTAGATCTACATATCGATATTGGGGAAGCGAACCCGGATGGTTAAATGTCAAAATTATTATAATATCAATCATGTCTTTAGTCCTGTTCAAATATTTTCTTTAAACTGTATTCCAATATCGCCTTAGATGAAAGATCGAGTGAATATATGAAAATTCTAAGAGATAGTGATGCATATCACGACATTCACGACCTATTATAGGCCATTTTACTATATTATATTTCATAATATATCCGACGCGTGTCGATCAGTTCAAAATATTCTATAATTAGAATCAGTTCCCACAATATATTGAACGATGATTGAATTCATAAACAATGTTTACGTTCGGGACGTTGCAAAAAATACGAGGCCATAAAACATCGAGATGCTCATACGATCCGACGGACAATTATTATTATTTAAGATCACATCCATAACCGCCGACGCTAATGCTCAAACAAAACCATCGAACATGCAAACAAATTTACCAAAATTGTACACCGGCGGCGGCGGATAAAAATTACGACCGGTTTGTGCGCTTGCGGCTGCGCCTGACACGGCTTTATGTCTACTATCTTCTTTTATTTATGCTCACATAAAATAAGAACACGGTCTTATTTCCATACCACCAGAATACGTATTATATATCAATATATCATTATGTTAAACAAGAAAAAGGAAAATGTAATAACTTGCCAATATTAAAGTGATTCCACAATTAAAACAAATATAGAGGTAAATCTAAAACGATAAAATAAACAATTTAAAATTAATTATGTTTTAGTTTAATATTATATCGAATACAATAAATAACATTAATGTAACAAAGCTAGTAGCTAAGATCGATAAATGTGTAGATACCGCGAGTACTGTGAGCTATTAAAGGTCTTTTTTTCTTAAAACTAAGTATGACTAGTTGTCAATATATAAATCTTTAAGTGACCTAAATTTTCGTACCGACGGTTGACGTTGGAATTTCTCCCTTTGTGACAATAAAATAAGTAATTGAAAACCTTTAGTCAATGAAGATAAAGAATTGCTTTGAAGGTAAGTGAAATCATTTAGAATGCTGCGTCGAACTAACTGGTTCCAGCTCGGTACATATCAAAGACCATGTAAAATGAAATTTTCGGCGACAAATCATTGGCCTGCCCGCCGCGCCGCTACCGATGTCGTCTAACGATAAGCGACGCGTGATGACGAGTTAATTCGAAAGGCACCGAGCTTCATGTGCCTCTGAACTTAAACATGAATTGACATCTAGACAAATCGGAAATATGACAGATGAAATCTTCGATATCACTGTAATGAAATTAGTTATATTGACGTAGATCGATGGTCATAGTTCAATATTATAATTAACAGTTTCTACTTTATACTATTCTAGACTAAGCGTACAACTTACCAGTGCGAAATCTTTGTCACTACTCTCTTCAAACGTACGTTGTAAATTTACAATTTTAATTTGATCCATCCATAAACTGAATTCCGTATACGCTCTACCTACATGCTTTTACCACTATAGAAACGGTAGACTATGGTGCTTGTTTTTTGTCATAGAAACCTCGTTACTGAATTTTATGGCTTTAGTTTTTACGCGCCTACCATCAAAAATTTTATTATCGTTTTGTTCTTCTTAAGAGTTTACTTTCAAGAACTGTACTAAACAAATCCTTAGTATGAAAGGAAGCCTGCTTAGCATATCTATTTAATATAACATTCTTTATTTTTTTATTTAACTATACTGTTAGCCTTAAGAGTTCTGGAGCCATTTCAGAGCTTCACCGGATTTGGGAGCGAGCGCGGATGGAATTCAACCGCGAAAACGAGACAAAAAGCTCAAGGGTTCCAAATCGACCGAACCTCGGCTTATGCTATTTGTTACCGTAAATAACTGCATTCACATATATCAAACTACGTAGTTATTATTATGTATTTATTACAAATCAGTTCATAATAGAGCAGGTAACTTGGTTGAGTTCAATACCAAGAAAACTCAAGGGTGCACGTTTTCTTCAAAAAAATCTCCGTTTTCTTCCCTTCCCACTCTTCGGAATGTCTCTCTAGCAATCTGCGATAGCCTCAATATCCTAGGTATAGATATTCACAGCGACCTCAACTACCATTACATCGGGAGTGTCATATATGAAAGTATATTATTTATTATTTATTTTTTAATGACAAGTATATAGTAAAAGGGACTTAATTCATCGTTACAATAAATATATTAAAATTATTATCTTTAAGAATTCAAAACATATAAAAATCTAATTGCCATCTAATTTTAATCTACCACGGCGTGGTTTCTATTTTAATTAATAAACCTATATTATTCGGCTCTATATTTTGTAATAATGGAGCCCTTTTATGTGATATAGTTTGGTTGAAAATATTTATGACAGCCTAGCAATGGAATAACTTCCCGTATACAAAATTTTGTCAAAAACGGGTAAGAATTAATGAAATATCAAATTTCTTGCTAAAAGTTATTAAAAAGTCTCGTAACTCATCAATCATGGAATGACTTATACTTACCGTGTACAAAATTTTATCAAAATCGGATAAGAATTGACGAAAATTTTTTTTAATTTTTTTTTAACGATTTCTAAAAGTTATATTGATATTTCTTGTAGCGTATCAATTGACCAATGACATCCAGTGTACAAAAAATCATGAGTTAAATCCATACGTACAAAGAGACGGGATAGACAAAAAAAAATTATGTCATATCCTTCAACAAACTAACTAGAAACTAAACTAAATAACTAGAAAGAAAATCTTTTTTTATGCCAAAAAATATCTTTTGGCTATTCTATTAAGGGAGGTACTATCTTGTTTTTTTTTAATTTATAGTAGCTCGGCAAATTTTACAGCATTGTCCCTGATGGCACAGTACAATCTATACACAACGGCGACCACCAATAGATCGAAATTCATCGGTGGTCACAGTTGTCGTATGACCCGGCCCGCATAAATATCCCTGCAGTTTACGCTTAAAGAACCCGATGTCGTAAAAAGGAAGTCAAGTCCGGTGAAGCTGTAAAAGCCGTCAGAGGCTCCAGGGCCCCTAAGGCTAACAGTATAGTTAGTCAGAATAAAAAGGAGGCAAAACATTAACCGAGAGATGGTTCCACAGTTTCACGGTACCACAAGAGTAAGACAGAGAACTTTTTAGTTCGTGCAGAGATGAAGGTTACCGTAAAAATGTAACTCCGAAGCCAGCGCGTATGGTTCTGTTGTGGAAAGAAGGGAATTAGATTGAACAGCGCTTCAGAACACTCACCATGATACAGATGGTAGAAAACGCTTAAGTTTGAATTTTGAATAATAGAAAAATATTTCTACTTGATATTGTGAGAAGTGTGAATTAGCACGTTCTGCTAGAAGAAGTCTATAAATAATTATAATATTAATAGTATAAAAGAACTTGTAGAACTAATAAAAGTGCAAAAAGAAGATAGCATATCTGAGTTGTTTAAATCATTATTAATTGTAAACTGTATCAAGACGAATCTTTATATCTTCACAAGATAAATATCGAGTCAATTTTTAAAAGAAACTTGTGCGGGCGCCAACCCGTGTTTCATAAGAAATAATTGTATCCTTCCCATCCGCATGTTATAAACAGAGAGCAAAAAAAATTGCAATGTTGCTAATGAAAAGTTATTGCCATTTTTACCGATCATTAACACTGATGTCGAATATTGTTAAAATGTTTTGGATGATTCTTTTTCTAACAAATTTATTAAAAATGTAATAGTATCGTGTATTGGTGAATATTATATGCGTACATACCTATACATGTGCATATGGTATTACAAGCGTCCATAAGCTTCGGTAGCCGCTTAACATCAATCGGGCCGTATGCTTGTTTGTCACCTTAATTATATACATACTAGCTGTGCCCGTGGCTTCGCTCACGTGGACTACAGAATGCCCGCGCGATTCTTGCTCCCCCGCTCCCGGCTATTTTAAAGACGAAGATGCTTATTGTACGTGTTCCTTAGAAGATAGATGTATACTCTCCCAGACTTTTTTGTAGATCTTTTTAATACCTATAATTATGTACTACATTAATTTGGTATATTATATCTCTCATGGTTTACTCAGCATAAGCCATTTAAGCGCCCGAATTGATTCACCATGGCCAGTTTTTTTTATTTGTGCGGAACCCTAATTATTTTTCTAAAATAAAAGTAACCTAAGTTACTTCCTATATCACCAGCTATCTATCGGTGAAGGTCCCGTCAAAATTGGTCCAACCGTTTCGGAGATTACCCAGAACAAACAGACCGACAAAAATGTTAACAATTAAAATTGGTATTGTATATACTTTGATATGCATTAAGCAAAAAACTGTTATTTTGACATTATAAACAGACACTTCAAATTTATTAATTGTATATAGATAAGATAATAGATACATCTTCATTTTCCTATTTGACTACCAGTAGAAAATGTACACTTGTCCCCTATTCGTTCCTAAAGTATTCATCCGTTTACGATTGAATTTTAGTTAGTTGTAAGTATGCTCGCAAAGGTTCTGTATTATTACAGCCAGTTTTCAATAGATGGCATGCGAGTCGCTTCCCTTCATGGACAAAAAATACGAAGTCGCGAGCAAAAATGAGTTTATTATAAAAAATCGGTATCAAATATATTTTAATAAAAGCTAAAAATAAATATCATTCAGGTTAACTGTATGTATATCTATTTACTAACTACGCCCCACGATTTAATTAACACCCGTGAAAATTTTTATTCGACCAACTCACCTTACCACGCGACCGGCAACGCACCCGTGTATAGATTTACCACATTACAAAAAAATACAAAAAACATTCGCAGAAAATTCCGGCCATTTACTTTAAAAAAATTAATTAAGCGGAATATCGATTTCTTACACATTGCACAATCTATCTACATGTTGTGTGAATATGTTAATTTTAGAATTATAATTGTTCGTACTTGACCGATTTAATTAAAGATATTTATTTTTATTTGGTATTTCATTATTATTCCTACATTTGTGTGAAAATACCGGACATTCTTAGATACCCCACACATTCCGCATAAAAAGCAAAAATTTGGACTTTTTTCCAACGGGTTTCCCCTATCCGTGTAGCCTATCCTTGTTCTCACTTCCCGCACAAGCATACAGCTTGCTAGATTTCTTCACGTTCATGGTTTCTACTCCGCTTCTTAGTGTTGTAGCATAAAGTTATATAACCATTAACCTTCCTCAATAAATAGGCTATAAAATATAAAGATAATTTTTGAAATCTAACTCTTAGTTTCAAAGATTAAGACGTTCAAACAAACAAACAAAAACAAAGCTTGAGCAATATTAGCATGTAGATAGATACTATACTGTCGATCGTACTAGGGCAGGGATGGTAAACCAATGGCATGCGTGCCATTGATGGCACGCAACACAATATTTTGAGCACGCCACCGATCACAAAGTTCACTATGAAGTATATTATGTTACGAGCGAACGGGAAGCGCGATCGTTTGTTATTGTAGTTATATCGTGGACTACATTGCTAATGAGTAATGACGCATAATTTGTTTACACCTAGCATAATAGTCAATTTCGTTGACACAACTGTATTTTAAAGGATTTTGGTATTATATTTACGATTTTTAACTGTTAATTAATATGGCTAGTTTAGCAAAAGTGCAAAGTAGTAAGTGTATCAGATAATTTCAAACTTGGTGGACTGTGAAACATGACATGATTAGTAAAGGCGATAAAGCGGTGTGTGTTTTATGTTCTGGAATAGTGAAATGTAGGACATTGTCTATAAAACGGAATTTAGAAACAAATCACAAATCCGTTAGTCAAAGAAACGAACCAGAGTAAAAGGAATTAATTGCAAGTGCAACGAAAGACAAAAATAAACAGTCGACGTCTATCATTAAAAAAGTGGGCAAAATTGTCATACGTGCGCGGCAAGTTACTCGGTTGCAAATGTCATTGCTCGGCATAGTAAACTTTCTCAAGAGGGAGGGTTTTTGAAAGAAGCTTGGATAGCGTGCGCGCCCTCACTTTTAGATGATTTCGATAATAAAGATAAGATAATTCAGTGCGTCAAAGATACTCCTCTATCTAGAAAAACAATAAAAGAAAGAATCATAATATTGGCCAGAAATTTGACAGTTCAAAACAAATTACGTTAACTCCGCTTCTTTTATTTCGCTGTCTTGACGAAAGTACTGAAGTCACTAAATCTGGATGTTTAGCTGCTCGATATTGCGTAGGAAACGTCATTAAGGAAGAATTAATTGCATTAATATCGTTGCTAACAACTAAGGGCACAGATATTTGTACGTCTGTTAAAAGTTCGCTTGCTGAGAAAGAAATTGATTTGAAGCAAAAAGCAAGTTAGCAAAAAAGTGTTTCATAAATTTATTTCGAACAGACGTAGGACAAAATTATTTAACGGTACGTTTATGGCTTCATTAAACATTTTTTCAGAGAAAATTGCACATTGATACCTAAAGGTTCGCCAGCCCTGTACTAGGGTAATATGTCGTGAGTAAATTTTCAAATGTACTGTCTACATGCCTTGTTTAGAAAACGAACGTGATAGAAAGTTATTAACTAAGAAAGATGAAAGAGTCTGTTAAACTGCTGCTTAACATCAAAGAACTCGTAAACTGTCAGGTTTGTTAACACTTCGCGTCTCCTATGACACTTTCCAACTCGATATTAAACACAGACAAGAAAACAAATACGAACTAAATTATGAGAAAACTTCGTTAAACATAAAATTACAAAAATGTAACTATATTGTTATTTATTTCTTAATTATAAAGTAAGATATTATACACTTTTAAATTAAATTAGGTATAGTATCGTTTATTTCTTCAATAATTATAGTAGATAGTAGCAAGAACACGAATTATGGTTTCGTGTGTAGAAACTTGAATATTTGGAGTATGCTAGAGTTATATGATTTTACTCACTCAGGACTTAGGACTTATAAAACTTAAATTATGAATAAGTGGAGTAATAAAAAAAAATGATGTGTACGTTGTATTCAATATTTATTTTGTCTAAATCCCAATAACTTATAAGCGACATCTAAATAGAACTGTTAGTATGCTACTTACTAGTTGTGGTAGTGGTGCCTTTCGCGAATATATCACGCAATATTTACGTCAGGTACCATAACTTTATTGAATTTTTATGTAATGTAGATAATTTTATAGCCTTACAATTTTCGAATGACACATACTAGATATTTATTCCCTGTATACAAAATATCTTTAAATCCGTTAAAAATAAATAGATATTTATTTATTAAAATTTCTTTAATTAATTTTAAAAGTAATGTTTATAGATTTTCATTAAAATTCATTAAAATCGGTCAAGCCTTTTTTGAGTTAAATAAATATATACAAAGGGGCAGACAGACAAGATTTTTTTTAATGCTCAGTGGTTTTAAAATACTTGTCTATCACAAAATTTGTAAGAAAAAAATACATGTAACTACAGAAATAACTACAGATTTTTTTTTTCATATATAGAGATAGAGAGACGTATACAGATATTATACATTTTAATTTATATTAATCTAACATTAGGTTAGGTCAAGAGTACTCTAGACCAACGACCATGCATGAAAAGATTGATGAATGTTGAAGAAGCGAAAGATGCATGGAGGATCGTAGCAAGTGGAAGGAGGTGGAGAGACCAAGTCTACCACCGTTGGAAAAGAGGCGTACATATATATATATATATATATATATATATGTAGTATAAATGACAAAAATAATTGAATTCATTCATTCGTTTACTTTTCTTAAAATATATACAAGTACAATACTTAAATGAAAAACATTCAAACAACCCACTCGTAAATATATTTACAAAATATTTCAATTACCAAAAAAATTGTTGAGTATAATACTTTGGTTTACAATATTTTAGAACTAATGAAATATGAACATAATTTGGCTTTAACATAATATTATGACTGTGAACGTTATCATATAATTTGCATATAATGTAACTAATAAAAGGAATCCTTACAATCAATAAACATGAGCTGTTAATTTATGAAACAGGTAAAATTATCATAACAAAAAAATAACTATAAAACGTTTATCCGATACTATCCACTACAAAATTAATCAAAATTGCCACTTAAAATTCAATTATCATCTCTCATCAACAGCAAACTCGGAGCCGCATAGCCTTAATAACAATCCACTAAAACACACGAGCGAATCTCATCGTAGATTATGATTGAATACCACTATTTAGATAACGGTAGACCACCTATTGAATTTGAAAAGTAATACACGAAAATTGGTGAACTAAATTTTAAAGTTGACGATTTAATAATGGATTAAGCAACAGAAATTTATCAGTATTATTACTTTTTTATATAATAAACTAGCTTCAGCTCGCGACTTCATTTACGTGGACTTCAGAATCAACCCGAGAGAGAAATGAAAAATATGTCGTTTAGCGGAATAAAAAGTATCTTATGTGTTAATCCAGATTGTTAAACTAATTATATACGAAATTTCATCGGAATCCATTCCATTGTTCAAATATTTTCTATTTGTCAAACATACAATTAATTAAATTTAAGTTACTGTTTGTATTGTCAAAATAACAGCTTTTTAGTAAATACATATTAAATATACCTATACGATATCCATAACAAAAAAAATACGGTTTTTAAAATTTTGTCTGTCTATTTGTTTCGAGTAATCTCCGAAACGGTTGGACCGATTATGACGGGAGTTTCACTGATAGATAGGTAATGTTATAGGGAGTAACTTATGCTACTTTTTATTTTAGAAAAATAAATAAGGTTCCGCGCAAATAAAAAACCGGTCATGGTGAATCAATTCGGACGTTTAAATTGCTTGCGTTGAGTAAACCATAAGAAATGATATATCATGTAATATATTACATAATTGTAGATTTTAAAAAGACCTACAAAAAAAATATTATTACGAGAGTATTCATTATTTATATCTTCTAAGAATAAAATCCATAATAAAAATTTATATCTTTAAAATAACTGGGAGCAACGGGAGGGGGGAGGCACGGTTCGTGCGTGTGCCCGATCGATGACATTCTATAGTCAACGCGAGCGCAGCCGCGGTCACAAGTAGTTTGCCTGCGACTTCGTCCGTGTAGAATTTCGTGTATGACAAACAGCAATATAAAACAAATATGTACGTCTACTCTGAAGTTCATCGGTGATTTGACCATGTTTCGTACTTTGTGAATGTCTCGGATTCCTAAGTCGCAGTGTCCAATCCATCGGATTGTACAAACTATGCTTACCATGAAGTACACTGATACCTAAATAAAAAATCTGATTGAATTGAATTAATATGGTTTAAATTTTAAAAACTTTTATATATTTTAGTAAGTCTAGGAATAAATTATCTAAATTGTGTGTTTCGCAAATAATAATAATAATTAAAATTTAAAACAAATAAAATACAACTGATATCAGATATGTTTCAGGTGACAACGGTAAAAGTATTTAAACAATTTAAATGCTATGTTTTAGCGAAACAAAGCAATAAATTGAGAAACGAATCATTAATTTCCAAGAATAAAAGGCGAACATAGTCCCCGATGTATAAGTTCTAAGAAGGAATTTCGAGCGAAAACAATCAATTCGAATTCATTCGATCAAAAGTATTTTTACAAATATACCAAATCTTAAACTAGGTTAAATAGGTAGGTTTCTTTTGATAATTATATATATATATAATTATAATATAATAATAATAATATAATATATATAATATTATTATAATAGATTGTACAGTTATTTAACACTGGTGTTAAATGATAATTATATTATTTAGCTTGTATTTTACCTATATATTATACGAGTTTCACTTCACGGCACCCTTGTTAAATTTATTAGAACAACTCTCCTCCGCTCGCGCCGCGCTGCCTACGCACCCTTTCATTGTTTTCACTTCATTTCCCGTACTTGCCTACAGCATGCCAAATTAATGACGTTTATGGTTCCTACTCTGCTCCTTTGAGTCATATCTTAAAGTTATATAGTCTATATCCTACCTCAATAAACAGACTATAAGATATAAAAATATTTTTAAAATCTGACATGTAGTTCCAGAGATTAGCGCGTTCAAACAAACACACAATCTCTTGAACTCAATAATATTAGTACAGATTCATAGCTTTGATTGTGTGGTGAAAATATCATATTAAAAATAACAATTTTAAATATTAGTAATATTCGAGTACTTAGTAATAACTTATTTTATTTGTCTTTATAAATAACAAGCGATCTAATAAAAATTTAAGTAGGTATATGTTTACATTCATCAGATAATTCGATAAAAACATTTCTTATAACATTTCAACGTCTGATACCTACATTAGTTAAGTGGCTATTTTGAACCATAATATGTTTGTAATCATTGCCACATCTTAAAGATGAACGCCAAGATTGACAATTAATAAACCAGTTTTATTTACTCTATAGAATCGTATAACGGTTTCGTAATTAATTCCCTGATCGTGAACGGTGGTTGTCACGTCGAGCATCCTTCCAACAAACAGTAACATGCAGTTTACCCGTCTGATAGTTTGACTCATCACGAATTAGAATTGCAAGCCTGCTATTATCTCTTATATACGTAACGGTAGCAAAAACTTCCTGAACAGTTTAATTGGCTTGCGAGATAAGCATCATGTTTATAGGGACAACAAAATTAATTGTTAATTTGTTTTGCATACAAAATTAACATATTCTTTTTGTTTCTTACTAGCTCTGCCCGCAGCTCCGATAGCGTGAACTGCAGAATACCGTCAGTATTGTGGTGACCCCGCTTTCACCCACAACGGTCGCCAGTCGATTATTTTTAAGATAAAAACGCTTGTTTTTTTGCGCGGTACCCTAATTGTTTTCTAAAATGAAAGTAGCATAAGTTACTCCTTATAACATCAGCTATTTTTCAGTGAAAATTCCATCAAAATCAGTCTAACCGTTTCGGAGATTACCCGGAACTAATTAACGGACAAGAGACAGACAAAAAAAATTTAATATTGTATTTGTTATAAGTAGGTATTTTACACATACTTTCATAGGCATTTATTAAAAAGCTGTTACTTTGAATTGCAAACAGACAAACGACAATAGTTTTACTGACAGTGATTTTGAGTAAACCATGCACTATGTTTATTCCATTCGATATGACCGTTCAATTTCAGTGTTAAAAAAATCTTAAATATTTGTTCAGTATCTAACATTTTACTTCAATAAAATTTAAAGTAAATTAAAACAAAGGAACAGTCACAATATTTTGATACATATAAATATTTTTATGAACACGTTCTGATGTAGGTACAGAAAACAAATTTATTACATTTATTCTCAAACTACTTTTTAATAGTCTATTTATGTTGTAAAGGCGAGAAATGAATTCTCTAATCTCTCACAATACCAGACTAGCCAAAAACACGGTTGGTCAGATATCTAAACACAAATCTCTGAAGCAGATCGACTTATTGCTAAACATAAACTATATTATACGTGCAACTATAACTTCAATCCTAGTAGAACATGAAAACTATGAACAATCTCAAGAACTAAGCCGAGCAAGTTCACCAACCTACCTCGTATCAGCTGTACCGAGTAATCTGGTTCGTGAATTAACGAGACTGCTACTATATGAAGATAAGATAGACACTACTGTATCAGAATCACATTAAAATGTTAATTAATGACAGTCGTCGTTAATTTTGTTGGTTATTTAATCTTCTCGTTAGCGTTTGGTTTGTATAAAATACTCATTTATCTATCACAAATCAACATCGATGAATATTTAATTTTTTAAATGGTTTTTGTTACTTCACGGTGCAAAAAATACCGTCAGCTTAACAATTAACATTGACTATGAATAAAATTAGTTTGACATTCAGTATATTATTAACTAGCTGTGTCCCACGGTTTCACCCGTGTTAATTTTGTACACGAAACATCACCAACGCACCCGTGTAGGCAATGTTTTATTCTTTGTGTAAAACTATCGAAATTTTTATAAGGAATAAAATAACTTTTCAAATTATAATATAGCCTATATTATTCGCTGATATTGTATTATAGTTTTATATTGGTGGAAATAAATTTAAAATCGGTTAAGTAACTTTTGAGTTTATCCATTACAAAAATAATAAAGAAAGAAAACAAAAAAAATATAAATCTTTCCTCATTATAATATTGGTATAGAAATTTGTCTTTTTTTTTTGTTGAAAATTGAGCCTTATTATCAATTACTCGTAAGCAAAACTTTTAATTTACTTATACTAACTTATTGTTTTTCGTATACGTAGGTTATTTAACTAATCAATATTAATAAAAAGAGTTACAGTAGAACATAAAAGTGACTGCACAGAGTAAACTTGATGGAATGTACGGTATAGTCGAGAAACAAAGGTGACCGCAGGTGTCAAATTCCATGGGTAGTTGTCGCCGTCATGTAGAAATGATTCTTTATGTTCAGACAGTTATTTGAAATTAAAGGACCCCGTATCCTAGGAAAGAGGGTACACGCCAGTTCTCTCGCTAGCCGGGAGGCAGTTCCGCATCTCGACAGTACCGTGTATATCTTTTTTTTTAACAGTGATACGCTGGGTGTATTTTATTATATTGTAAATAAACAACTGTTACAATAACATCAATGAAATAAATATATCAGTCCGTTCACTTAAATACTATTTTCGCTATCGTTAAGAACACAAAGTTTCTTCTCAGACATAACTTATCGGAGTAAAAAGAAAGCAAGAACTTTATAAACACGATACCGAAAAAAGATAATCCTCGACATTTTAATGCGCATGATACTCGATCGGCCTTTAAATTAAGAAGCGTAACCCGGTGTACACCGCACGACTACCTACTTCTCCCGGGATTCCATCTCGTAACATCGGAGCTCAGTGGACCGTTCACACAATTTAATTGATCCCAATGCTCGCGACTAATCGACTTGCCACGGAAATGAATTTCGTTACGGTTGACTCATCAACGCACCTAAAAAACTTCAGAACGATTATACTTAACATAATTTGGTTCTTACTTTATTTATGCGCTATAAATCATCTATAATTTTTCTTTATTTAATTTGACTCTTTTCTATTAAACATCCTTCTTTGGCCGCCAATAATGTTAAAACTGTTATAACATGCGGCAGTTGCATCTTTTACGGCATTGATTATCATAATATCAAAATTAAGACATCAAAATATAAAATACAGATTTTGCATATGAAATGACAAATAGCATAACAGTTACTATAACTAGGCTGAACACATTTTAGGTAGGGTGTGAGGAGGTTAAAAAATATATCCGTGTATGCCATTGGTTTTGGACTATACTGTACATCAGGCACAGTTCCTACACTTTGTTTTGCTACTATATAAATATTAACAAGTAAAATTAATTTCACCCCCCCCCCCCCCCGACTGTAACAAAACTACGAACATTTTTATTCTCTATTTTTGCTTTTTATTTGAATCCCAGACGTTATATTTAACTATTATATAGTCTATATCACTGCCACAATTAAGACGATTGTAACGATACCTCGAATGCTAAAATCCATCAAGCCGTTTTGGCTACAAAGCGTTCCAAAGAAATAGACATACATACATACTTTACATACGCTCAAAAAACATAATCCATCTTTTAGCAGTCGGTTAAAAACAAAACTTTTGTTGCTAAACTAAATATGGAATCACAACATAACATAATATCATCACGCCTGTATACCCGAAAGCTTAGGCAGAAGTGTACCTACTAGTACACCCACAGTTCGTCGGGTATGTTTTAGGTCCCATGTAATAGAGGGCAAGCCTATTGCCATTAATCGGGCACAAAGCCAAACTCCGAACTGCTACTGAGAATTTCAAAGTACAACACTTTGCTCGACCTGGGAATCGAACTCAGGGCCTCGAGTATAGCAGTCGCGCTTAGAAGCACTAAGGTAATGAGGCAGTTAAACAACTTTATCAGATCTACTTCTGACGAAGTCGCGATATTATTATGAAATGGTCGTAATAGCGAAATAAAATAAACATTTGGTGCTTATTATATCATTCGTTTATTGAGTTGCCTTGTTTTTAATTATGTTTTTTTTTTTTTCGATCTACCTTTACTGTTAGCCTGAGGGACCCTATCCACAAACAGAGCCGTTTATAACTTTCACAGCTTTACCAGGCTTGGGGCAGAGCGCTTAAGGCACTCAGCCGCGAAAGCGTGAGCAACAAGCTCGCAAGGGTGCAATTATGGATATATTTATTTGGTCTATTGTTACATTTTGAAGTCTCTTACTGTTTTACTAACTTTGTTAAGCCAATATAAATAATAATAATTAACCAATATTAGTAAAGCCCTAACGAATAATCTTGAAAGTAAATAAAAAAGTGTTTGTAAAAAGCGCACCGAGCCTCATAAAATTATTTTATTGCCAATAGCATTACAACGTTTTGTTCTCAAGAGGAGGTGTAGAGTAGCCGAAGGCATTTTAATGTAATATCCTTACATATAACAGCACTTAATTTTGTCCTAATACGAGCAATCACAAGATTCTTGGGCCTTTAATTCGCTGCGTTTTTATTAAATGAATATCTGTGAACTGAATTGTCGATCAGACAGATAAGGACAGTGTTTCTTTAAATATGCAAAGTGCAAACTTTGTTGTACTCTTTCGACAGGGTACTGAATAATTTTACACGCTCTTAATGGTTCGCGTGTCGTATTAATTCAGTCATTCTCTGTTAAGTTGACACGGTGAATCGAAATTTATGTGGCCCCGTGCGATTAAGATAACGGATCTGTTTGAAAGAAATAAAATCATAAATATAGGAAGCAATCAACGGTAATAAAATCAAACTTAAATTAATCGCATAGCAATAAACTATCCAGTCCATTGTCTCAGCCTAAGGCAATAAAATCTATAGAATCGTTAGATAATGAACTAGGATGTTCGGCTGCGCGCCGCTACCTCTTGTCTTTGTCAAGAGGGATTGTTACCAACATCGCGTCGCCATAATTTAGCACCCATCCAAAGAGCTGAGGCATTTTTCTAAAGACAATACAACCTCCTCAGCCAATGGAATATTCAGAGTTCTTCGAGAATTCTCATTCTCGCACCCGCTAATGAATAGCTATTCTTTGAGCATTTTAACTATGGTCCCCGGAATGGAATTTGAGTGTACAGGTTTCTTAAAAGGTCCTCCCGGTATATGTTGAACCCTTTCCGCTTCGTTTAATTTATGGACGTTCGTAAGTTTTTATTTTATTTGTATTAATTATGGGCTGTATTAAAGTTTCGCGCGCCGTATGTCCATGGAATGTTTATCCATTATTATTATTTTAAAAGCGGGCAGTATCGTATCTAATTGAAACAATTACTCATATACGTCTTGGAAACTAAAATTGGTTTTTATTGTTCTTTAATAGAAAACAATCGTAACAAGGCTATAAATTCACTATTAGATACGGTTGTCCATCATCTGTTTTCATTATTGATGCTCCAAGTACTATACGTTCTGGGTTCTTGCTGTTTTATATTCAAGATATGTAGGACCGCTATTATAGTGACTGTTTTGGATTAGGTTTTTTATTTATTCCTCTTTCAAAAAGAGCCCTCGCTGTGGTACACTGTCACCGTGTCCGGAATACATTAATGTTAATTAGGTTTTTGTATGTGTTTAATTATTTTAGTGTGTCAGAAGTATCATAGAGGCGATGGTGAAGGGACATCGAAGTCGATATCGACGCTTCCTGTCAACACAGCTACCGTAACCAAATGAAACACAAAACATCCTGCAATAAATTTACCGTAAGTATAAAACTTCGTGTGAAATCGGATTGGATTGATGTCTCTTTGTGATACTGTTCTGTTCAGACAAATATTTTTTTCAAGTTTGATTACTCAGCTGTGTATTCTGTAATGTAAAAAATATTTTGTAAATTTAAAAGTATCCACTTTGTTGTTTTATGCTTTTCGGATAAGACGTTTCTCGTGCGCTTTATAAAATATAGCAGTGATTATGCACAACAATGAGCTGTAAAAGTTTTTAAATCACTACGCAAACACAATGTAATCTTTACCGCGAAGATCGAAATGATTTATTAAATAAAATTCACATTCGAATTTTGTAGCGTATTGAATAATATCTTCCTAAATTGTTTGGTTAATTTTAAAACTTAAAATAACAAACAACACTGACATACAAAAGCGCTTGTAAGTGCTTACTTTTTTATGGAGTTGCATTGTTCTCAACGGCAGTAAATTTTAATGAATAATAAATTCGTTAATTTCATGTAGTATTAACTATGTGTTTAAAATATAAGTATTTAATCGAAGTTGATACAGTTCCCGTCAACAGATTAATTTTGCATGTCTATCAACCCATGAATTGGACTTTAATTCTTAAAACGTTTACGATAATTGTGTCTAAAAAAACTGCAGTAGGTATAACGAGTTTATTATTTGAATAAAAGTCTACGAAGGTACAATCCAAGCAAAGTATTAAATCAAAACTTTTGTATTCAAACCTTTTATTTCTAGCTTTTACCAACCAATAGCAGAGGAAAATATTCACGTAAACATAACGATTTAGTTACTTTTACATATTAGTATGTATAATAAATGTAATATTTTATTTTACATGTTGTTCAATTTTAATTCTCTTGTATTAATATCTCACCACTTAGGATAGGCCTCGCCTCGATGGATAGAGCTCGTGATTATATTTGTTTAATCCCAAAGACGCCTCTACGATTGACGATATCTGAGAATATGCACAGCATCCTGAGCAGTCAGTCCTGATTCCAACTTGACCGTTTGATCAATCTCTTCATCATGGCACTAGCTAATTTTGTTTACAATACGTTACTTGTGCTGACACTAAAGAAGATTCCCACGACGTGTTAGTGTTTTCAAACACTAAAAATTCTAAAACTTTTGTTCTGAACTACTACGAGAACTTTTATTAATCTTCCAAATGTTCTCACAATATTTTATTTTTTCACCAATTTTCGACACTGTTGTTTATCTATACAATTAATAAAATTGGAGTGTCTGTCCGTAATGTCAAAATAACAGCTTTTTAATAAAAGCATATTAAATTATATACGGTAATTATAACAAAAATAATCAATTTTTAAAATTTGGTCTATCTGTTTGTTCCGTGTAATCTCCGGAACGGTTAGAAAGATTTTGACTGAAGTTTCACTGACAGATAGCTGATGTTATAAGGAGTAATTTAGATTACTTTTCTTTTAGAAAAAAAAAATTACAGAACCGCGCAAAAAAAATAAACATTATTATCTTTAAAATAACTGGCGGGCGACAATTCTGTAGTCCACGCGATCGGAGCTAGTTAAATCTAAATTGTTAAATGCAATTGACTTCTGATAATCTTCTTTTTACATAACAAGATGTTCCGCTGTTCTGGTTGCTTTACCACTGGAATGGTTAACCATTCGGCCACCAAAACTTTCATGTCTTTTTGCATCACCGTATTACATTAGTAGACCAAAACATTAATGTGTAGGTCACGTACACATTTAGTATTCGTATCCAAGACAGGATGCAGTGTTACAACCTAAAGCGTCTACATGCGAGCAAATGACGTTTAAAAGCTTACAAATAGCCCATTCACATTGAATTAATTTATGAACAAACCACCGAGACCATTATATTATATCAATATGAAAACTTGGGAGAACAAAAACAAAGCGGCTGTCTCTCTTTATATTCACGAAACACCTCATTAAACGTTTGTCATGCAATGTATTAGGGATGCTACCAGAAGAATATAAAAGAGATTATGTTTTTAAAACATCTTATAACTAAAGCGGTTTCATGTTGCAGTATGTATTCATGCTTTTCACATTATCAATATCCGTGAAGTTATCTCATTATGACAGTTCTCATATTATGTTCTATTATATTTTCATTATTATGTTGGCTTATCAAACACTTGTTCTTTATACGATATAAAAAAATATCGCAGTTATCAAAGGTGAGAAAAGGTTAAAACTATGATAGTATAGTCGGAAGCCCAAATTATAGGACGGAGCAATAATATTATCAAAAACCGAATCCGTACGTAGGTACAATTAAATGAAACTGGTATAATAAAAAAAATTGTTTTTGGTTTTACTTAAATACGCGAAAAGATTCTATACAGTCCAATAGGCGCTGCATTCTTAGCTAACAAGCGAGTTCTAATTGGATTCTCTAGGATCATCCATCTCATCTTCTAGAAAGTATTCGTTATCGGTATATAATGAAAATGGCATTTCTAGTAATTTGATCATAATTTTATCATGGGCTTACTTTAAAATGAATTGAAGCTGAATGTATCAAAACTCCTTTTTTGTTAATAATATAAATACCTACTGTTTTATATTTGAAAATCAAATAGTTTGTTTTTTTTTTTAACTAATAACTTGATTTATAGCTCAAAGTTACATATTTTACAGATGGTTTACAATAATAAACTACAATATTAGGTTAAGCATTTTTTAAACCTAACTATTTTAAAATGTATAAATTAAATTGTGCGATTTTATTATCTTTAAAGATTTAGCTTTGCGGCCACAATCTCACCTAATCTTAAGTGACGATACTGTTAATGTGTGATACTATGTAGGGAGGTGTGAAGGGTGCGGGACGAGGACCGGGCGACAACGACGGCGTACGGGAGCGCGCCGTTCACTTAACAACAGACCACCACTAAGCAAGCACACGATTTACGTTTATTTTATATGTCGTAATATTAGTTGTAACGAAGTAGATTAAATACTATCAAAAAGAAAGGAATTATCATTTACAATACAGCCCAAGATGGTAGCACGCTAAGCCTATTGGAACGACTGGCTCTCAAGTACAGCTGCCGGAACACACCTATTGGTGTTTGGCGACAGATTTTCAACTTAAGGGTGGTAGCTAGCTAGAAGGACATTAGAAGTAGCCCTATCAACATGCTATGGTTTCATCACGATGTTTACCTTCACCGAAAGTTCAGTCTCATTGCAGAGATTTGAACTCACGGCGATCGACGCGGAGTCTATACACGCTACCAACTGAGCCATTATTGCTCTATATTAATTTGAACATCATTTAATAACAATAATTTAAATTCATTTATTTTATACAAGTCACCTGTAACGAGAATAAAATGTAACAACCCTACTACGTAATCTGCATTAACAAGCTCATACAATGGAGTAAAAAATGTACAAAAGTAGCAGCTACTTGAAGTCCGTGTACTTCAAACATGAGCTCGACTTTATTACAACCTACCCTTGAGGTTTATTTAAATGAATTAGGCATAATAATCATTTGTTTTTTTTAGGATTTTTTTATCACAAGTTCTATCCTTTTCTAACTAGCTATGTATGCCCCACGGTTTCACCAGTGTTTATTTATTTCTTTTTTATATATTTTATTATTATTTTATTTTGCCGCGCCGCCATAAAGCAGCCGTGTAGTCTATCTCTCACTTCCCGTAGTTGCCTACAGCTCGCAAGATTGCTTAAACACAACCTTCCTCAATAATCTATACTAATATGTAAATAGAATTGAAGTGTCTATTTGTTATGCCAAAATAACAGCTTTTTACTACATGCATATATATATATGAAAGTATATACGTTACTTATAACAAAAAAAAACATTTATAAAGTTTCACTAACAGATAGCTAATGTTATAAGAAGTAACACTTAAGCTACCTTTATTTTAGAAAAAAAAATTAGGGATCCGTGCAAATAAAAACCAAAACGAAAAACAACGATTTTGGTCGCTTAAATGGCTTATGCTGAGTAAACCATATTATATCAAATTAATACAGTACATAATTGTAGATCTTAAAACGACCTACAAAAATGACAGCAAAAGAATATGTCTATCTTCTAAGGATCATCCACAATAAGCATTTTTGTCTCTAATGTAACCGGGAGCGGCAACACGATATGCGCGTGCGCCCGATTGACAGCATTCTGTAGTCCGTGCAAGCGCATCTGCGGGCACAGCTAGTACGTTATAAAATGCAAAAAAAATCTTAAGCTTTACAATATAATTAAGTATAGATAAATTAAAACAATGCTCCCATGTAAATAAAATGTCTTCATAAACATTGTTTAAGAGTAAGACGTGCTTCGCAGTAATACCCACTAAGCATTAATATACATGGCTAGACAGTGCTAAAGCTTGTTAATTGTGTCCCGGCGTATACCTAAGCCGGGGGTCGGGATTACAAGCGGACCTTCGTTAACACCGGATTTACCTCTCTGATGCACACGAAACGTTCGTTCCAGTCAGTGTCATTGTGAAAATTATTGAAACTTTTCTGGATTCATTAAATCGTTTTATCACATAAAACATACGCCTATTACAATGAAAATATAAATATAATGTAAATTTATTTTCTTTTCCTTCTCTTTAATCCTGAACATTAAAAAAGAAACCTAGAACGAGCTAATAAGAATGTAAAGAGAACCTAAATAGTCAAAAAACATGCATAGATACAAAAAAGAAAACGGAAGCGTTATGCACCTTTGAATCGATGATGGCGTAGGTTCGATTCCTACTCAATAAGCCTGAACTTTCGAAAAAGTGAATCACCGTAATGAAGCAATAGAGGCAGGAAGGGTATTTTCTTATGCTAGCCTAGCTTTCTTGGTAGCATTAGGTTGAAAATCTATCGCCAACATATAAGTGTGTTCTGGCAGTTTCACTTGAGAACTGCAGTTCCTTCTAGGCTTGATGTGTTACTTAGGCCATATCGCCACTTAATATAAGATGAGATTGTTATCAAACGGTAAACATACTAGACAACTTTTAACAAAAAAGAATGCCATCTTCAGTTATTTTGAAGAGTTCCCCTGTGTTTCTTTGAAGTTGAAGGTCCAATGCCAATGAAATGAAAATGGGACCACCCTTGAGGTATCCGCCTTCCAACAAAAAAAGAATCATCTAAATTAGTTCATAAACAAAGAAGGTATGACTGAACAATCATTATAAATATATACATTCGAACTGAGTCCCGTCTTTTGTTGAAGTTAGTTAATAAGCACTATAAAGCAGGTCTATAGAAAGTACGCTGAACTTAGGTCAGGACAAAGGTAAGTACAGCTTACGTCTATGTCTGCAGTATTTGTACTCTTTAGTTCCCACTAGAATATAAATTTTAATAATTAATAACAAATCCCAAATACACTAATATAAAATGAGAAGTATGAATTTCTTAAACGTCATTTATCCATACAAGACCGACTTCAATAAATTCAAATTAGTTCCATTAATTCTAAATAGAGTATTAATTCGAATAGTATCGTAGTACCACTTAAAACCATCACTTATTAAAGACATATCATTTGAATTATTCTCGAATAGAAGTGACGGTTATTCGAAACTCTACGAAGAAATAATCATCGACAGTGATTATATATATATCTATTATGCCTATTTAGGTTCATGTAACGTCAACTCAACTGAAGCAGATTCGGTTTTAATACAACGACATCTCTCGTCACATCTAATTACGTATTTACCAAATAAGATACTGGCTTAGAAACTTTAGTCTACTCTATTACGTATTAAATAAATTATAATGAAATCCATTTAAAAATTAGTAACGTGTCAAAAATGTTAAATAATACAGTTTAAAAAAAAATCGAATTAAAATAATTATGATAACAATACTTATTCGTACCTAATATGTACTTGAAATCTTACAAAATAAAGGGTTAATTAATAATTTTAAATGTTTTATATGATTATTATTATTTTGTAGTATAATTTCGAAGTCACGCTGAATGGAAATTTTATACAAATATAAATGTTTATTAAGAAATGAAATAAGATTCATTTCGATTTAAAAAAAACTAGTTCAGTTAAAAACAATTATTCTTTTGCCTTTTCCTTTGTCCTTATTTTTATTCATTTAAAACACGACATGAATATTAAATCCTAGTAATATTATATTATAATTGATTAATATAAAATCATGAATAATTTAATCTTAACAGGAGAATGTGAAACCGTTAATAGAAAATGAAACAAAACGTTTCGATTTAATATACATATGTTATGACGTGACATTTATCTGATTAGAAAAATCATGCATACGCGTGATATTAATTTGAGAATTAAGCTTTAAGCTCATACATAGTAAGTATCAAATAAGTGTCGGGAACTCTTTAAGCTTTATATTCAAACACTTCGTTTTACGGATTAACAGAAGACATTGAATTCTTAAGGGCTCACGAAATCCTTATCTAAATCGCCCAACAATGTTTCTATTCTCTAATTGGCTAATTGGTATAGGAAGGTTCTAGAAACGCGATCTCTTCCTGTTCAATAGATAATGGTTCGGGCCGGGTCGACGTCATGAAATGCAATGATCACTATCAAAAGTTGTATTTAAATGTGCTTCCTTCACCGTAATTCTAATTTAGAATATGTAATTGCGCTTTAGTTATAATTTAAAGACCAGGCAGACAAGTTTTTTTTGTTGGAAGGATTAAAAAGTCGTTGATTTTATTTCAGCGTGCTCAGAAACAGTTCTGAAAAACGTAGGATTCGAAACATTCAATAGAACAGAGCTTTTGATGAAAAAAATACAACCAACTCAGATACAACCGTAAGTTAATCGTAGGGACTTCTAAAACTCAAGCTATTAATCTGTCACGAAGCCTGGTAGGTAGAGTTCTCGTCTTTCCATTGTACAGGTTCCGCCGTGTGGGAGACAGGTTTGTATCGTATTATCTCCTTTTAGCACCGGGATTCGGTATTTAGCGGTGGAATGCTGAGACGATCCCATGTCACGCTATTACGGCGGCTGATGGTACACCGTGGAGTTTAAGTGAGTAGGAGTCTCACATAACCAGTCTAGCGAGTTTCTCCACGTAAAAAAAGTCATGGTTGCAAGTCCTGAGAACTGAATTGGAACGTCTCCAGTCGGAACAAAACATAGCAGCAGAAATAGATGTAGCGTTGGAACTCCTACAGTCGAATCTTGCAATGATTCTACCACTCTAAAGTATATGTACTGAATAGCCATATTAATTTCTAACATTTAATCATTTTTACCACATCGTTCTTAAAATCTAGTTAAATTGTGTTAAACCTTTGTAATATAACCGACTTAAATTTCGATTTCATTAAATCTCATCATTATAAAAAAAAAACATAAAATAAGTACTTTGAAAATAAAAAGATTTAATATTGGGTAAAATAGTAAAAGGATATGTAACATTCCTTATATTATACCTTTCAATTTGATTACAGGTTAATAAAGGTAATTTCAATGCTTGAACTAAATGTACGACTATAGATATATCCTATTCCTCTACGTACATTGTACATAAAGCTTTGTAAATGGTAAAGTCATTACAGAGCGTTAGATTATAAACGCAAAAACACGACCGCGTGTGGTCTTCAGATGCAACGTTACGATAAGGTTGGCTGGAGTTGATATGTTATGTACATGATTCGAAAGGAAAACCTTATCGCACGTCTGTTGTTTTTGTGTTGTTGAAATTGATTAGCAATTGGTTGGTTGGACGACCCTCGACCCGGCTTTTAATTATGCTCAATCAAGGCGATACAAAAACTATGAATAATAACCGACGTTCGTATTATTTATGAATATACAAATTATATTTTATTAACATATGGATGTTATACTTGCAATATACATGTTTTAATAACGAACCTAGGTACCTATGTTAACTAATACAATCGGCACAGTTCGCAGTAGTTAAAAAGTAAATTATATATCACTTCATACTATTTGTCTACAATATTACATTGTTAGTTATTTATTAATAATCAAATTAATACATACCCTTTGAAAATTAAAACACTGAATTAATTACGTAGAACGAAAATTTTTGAAATAAAAAAACTGCTACTTCCTGGATGGAAAATTCATTATTTTCGAAATCTAAAGAAATATTTGGAAAAATCTAGAATTCTTAAAAAACATTATGTATAAACTCTATGAAAGAGATAATCCGTTAATTCGCGGAACATACACATTAAACCTTTATTGGCCCGAGTATCATAGACAAACATTCAAGTTCTAAAAATAACATGCCTCAAAATTTACACACTGCCTCTAAATTTTATCAGCCTGCCTAGAAAATTATACTCTACATTTTAATGGATTTATAGGCGACCCACAGTCCGGCGGTTATAGTTGTAATTTGGAAATCAAAGCTAAATACTAGAAGCGATAACCGGAAAAAATCTAGAAGACGACGACTATAAGTGAGAACATATATGTAATAGTAATTCTGTTCTAAATTTATATTAACATAACAAAGTTGTATGAATCATTTGGTTTGTAGCTTTCTTCATGTTTGTAATTTATTTGTGATTTGTATTTGTTGGAGTTGTACTGCGGCTTAATTTAATAAGATGTGCATATCTGTAAAGATACTTCACACAGTCCTTAACTTGTGGTGTATTTGTTATTGTAATATTCTGTGAATGAGTCGTTGATGTGACAATAAATAAATAAATACCATCACGCCTGTATTCCCCGAAGGGTTAGGCAGAGGTGTATTAATGTACACCCACAGTTTACCGAGTACCTATGTTTTTAGGTCCCATGTGATAGGGGGCGAGCCTATTGCCATTAATCTGGCACGAAACCAAACTCCGAGCTGCTACTGAGAATTTCATAGGAAAACCCCCTTAACACTTTGCTCTACCTGGGATTCGAATGCAGGACCTCGATCATACGCGCTTACCACTACTAGGCTAACGAGCTAAATTTATATTCGTGTGCGAATAAATTCTTCAACCAGTGGAAAATAGAATTTTGATAATCAGGATCACCAATATAATAAAATTTGTTAGTACCGACTAGTTGGTGAATATCACGTAGTATAAAACTTTTATTTGGGTCGAATCGATGCCTGACGTGTATAAAATAAATAAAGCCCAAATATACAGTAGTACGGTTGTTAAATAATTCCTTTACGCATTTTGGTATCGCCAAAGCCCACCCTAACAGCGAATACATTTTTAAAGCAGTGCGCACATAAAAGGGAATACACGAACGTTATTTGAAAGTGCGGAAATGCGTCCCATACATCAAGTGAAGAAAATAGAAAAACAGAGACAAGATAAAATGTGAGTACATCGCTGTGAAATGTTGCTACAATTCACAGAAAGACAAATAGTCCTTTGACAGAAGCAGCATATTTTATATGCATGCACAATGCGCATAAATTTTTAACAACTAACTCTTTAGAACTTACTTATAAATAGTGTAGCAATAAAAATATTGCAAAGAAAATTAAGGCCGATCTCTAAAGGAAACTAAAGGGAATACTTTAATACCCAATAAGAATAACATAGTAACCCATTGAACTATGGTTTGAAGAGAAAATCCAATTTACCGTCTTTTTTTTGATGGTCCATATTTGAATGGTCTTTCGACTCAATATTTGTGAATTGTAACTTTAAAACTAATTAACGATGATATTATACGTAAAAAATATTTCTTCTTTTTTACAATAACAGTATTAGCCAATTAAAATGGATCTATTAATCGTAGATATAAGTTTTTGAATCTTAAATAGAGTTTTTCTGTATTTTCTTAGCGCATAGTTTTGTTTATTGTAATTAAAGTTACGATGTTATTAATACTGAGTGTTGACTTGACTGATACACAGTACTCAAAGACGTAAAGAAAAGTTAAAACATACAAACAGAAACAGCTTTGTTTGCTGACAAGCTTATGAAAATATGAATACTTAACTAATTAATTATTATTTAACTCAGCAGTTAACTTTTTTATAAAAACGACCGGTCTTCGCAATCATGACGGCAACTCAATATAGACTGGTAGATCCCGAAACGCGATAAACTACAATAGAGTTACCGTGATGGTTTTACCAATATGTATATGGTGGTTGCGACCCAGTATATCCTTGAACACAATACACTTTAGAGTGCTTTTATGGCGAGTTATACGCATGATGTATGGTGGTCGGGAACTAGTATTGATAAATATAGTTTGTTAGCAAATTCGATAGTATCGATTGTTTAAAAAAAAACTATCGATTGTTCTTACGACTAAATGTAATAATAACCATCTGATTGAGCGAAGGCAGTGAAAAAAAAGATCATTCGCGTGTTAATATAATAACTTGCGAATAATTCTAATTTAAGCATGTTTTGTATTTTTAATTTTAGTGAAGTGTATAGTGTATAGCTTAATAAAACTAGTATAGAAATTTCAATGAAAACTAAATATAATACAGAAATTACTTCAAAGAAAATAATTCGATACATAAGTTAAAACCGAGCTTGTAACAGGCAGTACTCAATAAAATGACATCCAGCGCGGTGTTTTACATTTTCGGTTCCTTTGCAGTGTATTTCCAACTCATCGGCCAAATTACAACGGACAGTTCAGTGGAGCGTGTGCTCATTCCGACGCCAAATCCCTTTGAAGCCAATTCATTATGTCGATTCCATGAATTGTCATCTGTGATGTAACTATCTAACTTTGAGTGGTAATATCCCCCCGGTTTTCATTATGGGAGTGTAACGCTCGACGTTGAAAAAGAAGTTATTAAATTTCTAACCCATAATATTCGGGATACGTCATTAATTTTTTTTTAATGTATTCGCTAATTATATTTTTAATACATGTAACTTAATTTAAAAAATATATCACGACATCTTCATAATCAATAATTCTATAGACAACGCGACCGGAGCCGCGTGCACAGTTAGTGTAAAATAAACGAAAACATATTTCCTCCTCTCTGTTCCTCACTTAAATTGTTTTATTAATTTAAGTTTAAATTACTTAAATAAGTAAGACTTTGCTTTGCCTTTATTTTTTATAATCCGCAAATTTATTTACTATATGCCTGTGATAACCGCGATATAAAAAAGCAATTTTTTGAAAAATTTTATAAATCACCTATACAGTTCTCAGAATAATCAGTTTATGGAAAAATCAATCAAATTATTTCCTCTATTGTAATTATCCAGAAATATAAATTTTCCACCTGACAGTATACTGTCAGCCATAAAGGCCCTGAAGCCTCAGATGGCTTTTACAGCTTCACCGGGCTTGTAGAGGTAAAATAGAGAAATACCTTTGAATAGACTAACCATCGCGCCGCCGGTATCATTAATTTGTCGAAACATAGATAACACATACAACAAAGTGAAGTTTGTATAGCATTACAATTATGAAACCGGATTCCAATAGTTTTTATTTATCTAATTTAGCAATATCAATTGCTTCATTTTATAGTCACGACTGATATACACCCACGAATTGAAGTTGTGTTAACAAACACGTTTATAATTATGGCAGTACTAACCGGTGTAGATTGCGCTTCCAAAACTAAATGTTTTATTTGCCTTTCGACGTTTCTTAAATATTATTATAGCCTATGGGTTATTATTATTCATGACTGCCCCGGCCTTTGATTTTTAATTGATTTTATTGCGCATAAACGTTCGCCCCCGGGGACGGTGGGCTGGTTTTTTAGAGTTCACCAACCACGCACAAATTGCTACCCTTAATAAAAACTAGAAACTAATTATTGATTCAGGTCGCCAGTGCTATGTTTTATAGTTTAATTAAACTCCATACGAGAAATTGAAACATATTTTTACTATGTTTTTTAGGCACAGCGATTCAGGATTGTTAGACATAATTAAAATGTAGAAAAATCGCATCTATGGTAACGTTGTTTGATGTATAAGATCTTCCCTCTCGCTTTCCTACAATCTGTGGGAGTGATTTCGTGAAAAGGGACGGAAGTGTCTAACAGGAAGCTGGGGAAGCGCGCGCTATTTGATTTGACCAATGAGTGCGCGTAGTGGTAGAGTTAGCCCTCAGATTGTACCACTACTAACCAATTTGCCGAGTGGTAGCTACTGCCAACCAACAGTGTGTGCCTGTGTGTGACAAGAAAGAGAAACAGATATAAAGGAGAACGCATCAGCTGTGCGCTTAACCTACAGTGTTTTGTATAAAGTGTGCTGTCATATAAACTAATTTATATGTACAAACTATATTAAGTGAGATGTCACACATCATAAGCGACTACTGTAAGACCCACTCGTTTTTTATTTACCCCATTTCGGTGTTTCAGAGTTCAAACAATTCAAACCAATTTTCTGTCATTAGCGTGTAATAAATAATTCCTGTTGGATGGAATAAACGTTGGACTTATCTATTTAACGAGTGTTTTGTAAGAGAAATAGATAATAGTCGAAATATTCTATTAGATAATAATTTTAAAAACGATTGATTATATAGGAAAACGTTATCTATAACTATTTTTTACAAAAGTTGTTGCTGGGAGAACCAACACATTCAACTAATTTCGTTAACTAATCCATCGCATTTCAAGCTTCACGACTATGGAATGCATAATCGAATTGTTTATATATCATGTATATTTTTACCTTTTAGTTTATTATTATTATAATTTCTGTTAATCGAAAACACACAAATCCTACTCCTAATATTCCTTGTAAAATATTATTATATCCTTCCGAAGGTTGCCAAGAAGAAATAGCTATTACCAATAACTCCGACTATTAGAAATAAGTTAAATAATTCAAAAACTTTGAGTTTTAACAAAACCATTCCCTTAATTTTTTTTTCAACTTAAAATTTACTTTATTAAATACAAAAAATATATTTTATCTTTTTCTAGACAGATCCGCTACCGCTAAAAAATAAACAACAATACCAACGGATGGGTGGCCGCACGGTGTGGCCAATAAATTGAGCAAGCAATGTTTGATTGTTCATAGCCTACGGGTGTTACTCAATGCAATTAGATATACCGCCGCAAACAATAACCGCTTCATTCAAGGTCGACGAAAGTAATCCGTGGATTTCGATTTCATTGCAATGTAAGTATTTAATCCAATTGTACATGTGAGTTAGGTACTCAGGTGGATCGAGAATAGAAAGCGTGATATGGGTTACTTAATACAAACTGTATTTTGGAGTATTATTTTCTTGACCCATCTATGTTTTTGGTTAATAACCATAAATTAAACTTAACATCGAATGCGTCAGATTATGATATAACCATGTTTAAAATTTGACTACGTTTATTTCATATTTGAATAAATCCTTATAATAACAAAATGCATGTAACAAGATTGGGCAAAATATTTTAGGAAGATGTATATTAAGAGTAAAATGTCATTATACGACAATCAGAAGTAGATTAAAATTGACTTCTAAGATTTGATTACATTGTTTGTTAGTTACAATTGAAGTCAATAAAATCATGTTAAAAAACATCATCAAAAAACATTATTGTGATAGAGTCCCATGTGAACCTAAATCGGATGAGGTTCGCGGTCGTAGACGACCCCGCGACCAAACGACCAAACACTTCCGTTTCCTTCCATCGACTCACCACATAGTTCCGCCTAACACACGCAGTGCATTTTGATGCAGCCATTCGCATGGAAATAAATTATTTACGAGATCGTTAAAAATCTGCTATTGTTTGTGCATAACATGTTAAGAATATTTCCACTTCTTTAGATTTATATATTTGGATTCATTTCCAGCTTATATTAATAATAATTTAAATAAGGCTACAAGGCTTTTTAAGGAAATAGTAAAAAGGTTAGTCGACATCACAGGAGACCGAAGAGCTGGCAGCTACCTCGGACAAAGAATTAGTCTAGCTATTCAAAGGGGAAACGCTGCTAGTATCTTCGGAACCTTGCCTAAAGGGACTCCTTTTAATAATATATTTTAATCTGTAGTTATGTATGTACATGTAATAATAATAGAATTTAAATAAACTTATCAAAAATACTTTACCTATTCAATTTAACACTTAAAAAGGGAGTTATGAGCTTAAAAATGTTACCACCGGTTTGGAAAATATTCCAGTAATCGAGCAGAGCAGGCAACGAACTCGATCAGGTACGTAATTTTTTTTTTAATTTTAATATTTAGTTATATTTTTTAACAGTCAATAATTATATTTTTTGTAGAAGTCGTTTCCAGACATTAATCACTATCATTCACGTCATGATCTACATATAATAATCTTTTGACAGTAAAGACATATGCTCTCAGTAACTTTTTAAAATCTGTAATTATGCAGGTAGGTACTACATTAATTTGATATATCTCTTATGGTTTACTCAGCATAAGCCATTTGAACGCTAGAATTTAACCACCATGACCAGATTTTTTTATTTGCACGGAGCCCTAATTCATTTTCTAAAATTAAAGTAGCTTAAGTTTTTTCTTATAACATCAGCTATTTGCCTTTCAAAGTCCCTTCAAAATCGGTCTAACCGTTCCGGAGATAACCGAGAACAAACAGACAGACAGATATAAATTTAAAAAATGGGTTTTTTGTTATAAGTATCTTATATACTTTCATATGCATTTAGTTAAAAGCTGTTATTTTATATTACAAACAGACACTTCAATTTTATTAATTAGATAAACCTTTATTACGCATAAACTGCTAAAGCCTGCATGATCTGGTTAGATACATATTCAAAACATATGAGTGCAAATAATACTCTAAAATACAATAATGCAAATTCATATAAGTAATTGAGTTATAGCTTTTAATACTTAAATAAATATAAAAATACAAATACTTCGAACATTTATTTTATGGGACGTAACGTTTTTTAAAACAAGGATCGAGAGACGATCTCAATACATTTATTGGGCTCCTCAGCGTGTACGAGCTGTCAAATAAATCACTACCTCAATAAAAAGAGGAACTTCAGTCGACAATCGTATTCAGAAACGATTAAGACCGAATGCTCAATATCGATCAGAAGGATAATTTATTCCTTTTCTTTACAATTAAATATCCATATGCTATTTTTATTTTCCCATAAAAATCTTTCATATCTTTTAGTTAATTGTTACTTTATGAAGTGTGTGGGTATATTATTAACCATTTCAATATATTTTTAAGTAGTTAAATTAAAATTTATCTCGGAATCAAAAAAAAAGTCAGTGTGTATGTCTAGTTATGTAGTACTTATTGCTTAGATCTACAAATATATCGAACATTATGCTCAGTGATTACTGTCAAGGTACCTATTTGCAAAGCAGCAAGCAGTGACTGTTCTTTGATGGTGAAGGTTTTGTTCTTCAGTCATTCAACTGTCTCAATAGCCTAGTGTTCTTAAGCGCGACTGCTATCTATGCTCTAGGACCTTGGTCCGATTCCCATGTCGACCAAAGTGTTAATTGGTTTTTCTATAAAATTCTCAGTAGCAACTCGGAGTTTGGCTTTGTGCCCGATTAATGGCAACAGGTTATAGGCTCGCTCCCTTGTGGGTGTACATTAGTTAGTACACCTCTGCCTAACCCTCGGATATACAAGCATGATGATGTGTATGTATGTTTGTTCTTCACCGTCTATTCAATTATATGAATAATTGCTTAAAATGTACGTTGTGCACTTAAGTTATAGAGTATTAGATTTCAAAAGTTATCTAGAATTTAGATAGTAAGTATTGTTATTTTATAAGCCGGTTACCTTATGTAGAAAAATTATAAATGTTGAAATCAATATATGTATTTATTTTAATCCTTTTATTATAATACTAGCAGGTACCCGCGACTTCGTCTGCGTATTATTGGATATACACAAACTGATCTCGGAACACGACAAACCAAAAAAATCGCTGTTTTTGCGTGTTTGAGTTACAAACATAGAAAAATTCCATTTATTATACATATTTGTAGGATAACACTGGTTAAACTATGACTTTTACCGGGATAAAATGTACCCTATGTGTTATTCCAGGTGTATTTCCAGGACTATTTGTGTGCTAAATTTCATTGAGATCTGTTCAGCCGTTTTAGCGTGATTTAGTAACAAACATCCAAATATACACACTTTCACATTTATTATATTAGCAGGATACTAGCTGACCCGCGCAACTTCGTCTACGTCACATAATGGAAGCTCCCAAAAGGAATATATTTTCCCTGTTTCTGCAACATTTTTCATTTATGCTCCGCTCCTATTCGCCTTAGTGTGATGTTATATAGCCTTCCAAGATAAATGGACTGTCCAACACTAAAATAATTTTTCCATTCGGACCAGTAGTTTCTGAGATTAGCGCGTTCAACTAAATAAACAAACGAACTTCTCAGCTTTATAATATTAGTATAGATTTCGTGTAAATAAAAAATCATTCTGATCACGTCAAGGAAGTACAAATTCTAACGCATAGACCTATATGCTCCATCCACTCCTTTCACTCTACTTTACTGGTACGGTATTTACCATTAGATACAAATAAAGTTAATAAATCGAAGTATTTTTAAACAATACAATTTTTGCCAAAAAGGAACCCAACTTCAATGATTTTGAGGAGTTCCCTGGTTTATATTTGAAGTAGAAGGTCCAATGCCAATCAAATTAATATGGGCTCACCCTTGAGTTATGAACTTTCCAATGAAAAAAGAATCATCTAAATCGGTTCATAAACAATGAAGTTATGGCCGAACATCCATTTAAAAAATACATTCGAATTTCGAACCTTCACCTTTTTTGAAGTCAGTTAAATAAAACTTGATAGTATAGAATTCCTTTGATAAACTAACATTCTATAAAATAGCTTATAATCACCATTCGACTTTAAAGTTCAAAGAGGAAAAGTTTATTAACAATACTTAAAACTTAATCGTATTCATTGAACTGAAAAATCTTACTGATCCGTTCTGAGTAAGCATTGTGAATTTATCGTGTAAAATCAACTAACCCCTATAAAACATGTTATATAGACGTAGTAAATCCGATTAACGTAAAACCTGAATAATTTAAAAATAAACACACAATTAATCAATCAGTGACAAAATATGTTACAACATTTAGTGGACATATTAATGGGTAACATATGAAGAGTTACGTGGACACGAGTTTACACGAGAATCCGTATTCTAGTTTGTGGGCGTACTATGACATTATTTCCCCATTTCCCGTATTAAATCTTCGAAGTTTCGTAACCCGTTTTATTAGTTCGGTGCGCATTCTTTCGGTCACTTAGCAGATACCTACGAACTGTGGACACTAAAACGTTTCGAAACACCATCATCACGGCAATGCGAAATTCGGCGGACCACACGTCGAGACTATGTTAATGTTAAAAGTGTGAGACGATGCTTATTAAGTTAATTTTTATAACGTCGTAAAAACGGCCCCGTAATTCAGTGACCACAGCGTTTATTATGTACGAATAAATTTTTATGTTTCCAAGGTTTATGGAGACTTTGTACGTGTCGCTATTAATAATATTACACAAATGGTTTAATTAATTTTTCGTTAATTAATATTGCAAAGTAAAAAAGAATGTATAATCATAATGGAAATGTAGTTATTAAATATTACATACATACCATCACGCCAGTATCTCCGAATGGTTAGGCAGAGGTGCACTATAATATACATCCACAGTTCGACGTGTATGTTTTTAGGTCCCATGTAATAGGGAGCGAGCCTATTGCCATTAATCGGGCACAATCCCAAACTCCGAGCTGCTACTAAGAATTTCATAGAAAAACCCAAGAACCTCGATCATAGCAGTCGCGCTTACGACCACTAGGCTAATGAGGGAATTATTAAATATTATTGGAGATATATTAAGTGAGCAATTCTTGTATATACATATATATAATAATTAGATATATATATATATATATATATATATATATATATATATATCTGTAAGTAATTGGTTTCTCGGAAACGGCACCAACGATTTGGATGAAGCTTTGTATTTAGATAATGTTTTACATTCTAAGTATACCTAGATAGGTGTTTTTGTTTTGTATGATTTAGATATTAATGGAGATAGAATGCAAAGAAATCCCTTTCTAAATTTCTTTCCTATAGGGGCAGACTGAATCGGTGAAATACTTTCACCCTAAAGAATATCACAGCCAAATAACCTTGTATTAGGTTATTGCGGTGATTAGGGTTTTCAGAGCTCCTTGGGGAATGGGGTTCAAGGTCGGCAAGACGCTAGTGATACCTTTCCTGCTACAGGCGTTCATAGGCTACAGTAATCGCTTACCATCAAGCGGGCTGTACGATCATTTGCCACCTTAGTAGTAAAATAAAATAATTGCATATGTGTTAGAAGATAAATCCATTAAATGAAGCAAAAATACATATTAAAAAAAAGTGAAAGTTAAATCAGAAACCAATAAAGACAAGATTATAAATTAATTGTTTTCAAAAGGCTACATAATGGAAATGACAACCTCAAAAAGGATATATTTGCTGCAATAACATGTAACAATGAAAAAGGATTCAGATTACTTTCGCCTCAATATACAACCGTTATTAACATTTTAAAATTCAAAAGTGTCATTCAAATTTGTAACAAGGTTGACTTACTTGAAGAATCCTCACGCCTCTGCACAAAAGAAAGGTTGTCTGCAAAAAATAAACATCATATGAATCCGTTGTATGGACAGAAATCTTTATAAGCACAAAGTAACACTTAAAATTAACTTTTCTTCAAATCCGCTTCAACATTTAACGACACAGAAAAATAAACTTTATAACAAGTGACCTAATGTGTACTTTTCAGACGAGAAATTTAATACAAAGTGAATGCGACATGTTTATTTTAAGAAATCCAATTTTCTGCTGACATCGCATCTGTCGTCTTTAAACGTTAGGGACTATCGCAGTCTCATACTTTTGTTTCAAATACCGCTTTCAATTTAAAGGTGCTTTTTTATGCAAAATGCGATCACAATGTTCACATACATACAGTTGATTTATTATTAGAAGTATACTAAAAAGAATAAACAGTGGTGGTCTAAAGAATACGCGAACTTCAGAACCACCTTAGAGTGCTGGAGTTTAGAGGCGCTACTACGCTACACGCAATATTTCTTTTTTACTGCGCAACTGCAATTTATCAAAAAATTACTTAAATGGATCATAGTTATGGTAAAATTGGTGAAATATTAAATACTAGTATTAATCTGTTTCATATTTTGGAACCTAAAAATGCGACCTTAAAGGAACGCTGCTTAAAATTTCCTGTGGAGTGTCAAGGGTGATAAAATCGGCACTAAAAATAAAACATATACGAAAAACAATAAATTGCGATATGCGTGATAATATGGCAGGCATTTATGCGTGTCTGACTAGCTTACAAAACTTAAGTTGATATTTGTTCCCAAATCCCAATCATCGCCTATCCCAATAAGGGCTTGTCAGGGGACTCTGGGTTACTACCCATATTATTTTTTCGATTACATCTTCACTCAATTTCATGTAAGATTACAGTGACTCTGCATTATTCTCCCTTCTCATTATTATGTCACTTAACATTGCAGAAAGAGACAAATCGCAGTATAAAATAGTTTCAGTAAGTCCTACTATATAGCACCGATGACGTGTGCATGTATATAGGTGTCACAACAACGGTACATTTATTTATTGCTCCATAACTCACATAAAATTCTAAGCTCCCGGTACAAACGATACCATCTCGGATTCTTGCCGGTCGGCACCGATGCGACACTGTCATTTAATATACAGAATGTTTTAACAATCTACAAAATATTAGAACAAACTGCAGTCTATAACCTATTACTTGGGAGATTTATTTTTGTAGAAATGTTTTAAATGTTTTTTTACTACGATATAGTTTTTTTTATCAATTTCAAAAAGGCAGTTTGTACCTGTAGGTAAACACAGTATATAAAAAAGAATTACAATCCGGAAGTAGATAACTTTAAAAAAAATATTTATACACTTTATATCTTGAAAATAATATATTTGAAATAATATCCTCATACTCCTTAAAAAAAATATGATTTTAATCGAAATAAAAACATGCTGCAAAAACGCAGCATTAAGTTATCTTTACTAGTCCTACTAATATAATAAATGTGAAAGTGTGTATGTTTAGATGTTTGTTACTCAATTACGCAAAAACGTCTAAACGGAATGATATTTGGCAGACAGATAGTCTATAGAATAATACATAGGGTACTTTTTATCCCGGTAAAAGTCATAGTTTAACCAGTGTTACCCTACAAATATAATAAATGGAAAGTTTGTATGTTTGTTACTCAACCACGCGAAAACGGCTGAACGGATTTGAATGAAATTTAGCACACAGATATTCTATATCCTGAAATTGTTATTTCAGTTATTTGTTATGTGTTCATAGGGTACTTTTTAACCTGGTAAAAGTCAAAGTTTAAGCAGTGTTATCCTACAAATATAATAAATGTAAAGTTTGTACTGTTGTAAGTTTTATTGGGACGGTTAATGTGTTGGATTCATATTGGCATATAATGAAAATACCATACAAACAGTGATAAACCCAAGTATTATTTTCTTTTGCTTTGTCGTGTTCCGAAATCAGCCGGTGCATATACAGTAATATAGCGGGGTGATAGGGATCGCGTCCATCATACACATAGTGACAATCCCATCCTTGATTTTCTTTTGGTTTGTCTTGTTCCGAGATCTATCTGTGTATATTCAATAATACGCAAACGAAGTCGCGGGTACCAGCTAGTCATTCAATAAATAAGACTAACGTGAAACATTGACTTACATATACCTCTTTTTATAACAATGTTGTTAAAAGTATTTATTATCTACAAAATTGACTTTACCAGAATTTCCATCATGATATTTCTTCAGCACATAACTTTAATGCCACCATTTCGGAGCTTAGTGATAAATTAATAAAAAAAAATTTAATATAATTTAAACAAATAAAACATTTACAAATAGTTACAATGGTTTACACAACTGATATCACCCACTTCACTAAAAAGAAACAGCCTGTAAATAAAAATGTAGGAATGAAAATATTTTACATTAAAAGCCGCTTAGCTTCGACATTAACGAGGGCCTAGTGACTGTAGATCACATACTTAGAATCAATATAATATTATTCGTTTTTCATTCATTATTAAATAACTTTTATTTTGCCTATAAGAAAATGCTCAACATTAAAAATAAATCGAACTATCCAATTTAAATATTATTAGCTTAACCAATTATTTTATTAGTGATTGGTAGTTTTAAGGCACTCTTCAATAAATAACTAAACGATAGAAAATTCAACTACAAAAATTTCAAAGCTATTGAAAAGTACATAAATACAAAACATACATAATACATAAATTAATACATAAATATAAAAGTACATAATTGTATAAGGTCTTGTACTACTTGAAAATTGCCCATCAAATCTTGAGTAGATGTTAAAAATTTAAATGAGTATAGCATGAAAGTCGGATTAAAAATTAACATCAGCAAAACTAAAATATTGACAAACACCATAAAATCAACATCAGAATTAAAGGCGGTTCTTTAGCATATGTGGAAGACTACATATACCTAGGTCAAGTTATCTCCATAAAAGATCACATGTCGAAAGAAATTAATCTTAGAATCGCAATGTGTTGTAAGAAATACTGGTCGTTAAAAGAAATCGTGAAATCCAAAGACTTTAGCGTGTAAGCGTGTCAGCAAAAAGGAAAACATTTAATACTTGCATATTACCTAGCGTAACATATATGTATATGCGAAACTTGGATCCTCGTGAAAGGATTGAGAGAAAAGCTTGTCGTAACCTAAAGAAACTAACATAAGTACACAAACTCAATCGTCGACATACTCAAACGAATTGATCAACAGAAATGGAGATGGACAGGAAATATGATGCGTGATAAAGTAGAGATGTGGAGCAGGAGAGTTACGGAATGGTACCCAAGAGACGACAAGAGCAGATGAGGAAGACATCACACAAGGTGGGAAGTTGAAATAAAATTAACGGCAGGACCAAACTGGAGAAGGGTCGCACAAGACAGACAACAATGGAGAACGTTGGAGGAGGTCTTTGCCAACAGGAAAACCGAAGTAAGAGGCATATTATAATCTGTAGTTTTGTTTTGTTTTACATTTTAAGTTGTAAATTGTAGTGTTGTGATTACAAACACAGTATGAGGAGCAACAAAGACTTCATTATTTTAATTACAAGTTTACATTTATTGACATTAGTTTTAGAGACACAAAATGTACGCGTTCGTCTTGGTGTGTAATGCCGGAAACCCGGTCATTGGTATATAGACTATATATAGATACACACAGACAAGCAATGTTGCCAGCTCTATTACTGTTATTAGTTCGGAATAAAGAAAGGGCTTTGTAATTATTATCATTATACTACTAATGATAATAGAATTATTAATATGGTAAAGCAAAAACTTTGTTCCCCTTTTTAGGCGTATTGTGTGCACGGAAGACTGTGAAATTTGGCATAGTTGAAGTATATTATAGTTAGTATATGGAGGAGTGCAGAAAGCTAAAATTTATATATAATATCTGTTACTAATATATTCAATTAAATAAATTAATACTGCGAATCCTAACCCTATCAGTGCCGTTGCCATTGAACTTAGACCCTCCAAAATATTGACATTATCACTCAACGAAAAGTGACAGCAAATAATATAATATTCATTGTTTAGGTTCATACTGCAAATGTCAAGTAGAAAATAGTAGAAAGTCGCTGGTTGAATTTCGATCATTGGACGACCGCTAGTTATTATAAATAATTGTAACAGTCGAAATAACTCATTAACTATCCGTCTATATGTCTCTTAATACAAATATTCATCTATAACTAACTAGCACAATACTGTCAATCAATAATATAACCGATTCGGAATAATTGTCGCTTATAATCTGGATCGACTAACATTAATATCACTTTAACATAATGAGATACAGTACTTTAAGGCTTTCTCTTTTGCCATAGTGAGAGTTATGATATTTAGGGCGCTCCTTAGAGACATAGCGTGAAGTTACATAGCCAATAAAATTCCTCAATAAATCTTTATTAATGAAATTTTGGACACTGGAAGTATAACTTATTCCATTATTGACATACTTACTATAACAATTTTTAACATTACTTTTAGAAAACGCAAAAAAAAAGATTTCAAAATTTTTTATGTTTATCAATTCTTTACCGATTCTGATTTAATTTTGTAAACGGGATGCATACATCATTCCATAATTGATAGGTTATAAGAATTGCCTACAATACAATTATAATTATAAGATAATATATAATATTATAGATTACAAGCTTATATAATATCACAATACAACAAATAACCATAACAAGGGGATCTCTCGTCCAGTGGCCCAAACACGGGCGTATTTAATCAGCTGCTAATAATGGATAAGGTAATAAACAAATTATATCGAGAGCCGGTCAAAATGCGTAACCTCTCAAACAAACCAAGATGGCGCGGTGAGCTGACAGAAGAGACAGCGTGTTACATAAAGGGAAAAAACTATAGATAACTTGAGTTCCCAGACTCCGGTTCCAATCAACGGAATAATTACTGCGTAGTAACAAACGCATGCAGAGCCAGCGGGTACACCGCTAATAATATATAAAATGCAAAAATAATATTTCAAAACTGACTGGTAGTTTCAAAGATTTACACGTTCAAACAAACTCTGTTGATTAAATTTTGGTATCTGTTTCAAGTATCAATCTTTAGTAATCCATAAATTTAATATGATATCTTAACACTAAATTTATATACATTAATAAATACATAAAAGTATTAAACATAATTATTTTAAAAAAGACACAATGTAACACTATTTATATCAGTGATACATGTCCTACTGTTCCTATTCATATCGTGGATTCGTCTAATCCGTCCAAAGTCGGCGCCTTTGACTTTCAATTACGATCTTCTTATTACTGTTCTGTAACATATAGGCTTAAGTTAAAACTTTGTTACGTAGACACGAACTAAAACGTATGTCAATATTAAGTGAAGTGAGCTTACTAATATGCGTGTTCGAATTCATTCTTGTAAGCCGAAACTTCCAGTAGGTATTGAACGAATATTATAGAGCCCAAAATCTCTAGTATCATTTATGAAAATATATCTGGGAGAACGGAGTACTACGGAGTTGACTATACCAAATGTATAAACAGTAGATATGAATACAATATGTATAGTAGTTCTATTGTTATACAAGCGATTCTCTTTGCACGCGTTATTACTCAGTAATAAATTGCGTCTAGTAATTTAATTTTTACTCATATTATTGAAAATTCATATAGACTATCATCAATTGGGGAATGACACATATTTCTCGTGTTCAAAATGTTATCAAAAACAGTTGATTTTTTTACAATTGATATTTTTTTATTGTTTATCAATATAACTAATATTTAGCTATCAAAATATATGAATTAATAGATTCTTCCCAAGTACGAAATTTCATAAAAATTGTTTAAGAATAAACAAATATTTGATTTTCTACTTTTATTTTAATTTCTAAAAGATTATTAATATGGGTTTTTTATTTCATAGTGTTTGAGATATCCATGACCAGCAAACCCGTATAAATTGGTGCTTGGCCTTTAAAAATAACCTATTCGCGAGTCGTAGCTACCTCCAGTAAAAACTGTAATAGACAATACACTTAAACAAACTAAAAGAGCTTACCTCAATCAAGCCTTGGCGTTTTCCAGGCCGCAATCTCGACAGAGCATGTGAAGTTGTAAGGTCTCTAACTAAGAGGGTTGGACTCGCATCATTCACCACTCTACCATACTAGTCTGAACCGTTACACTTTCATCGTCAATTTTAAGGATGTCAATAACAGTACAACATTATTGTAATCCACCTTTCACACCATTTTACAATAATAACAAACGTATCTACAATCCACGTACTCACAAACACTCAAGGCACACCAATTTCCAAAAGGTTTTTAATACGAAAAACACCTCGCAGCAAGCACTAACATTCGTATGACTACTATGTCAAAACTATATCTAGCAAATGCCGGTGGTATTAATATTTATTCCTAGCTACATCTAATGAGCAAATTTAATAACAAGTACAAAACAATGCGAAGCGCATGACTTCGCCTGTTTAGATTAAAATAATTTAATTTCCAACACGTGTGCTATTATGTAGATCTTTTCTAAATAATCAATGAGAAAAACATAATCAACTTACGTATAAAAACCTTTTCAGTTAGCTCTACTTTCTTTACTTACAATTCTTAACAATTGGGAAAATAACAAACATATCAAAATCGAGTTATTTATAAACCCAATAACGACATACTTAAAGATAAAATAAACGAAAATTCCCAAACGAAACTCGCAAAACGACATCGTCTCCCTCACAATTTAAAAACTTCCAGAAACAGATGACGCGAAAGCATAGCCCGCATACCAATAGAACGTAAAGACACAATGATGCATATTTGTAAATGTAAACAGAGTTAGATGTTAGGATAGAAGGCTCAGATTCCTTCGATTTCGTATCCCGCATATCAGTATCGCATCCCGTAGGAAATGCGTGACGGGAATCCATATTTGTAACAACAACGGTAAGATTCACAGGAATAAGACGCGACTGTGAAGATGCGTCTTGCATAATCCACGTTTTGTTTTGTGTGTAAAAATATTTTGTTATCGATATTCTGTTAGCACGGTTTCTTGGAATACATTTTCAAGATGCCGAGCCGCGCTGATGGCACTTTGATATAGCCTTTTTAAAATTATTATACTATTACTTATTACTATTACCTCACATGTTAAATTTAATAAGATGACATAATAACACATACTTATTTTTAACTGACTTGAAAATAAGATGGAGCTTAGTCGATTTGAATGTTTTTTTTAAATGTATGCTCAGTCATAACATCTTTGTTTATAAAACTATTTAGATTATTATTTTTAGTTGGATATGAGATACCTCAAGGGTAGTCCCATTTAAATTTAATTGTCATTGAACCTTCAACTTCGGAGATACACCGAGGAAATCTTCAAAATCATTTTAAAGTTGGTTTTCTTTTTTGTTAAAAATTATACTTCTTTTGGTGAGGTTAGTAGAGGAGAAAATTGAAGTTAGCCATAAATGATAATAATGTGAACTAATTTTATATTAATTAATTCAATTTACATTACTATACTAGGTAATCATTAATAGCTAACATCGTGTTTTTGGCATATGGATAAATGTTTTGGAATTATTTTTGTTTTTTATGTACACCGTGTAATCCCAGAACCTTCTATTATCTGCGTCACGTGAATGTTCGCAAGCAATAAGTTCTAAAGCCTGGTTGACATGTGTCGCAAACTTCAAACCTCTACAAACGCTTGGGTAAAATAGGCCAAATATGGATATTAGTGTATTTTGGATAAGCAAGCACGACCGACGTCGACGTAGCGTCGATTATAACATTTGGTTTAACCTAATTTTATAGTAAAACAAAGATTTATAGATAATTTATTTAGCGCAAGGATACCAACTACGCACAAACGTGTGGAAACATCGCAAACGCTTGCTTGCTTCTTGGGTTTGTGAATCAAAAACCGACTTAGCACGGGTCGGCGCGGTGCAGCGGCAAGCCAAGTTACACGCCATATCTACACGTTTGAATTTGTTAATGCTTGTCAAGGTTTGGTAAGTGTCTGGACTCAAGAGTAACAATCACTTATCTTCGAAGCGCATCAGTTAATGGCACATTACTTATAAATCTTGCAGCGAGCCTTACCATTACAAATATGATTCCTTTTAATTAATCTCCCATTAATCTTGAGAAATATAGCACAACATACGCTATGAAACACTGAAATCTAATATTAATTAATATGATAATTTCACACACGAGTACTACGTATAAATTACTATTATCATTCGTACGTAATAAATTAAAGTAATCATTACCGACCATTAACAAACGATTATCCTTCCAATGTCCGACTGTATGGCCGCCATAAATAAGACAAGTTTTGTAAGGCACAATTACGCTTAAAATACAAACGAAGAGCGCAACCGGGCACACGTACCGCCGATGTCTTGCTCGGATTATTTATTGCCGTTTTATCTGACGGCGACAGTCCGCTATAAAATAAAAGAATTGTCAGGGGCCCGTGATCGCGATTATCGCTAAACGATCACTGAATCGCCTCTGTGTAACCAATTCGCGCCACTGTGTTCATTTGTAGCGACATGTATGTATTCCATTTCACTTTTACCACTGAATGAAATTTAAACCATCGTTTATAAAGAGTAATGTATATTCAAAAGGGTTTTAGGAATACATTTGTTGAATTTATGCGGTGATATAATACGGGTTAAGAAAATGTAAATACCTATTTATGTTGTAGTCAATCATTGACAGGAAGAAAGGCATTCAAGTTGATGAGACAGCCGCGATCATTGTTCGGGATTGTACTTTAATTAGCACATGTAGAGCAGCATTATCCAGAGGCAACGTCAAGAGCGATGGTGACAACTGAATAATGATATTGCTGTTTAAACCAGGGTAATTATTGTGAAAGCAAAGGAATAAAAACCTACATAAGTTGAGCAAGCAACAAGTGACGTTAATTATTGTGAAGTAAGTTGGCTACAGTATATTATCCTGCCTTTGTTTTTATTACAATATTGTTAATTTTAATTGAATCGAGTTCAATTATACAGGGTGGAAAACCGAACGGGACGTGGAGGAAAACAATATTAAACTAGCTTTGCCCGCAGCATCGCTCACGTGGACTACAGAATGCCCGCATGAATCTTGCTCCCCGCTCCCGGTTAAAGACAAAAATGCTTATTGTGGGTGATCCTTACAAGATAGACATATGCTCTCTTTGACTTTTTTGTAGATCATTTCAATATCTACAATTATCTAGTACTTTAATTTGAAAAATCTCTTATGATTTACTCAGCGTAACCCATTAAAATGCCCGAAGTGATTCACCATGACCATTTTTTATTATTTGCGCAGAAACTAATTTTTTTTCTAAAATAAAATTAGCTTAAGTTACTCCTTATAACATCAGATACCTGTCAGTGAAAGTCCCGTCAAAATCGGTTTATCCGTTGCGGAGATTACCCGGAACAAACAGACAGACAGACAGGCAAAAATTCTAAAATCTGTTTTTTTTTTTGCTATAGGTTTTGTATATTGTACTTTCATATGCATTTAGTGAAAAGCTGTTATTTTGACATTACAAACAGACACTTCAATTTTAACAATTGTATAGATATCGAAAATATCAAATTTTACTCAAAGGTAATTTTTTTAAGTAATAATAACTGCATTCACAGATTTTCTAAAAAAACTTACGTATACCGGGAATCGAACCAACTAAAAAATGCAAACTGACGTTCACTATGTTATTGCACTAATCGATAAGGATAAAATCTCTCGAATAATCATTGTACCTTACAATTAAAGGAGACCATGAAATTTAACAATTTATAAATGTTAAAGTTATTTTAATTACCCAAATAAAAGAAAAGAAAATCTGTGAAGTGTCTGGAAAAGGTTCTAAACTAAATAAAGTGTAATAACGTATTGCATGTCAGTTTTTTGCATTTTTTGTAAGTAGGTACGATTTCCGGCAAAGTAAGCTTTATCAAAAAAATCTGTGAATGCAGTTAATTGTACTTCAAAAAATGAAAGAAAGTTTTCTTTGAGTAAAATTTGATATCTTCAATATTTAATATAATTTTCCTCCATGCCCCGTTCATTTTTTCCTTCCTGTATATGACATCTAATGGGGCATGTGTAGAATTCACCTGTGTATGTATGTACCACCAATAAAGTAGCACATGAGGCCGAGTTTAGTCTTTACAAGTCACAACTCGTGACTAAGCTCATAAAAAGAAACAAAATGATTACAATAAAGCATGTAATCAATCTAACAGCTGTCATGATAGTTAAACATATTACCAATAGATGGCGCCTCATATATTTCAATTGTATTTTTAATAGGAATTCCTTATGTGTATGGCATTTCTAATGACATATTTTTTATATATTTTTTTGATGAAAACATTTTAAACTGTTTGTCAATTTTTCTTCAATACCGATGAAAAATATAATTTAATATGATATTTGGATCATTAATTTTCGTGAAGAATAAAATATGACATTGCTACAAAAACACCTTTGAAAAATAATACCATTAGGATAAGCCTAAATAACTTTAATCTCAATCACACTTATACGAAGTGTATTGCAGAAATAATTCCAAGCAGTAGACGTAGCCAAATTGAGCAGTTACTTTAGTGCCAAGTAAGAGAGCTGGCGGCACCTGCCACTATCGGAAACAAGCCAAATCCTGACGATTACACCGCTAACTTTAAGCCAAGTTTTAAATAACCTATTTGATATTTCTTTTTCTGTATGAATACAAAATATTGTCCAGAATCAAACTATCTTTATTTAAAAAGGTAATATAAAATAAAAGTATTCCTATTGATTAACTTTTGATGGAGCTTTATTTTGGATCGTGGTCTTCATGACAATTAATTCTACATTTGATTAATTATATAAATCTTTTATGAGATTGTTCTACGTGTACTTACATTCTGGAATAACCTCATAGTCTTATCTAGAAACACGGCAGTGTATCAGCCAAGTTCGGGAAAGAAAAGGCCAACACACCGGCCACTGTTTAGGTATATTAACACGATTAATTTCGAGCTACTTTCGACCCTTGAAAGTCAAAAACTATTGGAACTACACACTTGAAATTTTGTATGTTTAATAAACCTTTTTTTGAACACTTAGACTTCCAAATTTCACAAATAAAACTGTTTATAGTTCTTGAGTTATTAGGATCTGAAAAGTAGCATTGTTTTCACTTACTGACTGACTCACTAAAAAACCTAAAGCAAAAACCAAATCAAAAACCTAGACCACTTCTACGTGACTCAGAAACTTGATAATTGGCTATAAGGCATCATTAAGCATCATTAAGTATCATAAAACGGCGTTTCCATCCTCTCACTAATAGACGACGTTGTGTCAACTTAGACAATCTAGCGTTGTGTTTTTCCGATTTATATGGGCATTAGAATATCGTCGCTTTAAAATAATTAAATCAAAACATTTCAATAAAGTCCAATTATTAATTGATTTTCAGGGAAATAATACTCCTAAGGAACATCGACTACAGTGGCGTTTCCATCCTCCATCAACAAGTAGTTATATCCCAACTTTCTACGATCCCAACCATACAATCCTAACAAAACCAAATGTGAAAAAGCATAGAGTAATAAAGACCGCTCACTGTCGCCGAGTTCATAATTCTATGTGAAAAAGGTACCAAGTTTGGCCGAAACGATGTTCGGGGTATTCCTTGTCACCGACAAAGGAGCTGAGATTTAAAGTGTGCCAACTGCCAAATCCATAATAGCTGTTTAGAAATGTATGTTTTTCCAAACGGTTACAATCGATACAGAATAGGTTTCTCCATCGTCTCACCGGGGCCCCGTGGTATGTTCGAAGCGAAGATCTCCATAGAGATATGGAGCTTCCTTCGATACATGCCTACGTTAAACAGCTCTCCCGTTCGTATTTCGACACCGCGTCGAATCACGCGAATCCGTTAATAAAAACAGCCGCTACATATGTCCCGGTACCCACGACCATCCGGTGCAAACGCCGGCCGCGTAATATTTTTATTGATCCCGACGATCACATCGAAAATGCGAATAAATACTACACATCCGTCTCCCCAAACAGAGCGTGCCAGCGCCCACGCCCGCGTAACCACCGTTCTCTCCGCAGAGGACGGGCGGTCAATTTCGCTCCCGCACACCCGTCACGTCCACCCTCTCTAGCGGCAACCCAAGCCTAGGTCCGTTCCTCGGTGTGAAACCCTTGGGTCAGGCAACCGCCCGCGCGATACAAGTGACACTGTACGTGCATCACTTAGCTACCTACATACAACACTACACACGTATGAACATACACACGTGCACACCACACAGGTACATAGGTTCTGTGAGGGACCTTTTTTTTTCTTTTTTTACGCTAGTTAGTTAGCGCTAGTTAGTGTAGAAAACATTTACGATTACTGAATACACATACGCATGGTTCCTTCCTTCCTCCCAGGAGGAAGGGAACGTGCCTATGTTTATAATTTAGTTAGCTCGAATCGTAGGTGTAGGGATTCGATTAGATCGCGACTTATTTGCGAACGCGACGACCGCCCGAGCCGAGGTCCGGCCACTTTGGCACCCTCGTGCGAGTCGTCCACAAAACTTTCGCGGCTGAGTGCCCTCTGCGCTCGCCCCCAAGTCCGGTGAAGCTGTAAAAGCCGCAGCGGCTTTAGGGCCCCTCAGGCTAACAGTGTAGTCAGTTCTAAACTAAAAAAAAAAAAAATATATGTTTTTCCATTCATTTACAAATCAATTCGTTATTTTCTTTGTTATGGGATTTCTAACTTGGCAAACTTATTATTTTTTTAAATGTTATATTTTTTACGTCAATAAATAATTACGTTCATTTCTAATTAAAGGAGTCAAATTATTTAATAGTAATTTATTGTTAATTTTTTATGATACCCTTTTGGCCATGCTACTATAACAAAATCACTGTAGCGATTTGGTTTAAATTTTATATTTAGATAATATTTTACTTTATCCAATAAAAAGCAAATACAGAAAAAAAATCCTTTAGCATTTTTTTGTTTTTTTTTTTTGTTTCCTTTTTAGCTTGTTGTTTTCAGGACACTGAGCTTAGCTAGGTACATATTATTGTAAAAGCCAAAATGTCCTCTAAACATAAACTTAATATACTAAGTACAATAAAACCTTCATAAAGATATTAAAAATAAAGAATTCACGACCACGTATTAAAAGATCACGTTTATGAAATATGTAATCTTGTCATATCTATGAAGTAAATCTTACATTTACGTCTATTACTGAGAAATATTGTAGCGGGCAGGTGCGCCGCGCCGTGCTATGCCGGCCGCGGCACCCACACGGTTAGTTGTTGGCTTTGAAACAATTATCATTCCGTGTGGTTGCGAAACATGCCTCGTCACTATCAGCATACCCATCATCACGACTCGACGATTTACATATAATGACTATTCAACAATAAAGAACGAAATGCACAAGGCCCTTCTCTAAGTTTAGGACAATTAAATTTTTGGCCTTATCAAAATAAACCAGGTATCGCTTCACGTCGTGCTTTCAACCCAAATTAGTCGCAAGAAAAGTGTACTTAACCAAATTGTTTAACAAGAATTTAGAGTCAATTAACTATGTTTTACTATATTATGTTATAATTTACATTGTGTTTGTAGTGATAAGTCAACTGAGTTATAATTTGACTGTATAAAACAAATATGAATGTTAATATTATATATTTAAATTTAATAATAATATTGTGTTTAAGTTATACTTGTTTTGGCGCGGTTAGTAGAGAGTAAAATTAAGGGATTCACATGTATCTTTATCGGAGGTGCGACATGATGATGTTAATCATCAATAAGAATAATATGAATTCATTTTACTGCCTTTAGCATGTAACAATAATATAACATTGTATAAATAAACATTAATTTAATCAAATTAAAATCAATTAGTAAAACATCAGTCAAAAAAGTCAGTACAAAGAATTTACATTTTTATCATTAATAGCTAACTTTATCAGTTGTTGGCACACGGTTTAAAGTTTACATGCGCATATTAAGTTTAAAAAAATCTCTTTTTTATCAAAGACACTCGATGAAAGGGAACTTGTTATCATTAATTCTGAATTCACCAGTGTAAGTCATCGTATATCCGAGTATGAAAGAGATACTGCGACTATTCATTACTTAAATCATTAGCTTTATGCATGAAACACAAGAACAAACCTCAGATCGTGTGCGCTCATCGCAAACACACTGACCAATATTCATAAATTAGTTGTTACACAGTAATAAATCAACGCGGTTTACAAATATGAAGTACACCCGCTAAAAGGATATAAAGTTCAAAACTTATGAGCTTACTCGCTCAAACTTAACTGTGGCTAACTAAATCATCATATGACACCTTTAATTTACTAAGCCTTTGAGGAAATTATTTTAAGAAGAGTAAATTGCTTATTTTATTTACAAATAACGTAGACCAAATGACAATATTCTTAAATAAAGCGAACAGGAAAACACCTTCGTTAACCAACACTATTACTCGTCGAATCGCATTCTCTGAAGAAATAAATTAGCTTAGACCTCACAATGGCTGCTGTAGGCTGTAAATACACAACTTTATGCATGACGAGTCCAAATTTACAACTGCCCTGTATTAAAACTTGCTAGCAGCTCCTTTGTCTTGAGGTTTACGTGGAATATATATAAATTTCGTTAATAAAATTAACGCTAATTTTACAAAATAAAATAAAAGAAATACATAATTAATAACAGTTTTCAAATACATAATATTCCTATTTTCTTTTTACACATTTATAGTTAAACTTCTTAACAACAAAACAGCGGTTACCTGTGTGGAGAAATTGCTGAAATCCGATGCAAGGAGAGTCGGTTGGGTTCTAAGGAACTTCTTTGTCTCTCATCTAGTGACGTCTTGACGAGAACACTTCTCCTCAATTAAACCGCAATGGCAGTTTCAGTAAGATAGTTTTTCCAAAAACGTACTAATGGAACGTTGTGACGTGTAGTCAGCTCTTTCCGACTCAGCTCAACCCTTTCACCATTTACACTAGATGCTTCTCTTTCACAAATAGTTTGTAATTATTAGTGTATCAGAGTGGTTTCTTATGCTAACCATAAGGTTAACTTATAAAGGTTATACATGAATATTAGGTAAATTTAAATTACATAATACATCATCAAATCACATTATAAAATCATAAAAAATTACATAGATATTTTATTTTTTAAATAACTATTTGAGTAATATTTATTTCAAATTAAAAATATGATTAAATATAAATGTGTCACATGATGTCTCATATTTTTTAACCCCCAACGTAGATGGTTGTTATAAGTTTAGCATGTGTGTCTGTGTGACTGTCTGTGGGATCGTAGCTTTCAAATACCTGTCCCGCATTTAATCTACTTTTTTATTTTATTTGAATGGTGACTTGATTGAGAGTGTTCTTACCTCTAGATAATCAGCTCTTTTCTAGTTGATAAATGGATGTAAGTATCTTCAACAGGTTTCATCGATTTGAAATTTAGCATTCTCGAGCAAATCTAAATCTTCTGCAGCATCATCTAGAGTCTGCAGGACACCTAACTCCTTACCAATTTACAGGAGAGATATAGTGTTTACGCTCATTGGAATGGTTTCAATGAATGGTTTACTTATGTCGAGGTTTTTAATTTTCAATTGACTTTATTTAAATCCTCTTCATCTTCTTCTTTCCTCTTATTTAAAGCTTCTCGTGTGGCATAGACTGCACGTAAGCACCACACTAGCAGTGCGTGTCACTTTCAACGATCTTCTTTATAATACCTAAACATAAATAAATATATATCTTATCATTGCAGCATTTATTAAAAACAGAGTACATCAAAACAAATATTCGAGATAATAAAGTTCGTAAACGTTTCATTTAAATTGATAAAAAAACAAATATATTCAATGGAATCTGGGCTCTCTCCTTGCCGGCTAATTATCATTTAAATACCACATAATGAAGTATACTCCGCTACCTCGTTTCCGAGAATGCCGTCAACTTGGATTTATTTAACTAAGCTTTTTGTATTCGCTAAACATTTTCTAAAACGCATACTGTATAATATATAAATTATTACCGCCTCGGTAGCTATTAATGAAGAAAAATTGGTGATAGAAATCAATATTCTACACGTACGCTCAGCGCAAGTATAAAGGGAACAACATAAATTTAAGAATTTATATCTACTTAATCCATCCGTCCAAATATTACATCTTTACATATAAAGGCAATTTCTATTCACAATCGATTAGTGTCTATTCGATTATTAATACCGACTGCATAATACTGTTTCGGTGTATTGAGAAACGAGTTATAAAATATATAATTTTCTGAATATAAATGGAATTTAAGCAAATATTTTTAGAAATCTAATTCGGATTAACAATTTAATATGTTCTAATGTTGTTAATGCTTGAATGTACTGTCGTAAGCTTGGATAAGTGTATGTTTGGTTAGTTATGAACATAAGAATTGTAAAAAATGACCTCCCTTACTTTTTGAAATTCAAAATTTATTCAAATTAATTAATTATGTAATCTGTTTAAATAATAAAATATCGATAAGTTAAGTAATAAGTTGAGAGCTACTAATTGGAATGAAGTTTTCAGAATCAGATAATATGGAACCCGAAGAAAGATCTACGCTATCTACTTCTCTTATCTACTTCTTAAAATACAATGTACAGCTCTCTTTTTCCTTCTCTCAGCGTTATATCTTTCTTCTCTCTCATATAACGTAATTAGCCCAAACGTAACGCGTCCAACTATCAAACGATGCCTAAGTGTCACTTCAAAAATTACAAGCCACTTTTAATCCACGAATAATACGTACCTAGTTCCCGTGGGACATCAAAAAACATTTTCATCTCAACAAAGTGGCGAGTACTAACTAGATTAAACAGTGAAGGTTGCAATGATTTGTTATTATACTGTTTAGCCCAACACACACTGGGTAATGCGTTTTATTTTTAATTATATTAGTCCACAAAACTGATTACAATCTAAGTATATACTTGCAAATGAGCAATATTAAGAAATCATGCGATGATTGTACTCTTCTGGATGTGTTTACGGTATGCACATAAGATAAAGACATTAGACAAAAACGAAATAAACTAATCTATCATAAAACTAAGATCCTAGAAATTACATTGTTTAAGTGTTTGTGTCTGACAGGATTGCGACCACCATACAAAAGGTACACGCTTAGACGTGTCGCGTTCCGGAGTCAGCCGGTGTATGGATATACTGGATAATGGATAGTAAACAAACAGGATGGTAGGTGGTAAAACCGTCACAGTGGTTCTCTTTTGGTTTGTTGCGTTTCGGGATCCACCAGTGTACATCCAGCATCCGGCTTGCAGGCCGACGTGACAGTGACCACTTTCGATGGATTGTCGATTTCTTGATGGTTGCCGTCGTTTTTTTATTATACAGTGGTACAGTACCGTTATTTTGCCGTGCTATTATAAAAAAAACACTTGTAACGATAGGTAAAGCGAAGTTGAAAAAAAAAAAACAAAATATCATAAACATTTTTTTTTAATTATTAATACAGTAAGTCTACCCCATATCATTCCTATTCAATAAAACAGCCCAACATCAATTTTAATTTATGGTCAAATAAAATAGTCCAATTTTTTGGGGATCTAATATTATTTTAGTTCATTAACTACGAGAATGTAGCGTCGTCTCCTTTTCTAATACTCGTTAACTTTTTTTTATCATAAAACCAAACAAAAAACGGTTACTGGTTAATAAACGACCCGGGAAGAAATTGTTCCAAAACACACGAACCTTTCTTTATAACACGGCACAAATTACGTCAAATCATGTGGATATTATTTTTTATGAGATATACGAGCACCATGTGGTAAATTAGAGTCTCTAACATTGAGTAAATAAACAACATAATGACGCCACACAGTGTCTTGACTTTTTTGAGTGGAGAAAAAACTTAACAACTTCCCGAGTTGTCTTGTCGCGCGCTTCACAAATTAACGGTTCAAAGTATTTTAAATAGCAACATAAACACATTATTATTGTTTTAATCATATGATCTAAATCTATTTTTAATTAATTAAAAAACAATAATTTATATTACACTTACGAAAGTAGTAATTGAATACTTATAATATTTTTGAAAAAATGTTCTAAATTTTTACATCCTCTTCGGAGAAAAACGAAAGTATTGGCCTATTGGATTTAATATTTTCTTATATTATTATAATTTATCGTAGTTTAAAGAACCTAGTGGTAAATAATTTTGTTGGTAAATAAAATTGTTATTGGCACAATTATAGATACGGCATTGATGCTCTTTACAAGCCATCGTAAATGGTGGGCAATTGCCCTAGTTTCTTTTTCGACTTGATACCAAACCGGTGTGAGCGAGAAGAAACTTTTATCCTTTTTTGACATCAGAGTTTCCGCCTTACGCTATGATTTCCTATCTCTTTTGTTTCAACAGGCTGATAACAAAATTTGTTACGTTTTCAAATGCTTTTAGTGAGAGTGTAACGCGTCTATTTATAAAACGTCATTGGATCAATCCAATAAGTAATGTAAGCACAAAAGAAGTTAGATATACTTCTTCAGTGTAAAAAAGTAACTCCAAAAATTGTATTTTAATTCAATTTATTTATTTTCTAAAAGGTTTAGTTATTATTATTAGCCATCAATGATAATAATGTCAATTAATTTATTGACTTTTAATTTATTTATACACATCGTTAATTTTTTGTACACAACTTTTTGTCGTACTTCCGTGATGTGAGCATTGCTCTTAATTCTACCCTGTACTAAACCTGCTAAAAGAAGTAGGTACCCTATATCTTCAATAACGTAAATATAAATTATTGTTCAAGGAAAATACATTTAATAATTAAAAGTCTGGTAAGTGCACAGAATATAAAACGTAGCACAGTAATTATCAATCATTATTCTTCCATAAGTTACTAAATTTAAATTAAAAAGAAATGTTTTATCTCATATATATATATATATATATATATATATAAAAGTATATATATATATATAATTTAAGTGAAAATGATATAAAAGAAAGATGCGATGCTACATTTTACCCCGATATGGACTAGTGTCCTATTCAATTGATAAGTGTATAATTTCTTTATAATTAATTGAGGATTTTCAAGGCACATTTTTTTACTTAATTGCTTAAAGATTATGAATTAGTAAAACACTTCACCCTTAAAGTATTTTTCCTAAGATAGCAGCATACATTTAACGACATAAAATATAAACTTGAAATTCATAGAAGTTATACAAATCCAAATTTATTTCAAAACCTCTTAGAAAGTTCAATGGAACATTAAATATTTCGTAACGGGAAACGCCAGGCGTAATAAAAGCGATCTTTGTAGGGGATAAACTTAACCGATCACTAAGGAAATACGATACCAGCCAAGGGGCACAAGACGATCAATCAACGCGAGATGACCTATTCACGATTAATTGATTCTCTTATAATGGTTTACTTTTAAAAAAAAAGACGATAAACAACCTCGATAAAAAAGGTATTATTTTGGAGAAAGTAAAAAAAAAAATATTTATTTAAAGTGCAGTTTTTCCTTTACAAATAAATACCTTAATGCCTAAATGACTACAGTACACCCAATTTGTCGATAAAATTAATATACATTGTAAATGTGCAATGCATGAACCACGTTCATCAAGGGAAGAATACATTGTCTTTGCGCTATCAATATATCGACCTTTCGAATCTCAAATGTAGTAAAAGCCAATACACGACTTTAGGGAAAACGCAAAAAAAAACCGAATAAGTGGCAAAAAAAAATTTATAACTTTTTTTCTTTTTAGAGCTATTTAGAGCAATGTTCAAATAAAGACTTCATTTACGACAATTGATTAACGATTAAAATGTCAAGTACGACAACAAATAAAAGAAAAACTGCATTTGGTTGCTAAATAATCTGAGTAGTAAAAGAAAATTTTATTGAGATATCATAATTTGAAATATACAAATCGACAGAGCTCGTGAAAGTGAGTAAGACAGCGTTTAAAGTCGATTTTGGACAAAATAGCTTTTACTTTATTTGAGACTCGAAGGGTCGATATTTTATGTACTAATCTTACTTTTCAGAATAGAATGGAGATATTAAATACTAAGACGATTTTACTATTTTTTTAGTATGGTGCTAGGGCATTTTCGAATGCCTGCCTGGAATTCTACCACGCTCCAGTTGGAAATCTGTCACCGCTTACCGGCAGATGCAGTTAAGAGCCAGTCCTCCCACAAGGCTTAGCGTGTTAACATCTTGGGCCACATCGTCACTTAACATCAGGTGATATTGTCGCCAAAAGCTAAAACCTATAAACTATTAAAACAAAAACTAATATTAAGTAAGTTTTATTACACAGTTATTGTTTGAATTTTCTCATTATTCAAAATAAAAACATTTTCAAATAGCGAACTTTGTTGTTCAAATTTTGAACACTTTAGAGAAACCTATTAGCATTGCTAAATACGAACTGTTTAAAAATAAATGACATGCACATCAACTGTGAAATTGCTATAAACGGAATAAATAAAAAAGAAACATGAATCCATTATTATATAAGGAAATTGAAAAAAAAAAAGACTTTTTTTATACAAATTATAAACCAGTTTGTAGGTACTGTTTCAGTGAAAGGCAAGGCAAATCAGTTGCTGACCAAAGAGACCAATTGGATGAATAAACAAAACCGAAATTAAATACGATTATCTTGTAAAAGCTCACAGTCGTGCGTAAATGACACAGACGCATTGACTAGGATTATCTGATTGCAATGTGAATACGTACTATTCAAGAATTATATAAATTCTATTTACTGGAAATACTATTAATTAGTACGCTTGTATTTTACTCTTAAAATAGTTTAGTAGTATATGTTACGTATTATTCCACAATGTGTTATCATCGATGACAACGTCAAAATTCCTTGTTTTTTATACAACTCAGGCGATAAACAAGCATATAGCCCACCTGATGGTAAGCGGCTACCGTAGCCTGTCAACGCTTTTAATACATAGATATGACTAGCCGATCTTGAACGCCTCTTCTCCAAGGAGCTCTGAAAACCCTACTCACCGTAGGAACACAACACAGAGTTATTTGACTGCAATTCTCTGTAGTTTATTTATTAACTTCCTTTTCACTTAAGTGAACTAGTTATTTCCAGTTATTGTATACAATTGTATCAGATTTACACAGCGCGGTCGTCTGTGGGATTAGCAATACTGTGTTATCACTTAGCTGCAGTTAGTTGCAACTTTAGTCAACCTAAAGCGTAACTAAATGGAAGTGACCAAAATATACATTCTTGTATTTAATTCTATATAAAAAGTAACTTCTAATCAGTTCTAAATTAATTGATTAACAACTGAAACAACTTCTTTGGGTAATAAGTTAATATGAAAACCTGATGAGTTTACTAGCCCTGTGCCCGATGTGAATTCATGCCAGCACCATCTCTGGAATCTTCCTTTTTTATCCCCTATGGTTAAATAATGGATAAATTTTCAATTATTTCTAACAAATTTACGTTATACTGGGAACCCGTGTGGGAGATTGTATGCTTCTAGTATCACCGGTTTATGCTGTACGTTCGATGTGTTAGTCTTAATAATTTTATTAATGAGATAATATTAATTTTCTCAAGTAGTAAACAAGACAATTTTTACCAAAAAAGAAACCCAACTTTAATGTCTCTGAAGAGTTTCCTGGTTTATCTTCGAAGTCGAAGGTCCAATGCCGATGAAAATAATATGAGATCATTCTATTTAATGAAAAAAGAACCATCAAAAGCGGTTCATAAAGAAAGAAGTTTACCTGAACATACATTAAAAAAATACAAACGAATTGAGAACTCCTACTTTTTTTGCAGTCAATTAAAAATACTTTCTTTTTCAGTTAGTGTTTATAGACTAACTTGGCTTTGGCTTAAGTATTAAATAAACGCATTAAAAGGATATTAATTTTAATGTTACAATTGTTGTGTTATTAAACTCATTGTTGCAGAAGAAGTATATAATAATTTATCCTTCAGATATTTAAAAAAAACATAGTAGTCCTATCTGGTGCAGTGTCGTAATAAAAACGATACACATGTTGTTCACAGATCTGCTGTTAAATATCATAAACCAGAATAATGTATTATGAACTCCAATCACTCTTGTGTTAGTAACTAAATATCCAGAAAGATAAAATTATTAAAGAAAATATAAACTATAAACACTTATAAACATTCTTTAATAATGTAATTACCAACTCTACAACACGCGTCAATCACCAACCCGTGTTGAGCGATCCAAAACGCTTTCAAGCAAGAATATAATTATTTTCGTCAATCATGCTGCAAATCGACTACAATTTGTATCACATTAGAATCGGTCACGAAGTTGTCCGGTTCCACCGACGGTCCAGTGTCTTTGTTTCACGACACTATCGTATTATCTATTGCGCTCACTCACCGTTATGCAAGTTCTAAGTGTCTTCTAGATAATTACTATGAATCATAGTTACCATTTGGTGTGACATTTTAAAAAACAAAAATTATCTAACAAGCTGCATCATTTCATAAAAGAAAAATTGACCTCTAAATTTTTTAAGTTTTTCCTACAATTCTTCAGAAAAATCAAAGAGATACAAAAACTATAAACTTAAGCTTATGGACAAACTTGTTGCATATTCACTAAAAATACTATGGTTATTAATAAATGGTTAATAAATAAATAAAATAAAGTTTCGTTTTCTGACAGCCTTTGGTATTTGTAGTGATTTATCTCTTTAGTAGCCCCTTTGCCACAGAAGAGCAGCGAAAATGTAGTCTCTAATATTTATGTTAATATGATACGCTAAAATAATGGAGCTCCTGTCCGGATATAAAAAATTTACAAAAAAAAAAGCTATAAATAAATGTGCATTTGTTATAATAATATAATATCACGACAGATGATAACGGAATTTCATGTAAATAATCTAAATTATTTTGTTCATGGGTAATAAATAAAATTTAACATATTTTATGGTAGTTCAAAAATAAACACAACGATCAGCATAACCAAAGCTATTGTTACGCATCGCAAATTTAATTGCTAAATTACTCAGTGGTACCGTGGCCAATATTTCATAACTATCGATGTATCAATTAAGACTTTGAAACGGTTATGAAATTGCGATTTCACAGAAATCATTCCATTTGTTAACGGTTGTAAAGGTCAATATTGCTCAATAAATAAAAAAAATTTCATGCATCTTCCATCACAATTATTGTCGAAAGTGGTGGTCTAGAAATAACGAAATCCATCAATTTCACTACCCAATCAATGCACCACTTCTTACGGATTTTCATCAAATCAATAATGTATTTTAAAATGAAATAGGTTCGTAACAACGTGTTGTTAAGATTAATACACAAAATAACGAGAAAAGACTTTCCGGTTAAGCTACATAATGCAAAAAATCAGATTTTTTTTTTCGAAATTTATAAACAAAGTAGCTTTGCTTGGAAAAATTAAGAAGCTATTAAAACTGATGGTGCTGAAATCAAGGATGGATAAGATTAAGCAAAATGAAAAACACTAAATAAGAAAACAGTACTTTATTCAAATGAAATAAAACATCGCTTTCTTTGAACCAAAATATTAAAAAATACAGATGTTTATAATGCGTGAGTTTAAACATACGATTTCATAATGGTTAATAGCAAAAACCTTAAGTCTATTCAACTGCACTCATGTATATGTTAACAGACATATTTATAGCAATTTTGCAACTACGTTATCATAATATGCAATAATCGACTTCTTGTGTCAACATTTCAAATAACATAAAGGCACTGCCGCTCTAAATATCAAACAAAATTACTGACAACAAACTAACAACGTCAATCACTTTGGCTAATGGCGTACAAAGTGATCTTATCTAGAGAACCATAAGCGAAGTTGTCAGCGAGACGAGCTAACCATACAGAAAAAACTTCATAGAAAAATTATTAATGTGAAACAGTAGTTACTTATCGTCTATAACTTTACTATAATACGTTGAACGTATAATATCATGTACATAACTCGTATAGAAAATTTAAAAGAAAACTATTCAATATTAAAAACGTTTATATATACTTTAATATTTTTCACAAAAATCAGTATTCTACTTAAAAATTTGAAAATTAATTATTTACGTAATTGCTACTAAGTATACAAGTTTGGAAGTGGAATGTAAATATTGCACATGACAACTTCCCAATAGGACAAAAGTAAAAATATTAGGAATATTACAAATGTATATCCTAAATAAGTGTCAAAAAGATAAACAATATAATGCTTTTGATGTTGAACAAAAGTTCGATAATAGATATATAGGGAATTATTTATTAATATCGTACTAAGGCTCATTTAGTTTAATATAATTTACGAACACTAAAAGTTAAATTAAACGTTCAATATAAATTTAATTTCCGCTTACGAACATCATTGAACACAAACACGGTACACTAAATTTATGAAATGAAATTAATTTAGGAACTTTGTACATATGAATATGCGTGCCTTTAGCGCATCGTGTTTGCTCCTCGACTAACTGCAAACCGAGAACTAGTTTTGATATTAATCATAATTTGAATTGACGCGATTCGTCCAAGTGTTTTATATAGGCGTCATCATCTAAATTGTCGAAGTCAACTTGTAGCGATATTTTCAATCGCATTGAGCATAGTGTATTCGATGGAGCAATGCGAAAATTGCAGGCGATATCGAATTTGTGAGACCTAAAGCTGAGCGCGGACTGATTATTGGTTTTATGGTAATGAAACATAGCATTCTTTCCAATTTGTATTTTGGCATATACTTGAAGACGTCGCATTATTAATTATGATAATATGTACCTAGATGATCATTTTTCCTGAATAAAATGTTTAGATAAGTGTCAAGCAAAAAGGATTAGGTTTGTGTTGCGTAAAACTAGAAAATACAAAAGTCTCGGGTAATTGTAACACTTAAAAAGTGTAATAAATGTAACGCTTTGTAATTACAAATTTATATAAAAAATATAATAATTATAAAGTAAATTAAACAGCAAAAAAGTAATATTTTGTTGCAGAATGTTTAGGACTGTTTTCAAATACTTTCACGTTTAAATTATAAACAATAACAGTAAAAGGGGGAAGTTTGCTGCAAACAATACACCTGTCGAAACTATCTAACGATCAAATATATCGACCAAGGTACAGAACGCAACTTGTAAATTGGATAATTGACATGATGTTCCCACGGATCGCTTGGCAACCTAAACATGGATTCGCCATTGAATTATTAACAAGGATTAATTTATGATATTGTGAAATACATTACAATCAACATCATATTATGAAATATCGAGATATTGATTTTTATTCAACTTTTAAACTTCTAAACAGAGACATTTGTAAACTGGTTAACAGAATAGATATTCTTCCATCGGTGGTCATTGTTGTGTTTGCATTGTAATCAACTTTAAAGGTTTCGGCCATAATTAAAACTATGAACTTAGGCACGAAAAAAATACGACGGACTCTACTATGACTATTGGAACGTATCATTAACCTTACACGACGCGATTATTGCCCATATCACTGCCGACTTATAAATGACATATTTCGGTATCAGACTTTCAAGTCGGCATGACAGCGATAGATTGTAGAACCTTCAGCCGATGTTGTTGGACAGCACTGTGCTTACCATCAGGCAAAGAGCCATCACTTTGCAGTGCTACAAAAAAACTTTGGTAGTTGTTGTTATGGAAATTATGAACGTTAACATACTCTTATACTATGGCTAATAGTAAATTATCTTCAGGAGGATTAGCTATGATTTTCATTGTTCTGAATTAGGCTTAGAACGACGCGGTGAGTCATATGCATATTTACGCGGTTGATGCTGCTTGCGTTTGGCTGGTAATGTCGTGCCATGCACGGTGCATATCGGCACCTGCCAAATATTCTCATTGTGAATTCGTTATGGGTCCGTCCGATCATGATATACGTCATACGGTGTTGGTCGATAAAGGAACAGTCTAGTGGGCGTAGTCATTTACAAATAATTATATTATAGTAAAACTTCATAATGGTATGGTAAGGAAAAATTTGTATAACGTGACGATACGTGTTATTTACGGACAATACGTAATAATATAAAATGTATATTCAAAGACGTTTTACTTGAACCGCATATAAAGGTTGCATGGGTTATTTTTTTAAATATATTATCGAATTATAGAATGTCAATTTTAATGTTATTCACAAGCAACAATAAAAATGTATTAATTCAAATCATTACAAAAATAATTGATGAATTCTATCATTGACAGTGCGGGAAAAATCATACAAATTTGATCGGATGACATAGATGATGCATAATACCGAGTGTGACTATCTTCACCACAATAAAACAAGAGGCTTAGCAAGCAACTTCATAGTGTAGACATTTGCTACCATGCGCGTACGCATTGTAAAAAATCACTCTCCTTATCTTTTCATTAGAAGTTTAAGTTCGAAAATAAAACAACGCAATCTATTAAGGACATCGACCCAAAAGTAAATACAAAGTACTTTACTTGAATTTCAGTTCGTGCCGGTCGGCGACCAATATTATCTACCCCGCAGTTACCCAAGTTCCAAACGTAATGAATCATTAACTAATCTCGCGACAATAGGGCGAGTGTTCGAAAGAGGAAGCGATAAGATGGTACACCGAACCCAAAAACGAATCATTGTTACATAGAAACATAATGGTTATCTTATCATGTACGATGCGTGAATCCAAGTGTGGTTTCCGACAATACAACTCCATATTGATAACGGTATCGATTAGGAATTTCACACAATAATGATAATTTTTTCTTTTATCCTTAAATTGTAGTAAAATTTTGTTGCATTTTTTTTTAAATTCATTAGAGGTCTCTAGCGTTTCGCTGATTTTGTGTTCCAAACGGTATTACGTTAATCCTAATACTAGCTCTCAAGTGCAGCTGTCAGAACACAACTATAGGTGCTTAGCAACATATTTTAATCTTGAGGGTGGCAGCTAGCCAGGCCGGCATTAGAAAAATCCCTACCACCATGCTATGGTTTCATCACGGTGTTTTCCTTCACCGAAAGCTCACTGAGACCATCATTGCATCATTGCGTATATTTAATATTTGTTGTCATTACTTATAATCATCACAATCAAAGGCCTTGTAAAATCTACAAAGGTTATTTTTGATAAAGTGCGGTACTTCGGCATATAACTAACAAGGCCGACTAGCCCGACAGTTATGTTCACACTATTGACACACGAACTGGAGCATTCAGGAAACGCATTGGTGACGTAGCTCGTGCCTACAGAGAAGAAGAACGAATTACCTTTACCATTGCATGAAGTAATGCAGGCAATTAATATTACTATATCAACTACAATATATTATGTATGTTTCATATTTTTTATGTACTAAGTATATGATATACACGAATTAAGCATGTACGTGTAAAAGAGTAAATAATTACAGATACCTGCACAGTTTTATATAATTGTAATTATTAATTATATTATAATGCCTTCATAAAAAATCAATTCCCACTAGTAGAATACTAAAATGTCAAAAAAAATCTGAAAGCAAGGACTGTTGCATTAATTCTTGTTATAATATAATTTGGAAGCCCCTAAAAATACTGAATGAAGGAACAGCACCTTCAACTTCACCATTTTAAATCAATTCATGCGGTAACGATAAGTGTGCTAAATTGCTTCCAAATTTTGAGAAAAAAAAGAATTGATATCTTTGTCCACTTATCAAGTTAAAGTGGTATGACGGGTAGTGCATGATATGTTTACATTTGTAAATGGAATCAACTTTATGGAACATACTTTTAACTTCAATTATTTAAAGGTATCTCATTTATTGACGTTATAATCAAATTACTTTGTCGGAGATAAGTAAGCTTTTAACAAGTTTTGAACTGTATTCCTAGAGAACATAATCATTTCGAACGTATTGATTTTTAAAATTCAATAGCGTACATTTCTAATTTTACATATTAACTTAATACATATTTGTTTCAAAGTATGTTAAACCGAGTCACAAATTAAAATATTCTGCTAACGTCACGTTCATAGAATATTTTCTAATATACATTCTTGTAATCTTCAAAATATAAAAAGTTCTAACAAGATGGCACAGCGCGGCGGCTTTCTTGTTAAAACTGTCTAGAGAGTTTTTGTGGTATTTTAACATGCATTTTCCTAGTCATAATTTATAATCCACTTCATAAGTGCATCATAACTAAACTACATTACCTAAAATATGTACAACCAAACTTACATAATATATGACCAAATAATATAAGTTTATGAATTTAATTAAAATGTTATCCTGCCAATAAATTCAACATATCTTTTTAAAACTAATCTATTTTGTCTAAATGAGCTTGAATAATTTGTTTTCATGAGTATGTAGATAAATATTTTTGTATTTGTAATCTACTCGGGATAATAGAGGATACAATATAGAATACAATATTTGGGGATAACTATTATTCACTCATTTAAACACCATAAATAACATACACTTTTAGTTCAGATTTATAATTATAATATTAAAATGTACCTTTTAAAACAGTGTATTTCCGTTAAATCAAAATTTGATATTAATAAACACTTGACTACAAAAATTGCTAACAATAAATTAGACTAGTTCAAATTACAGATCGCAATGTAAGAGAGCTTCAGTAAAGCCTATCTCAGTGCACGCCCGTTCATATTTAATGACGTCATTCAGCAGGGAACATGAATCCTGTGTCTTGTATCACGCGTTAGCTTGTTTTCGCTTTCATGTCCTTTATCATTTAAGTAGCGTGTGAAGGAAGCTATACACGAGTCACGTATTCATGAGCTTTGATCGAAAGCAGCCTTGAATAAAGTATAACATCATTTTATAATGCGGATTAATATGATCCTTTCGTAATTAATTAATACTTTAAAAAGACATCAAAATTTTATATTTCAAAGTTCCGCACGGAAACGCTTAGCTACTATGCTGCTTAGATTCGTAACGTCATTGAATAGTTAGCAAAATATTATGTCAACTGTAACCAGCATCGATAATTAATAAAATTTAATAAAAGCGTGCTTAAAATAACAACCTACATTGTAATTGATAGCAAGACAGTGCTGTTGAAAATCTATACTGAAATTAATTAGATATGAACATATTGTTTTTCTATAAACGATAATTTGAAATTTGAAGAAAAAGCATATCTAATTTAAATTTATCACTTCGTTCATGCCCTATCGCTGTCACTGGCAGGAATTACCTATCTTATAAAGCAAAATCTCCGTAGGCGTTAAACAAATTGTACTTTTATAGATACAAGAACAAAAGAATGGAATAATCTGTGAAAGTTATTAGACGGTGTAAATAGGTTGGCGCTTGCATAAACTTCAGCCTATAATTACGCAACAACGCCCATAAAGTGCATTCCATGGTTATCGCATCTTTTGTATTCAATTAGCCTTACATTTAGATTACCGATGCCTTTCACGATGACAGTGGTAACGAGCGTGGTCAGCTGTCAAAATGTCCAAATAATCAGCCAGGTGATCCCATATTATACAACTTTTCAACTGATATTTAAGAAACAAATTCTCTTATTTTTATTACATCGGTGGTTTTAAATATGAATCATATTGAACTTTAATTAAAAGTGAGCAATGGAGAGTGAAAATACGGTATTGTAGAATATTTTGACGTTCGTAAGTACAGGGTATTGTTGGTAAAGTTTGGTTCGAAGCTCATTGTTCAGTCTATTAAAGTCTTTCAGAGGTGGGTCAATTCGGACGAGGCGTGTTCAGATTATGCAATGAGAGATGTAATATCGTGTCTATAACATAAGCATTGACGTGAATATGTTTATGTTAACAAGAACTGTTTTAATATGAATACTATCGTTTGTCAGTATTTATTAATGAAACCGTTATTCACATTGAAAAGTTTTCAACATAAAAACTAAAATGTAAATAAATAATTATACTTGATTTTAAAACAAATATGCTTTCTACTAAAAAGGTTTTAGGCTATGTTTTGTAACGCTATGTAAGAAAACATAAGGGAAAACAAGTAATGATAGTATAAAATCAACTCGTGGAAAAGTCTCTACCAATACGCTTTCTTGGAATACGCTGCCAAAACCGTTAAACATAGGAAAATAGAAGAACAAAACAAATAGGTAATAAAGAAATGTTCTTGTATAATAAACTTACTAGACATCTGGATAAACTAGAAAGATCTAAAATCTTATACTTACACTATAACTGACTTTCTTTTGTTTTTGTTATGTTTTGCTAAAATTCGAAACCCTAAAAAGTTTGTATTAATAATTTTGATCAATGAAATAATGAAGTTAATAACGGTATTATTAATCTACGTATCTAAACCTTAAACTTAGTTTAGGCTGCTTTTATTTAATATACAAATTGAAATAAACTCAATGGTAATTATGAAATAAATACATATTAAGATTGTACGTGTTACAACACCATTTCACTAGAAACGCAAAGCAACGAATTGCTTTAAGTTTGTTGATTTGACTTAAGAATTTGCAAATGATATTCGCATTATTTACCAAGTAAATGACAATCTTCTTGGGTAATATAAACTTAAAAAATGTATAATGTCCCTATTGTATTATATGTTACAAAACAACAATAATTGAACGTACTGTTTTATAAAAAAGGTCACGTGACCTCGTACATCAATTCAATATTTAAAATAGTAAATATTACATGTGTAAGATACGACTTAGACAACATTTAACTATCATACCGAGGTAAATACATCTACAAGTTATACCAATTGCCCAACATGAATACATAATGTATTATAGAAATGATCCGCCGAAACAACAGACTAACCGATGGAGATAGGTATCGGACATTACACAGCATACTGGAACATGGCCTCCAAGCTCAGAGACCAAAGTGTTTATACGCGTTCGAATCAATCGACTAATCAAAGCACCATGTCTGTATCGATTCAACAACAGTATGACTATCTAACTTACGATCGATATTTGTTAAGTTTAAATTTCAAAGTCACATAACTACTCCCAAATAACACAATCACTATTTATTTTATTCAAAATGAAACTGTATGTACTAAACAATAAAGTTGTTTATGTAAACTTTTCAAATTAATAAACCGTTTGTAAATTCAGTATGGCCAGAAAGAATATTTCAAATTGATTCACACTGATTGATACTGTCAAAGGTTTGCTATAGTATTCGATTCTTTTATTGAGTTGACCTTTAACTTACTTGTATAATCAACGAAAGCGTTAACACATATGGTAAACTATGCAGCTGTAAAATTTTTATAAACTTCACCTTTACATAAAGGTATACGTTGTTATAAAAGAATTAGTAACTCTTATGGATATATTGGGTATTTTATATGGTAAATATTTTCTCTAACAATATATTTTATCGACTATAATAGGGATTGCAAACATTATATTACAATAAGTGTACTTATTGGTTTAGTTCTTGTCCTAGTCAAAATATTTGTACTATGACGCTAATCAGGCACAGAAATGAAAACAAGATTTTAGTTTATCTTCACAATGTAATACTTACCTATGTACATATTATTTAAATTTAACCCTCTTGTGATCTCTATTATCTGGAAATTAAAATTACTTATTCCCGAAGAAAAGAAATCGTACTATATAGATAAAGTACCCCTAGTTACTAACTTACTACTAATCACGCTCCAGGGCGCTACGCCGCGATACACATTTTGGGTTCCTCTGGATTACATTAAAGTACAACGTGCTAAATGTACCTTGACAGCTATTTTAAAAAAAGGACACTGACTGAATGCTAACAAGAGTTTTTTAGGTTTTATTACTTACTATTACTTACTTAGTTTATGGACTATAAAATAGTTTTACATTTAGTTAAAAAAGTATCGGGAATGGATGATTTGTTTATGGTTCCAATTTCAATTTTTTTATTTTTTTGTTGTTAGATTGGCACAACTTTTTTTAACTTTTGCGCGGAGTTTGAGTCTGTTATTTAGATAAAATACAGTGCTGTTTTTAGTTAGATCATATCTAGTATGTATTGCGAATTTCATAATGGACAAAAACATCAATTAAAGAATTGCCTTAAATTTTATTTACATTGCCAATGGAATTTCATGTTCGGAGAAACTGAAAATCATACAGAAGGCTTACGGTGAATGATTTTATTAAAAACACGTGCTTCTCAGTGGTACAAAGCGTTCAAAAGCGGTCGTGATATGTTGGAAGATTTTCCTCGCCCTGGTAGGCTATCAACATCTTCAATTGAAGTTAACATCGCAAAAGTGAAGGAAATAGAGTCTGAAAATCCTCATTCAAGTTTGAGAGAGATAGCCGCTGAACTTTCTGTATCTCATGAGACGATCCGTATCATTTTAAATAACCACTTGCGTATGAAATATGTTGCCGCTCAGCTAGTCCAAAAAGACCTGAATTTTCTCCAAAATCTCAATTGCATAGGAGTCGCTAAGGGCATGCTAAAACGAGTCAATTCCGACCCAACATTCATGAAACGCATTGTTACTGGTGATGAGACGTGGGTTTACGAGTTTGACTTGCAAACGAGTCAACAAGTTTCGGAGTGGCGTCTTCCAACTGAACCGAAACCGAAAAAACCACGCGAAAGTCGGTTAAAATTTAAGAGAGCAAATTCGACGAAAAAGACCATATTTGTGGAAAGAAAATTCTTGGATTTTGCACCACCATAATGCGCCTTCGCAACAGGCCATCATTGTGAACGAATTTTTATCCAAAAACTCAACAAATACCATCGAGCGACCACCTTGTTCACCAGATATGGCTCCAGCTGACTTCTTTTTTTTTCCTAAACTCGTTACCATTTCGTGACATCCGTTTAGACATAAAGGAGAATTCGCTACGAGACCTAAACTAAATTCTGGAAATAGTGTAAAAAAATTTTTTTGATGATTGGATTATTCGTTGGCGTAAGTACAGTGTAAACTCTTTATAACGTTATCCTTTATAACGATAAACTCCCTATAACGTTGAAGTGAGCCCAACTTGGTTGGTTTGCGTTAAAACCCACATATTGAAACACTCTTTATAGCGATACGCCATTCTCTATTACGAAGAAATGTGTTCATATTTTTGGACAGTAAATATTTATTATCGGTATTATTGTTTATTATCAGGTAACAAAAGACTTTGAAGCTCCTAAACATCGGAGGTCGGTCTAACTTTTGTTATCCTTAATTGCCTTGAACACGTGCAGTATGACGCATTGTTTTCTCGGAAGTGATGGTCTTCGACCAAGCATACTGGGTACCTATCGTATTATCAGTCGTAAACCTACTTTGAAACTGTTAACATGACCAGTGAACGGAAAGCGATTAGTGTTGATGAAAAAGTTTGATAGAAGAAGATATCAATAGAATACATAAAATAATACAAAACAAGTACTGGCATAGCAAAAAACGTCAGACAAAGTTATCAGACTATATGTGTAAACAATAATTTATAAGCATTTATTATCTAAGACATACATATTAAAAATTCTTGTTAATTTGGTTGTTTTTTTTGTACACTCCATATAACGATAACTCTCTATAACGACAAAAAATGCTCAGTTCCTTGAGTTTCGTTATAAAGAGTTTACACTATATATAGTTTCTGAAGGAGCATACTTTGAAGGCGATAAAATAAATTTGGATGAATAACTAACATTTTGTTTATTATTGATCTTTTCCCGATACCTTTTTTGACAGGGTGTTATTAAAACTAAAATTTATAAATTTAAAAAAAATTATTGTAGAGTTAATTTTACTACTTATCTCCATATACTTATAACAGTATAACCTGTACCTTGTTATCTGTTATGGTGGAAGCAGAGATAATTGAATTATAAGTATCTTGTCGAGACTTCACGTCTTGACGTAGGTAGCACTCGATAATAGCACTTAATAAATCATTGAAAGCACTAAGAGACAGTGTTCCATATAATTAGTTTTTACTAATATTGTATACTAATAATTGCAGAAAAAAAAAAATACAATGAATTATCAAGTAGACAATTAAATATAGGTAATTAAAATGTGTAGTGAAGTGACTATTAGTTAAAAAATAAGTGCTGGTGCTTGGGTACATATTTAATAGCATCCATACTGCTGGATGGTGGAGTACGACAATTGTGTCGAACTGGACCGCGAGCACCATACTAGGTGTGCCACCTGCAATAGAAACATGCTTAAGAGGAAACGCGAAATCTGTTTTGCCCATACAAACATATTCCTCTGTGTCCTCCCTAGATAATGGTACTCGAACAAATATTTTTATACCTTGAAATCTATATCCACCTAGTGGTATTTGGCTCCTAGTTTTTACAATAATTCATTTATGAAAAAAATCAAAACATAGGGAAATGGACAGCAAACAAATTTGACGACTACAAAATGAGAAAGTGAAACATACAAACATAGCCAAAGTCCTTCATATATTATTCTTGAAAAAAAAAATTAAATTTGGTTCATTTTTGAAGGAGGAAAAACAGGAGAATATGAAACTATGATTTTATCATTTTTACTTAGGTATAAATAATCAGTTGGAATTGCAGTTATCACTCTCACTCTATTCGGTGAGGTTTCAGGCAGAGCACGACAGCAATAGATTTTATAAATACCTATACTTTAAATATTCTTAGACCGCGTATCCTCTTATGCATTCCGTGTTCCAAGGTCAGACGGTTTATATCTGGTAATTAAATGTAGTGATAGGGATTTTTGTACCTAACAGGATCACGACTGCTATACAAACGCTTCACAGTAACTCTCCATTAGTTTCTCGGGTTTGGGAACAGCCAATATAAATCCAGCTACCGAGGGACTTGCAGAACAGGCTCACGACAACGAAGGATGCCGATCTCATGATGGGCATTGCTGTTTTTAGATTGCACTGTCCTTACCATCAGGGAAATTGCCGTAACTTTTCCGTAATACTATTAAAAAAATAAGGGCTTGAAGCTAGCGAAAGGGACTTGCTTAAGGCTAGTTAAATTTATTGTAGTACTTAGCTGTGCCCGCGGCTGCCCTCGCGTGGACTACAGAATGTCGCCGATCGAGCACACGGGCGAATCGTGCTAACGCTCACTGTTATTTAAAAAATAAAAATGTAACTGTGGGTCATCCTTAGAAGATATACATATGTTCTCTGTAACTTTTTGTACGTTTCTTTAATGTATACAATTATGTAGTATATTAATTTGATCTATATCTTATGGTTTACTCAACGTAAACCATTTAAGTGCCCGAATTGATTCACAATGACCAGTTTTTTTTTTATTTGCGAGGAACCCTAATTATTTTTCTAATGTAAAGGTAGCTTAAGTTACTCCTTATAACATCAGCTATCTCCCAATGAAACTCCCGTCAAAATCGGTCTAATCGTTTTGGAGATTACACGGAACAAACAGACAAACACACGGACAAAAATTAAAATTTTTTGTGTTTTGTCATATGTATCGTATATAATTTCATATGGATTTAGTAATAAACTCTTATTTTGACATTACAAACAGACACTTCAATTTTATTAATTATATAGATAGATTAAAACAGTCGTTCAATGCGGTGCCACCATGTATTTCCAATGAGCCATCATCAAAAACCAAATTAGCTACTGTTTCTTACTTTTGCATATAAGTGCATCTGTATTTACTCTATAATATAAAGTCATTACCGTCCGCAGTGAGATAAGTTCATATAGCGTGTTTATGTCGAAGCAAGATCGATCGGAGTCCATTGCCGCGAGCCACTCTGATAAGATTACTCCTTGATTGAATATTCTATGCCTTCGATGATAGTGGGGGTGTTTATGTGTATCTATCTAAAAATAATAATTATTTTTGTACTAAATAATTTAGATATGCGGTTCAATTAGATTTTTATTGGTTCTTTAGAAGTATTTAGCCTTATGTTCAGTGACGGTGTGGTCAAAGATGGTAACAAGCTAAGCCTAGTGAAAACTTTCATGTACAGCTGCCGGAACACACCTATAGGTGCTTGGCAACAGATTTCCAACTAGAGGGTGGTAGCTAGCCAGCCGAACATTAGAAAAACCTTTTCACTATGCTATTGTTTAATTCATTTCTCATTTCATTCACCTAAAGTTAAAACTCATTTTAAGAACTCGAATTCACGTTAATCGCCACGGTGTCCAACATGCTACTACTAAACCATCATGGCTACTCCATTATAAAAAAGTAAAATATAGAAGAGTTATTATATCATCAGAGTTACATTTCTAAGTATCATTTTATACTTATTATTACTACTTATATTATTATTACTTATACTTACTTACTTAATACTTATACTATTATTACTTATATTATTTTATACGTCCTCATCACAGTTTAGTTTATATTAAAACTGTCCACGAGAGCAATCTGAAAATTCAAAATAGGCTCACGTGCGAGGCTACATGTAAATCTACTTACGCTCGTGTCTCGACTACTGACTAGGTATATTTTAGTGGGAATACAACACTCCGTTGCGGTTTCACTATATTATGTACTTTATATTTCACTAAAAATCGTACGCGACTTCTTACGTGTTAACTACAATATAGAAATTAATAAAAATTGTCTATAAAACTTGTATGTAGCTTCCGATTGGTTAATGACTAATAAGCGTTACGTAGATTACCTCCTGAAAACGTACTCGAAAACTTTCCCTCCATAAACATAATTATTCTAGAACTAGTAATGTCCCCTCCAGCCAAGAATAAACGAACACATGTGGCCTCTTTTTAGAACTCTGAACCGTTTTCATGCTCAGACGGCTTGCTGAAGACTAACCTAAACAAATGGACTTCGAATCTGTTGGGCTTGTGTTCTCCAACTGCGCGTAGGGAGAGCCTATTGAGGCATCGATTGCAGCTACCTGCACCTCCTACTTACTTGTCTTCTCATGCCATATAACTATTTGCCCTTAACCATGTACACGAAAGAAGATGTCGTCTACATTATGACGTCAGCGTCTCCCATTACAGCCAAGCACTCCTTAATGATAGATATTGTCTTCTCAAATAAGTACAAGTCCTGTAGAATACATGAGTAATAAAGAACAACTAACAGACTGACTGACATATCAACGCATAGTCCAAACCACAGATCAGTAAATTCTTTTACTGATCTGTGTTCCGAACTACTGGTACTGGAACCGTGAAAATTTACATGCAGATTTCTTTTACACTATAGGTGAGCTAAGGAAGGATTTTTGGAAATTCAGCCCCTAAAGTGGTGAAAAGGGGGTGAAAGTGTGTATGAAAATCCATAATGTTTAAAGATAGATCTATGAAAATTAGTATTTAGCAATTCAGTTAGAAAGTAAAAAGATGGGCCATAACTAAACTATAACGCTGGTGAACCCGCTGAAAAAGCGATAGTCATATATATTTTTATACATATATAATAGAGTTATTATGAAATTGTATTAGCGCTCTGCATATTTACTACAAATAAATAGTATCTACCTAACTTTATACATAATAAAAAAAAACTACGTAGAAATAGATCAAACGCCCTTAACATCGCTGACAATTTGTTTCTGAAAAACAATTTTATCTTAAAAGGCGACTCATTTATTATGATAATGGAATTGATGCAAACGTTGCTATAAATGATTAATAGTTTGATTTCTATTGGGGATGTTGATTTGATAAAACAAACATGCTTTCATCGGAATTTTGCTTAGTCGCTTTATTTTTCATAAATATAAACATATACTTCTTTTGATTTCAATACATTTCTTTCATACATTCACATACTAGAATAACGTTCGAGTGTTAATTAATTTATTTGATGGGAAATCCAACAGAGATTTACATATATTTTAAATAAGAAACATCGTTTACAATACAAAACAATACAGGGATTATAATATTAATGAATAATAATAAATGCGCCCACGCATGCAACTTTTATTTTGTGCGATTCCATTTGTTTCTTAATATTTCGTTTACCGTAAGCTACTGATTGACTTAGTGACATCGGACATTGGAGTATATACTTATCTTGGCAGTAGTTAATGTTATTTGTACTGTACTATGTTACATACATATGTAGTTTATGTTATTTGTATTGACACTAAGTGCAACACATTTTTACGGACCCATAGAAATATAATTTATGTGAAGACTTCTATACACACGTTGTGCGATTTTTGTATGGGGTAAATCTTATGAGTTCGCGTCACAGTATATCTATAGAGTGCTGCTATAAGTATGACGTGTTAAATAGATTTTTAAATTATATGTTACCTTTTTACTTGGAAATTTCAAAGTTAATTCTCTTGCAAACGAGCGACGTATGATGAAAATTAAAGGACTCATAAAATCTTCCTTGGGCGATAGAGTTTGAGTGAAACAGAACATTATTTCAAAATAACAGCTCGCGACGGCAGCGGCATATCCTATACGTGGACTACTCAACAGAGCCATGTTAAATATTACTCAGTGTGCTAATAGATGTGAAAAAAAGATTAATGTTAATAATTTCAATTCACAAATTATGAAATTATAATTATTAAAACTATTATAGTTTCAAAATTAAAAAAAAAAAACTATTCCAAAGTTTTAACTTTTCACTTCTGTCCCCTATGACTGCCTATTTTTTTAAATATATAATACGCTACGTAATGCCTCACTTAATTATTCACCAAAATTAATTATTCAAACAGCATTTTAAAGTTTAAGTTCCCCGATATTGGAGAAAAATAGCTTAAAATTAAGGGTTTCATTACAAAAAAATATTAAGAATACTTCTTCATTTGGAATGAGGAGCTTTCGGTGATGGAAAAGTTCGTGATGAAACCATAGCATGGTGGTAGGGTTTTTTTTAATGTCCGTCTGGCTAGCTACCACCCTCAAGCTGCACTTGAGAGCCAGCTTTTCACTAGGATTAGCGTGCTACCATCTTGAGCCCCATCGTCATTTAAGATCAGTTGAGAACGTGACCACAACGCTAAATCTATAAAGATTAAAAAAAAACTAACATATTCAAAGCGCCATCTATTAACAGTCTATTTAACTAACATGATAGCTATTAAATTGTTCACATCTATGCGAAATATTTGTACGGGTCAGCATCGTCCATATGAAATTATATGTACACATGAAGCATATTTTTACTTCCATAACTTTAATCAGTCTTATAACAACACTTAAACTTATTGACATGAATAACCGCTACAAATGAACACTTTTTTATTCGCAATAGGTTTAGCGTTTGGCGTCAACCTCACCTGCTTTTAAGTGACAATGTCGCATAAGACGACTAGTGAGAGGACTGATAGGGTGTTAGCTAGTCAGGTGAGCATTAGAAATAGCCATCAATCGAAAAGAACCACAAAACCACCATTCTGTGCTTTCATCTCAATCTGGCTGGAACGTCAAAATGATTCACAGCATTCCAGGCCAAATACAATAACCATGCATATCGTTTCGCCGGCATGGCGAGAATCTACACAAAACTAACGTATAGCAACACTTTATTAAATATTCATAGCGTTCATTTGTTAATACACATGGCTGACAGCTCAATTTCACAATGTACAAGTTATACTTCCAGAGTTCATTCTACGACAATTAACACCGAAATGGGAAATTTCGTGTCTATAAATGGTTCTTCATTTTGGTCAAATTTTAACTCTTTACACATCTGCTTGCTATCAAAAACTTGACTTTGTATTACGAAATTACTTTAAAATTAATTATGAATTAATTAATTTAATTAATTACGAAACTAATTATCGTGCTGACTAAACCATTACAATACAATCAGAATTAAAAATGTCATAAAATATTTTTTTTTTGTTACTAATTTAAATGCCAATAAGACTCCGTATTCAAACACATAAACGAGGTTTACGAATTATATTTTTTATAGTGATGTAGTTCAAATATGAACTAGAAAAATTGAAAAAAACAATAGTAACCTGAGTGTCTATTTTGCATATTATATAGGTTTTAAAAAGTAGTTATCGATGCACAGCACGCTCGTATTATTAACTTCCAATAAAATTACGTACCTAGGCACATTACATTTTATAACATTCGCAGATATACCTATTTCATTTTTCTTAAACTATTTTAATACTCTCTTATATATTTCTGTTAAAAATAAAACTATCTTTGCTTAATACCACTCAATGTACTCTACACTAATATTATAAAAATCGAAGTTAACTGTCTTCTTCTTCTTCTTCTTCCTAACTTGGCAACCGGTCCTCTTTAATGAACACCATTACGGCCATTATCGAGTGAATTATAGTGTCATGTGTTATGACGATTCAGTATCCTAACAAGATGGTGACTCCCTTGTTAGAACTTTCTAGGAAGTTTTTGTGGGACTTCAGAATGAATGTTTTCAGCTTATATTTATAATCCACTTCACTTATGCACAAAATCCAAACTATATCACGCAAAACGCCACCAATATTATATAATATAGGGTGAAAAACCTATGTAAATGAATTAAAAATAAAAACCACAACATATCATTTCAAGAGTCCGCCAAAAACTCAAGTTAACTGTCTCTTTGGTCATTATCTTTCGGGCATTGGCAGGAATAGAGTTAGCCCTAAGTAGTGAAGAATGATTTAGTATGAAAACACAGATAATTCGCCGAAAAAACCTATTATTTACATATATCTTACTTATTTTCATGAAAACGGACAGATACTTTTTTTCCTAAAATAATGTCTTAAAAATGTTATGACGTATAATATAAAACACTAATAAATCTTTATGCCAATGAATATTATTACATACCAATTAAAATAAAATCAAACGGTTCCAAAAATCATTATTGTTATGGATTAATTTCGATTTCGATTTGAATAAAACGGGTAATCTACAAACCAATACGCTCTTATTTTTTCGCGTAGCCATAATAATACATTTTTTTCGCGTTACGAATCGAATCGACAAAACACTATTCCAATTTCCCACCACGTTTACATTGTAACTATTTTGTGTGAATGTCATTGGGGAATGATAAAAAAACGAACTAATCAAAAGTGCGGCTTATCAGAATAGGCATTAAAAGGAGAAGTATTTTCTTTTACAGTCCGAGGCAATTTCTTAGTGGTTCATTTTTTAATTGCTTTTTTGGGCATAACAATCAGCGAAGAGGCCGCCGACAGCGGGTGGTCGCCGGCTCCTTTGCCTCTTATAACAATTATAATTATTCCATTAACTTGTACCACTGCAATTATTACGTGAAATTCCTTCTCATATAGTCTCTTCGTTTACACATACATATATAGATTCGTATATTACAACCAACTTACTTAAAATCAACAGCGTTTAATTTAATTATGAACAAAGAAAATATTTTATTTTATTGCTTTTTTATATTTTTTGTGATATATTCTTTAAAAAATCCGCGAAATGTTTTTTTTGTAGTAGCACTTCAAAGTTACGAAACTTTGCTTGTAAGCACAGTGTAATCCAAAAAACGGCTGCCACCGAGTGTTCGGTAATTCATCGCCAATCCAATCCCGGCAGCTGGATATGCAATGGCTGATCACGAAACGCGACAAACTAAAAGAGACCCATTATGACGTGCTTATCACCATATGTATGATGGCTAGTCTGGTATAGATCCCTTTCACCCCTCTCGATTACTGGATATATACCGGCTGATCCTGGAACGCGACATGCCTATGTGTGTCAGTCTGGCGGCTGTTACACCTGCTGAACGGTCTTCGCGGTCCAGTCGAACAGCAAAAAAAACCTATCTACCTGCTAATAAAAAACTTTAAATATAACAAGAACAACAAATCATTGTCATGTATCCTATCATTATAAATTTTCTTACTGAGCAAAGTAATAACTTAACGATGATTAAAAAAAATTAAACTAAATTTTTGAACAATCTCATAAACAAAGGCAAATTCGTACCATTCACCATATGACGTCCCTTCTCATCACTGCCTTTCCTTATGTAAGATTTATGCCTCCGAAAATCCAGCAGTATGCATTGCTGACAAACTACATTATGTCAATTCAACTACTACAATTGAGAGAGCAATGAAACGAATTAAAAATATATGTGGTTGTTATTGGTTGCACCATACGGCGAGGATCTGCAACATCAAACTTTGTTACCTTTGTAATTCCCTGCGGCGCGGTTTAAAAACAGAGAATACAAACATTTTCTTTTTAAAAATACACAATTAGAAACAATTAACGTGTAATAACATCCTATGAATAATTTAAAGGTCGTTTACTATAATTAGAGGATTGATAGGGCTTTATTGACCTTAATATTTATTTATTTAGGCCTTCATTCACGTTTCTACTTCAAATTCAACGGGTAATTACCCGAAATAACTATATTACTTTACGAGTGAACTCGTAACCAAGTCAGTTTGTATAGTTTTATTTTTTTATATGGGTAAATTAATGTTTTACAATGGGAATGAGCATGTCGTAAATCGTCCAAATTATTTTTTAGGTAAACATGTTCCTGGGAAGATAACGAACGATTAAATGGATCTCGAAGTATATTATAGTTTTAAATGGTGAATAAAAGTCGAAGAGAAATGTTTATTATCGGAATTCAACATTGAATATCTATGGTTTATTTTAATAAGTTCTAAAATTATATAGTATACTAGCAGTGCCTGCGGCTCCGCATGGGTTTATTACGCAGTAATTTATGATTTCTAAAAGTAATATTGACAATTATTACAGACTATAAATTGTGGAATGACATATTATATTTTCTTTGTACAAGATTTAATCAAAATTGGTTGGGAATTAATAAAACCTTCAATTTTATGAAAAAATAATGCTACAGTTTATAAAAGTTTTATTGTCATTTCTTGACTTGAATGACATAAACTTCCCTTGTACAACATTTTATTAAAAGTCAGTCAAACAATTTGTTTTTATTAATTATTGACATACAAACAGACATACGGCCAAAAAATTATGTCATATTCGTGATCCAGTGTTCTTTATAATAGGTTTCTATCACAAAAATTGGGAAAGAATACATGTACAGACCGAACTACAAATTCATTTGTATATATATAGTATATTATGTATATTTTAAACCTGAATATTCCCACAGGTATTTAGGAGTCTATTTAGTTAAGAAAGAAGCGATTTAAGAATATTTTAAGAATAACTTACGTTTGTAATAATCAGTTATATTTGTGTTGTAATTATGAAAATCAAATATATTTATAAAAAGACATCCAAATTTACACGTTGAGGATCTCTGTTACACCGAGATCAGTAGGAAGCCGCACAAAAACAATGTTTGCGGTGAACATCCATTTTTTTCCAAAAACGAAATTCCGAATATCCGCACTCGAACGCAGGTAGCCATCGAATTTTAAATCTGTTTGTATTTCCAAAAAAAAAGAGAACAATAGATACGAATGTATTTTACCTGACACCGCTTATAATAATTCACAACGTATATGACGACGACATGTGTCGATTTATTATATGTCTATTAAAAAAAACTTGTTTAGCCTGTGTTCACTCCGTTTTGTTTGGCGAACGAATTATTCGTTATTAGTTGTTTAGTCGGATCTATGAGAATACGGTTACAATTTTATGGATGCGGTACCTTTTTTGTTACCCAGTCACGCGTAAAAGGAGTTTCTACGTCGTTTGGCTGCTTGAATCGGATTTGTTGCAATTAGAGGCATTACTTGGGGGGTTGCATGCAGAACGTAACATAACATGAAAGACATTCACCCTCATTTTGCTAAGGTTTAGTTATTTCTGTAGTTTTGTCGATATAACCACGATACCTCTTAGCTTCCTAATAATAATTTTGTCAATAATTTGGATTTATTTCTTTATGATAAATAAACAAGCAGATTAATTAAATTCTTTTATCCTCTCACTTCTATACTTACTAGTATTTTAAAGTGGGAAAGTTATGTTTCTTTGAAGTAATCTCTGAAGTTATTGATCTGATCTAAAAACTGATTTACTGATTGTGCTTAAGTGTTATAGGCTATTTAAAAAAAAATCGTGTCGCAATTTAGCGGGCGATTGAAAGTTTTATATAATTTTCGTATAGTAATCTCTTGCCTATTTATGTTTATTTAACTAAAGTTTTAATATGCAATAGTTAGACCGAATTAATAATAATACTATACCTAATTTTAATTCCTTTTTTATAAGGAAAATAAGCAATCATTCACACGAATATTATTTTTATAATAATTTATATTTCATAAGTGTATTTTTTCTAATAGTACATCCATTTTGAATTTTACCCGTGGCATTCATAATAAAATTGTCTTTAAGGCCATTGCACTTTACCATGTTCATAAACCTCTAAAGATATAGCTTAAATATTTTCAGGTAAAAGATTTAGAGAACGTGATGTTATCATATAATCACTTAAACATTAGTCAATAACACCCAGGTGTTAATTATTAACTCCCATCACGCACTTCACGTGAGCAATTCATTCTCGCCAGCATGAAATTTACAAAAGATACCTTAGTAACATATTACTAACGTGTCCTAACAATCAAAGTCAACATTTAGTGCGTACACGTCCATACGATTTCCAATTCCCAAGCGTCTCTCATTAGTGAAACAGCAGTTGTACTCGTCCCTCTGTTCAGTAAATGATAATAATGATCCGTTATTATTTCTCTTTTTATTCCTATATAATTATTACTTTTTCCAACGTTTCCGTCTAAATTACACGACCGGGTCTAACTCCGTCCGATGATTACTTATGCCGTTACACGTATAATTACTAAATAAGTTGTTTATTAACGTTTATAGAACAAGATTTAAATTAATCAAAGGTATAATGACTTTATTTCGATTGGCCGCCTCCTTCGCGGAAGGTCGCTAATCAATAACGAGCTTCCCTATTGGTCAATTGCGATTGATTCATATTAATGGATTCTAAAACGTTTTATATAGATACGAGTTTTATTTAAAATCTACGGACAAGTTTAAATGAGGGTTTTAAACCGATTTTACGACAGATGTTTCTATATTGATACTTTGAACTTCACACACTGTCATTTAATTTCAAATTAAGCATAGTTTGTATTATGGTAATTAAACAGCTGATATGCCGACATCCAGACACATCAACTAACAATTCTGCTCATTAAAAAAAGGCAGTCGTGAAGGAATCGCACTCGCGACCTCTCAGCTCAATAGTAGAGCTTACTATCACTGCACCATGAGGTCTTCTTTGTATTGTAGATGTCATATAGAATTGTAGATTGTAGTAGTAGGTACTAAGTAATATTATTTTTTACGATTCTGATACTGTGAAGCTTAGCAATTTATCTTTTGTTTCCGAGATTGTAACAGGTCTTTGCACATTTATTTACATAATATCTTATAGTCATCCGTATGTATATTTTTTTGTAAATTACGTAAGCTTATATAATGTTAAAGTTTAGGTAATTATCATTCCCATAAATGAAAAAACACCTTTGAATACGCTATAAAATTACCTTATCAAATAACAAGACATACTCAAATTTACTTGTATTTAAATGCGCTTGTTTTTATAATAACTTGAACCCTTTTTTACGTTTGTAACTGATACAATCTCGACATTATAACGCCATTAACAAGATAATAACTACAATAAAGTCAGCGTGCAGTCAACAAAAAGCTAACTTCTTTTAATACTAAGAAACATCAGCGGTTTTACCTATAAAAAAATATTTCCTCCTTCATATAAAAATAAACATCAGTAACATTCGACTTCTTTTTATGCTACCAAACACATTATAAACATTGGAGAATGTTAATAAGATAACATATTCAAAATAAATATTTAAAAAAAAGCCTGCAGCACAGCAAGTGAAACTTCTTAAAATATACGAAATATAGCTGTCTTTCTCCTTCTCTCTCATGTAACGAAATATATCTATATGTGACGCGTCCTTGAAATTGCACACTCAATTATCGAATATCCGACTAAGAAATTTCAGAAAAACATCATAAGACAAAAATTTAAAGACAGTAAGTTAAACAAAAAAAAGGGAATGCGTGTAGTTAGTACAAAAGAAGAAAATAGAGACATTTTTTTGTAATAGTTAGACAAAAATTAACAGATCACTCAATTCATATTATACACATGTTGTATTCCTTCCTCCCAGGAGACAGAAACATGTATATATGTATAGTTAATTAGCTCATAATTCTACAGATAGGGAAACTAGTTAGTTCACCACATAATTGCAACTACGGCAACAACCCAAGCCAAGGCTCGGCCACTTTGGCTCCCTTTCGCGGCTGAGTGCCTTAAGCGCTCGCCTCCAACCCATGGTGAAGCTGTGAAAGCCGTCTGAGGCTCCAGGGTATCTATGGCTAACAGTACAGTCAGAGAGAAAAAAGGCGTGTATGTCTGCAGTGCCGTAAGTACGCAGCGGTGTCCAGGCACAGGGAACAGACGATGAAGGGGTGCAAAAATGACCAAACCAGGACCATAAATAATACCAATCATAGAAAATTTCAGAGGAACATTTATAGAAACTCGCACCGGGCGCATAAAAGGTACCAAGTCCGGTGAAGCTGTAAAAGCCGAAGCGGCTTCAGGGCCCCTAAGGCTAACATTGTAGTCAGATCTAAAAAAAAGCATAAAAGGTTAGTTACGGTACTCTGCGTATGCATAGCATCGAGTGTGAATATTGTACACTTTTTGTTACAATATGCCTAAAATTCATTCTTTTTTTCATATCGGACCTAAAGAAATAAATTTGTAAAAAACTACTTAACCGAACATTCTTATTTGATCGTAACTAAAGAACTGACAAGATATCCTGAAATTCAATCCAACTTTTACGCAGTTTTGTGTTTTGTGAAATTACTAGCTATACGATCAAACGATGTTCCAAACGATAATCGATTTTAATTCTGATGATATTAATTACTTTAACGCTTATAAGTCGTGGCTATTGCAATTATTTTAAATTAAAAGATATAAATTATTATCACCAAGAGTCATGATTCAATAAATTTAATGTGGAAACGCAATTCTTGAGGGCCTTCGTTCATTTCTATTATGTTGCTATATGAAATTTATATACCTTTGAAGCGTAATTGAGAACAAACTAATGTTATCTCTGTCTTTTCATTTGTAAAGAATATAAATATTGTCATTTTAATTTGTTATCTTATAGTCTTATCGAACCTTCGTGAATGCATTCTTAGGCCATTGAACACAGGGACAGTTTTTTTCGAACTGACCTTACTGTTAGCCCTATCCAAAAACAGAGCGGCGGATAATGACTTTCAAAGCATTACCGGGCTTGGGTACAGGGGCAGTGCCGTCACTGACTTGTTGCTAACTCTAGTATCAAATGGATTTATTTAGCCGACTCTACAAACTAGGATAATAATAACATAAAATAATAATAGTATGTAATTATTTTATTCGTCTTATTTTTTTGCTTTGCTTTAGCTATAAATTGTTTGTGTGTTATTTTTATGTATTTTGTAAATAATGAATAAACTCCGCGCTAAAAAATTTGCGATCCCAGTATCTGCGATGGGTGCGATGGTATCCCAGTAAACCCAGACAAACATAACCTCAAAATTGAAAATAATATCTCAAAAACTATTTGTTTCCGCACTTTTCCGTTCACAGAGGGGACCTCTTAACCTCCCTACTCAACCTTTTCATATCCTCAAATTCAACGGCATATAATCTAAAGTCGAACCAAAACAAATAATAATCCAATTTAAAGTAATTTAACTATGTAATTTTTATTACCATTTAAATTATTACGATGGCAAAGTGGACTCGCGTTGGTTGATTCAGAAATCATCCTTTCCTTTCATCACTATGTACCTTCATATACCCAAGCTGTTGCTGATTAGTTAATGCCTTAAAAAACTACAGTTGAATTGAAATCACATACAATTTAATCTACGATCATAATAAAAGCAAATATAAAAGGTTATAAGTTGTATCCAATGTTTGAGTTGATTGCATCACAATGCGATCTACTCCCGTGCTATACAATAATTCGAAGCGTGAATTTCGTATATTGTGTAAGCTTAGTATCAAACAGCCTACAACCTTTGCCCTGGTATCGATGGATACAACACACAACACAACCTACTGTGAATTTCCTAACAGAATTATTAATAAGTGTTGCATAAGGACAATGTAATAAATTAATGGCTTATTATATTGAACTATCGAGTCAATTGTTACTTTTGTTAAATCGTTCATCAGTTAAACACGTAATTTCTTGAAAATATTCTCTATCAATTTGAAATCCTGTCTAGTTGGGTTATTGTGTGGTGAACATTTGGATTGTTGAAACTCAAATAACTCTTAACTTAATTTTAATCGCGGTATTGTAAACCTGTATATATTTTTATAAATTAAATTTTGAGATGTCCTGGAATTACACTTTTATTGATTAGAAATACCTAAAAATCAGATCCCTATCCAACTCTTTTATATTCGGCATTATTCAAAGTACAGAAATCCATGAGATCGATAAAGCTTCCACGAATAGACCGATTCATTCAGCTCAGTGTATATATTTTAGGGCGGTGCCTTAACAATAAAATTTTAAATCAAAATGAATCATATTACAGATTTATATCTGATGATTCCTAAACGGAAGTTCCTTGATTCCTAAAAAATTAAAACTGCATTAAAAGTAAAAGGTGATTTGAAAGCAAAAACATCAAAATCAAAAATATTTCAAATCACATCTTACCAAAAAAAAATCTACTTGTCTGGAAGTCAACTCCGCATTCTTGACGTGAAAGGTAGTGATATAAACTAATAAACAGATAAGCAAGTTTCCTCATTATAATATAAAATGCTTTACTTCCTAAATCGATAAAATGCACTTTCTGCATTTTATTTATTTTTAATAGAAAACAATTTATTGACTCCTAACTTATAATAATATGTGTATATATATAATAAATAATAATAACATATTTATTTAAAAGGCAGCAAGAGCCTATTATATATGAGTAATCTAATTAATAAATGGTAACAATTAAGAAAAATAAAATAAATTATAATTAGACCTAAATAAATTACACAAAAGTAGTTGTGCAATGATGACTTCAAATTAATCATCGCTTCCTTTATTCACTATCGTGAATTCCCATTGTTGTCTTCATTATTGAGTTGGAACTCTTTCGAAGTCTATCTATATATGTCTAAGTATATTTAAACAAATTTCTCAGTTGATGCGATATAGTCTACAAGTCTATATCATTTATTTGAATTTATACAAAATACACTCGTATTATATTATTTTCTCATTTCTCTCAACTATCTATTTATTTTATGAAGTTAATCTATTGGGCAAATGAAGCATTCATAAATGTTTCTATATGTTCTATAAGTCACATATATATTATTTATTATGCCTTAAAAGCCACACAAACTCGTAAATTATAAACGTTCTATTGTCTAACATTCTGTTAGCGCGTTATGTTGTTGAGTCGGACAGTTTTACCCGAGATTTAGGTGTAGGCTGATTGCATAATGTCACAAAACAAGTTGGATGTTTACGAATTTAAAGAACTTTATTATCATAATATCATCTATTTGTAGTTTTTTGATATGATAATTTTAAATTATGTATTCTAAAATTATGAAAATTCGTTTAATATTTAAACCAGGGACATAACTACAGCCAATTTATGGTAACCTTACACATTAGTTTGACTTTATATCTTTATGTAACGATATTACAATATTTACGGTAGGTACATTAATCATTCTTGGTTGTCAGCATTTTAGGGTAGGGTATCATCGACTTACTTAAATTTTGGATTTAAATCAACCAATAATTCAGCCGGTCTAAATTCTTAGTGACGTTTGTATCATTCACAATGCGGAGAGCGCGTCGCTGTAACCTGTCCAGGACATCAAGGAGGTATTAGACAAAACCGTTCCAGAATTGCGAACAATATTCCATGTAAGGCAAAAGGCCTTTTAGAGAAGCTACAGTTAATTGGGTGTAAGAAAACGTTGCACTCGGTTCAGGATGCCCAGTTATCTTGATGTTGCGAAGATAACACTTGCAATGTGATACCCGAGATTGAGGTCATATCGCATATCCATTCCACGCTTTGCGAGTTAGACATTCTGAAGATTGGAGAGAGAGGAGAACGGAGAATTTATGCAAGAAAACACCTAAACTTACGGCTTCTTAGAATTGAAATCGACCAAGTTGGTGAGTATAAGAATTGTTGAACTGGTTGTATACAGTAATAAGATATACCTGCATACTCTCTGATTTAACCTGACTACAATAGCAATAACACTCATGAACCATGTTGTCATCACCATAGCAATAAATACAACCCAAGGCTATCCAAGGCTATCATTGATAGGCATAAGCAACAGGGTGAGTGAAAATACACAACCTTGTGGAACTCCTGAGTCAACTGGCATGAGCTACGAAATGTTTCCATTAACAAGAAGATGTATGTTGCTTTCATGCAAAAAGCTAGAGATCCACGTACATAGGTTGTCATGAAGACCGTGTGCCCGAACTTTAAACAGAAGACCATGATCCCAGGCCCTATAAAATGCTTTTAAGCGCTAACGTTGTAAATAGATATAAGCTGCAGTGACCACATGAAATCTGATAGACTAGATGCTCATTTGCTACTTCTGCTGCATAAAAACACTTAACTAATGTTTTCTGTCATCATAACTGCACTTGAAATATTAACGACTACTATCTATTACCTATCTACAACTGCCAAAATGCTAAAACTCGAAAAAATACTTGGGAAACTTTCACACGTTATACACATCTTTTACGTCGCGTGATTTTAATTAAATACAAATTTATAGAAACAGTTACAGGTCATGAACTGACATTAACAAAAAAATATGTACTTCCTATACAATAAAATTAATAGAAAATGAGGTATTATTTTTTTACATCGACCACCAACAGAAAAACAACAATTAATAAATAAATAAAAAACGTTCCCGGACAGTGTTTCAATTCATTCACAGGGCGGAGTCGTTTTACATTCAAGGGGAGGATATATCTCCAAATCATTAGTCCCGGAATGCATTAGAATGTGAACTCGGACCATAATAATTTTCGGTGCCCTTCGTCCGGCCGTAGGCGGATATTGCCTTTGTCTTTAGTTATTAAACGGCAAAAAAGACAAACGAACATCAGTTGGGAATATTTATTTGTCTCGGCCGACATAACCGCATGTAATTTTGCCGGTATTGTCCAAGCGCCATGTTATTGTCCAACGTTCTGATGTATCGGTGACACACGTTTCATTCCTCGATGTTGTTATAACCGATAAAGAACCTCGATTATTTTGTAATTTTAGTAATTTTGAAATGATCATAACTGCTTTATCAAATCGACCACTTTAATGAATGTCATGAAAAATGAGGTGTTGGTCCTTCGAGCCAGATGATTATGTAAAAAATATAAAAACACTGGTGAAGTTATTCTATCATTACTTTCTAGAATTTACAATAAATAGTATCACTACTTTTATCTAAAAAAATAGGTGTTGGTATATAAGAGATCAATAAACTGCAACACCGTTTGACCGATTACTATGATAGTTGGTAAATCTACTTTTTTTTTCATTAACAATGTTGTTATGCTATCTTTGGAGTCTGAATGCAAATTATAGTGCTGTGAGCGAGTTTTTGGCATCTTAAAAAGGTATAATAACTAGCTTGCATGCGACTACATCTCCTTGGACTTCAGAATTGCGTATATATACCGTGATAAAAATTATGCTATATCTTAATCTAGTTTGTAAGCCATCTGTGTGCCAAATTCCATCCAAATCAGTTTAGCAGTGTTTGAGTAAGAAAGAAATAAACAAATTCACTTTTAGATTTATAATAATATAGTGAGGATTTTGGTTATAGACAACAATTTATTTATATGTAACATGATGAAATGCACATTATATATACTCTTTCCACTCCTTAAGAATAGGATTCCTTGTATAATATTGTTTATTTATTACATACCGTGTATAATATTCTGTATAGGTATCGTAAGGAGGTGAACAATGAGCACTATAACATAGATTAGAAACCCAAATATAGTCAACAGAAAAGTTAAGATTTAAATTAGATTAATATCAAAATTGAGAAAAATCTATCATTACCAATATACACAATATTCTAAAGCTAGTTCTTCCCTCCCATTCACTGTAAGTAGAAAAGACAATTAATTATTGTTAAATTTGTAATAAACTCACACTAGGTAATATTAGAATCTATAAAACCAATAAGTTTAGTTATATTAAAGGATTAAAACATTGTGTTAATTATTTTTTTTCACAAAATGCATTTATAATATCGTCAAAATATTTATTATTATTTTGCTACTTTAAAATTTTTGATGCTTATACCGATGATACCTAATAGTTGCTTCTCAAGTTCCAATACCTACTAGACTGAGAACTATGTACTTTTTGTTTTTTCTTTCTGAATCTTCAAATCAAAATATTTTTAATTCAATTTAGACCCTAAAATTCCAAAAGACTGCCTTCTTCTTCTGAACTTTCTTACAAATTGAGCCCCAAGGTAAAACTATAGTTTAAATACAATTTTTTATGACTTCAACAGCGCTCAATCTCACGACTTTTAGTGTTAAGAACATTAAAAAGTAATTTATTATAAAATTACATAAATTCTATCTAACACTTCAACTTTAGACAACAAAATTATAATATCAAATTTTTTTATCAACAAAATCATCAATTAATTTTTGTTATGCCTATGCACGTACCCTCATTCATGAAGTTATTAGACTGGAAACATCTTGTTTATTATAACATAGTAATATCATTAGACCTTTTATAGTTGTATTTATCAACTTATGGACTCGTTTTAAGTGCATCTTTACATGTATACCTTGTTACAGATAAGATAAAAAGTGAATTTAAGTCACTTTTTTTTCAAGTCTAAATAGCTTTCTCTTTAATCGACTGACGGTGCTTAAATAACTATTTAAGGTTTTTAAAAGCGTAATCTTTATCCTGATCGTAAACTAAATGGAACTAAAAGTCATTGAGTACGGAAAGAGGTGTGTTAACATGGTATTAGTAAAGTACATCGTAAATTACTGAAGCAATGAACAAACAATGAGACACCCGATTTAATCTTTGTTATTATTGCTAAAGCAATTGGAGAAATTGTTTCAAAATGTTAATGTTTTTTTTTAATATTTGTTTCACACACGGCCATTACATTTGAAACTATGCATAGCTTGTGTTATAGTAACTAGAGGAGATACAGGAGACTTATGAATGATGAGTACATTAAAATATGTACTTATTAACAATGTAAACTGGGAAGCTAAAAAAAGTTCGTTTTATAGTAAGCAAAGTTCTTTAAAAGAACATATATGTATACCAAATTGCTAAAAAAAAACTCGCTCGGTCGGGATATCTCGAAATATGGTCATAAACAAATGATTACATTAGTATATCTCATAAATACCTTCAGCTAATAGTAACTAAACAGCTGATATACATTCACATATGGATATTTAATACAGACCCATACACAACTAACAAATTATACTCATCACAGGAAAGTTAGCTGTGCGGAAATCAAAGCCCTCTCGGCTCAATTTTAGGGCTTCCTACCACTGCACCACGAAACCTGTGAAATATTTATTCTAAATAGTTTAATACAAAACGTACAAGAAAACTATTCAGGAAACCGAATTAGAAAATATACAAGAAATGCAATTGCCTCGTCATCATTCATTAGATAAAACTAAAGCTAAAAACATATTATGTGCAAAGTTATCTTTACTACAATTTCAGTTATGAAGTTCTTCAGCAGATATAAAGCCACTATTTCAACGCTCAGTAATAATTTTAGAGAGATAATATATTTCATCAAAAGATAACAATCAACTGAGTATATTCATTGATCGATGACGTCACGTTTTCCGTATGGCGTTTCCAATCACGTGACTCACAAACAAAAAACTGTAATATACGGAAGGAAAAATGAAATAAACAAACAATTTTTTTTAGATTGGTATTGATTTATGGTTTTTGTCAATAGACCAAATTGATAATATAATTAACATCAACTTTAAAGCACAATATGATTTCAATACAGTTAATGATTATAATTTACATAGGAACACTATAACTGCATGGTTGATGGATGTGTTATATAAACGCTTCGTTTTAGCGTCAATATACATGCAAGATGATTTTTAATAATATTACCCATTATAGTACAAACCGGCTTTATGTCGGACGTTACGCCCACGCTACAGATACTTTTTTCTGTAAATTATAATGTAAGTGCAGTCCAGTGAAGAAGGTCGGCGTGAGCGGGGTTGCTAGCCTTCTCACGATATCAGGGAAATTACCCGGAAAAAGAAGAAACTCACTTAGAATTTTAAAACAAAATCCTTTCGTTTATCTCGTCGTAATAATCTAGTTAATTTTATTTACGCAGAATCTTAATTCTTTTTCTAAAAAGTAGCTTAAATTACTACTTATAACATTTGCTAACTCCCAGTGAATATCCCGTCAAAATTTTTCCAACCATTTCGGAACTTAGACGGAACAAACAGATAAAAATAAAAATAAAAATTGTTATCAGTATCGTATAAACTTTATTAAGCTTTTAGTAAAACGCTGTTATATTGACATTACAAACAGACTTTTCAATTTTATTATTTTTTATAAATAAGTATACTAATTCACTAATCTGGTATAAATACCTTTCTCTATTCATCTAAGTTTTGTGTTTCTATATCAAGAAAAAAAAAATATTTTCCGCTCTTTTGAACTTCATCCAACAAACCCGAATTCTACCTTTGGTTATCCTATACGTGCAGTCAAGTCGATAAGTTGGTTACGTAACAATAAATAGGAAAATATATAAATTATAATTATTATTATTAAATACAAAACAACAACAACAATCCTAACAACTGACTGTTGACTGTCTTCGCAACTGGGTTACAATATACTACTTTATCATTTGAGAACGAATAATTTAATTTACGTTTTTTTTTTCAGAAGCAAGCTAATCAATCATTATATATGCAAACCAAGAAAAGGTAGATGGAATATCATAAGATTAATGACGTGACCGGTTGGCACTAACACAAATTTTGTTGGGTCTGCTCTAGACAGCGCTGATGTAAAACAGAGATGAATCACGTAAAAGGGAGAATACTTATGACCTGCAGTGGGAGAAAAGAAGCTGTCCATTATAATGATGATGATAATGATATCACTCAACTTTTAATCGTCTGAATATTTGTTCTATTCAACAAGAAAAATCATTAAAATGGTCGCCATTCAAAGTTTCCTACAGATCGTTAAAACAAGCTTTCTCACAACGTGGAAAACAAGGGACTTTAAGTTCAAGATAAATTCCACAATTTATTATTTATAGAAGAGGAAACTTTTTCAATAACCTCATAACATATCTTACCTTCGATATGCAAGAGATGAAGTTACAGAGTCATGTTGTTTATAACATTGGATATTCAGCGATGCTAATAAATGTGTAGTTAAATAAAATATATGTATTATGTTTTCTTTTTATCATCAGGTTTAACATTCTCACCTAGTCAATTTATGTAAGGACTGTATTGTGAATAAAAGACGTCCACAATATTTTAATGTGTGCTAAATTAATAGCGCTTGTTTTATTCTTCTTTCTTACAAAGTTACAGTAGTTCGTAGTAACAATGTGGTTTCTTAATAACGTTCTTGACTGTAGTTTGCTTGTAGATTCGCTGCTTGCTGTTGCTGGTGTTGTGTTTCTCGAACTGATCCCAGATTCGCTGCTTGCTGTTGTTGTAGTGTTTCTCGAACTGATCGCAGTACTGCCGCCCTCTCCGCTATATTTAACCTCGCCCTTTGCCTCGCAACCGGTAGTGCGATGGATTCCGTGCGGGGCGTCGCTCAGCCAATGAGCGCGCACGCCCTGTGTGCGCGCTCTCGGCAGTACCATGAGTCACCATGCCAGATGTTCCGAGTCTGGCATGGTTCATCCTTACAACTAGTGAAATTTATACATTTAAACTTACAACTAGCTATATTCTTATTCTAATCGTTTTAAAATACACGTATTCACACATATTCAGTTCATATTATTATATCTATTCCTAACACGTATTTATAAACCTTATTCCTAACACGTATTATATCATTTACTTGTTCATTCTATACTATTAGACTATCGTTATTCGCTCGCCCCGCTCGCTGTCCGCAACAGTTCTCCCCCCGGCGTAGCCTGCGCAGCCTCACTCTCCTTTCAGGACGGCGAGCTTCGTCGTCGGGCGCCGGAACACACCGCTCCTCGTCTTCACGTCGGCGCTCCTCACTCCTCCATCTGGTCTGGTGTAGGTTCTCGTGACGATTCCGCGCGGCCAGGTGTTGCGCGGCAAGGCGGAGTCGACAACCACGACCAAGTCCCCGACGTTCAGAGGGCGCGTGCTGTCGGCTGAGTTCCCGCGTGGCACCAGTGTAGGGAGGTACTCCTTAACCCAGCGCCGCCAGAAATGATCGGCGAGTGCCTGGGTTGCTCGCCAGGTACGCGCCGGTCCGCCGTGTCGCAGGTCCCCGTCGTAGGCATACCCGTCGAACTCCCAAGCAGAAAATGGTTGGGAGTGATCGCCTCTGGGTCCCGCGGGTCGACGCTCACGCGCGTTAGAGGCCGCGCGTTAATCGAATGCTCGGCCTCCGCGAGCGCGGTTTGGAGCACCTCTTCTTTAGGCGCACGCTCGTTCAAAGTGGCGGCGAGCGCGGTTTTTACCGACCGCACTAGCCGCTCCCATGCACCTCCCTGGTTAGGCCCGCCGGGTGGGATGTAGCGCCACTCGACGCTGTGCCGTAGCCCCTCCCCCCGTAGCGAAGGTGCCCATTCGGCGTAGGCGGCGCGTAGCTCGGTGTCCGCCCCACGGAAGTTGGTCGCGTTATCGCTGTAGTGGCTGAGTAAGCCGAGCGGGTCATAGATTGACATAACCGCACTCAGAGCTTCTCGCTTTGTAGGTTCCCGCTTGCGTGCGCGTACATCGGCTGGTACCCGATGCATGGACGTGTTAAACCCTAGTTCATCCGTAGCTGCATTCCAGTATAGGCCCAGGATCTTTTCTTGTTCATGCCCGCCAAGTTGTGCGGGCGATCGTGCGCGTAGCTCGTCCGGTGTTTCACTGAGTACGCTCGCTCGTTTGCTGCTCCATCCGCGTAACGTAAAGCCAGCTACTGCGTGGACTTCTTGTATTTCCCTTATAGTGTGGATAGCTGTTTCTTCATCGTCGTAGCTATCCACCAGGTCGTCCATGTAGTGGCTCTGCGTTATTGCCTTGAACGCGTCTGGATGCGTTCGTGCATGCTTTTCAGCATTGCGGTCGCGTACACTGTGTGCTATGAACGGTGAGCTTGCTGCGCCGAATATCAACGATCTCATTTTATATTTCTGTGGCGGCTTGTTCCGGTCGTTGCCTCGCCACAGAAATTGTTGTGCCGGCTGGTCCGCTTCGCGTATTCGTATTCTCAGAAACATTTCCTCTATATCAGCAGTGACGGCGACGGGCTTCTCTCTGAACCGGAATAAAATCCCCTGCAGCGATCGTAGCAGGTCCGGTCCCTCTAATAACTCGTCGTTTAAACTCGTAGTTCCACTGCGTGCTGCGGCATCGAATACTACTCGTAGCTTGCCGGGTTTGTTCGGGTTGAATACAGCGAAGTGAGGTAAAAACCAGCTGATGTTGCTAGTCTGTTCGTGTCCCTCGCAGCGTACGGCGTAGCCCTTCTTAAACAAGTTTTTGATCTGACTTGTATACGCCGCCGCAAACTCTGTGGAACGATCCATTTTCTTTTCTATCGAGTGAAGTCGTCGTAGCGCCATATTGTAGCTATTAGGTAGTACTACATCGTCGCGGCGCCACGGTAGACCTACTTCGTAGCCTTCACTGCGTTGTTGGATCGTTCTGTCGAGTATTCGCGTCGCGCGCTTGTCGGCGTCGCTGATTCTCGGTTCGCGGGCTACGCCGAGCGCGTCTATTTTGAAGTGCCGTTCTACGAGCTCGTGTAGACTTTCGTTCCGGATCTCGCTGCCAGTGTTGCGTTCAGGTGCGTATATGTGTAGCAGGGCTTCGCTGTGGCCGATGATCACGTGTGGTGCGGTTCCGTGCACCACCCAACCCAGTTGAGTTTTCGACGCCGCCGGCTGGTTCGGTTTGCCGACGCGTAGCTCTCTGGATACGATCATCTCCCAGTGGTCCGTACCTATCAATATACGCGGCCTCGCCTTCTCATAGCACACCTGCTTCACTTTCAAATTGCGCAAGTGAGCGTGTTGGAGTGTGCTTAGAGACACTGTTTGTTCGCGCAGTCGGAGTCCTTTTATTGTTCGAGCTCGGAACTCGTGCTTCTTGTTGCCGCCCGGTTCGTACAACTTCGCTTGTACAATTTGGCTATTCGTGTACTCTTTGCCCATATTGACGCCTTGTAGTTGCAGTGGATGTGACGGTCCATGCGCTCCGATGTCCTTGGTCAAGTCCTCGTCGATTAGCGATATAGTCGAGCCCTCGTCCAACAGAGCGTACGTGTTCACCGCTCCTTTGGGGCCCGATATAGTCACCGGACAGATTTTTAGTATAATCTGTCTCGGTTCTATAGTTGTTGCGACAGCCATTACCGTCTCGCTCGTTGACGGTGTCACGTTGTTCTGAGTTTGCTCTTCGCTATCACTTGGTCTGTCGTTGTGAAGCGACGAGTGATGCGGACGACGACAGGAGTTAATACCGCACGGCTTTTCTTTGCAGTAGACACGACGATGGCGTTTGTCAATACATTTGAAACAGACGCCTTTGCTCTTCACTAGCTCCCACCGTTGCTCGACGTTCAGTGCCTTGTATTGCAGGCACCGAGACAACGGATGGGGCTTATCGCAGCTAGGACACAGATGTTCGGTTTCTGTGTCCACCGTAGCAAAGACGTTCTGTCTCTTTCTGGCGGCGACTTGCGGTGCGGCAGGCTTCAATACTTCGCGTGTAGAGGTCGCTGTCGAAGCTGTGTCGGGCGCATATATGTGTTTTAACGCACGGCTCGCTTCACGCATTAGGAAGCGTGATAATACAACGACCTCTGGATCCGTTGTTCCCTCGTTCTCTTCCGCATAGTCGCACCACCGGGACTTCAGGTGTGGGCTAAGTTTTTCTAATACTTCCCGAGCCAGCATCGGGTTGTACAGGTAGCTCCGCTTGTCGAGATTTTGTAAAACACAGACTATGTTTTGTAGTTTTACTGCGAACGCGTTCAGTTCGCTTGCGGTAGCTCCCGGTCGTGGTAATTTCCGCATATCATCCAGCGCCTTGTCTATAATTACTTCCGTCCTGCCAAAACATTGTTCCAGTGTCCGCATGATTTCATCTGGATTGTTCGCGGTGTGTAGTAGCGCTGCCACTGCGTCGCGGGCGTCCCCACGCAGGCTGTTACGTAGGCGCGCTATGTTTTCTATCGGCGAGAAACGATATAGCTGCGCGGAGTCCCTCATAGCTGCTTTGAATGGCAGCCACTCGTTGATTGCTCCAGTGAATACAGGTAAGTCGGCGGCTTGGCGTGGCGGTGGATGAGTATGCGTCATCTTTTCTAGTATCGCGGCGAGCTGTTTAATATTACTGCTCGATTGCGACGGTGATTGCGAACGGGCACGTCGTTCAGGCCTGCGTTCGTCTTGTTGCCGCACGTCGTTACGGGTACACGGTAATTGTTCCCCCCGTGTAGCTTCGGGCTGTGAGCGGAGCCAGTCATCCACTCGGTGAATACGTTCATCTGGCTCCTCGTTCGTTTGCTCACGTACGTCCTCTGCTTCATCCCGTATCGACGTTAACTCCACGGCGAGGCGTTTCTTTATTAATTCCGCCTCCATACGGAGTTCTTCACGGCGAATTGCGGCTAGTTTCTCTTCCGCTTGTAGCTCGGCGAGGCGTGATTGCATAGTCGCACTCGTCGTCGATCTGTGTGAGCGTGGCGGTGAAACGTGGCCTGTTCTTACGTCAGTGCGAGTAACAGGTACAGAGGGTGTTCCCTCCGATCGGGGTGTGCCCTCAGCCCTCTGTACGTCTGGCGATAGCGGCGATTCTTCGAATACTCGGACTGTGTTATTTCTGTTTTGTGATTCCATTGCGTCTCCCTGGCTTCTCGTAACAACCATTGATCTGGGTACGCCGTTCGTGGATACAGATGTCTTAATAACACGTCGTTTCTTCTTCAAGCGTTGTTGTAGATCGGCGAAATGTTCTGTTCTTTTTTCTTCCGATCCGGCTTCCGAAGGACCAGATAATATTGTGAATAAAAGACGTCCACAATATTTTAATGTGTGCTAAATTAATAGCGCTTGTTTTATTCTTGTTTCTTACAAAGTTACAGTAGTGCGTAGTAACAATGTGGTTTCTTAATAACGTTCTTGACTGTAGTTTGCTTGTAGATTCGCTGCTTGCTGTTGCTGGTGTTGTGTTTCTCGAACTGATCCCAGATTCGCTGCTTGCTGTTGTTGTAGTGTTTCTCGAACTGATCGCAGTACTGCCTTTTTTTTTTTTTTTTTTTTTTTTTTTTTTTTTTTTTTTTTTTTTTTTTTTTTTTTTTTTTTTTTTTTTTTTTTTTTTTTAGAACTGACTACACTGTTAGCCTTAGGGGCCCTAAAGCCGCTGCGGCTTTTACAGCTTCACCGGACTTGGGGGCGAGCGCAGAGGGCACTCAGCCGCGAAAGTTTTGTGGACGACTCGCACGAGGGTGCCAAAGTGGCCGGACCTCGGCTCGGGCGGTCGTCGCGTTCGCAAATAGGTCGCGATCTATTCGAATCCCTACACCTACGATTCGAGCTAACTAAATATACACATAGGCACGTTCCCTTCCTCCTGGGAGGAAGGAAGGAACCGTGCGTATGTGTATTCAGTAATCGGAATGTTTCTACACTAACTAGCGCTAACTAACTAGCGTAAAAAAAGAAGAAAAAAAGGTCCCTCACAGAACCTATGTACCTGTGTGGTGTGCACGTGTGTATGTTCATACGTGTGTAGTGTTGTATGTAGGTAGCTAAGTGATGCACGTACAGTGTCACTTGTATCGCGCGGGCGGTTGCCTGACCCAAGGGTTTCACACCGAGGAACGGACCTAGGCTTGGGTTACCGCTAGAGAGGGTGGACGTGACGGGTGTGCTGGAGCGAAATTGACCGCCCGCCCTCTGCGGAGAGAACGGTGGTTACGCGGGCGTGGGCGCTGGCACGCTCTGTTTGGAGAGACGGATGTGTAATATTTATTCGAATTTTCGATGTGATCGTCGGGATCAATAAAAATATTGCGCGGTCGCAGTACTGCCGCCCTCTCCGCTATATTTAACCTCGCCCTTTGCCTCGCAACCGGTAGTGCGATGGATTCCGTGCGGGGCGTCGCTCAGCCAATGAGCGCGCACGCCCTGTGTGCGCGCTCTCGGCAGTACCATGAGTCACCATGCCAGATGTTCCGAGTCTGGCATGGTTCATCCTTACAACTAGTGAAATTTATACATTTAAACTTACAACTAGCTATATTCTTATTCTAATCGTTTTAAAATACACGTATTCACACATATTCAGTTCATATTATTATATCTATTCCTAACACGTATTTATAAACCTTATTCCTAACACGTATTATATCATTTACTTGTTCATTCTATACTATTAGACTATCGTTATTCGCTCGCCCCGCTCGCTGTCCGCAACAGACTGATAACTGGGTTAATTTTATAAAGCTTGAGTCAGGGGATTTAGAAGCGTCAAATTACGTTTTCAAGTTCATGCTATCCAATCTTTGGTTCAAAAGTATTTATATATTAATAGTAAAATATGTATTTGTTTTTTATATTACGTTTCATCTAAGGTTTCGTCTCTAACTTTAATATTAAAATGTTTCACATACATAACCGCATGGACTTCTCATTCTTTTGAACTTATGTCTTATTTAACACACTATTACTTCACAGAATTACCCTTTTGACCAATTTTAATACAGTTTCAGTATTTTTTTAAACAACTTTATGTGTGACCACAAACCCAAAAAGCGAAAATTTTGAAAAATTATCTTTTTTAGGCCATAGAAATCTGACTTAAAAATAGTGTCAATGAGACTAGCAGAGGATCCTGCATACAAACTCTGTCAGTTTTGTGGGACTATTTTTAGGTTTTTATTGTAAACCTTTTTGTTATTAAATAAAATAAACAGTATACTCAACTTTTCTTGCAATCAACTAATTAACTTTTCTTACAATCAGCTAAATTTATTTTGATGATAATGATATCAATAAAATTATTAATCGCTTATTTATTTTTCTAGGTTAAATGCTCGTTCTGTCTTAGTTAATTACGTTGTAAATCAGTAAAACTTGATAAGTTAATGAAATATGGACGAAATAAATTTACCCAAGAAATTAGTAGAAATAAAGAGAAAATAATGTGTGGTGTTATCAAAGTCTATTCTAATGTAATGATTCGTCCTAAGATGACCAACACAATATATCTTAAAAGTAGACTTTCTCTTGAATACAATTGTAGGAACACACAAATATATATATTTAAAAATAATATAAAAGAGATATTTATGCAGGCCCATGTCAATTACTGCGAAGTAGGAACGCGTTACAATGATCATAGAACATTTTACTTCAGAGAAAAAAGCAATTTAAAAAATTCCTGATGCCACAATCTGATAAATTCAATGAAAATGTATAAATACACATTCAGAGGAGACGAGAAGATGCCTCGCTTAATACTTAAAAAATTATAGTATATGTGAACAATGTATGTATAACGTAAATAAAACGCGAACGTTGTTTCAGAACTTGGTTTTGTTCGACGAATTTAAACTTGATGAACGCTGTTGTACTTCGATAGAATATTCACGGGTTTTGTTCGAGCCGTGTTGTGTTGTGTTGTTCTGGCCATCTTAATACAATACACACCTACACACGGCTGCGCGGAGACAAGCGACAAGTTTCACTTTAAATCTTAAATCGCTGCCAGACAATATCTTCATACTACATACCATTCGTTAAATAAAAGTGTGATTTCAAGTTATTATAATTTTTAACTTAAATTTAGTATCAGGGATGTCGACCACGTTATTTATATATGAGCCCACGAGAACCAGAGTGATCTTCAATTAACATATCCTTGACCTAAAATGTGTTTTCACAAAACCATAATGGCCTAAAATTATTTACGTGGACACTAATATAAATGGCAGTATAAATTGAATAACTTGTGGCTTTTGACCACATATATTGCTTTATTTCAACTATAAAAATAGGTACACAGTTTAATTAATCGCTTATTTTATTAATTGATATTTCTCAAACATTATTGAATCTAACTGATAATTGTTCCATTGTCTTCTTGAGGTGAATAGTTAATATTGAGGATACAATCGTGAATTTTATTGACTATACAGGACACCTAGTATATAGCCGTAAGCATAACTAATCTATATTGTGTCAAAAGTAAACACAAATTCAAGTATATAAAACTGCCTAGTGAGATTATTCCATAGATCACAAAATATGATATGATTTTTATACTAGCTTTGCGTAATTTAATTCCCGTACATTATCAACTGCTTGAACACGAATGCATGTCCACAATTGCCGCCTGCAATTACCACGGCAAAATCTCTTTGTAACTCTAGATAAATTTAACTAACCGAAACTGTTGTCTATTGTTAACTAGAAGATGGCAGCTAACTAGGCAGGCATTTAAAAAATGCCACGGTTTTATGTTGATGCCCATGATTTGATGTTTCCCTTGATCAAAAACGCAAACTCATTATAGAATTCAAACCCAACTCGATCGATAGACTTGCAGGTATGACAATTTTGAGTCTTTAAGGTGTTATTCAACTGTTGGTCTTCTTTTGACCTTAATAGAACTGGTCACCCTTAATATTAACCTTTTTTTAACAACTAAGGTAGCGAACAAGCATACCGTTTGATAATAAGCTGGTACTGAACCTATGGTCGGTTGTAATACCATAGATATCACCGGTGCATGGCCGACCGTGAATCTTCGTACCCCAAGGAGCTTTAGAAACTACTCCCCGCAGGATCACAACACAAGGTCATTGATTGCAATTTGGGAGGTATTCCAATAGTCGGACTACCTCAAGTAGAAAGAAATCTTCAAAGAAATTTCCTGTGACCTACCTATCTCTTAAAATCTCTCTTATTACTTCGATAATAATATAAAACAATACACACTTCATTCATCCGTAGCGCTTTTAATTGAGTTAAATTTTTCACTTAAACAAAGACGAAGAGCCACGACAGATTTTCTCGTATTTATAACCTCATAAAGTTGCCCGCGATACGAACGGACATACAGACAGACACCCGGTGAAGCTGTACACGGCGGACGTAATCTTGTACTTTCAATACCATTTGTAACGACAAACCTTTACGTGACTATATATTTGCCTCAATTGTAACTTTATCCGCTTACTATTCGAAACCATACTATTGTTGGTTCTGTTCAAATTTTTATTAATTATTTTTTTATTATTATTTAGGAGAACATTTTTCATTCTTTAATGAATATTTTCATTCTATTTTATTGTAAATATGTAAGTGAAAAAAAATTTGGTACAACTACAAAAAAAAAAACAAAAATTAGAATAAAATTTCACAATGTTCATGCCACGGTACTGACAAAAAAACAAGTTTAATTCTTAAGATTATTTTTTTTAATTTATTTATGTATCTTATTATAAAATTTTTACACTGAGACAAAACATATAATCAATTTGAAGCTAGATCACAGGAAAGGACACGACACGGTTCTAACAGAAGCAGTACGAGACATAAAAAAATCACGGTTAGAGTGGAATCACCTGTAATATTTTTTATGTATTAACGGTATGTATGTCTATATTTTACAATATTTTAAAGCCACTAAATTGAAATCTGCCATATAAGTGAATCATTAGCGAAAATTATTTATCTTTATTTGTCATTAAGTTAATATGTACTAGATATGACACTGGCCTGTTATTGCCACATGCTTCATGGCAATTATGGCCCATGGCTCACAACAACAAAAATCTATTAAAGTTGTAATAGAGAAGCGATATATACATTTTTTTAAAATATGTCTTCCAGTAAATTTGTTCCAAAAAATGACATGCAAAGACAGAACTACGGATTTATTAATATATATATTGAAACGGTAATTATTTTGTGCACCACGAGAGAGTTTTCATGCAGAACTTTTCCCACAATTATACTGGCCTGCACACATAAATATCTTTTAGGACTAAAATACTCAGGAGCTAATATATTATGAGCATTCAGAACGTTTTATAGCTGCAATATTTACTGCCACTAAATGTTCAGCGGTGAACAAAATTAACAAAAGAATGACTGTTCATTGAATATCCGCAACAATTTTAGCATTACGGTCGACATTTTGATGCAGCAATCACTCCGAAACCGCTGTAAATCAGTTTTACAGCATTTTTAATGATCTCTCGTAAAATAATGCCGCGATACATTAAAGATCGCTCACATAGTTAGCGGGAATATGGTCCACAATGACCCATATCGTGTTCATCCCGATATTTATTTAAAAGATTTGTGCATTTTCCAATGTGCATTGCATATTTGTTCTCGTTTACAAGTTCGCGTAATGTAAATAGGTTTTTATTTTGTAAAGATTACTATATAGTAAAATTAACGCAATTGTTTCAAAATATATTTCATAAATCTTTTGGTAAGCAATAATTAACCCCAAAAAGTTAAAAATAATCTAATATACTGTTATATCCATTCAAAATTTATATTATCACCAGGAAATACAAACAGACTTAAAGAAATCCAATTAACGTATCACACAAATGCGTGAAATACCTATAAGCTATATATATATAATCGACAGAAGTGAAAAAAAAACTTTTGAATAAGTGTGTTTTTTTTAATTTTTTAATTAATTATAGTTCGAATAATTAAAATTTTCATAATTCTGTAAATTGAAATTATTGACATTAGTTTTGTTGTGTCTATTGGCACTCCAAGCCATGTAGTCCACGTATGCAATATTCTATCACGTTCTGTTAAACTGAAATATAGTTATTTTCACTCAAACTTTAGCTAGAGAGCCAAATCCCGATCGCCCAAGAACCCAAGAAGAATTAACTTTGGAACTTCCAAGTAAAAAGGTAATATATAATTTAACAACACAACATGCTTATAGCTACAGATAGATATACATGGCGGTGTCGGTGACGCGAGATGACGCTAACTCATAAGTTTTACCCCATTCAAAAATCACACAACGTGCCTATAGATGTTTTCACTTCAAAAAAATTATACATAACTTGATGATACTTGGTAACAGATTTCAAACTTTAGAGTGTTAGGTTGCTAGGTACTATAATAAGAAACTGTGGAATCGTTTTATACTTATATAATTGTAATAGAAACATAACAGTGCCGATAACATAGTGGTAATTCAATTGCGTATGACTGGACTTCAAGCACTGTACACATGTGAAATAAGGTAAATTGAAAATCTTTACACAACAACAATACCAAGTTTAGACTCGATCAGAACTGTGGATGTTTTCACCGTAATATAGTAACTCCAGCGGTGGCTGTCGTTCTGGATAAGTTACCATCAGGTTACCGTGAAACAAACGAAATCTCTCCAACTTTATTCTGTATGTAATTAAAATGCCTCCCACATAAAAGGCGCACCTCTCCACGAGACGGGTAAACGACACGTCGGCGTGACCAATAAAAAACGATTAGCTCACTGGTTCAACATGCGAAGAATTAATATTTGTATAGAAGCGAGCAAAGGTCGCCATGTTATGGTGGTCTATCTCGTTATAAAAAAAAGAAACAGTCAGTTTTTTGCTTCCAACCTAGACTGCACAATAAAAGTGCCAGTGTGTTCTTACAAACGAGAATTTATGTTCGATATATGTAAATTAAGGCAGTTGACGGTCGTAGTGGGAGCTTTTTCACTGTCGACAGCATTGCGCGTCGAGCTACAATAAAATCTTACCAACAGAATATTACCCGCAATGTATAACCAGGCTTATGTTGATATCGCAATGAACGACTGCAATTACATTTCCTGGTTATTCGACATACGACCCTCATTATTTTGATCTCTGCTACAAACTTTTTACAAATTGTAGGTTTAGATAATTGATGTACACATACATCGATGTAATAAGCGCATATATATTAATGTTAAAGCAAAATTTAGAACACGTTTGTCTGGTGCCTAATTTCAATAATTAACACTCGCTGTTAATGACCATTTATGTTTATGGAAAAATCAAATTAAATGGATGAAGGACGTTTCTCTTATTTCTTACGAAACGTATAATCATCAGAATTTACAGAATTGATCAAGTCTCTATAATTGAAATAAAATATAAGCTATAAAGTATAATTATTCATTGGGGATTGTGTAGAAAATACTATTTTCTTATTTCTCTTCTCTTTTTTCTTTCTTTCTTAACTCGATTAAGCAGTAATGCGCAATAAAATAAAATATTGAATTTTGAATATCTTAACCGATGACTGCTAAAATTAACAATTCATACATTTATATTCCGTGTTTTAAAAATATATATATAATCCGATTTAGTGGTTAGGGTACTGAGTAAAAATAGGGATATTGCAAGTTCGAAACTCGCTAGGGTTTAATAATTTGCTAGTTGATCAGTTCTGATAGGGACTTACAACAATGATATCCTACTTAGTGAACTAAAAAGTTGGTAATGCACCACCGTATACTTTTTAGAATTAGGAAAAGTCCAAGAGCAATAGTTAAAATCAAAACGGAGGAGATAATAACTACATCTGAAAATTTATAAAAAAATTGCGCCACGCAACCACGCGTATTTTCCGGCAGTTCTGCTTTAGAACCACTATTTATTCTAAGTATAATTAACGGATTACCTACCATCTTCGCCTACATTGTCACTTAACTTTAGCAATATTGTGGTCAAAAACTTACCTTTAAAAATTAAATGGATGTTAATATTAAATAACACAATTTATGTTTATAAATAAAGTAAAACCACAACACATATACAATTGTAATAAATAAAAATAATTTTTTTATCCCTTCGTAATCAAAGTGTTCGGTAAATTGCATGACATCTCTGGGAGTATAAGAGCCCAGCTCGTGAAACTATAGAATAATAATTTTTCATTGCCAATAAAATGTCTACATCCAGGCGGATCAAAAGGTTTGCTCCGGTCGAAGATTAAAAATATTACTTACATACATAAATTATATGGCGAATCAATATAAAATCATACAAAATTATTATACCGTAACGATCTTTCTAAAAATGTACTATTCTTGAACATTAAAGAAATATTTGGAAAAGTCTACAATTCAATACAAACATCGAGTAAGAGAAGGCGTCGCGGAATACGCACACATTAAAAAATTATCGGCCCAAAAATATAAGCAAACAAACAATTTCTGAGAATAGCACACTGCCTTTCCTTAAACGTCAGTCACTCCCGAAATTTTGATCCCTTGTTTTATCGCATATATATAAGCGAATCATTTTCCGATTGAGTGCACTGTTGTGTTTAGGAAAAGGAAGAAATCTACAACCACAGTCAAGTATAAACCACAGAGCAGAGACTGTCAATACAAGCACAAAGAAGTGTACTAACGTTTTTATCTGAACTACGATTACTTAAAACACCCGAATAGTGAGTTTTTTCTTCTTGTATCTTTCTTTTATTCTGTACGAATATATTCTTTTACCGCAAACGGTATTTTGAGTAACTACAGATGTAGCAATACATTTTATAACTTGTTAGAATGACTTTGTTGGAGTAATAGATAGATTTTATTTGCGAAATGGCCAAGTCAGCGAATATAACATGGAAATACAAAATATATTTATACTGATCGGGAATTAAGATCGATAGCAATATCTCTGGGTTTACACATCAGTTAGTGTAATTTTTTTTTAAATTAGCATACTGTTGCTAGTTGGAATTTACTTATTTAATCGTGAGGAAAATTGAACGCTTACGAAAAATATCTTATTATTACAATCCAGTACAAATATATGGTACAAATGTTAACTGCTATGCTTTTTACACAGGTACAATAAGCTACTCTCGTGTATTAATTCTTATTAAAACAAAGTTCTCCTCGCATTTCCAAGATGCAATTTAGGTTCTGTAAATTGGCCGTGTGCAATTCAAAAATGCATTCCAGCTTATGTCTTTGTAGTCGTTGTTCAATCACTAAAAGGGGCTTGTTTAATGGATTTCTACCATTACTGAGCAAATAATCGTACTGGACTTATAAGACTACAGCCTTGTTGTGCAAATTATTAAAGGTGTACCACAATGTAGATAAAATATTACGACAAACATCGGTTCATTACATAGTGTATATAGCGGCTTTTCTTTTTAAATAGAATATGACTACTATATATATCTGCTGACTAACTGACTAACCGAATTTAATCTCCTATTACCGTATATACAAGGGCATCATATAACTCGTTTTAATTCTAAAAATTTAAAGTCTACAAACTTGAATTCAGAATTTCACCACCTTGTATTGACGTTTGAGATTTTTCAGATCTTTTAAAGATCTGGAAAAAGGTAACTAATACTCTTATTACATTGTGTTACAGACTATTTATTCCTTTTTATATTTGTACGTAACAGTTTCTTGTTTGTCTATCAATGTCGAGTGGATAGAATATTTTTCCAAATATTCTTGTATTAACATAGCTCTAACAAAATGTCGGCTCCCTTGGTAAAACTATCCAGGAAGTTTTTGTGGCAACCTAAAATGCATGTACCTAGTTATTATTATTTTATAATCCAAATCACCTGTACACAATAACCAAACTACATCACGTTAAACGCTACCAAAATTATATAATATACGGCCAACTAATATTAGTTTCTGAATTAAAATAAAAACCACCGCATGACAGATCAAGGTCCCGCCAAAAACTGTAAATATCAGTTAATATAAATTTGATTTTCTGTTCATTTTGTACTTTGCGTTACCCGCTATCCGCTTCGCTCAAGCGCTAAGGACTGGTAGTCCACTATACCGCGCGCCCGTGGCAAGCCGCGCAGTCACGACGCGACGCCCGCCTGTTCCTCTGAACCGCCAATTTGTGGCCGCCCCATGTTGATTTTGTTGAAACCAGCATCTTCATACCTACATGCGAGCCTTTTTACATCTTTTTGCCACCTCTATGCCGCCCGCATGTTATGATTTGACAGTAATAGGCATCTAAATTACCATGTAAACTGATACATTACATTTCTTGTTTGAAATAATAATGTTTAAATTTTGCATAGTATAATCATTGTAGTTGATAATCATATCTAATTCAAACACAATGTTCATTAATTTTACATAATGAGGTAAGTATAAAAAACTTAAATTATAAATACGCCGAAATATAATTAATATCCAAATGTGACAATCACTTTCCAAAGAACACATAAGAACAAAAACAGTAGATACCCATAATGAAACTGACAAGCCTGTCTGTTAAACTTTAAAAAGATGCGTCCACCTTTCGCATGTTAATAATTAACCATGAAAATGATTTAACAAATATATGAAACAATAATTAGGTATATAAACTTTACTGCATGCATCGTCAACCAACGAAATTTCCAAAACCCACAACAGCGCCACTATAGATTGAACTTTGACATTGCGTCGAATTCGTCCCGGGTCATAATTTTATAGATAAACAATAAACGCCATTGGAGGTCGGCCTAAAGTGGACGCTTCTCGTAATGATGGACCCGTCAGTCGACCCGTCAGTCACCGGTTTCGAAGAATGAGTTCATTTCCTTCGAACACGCGAGATACGATTTTTAATTATGTTTTTGTTTAAAAATTAATTAAAGAGCAACGATGTACTGGGTGGCTTTTGAAATTTTGTATACATAAATGAGTATATAATTAAGTAGAACTTGTAAAATTTTACCCATTATAAGATTATTTCTATTATTACAATAATTATATTACCTGTCTATTCAAATTAATGTTTCACGTGTTACATGTTGACTAAACAAGGGTTACAATAATGAATTTGAAATAAAAGGCATCAACAATGGAAAGAAAGATATTATGACCCGATGAAATGTAAATTCCCACATATTATACGAGCTCCCGAATGTCAATGCGAACGGTCAACTAAGTTTTTATTCATGAGAATAATAGTCGATGTGTCTCTAGTCTGTTGGAATTCTTAATGCATATTGTATTAGGCACAAATCTATCACATACCAGACACTAGCTCGGGTACCATAATTTTATTTTATTTATCTCTGAAAATCAATCACTACGTAATTTTCTTTAGTCACGTTTCCACTTTCACTTTCAACTTTTGATTAATATTTTATTAATCTTTGATTATTTTAGAATGTGTACTGCGATTTTTAAGGCCCAACCGCCACGGGCGAGTGTATCATTACGAGTCCACCCTGCTATCATCGGATGATCTCCATGAGGCGATTATTTTTCCACCTGCGTATCATGGCGACTCGTGGCGGATTGCTGCGTGTCCACAACAAGTTGTTTTGTTAAAAAGAGCTCAATTTGGTGAAAGGTAAGCGCGATAACAGAAGTATTAGCCTGCAAACGTATTTAACGGCCAGTCTTGACGGCCAGGCAGTTAACGGCGGCCAATTTTGCTCAGCTCCTGTTTTGCTGCGAGTATACTGCGAGTAGGACGCGTTTCTCGTCAGGCACGCAGCGAGTCGTTGGCGTATTGCTCGTCAATGTCACTCGTCGCATCGCCATGTGGAAACACGTTCATAGAGTTGATTATAGAATGAAGTGGCGGGATGATAATATCGCTACAATAAAATTGTTCGTGGAGGTGGTGTCTAAGAATACAATAAAGCTAAAGTACTATATGTACATATATGTTCAGTTTTAATAATAAGAGTTAATTGATTGAAACTAACGAACTTCCTCCCCATTGGACGTATTTCCTAGTATCTTATTAAAATACATATTGTTTTTTTTTCGTATGAATCTAATAGGGACAAGTATGGTTTTTAAGTTTTCTCTTGTATTTGTTTTAAGAATATTGTAACACGACACATTACAAGACTCTCAACTGACTCTCCTCTACGATGACGCCACTATCGTATGTCACGCGGCACGATCGCTCGTGGTACGGCGCGCGGCGTGGCGGCGGTGCTCCTATAAAGCGATGAGTGATGAAGGCATTCTAGCTCTATATACATAGAGGAACATTACTCTATGCTTGGTGTCAGTTATTATGTGAAGTGTTCATGAACAATATTTTTTTTGTTCAATGATATAAATTATTATCATTTCTCGTCCATGTCAACTAGCATGATATCACAGTCCTTACAAAGTGTTTTAGGTATAGTAAAACAAAACTGTAATCAAGAAATTCCAATTTTAATTTTTACATTTGTATTTGTATAGTGGCTAATGTATAGATGTAAATTTGTGAACAGTCCGACAATTTATTCTCGCTTGTTAAGTCATCTCTTTGATTAAAATCCCTTTTATCAATATAAAATAGTATCCTCAAAGCGTTTGTCGGATATATCCACATTATACTTAGTGCGTAACTATTCGCCGCAGCTGCGACAATGTGTCTGAGAGGGACGTGCATGCTGTCACCGCTAGGCGCCGCGATCATTTGTAAATTTATCTTCAAAGAAAGCCCCGGCCTGAACATATTGCCCGACGGATCGATCCGGGCGTCGCGGAATAGTTTATTTGTATCTTAAACTAAAATAAGAACATTTTTAAACGTATGTTTAAAGTCTTGACTGAAATAAACCCCTATTGTGTTCTTTATTTATATTGTAATCTATTCGGAGCTATATCGACGGTTTATGTCGCTCTGTGCTCTGAATAATTTAAGGTAATTTTATTTATATAGTTAAATATACATATTTCAAATATGTGTTTTATAGTTACGATTATTTTTTCTCTTATTCATTAGGACACTAACACAAACAAATAATTTTATTGTAAAACATTAATTTATTTTCTATTTGTTCGTTATAATAGTAACTAAATTTCATATTTTTGAGATGTTTGATATAAAAAATATATTTATAAATAAGTAATTGAAATTGTTTTTATAAAATTTTACATTTAAAGCCTTAAAATCAAGTGACTCGTTTTGTTTCATTGAATTATATAAAATTGTATGAATAATTCAAGTTTTTTTAAAAGGAACAAAACACAATATACATAAAAATAGTATTACAATTTCACAAATGTGTAAAGTTTCATAGAAAAGACTTCAACGTAAAAACTAATTCCACTGTTTAAAAAAGACATTTTTCGTTTCTTATTTAAACTACAAATTATAATTTGTATAATAATATTACCAGATCATAAATATTTTAGCCTATAATTTGAGACCGAACTATTCAAAAAAAATTAAAAATATAACAACAAAACAAATAAATGGTTTTTTTGCACAATTACTACTTTCTATTATTCAGAGTGTATTTTCTCGACTCCAATGTACAATATTTACCAAACGAAGGTTTTACTAAATTCAAATTCGAGACATAAATTAAATTATTTTATTGGTTTATAATGCAGTGCGGCCGAGTTGTCATACACAGAAGTCGAAAATGATATAGATGATGCAACAATAAACAAACTCATGAATTCCATCTCGAGAGAACATAAACGCAAAATAAAATTTATACTCAATGAAATATCACAAATTTATAACTTCATTTTGGTTATTTAATGAGGTGTTTCCTTTAATATCTCCTAAAGGCGTAACTCTCACATTTTATTACACTTATCAATTTCATATCAGTCGAAATCAAGGTATAAATTTAATTTAAAATGCTTGTTTTGAAATATCCGTATGCTAATGTAACAATAAATTGTCCACACTAATTTATTGGGTTACTATTTTAAAAGTGAGATAAAATTTTAACACCTCAAGTAATACGATACCTGTTTGTGGATGGTTATTAGTGTTGCAATAATGTTAGTTATATTATACTCAAAACATAACGGAACCTCGGTTTTTGATGGAATTGGACAATAGTGCCGTGTAGACTAACAACATAATATTTATTATTTAAGAAGTTCACGATTTATGTAAATTTTCACCAAAAATATCACTACTCAATTTAAAATTTGCCTTGGTTTGACCATCTGATTATGTTGCCACCCCCATACACCAAGTTTAACATCCGCTATAGTGGCACGCTTAGGTTTGTCACGTTCAGGGATCAACCGGTGTATAACCAGTGATCAAACGGAGTAAGTAGAGATCAGTACAAGACTGGGTAGCAACAACCTTGTACAGGTTGTAATATGGTTTTTTGACGTTAGTGTACACAATCAACAAATTGCCATTATCGTAGTAGCTTTTTTAGACAATTTTAAATGAAACAATCTTTTTTCAGATATTTTTATTTTTTTAAACTGGTGATTTTGCGTAATATCATTTGGTGTAAACAAAGCCAAATAGTAACACACTCGTCTAGAATGAAAACTGGTCCTCAAATTTTATGTCGGAACACTCACACACACATATTCATCTATAACCAAGAAATTTTTTCTTTCACTGAAAATTCAAGCTCTTTATTTTCATACTTTTAAGGTTTAGCGTTTGAGGACAACTTCACCAAAGTAAATAATATTTGGGCAACCAAGCTTGGTCGAGCTTTATTTTCCAAAAAAAACGTCTTCAAGGTAAACTGGAAAAGTAAGTTTTGTACTAGTAAATCCAAAATTTCATCCAAAACGTTAGAGCCATTTCCGAGCAAGCAATTACATATATTTACAAGAATTGCTTACTTAAAGGTATATAATAAGACGTACCACGAAGGGTACAGTACATGCTCAACTACAGGTGCCGGATCACACATATACCAGCTACAGGTTTTCAACTTGAGGGTAGTAGTAAACAGAGTGGCATTAGAAAATGTCCAACTACTATACTACGGTTTCAGTTTGATATTTTCAGGATTCTAGGGTACAAAATATTATATACTTATTTGTTTACTGCATGTTAAAATGAACTCGTCCATCTAGGGGCCTCATTATTATATTTCTATCCAACTAGTTTAGTAATTCCATATTACGTGTATTTTTATATATAATGCTTTGATATACAAAGATATGTTTCGATCGTTATCAAGATTCTATTTTTATTTAGTTTACCCTAAAATTAACATAATGATTGAATTTGAGGCACATTATAATTCGACCTCTAGTCCGTTACTCCGTATTTCATTCTACACAAGATATAAAAATAAAATTTGATAATTTTAACTGTTTTTTGGCGTCTCTTTAATTCGAATTCTGCCAGTGTCAGTTATACCAAAATTTTATTAATGTAATTTTAAGATAAACTGGATTTTGATGATATGTATCTGAATGACATGATGGTATATCCATGTATGTTTTGATATACACCATTTAAAAAACTCCTGTTACATCGGATTAATATTGTTACATACAATATTACTTCTACGCCTTCTCCTTTATTTAATGTTTAATGATCGTGTAGGTAGCAGAATGTTCTATCAAATGACAGACCGCTGCTTAACGTTGTATCATTGGAAGTCAGTAGACGATAAACGTTTTAGGATGCCGGTGTGAATGGAAGCCAAGACGTTTTATTTCCCTCGAGTTGAAGTGGACCAACTTTATGACCGCAATATTACTTGCTTCGATGTTTTTGTTTTCTGTAGTACATCCATAAAGTTTATTGGTAATGAGATAATTGACAAACAGTTCATTATTAATGGATCATATCACATTAAGTTAAATGTACTATCATCATTCGAAGCAAATTATTCTTATTTGTTCTCAAAAAAAAGTTAGTTCTATAGTATAATTATCAGAATTAAAGTATTTTATTCATTAACTAGCTCTTCCCATGGTTTAACCCGTGTTAAATTTGTTCGACCATTTCTCCATCTTGCCACAGTCAACGCACCTGCATGTAGACTATCATAAATACTTGCCTACCGTATGTCAGATTGTTCAAGGTAACTGCTTCACTCCTTAGAGACGTAGTGTTTAATTTTATAGCACATGCGACAGGCAACGTCATAAATATATTGATTTTAAACGCCTCAAGAATATTTACACTTCGATTTTTCTTTTTAAATAAGAAAAAGCTTTCTGAGACATTTTTAGAAACATAACGAATTTGACCACACTGTGTCATTTTGTAGATAATTTATTGTATTTTGTGGTGACCCTACCTGTAGGAAACAATCCAACCATTTAGCGTGTCTATGCAACAGGCACTTCAGCTATTCGGTTATCTAGCAGGCCCTAAACCATTGTTAACATGCTCTATTGTCTGAGCAATAAGAAAAAACTTCGCAGGTAAGTATCAATTGATTCGCTTATGAACATTTTCCTATCCGATGAACTCTTCGGTTCGGTCTATTACAAGAGGCATTTCAAATGTCAGTAGGAGTTTTATTATCAACTAACAAAGTGATTTTGAAGCAATGACGGTTCAGTGGTGGTTTGTAAGGACATGGCGTCGATTGACGTTCAAATCCCTACAATGAGCCTAAGCTTTTAGTGACTCGTCTGGTTATTTATATGAATGTTCCGGTAGCTGCAACTGAAAGCCAGATCTCCCACTAGGTTTAGTGTGTTACTATCTTGGGCCACATTATTACTTACCATCAGATGAGATTGTGGCCAAACACATAAACGTAAAAAGAATTATTTTTAGATTCAGTAGTTTAGAACGATAAGAATTTTTTTTCAACGTCATATGACTCGTATATTATGTACTCATTAACATATTATATAAATATTATGAAATAAAACATTTAATCAGTCGAAGTATGTACCATTATTGTCTATGCACTTTCGCCATTGATACCTGTTCATTGTATCGATTGCTGAAAAAATTGTGGGAGAGAGAATCACTAAAATCTTTGAAAGCGGTTTGGACGGCTTCATCGGAATTGATGTTTACACATTCCGAATAAGTTGTAATCTATTGGAAAAAGTTCCGGGAGTATAGTCAATGTCAGAGACATTCCAACCACAGTTCAGTTTTGTACGTTATTGTAGCTCATAATTTTTATGAGGTTATATTGATATGTTTTATTACGTATCAACTTTAGAATAACACTACTTCCCTGTATAAAAATTTTTCTTATAGTCTGCTAAGAATAAATACACATTTCTTTTTCCGATAAAAATAATTAAGGTTTAATAATATATTTGACAATTCTTTTTATCAATTATTTTTACTTAATGAGGAAAGATGTAAATTTATCTTTAGCAAAATTTCTTTAATATCGATCTAGCCGTTTTTGAGTTAAGTTCAGACATACAAACAGACAGACAATAAAACTAAAAATAGATATCTATCACAAGATTTGGAAAGAAATGTGCAGGCAGAGCTACATATTTATTATAGACTAGCCGCGCCCGCGGCTTTGCTTACGTGGACTACAGAATTCCATTGATTGGGCTAACGCGCGAATTTTGTTCCGTCGCTCCCGGTTATTTTAAAGACAAATATGCTTATTGTGGGTGTTCTTCAAAAGATAGACATATACTCTCGCTGACTTTTTTGTAGGTATTTTTAATGTCTACAATTAAGTAGTACAATAATTTTATATATCTCTTAACGTTTACTCAGCGTAAACTATACGCGGACCTCTAATTATTTTTCTAAAATAAAATAGCTTAAGTTACTCCTTATAACAGCAGATATCTACCCGTGAAAATCCCGTCAAAATCGGTCCTACCGTTTCAGAGATTACCAGAAGCAAACAGACAGACAGCGCAAATTTTTAAAAATAAGTTTTTTGTTATAGGTTTCGTATATACTTACATATACATGCGTTTAGTAAAAAGCTATTATTTCGACATTACAAACAGACACTTCAATTTTATTAATTATACAGAATATAATACATTATTATTATTCTCAAGTTTGCATACACGTACACATGGACTCTAATTATTAATCATTTGCATAACAATAAATTATTACATAATAACCGTGTACATTATAACAGATCTCTATTACCGCTCAAAACAAATAACTAACCACACTTTATAACCACGATAATCAACGTGCGATCAATTTGTCTGCCATCACGACGCGATCTCCAAGTCGGCGGATATCAAAACGGCCAAAATTAAACAACCAATATAAAATGGACGGCAACAATACCGGAGGGCATTGAAGCCTAATTCCAATAACGAAAACTGTACACAGCGGCTCGCCTGTTTTCAAAACGCATTTTTCTACGAAGCTATAGGTCAATATTTACCCTTTCTATAAGCAGCACAAAGCCTTATGTTTGTCCCGACGTTGCACTTGGGGTCCTGTGTAAACTCGCGCTAACAAATTTGTATGACAGATGTGAAAACTTTTTACTAACCTTACCACGTCTGTAATAAAGTCTATTATCTAATATTGAGGATTAGGGAATATCGTATAGTAGCATGTAGTAGTAGCTAAAGGCGATTCTGCGGTTACATTGTAAAGAATTTTATACGAAAAAGAATAAATCGGCCCTAGAGCTTAGAACATATAGTATAACTAATCGTTTAAAGATATTATATTTACATTGATTTAAGAAGTCGGGGGAAGTTAGACAAATTAAGTAGTGTGACAGATTTTTTCAATAAGTTGAAGTTTATTTTTATTATCATTTCGCACATATTAATATTATTATCCAATTATCTTTACTTACAATTAATAAATTGAAGTGTCTGTTTGTAATATTGAAAAATAGCCTTTTACTAAATGCGTATGCAAGTATCTATATACGGTACTTACAATAAAAAATCATTTTTATACATTTTTCTCTGTCTGTCTGTCTGTTTGTTTCGGGTAATCTCCGAAAAGTTTGGAATTAGTTTGACGTGAATTTCATTGGCAGATAGCTTAAATATATGTATTATAACAAGTAACTTAGGCTACTTTTATTTTTGAAAAAGCTTTAGGATTCTACACCACACAAATAAAAACTAATTCGGAAAAACGACGATTTTGGGGGACTTAAATCTCTTACTTTGAGTAAACCATGCGAGATACATCACATTAATGTAGTACACAATCGTTGATTTTAAAAAAGTCAGCAAGAGCATATATCTATCTTCTAAGGATCATACACTATAAGCATTTTTGTCTTTAAAACAACCGGGAGAGGTGGTAGCACAATTCGCGCGTGTGACCGATCGACGGCATTCTGTACTAAACGCGAGCGCAGCCGCGGGCACAGCTACTTACATAATAAAATAACGACATTTTAAATCAAATACTATATTCATAACATTTACATATAATGCGATTAGAAGCAATGATTGCTTAGAGATAACGTGTTTGGACACCGAGTCGATCGTTATAGGTTCGGATCCTCAATAAACGTAAGCTTTTCGGTGAAGGAAAACGTCGTGATCAAATTATCGTAGTATAATAATACTCCAGTATTTTCTAATGCCCGTCTAACTAGTTAATAAGCTCAAGTTGAAAATCTGTCGCCAAGCACCTATAGGTGTATTCCGGCAGCTACACTTGAGAACTAGTTCTCTCACCCCTTTATATTTGCGTGCTAACATTTGAAGCTACATCACCAGCTGTGGTCAAAAGCTAAAACTATAGTATAATAAACTTATCATATTAGCTGAAACTTAGAAAACATTGTCTATTTACTTTAAATATTATATACATATAAATACAAGATTTTTTTATTTTACGATTTAGAAGTAGTGTGCTCTGAATACCTATTAATTGCGTTATTCCTAGATTTACATATGAATAAACCTTTAATACATTGGAATATGTTTTGCTCGAGTGACAAAATACAATCTCATTTGATTCAATTTTTATTCAAATTTTACTTAAAATACTAAAAAGTGAATAAAAAATATCTTGATAAAACGTCAGGTGAGAGGTATCAATCACCTTAAGGTATTAAATATTTATATCAAGTCCTAATTTATGTCAAACATAAATTCTTAAGGTTTAGATTATATCTTTAAAATTCGCTATAATGCCTTCGTCGTGGACTTGTTTCTGCGTTAGTTAAAATTTACATTTTACGCATTACAAAAAAATTAGGTGGTATTTGACACTTCTACGTTATCCATTATTATTCAAGTTATTTCAACTTGTTACACGTCCTCAATCTTTCATCATTTTGTTATATTTTTACGACAATTCTCAGAACTGTCCATGCACAGTTTCGAACACGCCCAGGACATCGTAAAAAACTATCAATATTATACTATCGGTACAACTATGAAGAAACAATGGTTTGTGATGGATTCTCTTTGATAAATATTTACAAGCCCGTAGTCAGATCTCAAAAAACATATCGAAGCGGGATGCATTACTCAGCAGAAATCTATAAATTCAAAAGTAATTACATGAATTATTTACATATGTTTATCGTTATACTAAATTCTTAAAAATGTCATCAAAAAACATATTGTTTTAACTACATCTTAATTATTGAAAGTTAATCTAGTTCCGGGACTTTCTTTACAAATTTTACCACTTTAGATTATTTCTAATCAATTGGAATTAAAGCCAAATTTATAGCGTTCTAGTATTAAATCTGACCTGATAGTAAATAAAGTCGATACTAACCATGTAGTGCAATACATCATAAACTTAATAAGCTAGGGCGATGACTTGCGAAAGGCGGTTTGAAGTAGAAACTGGATACTGAAAGTCGAGCATCATATTGGCCTTGCGAAAGGTCAATGCTCAACCATGAAATGATACTAGCTGATAATAATGATACCTAAAATTAAATAAATAATAATTAAATTAAATTAACGTCATAAAATAATTTTACAATTCAAAGGAATATCAAGAACTAATGTTCATCGAAACCCAAATTAATATATTAAGCTTAATATATTAATTAGCTTTTATATATATTATATTATTACATATAAGACTAGCTGTGCTCCCGCGACTTCGTTCACGTAGTATATTTCGTGTATGAAAAACAGCAACTATTAATAAAAACCTCACCTCGCCTCAATCTCACCATACGGTATTTGACCCGTTTAAGCTTTGATAATACCCAAATAAAATAATTTTAAATGTCAATCTATAACACAGTTTAAAAATCATACCGATATTATCCAAAATACATGATGACTGACGGCTATGCTCGAGGTCCTGGGTTCGATTCCCAGGTCGAGCAAAGTGTTATTGGGTTTCTCTATGAAATTCTCAGTAGCAGCTCGGAAATTGGCTTTGAGCCCGATTATTGCAATAAGCTCACCCCCTATTACTTACATAGGACCAAAAATATACCCAGCGAACTTTGGCTATACATTAGTCACCTCTGCCTAACCCTTCGGGGAATATATATACATAAAAGCATACAAAAATGTTGAGTTTTGCAATCCTTTACGAAACACTAAGTTTGTTTAATAACTTTATTTTTATAAACCTTTATTTTTCAGTATATTCCAGTGTACCTACGATGTATATTATAGAGTTTATAGTATGTCTGGTTATTGTAATTTTATATAAATCTTGGTAGCCAAAAATACCAAACAACGACATGTATCGTAGAAATGTAGATAAAATAGATTTTGTTACTAATATAAATATTAAAAATATCCTTAATATTTATCTAAAAACTATTTCAAAATAATAATAAAAGCCCAGTCTTAAATTATTAATAAACGTGCTTTAAGATAATATACTTAAGTGTGACAATAAATATCCAACCAATTTTTTTATAATTTAAACCATGCAGTACAGTGCTATCTATGAATACCATTGGAAAAGAAAAAAAGAAAAAGGAGTCATAAAGACTTCAACTTAAAACTATAAACAAACAGTTATTATTTTTGGATATCCAAATGAATTGTTTGATCTTAAATTAAAACTTGTAAATGAAAACTGTTTCACACAACAAATTTGTTTTATCACGATAGTAAAATAATTCCTAAATTACTATAAAATACTCATTGCGTAGTAAGTGTAGATTTAAAAAAAAAAAAAATGATGTTCTTAATTTTTAGGTTATATTGCTACAAAGACTCCGTTTATCATTAACACGTCACATAACCATATCGGTGACGACTTACATGAATTTACTCCCTTCATTTAGAAGTTTTCACTTCAAAAAGTTCTATATTTCCATTTATTGATTTTATTGAAAATTATATAAAGATAAAATAATTTACATTAATTTGGTATCCTTTTACTTTATTTCAGTAAATATTCTCAATACCTTACAGAGTTACGTGTTTTATAAAAAAACGGTCAAGCCGTTTATGAGTTATTTCCGGATATACAGACAAACTGACATTTATTTATTAAATTTCATATTCGCGATCAGATTTTATAATAGATAATTATGTAACACAAAATTTTGAAAAACGTTTCACGTACAGACAGAGGTACAGATATATCCGTATAGATGAAATTATCAGATCATTCATTTTTTTAATGTGAGAATATTATTGTAGTAGAATAGTCATTAATTTATTAATTGTACTATTTTATTAAAGATTAAGTGAAGTCAACCTTTTTGAATAAAATCGGATTGAGTTTTCAAACATGTGTCAAAATAAAATGTTAATAAAATCTCAAGCATTAAGGAGTATTGATATAAACTTCGAAGCAAATCACCGCCAAAATAACTTTCTACCCCTTTTTAATCCCGTTAAAGGATGAATTTCAACAAAATACGAAACAGGTCTTCCAGGAATTCTGTTAAAAAGATTTATGCAAAATTTGAAGTAGATTGAACCAAGGAATCAAGTTATCCCAACTAACTAACTTCGGAAAATCCTTTCTTATCGGATGCCTGTGTCATACATAGAAACACACCCTCCAAGTTTCAGGTTTCTACGATTAGCGGTTTAGGCTGTACGTTGATCCGTCAGTCAGTCATTCAGGACAAAGCATTTTATATGTATAGATTATATCAGGACAACTAACAGACTGACTGACATATCAACGCACAGTCCAAATGATTGGGGCTAGGATCGTGAAAATTTGCATGCGGAATTTTTTACACGGTAGGTGAGCACTAAGAAAGAATTTTCAGAAATTCAATCCCTAATATGATGAAAAAGGGAATGCAACTGTATGAAAATCCGTTATTTTTGAAGATAGATCTATGAAAATTGGTATTTGTGAGCGAAACGGCAGCAAAAGCGCTAGTGTTTACCATAAAATTGATAACACTAAAACTATCACCTTTATAATTCACAGTCAATATTGTAGACAATTCGCAATTCCCACACAAATAAACATTAACAGTTCAAAACTTCATTGTTCGATATCGCGAAACAAAGGGTTGTCGTTCTTGTAAACAGTAACATAAATAGTGGCAGATCTTTAACAAACAAACTACAATGTCTTTGTTATTCTGCTAACAACTTGAGAGCTTTTGCAATGACTGATGACTCAGTACGAATGTTTATTATATTGTTGTATAAAGTTCTATGTACACACATAGTAACAAGGTTTGTAAATTAGTAATGTTCACTTGTTATCTTGTGAAATTGAAACACAGCCCTCAATTATTTGTCTTGAATAATATAGATAATCGTAGTTTAACAACGCAGTGGTTATATGATAGATTTAAAATACTATACATCGATGAATTAATTAGTATTGTCATTTAGAAATAGGTTAACAAAACTGTACTTTATTTTTATAATTTCTCCATTAAAATTATTGGTATATTATGAAATATAAGGGTACAATGAAACAGACATGACTGTAAAAACTAACTTGAAATGAATTTTTTTTTCTTCTTCGATTTTGTTGGTTATATCGTTTGATAGCCATCTCACTGTGATGCTACGTGACGATGTGACATAAGATGGTAACACAGTAAGCCTAGAGGAACACTTAATTAAAGGTAAAGGTTTTATACCCACATCAATCGACACGGTATTCTAACAGGCTACCACTCGGTAATCATTACTTGACAAAATAAAAATAATTTGAATTGAAAAATACAGAAAATCCTATATCTTTGTTAAGTAGAAACATGATAAAATTTTTGATTAAAAAGTAGTGACAGGTAAAAATAGAAAACAATTAAATTAATTGTTACCTTTTGTCAACTAAATCTTATTAGAACTAAACAAAAGAAATTAACAAAAACATCTATCGCCGTAATTATGAATAATAAACAAATACCTAAAAGAATGTTATCTTCCGAACACGGAAACCATAACATCGTTAATTTTGTTTCGGCTCCACAATAGGTAATAAAGCATTCGGCTGAAGCCTAAATATCCTACAAACGATACAATCTGGAATTACTGCGTTCCCAATTTACGAGTATGGTTCCCCCTCAAAACATTCTTCGACTCTTCGTAACACAAAAACGAGTGGCATTTTTGTCAAGCATAATATTCTTATGAGTTTCTCTAAACATGACCATTCCATTTAAAACCGAGTTTCGTCTGTGAATACATTTAGAATTTTATTACGCTATTATTCTTTATAGGTAAGTTTTGGAATAATTTTATATTCATTCAAACAGTTGAGTGTAATTAAAATGGCTATAAAACACAACATACCTAACTTTAAAGTTTATGTAATGAGAGGAGTGATTTATGATCCGTCATTGTAGTTCCCAGGAATAAAAAACAGTTTCCGATGTGATATTAAAGAAAAATATGCTAAATAGTTACAAATAAAAATTCTTGATTATTTTCGATGTACGCTGCAAATATAAGTAATAATATGCTTTCTGAAAACCAATTGTTTCAACCATCATTGATCAATATAAAGTTATTTTTCATAAGTAAGGAAATCATTTTCAGACAATACGTTTAAAAAAAAATTTACGCACATTAACGCAAGGTTAAGAAAGTGAGATGGCAAACTTATTATATTCGTTTTCATAATAATCTACAAATATATAACAGGATATACTATTATTTAAAGAAAATAAATTTCAGTTCGACATTGATGATTAGAAGATAAACATAATTATGTACAAGTATTTTTATATCAGTAAATATTAAATGAATCTATAAATTATGAAAATAATAGTTATATTTTAACAATAAGTGAAATAAATTAATGGGTTCTTAGCTCAACGTTGGAGACGCGTTATGGACTGCAATACATGCTGATCACAAGAATATGTAGGAAGTCATAGAAATTTAATTATATAAAATACGTTGAAAAAATATAAAAAAATATGAGGTATTTTAAACGATTTTTTAACGTGGGTATACAATTTCACATACGGCCATTTAATTCCTAACTAAGCAAAACTTGTTTTATAAAAAGCTGATATACATACAAAGATATATAGATATTTAACAGTCAGACACATAACTGACAATAAATTATACTCATCAAAAAAAGTCATGTGCGGGGATCCAACAAGCAACCTTCGACACAATACTAAAGCTTACTACCACTGCGTCACGAAGGCTGAAATTTAATTTAATTTTAAATTTAACGCAAGCATCGTTTTTTTATAACTATTGTGTATAATAAATATTACCACAAAATTCATCCTGGCCAAGTAGAAAATGTAGTGTAATTAATTACATGAAACTTAAAAATTAGGCAGTCGTGCTATTTTGACTTTTCATTTAAGAAAATATGTTTCTAACCAACAAAATATATGTCAAAAATTGATAATTACCAACGCATATCGAAACATTCTAATGTGCTGACGATTGATTTGTAACGTTTTTACGTAAAGTGAACATTCCAATAGGTAACTGCAAATCAGCTAATAAATGATTATGTCAACATGTATTTTTTTAAATTTATACCTACTTATTTTGGCGCGTTTATTGAGGATAAAATTGAGAGCTGCGCGCGCTTCATGTACCCAAGTTCGGTGAACCTGTAAAAGCCGCAGCTGCTTCAGGACCTCTAAGGCTAAAAGTATAGTCAGTTCTAATAAATAAAATAAGCGCTTTATGTAACGGAAGTGCGACATGTTGAAGTAAGCCATCAATGACAATAATGTTAATTTATTTTACTGACTTTAATTTATTTATTGTGTAAAATATCCATTAAATTATTGTTTACTTTGACAAGAAAACTATTTTTGTTTTGTTTGTTGTTTAAAGAATTAATTTCTACGTGAGCGCGTATCAACGACGCCATACTATATATGTACGAGTAACAATCGCAAATATGGGCACACCAATTGCAAGCCATTAATTTCGTTAAAAATGAATGAAGAATAAAAAACAGCAGATTATAATTGAAACATAAACGCTACATGGAAAGTAATAAACTCGCTTCAAATGTTTGCATTACAATGAGTTGACACAGGTCAGTCGCTACCTTTCAAAGTATAATGTCCTTGACAGATCAAATACTAGGATCACCGGATTAATCCGACAGTGTCACAGGCCCAAGGGACTCTTCTAATGGCAATTCAAACGCACCGACTATAAACGCATTATCCATCTGTCGGATCACTCCTCTTCACCGCAATACCGCGTCACATATCTAAGGCGATTAAAATAAACTTAGAAGCATACAATCGACGCCGTTAATGTCAATATGATATTGCAGCATCAAGTATCGCTAATAGTAAACGAATAAACAACGAAGGGATAATAACAACTGAAGTAGTTACTTCCTAAGTAATAAAGAAAGTATTTATTACTAAAAAGCTAGATAGATGTTGGGGCGATGTTTTTGAAAACAGTAAGTAACACGCAGATCCCAATGGGGACTGATTTTAACGCAGATGCCAAAATACACCAATAAGTACTTGGTGATAAATTGTGTACTTAGTATTGAGGCCTAGACGACAAATTAAAATAATAATATACTCTAACCTTAATATAATCGCCTTACGTTACGATATTCTCCTTCATATATATTTGAGATGCACTGTATGTAGCTTTATAATTAAATAATTTGTGTTCATAACATGTTTTAAAACTGTAAGATAGTTTGGTTAATAATTTTCATGAACAAAGTCATTAATAAAATATAAACAGTTAAATCAATTAAAACTGAATGACATAACTCGTGGGACTTTGGTAGTAAGCACCATTATTGAGCAGACAAGTCGCAAGTTCGATCCCCGCACATCACTAACTTTGTGTGATGAGCATAATCAACAGTAGTATGTTATATGTGTACAATGCGTGAAATTGTAAAAAAAATATACAACTTACTAATATAATCATAATTCAACAAAGGTAAACATAAACGCTATATCCTTATTTACATCCAACAAAACAACCGGTTAAATAACATTATCAAAATGTCGTAAATATATTCCATTATCGAGAGCCCTTCAAAATTCCGTGCGGCGTTTTTGAGAATGACGCGCCAACTGCACCAAGAAAAATATTGAGACAACAACCGAGTGGAGTGCCTTCCGACACATAATGGATTTTCATTCAATTCCTCTTGTTTTCTTTTGTTTATATCCCATAATGTTTCGATTGGAGCACGATGGAGGGCATGATTACTTTAATAACAATGACGTACGGGTACAAAGGACCACTAAAATTATGTGCAGGGTCGGTTTGTTCTCATGCCCCTCACGTAGGCCGGAGCGGGCGCTCCGTAACGTTTGCCTGCTGCTTGTGACATGAAAATATTATCAACAAAAATATAATGAGCCCTTCATAGTAAACTATTAAGTTTATAATCTGATTATATGTTTTATGCTCATGAATTCTTACCAAAATATTCAACATAATTGGTAAGGCTTTGTTTTGAGTGGGTGTTCCTTAGAAAATAGACATATATTTTCGCTAACTTTTTAGTAGCTTTTTTTAATATTTACAATTATGTCGTACATTAACTCGTTATATCTAACAATAAGTGGTTTACTTAGCGTAAGCCATTTAAGCACCCGAATTGATTCAACATGACCATTTATTTTTATTTTAGCTGAAACCTAATTACTTCTCTAAAATAAAAGTAGCCTAAGTTACTCCTTATAACATCAGCTATCTACTAGTGAAAGTTCTATCAAAATCGGTCCAACCATTTCGGAGATTACCCGGACCAAACAGACAGACAAAAAAATTTTGTTATAGGTATCGAATATACTTTCATGTGTATTTAGTAAAAAGTTGTTATTTTGATATTACAAACAGACACTTCAATTTTATTAATTGTGTATATATTAGATTGTATTTTGCAAATTTGTTAACGATATGTAAAATAATAATAATAACATTTATAATTAATCGACAGGAAAAAATATAAACACCCGATACTCTCCAAACTACCAACCACCAACTACTCCGAACTATCCAAAATTAAATTAATGATGTGACTATGAAAGGAAAATGCATTCTCTAAAATACACTCTCTCTGTTTAATTTTTAAAGCATCTAAAATCAATGTCTTTCGTATGATTCATAGATGACAAACAGCATCATGTCCAGTCACGCCAAATTACATACTTCAAAATCCCCGAAACATTAATAAAAAAAATCCATCAGCATTTCCAAGGAGACCGTCCCAATGTCTTCTAGCCTCAATTTCAGCGTATCACGAAGACAAATCTCACAACGGACAGACTCTCACCGGCTTCTTTATCCTTTCCACAAAGAACGTAATAACCATATCAAACGACCGTGTCCCTTTACCGTGTTGCATACATATCGCTGGGCACAGACCGAACGAAAGCACGCCGCGCCGCGACGGCTTTATTCTAAAATAAGTAAAGAAATACGTTCTGTTTCCTAGGGGTTGAGGCTTCCATATCTAATTCTTTTCAGAGTACAATCCTTGAATACCTGACAGATATGTGTATACACAAGCTAGTCACTTATATGTGCATTACATATTATATTGTTTATTTTATAATATAAACTTATATTCCATTACTTAAAAATCTACTAACATAAGATAATGCAGTGATAAAATACTACAGTTTTATGAAACTTTTATGTAATTCGCAAAATTATGTCAGCCCCATTAGTGAAATATCTGAATAAACTAGCCCCTCATCAGAGGGCTAATATCCTGTTAGACATTTCGTTCAAACTAAAGGCGAACTGGACACACTCATGAAAACATGATAAACGTCATCGACTCTCTTATACACGATCACAAAGAGATGATTGTTTCAATTTAACCTTGACATATCTTGCTTAAATTAAATAATCGAGAAGTATATCTGCTGTCCCTAAATCCTTATACCCTGATGATATTATAATAAAAATAATTTGCATCATTATTAAATTACACTAATTCAATATTAAATATAGTCCAGAACAATTATTATTCTCGTAGCATTATCATTACAAGTGACTGTTGAATGTTCGAGATCCCAGCGTGTAATTATGCAAACAATATAATAACATGTTGTCACAGGTACAATTTTTTCCATTCTGGGGTTGTTGAAAAGAAATGTCAAGACGTCCTCGCGACTGGCGATTATCGTGTTGGTATATTTTGAAGCCATGCTTGCCGGAGCGAGACTACATACAAGCTTACAGACTTCACTGAGGGGAAGCAGTAAACACCCATTTTCCCAGCCTTTTGAAAAGAACCTTGGTAATGGTTTCTATACGAGAGCAGTGTAAAGAAAGTTGTATAGTTCGGTTCGTTAAAGAATGTGTTTACATTAGAGCATCGGTATGAAATAATTGATAAATATTTGTTATTCCAACTATCAATATTTATATTACAAGAAAAAAAAACATAGTATTTACTACATTATTAAAAGTGTTCTACAGCCAATAGCGCGTAACTTCAAGTTACCTCTAGAGGAGTTGTCTGCATTCCACAAAAACAAAATAATGAACTATGTATATACCATGAAAATTTTATTAATACAAATTCAAGGAGTTTATTTCGAAAAATTGCCAATTTAGTTTTTGGGATGAACATTAATTTATTATACTATTAGTATAAAATTAAAAAAATACAAATTTACGTTGAAGTGAATTTAAATTATTAAGAAATATTGTAGATTTCATGCATCTCGAAATTCTTTGTTAAACGCTGTACATAAAAATGTGTTTTAACAACGCTTTGCCCCACAACCTGTTCTAAACCAGAGTATAGAAGCGATGGGGATCTAATCTTTACATCTGAGCTTGTTTTGTAGGTGAACTGACATAACTTATGCACGGATAGTGTGCACCCGGTTAACTGAGCATTATCTTTTTCTTGTAACAGAAAGCTATATAATAAATTATTAGTTCTGCCTGTACATGTAATTTTATCCCAAACTTTGTGATAGGTGTCTATTATAAAGGCCACCACAGAACACGAATGGAACTTAAAAAAAATTGTTTCTTTATTTTCTGTCTGTTTATTTATCTGAATTTAACTAAAAAACGACTTGCGCGATTTTTATGATATGTTGTAAATGGAAAGTGAATGTCATTACACCTTTGATACCTTGATAGACTATATAAACTTTCAAAAATACATTTTGGAAATCGTAATAAGAGTAATTTAAAAAAAGTCTTGTTCATTGTCAACCGATTTTCATGAAATTTAAAGTAATCGTCAATTGATAGGTAAGCTTTAAAAATTATCAATAATACTTTTTTAAATCTATATAATGAATAAAACTGCAGTGTTTATTTGTAATGTCAAAATAACAGCGTTTTACTAAATGCATATAAAAGTAAACTAAAATTTTTGTATGTCTGTTTCGTTCCAGGCAATATTTAAAACGGTTGGACTGATTTTGACAGGACTTTCACCGGTAGATAGCTGATGTTATAAGGAGTAACTTAGGCTACTTTTATTTCATAAAAAGAATTAAGTTCCGCGCAAATAAAAAAAAACTGGTCATAGTGAATCAATTCGAGCGCTTAAATGGCTTACGCTGAATAAAACATAATAAGTACATAAAATTAAATTACGACATAATTGTATACATTACATAGACCTACAAAAAAGTCAACAAGGGCATATGTTTATCTTCTAAGGATCACCCACAATAAGCATTTTTATTTATAAAGTAAATGAGAGCGGGTGTAGTACAATTCACGCGTGTGCTCGTGCGACAGCATTCTGTAGTCCAAGCGAGCGCAGCTGCGGGCACAGCTAGACATAAAATAGAGGAAAATCAAAAACACGAGACGAAAAAAATACTGTTTAATAAAAGCGTACAGAGCCGTAGGCACATCTAGTAGTAAATATACTTATCTGTTTCTGTTTAGCGGAAAAAAAACTCTTTTTTACATAAGTCTTTGGATGATACAAGCTACATAAAACTTTCTGCCTTATTTTTGTATAACTAATACAAAGATATTTCTTGAAATCACGAATGGCCGCACATATTGATACTTGCATACGGGGAAAATCGCAACTAATTATTTTTATTTTTAAAAACAAGAAAGTAGTTTCAATTGTTTTGGTAGAGACCAATATAGATACATAATTTACTGTATAAAATAATCATAATTATGTAGTTTGTCTTATTAATGGTAGCCCAATCATTGTCTAACTGCAGTATAAATTAGTTACACAAATTTTCTAAACTATACAATAATTATATATTAACCTATTGTTATAATAAAGTATTAGTATAAAATAATCTATAAACTAAAATATAAAATATAAAGAATAAAATAAATATAAAACTCAATTCATTCACGCGTGATATTATACTCAATCTTCTCTGTTTTTTTAATTCTTATCATATGTAAAATAACGTTTGATTTTTGTGCTTTAACAAACACCTACACCTACTGAGTAAAAAAATCAAATGGAAATGTATGAATGGAATTTAGAAAAGACTATTACCCTGGCCATTTTAACTCACAATAAATGAATTCTTCGGTTTCAACTAATAAATTCATCCAATGATATATACACAAGTGATTCGTAAGAAAAACTTCTTTTACACGTAAACTCTTAGCATGCGTTAATTTGTAAGAAAACATCTTTCGGAAATTACAATTCATGCATAGAAAATTGAAGCATTTATACGTTCAAGAAAACATTTATGATTTCACCTTGCTTAGCAAGCCGATCGAGAACCAGACAAAATCTATCGTTTATCAGGCATATCACAAACGCCGCATTCTTGATCGCAAACGATAACGCATTTGCGGTTTATAAACTATAATTTGAATATAATTCACAACGTTATACTGGATCATATACAATACATGTTTTAGATTTATCTTCGATCGTATCACAATAGACGGTTAAAAGACTGTTTAAATTTTAATCTGTATCATTTTTTATTACCTGTCTTCACACTTGTTAATTCAAAAAATCTATATACTCAATCCTTTTAAAGGTGATAATAACATAACATATTTTTTATGACTTTATGTAAGTGATAAATGAATATGTTTTCAAACTACATTTTTACAATAATTGTCCTGCCAACTTTTTATTACTGTTTTTAACGCTGCAAATGTAAAAATAGTGTCTATGCCTAGTGGTTTTGGATACTTGAAATATTTCACGGTGAAACTGTAATAGCATTACATAATATTCACTTTAATTTATAGTTACACAATACCAGCTACTGCCTGCAACTTCGTACGCATTTATTACAATATAATACTTAATAACAATATAATATATTTATCCTATATTACTCGGCGAGAGAATAGCTTTATAACGGTAAAAGGACTTCCAGAAGAGGATCAGGGGTTCTAGATATATTAATTACCATTTATAAAATAACAAACTTTATCTCCTTATAATAATAATCTATAGATTAGCAGTACGAAAGTTTTCTTCAAGCAAAACAAAATCGAAACATGTTAACATAAATACTAAAATATAAAAGAATCTTTGTTTAATTGTGTATCCCGTCATGAAATTTTAAATTTAATGAGTAATATCCAAAAATTACCTTTTTTTAATTGAACATTAAAGTAGACGCATTTCATTTTACCTAAATAAAAATAACACAAGGCAAACACTTTATTCGTAATCTGTAACCGTAATTGCTGGAAAGACTGTGTACACAATCAGCAATCAACATATATATTAGTACTACCATCATAATTCTGTCCAGAATGTTCTGTCAGTTGTCTAAAAGTTAGCATTATAAGTTTTGAATATTTTTTGCTATAAGTAATAATTTTTAATTTTGTATTAAAAATAATTATAATTTCCAGTTCCGCGTAAGTGGTCACAGCGGACGCGCGTGTCTCACTCTCCGTTCGACCCCGCGATCGTTGTTTTGAATTTACGCGACAAGTTATTATTTACTTATAATCACGTTAAAATAATGTAAACTGGGCAACTCCTGGTAACAGGAGACCCTTTACATAATAATGTATCAAACCTCAACGTCTCAAAAACCACAAATGTCACAACTACCCTCAATGTCTCAAGAAGTACCCAACGCATCAAGTTATGCAAATGTGACTTCATCCACTTGTTTTCCGAAGAAAGATCAAGCCATTATACTAGATTCCATTGACGGAATAACACTCAGAGAGTATGTCATTGCATTGTCATCTATAACACCCGCGGCATCTATACGATTCATATCTCGCATATCGAATGCACGTATATGTATTTATATGGACTCCAAAAAAACAGCTGATAACTTAATAGAAGAAAATAAAAAGATTATTATTAAAAACAATAGTTTGGAAATTAAACCGCTGATTACAAGAAATAAAAGAATTGTTTTATCAAACGTTTGTCCCGTCATACCCAATTACGTCATAGAACAAAAATTCGAAGAATTAAATATAAGAGTAATGTCCCCACTAACATTTATGAAAATAGGAGTAAAGGACCCAGGATTTTCCCATATATTAAGTTTTAGAAGACAATTATATATTAGCCCAGAAGATGACACACGTCTCCCAGAATCATTCCAAATAACGTTTGAAGGGACCAACTACTGGATTTATACATCTACTGATGCTCTGAAATGTTTTACCTGTAATACGTTAGGTCATTTAGCGAAAAATTGTCCACAAAATATAACAAATATTCAAGACTACCCTCAAGAAACGGATAATCAATTATCTAAAGAAATAAATGAAATATTTAACAGAAACGACGATCTAATACCTACTCAACCCCATTCTGAACCTGTATGTCCCATTCCAATAACACAGAAATTTCCACAACCGTCCCAGATTAATCTAAAAGGGCAAAAACGAAATCGTTCAACTACTACAACCGACTCCTCCAAAGTAGAAATTATTACACATAATACACAAGAAAATGACTCTGATAGAATGGAGCTTGAAACCGATGACACAAGCAGCAATATTTCATTAGAAGATGTAGAAATCAAAACAAAAGCAAAGAAAAAACTAAAGAAGAGCGAAACGACTGACGAAGAAATTTGGAAAAATATAGAAAATATTATGACTGAATTAAACAACGAAAATATGTTCCCTATTAACTTAGATCAGTTTATAAGTCTATTAGACAACTGTCGAGGAAAACAAAGTATTAATGAATTGGTATATTCGTATACAGATAATGTAAAAGATCTTATTAAAATGTGTAACAAACTACACTGCAAAATGAACAAAAGCTTGAAAAATAGATGTTCACGCTTAACGAGAAAATTAAATGAAATGCTGATTGCTACCCAATTTATGAATTCTGATAAGAACCAATAACTCATATTAATACTTTATATTACAAATTAATTATAGTTAAACTATACCTAATTAGTATGGATATACTACAATGGAATGTAAATGGTTATTTCAAAAGACTCGAAAATATGAAAGTATTAATAAATCGCTTGTGTCCAACTTGTATTTGTTTACAAGAAACAAATTTCACTTCTAACAACTGTGCCTCTATAACAGGATACGAACATTTCTACAAAAATCGAATGCAAAGTAATAGGGCTAGTGGTGGAGTGGCTGTTTTTATCAAATCTCACACAATCCCAGAAAGAATAACATTAAATACCAATTTAGAAGCAGTTGCGATAAAAATTAAATTTCCTTTAACTCTTACACTATGTAACGTCTATTTGCCAAATAGTAATCCTCTCATCAAAAATGATTTAAATGATCTCATCTGCCAGCTTTCAACTCCTTTTATAATATTAGGCGATTTTAACGGCCACCATTTTTATTGGGGTTCTGACAAATGTGATACCAGAGGTAAGATAATAGCGGAATGGCTTGATGAACATAATAATTTATTTTTATTAAATAACGGCCAACCTACTCACTTTGACAGCAATACTGGTCGTACAAGTAATATAGATCTAACTTTGGCTTCACAAGATATAACTTCATATTTTGAATGGAATGCTCTAGAAGATTTGTATGACAGTGACCATTACCCAATTTCAATTAGATCTCAATTTATTGATGATCATTTATCAAACAATGTTAGATTACCAAAGAAATGGAAGTTCGATAAAGCAAATTGGGCCATGTTTCGTGAAGAAGTTGAATTATGTATCTCTGAATTAACACCTTCAAATCAAATTTTTGAAGACTGTGTCAATGATATAGTCAATAAGTTTACTGAAGCCATCCTTAAGGCAGCTGACAAATCAATACCTAAAACATCCGGTACCTTAAGGAAAAATTGTTTGCCATGGTGGAATGATGAGTGTAAAAACGCAATTAGAGAAACCAAAAAGGCCCTTAAACTTTTTAAGCGATATGCCAGACATGATCCGAATTCGATGTATAAAATCGAATATAAGAAAAAGAGAGCGTATTATAGAAGACTAATTAAAGAAAATAGAAAGAAATATTGGGAAAATTGGGTCTCATCAATTAATAACAAAACCCTCATAGGGGATATGTGGAAAAAGATACAAAAACTGAACCACCGCAACATTAAATTCAATAATATTGTACTCGAAAAGACCGACGGAAAATATACATCTAACCCTATGAACACTTCTAACTTATTAGCTGAAAATTTCGCAACTAATTCTAGTTCCCGTAATTATGATGAACAGTTCGTTGAATACAAAACTAGCCAGGAGTTGGATACATATTTTGATGTATATAATAATTACAGTCCTATCAACAAAGAAATATCTATGCATGAATTGTTATTAATATGCTCTGAAATCGGTAATTCTAGTCCAGGGCCAGACAATATATCAAATATTATAATTAAGCATTTACCATTCAGGGCACTAGAGTATTTACTTCAAATATATAACTATATATATAAAGAACAAGTATTTCCTGATAGTTGGAAAGAAGCTTTAGTAGTTCCGATATTAAAACCAGGAAAAATATCCAGTTTAAAAACCAGTTATAGACCCATATCTCTTACATGTAATATGTGTAAAATACTTGAAAAAATAATATCTAGAAGAATCAGATGGTACATAGAAACAAATAAACAATTGTCACCATTTCAGTATGGATTTCGTCAATTTAGATCAACAACCGACCATTTAATGAGTATTGAAAGTGAAGTACTTGACAGTTTTGCGAATCATAATTATACAGTAATCGTAGCATTAGATATTGAAAAAGCTTATGAAATGGTTTGGAAACACAGAGTTCTTAAAATATTACAAGATATTGAAATTAATGGAAATGCCCTAGCTTTTGTTAGAAACTTCCTTTCAGAAAGAACTATAAAAGTAAGAATCCAGGATACAATATCTAATCCTGCTTGTATGGAAAACGGTTTACCTCAAGGTTCGGTACTCAGCGTAATATTATTTTTACTGGCTATTAACGACGTCCTCTCACATATTGAAAAACCAGTAAAGGGGTTTCTGTTTGCTGATGACCTGACAATAACTTGTAGTGGTAAAACATTAAAACCTACATTAAAACTTATCCAAAACACACTGAATAATCTTCAGGAATGGTGCAAGAAATCTGGTTTTAAATTTTCTAAAACTAAAACTGAATTCATAATTTTAACAAATAAGAAAGATAAAACTAGAAACGTGCAATTAACATTAAATGGGCATAGTATTAAAGAGGTAAATAAATTAAAAAATTTTAGGACTTATATTTGATAAAAAAATGTCTTGGAATTCACATATAAATAATCTCAAGGCAGAATGCTACAAAAGGTTGAACATAATAAAGGTTTTATCATCATCAACATGGGGGTCTGAAAGAAATTGTTTAATAAATACATATCGTGCCTTAATAAGACAAAAAATAGATTACGGTTCTGTAATTTATGATTCTGCAAAAAAACGTTCACTTAAATCCCTAGAAAGTATTCAAAACACTGCTCTTCGACTGAGTATTGGTGCATTTAAGACAAGTCCAATTAAGAGCGTCTTAGCTGAAGCTGGAGAAATGCCATTAGAATTTAGAAGAAAGGAACTTGTAATTATGTACGCTGTAAATATTTTATCTCGACCTGAAAATCCAACTTACCAAAATTACACTAAAACAACAGCTGTAGACATAGAATATGAACTTCAACCAAATTTAAAACAGCCTTTACGAATCAGAGCAACCAAATACTTAAAAGAATTGAATCTTACAATACCAAAAATATTTCCAAAGAAATTACTTACCTCCGGTCCATGGGAAAACTTTGAACCCCCAATTAATCTTGAAATAGCTAAAAACTACAAAGATGACACACCGCAATGCATATACAAAAATCTATTTTATGAAGTGAATAGTAGATATATCGACTGTAAGACCATCTACACGGATGGGTCAGTTATAAATGGAAGATCAGGATGTTCAGTGGTAACTGGTGATAATAGTTACCGATACAGACTTGGCGATTTTAACTCAATTTTCAGTTGTGAAGCAATAGCTATTCTGAAAGCTTTAGAAATTATATCTAATGAATCTAGTGGAGACAAATATATAATATATACCGATTCAAAATCATGCTTGACAGCTTTACAAAATGTAAAAAATACAAACACTCTTATCACAGAAATCAAGCAAAAAATGATAAATATACTAAAACACAATAGCAAATTTGAAATTATATGGATTCCGAGTCATCAAGGAATAATTGGTAACGAAAGGGCAGATAGTGAGGCGAGACATGCAACTAATGAGAGTGAAAATTGGCATTTAAATAAATCAACTCCTAGTGAATTACATAAATACTTTAAACTTAAAATTAAAACCCTTTGGGATCATTCTTGGAAGACAGAAAATACAACTTTGTTATTTAATATCAGAAAATCAATTTTTGAAAAATCTCCTACTGCCTTTACCTGTAGGAAAAGTCAAGTGATTATCACCAGATTGCGTATTGGGCACACAAACATGACACATCTTCATCTAATTACTAAAACTGATAGAAACAAATGCAAGTGTGGAGAAGACCTGACTGTCCTACATTTATTAGTAGAATGTTCAGCATTTGACCAGGAAAAACGGTTGTGTAAAGTTCCTAATAATTTAAAAGACTGTTTAAATAAAGATGTATGTACTCAAATCTTAAACTTTTTGAAAATGATAAATGTTTATGGACTAGTTTAATCTACAGTACTTTATAATGTGTATTGTTAATCGTGGTCGCTAATGACCTGAGATGTTAAAAAGCGACCTAAAATAAATAAATTAAAAAAAAAAAAAAATTATAATTTCATAGGGTTGACAATTGGGCTTCATAAGGTTTTGGTTTCTCTTCTGACTGTCGCAAGAACCAAATAATTTAGATGACTAGTTTCTGCCCATAAAATTTATACCATTCAGCATGTATTTGAACACTTACGGTAAATCCTCAGCCTCAGTATGAAAATAAAGCTCATATCTATTATAATATATTCTGATATAAAAATATGTAATTTAGACAAAACTTATTTGCCAATAACGTTATATTTCCGAGAACAATTCTCTAATTCCTTTCATCTTTCACGCTGCATGATAAACCTCATTGAAATGAAGTCATTTTAAAAAGAACTATAAGGGAATACCAGACAAATAATCCATGACAGTAGTCATCACTGTAAAAATACTTTAACTTTGTACTAGACCGGAATCATTAAAGAAACTTGTCGATAATAATATAGGTGGAGTGTACAGAATAAAATGGTTATATTTCTCGACAATTAAATAAGGGTTATAGTCGTATAATTAGCAAAATGACATGCAACTTTTTTTGCCGTTTCTGCCAATATAACTGTCAACCCTATCCTTTTGTTTTTAATTGGCGAAAGCTCACTTCTATGAATTTGTAAATGTAAACATTTATTTGCAGCAATAAAGCAATCCCTTAAGAAAATGCAAACGGTTTTACCAAAGCAAAAATAAAAGAATGCTAGGGTTTAACCGTTACCACCCGAAATGTTCTATTCTTTATTGTTTTTGTTATTTACAACTCTTTTTGCAAACCCTTCAGCCGCAGTTTCTATTACACTTCACGATTCACGAACAATAAATTTAAAAAAATTTGCAACAGTTGTCAATTGATAGACAAAAAACGTGCCTTTTTTTTATTTATTTAGTCAAAATGAATTACGTCAATTTTAATTTTCAAGTAAAAAAAGCAAATTTTTTGATATTACTCATTAAATTTAGAATTTCATGACGGAATACACAATTGAACAAAGATTATTTTAAGTCTTATTATTTATGTGAACATGTTTCGATTTTGTTTTGCTTGAAGAAAGCTTCCGTACTGCTAACCTATACTATTCAGTCAGTTACAATATTCTAACACACACAACAATTAAATCGTATAATTTGTTTACAGATCTAAACAAAAATATAGCTAATTGACCGTCATTTCAAAATCACGAAACTCTTCACAACGAGATGTTCGTGAGGTGTTCAATATAAACACATGGCTTTATGCATGACAACCAAATTTACTTTGTAAAGGTCGCTAAAGGCCTGTCAAAGAGCCACATTGTCGCGGACCAAGGCGAACGTCCGAGAGAGGTGCTTTGAGTGACAGGCAAATAAAAGTAAACAATGGTACCATCTCACCGCGCCAACGCGACGCGACTAACCGGCCACTCTCATCGTTATTGAAATTCTATTCTACATAAATCTTACATATTTTTAGATTGGATCGCCGCATTCCTTTTCCTTGCAGGTTAAATAAATAAATAAAGCTTTCAGAACAAATAAAAAAAAATTACAATACTTTTTATTATTATTATGGACTAGCAATCGGACATAGCAATAATCGTCTCAATGCAATAGTCGTGGTCAAATATCGATTCGTTTCCGGCAGGTTCGAACCTAGGGAATTTTTTGCAATTCACGTACATTAATAATTTTAATTTAGTAATACTATTGGCTGGCGGTAAAGGAAAACATCGTGAGGAAACCTGAACGCTTGATAAATGTTCTTAAAGTACAACTTTATATGGGAAAAATATAGATCTTTTTTCTTTTTTTTATAGTAACACGGTAAATTAACAGTACTGACCCTGATGATAGGCACAGTACAATCCTAATACAACGGCAACTACCGAGAGATTGTAAACCTTCGACGGTCGCATCTGTTATGCCAGACTGAATTAGTTTAACTGGATATGCACAGGCTGATCCCGAAATGCGACATGCAAATTCGAGTTACTATGACGGACTTTGCAGCAGAAACAGGGTGGTCTTGACCCAGTCGGGCAAACAGCCCTACCACCCCGCTATCGCCATTTCTTCTTTTGTTACTCGGTAGCGTGCACCACATGCAGGTAAGGTTAGCTTGGGCGTCTCAGCTTTAAAGATATAATTCGATGCCCCTTACATCTGTGAATTTCTCGGTGTTTGAAATCAGTTAGCATGTTAATTAAGCCTTATGAGGCCTTTGCCTAGCAGTGAGATACATACAGGCTGGTATTATTATTATTACAATCAGGCAAGAAGTCCATCTGATAATTAAATGTCGCTGCAGTTTATAATCATCATTAACGAACACAAAATACACCTGCAATCATCCAAATTCCCAAATGTGTATTTATATCATGAAAGGTATTCGAGGTCCACATTAAACATCGATAGAAGAAATCGGATAATACTCTATGATATACCTTTATTAGGTATATTTATGTAAAGGACTTAAGGTATTTCTTCGAATCTTTAAGTTTGTATCGAACCTTAAATAAGGTCGCAATTTTATTCAAGCTCCTTCATTTATAAATTAACGATTCTGAAAAGTGAGTTTGAATACCTCATACTCCATTACATGAAGCCACCCAAACCCTTCATATAGAAACACAGCAGAGCCAGTACTGCTGCTTTACACCAGAAATAGAATTGATGGTTATGCTTTAGTTTTAACATCTACAGAACAATCTAAAACACATAAAGTACGCTCGCTATTTTAATAATGAAAAAAATCGTGAGCGCCATCTACAAAATTAAACATCAACTTTAAATTTTCAGAATTCTTATAATGTCAAACTTAGATTATGATTACATTAGAAAAAAAAATTGTTTTTGTAATTTTTTAACAATTTTGGAATTAAAAAAAGTTTTAGCTACTTTTAAATTTTTATTGCGTTGAGTTTTAGATAAACATTCTAAAAACATAATTTATGTGAGAAGTAAAAAGAAATGGATTTTTTTACCTTGTTAATACATAGTTATATTGTTACCTCGCACTTTACGATAAATAAAGAAAGACTTTTTAAATTGTTGAGCGACGTGTTCAATACTATGAAAAAATTACAAAAGTAATGTTCATTTATAAGGTGTTTTATAAGACACGGTTTTAAACGAATTAAATCTGTATATAGCCTTAAACCTTCCTCATTAAAAAAACAATCTAAGGCAAAATATTTTTATATATTGAACTTTCCAACGTATAATATTAGTTAAACTATACAAACAGCAGTAAGTTACAAGAGGGTTGCCTTACTAAAGGTAATACAAAAGATTTGGAAAGTTTTTGTTAATCGCTTTACATTTATATTCTCTACATTCTCCATATCTTTGGTATCTATCGATATAGACTGTACTTGACTATATCAAAAAACAATTATTTTTTTGTAGTTTTACCCCCCTATGGGATTATATTCATTAAAGTTTAGTAAAACGCGATATTTTATTCTTAACTCATCTCTTTATTATATTGTATACTATTGTGTCGGCTGTGTCCGCTTGGAATTTCGTGTATGAAAAACAGCGATAAAAACAGATATGTAAATGTACTGAAGTTCAATATTGGTAACTTCACCAAGTTTCGTGCTTTATGAATGATACAAATTCCTGAGATGCAGCGTAGTACTCACGGTTAGCAGTTACCCTTGCCTCAAAATCTGTAAATATCTCTGACTCATGACTCTCATGAGACACACCGTGACACCCGGTTAGCAGTCAGTCGTGCCTCACACGCTTCACTACTTTCGATCAATCTATATTCTGCCATACGTCTAAACTATGAATTTAACCGAATACCTACGTCATTGCCTACAGGTTCTTGGGCGCGTAAATTTTTCTTATCTTACCTTAAGACATATCTTTATTATATTGCATATTATTAATACGTATGTATATATTATCTTCAAATTAATAGTGAATATATTATTTTTAAACCATAAAAGATTCTTACAACTATGTTGTTTTTTTTTTATAATTATATATGTGGACCAAATGGAAACCAAAATGAAAACATAAACCCCATTCAAAAAATCGTTACATTTAAAACATTTCCGAGTTAAAAACAATAAAAGAGTTCACTCGGTGTCCGTGAGTTCCCAGGTGTAGGAAGTATAAAGTGAAGTCCACAGAGCGGAGGGGCGAGGGGGGCTGACGGACCACCAGGGCAGCGCCTGCGCAGCCGCGCCGATCCGCCGCATAATTACCGTGTACCGACTACAAACACACACATACAAAGACCCATCGATAAAACATTACATTAAATTTATCTACCTTGTAAATTTCTTGGCATCGATTGAGATTTGGAAATAGAACAAACTCATCCGATAATCCCGAGAGCCCGGTAGCAATATTTAAATTGAACGTTGTCGCTTTCCAGCCATCTTACGATCGTTTGATTGATCTATCTTGACAAATCTATTGCTTGATTGATAAAAACGACAATTAAATAAACTACAAGATAACTGTAGGTACAAGGCTATAAGAATAATACATACATACAAAGTTGTGATCCCACACAAGTATTGTACAAAAATTCCTCATGTGTTTTAAATTCCGAACAAAAATGGCTTCTATATTTGTTCAATGAAATGTCAAAATATGTTGTGAGATCGTCAGGGAAGAAGCGAATAATGGACACAGGTTTCGTGTACGGCCGGTCACGCAAGCTCCACTACACGCCGCGCCTCGCCGTATCTACAACCTTAGTGGAATGAATCACGTCGTTCACTTTTTGCACGACTGTTATAGTAAAAATATAGTTTTTACGCTTCGAATAAAATGGTATGCCATGTGAATAATGAGTAACAAAAAATATTGATTAGAAATGCATAGGATCTGGAGCGAATATAACATTATATTGCCCACCGAATAATAAAATAAGAATAAGGAAATTATGACCTGTTTGTTTATACAACTAAGGAAGTAAACGAGAGTTCGGCCTGCCTCATTGTAATGGGTCACCATAGCCTATGGACACTTGCAATACCCGAGGAATCACTAGCACGTCACCAACCTACCTAAAGGAGCTCTGGAAACCCTACTTAACGCAGAAAACAACAAATGGTTGTTTGGCTTCGGTAGAGATATTTCACTAGTAGGGCTGTGCTGCCCAAAATAGAGTTTCTCTATGCCCTCCCTACCTGCCTCGAACCGGGCAGTGTATAATCTGCTATTTAGTAAATGTCGTCGTTGTATTTATAACATATCGTCACATTCACAGCATAGCACAGCTCAAACTTACGAATCTGCAAAAGATGCAATTTACACGAGAGCGAATTGAGCGGAGAAAAGTGTTTTTTATTTTATTTTACTTTAAAGTATATAACAGTAAATCGATAATGTGGTTTAATCGTTGCTAAAATGTAAACTTTAAAAGATACAATCAACAGTTATGCGATATTATATAAGGATAATAAATAAATGCACATTCGTAGATTTACCTCATCGTAGATAAAAATTTAAAGATATTTATGTAGACCTTGGTAAACTCACGAAAGTGCCACTTTCGTAAGTAACATTAAAAAAAAAACTGATTTAGACCGTGGCATACTTCATTACAAAGATACCATTTTTATAAGAAGAAACAAACATCTTAGCATTCCAAGGATTCACCGCGCGGGTGCCGGGTCCATCGTGTGGCAGAGAGAGAGAACACGAGCAGCCCCAATTCACGAATATTTTTGATTCAAATTGCATAAATTCAAACCTAAACTCAAGCCTAGGTCCGTTCCCTCGTTGTGGAGTCCTTGAGTCTAGCAACCACTCGCGCGATACATGTGACACTACACTTGCAATCACTAGCGACCAATAAACACCACTACACTGCCCCAACACTCGTGCACACCACACAGGTACATATAGGTTCTGTGAGGGACCTTTTTTCTTAGAAATATGTATATGTGTATAGTTCACAGATTTATGTATAGTTAGCTCGAATTTCTACGGATAGGGAAATGAGCCAGTTCGCGACTTAATTGCAACTTCGGCAACCCTTGAGCATGTTGCCACGCTTTCGCGGCTTAGTGCCTTGAGCGCTTGCCCCCGAGCCACGGTGAATCTGTAAAAGCCGTCTGAGGCTCCAGGCGCCTAGCAAACAGTCAGATAGAAAAAAAATCTTACAGGGATTCGAACTCACGTCGATCGACGCGATGTCCATCAAGCTCCCACTGAACCATCGTTGCTTCAGACTAACACAATTTCCACAATAAATGGGCCATACAATGGGTAAATATATTATTTCATCTGACTGGTATTGGTAGAGATTAGCCGCTTTCAAATAAACTTATCTTTTCAGCTTTTTAATATAAAACAATATCATAGAAAAGTATTTAAAGTATAAGATATTTTATAAACATTTGAACAATATGATGACGGGTAACAAAGAACTAATGGCCACTACATTTCTAGTCAACACGAACGCCGGACTAAATTGCTAAGGACGAAGCAAAAAAATAAGACGTTTCACATGCCCACGTCCGATCTCTATTTCTCGTCGCAACATTGTCTGCAATGACTTAACCCCAGTGTATTAAGCAATTCAAACACAACCAACAATCATATACGTTTACATTCGATGAACACTTATTACATAATAACCGTGTGATTGCATACATTAACATTTAAATTTTTTAAAGCGTATAAATAATACATGCAGCTAGCTAGATATTACGCGCACTGCGTTAAATCGAATGGTCTAGTACTAGATCACTACAATCATGTTAAAAGGACCACAAATATGTACTAAGTACTTGTTTTTATACTTATACAAACATTATTAAATAACTTTATTAGACGCTTCTGTACAATTTGAAAGTCTTTCACGTCTTATGTAAGCAACAATAACCTTATAAATATCGAACCCAATCATTTAGATTTTTATACGTTATATATAGGGTTTCACCACAATCTCACCTGATGTTAAGTGACGATGTGGCCCAAGATAGTGGCATGCTAAACCTAGTGAGGAAACTGAATCACAAGTGCAGCTACCGGAACACACCTTGGTGCTTGGTGACAGATTTTTAACTTGAGAAGGAGGTAGTCAGGCAAACATTAGAAAAAGCCCTACCACCATGCTATGGTCTCATCGCGATATTTTCCTTCACCGAAAGCTCAGGCTTATTTCAGGGAATCGAACTCAAACTAACATTGAACAGCCATTGATTCATTAGATTACATATTTTATTAAGAAGGCTCCTACGCACTATGCCGGCATCGTAGTAGCCAACCAACAGGCATGTCTTCGCCATAGTGTATGTATGATGTCTTCTCATACTAATTGTTTGGGGTTACCTCTTAAGGGCATTGCCCTCTACGGGTGGCAGTCTTTACGCCATATTGTACACGTGTGTAGTAGCTTTAAGATATGTCTTTCCATAACTATAACTTACAAAGGCAGGGATATATTCAAGATAAAAAGAAAACATTTTACTAATATTATGCACAAACACAAACTTAAAACATTCAAGTGTAGAAAGTAAAGTTATTAGTGAAAGGAAATTAAGCTCAAATGCTATGAATAAAAAAATATTATAATAAAATATTGATAGTAAAAAAATTCCATTCGACAACTAAAATTTATGTTTAGTTTCCTCAATAAGAATGTATATAAGTGACAATAACAAGACAATTTTTTAACAAAACAGAAAACCAACTTCAAGAGTTCCCTGGTCTATCTTCGAAGTTGAAGGTCCAATGCCAATGCCTTGAGGTATCCCCTATCCAACAAAGAAATAATCATCCAATTCTGTTCATAAACAAAGAAAATATGACTGAATATCCACTTTAAAAAAATACATTCGACTTTTTCGAGTTACATTCGTAACCTCTGTCTTTTTTTGAACATAACATAACATACCATCACGCCTGTATTCCCCGAAGGGTTAGGCAGAGGTGTACTAATATGTACATCCACAATTCGCCGAGTATGTTTTTAAGTCCAATGTAAAAGGGGACGAGCCTATTGCCATTAATCGGGCACGAAACCAAACTCCGAGCTGCTTCGGAGAATTTCATAGAAAAACCCAATAACACTTTGCTCGACCTGGGATTCGAACCCAGGGCCTCGCTCATAGCAGTCGCACTAACGACCACTAGGCTAACGAGGCTAGTCTTTTTTTTTTAAGTCGGTTAATAATGAACTACGACATTCAACATGAAATAAGAACCAGAGGTTAAGAAACTTATAAAAACGGGTGAAGTTTGGGTGAACAAGAATCATCTGATATAACTCCCTCGCTATGAGCGATAATCAATGATTCACAATTGAGACTTCGAAGAATTCTAAATCAATAGATAATAACTATGAAATATGATCTCATAATCACCATCAATCTATCGTCGTGGGTATAAAGTCAATAAAGCGGATCGATAGACCGTAATTCAACTATCCAAGTCTGGTCTCGACCTAATAATAGCTGTCTAAATCGCTGGACGTAATTGTAATACTTATAATGATTCTTTACAGAGGTCACAAAGCACTCCTATTTATTCTGTAAAATACCTCTATAGAACCAAACACTTTAAGACATTGTAAATTAAACAAAAATTTTTAAACGAATATTTACAAAACAATTATTATCTAAGTATATAAATAAATCTGTAGTTCTGTCTGCACATAGTTTTTTTATTTTTTTACAAATTTTGTGATAGGGATCTGATCTGTCATAAAAGCCACTGATCACGAATCTATACAATAAAATTGAAGTGTCAGTTTGTAATGTCAAAATATCAACTTTTACTAAATTCATGGAAAAGTATACACGATAACTGTAACAAAAGATCAATTTTTTTTTGTCTGTCTGTCTATCTGAATATTTGTTCCGTGTAATTTCCGAAACGGTTTGACCGATTTTGACGAGATTTTCACTGATAGATAGCTGATGTTATAAGGAGTAACTTAAGCTAACTTTATTTTAGAAAAAGAATTAGGATTCCGCGCAAATCAATAAAAACTGGTCATGTTGAATCAATTCGGGCGCATAAATGGCTTCGCTGAGTAAATAATAACAGATACATATTTGGAATTAATGTACAACATAACTGTGGATATTAAAAAGACCTACAAATAGTTAGCAAGAGCGTATGTCTCTGTTCTAACGATCACCCACAATAAGTACTTTAGGATAGGTTATGAGAATTGTCAATTAAATCCAAAAATAATACTAAATAATAAAAATGTAATAACGCAAAACCAACTACAAAAACATTTGGTCATGACTGAATTACTATACACGGAGGAAATGAAAAATAAATGAGTAGTTTGAAACCAACCAGCATTAGCTGCTTGAAGATATTTATGAAAAGTAAAAACGGTCATCACGCATGGAATCTATTATGTGACTTTTTGTCAATTAGACTGTCGCGTTATTCGCCAAATTACAGTTCCAACACCTCGATTGTTTTTCTTGGTCGTTATTTAAAGGTTTAACCTAATAAGGAGCAACCGTGCCAATGAAATTGATGATACAACCGGTGCCTTTTATCACGCCGCATCGAAGTTTTAAATCGACACATGTGTCACTAAACACATTAGGATCAAGAAGATAGTACAAAAATATACTTTGATGTAAAAACTGATCGATATTTGAGTTTTATTTCAAGTTCGGGTTCTAAATCGTATCCTTCTCTAATTTTTTTTTTAAGTTTTATACTTTGGCGCCTTTAGTAGAAGCTAAAATTGAAGCTGCGTGCGCTTTATGTGATGGAAGCTGTGCAACTCGAAAAAGTTTGCTAAAAATAATGTTTATTATTTTCAATAAATTATTATTATTTTTAAACAAAAAAAAATAACAGTCGGTAAAATTAATTCACATTTTTATCATTGATGGCTAACATCATCATGTTCTTGGTACGTTGGATAAAAATAGATGTTTACTTTTTTTATTCAAAATTATATATTAAACAATTATTCGCGAAAATGAGCACAATTTTATAAACAATTTCACACACTGATATTTGATCCAAATTAAGCATAGCTTGTATTATGGTAACTAAATAGATGAAGCAATGATAGCTCGAACTTCGCGTCGATCGACGTGAGTTCGAATCCCTGCAATAAGCCTGAACTTTTGGTGAAGGTAAACATCGTGATGAAACCATAGCATGATGGTAGATCTTTTTCTATTACCCACCTGGCTATATACCACACTCAAGAAGAAAATCTGTCGCCCTATACCAATAAATGTGTTCCGACAGCTGCATTTTAGAGCCAGCCTTCCACTAGGCTTATCGTCCTACCATCTTGGGCCACATCGTCACTTAAGATTAAGTGAGATTATGGCCCGACGCTAAACTTATAACGATAAAAAGAAAAAATAATACACCCAGATACACAATTGACAGTTATGCTAATCACACTAAAGTCCATCATTTGCTGGGATCGAACCCGCGACCTCTCCGATCAATGGTATTGTGACAAGGCCCGTGAAAATACGTTACGCCTAAGGGGAAAATACGTTTTTAAGCTGATAAAGATTGCTGCTCCGGTCTTTAGTAAAGCTGTCGGAACTTGATACAGTTTTCTATTATGATAAGACATTTATGGCATATCTCACAAATTTATTACAACAAGGAACTTTACAGCCTTCACCTACACAACTCAACAAACGTGTCATAAAGATGTGGGATTGTAGTCTCAGTCTTTAAATGTTTGTTTTCATTTGTATGACGTAGTATATAAATTCCGTAGCGGTATCATTTTTAATTACAGTGTAATACTTGCTCCTTTTACATGGTGCGTGTCATTTCAATAAAGAAAAATTGTTTTTAATAGCGGCCGTATGTTTTGTCTACAAAGTCAATTTTTGAGCGGCATACCAAAGGCACTATAAATCGTGGTTCATTACAGAAATCGCCGTAAAATACCTGAGGGATTCGACATCAATGTGAGGGCGAACGAAGAAGACGCGCGGTCGAAGCGTTCCAACTTTCCGAGCGTAGTTTTTGTGTGTGTGTTCGCTCACACCACCACAAAATAGGTACGAACAGAAAGAGGAGTCCGGCCAACTTTGAATTTGGTTACTTACCTACGCTCGTCTGTAGCGCTAGGGCTGGTATTTACAATCTTCTCTGAAAATTGATGTTTGGGAATTTTAATAAAAAAACATTTATTATAAATTGTTTAAGCGCATTTATCCTACTAATATTGTAAATGTGAAAGTTTATGTTTTATGTTTGTGTGTTTGAATGTTTGTTACCCAAACCCGTGAAAACGGCTCAACGGATTTTTCTGTAAGGAACCTTTTTATTCTTTTTTTAGACTAGTTTGTGTAGAACATTTTCAGATTACTAAATGCACATACCCATGTTCCTTCCTTCCTCCCAGGACATGGATCATGTATATCTGTATATGTTAGATTAGCTCGATTCTACGGATAAGGAATTAGACAGATCGCGACCTCATTGCAATCGCGGCAACAGCCAAAGCCGAGGTCCGGCCACTTTGGCACCCTTTCGCGCTGGTTGCCCACGCTTTCGCGGCTGAGTTCCTTAAGCGCTTGCCCCCCAGTCCCAGTAAAGTTGTAAAAGCCGCAGCGGCTCTATTTATAAGGCTAACAGCATGGTCAGACAGAAAAAAAATTGTTATTGCTTGTTGTATAGAGCTGGTTCTCTGTACCCGTCTATTTTGTGGCACTACACCTCATTCGTTGGCGCGGCGCGGTGCAGCGCAACGTCAGAAACAGGTAGTGTTGTATTGTGTATAAACAAATAACAAAATCGAGTTGTTTCACGGAGCGCCCAAGGTCGCGGCCAGTCCGTACCCACTCGCACTCGCCTTCATCCATCTATAGTCCATCCTTTTTTTCTTTCTTGAAAAGCCCTTATTTATTGTGATAGCTAAGTATTTGGGTGCACAGTTTGTTTAAGCAATCAATTTTATTCATTTAGATGAAACAAGTTTCCCTTGTACAAATAAACGAGTGGACATAAATTTTATGAGAGCTGGAAGTCGCTTAGTACCATGTTTTGATAATTATTTAAAAACTGTAAAACAGTATATGTTGAGAATGAACAGACGTCGAAAGCGTGTCAGTGAAATCGATACCTCATTTATTTCAAACATTCGGTATTACGATCTGTTTCGTGATGAATGGCGGGTGATATTCGATATTCGATCGATTTGTGAATGGGCGGCGGAAGTGACCGACTCGGTTGAGCCACGGAGCTTTGACAAGCCACGGACACGGGAAGGCCCACGATCCTCGACTGTGACAAATCGCTGCGTGCCATCACTCCTTTTAATCGTTATGCTTGGGATTGACAATGATTCTGATTTAATTCAATTAACGCTTCATTGCGTTCGACGCTGTGTGAATGAACTTATGAGGTAAAAACTACACCTCGTCGATATCTTAAATTTCATGGGTGAAAATATTTGAAACTAGGAAACGCATGCACAGCTGTTTTGCTATCATACTCAAACCTTACACAAATTCTACTACCCTCAGATTGATTCATAAAGAGAAAGGAAACTAGGAAGCAGTAGTTTTAGTCCGCTGAAACACGTAATTAGCAGTTCAACGTTGCCTACAAGTCCAGATGTAATTCTATGCATTACAAGCATAAGAGTGTAAATCAAAATAAAGCTTTGCCGTTATGTTATTAAGGAACAAAATTGAAAACTTTATGTTTGTTCAACAATTTGAACAAGTATATATGAATAAAGATAATAAATGCCATAGCCGCCGTAGGACTATGTAGCTATTGTATTTATCATTTATCTATACACTAGCTGTGCCCCACGGTTTCACCCGTGTTAATTATATCCGACAAACACCGCGCCGCAACGCACCCATGTAGTCTATCATAATTATTGTTCTTCCCGCAAGTACAAATTACTTTAATTTTTGATTATCTCCTAAATTATATTAAGTCCAAATAGCATACTTTTAAATATAATATTTAAATTCACAAAATTGTCTATAAGATAAAGTAACTTTTGTTTGTAAGGATTAATATACCATGTCTAAAAATAATGCTTATAAATCACTTTTTAATTTTCAACTAATTATTTAATTTTATTATTTAATTTATTAAATTTGGACTATTTTTAAATATACTAACGACCAATATTACTGCGGAACATTGTATTTCCGTATCATTAACGATTACGTCATGGAACGTGATTAAAGCAGTTTGAGAGGGCCACGACTTCCGTCTTACATAACAAAATATAATACATAACAAAACATAAATAGCCTATACTGTTCCTCGAGAGTCTGGCTATCATAAACAAAAAGGATTTTTCGTATCCGACTTGTAGTTCCAGAGATTAACGTGTTTAAACAAACAGACAAACAAAAAAAAAATTTTGCTTTATGATATTATTATAGATATAAAATTGATGTTGGTATATATTATTAAATTATTTTGAAATTAATTATATAACAAACGATTATTGGTACAAGGAAGATTGGAAGATCATCTCTGTCACAGCCGACCACCCACAAGATGAACAAAAAAACCTGCAAACTGCAAGTCGAACTCGCGCACCAAGGGTTCCGTAATTGTACAGCCACATTCACCAAAATAATTAGGTAACGTTACTGAAGAAAGCACCGAACAATTCTAACAAAATAGAGTATATTGAAGGACAAACTTAACTTTGCTGTTGGAACAATGCTGTCCCCTTTACATCGATATATGCCACGGTCAGTTTACCAACAGCAAATAAGTTAGTAATCGCAATTTTTCTTTTGTCATATAATTGCAGATTTACGATTTTCGGATTTTTCCCTTTGCCTACAACTTGTGCTATAAGACATTGCTTCTTACTAAACTTCATGATTCCAGGTCATCTGGAAGTTCCCTATAGGTTTTTATTCCCTTCGTCAGTGTTATAATAAGCGGCATAAACGCGCCTTTTGATTGCGTTGACTTAAAAGTTTGATTTTTTCACAGCTCCAAGGGATTGTAGACCTGAGTATTTGATATTAATTTCAACTTGATACCTCCACGCATTCCTGAGAAAAAGGGTCTTGAAAGACAGACAAACACAAACAGACGGACGATGAAGTGATCTTATAAGGGTGCCATTTTTCCTTTTCAATTACGGAACGCTTAAAAAACCTCATTGAATTGTCTACGTCTAGCTCCCTTGCTAAAGATATACGCAGTGCCACGAATAGAGAGCTGGTGAAGTCGAGGCGATCCATGATCACGACCACTCCGCCATGATTGTACGACTAAGAAGAATAAGTATAATGTATGAGATTGATAAACTCAAACATGTTTGACCAATCGCACAGAAACTTGGTAGGCCTAAGTATTTTTCGAAGGGAAAGGTTTATGCTAACCCTCAACGAAAGCTGAAACTGTGGTTGAGTTAATTACTACTGGACTGGACAACTTCTACGACAGAAGGGGAGGTTAAAAAACGGAAATTTCTTTGGAGATTTCTCTCGACTTGGGTCAGTCCGACTGGTAAAATAGCTTCACCTCCACAGAAGATCGCAGCCAAATAACCTAGTGTTGTGTATTGATACTCTGAGTAGCGTTTCCAGAGCTCTTTGGATCTCAAGGTCGGCAACACCCTAGTGATACCTATGGTATTACGGGTGTCCATAGGCTACAGTAGCCAGCCGCTTACCATCTGGCGGGCATGCTTGTTTGCCACCATTATTATTTGAAAAAAAAAATCAGTGTAATGTATAAATTTATATATTAATATTTTGGAGCAAAGCATGTCCCACAAAATTTAATATCTTCTTTGGTTAATAAAACACGATTTTTCAAAATAATATAACTGCTACCTTTGTTAACTGATACCTCTTTAATTAATACATAAAGTCGCCTAATTTTTTTGCAAATCCCTGTTTTAATACTTGTCCGTGCTTCATAGCCATAAAATAACCCAGTTGTTCACTTGTGCAATTTTCTCATGCATACTTTAGAAGACTTCTTAGAAATCATGCTTTGAATTTGAGACTAGGTAGAGCCAGCGTAACATCTTTATAAATAAATATAGTAATGTAATACAAGTAACCTAAGTAATAATACATTCCGAAGTTCATGTAGAATTAATATATTATCGTGAACAAAATGACAACTTGACGTGTGCATTGATTCAATATGTACAAAATTTGTTAACAGAATATGGCCGAAACGACCTTCAACGAAAATCTGCGACGGATCAAGTCTTTTTATAAAATCTCGCCTACACCTACAAGTAAGGATGCTGAGATTTTATGATGTTTATTATTAGTGCGCTAAGTTAGCTGTATAGATACAAAGGTCAAGTCACGATGGGACTGACATTTTTATATTTACAGGTAGCTCGATAACTTATAAAGTACTTACACTACTTTAATAAAGGGGAAAGACGTGAACGACCTCTATAAAATGAAATATCAACTTAAAAATTTCAGGATACTTATAATATCAACTGTAGACCATAATAACCTGACGAGAAAAAAAATGAAATTTATGCCATTTCGAGTAACCTTTTATATATTTGTATCGAGTTCATTTTTTTGGGAATTCTTAAAACGTGTTAATTTAACATATTCAATAAAATATGTGATCTCGAAAGTATCCTACTGCCATACTATGATTTCTTCATAATATTTTCCTTCACCGAAATAATCGACCAACGCTGTGTCAGATATCACTACCACTAAATCGTTTATTTGACATGAAATGTAATAATGAAATTAATGGTAATATGCAATTCAATGGATATACCATTCATCCAGCCGAAAGATGTCGACTGTTGGACATGGACCTCCTCCGTAGATCGGCGCAACAACCAGTCCTGAGTTGCTCTCATCCAAGCCGTGGCATTCAATTCATCCAATGCATAAGCGTGGATAATATGGCAAATCCCTAAAGTAGTATGTTTTATTTCATACTACGTAGTACTATTATATGAAAATATGTGTGATAATTAACTTTATAAGAAAATTACTTGAACGATCGAAAATGGCTTTCATCACGAGCCTACTTATGCTTGTTATTACGAACTACAAAAAACTGGCTTCAAATAACAAGACGGTAGCGAGCAAGTATTAAAAGTTGTCAAAAAAACATGTAAATCGATCCGTTGCACGCAACCGCTCACGCAAGTTCTAACTCCTTGCATCACGGAACACAAAAACCTTGCATACATTCATATTTATAAAGTGTTTAAAGTTACTATAATTATCCCGATCATTTGTCAAGAACGTCTATAGGTACATATCATATATATCAACGTCTCTCTGTCTGTCTGTCCGTTTATGTTCTTTTCACGTGAGAATCACTTATCCAATTTGCATGTTTTTTTTTAATTATTTTAATTCAAAGCTATGATATCTGGCCAGGTTATAGGATATATTTTGTACAATAAACTGACATAGGAAATAAGCAGTAACGATAATGGTGATTCAATTCGGGAAAAAAGACGCTTTTAGAGCGCTTTAATGACCTTTAATAAGACCTACAAATAGGGTAGCATATGTCTGTCTTCTAAAGATCACCCACAATAAGCATTATTATATTTAAAATCACCGGCGGGTGACGCCGCATGAGAGGAAAAGTCATTCGGTGGTTCACGCGAGCAGAGCCGCGGACACAGCTAGTATCATACATGCATGTAACAAAAAAAATCACGAAAACATTATAAAAATCCAAATTAATAATAGTTTTTTAAATTTAGTAACTTAAAAAATGTATACTAGCTGTCATTTATGTACTTATCTTTCCATTTATTATAATAATAAACCTCTATCTAGATTAATAACGTATAAATTCATTGTACAAGTCGTAAAGTCTCTGTGCTGATACATATCGCTGGAACAACAATAACAAACGTCAATTAAGGAGCGTAGTAATATCGCTGGTTCAATACCGAGACACGCAGAATCAAGAATGCAAGAAACATGGGGCACCGTTTATGAGAACACAATTACAAACCATTATATTCAACGGTAACCTTTTAGGGGCGTTTTAGCTGGTAACCAGCAGACGTCTCGACTCGCGAACACAAGGGACCGTGTCGAGGTATACCCGGGCCGCAGCATTAAGTCTCAGCTTGCGTATTGTTTGTCACTCAGACGGATTTCACGCCGACAAATGGCTTCAAAGATACTGGCTTCAGCAACAGAAGACTTCTAGGTTCGAATAAAACTAAAACAAATTGAATGTGATTTTATCTCTGTTGGCTCATTACGCTAAGGATGCTATTTATATCTATTCAGCTATACCTATGTATGTATTATTACCAAGTAGTGCTAACTCTTAAGCAATCATACGATTAAATAATAATTTTCACGACAGAACCATACGCACTAGGTTCTACGGTAACCTCCATCTCGGCATTAACAAAGAACTTCGCTATGTCATAATTATTTTTGCCATACTATAAAGCTGTGGAACCATTTCCCGGCCAGTTTGATGAAGGCGACAACTAACGATAGGTTGTAAGATCACTCATTGGTCGCCGTTGCTTTTGAATTGCACTGTGCATATCATGTGCAGTTTACGATAAAATTATAAAAAAAATTAAATATGTGTTCGGCTTTTGTAATGACTAAATATAATTACATATAGATATAAGTGAAAGTGTATACACGCCATGATCACATCCTGCACCTAGCAAGTGTGGAAGTGGATCGAATTGCAAAGTACTCAGAATTGAGCGCATAGTATCTCTTCACTACAACGAAAACGTGCTAGCAATTTCTACTGATGACGCTTGAACATTTGCTTATGAACGTAAATACAATATAAATTAATATAAAAAATTATGTGTGCTTAAACACGTAAAAAATTATACTTCCCTTTCGCACATAGGATAAAATTAACTCCAAAATTGGATGATAATCTTCTTCTTCTTCTTAGCTCTATCCCACTTTAGTGAGGTCGGCTCTCCTAATTTTTTGGCGCCAGGTCAATCTGTCCTGGGTTGTCGGGTCGGGCAGTTCTTCTTCCAATAGGAGTTTCGTCATGCTAGTCCACCACGTAGCCGGAGGTCGTCCTGTACCTCTCTTATATTCAGGTAGTCGCAATGCTTTCTTCACTACATGCTCCACGTCTCTTTGCATCACGTAACCATACCATCTGAGACGGCTCTCGGTTAGTTTTTCTGATATAGGGCAGACTTTGAAACTACCACGGATATGCTCGTTTCGTACTTTGTCTAGTTAGTTTGTTAGTTGATAATGATAATTTAAATTCATTAAAAGACTTTTTTGTGTAAAGAATATTTAAAGTTGTTAAACAAACATTATTTTAAATTCACAGATTACAAAGTAATACAGCACATCCATTACACGATGCTCAATTAATTTTATCCTCTACTAAACACGGCAAAAGACCTACCTTCACAAGACAATTTTTAACAATAAAGAAAAAGAACTTCAATGGTTTTGAAGAGTTTTCTGGTGTATCTTCGAAGTTCAAGGTTCGATGCCAATAAAATTAAAATAGGACCACCTTTGAGGTATCCCCTAACCAACAAAAAAATTATCCAAATCTGTTCATAAACAAAGAAGTTATGACTGAACATACATATAAATATATATACATTCGAATTGAGAAACCGGTTAAAAAAGTATATAGTAACACAAATTCTATTTCGCCCTTAATTATAATCATAGGAATAGAAATAGTAAACAGTTTTCAAGTGTTTATTTTAATATCATGTTTTTTAAAGTAAAGAAACGATCATTAATCATACTCAAAATACAGGCGAATTGTAAAAAACCTGAACTATTTTTAAAATTTATTGAGGAAAGGGAAATACATCTAGCATGGGGTGTTTTTATCACGACCCATGATAAAAACTTAAAATCATATAAAAAGTTTATATAAGTTCAGCTTTGATTTTATATGCTAATAATAACGATAAAATATATTATCGATTATAGCTTTAAATACAAAAAAAAAAACAGGATTTTTTCAGCCTCAATTTTACCGACAAATATATGCAATTTAATAAAATATGTTTTATTGTTGATAAATATTTATCAGTTACTGTCTAGTAATTTTATGGTTGACACCAATAGCTTTTATATCTAGTTGACATAATTATTTATCCTTTTCTCCTGATGGTGAGCACAGTACAATCCTAACACAACCGCGACCACCTAGAGATCGTAATCCAGCGACGGTCTCCACTGTCGTGTGCCAGGCTGCATTAATTTAACTGGACATGCACGATAGCCTGAAAACATCCCTACCACCCCGCTATCGCCGTTTCCTCATTCGTTGCTCAATAGGGTGCACCAGTAACGTTATATATAACTAAAAGAATTAGATGTACACAGAATACAATAAAGGCCCTAATTTACGTTCCATCTCCCCTTACATTTAAGGATTAGAAGAGAATTTATTTGTCTGACTTTTCCAAATTAGACTATATTGCTAGGCTTTATTTCGTCTGAGGGCAACAAGTACGTTTTGTTACATCACACAAGGTAACAATTCGTACGAGAACAAAATCAACACTTTTATCTTAATAATTTCATCTCTTTGGGATATTATGGTCGAAGATACCTATATATATAGGTACTAAACCTAGAGTGGAAATCTTATAATCGTTTACAGTTTAACGTTTGTGAGCTTTTAAACGAATTCCTCTATTTTATAATGCACCAAAGCAGTAATTTCCAAAGTGGTATCTACAACAGCCATGTAGTTATGTTTTAACTTTTACCATTAAAAAAATATAAGGATTTAAGAGCCTTTTAAAATTACCATGATTGTCCAGTTATTTTATAATACTGCCGATATCAGACAACAAGCAAACAAATTTAACGAATATGTAAAATAATATAATATGGGCACAACTAAAGCTCATCTTATATTTGTCTAAAAAATCTTAAAATAATAATATTAACCTGTAAGTGTCTCAATGCTGGGTAAAGACCTCTTCCCAGCTCACAACGTATTGGCGATTTCAAACACCGAAAAATCTACGGTTCTTTTTTTCCCACATCCAGTAGTATTTCTCAAGCGTTCAGGTTTCCTTAGTGTTATCAATTTGAATTAGCGCAAATACGCGAATTCCGAAAATTTCGTCGGTACATGCCAAGGTTCGAACCTGCGAACATCGAATCGATAGTCCACCTGTCCAAACCGCTCGACCACCGCGACTCTACTCCACTCCAATAATATTAAAATGACGAAACAAAAATAGTGTGAAGTTTCAGTACTTAATATTTTTTATTCTCATATAAATTACATGGGTAATTTTCTTTTTAATCTTTGAAACTATAGCTCATCAACAAATCGTGAACAGCCAATGTATATGTATAATATACTATATATGGTATATTCAGCTGACGAAAGCTTGCAGGATGGTATAATATTGGTGATCGGCGATGGATTGCAGATTTCTCGAAGAACACTGTCGTTTTAAGCGACTTCAAAAAAAGGAGAAGGTCTTGACTGAATATGACAGTCATAACCGTATACATATTTGGATGTTAGGGCATCTTCTTTGTTATGCATTGGCTATGAATTTTCAACTTCGAAGATACAGCAGGGAACTCTTCAAAATCACTGTTAAAAATTGTCTTTTGATACCTATGCAATATCTTTCTACCTACTCTGGTTGAATTGTACGATGCTTACCATCAGGTACAGCTCCATCACTTTGAGGGGCTACTAAAAAAAATTAACGAAATAGTTTTATCTGATAGCCCTATTTCAAACTCGATACGAACAAGACAAATAAGATTACAGAGTTTAACCATAATTAAATTACGTATTTAATTTTACATTTAAAGCCATATCAAACTCTTTTTAAATAGGAATAGAATTAGTGCAGATCTGATGATGATAGAAGGTATGCTTATATTCCATCGGAGGCTGATAATCTCTATCTGAACTATATAATTATTGGAGATACGATTCGGCCAAGACTAGCGTATGGTTATTTTTATTTCTGATCAGTCTAAAATAAACTTTACTCTATTGGAATAAGGCTAAGTTATCGTTTAATCGTCGGAATGGGACAGTCAACGTCGTACTGGCACGAAGACTGCGTCGCCGCCACGAATTGCTCTATAATTAAGAAATAAGTTAAGATACGGTTTTTAGCTAACTTTTTACAAAGCGTCTTACGGGCCAACCCAATTAACCCGCCTTGTAAATTGAATGTTTGCTTTTAGTGATTAGTAATTAACTTTAAATTTTTTATAGGAGCACCTCACGACCGCATTGATCTTATTGATGCCTGTTTGTTTTATTTGTTGCCTCAGTGCCTCGTCGTAAGTCAATTTGGTTTAGTGAATATTTGTATCAGATAAAGAATTTTGGAGTTATTATAAAACATAAGTTAAATTATATTAAATCGATTTTAACGTTAATTTTAAATCAAATAATTGTACTCGTTATTCGTTGTAATTATCTAATCTAAAAATATATAAAATAAAAACGTGACTGACTGACTGATCTATCAACACAACCCAAACCGCTGAATGGATTGGTTTAAAATTTGGTACACAGTTATTTATTATGACGGAAATAATTTTTTTTATTCAACCCCTTAAAGAGGTGTAATAAGGGTTTAAAATTTGTATGGAGAAATCACGTAAGAATTATATAAATCAAACTTGGCGCGAACGAAGCCACGAGCAGAAGCTAGTTGTAATATAAATGTAATCTTGTTGTTACTTGAAGATTTGTTTAAACACATTGAGGAATTCCTCCAATACCGCTACTTTGGGGATAAGTTAATAAAACCAGCAATAAAAAGATTATGTTCAAAATAACAATTGATTCTGTAAATAAATGTCATATTTATATTATATTCTATAAATAAATATGTATTTCAGAAACAAAATATGTATAATAGCACAGTATGATACAAATTTACATTTTAATTTAAGTATTACTTATGATGCTTAACATCAATGTTCGTGACTCGTTACACATAAAACATTTGACTGACATCATGTCAAAGATAACGTCATTTGAGAATATATTATTTTGATCCATATTGATTTGGAAATCTTTGTTATCACATTGCCACGCTTTATTTGATTAATTCAAGATTTTAATGGTGTTGAATAACAAATCTATTATATTTACAGAAACAATATTAGAATAATCTACATAATAAAATTCTTTTATTGCACAACTTAAACTGGTGGATCTAGAAACCATGAAATTTTGCACAGGTGTTCTTTTTAACGAGTTAAGGTGAGCAATAAACAATTTTTCAAAATTAATTTCCTATAGAAGTTAAATACAGAGTTAAACATAGTTAAACTGAAATGTTACCGATAAGAAAAAGCTTCAAGCACACAGCTTTAAAAAAAATCTGATCCATATTAATATTCTAATGAAACAGAAAAATAATATACAAAATTTAACCCATTCCACATTTGGTGTTATTTTCAAAGTATACTACAATAACGTTACTACAATTCGATCAATTAACAATAAACCATTTCAGCATCACTTACAAGCAATCCTGCATAAATTCAATTAGAGCAAGCCTCGGTACTCTGGACCACAATCCCCAATGCCTTCTCACACATATCTATGCGGAGTAATTGATGGTTCGAACCAATATGGATATGTATTACTCATTACATTATTGTACGATAATTATTATCTCCATTACAAGTACAGTTACGGCTATTTTTGAAATTGATTAATAACATTCATTTTTAAGGTCTATAATAATATTCAAAAGTAGAAATTATTTTTCTTTAGTATCTATTTTGTGGTTTATTCATAATAAATCTATCCTCCCTCTAACTCCTACTACAAAGATTTAATAGAAATTCGTTTGTTATATTTTACCAAGCATTTCAATAAGGAGTCGCGATTAAGCGGAACACGCACCCATTGAAACCTTATCGGCCGAATCACGTAAGTAAACAAACAATTTTTAAAACAGCCTATGTATAAATTTAAACGATATTGGCGTGTAATAAATAAATCATGGTTACTCTCGAAATTTCAATCCCTCGTTTTCATCCGATATATAAGCGAGTCACATTCCAACTGAGGACAGTACTGTTTGGGCATATACCTAAGCAAATACAAGAAGTTACAAAAGGAAGAAATGTAAAAGAAAACTACAATCACAGGGTAGTGTAAGGATGTTTTATTTGGACGATCAAATTTTATATAAAAGCCTAGAAGATTTTAAGTTTAAACGCTTTATATGCTCTGCACTAAAAACTTTAATTGTATATCAGCATAGTTTATTTATTTACCAAGATTATAATCTTGGATAATAATTCACTAAGTTTCAATTGCATAATGACGGCGGGCAGGAGTACCAGCGCGGCTCAGGGCGGACGCTGCCCGCTAGATAATCTCACCAGGACTATTATTAAACAGGGGGCCATCAGTGTTTCAGACCGCCTCCAAACATGTTCCTACGCAAGCGTACATGTAACTATCAACACTAATAAGAAAACGTTTCAAAACAAAGAATCTTTTTTAATGAGCTCAAGATATCATTATTTTTTTTAATATATTAAAGGCTTGTACAATTCCAGTTTTTCGATCAGCGTTTAGTAATGAAGTGATCCGATTTGGTGACACGTAATGCCTAGTGGAGGAACTGGCTCTGAAGTGCATCTGTCGGAACATACCCATAGGTGCTTGGCGACAGATTTTCAACTTATGGTTGTATCTAGCCAGACGGGATTTAAAAAATTACCCTACCCCCAAACTATAGTTTCATCACGATGTTTTCCTTCACCGAAAGCTCAGGCTCATTGAAGGGATTCGAAATCACGTCGATGGACGCCGTCTTTGTATTCGCTTCCGCTGAGCAATGATTGCAATTTCAACAAATTACATAAAATTTTAGCATAATGTAATTCTAAAATTTAGGGATTCACGAGCCAGATTATTAGTCGTACTAAAGCTTAGTACCATTTTTGGACTCGATAATCTTTTATTTTTCGCATAAACAAGATAAGGAGATTATAGATAACATCATAATAATAGAATATATCATGTTAAGAGAAGTGATCAGCTGACTGCGAGTATACACAGTATATGCATAGATAAGCAATTCATCATTATTATCAAGCTATCACAATTGTTTCGGATCGAGGTACGTTTTCTGTCTGTTATTTTTCATATATTTTTTAGCAATTTAAAGTAACGGCATGTAATAAATACGGCGTATATGATTTTCAAAGCATTCGTTGGCACTGCGTTTGGATAATAGATTTCGTTACTTGTATTATACAAACTTTCACCTCATTTTTTACACCCTTAGGTATTGAATTTGAAAAAAAAACTATGAAACACGTCTTTTTTACTTTCTAGATGCCTCGTTAGCCTAATAAAGCTCGTAAGCGCGACTGCTATGATCGAGGTCCTGAGTTCGATGCCCAGGTCGAGCAAAGTGTTATTAGGTTTTTCTATGAAATTCTCAGTAACAGCTCGGAGTTTGGCTTCGGGCCCGATTAATGGCAATAGGCATGCCCCCTACTACATGGAACCTAAAAAAAATAATACACGGCGAACTGTGGGTGTAGACACATGCGATGTTAAAAAAGTCAATAACAGCCAATAACAAAGTCAACAAGCGATTTAATATTTTCTGTATAAAAATCTTTACGTTTATCTTTACTTTTTACTTCAGAAGCTGTTCACTGTTCATACTTCATCATAGTAAAAGTACTACTAACTATTTTCTGATTGACGAACACTAACTCATGAATGACCAAGCTAACTGTTACACTTACACCCATATATCAAACTTATCAAACGAAGATATTATTAAAAACGTTTTAATAACTATAATTTAAACAATTCAACTTGAAGTAAATCTCATTGTGTGAAGTGGTACGAGTAACAATCGAAAGATTCCCATGACCGCATAGGGTCCCTCATACACCGTTACCTAAACAGATATTAATCATAATTTTCACTGACACGACCGGTTCAAACATTTTATATAATAGTTATTAGCTATTTTTGACTATAAACACCGCGTGTGGGCGACTTCGGAGGTGGCTACTGGAAAATTACCGTGTGACACTCAAGCGTAATGGATTTAGAACTGCTTCAGAGAAGTAGACAAATATCTGAATTGTAAAATAATCACTTCCCGCGCAATTACCCTCTGCTACACTACTATGTGCACTTGAATAGACTAGTACTGAGTAATACGTACACTGATGCGGTGGGCAGTCTTGCTCAAATGAATTGCATCTTATTATTTAATGGTCAATCTTACGCTTAAACTAAAGGTTATGCTACAATGGGGCTGACGTGTGCGAATTACATAAAAGCCCTTACAATACAAGAATACAAATAAAAACTACAAAGAACAATAAACAAAAAAAACTTTGTTATTTATTCTTAACCGATTTTGACAAACTTTAATAAACGCGTGCGGACTGCTAGTCTGTTATGACATTAACTTCCTTTAACTACAAAGCATCAAATGAAGCCTTTAACTTAAACGCATTAAAATTTCCGTCATACCAATGTTTTTCCGTTTACTATTGTTTTACAAAGCGCTTCATACGCATCGCTAATTTCCCATTCCCATCGACAGCATCAAAGTAACTGTGCGACATGTGGTGAGGAGACTAGACGGTTACCGCTATGTTTTAGACGAACGGCGCCAACATTCTTAATTAAAAGTTATTTAAACACGTCTCGACAGTGGTTTCCTCATCTGAATACTAATTTTTGTCCTAGAATGTGATAGCTACTGAATTACAAACTTACATAATATTACACGAAAATTAATTTCATAGTAGTCAACGCTTATTATAACGACACACATATAAATTTTATTGATTTAAATTAATTTTTTAATAATACGATTATGCAAACAAGCACGTGGTCCACCTGACAGTAAATGGGCACGATAGTATATGGACACTTGTAACATCAAAGGTCTCACATGCACCTTTGATATGTAGGCAATATGTACTATGTAGGTGTATAAAAATACTTTTGGCACTGAGTAAAGTTTAAAAAAACTACTCTTTTTTTTAATCTAAAACATTCACACACAAAACAAGTCCTTATTCAACTCGGCAACGCTTCTAAAGCTGTGATGCTTCAAATAACTTCCATCACATAACATTAGGTGCAGATATGGCCAAGCGTTAAACCTATATAAAATATAATACAGTATTGCTTAAAAATTGTTTTTACATTATCTCAAATATCGTATAATATATTGAGATTAGCAAACTTTTATTAAAAGTCGCGGGACCTGTTAGTAATTGAGAAATTATTTGCTGCAAAAGACAGCTATAACCTACTCTTCATGATAAACAATTCTTCTTTCTCCAAACGATTATTAATTGTCCCAATTTATTTGAGGTCAGCTCTCCTAGTGATTCTGCGCCTCACTTGTTCTTTACTTTTCACTTCGATGTTGTGTTGCTCACTATTATATCCTTTTAGTTTATTGTTCGTAGTCAGGTCATTTGTGGTCGTTCACGGCCTCTTTTCATGACTATTTTAGTCATATAGTCTCGCCTCATCAAATGCCCGTACCAGCGCAAACGGTTCTCACAATTTTTTTATGTATTTTTGCGACTTTAAAAGTGCCCACGTATATATTTGTTTAATTTCTTATTTTATCGATTTTCGAAACTTCACCGAACCAACGGATCATTTTCATCTTTGTGGTGCGAATTTTATGTGCATCCGTCTTCCTCATTGGCCAGCACTCCGATCCACATAGTAGGGCTAGTCTTACTGCTATTGTGTATACGTTGCCCTTGACTCTAATCGGTATACGGGATTCGCATAGGATGCCAGACAAAGATCTCCATTTCAGCCAGGCTGCCTGGATTCTATAGTACCTACCTATGTCTTTCTCCACACATGATAATGATAACGAAGAACAATGTAGGTATAAAAATTAAAATTTAAAATTAATATCGATTCACTCGGTGTCCCAGATTTATTAGTCCTCAATGAACGCGCGAGTTCGTCATGCTTTGAACAATAGCGTCGCAAGTCACCGCTCAATGGGCGCGATCTCAGAACGAGGCTCCCACTTGATTTAATTCAGACAATCGATGGCACTTATCTGATGTTCCTTCCCTCATCGCTCGAACAACATACATGACATACATAAAATTATGTACGCATATAAAAATAATCTGTTTATATATTATAATATTTATTTTTTATTTTTCACAACATTCTCATATTCTATATAAATAGTTCATAGTACATATATAATTATGTCCTATAGGTGTTCTTGTTGCATCATCATGTCTTCGTTAACTCTTTATCAAAATTAATTATTGAAACATAATTTTGAAGCTTATGTTCCCCGCTATTGACGAAAAATAGACATGTAGTTTAAAATTAATGTTATCGTGTTATTCAGCTAATATGTAGGAGACGCTATCTATTAACAATAAGTTTAACTAACTGTTAGTTGCATTGTTTATATCCCACAATGTGCCAAATATTAGCTCAGGTCAGCTGCTATGTATTTATTTATAATCGTTATTTACGAATGTGTTTATTTTGCTGTCGGTACCGGTTCAGTTTCACATGCTGGGTAGTGTCTTTTTATTCTTCTATTATTATATAAGGTACTTCAAGTTTTATGTCAAGAATCATTTTAGCAGGCCAGTTTGACGATCACGACTGTCGACGGTGACACGGTCACACAGAAGTGGCCGTTGCTTTTAGAATGCAAATATAGTATAAATATGGGGACACAATTTCACACAAGACTAATTAAGCAAAGCTTATATTATGGCAACTAAACAGCTGATATACTGTACATATATAGTTATTTAACACCCAGACACACACACACAACTGACAATCATGCTCATCACACAAAAGTCAATCATGTGCGGAGATCTAACCCGCGACCTCTCGGCTCATTAGTAAGGCTTACTAGCACTGCGCCACGAGGCCTCACAATACACAAATATGCATCTAAGTTTCAGTTCAAGTATTCAATCAAATATTATCGTAAAATATCCAATCTTCGACTATCTTCATCCAGTCACTTAGAAATGCTTTTGCAACAATGAAACCTATTACATAAATAAGGATAGACAGTGAAATTATACTAAAGTGTAACAAAAACTGCGATACTTACGTTGTATCTTCAACATTTGTTTTCTTAAAAACTTCACAGCCGTTGCCTCACCGCTTCTCTGTGCGATGAAAAAAAACGCCTAGGTCTTATTCCAAAACCTAATTGACTTATATGTCAAAATTCAATAGAATTTTGTCTATGCAGCGAATGAGAAGCCACGTCATATCTTCTTGTTCAAGATATCGCAGTGTCTTTGTGAAAATCTTTGACCAGTGTGTATTGCAAGTGCCTACATATGATGTTTAGACGTGGTCGCTAACTATGAACCTCATAAGAAAACTCAAAGTGACATCATACGGCAATGGAGAGAGCTATGCTTAGAGTTTCTCTGCGTTATAGGATCAGAAATAAGAAAATCCGCAGAATAACAAAAGTCACCTACATAGCCCTAAGAATAGTCAAATTGAAGAGTCTGTAAGAGGGTGGGCCACACGTAAAACGGATGGCCGATGGGGCCAAAGAGTTCTCGACTGGCGGCCACGTACCGACGGATGTAGCGTGGGTAGACCCGCCACAAGGTGGACCGACAACCTGGTAAAGGCCTATGGCCAGCATTGGATGTCTTTCGGCTGAAATGATGATGTCCAGGGGTTTAAATGTAATTGGCAGACAAACATTGAGTCGTTATTTGTCTAAACAAACATATTTCACATTTATAATTACATTTACTAGATATGCCCCGCGACTCAGCACGTGTTTTATACGCAGTAATAAGTTTCTTCACGTAATTTTATTATTACTCATATTATTTACAATTCTTATGACCCTATCAAATGATTCCTCATAACATATTATTCTTCCGGTGTAAAAGTCATTAAAATTTAATACATGCAATTATTTTATAACGATTTCTAAAAGTATTATTGACAATTATTCGTATAGCCTATCAATTATGAAATGACAAATGCTTCCCGTCTACAAAATGTCATCACAATCAGCTAAGAATAATTAAAAAAAGAAAATCTTATGATTGTTTTAATCTTTTTAATAGTAGTATTATTGACAAATCTTACAACCTATCAATTGAGAAATGACTTATGCCTTGTTTTACTAATTTCATAAAAATCTGTGGACACATTTCATAATAAGTATACTGTAAAGATATTCGATTAAGAACGATCGCTTTTTACAATAAATAAATTGAATATTATCTTCTCCCGTACTGAAAAAGGGGCCGCCAAGTAACAGGCTTTACTTTACTGTCTAAAACTTAAAACCCTAAAAAATTTAGTAACGCATACATGACAAGAGTTATCTTTGTTATGACAATATTAATACCGTAATTTAGATATTACTACTTATTTCATTTCATCAGAGTTAGGTATTTAAAAAACCAACCTCGGCCTCGTCTTTATGTACTATCAGGTCTAACTACGACCAAGTGTCAAACAGGATAGAAACTTCGTTTTTAGCATTTCTATGATACTATGCGCGACATGATACCTATTTAAAAAAGCAAATTGCATCATATGAACGTAATATTTTAACAAAATGAAACGCTAAAGAACTTTTTTTAAACTCGACTAAAAACAAAACATGCCGTTTTTCTGGTACGTATCATGCGCTTTCCAACTGCAAATACATTTTAATAATCTGTGTAATTTGTTAGTTTTTTAATCGGCGAGTTTCTCACTTTACACAGTTTTTTCTACCATTGTATAAAGTAATTTTATGATATGGCTTGGATATCGTATAATAATGCTATAATTACTACTTAATTGTGGAGAAAAGTTCAGCTGTTATCGCATACCCAGTTTAAATTACTTCATTCAAAATAGTTATCACCTGCTTTTTATATACTTTGAAGCGAAGATGGTTCAGTTATAGCATGCTTAGTCACAACATGAATCGACGTGGGCTCGAGTCCTACATTAATCGGTGAAGAAAACACTGTAATCGCAGCATAACATCGTGGTAGAGCATTCTAGTTGTCGATGTTATGATACCATCAAATATTTCCAAACAAAAATGATCTGCTGCAAATTAGTTTTTACTCTTTGTGGAAATAATCGTAATTTCATAATATTGACATCATACTTGTAACGAATTATATTATAATACTAGCTGTGTCTGTGGCTTCGCTCACGTGGACTAAAGAATGCCCGCGTGAATGTTGCTGCTCCGCTCCCGGCTGTTTTAAAGACAAAAATGATTATTTTGGGTATTCTTTAGAAGCTAGGCATATACTCTCCTAGACTTTTTTGCAGGGCTTTTTAATGCCTACAATTATGTAGTATATTAATTTGCTATATCTCTTATGGTTTACTCAGCGTAAGCCATTTAACAGCCCGAATTGATTCACAATGACCAGTTTTTTTTATTTGTCTGGAACCCTAATTTTTTTTCTAAAATAAAAGTAGCTAAGTTACTCCCTATACCATTAGCTATCTATCAGTGAAAGTTCCGTCAAAATCGGTCCAACCGTTTCGGAGATTAGGAGATTACCCGGAACAAACAGACAGACAGACAGAGACAAAAATTTAAAAAATTAGCTTTTTGTTATAGGTGTCGTATATACTTTCACATGGATTTAGTAAAAAACTGTTATTTTAACATTACAAACAGACACTTCAATTTTATTAATTGTATAGATGTATAATTCGAAGCAGGTGCAGAATGAAAATTAACAATATAAAATCACTTATAAAATTATACAAACATAAAGACGTTTAGCTAAAATTACAACATGACTTAAGAACAAATTAAAAATCGATAGTTTATTACAATCCGCATGAACGCACGTTAAAGTCTTTAAATGCATCCGATAAAAACATTACACGAAGCTCTCAATAAATACACATTAATGTCCTGGAGCATTCTGGTTTACATTCCGTGCGGTTTGCAACGAGTTTTATAAAAGCTCCGATCGGCCGCACACGCAATTACAAGCGCCTCTTTGTGGTACAATCAATATTTATCTTCTCCCGAAACAATGCACAAGACACGGCTACATTACGGCGTAAACACCCTACCACGAACACAACTTGTATCAAAACCAAGCATTCAATTCATCTCTCTAAATTTCATTTCACTCACAAGCGTAGCGATTTATATAAAGGTCGGTACACACCGTCCCGAGGTAAGATCGTGTCCGTGCATAAATAACCCACCATGCAATCTTCCAACTTAATGATATTGCAATGCATTATCATTTCAGTCATTTGAAAACGTTCATTTCGTTTATCGAAACCATTACGAATGAAAATTATCACCATGGTTTATAAAACATTTTTTTATCTATTAATAAACAGTAAAATGTAAAATTGATTGAACAAATTGCAAAGTTTTCACGTTCTCTTTAAATAGTTATAAAACGAAGAAAATAGAATAATTGTCTGGATAAGACAAAATAAAATAAATATACAGTTGGGAATCATAAAATTGCTCAGCAAATAAATGCCTCGTAAAACAATGCATTCATGATTGGAACAATCGAAATCGCCGATGCAATGCGAAGAGATGTCGAAGTGAAAGCCCGTGCGCTGAAACAAGAAAAAGCCTCGTGAGGCAACCAGTTATTACACTAATCGCTGCGATATAATTCCCAAGTCAACTTAAACACAGGTTCCTTGCGGATCGAAATGCAAACATGGCGGCCCTTTGAGGTCGATAGCGCGGGAACCGACGCATCGACGCGTGCGGCTTCTATACGTCGAACGCAACTCGATTCAAACAACAACAAAAAAATGTTTAACAAGTTATTACGCAATGCGACTCGTTTAAATCAATTTAAGTCTCTTTTCGCATCAAATATCATATCATATTCGTCAGTCGTATATTTTATTACTATAATATGTTGCCTATAAATTCGAAGGAAATTATCGTAAATTAATTGCTTCTTTTTTATAATAATACGGCAAAGTGACGGCAAACAATACAAAAACGACTGCAACGGCAGTTCACGGAACACTAGAAACCAAAGTGTGACGGATTTATGCACGGTGCGTGGTGATCGCGACCCTCTACTTACCCCATTGGATTACTGGATGATACACAGAATAATCTTGCAACTATGACAAATGTTACCACTGTGTGAATTATGTTCGCGATCCAGTCGAACACAATTTTCCCATGTCCTATCAATGTATTAACAGTTATCAGGAGCACTTCATTTTGTTCCTGAATATTTATTGTATATTTTCTATACGATTGAAATGCCTATTTGAAAATAAAATAAGCCGACAGTAGCGATGCAATGTTGCGCAAATTCCGTTTCGCTCCATCAAATAGCGGTGCGAAAATCTTTGTTTCATTTTATCGCGTTCGCCACGGTATTATCTGAAATGCGTGGACGCGTTGAAATGATACTAAACTATTTTTTGCTTTACACCTTCCTCTTTAAACGATTGAGTTTTATTTATATGTATAATATTTATCTTAAAATATTCAATACATAATCTATACTAATATTATGAAGGCTCAAGAGATTGTTTGCACACGTAGATCTCTGGAACCAAAAGTCAGGTTAGAAAAATTATTCGTACATTTTATAGCCCATAAAGGAAGGTTACTGTAGGTGATATCTAACATCACGCTACAACCCTTCAGAGCAGAGCAATTCATATACAAAGTGTATGTCATGTCATAAGTCATAAAGTACCTACGCTAAGTGAGAACGAAGATATAGAGTGCGCGGGTCATTAGCATATTTCATCAGTAAATAAAAAAAAAATTATATGCGAAAGAAATCGCGGGGCAAAGCTAGTATACCCATATATGGTTTTCAAAAACATCTCTAACGATGTGGGTGATATTTTTTATTTTACAAGTTAACTTACATAATATGTTTTTTTTAGACTATATGCTCTGTCGCCAGATATTTTACCTTAATCATAATAAATTTATATTCTTGGCTGGTATGAATCAAAATATGAGCATTATGTAATGAACAAAATAATATCAATTTATTTTATAAAAATTTCGTTTTTGTTATGCAACAAGTTTTAACACGCAAATTGGAATTCTTTACTAAACTAACAACTCTAGGAAGTAATTAAGCTTCGTAAAAAACCAGTCACCAAGCATGTCAAAATAGTTTTCTTTATAAAGTAGTACTACCCGCGACTTCTTTTGCGTTAATTTCAATATGAAATGTGATAATAATAAAAATAATACTCATCGAAAACGGAACACCCAATAATGATAAATGGTAGGATTTCCATAAGTAATTCAGGATATTACCTTATCCCACAAACATATTCACAAACTTCACCTGTTTCTAGTAATAGTACGTATATACATAAATGAAATTATTTTGTAGATATTATTTTCACTGTAAATTATATATTTAGTTTTTTGATGCGGCATCCTCGTATAAAAATTATTTCTACAACGACTACTTTTAATTTTAGTATCATTTCCGTGTTTGTAACTTCTAAACGGCTGAAACAGTTTTGGTAAAGTTTTATTTTTTGTTTAAAAGATTACTTGATCGAGTGTATTCTATATTCTATGTGCTATAATAATAAAAAAAATAGCATGTGTACAAAGTACACAAGTCAGAAGTGTAACTTCATTGGCAAACTAATTTTTAAATCTCGTTTATAATTATACTAATCTAAAGCTTTAGATTTCAGAGACTTCAAGGGAGGGTAAAAGGAAGATATGTTAGGAATTTAATGAAGATAATTGTCATTAAAATATTAAATGTGTCAAAAATTAATACAAATTATAAATTTAATTTTAATTTATTTCCTCGATATCTACATTATTTTATGCGATTTCTATTGGTATTGTTGTGACTAAAGCATTATGATAAGTAAAATATGCAATATAAGTTCGTGTTTCAACATTATCTAAATATCTTGTACAAATAGCATCTATTGTCGTTCCTAAATTTTTATGAAAAATAGTATATTAAATTCTTAAATGACGAGTGGCAAATTAAAACGTCACATGTTATTTGTAAATATTAAAACTATAAACCTAACCTAACCTAACCTTCAAACGAATTAATATAAAAAATTGTATATTAGCAAAGAGATAACAAATATATTACTTACTCTGAACAACTGCTTAGTATAGGATGATTTACAAATTTATCATAAAATGTTTATTTTTAAATTTAACTCATTGTTTACACATTGTCTCCATGGCTACGTGCTTCATGCTACATTCACACTTTCTCACTATCTCTCAATCGCTCTCTTCCTCTCTCTCTCAAAACGTTTCACATCTTCGTGACACGTTTCATCCGTAAAAATTTTACCCTCATGCGCGCAAAGAAGTTTCATTTGAAAAATCTTTTCAGCCGTTTGAAGATCAAGTCGAAATTTTGTATTCTGTTACTTCAACCATATTAGAAGAACATCTTGACCTGATGCTGCAGCATTAATTGGAATCTGCCAAACTACTCACCAACTTACAATAGAGACATTGTATTTGAACTCATTGTAATGATCTCAATTTCTCAATGAACACACCACTCGTGTCGGGTGTTTTTTGAATTTTACAATTTACTTTGTACCGTTTTATGCTTACTATCATTATACTTATTACCGTTCATTAGTCTTCTACACATAGGTCATCTATATTAATATTATAAAGAGAAAAGATTTCATATTTTGTTTGTTTTTGTTTTTGTTTTTTTGGATAAACTCAAAAGCTACTGGACCGACTTTAAAAATTCTTTCACCAACATAACGCTGCAGTATCAGCGAGTAACATAGGCTATATTATAATTAGAAAAATTGATTTCTTCCTCATAAAAATATCGATAGTTTTACATACAAAGCATAAAGAATTGTCTACACGGGTACGTTTGCGATGTTTGTTGAAATTGACACGGGTGAAACCGTGGGGTACAGCTAGTTATAATATAAAATTAATGTTGGTATATACCTATATGAAACTGATAAACTCCAAAACCATTTGATCGATCACCATAAAAGTTGGTTGTTTTTTTTTTTTGAACTGACTACACTGTTAGCCTTAGGGGCCCTATCCAAAAACATAGCCGCTGCGGCTTTTACAGCTTCACCGGACTTGGACCTAAAAGTTGGTTGATCTAGGGGCTATTTTTATGGAGAAGATTTTTATGCTAACCCTGAATGTAATAATAGGTGGCTGGAAAAAGCAAAAAATGTACAAAACCAACGTTGGTCTACACTCGCCCATTGCCAGGATATGCTCTACCTACAATACTACATGCAAACACATAATAATGCTATTGTCCTCTAAGAGGTTTAAAGAAGATATGTTGAAACACTTTGACTCAATTGAGTCATAGACTTGTTTTAAAATGTATCATTATTTATAAATTAAAAATTGTTTTCATTTTATCTTTATGTATTTTTGTTATCCTCATTAATTCTATTTAAGTGTAGTCCAAAGATAATTTTATTTATATTAATTTTAACAATAAATACGGAACCCCTACGTTTTAGTATGATGACGTTTACGAGCGATATGATATCAAATATTTATTAGTTCAGAAACAAATTGAAATATTAAGGAACATGAAACTATTATTTTTCTGACAAATGGTGATCAAATCCTGTTTAATATGCGTGTATGAGTCAACAAGTGTCAGTCACCCGTAGTGATATTAAATGAAATTCACCTTTTAAACTACGCAATACTCGTCTCAACTACATTTATTAACAGATTAAATGAATCTCGTAATGATCTTATTTCATTTTATGTTTAAATTTATTAATTGTTCATTGAGTATAGGGTTGCTAGCCGCAATTAATAATAAAGTATTTTACGTTACTTTCTACAATTATACTCTATATTTTTATGCCAATAGGCAGCAAACAAGCAGATGGCCCATGTGATGGTAAATGGTTACCATTTCGTATCGAGAACTGGAACACTAGGGCAATCTAAATTTTATAAGACCAGTAAATTACCGTAAAAATGCTATATTTCATATAATTTCAATTTTCTATGATTCATGTAATGTAAATCATTACAAAAACCAAAAAACTTTATTGAAAAGATAACACCCACTTACTCTTCTGTTTCCATTGATGTCTTACAATATGTTATATTCTCAGAAAAAAAAATTTTTTTTCGTAGAAACCAGCATGTTTTATTTGCTCCAATAAAAGGTTACAACCTTAATTGCATAGACAATAATTGAATATATAAATACATCCAAACGGCTATAAACATCATTGTAAATTTCACTGAAAAAATATTATATTATTAAGTACATATGTACTTAATACATTGTACATATGTACATATGTATAGTTATGTTAATAGTTAAACTTTAAAGTAAATAATCGTTGGTCATTAGGAACTTATAATACGAAGATCCATTTACGGTAGGCGTATATTTTTCAAAAACGATAAATACGACATCACGAATAGCGCCGATGTAAAAACGGTCAATAATTAACAACGTATCTCGCAGACCTCCTGGCCCCAGATGTTAAAGATTAGGTAATTAAAAGTAAGCTCTTTTAAGGGTGGCTATTAAAGATTATTGCAGGGAAGATCCGGCGATCATTCGCTCAGACCCCCACAAGGCGGCGCGGCCCAATACCACGCCGCGGCCGGCCTGCGCCCGCGCACACTATATTTAAAATTTATCACTTGGAAATTAAATGTCATCCCACATATAAATTACACTCTGTAATAAGCTTGAACAGGCACGATTTCTATTAAGTTTATTTAATTCCAGGGAAGAATGAAATTAAATACATATTATTATCTTTATTTTATATACAATTAATAAAATTGAAATGACTGTTTGTAATGTCAAAATAACATATTTTTACTAAAAGCATATGAAAGTATATACGATACCTATAAGAAAAAATCTTTTTTTTTTTTCTCTGTCTGTCTGTCTGTTTGCTCCGGGTAACCTCCGAAACGGTTGGACCGATTTTGACGGGACTTCCATTGATAGATAGCTGATATTATAAGAAGTAATATAGGCTACTTTTATTTTAGAAAAAGAATTAGGGTTCCGCACAAGCAAACAAAAAACTGGTTATGGTTAATCAATTCGGGCGCTTAAATGGCTTACGCTGAGTAAACCATAAAAGACATAGCAAATTAATCTCCTACATAATTGTAGGCATTAAAAAGATCTACAAAAAAGTCAGGGAGAGTATACGTCTATTTTCTGAGGAACACCCATAATAAGAATTTTTGTCTTTAAAATAGCCGGGAGCGGGAGAGCAAGTTTCGTGCGGGCATTAAGTAGTCTACGTGAGCGAAGCCATGGGCACAACTAGTTCATAAATAAATTAAAATATATACATATATACAGTAAAAATATCACAAGACCTCAAGGTAATCCATTTTAGATGAAAGACCTGTACCAACGACCGTGGTATACTCATATATCTGTTATTGTGGAAGGAAACAAATTTAAATTTTATTAAATAAATATATTAAAACATAAATATGACAAAGTCTCGAGGCAATCATTTTAGATGCAAGACCTGAAGCAACGACCTTCATATAGTATAATATTATGTGTTATTGTAAACCGAAAGAAACTGAGATTTCATATTAAGTATACTTTAGTTTCTTTAGAGTTTGGCGACAATCTCATGTAATGTTAAGTGACGAGATAGAAGCACTCTAAGCCTAGAGAGAGGATTGGCTCTGTAGTGCAGCTGCAGGGACGTACCTATAAGTTTTGGGTGAAAGATTTTCACTTAAGAGTGGTAACTACTGTAACTAGTCAAGCGAGCATTAGAAAATGCTCTACCACCATTCTATGTTTTCATCAAGTTGTTTCCCTTCAGTGACAGTTCAGGCTCATTTTAGTGACTCGAACTCACATCGATCGACACATTAACAATGAGCTATCATCGCCTCATAAATTAAGGAATAACTACAATATTAATAATTCAAAAATTATTCAATGCAGTATTAACATATACTTTTTTATAATTATGTCAATTGTAAAACACATTTCGTTCTGGAATGCAACTAATTTAAAAAGCTTTCATAACGCCCTCTCGCGTCGTAGTTAAAGACAAAATCCTCTGCTGAATACTGAAATTCTCCCGGTAAACACCCTCACTGAAAACCGGGAAATCGACAGTTGTCCCTCTGGAGCCTCTGGTATATTCAAATGACATATATATGTTGTGTTTATTAGCATTTATTAAATGTTTCAGTAACACTATTTTATATAATGTTAATTATGATGACGTCAATAAACAATTATTATAAATACAGGTTATTGGTTTTTTTTGTTTTGTTTAATCGCTATTCGACCTTGGAATTAATCTATTGTAACATTATTTATTGTTTTATTTTGACTATAATCATTATTTAAAGTTTGAGGAAAATATATTGTATGAATTTACATATTTTCTTCTCTTTTACATTCGTTAATTGTATATTTGAGTATATATATACACTTTTATACGTATATACAACATTTAAAAAAACGAACGGTTATCAATTTTCAAAATCCGTTGACTAAAAAACTTGTAAAAGGTTGGAACCGTTTTGTCCTTGCCTATTTATAATATATATATAAGATTAATATTATGTTCTTAATATAATACGAAAAATAAATTATTCGTGTCGCTCCGACGTGCGACTGGAGTTTACTCTTAAATAACTTGGAATAAATATAAAATAATAATAATATAAATAGTAATAATAATCATGATTTTACTTCCCATCTAATTAATGTAGGTACGTAGGTACCGCGGGCCAATTAATATGGAAATCGTTTATTAAGGAGTAATCTCCAAAAAGCTTGTATGTATTTTCATTTCTACTAATTAAGTTTAAGATTTAAATAGTAATACATATAAATGAGTATCATATTTTTTTATTCAATAGGACATTAAAATTTATAGTTCTCAAATACTGACATGATTTTAATAATAATTGGCCAGCTAATTTTTTACGACTGTTCCCGGTGTCCATTTCACTAATTAGAGAGACACCACCCACTGTGCCCTAAACATGCCGCATGAAAATTATTTATTCCCGCTGAGATTGAACTTGCTACCCAACTTTACCTCCTATCAAGGTCACCATCGTTAAAAACAAGTTGGAACGCTGAAATTTGTCATACATTCATAAGCACGGAATGCGGTATACAGAGAACAATTAATACACATTTTGATGAGAATTGGACGTTGGAAACGTTATGACGAATTTATTAGAGCAACTTCCGTTTAGTTACACTTTAATACCGAGCAAAGAAATTTAGTTTTTTTCCCTGTAGATCGACCCGAGTTTGAATCGTTGCAATGTACCTGAGCTTTCGGTGATATATAACGTGATGAAACCATAGCATGATGGTAGGGTATTTTCTAATGGCTGCTTATCTGAAGAGAGACAGATAAATTTCTTAGGAGATAGTTTCCAGAGTTCCTTAGGGTAGGGGGTTGGTATATCAAGCGTCCATAGGCTACAGTAGCCGCTTACCATAAGGCGGTCCGTAAACTTGTTTGCCACTTTAGTGATATAAACAAGTAGCTAGCTAGTTGAACATCTCTAGCCAAGCACCTTTAAGTGTGTTCCGGCAGCTTCACTTGAGAGCCAGTTCCTCACTAGGCTTAATATGTAGTCATCTTGGGCAAGATTGTCACTTCAAGACACAAATAATCTATTGGGTGTTATATAATAATAATAAATAAATAAATTGTTAGTTTATTAATAATTCAATATGGATATATAATAACCGTGAAATGTGCAATAAATGCATAAAATTCGCTTTGAACAAATGTTATGAATAGTCCTTGATACAGGTGGCTCGTTCCTCACACGGTATCATATTCCATTCGATTGTGTATCACGATCGAACCTTTCCGGTCGGAACTTGCCGCACGCCCATTGCAGTCCATTGTGCTATCCGTATTAATTGGCCCCTGTGCCTCGCCGCAGACATTTAATACCTCTTAATGCCTCGAAAAATATAAAAAAACGGGCCCTAAATCTCGCAAAAGTTCATCCTGATTATCAGTGTTGCAAGCACTCTTACTTGTGTAGATTTGTCTTCATTTTATATTTATGTATGTCTCCGTATTTTGTAGTCGTTTTAATATAATCTATTGATAATTAAGTATAAAACATAATTGCAGTATAATGTATTTTTTTCTTATAGTAGATATATGGGGCATAATTATATAGGTACGTCATGTTTCAAATTACTATATTTTTCACTAATACCTTTAAATGGCTACCTATTCGGCAACATAGAAATATAAGAATACTTTGTCTTCTTTTTTCCATACTTAATAATTCCAAATCTACTAAATATTTAAAAACATTAAACATCTTGCAGATACGCTCAATTGACAGCTAAGAATCTTCCGACTCTTTAATTTTCAGTATACCAAGCCATCATACTATTTATCGCGACCGATCTTTAGCGGTACCTACTACCATTATACGCTACGGCATAACTGTAGAATTCGCTTCCTATTAACATCCAACTAACTAACTCTTGGGATTCTTGTAACCATTCGCTATGTAGTTTCTACTTAGAGCAGTTGAATATCGGGTAGATTTTTTTTACTAAACGTTATACACGCCTTGCTTAACCCAGCATATACCTTTCTCTTGCTCCCATGATCTTGTTTGGTAGAGAATGCTTTTTGGCTTAAGTCCTCCAATTATACACTTATGTGCAATAAATATACGAGTATTATTATAGTTCTTGAAATATGTACATATTTTTAGTTATTTGAAATTAAACTCTAGCAACACTATGAACAATGCATGAAATGTAATGTGATCTTTTATTGAACTATGTATTTGTTGGTAATAGCAGATGGGTGCTCGAAACAGGAAATCGTTCGAATTTGTTTCTACCATATATATTATTTATTTTTAAAACCACGTGCGTCTCTTTTTATGGCAGTGAAATATGAACAATTTGTATAAGTAATCATTAATTATTACCGCTTTGCTGTCTTTAAGTGACTGGACCACCATATTATAGTCATCATGTTTTTAATTAATAGGTACCATTCTATGTAGATTACACAATAGCACACGTAAACAATGGAAATAAACTCGTAACTTAATACTAAGATATTTTTATTACCACATATTTTCAATGCTCAGCGTTCTTACTAGTTTTCTAGATAAATAAAGAACGCTAGCTTCAAATAATGTTAAATTTCTATCAAATAAGAAGCAATATTTTATATCATTATTATCCATCGTTTTCTTTCTAATCTAGGCAATTGATAAAATTGAAGTGTCTGTTTGTAATGTCAAAATAACAGTTTTTTTACTAAATGCATATAAATGAATAAACGGTAACGATAACAAAAAATAACAATTCCTAAAATTTTTTTCTGTTGTCTGTCTTTTTGTTCCGAGTAATCTCCGAGACGATTTGACCGATTTTGTCGTAACATTCACTGGTAGATAGCTGATATTATAAGGAGTAACATAGGCTACTTTTATTTTCGAAAAAGAATTAGGGTTCCGCACAAATAAAACTGGTCATGGTGAATCGATTCGGACGTTTAAAAAATGGCTTATGCTGAGTAAACCATTAGAGATATATCAAATTAATGTACTACATAATTGTAGATATTAAAAAGACCTACATAAAAGTTACGAGTATATGTCTATCTTCTAATAATGACCCACAATAAGTAATTTTATCTTTAAAAGAACCGGGAGCGGAGGTGACGGCATGCTGAACCACGTGAGCACAGCCGCGGGCACAGCTAGTCCTAAATATATATAAAAGGAAACCGTGACTGACTGACTGACTGATCTATCAACACATAACTCAAACCACTGAACGAATTGGGCTGAAATTTAGTATACAGTTAGTGTTTCTGACTAAGGCATCCGATAAGAACTGATTTTTTGAAACCTCTAAATGGGACTAACTGGTGTTCCAAATTTATATTTTTCAAACTTTGTGCGAGCGAAGTCGATGGCGAAAACTAGTTATCTCATAATTTTTATTATCAAGTAGCGAGCTTCTTGTAATAAAGATGAGAATGGGGCCCCCGAATGAAATTACTTTTTATTATATAATATGACAATGTGTGCATATATTGTATTATGCATACTTTGAATAAAATATATATAAACACAAAAAAATAAACGACATTTCACACGAGCGGATTTTATTTTTTTCGTTTTTAATTCCCTGCTGTGTTTATAAATTTATCACCAATTGACCCCTTTCGAAAAACACATGAGTATTAAGTAAGTCCGTAAAAATTGTTAAACATTGGAACATTTAAAATTGAAATGAATCCATGTAACATTATCACAGTAAGCAACTTTAGACAAGTATTCTATTTCTGACTGTTTGCTTAACGGAACAACTGTCTATCTCACTGTTCGCGTCGTTGAGGTGAAAGAAATATTTTTTTATCTCGCATTCGTGTCGAAAATCGTAACGGAGGGATTATTATTTCTGTAACATCTGTACGTGTAACTCTAACTAGATACTAATAGATAGCCGCGGATGTTTTTTATGCGACCGCGTTTTTTAATCTTTTGTTGTCGAGTCCCGCGCCAAATGTGCTTTATATTTATTAGGGTCTCGCTCAATGGTTCTACTTTTATGAACAACTCCATGTTATACAATAAATAATATAGCACTTCGCACTTGTGACCACTTGTTATTAATTGAATTTTTTATAACTCGCCCTAACAAAAATAACAAGTTTGTTTGTAATTACATAATGGACAGTAAAGTTACGAATGTAACATTAAAAACTCCCTGAAATATACCTATCGGCCACTTATCGTTCAATTACGCTTCGGTCACATAAATTGCTCGACTTTATTATTCCGCAGAGCGGTTAATCACATTTGAAAGCGGCAGACGGCCCCGAAGTTCCAATAAGCCACCGCTAATTACGTAATTCAAGGACCGTGACCGAAATAAAAAAAAAACGAAGTTGTAGGAACGCTGTATAGCCGTAAAGGGAGGCCGTATGAGACGAACTTAGATACAGACTGCACACAGCAAAAACAAAGATACAGTAACAAAATATACAAATAATAGTACAATGTTATTACAAAAAATGTATATCGTATTTTAGCTATAAATATATATTTTACTACTATAAAGTTTCGAAATAACATGCAAAATAAGAATGCTAAATTTGTCAAAGTTTTTCAATACATTGTCTTAAACTTATAATTCAGTATCAGTTACAAACATGTAATAAATTACAGTTGACTGTACTGTATAGGAAAAAAATACTCACAGTATTATCATACTATAGATAAAATTAAACCAATAATATGATTAAACAACAACACAAAAAATACATCCTAACTATAGAAAGGACTTTTTGTTTGCTCGATTGACGACAGCTCTACCGAGAAACAATAATATCAAAATAGCAGAACATTTAATTTAATCTGTCTCTTTCTCTCCCTCTTTACGAAACACAGAAAGAAGAAAATGTAAGCTATTTAGATTTTTTCGTAATGTGTTTTAAAAATTTTTAGCCATGATTTTTTTTTTTTAATTTTGTATGTACCGTGATATTTTAATAAAACAATAGACTTCCAACGAAAGTTATGTTCAAATAGAAATATCGAACTCTTAATAATTTTAATATAAAAATTATAACAATGTTATATGATTTTTTTTTTAATAGATTTATGCGTATACAAAATCTTTTATAAACGAGCGTGTATTTGAACGCAATGATGTGTAAAAATTTCAAGGCAATCGATGAAGAACTTTCGAATATTTAAGATTTAGATCAAACGAACATTAAGATATTTATTTATAATAATATAGATTATTTGAAATGTTTGGGGCGTAAGTGAATGTGTAAGAGATAAATGACACATTTTGTTTAAAAGACTAAAAACGAGTATTATTTAACATTAAACATTTTAATAAAATATTTTCTCGGTACTTCTTGAACTTACGTGAGTAAGTAAGTAAGTAGACTTTCTTAGTCTACTTCTTCATAAAAATCACTTCAAAAAACAAATAAAAATTTATGTAAATTGTAATGGTTAAATAATTTTTTTTTTATTTAGTATTTATTTTGTACGCGTATTATTTATGTATTTAGTAGGTATAAAATTCTCATATTTTTCACTTTGTTCAGAAACTAAATCTAAATTCCTACGCATACGTAATTTATTTTTCAGCTCATTACTCTATAAAGGTGGCCTCCCACGGTCCGTAATATTGCAGACCAGCCCGCACCGACGCACCATAATAACTTTAACTTTCTTAACTTTATTTGATCAAAACAAGATACAAAAATATGAGTCTTATTTCTAGGAAATACAATATTTTTATTCTTAATTAATGAAACCTAGCGCCTGAACTAGGCCGAGCCTGTATCTCAAACGCCAGTCTCTTCCCGTGATATATTATTAGATAGTAGGTACCTACATATGACACACCTAGTATAACACTGTTCTATCTTATTAACATTATCACAAATCTATAATTTTAAAAGAGAAAACAAGAGAAGAGTGTCCTTTGTGGTAGCACAGACAAGTCCGTACGTAGCCTTCATGTTCGGTGGTGACCGTTATCCCGGACCGTGGGAGGCGGCCTTTAAATTTCGATTCTATGTGAGTGTATATTACGTATATATATTTAATTATTTTGAATTTTTATTCCTGGATAACGTATCTATGTATTTTCTGTACTAAAATACCTATTTAGTTATTAGATATCTAACAAATGAAGTATTGTGATGCATTTTCATACTTTAATCATCATATTCAGTTTCACCCTAACATTATTCCAACAAGTGTAAACCCCAATCAGTTATACATATGTCAGATTTTTAAATTAAACCCCTTTGCGGTATGTTAATTTTTAAATTCAATCATACAGATCAAAATTCCCCACAGGAGTATTATAAAAATTAAGTTTCCAATACGAAACCAATACATATATGTAATTTGTAAAATAAAATTCAGTCTGGTTAAACTTAAATGTTTGTAATAAAAAAAATATAGAACATATTTTTAGTGGCGATGTAAATAATTGGTTTTAACTTAAAAACTGAGACTTTCAAAGCATAATTATTTTTTAAATAGTAATATTTTCCTTACCTCGCGACAAGTATAAATTTTTTTTTTCTCAAGTTTAAAAAAATGATCTTCATTCACATAATGGTAAGTACAGTCCATGGAGAGCGTTCAAGAAGTATGATTTCATCGACAGTTCCCGACTTATTAAATCCTACCATAAAGAAAGAAACCACTCGACTGGACTTAACCCTGGCTTAACTTGGAAGGTGAATTACGTATCAAAGTTAGTCTTTACGAAAGGTTCTGGATAACAAAAGTAAAATCAAGTCTGTCTAACCCTATGCCGTAAGAAGGAGGGAACACACTGGCCGGGAGAAGGTTCCACAGCTTCACGGTATATATGCACGGTTCGATATCGAGAGTGACTATTTTCACCACAATAAAACAAAAGATTTTGGGAACTTCATGATGTAGCATGTAAAGTTTTCTTTACAATTTATACATACAAATAAAGAAATGAAGTATCTGTTTGTAGTGTCAAAATAACAACTTTATACTAAACTTTTATGAAAATATATACGAACCTTATAGCAAAAAAATTTGTTTATATGTCTGTCTGTTTGTGCCGGTTATTCTCGGAAATGGTTGAACTGATTTTGACAGGACTTTAACTGACAAATAGCTGATGTTAAATGGGGATACTTGGACTATTTTTATTTTAGACAAGCAAATCAGGCCACGCGTTGCTGTGGCTCATAAAAAACTTTTTTTGGTCCGATCGCTACCAAACTCTACAGGATCACCCACCGGGCTAATATGAAGATTGTCTTAAAATTTCATCAAAATCGCTCCAGCAGTTTCGGAGTTTATAGAGAACATAGATACAAACATCCATTTATTTAAATATACATATATATTTTATCTTTAAAATAACGATCCTCGTGGATGGATACGGAGTCACCACAGTACCGACCGCAATCTGTAGTCCACGTGAGCGGAGTCGCGGACACTTCTAGTATGTAATAAATAACTCTTATTTTTAACGTGCGTATAACATCAAAAAACAACTTGTAATGACTTAGAAGTGACTAATACTTAAAACATTCGTTAAACTCACTCATTTTAACAAAACATTATCTTCAAATATCCCCCTCAAGCACGTTCAAAGAATCAACGCAAATGTTTAGCCACAGTAACCCTTATCCTCGAACATCCACATTCTTTTAAATTTCATCCCCATTCCCAAGCAAAGTAAAGTAAAAACTTTTGCCCTAATACCGTGGATTTGTGTGGATAAAGGTTACAGATGTTTCGGATGTACCTCATAGCTTATTTATGCTCCTATATATTTAAAACAAAAATTAGGGGTTTAATGTGCACCCTTGATCAAAGATGATAATTAAAATTAAATTTTATCTAAACGATCTCGCCAGCCACCCAAGTTACGTCAGGGCGGTCTAACAGATATTAAATTCATTTATTACTTTTTATTGATTTTAAATAGATAAGTGACAAAAAAATGGTTTTATATTATTACTGGAATGTAATAAGATTTAAATCTCACATTATAATTATAGTGATAATCTAAAAAGATCTTATATTTACGACATAAGCTTTACTTAAGTTAAAATTAAATTAATTAAAACGAATTTAATCAAACCAACACAAAACCTTAAATAATAATTGGGGATTAAAATGCAGTGGTATTGTCTTATTATTTAGCCGAAAGATCGTAGATTCAATTCCCGCATAGGATTGATTATTTTTATAACTTGAAAAATTGTAAGTTTTTTATTAAGTACATTTATATTGGATATTATGTGCGTATATCTGCTGTTTACACTGTTGAACGAATTAATACTTTATTTAATTTTTAGTTTGTTATTTGTGTACTGGCGAGTTATGAGCTAATTCTGAAGTAACCAGGGCCTATATGTCTTGTATATAGTAATAAAAACATAGGACACATAAATAGCAATGCTTAGTTTGATTTAGATTACCCCTAAAAAATCCATAAAAAATATTTCCAATAACCGCGAACTAATAAAAAAATGTATTAATATTTTCTATTAAAATTGATAAGGCGAGTTCATTTCGTTTAGTAACATATGTGATACATTCTTCGCCTACAACACGGTCGCGGTATTCCCTCGGCGAATTTAAATTTGTAATCGTATCTTCCTTTGCCCCAATAACGGTGGAACAATTTATTTGAAAAAAGCCACGACTCCGCCCCCAAGACGGAAACAGCTGCAGAGCTAATTATTACAAACACGGGTTCTTGAGCATCAGGTAACGTAGTCTACAAGTAAGTGATTATATACACTTAGTTGTCGACCTCGACTTACCGAATACATAAACCTCCCACAAGAACAAACAATAAAGGCTATTTTTTAAGTTACATTTATTTTCATAGGGTAAAATTGAGAGTTGCGCGCGCATCATGGAACGGAAGTGTTACACGATGAAGTTACCCATCAATGATAATAATGTAAATCCATTTTCCTTTCTTTTCTTTTAATTACGTGAAAATAATATAACGCTCATAGATTAATTATTGGTTTCCGCTAGCTTCAACCGCGAGCTACAACCTATTATTAATCTATGATAACGCTGTATAAATAACCATTATTGTAATCAAATTTAGTAATCAAATATTTAATTTTAAACAAATTAAAACAATGTACAAATTTGAATTATTTCTACACAATAAAAAAACAGTAAAATGAATTTACACACAACACGGAATGAAACTTTTGGAGTTATGTTTTGTATGTTATGTTATGCCAAAGAAGTATATTATCTTCCATTCGTACTAGGACTACTAAGCACACTTTTTTCATTCTAGTCAAATAGAGTAAGTATCCTCTAAAACAGTTTTCAATACACATCATAGTCAAGCCAGATTACAATTACCTCGAAGAAATTTACTAGCTTTTTAAATATAATTATTTACAGTAACCAGCATTGTTGTAATTTTTTTAAATATATAGTTTAAAAAAGATTGAATAAAATTATGTCAAATAGATTCTAATAAATCCGTTCAAATGTATATATAAAGTACTAGCTGACCCGCGCAACTTCCTCTGCATCATGTAAGAGAGAGAAAGAAAGGGTTACAGAGAGTGGGTCGTAGGTACTGTATTTATTGATGCCGCCCGACTCCCACATTATTCTGCATAATAAAAATGCGCACGCGGACCTTGATCATTATTTTGCTACCGAGTAATTTTAAAACTGTGATATCTCTTAAGATATTCATTTAAATCAATGACCTACTGTGAATGGCAATTTTGTTCAAAATTAAATACTTGTGATTAATAACGTATTTATTTCGTTACATGATTAATATACCAAGCATATAAAAACACCTTCGCAAATAATTCATTATTTTAGAACAATTGTATTACCATACAAAAGGTTAAATTGAGTAAACCTTAAAAGATAGCCATATGCTATTTCGGACTTTTTTAAAAACTTTTTAAGAGAAACAATTCCGTCACGCATGATTGTTGCGTAACTTTAAGCATTGACGCAGCGCACGCAGTGGAAGCTCTGAAAAGGAATAACTTTCCCCCGTTTTTGCAAAATTTTTCATTGATTTTCCGCTCCTATAAGTCGTAGCGTGATGTTATATGGCCTATAACCTTTCTCGATAAATGGGCTATCGAACACTGAAACATTTTTTCCATTCGCACCAGTAGTTGAGTTGAGTGTTGAACCAAACAAACTCTTCAGCTTTATAATATTAGTATAGATTTTGTGTATTAGTACATAATATAGGTTTAGCGCTTTACCACAATGTTAAGTCTCAATATAACTTAGGATGCTAAGTTAAGTTTCAAGTTTCAAGTGCAGCTACCTGAACACATTTTCACACACAATCTGGACACAGCGACACATTTTCTACTTGAGGGTGGTAGCTAGCCAGGGGGGCAATAGAAAATGTCCTACCACCATACCATGTTTCATCGTGATATATTCCTTTACCGAAAATTCAAGCTCATTGTAGGATTCGAGCATCATCACTTCATACCGATCTCAAAACTTTGAAGCCAATCACTACGTCAGTATTTAAAATGCAATAACGATGCTAATGACAATACAAATAACATTCTTTAACAAAATATAAAACATTGATGAAGAAGTTGATAGCATTATAATACGATATTTATTGTTTAAATAACCATTTTGTTATTTTGAATCTTACATGTGATTTTATTATAAATTTCGAACATCCTACGTGAATATTTCTAAGTTGAATATTTCTTCAACCATTTCATTACTCTGACCTTATATTTACGATTTGACTAGCTATGGGCGGTCACGATTATTATTATGGAAGCATCAAATAATGAGAGAATGATACGATTAAAATAGATTATGAATTGTGAACTAGATTCTTTATGTTCCACCTACGTTTATATCTTAACTTAGTTGATGCGCTTTTTTATAGGTTCATATTTCATAATTAATTTTTAAAGAATGTTGTGAAGTCGTAAAGGAGAGTATTGTAAATTTATTTATATCTTTAGATATACAAACAACCAGATTTCATTTTAAAGCAATAATGGTAGCTTGTACGGACTATGCATCGATCGACGTAAGTTCGAATCTCTGCAATAACTATGAGCGTTCAGTGAAGGAAACATCGTGATGAAACCGTAGCATGGTGGTAGGATGATTTTTAATACCCGTCTGGTTATCTACCACCCTCAAGTTGAAAATGTATCGCCAAGCGCCTATAGTTGTGTTCCGGTAGCTGCACTTGAGAGGCAATTTGAGAGGCTGAGCGTGTCACCATCTTGGGCGACATCGTCACTTAACATCAAGTAAGATTGTGACCATAACGCTAAACCTACAAACAATAATATATGTGAAAATATTGCAATTAATTTCATACTATACAAACATTTTACTACATAGAAAAATAGCTAAAAATTTCACTATTATGTATATTTTTATTATAGATACCATTTTCATAAGAGCTTTCATAAGCATTTTTGTAATAAACCTGTCTCAAGACCGATAACATCACAATCTCTACTTCACCAAAAGCTAAAAGGTCGTTTATAGGGACATAAACGTTTATAGAATCATAAACCAGAACCAATCTATTGTTTCCACTCGGCCTACGCGTCCCTAAGACATAACTAATCGACCGATTCCGCTTTTTGTCTCCACGAGACGCATAATCAATTGTCACCTCGAGTACAAGTACATTTCCCACCTAAGTCTAAGATGTTTCGAATCAATTCAGAACGGGTTTCTAATAGTAAGTCCACGACAAACGATCGGATATCGTATTGCACGGGAAAGAAGGTGATGAGTGGCCAGCGTTCATATGTTCTGGCGCGAATAGATGAGATGCATGTTAGAGAGACGAAACTATTGATAGCCACGATTTATCCCTATATACCATTCCAAATTTGATTTCCTACTCGGATAATATTTCATGACCAATTTAATTAAGATATTTGTTGTACTCTTACATAAAATAGAAATTGATATTATATCTTTAGAGGGTTATTATACTGATAGAAATCAGTGAAGACAAGACCCCACACAGGGGTTTTAATATTAGATACTTTTACGATACAATGATAACCTTGGAAGTGATATTTATATGGAAATCAAATGCCACCACGAGTTATGTCTCATGGCATGTGTACATAACGTGTATTTTTTTTTTAATAAAACTTATGAATAAAAAAATGTTATAAATTTAAATAATTTACAAAAAAAATCATACATATGTATAAAACAACAAATAACATAATGAAACGGTAAGAAAGTTGTGATAGAAAATTTATCTATACTTAAATAAAATGTAGGAAGAATTTGTCTAACCATGAGAAGAGTTAGAGAAATCAATAACTTATTTCATGTAAAAGAATGTCTTCTAGCCTCTGAGTAATTAACAGATGTAGATCATTTAAATTGAAGCAAGGAATTTTTATACTAGCACTAGTATTTTTACATTCATTTGATCCTTCATATTAAATAAACACTAAATGAAATTAAAAGAAATTATTAAAACTGGAAACAGCAATCCCAATACGATACAATTTAAAATTTTCCAACGTAGTTAAAATAATTAAAGTATCATTTGTCAACAAAATTAAAGTGTAATTAATTAATACTATAAATATGTAAATACTCATTCGAATAATATTGGTATTATCTATCTTATCGTGTTGAAAATGAGCATTCCAGTTGATGTTACACTAAATACTCACACAACGCCATTGCCATTGCGCCATGAACGCATAATCGATTGCTTTACTCATTCACAAGACAAATCAATAATGAAGAGACATCGAAGTGTAATCAAAAGTCAATTAAAATGCTGTTTGTTCCTCATCAGTACGAGTCGGAGCATGATTTATAGTTTCGCAGCAGGCAATCGGCGCGAGCGCACTCTCGCGGCAGCTTTTTAAATTTAAATCGTAGCGGCCCGGGCGTGATCTTATCCTTATCGATCAATTTAGATAAAATAAATAAATATTTATACATTTTACTATAGAGAGGCGAACAAAACAGTCCGGTAAATTGATTATCTAAATGTAAACATTTATGGCAGTCTACAAAATGTATTCATTTAAAACGGACTTTATAGTAAAAGTTTCTTTTGATATTTTTGAACTGAAAATGGGACTCTGAGTACGTTAGGTAAAGTTTACATGTTAACAATTTAAGTAAACACTATTGAACTGAGTATCGACTGTCAAATTTAGAAATTGAGGTCGAAAATGGTCAATACCACCTGTCCAAATGTTACTAGCGTACTACACATTATCGTATTTACATGAACTCTCCCACTTCAAATAATACCTTCTCATTGACAACTTTGACAGATGGTATCCTGTTATATTTGGTACTTGGAGCCTATTATGATACTCTTGATAATTGAATACAAATTTTATGTCAGTAATAAGATTTCTAACGTGTGTCGTAAAACTGACGTACCATATTTGTAATAATACATTATATGGTATTAGTAACATATTTGATGATCGTTTAATAATAAAAGTCATCATAGTAGATAAAAATATTATTTTATTCATACTCTGCTTGGAAGCGTAATAAATACGAAAACGTTCATATTTTAGCTAAAAGTTACATCACAAAAATTATTTACTTATTTATTTACACCTTTCGATTTAATATTAAAATATTTACAATTGACTAGGGTACATTTCAGTTCTGCAACAACTTTGACTTAAATTAAATTTTATTTACATTGTACATTCACAATTCTCACTTCTCATTAAAATAGATAGAAGTACCTAACGTTATCACATATTATTATTTATTACATTATGACATAAAAGTAATAAGGAACCTTATAGTACCAGTTTACATGTGATCAACACATTAATAGACACAACCGTTGTATGTAATAAAAGGAATGTGTTATACTTGATTCGTTATTAACGAACCGAATGAATGCATTAATAAATAAATAATTGTAAGAGAGATAGAATTAATTCTGTAAACTTCGAGAAAGAAAATATTTATATCTAACATCAGGAATTATTCAAAATAATACATATTATTAATAATATAAACAAACCAAAATGATTGTTAACAGAAGTTTGCAGTTTAGCACCGATTCTTTTTACAAAACAACGACATTAATGCCACATGATTGTAATATAATGTTTAGTTATAACATTGTTAAAAAACTATAAAGTAAAAAATAATTCAATAATCACAATATTAAGACTAAGACTTTATACAAAATAAGTTTTTCTGGCATGTGTTGTACTAGACATTGGGATTTGTTGCGCTGGCCGGAGAGGCCTTTCCTCACATTGATGGTTATCTATGGAAACATAACTATGATGATGAGGTAGACGATCATCTCCTCGACCCTCGCTACTGGCTACCGAACACGTCTCGTCCTCGGTACTACGCGCAGAGACCTCCGCACTGGCACTGGTTGAATGCATTGGGCTAGACATTAGAATAGGTGGCGCATACTTGTACCAAGGGTCGTGAGAAGTTGGCGGCGCCGTGTACCTCAAGTTCCCGTGCCGGCCAAACCCCTCCCTATTTACACTTTTAATATTATTTGCATTATGAAGCGTCCGATTCGGCAATGTCACGTCCACATCGGGCAACCGAAAATTTAGTTTCTCCCAACAATTCCTTTCCCCCCACACGATCACTGTACACGTTTTAAGTAACACTTTCAAGTCTGGATCAATGTTTATGGCACTCAAATCCGTCGTTACGAGGAAAATGATCTTTTGGCGTCTATGTCTAACGTTCACTGAATTTATAGCACTTTGTACGGCCGCTTTAGATTCGGGCACGTACCATTCTTGCTGTAAAAAGTTTATAGATAAAACTATAATGAGTCTTTTTGAACTTTCCGATGCACTCACTAAGCTATCACCGGAACGTCGTTCGATAAGTTGTAAGTCTCTATGTTGTAAGCATAACGCGTGACCAGAATTTTCTAAGTCTGAACTCACCGCACGATTCACAAAGTCCTCATCGCGGGGATTATATACGATAAAAGCATCAAAACGTTTGTTTTTATTATCGTTCATGTCCTTTGGCGTTGAGCTGAATATTCTCACACCATATCTAGAATGCATCCACAATTTAAAATCTTCTCTAAACATAAAAAGCAGAGCGCACATTAGTAAAAGTATAATCGCTATTATAAGCACCGCTGCAATATACGGAATATAATTTTCGACACCGTCATTCGATTCGATGAATAATCGCTTTAGAGTCTCTGTACCAGTCTCCTCAGTAGTGGTTTCTATTTTACATTCCTTAGTAACAGTCGCAATGGTTTTATTCATGGGCTGATCGTGGGCAAAGTAGCACATCATGGTCTCGGTATCTTTTGATTTTTTTATTAACCATTGATTCAGCTGAGCAACGTCTTTACAATCACATACCCAGTTGTTGCCTTCTACAGAGACACGGGTACGCGGGTCGCTATCGGAAATGACTCTCCACGGCATATAATCAATATAACCGTTATTGTCGAGGTTCAAGTATTCAAGTGAAGGCAGATAATTAAAAGTGTCGTTTTCTATAAATTTAATTTTATTACTGCTCAAATACAACTCGTTCAAATTTGGTAGTCTTGTAAATTGTGTATTTCTTAACGTTTCTACGTGGTTATTTTCTAAGTGAAGAATTCTCAACGATTCAATACCGTTAAACGTTCTGTTTTGTATTATATTGATGTTGCTATTATTAAGATATAAAACTTGAAGCTTCTTTTTACCAATGAAAACGTGATTTCCTAATTCTTTTAGATCGTTTCCATCTAAGTATATTTCCGTTGCGTCCATCGGTATTCGGTCTGGGACGTGATCGTAGCCGGCATTTGAACAATCGACTACGTTAGTGGTTGTCCAGGTCTGATCGTGATAACATGAACATTTATCTGGACAAGTCATCTTACAATCACAAGCGTCAAAATCACAACAATGACAGACTGTGAAACAGTGTGAATCGTACTCGCATAAAAACTCGGATGATTTTACTTCCAGCAAAAGCATGTCGAATTTAGTCCGTAAATGGGTTAAAGAGCACCTTACACTCTCCAAGTCCATTATTCGAGGGCGCTGTCTGAGGTCACTTAATTGGTTAATTGTCTGCAGCCATTCCATTGTGCAATCGCATATAAAAGGATTTTCACTGATATAGAATTCTGGTAAATCTTTATCGTCAGAAACAGATGATATCGCAAACGCACCAAGTTCCAATGTTTTTATCTTGTTAGAATACAACATAACTTTATTTAGGTTGTATTTTTGTAGGAACGTTCCCGGACTGATTTTTTCTATATTATTATTATTTAGTACGACAGTTTCTATACTACTCGGAAATGAGAATTCGTCAATGCTTCTTATCTTGTTCTTACTCACATCCAGCATTTTGACCATAGTCGTTTCTTTTAAGCCGTACGTATCTTCTAACTTTTCTATTTTATTCTCATGCATATCCAACCATTCAAGGTTTGTCGGTATGTGACTATAATCGAACCAAAGTAGCTCATTATTAGATACGTTAAGCCAAACAAGTGGTTGAGTTGTAGTAAAAATTCCTTTTAAATCTACTAATTTGTTCCCATCAAGGCCAATCGCTCTCAGTTGCTGATTCGCGGCAAAAGCACCATCATCAATTTGATCTATATTATTTGTAGCTAAGTTCAATATCTGTAATGAAGGTAAGGCCATAAATGTGTCCTTGGAAATTTTTTCAATCTTATTTCCCACAAGACGTAATCCATACAAGTCATCCAAGCCCTCGAATTGTGCGGTAGTAACTTTCGTTATCCTATTCATTCCCAAATCTAGTGATGTTAAGAACCGTAACGTCTTAATAGCTTCTGGTACCTCGGATAACTGGTTTCCACTAAGCCCCAAATCATGGAGTTTCGTTATATTTTCAAAAGAGCGTATGTCAACTTTTGATATTCTATTTCCATCAAGAAATAACTGGTTCAATACATAAAGATTTGAAAAATGCCCGATGTCTACCTCTAGAATATTATTGTGGGCAAGTGAAAGCGAATGGAGATTTTTCAAGTTAGAAAATGCTCCTTCGGCTATGCGCGCTATATTGTTGTATTCCAAACTCAAAAATTGTAAGTTATTCAAATCTTGAAACAAAAGTGCATCAATTTTTGTTATGATGTTATGTGACAAATTCAGTACTATTAATCTCACTAATCCTGAAAATGTGTCTCTATTTACCCACTCACTAGTCAACTCGTTGACAGATAAATCCAATATTTGTAGTTGGTCTAAGCCTTCCAAAAGTCCGGGTGCCAAAACACTCAAAGAGTTATTATGCAAATATATTTGTTTTATATCCCTTGAAGACTGAAACATTTCAGGAGGTAAAGCTGTTAAAGCGTTGGTAGATAAATTTAAAATTTGCAAATCACTTAATCCCACAAATGCGCGATCAGCAACATTCGATATTCTATTGTTTTGTAAAAACAACTTCTGTAGTGCGCGTAAGCTCGACAAACCATTATCAGGTAACGCACTTATTTCATTGTACGACATATCTAAAATTTCTAATACTGTATTACATGACTTTCCGGGTGCTGTGGGTCCATTTCCCCAATCGGAAAAACCTAAATTTGATATATCTTGCAGCCGATTCTGAGTTATATTGAGTTCTTTCAGATTGTATAATAAACAGAATATTTCCGATGGCAAAATCCATATGTTATTATCTCCTAAATCTAAAGATCTCAAATCAGTAAGACCTCGGAAGGTATCCCTGTGGAACTCCATAGACATGGCAGACCAATCTGTGTTATGTGTACGAATGGTTAAATGTCGAAGAGCACTGAGAGGGGACAGTACCGCAGACGGTACATAGCGAATCTTACATGACTCTATTCTGAGTTCTCTTAAATTGTGGAAACGCGACAATAATTGTGTTCCTTCTTCTTTTCTTCGTCCGAAGTCCAGGGAGCTTTCAAAAAATAGAACATCCGTGCAGTGTAAATCTAGCACAGTGATACGTTGTGCCTGTGATATGCTTATCCCAGTCAGCAAGTCAGTTGCGCCGGCAGCCGTGTGCAGCGAGCATGCAAGCTGGACGCGCGTGGTTTCACTTGCGTCGCCCGACACACGTTGCCACTCGCACTCCTGCGGTGCCTCCGCCACACGGCTCGTCAACGACGCACCGCCAGCACCCTGGCACATCCACCACCATGCTGTGTACCACACAGCCATTAATCCCAACGATAACATGTCGAATAAATCACTTTTTAGTTCACTTTATTTATACCATCACAGTTTTTGTCGCGCACATCGCTCCTTTAGTCCCAACTCACTCGGAAAACTTAACGAATTTCCCGTCAAACTTGTTTCAAAGTACGATACATAACGGCTCGAGTGCAGTGCACTAAAACGCGACAGAACCTCTCATCAAGATGTGCTCGAAGCGACTGAGTGACGACGTGAAGTGAAGCGAGTTGAGCGACCGGCTGGCGCGGCACGGCGGCACGCTCCCCGCGCACGTTCGCTCCTCCCCAGACAGAGTTGTCCGATACTACTATCTCTGTCATAACAAAAGTTCACGATGGCAACAAGTTGCTCGGCGCAAGATTGGCATGAACAGAAGCGAGCTTCGCGAGCTTAAATAAACATGCCAGTGCTTGCCGTGTTTATTTTGCCTAATCATAAAATTTCAATAGTATTTAGTATGAAAAGCGTGAGAATTGAATAAATTTATAGGAGATAAGAATTTATAAGAAAATGTACTATCATACATTCATATTTATCATATACAGGTGGATTTTTGAGATGGGATTGTAAGGCCAAATACAAAATTATGAGAATAGATGCTTAGCGAAAGATTTCCAACTCGAAGTTTTCAAAAATACTCTGCCATCATTCTATGTTTTTCTTCACCAAAGCACTACCCCCAAACTGCTATCTCTTAATAGAATTACATAGCATCATACATTATTTGTAGCAAACTATACAAATCAAATTATAAGTCAAAATTACAATATATATAATTATAATTTTATAGTTTTTGCATTTGAACACAATTTTATCTCATTTAAGAGTCGATGTGGCCTAAAATAGTAACACGCTAAGGCTATAGGCTCTAGTATACAGCTGCCAGAAACACCTATAGATGCTTGACGACAGACTTCCAACTTGAGGGTGGTAGCTAACCACGTGAGCCTTAGAGAATGCCCAACCACCATACCATACTATGTTTTCATCGCGATGCTTTACTTCACCGAAATTTCAGGTTCATTGCAAGGATTCTAAACCAAGTTTGAACACTTTCATCTACCACCGAATCGTAATGGATTAAACTTTGTAGTGTTCTTTTTATGTTTGTTTTTTTTAGCTAATTGGTAATATGTGTTCTTGTAAAGTACTTTGTTTAGGACTGCGCGACCGTTTTTTTAGCTTCGCACTGTACCTATGTGTATACTTAAGGGCTCGATTATGTAAATCGGTCATAATCGCCCACCTCTTGTTTATAACATTTCTTTGCTGTCTCTCTACCATAAGTTATATAAAATAATAAATACATTTTTTTTAAAACCAGTGTAACTTCTCACAACTCCGGTAGATCATTTGTAATGACGCTTCTAGAACAAAACGTTTTTATTTAACACTGATCTTTCTTATTACTTCCCACTTTTGAGATAAAACTCTATTTATTGTACCTACGCCTTTTGGAAAATCATGATTATCGATAATATTCTTTCTATCAGACCAATAATCTATACATTCTGTGAATTCATTTATGTTTAGTTTAGGAATATATAGGGTTACCACTTAAGTCAAGCTAATATTTCTTTAACCAAACCATTTTGAATATAAGTAGCTTTCCGGGTTTTAATAATTTCCAAAAGATCAAAGAAGCTGATTCATTTATAATAACTTTTAAGGTATTTTATGTTTGGCAAAAGTGAGCAAATATTTGTAACCGTATTAATAATTACTAGCGGTCACCCAATGATCGATTTCGACCAACGACTATATAATCATAGACTATTTTCTGTTTGACATTTCCAGTATGAACCTAAACAATGAATATTATATCACTTGCTGTCACTTTTCATTGAGTGACAATGTCAATATTTTGGGGGGTCTAAGTTCAATGGCACTCGTCGGGTTTGGATTCGCAGTATTAAATTATTTCATTTAATATATTAGTAATAGATATTATAGATAAATTTTAGGTTTCTGCGCTCCTTCTTCATATAAACTTTAACCATGCCAAATCTTACAGTCTTCTGTGCACGCAATACGCTTAAAAAGGGGTACAAAGTTTTTGCTTCACGTATTAATATAATAATAGAATATGTAACAGTTGTATTTACACAATATAGGTTAGCATTTGCCCTCAATTTGCCTGTTGTTGAGTGACTATAGCTACACTTTAGAACTAAAACTGGGTTCAACACTCAGGTGCAGCTGCTGGAACATCCCAGCTGTTACTTGGAGACAGATTTTCAACTTGACAGTGGTAGCTAAACAGACTACCAAAAAAAAATTATCATATCGTTTTACTTTACAAAATCGAAGGCTGTTGAGCTACCCACGTTGACTTTCATATCAGGAGAAAACCGCTGTCAGAAGATCGATAATATTTTTTTATTTTTCTATTAGCAAATAGGTACAACCCTACAATAAACAAACTGCCTGAGCTCGTGACGCATTTAGCGATAACCCTGTCTTATCTGTAACAGTTGTCAACTTACTTACAGTGATGACATCACCGCGAAGAATTCCCGTCGCTCACTCACCTGACTATTACGATTATTTCCTAGTAAATTGCAAAATGATACAGCCGTTTATAGTTTTGCTTCCGAACCTGGAGCAAATTACTCTGATGGATGTCGCAGTAAGTTTGGTACAGTAATATAGTACCATCCTTCAAATTAGAATAGTTATTCACTCTTGGCAGTTATTTTTTTCGTACCACGACATATTGACTGCACTGTATCTAATGATAAGTATAGTGTAATACAGTTAAACACTTGGTTAGGCGACAAATTTTCAAGTTGAGTGTAATAGCCAGGTACACATAAAAATGCAATAAGCAATGCTATGCAATATTTCATTACAATGTTTTCCATCACCGACAGCTCGAAATGGCGTGTGACCACGATATATCATAAGTCAACAACACTTTAAATAAGTTTGGTAAATAATTAAAAATAGCTTAAAGTTTAAACTCGTTAACCGCCTGTCGGTTTCTACTTATTTGTAAACTAGCTGTGCCCCACGTTAATTTAATTTTTATTTAATTTAAATTAAATTTAACCACCCGTGTTAATTTTATCAGACAAACATCGCACCGCCAACGCACCCGTGTAGTCTATTATAATTGTTCTTCCCGCAAGTCCCCCTAAACTATGTGTCCAAATAGCATACTCAATAGAGCAAAATTTAACTTCATAAAATTGTCTTTATGATGAAGTAACTTTTGTTTGTAAGGATTAATATGCCATGTCTAAAACTAATTATTATAAATCACTTTTTAATTTAGAATAAATCTTTGTCACAAATTACCTTATTGTGGTTTATGTATAAGAGATACGCATATGCTATCGCTTACTTTTTTTTAGATATACTAAAGAACAACATTTTTTTAGAACATTATATTTCCTTATCATTGACGATTACGCCAGCGTATATGGATAAAGCAGTTCGGGAAGGCATCGACTTCCAACTTACATAGCAAAGATCAATATTTAAGGCTATCTGAGAGTTGTAGCTTAATTTTAAATAGCCTATACCATTTCTCGAGAGTCTGGCTATCTGACTGGTAGTTCCAGAGATTAGCATGTTTAGCCAAACAAACAAACAAAAAACTATTCAGCTTTATTATATTAGTATAGCTTTATACAAGATTATAACAAACTTAACATGTTTTGAGATAACAATATATTGTCGCATTGATTGTCTTCACTTTATTCATAACAGCAAATTATAAAGTCATTTATCATAATCAATGTCCTTGATTGTGGACTGACCGATGTGTTTTTAAATGGTAACAGAAATTCCTAAATATCTCTTAAGAGGAAACGCGAAGAATGCATAAATATGTAATTGAATTATAATAGTTGAAATAGAAAGCAGACACGATGAAATCTTGTTTTGAGGAAGCGTTGTAGAGTAGTTCTCAAGACAGAACCATATATTACGTGGCGCATTGCGATAAATATAAGCTTGGCAATTAATCTTCTACATGTATCGCAGCAGTATTTTGGATATCATAATTTTCTACACATTGAACGAAGTTTGAACAGTCGCTTTGCCTAGACTGTTTCTGCTTTCCATCAACATATAATTAATTTCGAAACATCGTGATGAAATATTACATAGCATGGTGGTACTGCATTTTTAATGTCCACCTGGCTAGCTAACACTTTCAAGTTGACGATCTGTCGCCAAGCACCTGCGTGTAGATGTGTTCTGGTAGCTGCACTTGAGAGCCAGTTTCCGCAGGCTTAGCGTGTTACCCTTAGACCACATCTTCACTAAACATCAGCTGCGATTGTAATCATAATGTTATGCCTGTAAACGATTAAATACATATAATATATGAATATATTCCATTAATAAAGGCCGCCATGACAGTGAGGAGTGTGACGACTAACGAAAAATTTCCGATTTCTGGATTGTAGCCGTTGTTTTTTATTGTTCTGTGCTCACAGTGAAAAAGACTAAACAAATAAAAATAATAGACTAAACATATTCACAAATGTGTATAGGTATATTGCGTCAATTCATTAAAACTTTTTATATTCAATTGTTCTTCTCAACGATTTTATCAGCAAACAATTTTTTATTGTTCAAAGTACAGACACGACTTCCTTGCCACATCAATATCAAGTATGTATATGTATATTGTGTAGATATATAATATGCGGATACGAACATATTTGTTCTATGCGTAGGTGTTTTATCGAAAGATCGATATCTAAGTGAATATGCATTCGCGGTACAAAAAACAAAAGCCGTCGCGAACATGAAAGGAACTTTATTGGCTCGCTTGTCGGTGAAACGCAAAAATTGCCTCCGCTGAGTTAACTGATCTAACGAGTGCACACTGCACTTCGGAATGAGTGTCTACTAAATATACAACACTGGTTCGAAGAATAAAATGGATACAGGCTATTAAAAATTATCAGATTTTACGAAACGTGGATTTAACATAGGTACACAAATCGAATGATGGTTTTTAATTTTAATCTACACAAATAATAAAATTGAAGTATTTGTTTGTAATTTCAAAATAACAATTTTTAATTTTTTTGTGTGTTTGTTTGTTTCGGCGAATGTCCGAAACGGTTGAACCGATTTTGTCGAGACTTTCACTGGCAGGTAGCTGACGTTATAAGGAGTAAATTCGGATACTTTTATTTTAGAAAAAGTAATAAGGGCTACGCGCAAGTGAAATACACTAAAGTAGCAGAGTCCAGTACCGCGTGCGCCCCACACCACGATCTCCTTCGTCACAATTGTCGCATAAAAAATTTCACGTAGACGACGTCGTTGGTACTACTAGTACAAAATATAATTAATGGGTAGCGTACAAAATTGGAAAAATGCTTTTAAATTCTTATATACTATCAAAAATTCGTACTAATATAAAAACAGATTAAAGTACACCAACCGCCCAAGTGACGTAAATAAATTCCGCAACAAATGAACGATGATGAGTTGTAATTGATAACACTCCGCTAACATTGCAACATAACAGTTTGTTCACTGCATATTTTAATTAAGGAAGCTAAATATATAAACATTTCACAACGTGTAAGTAGTAAGTGTCCCATCGCATCAAGTGCAGTGCTAAAGCGCCGCCAAAACCCGCGCGCCCGCTCCCGCTCGCTCAGGAAGTTGTAAATCACAACAGCTCTACCGACTCGTCCGCCGATTCTTACACACTCACCAATCTAACTTGATCCACACTGCCTTCTCAATTTCACTCTAATCATTCTATCTACATCCATTATCAACAGTCCAAATAATCTGGCAACTATTTAGAAGAAACACTGAAAATGTTATGTCTCCTGTTTATTACACGCGCATCCTGTATAACACTGTTGTTCTGGTGACAGATGAGAAAATAAAAAATCCCCGATTACGGTGTTGCTTGTCAAAACTCTCAAATGAATCAAAACTGAATAGCTTACTTATGACAAATTTGTAACCTTAATATATGCGTTTTCTGATCCTATAACATGATTATAATATTTATTCTTCCCTCTTCAAGAATATTAAAAATTCTCTAAGTATTAAAAAGAAAATCTTTCTTTTAATAATGTTTTTTATTTTTAATATACCAACATACTACAAGAAATATATCAGTATAAGGCACTTTGAATACATTTTAAAATTAGGTATCTGTGGCAAGTATCTAATCCTAAATCCATTCAATCTATCCATGTCAGTATCAGAAGGTAAATCAATGAAAAACGGTTTCTTCAGAACCCTTTTTCACTACTATAATATATTTTTATTTAATGCAATATTTTCTGAAGTACGGGGACGCATAAGATGCCTATCAAAAATTTTTTTTTCAAAGAATGCATTTTTTATGTATTATATTGCTGTGTGTTCATTTGATCAGCGTCAGATGAAATCAACATGTGATTTTGATCACCATAACTAACAGCATTACAAGTAAAATCGATTCCAGCCAACTGTTACCATACGCATACGCTTTTAGCATTTATCAATAAATGGGGACCATTGTGTGATTCCACAAAAAAATGCACAAATCGAATCGATCTTCCTAACTGTCCGCCATTCACTTTGTTGTACGAAATCTCTAAAGACCCATACATATATTTTGCGGTTGTAGGATATGTCAAAATATTTTGTATCAGTTGTGCTAATGGTGACACTTTGTAATGTCCGCATTAAGGTTGTATTGTTGTTTTATATAGGGGATTATGGCCAAATGTGCAAAACCGTACATCATTATTTAGATACTAAAATCTTCTAATAGTGTACAAATTGATACATGCCTAGAAACTAAATGTGATTATTATTTACATGTACACTAACCATATTTATGACACTGATACCATAAAATAAAACATTCACATTTAAATTGCTCGAAATGAAACTTTTAAATTTGAAACTTTAATTACTCAGGGCTAATCTTCGAACGCTAAAATAAAGCAGAAGCTTTTAGTAAAGAAAAACACTGTAATGAATAGCAAAGCGATAATCCATTTTGAGTCTCTCCTGGCTAGCTGTTACACTCAGTTTGAAATGTGTAACTTATCATATTTCAGTGTACTTTAGCAAACTGTGATTGAAAGCCGTGTTCCCTTTTCCGAGCTTGATGCATTGCCATCTTCGACACTTCACAACATTAGGAGCACCACAGAAAAAATATCACCATAATAAGAATTAGGAATTCGAACTTAACAAATTTCAGTGTATGAAAGTAAATTCTATTATGATTAGTTTTATTTAAGCCAGAGGGGCTGCCGATTCCGGTTTACCGGATAAAGCGAATTTCATCGACACAAAAGATTTTTTAGAGAGTTTTTTAATTTACCCCTCGAACATGTGTGGTGACTTCCTCGACGACAGCGGTTTTAATCGTATTTGTTACGCCACAAGTTATTGATAGTTGAATGGTTTGTTTAAACATTTCAGTGACAACACATACCTTGGAAGATTTTATATTTTTATTTTAAATCAAAATTAAAACATATTCCGTACATTATTGTCATTAAACACTAAATAATATTCATACTCTCACACACTCGTACTCTCTATGTAGAATAAAAAGACTTTCTCCGTCGCGTCGCGTCGTGGCATAGATATAGGTTAGGAAACAATAATAACTATCATTGAATGAGAAAAGCTTATTTTATTCAATTAAATAGAATGATGATCACAATTAACTTTTGAGTGAATTTGTCGTTATTACATAGCATCCATAGTTTTTATACTTTCTTGAACCTAAGGGTTTAATTTCAAATGTTATTATTTTGCGTGCAACTAATACATATGCAATATTAAACTACATTTTTATATACCAATTTAGTTTTTAACTTTACAATTACATCACATTATTCGAAAAACCTAGGGTGCTCGTGTTGATTTTTGTTGATAAATAAGCTAAATACTTTCAATAATATAATGAAAAAAATATAAAATTACATTACTTAGTTTGAAACATTGAAATTGTTATAATTTACGGATCCCTAAAAAGTTCTAGATACAACCACAGAATTAAAATTTATAGTGGGATTTTAATAAATAATTACAGATGTGATCTGTAAACAGTAAGCTGAAATGCTTTATTTTTTTTTACGACTTTTTATAGGTCTGGTTAATCCGGTTGTGTTTGTCACGGAACATTTGGAAGTAGCCCGACTGCACTAAATATGAATCTTTATGCTTTAACGGTGACATTAATCACAAAAGAGCGCGTGATTTATGTACAGACCAACATAGGATCGATATACAGTTTAAATAATTTTACTGGCGAGCATGCTTCACATCTGACGCTGTAAGAAAAGACTACTTTATTCTTATTTTATAGGTTTTACAAGTTACCACTAGCGACGTTTTAGTCAACTTCATTGTTATAAGAACAACGACTGCCTTGTGTATGAAACGTAATCATGTTTAAGAAATATTTACAAAACCAATGTATCCGAGATATAAAGTGTTGTGTAATTTTCCGTAACCTGAAATGATTATTGTTAAATACTTTACACTTTACACTGATCCGGAGGTAGAATAATATGCAGAAAGTTTTATTTTATGGATGGTTTGGTTTGTATCTACTAGGGTTGTTGCTGATGTAGGTTTTTCACACATCGGCGGATGCTGTTGCTGATGCTGATTATAATTATTTACTTTAATTTAAAAAAAATCTAAATTGTACATGAAGATACCCTTTCTAACAACTAACCAATCAAAAATAAAATCCGAATATTAAATCATATCTGAATTTTATCAGTGGTATGTTGCATTTTAAAAACCACAATTGAGCCGCCTTTTCGTCCTGAAGTCTGTTTCTAAATAGCTTGGAAATTATCCCAGGACTGCTGAATAGCGTTCGCTAGGAACACTCGCCAGCGGTGTTGCCAAAAATCTTTGAGTCAGCCTGGATAGTTCCTTATGTCTGTCCGTCTGTCTTATATCCATTCATTTTCTACCAACCAAGTGGTTCTTTTTACAAAGTAAGCGTTTCTTACTTACAATATTTTTTAAATTGTGTTTTTATAATCATCACAGAGGGTGCCATTTTTAGCACAATATAAATAAACTGTCATTCTCTATTCTCACGATACTCTGTTTTGTTATACTATTAAATACAAAAATCAAAGGTCAGAGAAGCTATGATTGGTCAAAATTGGCAAGGTTGTGCAGTAAAGGATATGGTCCTTTGACCATGTCGCGACTTGTACATCAGCAGACAATATCAGAATCAATCAATACGGAAGTGGATGCTGATGCTGATATTCGCAACAACCCTAGTACCTACTACTAAGATAAAAGTGGTGAAAGGAACCATAACCTTAATGTCAAATAAATGAGAGTGATGTCTGTCCGGGAGTGACACCCTCTCTGTTCATTCACTAAATTATTAATATGGTTATTATTATTGTACTATATCATGAATTATTGTACAGATGGAAGGAAAAGATAAACCCGATCGAATTCGAAGAGAACCGGTAGTATTGTTTTGACGTTAATAAGTGCCTTCCTTGGGCCTAAATTGAATAAGGTATTTCCTTATTTTGATTTTGGACCGCGACACTCCTAAGCGTGCAACAATGGTGGTCGCGATCCAGTCGGACACAATTGTCATGGTAACAGATTAGCGATCATATTATGAACTTAAAAACATATTTCTTTTATCACCATATTACGCCTAAATCATTAATGATATTCATAGATCAAACTGTATGAACTTTTGTCAGTATTAATTACGTAAAATAACGAAATTAAATATTATAATTAAAACCCCCGAATCGAAATATCTACTGTGATAGAAAGGTGCGCATCCTATCAAGTCACTGACCGGTACTGAATGTACCCAAACTTTTTTCAGGCCTTCGATTTGTGGGTTCCTGCTTTGTGATACAAAATTAATGATTTCTGGTCTGTGCTTCGCAGCGTCAGCGGACACAATGGTTCCAGTGACAATGGTGCCCCGCTGTCCACGATATTGACGGAAGGCCTCACCGCGGACGCTACCTACGCTCCTGGCTACCCCACCGGCCGCGGCCGGCCCTTTGTCCTGAAGAATTTTAGACACGTCACTAACCAAAATGGAAGCTCGTGAGAATAAATACAATATTTTATAAAAATGAATGCTTAATTACGGTTAGAGAATATTCAATTTTGTACTTATTGTTATATTAGATCAAAGTAAAGTGCCAAACTCATGATTTAGAAATGAGTTTAAGGGATTTCATTGATAAAAATTGAGCAAAATAAAAGAGTTTCTCAAATTGCTTCTTATTACACAACCTTCCTAATAACATTTTGACCTTTAAACAAAAATTTTTTTTGATATGCAGATATGAAAGAGGGCTTTATTTATCACGCAGCATTTCACAAATTTCTATTATCTATACGTGGACGTAAACATCTACAAAAAATATAAATAATATAAAGGTCACTTAAAATTCATATGAAATATTGTGTTATCATTTAAACATCTTTTAAAACTGTAGGCAATGTAGGTAACGTTAAACATTGGAGTTGTGCCGATTATGACTTTGGCCGACTAGCCGATTAGTCGGTTATAAAGAGGCGGACTAGTCGGCTAAGCCGGTCACGGTTTCGGAAATTTCCGTGACGCTTCGTTTACAGATGATTCGCGCGCAAGTTGCAACTGCAAGTGGAACCTGTTTTGTTTACTTCGCATTGTTTCTTGATTTTTGCTTTTGTACGGATCAGAGTGGGTTTTTGTGTAAAGAAAATACTATTATTATTCATTAAAGTGAAAGAATTCAATTAAAATTTAATCATGTCAAAAAGAAAGTGTTGTTTATGGATTTTTTTTGAACAATTGGACAATGATTCCTGTAAAGTCAAGTGTCACCAATGTCAAATGGTAATTTCTCGTGGTGAGCAGAGAAAAACAGAAAATACTACGAGTATGAACAACCATATTAAATACTGACCTCCAACCCTGATTCTTCAGTTAGGTTCTGCGATCAAATGTTCGACCACAGACGATTCCTCCCAGTCGCAAATCTAAGTAGAACTACATACAACAGTCCCACTTCAGTGTCATCAGAAGTCAGTTTATGTCAGAAATTCCAACGAAATAATGAACATAGTTTTACTGTACAATGGTCACGTGAAGACTCAAGATCAAGAGACATCAATAATGCGATAGTTTAAATGATTGCACTTGACAACCAGCCGTTGTCAATTATTGAAAATACTAGCTTTAGAAACTTGATAAGTTAAACCAAAATATAGCATACCGGGCAGAAAGTATTTCACAGAGAATTTTATTCCTCAACTTTACGAAGAGACTATATCTGAAATACGAAGAGGAGTGATGAATGCAGCTGCAAATTCAGTCACTAATGGCATGTGGACAAACATAAATAACAAAGAAAGATTTTTCAGTTTTAAGCTAACTGTTTTGACGATAGTTTCAAATATCATCACGCAGTATTTCAAATGAAACATTTCCCTAAAACACACACCGCTAATAAAAAAAAAAGTTAGTTGTGTGTTAGACAACGGCAGAAATGTGAAGACAGCAGTCAACAATTAAGCAAGTAATACCAAAAGAAAGGTTGCATTGCTTTACATTTCAAAATGTATAAGACGGATTATAAAATAAAAATATTAATAAACAATCAAGGTTTATATTTCATGTAATTCCCCTTAGATAAATTTTGTTGAGAAATACATACAAAGTAAGAAGCCGGATAGTCGGCGTTCTTTGCCGAATAGTCGACTACGATAGTGACCGGATAGTCGGCTTTACCGAGTAGTCGGCACATTACTATTAAAAATATAAACATAGGTTGCGATTACTTATCGGTGAAAACAATTGTAAAATCACAGATTTAGATTACATTAAAATATTTCATACGATTAATAGCTTAACAATAGACAAGTATTGCGATAAAGTAAACTGAATAATAAAATAAAGTCAAAAGAAGCTTGGAACACAAATCACCCAGGGTGGTCACAACGTGGTCACAACCTTCCATTACTATTTAACTCGACTGTGTATTGTAAACTTCCATTGTTGTCACCCTAACTTTGTCAATATTTAATTTATTAGAATTCAATATGATTTCATTAGCACCAAACTGTTTATAAATATATGACCAAGAACATGAATGTCCGACGACAGTGTAGGTTAAAGCCAATAAATAATGAGATTATCTTGTCCGTGGGTCGTGATTAGGTACCGTGTTTGGGGAAAGTCGAAAATTAAATCGTTTAAGCCCTTTTAATGGTTGATGTATAATAATAGTAACGGTTAGTAATGATGAATTGTGGTAATAAAATAAAACTATGTCATATAACAATTCATAAGCAAGGGATAAATAAAGTATTCATTGGTATCAATAATAAGAGGCAATAAATTTAAATTAGGCAGTCAAAATCAATAATAGTTTATTTGATTTAAGTCCTAAGAAGGCATATAAGGATGTTAAATGTTCCAAACATCACTATTATTCAGAAAATAATCACCCTAAATAATTACCTAAATACCTTTATATAACTTGTTAAATAACTTTTTTACATGTTTCTTGAGCTTATTGCCCTGCAAATCGGTAGGTAATGTGCTTAGGATGTTTATTGTAGTGGTAACATATTGTAAGTGAGGTACCTAAAAACTTTTATTTTACTAATTTTAAAACTTACTATTTAAAATCTATTTCCGTTATTGAAATTGTGTCTATCGCTTACGAATTCAAACCTATCTAAGTTTATTCGAACATACACAAAATTTTCCAGAATGTATTGGGAAGGCAAAATATGTACCTATTTAAATATATTAAAAGACTTATCTATAAAAATATATCTTCTAAAAAAAACTAGTAATATAGTGTAACGAAATTTAAATATTGAAATTCATACTAACATCAAATGTAATTTGTTATTTACACATATTATACCTAATTACTTTATGTATATACAAATCAAATTGCAAGCACAAAATAAAACAAAAAAAAATACATTTTGATAATTATGATTCGTTGTTGCTATTTATAAAATAAAGGCGCAATTTATATTGAAATTATGAAATATAATGTGACATAAAGCCGTTGGAAATATTTAATTAAGAATATTTTTATTTTACTTAGTTTTGGTATAAGATTTGTTCGTAACTGTATTTTTATCTCGTTCTAAAAGATTGTAATCTAATCAGCTTATCAACAAAGCCTACCAATTGGTTTTAGCAAAAACATTGATTTGAGTAACTCCAAATGAAACCATTGTCTTGAAAACACGGCTTATATATTAAACCGGAATTATTTTTATATGTACTCGAAACAAATAAAAAAAATTCATCCGATGTTTCAGACTCAGTAGGACCAATAAAAGTGTTTTAGGTAATTAATATTGTTAGATTCTAGAGCCCATTTACCAGACTAGACTCAGAATATTATTATTTTTTGCGATATAAAACGTTATTTAAGTAAAAAACGAAAAGTGAAATAGTAGTAAAAGTAACGGTTTTTTTTCAAGTAAAAGTGAAAAACAAATAGAAATTATTTCGTTTATATGCAATTGTTATAGAACATCATCAAGAATCATCGTCATTGTATCGGCTAGTTTTAGAAAACCTTTAATGTATTAGACACCTAAACCTTCCTCACGAATCACTCTGTTTATTGATGAAAACCACAAGAAAATCCCTTCGGTAGTTTTTGAGATTATCGCGCTTAGACAGGCAGACAGATGCGGCAGATCAACTCTGTTTTATAATTTAGTAACATAACCATGATTTGAAGTTTATCGCTTCAGTATTGATAGTTCTTATCTTCATAGTTATGAAAAGTGCGCTTACCTCGCGAAGAGGTATTCATCGTAGGTGCGGAGTGCCGGTCAACCGTTTCGCTGCTAGTGATTTCTTTGGTTACGCATAATTTTGAATCCGTGATATCTTTTATGGTGTATATTTAAATTACATAATGTAAAGGACAATTTTAAACTACATTACATGCCCAAGTTAACTTACATAATTATCTGGACAAGGATTCGTTCCAGTTATGCCGTGCAAATCTTTTGTTTTTAATTTATTTTTTCAAATTCAAATTTGAAATCACACAAAAAGACCTAAAAAATAAGCTTTCTTGAAAAAATTTTAAAACCAGCCAGAATTTTTTTTAATTAAAGAACTTTATACAAAATATCCCTAGATGGTGTTGATGTTGTTATTAAAGGCAAGTACATATTTTCAAAATGATACAAAGTGAACATTTCTTTTACCGCAAATAAATATTATTATTAAATGAAGGTACAAAATCATATCAAAAGTCTAAAAACATTTCGTTTCCAATAGCCCATTTTCCAAAGAACGTTGGCGTAAAATATTGAGTAACTCAAACCCCGATCGGGTTGTTACATTTGGTCCGAAATCGACCATTCGTATGTCCATTAGTTTAATGTGATTTCTTTTAAAAGGTACCAATATATATGCTGGTGTACTTATCTACCACTATCCTTTACGTGAGAGCTCTAAAATTTCATGTAAAAGTGGGTGAATCAGAAATACGTAAGATGTGGATTTTAATTTAAAATAGGTATCTATCTACCTTCTTTAATTGATTTTATGTTCTTTCTCGAATAATATAGAACTCACGAGTACAAATTGGAGTTTATTTGACTTTATAATAACAAATACCAGCTGAGCCTAAACTTTTCATGTGGACGATCAGCACTAATGACAATCGATTTGGCTTGGTGGGTATGCTACTGTTGTCTCAAGTAAACAATGATTTTGAACCAAAAAACCAGTCGTTAAAGTCATAAACTATACTTGACTTTTTTATACAACAAAGGTGGCAAACAAGCATACTGTCCACCTGATGGTAAGCGGCTACCGCAACCTATGGACGCTTGTTGCCGACCTTGAAACCCCCACACCTCAAAGAGCTCTGGAAACTCTAGTCACCGCAGGAACACAACACTAGGTTATTTGGCTACGATCTCTTGTAGGCTGAAGGTATTCCACCAGTCGGGCTGTCCCAAGTAGAGAGAAATCTCCAGAGAAATATCTCTGCGCCCTAAGTTTCTTCTCTCTGTACGACTGGAAAAAGTACAAGGAATTTATGTAAACATATATTTGATGATAATATTTAAAAAATATTAATACAGATTTTAAAAAAACCGTGTGATAAGTACAACATACATTTATATATTATTCAATAAACATCTACATTAAATGCCAAAGTTAACCGATGAACTTATCTGGATAAAGATTAATACTGAATTGGAGAAAATAGAATCGCAAATAACGTAATATTTATTTTAAATTATTATGTTGATTATAAAATTGGTTACTGTGAGTCAACCTTACGAAATAAACATATGCCATCGCGGACTCTTCTCTGACCTTTTTGAAGAACTACAAATCTTTACAACATTATTTTGATGTATCTCATAAGGTTTAGCCAAAGTAAGCCATGTAAGCGCCTGAAAATCATTTTTTGACGACTTGATTACAAATGATTGAATTTTCTCTACTATACAACAACTTAATTATAATTTTTTGTATATATAAACCTTCCGTAAAAAAATCTTTAAATGTTAGAAATAACCGCATTAAAATCCGTTGCGTACCTTGTTTAAAATATCTAAGCGTACATAGGAGACAGACAGCGGGAAGCGACTTCATTTTATACTATGTATAGAAGATACTACGTACCGATACAAAAAAAATTTAAGTATCTTAATCTGAAAATAATTTAAATACTATTATTATATTTCAATCTTTCCTCGGATTCCGCCCTATATAAAACTGAAAATTATATAGGGTCGGGTATAAAGTGTTTTTGCATAACGTAGGTATAAAATGGTTACCTATAAAATTTCTTTGGATGTACTCTTTCTATCTGGCTGGTTTTGGTAACATTAAAAAGGTTACGTTAAAAATAATAAAAAAAATATTAAAAAAGGTGTTTCCCGCTATTTTTCATTTGTTTTTCTTTCTGTAAAAGTGAGTGAATCTAATGAAGAAATTAGATAAGTTTTAAAATACTATTACAAAATGGGCAAAAATGCAACTCAAGCAGCGAAAATAATTTGTGATATTTGCCCTAACCTTGTACCTTCCGATTTTCCCCTGTTTCGGTCTCTTCAGCATTCTTTAGGTTCTGTAAGGTTAACATCAAGAAAGGACTGCCAAAACTATTTGTCGCGTTTTTGATCAGAATTCCCAAAGTTTCTACATCAACGGGATCATGTTTCTATCTACCAAATGGCAGAAAGTCATCGAACAAAACGGCACATATATACTGTAAATGAATGTAAATAAACTTTAAAAAAAAATATCTTGAGTTTTCATATAAAAATGCGAAGACACTTTTCCCCCAAACTATAATTTAAAACGTTTCAGAAAATAGCCCGGAGAAACCAACAGTAAGACAGACAAAAATGTTAAAATCGCGTACTTGGTATAAGTAACATGCAAACTAAGAAAAAGTATTTATTTTGACTATATTTGACTACATTCGTTGGAAAAGGTAATTTTCAACACACTTGCTCATAAAGTGGCTCTAATATCACCGCAATTAGGCACATAATGACACCTGTAATCAAACTGTGACTTTTTCATTGCTATCATTCACAAGTGAGTTAAAGAGTTTTTTTTTTTATTTTATTGGTTGAGTTGCTTTGTTCTTAAAAAAGTTTCGATACAAAAAAGATAATGATCAATAGAACAAATAAATTAATGTACCTATTGCTTGCTCATTTCATACAACTTCATATTTAAATAGACAATTTCAACTTGTACGTGTTTAATAAATAAAACTTTCACTCAAATATAACTTTTGTTTTCTCTGTAATAAAGAAAACTTTAAATTCCCCATTTTATACGTGGCTAAAACGCTATCTGCGGAAAGCCAAAAAAAAAGAAACCATTCCTTTAGTCTATGGCCGATCGCCAATGTTAGATGCGCGCGCAAACTGCTGATTAATTTTTCCCGCCATAGCGAAAGAAAACGTTTTTTAATAATTATTTTCTTCACAAGTGTGTTGAAAAACGTCGTATGATACACGTGTGTATTGGTGATTACCGTCCTCGGCTCTCTTAAGACCCTCACGGCCTCACCTAACGGCTCGGGTCTCAATGGCGCCTCAGCGGTAATCACCAACATTACACACTTGTACCATAATGTACTATTACCTGAGTGCTGTAGAACAACATCACACTATATAATAATTTTTACCAATATCAATGGTTCATTATACCTAAGATTTTTGCGCTTACGTCCATAGGCTACGGTAGCCATTTACCATCAAGCGGACCTTAAGCTTGTTTGCCACCTTTGTACTACATAAACAAACTCAATTATGAATACAATGTTATAATAATACAAACTTTATAAGTTTAAACAAAAATAATTATGATAAACTGCACTAATAAGAACATTAAAAAAAAAACAATGAAATAACTGTAGGATTGTTACATAGCCCGGTATTCTTATGAAACTTAGTAATTTAAAAAAGCAAGAAAGCATGAGCAATTGGAATTCTTTAACACCTTACTATACCGATTTACATACGAGTAACTCTTCAAAACGGTAATTACCGTGAGTCCGAGCTATTTCATTTTATTTCATGCGCCATTAAATTTAACAACAATCGCTTATTATTGACTCGAAAGTGGACATCTTTATATTTATGCGTCGTTAAGATTAAAGTGTTTTCACGTTACGAACGACAGTGACTTCGAATCTGGATTAGGTACCTTGAATTACTGTCGGACGCATTACCATAATTCACGTAACACCGAGGTAGTAGGTGTCTCTGACATCCGGGTGTTCCGAAAATGAATCACAGGACCATTTCTTCTTTTAATTATTTATCTCACATATCTATGCTACATTTTTCTTATTGCATTATAGTCCGCATTTGATAACAACCGATATTACATAACGATCCACTTGTTGATATTGAAACCTTAGGCCTGGCAGCCGGAATAAAAATAGTTTATAGCACGTATGGCTTAGTTTTAGTGTGTACATGTTAACGATCGACGTGAGTTCGAACCCCTAAAATGAACCTGAGTTTTCGGAGAAGGAAAACATCTTATTGTAACTATAGCACAATAGGGTAATTTCTAATGTCTACCAGGCTAGCTGTTGAAACTCGAAAATTTGTAGATAAACACCTATAAGTAAGTGTGTTCCAGCAGCAGCACTTCACAGCCAATTTCCTCACTAGGTTTAGAATATCAATATCTTGAGTCACACTGTCACTGCTAGATTGCTGCTAAATTATTAAAAAGGAAACAAAGAAACCCGACTAAATAAAAAAAAACACAATGTAATAAAATATTTTTTTGCTTTTTTATTGGATTTCCAGATGCCTTACTTAATAAATATTATATAATCTCACTCCCATGCCTCGTATGCTAAAATCCATCAAGACGTTTAGGCTACAGAGCGTGCCAAAGAAATAGACATACTCGAAAAACTTAAGAAACCTTTTACACTGTCAGTTAAAACTAAATTAATCGATGGGCATATTTTATGGAATTGAAAGTTAAAAATTATTTATGTAGCCTTAATTATAGTAAGAAGTTTTTTATGATATAAAGTTTCACCCATCATACAATCCACAAGATGTTAATTAGTTAGGTACATACTATAGCCTGTAACTAAATACAATCAACCTCAAAAGAGTGCAGTCCATAATGTTATGATGCTAAATGTTATTATGCCACTACTAGGGATGAGGATAAGCTATTATAGGTAAAATCGTACCGGTAACAGGTAAGCTATCGTCGGAATAATAAGATTAGAACCCAGAACCCAGATTAGAAATATACAAGAACAGTCCTTATTACAGAGATTTTATTGTGTACAATAATATTCCAGATAATATTAGAGAAGAAGAAAATGCGAATATAATAAATAGGTCGGGGAAAAAGTTTCTTCGCATTTTTATATGAAAATTCAAGACATTTTTTTTTCAAAGTTTATTTACATTTATTTACAATATATATATGCCATTCTGTTCGATGACTTTCTGCCATTTTGTAGGTAGAGACATGATCCCGTTGCTGTAGAAACTTTGGGACTTCTGATCAAATAAACGCGACAAATAGTTTTGGTAGTCCTCATCGTAACTACTGATATGCCGATCTTACTCCACTTTTTTAAAAATGGCGCCCAACTTATTCGTAACTGGGCGACTATAGCAAGGTGCATCTTTAACATCAAAATTTCCGGACTGAAAACGTTTGAACCAACTTTGTGCTACTCTTACTGACACTTCATTAGGTCCATGATCATCAAAAATTTTTTTCGCTGCTTGAGTTACATTTTTGCCTTTTCTGTAATAATATTTTAAAATGTATCGAATTTATTCATTAGATTCACATATTTTTACAAAAAGAAAAACAAATGAAAAGTAGAGGGAAACAACTTTTTATTTTTAATGTTACCAAAACCAGCCAGATACAAATAGTACAGCCAAAGAAATTTTATAACAAGTTTATACCTACGATATGCGAAAACACTTTTTGCCCGACCAATGTTTAAGAAGAAATTTAAAACCCATCTGATGAATAAATCTTTCTACTCAATAACATAATTTATGAATGATTGACATAACCACATAGAACAATTTTGACATTAATCTATATAATATGAATAGTAATATATTAGGTCTTTACCTATGAAATTGCCGTTTTGTATGAAAAAAATTAAACGAATTTTTTTCATGTATTTTTTATTTGTATTAATCGAAGTAATCACCCATGCAATCAATGCATCTTTGCCAGCGCAGTGGCACTTTATTGATGCCCTTATTAAAGAAATCAGCTGGACTCCCGGCAACAAATTCTTCAAAGGCATTTTGTACTGCCTCTCGGGTATTGAATTTTTTTAGGAGGATTTTTCAAGGAGTTATCCCAATTCTGGAAAAAGTAGTAGTCTGTAGGCGCAAGGTCTGGTGAGTAGAGCGGATGACGGAAAACTTCCAACCCCAGTTCTTGCAACTTGGAGACCGTCTGCTGTGCAGTATGAGGTTGCGCGTTATCGTGCAGGAGCAGCGGAGACGAGCGATTGACCAACGCTGGTTGGAGATGTGCCAGCTTCTCCATCATTGTGTTCAGTTCTTCACAGTACACATTTGCAGTAATGCTCACCCCGTTTGGTAAGAAGCTGTGATGAATCACACCGGCGCTAGACCACCAAACAGTGACCATTACTTTTCTAGGGGTAAGTTTTCGTTTAGGGCATTGTTTAGGTGCTGAACTAGGATCCAACCAACTTGCTGAGCGCTTGCGGTTATCAAACAGAATCCATTTTTCATCGCAGGTAACAATGCGGTTCAAAATTCCTTCATTTGTGTGTCTGTTGAGCAGTGCAAGGCACGTCTCGACGCGTAATTCGCGCTGGCGATCATTGAGTTCGTGGGGCACCCATTTGTCAAGCTTTTATACCTTGCCAATTTGATGCAAATGGACCAATATTGTTTTAACGCTAACGTCGAAAGCTGCTGCTAATTCAGCCGTAGATTGTGTATCATCAGCTTCCACAATCGGCTTTAATTCGGCATTGTCGACCAAAGTCTTAGGACGACCGCGAGGTTCATTTTTCAGGTCGAAATTCCCAGAACGGAACCGAGCAAACCAATAACAGGTGATGCGTTGGTTTGTAGTGTTAGCTCCGTCAACGTCGTTGATGTTGCGTGCCGCTTGTGCCGCGTTGCTGCCACGACGGTACCTACTCATATTCCATAATTACTCGAATTTTTAACGTATCCATGATGACAAAAAAGATTGAAATGCGATGAAAATGTAACACTAATCAATAAACAAATGACTACTTTTGGAAAAAAATTCCATGTTTTTAAAATAAAATTAATTTGAAATTAGAATTCATAGCCAAACAAAAATTATTTTGATTTGAAATGGCCAGTACTGCAGAACGGCAATTTCATAGGTAAAGACCTATTATTATGTAATAAATATTTGACATGATGATTATAGAGATAAATGACCAATATAAATTAATTTATGACAGTGACAGAAACAAATTTTATGTATCAATAAATAAATAATTAGTAAGTTAGATAAATAAACATGTATACAATATATGTTTGAAAAACAAATGTAATAATTTGCCATACCCTATTCAGGGTGCATGTATTTGGATACTTTATGATATAAGAACAAATATACATACAAGACGCAAATAGATAAATAAATAAATAAGAAACCGTTTCCTCCTCCAGAGAAAATCCAGTTCACAATAACCTGTTCCAAAATAACAGCTTTTTACACCCTAATAGGAATATATGTAGCAACACTAGTAACCTTAGATTTAATACAAGTATTATCTAGACCAAGAGGGAGTTTTTGGCGGGATCTTGGAGTTATATGTTGTGGTTTTTATTTTTAATTCATTTATTTAGGTTTTTCACCCTATATTATGTAATATCGGTGGCGTTTTGCGTGATATAGTTTGGTTTTTGTGCATAAGTGAGGTGGATTATAAATATAAGCTGAAAGCATTCATTCCGAGATCCCACAAAAACTTCCTAGAAAGATCTAACAAGGAAGCCACTATCTTGTTAGGATACTGAATCGTCATAACACATGACACTATAATTCACTCGATAATGGCAGTAATGGTCTTCATTATAGAGGACCGGTTGCCAAGTTAGGAAGAAGAAGAAGAAGAACTAGACCAGAGTATGTGGAACAGGCAATAAGACAGTATTAAGTATCTAGTTTTTCAGCTTACAGATAACAGTTCCAAACTGTTACTTGTAAATACCAGTTACTTTAACCTGTTTCGATAACAACGTTTCACTCCTATTTACTATAACTACTGAGGACTGAGTTGAAACACTTCATGTGCCTTCGGACATTAACGCAACAGCGCAAGCACTGCTGGCTTTACGACAGAAACAGGTAGTGCGATAGTACTTCCGCTATCAAACTTCTACCACTCCACAAAAAATACAAACAACAAATTTCAAATCTAATAATGAGACAATCTCAAATGATTTTTTCTGTAACGTATATTATTAGTACGCTGAATGGTATTTTTAGTGAAAAGATGCCTAACATACCTATACTCTTAAAATCTATACAAGACGTGTGATAAACCCTAGGAAATTGTTTGATTTTGTTTGAACACGCTAATCTCTAGAACTACTCGCCAGATTTGAAAAATTCTTTTTGCACTGAGAAAGGCGATTTTTTTTTTACTGACTGTACTGTTAGCCTTAGGGGCCCTAGAAACTATAGAACCTCTGACGGCTTCTACAGCTTCACCGTGGCTTGGGGGCGAGCGCTTAAAAAGCTTAAAGAGGTCGCGATCTGACTAATTCCCTATCCATAAAAAATGAAATCCGTAGAGCTAAACTAACATATACATATATACGTGTTCCTACCACCTAGCGTAAAAAAAATACAGAACCTATGTTACCTCTGTGGTGTGCACGTGTGTATGAATATACTGTGTGTAATGATGTATGTGGGTAGCTAGTGATTGCAAGTGCAGGGTCACTGTATCGCGCAAGCGGCTGCATGACTCAAGGGTTCCAAACCGAGGAACGGACCTAGGCTTAAGTTGCCGCAAGAGAGGGGGGACATGAGGGGAAAAGGTGATTGGCTATATAACTTCTCAATACAACATTAATGAGCGGAGCTGTTACTATGAACGTCAAGCAAACATGCAAGCTGTAGGCAAGTACGGGAAGTGAAGTGAGAACAATGACGAACGCATATGCGTTACCAGAGCGGTGCGGCGAGGCGGTGCGGCGCGGCGCGGCGCGGCGCGGCTCGGCGCGGCGCGGCGGTGTAGTGTCTAGAGTTGGTCGAATAAATTTAACACGGGTGAAACCGTGGGGCATAGCTAGTGATTTTATAAATGTTACCGTCCAGGTGTAAAGTTTATACAACATTTTTGACTTTGATAAGTAAAGAATAGTACTGAAGACCACACAAAGCTCATGGTTAACCGCCAAGTATCCCTTATCTATTGTTGTTGTCAAAACAAGATCGGTTACAATAAATCTTATTAAAAGTCTCGCCGAACGCCATTCACGGTCGCATTAGATTCAATTTGAAAAGGTCGGTTTGTTTACAGTGTATTTGCGGATAGCTATTGTTGGCAACACATCTGGCCTACCTGGTTGCTTTTTGCTACACACACTAAACTTGGTTGTTTTACCTAGAAATATACATAATTTGCGAAATTTAAGTTTAATGTATGTTAGTGTACCAAAAAATAATTAAATAAAATCTTAAGACTCAACACACCCAATTCAATCTCACCTTTTTTATCGTATAGGTTTAGTGTTATGGCCACATCTCACCTGATCTTAAATGACGATGTGGCCCAAGATAGTAGCACGCTAAGCCTGGTGGAAGACTGGCTCTGATTTTCAAATTGAGGGTGGTAGCTATCCAGATGGATACTCAAAAATTCCCTTACACCTTACTATGGTTCATCACGATGGTTTCCTTCACCGAAGGCTCAGACTCATTACAGGGTTTCGAACTCACGCTACGACTGAGCCACCACTCCTTCAAAAAGATTCAATGAAGATTCGAGAAAAACACTTGTCAGTGTCAATGTTTTCTTCGTAAAATTTTCCAATATACAAAGTGGCGTCTTCTGACAAGATGGTGGCTCCCTTGTTAGAACTTTCTAGGGCTTTTTTGGCACCTCAAATTGTATGATTCCAGTTTAAATTTATAATCCACATCATATAAGCACATTCCAAGCTATATCACGCAAAACATTACCAATATTACATGCTATAGGGTCGAAAACCTAAGTTAATGAATTAAAGATAAAAACCACAACAAGTCACTTCATGATCCCGCCAAAACTCCAATCGCTCTTAAATGTAACCCATAAATATGGTTATATATTTATTTTTCATACCTTATTAATAAAAACTAAAATAAACTAAATAATAAAAAAAGACAAAGCAGTCACGAGGACTGCCAACAAAAGTGAAAACTTAAAACTAAAAACAAACAATTGTTATTTTTGGATGTCCAAATTATTTTTTTATTATTATTATTGTTTTAGTATAGTTATATTGCTACAAAGATTCCATTTATCGTTAACACGTCACGTGACCATGTCGATGACGACTTACATGAATTTACTCCATATCCAAACCTTACTATAGAAGTTTTCACTTCATGCTTTTTTTTTTGTTACTGAGCTTACTGTTAGCCTGAGGGGCCCTATCCAAAAACAGAGCCGCTGATGGCTTAACCGTGTTTGGGGGCGAGCGCTGGCACTCAGCTGCGAAAGCGTGGCACTTCGTGGGCTTACTATGTTGTATGGTGGTCGCGATCTTTATCATCTTTATTTAGGTTACATTGCTACAAATACTTCGTTTATCGTTAACACGTCACGTAACCATGTCAATGACGACTTACATGAATTTACTTCCTATCCAAACCTTCCTATAGAAGTTTTCACTTTAATTTTTTTATATATTTATTATTGTATTTTCAATTGTGTTCAAAAGTATAATAATACAATTAAAAGGACGCACCGCCCGCACCCGCGCCTACGCAACTATTTACGCAGTGTATAAAAATTATAATACTTTTAAAAGTTTAAAGAGTATTCCTACTTAGAAAAACAAATTTCGAGGACAAAAGATCGTAACTCGTAATACAATATGAAAAAAAATTACTTCTTAGTATACGCGCGTTACAAAATTTGGTATAAGAATGGGCATTCTCCTTTATGTATTTTTATTGAAACATGCTTATTTAAATTGATTATTTGATTAATAAAGTTATGATTAAGAATATTTCAGGCGTTTAATTCAATTTCTCAAGAAAACATGACAAGATCTATATTTATTTTGAATTTGACACCCCTATTTTTAACCGACTTTAAAAAAGTAAGGTTCCCTGCATAGATTAATTTTATTATTGGTCTGCGCTGCGATAAAACGTGGAAAACCAATGATTAAACTATGGATCTCTGTTTTAGTCTTTGTGTAGGTAGGTATTTAATATAAATACAATATTATTTCAATGTCTGCTACATATTTGCATTAAACGTGGTGTCGAACTAAAAACAATTGCTAAAATTCTTCCACTTTAATTTGAAAACTACGGTAAAACGTAGGTACTCTCTGGGGTTTCGGTAAAACTACTCGCATTATTTTCAATGCTAGATTGCAATAATATTGAAATATTTAATGGCCTCGCATACATACTATGCAATATTTATGTCTTCTTTTTGTGATAGAAACTGACTCTTCTTCTTTTTCCTAACTTGGCAACCGGTCCTCTTTAATGAATACCATTACTGCCATTATCGAGTGAATTATATTGTCATGTGTTATGGCGATTCAGTATCCTAACAAGATGGTGGCTCCCTTGTTAGAACTTTCTAGGAAGTTTTTGTGGGATCTCGGAATGAATGCTTTCAGCTTATATTTATAATCCACCTCACTTATGCATAAAAACCAAACTATATCACGCAAAACGCCAACAATATTACATAATATACGGTTTAAAACCCTAAGTAAATGAATAAAAAATTAAAAACACTACATGTCACTTCAAGATCCCGCCAAAAACTCCGAAACTGACTGACTAACACAGGACAGTTTAGACATGGGTAACACCATAAACAAATCAACTGCGCTAAGCCGCGCAATTGCGCCACCACAGTTTACTGCGCCGGAACTTAGATCAAATGTGTTGGCGCACAGCGCACTTCAGTGCAGCGAGCCAAGTACGGCGGCGTAACGGCACTGAGTCAAGCCGCACCAATGTGCCGGTCATTTGACTAGGGATGTGAATTAAAAAAAACGATTATTTACGAAAATAATATAATAAAAAATTCTTAATAATCGACATTTTTTCATTTTTTCTTGAAAAATTGAATTAAACACTTGAAATATTCACAAGCATAACTTTCTTAACGAAATAATCAATTTAAATAAAACAAAAATTGTTGTTAATAACGGAGAATGCCCACTCTTTTACCAAATTTTGTTTTTCATATTATTTTACGACCTTTTGTCCTCGGAATTTAGTTTTCTAAGTAGGAATATTCTTTAAACTTTTATCTATAGTCTATACTATATACATATGTATAAAGTAATATAACAGAGCAGAAGAGTTTTTATGTTCTTTTGTTTGTTTAAAGACGCTAATTTCTGGAACTACCAGTCGGATTTGAAAAAATCTTTTTGTATACGATAGCTTGATTTGACAGGGTATCTAGTTTCAGGGTGCACATCCCAGCTAGCCTTTAATATTGATTTTTGTTAATTAAGTCACAAAACGAAGCTCTCCCGAACTGACTTATCGGCGTACACTGTGATAATATTTAATTGGTACGTAAATACAATGTTGTACAAAAATATTGGGCCTTAGTATATCTAAAAACTAGTGCGCAATAGCATATGCCTATTATCTCTTATATATAAGCCATCATAAGCTATTTTATGACAAACAATTGTTAAAAATTAAAAAGTATTTATGTTCATTATTTTAGACATGGCAAATAATAACAATTTTATGAAGTTAAATTTTTCTCTTTATAGCATGTTATTTGGAAATATAGTTTGGGGGATAATGAAAAATTAAAATAATTTGTACTTGTGGGAAGAACAATTATGATAGGGCAGTGGCGTAGCTAGCATAGGTGGCACCCGGGGCGGATTTTATAGGTGTCACCCCAAAACTCAATCGAAACTGTAAAAATAAAAAAAGTTATAATCATTTACGTTTTATTAAAATACGAGTACCTATTACAAATATTTGAATATTATGTGAAACAAATTACTTTGCTAAAAATTAAAATATCTTCTTTCTAGCTTTGATAATAGCGAACTCAGAAATCATGTCTTCAAAATGTATATTTGGTGTTGCTTCATGTTCTATCGTTAAAATACCAAGATTGTTTAATCTGGTTTCAGTCATTGTAGACCGCAAGTAATTTTTCATTGATTTTAATTTGCTGAAACTTCTCTCACATGAAGCAACTGATGCACATATTGTTATAAATAACTTTAGTGCGACCGTTAGGTTCGGAAGAGATTCTGTAAAATCCCATTCCACAATAAATTTCAAAAAATCCAGTGTCACCCAATTAGAGACAGTAATATTAGCCACTTTTAAATGTCTTCTCAATCTTGGTATTTCTAAAAAGAGTTCTGTTTCTGATACTTCATCGTAAAGGTTAGTAAATTTTGATATAGCAAATTTTATTGAAACGAAGTTCCTTACGGCAGGCTTGGAGGGAATAGGGATTTTGCTGCGCGACCGAACTGAAAAAAATGTGATAGTAAAACCGTAAGAAAAAATCCGTGGAAAAAAGTGCGTGGAATAAAACCGTTAAATGAGACGTGCGTAGGCACGACAGTCGCACACAAACGATTAGTGTATAATACCTTTCTCTTTCTTTCTCTTCCTTAGATTCTACATTAGCCGAAGCAACTTCGTTCCTACCTGGTGTCCCACGACACCACATCATTTTAACTGTTCAGTGTTTGTCGAAAGCAAGGTCTTTCACTGCACAACCTCAAACAATGAAGCTACGTCTTTAATGGACTTTACTCTTGTTTCGAGTTCAATATTGAATCTGTCAAGACATTCTAACATGTCCTTTTGAAGTTCCGCTGTAAGTGTAAGTCCAGCATCGGTGGACGATGCTAACTCACCGGGCATGCGTTTCTTGCGACGAATTCATCGTTCCATCGAAATGTTGTATTTTTCCGATTTTTGTACAGCAAAATCTATTGCCTCTTCTGCTAGATGCAACCATTTCTCTCCAATGAATAGACGAAGTGCTTCTAGTTTTATGATTATTTCATCAACACATAAACCTTTACTTTGTAATGCAATCTGAGCATTGTTCACTTCCCTTAGCACATCATTCCAAAAGAAAAGAAAACAAAGAAATGAGAAATTGCACACAGCAGGCATAAGATTTTGTCAGCACCTCTAGTTTCTAAATTTACGTCTTGGTCACATAGTTCCTCAATTGCAGATTTTATCCCATCAAAATTTTCAGCCAATACTTTTTGGTAACGCCATCTGTATGTTTATAATGTTATCTATACTTTTCCATTTATCTATACTTCACACGCTATATTTTTACTCTATGTAGTATATACTACCCCTTCCCTTTTTTCTGAACGGAACGGACAACCGCCAAAACCACTCTCTGTTGAAAACTGACCGCTACGCATCGCACGCTAATCTTTTCATCTATAAAAAAAGTGTATCAGTTAAAAACATAACCAGTTAAATCAGTTAACATTACCAGGACTTAAAGTGTTTTTAAAGAACTATTCAAAGTGAAATTGTGGTGGAATAAGCATCGCGAACCAGCAAGTTAAACAGCGCGAGTTCCTGGTAAGTTCCGTTCTCTTTCCTATCAAAATATTTCCACCACTTTTACTACACCATAATGAGCACTCCAGCGCGTTGTCGAAAGTCTTTTAACAGATGCTTTGCTATGATTGAGGAGCCCTTCCCAGCGGCTTGTGGAAGTTGAAAAAAAGTTAAATATTTTTTCCACTGCTCCGAAAAATGTAACACACGTCACATTTTGTGCGAATGAATGTTGGCCGCATAAATTAATTGAATGATCTATACAACCAATAAAAATTGCTTTATTGTTTTTTTTTCTTTTATAATAGCTTGCACTCCTCCGTGTGTACCACTCATAACAGCAGCATTATCATAACCTTGAGAACGACACATCATGATATCTAAGCCATCATTTTCAAGCTTCTTTAGTATTTCAGCGCTTAAATCAGCTGTTTGTTTTCCATGTAAAGGAAAGAATCCTAAGAATACTTCTTTGACTTCTACTTTTCTATTATTAATTTTTACATAACGAATCACTTCAGCCATTTGATCGACATGTGAAACGTCAGGTGTTCTATCAAACATGATTCCGAAATATTTGGCCGATTTAATTTCGGTGACAAGCTGACATTTTACATGATTATCTAAAACATTTATGAACTCATTTTGTATTTCTAGCGATAAATATGTTACTTTAGGTGATTTTTCCTGCTCCAAATATAGTATATGTTCTTTGAGTTCTGCATCATACTTTGACAGCAGTTCAACTAGTTTTAAGAAATTACCTTTATTAGACGACCCTTGGGTTTCATCATGTCCACGAAATGCTAGGTTTTGTTTAGCCAAAAACAATGTTATATCTAATAATCTCGGTAAAAGATTTTTCCACTTCTGTTTTTCCGTATTCATTAATTGCAAGGTTACATCATCTATTGTGGTGTGAGAATTTAATCTCATTTTCAAAGTTTTCCACTTTTCGAAATTTTCTAAATGTTCACATGAAATTTCATGGTCCAATATTTTAGGATTTAGTTTCCACCACTTCTGAAATCCAGTTGTAAATGTTGTTTGTATGTTACTGACAACAAAAACAGTACAGGTTATTTGATATAGGAGAAAATACCATCCATGATCGTAGAATTTTTTCACCACTAGGCATCTGTTTATAAAACCATTCCTGTGAAAGATGACGAGAATCACCTTTAATCTTTGAACCATGACGAGATACAATAGGAAACGGTCCTTCTTTGTTCTGGAAATGTTCACTGCCCTTTTTTATTATGTCAATGCGAACATTATCAGGTACCGGCAAACTCCAATGTGAAACATCTCTCAAGTATTTAACTGATTCTTCGAAGCTAATGCTATCTCCGAAAGTAGCATTAACGGCGTCATTTTCATTATTTATTTTGATTCCGTCAAGGTCCTGGGTCGCCTTCATTGATTCTGTATTGTCGATATTGCTATCTGAATGTGAGTCTCCAAGATGTGAATCATAACATTCGTCAGCAGGAGACTCGAGTACTTTACTTGAACTTTGGCCGCTATCTGCTTTTGTGACATATTTGAAAAGAGAACCGGACATGCTCCGAATTTCATCCATTTTAGCCTTTTTGGCTTTTCTCTGTTGAAACCCGCTTTCTCTTTTCGAAGTATTCCAATTTCCCGAGGCATATTTCGTTCTGGGTATTCTAAAAAATATTTTTAGTTAGTAAGTGATACGTTGATTTTATAAACTAATTATAACAGTAAATAAACACCTACACGTTACGTAACTAGGTTTGTGAAATATATTTTTATATAAATTAACAATCCTGCGTCTGGGTGTAAATATGTATTTAAGTATTATTAGAAAAACACTAGTTAAATACTTCACCGTTGATTGTGATATCCGTACCACGAGTGCTCGAGCTACTCATCTCGGATCCAAATCAACGTACGCGAAGTTGTATGATATGATTATGATTACTTTCAATCAAAAATCTAAACTTAATATATTCCGTTTTTGTAAACAAATCCCATTGATATTAGATCGGAAAATAATAAGAAGTAAATAATAAATAAGTATATTATTTACAATTAAACATTATTACCTAAAGTAATATCGTAAAACGTGTAGAAATATCTTTTTACGCCAGCAAAGCCTTTAAAATCTATTTTAATATATTAATACCTTTAGTAGATAGTAATACTTGCCTAGGCTAAACAAAAAAATATTACTGCAATTCGTCTAAAATACCTTCTGTAGTTACCTATTTATCATTTAGGATGGCTGTGGCTCAATAATATGGTTTTAAAATACACAGTAATTAAAAGAGAATAAAATAATTGAAGGGTTTTTCAAAATAATCTAAGATACTGCTATTAGATACTAAATGAATTGAAAATGTAAGTATTACCTGTAATAACAAAAATACTTCACTTACCTTGTTTATTTTGTTCAAGAATCGGTTTTTATACAAAAAATGTTGTTTAGAATATCTAATAATTAACAAACACTTTGCACTAGACGTTCACACGTTCACGTAAGAGAATATTGAAATGAATGCGGTCGGAAACAAAAGAAATGGCCCAATCCACAATACAAGTGACAAACGCTATATCGAGGGAATCCCCTGACTAGCGTTGGTTATGCGCGAACGGGGTATTAAATTTTGGGGGAATCCCAGATCGATTGACAGTGTTCACATTGTTTTTTTTTCTAAATATCAATTTATTATGCTCGTGGTACGATATCATAGCTACCTAGATAATTTTATTAGTGGCGGTTATGCTCTCTGCCATAGATTTACGATTTTTTATAGGTAGAAAGAACTACAACTGATGATCATAGTCGGGCTCGGGTGTCACAGTTTAGGGCCGCCCCCGTTGCCCCCCCCCCCTTTAGCTACGCCACTGTGATAGGGTACATGGGGGCGTTGGCGTTGCGGTGTTTGTCGTATAAAATTAACACGGGTGAAACCCTGGAGCACAGCTACAAACTATTATACACGCGTAAATAAAAAGCAACTCATTATTTAATTATAAATAACGATATTTATGGGTGATATTTAAGGGCAATTAAAATTCTAAAGGAACTAAACTTTCTTTAGTTTGCTGCGGAGTTATTTTAAAACTGTGATATCTCCTAAGATATTTATTGAAATCAATTGATGTCAAGGACAATTTTATTCAGAATTAAATACTTAAGAGGAATATTGTATTTATTTCAATAAGGATTAATACCATGTTTATAAAAAGATCCTCGCAACTAATGCATTATTTTAGAACAAATTTTATTACCATATAAAGGTTATATTGAGTCAACCATAATAGATAGCCAAATGATATCATAGATTTTTTTAAACTTTTTAAGAGAAACAATTCTGTCACATATGGTTGTTGCGTAACTTTAACAATTTACGCAGCGCATGCAATGGCAGCTCTCGAAAGCAATAGATTTTACCCGTTTTTGCAACATTTTTCATTGATGCTCCGCTCCTATTGGTCGTAGTGTGATGTTATATAGCCTATAGCTTTCTTCGAGCAATGGGATATCAAACAAAAAAAAATTTTTTTTCATTCGAACAATTAGTTCCTGTAATTAGCGCGTTCAACCAAACAAACAGACAAAGAAACTCTTCAGCTTTATAATATTATAATAGATTCATTAACTTAGATTTTAGACCCTATATTATATAATACTGATAGCGTTTTGTGTAATATAGTATGGTTATTGTGCTTATGTGAAGTGGATTATAAATATAAACTGGAAGCATACATTTTGATGTGCCACAAAAACTACCTAGAAAAATCTAATAAGGAAGCCACCATCTTGATCATATATTCTCTTGATAATGGCCGTAATGGTTTTAAATAATGAGGACTAGTTGGCAAGTTAGTAAAAAGAAGGGAGATTGAACACCTACTGTCACAAAAAAAATTAGATCTATCAAGTAAAAAACGACAGTGAAAAAAAATCAATTTTTCAGTAATAGTTTTTTTTTGCATAAAAAATTGATTTTTATAAAAAAATAATTAAATATTAAAAAAAAAAAAAGTTAAATCGAATTTTTTTTCACATCCCTACATCTGACTCATACATTTCTTTAACTCACTTGCTTCGCATAGTGACTTGTGTTATTCCAGGTCATAGACTATCTGTGTGACAAACTTCATCTAAATCCGTTCAGTTGTTTTTACATACATACCATCACGCCTGTATTCCCCGAAGGGTTAGGCATAGATGTACTAATGTACACCCACAGTTTGCCGAGTATATTTTTAGGTCCCATGTAATAGGGGGCGAGCCAATTGCCATTAATCGGGCACGAAACCAAACTCCGAGCTGCTACTGAGAATTTCATAAAAAAACACTTTGCTCGACCTGGGAATAGAACTCAGGGCCTCGAGCATAGCAGTCGCGCTTACGACCACTAGGCTAACGAGGCAGTTGCTTGATTTAGTAATAAATATCCAAACTTAAACACTTTCACTTTTATTAAATTAATAGGATTTTATAAAGTGATAGAAGAATATACATCGATATTGGATCGTCGATTCTATAATAAAAATATTCGATTTATCGATTATGTAAATGTAAATAAAAATCGTAATTCGCATCGTAATGATGAGTATGAGACACGTGAAAAGTTCTCACTCTTTCAGACTTATTGGAGATTCAGATTACACAATGCTCCTTATTCGAACGTTGCAGGAACGTAGGCCAACTATTGCCATTGTTATCAATAATTAAATATAATCGTCAGTATAATAATAGTATTATACTGACGATTCATTGACGATTATTGAAAACTATTCTTCAATAACTTGTTATACGTTGCGTAGGAATAATAAATTACATTATTCGTTGATGTAATAATTACCATTTCTATATCAGGGACGCTAAATGAAAGGGGATTATAAGAGAAAGGAGACAATAATTAAGTCATTCAACAGGAAGAATAAAGTCAATTTGTCGAGCTACTATAAAAAACCAGTGAATATTTTCAAAACGACTATGCGTTAGTTAGTTAGTAGTACGGCTAGGCAGATAAAGTACTTCCCCAAATTTACCCGGTGTCAAAATTTTTATCCCCATTAGTTTTATTTCTCAGTTATTTTCGTTACCCCAAAAATCCTCAGTGACATTTTTTTTCTCCAAAATGGGGAAAAAACACCCCAATCTGGAGACACTTTCATAAGGTAAAGTAAAAAACAAGTCTTTACCTGTTTGCTCTTTCTTGGGTAAAAAAGTGATCAGCTGTAATTTTGTGTTCCATGTTGCAACATTTCCAAAAATAAATTATACGGTATGTCAACATGGTCAGCATTATGAATTGTGGTATCTCTTTTCTTCATAAGCAAATGGACAATTACTATATTTTTAAGTTCGGTGAATATGTAAATGCCGCAGCGGCTTCAGGCCCCTATCAGGCTATCAGCGTAGTCAAATAAAAAAAAAAATTTATAACTTAAATTACAAAGACAGCAATTTGGTTCTTATTCATTAACCAGTGTTACTATTTTTAGCATAGTTACGATTTTTTGGTATTTAATAAAGATTTTTGAGACCTTTAACATTTTAATTAACAGTAGAAGTAGAAAAACTGACACTGTTAATCATAACAGTTAGATAATCCACTATATGCTTTGTGGGTGATCCAGATATCAACGCATCGAGAAAGCAATGACTTGCTTATTCTTTATCAATACGCGCAATTGAGGAATTAACTGCCAATCTTAAAACACTATAAGTCCTAACGCGCAAAAGTGTTTTTTGTCACCGTGGCTGTTTCGTCACCCTATTCGCGTTCTGTTGATATGCATGTAGGTGCACGCATGTTACGACATAACAAAACAGTTTTATCAATAAAATTGACAAAGGTAACGAAACTTTCGCGGCGACAAAAAACATCCGTGCAAGCGTACTGTAGTTAGTAAAATTCAACGTGGGGTACCTGATAAAATTATCATAATTACCTAGGTATATAACATACCTAAACTGCAGGAGTGAGGACTAGGTATATTATGAAGAACAGAAAATAGTTAAACAAAGCTTATTATTGCCTCTAAATATTTTATTAAATTAACGAAGTAGGTGATAGAGTCTGGCTAAAGAAAGCGAGTGAAAATTGGCAGCCAATAAAAATTTGGTAGTTCATCAATCTCATCGTGCTGTTATTTAACGGCCGTTTTCAATAACATTTCTGAGTTTACTATCCCTGATTAGTACATATTTGTAATAATACTATCTTTAACCTAATACAGATATTATCGGCTTCCCTCATAACTACTCAAGCTTTAGGATATGGATATGTATTGTATAAATACGAAAACTATACATTGATAGGTTATAAAAAAAAATGTATAGACCCATATTTGTCTATCTTTAGTAATTGAAACAACCGATAGATAGGTTTAAACGGCCTAAGTTGACTTTCTTTTTTGTAGTATTTGATTAAGTTTACTGGTCACACTGAGTCTTTGTTTGTGTCAGTCAGATAAAGACCTTCGTATGTGCGATTGTATTTTATTGAAATTGAGTGACTGCATTTGCACAACCTTTGCATTGTTTTAAATAACATTATAGCTAGTTTATAACTGAGAAATTACTTTATAAGATATTTTTAGGGAAACCTTAAGTAAAGATTTTATTATTTGGACGGCATGAAGGGGTAAGTGTCCACTTTGATTCAAAACTTTAGAAGTTTATTGCATGATGTACCAAAACTACTCCGGAAGTTGGTGAATTACTTTGCAAATTGAAACTGACTGTGACCTAAATTCTATATGATTTTAATTTTAAATGAAAAATTGATTCAAAGTATTTATTAATAATTCTAAAATAACATAGATTACAGAGGATTCTACTGCGTTTATCGATTCAAATAAATTCTGAAGGATATATTCTCTTGTATCAATGTTGTATTTTCCCACTACTTTCATATTAGACAAATTCTGTAATTAAAAAAAAACAGAAGGCTTACATATTTCAGTTTTAATTTTCTTTATCTTTTTATCATAAATTAACAAATAATGCTTCATGTCTACATCTAATCGTCGCTTTACTGTATTATTAAATTTTATAAAACTTTTTTTAGAGATCCTTTTCACCTTAATAAAATTTACAAATATGTACAGCTTGCAGGTAAAAAATTGCTGAAAAGTTCTAACATTCACTTTTATCTGAAGAACAGTATTGGCCACATGAATATTATTAAACACTCATGGAACAATGTTGAAGTGTTTGTGATTAAAGTTGAGAGGACATTAATATTTGTCTATGTTGTGAGAGTGTAGTCTTGCCTTAATACTTTGTGGTACAAATACATCAATTTTGTATACCATCTAAGTTTCAATGCATTTTACTAAATTAAAAAAAAATGCTTTTATAGATCTATCAAGTGACCCATAATTTTGGTGTAATATGCTGCAAAGTAAATCTAGTTTAATAAAAACATATTGTTCTTAGTAAAAAAAAAGAAAGGTTCTCGAGTGGAGACCACACACCGGAAAGCGCAGCGTAGGACGGCCCCCCACTAGATGGAAAGACGACATAATAAAGGTCGCTGGGAGCCGTTGGGTGCAGGCCGCACAAGATCGGTCGCTCTGGAGATCTATGGGGGAGGCCTATGTTCAGCAGTGGACGTCCTGCGGCTGAAATGATGATGATGATGTTCTTAGTAATGGTCCCAAGCAATCCTTTACAACTTTGTAGCTTGTATTATACTGTAGTTGGTGTCCTTGTTTTGTATACGGGCTGGTGAGTGATAGATTTAGTTTGGACTGTGCCCTAGCCCTCCTCCGATAAGCCACCATATTAGGGGTTTGAAAGTCAACAAGTAACCCTTATAGTTTCACCATGTCCATCTGTTTATCACAGCTTAACTCAGAGATTTGTAGTACTAGAAAGCTGTAATTTGGTATGGGCATACATATTTATCACACCAATAAAGTGGTAAAAGTATAATCTTGAAAAATAATTTTGTTTTTGGTACCTCCCCTACATATGTAGTGGGGATGAATTTTTTTCTCATCTATCTTATGATGTGGGTTGTTTTTGGATAGGTTGTTGAAAAGCATGAAGGGTGTGAAAAATGTTTTTCGATCCAAGGATCTTTTTATGAAGTATTAAGCTTTAAAGTGATAATATTTAAGTCAAGTGTCCTCTCCCAGCCAGGTAATTGGTTATTTTGGGATATGTGAAAAATTCATGGCAGTAGACATATAATGAAGTTAAAATGGAAGATTATCATATAACTTATACAAATGTCATTGAAAATTACTTAAGCCCCATTCTAAGTCTGCATATTATGACAGGCAACTATGTGACCATACACTGTGCATGGCCTGATGCGCACTTGGTATTTTTTTCATTATAATAGTAATTCATTATTTTTAATCAACACTGAAATAATTATTTTAAATACAGTATTGGTAATTATTTGTTCATTCACAAAACTAAACCAAAACTTTAAATTTGCCACCTGAGCACCTACTGAACATTGGCTTAGGCTTAAATCTATGGTAACTTGATTCGGGGTATGCCAAGGAGATGAGCTAAAGGGGACAAAACTAAGTACACTAAGCATTTATAAAAAAATGAATAAAATGTTCACTTTTTTTTTTCATTCCTCTAAATTTGATCATGAGTGTAAATTGTTTATGATCTATGGCGCAATCTAAGAAATATCCAGTACTGCATTATGAGATATTCCAACTCTTAAGAGATACCAGTAAAAACCCACAAACAAAAATGGTACATAACAATAGCATTATTCATTATCAGTTAGTTTATGCGCTTATGCCTAAACATGTTACAACTTGTTTTGTGAAATATATAAAATTCAGCACTTTATTTTATATTAAAATATGTTCAATTAAACATTTTAAAATGTTATTTTTTATTTCATCTTATTGTAAAACACAATATACAGTGTTCACAATATCACTTAGAATAAACTATGCCATTAATACATATTCTGAACTTCTTTTATTTGTTTTCTTCTAGAAGTAACTTGATTGTAGTTGTCTTGTAAACTTCTAATGTTTGAAAGAAAGTATTTTTCCATGGTTTAAACAAAAATAGGTGTAGGAATTAAATATTTTCACAATAATTCTCCAAAGTATTTTTTACATTTATATTAATCATCAAACATTATTATTTGACCATAATTTTACTAACACTAATGTAGTTTGAAGAACATAACATGTGCAAGCTTTTTTGAAATATCATTATAGCAATTTTGATGAATTTTGTCCACTTTTTGCATGTAAATATCAAGAAATCATATATCAGGAAAGTCCCTACAAACACAATTTTTATTAATGTACAGGAACTGGGAAAAATCGGTATATTCAAGTTTTTAGTATCTCTTATATAGACATCAATCTCTATCTATACAATTAATAAAATTGAAGTGTCTGTTTGTAATGTCAAAATAACAGCTTTTTACTAAATGCATATGAAAGTATATACGAAACCTTTATCAAAAAACTAATTTTTAAATTTCTTTTTCTGTCTGTCTGTTTGTTCCGGGTAATTTCTGAAACGGTTGGACCGATTTTGACAAGTCTTTCACTGATAGATAGCTGATGTTATAGGGAGTAACTTAGGCTACTTTTATTTAAAAAAAAGAATTAGGGTTCCACACAAATAAAAGAACTGGTCATGGTAAATCAATTCGGGCGCTTAAATGGCTTAAGCTGAGTAAACCATATGAGATATAGCAAACTAATGTACTACATAATTATAACAAAAAAGTCAAGGAGAGTATATTTCTATCTTCTAAAGAACACCCACAATAAGCATTCTTGTCTTTAAAATAGCCAGGAATGGGGGAGCAAGATTCGCGCGGGCATTCTATAGTCCACGTGAGCGAAGCCATGGGCACAGCTAGTTTTACTTAAAATTGCAAACAAAATATACAAGATTGATTTCTGTTATTAATGCATTTACTGTTTATTAGGTAACTTTTGTATTGTCTCTTTAGTGTCTCTGCAGCTATTAGATGTTGGCAAATAGCTGGTTGTATCTTTTGTTACAGAGAAAGTTTTAAGTGTTGCTATTATAAAATTGTGCCCTATCAACTAGGGAATAAGTTTCAGTGGTAGTTTGTTATTACTTCTACAATTAGACTTTTTGGGAATTACTTAATTTCAAAGCCTCTAAAGCGTCTTCTAATTGGCTTCTTAGCTGGGATTATGATTATACCTAGAGCTGCCATCACCCAAATTGTTAACCCCGAATAATTACTTGTAAATTGCTTGACATTTAGATAAAATAGATCTTTTTCCTAGGCTTCTTAATAAACGTAAATAAAATAATCATACCTATTTTCTTTCTAAGTATTCACAAATACAGCAAAATAAATTAAATCCCTGACCATTTATTAACAAGCTATACACTGCTCTTTCTGAGTTAATCTAGTAAGAAATGTAATTAGTAACCTCTTCTTTTTGAAATTAAATAAATTTAAAAAATAGTCCCATGTAGGGGGTAATTAATGCTACATGTAATTGAAATCATACCAAAATCAAAAAATTATAATTCATCTACTTATGTACATTTTTAAATAAAATTTGTTTTTATTTATTTGTTAATCACTTAATCCAAATTTTCCTTGGACAATTACCCGCATAATGAAAAAAATCTCGACCAGACGCTTCCCTGAAATCCGAGAAATCCTGGACAGATGGCAGCCCTGATTATACCACATAAGTACTAGAAGCAAAACTTTAGACCCTAAATTTATGTATTCTAGATTAATTTTGAATACTCAAGGTCTCCGTTGTTGTCTAGTTGGGAGGGAGTACCAAGGTAAAATTGATACCCATCGCCAAGTAACGCCTCCATTTAAATCAGTGGTTTCGTAAACTCTTGATTTTAGTAAGGAAGACTGTAAAAATGTTACTGACATCAATACTTATTGTAACCTAAACACTTCCGGTCAGTCTACTGATTCACATACTAAGTACGCTTTGATAAATAACAACCGTGATACACAAACAAATAATTTTACATGTGACAAGGTTTTAAAAGCAATTACCGCAACCGCAAAATATCGATGTGCAACTGATGTTCAACTGTAGGTATTTAGGAAATACTACGAAACGCCATATGCGATTATTACACGCAAGTCTATCACAGCCGATTTTTGGTGGGGGGGGGGGGGGGGGCACGGGCGCAGAATTTAACCAATAGTGATGTACGATCCTGCGGCCGTGCCTCCCGCACTAAAGATCGGCTACGATAGATTGTGCAAGCTAATTACACCTTTACCAACATGCTATTATTTTATCACAATATTTTCCTCTAACAAAAGCTCACGGTCATTATAGCTTTTTAAACTCGCTACTTCTATACTACATCAGAGAGCCGTCATCGTTTCGTAACTAACTACATATTTCACACAGGCAAACTAAGAAAAAAAAACATTAAATCGGTAAAGGCGCAATTTTATTCACATTTTATGTTTTTGATTGGGTTTTTTTTTAAATATCATTTTGTATAATTCTGGCACACAATACAGTAATTATTCAAGGTCGTAATTTTGCGTTTTCATGTTCTTCAATAAGTAATTTAATAGATCGACCGTTATTTTAAAGGAGTTATGAAATAACGATGCGATACCGATTAATTGTAAACGGTTACAATAAGTGAACGATGTTATAAATCTTGATTCTATGCTTACAAAGAATAGTAAGTGCAATATGGAAGTAAAAATCCAAGTCGCTGCCAGCAATAAAGTGAATGATAATTTGGATAACATTATAAAGAATAAAAATACTCGTATAACTAAAAAAAGCACATTTAGCAGTGCACCGAGCGGTACTGTTGAACGCAAGTGAATCCTGGGTACATCAGAAGAAGTATAGAAGATGTATGTATGTAGTACAAATGTAAAATTTCCGTTCCGTATAAGAAATTATATTAGCAGGTTAGATTAGAAAATATACAGTGATGGTCATATAATAAATTAGAAGAAACGCTTCTTTTCAATAAAGAAAGTATAACTTCAACATAAAAATGTTCGAAAAAAATATACACATTCAATAATTAATAATCATACAATAATATAGCCACTGAAATAAAAAACTCATTAAATGCATAAAATATAAAACATATATTACTTTTAATAACAAAATGAGTCTTACACATGTATGAGTTTATTTTCTGTTACTGGCCGCTTCGACGCCTAATTAGAAACATTTTAAAAAAGCATCCATAGCTGGTTATTATTTTGAAATTGGATAATAACATTTATTTCTTGGCTTTTTCTATTATTTTGGCGGTAATTCAAAATGGGCAAACTAGGCAAATAATTGTTAATTTACATATAGATCATAAGTGCGCATACAGAAGAATAGCTGAGCATTTAAATTGTTCTATTAAGAAAGTTTTTAATGCAATTGATCATTATAAAACACATGGAACTGTTAGAAAATGTTTTTAGAAAGGGTCGGCCAAGAAAAGCTTCTCCCAGAGAAGATACGCTAATCGTTCGTGTTGCTAAAAACACCCAAGTAAAGGCTCCAACTAGATTAAAGATGAAGTTTTTTTGCCTGATGACCCGAGAAACATCTCGTCAAGACTGATACGCCGAATATTAGTGGAAGCTAAATTGTTTGGAAGAATCTCTCGAAAGGTACCGCTTCTTACTAAGCAAAACCGAGAGAATCGATTATTACTCGCTAAAAAATATGTTATTTGGACTGTACGAGAATGGAAAAAAGTGTTATTTTCAAATAAAACAAAAATAAATATGGTAAATTCCGATGGAAAGCTCTATGTTAGACGTCCTATAAACAATGCTTTTAATTATAAATACACAAGGAGGTGGCGGTAACATTAAAGTTTGGGGTATTTTTCCGCATGTGGAGTTGGACCCGTTCGGAAGATTGAAGGTACAATGGATCAATGGCAATACAAAAATATCTTAGAGCACACAATGATTCCCTACTCGGACGATCATTTGCCTATAACCTGGATCTTTCAGCATGACAATGACCCTAAACAGACGGCCAATAGTGTCAAATGTTTCCTTAGCGAACAGCGTATATCCGTTTTAGACTGGCCAGCAAATAGTTCGGATTTAAACCCGATAGAAAATCTCTGGTATATTGTTAAAAAGAAAGTCTCAAACAAACGTAACACCAGTCAAAACGAACTATATGAAGCATTTGTTGAAGCATGGAATTCAATCCCTCTAGAAAAATGTATGAAATTGATTGAATCAATGCCACTAAATATTAATTATAACTATTGGTAGGCTGTGGATAGTAGCTATTTCGTAAATAACAATACTAATTACTAATACTTAAAAAAATATTGTTTTTTATACTTTTTTGTTGTTGTTTCTAATTAGTTGACCATTATTGTTCATACCTTAAAACTGATTTAAATATTTGTCCGTAATGTAATATTGAAACTGCACTTATGTAATGGGATTTATATTGTTTTTCTAATAAATGATAAATCGTTGAACATATCGTTGTCCTATTTACTGTTTAATTTCAAAATAAAAACGATTGCAGTAAAGTATCTTACATAATGTCAAGGACCGTTGATAGTGCTTCTAATTATATGACCACCACTGTACATAGAATTGCTGGTCTGGAAGAGAATGATATAGTCATTCTGTTTAATGATACGCTTTGCTACATAGGACGTATATGTGATGAAAAAATGACGAAAGATACTTCTATATATTACGAATATCTAAGGAAGATAAGCAGTATCACGAGACTGAATTATGAGGATATAAAAAAAAACGTGCTTACTATAAGCATAATAAGAACACTCGGAACAACAAGCCCGGTAAAGCTGTAAAAGCCATCAGCGGCTCTAATTGTTTAGTGCCCCCCAGGCTAACAGTTCTAAAAAAAATCGTAACCGACGCGGATGTATAAAGAAGGGTGGAGAAAAATGATGCTCTATAGTTACTTCCTTCCTTAATAGTAAAATGGTTTAAGAATAAATAAGTGTTCCTGGGATTTAGGAAATGCTAATTGTGTCCGATTTGGTCGCGACCACTATACACCAAGTATAACACTCGCCATAGTAAGACGCTTAGGTATGTTGTGTTCTGAGACAGCCGGTGTATATCCAGTAATCAAGCGGGATTATAGAGATCTAAACTCCACTGGGTCGCGATCACCATACACCATGGTGATAAACCCATGACTGACTCTCGTTTGGTTTGTCAGCGTATATGCAGCTGCCGAGAGACTTACAGAGCGGCATGGCGATGGATTGACAATTTCTCGGTAGTCGAAGTCGCCTCGTAGCGCAGTGGTAATAAACGCTACTATTGAGCCGAGAGGTCGCGGGTTCGATTCCCGCCCATGACTGACTTTTGTGTGATGAGTATAAATGTCAGTTGTGTGTCTGGGTGTTAAATATCTATATATGTATTTAAATCAGCTGTTTAGTTACCATATTACAAGCTTTGCTTAGTTTGGAATTAAATGGCCGTGTGTTAAATTGTGTCTTTGTCCTTATTATATTTTATTTTATAGGGCTGTGCTTTTAGTTAGACACCGTGCTGTCACTTGCCGTGCAACCATATTAAAGGAACTTGCGAAAATAATTATTTTTACAACTTTTGGGTATACCTTATTCATTGCTTACACCCGATATATACAGATTAGGTATCACGAGTTGTGGAAACCAAGCCTTTTAAAAATTGTATCAAAGATGGTTATTATAATTATTTAAAGATTGCAATTTATACGTTCATGCAGTCAAGTGGTGTTTATCTGTCTTCACATTCTTAACTGCTTTACCGTTGTAGACAATTTTGTAAAATTTACGACACTCATCACCTACGATATCTATGTGTAGAATATCATTGTAGCCTTGACAATCAACGGTCAACGACTTAATATAAATTTGTTCTCAAAATTCGATGTTTACTTATTGTGTTATGTAGGTGGCACTAATCGGCAAGGTCATGCATCAATAGATTTAGTCATCGTATAGGAAAACGTTTAAGTCTTTAGTTGGTATTTTAATTCGCAATCCTCAACTAGTATAGTAGTAGTATTTGATAGTTAAAATACACGAAATTAAGTAGTTTTTAAACCTATACAAGGTCGATTATCTTTTGTTTTAGTGCTCGTTTACCTCAGTGTTTTCTGAAATTTCAGTTATTTATTTTGTGTCGTGTGGTTCAGCTAAATCATTATAAAGTTAGTAGAAAATGATTTTAAGTGAACTTTGTGGTGTTTAAATTTTTAGTAGTACTTACCTGCATGATCATAAATAATATCATACCAGTTTAAACAAAAATTTTGATGCCTTAAATATCTGTGTATAATTTGTATAACTGTGTAAATATTTGTGTGTATTAGGATGACTTAAAAAACCATTATATTTTATTTTACTTCTCACGTGAAAATATGTTATTATATCACGTTTTAAGAATTTTCACCCAAAGTTATTGCTCGAAAATTAAGAGTAAGAATGATCGAATTTTGCCTTTAGATTTTTTTATTATTACTTAACCAGCATACACTTATCAATCTTTAAAAGACATTTTTATTTCATCCATAAGAAAATTCATATTGGTTTCAATAGTTTATGCTACTCTCAGAAGTAGTAAAAGGACTTCAAGTCCAGAAAGAACAAAGCAACAAAACTAACCTATCAATGAATTAATTACTATTAATAGACTAGTTGTGAACCACGGTTTCACACGTATAAAAAAAAATCCATACAAATTTTGAACCCCTATTGCATCCCTTTAGGGGTTGAATTTTCAAAAATCCGTTCTTAGTGTATGCCTACGTCGTAATAATTATCTGTGTGCCAAATTTCAGCCCCAATACGTTCAGTGGTTTGAGCTCTGTGAGTTAAATCAGTCAATCACGGTGTCCTTTCATATATATTTGGATATAAATGTTTATGGATTGTGTATATTTATTAAATGTACATAAACTAATAATATCTGGTGTCTTATAAAAGAAAAACTGCCTATTTATGTAAACTTGGAAAATAAACCACTATCTAAATACAAAATTTCTTCTAAATCACTATAGTAGATTCCGATGAACCAATTACATATACATATAATATATAGGTACATTAATGCGAGAATTGCTCACTTGGTTAGAGTATATTTATGTGAACAGATTTATTATAAAAAAACGGACGCCAGCTAAGTTCATCCTACGACGTTTTTTTTGCTAACGTATATTTTGTAATTCCGTATTATACTTACGTAATAAAAAATGATTTGATAAAGATTGGATTGAATAATTGTAGAGTTGCCACCTTCCAGCAATGTAGAGGGAACTCGCCCTTCGTGGGTAGGAAAGTGCTTAAGTGCAATGTATTGAAATAAAGTATGTGTGGAAAGTAAGTAGGTGATGTTTTCTATTACGAAAAACTTTTTTGGTCTTTTAATGATTTACGTAAAATAAAACTATATGAAATAAAGTGTTTTCATATACATTATTGTTCATATATGTATAGAGTATAATATCCCAAAATAAAATATGATATTTTAATATAAAGTGCAGGTGGTAAACCCAGTTGTGGGCAAGTCGCAATCATGCTATCAAAAATTTATCATAGTCATTCCTATATATCAAAGCTGAGTCTTACTTGCTATAAATGAAAACTGCATTGTTACGACATTTTTTAACTATTGTGTTGTGTTAACCATGGGCATAGCCAGAGGCGAAGGGTAGCTATTGCCCACCCGACAAAACTCGCCAAAACTAGACAAATTTTTTTTCGTCATGCTTCAAAATTTTATGATTTCTAATTAGATTATCGAAGTTAAAACTTAATATGTAATTGTTGATCAGCTGGTTAGCTGCCACCCTGAGAAAATTCACTAGCTACGTTAATGGCGTTAACCTGTGTTCTCACGTATACTAAATATACCTCACTCACTTATAGTATTCTATGGTTTTATGGTGAATCAGTAATGGAATGTATTTATCAGTATTCACGTAAACTAAATTCACATTTTCACTCGATAAGTTTAAGTAATTACTGTATTTACCAATGTTTTAAACTAAATTCACGTTATCTCTAAATAGATTTTTATGCTAAATCATGTTTTTTGATGTAGATGAACAACGAGATCTCAGTATGGATCCAAAAAATAGGCGGCTGCTCCAACACCACCAGCAAGAAATCGTCAACGATCTTGATGTAACATACATCCTAGACGACCTGTTCACGAAGAATGTTATATCAAACGAAGATTTCGATCACATATATAACTTGGTAAAAGGATCACATACTTATCATTACTAAAAACTTAGAAATATAGGTGTCCCACTACTGAGACAAAGGGATAAGGCACGAACTTAGTCACCAAAGCGTATTGGCAATTTGGTACAAAATAACATTTCTCAAACGTTCAGGATTCCTCGCGATGTTTTCCAGCAGTTACCATTTTAAATGAGAAAATGGGACTGGAACCTGCGACCATCAAATCTATATTCCGCTGGTCTGAACCATTCGGCCATCACGACTTTTTATTTAATTTAGAAATATGTATTTAGAATTATCTTCTGCTTTATGAGGCTGGAATATCCATCAAGGATCTGTTGAAGTTTCGATAAAATAATAAATTAAAAAAATAATAAGACTTTATAAAACTGGAATGCGTTTTTATTTTTATAGCCAATGATGAGTTCATTTTAGAACACGAATTTTCTTATAAAATTTTATTTAAAACGATCTTTTTTTTTAATACCAATAAACAATTTTCACACTACTTTAATCACATCACATTTTGAAATTTATCATATAGGTACATTCAAAACAATTTCAAGATGAATAATTTACTATTTTCTGCAGCTTATACGTACTTTAAAAAAAAAGAACGGCTACAGATAAGTCTCAACGTGTAAATAGGTTTTGTTATATTTAAATGACTTTTTAGTCGGGACTGCTGTCCTTATATATACCGTGATCACCATATTATAACATATTCATTGTTAAAAAAGGAGTGCTGAAACTCTTATTTTGGTGATCCTTTAAAATAAAGCACTTGTTTTGATCGCTTGTTTTAATTTTTTTTTTTCACTACCTCCCTCTGTGCGAATAATTTTTCATACACATCTTTAGTTGTTAACAAAGTGAATTGTAATTTTTTTTTTTTTGTTATTTTAAACCACCGTTAATTTTTAGGTGAATTATTGGTGGCTTTTGTGTAATATAATTTTATTAATATGCATACAAGTGAAGTGATTTTACTACAGATACTACAGAAAATTATTTCCACAGAAAATTGAAAAAAGATAATCTACTAATTAACTAAAATATTGTTGCAATGCAAATTTACGGAGTATATTTAAAAAAAAAAAGTTGTGGCAATGTCTATGAGAAATAAATAAACAAACATTATTTTCCAGACAAATCGTGTTGAACGCACAAGATATTTGATAGACAAGTTACTGCAGTATGGTAACAATAGTTCTTATGAAGCGTTCGTGGACAGTTTAGCGAAGGATTACAAGTGGCTCTGGGAGAAACTCGCCGTCGAAGCAAACGATCAAATAATGAACGATAGCTTCGAAGATAGCCTGAGTAGAGGCGACGTGCCAAGGTTACCAGACCACCATGTGAGGCGTGAGATACTAGTAAGTATAGAAAATATATTGTTATGTTTCCATGCGATCGTTTTAGCACCGTCACGCCTTTTTAAAAGTAACTTTGCTAGCAAACACACCAAATCTATATAGAATTGCCAGTTCGCGACTTAATTGTTATTACGGCAACAGCCCAAGCCAAGCCGAGGTTCGGCCACTTTGGCACCCTTGAGCATGTTGCAACGCTTTCACGGCTGAGTGCCTTAAGCGCTCTCCCCAAGCCACGGTGAAGCTGTAAAAGCCGTCCGAGACTCCAGGGCCCTTATGGCTAACAGTAGTCAGTAAAAAAAAAGAAAAGTGATACGTAACATCGAATGTGACAATCTTCAGCAACATAAAATCAAAAGGCTTACATATTAAACAACTTCATAGTATAGACTTCTAGTTACAATGTGGACGAGCATCGTAATAAATCCTTTTTCATAACGCGTTTAAAAAATAATTGCTTAACTATTAAAACAGCTATCTGGGACCATGAATTTGACTGTATTTGTTTAGCGTTTTTTTCCAATAAAAGATATCCGTATTTTCAATGAGTTCGGAGGCAAAACTTTTTGCTAGCGATGTTAGTCTCTACTTTCTAGCTATCTATAGCCAAGCGGTAGAAAATGCAACCTAAATACTATACTTGCGTAGTCGCGTGGTTACTTGTAACAATCACCTGACACGATTGATGCGTTGATGTAAACAGTTGTATAATACTGAAAACATTCAGTTATAATTGATGACAGTCTAAGTAGCTTGTAAAGTATTATTAAGGCATATATTATAACAATATTGTTTATGGCAACCATACAGCTAATAGATATACCTCTATGTTATGTAATACAATTTAATACATAGATAGTAAGTAATCAGAGTTACTAAACATGTTTATCACGCAGTTTCTACATAGGAATCATATGTCGACCTAACAATAGTGACTTGCCATTTTGTATGTTTTTACTATTATATAGTACTTTTTTATATAACTATTGTATAATTAACAGACAATACACAGCTTAAACCGCTGGATCTAGAAACATATAATTTAGCAACAGGTTCCTTTAAAAAGTAGATTAACACTAAGAAGAAAGACGTTGAATATTCGTCCTCTGAAGGCAGCAGTTACTAACATTTTCAGTCTTGTTACCTCTATGACCTATTAGGAAAACTCATTTTACCCAAAGCCCCCTAACCTTACCCCTACCCTATTTTTTATTATAGAGGTTAATCATAATAAAGTACACAAATATTAGGTTCTTACATTAGGAAACCCCCGTTTTTTTAATGAGAAATATACGTATTTTTAATTAGTCGAAATAACTACTGACTGTTATTGTAGATGCATTTTGCCATTTTAATGGAAAGTTTCCTGATGACCGGAAACGATGAACAAGCAAAAAACCCGGCTAAGTGCGAGTGGGACTCGCGCACCGAGGGTTCCGTAGTTGTTCAGCTACATTCATAAAAATAATTAGGTAGCATCAGCGAGCTCAGAGTTTTTAAACAGGACAGACAGACAATTTTAAAAGCTATTAACTTACCAAAAATAATACATTTTGGTTTTGGTTCATCGTCTTGTCGATTAAATAATGATGTAGGTAGTTCAGTTACCGTAATTGTCACCTCAAATATACATAGGCCATACATTGACTGATTTTTACAGATATTCGAAAAGGCGTTTTAGCATTGATTTAAAATTGGTAACTCAGGTAATGTATAAGTCAATGCCTATCGGCGTGTTTGTTTCATGTTCTGTATTTGCAAAATTAAATAATAGCAACCTAGTCTTCAACTTTATTTTGTATTAATTTTAAATCCGGTGTAAAACGATCTTTTACGATCACTTGTTTGTTTTCTCACCGAAAGATAATTTTGAAAACGCATAATTTTTTATTTCCTCTATCCAGTGTTTAAATTCAAGACACACGTCCAAGTTCGAAAAGGGCGACACCGACTAGTGTATATATTTAAACGAACCTTTTGGAGCTACTTTCACTTTCTTACTTACTTTTCTACTTTCCTTATGTCAAAAGCTATTAGACCTACAAATTTTGAACGTTTAACACTCACGTTGTACATCTAGATTCCCAAATTTTACGAATAAGTTATTGACATGAATAGTTATTGAGTTATTAAGGTCTGAAAAGTAACTGACTGACTCACTCATCAAAAACCTAGACCACTTCTAGGTAACTCAGAAACTTGAAATATGGCATCAAGGTAGATCATCAACCATATTATACGTAGCATGCAAAGGAAAAAAACAAAAAACTTTTAAAAAATCGCTACCACATAACTACTAACTCCTCCTACTTTGAGAGTTTTGACTTTCGGAGACTTATGTCCTCTTTTTTCCTAACATGATACTGCAAGTTACATATACATATAATTAAAATAAAACTCTTGTTTAAAGATAACGCTTAATTTTATTTTGTACACAATTACTTTTTAGACTTTTTATTCGATACTCCAGTACTACAGCGTTAGAGTACCGCTACTCGACGTTAGAGGTCGCTATGTATTACGGTTGTTATTTTCAAAGCACAAAGTTGATACTATTCGAATAGGGATGAGCGACATTTTGTTACGAGAATTATTTATATCGATGATTTATATTGGTCATAATATTTAGTTTTCAAATATAATTTTTAAAGATTTTAAATTTTAGTATTTTGTCACGTAAAAGTGGACAAAAAATATAAATACCTATATGTTTTACCCATCTCTATCAAATACAGCTGTTTTAACTACTCCCTAATACATGGTATTGTGCAGTTTGTGAAAATACTCGACAGGTGGAGCTTATTTTAATTTTAATAATGTTATACGAAAAGATAAACTGGACAAACTCAACTTTGCCGTTGGAAAACTATTGCACCCATACATCAACATATGCCGCGGTCAGTTTACCAACTGCAAATAACATAGTTAATTCTTATTAATTATTTAACTATAAATTTACAGTTTTCGGATTTTTTCCTTTACTTGTGCTAAAAGACACTACTTCTTGCCAAATTTCATGATTGTAGGTCCTATAGGTTTTTGTTCCCTTTGAAATTGTGTAGAAATGAGACGTAATCAAGCCGTATCTTTTGATTGCGTTGACTTAGAAATTTAATTTTTTCACAGCTTCAATGGATTGCAGACCTGAGTTTTTGATATTAATTTCAACTTATTACCTCCACGCACTCCTGAGAAAAAGGGTCTTGACAGACAGACTGACTGACGAATGGACAACGAAGTGATCCTATAAGGGTTTCTTTTTTTCCTTCTTGAGGATTGGAACCCTAGCAAAAAAAAAGTAATGTGTTTTTGTTGCAGTCGGGTTTTTGTTTCCTTTTTAATAATTTAGCTTGTTTAATAATGAAGTTAACTAGGCGTGCCCCACGGTTTCACACATGTAGCCTATCATTGTTCACACTTCCCGTACTTCCCTACAGTTTGTCAGATTGCTTGACATTCATTATGACTGCTTTTCTCCTTAGATTCGTAGCGTGAAGTTATGTACGGTTACCGTGAGTAAATAATGCACATCATGCTAAAAGGAGATAATCAGCTACTTTCGGCTCCATAAAGCTTCGTATCTGTCGTACGGTGTACTAACAGTCCGGTATCTACTAGGAAAGTGACAAAATGTTAAATAATGTAACGAGTGACAGAGACAGAGCACGCGTTACGGTTGGTAACTGTAGCCTATTATAGCCTTCCTCAATAAACTTGATGCTTGTATATATGTTCCCTATAAACTCCAAATGTTTTGGAGCGATTTTGACAATTTTCATATTAGACCAGTGGGTGATCCTATAAAGTTTGGTATAAATCGGATCAAAAAAAATTTTTTCTATGTCACAGCAACGCATGGCCATATTTGCTAGTAGCATATAAAAATGCATAAACAAATTTTAAAATCAGACTAAACCAGATATTAGTGCATTAAAAAAGCACAATAGTTTTATAATATTAGTATAGATTTTAATAATAGAGTTATTTCCATAATATCAGGAACACACTGTGGCAGTAGAATTAAAAAATGCTGAACCGGCACAAAATCCTCGCGTTGCATGGTATGTCGGGCTCCGGGAAAACTTGTGTGGCGATAAGCGTGCTCCGTGATAACCCTGAACTCATCACCAATAATTTCAACGGAGTCGTGTTCTGGATGAACTTCAGCGCTTGCAAGACTGATGACGATATTTTTACTCAACAAAATAAGTAAGATATTATAATTTCTTTACCGGCCGACATGTTAAGTTATGGATCTCACCAGAAACGATACAATAAAACAAAAATGTTAATCCAGACGAACTTTCTTGCCGGGGTTTTTCTCGATGATAGAAATACTTTCTGATCCGGTGGTAGTGGTCTGACGTTCGGCAGCACAGTGACTGATGCTTAGGTGGCGTTTAAGTATTTCGTAACACAATTTATGAAGATTTTTGAGCCTCCCTCCCCACCATGTAGCGCGCTTTAACATTTTTCTGTACCCACCTCGCCCACCTTAAACGTTACGTAACACCTAAGTCAGCATGTCAGCATGAGAGCTTTTATAGGCCAAGAATAACATTTAAAGTTTTGAAGATATACACAGTTCGAACTCACTTTAACAACACTGACTACAGCAATGTACTTCTGCGTATACACTAACTAATACTATATAACAACGAAAACATAATAAAAATTACGTACAATACAATCGAGGGATTCCCCGAAAAACATAATCGAAAATGGTTACAAACTTGGTAAATTTTAATAGCCTAGTTTTTTATTTAAATTAAAAAAAAAGTTACATAACGCGTTGTTCGAACACCCCTCCCGTTCTTGTAACGTATCGTAACGTTTTAAAGTGCTATTTCCTTAAATCCGCGATTATAATGTGTTTTAGAAGAGAAAGATTTTGTCCTCTAAACGGTAAAATTAGTAAAAAAAAACTACCGATTGCAAAATCCTTCACTCATTCGTTGTGTATATGATCTCAGAATACAGTTGTTTCATTTGTAGAGGTAAATTTAAATTACCTACAAATGAATCAACCATGATGAACTCATTTTTAAATTGGTTTTCTACCTTCACATAACGTTAAGTTAGTGTATAAAATCCGGATGTGACGAATTGTTAATGGTTTTTTTTTCTTTATTTTAAATGCATAATATTCCGTATACTTATATCATTTATACATAGGAGATAACTGACCAAACGACAACAATAACGAAAAATAAGAGCTTTTTTTGTGTGAAAACATTTATTATGCATAGTCAAAAATGAAAATGTAAATATGAATGAATTTTTTAAACTGATCCATTCAATTTGCTGTACGGAACATTACATGAAGAAAAAATGGGAACAGCAAAAATTGGTCAAATAGAATAAAATTTTTTCATACAATAGCAGAATACAAAGTCATAGTCGAAGCTTACTCATGCTTAGATCATTCGAAAGTGTTATTATTATTATTAGCTACATAATACCGCTAGATAATTATTACACTTTTAACACAGAAAGAATGCTTTAAACCCAAATGTAAAAGTCCAACAACAATCGTAAATATATTTATTACTATATTTAAAACTACATTACGGGAAGCGGTTGAAAAATCGGTGTGCATATAAAATGAACTGTAAAAGAACTATTAAAGACATACAAGTATAAGTGTTACATAGAAGGTTGACTTGTACAAGTATTACTTTGGAAATAAAGACTGTAGATTAACATTTTGCCATTGGTTATTAACGTGGACTGTAAAGCTAAGCTTTACATACACTACGAAAATATACACAGTATACTGAGTATCTGCGTGTGTACGCGTGTGTCCTCTCATTGTGATATTTATTGTGACAGTTTGTAAACTACCGCCAAAGAAATAAGCGGAAAGGTTAATAGTTCGTCAATCTAGGATAAACTCAAAGCTTATTTGCTGAATCCAATGGTGAACCCAAACACATTTATTGCGCTTTCATCGTTTTTTGATTGCAATATAAACTACGATAACGTCGTAACGTACCCTTATCCGTGCTAGTTGGCCGACCAATATCTGGAATTTTGAGTGTGAATAGCTGGGACACAAGTTCTGTATATTTCTTTATACAGTGTGTATTAAAAACCCCGTCGGATCCGTGAAGGTGTTATTAGGTATCGAGATTATATTCTGTTTACGTTATCTATCTCAGATTATAAATAAAAAAAGTTACCCCTAATAAAATATAAAAAAAAAAATGTTAGTTAAATGAGGAAACTTACACGGCAATACAGGCGGCGCGGCGCAGGGTACCGCCATACGATCAAACGTACCGCTGCGCCGTGCCGGGGTTGATGACGGTGTTATCACGTTTTAAAAATTTACTAAATTTTAGGGAAACTAAAACTAAATATGTTAATTTTAAATTGCAATGACATTTTTATTTTCATAAGGGGCCATCCATAAATTACGTCACACGAATTTCACGATTTTTTTACATTTGTGAGACCCCCCCCCCCCTACCTAGTGTGATGTCACATATTTTGCAATTTTATTATTAGAAATTTATGGCTATGTTCAGAGTTAAGTTTCAAATAATCGAGTTGTAAAAGTTGTTAAATAAAACATTGCTATGTTCGAGATACAGAAGTCCAATTTAATTTTTTCTCTGTTTATTTTGACTAGAGCGTTGAGATTTAGTGCAACGGAGGTTTTGGGGCTTGAATGGAAGGAAACACATTCTTTCGAGTTTGGGAGGTTTTTGACTTAAAGAAGTTCTAATGTACTTAGATATAAAATATTATATTTTGAAAAAATGTGATGTCACAAAATTTGGGACCCCTCCCCGCCCTTGTCACACAATGTCACACTTCGTTGACCCCCTCCCTCCCACTAAACGTGTAACGTAATTTATGGATGGCCCCTAATAAATAAAATTTTGATATTTTTTTTGGTAATTTCATTGGGGTACCTGTATACCCTTTTCGGATCAGACAGGATTTTTAATACACACTATACACAAAAATTCTGGTACAGTGTAAACACTACAGTAATTAATGTCTCACATTTGTGTCGCAATTTCTGTAATCTAAACTTAGCTTTATGAATTTATATTTTCCAAATTAGATTATTTGTACGGATTAATGCAGTTATCCTTATAAGCAGTATGCATAACAGGAAAAATAACTAAACAATTTGTAATCCACTTAGAACCACAGAGATGCATTATCGAGTTCATTTTTCCTTTAGTTGTTGGTATGCGATATTACACAACGAAATCTTTATCACTAAATTAGCATTAAATACGTACTTTAAAATACCCGACTGCGAAAAAGGAGGATTATGTTTTTCGAGCGTATACAATGTATGTATGTATGTCTATTTCTTTGGCACGCTCTGTAACTTAAAAGGCTTTATGGATATTATCATATGATAGATTAGTCTTAATTGTGGGAGTGACATAGTCTATATAATATTTAAGTACGACATTTGGGAATAAAAAAAAGGAAAAATTAAGATAATACATTTAATCAACTGCTTTTGTTGCTGTTGGGATTTTGGTTTCCTCTTTAATATTTATTTTTTCACATGAAGTCACCTTGTAAAATCTTGTACTTATTGGGTTATTATTAAACATTTATGTTTCAGGAAAGCAACTTAACTTTTTAATAAAATTTCACATAAATATTTGGGACTAGAACTTGAACAAAAAAAAGTTGATTTACCTTTAACTTATTTATTTATTTACTTTTATTACCGATACCGCATCATCTCCAAGATGCTAAAACAATCACCATCTTCATATCACAACTGCACCGATATTTGTTTAATAAACAAGACAGGCTGATCAAAATTTTTGCGATTTGCATTTATTAAATAACTTGTGTATATAATTTTAATATCTGGGCGACCGAGATGTGCTCGGTGTCTTATAAACAAAAAAAGAAAAGCACCTATCTAGGTAAACTTGGAATGAAAATCATTATCTAAATGCAAAGTTTCATCGAAATCGTAGGAGCTGTTTCTGAGAAACCAATTACATATTATTACAATTATAAGAATTGCTCATTTAATATAATTAGATTAGTACATATATAGGTATGTATATATGTTCTTGTATGTGTTTATATTTATTTCTAGTATATTTTATTTACTTTGTTTATTATTATTATATTTTTGTTCGCACATTTTTGTTTTATTTTGAATTTAATTTCCTATTGTACTACCGACAATAATAATTTTTTCCCCATCTCCGCTGGTTAGCTGGAAGAAAATGCTTTATAACGTTAAGCTCGCCAGTGTACAAACTAAAATTGAAATAAAGTATTCATTCATTAATTCATTTGTTGTAATAAGTAAAACTTCCATACAACTAACCATTAACCATTTAAAACCATTCTTTTTTGTAGATTACTAAGGAAAATTTCATCGATGTATTTACACAATTCACACATGATAACATCGATATCGATGTCGAGTATCGCGTCCAACGGCGACAGTCACTCTTTCTCCAATTACGATTACAACTGGCAGGATCTAAGAGACGGACTGAAAAATCAGTTCTTCGAGCAACCTATAAAAGAAGCTTTGCTGGTAATGGACGAGGTTAATGACAGAAAATGCGTCGAAGCATTCGACGTCGGTTGTAAAATTTTGATAACTACCAGAGACACGGACGTTGTTGCTGATTATCGTCCAATTATAATTAATGTGAGTATTTTTAAATCATTTATCGCTGCCTTAGTGTGAGAATTATATAACTAATAAAATCAGATTTCAGAGAAAACGCTGATTCGATAACTTTTTTGGGCAAAAAGTTTCTTTACGTACAATAAAATTTATTGGCAGTGAACACAATGTTTACTTTTTGAGTCAGTTACTGTCTCAGTAACAAAAAAAAGTCTAAAAAGAAGTTTACCGGAAACAAAATTTTCCATCTATGACATTTGGAAGTGTAGCAGCAGTTACCTGCTTTATTTTTAGAATATTTTTGAGAAGAACTAACATATCATAGCGTAAGTAAGGCCAAAAGTCGCATCGTCAGATTTAATGATAAAGCAATTAAGTCAATTTCTAAAAAAGTATAATTAAAAGGTTCGAGAATATTTTAATGATATTCTTTGTCGCATTTCACTTAATCCTTTTATGGCCTTGTTTGTTATGTTTTGCTTTATATTTTTACAAGCTGGTACCCGCGCAACTTCGTCTGCGTCACGTAAGACAGAGAGAGTGGGACATAGGTAGAGAACAATAACAATTGTCGTAGGCACCTACAATACAATTTATAGGCGCCGCCCGCCTGCCAGATCATTCAGCTAAAACGCACGCTCGTTACTTGATTATTATTTTTCTGCGGAGTTATTTTAAAACTGATATCTCCTAAGATATTCATTAAAATCAAATGATTTAAAGGACAATTTTGTCCAAAATTAAATACTTGTGATGAATAATGTATTTATTTCGATAAGGATTAATACCATGTTTATAAAAACAACTTCGCGAATAATGCATTATTTTATAAAAAATTTATTACCATAAAAAAGTTATATTGCGTCAACCTTAAAAGATAGACATAATATGCTGTCGCGGACTTTTTTTAGAACTTAAGAGAACCAAATCCGTCACACGTCATTATTGCGTATCTTTAACCATTTACGCAGCGCACGCAATGGAAACTTTCATAAGCAATAAATTTTCCCCGGTATTGCAACATTTTTCATTGATGCTCCGCTCCTATTGGTCGTAGCGTGATGTTATATAGCCTATAGCCTTCCTCGATAAATGGGCTATCCAACACTAAAATATTTTTTCTATTCCGACCAGTACTTCCTGAGATTAGCGCGTTCAACCAAACAAACAAACAAACTCTTCAGTTTTATAATATTAGTATAGATTATCGCGTCTATTGCGCTGGCCCTTACTCTCGATTCGAGAACATTCATGGATGAACAAAACGACAAAAATAATTCGCGACAATGGGCTCTCGAACTTTCCATGTCGTAACAATACAATTGTTGTTAACAGATAGAAAATAGCTTCAAAGAAAAAGAATCATTGGAACTGTTCGCCTCGTGTTTAGACGAACCCGTCTCAAAATTACCATCGCAAGCCAAGAAACTTAATGAGATCTGTAAAGGGAGTCCATTCCATATAGCTTTAATAGGAGCCCAGTTAGCTGAAAACAAGGATAGATTGAAACACGATCCTGGACATTGGAAGTATTATGTGAATAAATTGGAGAAAAAGGATTTCTTTTTGTAAGTGCAATATTCTACAATTCAATTCATCGAATAGGTACAAGCAGACATACACCCTATTGGATGATTTAGTAATTTTTGTGCGAAGTATTCACTGTAAAAGTTCTAAGGCCTGTCTGTACCTGTCCACTGTAGGGGAGCGGAGTGGAGCTATGCAAATTTTGTTCAAAATTTGCTCAGCTACGCCTCAGTGGACATCAGATTTAGGGCCTCATTTTCTCGTATTTTTTTACTTTAAGACTTCATGACAAAAAAGAGATCTTGATTTTTTTTTTAATTGTTTCACTATTAGTGAATTAGAAATGCAATCTATAATACATATTAATTCAATTGTAAAGACAATATTTCACAGTATTAAAACATTTTCACTGAACAATTTATAATATTAAAATAATACAGTATTTGTTTCACTTGCAGCAATATTTTAAACTCAACTGTTTTGAAATACAAATTAACTTCACAATACTTTACATAACACAAACAACTCGGTGTGAAATGACGTTAAAAATGTGCATGCAAATAGTATCAAATTATAACAAAAAAAATATTTAGAAGATTCTTAATCTTTACAGTTTATGGAAAACCAATGATAGACCTATGAAGACGATTGCACTGTGCATCAATTCGTTGGACGATAACATACTACCGCTTTTCAAAAAGCTTGCAGTATTACCGGAAAATGTAAAGATTTCCTCAAAGGTCCTTAGCAAATTGTGGAATAAAGAATTAACCGACGTAGAGTCTATTTTGAAGAAACTGCGAAGCAAATCGCTTATAATAGAAACATATGACAGAGAGCATAAAAATTATTTATATGACATACAAGATCTAATTAAGAACTATTTAAGATCAACAACCAATGATGAAGATATGCGAAAGCTGCACTCTGATTTTCTCAATAATTATCATTACGACAATATCAATACAACGTCAGCAGAGATCCTAGATGACGGCTACATTGCTTATTATATCGGTTACCATATATTGAATACTAAGAATTTAAATCAGAAGTGGGGGCTGTTTAATAAATTGTTTTTGGATTTAAAATTTTTGGGCAATAAAGTGAGATTGACTGGACCGGACGATGTTATGATTGATCTGCAGAAGTACGAAAGCCATATTGCTAAGGATGTAAGTTTTTTTTTTGTTTTTTTTTTTAATACAACTAAAGTGGCAAAAAAGCCTATGGCCCACCGCCCACGTAGCACCACATGGGAACCTATCCCAAGGATCTCTGGAAACCCTACTCACAACAGGAACTGAGTGCAGGGATATTTGGCTGCGATTTTCTATAGGGTGGAGGTATTCCACCAGTCAGTATTCACCACGTAGAGAGAAATCTTCAAAGACATTCTGGTCACCATTATCTGACCTCTGATAAAATGTGATGCGTTTTAAATCTAGGTAGTTTTATGGAGTTTAGCTGCCTGAATATATTGATAGATGATTGTAGGCAGGTTTTTTAACTTGCATTATAAAATATTCTTACCATAAAGAGATGGTAGCTTCATGATGTTTTTTTTAATCAAAAGCTCGCGTTGGTGTATGAATCGAAAGCTACGTCTTTCGATAGTAGTGAGCCTGAGCTTTCGGTCCAGGAAAACATCGTAATAAAGCCGTAGCATGGCGGTAAGGTATTTTCTAATGACCACGTGGTTAGCTACCACCACCCTCAATTTTTGTCCCTTTTTGTCGTTTATGAGAAGGGAAATCTTACAACTTCTGCATTTCATCCTGTTGTAAAGCCAATTCACTTACACACGTAACTTGATTTGTAAGCACGACATTGACAATTTTTTTTTTTTTATTTGGAAAACGTACAGTACTTAAATTGTAATTTGATACGAAATATTCATTATTGTACACCATTTACTTGTAAAGTTTTCGCAAAAGTTTTTTTTTTAATTTGCAGTAATGTTTCACACATCTTCCAGGCGTCCCAAGTTTTATTTTTTTTTAATTTCCAGGAACTCGATAGAGATCTCGTTCATAACATAAAGGCATTTTTAAGCACACACGGAACTGATTTATACCATTACCCATGCACTGACATCATTCAGAGCATCCTACAACACGTGTCCACAGGCATACTGTATACTAAAGCCTCTCTTATAGCACAATTGAGCTGTGATAAGAACGAATTATATTTCGAATTTACGTGAGTAAATCTACTTTTTACCTAATTGCGAAAAAATATGGTTAATTTTTTCGAACGTATGTATATCTAGGTATATCTATTTCTTTAACACGCACTATCTAAACGGCTTGATGGATTTTAGCATACGAGGTATTGTTAGATTCGTCGTAATTGTGGAAGTGGCATAAGCTATATAATATTTAACCAAGACGTCTGGGAATAAAATAAAATACAAAAATATATTTCTTTTGTCAAGTGTCTTTGTTAAAGTCGGGTTTTTTTTTTGGTTTTTAATAATTATTAATCATATATTCTTGCACACCTATATATCTATAAATGAAATTAAAACTTCCATTGATAAAAGTATATCGTTTGTTTTGTTTAATTTTTTTTTAGGTTTACCATTAAAATCACAATCTCAGTTGATGTTAAGTGACGATGTGGCTCAAGACTGTGATATGCACCCTACCACTATGCACCATGTTATTTAATATAGAAACTCAGCTCCTAAAATATTACGATGATCCTGGTGAAGAGAAACATCATGATGAAACCATAATATTGTGGTAGGGCATTCTCTAACACTCAACTGGCTAGCTACCACCATCAAGTTGAAAATCTGTCGCCAAGGACCAATAGCTGTGTTCCGTCAACTGCAATAGAGAGCCAGTCTCACTAGGGTTAGCGTGCTACCAACTTGGGCCACATCGTCACAGATTCTGGTCACAATGCTAAAAACCTATAATGATAAACAAAGATCAGAGACTGACTGCCTTTAAAATAAACATAGATAAAGTAGTAAAGTGAAAAAAAGATACATAAGTTAAATCTAGTACAGTACAAAATCAAATGTAAAGTTCGTATTGAACAGAATTAAATTGAATTTAGAAACGTGTTAACGTGTTAACATACATTCGTCTTTGTTAAATATAAAGGGACTCGATTTATTAGAACAAAACATCGATAAGAACTTGGATACATTGTTACTACTGCGTACGTTAAAACATACCTACGAGCGCTTGCTTGTTTTTGTAATTAATAACTTACTATCGTATCATTGTTCCATAGGCACGAGCATGACGTCGAAGAGTTGAAGCACTCGACGATCGACGTCAAGGAGAGCATTACGTCAGTTTCGTTCCTGGGTAACCACGTGCTCGTCGGAACTGCACTTGGTTCGATTAAGGTAATTCATAAAGTTCTTCACGCTTTCCATTCAAACTGGATGTGTCCTACCGTTTCCCCGGTAATGATATTTTATAAGTAGACTAGCTGGGCCCCGCGGTTTTACCCGCATATAATTTAGAAGAAATCACTGATTAATGATTTAGAATACTTCAGTATAGACAATATGTTTATCGGGCTGCCAGATGGTCACATCCCGGCATCGCACGAATCTTTCGCGCCACTACTAATATAGACATAGACCCGAGCTGAGTGTTGAATTATTTTAATTTTGCATTATCTCTCAAACTATTCTATTCTATGCGTCCAAATAACACGCTGTAAAAGACAAAGTTTGTCTTCATTAAATTGTCTTTATGATAAAGTAACTTTTGTTCGTTAGAATTAATATGCCATACTTAAAAATCATGCTCATAAATTAATTTTTAATTTTCAACAAAAAAATTATTCAAATGACCTTATTGTGGCTTATGTATAAGAGATAGATATATGCTATCGCCAATTTTTTTTAAAGATATACTAATGACCAATATTTTGGTAGGACATTGTAATTACCTATCATTAACCATTAAGTCAGTGCACGCGGATAAAGCAGTTCACGAGGGCTTCGACTTCCGACTTACGTAACAAAAATTAATATTTAAGGCTAGTTGGGAATTGTAGCCTAATGTTAAATAGCCTATACTATTCCTCGTGAGTCTGGCTATCATATAAAAAAAGAATTTTTCGAATCCGTTTGGTAGTTCCAGAGATTAGCCTGTTTAAACAAAAAAACAAAAAACTTTTCCGCTTTATTATATTGAGGTTCGCTCAATAAGGTGACGCTCTTTAAATGCAATCGTGAATGATGGGCAATTACCTTCAGTTCACTTTCATCTTGATACCGGCGTGAGCGAGAATTTTTTTTTGTCCTTTTTTGATAACAGAGTTCGCGCCTTACGCTGTGATTTCCTATCTCTTTTGTTTAAACATGCTAATAACAAAACTTGTACTTGAGAGTATAACGCGTCTATTTATAATACGTCATTGTTCCCCCACTGTTAAATATATTTTTCCAATTCTCCAGAGTGTGCAACGCCGCCACCAAAGCACCGACCGTGTAGCCTATAGTTGTACTCACTTCCCGAATTTGTCTACAGCTTGTCAGATTGCGTGATGTTCATGGTTACTTCCTAGTTCTTTAGAGTCTCAGCATGGAAGTTAAATAGCCCATAACCGTCTTCATTAAATATACTATAAAATGCAATAGTATTTTTTTAAATCTGGTTGATGTTCGAGAGAAGAGCGCTTTCAAACAAAAAAAACGAATCTCTTGAACTTCATAATCATCGAAAGGATCGATGGTCGCGCACTATGATGGTGCAAAAAAATCTATAAAGCATGAATACTGTCAAAACTATATATTTTTTTGCGAATGTTATCCTTGCCTTGTTCCCATATTTGTCCAAATCTGAGAAACCGACTCAGTGTAATACTATCCACTAAGTCGTTGATTAACATTAAGTTATGATCCTTGTGAAATGCTAACTTAAGGGATAAGAGTTTGGCCCAGAGGGAGATTAAATATAAACACAATTTCATCCATATTTTCTGTAAAACTGCTGCTAAAAATACACAAAAAAAGCAAAATCATTCCTGGAAAACCAAAGTCTGACTATGCAATAACTTTTGTTGTGTCCTGAATATAGGAATAAAACATTTCAAGAATGATACAGTTTCTATATTTTAAACTAAATTTATGTAGAATCGTCCAATCCCTCGCCCTAAAATTTTGTAAGTAGAATGTTAAAAAAGGAAGTAAATATCTCTGTTATTAGTTCTTCCACATACCGACCAATAAACTGAAGAAAGAACTGAAGGGAACAGGCTCACCTATAAAGTGGATTGGAGTAGTGTGTTCCAAAATACCGCCGATAGTCGCGGCCCTGTCCCGAAATGGGGTCATCAAGCTGTGGTGCGTCGATGACGTCGAAGAGGATGAAGATACAGACACTATAGAAGAAGGTGAGCTAAGAAAAAAAAATGAGAGACACACATCACCCTTTAGATGAGAAACTTCTAAAAATCATATTTTTATATTGAAATATGAATAAATAAAAACGAACAAAAAAAAAATGCAAAAATTCATATAGAAAATACCGGTGTCAAGTAATTATTTTATTTTTATGTTATTATTTAAAACATTTGTTTTTAACATAACATGCCATCACATCTGTATCCCCTAAGGGTTAGGCAAAGGTGTACTAACGTACACCTACAGTTCGCCGGGTGTGTTTTAGGTCCCATGTAATAGCGCAATTATTCGGGCACAAAGCCAAACTCCGAGCTGCTACTCAGAATTTCATATAAAACCCCAATAACACTTTGTCACACGATTTGAGAATCGAACTCAGGACCTCGAGCGTAGCAATCGTGCTTACAACCACTAGGCTAGTATGATGTTTTAGTGATATTTACGAGTAACTAATAACGTTAATAATTATAAGAGCACTGAATCAGGAGGAGCCGACCAGACGTGACATTGCACTGGCCAATTGTTCCATCAAGTTCATTTTAATGATAGTTTAAAATATGTTTAAAAGATACATAAAAATTTGTTGCATATCATTTTCCTGACTATGTCCAATATTAATCAAAATTATATACAAAAATTTCAAATCTAAATCTCTTACAAACATAATATATGACCTTAAAATCTTAATTTGTGTAAAGACAATTGAAGCTACAATCATAGTATCTATTGTGGTCTGTAATAGATAATGTGATATTTCAATACACAAACCAATAGAGAAAGAACTTCAAAATAGAATTATCAATTACAGAACCCGAAGAAGCATACAACAATAATTACCCAAGCAGTGTGACAATACAACCTGATTTGGGTGCTTATTTAAACTGCAGATGGACGAACAGCGAGGATATGCTGATCACACATACAGCGAAAATTATCGTAATGTGTCGACCCACAGGCGAAAGATTCAGCGTTATAGACAACTTTGAGAGAGACCGCGAACTCCTGTGCTGCGCTCTGTGCGATAATGATAAATATATAGCTGTCGCCACAAGCAATGGCGTCGATAAATACGTCGAGATTATTGAGAGAAAGAGTAAAAAGAGATTGGTCACATTCGAGGAGACGGATTATATATTAGACATGTTTGTGATTCCAGGTAAGTCTGTAAAGGACCTTTTTTTTCTTTTTTTGCGCTAGTTAGTGTAGAAATACTTTCAAATCACTAAATACACATGGTTCCTTCCTTCCTCCCAGGAGGAAAGGTACATGCCTATGAGTATATATTAGTTAACTCGAATCGTAGGAGTAGGGATTCAGTTAGATCGCGACCTATTTGCATGCGCGACGACCGCCCGAGCCGAGGCCCGGCCACTTTGGCACCCTCGTGCGAGTCGCCCAAAACTTTCGCGGTTGATTGAAACAAGCTTCTGTTGGAACTGTCTATAGAACAGGCCACGCGGTATTAATCTGACCCGAAAAATATTATTTCCCATATAAACTTTATCATCCATTCACACAATTTTTAGAGATTTGAAGTTGTCCTTTATATTAATGGAAGAAAAGAAGGAACAGAAAAGAGTATAGTAGAAATATGCCAAGTATAAATAATACCCTATGTATTGCGGTAACGCCATTCAACCGAAGTCAGTACTGTTGGGAAAGGAAACCATTTTAAATTCTAATTCTTTATCACATAAGTCCTTAACAGTTCTCTGCTAGACATGAGCCTCTCCCATGGCTCTGCATTGAATCTAATCTCTGACTGTCCCCACCTAGTTACTTCCAGTGGCCTTTCTCAAGTCATCGATCCATCTGGTTTGAAGGCACGGTATTTGTCAGGACATTTAAAAACTCTTCTACTCCACTGATTGTCGGTTCTTCGACTAATGTGACAGGCCATCTCCACTTTAGCTTGCTTACTTTTTGAGCTATGTCGGTCACTAAGACGTTAAAATCTTATAGCATAAGGCTGCGTATCCACAAGATATGTGCGAAGAGTTTACGCAGTACGAGAATGCGTAACTGTCTAGTGACTCTAGGTCCCCACACCTTCGGTTCTTTCATTTTCATAAACGTTACAAACCAATACATATTGCAGGTACTAATAAAATATTAACATTAAAGAATAACGAGATCAGTGAACACGAGTTCCGAGTTAAGTCGACTACTATGGACAAAAGTGTGTTTTGCAAAAGCAGAAGTGTCATTACCAGTGACGCAGTGAAGGGAAACTTAACTTTTACGTCGATAGCCGTCAACAAGTCGGGCACGCTTCTCTTCGTTTCAACTAATGATAGTAGAGTCGTCTGCGTCGATATGAAGACTCACACTCGTGTTTTTGATATCGAGAATCGAAGGGGGTGAGTAAGAAATAACTACTATGTTCAACATAAGAAAGGTTATATGACTTAAACATAGAACGTAATTTGTTACGTTGTGCAAATTTCGACATAACCTAAATTCATACATGTCGACTATGAATTATCATTATTTGATACTGATAAACGTTATTAAATTATTTTCCTCAACAAAATCCTAAATAAATTCTTTCCTGCAATAATTTTAAGAATTTAAATTTTATTTTCTGACGCGGTTACATTTTGTGGTCCATAAAATTATTGACTCGCACAAAAATCCATTTTATGCTTTCCTTTTATTCTTTAGAGGCAAAAGTTGTCCATAAAAAATTTTCGCTATCGGAATCTGTGTTTGAGTGAGATTGTTATGTACAAATGTTTTAGACACCCATAGCAAAAGCCCATTCTTTCAACTACTCTGTTTTTTACCATAAAACTTACTTACTATTCTAGTAACGTTATTGCGATGGCTGTAAGTGAGGTTTTGATGTGGGATGAGTTTGAGCCGGGTTCAGATGTACTTCTCACTGGTACCGACACGACAGAGAACTCGGCTAAAGTTTGGTATCTCGATCCTTCTTACATATCACAAACTGCACAAAAGTCTGGGTAAGTATGTTGCAACACGTTTTTATCAACCAAATGTAATTGTAAGGTAACTTAGGTAACCGTGAATGAAACTTTAGTAACACTTGATAAAAATGATACTTTACCCTATTCTACAATATAATCAACTTCTATGCTGAATTTCCTTAGACCCGTCCAGTCGTTAAGTATGATTGAAGGACAAACATTCACATAATCTTACATTCAATTCAAACACGCGTTTGTTACTATGCAATAATTATTTCAATACCTTTATTTTTACTCATATTGTTTACAATTCATATGCTGTATCAATTGAGGAGTGGCATGTATTCCCCGTGTACAATTTTCATCAAAATCAGTTGAAAACTATTATTCTAATGTACAATTTCTAATGCATTATAAATAATTCTTATAGCCCCTCAATTATAGTATGATGTATGTTTCCCGTCTACAAAATTTGATCAGAATCGGTTGAGAGTTGATGAAAATTAAACTTTTTGAATTACTTTTTTTTAATTCTAGAAGTACCTCATTGCTTCATGGACATTTGAACTTCAAGGACATTAATTCTTAATCGACATCTTGAACTTAAATAAAGATTTCTTAAATTAAATCCTAAATAGTTGTCTAGGTCGTAAACTATTGTTGTGGTCCTTAAACAACCTTGTATTCAAAAATAAATGCTATGGAATCAATGGCTATAGAATTTAAACAGTAAATTAAATTGGTATTGTTTCCAAAAATTAGTTAAAATAAAAATGTTTCAACATCTGTATCTTTTAGTAAAGTTCGGCTAACAACAAAATTCGACGCGAGTTTCGTAAACGCCACATCACCGAATACGCCAGTTTCTTCAACACCGAACAGCGGCGGTGATAGCGCAGCGAACACGCCGAAACGGCATCAGTCATTCGCTAACCATAAGGAGGTCACAAAAAAAATGCTCAAGAACTCTATGAGCCTTGACAGAAATTCTCTGAAACTGAATTTGAAAGGAATATGTAACAATAACGAAGGCAATATGCAACCCTTACTGGCGGTCGTCGATGATAAAAATAATATACAGGTTAGATTCCCCTTTAAATTTATGGATGGTTGGATGTGAATTAAAAATTTACTGATAAGTTTCCTTTTTAAACAGATGTGAATAAAAAATTTACAGGTTATGTTCCTATTGAAATTGATATGAATTAAAAATTAACTGGTTGGATTCCTCTTTAAGTGGATGTGGATTAAAAGTTAACTGGTTAGACTCCTATTTAAATGGATAGGAATTTAAAATGTACATGTTAGATTCTTCTTTATATGGATGTGAATTATCTGAATAGGCTGAAGGTTTCTCTACAAATTGTTGTGAATTAAAAATTTATAGATTAGACTCTTCTATAAATATATGTGAATCAGATTCTTTTATATTATAGATTTAGACCGTTTATATAATAGTTTGTTAGTACACAGGGTTATTGGTAATTCCACAAATTCCCGTTAGGAGGTGATAGAGGTGACTATTTATGATAATTTTAACCCCCATATGCATTATGCAAAAGTGAACCTTTTTTAGATTTGATAGATTTTTAGATTCATAGTTCGAATACAAATTTCAGTTTCTTTGAAATAATAGTTGTTATGCATTGTTGGAGAGCTAAGAAAACAGTTATGTTTTGAAAATAATCTGCAATCCAAGTATCATAACGTTTTGTTGTTTTGTTTTTAAGGCATTTTAGTGAAAATAAATCGTAATATAATATTGAAATAATATAGTTTTTCGTCTAGCGTCTTTAAATTTGGACGGATAATTGTTGTTTTAATATTGATAAATAACCAGTGTTTAATCGTTCTTATAAATCAGAAGAAGATGTGATATTTAAATTGATAATTATTTTTTTAATAAATTTTTGATGTTGCTTTTTTGACTTATTTTGAAAAAAGCTAAAAAACATGATAACTACAAAATGGTTCACTTTTGCATAATACATATGGGGATTAAAATTATCGCAAATAGTCACCCCTATCACCTATAACAGGAATTTGTCGAATTACCAATAGCCCTGTATGTTCTTCTATTAATTAAGTACATGTTATTAAAAGTACTGTCCAATAAGTTCAAACTCGCGTTTAGTTCATGATAGTAAACTACAATCAGCGGACATCTAAAAAGCAGTTAAATTATAAGAATAAAAAACATAATTTTTCAGGTAATGCGAGGAAAGAAAGTTCTTGTCGAAATTCTCGAGAAATCCGATGAGCATATCACAACGGTTAAAATATCTCCGTGCAATTACTACGTCTTTTACGGTTTACATTCCGGTGGCGTGAAACGGTACACGATACGCACGAAAGAAGTAACTACAGTCTTGGACGTGTACAGTCCGGTGCAGTATTTGAACTTTGTCAATGCGAATTTACTGATTGTCGCCGGGAAAAATCGATGTCTGATGGCATACCGGTTCACTGACAACAGTGAATGGAAACCTGAAATGTTGCAACGAGGAAACTCGTATTTAGGCTCTCAAGAACTACTCAATGAGTTTCCAGGTAATAAAATATAATTTCTATGAACGTAATAAGCATATATTGAATGTTGGATATTGATCACCACTTTTGATGAGGTCAGGGTCCAATATACTTGGATTCCACCATATTCACAGATTTAATATTTTCTTCATTTATTTAGTTCGTGCCGATGCGCGCGCGACTGAAAAGGCAGTTGGAATAGTTAGGGGTTTGGGAGTGAAAGGGACACTAAAATGGTTGGCAACAGCGATTCTCCAACCAAATTGGCTAATTTGGAACACTTGGTGGGATTTTAGCTTGAGGGTGTTCAAGTATTACCTAACGCAATTTGGGGTGAGTGGATCTTGTACAACGTTATGATGCGTTACAAGGATGGGAGAGAGGTTCGAACAACGCGTTATGTAAAATTATTTTTGTAATTTAAATTAAAAAACTAGGCAATTAACTTTTTCGTTTTCGTTTATGTTTTACGGGGAATTCCTCGATTGTATTGTACGTGATTTTTATTTTGTTCTCCCAAGCTGGCAACCCTTTTCATTTATTTTATCGGGAATCCCTCGACTGTATTATCGACATTTTTATTTTGTTTTCGTTGTCAGTATTTGTTAGTGTGTACGCAGAAGCACATAACTGTCGTCAGTTCGGTAAAGTGAGTTCATACTGTTATATCCTCAAAACAGGGAGATTTGCATCGTCAGCTGTTTTTGGCCTATGAAAGCTCTCATTCTGACTTGCTGACATGGGTGAGTAAAGTATAAGGAAGAGAGGGGGGGGGGGGGGTACAGAAAAATGGTACGGCGAGTTACATAGGGCGGAGGCTGGGTCAAAAATCTTCAAAAATTGCGTTAAGTAATACTTGAACACCCCCTTGATGTGTTACAAAAAAAAACACCTAATTAGATAAATTTGTAAAGTAAAACAATATCTGAACACAAAATGTTGTGCAAACCGTTAGAGCCATTCCCGAGAACACAACACTCCCAAGTCCCATGTAACATTGTAATTTAAACTTTGTGTTTTACAAAGAGATTTCTTTTTCAGGTTTTAAAATAAAGAATGGACAGTCAGACAGGGCGTCGACTTCTGGAAGCGATTCGAGCATAGGATCACGTGACAGGCTATTTCGTAGCGGAGACATCAAGAATCTTTGTAAAGGCAGCGGACTGGTCGATTGCTTTTGGATTCCCGACACTGGCCTGCTTACAGTTGAATATAACGCATCTGTGAAACTGTGGAATCAAGAATTAAAAGTGTCGACGATATTGTACGCGAGGCATACTGACGTGCATATAAGCTGTGCTGCATTTCAGAAGAATGTGTTGCTTATTTGTGATAGCGAGAATAAAAAATTTCAGGTAATGTTTATTAATCCTGATTTAATAAAAATTAACGTATGTGTGTTCGTCGCGAATTGAGACTTTGTACAACCGGCTGTTGCTCAGGATGACAGTTACAGAGATAGTGCCATCAAAGTTAAATAGATGGCGCGGAAATCGTTTCAAATGAGTGCATTTTATTTTTAAGTTTTCATATTTATATAGAACTGAACGTGAGGAAGTATCATTAAATTTTTTCATTTTAAAAAGACAGCCCACTTTTAAACCTGATACAACATCTAGTTCTCGCGAATTGCGAAGAGAATTTTCACGTGAACGAAGTAACGGGCACAAGCTAGTTTATTTTCTATTCCAAAATAATGTAACGATGACCACATTTAGACACTTTAAATGGAACTTAAAATTATAATATTAGGGACTATATTAACTAGGGATTTCCGATATTCATAGATATGCTAAATAAATAAATATCGAACATTAATGTTTCACATTTGTGTATTGCAAACGGAGTTTGAGGGTCTGTTCGTAAGCCAAATATAAACAGAAAAACAAAAGGTGATCAACGCTAAAGGTAAGCACCAAAAAGAGGTCGCTCATTTGGATAGCACCAAAACATCGGTGATGTAATGTCGATTTTTATTGAATATCGATGTTTACCTACTTTCCGATATTCAAATTTATTATTTTCCAATATCGCACTTCTCTAAACTCATCTAATTCAAGCAAACTATCGATAAATTTATTGAGAGATATATCGAATCAAAAACCATTCCGATTAACAAATACACATACGCATGGTCCACTCCTTCCTCCCAGGAGGAGGGGAACGTGCATATGAGTATATATTAGTTAGCTCGAATTCTCATAAGATTAGGGAATTAGCTAGATCGCGACTTTTTCGCATTCGCGACGACCGCCCGAGCCGAGGTTCGGCCACTCTGGCACCCTCGTGCGGGTCGTCACAAACTTTCGCGGCTGAGTGCCCTAAGCGCTCGCCCCCAAGTCCGGTGAAGCTGTAAAAGCCGCAGCGGCTCTGTTTGACGATAGGGCCCCTAAGGCTAACAGTGTAGTCAGATCTAAAAAAAAAAAAAAAAAAAAAAAAATCTAATCAAAAAGTAACTAAACGATATAACATTGATGAATATTTTTACATTATTTTAAATGAAAATAGTTTCATCAAGGTCTTTAAGCTTTATAATATGTCAACTGTTTTTTTTTCAGACTTTTCAACTGAAAACAAGTGTACCCGTAGAATTGCACACTATTCAAGAGTACAAGCTAAACAACGTCATAACTTCCTGTGACTTGTCATTTGATGGACAAATCCTGGCCATGGGATTAGATTCAGGCAACATTGTGGTAAGTTTATATCAAAGTGTATACTGCTTTTTATTATTTCTCAAAGGTGTTTTTGTGGAAACACTTTGCCTTTCATAAAATAATTCTTCATCGCCACACATCACACCATTTTAAAGCTTATATTCCCCGTTGTTGACGAATTTGTTGATGACGTACTTAATGAAAATAAATATAATCAACCAACGTACATTCAGTCAAAAAAGTATCGGGAATTGATAATTTCTTTATGGTTCCAAATTATTTTTTTTTGTCTTTTTTGTTAGATTGGCACAACTGTTTTTCAATTTTTGCGCGGAGTTTGAGTTACATCTTTCATTTAGATTATATACAGTGCTGTTTTTAGTTGGATCATATTATCTAGTGTGTATTGCGAATTTCATAATGGACAAAAACATCGAACAAAGAATTGGTTTTAAAATTTGCATCGCCAATGGAATTTCGTGTTCGGAGAATGAAACGAATGAAAATGTTACAGAAGGCATACGGTAAATGGAAGATTTGCCTCGCCGTGGTAGGTCATCAAAATCTTCAACTGAAGTTAACATGTTGACTGAAAATCCTCATTCAAATTTGAGGGAGATAGCAACTGAACTTTCTGTGTCTCATGAGTCCATCAATATCATTTTAAATAATCACTTGGGTATGAAACATGTTGTCGCTCGGCTAGTCCCAAAAGACCTGAATTTTCTCCAAAAACTCAATCGCATAAGTCGCTAAGGACATGCTAGAACGAGCCTATTTCGACCCAACATTCATGAAACTCCTTGTTACTGGTGACGAGAAGTGGGTTTACGAGTTTGACATGCAAACTAGTCAACAAAATTCGGAGTAGCGCCTTCCAACTGAACCGAAACTACGCCAAAATCGATCAAAACTCAAAGTCATGTTGACTGTTTTCTTTGACTATCGCGGTGTTGTGCACGCGGTATGCGGCGTTTAAGAGAGCAAATTCGACGAAAAAGGCCGGATTTGTGGAAAGATTTTTTTTTGTTTTTGCACCACGATAATACGCTTTCGCACAAGGCCATCATTGTGAACGAATTGTTCACCAAAAACCCAAGAAACACCATCGAGCAACCACCTTATTCTACAAATATGGCTCCAGTGGACTTCTTTTTCCCCCTAAATTCAAATTACCACTTCATGGCACCCGTTTTCATTCGGTAGAAGACATAGAGAATTCGCGACGAGAACTAAACTCAATTTCGAAAAAAGCGTTTAAAAAATGTTTTAATGATTGGATTATTCGTTGGCGTAAGTGTATCGTTTCTGAAGGGCCATACTTCTAACATTTTGTGTATCGGTGATCTTTTTCCGGTATTTTTGTGACAATAGGTATACTATACTATAGGATCTTATACTAGTTAAATTCGCTATGTAGTTTGTGCTGACATAATCATAATCATTTATTTTATACAATGTAATACATCAAGTATGGCTGAACCCTGTCACCTGAACTAGGTATAACCTGTGTCTCAGGTAACAGTTGTCTTTCACAATATACAACAATTACACGATTTCTTACTCTCAAACTACGAATTATAAGAACAAAATAAAATAACAAATGAAATAAACTACCGATAAATGTGTGTGTGTGTGTGTGTGGGCGTGTGTTTTTATGTATATGTGTGCGTGTATGTGCATGTGTGTGCGTGAGTGTGTATGTGTGTAATAAATTTGCTTACAAGCATATGTACACAGTATGTATGTGGTTTGACATGAGAAATCCTCACTAATCTTTGTGTAATGGCATATTTACTACTTTACTGCTTGTAATAGATTTTCTATTCCATAATAATCATATTTATATAGAATTTCCTTTAATGTATTTCTTAGTCGATGATTATTAAGATTCTTAAACGTATTATGTAAGTTAAGGAAATTATATAGATATGGGCCTTGATATCGATATGTCATACGAGCCAGTGTAGTTTTAATCTGTGGGACAGGAAAGCGATCAAGTCTTTTTTTACGGTTTGTTCCCGTTAAATTGGAACTCATATTTTGGTGGTAGCGTCTAATACATTGGTAGATAAATAACTTTCGAACAGACAATACTTTAGCCTGCTGATACAATAGTGTTGTAGGGTATGTATAGGGTAGCCGCAATAGCACTTTAAGAACGGCCCTTTGTGCACGTTCAACAATAAGAAGCAGTGACCTAGACGCAGCACCCCACGAACAAATACAATATCTTAATAAACATTCACAAAGAGCCTTATACATTTGGATAAGGATGTTATAGTCAGCTACAACTTGTAGTTCTTTAAATATATATATAAGCTTCCGTATCCGACCTGATAATTTGTTAATATGTGCTTCCCACCTTAAATTTTCATCAATAGTAACTTCCAAATATTTTATACTTCCTGCTCGGCTGAGTTTAGCACATGAACATTCAACACTGTAATTTAATTGAATGCGATTACAGGGATATGAATGTATTTTTATGCTATAATTGTCCTTGGGTCTAGTTTTGTTTGTGATACTGAAACAAATAAATTTTGTTTTATCCACATTTAGCGATAAAAGACTATTATCTAGCCACGCTGAAACCCTAGATAACACCCAGTCTCCGCGTATTCACGAACGTCATTCCAAGTAGATCCATGGAATAAGAGAACCGTATCATCTGCAAACATTATTTATTCAGAATCACTCGTATCGGGAACCTTACACAATTCATTGATATATATGAGGAATAACGTAGGCCCAAGTTTACTGCCCTGTGGGACTCCGTAGGTACAGTACTCACTATTACTTATATACTCATTTACACGTACACGTTGATTTCTATTCGTCAAGTAGTCTGCAAACCACTGAAGTGCATTTCCTCGAATACCAATATTTTCTAGACGTGTCAATAATATGGGCACTGAAACAGTATCAAAGGCCTTTTGTAAATCCAGAAACACACCAACACATTTGTCACCTTTATCGAGGTAGGAGGAAATCTGTGTGGTTACTTTTAAAACAGCGTCATCGGTCGATTTATTTGCTCGAAAACCAAATTGGTTAGGGGAAATGTAATCGATTTTATCTATATAATTGATTAACCTCTTGTTTACAAGTTTTTCAATTATTTTTGACAGAGAAGGCAGAAGGGAAATAGGCCTATAGTTACATGGAAAGGTTTTATTACCTGTTTTAAATATAGGTGTAATGACAGCGGATTTCAAAACGTTAGGGAATTGACCAGACTCGAAACTCATGTTACAAAGGTATGATAAAGGATGTATTAAAAATATTTTATAAGTTTTGAGAAAATTCGTTGATATGCTATCCCACCCTGGAGCCGTATTTGATTTCAGACTTGATATAATGCTTGCAATTTCTAAATGATCAGTCGGAAATAAAGACATTGTATTAACGGGGGTAATTATAGTTTTAGCGTGTTTGGCTAGTTCTATCTCAGTGGTATTAATTTGGCTTAGTGTAAGATTTGCTAGCTTGCATTCTATTGAGGTGAAGTATTGGTTAACAATGTTTAATGATTTAACATGGGTATTTTCAATTTCTAAGAGTTCAGTACTTATTTTCTTGTCACTCCCTAAATTACAAACTTCTTTTATAACGTTCCATGTACCTTTAATATTACCCAAATTTTTATTAAACTGCAACTTATAGTATTCTCTCTTTAATGACTTAATAATTTTGTTACACCAATTTCGATAGGAAATATAATACAATCTCATAGAATCATTCGGATTACTTTTAATTTGTAGATGGATCTTATCTCTACGGCGCAGTGATTTAATTACTCCTGGAGTTATCCATGGTTTCAGCGGTATATTTCGTCTTGTAACTTTTACTGTACTAGAGTTTGTATTTAAAATATATTGCAATTTATTAATCAACCTATTAAATCCTAGATTAACATCTGTAGTTTCATAAATTTCCTTCCAGGTCTCTTTTGTAAGATATTCCTTAATACTATCAGAATTCAAAACTATTTTATATTTCGGTGGTGATTTTTTATTAATTTTGGCATTACTGATATACAATAAAATAGGTGAATGGTCTGTTAGTTCATCAAATACTATTGTTTTCCATTTAGTATTACATTTCACCATAAAATTATCAATGCAAAAATCACTTCTTGTGGGGACAGTAATGCCTTGCCGTAGTCCGTACAATGCCATTAAATTTAAATACTCATGTACGAGGCTATTATTGGAATGTGGCAGGACATCAATATTTATATCTCCTGTGAAGATAATATTTTTAGTTTTTATGTCATTAAGGATAGCATCTAATGAATCAAGATACCTTTTGTGGTTACGAAAACAAGGTGGCCTATAAGAACACATTATTGTATACTTATTATTTATATTCAAAATAAGACAATTACCGTCTAAAAATTCCCGGTTCAGTAGTCACTACTTTAACATGTTGACGTACATAAACAACTACCCCATCCGTTCTATTAATACTATTCCTTGTATAATATACTAAAAAATTACTTACATTGGGTGGGATAGAAGTTCACTAGTCCAACACTCCGTCAAAACTAGTACGTCTATTTCTATATCTATGTTTGCAACAAACAACAGAAATTTATCAATGTTACAATTAATGCTACGAATATTCTGGCTAATAATACATAGTGAATTGTGATTCTTATCTTTTAAATTTAAAGTTTCTCTACAAGATGTGGGATCCCTTATTTTATTGCAATGTACTTCCCCTATGTTATCAACATCTGTAATAATTGTTTTGTTTAAAAAATTGAATGTGCCATTTTATACATAGAATGTCATAATATTGTTGTTCGGGAGACTCTGTATGTGTCACCTCATTACAGTATATAAATAACTCACTTTTAAATGTAAAGCAGTTGATGTGTATGTTTGTGTAGGTATATCTGTATCTCAGCAAAGCAAAAAAACGACCTAACACGTGTTTATAATTAAATATTAAATATATAATATCAAAATATTCATTTATGAGAGAAAAAGATAAATATAGGATTTTTTGTATTAAAGTTAATATAAATGTTAATGTGACGTAAAGTTCTAGTCATTTTTGGGTAATTTTTTTGAGATCGGTTTCATTATTTATTGGTATTTGCGGAGAACCTTCAATCTTCTTTAAAAATATTTTACCATGAGACGTCCAACAGTATGCATAATCGTTGTCTTTTGCAAATTTTCGTGCTAGGTAAAACAATCTTCTAGTGTAAGTTGTTAGTGTCTCAGAAATAAAGATTGGTTTTTTCGGACCTTCCAAGGATAGATGTGATGTGTTAAGTTTATCATATTTTTTAAACGTTTGTGATTTATTAAATTCTCTTACGGCTCTAAGTAAATTATTTTTTACTACCGTACTCACAAAGTCAACTACCACAGGCTTATCTACGCTGGATGTGGCATTGACTCGATATACATTCTTTACATCGCAGTTCTGAATACAAACGTTTAAAACAGCACCAACAGATTTTATAATATCAACTAACTTTTGTGAGTTCTCCATTGATGTTTTTGGTATATTTCTTATTTCTAAACCCGTTATTCGACTGTTACGTTCCATATTCTCAATTTTCGTTTCTAATATTTGTGTGTATTGCTGATTTTGATTATACTTCACTTCCAAATCATTCATTCGTGATAATAATTCATCATACTTCTGCGAAAAGAAATCTATCGAACTACGAATATCCGAATTTTGATCTTTAATTTCCTTCATCGAACTTAAAATTGTTGAAAATTTTGCATCTTGATCTAATTTGAAGGACGATAACATGTTCAACAAATCCTGCTTGAACAACTCTAGTTCTTCTTTATTAGCATCCTGATTCCATTTTTGCGAACGAGTTTTAGCCGACGTGGTGGACGTACTACTCTTTTCGCTGTCGCTTCCAGTAGCCGTGTAAACAGTGTTCTTGCTAGCCTCAGGTGGCGGTGTTCTCCTTAGCGGCATAATGCGTTCTATAGTCGTCTCACTTCTTCAGGCGCAATTAACTAACTGAGACACAGTCTATCCTTATTGTAACCGCGCAACTTCTTATTACCCTCTGGTTAATGGTCTATGCTTATTACCCCTGATATCGTTGAAAGTGAGGCTTACGATGTTTATTGTATCTCCTGATTTATGCACTCCTATTATTTTAAATGTTTATAACTTGCTATTTTCACATTATTTAAGAGTTAAAAAAAAAACGCGCAAATTGCTACTTAACACACGTCTGCACTGCATAAAAAGTATCGAGATTTTTATAGTGATGAACGTTTGCAAAATGTCGAATGTTTGTTTTCGAACCGTATGACGTCACAACGGAGATAATATATAGAGTAATATAGTTGACAGCGTTTTCAATATGGTAATATTTTTTCCCTCTAATCGGATAATAATTAATAGTTTAAGACCTACTTTAAAAAAGAATCAACTAGTCAACTCTTGCACAAATTGAATATTCCTACCTTACGCGCGCGCCATTTTGGGAAGACTTGTAAGAAACGCGACACAATGTGTTTCGAACACGTAAAATACCCGTAGCGTTGTGAGCGAGTCTCCGTACAAATGTATGTACGATACTCGGTGGCGACTAGTCTCCGAGACTCGTGTAGGATACTTTTCGCCTGTGAGTATCGAAATGTAAGTTGGGGCTAAGTCGAGTTTATGTTCACGACTCGTGATGAGATTTATATTCATTTCTATCTCAACAGGTTTGGAACGTAAAGGCAAAACGTCAAATCGCCCTATTAAAACACCACAAAACGAAAGTGCAGTCATGTTCGTTCTCGCCCGTGCCGGATCGTATGTACAGAAACGCGCTACAGTCGCCACCTATACAGTCGACATCGACTAACGAAGGGTTGGATGACCAAGCTCCATTGGTGCTGGTCACGATGGCCTCTGAGATAGTATGGTGGAATATTACACATGTCATAAGAGCGCGAAGTAAAACAATTTGGAGGTAAATAGATATATTTTTATTATGTTTTTTTTTTAATTCTTTTTAGGTTCAGCATTTTTGATCACGTGAAGTCATTTGAGCGAAGTTGCCTTACTACAATCGTTAACGCTAACGAAATCGAAAAAAATGTATGGGTCATATACATATATGATCACGTGATTTAACGTTGAGATCGTTCGTTCGTTCGTTTATTTAATAGCGTTAATCTCTAGAACTACTAGCTGGATTTGAAAAAATATTTTTGTTTTTATAGCTTATTTATAAAGGAATGTTATATGCTATATATCTTCATGCTATTATCCTAAAGAGCGGAGCGGTATCTATGAACGTCAAGCAATCTGGAAAGCTGTAGGTAAGCACGGGAAACCCAACGACAGGCTACACTACACATCGCCAACGCATGCTGAGAGTCTTTGGCGGAATATTAAAGTGACATGTTGTGGTTTTTATTTTTAATTAATTAACTTATGTTGTTAGGCCCTATATTATCCAATATTGGTGGTATTTTGCGTGATATAGTTTGGTTGTTGTGCTTATGTGAAGTGGATTGTAAATATAAACTGAAAACATGTATTTTGAAATCTCACAAAAACTCCCTAAGTCGTTCTCACAAGGGAGTCACCATCTTGTTAGACGCCACTTTGAATAAAATACCTACAGTAAGTAAGGCTTGAAAACATTGACGCTGGCAAGTACTTTTTGCGGTGCCAAAACAAAAAGAAGAAGAAGGACGCACGATGAAGGGTTGGTAGAACAGTCAGTATCATAATAATCTATGATATATTTATTAACAGAAGTGGGTGGAACGCAATGACGCCAGTCGGTACTCCATTGGAGAATAGAAGCTCTAAGCACTCGTCTCCTGAAGCTTCAACTACTGAAAAGTCGAATTTCTTTTTCGGAGATTCTTTATTCAACCAACACTGCTGGAGATTCATATGGAAAGGGAAAACGTTAGTATTTTTTTGTGTTTTAGCATTTTATAAATCACCATAGACCAAAATTTTAATTAGTGTAAGAAATAAGTACATATTTTTGTTTAATTTTTAATCTGAATTCAATGTTACAAACGCCATTTAATTCAAAACAAATATTACTTGTATTGTTGTAACCCAGCAGTATTTGCTATACTTACAAATATAAATATTTAAGACTAACATGTAATTTGCAATCATACACATCACATAAAAAATTGTCACATATGTTAAATCCGTGAGAGCAGTTGAATATCAGGGCTTATATGTTATGTGGGCTCCATCTGTCCGCACTTAGACTCTTTCTAGGTCCATTGTGCGTGAATATCAGGGCTTATTACCACGTCTGTCAGTTTGATTCTAGTTTTGAAAATTTATAATAAAGCGCGTATTTAATAAATCTCTAACATGTAGTTTTATTTTGAAATATACATACTTCGTAATAGTGTTAGTAAACATTGGTTGTTTGGATCTTGGAATCGATTGTAATCGATTTTTTTTTACATTATTGTTCGATAATACCTACTAATGGTTATTGATTAATCCAGGGTTGTCCAAAGCACGGCCCGCGTCCTGTTTTTATCTACCAAAAATATGAAAATGTCCTTCTATAAAATTATTTTTAATGGTAATGTTGCTATTGATAGAATTGTAAAAGACAATGTTTAACTAATAATTGTAAATATAATAATGACATCCCTATATTTTCTTTTTCAATAAATTTAAGTAGGTATTTGTTTTCTGTGGCCCTCCAATCTATTTAATGATTTTACCAACACTACCTCGTAAAAGTGATTCCTTATCGAAGTGAATCTTCTGACGTGAATATTATTCCAGGTTCAAAGAAGGCTCGAAACGGAAAGAGATACTCGCGTGCATCAAACTGTCCGGTGTGAACGCAAAGAGGCTTTGCCACGACGACCGCTTCTCGTGCTTCGTCACAGTCGACAACCCCGGACACGTACACGTCATGAACATCATGAGGTCCAACTGCTCATAGCACTGCCACTTGCGTTCTCAAGGGAGGTATTACATTTATCGATAATATTGAACAAAATACATCAACATATTGAAGTTTCGTTAATTTTCTAATAGTGAAATATAAATTATAGAAAATTATATTTTTTTGAAAATTGATGATTTACAAGTCTCGTTTGTTTTATTTTGACAGGTTTTTTATATATTATATGTCAAAACATCAAAATTGTATCTGAAATAAAATTATCTGACGAGAAATCGCCTCTAAGTTTACAAGGTTTATGAAATCAATGTGGACATTTACTTGCATTTTATTATGTTCCTTTTAACTATAGTAAACTCGGTATAATCCTTTTTTGCATTTAAAACAGACGCTCTCTTACTGATAAGTTTTATTGATAAATGTAACCCCCTGTATTTGTAGTTAGTAAAAATCTAAATAATTTTAAAAGTACATAGTAAAAAAATATTTAATTTTAGTAGATTTTTACACTGACCACCGATTATTCAATTCTATGAAATTATTATTACGCGTATTCAAGATAATATAATTTAAAAGATATCGTTTGCGTAATTCAATATGATAATTTAGGGCTAGTTTTTAATATGATTGGTACAGATCAGTGAAAAATGTTGTTATGAAATTCCCCTAATTTTACCAGTTATTTTAATAATTACGTATCATAATTATGAGAATGAATTTTATTATTTTAAAATTTACTCAATTTTTTTAACATAACATGATATTAACATTACTTTTTACACAAAATACATGTTACAATGTGCTTTTGCTTTTACAAATACAAGACAAATGATTTAATTCATTCAATTCCCTTGATATCTTCTTGATGTCTTAAGAAAAATTAAATAAACGTGTTAATAAATTGACACATGTATTTTGTGCAAATAGTAACATTAAAATCGTATTACGATAAAAACATTAAGTAAATTTACTGTCCAAATGAGATTAATTACCATAATGTAATTTATTATATTTTATAGAACAAAGTATTTTTAATATACATAGATTGCATGATTATTAATTTCATAGCCATTGAAAGTGATAGAGTTGGCCTATGTATTATATTTATGTATTGTCATGAAATTGTAATTGAACTGTTAAGAAATAATATTTACTTTAAGATTATTTTAATTTTTTATTGAACAAATATAATTATTGAGTGTCCTTATTTTAAAAAAGACAGCGAATTGGTATTTTCTCGAACAACGAATGATTATTGCTCATTTTACATAATAAAAACTCAAATAAATTGTGATGTTTGTATGTAATTTGTTTATATGGTTACATATTATATCAATAAATATGGTAATTTTATATGAAAAAAGTAGTGACTTTTTTAATTGTACATTTTATTTGAGTAGATTATTCCATTATTTCGTTAATTAATTTAACTACTTCCCCACAACTTTGCAATAATAATATTTGCAAGAATGTTGTCAAGTTGGGGTCGCTCACAGCTTTGTGTTTTAAATAAAATTTTCGATGCAAATATTTTATTTACATATCACTGACACTCTACAAAAGTTTATCGATTTGCCTCTAATAATGAATGAAATCTTCAATGAGAATTGATTTTATTTGTTATTTAATTATTTTTTATATACCAACTCGACCTTAATAAGTTTCAATAAACTTAAATAAATTCTAAAACGGTTTTAGTAAACTTTGTAAAATAAAATAAATGTTGTAGGGAACTTCAAAATTTCATTTAGATTTTATCGTCTGTCATTAATTAAATACCACGAATCTCATAATAAAGCATTCTGAATTATCTTAGCTTTTTTAATAATAAAACATTTAACTAGGCAATAGAATACAAATGTGTGCTCAAATTATGTAATAATTAGTAAAAGTTAATATTAATCTTCACAATTTTGAATAATTCTTACTAATATAGTTTTTCATACCAATTTATTAACTAAACTTATATTCTATACTGCATTTTTTATTCCCACGAAGTGAAATGACATTTCATGTGTTGCAAGTTTATTGTTTTTAAAATAGTGATATCAATCGGTAGTAATTGTAAGCCCGTATGAGATAGATATAATAAATACCTATTGGTAAGACTTTTTCAAAAAACATTGAACTTTTGAATTTGAAGCCCGAATAAGGAAGACAAGTTCGCATCTGTCGTGGGTCAACTACAGCGTTCTTTTTTATTTTGAAAAAATTTGCAATTGTCGCCATAATATATTCATTTTATAGTTTTTTGAATTATGTAATGATAATAGTAATGTGATTGTCAATTCACTCCATGGGAATAAAAATATAATAATAATGTATAGAAAGATTTTTTTAAATGTTGAATATGTTGTCATTTTTTGGTTGAATGTGTGTAAATACGTAAATAGTTTATTATAATGAAGGATCTCTGATTATTATAATTCTAGATGTTTTAAAATATAATGGTGCTATATATAAAAATACATAGTAAAATTTCATAAATATCTTTATTGTATTGTGTCTAAACTTCAATTAAAATAAGTACTTACGAAAGTTTTACAAGTTCGAAATGACTTTTAGGAATGATCATTAGGAAAATAATCAATTTTCCGCAGAGAGATTGAAGTATGTAGAATACCACTGGTATAAAACATGTTATAAAATATCATGGCAGTGGATTTTCGACCAAAATTTAGAATATTTTAATTTGCATTGTCAAACTGATAATATGGAAGTTTCCAATGACACCAAAACGAACAAAATGTATATAAATTGTAAGATAATAAAAAATACATTAATAATGGGAAAAGAATTATTTCAATATCTTGAAATATGACGAAGTTATTCTACTTTTACTACATTTGTACATCTCGTACAAATTAATTAATCTGCACGGGAATTTCACGCTGTGACGTCACAAGTTTCGAAGTTCGCGGTGTAGGTGTAACGGGGTGTACTAAACACTCTGAAACTCGGCCGACAGGTTCGTGTTTATAGTTTTTCAGATGTGCCGTGTTTGAGTAGTATTAAGCATTATACCATTATAAATGTATATATTCCTGTTATAAATAAATAAAGAATAGGTTTTTATTTCGAATAGGTAAGCACATTTGGATTTAATTACATGGCACTTTCGAAACTTTAGACTCTAGTTGAACGGTTTCAAACAAAGAAATAATGCTAATATTACTTAAGTTTGGTCCTGTGTTAAATACCTATTAGTACTACTAGTACTTAGTCTACTAAGTAACCCGGTCCTAAGTAACATAAAAGATATAGAAGAACTTACAACGAAACGTTCTTCGTAATACCGTACAGATTTTTCTGATGAAGATTATTTTGTTGTCGTAATTTTGCACCATATATATAACTCATAATGAAGTGAAAACTTCTTTAGTACCGTTGTAATTTGAAACGCGATGAAACGAAAAAGCGATATTAAAAAGAGACGAACTGATACATCTATAGGATTTAGTCTGCGAGAGAATGAGATATAATAGGTGTATTATACACGATTACATAATACGACTCTTGACTTTCACGATTATAATCGCGTCGTTGGCAAATTATTTTAATTTTACCAAGGTGCACGTCACGATGCACAGTTAAGAACTATACAGTTAACCAAAATTCAGAAGTAATATTTTACGCGTTCTGAATAAATTTAGTGTTTTTTTATATACCACTAACCGTGCCCGCGGATTCGCTCACGTGGACTACAGAATGCCATCGTGTGCCCGACAACGCGCGCTTGTTCTCCCGCTCCCGGCTATTATTGGGGTTTGGGCTTGGTTATTTTTACTTATACATACGTCATAGTTGATATTACATGCATAAAATAATTGATCTTACGACATTGGGTAATATGTCAAACCGTGTAAATGCTTCATATTAGCCGTCTCGGGCTCGCAAACCATCAGGAGGGTCGAGCTTACAGCAGTCGGTCTATAGGCGAGACGCAGTATTTATTATTTATACAGCACGCGGCGGCCGTAACTAATAAATAAAATATCATATCTTTGTCATCTAAATAGATACTTCAAAAAAAAAAAAACACTAGGTGGTTTTCTGTAAGCTTTGTATGATTATCTAAAAATAAAATTAAAAGAATGGAAACTTCCTTATTGAAAAGTTTTACCCATAAATGCATTTAATAGTGTGCAAACATTTGACAACTGGCAACTAGAAGTGGATTACGATTTTAACCTTTACTCTTTTCTATAATTATATAAGTGTAATCTCTATTTATGGACACTATCAAAATAGATTATTTCAAAGTTTAGTTACTCACTTTATTATAGATTACAAGATAGTTCAAGTGAAATCAATGCATTAAGAACAAACAGACTGATATAAGTACATATTTTAATGGATAACATTGCATTTAAAGTTAACTAAAAATAAAGACAAATATCTACCTGCTTATGCCAATGTACATTCATATCCTGTATTTTTGAATATTTTAATTTTTATTAATAATGTTCTGGTCGTAATTAATTTCCATGAGAAACTGAAATACATATATTGAATTTGATAATGGGTACATACCATTATTTATCTAATATTATAACTTGCTGTAATGAAAATCAAAGACGTGATTTAGCAATAATCAATGTATAACCTAAACATTTTAGAATAATTATGTTTTTTTATTGAATATCGTAAAAGATACTGTACTATTTTTAGACATTTTTTATAAATAAGTGAATCATTATTATAAAAATATACATATTATCTTCTTTAATTTTATTTCTATATCTCTCCCTGAATTACTGAAGTATGAATCGAAGTTTTTTAAATACTTTTACTTAACATTTAAAATATAATGAGTTGATAAAAAATGATTCGCGTCGGGGCCACGGCCGGTCTAACAAAAATTACTTCACCGGCTAATGTGAATAATTCCTAAGTACTTGACAAAAATAATAATCGAATAAGATGATCTAAGAGTTTTGCCAGGATCTAGAAAGTGACATGCACATACTACTGAGAGGATACTACGCAGTGACATGTGGTTTTTATTTTTAATTCATTAACTTAGGTTTTTGACCCTGTAATAAATATTGGTGGCGTTTTGCGTGATATAGTTTGTTTATTGTGCATAAGTGAAGATGAAAATAAATATAAACTAGAAGCATACTTTTGAATTGCTATTTGCTAACAAGGGAGTCACCATATTGTTAGGATACCTACTGAAATCGTCATAAGACAAGACTCTATATTCACTTGATAATGGCAGTAACGGCCTTTAATAAAGAGGTCTAGTTGCCCAATTATGAAGAAGAGGATGATGTACCTCCGGAATGGGCGTAGTTTAACAATTGCCGCCCTGGGATTTTAAACCCCGTCCCACTCCCATATAATTATAAATGTTGCAAAACTAGTAAAGACATTATGTCCTGCATTGCGTTCTTTGTTTCAACCACGGAGTAAAATATTTCATGTATTGCTAAATAATAGTGAATGATTTCACTGATTGGTACTAATTGTAAAACCGTATGAGTTATTAATATTGGTAAGTTATTTTTGTCCTCAAAAATTTAAACCCTTCAAATGTGAAGACCGAATAAGGGAGACAAAAATGGGTCAACCAAAGCATTTTTTTTTGTAGATGTTGAAAAACAATATTTCAATTAATAAGTAAAAACCTTCAATTCAGTATGTGTTTAAAATTATACGATTCAAATAATTGTACTGTAAAATATACGGTAGCACAACACTACAAAAATAAATGTCGAAACATTATTTTCAATCTTGACATTATTGATTTTCAATTTACTCCGTAGGGATAAAAAAACCCAGTATAGGTTTGAGCATAGACCAATAACCAGAGGGGTTTGAGGTCCACTTCGGACGGTAATTAATGTCGCTTTTGGGGGCGAATTTTTTAATCCCGCGAAGTAAATTTATAATCACTAATGTCAAACTTTAAAATGATACTGCCACATTTATTTTTATTGTGTTGTACTAAACACGTTCAAGATTTAAATTTATTCACGTTTAAGATATTTGATTAGTAGGATTAAAGACTGAATTTAGAGTTATTATTTATTAAATTAAATATTTTGTGTTTTTATCCAACTGGATAATTTACTATTTTCATTAATTAGAAAAACTTACAACTTAGAAAAAGAAGAACGCTTCGGATGACCCACGAGTCCCACGACAGCCACGATTTTGTTTACCTTATTCGGCCCTCACCTTTGGAGGGTATATTGTTTTTTTGAGAAAAACTTATCAATAGGAATAATAACTTGTACTGTTTTACGGTTAGTTAAGATTGGTGACATTACTATTTAAAAAATACAAATAACTAGCAATACATTGTATGTCATTTTACTCTGTGGCACTAAAAAACTCAGTTTAGAGTGTTGTATATTTTTTATGATATAGTTGGATTAACAGTGTAGGTAACTGGTACAGTGCGGCAAGTATATGTTGGCGGTGGCGTTTTCGTGAATTAAAACCGCTACCCCGTTATATTGTCACTTCAGTGTTTTAAGATAGTCACTGTCCCAGACACCCTGACGTCAAATTGCCAATCGCGGATCATCTTTAGCGATCCCGATGAAAAATCATGGCTTCCAACGCGTCTTTCACAACAGTCCTCGAAAATCAAGCGTGCGCGCACACGTCCACGTAACCCAACCTTCCCCCCGCAGCATACGGGCGGTTAACTTTGCTCCTGCAAACCCGCCATCCACGTACAACCTCTCCTGCGCGGTGCGGCAACTCAAGCCTAGGTCCGTTCCCTCAGTTTGGAGCCCTTGATTCTAACACCCGCTCACGCGATACAAGTGACATACAGTTGCAATCACAAGCTGCCACTAGAAGCCACCATTACACTGCACTACCAAACACGTGCACACCACACAGGTACAGGACAACCCATCTCTGCAACTTGATCAGGGCATTGAGGAGGTTATTTGAGCATTTGTTCCAAAGGTGCAATTAGTATTTCATAGGTCGAACTTGTACCCGAATATACAGCTGTTCGGGAGTGAAAAACTGTCGTACCTACTCTGTTCAAGATTCCGAGTTTCCGAAATGGGGTGGAGATGACACTCCCGATGTACCTAATCTCCGGAGTTGAGGTCGTTGCAAATATCCGTACCTAGGATATTGAGGTAATCACGCATTGCTAGCGAAACATTCTGAAGAGTGGAGAAATGGAAAAGTGGGAAATTTTTTTGGTAGAAAACACGCACACTTGAGTTTTCTTGGCATTAACTCAACCAAGTTACTTACTTCCCATTACGGCTTACATTCCATTATTTGAAACAAACAAACTCTTTGCATCAAATTAGACTCGGGGATTCTTCACCGCCGATCATCTTATGGTGTGCTTATTCGATGCCCGAAATTTTATTCACGCAAACAGCGATACGGCGCATTTTATTCTCCCTTCGTGTCAATAAGACGAGTGGGCCAGACGAAATTCCAGCTCTTATACTAAAAACGTTGCCCCTAAGTTAGCTCCTACACTCTTTCGTTTAGGATTTGCTACTTATTCAGTCAGTTTCCGTGTTCTTGGAAGATAATCAACATTCACCCCATACCCAAAAAGGGTGACAGAACAGATCCATCTAATTACAGACTTATTGCGAATGCCTCCTATCTTTCTAAGGTGATGGAGCGAGCCATCGACATACAACTGTTGAAGTATCTTGAGGGATACAAGCTGATTAGCGACCGCCAATATGGTTTTGGCGAAAGACGTTCCGTAGATAATCTTCTTGTTTACATCTATTAAAGATGGACGAAGCCATAGAGAGTAAGGGAGAAGCTTTGGCAGTTAGGCTAGATATCGCAAATGCTTTTGACAGGGTCTGACTTTTATACCTGGGTCAGCCGTATGGCTGTCGTCTTTAAATTAAGGTCTTACGATATCCTCGAGGATTGTTGCATTTGATTATCGAGCTTTTTGTCTCAAAAATCAAAATATTTTTTATCCAATTTAGGCCCTAAGAAGGTACTTAGTAATATTGTTACACCCGTGGGTATTAAAAATGCCGTTGATTGACGTGAAGATTTATTTGAATTCCACACAGTTACAAATTACACGAACTCACAACACTGTTATTTATTACACTGTGGTTTCGCTTCCTTTTGTCGCTCGTTGTTATCGCTTTGTAATTCAAAACTGAACTGCTCGGCGCTGCGCCTGGGTTGCTTATATACCTACACTAAACGATCACAGAAAAATCGCGAAGCGTTGCGAACTTTTCATTACGTAATCGAGGCGATAAGCCCTATACATGTGTGTGTAAACTGCGATGTTTACACAAACATACGACGCGAACATTATTTCGATGTCCTGAGAAGTTTCTAGTTGCTTCGAGATATTTCGAGAACAGGATTTTTTTCTATCTTTTTAATCTGGTTGTAACAGGTCGTAACAATACTTCGGAAAACATCCCAGACATCGAGAAGAAATCCCCTTCTTGGGAATCGGTTGCACATTAGCCGCTCTCCAAACCAAAAGCTCGACACCAGAGCGGTAGGATTTCTAGTATTCCTTTGTAGGAAGGCAATATATCGATCATAAGCGAGTCCGTAATTCGACTCACACTTGAGCGATTTTAAAGGCTACAACCTTTTTCGAGGGCTGGATCTGCGCCTGTACCTATTTCATATTAATTAACAATTCAATCAGACGTTTCTGAAAGTTCCGATCTCATGATCAATAGATATATAAAATAATAATAGTAATAATTTATACAAATATACTCTGTCCATGATCTTCTCTGAAGGTTGACGTGAAGATACAAGCTCAACAAAACATGTATCACCAGAATAATTAAATATGTTATATTATGTTATACGGGCTATACCTACCACAATATTTTTACGAATATTATTTAATATATTATTTAATTTCATTTAGAAATTGATCATATAGTTACATAAAGTTTAGTGACCTAATTTATAGCCGTACAAATTAGTGCACGACACTACAATATACATTAAACTAAAGTGAACAGTATGTTACCTAAGTCGTCAGTGTTCTTGAAATACATAATTATCTGCAGACACTCGCTCGGTAGATAAACACGCACTGGGGCTGCCCTCTGACTGTGTTTCTTGGGTATTATCCAATATATATATTAAATTGTTATAATTATCTTTTCACCAAAATATATTACTACAAATTTTCTAAATATGGGACAAACATCTTAGCCTTCCATAGATTCACCTTGCGGGTACCGGGTCCATCGTGTGGCAGAGAGAGGGAAACACGAGTAGCCCCCGGGACTTGCCACCCAAGTGTAGATTTAGGGGACCTCCTTATGATACACATCAGCGCTCACTTTGACTGTTCGCAATACCCTCCCTGCCAAGACAGATTTGGTAAGAGCCTGTACTGTACATATCTATGGTTAAGTGTCACATTGACGACTATCTGATTGTCATGATTCAAATATATAACTATGTATAATTCTTTGCTGAATAAAGCCAAGATTTAGTCGGTATTTCTCTCTTTTATCAGAGCCTGTTGATGCTGCTTTAGATTCCCGTTCTAAAATAAAACTTACTGCAATTCTCGACAGGCCGAGATCTTTTAGCAAGTTATAGAGAGATTTCGGTGGTATACCTATCACTCCTACTTCTACCTCATACAAATTAACGGTATAACCGTTTTTGGTCAGTTAATTACTTAGATCGCAATATTTATTCTTTTTTTATTGCGTGGTCTTTAGGTAGGTATATTAGTTTCCCACGGTACAGTAAGCTCTACATGTACTATACGTTTGATTTCTCGAGAATAAAGAAATATGTCTAGTCTTGATGACGGAAAACCCACAACCGCTATTATTTATACATGGATTTCATTTCTATTTTCAAAAGCGATTGTGGGTTAATAAGAAGTTAATGTAGGTACTTACATCCTACTAAATAATAAATGTGAAAGTATGTATGTTTGGATGTTAGTTACTAAATTACGCAAAAACGGCTGAACGGATTGGGATGAAATTTGGTACACATATAATCTATTACCTGGATTAGCACACAGGATATTTTTTATCCCTATAGAAGTCATAGCTTAACTAATGTTATCATTATATATCTGTGGGTAGTTTATGTTTGAACTGTGATCTTAATGCACGTGCCGTGAGAGCGAAGCGAACCGGCCGTGGCAGAAGCGGGCCAGTGACAGAAACATATAATTATTCGTTGAAATTTCATACAAGCCCTAGAAAGACATAACCTCAAAATTCAAAATATTTTTACTGAGTTACTAAAAGATGAAAGAAAATTGATTCTGTCATTTTAGTACCCAATTTTTATTCCTAAAACCTAATTTGACCCTTTATTTCATAGTATTAGTTGCCTTTTACGTACCTGATATAATTTGATCATTGAATACAAGATGATAGATGGAAGTTGCCTATGATTAGAAAATAGTATGAAGATAAGCCTAAAGAACGTGTATCCAGTGGCCATGGAAATGTATTTAAAAAAATAATTCAAATAACTGTCAAGCAAGGAATATAATACTCTCTTACGAGAGCTGTCAAGTCAATTCATATCTCAACGAATTTTTGGATTCTGTGTTCCGTAGTGGTTTTTTTGTTCATTTGCGGATAATATAATATATTATATTCCCATGTTTGTAAAGATATACGACCGCATATCTTTTAAAACTAGTTTTTCTGATACTAAGCTAAGGAAGCTAATTTACAAAAGTTTCTTGGTAGAATCATGGCACAGTTTAACTATTTAAACGAGCTAAACAGTTTGGTCACGATGGATGGCCCCATAACCAAAGGTCCATTACAACGTTGGGTTAGAAAGAACAATAATGAGAACATAAACCCTTCACTCAACACGTCTTCTAAAAATCATTCTAACGTAAACATCAGTAACTGCAATCAGTCTATGCAAAAGTTGTCGATATCCGCAAACCAAAGTTTTAACAACAGTATCTTGTCTACCAATAAAACGCCGACACGCAGTGAGAACAAAAAAGGCAAGAAGACACCTTCGAAGAATAAGTCTCCAGGTAATCAACGTAACTGAGAACGCTCTCACATTACAATATTTTGCTATAATTCTGAACTTATGTTTAGAGCATCATTTTCGTGAAATTATTATCTGTAGGAGACCATAAGCATAAGCAATACCTATCGCCTGCCTATTTTCGGAAGACAAATAAAATTTTAGTTTTTTCTCGTTAGCAGAGATACTAAATGTAAATATTTGTATTTTTTTGCTTTTATAAATACTATATAATTTAATAGTAAGTTAATTAATACTTACATAAGTGAAATATTTTAGGTCGCTCAACAACACCAACTCCAAACAAAGCATCGAAAACACCTAATAAAGCAGACAGGTTCATCCCATCCAGAAGCAATTCAAACTATGATTTATGCCATTATATGGTGAGTATTTAGTTAATGAATGTTACTAGATTATATTATATGTATATACTATGTTATATTTAGTTACTCAACTAACTATAGGAACTAACTAGGAACTAAATATAATTCCTAGTAATATATTTATTTAATAAAATTCACAGCTTTAACAGTGTGTAGTAACTTGTAACTTGTGTTGTAACTTGGTCCAGCTTTCTTAAGTGATTTGCTTATCAAGGAACAGTGAATTCATAATTTGCATTGCACCAATTGCATAAATTAAAAGGAATTTTATGTGTCTGTGTATATATATATGCACATGCACTTGTTCTGTGTGTGTATAATATATATAGCCCCTGAATATGACCATTTCTAAATAATCACTAAACTTTATAAAAGAACTTGTTTTTTTTGGTCTTTTTAATGGTCTTCAAAGAAGGAACAGGTTCTCATTTCAGTGTATATATATATATATATATATATGTAAATAATATTTATTTTTATGGGTGTTCAACCATAACTTATTTGTTTAAGAACCATTTTAAATGATTCTTTTTTTTGTTGGAAAGGGGATGCCTCAAAATGGGACCACCATTTTAATTTCATTAGCATTGGACTTTCGTCTTTGAAGATAGACCAGAGAATAATAGTTTCAAATGTCAATGTAGAGTGGTGATTATATCTATTAGACTTAATAACACTTTTTGTTATGTGTATAAAATATGTTTTTTTTAAATATGTTAATTGTTAGATGAATCGAGATGAAGAGAAAAAACATGATGAAGAAGGTCAGTCTGCAGCAGGGGAAGCAATTGGACGAGCTCTGACTGATACAGAGCCAGGTAGATTGTTGCAGTACACATGCAAAGCACCCGCCGCCCCTGAAGGCTACCAGAACAGACTTAAAGTTGTGTATTCACAGGTATTATTTCGCCCAAAATTTTTCTAAAATCTTGCTAACTTATGTTCTGTGATTTTTCATAGTTTTCCAGTTATTAATTTTTTTCGTATTTTTTGTCAATGTTTGATTTGCAAGACGTTTTTGGTCACAGAGATATGAACTATTAAGGTACATGCTTGATTTTTTTTTAATTAGGTAAATAGTATACCTCAGACCCAAAATCAATTGCAGTCTGATTTAAAACCATTGCGCCATAAAAAATTGTTGTAATCCAAATTTGGTCAAAAATCGAAATGTTTCTAATTTTTTGAGGGTGATTTAAAAATGATAGTCATTGAACACATTTCGCCTATCGTCTGTTTATCTCGTAAATTTCATTTGATATACAGGATATCGTACTTACGCATTATTTCTATCAGCATGAGCTAATTCAATATTGTAAAACTCTTTTTGTGCTTAGAATAAAATATAGTCAGACAAATCAGTTTGGAAAATAATAACAATAGTCTATTTTTAAAATTACCGGTAATAGATTATATTGAAACAGGCTATCTTTAATATAAGTATATTATTACATACTTTATTATTCAGCCCTGAATCTAGTTAAGGCAAACCTGGGTAACTACCCTGTGCGGTAATTAAAAAGAGCACCAAATTCATAATTTTGAAAAAAAATTTCAAGGCACCAAAACATCCAGAGTTTGTTCATATTTTGACTTTATAAGGCACAGAGATATGACTTATGTAAGATACAAGTATCTGAAATACAGATACAAAATACGTATTTTCATCTTGTATCTAAAATCCTTTTTTAAAATTCATTTTATATCTTGTACTTAAATACCTTTTGTTTGGTATCTTAGTATTTTGTACATACTTTTTTGCTAAAATACTTTTAGTAGTAGTTATCTATGTATATGTGGACTGGTCAAAGCCAATAGCAGAAGCTATTCAAAGCCTGCAAGAGGGAAAAGTCACTTACTATGGTTGTCTGTTACCTGAGCTAATAAGGATTTAACATATCATAAAATGTCTTAGGATGGAAAAACTAAAATACTGCAGCTCTCTACTAGATGTCATTGAAGAAAACCTAAATAAACGTTTTAAAGAGTTATTGCAGTTAGAGCCTGTGCAGCAAATGTGTAGAATATGTAGAAGAACTTATTCTGACTGAAACACGAAATATTAATCGATTTGAAAAACAAAAATCGGAGGCTTTAGACAATATTGAAGGTGATATGTATAAAAAAAAAGTCAAAAGAAGAATCTTAATACATGTTTTAGTGGATACCGATTCCTCTATTATAAGTGCCGAAAACACAAGGTCTACTGGCAGCACCGCTGACTAAGAAACACTGCAATACCTGAATAAATAAGACACCAACTTAAAAGAGCTTAAATGCTTATCTTACAATAAAGAAAAAAAATTCAAATATAACACCTGTTTACCAAGTTCTGCCCCTATGGAGCGACTGTTCTCTTTTGGGGGTATGATTACGAAGCCTCATTGAAGAAAAATGAATGATAAAATGTTTGAAAAACTGGTTGTACTTCAGTCACAATTAGAATCTTAAAAATATAATATTTGTCACATTTCAACGTTAATGTTGGGTACGCGTCACTTCCCCTCTGCGTGAGGGAGGGGGGGGTGTGACGTTTCCCCGGTTTGGACGGGCGTTTTGTTGCGCCGGATGCCCATCTCGTAGATACCGTACGGATGCCAGTGGGCGGCGTGATGTTAGTGGTGAGGGGGTCCGGGGGGTGCAATAATGCACGACCGCTTGAGGTGCCGGGTCTTCAATGAAAGTCGATATCTTGTTGATTGTTCGCAGGACGACCAAAGCCTTCTTCTTGTAGTTACTCGTTGCTTGTACTTGTAGACTCGTTGAATTGCACCGTGCCCAATACGGCCCTTCTTCGAGCTTAAGTGGTTCGAGCAATGACCGTAAAGAGAGCCCCGTTTTATTCCGTGTTTATTTCGTGTTTTAACTTTACTTTTCGCTTTGGTTGCCCTGTTAAACTCTTTATATTTCTCTCATTATATATCTTATGTACACATGTTATATATCAAAATGTTCCTCTTTAAATTACCTATTCATTACATATTCACTTATAATATACATTACGTATACATTCCGTACATAAGCCAAAAACCATGTAATTTACGGGCGACATCGCTTTTTTCCGCTCGTAAAATCTCTATAACATTCGATATACTTACTCTATTGGCTTACTCTATATGTTAATCTATTCTATATTAGTTATATTTTCACATATGTGACACACAATACATAATCGTTTATATACATCTTAACATACAACATGCAACTTGTAATGTAGCGTATTCGCTTACATTTTTCTATAATATTGTCAGTATTAACCTATTTTATTGTAACTCATAGTATGTAACACGTAAATATAATAATAACACATAATACCCTAACCTAAGACACGAAAAACGACTGTTCTGTCGCCAACATCCTCCCCCTCGTGCGCAGCACCAATCTCCTGTCATGGCGACGCTGTCGTAGTCTGCCTGGATCCGTCGTTCTGTTGCTCGTAGCTCGTTGCAGGAACCAGCAGCACTACTTTGGAGCTCGGCCTCTTCAATGTTCCGCCGGCGGTGCGCACCTCTATCACTCGGATGCGGCCATCTGGTCCGGGGTGCGTTTGAGTAATGACGCCCCGGGGCCATGTGTTTCGTGGCAGTGTGGAGTCAATTATTAGGACAGTGTCTTCACACTGCAGGTCCTTTGTGTTTCGTCCATCGACCCTCCTGGTAAGCAGGGTGGGTAGGTATTCTTTTAGCCACCTGCTCCAGAAATGGTCGGCCATGCGCTGCGCCACCTTCCAGGTCCGTCGCCCGATGAGGTCTTCATCTGTGAAGGTTCCAAACCGTGGAGACCCGCAGGACCTCCCAATAAGGAAGTGATTGGGAGTCAGGGCCTCTTCACCTTCATTTTCCTCCGTGGTGACGAGCGGTCTTGCGTTTACCATGTGTTCCGCTTCCAAAAGAAGAGTGTGTAAGGTCTCTTCTTGCGGACACCTTTCCTTTAATGTCGCCGCTAGTGCCATTTTGATGGAACGGACTAGGCGTTCCCACGCACCTCCCATATTTGGAGCCCCAGGTGGTATGAATTTCCACCGGATGCCCATCTTCTCTGCTGCGGTGGTGAGATCTTCCTTCTGCAAGCCTCTGACTGCTTCTTCTAGCTCTTTACTGGCTCCGACGTAGTTGGTTCCGTTATCGCTGTATATTGTGCTAGGTGTTCCTCGCCTAGCAACCATGCGTCGAAGTGCCAGTATCATTGAATCCGTCGATAGAGACGCCGCCAACTCTATGTGTACTGCCCTCGTGGTGAGACACGTAAACAGCGCTCCCCATCTTTTCTCGTGGCGCTGTCCTATCGCGATCGTCATTGGCCCAAAGTAGTCCACAGCGGTGCAGGTGAATGGCGGCTCGCCGAATCGTAACCGCTCTTTTGGTAAGTTTCCGGTGGGTGGTCTAGATGGTGCGCTTCTGTATACTTTGCACCATTGGCACTGGTATGCCACCGTCCGTACTGTCGATCGCAGCCCCAAAACCCAGTAGCGTTGTCTTATCTCGTTCATCACGGTTGCATGGTTCCCGTGGTTGAACGCTACGTGGTAATGTCGTATGAGCAACCTCGTGATCTTGTTCTTGCCATCCAAGACTACGGGTCGTCGATATGCTCTTTCCATAAACGTAGCCGCGTCGATCCTTCCTTTGACTCGTAGCAGTCCATCTTCATTGATAATGTCAAGCTTCTTCAATTTGTTGTGTCCATCGGAGTCTCTTGATGCCGTAGGTTTCCCGAAACTCTCTTCTTGACTTTTCATCAGCAACAGTTTCTCCGCTTTTTCCAAGTGAGCCTTATCCAGAAGAAGGAACTTCTTTGCTTCTTTTGGTGTTGCTGCCTTCGTCACGTTCTTGAGCTTCCTTTTCCTTGTTCTTCTCCAAGTCGGGTCCTGTTTTTCCATCTTTCCCGCAAGAGTGTGCTCCTTTCGCTTGCGACACAGGTCAATAAATTGAAGCACCCTTGCCGTTGCTCTCCATAGCCTCGTCCAGCTCGAGAATCGTTCAGGTTCTGGTGTAGGCGGCTGATCCTTTGAGATCCTTGCGGTGGCAACAGTGTGCTTCTCTTTCTCTTCTCCCGTTGGTTTCGACTTGAATGAACGAGGTTCAGGCCAACTGGTCTCTTCTTGGCTCAGGAACGCGGGTCCATTAAACCAACGGTGGTTCTGTCCGAAGTCTCGCGGCACCCCTCTTGTTGCGTCGTCCGCTGGGTTCTGACTGGTCGGTACCCAACGCCACTCTTGAGGTTTTGAGAGGTCCTCTATTTCCGCGAGTCGATGTGCCACGAACGGTTTGAACGTCCTTGGATCTGATCTTATCCACGAAAGGACTGTGCTTGAATCAGTCCAGTAGACTCGTCTCTTAATCTTCAGATCCAGTTCTTCTTCCACCGCTCGTGTCATCCGAGTGCCTAATAGCGTAGCTTGCAACTCTAGCCGCGGGATGGATACTGGCTTGAGGGGAGTCACTCTTGCCTTGGCTGCTAGTAGTGCGACTTGATAGCCTCCTTGTCCTTTGCTCGCTCTGTAGTATACTGCGCAAGCGTAGGCTGTCTCGCTGGCGTCGGTGAACGCGTGCAGCTCCCCCTCGTCGCTCGAGTCCGTGAAGCATCTCGGGATACGTAGACCTTCCAGGATCTGTACGCTGGTGAGGTATTCTTTCCAGGCTTCTTGATCTTTCGGAGTGATTTCTTCATCCCAATCGACGCCGCTTCTCCATATGTTCTGTATGAGTACCTTCCCTTGTATGAGGACCGGTGATGCCACTCCCATAGGATCGAAGGTGGCCATGACCGCACTCGTTACTTCTCTCTTGGTAGGTCCTCTTCTTATCGCGACGTCCTCTTTGAGTTTGCGAAGGCACGTTCTGAAACCCAGTTCATCATCTCCCGTGCACCATAGCAAGCCCAGGGTCTTCTCTTCACTTGGTCCGATGCTGACCTCTTGCTGCCCGGTCTCTTTGGTGAGGCTTCTTAACACAGCGTGATTGTTGGACGCCCATCCTCTCAATTCGAACCTGGCTTTCCTGTGGATGGTGTCCACATCACTGGCTACTTTGATTGCCTCCTCTTCTGTGTCGAAACTCTGTAAATAGTCGTCCATATAATGATTATGTTCTATTGCACTAGCAGCTTCCGGGAACTGGTCTTGATATTCGGCGGCATTCTTGTTCTTCACGAAGATTGCAGCACTAGGAGAGCAGGCGGCCCCAAATATGACTGATGTCATTCTGTATTCCTTGATAGGTCCTTCTGCTTGATTCCCCTTCCATAAGAACCTTAAGCTGTCACGGTCCTCTTCTCGTATCCGTATTTGAAGAAACATCTCTTTGATGTCTGCTACCACTGCGATCGGTTTCTGGCGGAAGCGCAGCAGGACACCAAAGAGTGACTGCAGCAGGTCCGGGCCGGGTAAGAGCAGGTCGTTCAAACTCTTCCCTCCTGACTTGGCAGCAGCGTCGAACACCAGGCGTTTCTTCTTCTTGGTGGGATGCGTGACAGCGAAATGTGGCAAGTACCACTTCCTCCTTGAAGTGGATTCTCCTTCGGCTTCTTCAGCGTATCCACTCTTCAATAGGTTCTCCATTTGGTTCTCGTATTCGATCTTCAGTTCTGGATCTTTCTGTAGCTTCTTCATGATCCCTTTCAGTCTTACTTCTGCGGCTTTGAAGTTGTCTGGCAACTCCTCAACATCGTTTTTCCACAGAAGCCCGACTTCGAAGCGTCCATCTTCCAAGCGTTGACAGGTTCTCTCCAATATGTCCATTGCTCTCTGGTCCTGGTCTGTGCTTGGTCTCTTAGGTAGAACCCCCAATGATTCTACCGCGAAATGGTCCTTCATCAACTTCTCCAATGCTTCTTCACGTGCTGATACGTGTGCGCATGTGGTGAAGTTGACTGGTTTTGACGCGCCTCCATCGAACCCATGCAGCACCCATCCAAGTTGTGTGAAGGATGCTACTGGTTGGTTCTTCTTTCCTTTGCGCGTTCCTCTTGAGATGATGAGTTCCCAATTGTCTTGCCCTATTAACAACTTGGGAGAACCCTCTTCGTGGTGCAGTTGATTCACCAGCTTCCTTAGGTGTGCGCAGTTCTCTATGGTGCTCCTCTCCAGTCTTTGAAGAGTCAGTTGCATGTCATCAATGGTGCGCACCCCGGTGACTGTTCGCTTCTTGGACTGGTGTAGTCCCCTTATCTGCATGTTGAGCTTCATTGAATCCTTGCTTACCATGGATTTTCCACCCACAGTCTCCAAATGAAGCGTCTCCTTAGGTCCTTTGAGGCCAACCTGTTCTGCCACCGTCGAGTCCAGGAGTGTGACTGTTGACCCCTCATCCAGCAGTGCCAGGACTTCAGCTGCTCCTGCTGGTCCATAGATCTCGACGGGAAGCATCTTTAAGTAGGCTCTTGAAGACCTGGTGCAGTTCACTGGTAGCCTCACGTTGTTGGCTACTTCTTTTCCATCTTCTTGCTTGGACTCTTCTCTGTCCTCATCAAGCAAGTTGTGATGCCATCGTTTGCAGGTTGTACATGAAGGTTGACGGCAGGTCTCTTTCCTATGCCTTCCGCTCAGGCACTTGTAGCATAGTCGCGATTCCTTCGCGATACTCCATCGTTTCTTTACAGGTGCTTGACGGAACTTTGGACATTCCCGCAGGTAATGTCCCTCGTGGCAATGTGGGCATGCTGCTTTGTCTCTTCCTTCTCTTTCGATCCCCCGCTTCTCTCTATTTGGCCTCTCTTGGTCCATGTGTTCGTTCGCAGTGTGCGCAGCTTGTCGCTTCGGTATCTGCCTCTTTGTTGCGGTGTCTGGTATCGCGTGTGGTCCACAGCGATCCGCCATCCTGTTTAGGAATACCGCCATCATGTTGAGGTCAGGATCCCCTTCGGCCTTGTCCGCTACGTGGTCGTACCAGCGGTACTTCAATATTGCTGTCATCTTGTCGACGATGCTCCTCAGTATCTCTGGAGATTGCAGGTATTGTGGTTTTCGCAGTCCTCGTATTGCCGCCACGGTGTTGTTGACGTTGCCTGCTAGCAAGCATACGTCATAGGCGTTGTCACTGATCGGTGGCAGTTTCTTTATCCTGTCCAGTTCTGCCAGAACCAGTGCATCCGCTCTTCCATAACTCCGCTTCAGGGCTTCCATCACTTCCTCCGGTGTGCTCTCGGAGTACAGTTGGCTGCGAACTCCCTCTCTTGCTTCTCCCCTCAATGCTCTTCTTAATCTTGCCATGTTCTGTGTGGCAGAGAAGAGCGGAGCGGTGTCTTCGTATACAGCTTTGAAGGCCATCCATTCTCTTGTGTCACCATCGAATAGTGGTAGTTGGTGCACGTAGTCTGGCTGTGGCGCCTGGCTCTGGATCTGGACTCCCTTCAATGCTTCAGTGAGGACTCTTGCAAGGCTCTGATGACTCTTCTCCATATCGGCCTTAGTATCGGGTTCGCGTGCGGAAGGTGGGGGGGTCCGTATACACCCCTCCTTGGGTGCCTCCCCCTCGTGTCCCTCCTTGGAGACGCCCTCTGCAGCCTTCTGGACCCAGTCCCTGACCTGGTCCACCCGGTCTATTGGCTCTTCAATAACTGAGTCTTCTTCCTCGTTGTCCACCTGAATGAGTTCCAGTCGTAGCCTGGCAGCTGTCGTGGCTGCTTGTGCCTCTCGCAGCTCCTTCTCGGCCAGCTCGGCGCGGGCTTCTAGCTCCTTCCGTCTTCTTGAAGACCTGATGGATGCAGGACGGTTCTTCTTCACCGTTGGTGCATCCTGGTCTTCCCTTGAAGCTGTTTCCCGCGTCGTGCCGGTGACGGTGGTCTCGTACGAAGTAACTTCTGTGGTCTCTGTGCTGCTCTCTTGTGGTGCAACCTCAAGCGGCTGCTCCCTCGGAGAGCCCCTCTGGCTCCTGGTGACTGGCATCCCGTAACGGTATCGAGGATCCGGCTCGAAGGACCAACTGTTGGGTACGCGTCACTTCCCCTCTGCGTGAGGGAGGGGGGGGTGTGACGTTTCCCCGGTTTGGACGGGCGTTTTGTTGCGCCGGATGCCCGTCTCGTAGATACCGTACGGATGCCAGTGGGCGGCGTGATGTTAGTGGTGAGGGGGTCCGGGGGGTGCAATAATGCACGACCGCTTGAGGTGCCGGGTCTTCAATGAAAGTCGATATCTTGTTGATTGTTCGCAGGACGACCAAAGCCTTCTTCTTGTAGTTACTCGTTGCTTGTACTTGTAGACTCGTTGAATTGCACCGTGCCCAATACGGCCCTTCTTCGAGCTTAAGTGGTTCGAGCAATGACCGTAAAGAGAGCCCCGTTTTATTCCGTGTTTATTTCGTGTTTTAACTTTACTTTTCGCTTTGGTTGCCCTGTTAAACTCTTTATATTTCTCTCATTATATATCTTATGTACACATGTTATATATCAAAATGTTCCTCTTTGAATTACCTATTCATTACATATTCACTTATAATATACATTACGTATACATTCCGTACATAAGCCAAAAACCATGTAATTTACGGGCGACATCACTTTTTTCCGCTCGTAAAATCTCTATAACATTCGATATACTTACTCTATTGGCTTACTCTATATGTTAATCTATTCTATATAAGTTATATTTTCACATATGTGACACACAATACATAATCGTTTATATACATCTTAACATACAACATGCAACTTGTAATGTAGCGTATTCGCTTACATTTTTCTATAATATTGTCAGTATTAACCTATTTTATTGTAACTCATAGTATGTAACACGTAAATATAATAATAACACATAATACCCTAACCTAAGACACGAAAAACGACTGTTCTGTCGCCAACAGTTAATAAATCACATAAATTCAATAAAATGTAGTTTTCTTAAAAAATTATTTTATCTTTAAAAAGTATTTCAAAGATACGTATTTTATATCTGGTAACTGAAATACTTAATATAAAAGTTTCTTGCATTTAGTATTCCAGATACTTTGTATAGGGTATCTTGTACATCTCTGATAAGGCATCCTAATTCTATTTTTGAATGCATGCATAGTGTGTAACATCTCTACCATGCCTGTTTTTGACTGAGTATGAAAAAACCATAGATTGGCTTGTGGTGATAAAATGTGGAGACTACCTAAAAGGGGCTCTTAATAACAACTAAATCTTCATATTATATAACTGTCTTTTTATTTATATAACAATTAATATATTAATTATTTTATTATTATATTAGGTCGGGGGAAAAGTGTTTTCGCATAAGGTAGGTATAAACTTGTTATAAAATTTCTTTGGCTCTACTATTTGTATCTGGCTGGTTTTGCTAACATTAAAAAGGAAAAAAATATATAAAAAGTTGTTTCCCGCTATTTTTCATTTGTTTTTCTTTCTTTAAAATTGAGTGAATCTAATGAAGAAATTCGATACATTTTAAAATATTATTACAAAAAAGGCAAAAATGCAACTCAAGCAGCGAAAATAATTTGTGATGTTTATGGACCTAGTGTGTAGTATCAGTAAGAGTAGCACAAAATTGGTTCAAACGATTTCAATCCGGAAATTTTGATATTAAAGAAGCACCTCGCTCTGGTAACACTGTTACGAATAAAATGGACTCTCATTTTTGAAATAAGTGGAGCAAGATCGACGTATCAGTAGTTACGATGTACCTGAAGACCTAAAATTTGACCACAAAACAAATTGAACCCATTTGAAGAAAGCTCACTATACCAAAAAAGCTCGATATTTGGGTGCCACACGAGCTCACTGAAAGAAACCTAATGAACCGTGTACTCATTTGCGATTAATTATTGAGACGTAATGAAACCAAGCCGTTTTTGAAGAGATTGATAACTGGCGATGAAAAGAGGATCACGTACGACAAGAACTTGCGAAAAAGATCGTGGTCTAATGGTCGGCCAGGCTCTACAGACTATGGCTAAACCTGGACTAACTCGAAATAAGGTGATGCTGTGTGTATGGTGGGACAGGAAGGGAATTGTTCATTATGAGCTTTTACCGCCCGGCAAAACCATCGATACGGATCTCTACTGCAAACAACTGATGAGATTAAAGGAAGCAGTTGAGAGAAAGCGGCCGGAATTGATCATCATGATATCGCTAGACTACACACATTTTTAGCCACTCAGCAAATTTAAGAGAGTTTGGATGGGAGGTTTATTTATAGTGCATCCACCATATAACCCTGACCTTGCACCTTCAGATTTTCACCTGTTTCGGTCTCTTCAGAATTCTTTAGATTCTCTGTAAGGTTAAACATTAAGAGAGTATTGGCAAAACTATTTGTAGGGTTTTTTTATCAGGAGTCCCAAAGTTTCTACAGCAACAGGATCATGTCTCTACCTACAAAATGGCAGAAAGTCATCGAACAAAACGGCACATATATATATACTGTAAATAAATGTAAATAAACTTTGATAAAAAAATGTCTTAAGTTTTCATATAAAAATGCGAAGAAACTTTTCCCCCGACCTATTATATTAATATTTAATATAGCTTTCTTTTTATTTATTTATTTTTATTTTATTTATTTATTATTTATTTTTGCAAAAAAACTGTAATGGAGTAGCTATGTAATTATTCTTTTGTACAAACATTAAAGTTGTATTATAATTGTTCTTTATAATTTAATTATTATAAAAGTTTTTTCTTACAGGCAAAAGTACCATCTACAGTTAAGAACAACACAAGATACATACCCCAAGCTCCTGACAGGATTCTTGATGCTCCCGACATATTGGATGATTATTGTGAGTTAATAAAATTATGTTTATTTTATATATTGTTTGTTTATTTTGTGTATTTTTATAGTTAATAAAAATTATATTTATGAAATCTAAGATGAGTTTTTATGCTAACTATCTGAAATCAAAACATCAATGTCTAAAATTCACTTCCGAAAACATCGTGTTGAAACCATAGAGTGAAGGTAGAACATTTTTAACGCTCAACTGGCTAGCTATTAAACCTACCACCTGCAAGTTGAAAATCTGTCACCAAGCAACTTTATCTGTGTTCCGGCAGCTGCACTTGAGAGACAGTACCTTAAGGCTTAAGGGGGTTTTCAAGTATTACGTAACGCAATTTTGGGGAGGGGGTGTCTTGTAAAACGTTACGATGCGTCACAAGAGGGTCCGAACAACGCGTTACGTAACATCCCTCGATTGTATTGTTGTTGTCAGTATTGTTAAAGTGAGTCATACTGTAATGTCCTCAAAACATGGAGATTTGCATCATCAGCTGTTCTTGGCCTATAAAAGCTCTCATGCTGACTTGTGTGTTACGTATCGTTTTAGGAGGGGGAGGGGGTACAGAAAAATGTTACAGCGCGTTACATGGGGGGAGGGAGGAGGCTCAAAAATTGCGTTACGTAATACTTGAACGCCCTTAACGCGTTACCATTTTTAGCCGCATCATCACCTAACATTAACTGAGATTGTGATCAAATGCTTAAAAAAAATAAAGAATGAAAAAATAGTAATCTTTAAAACTTTAGATAAATTAATAATGACTACTTTATTGTCTTAAACCAATAGAAGCCTGAAGTAAAAAGCTCAAATAATCCAGGAAGAGTTCCGTGCTCTCAGTACCTAATAATTGAGAAAATCTTCTTATATTGATTGAGATACAATTTCGCTATTTTTTATTACGCTTGAATTCTACGCTATTAAACTAATTTGCGTGAGCGATCTTTCCGTTTAAAAACCATTCCTTGTATGGAAATTGCTTCCAATCTGTGTCCAACTAACCAAATTTCGGGATTCACTCCAGCATACATTTACTAAATTATACTTGGAGCAGTTCAACACTTTCTAAACTTTATTCAATAAACATTAGGCATATCTTGGATATACCTTCCTCATGCTCTCCTGGAAGACTGGTAGAGAGTTCTTTAACATTGTCTTCCGTTTGTACATTTATGTACAATAAATAATTATATTATTATATCTTGTATATAAAAAATTATGTGTGTTTGTAAATATGTTAGTGATAATGTAACTTCGGTAGGACTTTACTGATTATTTACATAATAAAATACATTTGATATATCGAGACGACGCGACGCGGTTATGTTAGGATCCAATAAATATCGCTATGGTCGAGCCATTAACTATTAACTACCGGAAGAGGCAGGACAACATTTGTGGGCCGAGTTAGTTTTCTGTAAAAATGTTTACTAACATTAAAAAACAAATTGTATTTTTTTTTCAGATTTGAACTTAGTAGACTGGAGTGCATCAAACATCCTTGCGGTAGCTTTAGGCAACTCTATATACTTGTGGAATGCTGGTACTGGTCAAATCGAACAGTTGTTGACACTTGAAGGTTCTGAAACTGTGTGCTCAGTGGCATGGGTGCAAGGTACTTCCACGCATCTCGCTGTCGGCACCTCCACCGCTACAGTTGAACTTTGGGACTGCGAAAGAACAAAAAGGCTGAGGGTTTGTATTACATTTTATAATCTGTTTCCTACTGAAATAGTCCAGGAATATAATAGCAACAATTATTTCATCAGGATTCTCACGTTCTCTTTTTCTTTTAAGTTAATAGCAACTGTATTAATCTACAATTCTGCCAATGTCATGTCATTTTAATTATTCTTGTAATCTTTAATCATACTTTTTACAAAATGGCGGCTCCCTTGTTAAAAGTGTTTAGGGAGTTTTTGTGGCAATTTAAAATATTTGTTCTTAGTGATAATCCTAATAATCCAATTTACATGTGCATAATAACTAATCTACATCACATAGAATTCTGCTAAAATTACATAATTAAGGCCAAATAACATAAGCGTATGAATTAAAATATAAACCACCACATGTCAGATCCAGATCCCGACAAATACTCCGATTCACACTGTTAACGTTGGAAAGACTGAAATTGCTTATTTCTATAGAATTTTTTATGAACTCGAGACGAAGATTCACCGTTCAAACGATGGTTATGCATACTTCTTATTTTGTTTTGTTCGTTATGGTATTGGAAAAGTTTCAGGGAACAATTTCGTTATAGGTTGCACTGTAACGAGTTATTGACTATTGGAAAGGGCAGAAAAACATCTGATAGGTTAGCTAGTAATTTGATAAAATTTTTGCATATTAAATATGACAATGTTATTTTAGTTTTGGCACGACGTGCACCACAGAAAATTATATAAATAATATTTTGACGCTTTGTGTAGTGCCACACAGTGGTGCCCTAATGCAGTATGACCTTAAACACCCTATAGATTCAACAGTAAAACCATGGTGTTTACCATGTCTGCCTTCTCTAAATTCCGTAATTTCCGAAAAAGGTGGGTTATGTTTTTCGAACGTATTTTCTTTGTGTATGTATGTCTATTTCTTTGGCACGCTCTGTAGCCTAAACACCTTGATGGATTTTAGCATACGAGGTGTTGTTAGATTCGTCTAAATTATGGGAGTGACATAGGCTATGTACGACGTCTGGAAATTAAATGAAAAGCAAAAATAGAAAAATATTTTTTTTAGTCATGTGTTTTTATTGCAGTCGGGTTCTTTGTTTCCTTTTTAATAGTTTAACTTGTTAATTGAAATGAACGTGTGTAGGTAATGGACGGGCACACCGGCCGTGTCGGTTCTCTAGCGTGGAACATGTACATAGTGTCGAGTGGTTCGCGAGACGGTAAAATCGTGCACCACGACGTGCGCCAGCGCGACCATGATGTCGCCACTATTAATGCGCACACTCAAGAGGTGAGACAATTAAACAAATATTGTAAAAGCTCAAGAAAGGAGTGGAACAGTAACCTTAGACGTCAGGTAATCTGACAAGCTGTAGGCAAATAATAGAAAGGAGATCAACGATAGGGGTTACACGAGTATAGTAAGCACGCAGGTTGAATGCAGTAGGAACCTGAGGTGCAGAACGGGAGCATCTCCCCCCGTCGTACGCACGCCTCGCCTCACGCGCATTTACTGTAATGATGTGACAGCTGTCTTTGACATCTATCGTACACTTACAGACAGCGTTATAATATACAAGTTACGGCCACGTGTTATTATTTGTTTTTAATAATTATTGATCCAATTACGTCAAGTTCTGTTACAAATAAAAAAATGTTTTATTCACTCGCTAGGCCGGAAAATAGCGAAAAATGAATTTGATGATTATTAAATTTGAATGGATTATTTTTTCAGTTTTATATCTCTGTCTTTAATAATTGATAAAAAGTCTGATAAATTATTACCTTGCTTTTTCACTATGTTAACCAATACGTAAATTTTCAATTTAATATGTTGATCGACATCTTAATTATTGACAGCAATAATTTTATTTAAGTCGGCACTATCGAATTCTTAAAGTCTGCATTCAATCGCGCGCTTCCTATTTGTTGGTAGCGGTGCAGTGGAGAGTTGGACAAATAAATTTAAATTTTGTACGATAACGCATGCAAAATGAGTAATATTTGTAAATGGTTCCTTTTAAAGCAATCTTTGGCGAAGAAAATTATTTTATATATTATTTCTCTACATGTCACATTCGCAATATTGTATTTACATTTAAGGAATAATAGCAAGTGGGTTCACTCAATATATTCTTAGATATCAAAGGATATTTTAGAAAATTCTCTAGTGACTTGTGTCTGAAAGTGATAAACACTTTACAGATCTGCGGTCTGAAATGGTCACCTGACGGTAGATATCTTGCTTCGGGCGGCAATGATAATCTACTGAACATCTGGCCAGTCGCACACGGTCAACATTACACACAGCCACAATATATTTATTCATTCAAGTAAGTTTAAACTTATTTTATGTCAGTCAAGCACCAAATTAACATTATGAAAGTACATAATAGTATAGTCCGACAAGTTCGTGCGCAGCCGTCCCATGTGGCTATAGGCATTGGCGGGGACGAAGGTACTACAGACGATAACCGTGAGAGCAGGTTGTGTAGCGGAGCATAAAAACTTCAATGTACATTCACCTATGCATCCGTCAATAACAATTTCTTATTAAGAGCGATTGACGTATTCGTGATTTATCACGATTTGTGAGCGTGCGAATACGGTCATTATGTGCCATTAAAAAAGTGTGTTTGTGTTAGCTTCGACGCATGACTGTAGTTTACTTCTTAAGTACGATTGTCATGGAATAAATATAAAATAATAATAATAGAAATCGCGCTAACGTTCAGCAAATATAATAAACAAAACTGTACGTATATTTGAAGTAAGTAAAACAATAAAATAATTCTTTATTAGTTACAAGATGGCGCATTAATCTCATATTTACTAAAAAGTAATGCCCTTTTGACAGAAAATATAAAGCGTTTTTGTCAATTTCACTGATAAAAATGCCATACCGGGATTTTTTAAGGAATAAACTCCATTAAAAACGAATCATATAAAATGACGATCCGAAAAAAATAGCAAATCCGCATCGACGTGATGCCCTTAATGGTTATTTTAAGTCAATCTCTATTAACGCCTTTATTTATGGCAGGTTATTTTTAATGTTGTTTAAACGCCTAAAATGTTTCAATTTAAAATAAGCTTGTTATTATATACTACAGAGTTATTCAGTTTCATGAACCAGTTAAATAAAAAGAGTGACCTACTAATTTGAATATGAATTCATTCAGCCAGCACCTGGCAGCGGTGAAGGGCCTGGCGTGGTGTCCATGGAGCAACGGTATCCTGGCATCAGGTGGAGGAACAGCTGACAGAACCATACGGATCTGGAACATCAACACAGGAGCAAACCTAAACACTGTCGATACTAAATCACAGGTCTCTTATAAATTCATACTGTTATTAACCTCGTCACGAGTCGTGAGCACAATTTTGATGTGCGGTAGTCAATAGAAGAAAATCGGACAACTTTTCAAAAATCGTTAATTCTTAATTTTTTTATAGGTGTGTTCGATTTTATGGAGCACGCATTACAAGGAGCTGATATCGGGTCACGGGTACGCGAACAACCAACTCATAATCTGGAAGTACCCGTTGATGAGTCGCGTCGCGGAGCTCACCGGCCACATGGCGAGAGTACTGCACCTAACTCTCTCACCAGACGGTACCACTGTGCTGTCTGCAGGCGCTGACGAAACTTTACGGTAAATACATCACATACTAGCACTGCAAAGCTGTTTTACTCGCGTTTCATTTATCTAAAGTTTTTGTTAGCAATCTTATAGAACTTTGGCGTAAATAATATTTTTAGTTTTGGTATTCCCGAAGGGTTAGGCAGAGGTGTACTAATGTACATACACAGTTCGCCGATTGTTTTTAGGTCCCATGTAAATGGGGGACGAGCCTAATGCCATTAATCGGGAACAAAGCCAAACCCAGAGTTGCTACTGAGATTTTAATAGAAAACCCCCAATAACACTTTGCTCGGCCTGGGAATCGAAATTCAGGACCTCGAGCATATAGCATTACCATTATTAGGCTAATTAAACTTCTTGGTAATATTAGTAAAACATTGGTTAACTATTGATTAATTGGAAGTCATTTTCACAATTGATTTGTGGATAGTTGAATATTAAACAATCGATAATTGGGTTTAAACTATTGATAGTTTATTTCTAAAAGAAAGTGGGTACATACATTGCAACAAAGATTTGTGAGAAAAGTTTTCGTCTAACTAACCTGCAGAACCGATTAACTTATGGCGTAAATAAAAATATTAAAAAAAAGTTATATTAATTTCAGATTGTGGAAATGCTTCATGTTGGATCCGTCTAAGAAAAAGGATCCGACCGATTCGAAGGCCACTAAATCGCTTCTTAACCTTAATTCGTTGATTAGATAATCTGTGATTAAAGACAGCATGCCTTTTGACTGAAAGTTAATATATAAAACTTGAATATAATTCCTGTTGTATTTTTTTATGAGTGTTATATGTATGTTATACGACTTCATATTAGCGATTATTTATGCTAATATTTTGTATGTCTCAATAAAAAGGATTTCAGTTTTAGAGAAATCTAAGTAATAAAATAATATATTTAAAATATCATCGATATATATGTTTATGATTTTTGACTAACGACAATGAGGTTCGAGGTCCTGAAATGTGAATTCGCGAATTCGCTAATTTTCGTTTACTTTTTCTAATTTTCGTTTTCTCCTATCCAGAATTCTTATCGTTTGTTTTCATATACTAACATTTAATTACCTCAGCTTCCGCGTTGTAATTACTTTTAACTGTTTTATCAGTGTTGAAATGGTTTTTAATCATATATTTATAATTGGAACTGTTGTAATTTTTACAATGAAATAAAGATATTTTTCCATGAAATAATGAAATTATTTAACCAATTCCTACGTTACAACAAGTATGTATATACTTGTTCACATTATAAGTTGTAAAAAAATATTATGAATAAATAAATACATAAACATTAAAAAAAAGTGGCAGCTTTTGAATTTTAAAACAGATATTATATCCGTACATTATCCCTGAGCACTATAGCTTATAAGCTATTTTTTTATTATAATTAAAATGTAAATAGTCGTAGGCGAAGGCTAGTTAATGTTTTTGAACTCAAAGCAGCTCACTATTACATATTATGTACTAGTCTAAAAATAAAAATACAGACGTCATATAAAATGTATTTATTATAATCTAAATTAGTAAATACTTTTAACGAGAGGAATGTATAGAAAAAAGGCAAAATAAAAATTAAACAACAAAATAGATGTGCAATAAAAATGTGAAAAAGTTTAATAAAAAAATAATTTTTGTAGTAAAATGTGATGCTTTTAAAATTGAAAAATAGTAAGTACATTAAATATGTGGAAGCACGTGTAAGTGACTAGAACTAAAAACATGCAAGTACACAAAATGATTAAATGCTAATAAGGAACTAAACGCATCGAATGTTGAATTTTTTTTTCTTACATCTAAATTGAACAACGACTCGCTTACCATTCTAATTACGTTGTACTTGACACATATAATTACTTTAAAATCGTTAAAACTATTACCGTACTGGTATAATTGGGATGACATTGAGAGTAATACATTTCTATCTAAAAATTAAGACAAACATATTTTTCTTTATTTATTTTCAATACATACATTATTGCCAATCATTTTATAATTTCACGATCAAATAGAGCACTTTAAAATGCTGGCAAAATCATTTTCGAGGCGTTCATTATTTAAAAAAAAAACAATTAATTTAATAACTTTAAAGATTCATTCTCACAACTTTAAGGTTACAGGGAACACATCTAATCTCAAAAATATAATAATAATAAAAACTTACTACTAACAATTAATGGCTCTACATTTTTTCTAAGCTCTTGTAATTATTATCGTTTTTTTTTTTTGTATGTTAAGTATACATCGTTTTTATAATACTAATTAAGTCTAGTCATTTCTTACACGACAAAATTGATGGCTCATTTCTTATTATGCTTAAACTGAAAATTAAAAACTTGCTATAATAGTCAAGTACTACATGTATCCGATTCAGATTCTTATTATTAAAATTATTCACGTCCTAACACTTCATTTAGGGTTGCCACCCGTATTTAATAATAAAGTATTGCACGTTATTTTGGACAATTATACTCGCAAAGTTTGTGTAAACAATCAAGTATATACATAAAAATACTTTATTTCACATAGTTTGAAGTTCTAGGATTTTTAATCAAAATCAATCAAAAACAAAGATTTTTTTTTGTAATTTTGCATATACCGTATCAATCAGTGATTGGCCTGAACAGCAGTGAAATTTGTATTCCTAAATTTAACACTGGATTTTAACTATTAGTAAGTTCTTACTAACTTATATTTTTAAAATAAAGTATTTTTTATATAGTTCATATTCTGATGTACAATAAAAAATAATTCAATAAAGACAAAAGTATATATGACCTGTATTCACTAAAATCCACGTAGGTTACGTTTTGATACAGTTAACTACATGTTTTCTTGCCAGTAATGATCAATATACACATAAAATGTGGCAATCCTAACTTCAACAGCAATTAATTTTATAACCTTAAAAAATAATTTAACAATAAACTACGAATTACCGACGAAAACAAATGTAACAATTACCTTAGTTAAAATATCTAATGGTTGTTTTTACCTTCCGAAAGTACGTTATAACCTACAAGTCAAGCAAAAAAAAAACTGCTGCCATTGTTTGATCCAAGTTTGTTAAATACATACCTTATTCACTGTCCACAATCGACTGACGGTGAAGAAAACATCTTGAGGAAACCGGAATGTCTTGAGAAACGTCCTTAAAATAAATTAATGTAATTGGCAAAAATACAGAATAAAGACCTTCTAAGCAATAGGAAATTTACACGCTAAAATACTTCATAGTTTATACAGCGTGCATAAGCAATACGACATTAAATAAAATAATATTTAATCATATGCCGAAAAACAAAAAGTTTTTAATTTACATACTACCTCATTCCTAATATCAAAACATACTGTATAAATTATTGTGATCCGTCATTTATGTAATCTCTTTCTAATGAGCGTAAGTTGGTATCTTTTCTTTTCACATACATTAATGTTTTACACATGTTTCTGGTCAATAAGGTCAGTGTTATTTTTTATCATTTCTTTTCGATTTTTATGTACATGTTGTTGAATAGTACATTATTGCAAAGGCCGTGAAATAGGCAATTGCAAGTCGAGTATGAGGCATATATAGTGCTTTTCTCAAACATGTATGGAAATATTGGCATTATTTTGGAAAAAAAACACGCGAAGTATCGAGTTTAAGGACAAAGAAAATCAAATCCATTGCAGGAGCGTTTTTTTTTAATTTGTAACATTACAACGCTCCAACAATGTTGTATAAAACGGGTTGCTGGGGTTATTAAATACTCTTTGATTAGATATCTTTTATCACTCTTGGCATGTTCGTAAATTTAATACTTCGCGTGTTCTTTTTTCGAAAATAATCACAATATTTCCATACATGATTGAGAAAAAGCAATTTTATAAAATTTATTGGTTTCTCGACAAACACTAACAACATATCGCTAATACTCGCCGAATTGTATCCTGAGTAAAAACTAAATTTCCTTTGTAATACATTTTGGAAATCCCCCACCCCCCTGTGAAAGATATAGGTACGTTCGTGATATGCATAAAAGTTACACGGTTATATTTTTATAATTTATTATTACAAATATTTTTTGTATTTTCGTAATAAAATCTGTTGTTTGTGATTAAAATTTCGTACATGTAGTACGTCAACAGTACGTCAGTTCGTACAACAGTAAGTTAGAGTTTTTAAACAGAACAAAAATGGTAAATTGTTGTGTTATTGGCTGTAATAGCCACAGTGAACGTAAATTTGAAAACAGCCCTTCATTTGTGAATGATAGTTTTACCTTAATTTAGTTTTTAGTAAAAAATACTTACTGCTACATCGCCAGTTCTCTAATTACGTATAACTAATTCGTAGAGCAAGAAGAATTATTAGATAAATACTATTTATAAATTTCCCGAAAGTAATCACGTAAATTTGGTAGTTTGTTTATTACTACTCTACATTATAAAGGAATTTCACGTTAAGGCGGCCATTTTGTACTGTATATTTAATTTGTCTGGTTATACTTTATTGCCGTCCCTTAGTGTAGTAAGGTGTTATCAAATCTATATTATTATTAATCAGAGAATACTAATAATATACACATTTTTCTATCTCTTTAATTATTGTCCTACATGAGTGTATGCTTATGAAAGCACGCTGTATAATTTGTAAACGTGATGCATCGGTTTAAAATAATCATATCACAGAAGCCAAACTCCGCGCGTGCTGTGTATTATCTGTATCCAACATGGCCGACATGGCGACTGTGTTCGATATCGGTTCGACGTCACGCACGAGCTGTTCGTGACTGTTCGTCAGCCCGCCGCCATATTTGAAACTACGACGTAAACTCGATCGAATACTCTTCGCGGAGTCGCTCTTCCTTACAAACGAACGTCGGAGGTAGTCACGTGTCAACGAGAGCGAGTTCCGTGACGTCGACGATCTCGGTCCGCTTGCCCTCGAATCGGTTTCGTCGGTGATCGTGATAGATGGCGTCGCGAACACGCCGCTATAGTCGGGCGGTTGCGTTTCTGTAGTCAGAGTGTCCCGGTCGACGGTTTCGCTCAGCGTGATCGGTAGTTGCGATACTTCGTCACTTGCGACTCGTTCGGTTCGTGTCGATGTGATCCTGTAGAGATAGATATTACGAAGTTATTCTTAAAAACGACGAATTAAAAAAGAAAACATTACAACGCAAAATTTTAAAATTCATCAAATGTAAACAACGGAACAGATGTACTTTACGTACATTATCGCTAACTATACTCCGGTTTTTAATCCCAAGAAATAAATTTACTATTACTGGTATTAAACTAGAAAATATTGTTGCAACATTGTGTTGTGTGTTACCGTTTGTTTTACGATCTAATTATTTGAATCGTAAGATTTTCAATGCCGATTTGAGAGTTTTTATTTATTAATTGAAATATATTTTATGATTCATACATAATATGCGACAATTTTGTATTAACATTTAAGGCATTATAAAATATAAATAGGGCTAAACCACTAACAAAAAGAACAATTTTGTTAACTCATTACAGATTTGATTTAATCTACCTTATTTGGTCTTCACCTTTGGTGGGTTCAATGTTCAGAGGGGAGGAGATGGGAGGCTGATACACGGTAGGCAAATAAAGGGGTCTGATTAAGCCTAAATCATACCTTCTAAGGGTCCTGAAACTCCGCCGTATAGTGTTGAGGAGCCTGGCGCCAGTCGCAGTGGAGTATGAAGGCGGTGGGGTGTACTTAGGCGGGGGGTCAGGCGCCGGGGGGTCCGCGACCGTGACCCCCGCGTTGCGGACACGCGGGGCGGCGCCGCTCTCGCTCGGCTGGCCCATACGTGGACGATACAAGTTTTGTATACGCTGCATTTAATATTAAAACAAAAATCGTTAGCCGAATTATTTACACACTCATCTGATATTTGTGTTATCGTGAAGGTCAAGGAGCTTTGTAATCACTAGGTTATAATTATAATAAATCTAGCTGTTATTTTAGTTAAAGTGATTGTTACTAGATGGAGCCTCTTACATGTTAGTTGAATATATTTGATTGCATTCCTAACAAACAAAAATTTTTCGAGAATTATTTAAAATAAACTAACTTTAAACTATTTATCTATACTTAGTCAATAGTGGTGAACGTGTACTTTGAAATAATGTTTGAATTATAAATTTTGGTAAAAATTAAGGGGTGATATAATGTCGCCACAAACAAAAAACACCTTCATCACTATGCATTTAATGGTTAAATCTCTTTGATAACTTTCTGACTGGCTCATCACACAAGATCTGTAGTGAATTGAGTCATCAAAGTATTTTAACTTCACTTTGTACTCTGTTAAAACCAGAATATAAAGTTGTATCTTTAACAGGCCTCAAGGTACAGAATATGCTATTTATAATAAGAGGATTCGAAATTTCTTTGACCTTACAGTACTTGCATTCAGTATGACAAAAACCAGGTAAAAATTTGTATATGATATTCTTGAATTATCCAATAAAATAGCGTTTATGGGAATACAGTTTTAGAAAATTACAGAAAGCAAACTCATACGCTAAACAATAATCAACAAAGTTTAAAATATAAGTAAATAAAAATACAACTATAACATTAATAAAATTACGAAAAACATTGCCGTAATAATTTATACCAATATAGATAATTGCTAAGAAAAATTAATTAATTACTATAGAACTAACAAACCCCATAGTTAGTCAAATAAAAACAAAACTACCCACCAATTCTTCAACACACTCGCTAGCCTCGTAATCCTTGCAGCATATAAACACATCAAAATATGACCAAGTCACCATAAATAAATATATGTATAAAAATTATGTGAATAATAACCTCGAGTATATCGGGAGGTCCTTTGTTCATATATCGCCATGTCTGTATGAACGCAGTTATAGGTACTATCAACAACGCCCCCTGTTGCATAAACACGCCGACTTGTCGACTCCATATTGGCCAATATCTTTAAGAAATTCAATAATAATTATAATACAAAACTTAATAATAATAATAAAAAAATAAATAGAAAACAGACTTCAATGATTTTGAAGATCAAGGTCCAATGCTGATAATATTAAAATGGGATCACCCTTTTCAACGTATAGAGAATCATCCAAATTGGTTCAGAAACAAAGAAGTTATGGCTAAACATCAAAAAAAAAAAAATTAGAATTGGAAACCTTTTTCAAAATCGGTTAACAAGTACACGGGACTACAGTATAGTGTTGTTAAAAAAAAAGAGAACAGGATTTTAAAGGGTCGGCAATGCGCATGTGATGCTTTTGGTATTGCAAGCGTCCATACACTGCGATGCCCACTTACCATCACGCTTGTTTGCCATTATAATGGTAAAAAAAAATGTAATGAACAATTTTTTTTTCTTTTTTTTTTCTATAGTTTTAAAGACGTTTACATAGATATCTTGGGAAGAACACAATTTAAAAAAAGAAAACATCTTGTCGAAAGCTATTTTAATTTGAAATAGTTTTATCTCTTTCATATGTACTTAAATTTCATTTTATGTAACATGTTAGAAATAGTATGCTACATGTGGTACAACAACCAATAACATAATGTCAGCGTTTGTAATTTAAATAATAATTGTAACGCAATTCATATTTTGCAATGCATTTAGTTTATGAACGCCATTCCATATTATATTAAATACTAGCTGTGTCCATGGCTTTGCTCGAGTGGACTACAGAATATCCGCGCGAATCATGCTCCCCGCTCCCGGCTATTTTAAAAACAAAAATGCTTATTGTGGGTGTTTCTTAGAAGATAGATAGATGTATACACTTCCGGACTTTTTTGTAGGTCTTTTTAAAGCCTATGATTATGTAGTACATTAATTTACTATATCTGTTATGGTTTACTCAGCATAAGTTATTTAAGCGCCCGAATTGATTCACCATGACCAGTTTTTTTTTTCATCACATCATATATACTTTCATATGCATTTAGTAAAAAGCTGTTATTTTGACATTACAAACAGACACTTCAATTTTATTAATTGTATAGACAATGGATTCGTAATAATTATTGTGTATAATTTTAATGCCGTAATTAAGTTTGGTACAAAAAATAATAACTCAGTATGTCTTACCCGGATGGCTTTCTCCATGTATACAGTTGACGTTGCTGCCCAACACGGAAGTCCATAACACATATTACCTGAAGATAAAATAAACACCAATCTAATAAATGAATACATCTTTTGAAAAGTTATTTGTTGCAAATAATACCAATGAATTAATATTTATTAATTATTACACTTTTGTAATTTTAATAAAAAAATATGCCAAAAACGCGGCATTATGTGCATATGACCGGGCGTATCGTCATCATTCAATAAATAAAACTAAGGTTACACATTATATGCAAAGAATTTAAGCTGAAACTTATGAATTTACTTGAGCAACTATATAATTTAAATTCACTATTTCTACAATTCGTAATAATTTTAAAGTCGTTTGTCACAAGATAACCTAATAAGAAACATACAACTATGCATACAAATATTGTACGATGACGTCACGTCCTCTTATTGGCTTACCCAATCACGTGACCCACCAGACACAAATTTCAGTTTCCCCAAAGGATAATTAAAAATGAACAATTATTTTTTCAATCAATAAACCAATATGATTAAATATTAAACTTTTAAGCATATTGTCAACTCGCGGATAACACTGAATTAATGAATGAAATCTTGATTGCATTTTATGTCGTGCTCATTTACTTCCAAGCTGTAGCGATTGTAAAGCCATTCTTTCGAGCTAGTACAAAAAAGGGCTGCGTTGGCAGAAGCGCAGTGGATAGTTTATCAAATAAATTGAATACGGATAAAACCATGGAGCACAGCTAGTGTAGTATACTTACACAGAGGATAACCGGCAAGATAACGGTCCAGGTGAAACTGAGCAGCGCAGCGAGGGTGGCTGAGAGCCGAGTGTGCGAGTCGAACAGCGCTGCTACCACGATGTCCGGCGAGTATGGCCGGCCCCGTACCACAAACACGCCGCACGCGAGCGCGATCTGCACTACGCACTGCCACCACGAGCCCACCCACACGTAGTCTACGAAGTGAACTATCCTTATACCCGCCTGGGAACGTCAATCACGAAACTATTATTGTATGCTAGCTGACCCTTGCGAACATTTCGCACATTATCACTACAATATAAACTAAACATATTGTTAATAGATGGCGCCTCCTACACGTTAATTGAATATACATGTATTTTGTAATAAATTTTTGCAAAACCTTAAAAACGTGATTTCCCAACAATCATGGTTTTTGGGTGACTTGAATCAAAACCGTAAATCATATTTGTCTTTAACTTTAAATCATAAAATCAGATTTAAGATTGACAATTGCATATGAAGAATTCAAAGAAATTCACTTCCAGCGCCCATAAAGGTTACACTTCAATTTTTTTATCACGGTTGTTAATTTTTTCGATCACTTATATTTTACACGTGGTTAAATTCAAACAAATTTACTTCTAGCTTCCGTAAAATATTAAAATGTAATCTAAAAACTCACATCAGTGCTGAGAATCAATCCTACGGCCAGTCCAACGACGCAGCTCAAAAAGGTGATGGTTGTTTCCCAAACCCTTAACGCCTTGGGGTTAATCGCCATTATTCCCGTGATTACACAGTGCCATATCGCTAATTGTTGCGCTATACCAAACATTATCAGGATAAAGTAGAATATCACCGCCCACGCTGGAGATACCTAAAAAAGAAAAATTGTACACTGTTCCAGGATCCTATCTCTTAAATTGAACGTTTTTGTATTTTATACTTACGTCGTGCAAATTACAACATAACATAAAAACATGCATTTCGATCATTATTAAAAAAATATGACCATGATAAACGTTATAAAATCATTTTGCAAGACAAAATCACATTTCATTTACACATCTTACACATACTTCTCAATTCTTTTAAAGCATGAACGTATTATCGATAATATTTAGCTTTAAAAAAAGAATCGTATAATCGTAAAACCAAAAAACGATTTAAGTTATACCAATCTCTAAAATAAAAATTAGACACGCAACTTTTATTACGATGAACACAGTACAGAATAAATCAAAGAACAACATTAATTATTGATATAATATTTTATATAATGGCTATACCAAATCTAACAGGTACATGCATCAATAGAAAGAGACAGATGAAAAAAAAAAAAAAGAGATTATAATTAATCCCTTACCAAGTCAGAGGGTAGTACAGCAAGGGTGGCGGGAACAATTTGTGTTGCCAGCTGAAGAGGTTGCCAACCGCTGATAGATTTCGCAATATTGCCATTCGGCCAGACGGTTACCCCGACCAAACTAGCATAATGCCCCATGTAACGGACGGGAGTTGAGGCCGCGTTTCCTGGCATCGGTTCCGTCCTCGGCCAAAGGAATTGTGATGATTTTATTGTTTCTGGCATATATAAAGAAACATGTTATTTGGATATGTTTGTAAGATCTTTTTAAGATTTAAGATCTATACTAAGACTAGCCTAAGGGTTAGATAACATGAACAGAGTAGTCTAGATTTTCAAAATTTCTTATTTGGTACCAAGCTAACATAATTATTTTGAATATAACTGAATTTGTTAATAATCTTTTTAATAGGTGTTTACTAAAAAAACAGCGCTTACTTTCTATTGAAGAAATACAAATAGTACATATAATTTTCCAAATTTCATACAACAGATTAACTATTAATAAACTATTTTGTGTGTCAATGTTGTAATAATTTTCTATATTCGAAATTACTAATAGCTGGTTTTTAACTAGATAAGTAATTAATTAAAACCAAACTATACACACAAATCTCAAACGCATTTACCAAGCAAAATCATACAATTAGCATGTAAAGTGTAGCGCAGGAGCGCCGCTCCAGATATAGTTAATTTCTCATACAAAATATTTTATTTTACGTGTCGGGCCGTGTGTAATGTTCTTTTACGCACCCATTGAATTCCGAGCTTGTCGTTGTACATAAATTTGTTACATAGGAGCGCAAGCGCTGGCGCTTCATTCAGTGAAACTTAAAACCAAATCTTTTAATAAAAATGCATTTATTCTGATTAATTCGATCAAGAAATCTTCAAACAAATCCTTATCAATACTTCGATGCGCACCGAAACGTTAGAACAAGTACGATGCCTCGCTACGCATATCGCGTACCGCAGCATTGAGCGTTACGATCGCGAGACCAAGGCTTTAGTGTATACGGGAATGTGATATCGAAAGCATCTCTCTCACTTTATAATCCTATCTGCCTTGGACTATTCAAATAATATAGCTTTACTTTTCTAATACCATAGTAAAATTATAATCCTTCAATTCTTTTTCATGTACATATGAGATACAAAACGTTTATTATCTTCACATCATTTGCGTACATTGAAACAAAACTGACATCAATAATGATGGAAGTTTATTGAAGTCTCTGTTGATTGTTCAATGTTTACTGAGCTTAACTTTTCCTTGAAATGACAATAACTACATCATAATCATATTATAAACAGATAAGATCGATAAAAATTCAGAATTCAAAGATATAATCACTCAAAGGGCAATGCAAAAGACTATGCTCGGAGTTTCTTTGCGTGATAAAATCCTAAAGATCTGCAAAGGACCAAATTCATCGACATAGCTCTAAGAATTTTTAGAGTTAAGAGGCAGTGAACGAAGCATATTGCCGATGGTACCGAAGAACGAGTCATCGAGGGGCGACCACAAGCCTGCCACAAAGCGGACCGATGACCTGATGAAGGATGTAGGAATTCGCTGTCAGTATAGATGATTATGATGTAATGGATGGATTTTGTCACGCCTCATGTCTGAGTGGTAGTGAGCCTTATTATTGAGCCGAGGAGAGCTCGCGGGTTCGATTCCCGCACATGACTGGCTTTTGTGTGATAAGCATAATTGTCATTTGTATGTTTAGTTAACATAATATGAGTTTTGCTTGGTTTGAAATTAAAAGGTTATGCGCGAAATTGTGTCCCCTGTGTTATGTCCAAGACCAAACAATTTTTAATAACATTAGTTAACCAGACTTCATGTAAAACACAAGTTTTAAAATGTTTAAAAATCATAATATAACAGTATTCATCATATAATAACTTTGTCCAGAGACTCGTAACCTCTGTCAAATCATTACCATAGACTACTACCATTTACAGTTATAGACAATCTGAAGTCTGGATTAAATCAATATACATCAAAATAAAATATAAATAGTTAACCAATAAGTACGAAAAATATTTACTAAATCTATAAATATTAATTTAAAGAACTTGTTTTATTAATAAAGAATAATATATTATATATGATAAATGCAGTTTAGTCTTTGTAGAACCTTGGAATGTTGTATGAAAATGTATGAAAAAAAGAGACTCGAATTTACGTCGCGTCTGTCGAGAACCTAACATATCATAAGTATGAGGACTGTCTGTAATATAAAAAAGCATATGGTAACATACCAAAACTTCCTGGAATATAAGCGAATCCATAGTTCTTTAAAATCTGAGCGCAAGTGTTCGCTAGAAAGGATCCCAACAGCAAAATGGCGAATGTAAACGCGACGATGCAAGCGCTCTCCTTCTGTAGCATCGCATTGGTTTTGTTTTTTGCGTTCTTGTGTGATGTTAGTTGTGTTATACAGGCCCCCAACAGACCCCATGTGAGAAATGTCTCTTGTGCTGCCGCCGCCCAACTCTGTTATATATAAATACAAATTATATAATTAATCTACACTAATACTAGCTGGGCTCGGCAGACGTTGTTGAACTGCCATTCCGGTTGTTAATAGCTTGCATACAGCACCACATATCCCGATTTCATTTCTGCAAACTTTTCCAGAACCATAACTTAAAAAACAAAATAATTCGAATCGTCAGTTATGGGTATTGAGTTCATACAAAAATCTTATAGAAAAGAGTACCTTTAGTTTTTCCCGAATTGGAAGATGTTCAGGGAAACTTTTACAATTTTCCCTGCCATAAAAACTTAATTCGAACTATTACGAACATTTTAAAACAAAAAAAAGTCAAATTCGTCGAGCCGTTCTCAAGTAATAGCTTACCAATAAAAAGGATTTCATTTTTATTTATACACTAGCTGTGCCTCACGGTTTCACCCGTGTTAATTTTATACGACAAAGATCGCCAACGCACCTGTGCAGGCAATTTTTTATACTTTTTTACATATTTATGAGGAATAAATTATTTTTTCAAATGATAATATAGCCTATGTTACTGGCTGATACTGTAGCTTTATATTGGTGAAAGAATTTTTATAATCGGGCAATTAATTATTGAGTTTATCCATTACAAACAAAAAATCAATTAATAGGTCGGGGAAAAAGTTTCGAAAAGAAAAGGCCTAACGACAGCTCCACCTATCAGATCCTAGCATATCCATAAACTATCGTCCTGATAAAACAAATTAATCATGTAAATATGAGCTCGATCTGTCATCATGTCGTTAAGAAGTTATAGAATCAGTAACAGATGCACACAACATTTTTATATATAAAATTACGAAGCTCAAGCGATTGTTTGTTTATTTCTTTGAACACATTAATATTTGGAAATACCAATCTAACTAGGAACTATTACCGTTCGTCTCTGTAATGGCGGCCTGCTGGCCTCTAGACGCAGACGGCTGGATATGCACTGGCCGATCCCGAAACGCGACAAACCAAAAGAGAATCACTGTAACAGGTTTATCACCACATGTATGGTGGTCACATCCCATGATGTACTGATTCCTACCACCCCTCAATCTAATACAATAAAACTGCAGAAATAGTTTATTTGTTTAACGCGTTAATCTCTAAAACTACCAATCAGATTAGAAAATATATTTCTGTATTCTAAAATCTATTTATTGAGACAGGTTATAGGATATATATCTTTACGGCATGACCCTAAGCAGCAGAACAGTAATCATGAACGCAAAGTAATCTGGAAAGCTGTAAGCAAGTACGGGAGGTGAGAACGATAGGCTACACGCGTCACGAGTTATTCGTTCATGATTACCCTCTATAAAGTTTTAACATTATCTTTATAACCTGTAAGCATATGTTCGCAAATATCAAACACGACAATATAACTAGACAACTAGGTCACCGTAACAAAACTAACAACTACAAATATTTTGAACGATAAAAGAAACTCTTTAATGCCTTATGTCTCCGAATAACAGATTAATCTATATAAATAGAATGATTGAAGTTTGCAGTTGTGCGCTCATCACGCAAACTACTACGAGTGATTTTGATCAAAATTTTTTTCGTTTTACTCCTTAAATACTCGTTCCTTGTCAAAAAGAAAAAATAGTTAATTATTAAAACTAGAATTAAATTTTACAAACAAATAACTCACGTTACTAATAATGAAGAACTCCGTCCATTCGGTTTCCGAGAATATATTCGTGACCGAGTCGTAAGGTATGAGTGTCAACAATTTAGTACACAGAACGAGTGTTCCGCAAATCGGTAGAAATATAAGCATGTAAACGGCCTGTAATCACAAAACGTTACGTATAGCGTAACATGATACAATTTCATGAAAAAACTAAGAGATATTTCACTTCAATATTTTAATGAACAGCCATATTTTATATTCAACCAGGTTCTGTTGCAAGTTTTGTTATTTATTCTCCGTTTGTTTTGTTTTTGCTTCTATGTAGCATTCAAGTGCAGCTGTCGGAACCCAAAGTTTTACCTTGAGGGTGGTAGATAGGCAGGTGGGCATTCGAAAATGCTGCCCTACGATCATGCTCAGATTCTCAGATTGCTCAGCGGTAGCGTGTACGGACACGGCGCCGTTTTACGTGAGTTCGAATAGAATGAGCTGAGCTTTCAGTGAAGGAAAACATCGTGAAACCATACCATAATGGTAAAGCATTTTCTAATGACCGCATGGCTAGCTTCTGCTTCAAGTCTGGTGACGCTATAAAAGCCTTCTGGGGCTGCAGGTCCCTTAAGGGTAAAGGTGCAAAAGTCAAGCATCTATAGGTGTTCCGACACCTCCTCTACAAGGGTTCGCTTCTTACTATTTCAGGCCACATCGACACTTAACATCAGGTGAGTTTCTGGCCAAGGAGGCGTTCAAGTATTACGTAAGGGAATTTGGAGGAAAGGGGTCACGTAAAACGTAACGATGTGTCACAAGGGCGGGAGGGGTGTTCGAACAACACGTTACGTACAATTTTTTTTCAAATAAAAAACTAGGTAATTAAAATTTCTCAAGTTCGCAACCCTTTTCGTTTATGTTTTACGGGGAATCCCTTGACTGTATGGTTGTAGTCAGTGACGTTAAAGTGTGTTCATATTGTATAATTTCCTCAAAATAGGGAGATTTGCATCATCAGTTATTCTTGGCCTATAAAAGTTCACATGCCGACTTGAGGACTTGGATGTTACGTAACGTTTAAGGAGAGGGACGGGGGCACAGAAAAATGTTAAAAAATTATGTTAAAATCTTCAAAAATCGCGTTACGTAATACTTCAACGCCCTCCAAACGCTTAAACCTATAAAGAATATAGAACTGAAACTGGTCTTCCTTTCTTCCTAAATGTGTAGATGATTGAAATTGAGAATATTCAATGAAAGCTAACAGATAGATTACCTTGCCGTAAGATCTTAATCCCTTGCTTAGCGACACGAACACAATCATCCAAACAACTGCTAAATTGAACGCAACTTGGAACTTTATCGTTCCAAAGTAAGAATTGGACCCTAAGTTCCTTTGCAAAACTTCTCCATGGAAGTATTGCGGAAGCGTCTCTTGTATTTTGTAGCTGCCGTTTTTTTCACTGCCATCTATAAAACAATAAAAGAAGGTAAATTATTAAAAAGGAAACAAAAATGGTTAGAGAAAAGTCTTTTTTTTTTCTATTTTTGCTTTTGGTTTGATTCTCAGACATTCTTAAATATTATATGGCCTACGTCACTCCCACAAAACCCTCTTTTTTCACAGTCGGGAAATAAACATAATATTATTTTCTTTGCATTTAATGAAGCAACATGTTTCTGAAAATATGATTGGCATCAAAGCATTGGTTGATAGGATCAATGTTTTCAAATTCTTCACATTATAAATATAGAAATATCACATTTACGATAAATTCATGTAGTTACAAAACGATACATTATAATAGCATATTTAAAATTACAATGACCTAAGTGCAAATAAAGTAATAAAACAACAAAATAGAAAACAAATAATTTTTTTTTTTAATTACTAGTAATTTGCACTTAGGTCATTGCAATTCTAAAGGTGGGATATGTAAGTTTTGTACTTTAAATATGTTCGTCTTTTTAAAAATACTCCATATTATAACTATATAGAGATATTTATATTATTCATTTAAGCTATAAACGCATTATTGCTACACAAACAAAAATGGAAACAATTTCATTCCCATGTTGCGGCTATTCCGGCCCTCGAAAAACATTTCCTACCATTGATAAATCAAATAAAAAGAAATACAATTAATTGCATGACCTTATATAACATTTCCTGATTGATAAAACACCCAAATAATTTGACATTGGACAAACAATAAGCAAACGTTCAAAGTAATTATGCAGTATTATTGTCTCACCTTCAATATTGAATTCATGAGGTAAAGCCCATTTATATTTATCATTGGACGTTATGAACGAGTCTCTGAAGTACACAAATATCCATGAAAGGCCTATTATACTGTACAAGCCGATGACAGCTTGAGTGATTAACAATGACACACCAACTCCTTGGAATATCGGCGATATTCTCCACATATCCACTGGACCCGATTCCAGTACTTGGCCCAAACATAAGTGAAGGGTAAATAATGGTATTCCAATCAATAACGACAATATAAAAAATTGAATTATGAAACTAGCTGTAAACAAGAAAAAAAATTTCAAGTTATTCATAAATTACTAGTAGATAGACTCATTAACAATAATAATCACAAAAGCCTATAAATGTTCCACTGCTGGGTAAAGGCCTCTCCTCAAAGGAATCACCACACCAGACAACGACGTATTGGTGATTTCAAACACCGAGAAATCAACAGTTTTATATTTTTCCCACATATAGTGGCACTTGTAGTGGTTACTAAAAGTACATTTCTCAAGCGTTCCGGTTTCCTCACGGTGCTCTGCTTCACCGTCAGCCCATAGTGTTGCGAATTTTAATGAGTAAATGTACGCAAATTCCTAAAAATTAGTTGGTACATTCGGATATTGAAATGTAAAATTTTAACATTTCAAGTTTGTATGATATATATATGTAATTTAAAAATAACAAAGGTTTACCTCCAAAATGGACACTGAATATGGCAAATCTCGAAATATTAAATATTCCCACGGTGCAACTAAAGCATGCCAGCATTGCGCTCATTCTATGTGGCCAAACTCCAAAAGGAGGTTCTTCAGTCTCATCATTTCTGCAAACATAGTCACGCGTCAAGTGTTATCAAATCAACATTCACCCAAACTGATATGTATTTAAGTTTCAGTGGAATAATGATTCATCTAATTCAAATGACCTCATTTTGAGGCATAAACTGAGTTATAAAATTGCATAACCAAGGTTACTAAATTGAATATTTTGGTAACAATAGCAATTCTCGATCCAACTGAAAAATACGATTACGTAAATTGTCTAAGTAGTTACCTCTCATCCACAGATCCCGTAGCGTTTTGATTTGTGGGAGCAACATTTAAAGATTCACTCGAAGAACTTGAAGCACTTATACTTCTAGCGGTACTTCTGGCAGTACTTGGACCCGTCCAGTCCCCCGCGGTAACTTCACTGTCTCCAGGCGACGGTAATGATAACGTCCGATTCATCAGCAAAGCCCGACGGCCTACAATCAAAGGACCCGACGCTCCATCACTGCTTAAGTTAGCAGCCGTGACTTGCAATTGTATTGGTGCGCTCGTCGGCCGAATATTCACGTGATGCTCCAAGAATAATATGACCGGTAATGTTAACGGTTCACACGACTGCTGCGTTGCTATCGCCGGCAGTACTATAGGATCCAATCTTCTCATTGAATTGCGTAAATTGTCATGCGTATTGCTTGCTCTATCTAAAGTTGGCACTAGCATTTGTCGGTCATTTACCGAAAGCTGAGAAAAACTTTTCGAACGACCAAAACTTGTGATTTGTGGTATAATTGATGTACTCTGTGTGATGTCAAGTTCTTCTAACGATGGTGCAGAAGGCAGAAAGTTAGTGCAGGTTACAACTTGAGTGTTATCATCTGCGGAGCTCTGTGCTTCGGACTGATCAGACTGCTCATATTGTTCACCGAAACATTCTTTGATTTTACAAATGATTTCCTCATCGTCACTGTCAATATTTTTGACACCCTCGTCTAAACACGCTAATAAAGATTTATCTAACACTTCGTCTAAATCGTTCAATATATCCATGAACTGACAAAGTGCTGTCGCTTGAAATTCTTCGTCGTTTGTAATGTCGCTTGATGCTTGTGATGAAAAATTGGAATCTGATTTGTAACATTCTGATATCGTTTTCTGCAAATCCTCTCTTAAATCTCCATCGTCGGAAAACTTATCTAAATCTTCACTACATTGATCGCTGTCGACGCTATTAAAAACATTGCTCGTAGCGTCACTGTCTGCATTACTTCCTGGTAAATCTTCAGTCTGTTCGTACCGGCCTTCGTCTGTGTTAACTACTTCCATTTTTATTGCATGGCCTAAGTCATAACCGGCCCGCTTCGAAGTTAACCCTGTAACAAGCACTTCACTTATAATCGAAGGAGATATTACAAATCTAAATTAAACTGTGTAATTAAAAAAAATACATTTTGAGGTGACGATTCTCCACAGCTTGAACATGGTCTGTGGTACTTGTGAATATGATGTTTGTATTAACATACGAATTAGCTTGCTAATTAGCTTAATTACTGCACGTAACAAGAGCATCAAAGACGGCTAAATGTTAACACTGTAATGCGAAGTATCTCCGTGCAGTAACGTTTGTAAACATGATTCACAGTGGATTAACATTTGTTTATACGACATCATTTTAACGGGAAAATAGTATTAATAGTATAATGAGTGTAGATGTTATAATCGTTATATTATCGTTACGTTTGTACGAAAAAATAGTATCATTCCATCGCAATAAGAAGCATGTTTTGTGAAATCGGTAATTTCATAATAAAATGTAAAGACGTCATTTGCGGTGAAACTTCGCGAATCGGAACCGGATAACTAAATTCTATACATAATCAAAAATCGTGAGATGTGTGTTGAATCCTTGCAAGAGATCACACGATATATTTTGTTCTTCGTTTTACTAGGGCTTAATAAAATAGGTTCTATAAATCCTAAAAAGTAAACTACCTGCCAACTGAAATAATATAACATAGAAGATAGCCCGCAGTCCTTTATATATTAAAAGAAAACTCGAGCTCAATAGAGCGATTTATGATGGTGTAAGAAAAAAAAAACATGAAATATTTGAATTAAAACATTTAAATATTCTAAGGATTTATTTGGCCAAACAAAAAAAACGCGTAGATAGGAGTTTATGAGTTAGGAATTTTAGGGGAAGTACTAAGTGCTCAAAATTAAAGCGTTTTGGTTTTTTGGCCGCTTTCTGGACATGAACCGTCCTTACTTGTGGTTTATTGCGTGATATTCAGCACAATATATTTTGAAAACAATATTATTATAAACGCAAGAAGCGGAATAATTTCTACTACAATGTGCCTATACTGTACTTATTGCACATAAAAAAAAAACAAAATAACTATAAGATAACGCAATGCAGAACACTTATCAAATGTAAGATTAATTATTCAAGATAAGACACTCGCAAGTGAATAATCTATACTAATATTATAAATCTGAAGAGTTTGTTTGTATGTTTGGTGGAACACGCTAATCTCAGGAACTACTGGTTCGAATGGAAAAAATATTTTTGTGTTGGATAGCCCATTTATCGAGGAAGGATATAGGCCATATAACATAACGCTACGACTAATAGGAGCGGAGCATCGATGAAAAATGTTGCAAAAACGGAGGAAATTTATTCCTTTTGAGAGCTTCCACTGCATGCGCTGCGTGAATGGTTAAAGTTACGCAACAATTATGTGTGACGAAATTGATTCTCGTTTACTCAATATAAACCTTTTTATGATAATAAAATTTGTTCTAAAATAATGAATTATTTGCGAAGGTGTTTTTATATACATGGTATTAATCCTTATCGAAACAAATACGCTATTCATCACAAGTATTTAATTTTGAACAAAATTGCCCTTTACAGTAAAAGATTTACATGATTATCTTAAGAGATATAACAATTTTAAAATAACTCGGCAGCAAAATAATGATCAAGTATAGCGAGCGTATTTTTATTATGCAGAATAATGTGGGAGGCGGGCGGTACCTATAATACAGACGCTGACGAAGTTACGCGAGTAAGCTAGTATATAAAATAACATTAGTATAATAATAAACTTGGAACTTGTTCCATGAGGTAATCATTATGAGAAGTCCATAAAATTATTGGAAATTGTTTTCAAACATATAATATTTTTGTTGTCCAACTAAGTGTATGAATTTAATGGTAACTTTAATATTCAAAAAATTATGAATTCATAATAATTAAATAAAAATTGTTTTTATTACAATATGAATCTACAATCTACATCTTTTTTTAGATCTGACTACACTGTTAGCCTTAGGGGCCCTAAAGCCGCTGCGGCTTTTACAGCTTTACCGGACTTGGGTCAGTAGAACCTTGATAATTTAAAAACCTATATAAATCAATAAAGTGTTGTGTGTCATCACCTCAGAGCCTGAAAATCCATTTTACTTAATAAATGCTAAAAGCTTAAGGAATGTACATAAGGTACTTAGGGAATGTACATAAGGAATCACATAATATTTTATGTTCAATTGGACTGATTATTAATGGTGTACAATAAATTTTAAATAAATAATGTGTGTGTGTATGCGTTTGTGCGTTTTCTTTTTCATCTTTAAAGACAAGCGTCTATAAGAATGTTAACGTGTTCAAATTTTAAAATACGGAACCTCAACTATAAAACATAAAAATAATATATTTGTAACTCTGTAACTCAAACTAATGTTTTAGTGAGTGTGCACCCAAAAGATTTTATTTAGAAATATGTAATACTAATAACATAAAAGGTGATATTTCCCAAAGTTTATTTCATATTATAATAAATAAAATTGATTTTAAAAGTCAGCTTTTCTGTCAGTTATATTATATTGTATAAGATAAATGCATCAAATAAATCAGAGTATTTTTACAGGCCTAAAATTAAATTTATTTATAAATTCAAGAGGTAGCATTTGAATTTAACATAGCCCTTCAACTAAATCCCTAAAAGACATAAAGTAAACCACTTTAAGTAAAAATATGATCCTCTAAAAACTACCTAAAATTATTTTTCTCTTGAACTAACTAATCAAAGTTCTACTTATAAAAAGATATTTGTGAGAATGTAGAAGACAAAATCAGAAACTATCAATCCGTTTCTAAAATTCCTTTTACTAATAGGAAGCAGCACTATCCATGAATATTATATAGGGCTATTTTGAATTCATATTTTAATGAACGCAAAGAAATGAAGGTTGCTGCTAAGAGTATAAAGAAATCTCTTACTTTTCTATTGATGTTGTAACACCTTATAACAAACACTTTAAAGGTACGTAAAACAATTATCCAGAAACTATGTAACAGTTTAAAATTATTTAATTCCCTTAATTAGTTTACTTGTCTTATTTAACATAACTTCACCTAAATGGAACTTGTTTTTAATAATCACAAGTAAAAATAATTTTAGTAAAACTCTCTATAAACACACTCTTCTAAAGTACTTGATAAAATGAGAAAATTCAAATGTGATATCTGTATTCAATATGATTCTTATTTACATGAAATGATATCATCATTGTATGTTGAAAGTGCAATCATATTATCAAGATCTTCAAATCAATATTAAACAGTGAATGTATAAATGTATTGTTTATTGCAACATGATGATTGATGATGTATTGTTGAGATAATATACTGCTTAGATACATTAATTACTTTTGGAGTATTTAATAGTGGTGGTCAACCATGAATGATTTACATAATTAAGATATTTACTTATTGCTAATTTTGATTAGTAATCTATACATATAATAAAAACGTAAGTGATCGATGTCTGTACATAGAAGATATATGAGAAAAACCATTATTGGGGGCCTTTAACAACGCAGTAGAACTCAAAACAATGATTCATAGAATTTTGTCTGTTTGTCTGTTTGCCAACGTTTGCGCACGCTAATCTCAGAAACGGCTTAACCGATTTGGAAACGGTTTTCACTAATATATAGTGTCAAGGTTCACTTAACATTTAGTGTTTGTTTTACTTCAATAAGTTCATAAATAAAAAAATTATATCAATGTAAAAAATCACGTCGAACATTTGTTCGATAAAAATGCTATAAAATAAGTCTTCAGTTGAATTGGCTGAAACTTTGAAACTGGTTTGTAAAATGATGATTATTGAAAGTTTAATAAAGTTAAAAAATTTAGTTTCAGAGAATTTGGAAATTTCCAATATGAGTTGACCTTAGATCTATATATTATAATAAATCATATTAATAAGGGGTCACTCTATGTTAGATCGAGTGACGCATCGCTGCTAGGCAATTCATTCCGATAAAGATCGATTCGAATCAAACTCTGATGTATCGATTCACAAAAAATCGAGGTCTAAAAGATCTATCTCTCCAAAAAATCGACCTTTTTTTATTCACTTTTCAGGTTTGTGTTAACAATATAAAAATCCCTATTATACAAAACAAAAATTACATCACAATAATCGATCTTTTGTTATTTTTACCATGCTAAAGTATCAGTTAAAGAGGAACAAAGAAAGGCGTAGAGAAAGAGAATTCATTTCAAAAATTTATTATCAAAACTGTTGTCGTTATTCTGTTGTTGGGTAATTTACTGTTATGAATTGTATTTTAATTGGTAAATGACACCACAGAGAATGACAGCAAATGAAATGGATAATCCATACTAATATTATAAATGCGAAAGTAACTCTGTCCTGCCTGTTGCATTTCACGTCCTGAAAAAGGCAATGAAGGTTTTTACGAAGAACGCATCAAACCAAATTTGATAAATTTTAGTATAAAGATATATTGGACCTTGAAGAAAGCTATTGGCTTACCTTATGTCGTGAAAATAAAACTTTAAGATGTGAAATAGGGGATAAAATTTGTATGAAGAACAACCCACTATTTCTAAATTTAGGGATATGAAAATTCATATTTATGCTTTTAAGAAGAAATGACAGTGTATTCGCGTTTTAAAAAATAAGAGATGATTTACATACACAGACTGCACCCCTTGATACTAAGCAAAATGTCCCTGAGACATAAGCTTACATTATACAAGACATGTGTCCGTCCTGCCATAACATGTAGCTGCGCCACATTCGCACATACGTCAAAGATCATCATTAACACATTCCAAATCCTCAAAATTAGATTCTTACGTAAAATTAACAAAGCCCCTTGGTACGTTAGTCAAATCTTATATTAGATATCTTACGCGATCGTACTTCGACACTGCGTCGAATCATGTGAATCCGTTGGTAAAAACTGCCGCGACTTAAACCCCAAAACATCCCCCGCGAACAACTCCGGCCGCGAATATCTTTACCGATCCCGTTTATAAGATCGAGGAAATAAACAAATACTATTCCACCGTCTCTCCAAACAAAGCGTACTCGCGCCAACGCCCGCGAAACCACTGTTCCCTCCGCAGGGGACGGGCGGCTAATTTCGCTCCCGCAAACCCGTCACGTCCTCCCTCTCTTGCGGCAACTCAAGCCTAGGTCCGTCCCCTCGGTGTAGAACCATTGAGTCATGCAGCCGCTCGCGCGATACAGGTGACACTGCACTTGCAATCACGTAGCTACCCACACACATCATTACACACAATATGTACATACATACGTGCACACCACATAATTACATAGGTTCTGTAAGGGACCTTTTTTTTTCTTTTTTTACGATAGTCTCGATCATGTTTCCAGAATACTAAATACATATACACATGTTCATTCCTTTCTCCCAGGAGGCAGGGACATGTATATATGTATGCGTTAGTTTAGCTCGAATTTTCTACGGATAGGGAATTAGTCGGTTCACGACCTTCTCACAGTCGCGGTAACAGCCTAAACCGGGGTCCGGCCACTTTGGTACCCTTGTGCGCATGTTGCTCACGCTTTCGCGGCTGAATGCCTTAAGCGCTCGCCCTCAAGCCTGATGAAGCTGTCAAAGCCATCAGTGGCTCTATTTCTTTAGGGCCCCTTAGGCTAACAATATAGTCAATGAGAAAGAAAAAAACCATCTATGATTTTCTTTTGGTTTATCGTGTTCAGAGATTAGTCAATGTATATACAGTAATATAGCGGGGTGGTAGGGATCGCGATCACCATACACAGTGATAAACACATGTAAGATTTTCTTTTGGTTTGTCGTGTTCCGAGATCAGTTCGTGTATATCTATACTTTTAATAACCGAGGGGCACAGCTAGTTACTAATATAAGTAATGTAATAATGTAAAGAAGTTCTTTATAAGAACTTAGATAAGTACTGACAAGCTAAAAACAAAGTGTTCCCCTGGACTACCAACATAGTTACTTGATCCTATCAAATTAGTAATTAATAATGGTTCTCATATCTCATAATCGCCCACCACTATTATTTAAACTTTCTCTATTGTTATTAATTTCAATTCAATCACAAGAATGTACCATTATCTTTTGGACCACTAAAAAGGCCTCATGCTGTTGCTATATTTATGATAATAAAAATCAAAATATATAAAATTTTGTGGATCAGCCAAATAATAAAGGTGAAATAAAATCACACCAGCCTTCTTGATTCAGCTTCTAAGTTAATGAGATAATTGCATAGTGAATAGTGAAAGCATTTCTTGAAACTCTGTTTAGTTGATGTCCAATCTAAACAGTTCAAGTACTAATTTAGCTATATCATGGAAGACTTTCAGTGTCAGCTTCATGTCGGCAATAGGGAATATGCATGAAATTCAAAAAATACCAATATATATATATTTTTTTTTTACAACCTATAACGCTACTAAATCACGTAAATATCAATAATTCTCAATTTAATTTAATATTCATTGAGAAATCAATTAACAAAAAGTGTAAAAATTGTGCAGGAATCTTACTAATATAACAAATGTGAAAGTGTGTAAATGTGAAACGACTGAACAGATATCAATGAATTTTGGCACTTAGATAGTCTATGACCTGGAATCACATATAGGGTACTTTTTATCCCGGTAAAAGTCATAGTTTAACCAGTGTTATCCTACAAATATAATAAAATGGAAAGTTTCTGTTTCTAACTCAATCACGCAAAAACAACGAAATGGATTTAGATGAAATTTGGCACACAGACAGTTTATGACCTGGAATAACAGATAGGGTACTTTTTATCGCAGTAAAAGTCATAGCTTAACCAGTGTTATACTACAAATATAATAAATGGAAAGTTTCTGTTTGTTACTCAATCACGCAAAAACAGCTGAATGGATTTAGATGAAATTTGGCACAGATAGTGATATCCAATAATACGCAGACGAAGTCGCGGGTACCAGCTAGTTTGAAAATAGTAAAACGCCACGCCGTTGGTTGACCCAATCATACTTGTTGGGTGCTTTTTGATGGTGTAATAACAAAATAGATTGTAATGGCTTTAAAACGATTTAAACACTGACGTCGAAGTGATTTTCACAACTAAATAAAGTTGCTGTTGGAGAAATCATGTTTCTTTTTAACATTTTACAGTACTTTTTTCTTATGTGTTCACCTCTCAGGACAAGCAAACTCACTTTATTGCTTGCATTCCATGTAGTATTTTCCATGACATTATGTAATTATGCTGCAATGTATAGAACGCCAAAGTAACCGGCAAAGTATGAAATAGATCTTAGATTTGCTTCGAATATCACCTGAGAGATTTTGGCGGGACCTTAAAATGTCATGTGATTGAGACACCATACATTTATAGATTTTAGTATTTTTTTTAGCATCATAAGTTTTATGTTTTGGCAACAATCTCACCTAATATTAAGTGTTGTCCAATATGGCAGCACGCTAAGCCTAATCAAACACTGGGTGTCAAGTGCAGCATCCAGAACACACCGATTGGTGCTTGGTGACAAATTTTTAACTTGAGGGTGGTAGCTAGCACAGAGGGCATTATAAAAAGCCCTACCACCATGTTATGGTTTCATCACAATATTACTATCACCGAAAACACATGCTCATTGCAAGGATTCAAACTCAGTCGATTGATGCAGAGTCCGTATACGCTACCGACTGAGCCATCATTTGTACTAGTACTTGTTTGCAGGTCCAACCCAACCTAACCGAGCATTGTCTGTATTTAGTAACATATAAATAAAAAGGTTAATAATATAATAGGGTTATGTAGATATGTTATAAATGACGTGCATACCTCAGTACAACAGTTCGCACAAGTCTGGTTGTCACACCACTAGGCCAATTCGATGACGAATATAGTTGTGGAAATCAGGACTTGCATTAACCGTGTATATTGTCTAATTCCCTAGTAGGTTAAACCCTATAGATGTATATGTTTGTCTCAATCACAATCTTATTCCTGAGTGATATTCAAAATAAATCAGAGATGTATTTCATAATGTAATGAAATAACATTTGGCATTCTATAGAATACATAAACAAAGTATGAAATAATTTTCTTTCTTTCTGATGTTTTTAAAAGATTGAGAAAATAGTATAATCATTGATATTTATATATTTTATTTGGTAAAGTTAATAGCAACAATAACAAGTTTAATAGTAGCAAACGAATATATGAGTCGGAAGTCTCAATCCAAGCTATTTATTAATTGCATTACTAAATTCTCTTTTCATGGAATCAATCTCACTTGTGAGAATTATTGTTCCGGCATCGAGCCTGCTCAACTCTGAATATCCAGGCCGACACTTCACTAAGCCGACCACCCCAGTAGATGTGGCCAGGGTGGTGGTTCCTGACCTCAACTTACATTGCATTGATTGCACTGGTTGATACCTGACGTTGCAGCTAAGGCGTTGGATCTTGGTTTATATCCTTTAAATCAAACACTGTATTGTGAGGTGTTAATGTTTTATGTGAGTTCTTCAATATTGGACTGTAAGGTTTTATAAAATTATTTATTAAGGTAACATGTTTTTATTGTTTTCAAATCTTATTGAACGAACGATTTGTAAATGGTCTGGAAATATATTTATATTAGATTTATTTTTCTTTCATTTCATATTCCCTTTTGGCTCTATAAGTCTCCTATATACTAATAGCTATATATCATAACATGTTTCATTGCACCAATTGTTTCGCTATACCAGTAAATACAAAGAAGATAAAGATCTATATTCAAATAAGGTTTTTCTTATATTTTCCAAGAGAATACATAGGTACTGTTTAAAGTGAAATAATTAATATTATATCGTATACTATACTTAGTATACTAGTTTAGTAAACCTATTCATTTAAGGATTCTGAATTGAAACTAAAAACGCCTGCGATCACAGCACAAAGAATTACGACAATCATAATATACAACATCGGACATTTTTTAGTAGGCACATGTGAAATTATAAGTACTATCAATACAAACATATAGCTGTAGCAACAGCTGTGGATATAATAAATTAATAATTTTATAAAACATGTAACTGTTTTACAATAACGTCAATACCACTAACCTGATTTCCTAACTTTGTAGATCCCATCGGTTGTCAGTTATTTGTAAGAAATATTTACATTCACTCGTTGTCAACTATATAAACACAATCATTTGTTAATAAATAATAAATACAACAAAAATACCTATTTAATGTAGGCATAGAAATCTTGATGTTTTCACCAAAATAATGTTCGACTTTCGAGTAGGCATGAGGCGTATGCACTCATATACTGGTCCAGGTTTTAATACCCGGTGCGTGCTTACCAGCTTACGAACGGATTTACGTCATCGGTACGGGCCAGCCGCAATCGCGCTTTTTTTTTTAACTGACTACACTGTTAGCCTTAGGGCCCCTATCCAAAAACAGAGCCGCTGCGGCTTTTACAGCTTCACCGAACTTGGGGGCGAGCGCTTAGGGCACTCAGCCGCGAAAGTTTTTGACGACTCGCACGAGGGTACCAGAGTGGCCGAACCTGGGCTCGGTCGGTCGTCGCGAATGCGAAAAGGTCGCGATCTATCTAATTCCCTACTCCTACAAATTCGAGCTAACTAACGTATACTCATATGCACGTTCCCCCCCCTCCTGGGAGGAAGGAGATAATCATGCGTATGTGTATTTAGTAATCGGAATGGTTTTTCTACACTAACTAGCGCATTAGTATAACTAGCGCAAAAAAAAGGTCCCTTACAGAACTCATGTACCCGTGTGGTGCGCACGTGTGTGTGTTCATACGCGTGTAATGGTGTATGTGGGTAGCTATGTGTTACACGTATAGTGTCACTTGTATCGCGTGGGCGGCTGCCTGACCCAAGGGCTTCACACCGAGGAACGGACCTAGGCTTAGGTTGATGCTAGAGAGGGTGGACGTGGCAGGTGTGTGAGAGCGAAGTTGACCGCCCGTCCTCTACGGAGAGAACGGTGGTTACGCGGGCGTGGGTGGTGGCACGATCTGTTTGGAGAGGCGGTAGAATAGAACGCGTTTGCTATTTCGATTTGGTTGAGCTGGTCAGTGAAGATGTTGCAATCGCACCTTGCTTTCCGAAGCTTTAAGAAAATGGGAAACTAGGAATGAAGGGTATGCAAACCGGGTACCGTTTGAAATACCTACGATACCCAAAGAACCGGGTATTGATATTTGAAGGTATGTCTCATGAGTCTGAATAGTCCGAAGAGAATCGCATGGCTTAGATTAGAAACCAATTCATTCGATGAGACAAATTTGATACAGACACTTATGTATTTAAGGAACATAATTGCGTAACAACGCTAAAGCATAACAATTGCATGGTAACGTGTTCTTTATGATTATAAAGATAGAAAATATTATAAAGTATTTGAATATATTTTAAAAATTACAATGTTTTCATTTTTTATGTCAGTTCTGATTTTCAAGTAAAAGCTTTAGCTGACAGAGTTAACAGATACATTCTATTAAAACGAAATCCAATTTAATTGTATGCGTGCATAAAGCATAGATGAAGATTGCCTTCCGAGACCATATCCACCCATATTCAATTCTTAGAGGTATTTTGATACCTGGTCATCGTACCGGGTATTCACTATACCCGCACCTTGAAGGCCGGGTATTGATATTTGCAAGTATAACTCATGCTTACTTTCAAGCTAATCCAATGTTGAATAGGAACGATTCGATACTACCGGTTAATTAAATAAAAGTATCGAAACCTCATTCGATACCACTTCAAAGTTTCGATATTTGTGAGTTCATAATAAATATTTGCTTGTGTTTGCCCTGCTTAGGGATGAATTGACATCGTCCTCATTCAGGTATTGAATCAAAGTATCGAAACCGCATTCTATTCCACTTCAAAGATTCGATATTTGTGAGATCTTTTTTAATTTTAGTCTGACTAACAGACGCGATGGGGAATTTTGTTTAATAATGTAGTGATGATAACAATTACTAACCATTGTCCACAAAACGATATTTATCAATCAAGTATCACCGCCTGCTCACCCCTTTTTTTCTGACTGACTATACTGTTAGCCTTAGGGGCTCTGGAACCTCTGACGGCTTTTACAGCTTCACCGGACTTGGGGGCGAGCGCTCAGGGCACTCAGCCGCGAAAGTTTTAGACAAGTCGCGCACAATGGTGCCGAAGTGGCCGGACCTCGGATGGGGCGGTTGTCGCGATTGCAAATACGTCGCGATCTGACTAATTTCCTATCCGTAAATTCGAGCTAACTAACATATACTAATATGCATGTTCCCCTCCTCCTGGGAGGAAGGAAGGAAACATGCGTATGTGTATTTAGTAATCTGAAACGTTTTTCTACACTAACTAGCGTAAAAAAGAAAAAAAAGTTCCTTACAGAACCTATGTACCTGTGAGGTGTGTACGTATGTACATATAATAATATTGGTTTTTTTTTAGATCTGACTACACTGTTAGCCTTAGGGGCCCTAAAGCCGCTGCGGCTTTTACAGCTTCACCGGACTTGTGTGTAATAAAAGGTAGGTAATAATAATAATTTATTATTATATATACATATTTATTATTATATGTGTAATATTTGTATGTGGGTAGCTAAGTGTTGCACGTATAGTGTCACTTGCATCGAGCGGGTGGCTGCCAGACCCAAGGGCTTCACACCGAGGAACGGATCTAGGCTTGGGTTGTATTTATGGATTAATGTGTGTATTCTGGTGTACACATATGAAAAATATTATAAAATGCCAGAGGATGTGGGTGTTTCATCATCCAGACCGGACATATTTCTTTATTCTCGAGAAATCAAGCGTGTAGTACTTGTAGAGCTTACTGTGTTGAATAACAATGCGCAACTCCTTTCTCATAAAATCTATGTTTATGAATAAAAAGAAGAAAAATATATTGTTGCTATGACACAAATATTATAAGAGAAATATTCTTACGTGGTATTGTATTCTCTTTGAGAAATATGTTATAAAAAAAATGGTTTATTTAAAAATTGCCCCGTAATCCTCCTCAACAGTGGCAGCAGAGCATTGTTAGTGCGTTTAAATATATAAAACGAGAAGTACAAATTTACAATTACAACAAGAAACAACGTGGCAATGGCTGCTAAAAAACAGTGATATAAATATTCCAATATTCGACGGAGCCGACTATAGTAACTGGAAAATACGTATACTTACTTAAGTTTTTACAATTTATAAATTGTAAAGATGTGATAATCCCCAAATGAATGGAGTTGCGGAGAGAATGAATCGCACACTTATTTATGGAGAAGGCGAGAACAATCCGGTTGGAATCAAAGTTAGAAAACTAGTTTTGGGCTGATGCTGTTTTATATTCAGCTTATGTTACAAATAGAAGTTCAAGTGAATTATGGACAGGCAGAAAACCTGATGTGTCAAACATGCGCGTTTTTGGTTGTATCACATATAACCGTGTACCTAGGGAATTTAGACGGAAATTAGATAACACGGGAAAGAAAATGATCATGATTGGATATAGTACATCGGGATATAAATTATTTGATCTGGAAGTAAGTAAAGTAGTACATACAATAAATGTTATATTTGATGAAAGGTATAATGAAAATAGATACTTACTGTAGCGACATCTCTCGCCACAACTGACGCATCGACGCATCTACGCAGCGACACATAGTGACATCTATCGAGCCACATACGACGAATCCTACATCGCGCTATAGAAATTAACTCTACAATTGAGTATATATACAAGAACCCGACTACAACCGTCGGGGCAGCTGCCCGACAGACATAGCACCCGTCTGGCCGGAGGATCCTCCCTTTTCTATGGCGGATGAGGAACTTTACTCTCTGTTCCTCACCTCCGCTAAATTGGTGACCCCGACGTGATACGTCAGCACAACCTTCTTCACAAAGCTACGTCATTATCACTTCCTCAAGCTTTCGAGCAGCGAATTATACAGCCAGCCAGCATCCACGGCTACTACGGGTATACTGACCATAAGTATGCAGCGGACGCGCATACCTGGTCATCACCCACAGCCTTCTCAGCGACCTTGGCACAGCACGCTGCACTTCGGCCGGTCAGTAAGCAGCAGAAGACGCATTTCTCTCCTGGTCGACGCAGCAGCCAGTCACTACGCAGCTCTGCAACACTCCAACTCACTGGATCATTCTTGCAGCATCACCCCGACTCACTGGGGTAATCACCGCAGACTGATCCGACTCACCGTGAACTATGCGGCATCACCCCGAGTCACTGGGCAATCACCGCAGACAGTTCCGACTCACCGTGAACTATGCGGCATCACCCCGACTCACTGGGGCAATCACCGCAGACAGTTTCGACTCACCGTGAACTATGCGGCATCTAGTTCCGACTCACTGAAACATTCCACTGGCCCGGCAAGCATCACAAGATGTATGGACGACTCAACCTGCTATCGACCTCCGGTCTCGGAGGGGAGTGATGTAGCGACATCTCTCGCCACAACTGACGTATCGACACATCTACGTAGCGACACATAGCGACATCTATCGAGCCACATACGACGCATCCTACATCGCGCTATAGAAATTAACTCTACAATTGAGTATATATATAAGAACCCGACTACAACCGTCGGGCCAGCTGCCCGCCAGACATAGCACCCGTCTGGCCAGAGGATTCTCCCTTTTCTATGGCGGATGAGGAACTTTACTCTCTGTTCCTCACCTCCGCTAAACTTACCATACTTACATGTTGAAAATAAAGAATAAGGAAGTCAAAAAATTAACAAGAGATAAACGAAGAAGCAATACAAGAAATGAGAGAAGAGCAAAAGAATATAATGATAAGCGATACTAAAGATATACCTACAAAAAAAATAAACATACAAGTGAATGAAGTTATACAAAGTAAATATGAACAAGAGGGAGGAGGAAAAGAAAAATACAGAAACCGAAATGGCATGAAGAATATATTATGGATTTAAGTAACGACAGTGATGGAAGTTTCGTATGCATTGATGACAAGCCAGGAAGATATTCCATCATGTTATGAAGAAATAGAATATAGAAAAGACAGACAAGAATGGAAAAATGCAATAAAAAAGAGATTAAAGTATTAGAAGAAAGTAAAACATGGAAAGAGGTATCTAAACCAGAGAAAGAAAACTTATTAGATAGTAAATGGGTTTTTACAAGAAAATATGTATGACAGAAAGAAATTGTAAAGCAAGCCTTGTAGTAAAGGGATATCAACAAAAGGAACAGCTAGAAAGTATATACTCACCAGTATTAAAGTTACAAGCTCTAAGAATAATGTTGTCAATTGCAGCATGTCGAGATTATCAAATACATGAAATGGATGTAAGGGTACGTTTCTATATGGTGATTTAAAAGAAAATGTATATCTTAAACCACCAGAAGGACTAAAATTACCGGAATGAAGAGTATTAAAGTTAACCAAATCATTATACTGGTTAAAGAAATCACCAAAATATTGGTATGAAAAATTCAATAGCACAATAACCGAATATGCTTTCAAGAGATCAGAAAACGATTATTGTTTATATAGCATGAATAATACATATTTATTATTCTATGTAGATGATATTTTAATAAATGATGATATAATAAAATTAAACAAAATGAAATAATTTTTATCACAACGATTTAGAATGAAAGACATGGGGCATGATGAATTATTGTAATTAGGGGCATCAATTAGTAGGTAGAAGAATAAGATTGTAATTAACCAAACAAAATATTTAAAAACGGTTCTTAAAAAAATATCAGATGTTAGAATGTAAAGGTTGTGCAACACCTATGGGTGTCAATTTTAAATTTGATGATACTGAACTAGGTTTATCTTATGAGCAGAAGTGTAGATCACTAACTGGGTCATTGATATATGCCACTGTAGGGACTAGGCCAGATATATGTAATGCTGTATGTTATTTGAGTTGATATCAATCTAAATCTAACGAAGCTTTATGGAAGGCATTAAAAATAATTTTAAGATATGTAAAATAAACTCTACATTATGCAATAACATTTATTAATCAACTACCAGTGTGTCCGCGGCTCCGCACGCGTTTGTTGCTACGCAATATTTATTTAAATCGCTTTATTTTTTCACATATTCTTGACAATTTATATGCCGTATCAAATGAGGAGTAGCATGTATTTCCCGTGTACAATTTTCATCAAAATTGGTTGAAACTATTATTCTAATGTAAAATTTTAATGCATTATTAATTCTTATAGCCCTTGTGGTCGCAATCCCTACCACCCCTATATAATACTGCAAATACACCGGCTGATTTCGGAATACGACAAAGCAAAAGAAAATAAAGATGGGATTATTACTGTTTGTATGGTATTGAAATTATATGCAAATATGAATCCAATAAATAATTAAAATCATACCTTATAGTACCGGCCTATGGGAAGGTTTTTTAAAAAACGTGAAACCCCTTTTATTCCTTTCTTACCAAAAGCATAAATATGAATGGGTTCTTCATACAAACATTCACCCAAGTTTTATTATACCACATGTGGAATAACACAATGAAATAATTCACTTGTAGCAAAACTATATAATCCAGATAATTTACAATAGGTATATTGCTTAGAATATATAAACTCCCGCTAGCCACGATTGACAGAGCACGTCATATTCTTATCATAAAATAAAACAGTAATTATGACGTACTGCGTAGTTAAACAGTTTATGTACACTTCAGCTAATCTTAAAAAGACTATTGGACTAACATTTAATAGGTAATTATTATAAATACAATACATTTCTTATTAAGTATAACAATATCAATTAATCAACAAACTGGTTGGTATGCCAGCCGATGTCATTTCACCATTATAGCGCATGCGCATTTTATGTACCCTTAATTTATTCATAGAAACTTTCATCCCCTATTTTCTACCCTTAAAGTTTTATTTTCAGTACAAAAAGTACCATATGTCCTTTCCTAAGGTCCAATCTATCTCTATACCAAAATTCATCAAAATTGATTCAGCTATTTAGGCGTGAAAACGTAACAGACAGACAGAGTTACTTTCGCATTTATAATATTAGTATGGATTTTTATTATAAAAAGAAGCAAAATTAAATGAGGAAAAACAATAGGATATGGACAATTCATCAACGAATATAGTTAAAATTTCAGAGAAACGGTACCAAGTTTTTTTATTATTTATTTCGCGCAAGCTATACTAACTACGCTTCCCTTAAGCTCCTTTGGTTTGTGCATTAAATAGAAATACCGATTTCTCTCGGATCGGTGGCAAGCCAAGCCAAACTCCCTATCCCCCCGCCCGCGCCCCCGGTAGTAAATGTTATGTGCTCTATCCACACCTTTGAATTTTGTGAATATTTGCCACTTCAGAATTGGCAGTATGGATCAATTCCTTCGCCTGTCCTATTGGACGAATATTACTACTACTACTAAATGTTTGCCAACTTGGCAAGCATGTGGACGGGGCTGCAGTAGTCTGTGAGTCTGTGATACACAAACTAATATAAATGGAACAGGTTTATAATCTTTGGTGCAGGCAGTGTCTCCAGATTGGGGAAAAATAATGCCGCTGGGGAATTTTTGGAGAAGAAGTTTATCTGCATAGCTGTACTACTAACTACTATTTCTACTAATGCCATCTCTAATAATTTAATTCAAACAACAAATAGTCGTTTTTGAAAATATTCACTAGTTTTTTTTAGAGTACATACCTGGACAAATTTACTTTACTGCCCCTGATGAATGACATACTCTCTCTCGTTCTCTTCAAATCAACTTTCTTTTAGCGTCGCGGGTTGAGAGATGGTAACTATTCCAACAACGAATAATATAATGCATGTGATGTATAACAAATTATTGAAGACACTATAGGATCGTTTGGGCGATCCTATTAATTAAAAATGCAGCTTAGCGTTTAAATTATTGCTGTATTTATTTTGTCGCTCGTAACCGATTACAGAATATTATTCTTCTTGTCAGTCAATGACAGATGTCTTCTTTATCTTTTTCAAGACCTGAAAGTCAGCCAGTCTATCATAAACAAAATAGAATGTGGCTGAAGTAAGAACTATTTATTGTGATAAGTCGCCACAACACTATTATTCTACTGTAGATTATCTTTTATTAACAACGGCAATAGTCGGCCAGCGTTACTGCAGCGTGCGAATAAGCAAGCATTATGTAATCACCAATAGGTCTGAAAGAGAGAGCTTTTCACGTTTCTCACACTCAACATTACAATTCGAATTACGATTTTTTCGAATTTACGATAACAATCTCTGCCTATGTTATATCCACAGTTTAGACGAATCTAACGACATCTCGTATACTAAAACCCATCAACCCATTTAGGCTACAGCCAAAGAAATATACATACGCTCGAAAAACATAAGCCTCCTTTTTCGCAATCGGGTAAAAACAGAAATGTTACGAATAATTTTATCGTAGAGAAATTTTTTGTCTTTTATTTGGTATGTACTTTATAATAAGCCGCTTAATAGCTCTTTATCTATTTCTTTTTTGTTTATCTGGTCAGAACATCTGTTTAAATTTACAATATTTTTTTTTAAGTATTTTTTGATCTGACTATACTGTTAGCCTTAGAGGCCCTGAAGCCGCTGCGGCTTTTACAGCTTCACCGAGGTTAAAAATTCTTTTTTTTTTTTTTTTTTTTTTTTTTTTTTTTTTTTTTTTTTTTTTTTTTTTTTTTTTTTTTTTTTTTTTTTTTTTTTTTTTTTTTTTTTTTTAGAACTTACTACACTGTTAGCCTTAGGGGCCCTATCGTCAAACAGAGCCGCTGCGGCTTTTACAGCTTCACCGGACTTGGGGATTTAAAAATTCTTAGTTCGATGATACTTTTATACTTCTGAACACATATCCCCACCTCTTAAAGATGCCTATACCAAAAATAAGCAAAAAAGTAAAGGAATATTCAGGTTTAAGTTGTTTGGGGAAATGTTGCTTAAAACGTATCATTTTAGGGAAATTTTTGGCCACCATGGGGATATTTCGAAAACTCGTGCTGGAGACCCTGGGTGCAGGTCAAAGTTTATTGTACACTTGAATCTAGTTTTTATTTAACTAGAAATTAAAGCTTATCTACTAGTACATAAGACACAATATTGAACAAAATTATGCAAAATATTATCTGATAAAGTTTAAAGTAAATGTTTTTAACAAAACGATAAGGATCATTACCAACCGCAACCAGTTCTCCTTTTACCAGTGCAGGCTTAGAATACTTTTGTAAAGAATAAATTATGATTACTATAGGAATTAACATCAAAATACAGCCAATGAATAAGGTTGGTCTACGAAACCTTTTTATTTCTGCGTTAGTCGTCGTTAGCCAAAGTTCTAGTTAGTCGTTTCGTCGTTCGCCAGCTGTCTGTGGAAATACATTTCATTAAATTAAGTTTTGTTAGTTACCTTCTAGAGGTAATTATTTACCATTTGTTCCGAGATTTATAACTTTTTTTTTTGTAGCTTCTCAAAGCGATGGCGGGGTATTCAACGAAAGTTTCTCTGAACGAGGTAGTTATTGCCTCTGCTGTCAGGACTCCAATAGGTTCTTTTAGAGGGAGTTTGGCAAATTTGTCGGCTACAGAATTAGGTGCGGTCGCTGTTAAAGGTGCGATAGAGAGAGCCGGCATACCTAAGGAGGAAATTAAGGAGGTTAGATTAATTTACATACTTTCTCTTTTGTGTTTCTATTTTGAGTTTGAATTCTAATTTGTGTATATTGTTGGCGATAAGCAGCTCATAATTATATGTGTAAAAAATCAATGTTCAACTTAATTTCTGTCATTTGTCATGATTCTCCTTATCAGTGATTATCGGTAACATCTCCAATGGCAACACAATATTTTACTTTTGATACAATTACCATGATTATGGAAGCATAATCTGAGATTCTAATTACTTATAATCAAGCTTTAAAGACCTGTTTGTTTTATAATACATTCAACCTGAGAATTATCTTAATCCTATATGACTCTTTGCAAACATGGGTAATCTAAGTAATGTTTGCAAGTGTAAATTTAGAAAAAATATAATGGTATATGTTCAAAACATTAAGTACCTAATCAACTAAATTTATTGTGTTCTGCAAAAATGTACAGTTATTATACATAAAAAAGTATTTCTAATAATTATTTGTTTTATTTAGTTATAAAAATTTCATAACAGATTAGTAATAAAATATATTAATTGATTTGTGTTTTCTACTAGACCTAGACAAATAGTTCTATAGTAAAATAGTGGTTACCATATAACAAATAATTGCTGTGACTTCAAAAGGCTCTGGCATATATATTATAGCAAGAAACATTCCACAGAGTATACAGTATGCAAAAAAGTACTACAAATGATGTATATTACATTACATACAGTGTAAACTCTTTATAACGAAACTCAAGGGACAGAGCATTTTTTGTTGTTATAGAGAGTTATCGTTATATGGAGTGAACAAAAAAACAACCAAATTAACAAGAATTTTTAATATGTATGTCTTAGATAATAAATGCTTATAAATTATTGTTTACACATATAGTCTGATAACTTTGTCTGACGTTTTTTGCTATGCCAGTACTTGTTTTGTATTATTTTATGTATTCTGTTCATATCTTCTTCTATAAAACTTTTTCGTTAACACTAATCGCTTTCCGTTTACTGGCCATGTTAACAGTTTCAAAGTAGGTTTACGACTGATAATACGATAGGTACCCAGTATGCTTGGTCAAAGACCATCACTTCCGAGAAAACAATGCGTCATACTGCATGTGTTCAAGGAAATTAAGGATAACAAAAGCTAGACCCTAGACCGACCTCCGATGTTTTGGAGCTTCAAAGTCTTTTGTTACCTGATAATAAACAATAATACCGATAATAAATATTTACTGTCTAAAAATATGAACACATTTCTTCATAATAGAGAATGGCGTATCGCTATAAAGAGCGTTTCAATATGTGGGTCTTAACGCAAACCAACCAAGTTGGGCTCACTTCAACGTTATAGGGAGTTTATCTTATAAAGGATAACGTTATAAAGAGTTTACACTGTATTTGATACATATATAATTTTTTATTATTAAATAAACTTTATTTTATCCAACTAGTATATTTTGTATTTCTTTAGAAAATCCTTATAATTATAACAAATAAAAGTGCGAAGTTACTATGGAGACATACTTCTCTACATTATTTATTATGCCCCCTTTAAATTGCACAACAGATAAACCATTCAAGTTAGTGACAAATTTTTTATTCCAAATTACAACTCCAATAACTTATAAGCTACTGAGTAATTATTATTTAAGCACTAAATGTCTATTTTAGGTGTATATTGGAAATGTATGTTCAGCTAACTTAGGACAAGCACCAGCCAGACAGTCAGTTATATTTGCAGGCCTACCAAAGAGCACCATTTGTACAACTATAAACAAGGTCTGTGCCTCTGGTATGAAATCCATAATGTTAGCAGCTCAAAGTCTACAAACTGGAGCACAGGATGTTATCCTTGCAGGTGGAATGGAATCTATGTCTAATGTACCTTACTTCTTAAAGAGGGGTGAAACAACTTATGGTGGTATGCAGCTGGTTGATGGAATAGTATTTGATGGTTTGACTGATGTATATAATAAATTCCATATGGGAAATTGTGCTGAGAACACAGCTAAAAAACTTGAGATTACCAGGCAACAACAAGATGATTATGCAATTTCTAGTTATAAAAGGAGTGCTGCTGCTTATGAATCAAATGCCTTTGCTGATGAGATTGTTCCTGTACCTGTACCACAAAAAAGGGGTGCCCCACCTGTTATGTTCGAAGAAGATGAAGAATACAAAAGAGTAAATTTTGAAAAATTCAACAAACTCGCAACAGTATTCCAGAAGGAAAATGGTACTGTGACTGCAGGTAATGCTTCCACTTTGAACGATGGGGCGGCAGCAATGGTTTTAATGACAGCCGAAGCAGCACAAAGATTGAGTGTGAAACCAATTGCCCGTGTTGTTGGTTTTGCTGATGGGGAATGTGATCCAATTGATTTTCCAATTGCTCCAGCAATAGCGATTCCTAAACTATTGGAGAAGACTGGTGTAAAGAAAGAAGATGTCGCCCTTTGGGAAATTAATGAAGCTTTCAGTGTTGTTGCTGTTGCAAACCAAAAGCTATTAGATCTTGATCCAGCAAAAATTAATGTCCATGGAGGTGCTGTAAGTTTGGGTCATCCTATTGGTATGTCTGGCGCCCGTATTGTTGTTCATTTGTGCCACGCTCTGAAAAAAGGAGAGAAAGGTGTTGCTTCAATCTGTAATGGCGGAGGTGGTGCATCTTCAATCATGATTGAAAAATTGTAAGTTTTGTAACAAATTGTACACATATATTTAGGCTGTTTCGTTTAGATATTGTTTGTTTGTGTTTTGGTGCCTTTTCATTATTTTCTATTGAATAGAGAATTAAGGTTCAGGATTAGATATTTTATAAATTGTTAATATTTTATATAAGAATAATTTTATAAAGGAAATATGTGTAATAAATCAGTTATTTTTACAAAATAATTTTAAATTTTTTGATCATTCCCATTTCCAGTGCTCAAGCTCAAGAAGGAGTTCCAGTTTTAACTTTTTATACAAAAAGCTCTTGCAGTATTTGTGATGTAGTTATGGAAGAACTAGAACCTTACAAAAACAGAATAACTATACAAAAAGTTTTTATAAATGAACAGGAAAACCTAAGGTGGTTGAGATTATATAGATATGAAATACCTGTACTATTTTTGAATGGACAATACTTGTGTAAACATAAATTAAACAAAGATTTATTAGATAAAAAATTAAGATTAATTGAAGAGGAAAATTTCTAGAGATAAATAAAAAATTATTAATATAATATTATTACGTTCAACTAAGAAAAAAGTTTTAAGGCAGTTACATAATATATCCTGTTAATATTCATATCTAATATTATTACGTGAGCAATTCTTGTATATTTGTAATTGGTTTATCTGATGAAGTTTTGTATTTAGATAATGTTTTACTTTCCAAGTTTATCCAGATGCGATTTTTTTTTCAAGATATTGAATGAATAGCATGTTTGTAATATACATAATACTATAAATAAATGCATAATTTTGTATGTATCATATTATGAATTGTTACACATAGTTTAATAGTATTGACTGATTATAAGAATAAGTTCTTTAAATATATTGGTTGCAAGTTGCCAGCTGTTCCGTGAGAGCATAACATATTTAACAAAATTATGTAAGTACCTAATACACTGGATGAAGCATTCTATGAAAGGTGATTTCTAGATGCATCTGAATGCGCCTTTATATACTTTTCATCAAATAAATCGAAACACCCCTGAAGTTTGTTTTGAATGAGTCATGATTTTTTTATTTACGCTAAAACAAAAGAAAGAAATAATGCCAGTTAATTGCGGTTATTAGAAGGTATCGTTTGATAAACATGGATGTTTCAAATTATAATTAAATTTCTTTAGCTAGCGTGTTTTGTTTAACAGGTTTGTTTTTACCCTTTGAAAAGAAATTGTAAAATGTTAGAAACAAAGACATAAGACAAAAATGTTTAAAAAAGTTTATTTAGTATCTTGTATTTCCTTCCCGGACTCTAATGACTGCTTCCGTGTGGAACAGATGCGAGTTACAATCTTGTGTTGTCGGATGTTATCCCATTCTTCTTGTATAACTGTTTTAAGCTGGCCAAGCGTCTCTTGAGCAGGATTTCTCGCTCTTAACTGTTTCTTCAACTCATCCCGTTGGTGCTCTATTGGATTCATATCCGGGCATTTTGCTGGCCAGACCATAACCGTAATACCGAATTCGTTCAGGTATTTATTTACAATGCCTGCGGTATGAGCCCTGGCATTGTCCTGCATAAAAATGAACTCTTCGCCAATGAAATGTGCTTAAGGTACCACATGAGGTTCCAGACACTCTTCGATGTAACGTGGCCCATTTAATGAGGGTAAGCGAGGTTCAGATACAAAAGCAAGTTCGTTTTTTCTATCGGCACTTATGCCTCCCCAAACTGTCCATGAACCGCCACCGTAACTGACTCTTTCTTCAGTGCAGCACTGCAAAACACTCTCCCTCTCTTCGATACACCTTTCTTCCGTCGTTACTATACAGCATGATCTTACATTCGTCAGAAAAGAAAACTTTGCTCCATTGAACGTATGACCAATTTAAGTGTTCACGTGCAAAGTTAAGGCGCGCTCTTCGGTGGTCTAACGTCAATTTTGGGCCATTAGCTGGTTTATGAGGTTTCAGGCCACGCTCCGCCAATCTTCTAATGGTAGAATCGCTCACAGTCAAACCTCGAATCACACGGAGCCGCTGCTGCAGTTGAATTAAGGTTAATCGACACTTTCTTAGAGAAAATGACAAAATATACCGGTCACTTCGTTTAGTTGTGACTCGATGTCTACCAGATCCTGGACGGCGAGTAAACATACCAGCCTCACGATAACGCTGATACACTCTATTGACAGTAGAGTGGCTAAGATGTAATTGTGCGGCCACAACCCGTTTACTAAGCCCCGAGTTCAACAACGCCACGAATTGGGCGGCTTCCGTGGGCGAGGTATCCATATTTGTTAGAAATTTTTTTTTGGGAGGATGTAACAAGGCTTTGTTACCAATCATTATTAAAAAAACGATATTTTTGGCAAAAAAAATGTGATTAAATGGAGAAATTCCGACGGAATACACATTGAAAACAATATACACATAGAACTCCACATTCATTTATTCGATGACAATTCCAAATTTTAATTAAAATTTGTACATAAATGTGTTACACTTAAACTACCAGCGGAGTATTTTTTGAATGATATAAAACCACTTATTAAAAAATTTAAATTCCACCTGAATCATTTTATTATATTAAGTAAGCAATTCTTGTAAATGTAAAATGTAATTGGTTTCTCGGAAACGGCTCCAACGATTTCGATGAAACTTTGCATTTAGATGTTTTACATTCCAAGTTTACATAAATAGGTGTTTTTCTTTTTTTGTTTATAAGACACCGAGCACAGCTCGGTCACCCAGATGTTGATAATACTTATTGAAAACCAAACTTCAGGGGTGTATTTATAATGAAATCGCGTGATTTGAATTATAAATGGAATTATGATGTACAGAGTAGAACCTGTGCAACCCATCTTCGGAAGAATAACCATCATACTGTTATAAATATAAAATAATTTAATACATAGTTTTAATAAAATTATGACATCCTAAAAGAAAGACTATTTATATCTTTCAACATAATAACAAAACATTAAATTATTTTTATAACAGTAGTAAGCTAAACTAAACTAAACCGGTTTTAATCTACAATAATAAATTTTTACACTAGACTATATTCGTCCACCCCTAAAAGTTTTAATTTATTTCCTCTAATAGGCGCCTAGGTGGGTGAATGTTGCGTCGGCTTCTACGCAAGATTGACATGCAATTGGAGTTTGTGTTTTTGGTGGTGCCTACTTTTGTGTTTGCTCATCAGTTTCTTCTTGACATGAAGATAGTTCTTCGTGCGTTGGTACGAGAGTTGTTGATACTGAAGGTCGATCGATACTCGATGATGGTTGCTCAACAGATTCACAGCGATGGCGCATCTAATCGGCATGGTACCTTCTCTCACCATAAGGAGTGGTAACAACTTATGAATATTTATGTGTACGGCGGTTGACTATCGCTGGCTCCCACCGAGTATTGTCTCTCGTATGAATAAAGACATCATCCCCTTGTTCAAAATTAGGTACACGTTTTTCATTGTTGATGTTTGCTTGTATTTCGGCATATGTACATGCCCGCTTTGCATCTGGTTTTATATTACCTAAAACACAAGCCAGACGGCGCGGCGGCGGACGAACATCACTTCTGATGGAGTTTTGCCAGTAGTGCTATGTGGAGTATTCCGGTATGAGAATAGAAATTTCTCAAGTCGTTGTTTAAGACTCGAGGACATTCTGGTCTTAAATGTACCCACGAGACGTTCAGCTAATCCGTTGGTTCGGGGATGATAAAGAGAAGACTTGATGTGTTTAATACTGAACAAGCTTAATCCTTTCCCTTCCACATTCAAATCTCCCGCTAATGAGCCGCGGACAGCCCCACGCGCGACCGCGCAACACAAGCCTCACTCGCGCCCTCTAGCGTGAGGAAAATTAATTCATCGACTTGATGGCGGTTAAAAATCTACCGAACAACAAACGGCCTCGCGAGTGCTCCGGTCAATTCAATGTAGAAGATACAAAATTAACAATATTAAGTGAAAAAAGTGAGTGCTCATTTAGTGACGGTGCATGAATCAATTCCGTAAGTCCAAAATTCATACCAAACACCAATTTATACTACCTTAAGCTGTAACAAATACCTCTGGCTTTACAAAACAATTGAGACTCTTGCGAAGTGAATTGTGGACCATTATCCGAAACTATGAGTTGTGGTAAACCGAAAGTAGTAAAAATTGTGTCTAATTCTTCACAAAGCTTAAGTGAAGCAGTTTTAACCATGGGTTTAACTTCTATCCATTTTGATAGTGCATTAGCAAGAACAAGCTAATGTTTCCCCTCAAAAGGACCTGCGAAGTCAACGTGAATCCTTTCCCATACTTTATCAGGAATAGACCAAGAGTAAATTGGTGGCTCAGAAATATTTTGTCTATTTTCTTGACACTTACTACAGCGTTTAATATATAAATCAATATCTTCTTCAACAGATGGCTACCAAACATAGAAGCGTGTAAGTGCCCTCATAGCCGAAGTGCCTAGATGTCCTGAATGTAGAAACTTTGAAATTGCTCAGGTTATGTGGTATTATAAGTCTACCTTGCCATAAAATGATTTTATTTTCTAATGAGAGTTCGCTCCGCTTGCGAGCATATGGCTTGATCTCGCTTGAGTAATGTTGTTCACGTCATCCAAATCGAATATATCGCGCTATATCTTTAATTACAGGATATTCTTTTGTATGCTCCCTTATATAATCTTCTAATATAGGAAGATCAGCAACTCTGTGTGTTTGTAAACGAGTTTCTATTTTGTACACCACTATCTCTGCATTTGACGGTTGCTCCTCAGGGTTAGGCATCCTAGAAAGGTAGTCAGCCATTACATTATTTTCTCCTTTTGTATAGGCTATATATAGACGATTGTTAACTAACTTTGGCAAGTTACGCCGTGTACCCAAGAGATGGATCAATGGTTTATGATCGGTAACTAGAGTAAATTTTGAACCACGTAGGTACTGATCAATTTTTTTAATTTCAAAGAATATAGACAAAGCTTCACGATCGATTACTGAGTATTTGCTCTCTGCAGGTTTTAATTTCCGTGATGCAAAAGCTATAGGTTGCATAAGGTTTCAGTCGTTATGAAACGGTACAGCGCCAACACATTTTTCCGAAGCGTTGCAGGCCAAAAACAAAGGACGCTTTTCATTTAACGCTATAAGAGGTTTGGAACAAGCAATAAGTGACTTAATTTGCTCAAAAATTGTTTTCTCATGTTTTGTCCACTTCCATTTCAGTCGACTACCTATTAACGTATGGAAATCTGCACATTTGATAAAACGTTCATAAAAATTGACGAGACCGAGAAAAGACCTTAATTCTTTAGAGTTTAAAGGCGGAGAAGCTTTGGTAATTGGTTTGGTAATCTTAGAATTTGTCGGTCTCACTCCATGCTTGTCAATAATATGGCCTAAATAGTCAATTTAGCTTGTAAGAAGAAACACTTCTTCAAATTTATTTTTAAAACGGCCTGTTCTAATTTCTGGAATACAGTGTTTAGAGTTTGAAGATGTTCAGCATCATTTTCTCCCGTCACCGCAATGTCATCAAAGAAAACAGCCACGTTTGCTATACATTCGAGAAGTTTGTCAAGATAATGTTGAAATATAGAAGGTGCTATAGAGATTCTAAAAGTCATTCTATTATATTGAAAATATCCTTTGTGTGTAGAAATGATCAAGTATTTTTTTGAGTCAGAAGCTACAACAAATTGTAAGTAGGCATCTTTGAAATCTATTTTCGAAAACTTTTTTCCATTTGCTAAATTTTGTCGTAATTGATCAAAAGGGGGAACTGGGTGTGCGTGCTTGATAAGAACTGAATTGATTGTACTACGGAAATCCCCGCAGATGCGAATTTGCCCGTTCTGTTTTATAACGTTTACTATTGGCGTGGCCCATTCTACAGGCGATATATTAGGATCTATTTTACTTATTATGCCCTCTGCCACCAACCGTTCTAGTTCCATTTCAATGTTCTTTCTCATGGCATTTGATTTATCATGGCGGCAGATGCTTTGCTACAGCGTCGGACTTAATTTGAATGATTACTTCAAGTTCATTATCGAAAAGTAGCTTGTGACGCTTGAGTACTTGTTTCAGTGTAATAACAGGTTTGGGAAATTGTAACTCAAACATATCACTCTACTGCAGACCGAAGAGTAATGGGTCTGCAGCTTCCATTGCAACGACTGGAAATATTTTACTTTTATCTTGAATCTGTACAGTTACGTCGGTTATAACTTTTGGTTTAAGTTTAACATTGCAGTAGGCTCATAGTCGTGGTGCTTTAGTTAGCGTTGGTGATCCTATTTGCTTCCAAAGTTTTGTGCTAATAATAGAATACAGAGATCCTGGGTCTCATTCGAAGGTACATTCTTTTCCGTTGATTATCATATCAATTTTTTTACTATCTTTCTGAGTTTGTTTTTTAATAATACAAACATTGTCACTATCTGAAATACCTACTATCATCATTCTCTGTCGTCGAAGAAAATGATTGTTTATTTGTTTGGTTGTTAATCCTGTGTAAGTTATTTCTTAACGTCGACTGTTGTTTCTGTGTGTTCCTGTTGTAAGTAAGATATGCTCTACCTGATTTAATACAACAGCTATCAAAATGACCTTCAGTGCTACACTATTTGCATATATGTTTTCTAGCTCTGCAAATAACGAAACTATGTCTCATTTTTACCGCACCGCCGGCACTGATTAAATCTTAATTTACGTTGTACAATGTTTCTTCCTTTCTGTGAGTTATTCTAATTAGAATTTTGTTTTACCTATTAGACAGATGATTCTGTAATTGTTGGGTACGCGTCACTTCCCCTCTGCTTGAGGGAGGGGTGGGTGTGACGTTTCCCCGGTTTGGACGGGCGTTTTGTTGCGCCGGATGCCCGTCTCGTAGACGCCGTATGGATGCCAGTGGGACGCGATGGTAGTGAGGGGGTCCGGGGGGTGCAATAATGCACGACCGCTTGAGGTGCCGGGTCTTCAATAAAACTCGAACTCTTGTTTGCTGCTTGCAGGACGACCAAAGCTTTCTTCTTGTTGCTTGTAGTTACTTGTACTCGATGATTGGCGCCGTGCCCTATACGGCGCCCCTTCTAGCTTAAGTAGTTCGGAGAGTGACCGTAAGGAGAGCCCCACTTCGATTCGTATTTTTATTTTAGTTTTTACTTTGGTCGCCCTGTTAATCTCTCTATATTTCTTTCTTTATATACATTGTGTATACATGTTATATATCAAAATATTCGTTGTCGTATTACCTATCCATTAAGCATTCACATATTATATACATCAAGTACATATTCCGTACATAAGCCAAAAACAATGCAATTTACGGGCGGCATCACCGCTTTCCGTTCGTAAAGTTTCTATAACATTGGATATTCTTACTCTATTGACTTATTCTATGCATTTACCTATTCTATAATAATTTTATTTCCATATATGTAACGCACAATATATAAGCATTTATATACAACTTAATACATAACATGCAACTTATAATGTAGCGTAGTCGCTAACATTTCTCTATAATTTTATCTATAGTGATCTATTCTATTAAGACACTTAGTACATAACACATAAACACAATAATATAACATAATAACCTAACACAAGAGACGAAAATAACAGTTCTGTCGCCAACAGTGATAGCACCACCCTCTGCTATTTCTTGAGATTGTGCGATTGTGAAAATTTGGGCAAATGTAACTTCTTCAGTTTCTATAACCTATTGTGGTATGATTTGCCTTGTGTAAAATAATGAGAATTTTTAGAATTTTAATATCCGGCCGGTTAGTGAAAATAAGGCCGGATACCGGATAGTTACCGGATATCCGTTTCATCACGGTAGCCATGGTGGCTAAACCTGGCGGGAAAAGTTAAAAGGTCCTTCTAAGGGCTCCACCACGAACAACAGCACCCGCTTGGATTCCGCCGAATCCACTAAGACGACTACCCGCATCCATCAGGATCCCGTGAAAACTACTACGAAGACCACAGCAAAGCCACAAGGACCCACTGCAAGCCGCACATGCTTCGAGGAGACAGAAGTCCTCTCCGCCTCTTCGCAGGCCTCCCAGATGCCTGGAAAGTCGACTGCATTGCCCCCCGCAGGGCAGACACCCCCAGAAGGGACACAGGAGAGCGATACGCTCGCCCTCGCTCAGCTGCTCGGCACTGAGCTCCTTTCGGGTGGATTGCTGCATTGGATGGCTTTGTATCTGCGCATCCAGGAGGCCGATATCGAAGGCAAGTAGCCCGACCTCAAAGATACGGATGCATTATCTATCCGGAATACTCCAACCGCCAGACATCCATGGAAAACTTTTAAGCCTGCGCCCTATAGAAAAGGCGCAAAGAAGGAAAAGGATCGAGTCTGACTCGGAATTCGACCCGCCACTGCCGAGTGAAACCTCACCCCCGCCGCGGCAGGCTGTGAAAAAGCCGAAGCCGCAACCTTAAGTGCCTATAACCACAGCTGCTCGATCCACCTAACAGTGCAGCAATGCCCCCGCCACCCGCTTACCAACCTGTGAAAGTAAAGGAAGCTGGCGCAGCGGTAGACGCGCCACCTGCTGTGCCTCCCAAGATGACCAAGAAAAGACATCCGCCTGTAATAGTAGAGATACTGCCAAATTGGTCGCACCATTTCCGAGCAATCGCAACCGAACTCGGACATAATCCCAATGCGCGCCCCTTTGGACAGTGAGTGCGCTTTATGCCAGCTGATGCCGAGCAATATCGGATTATCGTCCGATATCTCACCAATCTAGGCAAGCAAGAGGAAATAGCGTGGTTTTCCTATGCGCCGCCTACAGAAGAGCCTCAAGGTCGCAATACGCGGCCTACCTATGGACACGCCCCCAGAGAAAATCCATAAAGCTCTGACGGAACTAGGTTTAGCCCCCGAATTCGTCCGACCCATTATGGGAAGACGTGGAAGGCCCGGGTGCATCTACTACTGCATCCTAAGACGCACACCGAATCTCACAACGCTCATTTACCAAGTAAATGAACTATTGTGTATGCCGGGAGTGAAGATTGAAGGTTGGAAGGGGAAGAGAGGTCCTGCTCAGTGTCATCGCTGCCAGCAGTTCCGGCACTCCTCCCACAACTGTCACCGTCCGATTGCCTGTGTTCGCTGCGGGGAGGCGCACCTCGCCTACCTGTGCGACCGCTCAAAGGACCAACCAGCCACCTGCGCCAATTGCGGTGGCCCGCATCCCGCCAGCGACCATCTGCAGTGTCCGGTGTATAGACGGGAGGCGCGCAACCGTCGCGCCGGCACCGTAGCCCGGTTGGGTGGTTTCTCAGATACCCGAGATTCACCAATAAGAACAACCAGGGACCAATTCCCCCACAAGACGATAGTTCAAGAGACCGCGAAGGAAAGTCTTATGGCACCGGCCAACAAAGCGACACTGCTCCTCCTAAAAAGTCGCGCAAGAAACCCACGAAGGGAACACCACCCTGCGTTACTCCCACCGCGGCAAGAGGGGACAGCGAAGATTCGCTGGTACGGAATATCCGCATCCTGCAGGACTTTGCCACCAATATGCCAGATGGTGCAGAGATCAAGGACGCCTGCCTCGAGCAGCTGGAGACCCTCCTAAATGGCGCTAAGCATTAGCGACAGCAAAGAATAGTCCATCTGTCGACGGACGCGATGAATCCTACACAAGAGGACAGCTCAACAGGTCGCGCGTATAACTACGCGCGATCTCAATAAAGACACGCCCGTTGTTACGGGCGGCGAAGAAAATCACCAATAGAGGGCATCGCCTTGAAGCGGTTTCCCCACGCATATATTGCGTGAGACGACTAGTATTGTTGAACGATTAATGTTTTGTTTTTTTTTTATTTTTTAGAACTTAGTATACTGTTAGCCTTAGGGGCCCTGGAGCCTAAAATAAAGAACGATTATTGTATTGTATCTTCATCACCTGAACACATCTTTTATTTATATAATACCAACCAAGTTCCTACAGTGGTGACCCCGAAGTGTTAACATTGTTGCTGACTGTCTATCTCGTATCGAAACAATTACCTGCCCACCTCGGATAAACTATGAAGAGCACAAGCACAATTAGCACAAGAAAAGGATGGGCATATACCTGAATTATTACTTCAAACGAATATTCATTCAAGAAAATAGATTTACCTACGAGTACAAAACAAATATACTGTGAAACATCAACAGAGAACATTCGTCCATACTTATCAGAAGAATTTCGTTTTCCTGCTTTTAATATCGTGCATCAACTTAGTCACCCTGGAACAAGAACCACTAGGAAACTAATTCAAAGTAAATATTTTTGGCCAAGCATGAGTATCGATATTAAAAACTAGGCTACATCATGCATTACTTGTCAAAAATCAAAAATACAACGCCATACTTCGAGCACAATTTCGTCGTTTGAAAAATTTCACCATTTCGAACATATTAACATTGATATCGTCGGACCGTTGCAAACGTCGTCTCAAGTTTATCATTACGTCATCACAATTATGGATCGAGTTGCAAGCTGGCCCGAAGCCTACCCTGTAAAAGAAATTACTGCCGAAGTTGTTGCTCAAACTTTATACGAAGACTGGATTTCTCGATTTGGATGTCCAGTGAAGATACCGACAGACCAAAGAAGACAATTCGAAAGTCGTTTATTTCAAACCCTAACCCATATGTTAGGTTTCGAAATAACCACCAAAGCAACGGCATAATTGAACGCTGACACCGTTGTATGAAGACTGCACTCACAGCCAGACTGACTACCAACACCAAGAGTTGGATGGATAACCTGCCTACCTTCCTATTCGGACTTCGTGCAACATCAAGAAGTGACACCGGCGTAAGCGCATCGGAACTCACGTACAGATGCACCTTACGATTACCCGGTGATTTTTTTCTCCTTCTCAAGTTAGTCACTCACTTGACTGACTGAACACATCTTTTATTTATATAATACCAACAAAGTTCCTACAGGCATCATATGCCATCCCGGTAAAGCTGTAAAAGACATCAGCCGCTCGGTTTTTGGATAAGGCCCCTCAGGATAACAGTAAGGTCAATAAAAATAAAAAAAACTCGCCGTACATTTTACCAGTGAATCCGCGATGTGGGTTACTGGGATCTGGTATGCGCGAGTAATATAAAACTTATATACCGAGTGTTTTTTTTAAATTAGATTCAAAATTAGCAAACCATGTTTCGACTACTTGCTGGAATCCAAGTGAGATGAATTTTTTGCTTACTTATATAACTTCGATGACAATACAATATTATAGTACCATGGAGCTAATCTGATAATGGAGCCGGGATCTAGGGTTTGGAATTCCCTAATGTCAAATGGCAGGACAATCAAATTTGAGCTAGTTTCTTTTGTTACCAATAATACTTTCTACTATACACTAGTTGTGCTCGTCGATTCGCTCAAGTGGACTACAGAATGCCCGCGCGAATCGTGCTCCCCCGCTCCAGGATATTTTAAAGACAAAAATTCTTATTGTGGGTGTTTCTTAGAAGATAGATGTATACTCTCCCGGACTTTTTGTAGGTATTTTTAAGGCATGCCGTATGTAGTACTTTAATTTGCTATATCTCTCATGGTTTATTCAGCATAAGCCATTTAAGCGCCCGAATTGATTCACCATGACCAGTTTTATTTATTTTTATTGGAACCCTAATTCTTTTTCTAAAATATAAGGAGGCCAAGTTACTCTCTATATAATCATTAATCAGCTATCAGTAAAAGTCCCGTCAAAATTGGTCCAACCTTTTCGGAGATTGCCCGGAACAAACCAACAGACAGACAAATATTTAAAAAATGGCCTTTTGTTATAGGTACGTATATACTTTCATATGCATTTAGTAAAAAACTGTTATTTTGACGTTACAAACAGACATTTCAATTTTATTAATTGTATAGAAGATATCAGCGACCCGCCCCATGTTTAAAAAAGCCTGATTTTGTCTTTATCGTTTTAATATTCACAATTCAGATCTTCATAACTGCCTCATTAGCCTAGTGGTCATAAACGCGACTGCTACGCTCGAGGTCCTAGTTTCGATTCTCGGGTCGAGCAAAGTACTGTTGGGTTTTTCTATGAAATTCTCAGTAGCAAACTAACAAACTTATCTGGATAAAAATTTAAACTGAATTGGAGAAAATGCCTTCGCAAATAACGTAATATTTTAAAGTATTCTGTTGAAGATTGGATGGAATGATAGATTGAATGATGAATTGATTGATTGATTGAGTTAAACGTTATTTTAGTAGTACATACGCTTTCGAGTTGCTGATTTATACTGAATAGTTCCAAATGTTACTGCATATTATATCTCTACTAAAGCGTAACAGGCTGTTATTTTGGAACAGATTACTGGACTTTTATTTTTCTGGAACAGGAACAGGAGTAACATGTATCTTATTTTACCTGTTATAGGTCACCCCTACTTTGGCGTAAACGGGCCTTACCTAATAACGTAGTCCACCGTAATAGTTATTCATAGGAATGTCGGAAGTGAAAAAATATATCGATGTATCAATTTTTATTAAAATACCAATATCGACGTCGATACATCAAAAAAAAAGTATCAATATATTGGTCAAATTAAAAAAAAATGTCATATTAAAATAATAATGTATTAAGTTCAGCCAAGCTCAATAATATCAATAGTATTTTTGTATATTACTTTAATGTACAAAAATCTCAATAAAAACAGGTATTTTATCAGTATTCCTTTATATTAGGTAAAATTACAAAAATATCAAAGACTAAAAAAGCTGTCTTCTAACTAATATTTTTAAGACCTATTTGTATTTTTATATCGGGTAAACCAGTATTTGTACAGTAGTGAATGTAGAAAAACTGCTTTTTACTTGCTTCGCTGTCAGCTGACTTCTATTGTTAGGAACCGTCAGAATCTACTCTCTCTGAAGATACAGAGGAAGCCGTAGATGTCAAGTATTTATGTGCCAGATTCGAAAGGACCGGGGTAAAATGTCTTGAGTCTATCCAAAAGATTGAGATTGAGGTTATTTAGGTACCACGATCACTCGCGATCGATCACGAACTCCATAAATAATACACTATCATTGTGGCAACACGATTGATTCTGTCATGTCAGTGTCAAGCGATTAAAGAGACACGTTCTGTGGTAAATTTGGCCGGTGATTTCAGTAGGGTCTCTTTAATTGAGTTTTTTATTTATTTGTTATTAGCTTATTAGACATCACCTATACCAAAAATAAACGTACACATAGTTGAGCGGTTTAAAAGCAAAACTGCTTCAGTCCAAAATTGTCATTTTTTACCTGAGTATACCAGATTGTAGTGTTCGAAAACAGCAACACTATAATAAAAGCATGAAAAAGCAAGTCCACCTTGATCCAAGACAAAATGTGCTTTAAAAGTGGCGTTCAAATGCAAAACCACTTCAATCCAAAATTTGTTAGGAACAAATCCGCTTCTGTCACAGTCAATCAATTAGAAGCCGCCATTTCAAAATTTCTAAGATGGAGAATTTCACAAAGATTTTTCGCAATTATCTGCATGCCGACATAATAAAAAGGTATTTACAACTGTGAAAACGTATAACTAGAAAATCATGACGTTCATTGACTGTTAATTGCCTGTTACCCAAAAATCAACGTTACTAAAATAATATCGGTGTTGCTACTTGCTACTACTGGATATGAAATTAGCTCCGAAATCATTCTGAATTGCTTACACCAATTTGGATTACGAGTACGAAAGCCTTGGTTAGCACATTTGAATAAACGATAACGACAGCGACTCAGATTACAAAAGCCAGGCAGCTTCAAGTTGAAGATGTGAAAGAAAATATTTAGTGAAAATGCCTTTTCGTTATCGAAATACGGATCAGCACACATTTGGTTAACCGACATCGCCGTGTCTGAAGGAAGCCTAGGGACTCTGAAAAGGCAAAGAACTGCCAGCGGAACAGTTCAAAAAGTCCTTCTTTTTGTTGCGGAGTAATGGTTGGAGCTAGAACGTCTTTAATCCCATAACAAAGTTATATGACTTGAAGGTACGAAACAGCTGTTATCGATGGAATCGTCAGGGTGTTCAGAAAAATAATTAAGGGCACCAATTCATGTTTATTAATGATAACGCACTGGCAGATTGAGCTGGATGTGTTAACGCGGTTGTACACGAATACAACATCGCACAATTAGATTGGTCTGCCGACTCGTCTGATTTAAACTCCATCGAGTACACACAAGATGCTCTTAAGCGGGCTTTTTGAAATCGGCCGCCATTTCTACAGATTCTGTCAGATATCAGGCAAGTCGCCATTCAAGATTATGACAGGTTACCACAAAAATTACTGGATAACTTTATCCAAATAATGCCCAAAAGAATTTTATAATTAAATATATCATATTTCTGCCAAAACTTGTTTTAATTTGCAGTCAGTACCTTACGTTAATGTAATTTTTTGACAGATAACGAATAAAACAGTGAGATGCAAATTCGCTTCGATCCAAAGCTATGAAAAACAAACATCCTTCGATCCAATGTTAAAATGCAAAGATACCTTAGTCCAAAAGTATTTATGAATTTTTATACTATTTCCATTTCTTTATTTTCTCGATGACAGCTCTAATTTGATAGTTGTAGTGTTGTGACTAAATAAGTAATGATATCGATCGCATATCTCGATGTTGATGACGATTCGTCAGATTTTGATTAAAATAAATAAATAAAGATTACCTGTCGTTATAATTATTTCGTTTCATTGTCAAGTACCCACCTATACCTACTTATTTTACAACAGCTTCGAAATTTTTTAAGAAGTTGGCATTATCAATCAAGAATTAATACGTGTAACATCTTTGTAATGAAATATAATATTAGTTAATAAATTTGTACAAAAGTACCCGGCAGTAGTTTAGTTTCTTACATTTTGTAAAAAAATATCGGGTCTGTTATCGTGTTACGTTTATCGATATAGCTGCATCCCTATCAGTTTCTCCGACTCTGGTATAACCTTGTACGTGTGTAGACGTCATATTTAAAAAAAATAATGCATACATAATGAAAAAAGACGCTCGTTCAAATTTTCACAGGAGCTGTCATCGAGAAAATAAAGAAATGGAAATGGTATAAACAATTTATTGTATTTTTTTATATTTAAGGCTATGTTGTTTCAATCATAAGTCCTAATTAACAAATCTATACCAAAATCTTGCTATTAAATCAATTTCCTACGCCATAGCAGAAAATCATAAATATCTCAATTTAGGATTTTGTGACTGAAGCGTCTTTACTTTTAAACCCCTGAGTTAATACAACATTAGAAGGGATTTTTAACATAATAGTACCTTCACAAGAACTCACGAATGAAAGTGACGGATGATTGCCGCACACACTCACGCAACACAAAGAAAACATACTAGTCAATAGTCATAGACAATACAGTTTGGTTTTATCCGTTCGTTCCCATCTTGTACGGTTGGATTCTAGCGTCTTTAACTACATAGATTAAAAAAATATATCTTATTTGATACAATTTTCGGAATCGGATATTTTATATCGATATATAATTTCAAAATCTATCTGCTAAAAATATCGATGTATTGATACTTTTTCAATAAGCCTAGTTATTAATCTCTGTTCCTCAGATTTAGTCAGTGGTGTCTGTGTGGTAGTGATAGGATGAAACGATACCAGTCAGGTATTGACAATATTATTTGATACCCTATCGGATGGAAAGTATCGTTGCAATATTATCAATATTTACTTACAATCGATAGTTTTCCGTATAGTTTATTAAGGTATTGAAGTAAAAATAAAAACCACATCATGTCACTTTAAGATTCCCTTGAAAACTCCAAACACAAAATATCTGAAATTCTAATCTGGTACAAACGAGTACCGATACCAGTAACTTTATCAGATACCTACTTAGTACTCAGATACAAAGTATTAATTCCACAAGTACATTAATATCTATAGAACAGTATCGAGAATGTACTCGTAAGGTAGTGTCAAATAGAGGTGGGCGATTATGAATGATGTACATAATTGAAATATTTCGATGATGAGTGATAATTCATAATCAAACTACGAATATTAATTATCATTCATAATCGAGCCTTTGATGTATTACCCAGAGATGTAGGCCTGAGTGGAAAGCTAAAAAAAAAGGTCACGCAGTCGTAACTACCTATATTAATCTATGGTCGTAACAAAGTTCTTTACAAAAACACAATACAATTAGCTAAAATAAAAGGTCGTTCGGTCGTAATAATTACCAATTTTATCAAATTAGTAACCTTGCATTAGTAATTACCAATGATACTTCGATTATGAATGATCACTCATCATTGAATTACTAATGGCTGTAATTGAGATAATTCGATATATCCTAATGATTGAATGATTAAATTATAGTATATTTCATAATCCCCCACCGCTAGTGTCAAACACGAACAAACTCAAATGACAATAACTAATGTCAAACTTCAAATTCAATGGATTGAATGAATTGGAAGGCAATTGGTAAATCGAAATGATTTTGTGTGAAAATTCGTATTATAGAAAATATACATTAATTAATAAATTTGTGTGATATTCCGAATCCATCAGCATACGATAGTGCTTTTGAGTGGCAAACGTGTTTTATTCCATTCATCGATTTCGTATAACTGCGATTGATAGTGTTTGGCTTACCTTTTACAATCAACAATGGATAACTCGGCTATACAAACATTGGAGGCAGCTGCTCATGTGCTTATGGTGAGTGTACAGTGAATATAATTAATTTTTTATATATAGTTTCATACTAAGTAAATTTCGATAATAATAAAATTAGAAAAACAACTTTTCATTTTTGTTATTTAAAATAATAAAATACTATTATTCTGAAAGTAAGGTGATTATTATTTGTAATAATGTAACCATTAATGGCTTAACCTGAAATAAACTTTACAAAAAAAGTGGCAGACCTTGAGAAACTAACTGTTTTCACAGGCCAAATAGGTACCTACTTTGTAATTTCAGTTTAGTTTCAAAAATAAGTGGTTACTGGCATATTCTCTATATTATTATTATTGTTCTTGTAGTTGCAGTAATGTTTTAATTTTTTGTCCTATCTAACTTCTAAATCATAAAGTAGATAAGAAGTCATATTATTGGATTAAATTACTATTGTATTAATTTTACTAAAAATGAGATAAAATCAATGTATTTTCAAAAAACAATCCTACTGAAACCACCATGTCGCTTTGATTTAGGAGAGTTGTTTTTGTTAACACAACTTAAGATGAAAGCTAAGCAAGTCCCATGAAGTCTTCTATATATATTCTTGTCTATAAGTAAATAGTACTTCACCTGTATTATATAGCAATAATCAGGGTATTACATAAAGTCCTGCAATAATGTTTAAAAACAGAGACATATACTTGATAAATATAACATGGATTGTTTTCAATTTGCCCATATTACATACAGTTTCGTGTTTAAAGGATGTCCTCATCGTCATGAATGAGCTTTGATATATTTTCACTTAATTATATTAATAAAAAATGGCTGTACATAAGTTACTTTTCATGTTAATTAGGAAATAATCCACAAACATTACTAAGTGTTAGCTAGAAAGCACAACTTTCATTGTTAATGAGGAATTGGTCTACAAAAATTAAAATGGGACCCCCTTGAAAGTATTTTCTAAATCAGTTTATAAATGATGGAGTTATGAGGCAACAAACATTAAAAACAATACAACCAAATTGATAACCTCCTCAGTTTTTGCAGCTGGTTAAAAAAATGTTGAGGCTCTTGAGCATAGCTATAGCTTACAGATGTGGTAGTTCTTTAAATGCACTAAGGTAAAGTAGTTTCTGTCTGTGACTTCACACCATAAAAAAGGAGAGCTCTAAACATTAATAAAATCAATCACTTTAGACATATCAACTCATTTATGCACATTGCTCTACATGTGAGTAAAGTGCGTTTAGATACAATGGTTATGTGTGCATGTCAAGAGGTTCCTGATAAAAGTACCAGGAATTATGCTAGCAGCATACTGTATCACTACTAACTTTCGATATTGATCAAGGCCTCTGTTGTTTTGCTCACTTCAGTTGGTGGAAGATGAAATAAGGACCTTGTTGTGCACCAACAAGCCTAAAAAAACGTTCTCCAGGGTGCAGAACGGTAGTAAGCCTCTGATATTTGCTATTTGTTAGAGGGTACTCACTCTTTGATGTAAAACATCTAATGTGGCAGGTCAGACCAGTTGTTGGACCCAAAGTTGGGGTGGTGACGCATTGACTGCAACATTGGAGCTGTGGAGCCGCTGAGTTTGTTTTTTTTTTTAATAAAGAGACTGGATCATTTCAAATGGGAATGCCCATGGATATATGGAATCCCATCTCATATTGCATCTAAATGAATTTTGTTTATAATGTTCAAGATTTTTTATATTGAGGCAAATGTTACTTTTTAAAGAAAAAGCGCAGATCTGAAGATATTTTATAAAAACTTACATTACCTTAAAACTAAGGATATGTGGATACATATACTATTTCCATTTCTTTATTTTCTCGTTAACAGTTCAAATTTGATAGTTGTAGTGTTGTGACCAAATAAGTAATGATATTGATCGCATATAATATTTAGACAGTAATGATTCATCAGATTTTGATTAAAATAAATTTAAAAAAGATTACCTGTCCTTATAATTATTTCCTTTCATTGTCTAGTACCTACCTACACCTACTTATTTTACAACAGCTTCGAAAATTTTCAAGAAGTTGGCATTATTAATCAAGAATTAATATGTGTAACATCTTGTAATGAAATATAATATTAGTTAATAAATATGTACAAAAGTATCCCGCAGTAGTTTATTTTCTTACATTTTGTAAAAAAATATTGGGTCTGTTATTGTGTTACATTTATCAATATAGCTCCATCCTTATCAGTTTCTCCGACTCTGGTATACCTCTAACCTTGTCATAAACGTCATATTTTTATAAAATAATGCATACATAATGTAAAAAAGATGCTCCTTCAAGTTTTCACAGGAGCTGTCATCGAGAAAATAAACAAATGGAAATGGTATACTTTTTCTAACATGGTTATTGATTTGAAGAGTGATAAAAGATAATTAATATTTACTTTGTGTAGGCTTAGTAATTAGAAATGATGTTTTTATGTGGAAATGTGATTACCTAATTCAAAGGCTGTGTACAAAATTAGGGGCCTTTGCACGTGACATTTTTTTAAAGAGGTGACAATGTTTGTTTTTCATGAGTGCGACTTCTTTGTGTCATCAGCAAGTATTAGCAAATTTTATGTGTTTGTACTGACTTAAACGAAATTGAAACGCGTTTTAAATGCGCTTCTGTATTGATACAAACAAGTGTGTGTGGAACAAAGTTGAAGATGTGGTTGGTTCTTTCTTCAAAAATATTTCTAGATACATTTATATCTTAAGCGCTCTAAAGACTAAACCTGCCGACAAATGAAATTTGACGGTTACCATTTCGACAGTCTCTATCTCTTCTGTAAGCATATCGATAGTCAACATCTTGACTGGCACCAACTCAATGGTCACCATCTTGACTGTAACGGTCTCAATTTTCACGGTCTTGACAGTCACCATCTCGACTAGCACGTCCTGAACTATCGCCATCTTAACGGTCACCATTTTGATCTGTAATATGACGATCACAAAAGTTACCATCTCATCCCGACGGTCACTATTTACACGGTTGTCTGTAACCATATCGACAGTCAACATCTGGACTGAAACTGTCTCGACTGTCAGTCTTGACGATCACTACCTTGACTATCATGATCTCGACTATCTTCATCAAAAACAAGTTGTCTTAAAACTATTTGTCAACCATACATTTAATGTATTTTATTTTAATTGTAATAAATAATGTATTGAGTAATATTGGTCTATAGATAAAAAACCTAAAACAATACAAATCTGGAAAAAGTAATTGTTTATTTATTTAATTTTCCCTTTGGAATTTGTTTTTGTCTGTGAGTCACGTGATTTGAAACGCCGATTAGAAAACGTGACGTCACCATTATGGAAATACGAATGTTAGACTCTTGCCTTATACCATTTCTTTATTTTCTCGATGACAGCTCCTGTGAAAACTTGAACGAGCGTCTTTTTTATATTATGTATGCATTATTTTATAAAAGTATGAATTTACACTCGTACAAGGTTATACCAGAGTCCGAGAAACTGATAGGGATGGAGCTATATCGATAAACGTAACACGATAACAGACCCGATATTTTTTTACAAAATGTAAGAAACTAAGCTACTGCCGGATACGTTTGTACATATTTATTAACTAATATTATATTTCATTACAAGATGTTACACGTATTAATTCTTGATTTGAAAATGCTAACTTCTTCAAAATTTTCGAAGCTGTTGTAAAATAAGTAGGTATAGGTAGGTACTCGTCAATGAAACGAAATAATTATAACGGCAGGTAATCTTTATTTATTTATTTTAATTAAAATCTGATGAATCGTCATATTGCGCAAGTAATAGTGATATATATGACGGCGAATAGCATCCGCGTCGAAGTTGTCAACCGATGTCACACGACGTGGTTGGCATTTTTTCTTCGGCGTACGAAGCTTATTTTCCTGCATGCCGCTTGTACCGTAAGCTTCGGTAGTAATTTTTGAAATAGTAGGTCCACTAATTCCTAATGCGCCTGCAACACGCTCTCGCACTTGCGACAGTGGTAATAGCGGGCCACCATTTTAATACTTTGCTTCAAAGTAATTACGAACTTTGATCACCAGTTCTCTCGCCTGCTTTTTTAGAACAGATCCTTTCGCCATTTTGATATTTGACAGCTGGGCAGCAATCAACACGGAGGAACACAAAATACACAACGTAACGTATGGATAATGTGAAAAAATTCAGCGAACAGAAATGTAGTGACTAGCACGGCCGTCTTGTTGCCAGTGACTGATTAAAACAAACACAAAATGGCGGTGGGCCAATGAGTGTTCCCACCTTGAAGAAATATATTTGAATGTTTTTGTTGTTTATGTCTTTGTTCAAAATATAATAAATATATGTGATCGATATCATTACTTATTTGGTCACAACACTACAACTATCAAATTAGAACTTTAATCGAGAAAATAAAGAAATGGAAATAGTATAGTTGTCAAACTTGTCAATGTTATTATATAAAATGACATTATAACATGAATGATGACGTCACTGGACCATAATGGATCGTTTTTGTTACCTACTTTTTATTTAGATTAAAAAACATTTTTAAATCACTTTTATGCTGTATTAATGAAAAAAATATTATTCATATATATTATTTTCAACATATAAATTGTTTAAAAGAATTTTCCAAAAGTAGTCAACTCCCGGATCTTTCATGAGTGAAATTTATAAAAACCTTTACAAAACGTGTTACGTTTTTCTGTATAACGTACCTTGCGCACTTTTCACTTTAAAATCACTTATGTGTATACATACATCAGTCAGTAGAGTACATGTACAAGAACAGATACAATCTGTCAGTCTGTCAACCAATCACCTTTTAGCCTATTGCATATTCAAAAACAATCATACTTATAGGAGTTAATCGTCGTGCATCGGAGCTAACATACACACCAAAATTTTTTCACATCTGCCGGGCGTCACGTGACTGCCAACTATTATTTAATACTATCTTTTATTGATATCTGTGCCATGATTATTGGTACTGTTAGCTACCTTCCCTGAGTTGAGGTATCTATACTTCATAGCTGTGGCATTAATAAAAACGGTGGATATTTGGCGAATATTACCATTTTAGCACAGCCTCAGGGGGAGTCCTGACTCCATGAAAACACCCCCTTTTAAGTATTCATAAATTTAACATACCATATAAATACTGTTGGCGACAGAACTATTATTTTCGTGTCTTGTGTTAGGTTATTAGGTTATATTATTGTGTTTATGTGATGTGTACTATGTGTCATGAATTATGACACATGATAGAATAGACTGATATAGATAAAATTATAGAGAAATGTTAGCGACTACGCTACATTATAAGTTGTATGTTATGTATTAAGTTCTAAATAAAAGCTTATATATTGTGTGTTACATATATGGAAATAGAACTATTATAGAATAGGTAAATGCATAGAATAAGTCAATATAGTAAGAATATTCAATGTTATAGTAACTTTACGAACGGAAAGCGGTGATGCCGCCCGTAAATTACATTGTTTTTGGCTTATATACGGAATATGTACTTGATGTATATAATATGTGAATGTTCAATGGATAGGTAATACAATACACAACATATATAAAGAAATAAATATAGAGCGATTATCAGGGCGACCAAAGTGAAAACAAAAATAAAAACACGAATGAAAGCGGGGCTCTCCTTACGGTCACTCTCCGAACTACTTAAGCTCGAAGAGGCGCCCAAGTCCGGTGAAGCTGTAAAAGCCGCAGCGGCTCTGTTTTTGGATAGGGCCCTAAGGCTAACAGTATAGTCAGTTCAAAAAAAAAAAAAACCGTCTGGGGCACGGCGCAAAACATCGAGTACAAGTAACTACAAGAAGAAAGCTTTGGTCGTCCTGCGAGCAGTAAACAAGAGTTCGAGTTTCATTGAAGACCCGGCACCTCAAGCGGTCGTGCATTATTGCACCCCCGGGACCCCTTCACCACCATCTCGCCAAACTGGCATCCGTTCGGCGTCTACGAGACGGGCATCCGGCGCAACAAAAACGCCCGTCCAAACCGGGGAAGCGTCACACTCCCCCCCTCACGCAGAGGGGAAGTGACGCGTACCCAACAAATACAATGTAGATGGTATATAATAATTTCATGTTGTAGGCACCTCCGAATGTGGTTACATCAGAGCAGCGTCATCACGCCGAAAGTGTATTCCTCGAATTCCAGACCACAAAGAATCCCTACCAACTTTGCAGAGAAATATTGGAGAAGTCTACAGCTGATTTTGTACTATTTGAAGCAGCCAGTTTATTAAAATCTGCACTTATTAGAGAATGGAGTTTATTATCAGAAAGTGATATTTCATCCTTGAGAGAATATTTACTTAATTATTTATTAAGGAGAGACGCACCGCCTTTTTTGAGAGAGAAACTATTGCAAGTATGTTGTAAATTTATATTGTTTATTCATGTATAAATATATCTCATTATAACATACTAATAATAAATGTTCTTGTGAATGAGTCTTTAAGATGCAATTATTATTATCACTACTGAAGTTATTATTTCAGAAATTTATTTTAATTTTCATTTCTGCTTTATTAGTCATTAGCTGTACTTGCGGAATTCATTCGCGCGGATATCGGAAAACAAAATAAAATAATTACGTTAAGTTATGACCTTATGACAATTAGCAAGAGATAAGTCATGTCATTTACCGGGATTAAAAGGGGCGTTCAAGTATTACGTATTCGGGGCGAGAGGTAGTCTTGTAAAACGTTACAATCTTGAAGTGACATGTTGTAGTTATTATTTTTTATTAATTTACTTAAGTTCTTGACTCTATATTATGTAATATTGGTGGCGTTTTGCGTGATGTAGTTTGGTTTTTGTGCATAAGTGAAGTGGGTTGTATATATAAACTAAAAACATGCATTCTGGCATCTCACAAAAACTCCCTAGAAAGTTCTAGCAAGGGTGGCTCTCTCTCGTTCATCTTGTTAGGATACTGAGATCGTCATAAGACAGGACACTATATTCACTTGATAATGGTAGTAATGGTCTTCAAGAACTAGTTGCCAAGGTAGGAAGAAGAAGAAGAAAGAATACCGGAAGGGGGTTTCCAACAACGCGCTACGTAGCAATGTTTTTATTTTATTTAAATAAAAAACTAAGCAAATATAATTTCCCAAGTTCGAAAGCATTTTCGTTTATTTTTTACGTGGAATCCCTCGATTGTATTGTAGTCATTTTTATTTTGTTCTTCCAAGTTCGCAATCGTTTATGTTTTACGGGGAATCCCGCGACTGCGTTATTATTATTATTATTTATACACTAACAGCAATAGGCCAATGCGTGTATTCTATTTTGTATTGTTGAGTCCACAATTTAATTAGCCAAGTGTTTATCTAGTTGATTTTTAAAAGAGCATACAGAGGGGCCACATATAATATGCTGCGGCAGCTCATTCCATTCATCTACCACTCGGTTGGATAAAAAATGCTGACGTGGCTTGCTGCTAGTTAAAAAAAATTTAAACTGTGTCCTCTCAGGTGCACATTTTCATTTTTGCTGTAAATGTTAGGCAGATCTGGTACATTATAATAGCCATTAAGTATTTTATATGTTTCGATTAGATCTCCTCGCTTTCTGCGCTTTTCTATTGTTGTAAGACCAATGATCGTTAAGCGATTTTCATAGGGTTGTCCCTATTTATTTTTAAACCTGCAACTATTTTCGAGGCACTACGCTGTGTTCTTTCAAGGAGCTCGATATCTTTTTTAAAGTATGGGTTCCAGATCTGAAACGCATACTCCAACAATGGCCTTATGTAAAAGTCTTATACATTTTTAAAAATAGTCTCTTGTCAATGTATAAAAATGCTTTTCGTATAATATAGAGAATAGAATTAAACTTAAACTTAAACTCCCAAGTCTTTCTGAAATTCAACAATTTCTAATTTTTTATTATTTATAAGGGGCCATCCATAAATTACGTCACACGTATAGGGTTTGGGAGGGGGTCGACGAAGTGTGACAAGGGGGGGGGGGAGGGGTCCCAAATTTTGTAACATCACATTTTTTCAAAATATAATGTTTTATATCTAAGTACATTAGAACTTCTTTAAGTCGAAAACCTCCCAAACTCGAAAGAATCTGTTCCCCTCCATTCAAGCCCCAAAATCTCCGTTGCACTAAATCTCAACCTTCTAGTCAAAATAATCAGAGAAAAAATTAAATTGGACTTCTGTATCTCGATCATAGCAATGTTTTATTAAACAACTTTTACAATTCGATTATTTGAAACTTATTACCTTTATAGTTCGAAGAAAATAAGTTATGTTAGTTATGGATTAAGTTTTTATCTTTCATTAAAGTGATTTTTTTTGTTTTGTTAATTTTTTACCTTTGTTTGATTTGATGTCGATTTTATTGAAAAATAATTTAAATGGAAATTAAAATAATTTCCGAACACTGCTGTTTTAATTTCATAAATTTCTAATTATAAAATTGCAAAATATGTGACATCACACTAGGTAGGGGGTCTCACAAATGTTACCAGCTGTGACAAGGACGGGGGAGGGGTAAAAAAAAATGAAATTCGTGTGACGTAATTTATGGATGGCCCTCAAGAGTGTGGTTTTCTAGGGTTTTTATTCCCAATATGTAATACAGTGTATTCAGTTTCGTTTAGGTTTATTAACCATTCTTGTGTCCATTGGCATACATTGTCGAGGTCTTGGATAATATTGTGAGTTATTACTGGGTTGCCCATAATTTTTGTATCTTCTGCAAAAAATGATAACAGTGATTGTACATGTAGTCTTAAATCTGTTATAAATATTCCAAACAAGGCTGGGCCAAGTACTGAGCCTTGTGGTACTCCGCTATACACTTTGTGAGGTGTAGAGTAGGCTTCTCCGACTCGTATTTGAAAGGTTCTATCTGACAGAAAATTCTTTATCCAGTTTAAAAACCTACCACGGATCCCAAAATGTTGCAGTTTTGTAATAAGTCTCTTTATAGGAACCCGATCGAATGCTTTCTCATAGTCTAGACAGATGACATCAGTTGGCTGTCGCAAATCCCAGCTTTTGGTCCATTGGTCCACACATGACGACAGTAAGTTTGTGATTGTAGATCTTCCAGAGATAAAACCATGTTGCTCATTAATTATAACTTGTTCTTGTGCAAGAAATGTGCGGAAACCATTGGATATAATTTTTCCATGGTCTTGCATATTATACTAGTAAGACTTATAGGTCGATAGTTTGCTGCAATCCTTTTGTTTCCTTTTTTGTAAATTGGTGTTACTTCTGCTTCTTTCCAGTCTAATGGGAGTCTTCGTTGTACGTCATTTTTATTTTCGTTGTCAGTATTAGTTGGTGTGTACACAGAAGTATCGTACATGTAACACAATTTATCGGGCTTTTGAGTTGGAATATTTTAAATAATGTCATTTTATCATTATCTTTTCATTCTATACCTACTTATAATGGTCAAGTTTGTCAATCTATCTTGAGACATGGATCCATGGTTAGCCTTAAATATGGTGTGCTCGCAGCTCTGCTTTCGTGGACTACAGTGTTACTCAGTGTTGCAACTTATGGCAGTCGGCTTGCGCCCCCCTTGGACTCTGCGTCCGGGTTCCTCCCTGGTTAAAGAGGGCCCTGCCTATAAAAGCTCTCATGAATATGCTGACTTGGGTGCTGTGTATAGTTTGGGGGGTTGGGAGGGGAGTAAGGGGGGCTTACAGAAAAATATTACGGCACGTTACGTTTAAAAAATCTTCAAAAATTACGTTACGTAATACTTGAACGCCCCCTTAGTTGTTAATCCAGGTTATAAACTATCTGTGTGCCCAGCCAAAAAACATACAATTTTCACATTTGTAACATTAGTAGGATGATCAAAAAAGCTTTCACAGAATTTAAACTGTTTTTCTGATTCAATAATTTTTTCACTTTCCATCAGGTGTGACTGAGGCCAAGCTTTGAGCAGTATATATTTTAAAGTATTAAAAAACTGGTGGATAGCTTTGGTATACTATAGATTATGATTTCATATAAAAATTGTTAGTTAACCTTTCTTATATTTTAAAATAGGAACTGGCTATCAACTGCAGCAGCTGGAACATGCCAATAGGTGCTTGGTGACAGATTTTCAACTTGAGGGTGGTAGCTAGGCAAGCGGGCATTAGACAATTCCCTACCATTATGCTATGTTTTCACCACGACGTTTTCCTTCACCCTAAGCTCAGGGTCATTGTAGGGATTCGAACTCAAGTTGATCGACGCAGTGTCCGGACACGATCATTCCTGTGTCCTAAATTTAGGTCCACTTCGTGTCCCTATAGGCTCATTGGTAGAGCCTATTATTATAGGGTTGACTTTTTAGAAATTACTGTTCACAATTGTCATTTTTAAATATTGTAATTTGTTTTCAGACTATTGCCATAATTATTAAAAGAGGTAGCATTGATGACAGTGGTAGAGAGAGAAAAGCTTTAATTGGTGAATTGGAAAAAATAATCCTTAGTTCACCCATAAATCAACAGAAATTGGCTTGTTCGCTAATTTTAGCTATAATGCAAGAATACGCTGTTACTGTTAAATCTGCCGATGTAGGATTAATATGGGAGGTTCACTTTCGACTTAAAAAGTCTTTCGAAGCATTGGACCTGAAAAGAATATTTAGATTTACTGTTGGTGTTTTAGAACAGATTGTACGGTCAGGACATCGGCCCGAAGGGGAGCAAGCAATTTTGACCAAGCAGCTACTGACTATAGTTGAAACTGTGCTTTGCTGGAGTCATGTCTCGCCTTTGCTGTCGAAGCGTTTGATCGGAGCCTTTGAAGCCATATACGAGAGTGATACGGCGCCGGCATTACGTTTAAGCATGAATTGGAAAGATACGATAATGCAACCAGAGTTATTAGCGCTATTTTTCGAAATACACATGCATGTACGATTGAATGCCGAGTTGGCGAATCCATCTTTGACATGTCTAGTTCAACTGGCTAGTTTAAGCGGAGTCGTTGTGAGTGCTAGTAATATGAAACAACAGTATTTGGAAAATTATGTGAATAGTTTCCTAAACATGATGGTATACATACAGCCTACGGACAGAGAGATGCTTGGACTGTCTGATATATATAGGAGGTTAATTCAATTTTTTTCGCCTTCTATGATATCAGCAACACCTCCTGCATTTCTGCAGAACCTAACAACGTTAACTTGTCATAGTATTAGAGGAGCAGTCATTGAAGAAATGGTTAGTTTTAGATTTATGATTTAGGCGTTTATTACTGTATATTATTCATTTCGTTACATAATTTTGTTATTACTGATATTATTGACAATTCATATAGTCTATCAATTGAGAAATTACATATAAGTACTTTCCGTGTACAAAATTTCATCAAAACCGGTTGGAAACTAATTTTGTTTACGAGTTTTGAAATTTTTATTGTTAATTCTTATAGCCTAGATATCAATTATGGAATAATAATATTTCTCGTTTACAAAACTTCATTAGAATTGGTTAGACTTTAAAAAATAGAATATTGAATTACAATATATTATATATATATATATTTCTTTTACGGTAGATAAAAATACTATCGGAAATTATTATAAACTATCAAATAACCAATTTAAATGTATACAATATGTCAATAGGGAAAATTAAAAAAAAATGACATGTACACACAGAATAATTACAGATTTATGAATATAGATAAATCTTGAGGTATATATTTTTGTTTATAGGCAAATGACGCCACAGTATGGAGAGAATCTCTAAATAAATTCCTAAATACCTGGTGCTCTATAGTTCATGACACAGATGGCTTTTCGAATGAAACACTAATGGGTCCGTGTATAGAAGTATTTAATACATATCTTCAGTGTAGACTGGCACCTCCAGATGGCACTAGGTAAGTTATTATATGCTATTTATGCAACTAATCTTTGTTTGGAAATTTAGTCGAAAATATAAGTAAATTAATATTTTGCTTTTAAGTTTTAATGTATGTGTTGTATTGTGGTAATTTAATTTATGTAGTGTTCTTTATTTGATGATCCTGATAGATTTATTCTAGTACTTAACATAGGTTTAAAAAAAAAACTACTTTTTCATGTTTTTACCATGTATTATGTAATATTGGTGGCATTTTACATGTTATACTTAGTTTAGTTATTCTGTAGGAATGAAATGGATTATAAATAATATCAAGAAATATGCATTTTAGTTACCATAATAATCAGGACCGTTCAAGGGAATCACTATTGTTCCACTATTAACCACTACAGTCAACAAGTTCAAATTGGTGTTAATTCTTGATAAAGTTCCTAAAAATATTAGTGATAGCTCATTGGATTTGGAATAATGTCTAGAAACATGTATTTCAAAGATTTTACATTACATAAAAAATTGCAATTGTTAACAACAGATTAAGAGAAATCAAAAGGCATTTAGCTAAAAATAATAATTTTAACAGCATTTTTGGATATTTTAAATTTTGTTCAACTTTAAAGAATTAGGGCGGCTTGAACCAAATACTGTTTAAAATGATTTAAAATTCGTTTAACTAAACATTTTTAACTTACTAAACGTTTTTAATTTAAATGCATTTAGCATTGTCTTGTACCAAGCGTTTGAATTTTACATTTAGCTAAATGTATTTATCATGTCGGCAAAGTAGTTTTGACGTTTCGTTTCTCGCTTGAGTAATAGTTAAACAAGAATTTTAATAAAACCTAAGTTCAATATCCAAACAGTATGCGTTAAAGAAACGTATTTCATATCGCGGTATGAACCAGAGATAAATGGTATGAACGTTTTGACATTTTGTATTTGTATATTTTTTAGTTTTCACGCTCGTTTAAAATAAAGTGTGATAAATTGATAATTATCAATTAGTACTCACAGAGTACATTATACATACTGAGATAGTTACTGTGAAAGTGTGAATAGTGCCATTGTGTTGACTGTTTTTGTTTGCTGAATTGAACTTGTTTTTTATTTGTGTCTGCAATTCAACATGAGTTCGTTAAGCGATAAAACTTCTGGGCATCGTGCTAGAGCTCCGAATTTTACAAGAGAGGAACAGGAGTTGTTTACAAGGGTTATCGAACCCTATATGACTATAATCGAATCAAAGAAAACAGATGTGATAAAACAAAGTGATAAGCAGCGATTATGGACTAAAATTACAGAGATATACAATGCGAACACTACCCAATGCTCTCGCACAATAGACAACCTAATAAGCTGCTATAGAAATATGAAAACTAAAATAAAAAAACAACGATCAGAAGCCAAGATGCTCTTAAAAGGTAACTTGTTAATTAAATATATATTTTACTCTTATCACCTTGTGGTTATTGGTTCTATTTAACAATATTGAAATGAAAAAAAACTGAACAACTGAACAAATTTTTCCAGATCCTACTAAAACAGAAGCACTGGTTGTAGCTATTGAGGACAATGGTAAAGATTGGTCATGCATAGCAGAAAAAACTAATGTGCCAATGGATGTTTGCAAAATGGCAGTTGAAGGACTTCAACAAAAAATACAAAGATCAGATAACGAGCATAAAAAGCATGTTATGGGTACAGGTAATTCAAGTTCGTTTTTTTTTTTAAATAATTTATACAAATTTTACAAACTAGAGATCATAGGTCTAGGTGTGAATCAACTGGAGAATAAGAAAATAGCTTTATTATAGGTGGCATGCTGATAATTGTCTCTAAATCACTTTCATAATAAATATACTTATAAGTCAATCCTATGTATGTATGTATGGTAATTTTTCATAATTACAGGTGGTGGTCCTTCCACAAGTGACCATGATCCTTTCAACAGGATAAAAAAAATTATAGGACCTCAAATTGATGGTTTATATACACAATATGATGGAGATGCTAAGCTAATGAAGCAATACCAGGAAAGTATTCCTGAAAATGAAAGAGTTGAACCAGTTGAAAGAGACTTTATGAATAAATATGGTAAGGGTTATATGTTACTAAATTAGTTATAATATAAAAAATATTATCTGGTAACGAAAGTAATAAAGTATCTACTCAATTTGAATATGCAACTTATTTTATACTTTGTTGTTTAGACCTGGAAATTGTTGCTGAGGACTATGTGACACACATACCAAAAACCCAATGTACACAAGTCATCGTTGAAAATAATGATCACTGTAAGATTGCAACATAATTTTTTTGAAAAAAAAACTAATTTGCATAAGCAACTATGTATATTTAAAAAAAAACCATTGCCTAGAGATGATAAGAAAATGAATATGCCTACTATAATTATGTTGTTCATGTTTTAGGCAATATTTCACAAGAACTACATGGAACTACAAAAATGAATAGTAATAGGTCTTGTATATTAAAAAAGAAGTTGAGCTCTGCCTTAAATGTTGGTAAGTCAAATCATAGTGGGTCTAATTTATATAAGGATATTCATAAAATAATTTCTAATAAGTAACTATTCTTTATTTTAGAGAAAGCTGAGAAACCATCAAAAAGGAAACAAAATGTCAATGATAGTTTTTCTCGCCTCGCAGAAGAAAAAATTGAATTAATAAAACTAAATAAAGAGGTAGCATCAGAAGAGTTGAAAGAACGGAAATTGAGTGTCCAATTAAAGGAGATGGAGATTATCCATAAAAAAAAACTTTATGAATTAGAAATACTAAATTACCAAAAAGAAATTAAATTTAAAGAAGAAATGAGAGAAAAGGAAGCCATACTTATGGAATTTAAAATTAAAGCATTTTGATTTTATTAATAAATTTATTATATGTATTTTCATTGCAGACTTTTATTTTCATATAAAATTATTATGCTTATTCTTACAAACAGAAATATATTGATTATATGAAAAATTTATTTCTTCTATTACTCCAATCTGAAACAATAATAGAATAGGATTGATAAGCAAAATAATTCGAATAGTATATAAATCTACCAGTATATACATAAATGCACCACTACAAGCATTATATAATGACAATTGGAAAAGTAATAAATGATATTAACAATTTTGATTAATAATGATACCTAGAAAAATATTCTTCTATGAGAATAGTGCGTTCTAAGTTGCGAGTACGCTGCTGTGGCTGCATTGTAGGTCTATTTATTCTTATTTCTTCTTGCAGAGTAGGATACTCTTCATCCTCTGGAGGAACATCTTCCCTTTGCTCAATCACTAGGTTATGAAGCACAGCCGTTGCGATTATGATACCTAAATAAAAATATTTTTTCATAATTCATTAATACATACTTATGTAATTGATTTTATTTATTAGGCAATTTAAACTATAAAAATATATTTTTATATGTATTGAGATACCTGGTATTCTGTGAAGATGAACACTTATTCCTCGAGAAAGGATTGGAAATCGTCTTTTCCATACACCAAAGGCTCTTTCCGCAACATTTCTTGTTTTGATATGAGATTCTTGGTATAAACATTCTGCCCTTGATTGCATATGACCATCTGAAAGGGGTGTCATCATATACTGTGTTTGGGCATAACCACTATCTCCAAGCAAGTGTTTATTAGGATATTTTCCCTGAAAAATAATTGATGTATATTCCCTGAAGATATATTTTAAAATAAACCTAAACATGTTGATTTTATTGTAGTTATACCTGTATAAAGTTTCTCTTTATAGTAGAATTATCCCATATATAGGAATCATGAGCTGAACCATGCCATCTTGCAACTACATCCAGAAAGGACAGATCAGCAGCAACTACACACTGTGTGTTTATTGAAAAATAGCCCTTTCTGTTCCGAAATATTTCAGCATTATCTCCACCTAAATTTAAAGTACATACATTAGTATTTAAAAGCTTACAGTGAAGGTACATAAACCATATAATATTAGACAAAGAAATTACCAGGTGACATTATTCTCACATGAGTACAATCAATTGCTCCAAGAGTCCGAGGAAATCTAGCTATATTATAAAATTCTACAGAAAGTTTAGTCAGTTCTTCTGCAGTATTCGGAACTTTAATATATTTGGAATACAACGAAGCAATAGCATGTGTAACACGATGTACTATGTAGCAGGCTGTAGACTCGTGTACACCAATCATGTCCCCACATGAAATCAGCTGACTGCCTGTAGCATAGTATCGTAACGTACATAATAATTGATTCATGGGTGAGATAGCGTTGTTTCTAGAACAAATAGTAACAAAACATGACAGGTAATTTGTACGCATGGGTTGTATGATAAATGCATCATCTTTGCAGATAGGAATCGAGCTAATTAACAAGTATGAAAGTTATAGTTATTTAAAACTTTACATACCTGTCTGTATTGCTAATCAATTCTGGTGTTATTTCTTGTAACAAATATGTAGCGGTACATTTGGTAAGGCGAAATCTCCTTATAAATTTTTCGTCAGAAAGACTTTCAAATAAATTGCTCCTTTCAAAAACTTGCCGCATAGGTCTGTTCAAAAACTGTATAATTTCTTCGTCGTCATCAGAGAAAAGCTGATCGGAATAACTCATGTTTATTTCGAAAAAATTTAACAAAAAAATTGTGAAATTACCCGCGATGACAGTTCACTAAACGTGTTTAACTCAGCTAAACAGCGTCCAGAGCGTATTTAACTTTGACAGATCGGTAAACGTATTTAGCGCCTTAAAAGTGTTGGTAAAAGACGCTTGTTAGATTTAAATAAAAAATTTTGTTTAAATAAAACTTAAACACAATTAAGACAGTTGGTTCAAGCCGCCCTTAATGAACAAAATAAAATCTTTTATAAAACTTTCATCTTATTATCTTGTGAAATAGGTATATAATTTGTAAGAAAAACTCCAAGAAGCAAAATATATTTTGTTAATTATTTAAACTTTTATGTGGGCATTTGAGAAGACATGGGTAGGAAAAAATGTGTTAGTTAACAATTACATAACTTTTTGAAAAATCAATGTAATTTTTTTCCCAACATCGCTTCTTTCAAAAGCTCAGAAGACAGCGTAAGTTTTTCAATTTTTTTAGTTGATATTTAATAGTATAACTAAATATTTTATGTGGTGTACTCTCACGAGCGGCGCGGCGATACGTCCGTGCCTATATGGGGTGGATATGGAAATTACCTCCTCTTTAAGAATCTCTTCTTTTGGTCTCTTAATTGTTAATCTTATATCTTAATAATTAACACCAATTTGCACTTGTTGACTAGACTATATCGGAAGAGTAGAAAAATGGCACAAAGTTACTAGACTTAAAGGAAGGGTATCCAGTGGCCATACCAATAAAAATATTTAAATACAAATTGAATCAACGCATTCGTTTAAAGGAAATTAAATATGTATTATACTGCGTCTTTTATTCCCACGAAGTGAATTGACAATCGTTAATGTCAAACTTGAAAATAATGTTGTCACATTTATTTTTGTTGTTGTATGTAAAGATTTTAAATACCTTTGAGGGTTTTTATTAATTAATTGAAATATTTTGTGTTATAACAAAGTACCCGATCGTCTACTATTATCATAACATAAGTCAGGAAACATAGAAATGTATATATGGCTAACAAATAAAAAAAATGATAAAAGGACGCTTCGATTGGCCCATGAGAGATTTTGTCTGCTTTATTCGGTTCACATTTGGGGGATTCATAATTTTTTCAGAAAAACTTATCAATTGGTGTAATTAATCGTACGGTTTTACGATTATCAACACTAGGGTCTAAAAAACGCACTATAGTTTGTTACGACGTGGATGTTTATACATAATAGTTTTATTTATAGGTAAAATAACAAAATGATTAAAAATGTAAAATATTCTGTTTTACACCTATTTAGCATTATTACTTTACAAAATTAATATCGTATATTATGCACATAGATCGTGTATTTATGTATCTATCAAAAGAAAAGTCAGTCAGAGAAATAACGTTATTATTACAGAGGTGCAGAAAATACAGAGGAAGATATAAAAGATGACATAGAGGAAGACGAACGTAAGTTGCATAGCAATAATTTGCTAACAATAGGAGCGATAGCTAGGAAGGCGCCTGCTCATTGCAGTCATGTGCTTTTCACTTTGTTGCATGATAGAAGTAAGAGGTGAGCAATTGCAACTATTCTTTTTAAGATCTTTATATTTTAAAAGCATATATGCAATCTATGAGGCCGCCTGCCCAATAAAGCGAAGCGGAGTGGAGCTGTGCTGTGCAATTTTCGACCAAAAGAATTACATAAAAATATAGAGATGCAATTCTATTGGTCGACATTTGCACAGCTCCGCTCCGCTTCAGTGGACAGGCAGCCTTATGTTTGGTCTAGAAAGGCAATTTTTAAAGTGGACTCCGCAGAATCCACGGCTTCAGTTAATAAGGCACTATAGTTCTGCGAATCAGTTACATTTATCATTGTTAGAGGTCCTAAGAAACTCAAGTTCAGGATTAGGTGGAAGGCACGAGTGTGAAGAGTCAATGTACAACCAGAGGGCCATTTTAGCCAAGCGTCGAGAGTACGTAGAGTTGTCTTTCACGATTGTGAATATTGCGTGTTTGAATGCAAAGGTTGATGGACTTTAAAAAAATATTAATGTACTTATAATGGTTTTAACCAAAAGTTCGGTAATATTCATTTATGTTACTGAGATAATCAAATGATTACAAGAGAAATGTATACAATTAATGATTTGCTTTGGTTAGGACTCTGCTCTTTCTGAGGTTGATTTATATTACTATAAATATTTACGTAAATTTATTATCTATTAAATTATTATATTTACTACGTCAATAAATATTTACGATAATATCTAATGAAAGGAGTAAAACTTTTTGATCATGATTTATTGAAAATTAAGTCTTGCCAGTTTAGAAATTGCATATCAAAGAAAGTAACGAATTGTTTTATAAATGAATTAAAAAACGTACTTTCCCACTGCTATAATTACAGGAACTGCTATGGAACATGGCACCCGTTAGTCATCACGTCGTTTCTACCGAAATTGGCCCTTTTCTCACATTCATGTTTTTGTGGGGATTATAGGTTAGAACTGCTAGGCTGACTACTTCATAACATAAATAAAATCATTTGTGGATATTATGACCGATAAACCAAAATATTCAACGATACCTGTTTATATTACCGTAATTGTTTGTGATCATATATCATATTCTTTTCTCATAATTTCAGGTTAGAGAGTCAGTTACATCTGATGCATATGGGAAAATTGCCAGTTAGCGGTGGGGAACAACTAGTCAGTTTATTTGAAGATCTACATTGGATATTGATGATAACAGGTGAATTGGATTCTTATTTAAATACAATAGTATTTGCCCTGAAATAAGAAATCACTAGTATGGTCTGACAAACCTTTACTGTAATTTAAAATTTTTAATTCTGTCAGTCGTTATTGTTTAATAGTTTCCAAAAATGATGTATTCACATCTCAAATCATAAAAAAGGGGTTTCATTTTGAGATTTGACTACTTCTATACCGATATTATGATTGAAGGTTTGTCGTTGTGCGCGCGTCATGCAAAAATTACTGGATTGATATTTTTTTACTGCGTAGATGCGTGGTCCTTGTTTTTTTTTTTAACTATGATATCTTCATAAACAATAATTTTGTAGTACACACGAGCAGAGCCCAGTTAGTACGTTTTTTTAAATAACAATTAATGAGAAACCTCATTAAAACAAAAACTGTGATCAGTGTATTTTCAATTTAAAAACAGTTTAACTCTACTTGTGTGAATGAAGCGACAGTTTTTTTTTTCTGTAACGGTGTAAACTTATGAGTGCGACAACGACGTGAAGCGTTCTATTTCTCCTGATCCTCTTCCGGGAGACAGAAATATGTATATATTTATAGTTAGCTCGAATTTCTACGGTTAGAGAAATTAGCCAGTTCGCGACTTAATTGCAACAACGGCAATAGCCCAAGCCGTGGCTCGGCCACTTTGGCACCCTTGAGCATGTTGCCACGCTTTCGCGGCTGATTACATTAAGCGCTCGCCCCCGAGCCGCGTTGAAGCTGTAAAAGCCGTCTGAGGCACCAGGGTCCCTATGGCTAACAGTATAGTCAGTTAGAAAAAGAAAAGCATTCTGTTTCGTAGTTTAAGGTATCTATCGAATTTTCAACCAGAGACAATAAGTTTTTTAAAACTTCTTTAGCCATGGGATCAATTTCCATGCCAAATGAGACAATTGCTTTGGATCAGGAGAAAAGTTAAACATTTAACTTGAAATGTAATTTCTTTATACGCAATATTGGCATGTGTGAGACGAAAAGTGAAGCGCTTCCTCTTCTCTGACTTCAACTGGTAGTTGAATAAAAAGAGTGGAAGAATTGTTCTTAATTCCTCTGACAAATGCGTCATGCGCACTCTACATGCATGCACAGTGCGTATACGTAACGTTTTCTCTAGCCTCGGTACCATGAGTTTCACTTCTAACGCACGAGAATCTTACTTTTTATTTGATTTTAGGTCATTTCTTAGCTGTAGACTGCACAGAAGGCGAAACGGTAATGATACCGCAAGAAATTATTCGCTACAGTATTATTGAGAATGCAAATATCGATGCATCTCTTAGATATCTAGTGGGGGAGAGCAGTGATACGGAAAACGTTGATCCAATTCTAAAGTAAGTGATTTTTAAGCTGTAATGTCCTGTCTTCTGTTTTTTATATTTTTCATGTTTTTGTCATTTGACATACTTTACACTTTATATGCCGTGCCGTAACTTTAAGTGCCGTTTTGTATGAAAAAATTTAAACGAATTTTTTTCATGTTTTTTTTATTTGTATTAATCAAAGTAATCACCCATGCAATCAATGCATCTTTGCCAGCGCAGTGGCAGTTTATTGATGCCCTTCTTAAAGAAATCAGCTGGACGGGAAGCAACAAATTCTTCAAAGGCATTTTGTACTGCCTCTCGGGTATTGAATTTTTTTCCAGCCAAGGAGTTATCCAAATTCTGGAAAAAGTAGTAGTCTGTAGGCGCAAGGTCTGGTAAGTAGGACGGATGACGGAGAACTTCCAACCCCAGTTCTTGCAACTTGGAGACCGTCTGCTGTGCAGTATGAGGTCGCGCGTTGTCGTGCAGGAGCAGCGGAGACAAGCGATTGACCAATGCTGGTTGGAGATGTGCCAGCTTCTCCATCATTGTTTTCAGTTCTTCACAGTACACATCTGCAGTAATGCTCACCCCGTTAGGTAAGAAGCTGTGATGAATCACACCGGCGCTAGACCACCGAACAGTGACCATCACTTTTCTAGGGGTAAGTTTTCGTTTAGGGCATTGTTTAGGTGCTGAACCAGGATCCAACCAACTTGCTGAGTGCTTGCGGTTATCAAACAGAATCCATCTTTCATCGCAGGTAACAATGCGGTTCAAAATTCCTTCATTTGTGTGTCTGTTGAGCAGTGCAAGGCACGTCTCGACGCGTACTTCACGCTGGCGATCATTAGAGTTCGTGGGGCACCCATTTGTCAAGCTTTTTTACCTTGCCAATTTGACGCAAATGGACCAATATTGTTTTGACGCTAACGTCGAGAACTGCTGCTAATTCAGCCGTAGATTGTGTATCATCAGCTTCCACAATCGCCTTTAATTCGTCATTGTCGACCAAAGTCTTCGGACGACCGCGAGGTTCATTTTTCAGGTCGAAATTCCTAGAACAGAAGCGAGCAAACCAATAACAGGTGGTGCGTTGGTTTGTAGTGTTAGCTCCGTAAACGTGGTTGATGTTGCGTGCCGCTTGTGCCGCGTTGCTGCCACGACGGTACTCATATTCCATAATTACTCGAATTTTTAACGTATCCATGACGTCAAAAAAGATTGAAATGCGATGAAAATGTAACACTAATCAATAAACAAATGACTACTTTTGGAAAAAGAATTCCATGTTTTTAAAATAAAATTAATTTGAAATTAGAATTCTTAGTCCAAACAAAAATTATTTTGATTTGAAATGGCCAGTACTGCAGAACGGCAATTTCATAGGTAAAGACCTATTATTATTGTTACACTCGTAGGTAATAAAATGGTGTTAGCTTTCGCGTAAATACGTTATTCTTACTAAAAAATTCAAACAAACACAGTATCGCTCTTTGAATGCAGTATAGACAGACAGACGTACTTACAGTTTCACCCTCTATGGTCGTCTTATAGATTTCTTCAGTTATATCGCTTTTTGTTTCACTTCGCTTTTAAAAAGAGAACTGTATCGGATCGAAATAAGACTCGCATATAATATCGCTTATATAATAGTCAAAAGAGACGATCATGAAATCTCTAGAAGATACTTGAACTCGTAACCACATGCGTCATCGTTTTTAAAAGAAGAGGAACAGTCTATTTTTAATTCATTGTTTATTTCTGCAATCCATGCGATAAGGACTTTATGTATTGTGTGTGTGAAAATAATGCTTCCTGTACCTGTGACAACATACTAGAAATTTCCTCGATGTTTGGAGTACATTCTACACGATTCCAGAGATTTCGAGATAATTATTTATTCTATTTTAGTCAGATCATAACATTATTATCTATACTATATATTATATTGTAATAATATATTAAACCAGAAAGGTTTTTGGTTTGATAGTTTGTTTGTTTAAAAATACACATCTCAGAAACTACCAGTCATATTCGAAAAATTATTTTTGTCTATGATAGCCAGATTCACGGTAATCGAAATGCATGTTTAAGTACATATTGTAATTTGCACGACCTTACAATTTATGTTAGGAACATTTCTTATGATGAACAAAGTATGTATAGTGAATTATTAGCCTTTCTACTGTCAATATAATATAAAGTAAAATTTATTATACTTTGTTCAAACTTCATCATTAGAAGTCTTGCATGCTCCTAGAACGTAAATTATTATATCGTGCAAATTAGGACATAACCTAAAAACATGCATTTTGACTGTCGATTACAATTTTTACAAAAAAGTATGATATTGAAACGTTATAAAAACATTTTACACGACAAAATCCTAAATAACTTCTTCCATACAATGATTTTTGTAAATTTACGACTTTTTTCTTATGACGTGCAGCGTTATTTTCTAGGGTACTCCAAACTAGAGTGGACATAATAAAATACAAATACAATAACATAATAAAATTATTGAATGGAAAATTAATCGAATTAATTAAACTTCATTGCATATATAATTTGTTAATTTCTTTATAAAATCTAATAAAAATTTATGTTTGTAATAACTACAGTTTTATTGCCGTAATACGCAACGAAGAATATTGTTAGACCTGTGGGTAATAAAAATGCCGATGATTGACGTGAAGAAGTTTTATTCGAATTCTACTCACTTACAAATTTCACGAACTCACAATACTGTTATTTATTTCACTGTGGTTTCGTTTCCTTTTATCGCTCGTTGTTATCGCTTTGCCATTCAAAACTGAACTGCCTCGGCGCCGTGCCTGAGCCGCTTAAATAGCTACACTAAACGATCGCAGAAAAATCGTGAATCATCGCTAACTTTCTCGACGTTTAGTTGCTATGCCTACTCGATGACGTAGTAGAGGCATGTAAAATTGTAAACTGCGATGTTTACACAAACATGCGCCGCGGTTGTTTACGACGCGAACATTATTTCCAAGTCCTGAGAAGGTTGTAGTTGCCTCGAGATATTTCGGGAACAGGATTTTCTATTTTTTTAATCGGGTTGTAACAGGTCGTAACAATATTTACTTGAAGAATAATTAATCTTGCTGTTTGGCATCAGATATTCAATAATTCAAGTGTTCAAGATCGGGATCTCAATTGTTATTATGGTTTATTTTTGTTATTTCATTAACATAGCTTACATTTACACAACTCTCAATTGATTTAAATTATGATCATGTTATCGATGATTATATTTAGCTCTAAAATATAATCAATAATAGTATAATCAACTTCTAGTTTAAATTATGCTACATCTTTAAAATAAACATTTGACACACCTCACGCTTAAGAAATGATGAACAAATTATAGTTACTTTTACAAAAATCGTTTCCTTTCTGAGTTTACATGCCCGAAAGTTCTGCGAGCCGTATTCAGCTGATTATGTTGATATATTGCAACCATACTGCATGTTTTAATGTTATTTACTCTCTCAGATTGATCGGCGAGATTCTTCGTATAAGTGCTTGGGAGTGCGCAGCTTTAGAAGCGGGTCTCGCCACAGTCTTCAGTCCGGAGCTATCTGCTACTATTTCATGGTTATTAAAGATTTGGGCGAATTCTTATTTGATGCCGCAAACAACAGTATACTCCGAGGTACGTTATAAGGATGAATTTGGTTGGTAGCTCCTTATTTAATGATAATAGTCCCATTAGTAGGTAGAGGCAAGGAATATAAGGCCTTAATTACCACGCCATTTTTTATATAGTAGCACGATAATGAGAAGAATACAATACAGAAACAAAGGAACCGTGAGATCGGCAATCCATTTGTATCAGCACCATGGAATATAATGCAAATGGTATGCCGGGTAGGCAACAAATTACCGGTATCTTTGGAGTTACACGAAAGGATATCCTCTCACCAATCACAAACGAAAGAATAATTTCAATCACCTGGTGGTGGTTCAGACCATGACGTTCAGGTCGAGAAAACCGTAACAGCGACAATCCAAATATATAGGTATATAGGTTTTTTTTTGTTGTAGGTATTACGGTAAATTGACGGTACCGTCTCTTATGGCAAGCACAGTACAATCCAAACACAATGGCGACTACCGAGAGATCATAATCCATCGACGGTCACCGCTGTCATGCTGGCTTGCATTAATTTAACTGGATATGCACAGGTTGGTTCTGAAATGCGACTCGCAAAATTGAGTCGTCATGATGGATATTTCACTAAATACATGAAGGTCACGACCCAGTCAGGCAAAACAGCCCTCCCAGCTCGCTATCGCCATTTCCTCGTTCGTTTATCAGTTGGGTGCACCACCTGTAGGTGAGGTTGGCTTGGGCGTTTCAGTGCTGAAGATGTAAATCGACACCCCTTACACCCCCGACAAGTACTCCAACACCTATCGGCCGTTAAAGTTTATTTTTAACAATATTAGAAAAAATTCTATCCACGTGACGTCGGCATAATAGACTAGTTGACCCTTTTTTATAGCAGGTCTTAAATTATTAATTATTGTCAGATTAGAGGACATAGAAAACCGCAAAATTTTATTTTGAAATATTATTTTTCATAAACAGGCGAAAACGTTTTCAGCCATATTAGCGTATTTATATGACGTTGACATCTGTTGTGACGTCATACGGGTCGAAAACAAATATTTCACATTTAGCAAATGTTCTCATCTGTAAAAATCGATAAAAATTATCTCATGGTGAGTGTTCTGAAGAGCTGTTCAAACTAATTATCTCCTCTCCTTTCCACAACAGAACAACTCGCGCTGGGCTTCGGAGTCAGAGTTTTTCAAGTAACTTTCTTCTTAGCACGAACTAACAAGTTCTCTTTGACTTATCCTTCTTATGATATCGGGTGCTTTAAGCGTAACGTGAAGGTATATTTATGTAGGACGGCATGACAGCGGCGACCGTCGATGGATTTAAATCTCTTGGTGGTTTGGATTGTGTTGTGACAGTCCATCAGGGACAGTACCGTCAATTTACCGAACTATTTAAAAAAAAAAACTTTTAATGCCATAGATGTCATATATGTCAATATCACAACACAGACTACATAGCGAATTTAACTCTTAAGATCCGACATGGAATTTTCTTAGAGTTCTATGACGTCACAATATGACCGACAGAAAAAACAATTTCTAATTTGAAAATATGTACACTTTTAATAACTGAAATCGATAAATATTGGTTTCTGAAGTCAACTACTACAGAAAATATTTATTTATTACGCCAAATTTGATACGAGTCAAGTAGTCTATTGTGTATGTATTGCCACGATGCCATTAAATAAGGAAAAAAAATAAAAGTGTGATCGAGTTTATACGCGTTTAATGGCAGATGTCGGCGATATTTGAGTGTGCGTTCGGTCGGTCTTCCCGTGGTGCGTCGTGGGTCGTATCGCGGCTTGCGAGTCGCGCGGGTACGTGTCTCCGGCACTGCGCGGCGCAGCCCGCAGCCGCCACGCACGCCCTACATCTGCTTACCACATTAGCTCACTCACAACACAAGTTAGTACCATTTGCGTGTTCTACCGTCTATATCATGGTGAAAATCGCTATCCGCGTCTGTCTGTTTGTCTGCTTACTTCCTCTAAAGCACTCAACGCATTTATAACGGTTTTCACTGTCATTTAGAGATTTTGTTACCGAAGGTTTGTATTTACAATGCATTCCAATTAAATTTTAGATTTTAGAGAAAATCCAAGGTGTTGTAATCAAGTTGTCAGAAAAGCGATTTTCGGGCGCTTACATGGCTTACGCTGGCTAAACATTAAGAGATACATCAAATTAATATACTAAAGTATTGAGCTCAGCTTTAGAATAGCTACCGTCGAGTTCAGACTCCAATTTTTTTTTACAGCTTTGTCACTGTATAATTAGGCTAAATATAAATTGTCACACTGCGGAAATAAATAGTCGAATTTTTTGTAAATGTGACAATACAAATATCACTTCTAAGTAGTTGGCATAAAGTTCACTTTTGAATGATAGGTAAATTTTCGAACATCGTAATTTTTTTCTGTACACTTATTATTTTTAACGATTTTTGTGTTATTGACGACAAACACGACTTACATTTTGTGTCGTATTTTGTATTGAGTGAGGTATTTAAATTTTTCCATTGTGGTGATAAAATTGGTTAGGTTATGTTTGAACTTTGATCAAATAATTATTTATTGAAAATTCATACACAATTCCTAGATAGACATAACCTCAAAATTGAGAAAGAAAAAGTTCTCAAAAACTATTTGGTTCCGCACTTTTTCCTTTACAGGGAGAGATTACCTCTAATTCTCCCCTCCCTCCCCATCGCTTCACAGCAATAAATTAAACGGTAGTGATTCTAAAGTCCAACGAAGAATTGTGTTGTAGCAAACTCCATGGTGGCATATGTCTATCTCCTAATGTTGACTCCCAGTGTCATCTTCATATAATAATCAAAAATTTTCGGTTATTTGTGAAGCTATTTTCTCCAATTCAGTATTAATCCTTTGAAATTCCTTTAATTCTCTTATTGAAACGGTTGGCCGGCACTCCGCACCGCTGCTGCCATACACGCCGCAGCCTATCTATGAGCTATGATTTTATCAAGTTCAGTGAAGCTAATAAAGCCTTTAATGACTCTAGGGCCCTTAAGGCTAACAGTATACTTAGTTCGGCTATGTAGTACGTGTCGCGAGTTAAACGCACTTTTTGTAACTATGAAATTACATCCGTACGAAGCTGGGCGGGTTGCTAGTAGGATATATTTTGTTACATAGAGTAATATACGAAATAGGCAGTGACGATAATCAATTCGGAAAAAGACGCTTTTTGGCCGCTTAAATGGCTTTAGCTGAGAAAACCATAAGAGATATATTAAATTAATATACAACTCAATCGTAAATCTTAAAAGACCTACAAAAAAATCGCAATAGCATTTGTGTATTTTCTAAGGATCACTCATAATATTCATTTTTGTCTTCAGAATAACCGGTGGGCGACCGCCATGGATGGTGGTAAAATAATAAATAATTTGATGGTGAATTTATAGACAGAACCCGCTAGCGAGTTGTGAAGAGTTCCTCGCGCTGGTCGTGTGGGAAGCATCCGGTAACAATCTACCCGGGGAGCTGAGGAAGGAACTGCATAGAGCGTTTGCGATCGCGGCCACCTACGCTGAAGGTATGCACCAAAGTCACAAATATGTATCCCTCTATAAATAATATCTATTCCCAACAAATATTTTTGTCATCATATTAATGAAAATGGTCTCCAAAAGAGATGACAAAAACGGAGATTTGATCAAATCCTTGTGCTAGATGATCAATTCACGGAAGATGTGGCTGAGTTATAATAGGTTAGGTTTGACTTGTGATAAGAAACAGCGCGAGACGGCGAGCGCTAGATACTAATTTTATTGCAGAACTTTTAGGTAAGCGTTTTGATATTGTTTTATGATTCGATTCTGGTGACACATCTATATTACGCATTTGCGAAAAAGGAGGGTTATATTTATCCAGTGTATGTATATGTATGACTTTCTTTGGCAAGCTCTGTAGCGTAAACGGCTTGATGGATTTTAGCATATAAGGTGTCATTAGATTCAAATGACGACGTCTGGAAATCAAATAAAAAGCAAAAATAGTATTCTTTTATTGAAGTGTTTTTTGTTTCCTTTTTAATAATTAATTATGCTTGTTGTTTCCTGTTTGTAGGCATGATTATTATTAATTAGATCATTGAACGTGCATTTATTTAACAATAGTTAAAATCATACTCCATATATGTACGCGGCTCGGATTGCCCTCTGTTTTTAACACTGTCCAAATAAAACGGTTGTATTGCACCTGATAAGTACCTACAGTTAAATTCAATAATGACGAATTTTCATATCGGCCTGTAAAAACCTTGGGAAAAAGTTTTTTTTAAATTCTATATAGGTTTTAGCGTTTGTCCACAATCTCACGTGACGATGTAGCCCAAGATGGCAACACATTAAGCCTAGTGGGAGAACTGGCTCTCAAGTGCAGTTGTCGGAATAAGTGCTTGGCAGCAGATTTTTAACTTAAAGGTGGTAGCTAGATGGGCTGGCATTGAAAAATACCCTACCATCATGATGTTTTCCTTCATCCCAAGTTCAGGTTCATTGCAAAGGTTTCAGAACTCACGTCGATCGATGTGATCAGTCGTAACACTCGCCACTAAGGTTATAGAATACATATTTACGATTGATTAGGTTTTGAATATGGGTAGTTGAGATGGACGGATTGCATTAGTTGTACATACCAACAAGGATGATGCAGACCAGCGGGTTTTGGTAAATAATCACTTATTATAAAAAATGAAAATCTACTCGTTTTAATCCGATTTGCATTGTCTTCGGACTATCACCATTTAAATATAGTCATATATTTCATTGTTGTTGTGTACTTAAAAAATTGCATGTTTCATCAATTCACAGAATTTATGATCGGCTTAATATATTCATGTTTCTATCGCAGACAAAGACAGGCCATCGTTTCTGTTTTGCATTTATTTATTAAATGTAAACCAGATCGATCGAGAAAACATATAATTTTTTTTTAGGTGATGTAAGGAATCGTTTATTAGCGAGTACGGGCGCGCTTCAAGAGAAACTGATGAATATTATAAACATGGGGACAGATACGGAGCCCGTTCGCAACATGTTGGCTGACACGTTGGACTGTTTTATTGGTGTCACAGAGGGCGTTCTCGAGGTACTTTAATATATTTAATACTCATAAACTAGGCGCCGATAAACATACCATGTTAGATGTCAATTAATTACCTTTCTTTAGTCTTATATAGTAACTAGCTGACCCGCGCAACTTCGCCTGCGTTACATAAGAGAGAGAGAGGTTTAGAGATGGTGGGTCGTAGGCACCTATACCCAATACAATTCTAAAGGAGCTGAAACTTTCTTTGTTTTATCCACGAACCATTTGAGCACTATGCGCCTTCCCTTCACCACATGATCGTTCGCCTCCCACATCGTTCCACATTATAATAATGCACGCGCGGTACTTGATCATTATTTTGCTGCGGAGTTATTTTAAGACTGTGATATTTGCTATGCTATTAATTGAAATCCAATGATATAAAGGGAAATTTGTTGAAATATAAAGTTTGTTGAAAATACTTGTGATGAATAACGTATTCATTTCGTTATGGATTAACACGCCATATTTATAAAACACCTTCGTAAATAATGCATTATTTTTGAACAAATTTTATTACCATAAAAATGTTATACTGAGTCAACCTTAAAAGATAGACCATATACTATCGCGGACTTTTTTTATAACTTTTTAAGAGAAACAATTCCGTCACACATGATTGATGTGTAACTTTAACGCAGCGCACGCAATGGAAGCTTTCAAAGGGAATACATTTCCCCCGTTTTTGCAACATTCTTCATTGATCCTAGACAAATGGACTATCCAACACTAAAATCATTTTCGAATCAGTAGTTCCTGAGATTAGCGCGTTCAATTAAAAAACAAACTCTTCAACTTTATAATATTAGTATGTATAGATTAACGGCGAGGCCGCGGCTTCCGCGCGCGTTTGTTATACTGCGCAGTAGTTAGTTATTTACATCCCATATGTTTATTTTTAGTCATATTGTTGAAAATTAATATGCCGTATCAATTGAGGAGTGGCATGCATTTCCCGTGTATAATTTTCATCAAAATCGGTATCATTATTTTAATCTAGAATTTCTAATGCATTATTAACGATTCTTTAAACCTCTTAATTATTATATTTGCTTTCTGTCTACATAATTTGATCAGAATCGGTCGAGAATTGATGAAAATTAAATTTTTTTAAACTTCTTTTTTTTATTTCTAGAAGTATTATTGTCAATTCTTATAGCCCTCTTCCCGTGTACAAAAATTTAATTAACGATTGTCATAAGTATTATAGTATGTATTTATATTATGTATATTATATATATATATATATATATGTATATTATGTAGTGTCATAAATCGTTTACTAAGTTTAAATAAGGTGTAAGTTGAAAAAAATATCGTCTTTATTAAACTTATGTAAAAAAATTATATCGTTTTATAGGTGGGCAAAATGGACGAACAATTTATGATGCTCATTGGTGCCTTAGACAAGATACCTGGGATTATATTCAGATATCACAATTATCCTGGGGTCGTATTGCCCGGTTTGAATTTACTGTCGAAAAGCGCTAAGAGAATGCTGCATTCCGTCGAACCGCAGAACGTTAGCAAGTAAGTAGAACTTCTGCTATTTATTTTCGGACTGCGAAAAAGGAGGGATATGTTTTTCAACGGTTATGTTTGTTTAAGACGGAGCAAGTATACAGTCAGGTCATATTTCGATGCATGATACCGCCAGTTAAGGCGGTCTGGAACTAGGGCGGTTCCATTATGGATGGCGCCACCATCATCACGACGGTTATGTCTGGGTAGTTATGGTACAGCACGTTTGTCTGTAGGAATGTTAATAGTCCGACAACTCGAGCGGGAATACCTTTTGTCCTCAGTCGAAATCTCCATCCGACTATCCATTCCAGGGCTGTGCCCTCTTTGATGGTTGTCTACGCCACTCGCAACTACGGGTCTGTCTCTGAAAGCCAAGAATTGAGCGCTCAGCTGACAGCGGCATGATAGCGCCGACAAGCTCGTGCACTTGAGTCTTAATTTTCTTCCTTTTGCAATGAGGATAGAAGTTTTCTATGTTATCTGGAGGTAATGTATGAAGCGACGCGATGTTGCGGAGGTGCGCATGCGTGGAAATCTACGCCTTTCGGAACATGTTTTTATTAAGTCTGCTTATGAAGTCGTTCAGGCTTTCTATCCTCAAATCACGGGCGATGGTAGAGTTTCGAACATAGCGCGGGGTCCGACTATCGTTTAGAGTGTCAGATTCTGTTGGATTCGTAATCAGCGCTTCAAATATTCTGCTGTGCAACCGAACCATGCTGGGGCAGCGTATACGTGAGGTGTGATCTTGTAAGGCCATCTCCTGTGTTCACCAGGACTTTCAGCACGTAGAGTGACTGGTACTCCACGTACGGAATGTACTGATGTCTTCTTCACAAGGATTGCGTGCCCCCTATAAAATTTTGCCCTCTGTGCTTACCTCGCATTTCTTGTATACATAATATCCGAATATTTTAAAATTCGGTTTTTTCCCCGCAGGCATGTTTCGGATATGAGCTGTTCTCGAAGAAAATCTCTTCTTTTTGTTAAGAGATTGAGCGTGACCGTGGACCACTCTTAGGGGTGTCTTAATCATGTTGGTGGATACTGGTACTTTTTACCCCAAGAGTGGCCTTCTGGGCCTCCTTGCCCTTGCTCATGGGGGGAATGTCTCCCGGAGGGTGTCCAGAACGTACATTGCAGTACTTAAATGGTTATCTTGCGTGTATTGTTGTGTCCCGCGTTGGGTGACTGGTTAGGCCTTTGCTTGGTCCAATCCTTTCAACAACAAAGATTCGATAAATATTGGTTTCTTAAGTCATATATCTACTGCAGAAAATGTATTGTGCCAAATTTGATATGAGTCAAGTAGTCTATTGGTACATTACAACCGATGTTTACGTGTTTACCGTTTTATGTACGTATGTGTACACGCAATAATAATAAAAAATAATTAGTTACCATTATTATTTTTCAACTGTTTTCTAAATTACAGTCTCGGACGAATAAAGAAGTAAATCTATTTTAAAACATTCCTAGCATGTACATTCATTTTGTCATTTATGATTTCTAGCTTGTAACTAAACAGCTGTTCGCGATAGTTTAATTTGGGCACTCACTATCAGAATATTACAAATACATATTATTACGTATTATCAAGTTTTCTTTTTTATAAGAGCATGCTCCTTATTCCAATAGTCCAAATTAATATATTTCTAAATTGAAGGCACCCAAATATCAGTAGCCGAAATTGTAAAGTGCTAAGAATGTTTATATTGTTTTAGATTTCTGGAGATTTGTAATACGACGTTTGAAGTATATATGAGATGGAATTCGGGAAAAATATCGAGTATCCCCCAAGATGCAGAGGAAGAAGCTTACGAGGTTTGTATTGTATGAGTAGGACCAGCTTTATTCCGTAGAATTTTTCGCGTATAATATATACATGTAGAAACTTGGTTGGCAATAGAAGAATAAAAGATGTGTTCAGGTATACAACATCTGTTCGTTTTTTCATACTATTATTATCATATAAAATGGAGTCACAAACGCTACACGGTCTGCCGTGGACAAAATACTCTAATCGTCCAATCAGAAATGAGAGCGCTCGTTCATTGTGCACGCTGGTGTAGGAATGAAGTCGGTCTCCGACGATGACGCTTGGGTGGAGCACTGCTACGAACATATATGAAAGTGATGAGTGCTCATACATAAGAAATCGATTTTCATCGAGTTACATTTGTGAATATTCCTGTAGAGTCATCAACATTTTAATAAAATTATTTTAACATAATATTACTTGAATTGAATTAAATTAAATTACATTGAATCGATACCTCCCCGTTGCCCTCCCCTAAATCCGACCCTGTCGGTCTGTGAGCTAGAAAAATGTGAAGCGTCATGGCCGTCATGGGACATCTGGCACAAGTGAACGAAAGAACCACTATCTCTTCAAGAGTATTGAGTTATGTTGTAATTGCAGGACATTTGCGCGCTAATGGAGCTGATATGCAGTATAGCTCGATCGGGGGCCGAGCGTGGCGTCGGGGACACGTGCGCTCGGGGGCTCAGGCTACTACTGCCCCTGGTGACACCGCCCTTGCTTACTCTGCCTACGCTCGCGCAACACGCCTACAGAATGCTGAGGGACTTAGACTCAACCGATCAGGTCAGGACGCGGTCACACATCATAATTTACTTATAATATTCTCCACTTAAACATTACCGTATATAGTACCCTAAAGTCCATGCCCAAAAATTGAGCTTCGGTTACTTCGGCCATCGGTTTTCAGGAACCAGAGCTCAGGAATGGGACCATCCTTCAGGTATCCAACGAAAATAGAATCATCTAAATGTGTTCATGCAGTTGATTCAGAAGCTATGCCTGAACATCCACTGAAAAAATACAATCGAATTGAGAACCTTCGTTTTTTTAAGTAGATTAAAACATTTCCACCATCCTGGGAGTCACATACTTAATATTACTTTTCGGCCACGGCGAGGAGCCGCAAAAACACTTTTGAGAACTATTAAGATATTTGTATCTAGATCCCATTTAATTAGTTCCAAAGTGGTTATTTCTCTATTGTAAAAAAAGATTTGTTTTTCATTATATTTTAATTAAAAAATATTAGATATATGTATTTTGTTTATGTAATTTAAAATGTATAAAACATGTAAATTTATTTCCAGCTTACAAATCTTCCGATGGACGATTTCAACATGGTAGTATCAGCACTGCGCGTAGGGCTGACCGCAGTGTCATGCGACGTCTCGACACTGTGTTGCGACACTATCGTCGGTCTCTCTAACAAGGCGCGTACTTTAGGCGATAACAACCCTTACGCGCTCTCCCTCCTAACCCTCGCGGAGCTACTCCTAATGTTAATCATCAAGATGGAGATCCCTCCCGATTCGATACCCGCAGCCGGTGCAGCGATATACGCCCTGACGTGCGTTAAACCCGCCCTCCTAGAGGGTTTAGCTAGGCAACTGATAGAGGCATTCGCGGTTAACGACCCCGCTAACGTGCCTCGACTAGAAGAAGCCTTCGGGGTTCTCACAAACGGTGTACTATTCGACGGTCACAGACCACACAAGATCCGATTTCAGGATAACTTCGATAAGTTCCTAGCGAATGTTCACGGGTTCCTCATTGTGAAATAAGATTTATTTATATGTGATTATGAGTGTTTTTCGCATAAACGGTACGTCCGGATTGAATTTGTTTACGGATTTGCTGATGTCGGTTAGGAGTGAGGCGTATTAATTGGAAAAAGTTTGAAAGAACAGCTATTTACAAGTAACAGTTTGAGACTGTTATCTGTAAACTGAAAAAGCTGTTACTAAACACCTGTTCCTCGGACTAGTTTGCGACACAAAAGTAAATCGTTTCTGTTTAGAACATGTCGTTCTTTATGTTTACTTTGTTAGAAAGAGATACAAAGAAATATGACTTTCAACAAGTTTTTACTCTTCTCAGTTATAGTAATAGAATGAGATCACATAATGTATAATAACAGGCTGTTATTTTTGAACAGTTTACTGGAGTGTTATTTCTCTAGAACGGGAATAGGTTTCTTGTTTGACCTGTTATAGTTCATCACTATTGTCAATAAAAGTCAAGTAAATAAGTCAGCAAGCGAGTGTGAGGAATATTTTTGCTGCGTATTTGCATACGTTTTTTGTATTGCATTGCAGTATTTAATATTATTCTGTACAAGGCGTGAATAGGTCTCAATATGTTGACGCGTCGACTTGCATTAAACTTTAAAATGATACAAAATTGGCATCTGAGTTGCTTAATTTATATTGTGAATGAATTAGTAAGTCGATGGGCGTATTTATTTTTAGTACACTGCACTTGTGTTTTTTTTTAGTAATGGCCGCCCTGAAAAGTATGCATTTTCGATTCGTCAACATAATCATGCTTTGTACGGAATTAAACAATGATAAAATCATTTTTATCTATCTCTTAGTCTATCTACTTCATAAGTGTGTTTTTTTTTATTTGACGAACTCTGTGTATAAGAGTTGAAGTAAATTATTATAAGAAAATGTTAAAGTAATTATTATTGTAAAATCCTTGGGCTGTCCATAAAAATATCGTATTAGAGTTATGAAGTCTGAATACAGAGGCGGATTAAGTCCGAGAGGGGTCTTATTAGGAGACCTACGTTTCGTATAGTTAATTAAATAAATAACAACTTTTGTAAAATTCTCGATGTTTAGAGATAACGTCTGCCACAACGGACGTCCATACCTATTACACTTTTTTGCTCGAGGACCCGTGGCCCGTAAAAAAGCTAGGCTACATTTTTATATGGCTAATCCAGCCCTGTCTGAATGGTGCCATGAATTATCACTTCGATGTTTGTATGTATTTATGTATGTATGGCCTAAACAGGGTGCTTATAAATTACATTATGAACATAAATAAATCTCTAATTATATACGTTATTATGATCTGTTTATACTGAATGCAATTATATACATTATTTTTATGTAATCTAATAACCAAAGGTGAGAGACGAATAGAATATTTTAAAAGTATAACAGACTAGAAAGGGAAGGGAACAAGAAATTATAACCTTGTATATTTATCTATTTCATAATTTCTGTTCTTTCCATTTCTACTGTTAAGGTTTCAGTGATAATTTTACAAAACATATATTAGAGAGTAATAGACAAAACATTTAGCCAAAATTTAAATCGGGTATTGTAATAATACAAAATTCTGTTTGTAAATTTGGGTAGCTTTTCATTGGAAACTAACAAACGGTTTTGTAAAATTACAACAATTGTTTGTAGGTTTCTTCTTCACGTCTAACAAAATGACTCTTAAAGTATTATAATTTTGAATTAGAATATATTGTTTGTTGTACTATTTTACTAACACTTCAGTTGTAAAAAAATTGTAATTCTAATAATAAATTTAAGATACCATCACGTCTGTATCCCCAAAGAGTTAGGCAGAGATGAACTAATGTACACCTATAGTTCACCGGGTATGTTTTAGGTCCCATGTAATAGGGGGCGATCCTATTGCCATTAAATTGGTTACAAAGCCAATAGAAAAACCCAATAACACTTTGCTCGACCTGGGAGTCGAACGTAGGACCTCGAGCATAGCAGTCGCGTTTATGACCACTAGGCTAATATGAGACAGATAAAAAAATTACAGTATGCTATGAAGGTTTCTACTTTTGTCACATGTTTGCAGTTACGTTATTATTATAATATGAAAAGTAAGCCAAATGTACATATTCTTAATTGAAATTATTAAAAGATAAAATAAAATATAAATTCAAAAGATTAAAAAATTACATACCGTGTCCCAACAAGTCTGCTTGGATTTATGTAAATATTTTAAATATGTAATGATAGACAGGTATCATTTATTAACTAAAAGCAAAAGAGCTACTGTCTGAAGAATAAATTCTGTAGGTATATAGTAGTTATTAACGTTTTAAAAATAATAATACTTAATATTATGCGTGTGACCTACGTGAAAATAGGAATATGTCGACTTGTGAATTTTTTAAGTGAAAAGTCTTTGGGTGCCTTGCGATTAAATTTTAAAGATCGAATTTTAGTGGAAAATTTATACGCAGCCATGGATGTAGCCAGGATTTTGGCCGTTGAGGAAGGGGGGGTCCGAACTGACTATACTGTTTATTTTAAGGATCCATAAGAGGCTTTGATAGCGTCATCTGGCTTCGGGTCCTTTTTGGTGCACATTGTCCGGACGCTTAACAACGCTGTGCTTGGGGCCCCTTGTATGTAGCGTTTTTGCAACACAACGTTTCTGACGCAAAAAGAATTGAAAATATGTATTTGGTTAGATAGAGATAACAAAGCAATGTTTAACAAAAAAAAAACTTAATTCAATGATTTTAAAGATTTCCTTTGTGTATCTTCGAAGTTGAAGATCCAATGCCAATGAAATTAAAAAGTTATAGGTGAACAAATTTTTATTAACCCAAAGCTTATAGGATTTTATATCAAAACTAGCTGTGCCTGCGGCTTCGCTCACGTGGACTGCAAAATGCCCGCGCGAATCCTGCTCCCCCGCTCCCGGCAATTTAAAGACAATAATGCTTATTGTAGGTGTTCCTTTAAAGATAAACGTATACTCTCCCTGAATTTTTTGTAAGTATTTTTAATGTCTACAATTATTTAGTACGTTAATTTGCTATATCTCTTATAATTTACGCTTAAGCCACTTTAAGCGCCCGAATTGATTCACCATGGCCAGTTTTTTTTATTTGTGTGGAATCCTAATTATTTTTCTAAAATAAAGATAGCCTAAGTTACTCCCTATAAAATCAGCTATCTACCAGTGAAGGTTCCGTCGAAATCGGTCCAACCGTTTCGGAGATTACCCGGAACAAACAGACGGACAAAAATTAAAAAAATGGGCTTTTTGTTATAGGTATCGTATATAATTTCATATGAATTTAGTAAAAAATTAATATTTTGACATTACAAACAGACACTTCAATTTTATTAATTGTATAGATATATGTTTATATCGAGTAAGTGGAAAATCCGTAACGCGGTTGTGAGAGGGTATGAAGTATTTATCGAATATCAATTCAAGAATTTGAAGCCTATAATCGTGCGACGTGGTTTCAACAAAATGGTGCGACATGCCTTACATCTAATGCTTCGTTGGCGGCCGTAAACGAGATGTTTGCTGGGAAACTGATATCGCGCCGAGGTGACATTGCGTGGCTGCCTATAAGACCGGATCTAACGCCACCGGACTTTTTCATGTGGGAATACCTGAAAAGTAGAGTTTAATCCAAAAACCAGTTGAAGATAAATATCCGAGAAGAAATGGCAGCTCTTCCTCGCGCAATGTGTCAGCGAGTTTTTACCAATTTGAAGTTCAGATTCGAGGAATGTTTGCAGCGGGATAGTACACACCTGAATGATGTTATTTTTAAGAAATAAATTTCCCAGATGTCTATTTTAATTGAAATAAAGATGTGTATGTTTATGTATTGTTTTTTTTTTTTTTTTTTTTTATTCGCAAATCTTTCTGGCCCACTCTGTATAACGATGCGCGTGCGCATTGTAACAAAAAGTTTACCTAGACTATGAATTTGCTTGCAATAAATATATTGTTTTATTTTGGAAAAGGTGACGCTCGTTGTTATACGTCACAGATTATCGAGCCTGAGACTATTTAAAGAAATACAACTTATATAACGCTTGTACATAAATAAAACATACGGTTTTTTTTTTCTTAGGCCATTGACACATCAGCTATTTCTTACACGGTCGCATGTTTTTAAATCACAATGTAAGTTGATAATTATTTAGTAAAATGAACTATATAGAACTTTCGATTACTTTGAATAATGCATGATGAGGCTTCTGATTCTTTTACCTACTACTGGTTGGTTGGGCCACATGTGATCTTAGGGCAGCAGATTAAATATAGACGATCTGAGTCCCCATTCCCTTCCATTCCTGAGTTTGGGTCAAAATGGTCTCGTACTGCAAAGGGCCCCCAAATATTTGCTTGAGATTTTTCCATGTATCTTAAATACTGAAGGGATTCAACAAGTTTTGTAGGCCAGTCAGTGTAGTATCTAGTCACTTATCGTTATTTTAAATTGGATAACATTGACGTCTTGTAGCAATGATACAATTATTATTCTTTCGTCTGTATCATTTAAAATTTACGTTAACAAAAAAAAAAAATTGTATTATAAAATATTTGCAGCCTGTCAGCTAATGTTGTGTATTATACTAGCAGTGCAGTAATAGAGTCGACACCATAATTTGCTTACTAAACTTTTTGTTGTGGAGATTGTGCGTGATGTGATGAGCCACATTACTGTTAATATCGAGTAGTATGACTATTCAAAGATGTATAAGTTCTAACTCACGTACACACAATTTCACACAAACGCCCATCTAATTTGTATAAACCTTGTTTTAAATTCATAAAGTAAATCCTTTGCAATGTAATAGCCACCTACATAAACAGTGTGTGTATTTTTTGTTTGAATCAATATTATAGTTTAAAATATGAATAATATGATTTAAGGATTTGATTCAAGCCACCTTTAAAATGCTAATAGAATATGAATGAAAAATAGATTATAAGATTATATTATAGTATATAGTGTTTATTTTCATATGTAAATCATTATTGACGCGTACTAAAAATCCTCTGGGATACAACATTTCTGTTGAGCCTATAATTAGAGAAGGCTTCTTTATGATTTTAAAGGTCTCTATGAATATCCAAATGTTAGCTAGGTAAAGATCTGTAAATACTCAGAAAATATTCCCGGTGAACACACGACATCATATTATGTGTAAATTTATATAAATATGACTTAAATGATATAAGTGTGATGTTAAACTAAGGTCACATATGTACTGGAATTTTATTAAATACCTAAATACATTACTACTACTACGCTACGGTACTAAGCTATCCTTATTCAAATTATGTTATAATAACTATGAAATAAATTGTACAAACTTTGTCAAGATCATTTCATTGTAGCCTTAATCTCACACAAAAGTATATGCATATACTACATAAATGTATATTTGAATAGTAACATTAACGACTTCATTGATGGGCTGATTATTGTGAGCAAAAGCAGTTTAGAGAATTTAATGGCATTACGTTCATTTGTCGTCCGCGCCACGTGGCGCCGACTTTTTCCCTGCACCACAATTTAAGGATAAACATTCGGCCAAACGAAACGTCTAGACGGAACAATCGCGGCCGTGAGTCCAAGCTGCTACCCACTCGTTCGGGACACGCCTAGCGGGTTAACCCATTTTATTACTTTAATGGATCATAAACACAAGGTACTTGAAGAGACATTCAACCCTAAGCCTTAAGTGGCATAAGCCATGCCATTATTTGGCGTTTTATAAACAATGTCTTCAGTCCAATAAAGAGCGACTTCTAATATACATTCGCTTATCTTAGAGAAATAACTCGTCAACAAGTATTTCGTCTTCGATAAATAAATAAATATAACTGATTATGTTTAATAGTCGAATTTGTTTTAAAAGTTTACAATTTTATTAAATTAAGACCTGCATCTAAGTCTACATATGTCTACTCCTAGAGTCTGGCCATTGAAAGCTGTCCAAATTGCCGCCGTTTTCTTTGGACAGCTTTCGATGGCCAGACTTCTACCTACTCCCTATAGATTTAGAAGCTTTGTCCGTTCAAGCTGACCGGCAGGCCTAAGACCAGGTCCGTAGTCAGGTCGTTAGTGAGCGATTATGGACGGAAGAAACTGAAGTGACGCAACGAACATGAAGCCATGGCTTATATTATACAGTATCAGTGCAAAGAAAAAAGAGCAATAAATTACAAACTTTATGGCTTCAACTCAAATATAAGAGCCAGGAGCAATAATTTATGCACTTAATATTCCTACATAGTACCTATGTCAATTAACACATTACATTGGTTTAACACAAATCTTCTAACTGTACCATGAACAAGAGCAATAACTTATACACTTTGTATCGTAATTTAGGTGTTAGTTGATACAGGTTATCAGTATAAGTAACTTATTATACGTTTAAGTATAATTATTGAGTTTGATATGTCAACACCTTATATTGAAAGTGTTTATTAGGTATTAGTTGACATGGGTTATCAGTACAATGAACAAGAGCAGTAATTTATACGCTTAATTTAAGTTTAATTACTGCAGTTTTAAATGTCAACACCTGATATTGTGTAACAGTTCGCAATTGCCAGGGTCCCACTTACATTCATTTTACAAGAGCCGTTTGAAAAAACCTTTTTTATTGGTAAAAATTGCATCGAAGATTTTTATAATTATGTAATTAAATTCGATGATTATTGACAAAAAAAAAATAATTCTCGTGAGATTTTGTATCCGGGAAGTAGATATAACGTGTAATTTCTCAATAATTCATATAAATTATGAGAATAATATGAGTAAAAATTAAATTACAAAATAAATAATAAATTACTTCATAAAAAACGTGTAGCGCCGCGAGGCACCACTAGTAACTTAAAAGGTGTCATTGTAAAGGGCGGCAAAATAGCTTGATTAGGCCCTGAAGAAACAGCGATGTATGTGACCACAAAGGCGAGGGCGGTGTCTTCCCGTTGTTACCTAATTACTAACTGCACTTTATTGAATCTTTAAAAGTCTATAAAAGATATGTGCAAGCACAATCGGTTCTGGAAATATTTTCTTTAAAAAATATGAAGCTGTGTAGGAGGATTTATAATTAACTAGAATCGATCAAGTTCCTACTAAAATCTTCCGATAGAACTTGACGCAAAAGTGAAAAGCACATTTCTTTACAGCTATGTATAATTTAATTATAGTTTATGACCGCTTATATTTAATTTTTTTTTTGTGGGTGGTTAGTATAAACATCTACAAATATTAACTTCGAACAGTTTTTTCAATATATTTTTATTTATATCTCAAAACCTGCACAAAACTGGCACCATGTGTCTTTAAAGAAAATATGTTGTTTAATGACTAGATACAGAAGTAAAATTTTTAAAATGAAAAGCGGCCAGACATACGAGATATTCATATTTATAGGTAGCCTCCCATACATTAAAAACGGTTTTTCTTGATTTACTCCAAACTATGAATCCAATCAAAAAAGTCGTTTCACCCATATATGTTGGCATTTAATATACCAATCGAATGGTGCATTAAGTTTTTTGAAATGACTTTGAATTTTTAAGTCGCCTATGTCAAACCGCTTGTATGAGGATGATCCACCATGGCGCGCGCCAGAGATAAATAACAAATTGCGCGCGCAGTGAACTGAGTTGGCGTAAATGCATGGTGGCGCGGCGCGGTGCGGCGCGGCGCGGCGCTGCGCAGTTTTACTTATAGGAAGAAATTAAAAAAAATTTTTTTTGTTAAAGTCAATTATTTTCGTATATTATATAATCGATTAAATATTAATCGATTTTTTTCATATTTCCTTGAAAAATTGAATTAAACACCTGAAATATTCACAATCATAACTTTCTTAATAAAATAATTCTATTTAAATAACACAAAAATTGTTGTTAATAACGGAGAATGCCCACTCTTTTACCAAATTTTGTTGTTTAACAAGGTTGAATAAAAAGTAAACAATGTATTTTTTTTTTCATATTATTTTACGACCTTTAGTCCTCGGAATTTGGTTTTCTAAGTAGGAATATTCTTTAAACTTTTATCTATAGTCTAAAGTTTAGGAGATAATGAAAAATTAAAATAATTTGTACTTGTGGTAAGAACACATTATGATAGGTTACCCGGGTGCGTTGGCGTTGCGGTGTTTGTCGTATAAAAGTAATACGGGTGAATCCGTGGAGCACAGGTAGAAATTATTATACAATGCGTATATAAATAAAAAGCAACTGATTATTTAATTATAAATAACTATATTTTTGGGTGATATATAAGGGCGATTGAAGTTTTTGGCGGGATCTTGAAGTGACATGTTTTTGGTTTTTATTTTTAACTAGCTGACCCGCACAACCTCGTCCTCGTCACATAAGAGAGAGAAAGAAATGAAAGAAAAGGGGTTAGTGAGAGTGGATCGTAGGTACCTATTAATACAATTCTAAAGGAGCTGAAACTTTCTTTAATTTGCTGTGTAGTTATTTTAAAACTGTGGTACATATATCTCTTATATCTCTCTTTAATATGTATTGAAATCAAGTGATGTCAAGGACAATTTTATTCAAAATTCAATACTTGCGATGAATATTGTATTCATTTCAATAAGGATTAAATACCATGTTTTTAAAAACACCTTCGCAAATAATGCATTATTTTAAAATAAATTTTATCACCATAAAAAAGGCTATATTGGGTCAACCATATTAATCTTTTTAAGAGAAACAATTCCGTACACACGGTTGTAGCGTAACTTTGACAATTTACGCAGCGCATGCAATGGAAGTTATCGAAGGCAATAATTTTCCCCGCTTTTGCAACATTTCTCATTGACGCTCCGCTTCTGTTGGTCGTATAGTGATGTTATATAGCCCATAGCCTTCTTCGATCAATGGTATATCCAACAAAAAAATAATTTTTCCATTCGAACAAGTAATTCCTGAAATTAGCGCGTTCAACCAAACAAACAGACAAAAAAACTCTTCAGCATTATAATATTAGAATAGATTCATTAACTAAGGTTTTAGACCCTATATTATGTAATACTGATAGCACTTTGTGATATAGTTTGGTTATTGTGCAAAAGTGAAGTGGATAATAAATATAAACTGGAAGTATACACTTTGATGTGCCACAAAAATTACCTAGATAATTCTAACAAGGGAGCCACCATCTTGTTGGGATACTGAATTTGTTCTAAGGCAGGACACTATATTCACTTGATAATGGCAGTAATGGTTTTCAATAAAGAGGACTAGTTGGAAGAAGAAGAAGGGTGATTAAATACCTACAATCACATAAAAAAATGGGATCTATCAACAAAATATCGGCAGGGAAAAAAATTCGATCTTTCATTAAGCATTTTTTTATATTTAACAATTTATTTAAAAAAATTGATTATTTAACATTTTTTTTTTAATCTTTTTTTACATCCCTGGTTTTACCCATTTCTAATTTATTATTGTGAAATTTGTCAGTCTATGACCAGAAAAAATTTAGAAAAGTGGATACTACTTTTTACATAATTGTGGCGCCTCATTCACCACTATTTTTGTACTGGCTGCTTTGAATCGATATTTTAAAATACTTAACGAGATGACCGAGATCAATTTAGACGTTGGTTTCACGACACGTTATTTTGATTGTACTCTTTCTTACCAAGTAAACATGCTAGCCCTACTGATGTAGTTTATTTTCATTAATAAACATACAAATTAGTATAGAGAAAATTCAAAACATGGCTATGGCCTTTGTTAACATGGATTAAAACGCAGAAAAATTGCAGACATGGTTTCGGCCTATATACAAAAAAATACATATGCATGGCTTTAGCCTTTTAACTTGAACTTGGATTATAAAAACATCTGACTTGGCTGCATGGTCTTAGATATCTTTGCCTTTCCCTTTGACGAAAACAGGGAAGAACTATACCAAAAAAAAGTCTATGATCAAAGATTGTAAAAATTGTTATTTATCTCTGATTGTAAACATGAATTATCTATTATTGTAAATGTCATGTAATTATTTTTTTGTAAAAAAGAAATTAGTTTCGCGATGCAAAATATGTCGACTGATTCATCGTTAGTATCATCTGAAATGGATAGTAGTGTGAATATGGAGACTGCAAAAGTGAAAAATTGTGTTAAAGAATTATTAAAGTCACGGATTTTCTTAGGACGATACATCGAAAGAAGACTAATAGATCAGCGTATTGGATATCGAGATATAGTTCTAATCAGTGCTGCCGAGGTGGAACTAAAGAGGGACTTGCTGGAAGCTCAATACAAATTACGTTCTGCCTGCCCAGGTGTTCTCTGGATAGGTATTTCTGATGGAGATGGTGTCGGTCAAAGCTCATCCAGTTTATGCCTGTGCACTGAAATCGACAATCAGCCCTTTGGACCTTTCTGGTTCCAAATTAAAAGTGTAAAATTTCGCCCTGAGGAAATTACTATAACTGTAAAATGTTTAAGGCATATTTCTGATGCATTTTTAGAAATAGAACCAATACTTTGCGGATCAGTGAAGAAAATCAAAGAAAATTCTGATAACAAACTTGATAATAGTGTTGTATCACTTAATGAAACCTATAATGATATGGTGGAGAATATAAAAGGGGCTCTATCAATAAGTAATATGAAAGAATTTATAACATTCCTTTTTGCATTTGTCATTGCAATATTCACTGGGAGTACAGCTTTTGTCAATTTCTTGGGAAATTTTGTTTTAGCACTGATAAGAGAAATGTCTATATTTATCAAAAATTCTACACCAATGTTCCTAGGTCTGTTAGATTTCTTCAGTAAAATTGTTGGAGGATTTTATATATTGCTAGCAATGTTGTTTAAACAAAACACTCCAACAACTTCTAACAAAAGAAGTGTAGCTTATTATGAGAGACAGCGATATAATAATAAATATGACTATAACCAAATTGACTAATTTGTTTCAAAGTAAAAGAAAATTTGGATTCAATAATATTAGTCTTTGATGATTACTGAACAAATGTTTCTTTGCAAGAAAAGCTATTGGTGTATTGGTATTGGTTTAATACACTATTAAAATGAGCACTTTATTTATCCTAATTTTTACATAGAAAGTATTGCTTTTAAGTAGGATATTGAAGAATTATTGAAAATCTGTAATTATTATAAAGGTCAATGAAACAAAAATATTTTGTGGATTTTCCATAACAGCATTTACTTCATATTATATACTTTTCAAGTAACATTGTTATTTTTCCTTTTTAAGCTAATATTATTTGTTGAAAAGTTGGTGGAAAAATAATATTTTTATATTTATTTATTTATTAATAATTTACCACTCTACATGGCATTGATTTCTCCACTTTATTTTAAGATGGTGATTGCTTTTATACAATTTCATGTATATTTTCTGTTGAATGAATTTTGTTAATTTTATTATTATAGTTTTTTTTTATAGTTTGCATTTTCATTCCTCTATTGGTACTACTATTATAGGATTCCTATTATCTGAAATAAATATATTGTCCAATGTTAACAAACTTTATGGAAACAATGTAGCTTGTTTATCTCAGTTCAAACAATTCATAGCTTTTGTGAATTTCTTTGAATCATTTAGAAAATGGGATGACTCTCGGTCTGAAACTGTTTTAACATTTAATTTTTTTATATGTAATTACTAATTAAACTTAAGTAAGATACTATAAAATGATGATGGTTTGGGATGGTTTTGAGCTTACAAACCATGGTGCTCAAATTCATATGAATATATAATAATCACCACCCTTAAAAAAATTCTGTGTAAAGTCCAAGTCTAATTCTGTCTAAATAAGCCTTTGTCAATGGAACTTTAGGCCAGTATTGTATGCTATAATATCCAGCCACCAACTTGTTCTCAGTTCCCACTTTTGTATTACTTTCAAGCTGGTGTGATGTCTCTAGATTAATTTTCATCCCTCCATGGTTGCAGATTTACTTTGATTTTTCTTTATAATAATCAATGTAAGTGTTGCATACCTTTTATGAGTGTATTAATATATACAATTTTATTAAACAAAAAATAATTAATTGAGTATTGCAATTTACATACCATTATGTTTTGATATTTGACGAAATTTATTGGGCATGATGCCTAATTTAGACTTGTTTTTCTTATGATTGTTTTTCTTTACTGGTATTTGATTACTTTCATTCTTCATTATTATTGGCTGAGAAGTTTAAAAATATATTATTTATTTCCTAAGTAAAACATTTAATTTGAAATTTATATAAATTTAACATTACCTCTGTGGCTGTATTTGCAATGATCATAGTTTTTGGTGATTCTGGTTCCTTTTCTTTGATAATATTCTTTGCTACTACATTTTTTAGAATATTTGTTATAATTATGTTCATTTCGCTGTTGTCATATTCCATTAGCATATTCTTAAAAAGGCTTATTAAAGATGGCAAAAATGAAGCTAATTCCATTTTACTATTATCTTCCTTACTTAAATTATGTAGTAAGTCTAAATGAGTAAATACTTCATCCAATGTCATGTACTGTCGATATTGTACCAAAGCTTGTGTTGTTTTGTTTCCGAAACCTAAAATGTTCATTGAAAATAGACAAATGTATCCTATATATATTGTTTTTAATATATTTTTATAGTATTATACCTACCCACACGACTTCTTAAATTTCAGTCAGTATAAACTGGTATTATCTTTGGCCTTCTTAAAATACAACAGTTAACTTCAAAGTCGTTGGTTGATGTTTTTTTGTATTTATACAGAGTTACATACTGACTTTTACTAAGCCTTTTAGAAAACTTCTGTTTACCTTCATCAATAGGCTTGCAGTAGTATGTCACATTTACTTGCTGAGTCAATGGAGGATGCATCAGATTCAGTGTGGCATTCAGTGATTCTAATGTGTCAAAGTCCAATTTAGATGCTTTTTTTCTTAAAGCTTTTTTAATGTCATTAGTTATTTTCGAACTAAACTTTAAATACCGTCGTCCTTCTTCTAACTGCGCTAGTTTGTATAATAATCCTGCCGCTAGAGACTGAAATTTTTGAAAATAAATTAAAATTATAGTTTTTATTTGAAGTCTCCTCTCAGCCTTAGAGTTAAAAATTTTATAACTTGATACCTATAGTGTCTTAGTACTCAAGACGAATATGATCTGAGGCAAATTTACAAATATCTGTCTATCTTAAAGGGTGAACCAATTTACCGCATATTGTATATTTCTTACAAAACTATAGGTACCTAGGTACCGCATAAAATCTTTTTGTTTTCCGTTGAAAAAATAGTACTGTACTATATGTATATAGGTACCATATAATTAACAAAAATAAAAAATCGGGTAAATTAATGAGTCAGTTTTTAGTGGCCGCCAAAAAAAAAAAAACATTTTGCCGACATAGCCCAAAGCTAGCCTGTTTAAAAATCTGCCATTGGATAGGATGTCATTACACGTCTGTGACCCTCTGATTGTTTGGCTTATAAGTAGCAATATTGTCGAACGTAGCATTAACAAATTTAAGACTTCAGTATTCGGTGAACATCACCATCATTTCAGCCGCAGGACGTCCACTGCTGAACATAGGCCTCCCCCATAGATCTCCAGAGCGTCCGATCCTGTGCGGCCTGCACCCAACGGCTCCCAGCGACCTTTATTATGTCGTCTTTCCATCTAGTGGGGAGCCGTCCTACGCTGCGCTTTCCGGTGCGTGGTCTCCACTCGAGAACCTTTCTGCCCCAACGGCCGTCAGTTCTCCAAACTATGTGCCCCGCCCACTGCCACTTCAACTTGCTAATCCTTTTCGCTATGTCGGTTACCTTAGTTTGTCTACGGATCTCCTCATTTCTGATTCGATCTCGTAGAGAAACACCAAGTTTTAAGAAGTTCTAAATATTTTAACATGTAAGCAGATAGTAGTTTTTATTAAATAAAAATAAACGCTGAAAAATATATCTGTAGGTAATTTCAAAGATAAGAGTAACCTGGGAAACAGGGTCTCCATAATTCTCATATTTACATGGCCATGATATATGAATTGTCACTATTGAATAATCCTCAAACACGTTGCAAATGTCAGCATGAGACATTCCATGAATTATCTCCACTTTTTCAGTGTGGGTAGAATCTGATAATCCCTGTACAGAAATATTTTTGTCAATATCATACAAATAGAATATACCTACCTAATTAAAAACATCGGCGCACCTGCAGGGTATAAGGAGGTGCACTTGCACCCCCCTATCGGGAAAAGCAATAGGTAAAGAGAAAACATTAAGATTTTTTAAATTATTGAGATATTGAGATTGAAATAGGTTGCTCTCCAAATTTGTACAATAGCCACATAAATAATTATCTATAAATTATAAGCTACGTAACAGTAGCCACTTTATATGATTCGGTCTATGCCACAAGGCAAATACAAAAATAAAAGTGCCTAGGGTTATATTTGAAATGTCGGTTAAAATTATGTACCTATGATTTTTGCCGTTACATCTCTATAAAATTCTTAGTAAGGTTCTGGATTAAACCTCATTTTTTTGATCCAGTTTTGTAGCATTATAGTAAATTGATTAAACCTAGCTTATAAACCTAATATAATTCGATATAAAAAACTTACTTCATTCAAAAACAACAAGGCGTTTTTAGCGTACCCACCACCCATGTACAAAAACTTTTTCAAAATTCTCATATTTTTGATAATTTCTCCATTGGTACTCGTAAAATACTTAGTATCCTCATTGAAATGTATTATGAAATCGTTATATTCACGTCGATTCAAGCAGTGGCACTTTCTTAGTAATCTTTTATACACTGAACAATCATCATCGTCATCCTAAAATATTATAGATATAATAGTTAGCAGTTTTAATTATTTTACGGTTTTAAGGGACCTTACAGACAATCTGCATTCGGGATGCAACACCTGCAACTACAACAGTTGTGTCAACTGCATCGAAATTGCCAGATGAAGTTTTAAGTCCATGTAGTCAATTATATTATATTGTATATACAAGAAGCAGAAAGACTGAAGGCTCGAAAACGTCCTAAATGTGAAGCAGGCAGACGATAGTGACCGGTAATTGAAATTAAAAAACAATGCCGTCATGTATAGTTAGAAATTATGATGCTAAAGTTAATAAAACACAAGGGACCTCATACCACATGTACCTAAGTATGCAATTTTTGTTTTATATTAGTTACTTAATTTCTATTATTTTTGACAAAGTATAAAAAATTTTTTTTCGAAAAAGCGATAACGACCGGTCCGCTCCAGACATTTGAATCTCTTTCACTCACGCTCTTTTCGTATAGTTTGCACTACTCATTTTAGTTCAATTTGTAAAAGACACCGCGCGACCCAATGGCGTGACCAAAATTTTCGACGTCAAATACAATGAAGGTATTACAATATCTGTGTACTGTGTAATTAATATAATTGCTTGTAGTCTTTACAACTGCACGCTGATAGCAAGTAAACTGCGCAGTCGGTGGCGGTTTCGATGCAGTTGTATCAACTGCACCGGAACCGCACCCAAGTTGCAATTATGCAGCTGGCTTGCAACCCGAATGAATATCGTCTGTAATGTACCCTATATGACTTATTTTTCATGTAGATAAGAAATATACCTAATAATAATAATCGACTCGGTAGCAACCACCATGCATACTGTGAAAAGCTCGCTAAAGTGGTTTGCTTACACGTGCCGCGTTTTGGGATCAGCCGGTACATATACAGTTTCTATTTACGAAGGCATGACAGTGGCGACTGGCGATGGATTGTTGATCTCTCGATGGTCATTGGTCACCGTTATTTGTACATTGCACTGTGCTTAACATTAGGCGCAGATACATCAAAAAAGAAGGAACGTGCTTGTGGTAACCTAACCTAATGAGTAACCTTTAGGTGTCTTCTAACATTAAGGGTGGCTTGTACGAAAACCTTAAATCATATTTAAATCGTTTTAAAGATCGACGTGTGCATACATTTTGACACAACTAAATTGAATTTAAGCTAAAACTGAGTTTTCCTTTTTACATGCAAGTCGTCCTAAGAATTGTTTAACTCTTTGATAGATACAGTAGCTCCAGCAAGCGGATTTAAAATCGTTATTCTATAATCTTTCGACCATCACGACAAGTAGAAAGGTAAAACTATAACACATTTTTAGTACCTACCTCTGTATAAATTCTGTCTAAATTTTTTGCTTGATCCTCTAATCGTTTTAAAGCACTTGCACTTATAACATCCGTGACTGATGGTATCTGAAAAGTCTTTTATAACATTTTGGAAATTTAATTAAAAAACAAAAAAATAATCGTATTCTTATTAGTCGGAATGTTCTAAAAAAACTATAAAAAAATCGTACATTATCTTCTGTCGATGGAACAGCGGTTATGAGACCATTGAAATGCGGGTCATTACGTATCTGTAATCTTGAATGTGTTTTGGATTGTATCTCTTCTAAAACGTGCAGTAGCTTTTTGGTGCTGTCCTTCAGTTTTAATATTGAATCCTGTAAAGATAGACGGCATATATTTCAGTTGTCTCTTGTAACTGATTTATTTCGAATGAAAATTGTTCTGTCACAAAACACAAACCACAATCAGGGTTCATATTCTTACAATATTTATCGTACTTGTACGATAGTTTCATATTCAAATTGGCGTAATGCATTATTACGATAGTACGAGAATTTAAAAATACATTAAAAAATTTCGTACCAGGTGGTAGACAAAATTTCGTTCACTGACGAGCTCAAATAAAGGTTTTCCGGTCTCCGGAGCGGAAGTTAGTAAAGTACTATAGATTAATATTATACGATAACACTACATTGCTGGCTAGCTATTACGATAAGTACCGCCCTTCAGGTTGTGAAGTTGTGAACCCTGATCACAATTAATATTCGTTCATCGTTTCTTGATAGGTATGATATTTTTATATCTACCTCACATCTATACTAATATGAAAAAGTTCAAGACATGTTATGTTTAATTGAATGCATTAATCTCTGAAACTACCACCAGTCAGATGTAAAAATGATTTTTGCAATTTATAGCTTAAGTATTGGTTAGGCTTTAGAATTACACGCTACGACCCTTGGGAGGGGAGCAATAGCCATGAACGTCAAGAAATCTGTCAAACTGTGGGCAAGTAGATATGGGAAGTGAACTAGTATATTACACGGGTGTTTTGACTGCGCGGTGCGTGAGATGGAGAGTTGGTCGAATAAATATCATACGGGTGAAACCGTGGGACACAGCTAGTACATACTTTATAAAACGCGAAGTTACTGCTTTGAGCTCCTACCTAGTGAACACAAATTACCTTTATTTGATATCACCCTCACGTCATAATTGTGTAAAATATATGTAAATATAACACTTGTGATGTCAAACAAAGATATTGTGTTCACTGGGTAGTACATTTATTTATTTTACACAGCAATTTTGGTGAATATGATTACTCATTATCGCTGTCGATGCCGAGTCATGTTCGAGGAGGCTGTCGTTCGCCTCATCGAGTCTTATTTTGATAAGACCTGTATCATATGCATGAAATACAGTTAGCAATAGTTTTATGACATTTATTGTCAAGCAAGGCAAATTTTACATAAGAGTTCAGTCAGGGCCAGGGACGGATTTAGGAAAGGGCAAGGAGACCTTCAGTCCAGCGCCCTCCATAAATGATAGGCTTCAGTGATATGAGGTTTTGAATTTTATTAGATTAGAAAAAGAAACATCCGTATTGATAAAGAAAAACGTTTACATTTACTATACACTTTTTTAAATATCTCAAAGCATATTTTTCTACAATCCATGCTAATATTATAAATGCGACAGTAAATCTTTCTGTCTGTCTGTTACGTTTTCACGCTTAAACCGCTGAACAAATTTTGGTATAGAGATATATCGGACCTTGGGAAAGGACATAGGGTATTTTTTGTAGCAAAAATAAAACTTTAAGGGTAAAAATAGGAGATGAAAGTGTGTAAAAGGGAAATATCAGCTACCATGACAACCAGTTTGTTGATTTAAAATGACGGCATTGTCAATGTTAATTTATTGACATTGATAAACTTAATAAGAAATGTATTGTATTTGTAATAATTACCTGCTAAATAATAGTCCAGTATTCTTTTTAAGGTTGGCTGAAGTGTTTTTAAACTGTTTAACTACGCAGTACGGTTTATTGAATGTTTTATTTTATGACGCTGTCATACCGAGGCTCGCGGGATTTTATACATTCTAAGCGATATAACTATTGTAAATTATCTGGATTATACAGTTTTGCTACAAGTGAATTATTTCATTGTGTTATTCCACATGTGGTGAAAATAAAACTTGGGTGAAGGTTTGTATGAAGAACCCATTCATATTTATGCTTTTGGTAAGAAAAGAATAAAAGGGTTTTCACGTTTTTCATAAAACCTTCCCGTAGGCCTGTACAATAAAGTATGATTATAATATTTTTTGAAGTTTTATTAGGACGGATAATGAGTTGGATTATATTGGCATATAATGATAATACCATACAAAATAATAATCCCATCTATGATTTTTTTTGTTTGTCGTGTTCCGAAATCAGCCGGTGCATATGCAGTAATATAGCGGGGTGGTTAGGATTGCCACCACAATACACATAGCGATAAACCCATCTATAATGACTTTCTTTTGGTTTTTTTTTTGGTATTATATAAATATAGCTATCTATATTAATAAATCTGTAGTCCTGTCTGTACTTTTAATATTTTTCCAAAATTACCTGATACCTAAATTATATGAACGATACTGATCACAAAAATGCCATTAAATTTTTATTTGTCTGTTTGTATGTCCGGATTTAACTCAAAAACGGCTTGACCGATTCTTATGAAATTTTGTACACGGGATGCTTATATCATCGGTCAGTTGATAGGGTATAAGAAATTTCAATATAACTTTTATGTACACGGGAAGTATAAGTAATGAGAATTTTCAATAACACTTTTGGGAAGGTTAAAAAAATTAATTTTCAAAAATTTTAAATTTTATTAATTCTTAAACGATTTTGATGAAATTTTATACATGGGAAGTCTAACTATTTACATAATTAATGGGCTATAAGAATTGTCAATATTACTTCTGGAATAAAAAAATAATAATTCAAAACGTTTCATTTTCCTCAATTCTCAACCGATTCTGATCAAATGTTGTAGACGGGAAACATACATCATACTATAATTGAGGGGCTATAAGAATTGTTAATAATGCATTAGAATAATAGTTTTCAACCGATTTTGATGAAAATTATACACGGGAAATACATGCCACTCCTCAGTTGATACGGCATATGAATTCTCAACAATATGAATAAAAATAAAGGGATTTACATAATTATTGCGTATTAACAAACGTGTGCGGAAGAGTTTTTTGTTTGTTTGTTTACACGCAATCACGCAATTGTAATCACGCTAATCTCTGGAGCTACCAGTCGGATTCGAAAAATTCTTTTATTTTGTATGATAACCAAATTTACAAGGAATATTAGGTATAGGTAGGTTATCTAACATTAGGCTACAAACTCTCAGCTAGCTTTAAATATTGATCTTTGTTAAGTGGGAAGTGTTCCCGAACAGCTTTACCCGCGTGCACAGGCGTAATGGTTAATTATACGTAACTATAATGCTCTACAAAAATATAGGTTCTTAGTATATCTAAATAAAAGTCAGCGATAGCATATGCCTATCTCTTATACATAAGCCAAAACAAGGTATTTTTTACCAAAGATTTGTTGAAAATTAGGAAGCGATATATGAGTATTATTTTTACGCCTGGCATATTAATCCTTATGTTTAAAAGTTAGTTCATCATCAAGACAAATTTGTGAAGGCAAACTTTGCCGTTTATAGCATGTTATTTAGACATAGTTTAGAAGATACTGAAAAATGAAAATAATTTGTACTTGCCGGAAGAACAAATGATAAGCTATACGGGTGCGTTGGCGGCGTGGTTTTCAACACAGGGCACAGCTGGTAATTTTTATACCTACCTACAAAAATGTTCAGACCTTTTAGCCGCGGTCAATTCGCAATGTAGATAAGAAAAGCGGTTTCAGTCTAGAATCTAAGTGCATTTACCACTAAATTAACTCATAATATTTTAAACAGCATCAAATTTATGCGCGTGAACAGTGATGGGTTAAGGAATTTCTTGCCCATATAGGCAATTTCTTTGAAATCGATTGATTGACCAATTTACTTCAATGTCAAGCAAACCACGATTCGGTTAGTGATGATTATATCTATTTATTGTTTACCTACTATCATTATTTATTGTGCCTGGATGTCTACTTCGCTGGGTTAAAACGTCCAGGTCCTGGATACAACACTTTTATGTCTTGTGACAAAAAGTCTATTTGAATTTAAAACAGAAGCGTCACCGATCACCACATAGAAACTACACGTGCTGTTGAACAAAATTGATTACTTACTAATTTAACGAGGCAAAAGGGTTCGTTGGTGGCACGACATTCATTACATTTTTTGTCTTCATCACATGTATTTCTCGATTCACAAATATTTGGTTTCTTTAGTACTGATGTAGGTCGAGAATATTGTGTACCGGTTACTTTTTGAGGATTCCTTACTGAGCTTGAAAATGAAAATGGATGCACGCCAAACAAATTATTCCATTCAGTATCCTCCATCGATTTCTCAATATTTCTATCATAAGATAATATAAAATCGTTATTAGACTTCCCTGATCCGTTATCGTTTTCGTAATTTTCAGCGTCCATGAGGTAAAGGTTCGGTAATCATGAGATTTCGTATGATATTTTATTGTTATTTTTAGAGTTTGAAGATCGCTTTGTCACTTTGTATATATATGAAAACCGTTTTTATATACATTGCCATAATTACATTGCTTCATATTATGCATATATCGTTTGTTAAACGACAGTAAAATATGCAATCGTTAAGGTACATATCTTGACATTTTTGAATTTTCGTGCCCAAGTTTCCAGTATATATTAGAGTACTCTGTGGCCCAAGTCCAACGTCCATAGATTATTACAAATATCACTCAAAATCTTTCTCGTGAAATAGTGACGTCACAAACCGAACTACCCAAAAAAGTACGTAATTATTGTTGCCAAATCTACAGATAAAAAAAAAACAAACAAAAATAGTTTATTTATTTTAGGCCATAAGAAGGTTCGGAAAACATTCCAGTCATTCCCAACCATAGATGTAGTCTAAATAATTAAATCTATGTCCCCAAATTTCAGTACAAGTCTGTACATATATGTACAAGCAAGTAATTTTTTCCTTGTTTTTCACATTGCATTGGCAGCAACACTTGAAAAGAGAGTACTTTTACGTAACTTACTATAACTACATAATGCAGTAGTTTGTGGACAATGCTGGGCGGTATTATGAAAGTAAATGTAAAGAATATAAAGTGGGAGTGGAGCCCAAGTCGCTGTGCGCGGAGCTCCTGTCGTGTACCTATACGTTTCGTGAAAGGTGACACTTTAACCCGAAGTATCGTGCCGTTGAAAGTTATTTAGATCGCACAGAGGTTCGCCCACAAGATTGTTACTTGCTGCCATGGCCTCAAAACCTTGCAGTAAGTGTACAAAAGGCCGTTAACAGGGCCCAAAAGCAGCCAAAGGCTCTTTTCAGGGCTAAATAACCAAAAAAGCCGCGACCCTATGCATTCACACAGACACCGAAGATGTCTCAACCGGAACACGCTAAACGAAACAACAAAATGCCCCAGGCAATAACGACCCACCCTATTGGTCGACGGTCTCAACCCCCTCCACCACTCATCGCCCCCCCTCGCCCACTTGGCGCAAGCACCTTTGCCACCAGTTGCCGCAACTGTGGCGCTGTCTAGCGTCGCATCGTCCCCGTCGTGTTACGAGCTCGGTACACTAGCGCTCGCTCGGTCCTCTAGTACGGTCGGCATGCTGCCCTGGATGGGGTCTTACCTCCCTATATGCACCACGTTACGACGTGATAAAGAGACACACCCAAATTGTATTTAAAGCACGATAAAAGAAGCCATAGAAATAAAAACCTATAGGTGTCGCAACTCTCGCAAGACACCACCTTTAAGAAAGGGCAATGCCCTAAAAGTTAATCCCACGCTAGTTTATCTTGTGGGAAGATATCATCATTATTATTATAAAGTAGGAGTTTTTGACGGAATCTTGAAGTGATAAGTTGTGGTTTTTATTTCTAATTAATTAACTTGGGTTTTTGACCCTATCTTACTATTGGTACTATTGATGGTGTTTTGCGTGATAAAGTTTAGTTATTGTGCTTAAGTAAAGTGGATTATAAATATAAACTGTAAGCATGCAGTTTCAAATGTCACAAAACTCCCTAGATCGTTCTAACAAGGGAAACGTCATCCATCATCATTTGTTAGAAGCCACCACTTTGAATACAAAATACCAACTAGAACGAAGGCAAACATTGACAATTTGACACTGGCAAGTGCTTTTTGCGGCGCCAAAACAAGAATGATTTAATTACCTATAAAGTGAAAATTAGAGATGGGCGAATATGAATGATCATACATAATCGAGCCTTAAATATATTACCCAGAGGTGGGAGAGAGTGGAAAGCTACAAAAAAAGGTCGTTCGGGTCTGATTATGAGTGGTCATTCATAATCGAATATTGGGACCGAACGACCTTTTTGTAGTTTTTTTTAGCTAATTGTTATTTTCTTGTCAGAAACTTTCTTAACGACTTATGACTGCACGACTTTTGTTTACGCCTTACGACTGAACGACATTTCTTTACGATTTATGAGTGCGCGACCTGTTCTTTACGACATACGACTGCGCGACTTTTTAACTCCGATAAGAATGATCATTATTCGTAATTATTACTAATGGCTATAACCGAGATAACTCGAGATACCTTCATAATCGAATGATTACATTAGTATATTTCTAGCTAGCTAGATACTAATAACTAATCTGTGGTATATTTCATAATCGCCCACCTCTAGTGAAAAGGTTTGTTTTGTATACAAGTAAAAAGTTAAAACGAGTGTTTGAGAAAATATGAATAATTATAATAAAAAAGTATCAATCAGTAGTCGATCTGATTCAGATAATGATTGGACAAATTCTTCGGATGATTCTAAATATTCTGATTCCGAAAGGTATGTAGAATAGAAATTTCATGTAAACTCACCGTTTCTTTTTCGTTTTTGTTTTAATAAATTCTACAATTGCTTTAGTTCGGTGCCAGAATGGGACTCTGATGTGGCTGAGGACGGTGAATTGGTTTATATAAAAACTAAACCGTCTGCAGAACCAGTAAATAAAGCACTGTTAGATAATTGCGAAACATTTAAATTGAGGAATAATTTTAAACGCACATCAACAAGACGGTCTACGAAAGGTATGTAAAGCACATTTACATAAAATGTTAGATTTATGAAAGAAATATCTGATATATTTTGATAATAAGAAGCCAAACTTTATTAACCAAATAGGTAGAATATAGGCAGGTAAGTTGCCCTTCTAAATGACCAAACAAAAACAACAATAAAATCAACATTAGGTACCTATATCTGTTATTTTTGTGATGTCGTGAAGGTTAATTAAGCCAGTTTTGGAACTTTAAGTGGAGATGGTGAATAAAAAAAAAAAAAATAGTAGTCCTTATACAAATTTTATGTGTTAAGAAAAGTGTATATTAATGATTAAATTTTTGATCTTGGTTATTAATATGAACCATCTAAGAAGAAGGGGGCAGATATAAACATTTAAGATACTGGCTTGGCTTAGATTAGATGTTAAGAAATATAAATTAAAAAATTATGTTAAATTACATTTTTAAACTTATTGAAAGAAAAAAGTTATTATTTTGAATAATGTATGAATCACAACATGGAAATGTTATAATTATTTTATTACTTTGAGTGTTGTACACCATATGCAATGGGGAATGTTCTGAGAAACTTTTTGGTATGATGATCTCATCACAGTTCTAAACTTACAACTTGTCCCACCAAATTGTGACAACAGTTGGGTTCTCTAGAACCTTCCTGTCACATATACTAGGGTTGTGGAATGAGTTACTCAGTATGGTTTTCCCCAGTGCTATGACACGGGCTCTTCAAAAAGGGATTGTAATATGATCTTCTAGTTCTGCAATGTGGCTGTAATTCCCTTAGTGTTGCAGCTGTCTGTAAGCAATGATAACTATTTATAATCAGGTGGGCTGGCTGTATGTTTGCTGCTCTATGGCATGAGAAACGCCAATACATAATTTTCACAAAACAATGTAAGAATGGTTTTTGTGAAACTTAGTAAAAGTAGTTGTTCAAGAAGGGAGTTCACAAATATTAATATGCCTTCATTTTAATCTATCGCGAATCAATCCCTTTCGAACCTATTCCTGCGATACACAGTAAACAAAAGTGACTCACCTCGTTTGGAGCAGGTGGTGACCTTGAGCTTGCCCTTTCGACCGGGACTGCAGAATGTGAAGTATTTGTGTTTGTGGAGTGAACTGTATGTATGTGTGTGTGGCAGCCTCAGATACTACAACAGCAAGGACACTATCACTCAAGCAATCAGTTCAGCAAAACTCCTGGTACACCAACTCAAGTTATACAATGCAAAATCTTAAAACCACCCTTAATTACATATAATTCAGCGCCAACTGAACGTCCGGAATGACGTAGCGCGTAACGTAGCTCCACAAGACCGTACACGGGAGCAATGTAGCAAGCTGAAAGCAGACGCGAGTTCACGGCTAGAGCACGAAGTAGACTGCCTACTTGCGAGCAGAGGGGTCGGACGAAGCCAGGGGACTGGGGTGGGGGTCGCAGCGACTGCGCAAAACGATTGCTCCCGTGCATACAATCCGCTAAGCACAGCGATCACGGCATCGTACGATGCGGCTAATGAACTTATTCCAAACAGTAGTTTCAATGTATCTTGTATTTATATTTGTTTTCCAGGTATTCCTTATATACTTTAAGTATATATAATTTATAGTGTCATTTAACATTATATTTTTTTTATAATTCTTAAGGGGTGTTCAATATTGGCTATGCTTGGTGTTTCTCTACGAGATCGAATCAGAAATGAGGAAATCCGTAGACAAAATAAGTTAACCAACATAGCCAAAAGGATTAGCAAGTTGAAGTGGCAGTGGGCGGGGCACATAGTTCGGAGAACTGACGGCCGTTGGGGCAGAAAGGTTCTCGAGTGGAGACCACGCATCGGAAAGCGCAGCGTAGGACGACCCCCCACTAGATGGAAAGACGACATAATAAAGGTTGCTGGGAGCCGTTGGGTGCAGGCCGCACAAGATCGGTCGCTCTGGAGATCTATGGGGGAGGCCTATGTTCAGCAGTGGACGTCCTGCGGCTGAAATGATGATGATGATGATGATGTTCAATATTGCATGGATATTGCTATATTATTTCACTTTAAACCAACTTATATTTCAGGTAAAATATTCAAAGTTCTTAAAGTTAAGAACAAAAAGGATTTGAATGCAGAGAAAACTAAATTAACAGGGAGTAGTGGAACAACACCTACAATTAGCAGAAATTTATGTTTGGATGATGATAATAATAAATTAATTGTGATACAGGTTGGTATATATCAAGTGTCAACAAGCCAAATTATTAAAAAGAAAACAAAAAACTGTCTGCAACAAAAACACTGGACTTGAAAAATATTTTTTTTTCTTTTGACGATAAGTAAATAAAATGTTTTTTAAAAATATTGGTTCTTTGTATATCTACAAAAAGGTCTGCGATAATATTATGTCTATCTTTTATACAGGGTATTAGTAGACCGCTCCCTAAAATGAAGACAGACGATAGTACTAATGACACCTTTGATGATGGGATGGAAAAAAAAATTGATCCTGATAAAAAAAAAAACATATTATTTAAACTTTTTATTAGCATTATTTACGCTCCATCGTGTTAGTACAGCTAAATGAAACGATAATTTCATAAAAAATACATTACTTTACTAAAAAAGAAAACCAGCAATCAAACACAAAATCAAAAACAGCTGATGCTCGGATCAACGAACGCCCGGGCGCAGCGTCAATCTTGCGCTGCACGCAACTAACAATCAAATAAATACTTATTTACAACATTTGTCTAAATAACTAACTTATCTACTTTGCCACTGTGCTAGTCTTTACCTAGCCACTTTCTTTCGAATTCACCGGTTGAATAAGCTAAGTACCGGGTTCGATTCCGCGCTTATGAAAAAAATACTTGAATGAAATTTTAAAAAGGATAGATTCATGCTTTTTATCCGTCGTGTCATTATGTTTATTACTCTGATGTATTCAGTTATGTACGATCTACTCAGATCAGTTCAAAAAATAAATTATAAAAAAGAAATTGGTATGAAACAGCTTACCGATCTAAATCCTCCGTGGCCTTATGAGATGCGGCTCAAATTGTGCCCCATTCATTTCGAGGCAGATTTGAGCTCTGCGTTGCGTCTCCTATGCAGTCGGGGCATCATCGTGGGTCTTCGACCAGTCCACGTAGTTTGTCGAAAACATTCACGATCCTTTGGCGCATTTGGTTAGCACTATCACACTCACGATTAATAACCTTTCTTTCACATACCCCACAGAAAGAATCTAACGGGGTCTAGATCGGGTGACGAGGTGGCCAAGCGTGTGGTCCTGGTCTGCCGATCCGCGATCATCAAACAGCTCGGTGAGGCGCTCACGGACGAACCTTGCCACATGTGGAGGTGCACCATCATGCTGAAACCGATTTCAGTCAATGATAGCGTCTAAAATGTCCACTATTTGTTCATTTATAATGTTTAAATATCGCTGTCCGTCAAGTCGCTGTGGCAGAAATACTGGCCCTAGTATGCGATCCTTAAATAAACCTGCCCATACATTAACCGACCATCGGGTTTGGTGCCCGGTTTGTAGAACTGCGTGTGGGTTCACCTCGGAATACACGTGTGTATTTCTTCGGTTCCACAACCCGTTTCTGGTAAATGTTGACTCGTCCGTCCAGATGACGTGTTCAATGAAATCAGGGTATAATCTGGTATAATAACCAACGGCAGAAAACTCGCCAGCGGTCGTGATCGCCGGGTACCAAAGCTTGCACTTTGTGCACTTTGTATGGCCGCATTCGGTTACACTTTAACACCTTATGAAACTGTCCAGTACGACACACTTGTTCCATTCCGAACCTTAACAATTTAGCAATACTTGTGTACCTAAGTTCGGATACCGGCGAACGACATCTAAAATGCGTCCTCGGCCTGAACTGCCACTTGATTCCACCTCCTGTCGCTATGGAGCAATGGGTCGATTTTCCAACACTCGCTGAAATGCTGCTGTTATCAGACGAGAGTCAGCCGGAGTCGAGCTGTGGGAAATCTCTTCGGTAAATTCGCAATGCACGCGAAATTTCCCCGAGCTTCTCCAAGGCACATTAACATGTTACCGTATTCACGAGCACTAATAAACGTACGCGTTAGGCATTATTAAAAAACAATAAAAAAACAACACAAACTTAACAGATACACAAAATGTCAACAATAAAATATTAACAAGAATTTAAATAACAATACGAAATATAAATATCATCGCGCATGAAAGTCTAAATGAAAACTGTCTCAAAATACTAAAAATACTAAATTTAATAATCAATTCTGCCAAAACAAACCGCTCCTTTGGCGGTGAGCCGCGGCCGCCGTTGACGGCATTTGTACATTTCACGATCGATAAAGCGTTAGACATTCCCAACTTTTATTTTATAAGCTTATGTTATTTATAAAAACTATTTAATCTTTTTATCTTTGATTTTATACAAGAAAATAAAAATGAAAAATGGTACAGAATAATTTAATAGTTGAAATTAATTGCAATTCGATAGTCAATTAATCTATCAGAATGAATTTAAAATAGAATTCTTATACTTTATGTTAACACACTTCCGTTTTTAGTCGGCCAATACTTTAATTTGAAAACGGGTAGGTACTTACTAAAATTACTTGAAAGTTTTATCGTGAACCCGGCGCCGCCTCTAATCTTTTATGTCGCTTGCAAATTTAGTACTACACCAGCAGGCCGCCGAGCGCGTGTCAGCTGTTTGGCGCGCTGCACGGGGAGAGCGCGGTGACGCAGTGTCACCCGCTATGTTTGGTAAATTGAACACAAAACGAAGTCGAAAACCTAAACGGCTATATCAGTTGCAGCTCTTCGAGGGTACGCGGCCGCGGCTTCTGTGGTGTAGGTACTAAATTTGCAAGCGACATAAAAGAATTAGAGGCGGCGCCGGCGTTCACGATAAAACTTTCAAGTAATTTTAATAATTTTAATTTTAATCGGTAAGCTGTTTCATACCTACATTTTTTATAAATAACTTAGTACTGAACTGATATGAATAGGTACATAACTGAATACATCAGAATAATAAACATTCTTACACGATGGATTAAAAAACATGGCTCAATGCTTGTTAAAATTTTATTTAAGTATTTTTTTCATTCGCGGGGAATCGAACCTGTTACTTTTTTA